>CM057482.1:16777500-19277500 GCA_030035585.1 Dugong dugon | reverse complement strand
TCTTCTTGTCTCCATCCTGGTCTAGGTTGGAGGCCAGTTCCCCTGGCTAACTGTAAGCACAACATCTTTTCTCTCCCTGCCTCTTCGCAGCCTTGGCCAGCTCAGGCCAAGGTCAAGGGCAGGGCTGGGGAGCTCACTGGTTGATGCAGCTCTGGGGAGAAGAGAGAAAAGTGGCCTCCACTGGAAAGCCTTTCTCTTTCTCTCCATCTCCAGCTCTACCTCCTCCAAGAAGTCCTCCCAAACATGCCTAGCTCTCTGAGCTCTCGCTGGCCTCCCTCAGCATGGTCTCAATGACCCTCATTGGGCACCAACAACCCATGGCCCTGAATATTGCTTGGTCTCTCAATGGAGGATTTATTGAGGACTTGCTGCTCTCCTGATAGCCAGGCTAAATTGATACTACAAGACCATCAACACTGCACGTGCTAAAAGGGAGACATTGTTTTACACTTAGTGACGCCACGTCAGGACACCGGTTTGGCTGCTGAAGGAGTGACTTAAACAAGGCAGCAGTTTATTTCTCGCCTATACAGAGGTCACAGTTCCTGTGACTGTTCCCTGACATCTATCACGCCTCTCTTGTTCCAGCTGGCAGGAAGGGGAAGACAGTGAATATTGTCAGGTGACACTCAGCCTTCTCCTTTATCACAGATCCCAGAAGCCTCAGTGCAGGTAGTCCCCAACTTACGGCGTATTTGAGGTACTACGAACCGCACTTATGACCGTCTTTTTTTTTCTTCTGTACGTCTTATCATTAGTAATATGTTGCAGCACATAATTTGCGGAAGTTATCATTCTCAATGTTAGCGCACAGATGTTCAATTATAATTTACTCTTCAAAAAACTGCCAGATTTATAAAGATACTGATAATAAAAGACAATAATAATGAAAACTAAAAAAAAAAAAACGAAAGAAGTATTCGACTTACATCAGAACCGACTTAATGATGTAGTCATTGGAACAGAACCCCTCTGTAAGTCGGGGAATGCCTGTACTGCGTTTCTCAGACTCTTTTGCCATGAGGATGCTGGACGTGGTTAGTTCCAACCACAGCTTCGTTCATCTGCAACTTGGAAGGCAGAAAGAAGGCTGAGGCCATTCTTCCTTCGACAGTGGAGCCAGCTGATCTGCAGCCTCTGGGTCATGGGAGTTTGGACAGTGCCTGGATTCTCCAGTCTGCTGTCTGGCCACTTTGCATCTAGCGACAGCTGTGCCATTGGCAGAGTTTCCTGAAGCTTCCTGACCTCTGGTTTATAGCATCCCACAACCTCCGTGTTGTCAGCTCTGCCAATGATTTTGTAAGTACCTAATTCTCGCTAGTAAATCCCTTTCTGCTAGAAATACCTAGAGAAGTTTCCGTCTCCTGTACCGCACCAGGACCGATTCTTATACTACTTCTTCTCACACCCTATTGGCCAGAACCTGGAGGCTGAGAAATGTAGAATTTGTTCCGAGTGATCATGTACCCAGCTAAAATGTGAGGGATTTGTTACCAAAGGAAGGGGAGAAAATAGACTCTTAGGAGCACTAACAATGTCTCAGGTGCTCTGATGAATGCTAAGACCACTAGAACAGGCCTTGTAAGTACACTGTGGACTTTAGTTAAAGCACTCCAAGACCTCATAACTACAATGGATTCCACAACCCCATCCGTGAATCCAAGTCTGCCGATATAACCAGGGTCTCTGCCACTGACGTTCTGACTATGGTACGGAGAAAGGTGTGGAGATGAAGTGAAGGGAGTGAGGGCATGGAGTAGAGGCTCTGGGCTACCTTGTCAGCTGGGCCTCCTGCTGGGACTGAACTTTTGCCCTACACTCAAGTCACATTGGATCCATCCATCCAACAAGGCTCTATGCTAGGTACTGGGAGTGCAGTGATGAATAACTCAGCCATTCTTACAACTCTCAAGGACACAATTCTTCCCAAGCACACCAAGCCTTTGACACTCCTTTCTGGCCCCTCAGTGGAACATGTGCTCCTCTCTCCCTCTCTCTCCTGGAAAAAGTCCTTTCACCTCTAAGACCTTGAACCCTAGTGCCCTGTCCTGCAGGAAGTCTTCTCCAACCTCCCAAGCAGAGTAAGTAGCCCCCTCCCTGGGCTCCCACCACTCCTGTGCCTCCCTCCAATGCAGCACTGGCCACACTGGGTTGTACTAGTCTGTTCATGGCTCTTTCTTCTCCATAGGATGGGGTGAGGGTAACGGGTCTGTGATAGCAGTGACCCGATCTGATTAATCTCTGGATTCCCAGAGCCCAACACAGCTCTCACCCCTACCTATCCTCCAGCCACATTCAACCTCCTGCCCTTCGCAAACTCACAGTGCTTTCTCCTGCCTCTGGGACTTCACAAACAGTGCTCCCTCTACCTGGAACACCTTCCTCACCTAACTCTTATCAGCCAAGACCCTCCCAGGCACCACCTCTTCCAAGAAGCCTTTCCCAGCCCCCCAAAGGTGGACCGAGTGCCTGCTATAAGCTCGCACAGCCTCTATGCTCCCCTCTGTACTCGCACTACTCAGAGTGTGGTCAGGGACCAGCAGCATCAGCATCACCTGGGAGCTTGTTGGAAATACAGAATCCTGGGCCTCATTCCAAACCTACTGAATCAGAACGCACATTCTAACAAGATCCCTAGGTAATTCACATGCACAGTCAAGTCTGAGAAGCACGGTTACCGCACCACTGATTACACGGACTGGGATCATCTGTCTATGGTCTTTTATCTCCTACCAGGCCGTAAGCTTGTTCTGAAAGCAAGAAACATTTCTTATTCTTTTTATGCCCTCCTTTCTTCCCCAGCAGGGTTGCTAGATTTAGCAAATAAAAGTATAGGACACTCAGTTAAACTTGAATTTCAGATAAATAATGAATAATGTTTTGGTATACGTCCTGTGCAATATTTGGGACATCATTACATCAAAATGATTTGTTGTTCATCTGACATTCATATTTAACTGGGAGTCCTGTATTTTACCTGCCAACCCTATCTCAGCCCCTGCCTGGTACAGGACCTGCACATAACAGGTACTCGATACACGTCTGCAGAATGAAGGCTAAAAGAACGCAGGAATGTGAGCCTCATCTATAAACCAGAGCAGCTTTCCTGCCTCACCTCCTTCCTGGGGTTGTTGCTAAGAAAAAACTAGTAAGGGGAAAGTGCTGTAGAAACTCTGAAGCTGGGCGCCATCACGGTCTGTTATCATCATCATCATTGCCATCATCCAAATGGCCCCAAATACTGCTAAGCTAGACTCGTTGAGCATTTGTATATGCCAGTAATTCTTTCATATTGCTCAGATCAGTCTGGATTTGGCACATTAGGGCAGACGACATTATATTTCAATCATGTTATTACTATTATTATCACCACTATTGAGATGGTTATGGCATGCTCCTTTATGGATCACTGTGGTTATTGTCCCTGCAGAGAATTGTATGTTCTTGTCTGTGACTTCATTGTACTAATGATACTCAGAAATCTTCTCCAGGGCTCTGAATGGCAGGTGCCTGGAAGCTCTGCTCCCCCTTGGGAACCCCAGCCATTGATGGCTACCAACCAAGAGAGTAAATGTGCTGGCGTTGGACCCTTAAGGGAAGTACAGATACAAGGTTAATTTCTGAGTCAAAATCCAAGACGGTGGTTCTTACAGCAAGGTCTTTGGACCAGCAGCACTGGTATCACCTGCGAGCTTGTTAGACATTCAGATTCTTGGGCTTTACTCCAGACTTCTGAGTCTGAAACTCGGGGGGTGGGGCCCAGCAATCTGTATTAACAAGCCCTCCAGGTGATTTGATGCAACCTAAAGTTTGAGCGGAGTCCCTGGTTAGTGCAAACGGTGGATGCCCTCAGCTGCTAACTGAAAGGTTGGAGGTTCAAGTCCACCCAGAGGCACCTCAGAAGAAAGATCTGGTGATCTGCTTCCGAAAAATCAGCCCTGTGTTGAGCACAGTTCTACTCTGACACACATGGGGTCACCATGAGTTGGAGTCGACTTGGCACAGCCGGTTAAAGTCTGAGAGTTATGGATCCAGGTGCACGTAGGAGGACTCAGAGCTCTCAGGTCCCTTCCAACCCTTAGACTGTAATTTTACTGAGTTCACCAGGATTCAGGAAGACGGGGGCCAAGGGAGTGGGGGAGAAAGCATGACCACCAGGGAGAGGATAATGTTAGCTGAGTTGGTGTCAGTCTCCATGGCCAGTTTCCTTTTGTACTCAAGGCTCCCCAGGGAAATAGTGAATTTCCACAGGTGGAGATCGGGGGAGGGGCGAATACAGCACTCTAACCAGAGGGAACGTCATGTGCAAAGGCCCTGAGGCTTCGAAACAAGTGGCACGTTTGGGAAAGAGTGAGTTTCTGGGTTTGACTAGAGTCTGTGATACGAATGAAGAGGTTTAGAGGCAGAGCTTGGCAGCCCTTGGATACCAAAGCATCTCATTCAGATTTTACCCGGCTGGCAGTAGGGGGCTTCTGAAGGTTCTTGAAGAGGAAGAGGCATGATCAGAGCTGTGCTTGTGTAGGATGGATGAAGAGAGTGAGACAAGAAGCTGGGAGCACATCAAGGGGGCGTCTGGCCAGGTTGGTTCTCCTGCCAAATGGGCTGTGCCTGGGGGTTGCACGGCATGTAACCTCATGGCCTTGGCAGGAACAGTTTTGGAAGGAGTAAAGTGCATGTCCTTCTCTGCAAAGATAATGTTTTTCACTCACAGCATTAGAAAAATAATAAATCTTCTCTGGCCGGTTGGACTTCGCAGCACTCACCAGCTGGGGAATTGGGTTCTGTGACAGCCATGACAGCTCCTGGCACCCCCGGGTGGGCCTTGGGCCCAGAGCTTCCTGGCAGAGCCTTTGATCTGCAGCAGCTGTTGCCATGGACTCTTCTGAGGGTGGAATTTTTTTTGGGGGGGAGGAGAGGCAGGGAGTGGGAATTGGGACTCACTGAGGGAATATGGCAGATGGGCTCTTGCCCTGCCCCCTCCCTGCTTCTCCCAGCCTCCCTGGTCTGTGGGGAGGAGGCCACCCTTGGATATGATCCTAACATGCTCAGCTGCTAACCAAAAGGTTGGAGGTTTGAGTCTACTCAGAGGCACCTTGGAAGAAAGGCCTGGCCATCTACTTCTAAAAAATTCGCACTTGAAAAGCCTATGGAGCACAGTTCTACTCTAACACACTTGGGGTCACCATGAGTCAAAGTCAACTTGACAAAAACTAGTTAAGGTCTGGAAAAGGAGGAAGTGAAAGGGGGGAAAGAATAAATATACTACCCCTGTTCACTCTCCCTCATCACCCTGCCCCAGCACTGCCTCACGGGACTCTCTGCTTCCTTTGACACTGGGTGTCTCTGGGGCAATGGAGAGCGAAGAAAGCATCACATGTCCCAGCCCTTGTAGCCTGGCAGCTTGGGGAGCACAGCCAGGATAAAGGCTTGGCTGTGGAGGCAGCAGGGTGGTCCTCTCCTGTGGCTGCATAGATGGTGAGCATCACCGAGAGGGGCTCGGGCAAGAGGGCAAGAGCATGGCAGACCCCACTTGAAAGCAGAAGATACATATCCTGAAGTACAATGGAGACACCCCACAGAGACTCCAAAAATCACGGCGTGTATGTATGTGGGAGGGGGGAGAAGGGTCTTTACATGGGGCTGGTCCTTCAACAACAAGGGGGCAAGGGCCAATGAATGATGACAATTGCTGTGAATGTGCCTCCGTTGTGTCCCTACGATGGGGAGACATGAGTTACACAGACAGAGTCCCTGGCACAAGGTGGTTGCTGCTGTTAAGGTCTGTAGAGTCACTTTTTGGCTCATAGCAACCCCATGTTATAGAGTAGAACTGCCCCACAGAGTTTTCTTCATTGTAATCTTTATGAAAGCAGGTAGCCAGGCCTTTTTCTCATGGAGCATCCAGGTGGGTTCGAACCGACAACCTTTCTGCCAGCAGCTGAGTACTTAACCGTTTGTGCCACCAGGGCTCCTTCTGACCTAAGGTAAGCACTTGATAAACCAGCACTGAATGGTCACTGTGAGTCAGTCTCTTTCGTGGCTCCGTGGAGCCCCTCAACTACTGGGACAGAGACACCGATTCCTGCAGGTTGTGAGAGGGATGTCTTCTGCTTTTCATGGACGTCAGGTGTCACCCTGTGATGGGGGCTCACCTAGGGAGGAGTTAGCAGAACGATAGAACTGGGGCCTTCAAGACTGTATCACTGCTGCTATCCACATAGTAGAGATGGAGCACTGCTCACCCCGAATCACAAAAGGAGTCAGGGACTTGGTCACTGAAGCTGGGTCATCTGCCTTTCACACTAGCACACTTTCCACTATAACATGCTGTTGGTCTTCAGTAACACTCCAGAGGGGCGGGAGGAAAGTGTGCCTAAAGGCCGTGCCTGAGCGTAGTAGGACCAGGGCCCCAGGGCTTCAGATCTCCCTGCTCCTCAATTTCCTGGCAAAGGGCCATGAGAAAACCTACTTCTCACCCCTTGGGGAGTTCAGGCTCTTGAGTTACATCACCAAGGCATTTTGGGAATTGCTAGCTTCCCTCTTGGGCAGTGTAATGGTTAAGGGCAGAGTCTGGGACCAGACTGCCTGGGTTCAAGTTCCAGCTCTGCTGTTACTACTGTGTTGCCCTGGGACAAGTCTCTTTGCCTCTCTGGGTCTCAGTTTTCTTCTCTGAAATAGGCGTAGGGTTGCTACAAGGATTAGATGGAATTCCTTTTTGCAAAGGAATTCTGGCACAAAGTAAGAGTTAGATACATCGAGTACTTTGTAGTTTCGGTTCCCTAGAAGCTGAGCCCAAGACAGGGATTCCAGTGTGTGCATAGGATTTATTGAGGGGGTCCTTGCAGGACCAAGGGAGGGAGGGGAGGAGGAGAGAGCATGGGACGGACTTAAGTCAGGGTGTGGTCTCAGCTGGGGTCTGGCTGCACCTCTCTGGAATATCAATTGCACCACAGAGGCTGGGTCACGTTGAGGCAAGGGTGGGCAGTGGGGTTGGGGGGCAGCCTTTGCCTATATCGGTTCAGTCCTTGTCCGTGGGACACCCCACGTGGGGAGAGTATAGCTCCCAGAAGAGATGAATCCCATTTGCCAGAGACAGTTCTCTAGAGCAGAGGGCGGCTGAGAGCTGTTAGCAAGTGCAGCTAACGCTTGCTGCAGCTAGGTGATGGGTGTACAGGTCCAGCAAAACGTGAGCATCCCAGTTGCCCCTGAGTCATGGCAACCCCATATGTGTTAGAGTAGAACTGTGCTCTATAGAGTTTTCATGCCTATGACCTTTCAGAACTGGATCTCCAGGCCTTTCTTCCAAGGCACGTCTAGGTGGATTCAAACTGCCAACTTTTGGGTTAAGAGCCCAGCACTTAATCATTTACACCACCCAGGGACTCCATCGTGAGCACTAACCAAACCAAACCTGTTGCCATCAAGTCTATTTTGACTCATTGGAACCCCACGTGTTACAGAGTAGAACAGCTCCATAGGGTTTTGTTGGCAGTAATCATTTTATGGAAGCAGATTGCCAGGCCTTTCTTCCACGGCACCACTGTGTGGGTTTGAACTGCCAAGCTTTGGGATAGTAGTTGAGAGCAAACTATTTGCGACACCCAGGGACCTCTCAAATCCTCCTTTGCTCGGCAGAAGGGAGGGCACTGTCCTTGGTCCTGACCCTTCACTTCTACTTCCAGCCAGGCTGGACTTCCTCCTCTACTCCACCCCTAGCCATAAATCAAAGTTCTTACTAGGAGCTAGAGAAATTAAAGGGCACCCCAACCCCTGCACCACTTTTTCAGCTCTCGCCAGCCCCATCCTAGAGGGGGATTCTCCCAAGGACCCAAGCTGTGTGAACTCAGGAGGCACTAACTTATATTTATAAATATAAATGTATAAAAGGTCCTCAGGCAGAGGCCTAGCCTTTTGGTATTAGCTTGACCTCAGTCCTTCCCTCTCTATCCCTGCCCCCCACCCCAGGACCCTGTGATGGGGACCTCACCATGCAGGAATTTCTATCACACCATGAGCACCTCGGAGGAAAATCGGCAAAATTAATTGGAAATTAAAGTCAGCAAATGAGCACTGAATTAAGAAACCATTAACTTCAAATGACTGCTGGAAGGGAGCGGAAGTTAATTACAAAGGCTGCCTGGTTATTTTGCGTGTTTTCCGCATCGCAGTTATTGTCTTAGATCCTGCTGTCTGAGCCTGATTAGCATTCAGTGGCTGTCAGTGTTGCTGGGTGGGATGTGCAGCCCTCCCCAGGTGCCCTATGGACCAGCTCAGGCATTAAGCCAGCCTCCCCCTGTCCAGGACCGGCCCTCCCCGCAAACCCCCTGTCTGATCCACTGCAGCATCTTCCCACAGCTAACCCTCTGCCTCAGTACCCTCCAAGGGGAGCCATTGCCAGTGGCATCCCAGGGAGTGCTTGCCCACACATTATCATTGCATAATGGGCACCGCCATCCACCTCATTAAGCTCTGCTGGGGATCAGGATTAAATGGGATAAAATGGAAGAAGCACCTGGCTTATTAGCCAAGGGGGCTCTGGGAGAGAGTGTGGGGAGAGCTGGCTACTTGCCAAGAGTAGCCCCCAGATGTACCACCCTGACTCTCGTGCCAGCTTCCCTCTCTCCCTGGGAGCAATCTACAGCAATAGCGACAACTACTCAAATGGAAGCTCCATGAAGACAAGGGGTTTGTCTGTTTTCTTCACAGTTGTCTCCCCAAGATCCATGCCTAGCACAACAGATACCAGTAGAATGAATGAGGGAATTGGAAATCCCAAGATGCCTTCACTTGACCATGAGCTGATGGAAAGGAACCTTTTGTAATGGCCTTTCAACTACCGGGAGCCAGGTTATCTCAACGAAGGACATGACTGAGGTGGTCACAGTCTTTTACTGGCACTATGGCAAAGCCTCTTAGCTAGTCCCTCTCCATCTTAGGCTGGGTTCTCTACAGAAGCAAAACCAATAAAGCATATAAATATATATAGAGAGAGATTTATATCAAGGAAATGGCTCATGCAGATGTAGAGGCTGGAATGTCCCAAGTCCGTGGGTCAGGATAGAGGCTTCTCCTGATTCATGTAGCTTCAGGGGTTGGCAAACCCAAGATCGGCAGGTCAGAGAGCAGGGCTCTTGCTCACAGGTTGTGATGACGGACAAATTCCAAGATTGGTAGTCAAGACCACAGGTAAGCTGCTAGCTCAAGTCCCAAGAACTGGAGGTCAGACAAACAGGAGCCAGCTGCAGGATCCAGCACAAGCAAAAGCCCACCAGCCTTGCCAGAATGTCCACTTATATTCAGTGCAGGCCACATGTCCAAGGAAACTCCCTTTCAATTGATTGGCTACTCACAGCCGATCCCATCATGGAGGTGATCACATCATATGACTGCCAAGCCACTGAGAATCATGGCCCAGCCAAGTTAACACACAACCTTAACCACCACACTCTCTATCCTGTCCTGGACCCCCATATCCCTCCTCCATTCTCTATATTATGTCCCAGAGTAACTTTTCTGAAATCCATATTCAACCACGTTCCTTCCCTGCTCGATACCATTCCATGACTCCTTGCTGCCTACAGAGTAAAATATCAATGTATAAAAAGTTCTCGGCCTGGCATTTGAGACCCACTGAGATCTATAGTCCCCAGAGCTCCTCTTCCAGAAGGTTCCTCCTCCAGGAAGCCCTTCTTGACCACCTGGGTCCACCATGAGTCTGAGCCCTCTCTTCTTTGACTTTCTTTGCCATGAATTTATCAGCTAATCAGGCATCGTCCAGTGTTTTAACTCTTTGTTTAGCGTTTTTTCCTCCCCATATGGATTATGATCTCCTTTAGGGAAAGGATTAGTACTCTGGGGGGCTCCCACAAAAAATCCAGGAAAGGGCTGAGTACATAGGGATATCATTATGAAGGACACTTATTGGTCAATCAATTAATTAAATGGCTTTCCCTCCTTGCACTTCCTCCATCATGTTTTCTTATCATAGCTCTCAGCATATCTCTGCTCAGTAATTCTTACACTGTCTTGTAAGCATTGATTTTTTTCACATGGTCTCATGGCCTGGGCTGCAAGATCTTTGAGAACAGGGGGCAAATGCCCCTTCTGTCTGAATCCCCAGCAACTGGCACAGGACTTGGCACCCTCCGTAAAGAAGAGATGATAAAAAGAGGACCCCTTGCTCTCTTTTCTAACCCTATACTCTGACAGCGCCTTCCACAACGTTAGTTCTTTCACTTACTCATGTATTCATTTATTCATTCAGCAACTGTTTATTAACAATCGACTATGTGTCAGGCACTAGGTTAGGTGTTGGAGAAAGAGAGAGAGATGAAAAGACAAGCAGCTCAGCTGTCTTCATTTTTTTTTTATCATACTGTGAGTCTCTTGATGTTGGGAATGTTCCTGAATCACCTCCGTGGTCCCATTGCTTAGAATTGTGCTTGACACATAAAGAGTTCAATATGTGTCTGCTGGATTAATTAATAATGCATCTAATTGGCTTCATGCCCGTTTTAAGCCTGTGGTCTCTTGTTAATCCTACAGGATTTTAGAGGAACTGCTATTGTAAGCCTGGAATTGGAGGAGCCACACCAAGTCCAACTCGCTAGGAAGATACTTTCATCCAAAAATCATTTCCTGAAAATGTCCCTGCCCTCAAGGATCTCACATAATAAAAGAGAAGACAGAGATAAACAGTCAACCCCTTTGACTCTGTGAGTGTTATAGGTTGAATTGTGTACCCCAGAAAAGGAATGTGGAAGTCCTAACCCCTGCACCTATAAACAGAACCTTGTTTGGAAATAGGGGCTTTCTTTTGTTATGTTAATGAGGGCACGCTAGAGTAGGGTGGATCCTAAAGCTGATCACTCTGAGTAGTGTCTTAGAAAGAGTAGAAGAGACACATACACAAAGGGAAGATGGATGCCCTGTGAGGACCCATCTACCAGACTAGGAGCCCCAAGGATTGCCACAGACACAAGAAACTAGGAGACAGGGCACACAGAAGGAATCAGCAGGGCAGAGGCCCTGATTTGGACTTTTAGCTTCCAGAAACTGTGAGAAAATAAATTTATGTTCTTTAAAGCCACCCACTTGTGGTACTTTTTTTTTGTTATGGCAGCACGAGGTAGCTAAGACAGTGGGTAAGTGCAGGATCAGAGGGACAGTGGGACATTGGTGCAGGGATAGTGATAGTACAGATAAGAGGATGATTTTCTGTCCTAGAGGTGGAGAGGGGGCTTCCCAAAGGAGGAGATTCTTGGTCTGAGCGGAATATCAGGAGAAGTGTGCCATGCAGACAAAGTGAGAAGGGCATAGGGAATGGAGTACAAAGATGCAGTGAAGACCTGGGACATTTGTGGAACTGCTAGTGGAAGCTCAGCATTGCCAGAGCTTATGAGAGAAAGAGGAGGGTGGGAGGTAAGGCAAGATGGGGGTTGTGTTCTAGCCTAAGAGGCACAGGCTTTATCATGCAAGCTGGGAGATACTTGGATATTGTTACAGCCTCTCGAGGAGATAGTAGAGAAGGAAAACATGAAAATCAACGAGGAAGAAGTAATACAAAAGCAGCAGGTGGGGTGAGATGTTTTTCCATAGTCCTTGTCTGACCAGCATTTACTCACCCTTCATTTGGTAAGGCATTCTCCTTTGTGGAACACCCCTTTGCCACTCTAAATCTGTCTATCCAGCGAGGTTGCCTACCCAACACCCATAGCACCACCTATCCCAGTGTTGGCCACTCACAATAGACCACTCCCCTGGCCACCATGATTGGCTCAGAGATGAACATGTGATCCCACGCAGGCCACTGAGACTCAGCTCTGGGCTTTTCTGTTAAAACTAAGGGATCTCTCCCTCTGCTGAAGATGCTGAGAGCATAAGATAAACTAAAGCTGCTTGTAGCCCTCTGCCCACTATGTGGGAAAGGCCTACATGAATGAAGCCAATATTCAGGAGAGCAGAGCCAAGAGATGACATGTGGCTGAGTTCTGATCACATTATCTGAGTTCTGGGCACAGTAAGATCTATTTCAGGACTTTTCAGCAGATTCCCTTTTTTTTTTTTTTTTTTTTTAATTAAGCTGATTTGCAACTCAAAGAGTTCTAACACACTGAGAATGGTTATAAAGAAGTTTGAGTCTCCTGGGGGTGAGTACTGGTTTAACTAGTTAACTGTTGATGCTGTCTATACTGGAGGCTTGGCTCAAGGAAGCTGAGCAGAAGGATATGTGCTAAAGATAAGTAGGTTTGGGAAACAAAGACACAACTGAATTAGTATTCCCGTAGAGTAGAGTGGTTTGAATTTAAAGAGATGAGATGGCCCTCAGTTCAAGACAGGAAAGAAAATTGCTTCTCCCAGAACTTAGGAAGCTGGAGAAAGACTCCATACTGGGCTGGGGAGAAAAGGCAGGGATAAAGTGAGTTATCAAAAATACAGGATTGTGCTCAAAACTAAAATCTTTTACCAAAAAAGGAATAAACTAGAGAAGGGTTAGCTTTTATTTTTTTCTGTAAAGAGTCAGTTTGTAAATATTTTAGGCTTTCTGGGCCATACAGTCTCTGTTGCAACTGCTCAACTCTGCTATTGTAGGGCAAAAGCAGCCACAGGCAATAAATAAATAAATGTGGCTGTGTTTAAATAAAACTTTATTTACAAAAACAGACAGTGAATTGGACTTGGCTGTGGGTCATAGTTTGCTAATGCCTAAACTAGAGAATGTAGATATGACTCTTTAGTGCTGTAGACTTGTGCTAAGCCAACAAAACCAAATGAGAGTATGTGTCTGGAACTCATGAATCATTTTTTAATTCATCTCTACCTTACTATGAGTCAGAATTGACTCAAAGCAACTGGTTTGGCTCCCCCCGCACCCCAACACAGAGGAATTCCTTGGTGCAAGGTGATACTTGGATGGACTGTAGTTACCGTAATCCTTCCAGATCTTGGCTTAAGAACTCAGCCTGGAAGCTAAGAAGGGAAGGATGAAGAACAGATGATGGGAAGCAGACACCAGGACCAAGGACAACATCATTCCGTAGAAGGCAATGTTGGTTTACCCATTGCCCTTAAGTCGATTCCGACTCATAGCGACCCTAGAGGACAGAGTAGAACTGCCCCATACAGTTTCCAGGGAGGAGCTGGTGAATTGAAACTGGGGACCTTTTGTTTAACAACCATAGCTCTTAACCACTGCGCCACCAGGTCTCCAAGGCTGGTTTAAGAAGCATCTTTTTTCCATAATAGAGAAAGCCTATGCTAATGGTAGGGAAGATCATTCCAAGCATTTCCTTCTATGAGGTAGAGGAGAAAAAATGTCCTGGGTGTCCTAAGAAGTGCCGTGAGTCCTTGGACACTTGACTCCACAGGCAGGCCCATGGGCTCATGTAGCAGTGAGAATGAATCTTTTTTCTAGATCTAGAAATAAACCACAATTACATGCTGGCGTATCTAGGTGGTGTGACAGAAAGGGGTGCCTGGAAGCGATCTTGGATGAGTCATTTTGGCTCTTAATGTCTCCTCTTCCCCACCTGTCAAATGGAGAGAATAATCACTTCCCTGCCTTGCTCACAGGGTCATTATGTTACCGAATGAGACATTGGATGGAAAAGTGCTATGAGCAGCAGAAAGTACGGATGGGAAGAACTCTGAGTCCAAATGTCCGGCTCAGCCCCTGACCTGCCATGACTCTCATCCCTTTCTTTCTCATTGTTATAAAAATTGCCTTCTCTTTCCAAGTGATACAGAGGAAGAGTCAAGAATGCTTTCAACCTCACCACCTGTAGCAGGCATTGTTGATTGCCCATCCAATATTCATCCCACCCACCAATCACTTCTCCCATTTAACAGAACACAGATTGTGTCCAGGGGCCCTCTCCTTCTCTACAAGGCAGTGAGCTTCACTGATGCAGTTGTAGAGGTCCCATTTTCTTTGTCACCTGTTAGTTTAGGAATAGATATTTGAACAATTCTGGCCAATGAGATGTGAGAGAAAGGCTGCTGGAGGGGTATGAATAATGATCCCGTATTGGTTACAAATAAAATAAAAACGAGCATGCAGGAAGAGCTGACCTCTCCCAGAAGAATAGAGTGAAGCTGAGAAAAGCAGAGGCAGAGCTGCTCCTGGAGCACCTGGAGCCCATCCCACCTTTGGACTTCTTGACTTGTGAGCTACTATAACCCCTTATGGTTTGAGCCAGTCGAACCAGAGCTTTCTCTTACCTCAAGCCAAAAGCATCTTCACTGATAATCACCTGCTCCACGAGGAAAATATCATGGAACACTGGGTACTCATGGGCACCCACCTCCTCCTGGAGCCTCTCCCTCTGCCCACAGTTCCCCTCCACCTTCTTTTCATGGCTTCACCTGGAAACAAAACTGACAAGCCATATGTTCCACAGGCCTGAGCTCATCTTTAATTAATAGTTGGAGGCAGAGTGCTGGAACTGTGGGGGAGAGGGCTGGCTGTAAGAAGCGTGGTGCCTATCTCCCCATCTCCAGAGCTAAAGAAGCTTCCTTTCCATTCATATTCCTCTCCCACAGGAGCAGGGATAGAGCATTTTTTGGGGAAAGATTTATACCAATTTGAACCAAGATCAGAAGAAAGAACAGTATAGTTCATGAGGCACGTGTTTACGAAGAGCTGGGAGATAGGGCTCATACCCCTGGGAGCACAGAGCCAGGGTATAGGCCCTTAGACTTTGTCTCATAGCTTGGATCTAGGTTGGGTTTTCCAGAAGATGGACAGCTCAACCCAATCCCAGAGTAAGGAAGCCACTGTTTATGACTTGACCCCTCTTGGCTCCACCAGGTACTACCTCTCCGCGAACACAGGACATTCAAATCCAACAGATGCCCAAAAGCACAGAAAAAGTGACTGAGGCAGAGGCAGGGGTGTGACATGAGAGGGGTCATGGGCAGGCCCAGGACTTCTTCATGGGGTGGACTGGATCAGATGATTCAGGAGCATTGACTGAGTCAGCACAAGCATAAGATTTGGCTGCACTTGTTCAGATGGGAGAAAGCAGGAATCCCAGGGTGAAAGGCAGATAGGCAAGAAGGAGGCTCAGATAAGAACATCTGAGGCAAGGCATGAGGTCACAGGCCAAGGCTGGACTGGGGACTTGGAGAAGGAAGCAAGAGGGGCTTCCTGCTTCCTAGAGGGCTGAGTTCTGTTGACCCCAAGCTCATCCATATGCTTCCCTTCGTAGCTCCAGCCAAATACAATCCATTCTCTTAGAGGTCCTCCTCTCTGACAGCAGACTAAGTTGTATGGGAAAAGGTTGCAGGCTCCACCCAGTAGTCTGCTTGAAGAGGAGGCATGGCTTATTCCTCCAGCCACCAAAGAATAGAAGACTTTCAGGCACCCCTCATTCAATCATTCTTGCTCTTCCTCTTTGTATTGACCATCATTGCCCAGGTCCAGCCCACCATCATTTCTCACTCCCAGACACCCCTAACTTCCCCCCTCCCACCTCCAATATCTTCTTCTTTGATCTACTGCCTTCACTCTGGTATCTAGAATAATCTTTCTAAAATACAAATCTAATCACTCCATTCCCCTGTTTAGGATGTTCACTGACCCCCAATTACCCTCAAGATGAAGTCCAATCCAACATCCTTAACATGGGTTAAAACCAAACCAAATCCATTGCTGTCGAGTCAATTCTGACTCATAGTGACCTTATAGGACAGAGCAGAACTGCCCCATAGGGTTTCCAAGGCTGTAAATCTTTATGAAAGCACACTCCCATATCTTTCTCCCGCGGAGTGGCTGATGGGGCTGAACCACAGATCTTTTGGTTAGCAGTAGAGCGTTTAACCATTGCGCCACCAGAGCTCCTTTAACATGGGTTAAAAAAAAACAAAAAAACAAAACTCGTTGCCCTCGAGTTGATTCCGACTCATAGAGACCCTATAGGACAGAGTAGAACTGCCCCATATGGTATCTAAGGAGTGCCTGGTAGATTCGAACTGCCAGCCTTTTGGTTAGCAGCCAAGCTCTTAACCACTGCACCACCAGGGCTCCTTTAATATGGATTAAAAGGCCCTTTATTATCCTGCCCGACTTACTTCTCAGGTTTCATCTCTCACCAGTCCCCTTCTGGAACTCAGTGCACTAGCCACAGTGAATTTCATCAGGTCCTCGAATATGCCATGTTCTCTATCATCTCTGAGCCTTTCTGCAGGCTATTTCCTCTTCCCAGTAGTCTTATGCCCTGAACATCTTCCTTGTCTTCTCTGCCACCTCCATCCTTGCCTGGCTACCTCCTTCCCATCCTTCAGCATTTACTGATGCCACCTTCTCTGGGAAGCTTTCTGTGATGCCCTCCTCAGGGTCACTCCTCTTGTTGGGGTTTCTATAGCTCCCTATACTTACTCCCACCAAAGCGTGTCACAGTATATAGCAATTGCCTTTTTACCTGTCTGTCTCCCCCACCTGTATGTGAATTTCTTAAGTATTAGGTTGAACCATACGGAGTTTCTAATATTTGAGCATTCTGACCTACAAAATGAGCAATTTCATATGATTCAACTTAATCCAAGGACCATGATTATTTTATTTGTTGTTGGATCCCAGTGTCTAGCACAATGTCTAAAACACAATGAGCACTCGGTAAATGCAGATCATTGTTTTTGAATGTAACTCCAATTTAGTTTTTTTATATCTTGTAGCCGACATCAACGAAAACCTCTTCAGTAATCAAACCAGGGAAGGACAAGGAAGGGGTCACCTAGAATCATCTGATCCAGCTTCCTGCCTCCTCTTGGCACTGCCTGTGCTTATGAGAAGCATTACCGTATTGCCTAGGCTGACTTTGTCTAGAGCTGTCTCTAGACTGCGGTGCATTCCAACCAGGCCTAGAGCATGGTCTGAGGATGGGGGAGGCCATTATCTCAAGCCTGAGCTGGCGACAGCACCATGGCCACAGATGATAATTATCTAATGTGAACATTCTAGTGTTTCTTTGGTCAAAACATTGCACATATCTGGTGCACCCTGGCAAAGCCAGTCCAGGCCTTATGGCTATGAAAACCTTGCATTGCAAAGCCACATTTAAAGTTCTGGAAACCTGCAGAAAACACCAGAAAGATCAGACTTGATACTCTGACTTGATACATTGTGCTGGCCCATGGACCACACGGGTTCTTGGATGAGGGTTGTAGAGTCTCCTCTCCCCAGCTATGAGCACACAGCTTCTAGCAAAGTCTGAGTTGAGGCATCAATATGTCTTCTTTACCAGTTAGGAGGGCAAAGTGAGATTACATCCTTTTACTAATGAAATTAAATGATACCTCCTTTCTGCTCTCATTGACTGTCTTTTTCCTTTCCTGAAGCCTCCTGCCTATGATATAACGAAGAACCCCAGCTGTGTATGTCCAATGTATGGGTCAGTCCTGGTGCTATTGCTTCATAGTGAGAAACCAGAGAGCTTCTGGGACTTCCAAGTCACCCCATGATCCTCAACTGAACATCCCAAACTCTTGCAAGGTCTTGGATAGTTTGGCAGGCTGGTGGAGTACCAGTCAGAGGCAGTGGCTAAAGCCGTGCTGGCACTGATTGTCCAGCAGCAACTTCTCCAGGTACATGGGGCACAGGGAGCTTCCACTGATCTGTGGTCAAGCTACATCTCTGTGGGCTTGGGGTCCCAATGCAGTTTCTCAGCTCACATGTACACCCACCCCCTACACACACATTATACACACTTGTGTTCTCCTCTAGGGTCAAGGACAACCCTTTTTGAACTAGGATGAATGGCAGACTATACACTACTTTTTTCTCAAGTCCCCCAGTCATAAAAGGTGTCCAACGTGGGAGGCTTCTGGGACTTCCCAGGGCTTTCCATCTCAATAAGCCCCTTCTCCCCCTGGCTTTGCGCCTTCTTTGCCTATCTCTGCCCCATCACAAAGTCCCTCATGAGAAACCCAGCTTCCCTTCAAGCTCCCCAAGAAATCCACTCCTATATTAGTGTGAATGAGATAAGTATACTTTACTAAAGACTTTATAGGCAGTTAAAGAGGAGTCTACATTCCACACCCCTTAGGAGCAATTCAAATATCCATCTTGGACATTTCTCCAGAGACTCTTCTTGGCTGCCTAACCTCCAGCAAGTTTTCTTTTTGGTCCCCCTACTCCAGCCCCAGGCTCCATGGCTCCTGTCTTCTCCTCCAGGATCTAACTACCCCACCCCAAATTCCTCTTCTATTTAGAAGAACAATTCAGCCACTCTGGCTCCTCTTCCCACACCTTCAAGATAAACCCGGTGGGTGCCTGGGGATACAAGGCTTCCCCAGTGTTATCCTTGTTGGCCCTAGAGAACAGCTGTAGACACAGAAATTCCTTTTTTCCACCTGGATTCTCCTGGTCTTGACCACAGTGTCCTCACATCCACACCTGCCACTCTGCCTTAGCCCATCCTGGCAGCTGACATCAACGAAAACCTCTTTGGTGATCAAACCAGGAAAGTACAAGGAAGGGGTCGTCTAGGGACATCTGACCCAGCCTCCTGGCTCCACGACTTCTGTCCCTTTGACCCTTTTACTTCCTAGCTCTTCCCAGGTACAATTCTGCCTCTCTTCCCAACAATGCCTCCTCCAACAGACTTGGATCAAGTCCTCCTGAGCCAGGTCCAATCCCTGAGACCCCTCATCTGTATGCAGCCCCTACCTCTGACAGCCCATATGTCTACCTCTTGCTTGCTCCTAGTTTGGCTGGGGGGTACCCAGAGGGCCAAGGGTCTGAGGACAAAGATGAATGGTTTGCACATGAAGCACCAGGCAGCCATGCTCAGTGTTTGACCTCAGGAAAGACAGGGTAGAAATGGATTCAGAGAAAATATTTTGGCAATGGTGTCAAGGAAGAAAGAGGAGGCATTTGTAGAGATTTGGAGTCATTTAAGGCCGAGGGTGGCAACCATAGCACGGACAGAAAAGCATGGCTATGAGGGCCGTTTCCAAGAAAACTGCACCAGGCGTGGAGCTAATGGGTGTGGAGAGTCGGAGCTAAGGGAGAGAGTGGGAAAAAACTTAAAGAAAGGGAGAGAGGCAACAAGAGATTGCTGGCAGATTTATAGGGATTCCAAGGGTCCAGAGGAAGATAAGAAAAGAGAAGAAGGCAGATACCAAGAGAGATAGAGGCAAAGGGAGCGAGAACCAGAGGCAGAAAAGCAAAGAGAAATCAAGATGGAGACCACATGGGCCTGGCCCCCAGGACTTGAGCCTCCTCTCTGGAGCAGCTGAGGTAGACCCAGTGCTTCTATCCACCCCTTTGAGGCCCAGGAACCCCAGGATGGTGCAGCTTTGGGAGGAGTTTGCATTCTACTGGTTGTCAGGGGAGAAGCCCAAGCGCAGAGGTTGGCTCTGGGCCCAGACCCACCTAGGAACCTGCCTCTCCATCCCCCTGCCCCGGCCTCTGAGCCCCCTTTCGGGCAGCACCTCCCTGGACTCACCTACCCCTATAAAGGAGCTGAGCCCAGCATCAGAGTCCTCACCAGGGAGAAGAGAGACTGCAGGCCCAGGAAGAGAGCAGGCTGGCAGCTCTGGAGGGTGGCCCTGGAGAGAGAAGCGGGGAGTGAGTTTGCAGGGAGCTGGGCCCGTGTCCCCACCCAGCTCCGCAAGGCCCAACATGACCCTTTTCCTCCCCTAAAGACCAAGCCCTGCTCTTGGCCTGTCTCTTATGCCCTGCACAGACAGCTGGGCTTTCCTAATGTGCTGTCGTGGGCTGAGGGTCCTTCCTGCTCTCCTTCCTTCAGTGAAGGCCCAGCATGGGCTCCGTTATCACCTCCTCACCTTCCCTTGTCATCTCCTCAGCCTGGAATTCCCTTCCCGGTTGCTATCTCCCTCTACAAATTCCCTCCATCTTTCAGGTGCCACCTCTGTCTGCCTCCTCCTGGGAGGCAGCTGCCCAGACCACTGCAGCCCTTTCAGACCTCACCCTCTGAGCTCAGTCTCCCCCACCCCTGTGGCAGGGTATCTGAGACAAGCACTGTGCTGAGGATGGGACAGCTTGGCCACCTTCAGGTTGCTGGACACATGGTCAGGAACAGGACTTCATATACTGTCCCTGAGAGAAAGGAGAGAGCCTAGTACGCCTGTGAGGCTAATGGTGGGGCCATCGGAGGCAGGCCTGGGCCTGGGCTGCCGGCAGAGGTATGGAGAGTTCCAGACCTGCCCTGCTTTCTTCTTTTGCTTCCCAGCCCTGCTGCTATTCAGAGAAAACAAGGCATAGGTAGGCACTGGGGGTAAGGAGCCCAGCTCTTTGGCTGGTGTGGCCTCATAGCTGTCCTCCTGAGCCCAGTGCCCCTCTCTGGACCATCTTTTCCAAAAGTAGCCACTCCTGTGCTGGCCTCAATTGATTTCCACAGCCAACAGTGGCTCTCACCATCCTGGATCCCAAGAAGAAATCCAGGCCTGGGCAGAAGGGGAACAGGACTCCTGCTCCATCCTGCCAGTGTCATACTGTGAGGGTGCTGGCAAGTCCCTTCCCACCCCTGGCCTCAGTTTACCCTCTGTATATCTACCCCCTCTATCTACAAAGGGTATAAGCAGGCCAGCCCTGCACATCACCCAGGCCTCCTGGTCTGACAGAGTGAGGTGAGTCGTAGCAGATTAGCCAAGTAGAGAGGAGGAATAGCATGTGCAAAGGCCCACTGGTGAAAAGGAGCTTGGAACACCGGAGAAGTGAAAAAAACAGGCCAGTGAGGCTGGGCACAGCAGGCTTGGAGGAGGGGGAGAGAAAGGGTGAGGGGTGTGGGCAGGGCAGGCCACGCAGGGCCTTGTAGGCCTCGGTGTTTGTTTCCTTAGGTACCATAAATGGGCGGCTCATAAGGACAGAGTTTTATTGTCTCACACTTGTGGAGGCTAGAAGTCCAAATGAGAGTATCGGGCATGTTGACTTCTCCTGAGGTCTCTGAGGGAGAATCTGTTCCATGCCTCTCTCCTAGCTTCTAGTGACCGCCCGTGATCCCTGGCACTCCTTGGCTTGGAGATGCAGTGCTCCAGTTCTGCCTGTCTCCTCATGGTGTTCTTCCCTCTGCATCTCTCTCTGTGTCCCTCCTCATTTATAAGGACACCACTCAGATTGGATTAGGACTTACCCCACTCTAGTGTGACCTCATGTTAACTGACAACGTTTTCAAAGACCCTATTTCCAAACAAAGTCACGCTTACAGGCACCAGGGGTTAGGACTTCAACGTATCTTTTGGGAGGGACACCGTAACAGCCACAAGAAGACATTTAGGTTTAATAGTGCCTGCTTCATTGCTACCAATTTATGGCTAACTCAGCTGCACACGGCCCGGCCCAGCCTCTCCGGATGCCTCTGCCTCCTGGCTTTTCTGCTCCAGCTTTCGTGGTGAATGAACACACGCGCCCAGACTCTCTGCAGAAATTCTTTCCCAGCAGCACCAAGGCTGCTGTTTACTGGGCTCAGCTCCACTCTCTCCTTTACCCCTATGCCCGGGAGTGTTGTCTCCATTTTGCAAATGACAAAACCAAGTCAGGAAGGTAAAGTCACTTGCCCAAGCAAACTAGACTGGTAAACGGCAGAGCCAGGGTTTAAGCTCAAGTATGTCTCATCCCAAGGTCCCTGGGTGGCACACATAGTTTGCACTCATCCGGTAACCTAAAGGTTGGGAGGTTGAACCACCCAGCAGTACCATGGAAGAAAGGCCTGGCAATCTGCTTCCATAAAGATTACAGCCAAGAAAACCCTATGGAGCAGTTCTACTCTGCCACATGTGAGACCACCGTGAGTAGGAATCGGCTCGATGGCAATGGGTATGTCTGACCCCAAACGCCCCCTACCCCGCACCTAGATTGTAGCTCCTGGTGGCTGTGAGGCTGCAGGCAGGGATGGGGCAGGGATGGGAGCAAACTGTAAGAGGCACCTAATTAGAGCCAACAGGCCCACTGGCTCCACAGGCTTGTCTGGAACAGTCTGAGAGATGACCCTCTCCCACAGTGAGGGTGGGTGATGGACATAAGCTGGGCAGGAGCAAGAGGCCCGCCTTCTGTTCCTGGGCCTCCTGGGAGCACTGAGGCAGTGGTATGGAGTCCTGGGCATGGCACTCAGGGGACCTGAGCCCTGGCCTCTCCAGCCAGTCTGCAAGCCTGGCCTGGTCTCCATCAGTCCTGAGTCTGGGGCCACCATGGAACCAGGAGCCAGTGGTATCTGAAGCCCTATGATGGGGGTGCCTGGCTCTCAACAGCCTGAACCAAAGCCCCTTACAGATCAGACAACACTTCATCCACAGGAGTGCCTCAAGACCATGATTGTGTTTTGCTTTGGTTGAAATTAAATTAATGTGTATTCCCCTCAGCACGAGGCAGTTAGAACTGCGCAGACAGGACTGGGGTGACCCTCACAGGTCATCTCGTCTGCTGCTTCTTAACCCTTTTAAGCTCCTGCCTCCCTTTGATAGATAGAAAATCTCATACTCCCCTTTGGTGGTGGGTGACATTTCTAAATGAATTCAATATTATGATTTAAAACCAATCAGAGCCTCTGTGAACAAAATGAGCTTTTTTCAAACCTCGAAAGCCACCCTTGGAGGTTCTGACAGACCCTCAGGCTGTGAGCCACTGATGTTGTCCAATGCTTCCAGCTTACAGATAAGAAAGTTGAGGTCCAGAGAGAGGCAGGGACTTGCCCAAGGTCATACAAATAGTTATTGATAGAAATCATACTGGAACCCAAGAACCCCAAGTCGCAGACCTCCCGTGGCCCCAGGCCACCTCCTCCCATCCCTTATCCCCCATCTAGGAAGAGAGGAGAGTCCAGCAAGTTCTGATGGGCAGAAAAGAGGGACTAGGGCCAGTTCGGGGAAAGCCTGGAGCTGCACACCACAGGGTTTAAGTTATTCAATAGATAAGCTGCAGTTGTTCTCTCTTTTTTTTTCTTACTAAAAAAGTAAGAAAAGGACCTAACTTCGGGGGACTGCAGGAAGTATCAGACCTGGATTATAAGGCTTTAAGGAAAACATTGTTTCTAAACGGTATTCTTTATAACCCCCAAAACAGAAGTCAAAATTGGCCAGCTGTCCATCAAAAGAGGCACCTGGCAGGGAAACGTGCTGAAGGAAAGGACAGATGGACCGTCTAGGAAGTGGGTGAGGGCCAGGGCCAGCGCTAGCAATGGGGTGGAGGTGCCAGCCTCAGAATCCTCAAACTTCGTAGCTTTGCTGAAGACCAGCCCTCGCCAGGAGCAGAAGACCCGGGCAGGTGTGGCCAGGCCTGAGCATGTACACAGACTGTGTGCCTTCGTGAGCATACGCAGACTGGCTTCCGCTCCCCTCTCTCAGCGTCTCCTTGCCAGAGCCCCAGCACAGGAAACAACTAGCCCAGATCTCCATGAATAATCACCAAATCCAAATTCTCTGGGATTTAGGAGACACTTTTTTTCGTAACTCTTTCTAAGGGGGGAAGAGAGGGCCCAGCGTGGCAGCTGACCAGAGAAATGGAGCTGCCAAGACTTGGTCTTCCTGTCATTTTGTTTCAGCATCTGTCCCAGAAAGCCCATCGTCAGAGAGACACCAAAACCAAAAACCAAACCCATTGCCATCTAGTTGATTCTGACTCATAGTGACCCTATAGGACGGGGTAGAACTGCTCCACAGGGTTTCCAAGGAGCCGCTGATGGATTCAAACTGCTGACCTTTTGGTTAGCAGCTGAGCTCTTAACCACTGAGCCACCAGGGCTCCAGGAGAGAGGAAACCAGTCAGACACCTGGAACGGAACAGAGAGTGCAGGCACATAGCAGAAGGTGAGGGCCTAACTGGGCAATGAGCCCCCTCGGCTTGGAGCAAGCAGCTGCCAACATCAGCACAGCCACCTGCGTTGCAGGGACCAGAGAGCAAGTTGGCTGGAATCCCAGGGAAGGAGGACTGGCTCCAGGGAAAGGAACTGCAGTAACAATCATTCTGTGTTGAGGTTTTGTTGTGCTGTTGCTATTTTTCAAGAACTTCCCAAATGGTCTGGGGGCAGGCCTGCTGTTGGGGTGCTGGCCAGGGCTGGAGATCAACCCCATGGGAAGACCAGGAAGCAATATTTGCTGGGCCCATCATCCCAGGCTGCAGGTCCATTCAGAGATAGAACAGACTCTCCCTGTGCTGGGGCAGGCACTTGGCGAACAGGCCAGGCCAGGTGGACCTGGACCTTTGGGTCTAGTCTCCCCGCCACCCTGAGGCTTGCGTGGAACTGCCTGGACTCGGGGTATGGCGCTCTTAGCTCAGCTCCTATGGTTGGGGGCAGCTCCTCTGCCCAGTTCAGCCTCCATTCTGCTATGCTGGGTGCTGGGTCTGAACCCCAGGGCCACAGACTCTGTCCGATCCATCCCTGACCCCAGCATTGCCCATGCCAAGCCTGAACACAGAGCATGCCCAGAGTGAGTGGACGCCCACCAGAGGCCCTAGCTTCTTAATGAAGCTTGCACTGTTGTTGTTAGGTGTCGTCGAGTTGGTTCCGACATACAGCCACCCTATGTACAACAGAATGAAACACTGCCCAGTCCTGTGCTATACTCACAATCACTGTTATGCTTAAGCCCATTGTTGCAGCCACTATGTCAGTCCATCTCGTTGAGGGTCTTTCTCTTTTTCGCTGACCCTCTACTTTACCAAGCACGATGTCCTTCTCCAGGAACTGATCCCTCCTGATAACATGGCCAAAGCATGTGAGACGTAGTCCTGCTATCCTTGCTTCTAAGGAGCATTCTGGTCATACTTCTTCCAAGACAGATTTGTTCATTCTTTTGGTAAAGAACTAGAGGCTCTCAAAGGTCCCTTCTCCTCCAGAATCTGTGAGGCACTATCTTTCAGGGCACTGTTGATGAAAACAATGGAAGCCCAGTTCAAGTTAGGCACAAAGGGGAGGTTACTGTATCACCAAACCAAGTGGTGAGAGAGGAAGGGGAGCAGCAAACCTCAGGGAGACTGGAAGCGAGACTCTTATGCCACAAGGCCTCTCCTCTCTACTTCCTGTAGCGGTCAGCCTCCTTTGCTCGTGCCAGCCTTCTCTACAAGGCCAGCATCTTGCTGATGGGCTGCGCCAGGGCTCCCCTCTGCCCAGAGCTCCCTGCAGAGAAAAGAGTGTTTCCTCCCTGGGTTCTAAATTTTAAAATCCCAGGGGAAAATGCTGATTGGCCAGGTTTGGGTCATGTGCCTGTCTCTGTGGGCAGGGCCTCTTGTGTGACTGACAGGTCCCTGGGAAATGTTATTTCATTACCAGAACAAGCAAGGAGAGGGGCTGGACAGACAAAGCAATGGATACTCAGATTGCCTGCAATATCCCCTTCCTCTCCTCTGAGCTGGCAGGAGCCAGGGGAGGGGGTGGTATAGGTAGGGAAGGGGTGCAGAAGACATGGAGGGGCTGTTACCTCCTACCACCCTGTCACCCATCAGATCAACTCTCAAATCCTCTCTTTGGCATTTAAGTCCCTTTACATCTCCTTCCCCACTCCCTCTACCTTGCCAGCACCCCTGCTCTCCACCCTCCCTCCAACCAGGTAACTTTTTCACACACAGCAGAGCAGAGTGGTTACAAGTGTGGTCTCTGGAAGCTATAGTGTCTGGTTTCAAATCACAGCTTTGCCACTTACTATTTATGTGACCTTGAGCAAGTTTCTTAACTTCTCTGTGCCTTAGTTGTTGTGAGGATTAAATAAATTCAACCATACAGAACACTTGGAAAAATGCCTGGCAAACAGTAAGCCCTCCGGAAGTGTTAGCTGTTATCCTAGCCTCTAAGCCTTGGCTCAGGTCCTTGGGTGGCACAAACAATTTGTTCTCGGCTACTAACCTAAAGGTTGGAGGTTCAAATCCACCCAGTGGTGCCACAGAAGAAAGTTCTAGTGATCTGCTTCCGTAAAGATTATAGCCAAGAAAACCCTAAGGAGCAGTTCTATTCATGGCAACCCTGTTGCCATGAGTTGCAATTGACTTGACGGTAACGGGTTTGGTTTTTTGGCGTTTTAAGCCTTGGCTTGCACCATTCCCCCACCTAGAATGTCCCTCTTCTTCTTCCTCCTCCTCGGCTCCCCTGACCATGGCCACACCATGGATAACCCTTATCCTGAGAAACCCCAGAGCACTCAAGCACAGGTCTGGGCATGCTGGGTGTCAGGACGTGCTCGGACCCCTTCCCCGGCAGGACAAGCAAGCTGACGGAGGGAGGAGGCTGACAGTGACCCTAAATACCAGCACTGATGCGGGATAATTCGAGCTCAGCAAGCTTGGCCTCGTCTCTCAGCTGCCACTCCCCCCGGGAGCCAGGAAGCCCTTGTTCCTGTGACATCACACCTTCAGGCACAAAAATAACCAGCCTGCTCTGGGAGGTGACAGGTTATGTGTGTGAGTCAGCACCTGCCAGGAGGATGATGCCCCTCCTTTCTGACCCCTGAGCAAGGGTCTCTGAGGCTGGGAGAGGCAGGAAGGCAGGCATAGGCATCGAGTCCAGATTGTCAAAATTTAATTCTAGAACCTGCAGCCCATCCATGTCCGTGTATCTGGCATGCTGTCTTTCTCTGGCTCTGGAACAGGGTCTCTGCCCCCTCCCTGCCTTTGTTTCTCCCTCTCCAGAGTCTGTCCCCGGCCGAGGTCGTGCCCATGTCTGTGGGCAGCTGGGCATGCAGAGGGCAGCATGGCAAGGGTTTGAGGAAGACAAACACCGATGAGTCAAGGACCATCAGACCCAATTACGTCTCCATGGAGCCTGACAGCCACACTATTTCATCCTCAGGCCCCTCTCTGAACCAAATACACTGGCCTCCCCTGCCTCCCATATGGTGTGCCCTGGGCTCTGGCCACTGAGGGTACCTGGCATGCCCCCACCCACCCCTCTGAGTGAGCCTAGGACCAGAGAAGGGGCAGCCTGTCCTCCTGGGCTTGGCGAATGGCCAGGGGTGGGTAGGAGCATCTGTGCGCCCTCCCAGCCTGGGGAGAAGCAGACAGTGGCAAATGGCAGGCTAGGGTAATCTTTGCATTCAGGACCCCCCAATCCTTCTGTGCCTCAGCATCCAGGGGCTTGTTGGAAGCAGCAACGGCCCAAGAAAACACCCAGAACAGTCTCGCATGTTTTCGTTAGTGTGTGCAGAAACAAGTACTGTGGACAAGAGTTTGGGCGTCTGTGTGTGAGCAGCAGTGTGTGGCTGTGACTGTGTGAGGTTGTATACTGGGGGTGTGGGAGAGATGTTGAGTGCTCAGAGGTGAATGTGGGATGGCTGGTTATAGCATATGGGGGGAGGGCTCTCTGTATGTATGCCTATGAAGGTGAAAGCTGGGGAGGCTGCCTGGAAGTGGGGGTGGGGGGGGGTCAGTGAAAGAGGTTCTTCCATTCTGCCTGGGCTGATTCTACTCCATTTCTGACTCTCCTGGCAATGCATTGGGCCAGATAATCCCAGACATGGGCCTGTGGTACGCTGGATCGTTTTTATATGGCCTTTCTCACCATGGAGCCCTGGTGGCGCAGTGGTTAAGAGCTCAGCTGCTAACCAAAAGGTTGGCAGTTTGAATCTGCCAGCTGCTCCTTGGAAATCCCATGGAGCAGTTCTACTCTGTCCTATAGGATCACTGTAAGTTGGAATTGACTCCATGGAAATGAGTTTTGTTTGTTTTTTCTCACCATGGTCTTATAACTCCTACCAAATGACTGGGTAGGGGTAAGCAAATGAGGTGCTTGTGACCTACCAAGGGGATTGGATAGCTTCCTAATAATGCAAATAAGGTGCATGGCACCCTTGTGAGGGTGGAATCATGCAAATAAAGTGTATAGAACCCTAACAAGGGAATTGGTCAGTTTTGCCATTCCACTAGGCTTAAAATTAGCCATCCCAGAGGTGGACAGGGGGAACCTCATTATCACCAAGAAAAGCTGCAAGCAGAGCATGTCCTTTGGACCCGGGTCCCCATGCTGAGAACTTCTTAGACCCAGAAGACACAGAGACTGTGCAAGATGGTGAGAAGTGATGTCAGAGAAGTGGCTGCAGCAGAACGAAGAGACTGGCATGAGACTGTGCAGTGGGCTCCCTGGCCCACAGAGCAAAGCAGTTACAGTGGGTGTGCCTACCCACGGAGCAACAGAACTGAGCACCTTCAGGTAGGAGGCTTTCTAGAGGAGTAGGATGCCTCTGGGCACTTGTTGACTGGGCTAGGCTTGCTGACCCACGGAGCAAGAGAATTGAATGTCTTTGAACTCAGGCTTTCTGGTGGAGTGGGGTGCCCCTCGGGCATTTATTGGCAGAGCTAAAGAGCTTTGTAACTTTTCCTGAGCAGGGGAGAGTCCAGGCCACACCAAGAGGTCCGAGGGGCTGAGAGGCCAAGTGCTAGGAAGAGGCCTGCCTGTGGGCATGACTGAGAAACTGTCCTGACTGAAGAACTATATCCTGAGTCATTCCTGATCCTGAATTGTAACTTCCCTAATAAACCCTATGACTGTGAGTATGGTCTGTGAGTTCTTTGTGGCCATTGCAATGAAGTTTCAAACCCAGCAGAGAAGTAGAGAGTGCTGTGGGGGGGGGGGGCAGTTGGTATCAGAATTGGTTGAAAGTTTGGAGAGAGGAGGTGTGTCTGAACTTCACCTCATAGAAATCAGCCTTGGACTGTTGATCTTGATTCTCCTTCCTCCTTCTGAAGTTAGAGGAGGTTGGACGCCCCCGCCACACCATTTTTACAGGGCCTCATTATAGAATTATTTTTTCCATCAGAAAATTTGCTGAAGCAAAATGGTATTTGGTTTCAGCAAACATTGAGCCAGTTTGCTTTTCAGAGCTCAAGCTGGAGGGAGGGTGGGAGGAGCCTGGGGCCATGGAGGCCATCTGGGGACCCTTAATTGGCAGGGAGAACCCTCGAGTAGCTGTCCAGTGAATCAGTCAAACACCTGGAATGTCCTCCCCTCCCCTCATCCACTTGACGACTAACACCCCCAGGTGTGACCTCACCTGACACGTCTGTGACACTGTCTCTTCTGAGTCACCTCCCCTCATCACTTCCTCAGCACCCTGTATCTTCTGCATTAAATGGCCAGATTATTCTGGATAGGGAGTTTATGTCTCTCCTCCACTAATCTGGGGTCTCCTTGCAGAGAGGGTCTGGGTTTTCATCAGTTCACTCACCCCACGGTCTAGCGCACAGTAGAGACTTTTTACAAGTTAGCTCATATTTGCCACCAACTATATGCTAGGCAATTTACAAGGGTATCTTCTATTCCTCAAAACAACCTATGAGGTAGGTTCCCTCTATAAACCAAATAAATAAATAAATAAACTAGTTGCCCTCCGGTCAGTTCTGAGTCCTGAGGATCCCATGTGTTTCAGAGCAGAACTGTGCCCCACAGGGTTTTCAATAGCTGTGATCTTCTGGAAGTAGATTCAGGTCTGCTTGTTGGGTTTGAACCACCCAGCCTTTGGTTAGTAGCTTAACTGTGCACCCAGGGAATCCTGGTTCTCTGTCTATAGCATTCCCATTTTTAAAGGGTATGGAGATGCATACTGTCCAGGCACTGAGCCAATGGATTTCTCACACCAGAGTCCAAGGGTTTAACCCCATGCTGTGCTGCTTCCCTGTGGACTGGAGATCAGGAGGCCTGAGGTCCTCCCTGGCCCGGCCACTTATCTCTCTGTTACCTGAAGACCTTGGCTTCTGCCTCTGTAAAATGGGGAGGGGCAGGTGTCCCCAGCTTTAAAGGTCTACGCTAGCAGCAGGAAAGGCGGTAATCATGCCTTTGTAGCAACATCTTTTTTTAAAGGTTGTTCTCTCTTTGGTTTGTTTGCTTACTTACAGCCTTCTGCCCGTGGTCTCTGAAAGCCTGGCTGGGTGAGGTGGGCATCGCCAGAAGCTGGAGTCTCAGATGCTGGGTTTCAGGCCCCTCTCTGCCCGGGTAGCTCTGTGTGGCCTGCACTACCCGGCCTGGGGTCTGGTGTTGGAGGCCAGCTAAGCTGCTGAGCCAGGGATGGGGCAGGCCTCTGGGGCCACTGGCTTTAGTGACTCCCTTTTGACACGTTTGAGGGTCTGTCACCCTGAATGCCCCTCAAGCTCAGGCTCCCCTCCTAGGGAGCCAGAAAAATAAGTCCCCAGCTGGGAGGTGGGACTGTGGGAGGCAGTGCCCCAGGCTGTGAACTGAGTGCCCAGCTGTGCCCACACCGCCACTGGGCACTCCCAGACATGCCGCCCACGCCACCCAGGCTCAGGACAAAGGCGCCTTGAAAGAACGAATCAATGGGCCCTGAGCACTATCATCTGAATGCTTCCCACAGGGCTGCGAATCTCTCCTCCCCTCCGTCCTTCTCTTCCTCTCCTTCTCGTTCTGCCTCCTGCTCCCTCTCCACTCCCCCTCCCTCTCCTTCCTTCTCTGTTTCTGTCTCTCCCACACAGCTGCCTCTTAAGGACTCCAGACATACTTCATAGTTTTGAACAGAGGAAGGCTGCAGAATCAAGGTTGTGCTGTTTGTTCTCAATCAGAGGAAATTCTCACTGAAGGCAGGCAGCCCAACCCCGTCATCGAAACCCTGATCCACAGGGACCGTGGCCTCCTCACCAGCAGCTGAGAGAACTACCCCTGATTAAAGTTTAAACATAGTGGGAGTTTGTCAAATTGGGAAGTCACCCACCTACACCCACCACACACACATACAACCTGATTAGACAGTGGCTGAGTGGATGGATCCACCACCCATTTGTCAGTTTGTCAGACTGTGATGGCTTCCATGTTGCTATGATGCTGGAAAATATGCCACCTGTATTTGAAATGTCAACAGGGTCACCTATGGTGGACAGGTTTCAGTGGAGCTTCCAGATTAAGTCAGATTAGGAAGAAAGGTCTGATACTTCCAAAAATCAGCTGATGAAAACCCATGAATCACAACAGAGTATTGTCTGATATAGTGCCGGTAGATGGGCCCCCTAGGTTGGAAGGCACTCAAAATACCCAGTGGGCACAACAACAGACTCAAGCATACCAATGATCGTGAAGATGGCACAGGATCGGGCAACATTTTGTTTGTTATACATGGCGTTGTCATGAGTTAGAGCCAACTCTATGGCAACTAGCAACAACAAATTGTTGGATGGGTGGAAGCTCAAGTGATGGAGAGGTAAGTGCCACCATGGATGGACAAGTTATGCTGGTTTGGTGAATGGATGGATAATGGGTAGGAGGCTGGGGGGTGAATAGAAAGATGAAAACAAAGTGTTTTGTATTGTCAGTGCATGGAGGTACTGGTGAACCCCACTGGGGGCTAAGCTGATTACATTGCACACTGGTTATGGTGGGCCAGTGTGTGCGTGTGAACCAAGATTGTCTGAAAAGACTTACTTGTAAACTTGGGCAGCTTCCACAGTCCAGGCGACCTGTGAACAATCTCAGAGCAACAGGGCTGGAGGCTGACAACAATTCAGTAAAGGCGTAAAGGCCACAGAAGGATAAGGGATTGGCCTAGAGCAGGGTCTGCAGGGTTCTTTAAAGGACCAGACAGGAAATATTTGAGGCTTCACAGGCTGTATGATCTCCGTTGCAACTACTTAGCTCTGGGGTTGTAGCGCAAAAGCAGCCGTAGACAATATATGAAAGACTGCGGTTGTATTTCATTAGAACTTTTATTTTGGGACGCTGAAATTTGAATTTCACGTGTTATAAAATACCATTCTCCTTTTGATTTTTTTTCAGTCATTTAAAAATGTAAAAACCATTCTGAGTTCACAGACCATACAAAAACAGGCAGCAGGCTGGATGTGGCCCGCTGGCGTAGCTTGCTGATCCCTAGCCTAGAGGGCACCTGGGGCAGGTCTGGTCCTGTGGTGGGGCGGCTGCATCAGGTGGGGTGAGCGCAATCTTAGCAAATCATACAGCCTCCCCCCCGGCCCCACCCCAGTGCTCTAATCCAGGTTCCCCCAGGGGCCTTCTGATTGTCTTCTAACTTGCTTGTAGGAAGTATACCCGTGTCCAGACCCCCTAGAAGTTCCTATTTCTCATTGTGCATTCCTAACCCGGCATTTTCACTCTAATTTGACTTTCCGTGTACCTTGTCCACTGGGAGAGACTCTGCTCTGCCAAGGTAAACATCTGCTCCGCTGCGTAGCATTTCTTATTATAAATTAATAAATTGTCATCAGGGTGTGTATATATATATATATATATATATATATATATATATATATCAGTCCCTGTGAGTTTGGTAAATGTGAGTCTGTCATGGAGAGATGAATCTCCCTAGCACCTAGCTCGCCTAAGCAGGTTCCTCGGCCTCCAAGGCTGATGGCCAGGCCCTGGGTGCTTTCCCCAGGTGGATGCCACCTTGAGAGGCCTTCAGGCAGCCAGCCAGATTGTTGGTGGTAAACTCTGCGCTGCTGTGCTCCTTTGTCTGCTTTTCCATTGGAGAGTGCTCCGTGTGTAGGGAGCTGGCTGATAGATAGCTGGATGTTAATGGATGAGTGGATGAATTGTGGATAAGTGGGTGGATGGATGGATGGATGGACGGATAAAGGGTGGGTGGACAGTGTGGATAAGTGGGTGAGTGGATGGATGGTAGATGAGTGAAGGAGTGAATAATGAATGGGAAACTGAGTGGCTGGGAAGATGGATGGCTGGGTGAATACAATCAGCAGATTTGTGCCCACTGGAAAAAGTGGCACTGATGGGCATGGTAGGTGGCATGGCAAGGCAGCCACATATGCCCCGTGAAGTCAAGAAAGAGCCAAGAATTAACATGTGTTGAGTACCTACTGTGTGCCAGCCCTAGTTCCCTTTCCCCTTTCCCCCTCTGCCCCCTCTCTCTTCTCTCATAACCTTGTATGCCTGAGTTTAACCTTCCAGCGGGCCTTATTCTGGCCCTTCCTGACTCAGTTACTAATTAAGAGACAATTATGTTACCAGAGTTGATGGACAGTGCAAGCCATTAACGCTCTTGGCTGCCAACAGAAAGGTTGGAGGTTCAAGTCCACCCACAAGCACTTTGGAAGAAAGACCAGGCAATCTACTTCTGAACAAATCAGCCATTGAAAATCCTGTGGAGCACAGCTCTACTCTGACACGCATAGGGTCACCACGAGTCAGAATTGACTCCACAGCAACTGGGTTTTTTCGTTGTTTGTTTGTTTTTAATCTTCTATTACTGGGCCCTTCAGGAATCTTGGGTCTCCTCCCAGACCCTCCCACCAGCCACAGCCCTTAGTTTATTTGCAGTAGGTACCAAAGTTTTTGCCCCAAACCTCACTCTCAGGGCAGAGCCCATTTCAGGAGAGATTTTTGCAACAATTTACGTTTTCAAAATGGGGCCACAGCCAACGTGCTAGCCTTCTCCCAGCTCCCTCTTTCACAGCCATGCCGCATGGGTCCTTGCCTTTAGCCCACTATGAGTCAGGCTCATACTCTCCCTCACCATTCTCAGAACCCCAGGTCCTTTCCTCCAGGGAGCCCTCCCTGATGGCTCCTAATTGAGCCCACTCTCCCACAGGATGCTGCAGCTCTGCACCTGAGCATCATAGTTTTTATGCAGAGAGATGTACATACAGCCTGAGGTGGTTTCTGCGTGTGTGAGTGTTTGTTGGGGGCCCTACTCTCAGGCTACCCACCTCCCTCCCTCTCCCCTTGGAGTTGAGCTGGGATGAGCCCCCATAGGTGCTGAGCAGCGACTAGCGCAGGGCTGATTGCTCCCTCTTAAATGAGGAGCCATTTAATTTTCCCAGCGAAGCTTCCCTCAGTGGGTGCGCTAAGGGAGCAGGCGGGCCCTCGGAGGAGGGAGCCACCAGAAAATAAACACTGAGCCTGGCTATTATTACTTTTTTTGTTGTTAATTTATCCCCTGCTTGGTTTCTGATAGGCTCTGAGATGACAAAATAAACCCAGGAATCGACTCCCCGCTCCCCTAAACTCGGTCTTCAGTAAGGGAGAGCTCAGTATGTGGCATAAATTAGCGGAAGCCAGAGTGTAAAAATATGATTCTGTGAACAAACAAAAGCCTCCAGTCATGAGACCAGCAGTAGCAGAGCTGTTCCCCCGCTGCCAGCCCTGTCTCCAAGCAATTAAAAGGCAGAGGCAGAAGAGACCTGCGGGCCCCCAGCAGGGCCGCCAGGGAGGCAGGGGGCAGGTGCAGCCCCCAGGCCCTGCTGCAGAGGAGACCTTGGTGGGGACCCTCAAGGCCCTCAGAGCTGCTGCCAGGGCTGGCCTGACAGGCAGAAGCCTGTCTGTCTGGCCAAGGCTGCTGGGGGCCCTCCAGGTGTGGTTTTGACTTTGCTCAGCCTCAGTTTCCTCATCTCTAAAATGGGCGCAGTAATTCCTGCTGGCTTTCTCATAAACCTGCCCTGAGGATCAGATGAAATAAGAGGTGAGGAAGGGCTTGTTTAGGGAAAGGTAGAGGTATGTGAGGGTGACTGCTGGGGCTTGTGGCAAGCCCTGGGGCTCTCTGGGAGAGTGTGGGCCACCAAGACCTCCTTTCATCTCATAATCTCTACCTGCCCCCATTCCACAGAAGTCAAAAGTGAGGCTCTAGGAGGTTGGGTCTGGCCCAAGATCACTCTCTGGAAATCAAGCCACGTCTGCCAGACACAGAAGCGAGTTTCCCTGCACCACCTCGCACTCAGATCCCTGTGTGGCACCCTGGAACCAGATAACTGAGGTAAGTGTGAGCTCTGGAGTGAGCTGGTGCATCCAGTGCACTGGGGACCTGGGCCTGGGCCACCAGCTGCTCGTTTTGATGACAGCCCACAGCACAGCACCTCCAGAATGATTTAGACTAATGCTACCCTTATGAGAGAGGCCAAAGGCATCCAGTCTTTGGCCTCTTGCAGTGAGAGCACCTGACCACTCAGAGGGCCCTCCGGGAGCAAACCCCTTGCCAGCATGGGGACCCTGGGATGGCAAGATATGCTCCTTGTCCCCGAAGAGCTCCCAGTCTAGTTCTGGGACCAGACTCATAGACAATCTTCATGACGGGCCTTGGATGGGGCTTCCTCTGCCTGAAATGCCACATCAGGGACTCCAAAATGAATGTCAGAAAGCAGAGAGATATTTACTATGCACTTCCTCAGCGCCAAGCCCCGGCCACGAGTTCTGCCTGCACTATGGACCCAGTCCCAGAACAAGCCTCGATGAAGCCTCCTCTCTGTGCCAGGCTTGTTATCACCCAGGACACGGCAGTGAACAAAGCACAAAGACCCCTGCCCTCCTAGAGCTTACATTCTAGTGAGGGCAGAGAGACAAACCAGTTACCCAGTTGCCATTGAGCTAATTCTGATTCATGGCAACACTATGTGTGTCAGAGTAGAGCTGTGTCCCATAGGTTTTTCAGTGGCTGATTTATTTGGAAGTAGATTGCCAGGCCTTTCTTCTGAGGTAGCTCTGGGTGGACTTGAACCTCCAACTATTCGGTTAGCAGCCAAGCACGTTAACTGCACTACCATGGACTCCAGACAAGCATTAAGCAACATGAATTATAGGATGTTAGAGGGTATGGAGAGCAATAAAGTAGGAAAAGCGGTATGGTTTTAAACAGGGTGATCTAATTTAATCCTTAAAATTATCTCCCATTTGACTGTTGAGGAAACTGAGACTCTCAAAGGTTAAGTAACTTGCCCAAGGTCAGACAATGAGGAAGGAAGGAGCTAGAATTTGAACTGCGATGTTCTGATGCGGGAGTCACCACCAGGCAGCCATAACTCCAAATCAGCAGACAGAGGAGAAGCCTGGGTGGAGGTTCCAGCACGAAGCAATCAGGAGGGCTTCATACAAGAGGAGGCAGCACTCGAGGCTGGTGGGGGTGAGGTCCCTGCTGCCTCCATCAGAGGCTGCATTGGGCCTGGTGGAGGGGGCTGGTGCAGGCTGGGGCTGCCTTCTGTTTCCCTGCCAACCTTACCACTTGGAGGAAGGGCCATATTCCCCCGGCCAACCTCTGCCTTCCAGAGCCCGACTTGAGATGGGATCCAAGCACAGACAAGAAGTCCCTTCGTGTGCCAGCCTATGCCAGGTCCACAGCCAGGTCAACCATGGTCCCTCCTGGCTCTTGAAGACGGCAGATGAGCCTCCAGCCCTGAGCTCTGGGTCTCAGTCTGTTGGCCCAGCAGAGTGACTGCTGGGGGAAGTTTGGCTGAAAAGCCGTAGAGTAAAGGAATTGATTTTTTTTTTCAGCTACACAGTTGTAAACATAAACTGGAAGATACATCTCTCCCTTTATGGGAGACAATCAAAAACACAATACAAGTTTATGGAGGGAATGTGTCTTTCTTACTCAGGATATTTTCCCCCAAACCCTTGGCAGCGTGAAACCACTTCATTTTAGAAATAAGTAATCAAGTGGAAAAGGAAAAAGGGGAGAAAGGGGACCCAGGGCTTTACAAGCCAGAGGCCGGACTCGGGGCCTCGCGGTCAGTTAAGGGGCAAGGAAGGGCGGCTCCTCTCCTCATTTCCCCCTCCATGAAGACCCAGGGTAATCTGAGGTACACCCAGGCGCTCACACTCCACCTTTGGCAGATAAGAGCCTAGGCTGGGTCATTATCACAGGCCAGTGTTTTCAGTCTTGATTGCCTGGCTGTCTCCTCTTTGCTAGGCAGTGTGCTGGGAGGGAGGACACAGATGGTCCAGACCTCAGCCTTGCCCTTGAGCAGCCTGCCAGCCAGTGGGGGTAGGGGGTGGGGGTATTTAGATAACTAAGCTGACCATAAGCAAAATGAATCAGGTATATGTAAATGTCTTCTCCTTCCCCTGTTTCTACATCTTTCCTCTTCTCTCTCAAGTGCTCCCTATGGCTCCCAGCTGGCCACCTGCTGGGAACAGCTCAATAAAGCTTGCCCACTTGTTAGTGCCTGCTGGACTGCTAACCGAAAGGTTGGAGGTTCGAGTCCACCCAGAAGTGCATTGGAAGAAAGGCCTGGTGATCTACTTCTGAAAAATCAGCCATTGAAAACCTTATGAAGCACAGTCCTAGTCTGACACACATGGGGTCACTATGAGTTGGAGTCAACTTGACAGCCACTGGTAGTGTATTAGCAGTGTCCTGGGTCACCGAGCCAAGGGCCTTCTGTGGCAGCAGCCAGTGCCCAGAATGTGGTTGCTCAGGACCAAATGCAGCCAGTCCCCTGTAGCAGAAGCCACTTCTGGGCCCAGCTGCAGACCGTGGTGGACAGTTCTTCACAACTTCAGCATCTGCTTCAGCATCCACTCAAGTTCTTGCTGCCAGTCTTTCCACTTTGGTCCTGACGCCACTAATGTCCACCTGGCTCATGGACATATGCAATCCGGGGGACAGAGGAGTAAACAGCCTGCAGGGCAGCCTCCCACCAAGGAGACGGGAGCCCATGGGTAAATATTCCATCCCTCCATCTTTTAGGCAAACAATTCTAGGAGGTCCAGGGGAGTGGAGCCCCATTGCCCTCACTGGCTTCTGGGACAACTCTCCTTCCCTGTCTCGCTCTTCCTGCTCCCGCCTTCCTGTTTCCTGAGATCCTCCTCCCAAATACACAACCCACACTCAAGTTCTGGGCTCAGGAAAGCCCTCTCGCTCTACTTCCATACTCCCCACATGCAACAAGCACCCCCCGATAGATTCTCCACGTAAAGGAGCAGAGCCCAGTCTCAGCTGGGAAAGAGAAGGAGAGAGGATGGTACTCCCCACCCCGAAGCTGTCCCTGCCTCCTCTCCAACCCAGCCACAGGTAGAATGAGGCTTTGAGCCCGATGGACTTGGGCAGGGCTCAGCTGAGCTCCTCCACTGTCCGTGTGACCTTGGACAAGTCACTTAACCTCTCAGAGCCCCGTTTTCCTCGCTGAAGAGCTGTTGTGAAGATTAAATGAGGTCGTTGTCTGGAAGGCGACACACAACACAGGCTGAAAAACATGCATCACTACTTGCATGGATTTCGTCTCCCTAAACAGACTGCCAATTCCTTGAAGGCGAGGACCTTCTTTATTTTGTCCTGTCTCCCCTGCAGCACCAGCATGGAGCTGGGTACATAGGAGTCTCACATTCAAAACTCCCTGCACCCCAGGCTCCTTTCAGGCCAGCAAAGCTCTGAATGGCCAGATGAGCAGGACTGACTCTGAATGTGCCCTGGACTGCACGGAGCTGGCCTGGCCTCAGGCCCAGTGCCAGAGGGGAGAAAAGTGGCCTTCCCAAGCTGGAGATGGAGGGTGGGCTGGCCAGAACCCCAGAGAAGTGGTGCTAGCTGGTGCAGCCATCCCCACCCTCCTGAAAAATCCAGATGATGGTGTTGGGGACTTTCATCAGCCCTGAGCTCTCTTTTGAGTATCAGGAAAAATTGGCTTTTACTCTGAGCCCAACTGCATCCAACATCTGGCAGCTCCAAGTGAAGTGACTCATGCAATCCTTAGATACAAGGATGCGGGGAGAGGAGGGGTAGAAGGAGGAGACCACAGTTGAACAGAGGGAGGGAAGACAGGCGGGCATTGCAGCCCCAGACAAAAGAATCAGCATGAAGAGTAGACAGCAAAGTCTGGGCCCATGCCAATGTGGCCAGCAACGAGCTGCCCAGCCTGTGTTTTGCCCAGCCAGCTTTGGGCCTCGTGGCAGAACTTCTGGTGCCAGGCATTGCTGACCTAAAGAGAGAGGTTCTGAACAGCCTAGGCCGGATAGGAAGTGGCCTGTCACCGGAGGCATGCAAGAGAAGCTGGATGGACCCTGGCAGGGGTGCGTGAAAGCCTCAGGCCTGATAACTGCATGTGCAATCTGGCCGTGAAGTGAGCCACCAAGGGCTTGGGAATGGGCAGGCCTGGAGGATGGATGAAGTCATGGAGATTAACCCCATTGCCATCGAGTCAATTCCAACTCATAGCGACCCTATAGGACAGAGTAGAACTGCCCTATAGAGTTTCCAAGGAGTGGCTGGTGGATTCAAACTGCCTACCTTTTGGTTAGCAGCCAAACGCTTAATGATCAGACCCGAGAGGCAAAAGCCATCTCCCTGTCCCTGCAGGTGACAACGTCAGCAAGATGGGGTGAGGGCCCCTGTTTCATCTCCCCCTTGGACCAGGGCTTGGTGGCCTTCTCTTCTCTAGCATGACTGTTCCAGAAGGGAGAGAAGGACCATCCCCGTGGGGAGCTCAGAGCCTGGCAGGGGAGGAGCAGCAGATACATGGAAGGACAAGGAACCACCCCGATTCCATACCTCCCCAACTCATCTCATCAGAACCAGACAGGTTAGGAGCCATGTCAGAGAGAGAAGGGTCAGCAGGTGGGGGCAATCTTGGAAGAATTCCTGGAGGAAGCAGAGCCTGGAGCCGTCCAAGGGTTGAGCCAATTTGGAGAAACAGAAGAGGGAGGTCATTCCTGGTAGGGGAACTGCTGAGCAATGGGAAAGAGGCTGGCCTAGGAGGCACGAAGCAGGAGGTCAGAGGCCGGGAAGTCGGCCTCTGTCCTTCCTTAAAAAAAAAAACAAACAAAACAACAGTTGTCGTGGAGTCAGTTTTGACTCATGGCAATCCCACGTGTGTCAGAGTCCAACCGTGCTCTGTAGGGTTTTCAGTGGCTGATTTTTGGAACTAGATCTCCAGGCTTGTCCTTCCTAGGCCTTAGTTTCTGCTTCTCTCTGGGGGTCTGTCTTTCCAGGGTCTGGCCTGGATGGTTGGAAACATCAGACAATCCACACGCTACTTCCCCAGGGAGGGCTACACCAGCAATGGGAGGTGGGGAGGTAGGCAAGTCCCTCCCATTTCCCACCTGTACAGGGCTGGTTGCGTTACCTGATCTATGAAGGCCCTTCCAGCCCAACTCTTCCAGATTCTTAGATCTGTGAGCCAAAGTCAAGTCAAAGCAGAGGTCACCTTTGCAGAGCTCTCAGCCAACTTAGTAACCTAGCTGCCAGCCCTCAACCAGACCAGTTGTTCATTTCGACACTGGCCATTGAGTCCATAGCCACTCCCCTCCCACCCACATCAAGTTACGGATTCCCTCAGCCACCTCTCTAGCAAGGCCAGGCGCTTTATCATTATCTTTCTTTCCCTTCCCTGCCCTCATTAGACTCATCCTCACCTCCAGACCTTATCTCATGCTGTTCCCTTTTCCAGAAATGCACTTGCTCTTCCTCTCTGAGGAAAGACCAGCTGAAGGTCCATATTGCATTTCTTCATTCAGCCTTCCTCAAGTTCCAGGGCTGGGCAGAGCCCTGAGCTGGAGGCAGATCATGGGCAGGGGTCTGTTCAAGGCCTGCCCTTGAGGAGGGCTCAGGCTCCCTCCTGTAGGAGCTTTCGCTGAAGACCCTGTCTATAGGGCCTTGCTCCGTCTGAGCATGGAGAGGCTGACACAATTTCTTCCTTGCTTGTCATTAACCTCACCCAGGCGCTCTCTGTCTGCATCTCAGGAGGGCACGGTATAGGTGTTAGGAGCACAAGTTCAGCAGTAGACCCCCGCCTCCCAGATGGGTTAGGGAGCCTCCATGCATCTCAGTGTCCTCATCTGTAAAATGAGGATAATGATAGTACCTACTTCATAGTTATTATGAGCAACGAAGGAGACAGTAAAGTGCCAAGTATCACACCTGGTATGTTGTAGGGGTTCCATAAATGTTAGCTGTTGTTAGATCCCGGGCCCCTCTCCCCACTTGTCTCCAGGCTCCTCAAGGTACAGAATGCATAGTTGAAGAATACATCATTATATTGTAAAGCCTAAAATTTCCAGTGCTGCTTTGACAACTTTCAGCCTCACAGGGCCCCAAAGACCTAACCATGAGTTCCGCTGCTTTTGCCAGGTATTCTCTACCCACCTACCTAGCAGAAAAGCCCCCTCACCCAGCTAGGTCTCCCCTATCAGCCAGACCAGCTACACTCCACCTCCTCCTCAACCTAATGGGTCTCATTTCCCTTCCAGCCTGTGAAATTATTCAAACAAGTTAATTGTATCCTACAGTAAGACCCAGGGGGCACTCCACCCTTTTGTTACTACCAAAGGCTGCCCACAACAGCCCTTGTTGATTCACTATATTTCTGAGTGCAACCCCTGTGTGGCCCAGCACGGTACATGGTGTCTTCCTAGGCTGTGAGTATATGTGACTAATAAACTGCTGTTGATCTCATCTGTCCAGTGTTGGGTGCTGTAACTTTAGGGTGGGAATTCCTCCTTCACCAACAGGATGAATTGGAGGTGATCAGAACAATCATGAATGTGTATTTAGTTATTGTATTAATCCCTTGAGTGCCACTGATTCCCAAGGAGATCCCTGTGGGAAAAGGACCCAGGACAGGTAAGTTTTGATAGCAGGAGTGTGGTGCTTGAGGCATCCCAGAGGAACTCCTGTGAAGTAGGGGTGCCTGGTAAGCCCTGAGCTGGCTACTACTGCCAAGGGTGAAGCAGCTTTGCCACATCAGGCCCCAGTCAGTGCCAGGGAGGCCAAGAAGATGATATTAGGGGACAGGCAGGTCCTATCTCCCTCCTCAGGCTCCCCAGCCCCTCAGTCCCTTGGCCGATTAGTCAGCACCATCTCCCCCCTTCACTCCAGGCTGCTCCTCTGGACCAGGTTGGAACCCCAGGCCCCCTCATCTGCCGTACTGCAGGCCTAGACTAGAGATGGAGAAGTTGGGAACCTGCTGGGGAGGGACCAGGCCAGGAGGAGGGGCCTGGGAACCACACCCCAGAGGAGACTTTCAACTGGAGAAAGAGGGGCTCTGAGGGGCTGGTATTCTGGCTTTGGTCTGTTTCTTTCCCTAAGTACCCCAGCAACCAGAATGGGTCCTGCACATGGTAGCTGCTCAGTAGCCCCTGTCGAATGAATTAGTGAGTGAATGGGGTCAGGATTTGGGTTACTAGGCAATGCTTGCCCATGAAATGTTCCCCCTAGCCTTTCAGGAAAGCCCATCTTCTCCTTTCCCCTTCCCTGAATCCTCCCACCCCTCAAGGCCCTGCCCCTGACCCAGGGACGACTCCCAGCCCAGACCCTCTCCCGGCTTCACTGTGCAGCCAGTCTCTGCCCCAGCCCAGCCCAGCCCAACCCTCACCTACCCTGCAGCCCCAAGCAGGCTTTCTGACTAGCCCTGGGAGGGAAGCCAATGTGCAGGCTTTCTATTGTCATTAGCTGTCAGGTCTCAGGTAATAGCGCCTGTGGAGAACCAGCTGTCTTAGCTGAAATTTTGCAAATGCACCCCGCGAGGGGGCGGGGCGAGGAGAGGGGCAGGCTGAATGCCTGGCCAGGCTCCCTCCATGGACGCCCCGCCCCCACAACTGGCCCTGGGTGGGAGGGGTCTCTCCCACTCCAAAAGCTCCTCCTGCAGGACAGGCTGCCAAGGCTGAGCTGTCCATTCCTGCCCATCCTCTTCCCACATGGCATCCTGTCCCATCCACAGCCTAGAAGCCCCACCCCTACCTGAGCCAGGCCACTCCTGGAGAGAGGGTGGGCAGACGGGGAAGCTAAAGCCCAGACCAGTCACATGCCTTACTCCAGACCAAATAGCCAGCTCCCTGTGGAGTGTGGGCCAGAACTATGCCTGCCTCACCTCCTAAGTGGATGGGCAGAAGGAATGAGTCCAGCTAAGCAGACAAGAGACACCCACAGGCCCTGTGGGTCGCAGCGTTGGCTCCTAAAGGTCAAGACAGCAGACTACAAAAACCAAGGGTTGAAGAAAAGAAAGGGGACTTCTCCTGTAGAGGAGGCCTCCACCCACCCAGGAGAAGCGTCTGGGGTAACTCCTCACTCCCCAGGACTAGTGACGTGAAAGGAGCTAATTACTTCCAACTAGGGTGTCCAACTCACAGCGACTCATAGGGTCAATGTGAATTGGAATTGACTCGACGGCGACGAGTTTTGTTTGTTTTGTTTTTAGGGTGTCCAAAAGGAGCCCTTTCGGTGCAGTGGTTAAGTGCTCTGCTGCTAACCAACAGGTCAGTGGTTCAAACTCACCAGCCACTGCACGGGAGAAAGATGTGGCAGTCTGCTTCAGTAAAGGTTACAGCCTTGGAAACCCTATACGGCAGTTCTACTCTGTCCTAGAGGGTCATTATTAGTCAGAATTGACTCTACGGCAGTGGGTTTGGTTTTTTGTTTTGGTTGAACTGTCCAAGCCATTGTGGTTTTCCTGGGACACTCCCAGATTTAGCAGAGAAAGTTCCATGTCATGTCCTGAGAAACTCCTCAGTCCTAGGGCATCCTACTAACGCTCCCAGCTGCGTACAGCCTGGGCTCGAATGTCAAGTGCTCCTCGGTCACCTACCCCACCTCTGCAGGGCATGCCCCTGAGAGGGCTCCAAAGGCCTCCCAGCCCAGAAAGCTCCTAGTCCTGTTTTAGGGCCTTGCCCCAGTAGAGGACTCTAACTGACCCAGTGGGGCTCCCTGCACTTCCTGTGAGGACCCTCTCTAGCCATAATCAGACACTGACAAATGGGGCTTCTCAGGGAGCCCTCCCCAGAGGACAGGCCAAAGCATAGACCTCTGGCCACCGAGGGCAGGCCCAGGACCCGAGGCAAACCGCTCTGTCATCAGGTCATAGGGTAATTGGCCAGAGCGCTCCGCCAGGCTCAGACTGCCCTCCAGCCCCCTGCTCTGCTGGCTCAGTGCCCAGTCCAGCAGGGACCGAGTAGCATTAACTGGGTTACCCCCACCCCCACCCCCAGCATCACGCCTCCACCAGGGCTAGCATTTCAGCTACAATTAAGAATTTCAAGTTGCAATTAAAAATTAATTGGAAACCATGGGTTGTTTATGTCTCTCTGACCTCTGGGCGGGGGGTGGGGGTGGAGGAGGGAAGAAAAGCAGGTGAGAGGAGGAGGAGGAGGTCTTTTCAGAGCAGTGAGCCAAGGGAGGAGGGAGCCCACTGAGCTGCCCTAGGTTGCCTTGGAGCAGATTTGTCCTCGAGGCTGGAAGGAATGACATCAACCAGCTGGCCTTGAAAGCCACAGTCTCTGAATTCTTTGAGAGCCCCTGAGGACGGGGGTCTGTGGGTGGGAGAAGAGGGAGGGTGGGGAACTGGCATGCAGGTGAAAGGTCTGTGCTTTTAGGTGAGGACATAGCCTCCTGCCCAGTCCCCTGTAGACACAGAGACCAAAGCCCTCTTAGCTTTAAGTGTTATCTTCGCCTTCTGTCCTTCAAGTGACCTCTGTCCCTTCCACATCTCTTCTACTGAAGGCTCAAGGCTTGCTGCTCTCAGCTGACCCTCCCTAGAGCTAGAGTTCCCTCCTCCACTGGGAAGCCCTCTCTAATTTCTCCAGGCCATGGTACCCTCTGACATCTGGGGCTATGGCTGTGGCTTCAGATCCTGGCTCTGGTCCTCCATAGACCTGGATTTTACCCCAGCCATGTCTGTAATAAACCAGTCAGTGTGAGTCTACTTTCCCCAGGATTCACTGAGGGAAGGTCTTGGGTTTTCTTCTATTCTGTGATCCAGAAAATTGATCTAACAGCACCAGAAGCACAGAGGCTGTCAGTAAGGAAGATTCTACACTCTAAATCATAGGTTTGCACCTGAAGGCCCAGAAACAGTGAGAGATAGTGACTGAGACCTGGGGTGAGAGACTAAGGAAATGGTTGAGTCTCCTTACTTGGAGAATGTCTGTGACTGCTTCCCTCCGGTGAAATTGTGTGTAAAATGGTGTGTGTGTGTGTGTGTGTGTGCGTGTACACACATGTGCCTATGCCAGCTTGCAGGTGTATGTACCTGTGAAGTGCAGTCCTACATTTTCTCACGTTCTCAAAGGGCTCAGTGCCTTAGTTAGGATTTGCATTCAACAGCTAATAACAGAAACTCAAGCAAATTAGAAGTCTGTTCTCTATCAAAAAAGAAATCTGGAGTTAATCAGCCCTAGGCGATGTGACAGCTCAGGGACCTGGCAATCCTTCTATCTTTTGACCTCACCATTCTTAGTGTATACTTCCATCCTCAAGGTCCCAAAATAACTATTTGAGCTCTGGCCATCACATCCACATTCCAGGCAAGAAGCAGAGAGGGAGGAAAGTGCAAAAAGAGCACGTGCCAGCTGTTTGTATTCCTCTTAAGGAGTCTTCCCAAAAGTCCACCCTACAATTTCTGTTTATATCGGCAACCTCTAGCTGCAAGGGAAGCTCAGAAATGTAATTCTTTTAGCTGGGCATCTTGCTACCCGGAATTAAATTGAAGTTCTATTACTAAGAACTGTTTTCATTCTCACAGGAGAATGGGTATCAGGAACACAGTAAGTGGGCTCTGCCATAGCCAACAACTCCAGCAAACCAAATAAGCCCTGAGACCTTGAGCTTGACTGACCAGGGCGGAGAGGTCATCTCTTCCAGGGGCTCAGGGAGGGGAAGGCTCCAAACCACCCCAGGCCCTCCCCTAACCCACCACCTCCCTGCCCACAGACAGTAGGATGCCAAGGTCACCTGAGCAGGTGCTCAGCAGAGCTACCTCTTAGTCGGAGTTCGTGGCTACGCAGGAGAGAGTTGGTGGGAGGAGGAGAAGCCAGCTGAGGCCTGAGCTCCAAGATAGGGAGACAGATTAGAGACTTTATTAGTTCATTCTTGTATTTGATGTCTCAATGTGCATCTAAATCGTGGGCCTCCAAGTAACTCTTGTAGGAGGCGGTGAACACTACGGTTGCTTGCCTTCTCTAACTCTCTTCTAATGAAACACCTTTGCCTGCCTTTGGCTCCTGCCGGGTGAGGCATGGGATCCTGCCCAGAGTCTGTAATCCACCCCGCTGTTTTAATTAGGGAAGATCCATCTTCTGAGGATGACCACAGCGAGGCTGGTAATTGGGGAGAAAACGAACTGCCTGCTCTTGAAAAACTGACTTGGATACCTTGGAAGGGGCTACCTGGGAGGCTCCCAGGCCTTCCTCCTCATCTGCTCTTGACCAGCGCTGTGCGGACCCTTATTCAACAAACCTGAGCACTTAGGATGTACTAGGTAGGTGCGAGGTGATGGAGAAGATGGAGTCCCAGCAAGTAATTACAGATGTGATAGATGTCATGAAGGAGAATGCAGGGTGGAAGGGGACCAGCCATAACACTGGCAAGTTACCCAGTGGGAGAGATAAGCAGGAGAAGGAAGAGGAACAGCCGTGGCCCTCACCTGGGAGTCTAGGCCAGGGAAGAATAGGGCTCAGCCTCATGGAACAGTAAGAGGAACACATTTATTCCACCACTTGCTGTGTGTCAGGCTCTGTTCTAGGCTCTGGGGATGCTACAGTAAATAAAGCAAAGGCCTGCCCTTATGGAGCTTACAATCTAGCTGGCCAAGACTGTCAGTAATCAAATGAACAATTAAATACAAGTGCTAAGGAAAAAACAAAGCAAGCTAAGGAAATAGGGAGTAATGGGGGACAAGGGGGTTGCTATTTTCTACTGGCTGGTTGGTCAGGAAAGCTGCTATTTGAGATGAGGCAGAAAAGTCGTGATGGAGTAAGTCTTGAGGATCATTTAGACTGAGGAGGTTTAACAAGCTTAGCAATTACAATGGAGGGCACCTCTTTCCCAATGCTTCCAGCAAAAGACCAAGAGCAGGATCTCATTGGTCTGGGTTGGATCATGCAACCACCATTGTGACTCTGATTGGCTAGACCTGGGTAATGTGCCCATTCTTAGAGCGAGGAGGTGAGATCAATCCCATCCAGATATCACAGACTGAAAGTGAGGGATGGGAGGTTTCACATTAGGAAAAGATGATTTATGGTTTCCAGAAGAAGGGAGAACCAAAGCTGGGAGAGCAAAAACAATCATTATGCTTTACAATGCATATACAGAACAGAGAGCCAAGGTGGGTGCACAGTGATTATTAGATAAAAGGAAGGGAAGGAGGAAGAGTGAAACCTGAGAGGTCTTATTTCCAGGGGAGATTAAGAGAAGAAGAGCCAAGCAGCCATCTAAGACACAACTACTGGTCTCTACTCTCCAGGAGCAAAACAGTAAGAAGGTAACCAAAAGCTCAGAGAAGAACCAAGTCTACACGAGCCACGACCTCATCTATCCTGAGACCAGAGGAACTAGATGGTGCCTGGCTACCACCACTGACCGTTCTGACTGGGGTCACAATAGATGGTCTCAGACAGAACGGGAGAAAAATATGGAGCAGAACTCAAATTCTTAAAAAAAAAAAAAGACAAATTGGAGCAGTAGAGAATAGAGGACTCCCCGAGACTATCACCCTGAGACCCTCTTTAAACCTAGAGCTGAGTCTATCCCCTGAGATCACCTTTTAGTGAAATAGCAGAGTGGCATACAAAATAAAGGATATTACCTGTAAGATCGGTGCTCTACTTAAAAACCATCTGTATAAGAGCAAAGTCAACAATTACTCAAAAGCAAAGATGAGAAGATAAGGAGACAGGGAAACTACAGTACTGGAAATGGAACAAACGAACACAATTAAAGACAATGTTGACACATTGTGATAAATGTAATGTCACTGAACAATTTGTGAGGAAATTGTCAAATGGGAACCTAACTTGTTGTGTAAACTCTCACCAAAATCTCAACAAAATATTCTTCTTAAAAAAGAGAGAGAGAAGAAGAGCCATCAGTGAGGGCTTTCGGGAGGAGAAGGCACTGGTTCAGGGGCAGAAGACGGGCATGTTTGGAAGGGAAGGGGCAGAAAGATCCATTGCCCTGAGCAGGCACAGTCTCGCGGGTCAACTGCAGCAAGAAGGCTGTGGGCAGCAAGGGTGAGTCTGTGTGTGCCTACTCCATGCCCTTGGAATATGTCCCACCAGCTGCCTCCCTGGCCACCTTTCTGTTTGTGCAATAGTCATCACATCCCATGTTAGACACCGCTGCTGTTCCAAATGGATTATTGCAAATCATTTAATCACCCACATTAGCACTCTCTGGCTCCCATGTGGGGGCCCCGGCCTCTCCTCTCACACTGGCCCTGGCAGAAGCCTTTCTGAAGGCACTGCTGCCCAAATCACTGCAATTTGCTGAGGTTGGCGGGCCTGCCAGTACACGAAGCGGGCTCCAAAGCACCGTGCCTTCCCCAGGGGGGCTCAAATGGGTCCCCTGGGACGTGAGAAGGAAGTATATTAGAACTCGCGTTTATATTTGATTTTTTTTTTAAATTACTTTTTTGTATGCCCTATAACATACAGAATATATAGTACAGAAATACATGTCTATACTTTACAAATGAATGACTATCTATATATATTGGGGATGGGCTTTATTTGTTTATGTTTACTGATTGGAATGAGCTATCAGAAATGTATGGGGTCTACTAGTGTAGATAATAATAGCTAACAATTATATGGGAACTTACTGCGTGCCAGGTCCTGTGCTCAGTGTCCATTTACTCTTCACAAAGCCCTATGGGGTTAAAAATAAATAAATAAATAAACCCATTGCCATCGAGTCAATTCTGACTCATAGCGACCCTATAGGACAGAGTAGAACTGCCCCACAGGATTTCCAAGGAATGGCTGGTGGATTCGAACTGCCAACCTTTTGGCTATCAGCTGAGCTCTTAATCACTGCACCACCAGGGCTCCGTTATTGTTATTATGTACCTCGTTTTACAGATAGAGAGACTGAAACACAGACAGGTTAAGTAACTTGCTCGAGGTCACTCAGCCTGGAAGACGCAGGGCTGGGATTTGATCCCAGCGGTTTCGGTTAGAATCTATGCTGCCTCTCTGGTAAGATCAGGGCCCTCAAACAGGAAGGGAGAATTCGAGGTCGTTGGATTCATCTGTTGTTTCTGATAGGATAGCCCCTATCCTACTCAAGACCAGGATCCCAAAGGAGCACTCCCTACCTCCAGCCCGTCACTGCTCTCCCTTGCCAGCTTGACCTGTCTCATCTCAGTCACCTCCCCATTGCAATTTCAGTCCATTTGCTCTCATTGCTGCTTTGGGAAGATGGAGAACAGATGAGCAGTGTTGGGTGGGGCAGAGAGGCCTGGCTGGTGGTTGAGATTCTATTCTCTTAGAAAACATCCAAATGGAGGAGAGGAGAGGAAAGAGGAAGCCAAAAAGAATGGACGAATCCTGGAGTCTTGTGATGGGAGGGCCTGAGAAGTGGGCCATAGGCTGCCAGAGGAGGGAAGAGAAGAGAGAAAAGGAGAGGGGAGGGCAGGGCAGGGCAGGGGAACCAGAGTAGCAAAGGGCCCTTAGGATGAGGCAGATAGAAGGGCAGCCAGCAAGCTGACATTTAGGGGACCAGATCCCTCACCTCAAATCTGAGGCCAAGTTGAGTCAGAACTTGTCAGAGTCTGAGGCTTCCGGAGAGGCAGACATGGGTGGGGAGGGGGGCAGGGGCAACTCTGTACAGCCAGTTCACCAGCCCCTTCCGGGGGGAGAAGAATCATGGCCCAAGACCCCTCCCAAGGAACTCCAGGCAGGTCCAACAGAGGCACCCTCCTCTACTCCCCACAAGGAGTGCCCTTTTCCTTGCAGGCCACATCAATTCCATTTCCCAGGCTTGTGATAGCCTGAACCTTTCCTAAGAGAATCTTAATCATCCCTGGCACATCCTCAGATGCTTACATCCTACAACATGCCCCCCCTCCCCCATCCTCCCAGCAGCCCCTGAGCAGGGGAGGCAGGGCAAGCAGGCCAGTTCCTGTCTTCCAGATGAGGAGTCTTGGGTCCGGAGAGGGAGAGGGGCCCATCCAAGGTCGTACCACACTCCTCTAGGAAGCCTTCCCGGATACAAAGAGTTCTCTTAGAGCTCTCCGTCCTCCTCCCACCTGGCATAGAGGCCCAGGACTTCTCCTTTTACAAGGCTGTAATCTGTCTTCAGAGCCCTGGTGGCCTAGTGTTTGAGAACTCGTCTGCTAACCAAAAGGTCAGCAATTCAAATGGACCAGCTGCTCCTTGGAAACCCTATGGGATGGTTCTACTCTGTCCTACAGTGTTGCTATGAGTTGGAATCTACTCCACGGCAACGAGTTTGGTTCTTGGTTTTGTGCAATCTGTCTTCAGATCAGGCAGGTCCCGATGCTGGATGAGCAGTGGAATGAACGAATATATCAGTGCATTCATTAATGGGGGACGGGCGTGCTGCATGGATAGGGTCTATATCTATATCACAGATTCTCCAGAATGGCTTCTCCATCCTTCACCAGGTGCCTGATCTTGATTCCCCTCTCCCCCTTCACTCCCCTTTCACCCATTCCCTGCTACGAGGGAGTAGGTAAACACTTGTGTGGCCTTCACAAGTCGATTTCCTCTCCTTGCAGTTCTCTCCGGGGAAAATGAGGACAGCAATAACGCTCTCCTCACGTTTGCTGCGAGAGTTAAATTTTGATGCATGTAGAGCAGCTTGATAAATGAGTGGGATGCAGCTAAGCACCTGTGCAATACCTGGCATTTAACAGCCCTCTTCCAGCCTCTGCCTACCACCCAACTCTATGCCCCATTGGCAAGAAGTGGAGAGTCCTTACCTGGCCAAAGAATCCCTAAACCCTAATCCCTTACCCCGTTGATTCCTCAGACACCCCACCCCCAGCTCATTCCAGCCATCTTTCTGCTCTGCCTCCCTCCCTCATTTGTTCTTGTAGCTGTTGATTTAATGTGCACAATACAATTAAGGCAAAATGGCCTTCCCATCAAATCCCCAACAACTTCCCTCTCCCCACCCCACCCCAGCATCACCAGACCCCATTCACTCACTCCCTTGGGGACCCATGAAGTTTAATTTCAGGAACTAATTCCCTGAATAACTCTCCTCTACCAGAGCCTCACGCACACCCCAGAGAACGCTTGGAGGCCAACATGGAGTTTTGTTGCACAGGAAGCTCCAGAAATCAGGGTCAGAGCCCAAAGAGAGAGGGAGTCCTCCATCAAGAAATTTCTGCCCTGTAGCTCACTGCTTTGACAAGGGCTTTCTCTAAAACAGAAGCAAAGACCAGGACTTGGGAGCAGAAAGTTTGTTTGAGAGTGGGGAGCAGGAGGGTGAGCAGGGAAAGCGACCAGCCTACATAAAGGAGCATCAAGGTCCCTGTCAAGGTCAGTGGAGAGCGGGGCCTCATTTTGCCTTGACCTCTGAGAAGCCACAAATTATCTCCTTGAAACTTCCACCTGAAAGGCAGGAGGCTGGAGCAGTTACTCACTGGCTCTTGTCCCAGATTGGTTGAGGGGTATCCTCGGGGGTGTTAACTCTCCACATGATCAGTCGGCATTTGTTCATGGGTCAAGCAGGCTTCCCTGGCATCAGCGAGACCCTGTGACAGAAAGCAAACTGTCTCAGGGGCGTGCTTGAGGAGAGACACTGCTAGCACGTGGTGAGTCTGAGCTTACCCAGAATTGTCCACCGCAGCTGCGGCTGAAACCAGAGGTGAGCAGAGGGGACAGGGGACAGGGGATGTGGTGCCAGAACAGACAGATGCACTATACTAAGCTGCCTCCTTTTGTTTGGAGATCCTACAAGGGTGAAGACCTCAGCCCTTCTCAACCAGAGCCATTCTGTATAGTTACTCGCTCATTCCACAAATATTTCTAAGAAAACTGAGTACCAGGCCGTGTGCTGGGCTCTCAGGTTGTGGAGATGAATTAGGCACTAATTCTTCTCTCAAGGACTTCCCAGACTAGGGCAGTAGGCAGAGCCACACCTAAGTGGTGCCACAGAGGAGGGAGTTAGCCTGGAGGAGTCAAGGAGGGCTTCACAGGGGAGGTGTTGTTTGAATTGAGCCTTGAAAGATGAATAGGAGTTCACCAAGCTGAGACATAAGGCCTGCCCATAGTACACCCCATGATCAGTCAGCAGATCACCTTTCTCAAATCTGTGTCACCTGCCCAGGTCCGTCTGCTCCTCCACCCAGCATGGCCGGGGCTGGAACTCTGGGATTCAGCACTGGAGGAGACTGCCTGATGGGCCTGAGCCACTAGTTCTGGATCCCTTCCGGACATCTGGGTTGTGCCTATGCCCACATCTCCCAGTCTAGATCTCTGCCTGTGCCCACCCCTTCCCCCACCTCAACCTACCAGGCCTCCCTGATGCCACTTGGTGGCTCACTAGGTCTCGAGTGCCACTAGCACCATGGTCACAGTGAGGGGGTGTCTTGTAAGCAATGGGGAGCCATAGGCTTTGAAGTCAGAGTCCTGGGGTGCACACGCCTGGATTTGGAACCTGGCACCACAGAGCAAGGTCTGCAGCAAATTGGCAGCCTCTCTGAGCCTCATTTCCGTGGCTGCACAGCAAGGGTTACATGGGATAACAAAGACATGAAGTACCTTCACCAAGACTGGTGTCCTGAGGGGCGGGGTAAAGGCAACTCAGTTGTCAAGTGGTTTGTTATTTGCATGGAGATTCCGAAGAGGCTGCTGTCTTCCCCGCAGGCCCTGGGCCCGGGCTTGAAGGGGGCCTCCTACAGCTGGCAAACTCCCCTCCAAGCGACTCCCAAACCCTCTCTCCACATTAGCATGAGAATGGGGTGCCGGCTGGGACAGAGGGTCCAAACGTATTTATAATCCAAAGAGCTCCCTCTGTTCCCTCGAAGTCCTTGCTGTCAGAGCTGGGAGGCTGTGCCGGAATCCAGAGGCTCCCAGCAGGCGAGGGGAGAGGCCCCCCGCCAGAGGGGAGCCTGCCTTGTGCTCCCCACCCTCACTGCCTCCAGCCCTTCCCCCTCTTCGTTCCATCCCACACCCCCACCAGGGCTTCCTCTGGCTGGACTGCTCCCCGGTCCAGCCCAAGGTATTCTTACCTTCCCCCCAATCCTCACCCCTACAGTGAGCCTCAGTTGTGGGGGAAAAGGGAGGTTCTTCAGTTGGAAAAACCATATTCCATATAATAAGTGCTTTGATTTATTTTTTGGAGCAACCTTTTATTTCTTTGACATTTCAAATCCTGTACCATTAAAAGGAGGGGTTTGAGGTTTGTATGCTTAACACCAGGGAGCCTGGAATTGTAAAAGGTTGAAACACTGCCCAACGAGATTAATAATAACAACCATAATAATCGCTCACACTTTGTGAGTATTTGCCTCAGGCCAGGTATTATGCTAAGCATTTTACATACATTAACTTTTCTTAATCCTTGCAAAAATTGTGTGAGATACTGTTACGATCCTCATTTTACAGACGAGGAGCTAAGGCTGAGAAAAGGAAAGTAACTTCCCAGGACCATAAAACCAGTAAGTGGCTGCGTGAACTGCAGTGCCCTAGCACCCCCCACCCCTCCCCACTGCCTCTCTGGGAAGTCAGTGACATTAATGGGGAGTGTCAAGCATCTTATGGGGCAGAAGTAAGGAGCCCTGCTGGCACAATGGTTAAGCGCAGTAACCCACCAGCGGCTTCACAGGAGAAAGACCTGACGATCTGCTCCCTTTAAGATTACAGCCTAGGAAACCTTACAGGGCAGTTCTACTCTGTCCTGTAGGGTCGCTATGAGTCGGCATCGACTCGACAGGGCACACACCTCTGGACTGGCCAGCTCCTCTCTCCCAGCCCTGCTCCAGCTGTGTTTGATGCCCGGAGGACCAGCTTGCCTCCAGGCTAATTGACACGACACCGCCTGGGCCTGTGTGCCCCACCCTGTGTGGGGCGAGTTGGAGAAAGTACAAGGTACAGTTAGGTGGCTCAGTGCCCTCGGTTAGGTTCTCCCAGGTGGGCTGAGCACAGTTAGATTTCCATGGTAACGGCTCAGGAGTGTTTGGGGGCAGTGGTGTCAAGCCACCCCAGCTCCAGGCACAGCTCCCAGGGCCACCCACAAGAAAGAATCCAGGATCCTGGGCCTGTCCTGCAGCAATGCTCTTCGCTTGTCTTTCCAGCTTCCGCTCCCTCCCCTTGTCACCACTGTCCAGACCCTTTACCTTCTCATCTTCTGCTCTTTCTCTTGCCCCTCCTCCCCGTGCCACAGAGGGTGCTTCGGATGCTCTGCAGTGGCTGCAGAAACTGCTGGAGCCCAGCTGTACTGGTCCCAACCACAGACCCCCAGCCAGGCATCACCCTCACTGGCTCCCCTCTTCGAAATGTGCCCTCTGCTTCTCGATTAGCACCTGGGTTCTCCCACTTCCAGGTTTCAGGAAAACAGAAGCCCTAACATCTGGCTTTATCACCCTCCTCTGAAGGGTCCTTGTCGCTCAGCCCTTCAGATCCCAGTGTGCTCTGGGAGGTTCTGACCACGCCTTCCATACTGTCAGCGTGAGCCCGCAGGGAGCACTAATGGGGGATAACCGGCACCATGGCAGACAGAATCTCTGCGGTCTGTGCTTCACAAAGGGCCATGGCTGCCTGGGACCCCTGAAGACTAGGGCATCAGGTCTGAACCTGAGTCCAGAGGCTGGAGGTGGGGGTGAGGCAGGCGGGGTGCTCACGGAGGGTGGGGGTCCCGGGGAGCAGTGGCCTTGCCCAGCTTTTCATCTCCTCATTATCCTCTCCCTCTGCCTGAGAAGGTAATTAATTCTTCCTCGCCATCAAAGGCTGAGGGCTGGCTGCACCCCAAGGCCTAGCTGGCATGAAGGGAGATAATGAGTGCCCTTACCAGGCTTGGAGAAGGGGTGGGAGCCCAGGCCAGGCCCTGCTGCCTCCCGCATCACGCGTACATCCCGGAACCTAGTTTGAAATTCCACCACTCACGCTCCCCAAGGCTCAGGCAACAAGTCCAGCAGTCCAGGGTGTCCCGGTGGTTGAGAGCGTGAACTGGGCTGTCCTGGGCCCCAGGGTTCAGGACCCAGCCATGAAGGGGCCTGAGGGAGGGGTACATGCCCACGAGTCACTCCTCTAATGAAAAATGAGCACAGGTGGGGACCAACAATGCTCTGGAGCTCAGAATGGGGAGCCTTGAATTCCCACAACAACAAGGATGGTGGTGGAATTTGACATAGCTCACTTTGACTGAGCTCCCACCAGTACCAGGCACTGAGCTGAGCCCTGGGCATGCGTGATCTCATTTCATGAGAGCCGCACCACCCCACTTTTGAGGTCCACTCTCATGTTGTTGCTGTTAGCTGCCTTCTAGATGATTCTGACTCGTGGCAACCCCATATGTGCAGAGTAGAACTGTTCCATAGGGTTTTCAAGGCTATGAACTTTCAGAAGCAGATCACCAGGCTTATCTTCTGAGTCACCTAGGGGTGGGTTCAAACGCCAACCTTTTGGCTAGTAGTCAAGTGCTTAACTGTTTGTACCACCCAGGGAAGCTGCCTCATTTTTTCCAGAGGTGCAGTCTGGAGCTTGGAGAGGTTAAATAACTTGCCCAGCTGCAGAGAGGAGGCAGGAAGTCTTCGCGAAGAAAGGCTCTGAAGGATGATAGGATGGTAGGAATGGCACAGTGGAGACAAAGGGGAGGGCAGAGACATGGGCAGGTGGTACGAATGGGGCAAAGAGGAGCAGCCCAGACAGGCTGGGGCAGGGATGTGAGGTGGGAGGGGTGCCAGTGGGTGCTGAGGTGATAGGAAGCCACTGTCTAGCAGAAGAAAAGTAACTGGGACAGGCCTTAGGAGCAGAGTTGTGGGGTTGGGGAAAGGGCCAGTGTGTAGCTGTGCCAGGATCCTGGTCTGGCCCCTGACCCCCAGAGCCGGTCTTCCCGGCTCTGATACAGTAAGGGAGGCAGTTCCCAGAGGCCAGCAGCCAGGACTCTGGCCCAGAATGAGATGGAGGTCATGCCACTGGCCACATCGACTGACCTCAGGTGGCAGGCTGCCCTGACGCTTGACACGGCGCAGCAGGACTCAGGCCCACCTCTCTGAGCCTCAGTTTCCTCATCTGTGGAACGGAGATTGTTGTTCTCATCGGGAGAAAATTAAGTGATGTAATGTTTGTGTTAGAAAAGACCTGCTCTGTGTTGCTATGGGTTTCCTCCAGCCAAAGGAGGGCTTCAATGATCTTCCTGCCTTTTGAGGGGGCCCTTGAATCCCAGATGAGGCCTTTAGTGGGAGGGTTTCAGGCCAACTTCTAACTTTGAAATAGCAAGCGCCTTTCCCAAAGCTGTTGCTTAATTTCCTCAAACTGCTTGATGATGAGGAGCTGGGCCAGCCACTTCAGGGTCCCCAACCAAGTCTCCAAGCCCTGTCCATGGATTTCTCCCTAAAATGCAAGGGTGACTGTGTGGTGGGTGCAGACGGCTCAAGACATCTTTTCCCTTCTGCTCAAAATTGCCACCTCTTGCCATGGACCAGGCTGACAGGCTAGACGAGAAAATGTTTGGGGCCACAGAGACCTGGTCTGAAATTCCACCATTAGCACTTGGCTGCGGGCCTGGAAGGCCCTTCTCAACCTGCAAATCCCCTGTGGGCAACATCTTAGTCACCAACGGCTACCACCAGTAGGGCTTTTACTACATGCCTTCTAACAAGCAGACCTCTGGCCAGGAGCAGGTTTTGATGGTGGGAGAGTGAGGCAGAGGGGTCCAGGTATTATGGGGCTTCTGTTGAAGGAAGCCGAGAGCGCTGATCACCAACTTGGTTGGGACACTAATCACAAATGCCAAACACTGGGGCCCCTGTCTCATACCTGGGGTTTGGGTTGAAACCGTCTCATTGCAGGAGCCCAGGAGGAAGTTCCCCAAAGGACGAAATGCATATGCGCGTGTACACACACACACACACACACACACACACACACACACACGAGCAAGCCAGGGAAACTTCCAGGTTTCCTCTGGGCTTGGAGAGACTGCATATCCCATCAGAGGAGGAGAGAGAACCGGAGGCTGAGGCTGGCAACCGAGGCCAGGCTCACTCAGCCATGGACTCATTTTCTCCATCTGGAAGATGGGGATATTTTCTGACTTCACGTGATCAGTGTGTGTCTGCCATATCCTCCTCCCAGAGCTGATAAAAGTACCAAGCAGGACAGAGCCCTGAGCCCCACAGCTGGAGACTGGAGGACTGAGCAGTGGCAGCTTCACTGGGAAAGTTGGCTCACTGGCCAAATCACAAGGCTGGCAGGATGGTGGGGCTGGCAGGATAGTGGGCGGGGAGCGGCTGGAACCGGGAGACGTGCTGAGGGGGTGTTCTTCTGTGTTGAGGTGGCTCAGGCCTGGGCCCAGGGGGAAGGGAGTAGTGGGAGGGAAATGTTTTTTTTTTTTTTTTACCCAAGCACTTTGGTTTCAAGCCATGCTGCCGCAAGGTGTCACTAAAAGCCCAGAGAGGTTGGCTGACTCGCCCAAGGTCACGCAGGCCTTCTGATGCCAGGGTTGGGCATTTCCCACTAGATCCAGAGTGAATCTGCTCTCTGTCTGGGACTGGTGGGGCAAGCTCAAGAAGACCTGAGTGACTCTGCTGTGCTGTAACATCGGGAGGTAACTTCCTGGGCTCAGGAAGGGGTGAGGGGTGAGGATATGTCAGATAGCATCAGTGAAGTGAGAAGAGGAGGGCTTGGGCGGGGGCGTGGGTAGCAGGAGGCGGGGACAGGCCTGGCCTTTTGGACACAGTGTGGGGCTGACAATCCTGGGAAAGCCATGACCTCCCACTCCACCCCTAATTCTACCTGAGTGGTCATGGTGTAGCTCAATCACACCAGCCCTGGAGGGCCCGCCCCTGAATTTCTTGTTGTGTATTAAAAAAACACCCTCCCCTCACAAGCCCTTGCCACTGAATTGATTTCAACTCATGGTGAAAACACGTGTTACAGAGTAGAACTGCTCCATAGGCTCTCCTTGGCTGTACTCTTTACAGAAGCAGATCGCCAGGCCTTTCTTCCATGGCACCATGGGGTGGGTTCAAATTGCCAACCTTTAGGTTAGTACTCAAGCACAAACCATTTGCACCACCCAAGGACCTTCCTTACTTGTTAGGACACTGTTTATTGGGTTTTCTGTTACTCACTGCCAGATGCACCCTTAATTGTTATGCCACCCTCTTCCAGTTTAGAAATGTTGAGTCCAGGTGGAAAGAGATCTCTTTCTCCTGCACTTGGTATTTGCAGAAGAGAAGAGACCCTGAGTTTCCAATGCTCCCACTTAGAGCAGGAAAGGCCTTGGAAACAAGGATGGCTGTTGACTGATCAGTAACCTCACTCATAGACAGTGAGATCAGAGCCCACATGGTCTCTTACTGCCTTGTGTAATTACACATGCATTTCTTACCATCTGGGCTCCCTCCCAGCTCCACCAACCTCCTGGCTAACTCCTATTTATCCTTCAAGACTCAGCCCATGTCACCTGTTCCAGGGAATCACAGCCACCCCCCCTTACCCTCTCCCCGTGATTGGATAAACAATTTTCTTTTGTGCCCTCAAATACGCTGTGCCACTTTTAGCACTGCATATATCCCCAAAGATGTAGCACTACATTTGTATGTCTGTCACCCTCACCAGGCTATGTGCCTTTTTACCTTTATGTGCTGGATATATATAGTAGTTGTTCCAGTCATTTAGTGAGCCATTTGTTCATTTGCTCACTTATTAGTTCTAGGGTTTATTGAGGCTCTCCCAGAGATCCCAATGCCAAGTGGAGTAGCTCTATTGTGCTAAGCCATTGTAGAATCTAGAACATCCTTGCATAGTGGAGCCTCAGGAACAGTCCCCAGACGGCTAGGCTCAGGGATGGATACTTCTAGCCCCAGGCCTAGCTCCTTACAACTTCATGGAGCAGGAAGGAGATGCAAGCCTGGAGCCAAAACAGCAAAGTCGTGTCTCTTTCTACTCCCCCCATCCACTCAGCCCTGCTGTTCAGTGAGGAGGAAGAGCCAGGAGCCAAAGTATCGGGTGGGCATGATACAAGCTCGTACCTTGTCCAGGCTGTGGAGCTAGAGGGGTGGTTGTGGGGCTATTTCCCAGGGTCTGAAATAATAATCATGCCTTCCAGGACTCAGATTTAGGAGCTGAGGGTCAAGGAGAATGCAGTGCAGAGGACCTCCCCTCTGGTTGTAACCATCTGGTTCTGAAGGCTTATTGAAGAGGGAAGTCCCAATCATCCCTGTCCCTCCTCTGGACCAGGAAACCTTTCTTCAGCACCCCTGCTTCCATTCTCTTCCTCCACAAGTATTATCTGAATACCAGCGGTGTGCTCAGTACAGGTAGTCCTCAACTTAGGACGAGGTTCCATTCTGACGACTACTCCATCGTAAGCAGGTTCTGATGTAAGTTGAATACCTCTTTTTTTCTTTTTAAGTTTTCGTTATTATTGCCTTTTATCATCAGTATCTTTATAAATCTGATCTTTATTTATCTTTGAGGCTTGGAAATATTACATCTGAGAATGATAACATCAGCCAATTATGCACTGCAACATTGTATGTAGTACATATTACTACATATTACTAATGATAAGATGTACAAAAGAAAAAAAGGATGATCCCAAGTGTGGTTAGTCATAACCTGAATAAGTTGGGGACTACCTGTACTTCAAAGCCAAAGCTGCTGATTTCACTAATATGGGGATCCTGAAGTACCTGGAGTCCCCGGCTGGAGCAAATGATTAAGCACTCAGCTACTAACTGAAAGGTTGGTAGTTGGAATCCACCCAGAAGTACCTTAGAAGAAAGGCTTGGTGATCTGTTTCTGAAAGATTACATCGATTGAAAATCCTATGGAGCACACTTCTACTCTGACACACATGGGTTTGCCATGAATCAGAATGGACTCGAGGGCCACTGGTTTGTTTTTTGATTTTGGTTGAAGTACCCTGCTTCCCTATCCCACACTGGCTCTCTGGGTTGTCTGAGGCCGTGGGCAGCCCCTCCAGCCTCATGTGTCAACCTGTCAGGGCTTCCTGTTTTAACCCAAATCCCTCTGGTATTTTAGAAGAAATCAGGAATCCATAACCAAAAGGGAAACACTGACTCCCATCCTGACCTTCTTAGGCTCTGATAGAGGGAGAGGTGGACATCAGAGTGCTCAAGTGTAGTGTCAGGAGTTCTATTATATATCAGGCACTGAGTGGATATGCTGCCCACATTAGGCAGCAGATCTGTAACCAGTAGTATGCTTCCCTACTCCACACAACAATCCTGCCCAGTAAGGATTACTATTATCTTCTTAAAGATGAGAAATTTACCAAAACTGACACAAGAAGAAATAGAAAATAGGAATAGTCCTAAAACTCCTACAGAAATTGAATTTGAACCATTCCTGAAGCCCATTCTTCAGACAAAGTTTAGACTGGACTATAAAACATAAAACAATACTCGTGAAGAATGCACTTCTTAGTTCAAGCAGATACACAAGACGAAGTGTGTGGCTACAGTTCAGAGGCAGTATGAGAAGGCAGGAAGGGACAGGAGCTGGTTGGATGGACATGGCAAACCTGGGGTGGAAAGGGGGAGTCTACTGTCAAGTTATAGGAATTGCAACTACTGACACGTAACAATATGTGTATAAATTTTTGTATGAGAAATTAACTTGAGCTGTAAACTTTCACCTAAAGTACAATTAAAAAAAAAAAAAAAGAAAGAAAGAAATTGAATTTGTAATTAAAATTTCACAGAGAAAACTCCAGGCCCAAATGATTTTTCTGTTGAATTATAATTAATATTTAAGAAAGAAATAAACCATATTACACAAATTCTTTCAGAGAATTGAAAAAGAGGGTGTCCTTTCCAAGTCATTTTATGCGATCAGCATGACCTTGATATCTCAGTTCCCACATCTGTAAAGTAGGGATAATAGGTAGTAGCTACTTCATAGGTTTCTTGGGTTTGTTTTTGGATTAAGGGAACTTTATGTATAACACTGTGCACCTAGGATGTGCTCAGTATGTTTAGTAATTTTTTTCTCTATGGCCAAACCAGGATTTAGGCAAAGGCCTGTATCTCATCTGTACTATGTCAAGACCAAAACAGCATCCTTCACACACACACACACACACACACACACACACAAAAGGAAGAGAAAAGAGAGCTAGAGAGCTATCATGAAGAAAGCACTGACCTGTGATGGCCACTTAGCAAACTTGACCTCATTCAATCCACACAAAAGCTCTTCAAGGTAGGTATAGCAATAGCATTTTACAGATCAGAAAGCTGAGGCTCAGAGAATCTATGACTGACTGCATAAGGTCAAATCCAGGCCTGACTGAAGGTAAAGCTCATGATCCTCTGAACCAGCGGGGACCTCTTGCTAATTGGGCAAGTGTGTACTAACCAACCAAGCCACAGCAACAGAGTTGTATGACCTTGGTAGGCTGTCTCTGGATGTAAGGGTTCCTGTCTATAAAATGGGTGGAAGACTAGGTTATTGAAGGACAGATAAAGCACATGAGTCTCCTGGCAAAAAACAACCACGTCTATCTGAAGAGTTTCTATGAACCGGCCGACCTGGGCTGTCAAACTCACCATCACAAACCAGGGCCTCACCTGCCGGGTACTGCCTGCCCCAGGCCGCACATGGCATTGCTCATGGCATGGGGAGATAGGCTACCTAGGGCAGAATCTGCGTACAATGTTTTTATTGCACAAGTAAAACACAAACACATTCTCACTGTGATAAAAACTAACCAACTCAGAAATATATTGAGTAATAAGAGAACATGCCTCCTTTACCCTGTCTCCACCCCGCTCCCCTACCCAGAGATGAATACAGTTCAAACCACAGGATAGATCTCCTTCCAGACCTGTTTCTGTGCATTTACTCCCAAATACATTTATATGTGTATATACACACGTATATTGTTTTGAGGTTTGTTTTTTTTTTTTTTACATGACTGCAATCTTCCTGTATGTATTATTCTATGACTTGCTTTTTTCACCTCAGAGTCCCACATGCTATTTATATCTTCTCTACTTCTGCAAAGGATTTGAGGAGGTTTACCAGAGTTCCAGAGGGTGGGCGTTCAGAGCAGTGGAGAGAACGTGGGCCCTGGAGTCATGCTGAATTAGATCAAAATCTGGCTCTACCACCTGCTTCCATGTGACCTTGAGCTAGTCCTTAAATTCTGAGCCTCAGTTTCTTCATCTGTAAAATGGAGATAATAATAGTAGTTACCTCTCAGGGTCAGTGTGAGACTTCTCTATGAGATGCAAAGAGGGTGTTCAATGATTTCAGATTCCCCAGGTCCCCCAGCCTCCCTGGAGCTTTGACAGCAAGGATCTCAGTGGTCTGGAGGCCAGATGTGGGCCAGATGGCTCCTAGTGCTCAGATTTCAGGTCCTTGAATATTCCCCTTACCCTAGACGGAACAGAGAAGGGGAGAAGGCTGCAGAGGACTGAGGCCTCCACGTTGGTGTATCACGTTGGGTCTCTGAGCCATATTGGGAGCTCTGAGGGAGTGAGGGCAGTGGGGAGTCCTGTTCCTTCACACCCCATGGAGATAGCAGCTGTGACATCAGCTTGGCTCCTGCTTTCCCTGAGCAGGGGGAGAAGCGAGCAGTGCTCAATAAATACCTGCTGATGTTTGTTGAATGTTTCCACGATCCATTCCTTCACTTCTGAACTTTGTCGGGCCTTCTTCTCCCTATTTTGAAAATGGGAAAACTGAGGCTAGGGAATTTCAGACCCACTGGGTCTCTAGCCATTGTCTGGTCCAGCCTTCTCATTTCAGGGATGAGGAAACAGACCCTGTAAGGAAGAAAGTAACGGACAGGTAGACAGCCCTGTTATATAGTTAAAATAAACAAACAAAAAAACAACAGTTTCTGTTGAGTCCAACTCATGGCAACCTCATTCGTATTAGAGTAGAACTGTGGTCCATAGAGTTTTCGATGGCTGATTTTTTAGAAGCCTCTGGTTAAACTTGGACCACCAACCTTTCAGTTAGCAGCTGAGCACTTAATCGTTTGTGCCACCTAGGGACTCTGGTATATAGTTGTTGTTTTAGGTGCTGTCAAATCAATTTCGACTCATAGTAACAGAGTAGAACCGGCCGGTAGGGTTTTCTAGGCTGTAATCTTTATGGAAACAGATCACTAGGTATTTCTCCTGTGGAGCCTCTGGGTGGGTTTGAACTGCCAACCTTTCGGTTAGCAGCCAAGTGCTTAAGTGTTGCACCACCCAGGGACTCTGGTGTATAGTTAGTACTCAATAAAATGTTCGATAGAGTTCTGTTTGGAGGCTTTCTTTAATTCTCCCCACCCCTGTGAGGTAGGTGTTGTTTCCCATTTTACAGACTGGAAAGCTTAGGCAGCTTTCTCAAGGGCTGCCTCCAATAGGAGCCCAAGTTAGAGCTCTGGTGTGTGTGTGTCTCTCCCCGTCCAGCTCCCCAGTGGCGCCCAGCTGGAAGGAATGCCCCCTCTTGCCTCTACCAGTGCCTCCCCACCCTGTCTTCTCCTCCTGACTCAGTTCCCGAGCTGCAGCTCCCCTGGGAAGCCCTTCTGTCTCTGCGGGTCCTCCGACCACCCTCCTGTGCCCCACTGCTCCTGGGGCAGACGTCTGTCCTGACATTCAGGACCCCTGAGTTGGCTGACTTGACGGTACGTCTGTCCTCTTCCCCCAGACTGTGAGCCCTCAGGAGAAAAGCTGTGGTTCTCATTAATCTCTGCATCCCCATACCCTGCACAGGGCCTGGCAGAGAGCAAGGAAGTGTGAATGTTTGTTGAAAGAAGGAAAGAAGGAAGGGAGAGATAGAGGAAGGAAGGGAGGAAAGAGTGAGGGAGGAAGAGGAGAATTCTAAAACCTTTCCAGGTTCCTCTATTCCACTTCTTTTGACACAGCCAAGGAGACACAATCAGGAGACAAGCCCCCATTTTTAATCCTAAATTTGATCTCGTCCCCCTGACTTCCACTGTCCCTTTCTCCCACCCGCTAGTCTCTCTCCCCATATGTTAATGCTCCCCATATCGTCAATGCTCCCCATTGTCAAGGGCAGCAGTCCCTCCCCTACCCCCCTGCCTGCTGCCCACAGCTCTCGGGAACCTCCCTGCCAACCTCAGTCTTGCTAGGGCCAGAACTGGGTAAGGGATCCCTTACCAGGCCATTCACCTGAAACATGCCACAAGGCCTTGATCACAGACCAATGCGGGAAGGACATGGAGGCCCAGCGTGGCCTGGACCTTCAAAGCCACTGAGAAAGTGGTCACCTCCTCCAGCATGGCTGCTCCTGTTCTCTGGGAGCCTGTGTGGTTCACGCACCCTCTCCGAGGTGGGTAGGGGGCTGGGGAGACTCCCAGTGTTTGTCAGCCGGAGTACCATAGTTGGGGAGGACTGTGTTTCCATGGATACAAGCCATGGGAGCTGCTGGGAGATAGGGCCATGGTGTACACAGACACAGATCCATACCGACCTGCAAGAAAAATAGCAACAGATTTGCTGAGTCATTGGCTCCGCATATTTATAGTCTCTGGCAAAGGCAGACCTGCCTATCAGAGGCTAATAATACTGCAGCAGCGTGTTAATTGCAAAGACTGAGTCTTCAAGCATCCATTCAGACGCTGACACCGCTCCTTGAATAAAGAGTGGGGCCCTCACAATGAGAGCTGAGTGCGTGTGAAGCAGCGTGGGTTTAGGAGACCATGTGTGTGCAGCTATGTGGAACCTGGCTCTGGCATTTAAGACAGCTTAAGTAGCATCATCCAGACTGAAACCACCCCGCCAAGAGCGTTGTCACAATGCACTCTTCAATCCAATGAGGATGTCTAGGATGCAGCCCACTCTACAGATGAGCATGGTGTGGAGAGGTCCACAAGAGAGGAAAGGAGGCTGTTTGGCTGATCTTCCTGGAAGGTGGGAGGTGGAGCAGAGTGCTGGTCTCCAGCCCTGAGAGACCTTCACCCCACAGCCCATAGGGACAGCCACCTTCCTCCAGCTCCGTGTAGAAGAAAGAGAATAAAAGATTGCTGCCTTCTGGGAAGTAAGATCTCAGAGGGGCCCCAATAAGAAGCAGAGTCAAGGACAATGGGTGCCCAAGAGCCCGGGCACCACCTTGAATAAACGCCCAAGAGTCAAACTCAACTCTGGAGGAGAGACTGCGCATCCTTTTGCCTCTGGGAGCCAGGAGACCTGAACTGCTATGAATCAGACAGATCAAGTCCCCATCTGCTGTGACTTCTACCCAGACATCAGGCTCAACCCCTGATGCACTATCTCATAGTGACATGAGTTTAGTACTTGACCTCTGCCACACAGGGGGCCCCATAGAGACCAGACCACACAGTCCTAGTACCTGGCCCAGCGCCTGGCAGAGAAGGTCCTCAGTGAAGACTTGTGGATTAGAAACCAAATCCTTTAGTTCTTTGAAGGCAATTCTCAGGTCCCTCTGAGTCTTCTTAACTGCAAATCAAATACTCCCCTGGCATGGATTCAAGTTTCCTCCTTGGCTGTGCTCTTCTCTGGACACGCTCCTTCTTATACTGTCCTTCTGCACTGGACGAAGAGGACAGAAGATGGGTCCCTGAAGGGATCTGGCCTCTCTGACCTCCCGTCCCTGCCTCTTACCTCAGGACAAGGAGAGCAAGGATTGCTGAGTCCAGCCTTCCCTTCACTTCAGCTGGAACACGGCCTCCTGCCCTATGCCCTCTGGCTCAGGCCAAGGGGACAGAAGGCACACCCTCTCCTTGCTGGGGTCTTACAGCAGAGGGGTGGTGGCCTCTAGCTCTCCAGGAACCCCCAGGAGAGCAACGGCAAGGCTCTGCAGGGAGGCTCGCTTCATGTGCTGGGCCTCAATTTCTCCCACTACAACCCCTAAAATGGCTAAATCATTCATGACTGAGTTCACAGCATTCCTAGTAAGGGAAGCAGTACAGGGGGGAGGCAGGAGGGGAGAGAAGAGAGAGGGACATCCTCTCAGTTCTCACTTCTCTTCAAGACAAGCTGACTCAAGAGCTAATATTAATAGTAAATTAAATAGTGCAGTTATTCTGAATAATAAAGAGCTCTCTGAGCCAAGCTTCCACTGTCCTCTTTCGAGGGAGATACCTGCTGTGGCCTGAGATTTGGTGTCATAATTTGAATTATGTCCCCAAAAAATGTGTGTATCAATTTGGCTGGACCATGATTCCCAGAATTCTGTGGTTGGCCTCCATTTTGTGACTGTAATTTTATGTTAAAGAGGATTAGAGTGGGATTGTAACACCATCCTGATCCAATGTAAAGGGAGTTTCCCTAGGGTGTGGCCTGCACCACTTTTTTACCTGAAAAGAGATAAAAGGAAAGGGAGGCAAGCAGAGAATGGGGGACCTTATACCACCAAGAAAGGAGCACCGGGAGCAGAGTGCGTCCTTTGGACCCAGGGTGCCTGCACAGAGAAGCTCCTAGTCCAGGGGAAGACAGATGATGATGAGGACCTTCCTCCAGAGCCAACGGAGAGAGAAAGCCTTCCGCTGGAGCTGACGCCCTGAAGTTGGACTTCTACCCTACTAGACTGTGAGAAAATAATTTCTCTTTGTGAAAGCCGTCCACTTGTGGTATTCCTGTTAGAGCAGCACAAGATGACTAAGACACTTGTTAACCCGTCATCCGCATTTGTAGGACAAAACTGGTACTCCTGTGGTGCCGAGGCACAGGCCGCCAAGTCCCCCCACAGATGCCTCCCCAGTCCCGCTTCAGGGTGTGGGGGGAAGACAGGCTTTGGATGCCACAGACACCTCCATCTGCCCGCAATGGAGCCCAGCCTGTGTCCACCTGAGAGAGGGAAGCTTACTGATGGCTTCTCTGCTGGAGAAAAGCAGCTCTGCGCCTTGCTAGCTGTGTGACCTTCGGTAAAGTCATTGAATTGTACATCTGTAAACTGGGGACAATAATAGTATCGACCTCACATGGTTGCTTGAAGGATTAAAGTAGTATTTGGCATTAGTGAGCAGGATGTGAAGTTTGTGAAATAAATGAGGCTGCCGGGATGTTCATGGGGTCCAAGATCCAAGACTCCAGTCAGCAGAGTCTCTGTTTGAAACTGTGACTCTGTTGTAGAGAAAAACTTGAACACCGTTTCAAGGTAAAATGGAGAGGTTTGTTACGCTCTTAAAACGATTGCAATTGGGGAGCTACGTAGCCCATTGAAAATGGAACCAGGTAGTCAGGGGTGGTTTCGTTATACAAGTATTCTTATAGGGTAAAAATAGGAACGAAACCATAGTGAGGGCAATTACAGGAAAATCAATAAATGTTGTAATAATCACACTCTGGTTGGTTACTGATTATTAACAGTTGTAGTTAGTGATTACAGAGCGTTTCACAGGATGCTTAGATCATGGTCACAAGATGCTTCCATGTATTTTGTCTATCTTTCAAAAATATCTTGGTGGCAACAGCACCCAGAGAGCACTCTTCCTGAGTACGTGTATTTTGAGGGATGCAGATAGTCATTTGGTCAAGACCCTTCTGGACATATGGCTGCATATCCTGGTTTTGATCACCATGGAAAAACATGCTTTTTTCTCAAAAAAATAGCTGTTGGGCTAGAAATCCAGATTAGAGTTAGACAACACGGTCTGCATACTGCGCCTCTGTCTCACCAACAGCACTGCAAGGCTTCTTTTCCTGAGACAACTCCGAGCAAGGAACTCCTCCATAGACACAAGCCCAGGCTGAAGAGGAAAGCCAGCAACTTAATGTCCTGTGAGTCTCTGGGCCTCAGCTTCTTCACCCATTGATGGGGACAGAGGTGTATGAGGCAACAGTTAAGGACTGCCCCACACTGATCTGCAGCTTAGAACAGCTAACATGAATTGGGTTCCTACCACGTGCTAAGTGGTTTATGGTTGGTCATTCGTTTCATTTAATCCTTACAGCAGCTCTACAGGTGAGTACTCTGTTCTACAGATGAAGAAATTGAGGCTGAGGTTAAGTAACGTGCCCAAGGTCACACAGCTAGCAACGGGTGAAGCCAGAATTTGAGCCATAACCCCACCCTGATGCCCTTTAAGCCATGCCACTCAACCTCTTACCAGAGTGATCCATGCCCAGGAATGCCTTGGGTAACTCAGGATGGCCTTGGAGGAAGAAGAAGAGAGAGGATAGATCTGGGCTGCCCCCATCCCCACCTTACCAAGGCTTAGTGGCCAAGCAGCCCCCCATTTGATATCAGCTTGTCCCAAGAGGTAAGAAGTCTAACTGGCTGCTTGTTGATGCGGGTGGGGGGAGAGACACAGAGAGTTAAAAATAGATCCTCTAGGGATGGGGTGAGGAGACCCTGGTGGGGGAACATGGGTGCACCCGTTCCCACTGGAGAGTCAGGCAGAGCTGTTGCTGAGCCCAGCTCAGGTGGCAGCATTTGGGATGTGCAGGAATCCAGGGGGACAAAGACCATCCAAGGCCCTCCTGTGCGCTCCCTCCCATCTATCCTAAGTCATCTGGTCTCTCCTGGGCCCACTTGGCTTCCCCCTCCTGCACGTCCAATGGCAGCAGCATTGGAGGGAACACTCTCCCCTGGGGTCCCAATGCTGTGCTAAGTTGTCGTTGTCGTCTTACAAGGAAACAAGGCAGACTGCATTTTCGAAAGAGGCTCCAGGGAGCTGCAGCCTCCTATGAGGCCACTGACTGGGGCATCCACCAAGGTTGGTCGTCAGAAGCTGAGCAGGTGAGCCCCGTGGGTCACAGGCCAGGTGAAGGGTTCAGGCAGGGTGCGTTCATGAGTGTGAGCAGTGTTCCACCGAGGGGCAGGCCTGGGCTGGGAGGGAGACCCAGAGTGGATCAGGCTGGTCCCCAGCCTCTGGCAAGCTCCAAAAAGGAGGTGGGCTCAGGGGCTGTGGAGCCCTGGAGGAGCTCCTAACCCAGCAGGACCCAGGAAGGCTTCCTGCAGGGGCTGATGCGTCCTGCCTGTGGAAAGAAGGTGAGAAGGGCATTCCAGGCAGGGGGAGCAGCAAGTGAGAGGGCCCAGAGGTCCAGGATGAGACACAGATTCGGCACCTGCCAGGAGTTCCATGTGGTTAGAGGGGAGGCGTGGGGGTGAGCTGAGGTGGGGAGAACAGAGGCCAGTTGTAAGGGGCCCCGGGCAATGTGCCCAGAAGCTTGGGTTTTCCGCTGAAGGCAACAGGAGCCACTAAAGGGAGTCATCTGATCTGGTTGGCCCTTAGCAAGATCACTCTGGTGCACATATTATCAGCAAAATATATCGGGACAGCTGACACCCCATTCCTCTCTACAGTCCCAGATCAAGCCCTTTAGGCATCAGAGAACACTGCCTGAGGTTCCATCCTGGATTAGGAAGTCTTGTTGTTGTTAGCTGCCATCACGTTGCCCCCAACTCATGGGGACCTCATGCACAACAAGATCAGACCACTGTGATCCATACGGTTTTCTTTGACTGTTTTTTTTTTTTTTGAAGTAGGTTGACAAGATTTTGTTCCTAGTCCATCTTAGTCTGGAAGCCCCACTGATACCTGTTTAGCATTATAGCGACATGCAAGCCTCCACTGACGGATAGGTGGTGGCTGTGTATGAGGCGCATTGGCCAGGAATTGAACCTGGGTCTCCTGGTAGATGAGAATTCTACTACTGAACCACCAATGCTCCCAGATTAGGGGGTTGTTTGTTGTGTGTCATCGAGCTGATTCCAACACATAGTGACCTGATGGGACAGAGTAGAACTGCCCTATATGGTTTCTAAGGCTGTAATCTTTACAGAAGAAGACTGCCACATCTTTCTCCTGAAGAGCAGCAGCTGATGGGTTTGAACCATTGACCTTTCACTTAACCACCGTGCCATAGTGGGGAGCAAAAGGTAAGCATGCTCAGGCACAATATAGATCTGCTATTCAGCCAGGAAAGGAGGCAGAAAAGGAGGGAGAGCTAATACTCTTCTCATCTCACAGATGGCTACATTAGATACGCAATGGGGTGAAGACCATTAAATATCAGAGAATCAGTCTACATAAATATTCATGTCACTAACCAGAAAGGGAAAAGTTAGAAGATTATCTTAACAGACATCAAAAATGCATTGGCTAAGCTTGCAAGCGGCCATTCAAGGCACAATGATTAGTCTCTATTCACCTGGAGCAACAGAGGAAGAAGGACAGTCAGGAATAAAAGAAGAATATGGAACGTGTGGGCAGTTACCTCCATGAACATCTGCCTCCTTTGCCATGAGACCAGAAGAACTGGATAGAGCCTGGCTATGATTACTGAACATTCTGATCAAAGATTCCATAGAAGAATCCTGATCAAAAGGGAGGAAATGTAGAACAGAATTTCAAATTCTCATGGACTCTAGACGAATATTGAATACACCATGGACTGCCACAAAAATGAATAAATCTGTCTTGGAAGAAATACAGCCAGAATGCTCCTTAGAAGCAAGGATGGCAAGACTTCATCTCATGCACTTGAGGCATGTTATCAGGAGGGGCCAGCCCCTGGAGAAGGACATCATGCTCGGTAAAGTAGATGGTCAGCGAGAAAGAGGAAGACCCTCAACGAGATGGACTGACACAGTGGCTGCAACAATGGGCTAAAGCATAACAACGACAGTGCGGATGGCCCAGGACCAGGCAGTGCTTTGTACTGTTATACATAGGGTCACTATGAGTTGGAACCGAGTCCACGGCACCCTAACAACAATAGCTATATTTTCTGGAGCCATGGAGGGTGGGTAAACCCCTGAAACTATCGCCCTGAGATAATCTTTAAACCTTAAACCAAAAATATCCCTTGAAGTCATCTTAAAACCGAACAATAATTTAGCTTAACTGGTAAAAAATGTCTTCCTTGAGCATTATGCTTTTTTCTTTTTTTGAGTCTGTCTCATTACTTTTTAAATAATATTTTATTGTGTTTAGGTGAAAGTTTATACAGCAAATTAGTTTCCCCTTTAACAATTTCTGTGTAAATTTTTCCATGCCATTGGTTACAATTTATACAATGTGTCAGCATTCTCATTATTTCTCATTATTCTGTTTGTTCTGTTTCCACTGATCTAGCTTCCCTTTCCCTCCTTGCCTTCTCATCTTTGCTTCTGGGTAAATGATGACCATTCGGTCTCATGTAGTTAATTGTTTAAGGGAGCACAATACTCATGGGTGATATTGTTTATTTTATAAGCCAATCTATTATTTGGCTGAAAGGCGAGCTACAGAAATAGCTTCAAATCCAAGTTCAAAGGTTACCATAGGCAATGGTCTTGAGGGTTCCTCGAGTCTCCTGTAAATCTGGCCTTTTTTAGGAATTCAAATTTTGTTCTGCATTTTTATCCCATTCTATCTGTGACCTTCTATTGTGTCCCTGGTCAGAATGGTTGGTAGTGGTAGCCAGGCACTATCTAGTTCTTCTGGTCTCAGGTTAGAGAAGGCTGTGGTTCATGTGGGTTATTAGTCCTGTGGACTAGTTTCTTCTTTGAGCCTGATTACCTTCATTCTCTTTTGCTCCATGCAAGTAGAGACCAATAGTTGTATCTTAGATGGCCACTTGCAAGCTTTTAAGATCCCAGCTGTTACTCAGCAATCTAGGATATAGAACACTACCTTTACTATCTTTGTGAACTATGTTATGCCAGTTGACTGAGGTATCCCCTGAGACTATGGTCCCAAGCTTTCTAACCCAGTAATCTAATTCTGCAAGTTGTTTGGATATGTCTAGGAAGCCTCCATAGCGGTGTCCCCTATGTGGTTTGTTAGAGCATTATGCTCTTTTAAGAACTATTTATATGGGATAATATTGACAACAGCAACTTGAAACATTAGATAGGAACCTTAGGGGGTAGTGAATTTATGTTAATGGAAGGAACAACTCAGAAAAGGAGGCTGAGAAAGGTTGCCCAACTCAAAGAACGTAATCAACATCACTAAATGGTACAAGAAAAACAACAAACAAAAGTTTTAAAAAATGCATTGGCTAAAATTTGACATCCATTCTAATGGAGAACCCTTAGTAAAATAAAAATAAAAGAACACTTCCTTGACATAATAAAAAAAAATGTCTCTACAACCGACAGTCAACATCATTCTTAGCAATAAAACACTAGTAAGGGACATCCACATTTATGTCAGGAGTGGGACAAGAATGCCTGCTATTACTACACTTACTTTACATCGTTCTGGATGTTCTCACCAAGTGCAGGAATACATTAAAAAAAGGAACATAACATTTGGGAAGGAGGAGAAATTGGTATCATTATTTGTACATGATATGATTGTTTACCTAGAAAACGCAAGAGAATCCACTGAAAAACTAATAAGAGAATATGAGAGAGGTCAGTAAGATGGCCGGTATCAAAACAAATGCACTAGCAAAAATCCAGCAAGAAAGCATAAGAGAAAGAAAAGAAAGGAAGTTCTCCAGTGTGGGTTCTGGATCAGTAACTCCTCACGTCCTGAGTGACTGGAGTGAGGGGCAGCCCAAGGACACTCAAGGTTCAGGAATAAGCCCCTCTCCTGCTCTGGCCTATGGGGAGAGATGGAAAGTAGGGGTCACAGCTGGGCTGAAGAGGGCAGGGAAAGGGGCAGCAAGAGGGTGTCCTGGAGCATCTTCCAGGGCTGGCAACTGTTGGGCTTGGGCTTGCAGCTGCTGCCCTGTTCAGTTCAGCTGGTTCCCAGCAGCCCTGATGGACAGTGGCTCAGGGCAATGAGACCCAGCAGCTCCAAATGGTTCACTGAGTCTGGACTCACTGAAGGGCAGTGCCTGTTCTCTGGGGCTGTTGTTATCAGTTGCCTTTGAGTTAGCTTCAACTCCTGGCAACCCCATGTACAATAGAATGCAACATTGGTTGGTTCCACACCATCTTCGTAATAGTTGATATGCTCTAGTTCATTGCTGCGGCCACTGTGTATTTTGAGTGCATTCCAACCTAGGAGGCTCATCTTTCAGCACTACATCAGACAATGTTCTGTTGTGATCTATAAGATTTTCATTGGCTAACTTTTGGAAATAGATTACCGGGCCTTTTTCCCTGGTCTGCCTTAGCCTGGAAGCTCTACTGAAACTTGTCCACCATGGGTGAACCTGCTGGTATTTGAAAGACTGGTGGCATAGCTTTCGGCATCAGAGCAACATGCAATCCACCACAGAGTGACGAACTGACAGACAGGTGGTGGTAATATGAGGTAGGGAGCTCCAAACTCTGATGGCGAATTTTCATCTGCTAAAGGATAGACTCCCAACAAGTGCGATTCCAGCTAAAAGGTTGTTTCTGAACAGTTGATGGGCTGGTTACAAACTGCTCCTCCAGATTCATTAAAGCAGATTTCCCAGGAGAACCTGTCTGAGGCAAAGACCACATCCAACCAACCTCCAAGCTCCACTCCATGCCAGGGGCTCCCTCCCCAGCCCTCTGCCTCCAGCCTCCTGGCCACCAGGCTCTGCCTTGCTGGAGGTGACATGATTCCAGGGAGGCACCCAGCAAGACTGCAGATGCAGAGGCCCTGGCTGCTGCATTGCTCCCAGGGCCCATTCCCAGATTCCAAGAAAAGTGAAGTTTGTAGATGCTTCCTCCATCAGGGTATGAGTGTGCCATGATGTGCACATATGGCTCCTCTCAAATGCTGGGTCATCTCTGGGTTTCCCACCACTCACCCTCAGAGAAACTCCACAGCCGGAAGTCTGGCCGCTGGCCAGTGTTTCAGGGTAGCAAAATCCCTTGTTCTCTCAGTTCCCTTTTGTCCCCACTCATAGGCCCCATCTGCACTAAAAAACCACTGCCCCCTCCTCTCCCCAACACTATAGACCCTGCCCAGGGAGACGTTGCCATTTAGAAGGAGGTTTGGTGTTGGGATTTTAGGCACTGGGACAGTGTACAGGGGCATTTCAGTCATGGAATTATATGAAAATCAAATTAACCAGTCCCAAAAAGCAAGAAATTAATGAGGGGCAATGCAGGGGAGCTTCAAGCCTCTCCACGACCTGTGGCTTCCCAGTGGTGGGGAGGAGAGGAAGGGAAGGAGAGAAGAAACAAACACTGAGCGCCTATTAGTGCTCTGGAAGTCCCTGGGTAGTGCAAACGGTTAACACGCTCAGCTGCTAACCAAAAGGTTGGTGGTTCAAGATTGCCTCGGAAGAAAGACCTGGTGACCTACTTCCAAAAGATTAGCCATTGAAAACCCTAAGGGGCACAGTTCTACTCTGACACACATGGGGTCTCCATGAACAGAATCTACTCACAACAAACAACTTTTTGGTTTTTTATTTTTTTCTTTCACTAGGGCTTCACCTCTGGTGTCCCATTCAATCCACAACCATAAGCTGTTATTTACACCTGGGTTCACACCCTGGTGGCTTGGACCCCACAGCCCATGGTCTCAAGCACTGGCCCCTGGGTGCTCCCTGGAAAACCAAGCCTTACCTGGCAAGCCTCTGACTCCTAACCAGATGCTAACTTCCTCCTCCTTTCAAACCCTCCCCCCTGCCCTATTTACCATCCACCTTGATCTTCTCATCTGCCTTGGTGCCTAAATTACCCCATTAATGTTTCCTAAAGGAGACCTGGTGGCACAACAGTTAACTGCTCAGCTGTTAATGGAAAGGTTGGTAGTTTGAACCCACCCAGCGGCTCTGCAAGAGAAAGACCTGTCTATCTGCTCCTGTAAAGATCACAGCCTGGAAAACCCTATGGAGCGGTTCTACTCTGTCACATGGGGTTTCTTTGAGTGGGATTGACTCTAAGACACCTAACAACATCAATGTTTCCTACCCTTGGGATCAGAATTGCCCTCTGACAGGTGCTCTTCAAGTCCGATTTCCTGTGAGAGGCCACACTTAGCACCTTGCCCACCAGGGAAGGGAGGTCTGAGACAAGCTAAGACATGAGGCACAGAGAGCAAAGCAGGGCACAGGTTGAGTCCACAGGCTCTCTCTTCATGCCCCAGCCTGTCGTGCTCTCAGCCTCCACCCTTCCTTCCTCCTCGATTACCTAGAATCCCCCTCTCGAAGCCCAGAATCTGGGCATAAGACTCTGGGCAGTGGGTTTGTTGGGCCTAAATCACCAGATCCCCCTGGCTGCTTGGTCTTGTCACCATGGAAACCTTGTGAAGTCACCAGCACCATTAAAATGGGAAGAAAAAAAAAAATGTCTCTTCCTCCTTCAAAGTGAGCCCATTACTTGGTTCCAGTGGCTTCCATTTTGGGAGTGGGGAGGGCTGGGGGTAGCCTGAGGGGAAAAGCCTAACTCTGTCCTCAAGGATGCTGAAACCCAGGCCTTCCGCCTCCCTGCAGTTTTTCAGGCGTCCTTGCCTGGAAGAGAGAATCCTGCAGCTTTGTGCACATGCTGAGCAGGCTTCGTGCTGCACCTGGAGAAGTGGGGAGACGGCCCTTCCCAGGCAATGAGATTGAGAAAAAGCTTACTACCAGAGACACAGGGAGCTACTGGGTGGCAGGGAGCAGGAGAAAAGAGAGGGAGCCAGAGATTCTAGACGATTGTTCCGCACTCTCCTCCCTCCTGACCAAAGGTGAGAGCAGGATGCCAGCTGGGGCTCTCCCCACTCCGTGGGTTCTAAGGTTGGATCAAGTGCCACAAGCCCTTCACACCTTCTTCCACACTGCCAGCAGACCTGGGATTCTCGCTCACACCCAAGATTGCCCAGTGCCCCCGTGCTCCCCTTTGAGGCCACCAGTGGGCCAACAACTCAGCTCCTCATACTATCTTCTTCTATCCTGGAGGAAATTTAGCTCTAGCCCGACTTTCTCCTGGAATCCACAAAGTCTCCACATGCTCTAAGTCCAAATTCCTCTTGCCACTTTTAAGACCCTTCCACCACCACCAGCAGCCTCTGAACCATCTCCCCAACAATCCTTACTGGTCAGTGGCTCTCCTCATTGTTCCAGACACTAGACTCACGCTGCTTCCTCTATTCACATTGGTTCCCATACCTAAGATGACCTCTCCCTCCCTTTGTATCTATTTGAATCCTACATTACATTCTTCATCATCACTAACACCCTGTTTACCGTTATATTTTCCACAGCACCCCATCTCGAACGTTGCCAATGCTCCGCCATCACTGCTGTCACCACCACCACCACCACCACCGGGCTCACCATCACCACCGACACCACACTCACCACCATTGTGAACTACGACCACGACCCCTTCTACCATACTGCCTCTCACCACCATCATACCTCAGCATTAACACTGCTACCCCACGGTCAGGGACACCGCCACCATCTCCTTCTCTACCACTACCACCTTTTCTATCAGCATTGCACCTGCCGTCACCGCCACTTTACCAGGAACACTCTTACCGCTTTCATTCTATCACCACCACCCGCATCACCACCATTGATTACCAACACCTCACTGTCAACACCACCACCACCACCATCTCTACCATTAAATCGCACTCACCATTACCGCCACCGTTATCATCCCCATTCTCACCAACATCACACTCATCACCACCATTACTGCCATCCATTGTCAATATCTCTGCTACCATCTCTGTCATCAACGTTGAACTCACCACCGCTGCTACTTGTTACCACCTGTCCTACCACCATTCTCTCCATGAAAATAGCACATCGTCATGACCACACATCACTACCATCAACTTTCCACTCATCACCATCACTTGAAGGGAAGTGACGTCTTCCTTCATCAAAACAATCAGCCAGTCAACTTCAGGTGCTTTAATGGAAGCCAGGGAAGAATCCACACAAGGAAGGGCAGCTGCATCATATGGCCCCCGTTCTTTCTCTCTGGGATTCTTTATCGTTCGGGGAATCTCTCACCACTTGCCATTGTTGCCACTGAGGCCCTGTCTTTAATACCCCAAGACGTAGCTGAGAGAAAGCTAGGACATTTACAAAAAGTAAGGCAATTTTATAAGCTGCTGATGGGAGTAATTAACTGGTGTAAACTTTCTGAAGAGTACGTTCACAATACTAAACAACAACAACAAAAAAAAAGCCTTTGGAAAGGCATTCTCAGAAATTTTACTTGCGAGAATCTATGTGAAGGAAATAATTAGATAAACGTGCAAGGATGGTGTGTGGGTGTTACCATGGCCAAAAAAAAAATTGGAAAGAGCCTAAACGTATAGCAAAAAAGAGATTGTTTAAAGAAATCATAGGGAATAATACATAGCCATTAAAAAGACAGTATAGATTTATCTATTGACATAAAAATACACTGACTATATTGTTAATAAACAGAAGCAGGTTTCAAATCAGAGTTTTAGAGTAATCCTCTATTTCTAAACTTATAAATGTGTGCATGAAACACGGTGAAAAGAGCCAGAATAAAAATTCTTCTTAGAGAGGGAATTGTTTTTGTTTGGAAAAAAAAAAAAAAATGCTTTGATTAACTGTTGAAATAGATGGTGATTGCAATCCACTCAGCATGAGACAAGGAGAGGAATTCGTTTTGCTCCTGAGGAAGATGGCGGAGAAACGTGAGATGATCAGAAGAGAAGGGAGAGAGAGAGAAGTCAGCGTGCAGAGAGAGGCCAAGATGGGGGAAGGATGCCAGGAAACTCCCCCATGTAAGAATGGGAAGGAGCTTTTAAAAGCTGGGATCCCAGCCCTTTATTGAAAGCTGTTTGTGTGGCTGCAGTATGGACTATTTTTTCTTTCCTTCACACCACGTTTCAAGTCAAGTTTACTAAATGCTCAGAGGTTCTGGATGGATGGTTGTTCTGTGGAAACCAGAGAAAGGGTCAAGTTTCAGGTCTGATCTACCCCAAAATGGTAGTAGTGATTATTTTTAGTGGAGAAAATCAAGGGCAATTTATATATTTCTTGTTTTTGTTTCATTGTATTTTCTAATTTTTTAAAATAAACATAAAAGAAAAAGTAAGTTTCAGGCACTATAAATTGGGAAAACACCAAAGAAGCATATGGAACTAGATATCCAAAAACCAGTTGCCATAGAGTTGACTCTGACTTACAGCGACCCCAAGTGTGTCAGAGTAGAACTGTGCTCCATAGGGGTTTCAATGGGTAATTTTTTGGAAGTAGATTGCCAGGCCTTTCTTCCAAGGTTCCTCTGGGTGGACTTGAACCTCTAGTCTTTCAATTAGCAGCTGAGTGTATTAACTGTTTGCACCACTCAGGGTCTCACTGAAACTAGATAATCCAGGTTAAAAAGTAGGGCCTCTGTCCTTCCACCACAGACCCCAAGCTGTCTGCACATTGTGGGCACTCTCTTGACACCCACCTCCCAGAAGCATCCATCTAGATGTCCCAGCACCTTGAAGCCTGGTCCCAAGGGAGTGATGGAAAACTCTTAGTAAAATAAAAATAAAAGAACATTTCCGTGACATAATAAAAAACCTCTCTGCTACACCCGACAGTCGCCGTCACTCTTAGCAATAAAACGCTAGCAAGGGGGACTCGTATTTATGTCAGGAGTGGGACGAGAATGCCTGCTGTTACCACGCTTACTTTACTTCATTCTAGAGTGGAATCCTTGCTCCAATGCCTAAACTAAGACCTATTTTCTCATTCTGGTCTCTGGGCGACCCATGTCTTTCCTGCATGGTTAGCAATAGAAGACTGATCTCCACGTTCAAGGGCTGTTCTCCCAGTCACAGGGAAGCACTGTAAGCCTTCGGAAGATAGTATCGTAAGATAACACCACTGCAATTTTAATAATCTCACAAAAGATGCGCACGCACGATAGCAAGGTGGCCGTCTGTCGTGGTACACCGCCATCACCATCATCACCACCATTGCCACCGTCACCACCATAACCTCCACTTTCGTTTTGATCTACGCAGCGCACACTCCTCCAGTTCTGCCCACATTCAGGGTTAGCTTGAGGTGGGCCCGAAAGCACACCAAGAAGAGGAAAGCAGAGGGAGGACCGTTTTGTTCCTCTCTCCTGACATGTCCCTGATTCTCACAAAACCCTGTGCAGTTCATTCACTTGGTATTCAATGGAATAATGTAGTGGTAATGAATTTGTTTTGCATTCAGTTGGATGACACTGTTAGTTATGAATTTATAATTTGCAGAGGGATGCAGCTTTTTTTTTTTCCTTCGAGGCGTCAGAGAAGCTGTTGCTTACAAACTTGTAATTCGCCGCTGCAAATCCATCTGTAAATGACACTATTGCAAGCTGAAAATCTCCCAGGCACAAGGAATACAGCCTCAGAATTAAATTGTGTGTTTGACAAGAACCTGCTGTTCCAGCCAGCCCAGCCCTGTCGTCCCTGCCCTTCCTCGTGGGTTCAGCCTCAGTCTTGCTGGCTTCCCTCCCTGTCTGTTCAGTCCCACGGCCCCCACTCCCAGCAATTCAGTCTCAAGCCCCCATCCTCCCCTTCCACATGTGGTGAGGGAGGGGGTGTGGAGGGCAGTAAATAGCCCAGCCAAGGTCGCACAGCTTTCTGAGAGAAAGTGCAGACAGGCTGGGCCAGCATGGGCATACCAGGGTTAATGGAATGAACACAGAACCCATTGTCCGCCTCTCCTAACTCTCTCTGAGTCATTGATGGGGCTCCAATTCCGTCCAAAGTATTTTTCCTACATTTGCCAGCCAGAGTGTAGATAGGAAGGGGGTTTGTGCAGGGAAGCCTTCCAAAGAGTGGGAAGTGGCCCCCTAACCAGGACTGAGCCCAGACAAGTAGGGACGGGAGAGGGAAGAGGAGATTGGCCCAAGGACCAAAAGGCAAACTGAGGCGGTGGGGCAGTGACTGTGACAGCTGAACCCACACAGATATATGGAGCCAGGTTTCTTCACCTCAGCCATTTCCAGCCTCTTGTCTTTGTTGTTGTTGTTATCTTATTTCCTTCGGGGCTTCCCTCAATTTTTTCTGATTCACTCTTTTTTTAGTAAAAGTTTCTTTCGAAGAGTTAATTTAGGATAAAAATAAAAGGAGGCTCAGTCCATTGGTGGATAAAGAGTGAAGTTGGTGCTTGGTAGGAAGTCAGAGCTGGAAGAGAATTTGGGGAACTCATCACCAGAGAGTCAATCAACAAGCTTTCATAGTACTCCATGCCCCCAGGGACACGAGAATGAAGAAGCCAGCACGGCCTCTGCTCTCAAGAAGATGGGCCATTGAACAAGGAGCCATGATAAGATGTGATTGTTGCTGTTTAGCTGCCATAGAGTTGACCCCCAACTCACAGTGGGTGATCCCATGCACAATGGACCAGGACCGTTGTGATCCATAGGGTTTTCATTGGCTGATTTTTTTGGAGGTAGATTGACAGGCCTTTCTTCCTAGTCTGTCTTAGTCTGGAAGCTCCACTGAAACCTGTTCAGCATCACAGCAACAAGCAAGCCTCCGCGGACAGCCGGATGGTGGCTGTACATGGGGTGCATTATCCAGGAACTGAACTTGGCTCTCCTGCATGGAAGGCAAGAATTCTACCACTGAACTACCAGTGCCCTCAAGGTGTGATCAGTGCTTTGATAAAATGAATCTGTACGTTGTGGCGCGCCGTGGCCAGGGCACAAAAACTGGTCTAAAGTGGCTTAAGATGAGGCAGACTACTGATGAGCTGTGTGACTCTGAGCAAGTTGCTTAACCACCTTGAACTTCAGCAGTTGTCTGTTAGTATTTATTCAGCACCTGCATTGCAGTCAATAAAAGGGATGTGCATCCTAGCTTACATTCTAGCAGGAAGTGTGGATATTAAATTATTACAATAGCAGGGAGTGTAACTTAGTCTGGGGATGGCTCTGAGAGGCTTTCCCAAGGATTGACATTTAAGCCAAGACCTCAAGGGTAAGCAGGAGTTAGCTGGATGAAGGGCTAAGAGTGCTCCAGGAAGAGGCAACAGCATGTGCAAATGTCCAGAGGCATCCAAGGGGCTGAAAGAGGGCCAGTGTGACTGGAGAATACGGGGGAGTGAGAAGAGAGGGGAGCTAGAGAGAGCCACAGTGGCCAGACCACACAGGCGCTTGTGGACATGTGGAGAATTTGGGTCTTTCTTCTTAGAAAAATGTGAAATAATGAGAGGTTTTAAGCAGGGGAATGAGCTGTCAGACTCAAAGTTTTTTTAGATCACTGTGGCAGCTGTAGGGCAAATGCATGGGAAGGGACTAGGAGCAGGTGGGGAGGGAATTTCCACTGTCTGGTGGAGAGAAAACAGTGTCTTGATCAAAAGGTGTGGCAGCAGAGAAACCAGACAAGAGGAATCTTCAGGAGGAAGAATGAATGAAGAGAGGTGGGTTCGATGCGGGGAGTGATAGAGAAGAAGGCATAGAGGAAGACTCGCAGAATTTTGGCAGGAGCGGTGGAGATAGGGAACGCAGTGGGGAGAAGAGTTTAGGAAATATTCTAAGTTCTGTTTTGAATTTGAGTTGTGCAGGAGGCAGGAGGATACATGAGTCTGGAACTTGATGAGGTACTGGGCTGGAGATGCATGTTTGGGAATAGAGGCCATATCGGTGGTAATGCAACCATGAGAGAGGGGTCGCACAGAGTGGGAAAAGAGTGGCGTGAGAAATGGAAAGGACCTAGAACTGAGCCTTGAGCAGCTCCATGTTCAGAGATGGGAGAGTGAGGGCGTGGGCAGAGGATGTGAGAACCAACAGTCAGCACGCAGGAAGAAACCCAGAAAGGCTTGGCGTCCCCGAGGCCGAGGGAAGAGAGATGGTTGACAAAGGAGGTGGTTGACTGTGCCAAAAGTAGTGGGAAGACAAGTCAGATCAGGACAAAAACATGTCCTGTGGATTCAGCATCTTGGAGGTCACAGGTGGCCTTAGCATTGACAGTTTCTTCGAGGGAAAGGCAGAGGTGGACACCAGATTGCAAAAGGAAAAGAAACGAGTAAGAGCTGGTGAAGGAGAGGCAGGGAATGTGGACAACTCTTGGGGTAAGTTTGGCTGTGCAAGGAGGAAAGAGGAGGCAGTACTTGGAGAGTGAAGGGGGGTCTTTTAAGATGAGAGAGTTTCGAGAGCAGGTTTAAATGCTGACCAAAAGGAATAGGAGAGAGAGAGATTTAACTGACAGTGAGGATAACGGACAATGTAAGATTCTCCCAGAAGGCAGGAGGGAATGGTAACAACACAACCCTTCCTTGCCACTGGCAGAATAACAGGGGATTCGTTGCGTGAAAGTACGCTGCACAACAGCCTCTTCCAGGACTAGCCCATTTTCAGAAGACGAAGCAGAGGCACAGAGAGGTTGTGGGATTGGTTCAAGTCACACCGCAGGGCTTTGCATACAAGTCTTCAGAGTCATTTGTCCTGCTCTGCCCACCGTGCCACCATGAGGAGAGCAGGGTCTGAGAGTCAGAGGTTGAGGAAGGGCGTGAAGGTTCAGTGTGTCTTGGTCATCTAGTGCTGCTATAACAGAAATAACACAAGTGGATGGCTTTAACAAATAGAAATTTATTTTCTCACAGGCTAGTAGGCTAGAAAGTCCAAATTCAGGGTGTCAGCTCCAGGAGAAGTCTTTCTCTCTCTGTCGGCTCTGGGGGAAGGTCCTTGTCATCAGTCTTTCCCTGGACTAGAAGCTTCTCAGTGCAGGAACCCCAGGTCCAAAGGACATGCTCTGCTCCCGGCACTGCTTTCTTGGTGGTATGAGATGCCCCAGGGAAACTCCCTTTACATTGGATCAGGATTGTGACCTTAGTAAGGGTGTTACAATCCCACCCTAATCCTCTTTAACATAAAATCACAATCACAAAATGGAGGACCACACAATACTGGAGATCATGGCCCAGCCAAACTGATACACATATTTTTGGGGAACATAATTCAATCCTTGGCAGGGTGGATGCATGCTGGAGGATGGGAATGGGGACGTTGGGATTCCTGAGCTCTGTGCCACGCCCATTTCCTCCAGCTTTTTCCATCTGAGGTTCACCTTAGAAAATATTTTGCTTCACAAAGATGTAAAACAAAGATATTTTCAACATTCATTCAATACTGAGAAAACATACATTGAGAACTGACTATAGCAGACTGAGCTGGACAGTAAGGCAGGGCAGTACTTGAGACAGTGAAGGAATCTACCTACATAATATTGAGGGGGTAGCTCAATAGGACTTCATGGTTAATTAGATGTGGGGAAGAGAGAGTCTGGGGTGAGCTCTGAGTCTGGCTTGATCTCTAAATTCCTCTCCTCTCCGATGTCTTGCTTGGCGTCTTAAATCTAGTGGGAAAACTGCCTTGTTAACAGCTGTGGGCCCACAGCATCCAGCTTCGCCCCCAAGTGGGAAGAGGACTTCTTCCTCCCAACATCTACATATCAGTCTCAGGGAAAGAGTCTGATTGGCCCTGCTTGGGTCGTGTATCCCATTCTCGGACCAATGGTTGTTGGGGGATGGGGTTCTGTGACCGATACTGCCTGAGCCACAGGCCCATTTGGTGCTCATGGGACAGGGATGGGTGGGAGGAGTGGGCATTTTAACTGACACCCCACCAGGAATATGTGGAGACAGAGGAGAATTTCCCAAAGGAAAGGGATGCCAGAAGTGGGGTGATGGAGAGCAGGCTGGACAGGTAAAAGTCACTAGTTGCGACAGTCCACTACACTGGTCCACGTGGGGGACAGAGGCAGACACTACAACAACACTGTCCTGGGAGTTCACAGTCTCACAGGGAAATAAGATTTACCTACACGAAGGTGTTAATAGTAGCTGATAGCAGCCACCATCTTTGGAGCACCTACCAGGTGCCAGGCACTGAGCCAATTACTGCGGCATGCATTATCTTATTCCATGCCTACAATGACCCTGTAAAGTGGGTACTATTATCATCTCTATTTTTCTGAGCCAAAGAGAGTAGAATGCATTTTTTTTTAAGAAAATCAATTCAGGAAAAAATAAAAAATGTTTATGGGCTCCTATCCCTGCTCAGAGAGGTTAAGTGACTTACCCAAGGTCGCACAGCTAGCATATTAAATGACCATCCTGGGAAGCATTTGGAGAAAGGACCAAAGGAGTGTTCTGTTTCTCCCCATAGACCGGATGACCAGGGAAGGCTGCCTAGAAAGAGGGAGGAGGGATACGAGCAGAGTTCTGAAGGCCAAGAACATCTGAGCTGGTAGCCAGGGAGGCTGGAGGGAAAAAAGGATGATGGGTCAATCCCCAAACACTAAGGAAGGCAAGCCTGAGCACCACTTAGGACCTATCTATGTATTCTCTTGCCTGTGGCAGCCCTTTGGAGATTTACAGAGATCCCTTCCCCTGAGTCTCCTCTCCTCCAGTCAGCCCTGACAGGCCCAACCCTTCTTCACAGGGCAGATAAAATAGTCCCCTCCCCTCCTCCACCCTGGCTGCCCTCCTCTGGACACACCCAATATGTCAGTGTTGCTCTTAAATTAGTCCTAGGCATGGTTTAATCCAGACAGAAAAAAGAAATGTTACCTCTCTTTTTCTAAACACTGCACTTCTATTAATGAGACCCAAGATCAATCAGGTATTAAATAGCTATCTTTCACCCTCTCAAATGGAGTTTACTGTCTACTAACACTCCCGGTTCAAACACCTCCTCCTGTTCCTGGACATGGGCAGATGGTTCCACGGACCTATGACCAGAAACTCATTTTATTTTTTTCAGGCTCATTCCATCCTTGATCTTGGCTATCCCTTAGCATCACAGCTTCCACAAAAGTGACTTGTGGGCTCTCTGGATCCACCTCCCCAAAAGAACATCTCCTCCACCCCAGGGAGGCTGGATTCCTACCTTCGAAGCTTCTGGAAGACCCAGAGCCTCCAGAAGATCCGTGTAAACACACCTCTGAGAGAACTTGGAAAGATAGGGAAGCCATTAGTACCCATAACACCATTACTGCCCTTGGAATTCAAGCCTCCGTGGGCCAACCCCTAAGCACCATCCCAGCGCCACTGCCTTGACCCCTTATCTGTCTTTAGTTGAAGATCTCTACTACCCTCTCATCTGAACTTTGTGACAATGTCATCTATATTCACTAACTCCTGTTCCTCACCTCGCGTTCGGTCCTCAATGCCCAACAATTTGGCTTCTGCTACCCTCTCCCCCCAAAATAAACTGCCCCTGCCGTGTCACCTTGCCTCCTAAGTGCAAGGCAAATGGGCATTTTCCATTCCTTCTCCACAGGCCTCTCTGTAGCCTCTGACACTGTTGAGCACTGCTTCTTCCGAACTCTGTCCTCCCTGGGCCCACACAACTTCCCACTCTCCTTGTTCTTCAACCACTCTGACTACTCCTTCTCCATCACACTCAAGGACTCTTTTTCCAAGGTTCTAGTCTGGACCTACTGCTTTGTTGTTAATCTACATGTTCTTCCTGCTAAATCTCTTTCTCGCTAATAACGATTCGGAAAAAAAATTAGCCTCAAGCCCAGGCCTCTCTCATGAGCACTAATCCATATACTCCACTGTCTTCTGAACATTGCCACCTGTCCCAGATTGGACTCTCTGTCTTCCCCTCAAGACTTGTTCTTCCCCTCTATTCTCTAACTCCACTGGTGGCACAATCATCTACCACGTCTCCTCAGTTATAATCCACACTCATCCTGAATCCATTCTGCCTCTCAGAGTTTAATCAGTCTTTAAGTCCTACCATGTTCTCCTAAATTCTTTCTCAAATTGTCCCCTCCTTTCAATCTCTATTCCCAATCAGGCCCCCCTCTCTCAACCCCATTCTTGTAACAGCCTCCTACTTGGTCTCCTCTCCTCTGGTTTAACCCTCAAAACCACCATTCACACTGCCCCAGGGGGATCTCTCCAGAAGGCAAACAGGACTAGGCTCCTCCCCAACATCGCTGAGTCCCACTGGCCCCAGGATAAAATCCAAGCTCCTAATCATGGCCTCCAGTTTCTCTACGATCTTCTTCAATCCAGGTTCCACGAAGCTGTCACAATGGTATCTCTAAAAGGCCACAGTTGACTCAACACCCCCACCCCCACTGCCCAGTTTCTGCTTCTGAGTCTTTTCTCCCATCTTCCTCCCTGCCTCAAATGTTCATCCCCACCTTTCCCACTCTGACAGTCACCTGGGTAACTCCAACTTCTCCTCTGAGATTCAGCTCAGGGGTGACTCCTTGGGAGAACTGCCCAGCCCCCTGGCCTGGGCTGGGACCCAGGTGCTACCATTGGTTCTAGAACTTGCCTTTGTCATGCATTTCCAAAACCAAAAACCAAACTCATTGCCCTCAAGTTGATTCCGACTCATAGCGACTCTATAGGACAGAGTAGAACTGCCCCACAGGGTTTCCAAGGAGTGGCTGATGGATTCAAACCGTCGACCTTTTGGTTAGCAGCCAAAAGCTTAACCTCTTTGCCACCAGGGCCCCATCATGCATTTACCATCCCTCAATTTATTCAAAAATCTCTGCCTCTGAGCTGCGAGCTTCCTGAAATGCTGCTTCTCCTTCCTGTGTCCCCAGAGCCTGACTTAGAGCCTGGTACACAGAAGGTGCTTATAAATGTTGAGTAAATGGACAAATCACTGAATGAAATAATGTGTGTCTAACACACACATGCCCAGAGTTTGACACACTGCAGGTGCTCCATAAAGATTCTCAGTATTCTATTTTCTGAATTAATCTGATTAAGACAAGGTCTGGGGTATTTTGAGGCGTGATAGGGGCCGGGGGAGGGTTTGGTTGTAGGAAACTGAGTCAAAAGGGAAGGTTGGGGGTGCTCTGCAGTGGGGGAAGGGGAGAATGGGGGTATCTGGAACGGCAGGAAAGGAACTGAGTCCCCAGTCCACTGCCTCTCGGAGCCCGGGATCAGTCGGAGTCCGGCCGGGCTAGGCCGCCTCCAACCCGGCAAGCGAAAGACCCTCTGCCCTCCCTGGGGTGGGAAGACCCACCCCTCCACCCCGACTCCCGCGCTCGGCGCTCAGCGCTGGGAGGCGTGTGTGTCGCTTTAAAAGCTCCCTCCCGGAGCGCCGGGCCGGCCCCTTCCCTGACAGCGCTTAGGCGAGCGGAGCCCGGTGAGCCAGGCGGCCTTTGAGGGAGCCAGCGCCCGCCCCGGCGGCCAGTCCGGCGGGGGGCGGCAGGGCGGGCCGGGGGCGGTCGGGCGCGGGCAGCGCGGCGTCGCGGCGCTCAGGGAGCGGGCCCGGGCCCGCAGAGCCCGGCGGGGCAGGGCAGGGCAGGGCTAGGCAGCGGAGGGAGGCCCAGCCGACCCGGCACCTTTGTGTGCCACCGGCAGCGACCCGGCGTCCGGGGACTGCCGAGGCGGTGAGCCAAGAGCGAGCGGGCGGTCGGCTGAGGGAGCAGAGCGGAGGCTGCGAGCCCGGTGCGCCCCGGCTCGCCGGGCCCGCCTCGCGCCCCTCCCGTCCCTTCCCCTCCTCTCGCCTCCTCCCCTCGCCTCCTCTTGGCGCCGCGCCCGCCCGCGCCCAGGCCGCCCAACCCAGCCGGGCCGGGCCCCCTGCCTCGCGCGCTCTTGGCCAGGCCCAGCGGGGACCGGGTCCCCGCAGCCGACACCGCGCCTCCACCGGGGCCCGGCGGATTCCGGACCTTCCCGAACGTGGACTGAGCGCCGGGTGCATTCTGGCCCCGGGCGGACCGCAGGGCAGGGCTGAGCGGACCCTCGCAGGCGCTCCGGACGCCGCGGGTTCCGGGGCGCAGGCATTCCGGGTCCAGGCGCCCGGCGGTGCCAGCTCACTCCCGGCAGAGCAGAGCAGAGCAGAGCAGAGCCGGCAGAGCCCGGACCCGAGGATCTGGACTGGACAGAGTGAACCCGGGACTGTGCCTAGCCCCGGGAATGCCGGGCGTGGACTGAGGGGATCCCGGCGCCCTGCGATCGCTCCGACTTTGGTTCACGCGCTGGGATCGGCCCAGCGTCACCTCGGTCGCCGTGCGCTCGGGTCACCTGTGGCCTCGGAGCCCCGAGCCCCCTGGACCCTCGCTCATTTTCTGCCCGGAGCCTGGAGCGGGTTGGGGGAGATTTTTCCTGCCCCCTTCCTTGGAGCGCGAAGGCCCCGCCCCCTCCCACCGCCCAGATGTCTCCCTTGGCGGCTCGGAGGACCTCCCTGAGGCCAGGGGCCGAAGGGTCCAGAGAGAGAAGCCCGCCCTAGGGGGCCTTGGGGGCCCCCCAACATCGTCTTGGGGCTTGGCCCCCAACGCTGCTTGGAGGGAAGGCTGTGCCCCCACCCTCGGTGAGTCCAGGAAGCGGAGGCTCTGAGGGAAGGCGGTTCTGGGGAGGGAGGGTCTGCTGGGAACGAGGGCACCCTGGGGGTACTAGGAGGGAGGACAGAGGACAGGAGAGATTCTCTGTGAACCAGCGGGGCCAGGCCTGGCTGGGGGAGGGGGCCGCGGCGAGCATGCCCCATCGCAGGCTGAGGACGTCTGCCTTTGAAGCAGGGGGCTCCTCCTTCCCCTCTAGAGGAGGGGCCGAGCTGTAGACCATCTGCCTCCACCACCCCTCCCCACAAAAAAGAAAAAATAAATAAACGGCCAGCGTCGGAAGGTGCAGGAGGGGGAGAGGAGGGAGGCAGCGGCAATAGCATTGCCGGCTGGTGCTGCAGCCTGGGAGGGCTGACGCTCGGCTTGCTCTCTCTGCAGGGGGCTACCCTCCTCCAGTCTAGCTCCCTACCCAGAGCTGCCCACATCTGGAGCTCCCTTCACGTCTGGAAGAGCCCGGCCACTACCCTCCTGCAGGCGTCAGTTGCACCGGGAGACCTCTGCCTTCCCACCTGCCTGGAGTTGTGGGGATTAGTTCTGCCTTTCCCCATCCCAAGGGCATCTCTTACCTTTAGTCCCTGCAGAGTCATCCCCCTGCCTCCCTGTCCAGGCTCCGCCAGAGAACAGCTCTGCACACCCACAGGCACGTCAAGTCCTGGAGGCCACTCCTGAGACCCTAGGCCCCTCCTCCTGCCCCCTTGTGTCCTCACCTTGACCCTCTCTGTCAGACTCTGCCCCCCTCTGGGTGTCCCATTCACCACCCAGAGGCAGGGGAGGCGGTGTGGCAGCGGGCAGGGGCTGGGTGAGGGCCGCCCAGTGCCAGGGTGGGCTGGGGGGCCGTTAAGATGTGGAGCTCTGCCCAGCCGAGGGGGGCTCCGTGGAGGCAGACGCAGTGTGTGCCCGGCTGGGGGGAGTATGGGCAGGCCCACAGCCACGTGGTGAAGGATGAACATTCGGGGCGCCCCGGACCTCGGGCAGCCCAGTGACGACCCCAGCAGTGGCGGTGAGCGGGAGCGGATTCGACAGCGCATGAAGATGGTCATCGGGCAGCTCGAGGGCATCTTGCGGGAGCTCAAGGAGGTAGCCAAGGAGCTGAGGGAGGTGAGTGAGGGGTGAACAGGGGGCGAGCAGACAAACCCTAGACCAGCCTTCCTGGGCTTGGCACAGAAACGTGTGTTTGCGTGTGTGTGTGCACCCAAGGCTGTGTGCACATGTGTTACTCAGCAGGGTGCCTCCCTCCTCATTTCCCTTTCCCCCAAATCTGCTCTGCCAAAACTCTCTCTGTCCCCCAGGGCTGGAAGAGCCTGGTGGTGTAGAGACTGCTTGGGCAGCATGGCGGTGGGCCTGTAGCTCTGTGGTTGGCACTTAGGTTTGCTAAGGGCTGAATCCCACCGTAGCCTCCTAGTGGGAGACTCTCTTCCGGAACCTAGGCTGACCCTTGACCTCACTGTCTGACTCTAGACTCTGACCTGGTCATAAGCGGCCCTGGGAGAGTGTGGATGGTTCTACTGAGGCAGCCCCACTGCTCGAAGCCCAACTGAGGGTATTTTCCCAGAGAGCACACAGGTGGTCAGAACCCTTGATCCTGGAAAAACGAAAGCCAGCTATGCCCTCCCTGCCCTGGAGGTGCTAGTGAGTATCAGAGTCCCTCGTGTACGTTGGCAGGGACAGGAACCTTCCCTAAGGGGTTGTGCTCCCATCCTAGAGTTCTGAGTGTTTTCGCCAAGGCTGAAAAGTCACTGAGATGCTGGGACTGCGTGTATCCCTCTCTGTCTCTAAGTGGAGCCTGGTTTAATTACTGCTTCCCACTTTGCCGGGGTAATGAGGTACACATGTCCTCGGCCCTGCCCCCTGGGCTGTGTTCGAGCCCAAAATGCATGACCAGCGTTCTGAGCCGCTGGCCTGAATTTGCCTGCTGGGTGCCATTACACCAGCCAGGTGGGCTTTAGGCAAATTTCAACTCCTTGTAAGCAGGGCCCCCGCAGAGATGGCCGGGAGAGTGATTGAGCTGGAGTTATGGGCCCAAGCTCTCCCCAGCCAGCTGTGCAGGGCGGATAGGGGCTCCAGGAGGGCTGAGGAGGCGATGACAATGGGTATCAACTCCAGGCTGGTGAAAAGGCATTCCAGCCCGACCTGAGCACAAAAGAGCAGAGGGTGCTGGAAGGGAGCTGTATTCAGTGTAGAGGGGGTTGTGGAGATGTTGAGGCAATAGTGGAGGGTGGGCAAGGCAGCCCTCTGCCCAGGGTCAGCCTCCTGGAGCCTGCCAGGAAGTCCTCTCTCAGGAAGTAGGAGCAGCTGTGGCTTCAGGTAAAGAGAGGTGGTGGTGCTTCTGCCACGGACCGGGTTGGCCAGGGTCTGGGCTGAGCACCTTTGAGCAGTACGATTTGGAGGTCAAAGGCCAGATGCCTCTGAGCAACACCTCTCCCTCTAACTAACTTCTTGAGTCCAAAGGACTATAGCACCCCCTCCCCACCTTCCTCCCTTCTACCTCATTTCAGATTCTCCAGGGTCCTGTCCGGGCCACGGGATTTGTCCAGGGTCTCTATCCTGAGCAAGGGAATGGGACCTATGCCACAGCAGGCCCACTGGAAGAGCTAGGATGTCAGCTTTGATACAGCTCAGAGCTACTCCCAACCTAGCACATTCCAGGTGCTTGCCTCCCCCTCCCCCAGCATAGCCATCCAGAGTGTGAAGGCATCTCATGGTAACCCAGACCAGCCCTGCCCACTGACTGTTGAAGAAACTGAGACCCAGAGAGGGAGAGGGCCTTGCCCTAGGTCACACAGCCTACTAGTAGCAGAGCTAGGCCTAGAACTCAGGTTCCTGACTACTAGTCGGGGGGGCTTTAGCAGGTGGGCTAATGGGCAACCTATTTGCATTTTGACGGGGGCCTTCTAGAGCTGACACCTTAAGCTTAGGCTGTGACGCTGTAAGGGGAGTGCCCTTTAGGGGTGAGGCAGGGTGAGCAGAAGCCATAGGATTTATTTGCAGATCTCTTAGATGCCGGCTCCCTCTTCAGTACACACACACAGCCACTCCCATGTCCCTGGAAGCTGAGCTTCCTGTTCGCAGGCCGAGCCAGCCCAGGGGCTTGAGCCAGGACCGAGAAAGATGAGTCCCCTCCCCCCACACACTCTGTGCCTCCACCCGAGACTTTGGCAGGTTGCTACGGCAACCAGAGTCTACCCCGTATGCCACCCGCCCGCCCGCTGCCAATGGCACCCAGCTGGGAGGGGGAAGCAGACCTCAGAGCACCCCTACCCCCTAGGTGGGGTCTGAATGTGGGGCGATGAGCAGTGGGCAGTGTGGGGAAGGGCCAGTGAGGCTCTGTGAGGCCCAGGCAGGAGAGCCAGAGGCTAGGACTGACTTCCTGTGGATGGAGTTTGTCAGGGATGGGGTCACCAAGCAGGGGTACCAGGCTGTGGTTTGGGGAGAAGGCCTGCAGCACCCCTGCTCCCTGGGCCCTGTGATCTTGGCTTTTTGCCCTCTACGGGGGCTGCAAAGCTGGATCTGCCTGGTGCTCCTTCCCAGGCACTTGTTCACTCATTACACCCCACTCCCCAGGCTTCACCGGCTCAGGGCCCACCAGCTGGGTTCTCATCTCAGGAGGGCAAAGTGCTTAGATGCAGAGACAAGACTCGCACGCAAGACTGTCAGGGAACAGCAGACTGCTGCATGAAGGCGCAAGGCCAACAGATAGAACAGGCTTGGTTTGATCCCCTCTGCCATCCTCCTCTATCGGCTGCTCCCCTTCTCCGGCTCCCAGACACCACTGATCATAGCAGACCCTCTTCATCCTTTTGAACATGCAGCCTGAAATTCACAGAAAGAGGAGAGGCATCAAAGCACCTCTCCCCAGCCCCTGAGCCTCAGTTTGCTCATCTATGAAATGGGGATGATGATAATTCACATCTCACAGTGACTTTACAAGGACTTATCAAGGGCCTGGCATGCAGTAAGGTGGCACCCCTACAGGATTTGGAGTTCCCTCTCCCATACCACCCTCCCAACCCGCTGCCACAGCTCTGCCATTGGCTCCCTGCGTGCTAGGGAGCAGGTCCTATCCTACGGGTGGGGAAAGGAGTTGAAAGGACTAAGTGAGGTGAGGAACGTAAAAGGGCTTTGGAAGCCGAAGTGCTGCTGAGAGGTGTGACAGCCAATCATTAATTAGCCCTCATTTCTTCTAGGTTCCCCAGTATGCCAGATGCCAGGCCAATCCCTGCAGGCTCTTTCTGCCCCAGCCTCTCACAGTCCTGTGGATCTTAACTTAGGATACAGCACAGTTGACGGCAAACAGCGTGGGCTCTGGTCCAAATCCTAGCTCAGCCCCTTCTTAGCTGTGTGCACTCGGCAAAGTTACTTTACCTCTCTGTGCTTCTGTCTCCTCATCTGTAAAGTGAGGATAATAAATTTAAACACCCTCCCTGCCCCAGGGTTGTTGTGAGAATTAGATGAGATGTTGTTGTTGTTGCTAGTGGCCAGCGAGTCAATTCTGACTCATGACGACCCCATGTGTGCAGAGTAGAACTGCTCCACAGGTTTTTAAGGCTCTGAGCTTTCGGAAGCAGGGCCTTTCCGAGAAGCCTCTGGGTGGCTTCGAACTGTCAACTTTTCGGCTAGTAGTTGAACGCTTAGCCGAAGTTTGTATCACCCAGGGACTATTAAGTGAGATATGTGTAAAATACTTAGCACAATAATGGGCACAAAGTTAGCACCCTTTCAGGTAGACATTATCAATAAATTATTCTAGCACTGGCCTGCTCTGCGGTTCCATGTCTGGCCTTGCTTTTTGGAGTCACATCAGCTTCTTAGCCATGAGCAGGAAGGTCAGGGCCAGAAAACTGGCCTCCTAGCTGACTGGGGCCCTTTAATTTCTCTGGTTTTTTTTTTTTTTTTTTTTGCCTTTTAATTTCTCTTGCAGTAGGTGGTCCCACCCCTACCTGCAGAGAAAGGGGATAGAGAGCAGCAGTGACTGGGATGAGAACAGGGTCTCCGATAAACAGAGACCGGAAGGAAGTGAGGGAACAAGCCAAATGGATATCCAGGGGGAGAGCATCCCAGGCAGTGGGAACAGCCGGTGCAAAAGTCTTGAGGTGGCAGTGGGCGTGGCATGTTCAAGAACAGCAAGGAGGCCAGTGCACCTGGAGTGGCGTGAACAAGGAGGAGGAAAGCAGGAGAAAAGGTCAAAGAGGGAGGTGGGAGCCAGGTTACATAGAAGCCCTGGTATGGGATTTGGATTTTGTTCTGAGTAAAGATTTCACACACTATCCGGGAATCTCATGCATGCGCTGTTGTGGGTAGGTGCCATCAAGTCGATTTCGATTCATAGTGACCCCATGTGACAGAGGAGGGTTTTCAAGGCTGTAATGTTTACAGAGGAGCAGATCATCAGGTCTTTCTCCCATGGAGCTGCTAGGTGGGTTCGAACCGCCAACCTTTCAGTTAGCAGCCAAGCGTGTAATCGTTGTGCCACCAGGGCTCCTTCATGTTTATACTACTGCGTGAGAATCTGCCTTCCATTGTCCCGTTTGCCACCATCCCAGGTCGAGGGCCCTCGTCCTTGGATCCTAGATGTTGAGCTTCACTTGAGCAGGTACCTGGCCTCCTCCTCCTGGGTCTCCCCCTCCCCAAGATGTCACCCAGAATGGGCTGGGCGCATGATCCTTGAGTTGACACCTATACCCCACATCTCTGGCTCTGGGCTAGGGCATTACTTAAGGGCACAGTTGCCCACCTTGGCCCGATCCCCTCAGGAAGGTGAAGAGGCAGGTACAACCCTTCCTTAGCTGGGGTGGCAGTGGAGGATCTCCAGCTGGTTTTCCCAGGAAGCAGGCGAGAAGGCAGCTAGTTCTCTGGCCACCCAATTGTGCAGTTCCTTCGGCAAGGTGCTGCTGACGAAGGTGGCAGGGAAAGCTGCAGGCCAGGCGGGCGTGAGATGAATGTGGCACGGCCAGGCAGCAGCTGGAGCACGGAGGCCGGGGACCACAGTGACTGTGCCAAAGTGGGTCAGCTCCATCACCCGCAGCTCAGCAAGAACCGCGCGCATTTTCTCTTATGATTTTGTTTCCTCACCCTTCCATTGCTCCTTTTCCCTCTGCGCTCTCCTCCTCTGGACGGACTCACCGCTGCTCCCTGGCCAATTAGGCCTAGCTGCACGAGAAGAGTCGCGAATCATGGTCAGCTCACCCGCCCCTTCCCAGCTCCAGCCCCCCCAGGAAGATAATAAATAATGTGATCACGGAATTAAAAAATAATCAGTGGTCATAAATAATGCAGAATCCCCAGTTATGTAACTAGCTGCCTGGGGAGCTGGGAGGGAGGGGAGGAGGTAGCAGCTTGTCAGACGAGGTGAGGGGGACAGAGGTGAGGACAGGTGAAAGAGGCCGGTTCTGGGACCCTGGGGTCCCCAGACCTGGCTCTGGAGCCTTAAGGAATACAGAGGTGCTTTCCTCAGGAAGGGGACTCAGCCAGAGTTGTGGGGAGGATGGGGACTGGGCAATATTAGGGTGTCCAGGACTGTGGATGCAGAAAAGAAGGCCCCAGTGGTTTTTAATCAAGCCCTCTGTCTCAATTCATCCATTCATCCTACAGCTGTATTTACAAAGAGTTGCCAAGCCCTCTGCCAGGCTGGGGGACCGGTCGTAGAGCTTACTGGGGAGATATCATCACATGTTGTCATGAGGTGCCAGTGAGTGCATTTCAACTCACAGCAACCCTATATGGACAGAGTAGAGCTGCCCCATAGGGTTTCCTAGGCTGTAATCTTTACAGAGGAGCCCTGGTAGTGCAGTGGTTAAGCATTCAGCTGCTAACCAAAAGGTCAGCAGTTCGAATCCACCAGCTGCTCCTTGGAAACCCTATGGGATAGTTCTACTCTGCCCGGTAGGGTTGCTAAGAGTCATAATCCACTCGATGGCAACAGGTTTGGTTTTTGGGGTTTAAAATTTATGGAGGTGTACCATCAGGTCTTTCTCCTACAGAGCCACTGGGTGAGTTCGAACCTCTAACCTCTCAGTTAGCAGTCGAGTGATTAACCATTGCACCACCGGGGCTCCTTATAGTTACACATACATACATAAAAGTGGAGCAGTGATAAAGAGGTGCTAAAAGAGAGGTGCAGAGTGCTTTGAGAGTCTTTCATAGAGAACCTGACCTTGACTTGGGGTCAGGGAAGGCTTCCCTGAGGCAGTGATGATGGAATGAGTTGCAAAGGAAGGAGGCCCTCCAGGTGAGGCCAGGGGGCAGAAGTGAGCAGGGTGTGGTGGTGAGGCCAGCCTGGCAGTGGGAGGCTCCTGGCTGGAGAGGAAAGGACCTGTGGCCAGATTTGTTGTTGGGTTGTGCTTGGGGAGCAGAGAAGGGCTGGAACCAGAGGGGTGACATGGTGCTGATTAGAAAGTTTCCTGGATGCAGGGTGGAACAGGACCCAGACAGGAAGCTACCAGCAATGGGAAGACCAGAGGATACAGTGTTCAGGTGAGCAAGGCAAGGCTGTGACCAGGACACAGGCCAGGGTTGTCCCGGGGACAGGGCCTGGGACCCCCAGCGGGTTCTGTCACAGCCCTCAGCCCTGCCCTTCCTCTCTAGTGCTCCCTCTTGCCCCCTCCAGGGCAGGTGATTCTTTGTCTTAAGGGGCCAGGCCTCGGAGTCAGGACCCTGCATTTTGGTCTCAGTTCAGCCCCTTCCTGTCTCTGGGCCTCAGTTTCCCAGTCAACAAGAATAATGAGAAGGATGAACTCAATCAACAGTGTTTCCAGTCCCTTCCACTTCGAGGTACCATGATTCTGTGATTTTATGGTTCCGCTTCTCCCTCCATTCTCTCTCTCCCCTTCTCTTCCCTTCTGTGTATATAATTATTTCCCTGCACTCCAAGACAATCCCAAATTACATGTAGGTAAAATGTTTATTAAATCTCTGAGAGAAATCACAGATTTCAAGGCATCCAAAGCAGAGAGGCAGGTAGCTTGGGGCCTGCCCCTACCCTCTTCACTGGCTCCATGAAATGGGGCCCCAGGGAGGGGCAGGGAGTTTGAGGGCAGACCCAGGTCCCCACATACAAGCTATGTGCCCTTGGGCATGTCATTTCCCTTATTGAGCCTCACTTGTGTCACTCATCAAGTAGGTGTGATTGGTCCTGGACCAGATCTGCCTGTGAGCCTCACAGCCACTGGGCTTCTTGTTTAGAACCTCTTCTGCTTCTACTGTCTGGAGACAGCCCTACTCAAGCAAAGTAGGTGCTACCGATGTGCTGGAGTTTGAAAGGCCCAATATATCCCCATTATCCTGTCACAGGCATCTGAAATTTCTCCACCTGTGTGTCATCACTTTGGTGAAAAGCTGATTCCCATCCCTTGGGTCCGGTGCCAGGGGCCTGGTCACATGCTGGTGCCCACTGGTGCATAGTGGATATTCTGTTCTTAGTTGCCGTCGAGTCGATTCCAACTCAGGAAACCCCATCTGTGCAGAGTAGAACTGCTCCACAGGGTTTTCAAGGCTGTGACCTATTGGAAGCAGATCGCCAGGGCTGTCTTCTGAGGCTGTCTGTGTGGGTTCAAACCACCAGCCTTTTGGCTGGTAGTTGAGTGCTTAACGGTGTGCACCACCCAGGGGACTATAGTGGATATTAGCAGTCTATGTTGTTCCACATGCTTTTCAGGCATTAAATCCTCACAACGGTCCTATCAAGGAGGTACTGCTAGATTTCTCCTTTTATAGATGAAGAAACAGAGGCACAGACAGGTTGAGTAAGTTGGCCAACAGTAAATGGTGGGTCAGAACTGGATCCTGGGTCTGGCTCCAGTGCCCAGGTTCTTAAGCACTTGGCTGTGCTGATCCCACAGTTTCAGGCACGTTCATATCTGTTAAATACCCATCACCCTAAATGAGAAGGGGAGTGTCATCCCATTTTACAGGAGACTTGGAGAAGGGAAATCACCAAGAGGTGGCCAGCTTGAGCTTCCTGGGTTGGGGGAGTGTGTCCAGGCCTGAAGGCTTTAGGGCTCCTGCTCTGTGCAGCCTAGATCTTCCTTGCTGCCAGGCCTGAGGCATGAGGGGCTCGTCCTCACGGGGCATTGGGAGGCCTAGCTTCTGGGCCCAGCGTAGCCACAGCCAAGCCTGTGAGATGAGGTCCAGTCACTTAACTCCAGATCACTACTGTCATTGTCTCCCCACACTCAGGCAGCAGCAGACTCTCAACAGCCCTCACTTATAAGTAGTTGACATGAAGTCAGCCTCCACTCATGGCAACCTCACGTGTGTCAGAGTAGAACTGTGCTCCATAGGATTTTCAATGTCTGTGACCTTTAGGAAGTAGATCACCAGGCCTTCCGAGTGCCTGTGGGTGGACTTGAACCTCCAACCTTTCGATTATCAGCCAAGTGCATTAACCATTTGTACCATCCAGGACCTCACTTGATCAGGGGAGCCTAATTTGAGGTTGTGGCTGCCCCAGAGACCACTGGGCATCTCTGGAGTCCCCTAATGCCCTAACCTGCTGTGTCTTTGCCCAGTTTAAATCCCCGGCACCCTAGGCCAGTGGGTCTCCAAGTATAGTCTCTGGAGCAGCAACAACAGCATCACCTGAGAACTTGTTAGATATGCGCCTTCTCTAGCCCCACCCTGGAGCTACTGAATCAGAAACTCTGAGGAGTGAGCTGATGATGCACACTCAAGTTTGAAGACCCTTACCCTGGGTAACGCAAATGTACGTGCTCGGCTGCTAACTGAAAAGTTGGCGGTTTGAGTCCACTCAAAGGGCCTTGGAAGAAAGGCCTATTGATCTATTTCCAAGTTATCAGTCATTGAAAAGGTTATGGAGTCAGGAGACAGGCCTGGTGATCTGCTTCCAAAAGGTTATATATCATGAAAGTGTGTGTAAAACTGATGAAACCTGAATAAGCTCTATGGAGTCTGCCAATGTCAATTTCCTGGTCTGGATGTTGTGCTATAGTTAATGTTACCATGCAGAACGTTCACACCGGCGGAGGTTGGGTAAAGGGTACGTGGTCCCTTGTACTTTTCTTTGCAACTTCCTGTGAATCTAGAATTAGTTCAAAATAAAAAGTTAAACAATAACAACAACAACAACAAAAACCCGTAGAGCACAGTTCTGTTCTGACACACATGGAGTTGCCATGAGTTGCACTTGACTTGATGGCAATTAGTTTGGTTTAATCCTGGGCCGAAGCTCCCACCAGTCCTCATCTGGAGATGGAGTTGAGCAAGGGCTTCTATAAGGTAGCTGGAGTCATCCTGGGAGGGGGACTATAAGAAGGGGTAGCCAGATTGCCTGCCCAAACCCAGAAACCACAGCAGCACCTCCCGGAAGTGTGCAGTTTTGAAGAGGAGCTGCAGGGAAGAATCTCAGCTCCCCTGGTGATAAGCACCTCAGATTCCTCATCTGTAAACCCAGGAGATGATGGTCTCATAGGTGATAGTGAAGACTCAAGAGCACAGATGAAAGCCTGGCACATAGTAGGTGCTCCAGAGATGGAAGATGATGTCACTTTTATCACTGACCATTCACAGGGCTCTTTTGCTGCCCTTTTCACTGTTCTTCACGAAACTCCATGAGGTTGGCAGGCTGGGGTTTTCATACCCACTTGATGGTGAATGAAGTTGAGGTCCAGAGAGGTTATGTGCTGGCCCAAAGTCACACAGAGTAATGTCTAAGTTAAGTCTGGGAGTCAGGTGTCTTGACTCCCCCAGCTGCCCTCAGGCCTCAGCCACGTGTTCCCTACACTCTAGAACTGGATCCATGGTGTATGGGCATCCCTGTGCATTGGCACCCCAAAGCAGGTTCTCAATCACTCCTAAAAGCATAGAGTCCTAGAAGTTCAGAGATGAAAGAGACCTGGGAGATAAGCTAGTCCACCCCGCCACCCCATTTACAGATTGAGAAACTGAGACCTAGACAGGGAAAATGACTGACCAAGGTCACCTGCATTGGGTCACCAAGTAATCTTGCCTCTGAGCCCAACCACTTTTGCCCTGGCTTCCCCCCTTCGCCTGGGGACACTCACCACCCCTACTCCTCCCTGAAGACCCAGCAATCCCAGGACAGCAGTAGTCTTCAGTCAGTGTTTGCTGAATCAAGGAATTAGTTAGTTAATTAATTAATTGACTCCTCTGACTGCAGGTGAAGAACGCTGGAGAGGTGCTGGGAGCTAGAGTCTGGTCTTGATGACTCGCTGTGGATCTCTTTGTCTTTGGGGCTCTGCCGCCCTGACTCTCGGCCCCTCCATTTTGCTTTTGTTGCTATTTTGTTTTTAGCCTGACTCTCCTTTCTCCCTCCTCTTGCCGTCTCCACCTCCTATGTCTCTGACTGGGTCTCCCTCTCCCCCCATCCTTCCCATCTTCCTTCATGATTTAGGTGCCGACAGGGGCCAGGCAAGGGGGTGTCCTAAGGCAGGCCCGTCCATATGAGGCCTGCCTGCCACATTTTCCCAGGGCTTCGCTTTATGCAGGGTGGGCAGGATCCAGTGACCTCCGCAGCCAAGCTGCCCCCTGAGATCATTTAACAAGCAGCTCTGGACCCAGGATTCATGGTTTCTTGATTGCTTACCAAACAGTGCTTGCTTTATTCCTTCTCCAGACAAGCCAGGATTGACCTCCATTCGGCAGTGCGCAAGGAAGGGGGTTGGGAGGAGGGCAACCTAGCCAGTGCCGCACACCTGGTCTTCTTGTCCTGACGGGCTGTGGAAGATCCATGGGGACAGTCATTGACCGGCTGCTTTAGAGAGCCCAGACAGGGTCTTCTTCATGGCCACCCATATCATTTCCTCTTTGAGGGTGGGTGGGCTGCTCACCGCTCCACCAAGTGGGACTCACTTAAGAGTTCCTCAGCCTCTCTTAAATGGCCTCCTCTCAATCAAAGGTAGATCAAGCCTTTATCACCAGGGCTACCTCCAGGCAGTGGCTGGCTTTGAGGGAGAGAGGTTGTGAAGGGATGGGGTGCAGGGCTGGAAGGGACTAAGGAGGGGCAAACAGGCCTGTGGGACTGGGGGTAGAGGTAGAGGTAGTCTGGAACAAGCTCTGTTCACCCTGGCTCAATCTGGGCTCTCAACAGGGCAAACACACCTGTGACAAGATCAGTCACCATCCTGTAGGGCTCTCAGCTGGGGTCTACCACAGACAGGTGGGGTGCACTCACACCAACGGGGTTCTAGCCCCCACCTGGCACCTCTCATCTCCTCTCCCCTTCCCTGGCCAGGTGGTAAGCCAGATCGATAAGCTGACCTCAGACTTCGACTTTGAACTGGAGCCGGATGACTGGACCACAGCCACTGTGAGCAGCACCTCCAGCAGTGACAAGGCGGGCGCGGGCGGCCCCTTTGACTTGGGCCACCTGGACTTCATGACAGCCGACATCCTCTCAGACAGCTGGGAGTTCTGCTCCTTCCTGGACATGTCCACCCCCTCAGACTCTGTGGACGGCCCTGAGCCGGCCCGGCCAGGTGCTGGCCCTGACTACCGGCTCATGAACGGCGGCGTGCCCATCCCCAATGGGCCTCGGGTGGAAACCCCAGACTCCTCCAGCGAGGAGGCTTTCAGCGCCGCCCCTGCCAAAGGCCACCTGCCCCAGCGGACCCCGGGCACACGGGAGAGAGTGCGGTTCAGTGACAAAGTGCTCTACCACGCACTGTGCTGTGACGATGAGGAGGGGGATGGCGAAGAGGAGGCAGAGGAAGAGGAGGTGGGCCTGCCCACCGAGCCTCCCCGTACAGAGGCTCTCGCGGGCACCCTCAAGCCCTCCGCAGCCCCCCATAAGCTGAGGCGCTCTCCACTGACCGGCCGCCGCTCAGGCCCCGCCTTGGCCCCTGAGCAGACCCGGAGGGTCACAAGGAACAGCAGCACCCAGACAGTGTCAGACAAGAGCACGCAAACGGTGCTGCCCTACACGGCCACCAGACAGAAAGCCAGAGGGAAAAACTAGGGGCCAGGGAGGGGCAGGCGGCAGTGGGCACACAGAGCTATAAATATATATATATATTTAAACAAACACGGTCATAATAAAATCTAAAAATGCTAAGGATCTGGCCCCGCTGACCCCAAGGCCGTCACGTCAGCTCATCTTGGACACAAGAGATGCCCGCTGGCCAGAACCACCAGCCCTTCTCATTAGAGGGCTTCTGAAGGGGGTCCGTGAAAGTATGTGAATTAGCAAGATGGAGGATGGGATCGTTGGTGTGGGGGCCACTTCTCTGGGTGTCCTGAGGCCAAGCCTCTCCCCTGGGGGACTGGGGTAGAGGTAGTCCGGAGCTCCTCTTCCAGGGCTGAGCCCTGTGGTGGAGTCGGGTTGATGGCCCAGGCCGTGTCCCAGAGGGCCTCTTCAGGAGGAGGCCTGCTCTGAAACGGGCAGTCTCAAGTCCAAGGTCATAGTCGGTGTGGACTGGAGGAGACTGCAGGACCGAAGCCTGGAGGTGGCATCACTCGGGCCAGGCCCATGATCACCTGCACCCTCGTGCCCTCTACTCCAAGGCAGGCAGACATGACAGGACGTACCCACCCCACCCCCATCCCTTCCATCTCAGGGCTGCCTGGGACCAGAGGAAAGGCAAGCTGCTCCCGTGGACAGGCTCCACAGACCGTGGAGGATCCGGCTAGGCCACCTTCAGTCCTCCCAGCTCCTGTGCTGAGTCTGGTCCATGCTCCTCTAGAGATCAAAGACTCAGGCAGAGCCTCAGCCAGTCCCTGGCTTGGCCCTGAGCTGACCTGAGATCAACATGAGAAAGCAGGTGGCAGCCACCGGGCTGGGGGTGGGGGGGCTGTGAGCAAGGGCCACAGACAGGCTTCTGGCCATCTACACCAGGCAGCCTGGAGAGGAATCCAGTGCCCCACTCTGCCCCCTGCTTCTCCACACCTGGGCCCTGAGCCCACCTTAGCAGGTCTTGAATGACACCCACAGAGACCAGGTATGAGCCTAGAGGCACTGGGGCTCCATCTGGGGCATGACCTGCATAGGGACAGCGTGTGAATACCCTTGGGATGATCATCACAATTGTGGCACACTTTAATTAAGCAAGTCTCTATGTCAGTACTACGCCAAGTAATTTTTATAGTGTTGTCTTATTTTTGTTGTTGTTGTGCGCCATTAAGTCAACTCTGACTCATAGCAGCCCTATAGGACAGAGCAGAACTTTCCTATAGGGTTTCCTAGGCTATAAATCTTTATGGGAGCAGATCACCAGCTCTGTTCTTCCACGGAGTGGCTGGTGGGGTCAAACCACCAACCTTTCATTAGCAGCCAAGCACTTAACCATTGTGCCACCAAAAACCAAACCTGTTGCCATCGAGTCAATTCCGACTCATAGAGACCCTATCGGACAGAGCAGAACTGTCCCATAAGGTTTCCAAGAAGCAGTTGGTGGATTCCAACTGCCAACCTTTTGGTTAGCAGCCAAGCTCTTAACCACTGCGCCACCAGGGCATCTTTAATTCTGGATGCAGGGGAACAAGTCCTGACTGGCTGTGCTATACAGTGGCTGTGTGACCTTGGGCAAGCCAGTTCACCTCTCTGAGTCTTATCTACCTCATCTGTAAAATGGGTCTGTAGTCTTCACCTACCTTACAGGCTGTTGTGAGGCTCCAATAAGATGGTGGACGCGAAAGCACGTGATAAACTTGAAGACAGTGAACACGCGTTGTGACCAGTGTGGCCCCAACCCAGCTTTCTGGTGATTTCTAGGGCAGGGAGCCCCGAGCGGGATGAGGAAAGAGGCCTCTCCTATCCGACTGGGAGCTGCCCCTGGGTCACACACACTGCTTTGCTTGGTCTCCCACGGCAGCTCGAGGTCAGGAGGTAGCTGCAGCCTGATTCACAGCCCTTCCTTCTAAGGAGGGCTCCCTGCCTCACATTTCAATTCAGCCAGATTTACATCCCGCCACGTCCCTTGGGAAGGGTTTCCGCTCCTCACGTTGGGGCCCAAAAGGCCTGACCGGCAGGCCTGGCAGCCCACTGCCCCTGCCTGAGGGACCAGAGGAGGGGCTGTCCAGCTCCAGCCCTGAGGAGACTGCTCAGGAGCAGATACCAGGGATACCATCAGGACGAGGCTGGGCGAGCTTCGGATGCATATTCTGCCATGGGGGAACTCTCCTCAGCCTGCGGTGAGGTCAGAGCCCTAAGGAGCTAACTGGGTGCAGGTACCAGGATGGAGAATGAGTGGGCCATGGCTAGCTCTCCCCAGCCCAGGTCTGAGAGCAGGGAGGTCCCAGTCCCTCTGTCAGACACCAATTGCCTGAGACCTGTCACCAATAGGCCCCTCATTCAGGAGGTCCCCGAGGGGGGCTGCTGGGGCTGAGATGGGGGCAGTCCCCACCCAGGTGTAGGCACACCTAGTTCTGAGGAAGACATCTACTGTAGTCCTGCCTCTCAGATAACAGCAGGGTTGTTTTTAGACCCCTAGTCTCTCATATTTACAACAGTCAGGGAGAAGAGACCTGTAGAACAGTCCAGATGGGACTTCCCACAGAGGAGGAAACTGAGGCACACAGCCAGGGAGCTCTGAGAGCCCTGGGCAGGAACTGTCCACCCCCGGGAGATCCCCCACCCACCCTGGCGGTATATGGCCGTGGCTAATGTTCATCAGTGGTTCCCGGCCCATCCCCTGGCTACTTGCCCCAAATGGGGCCAGGGTGCAAGGGTGTCCTGGAAAAGGGGGCAGTGGGTTTTGATATGGGTATAAATTTGAGAAGGGGTCTGAGTGGTGCAGACGGTTAAGGTGCTTGATTGCTGACCGAAACACTGGAGGTTCGAGTCCACCCAAAGGCACCTCAGAAGAAAGGCCTGGTGATCTACTAAAAAATCAGCCCTTGAAAACGCCCTAGAGCACACTTCTACTCTGACACATGTGGAGTCACCATGAGTCAGAGTAAACTCGATGGTGATGGGTTTTTAATTGTTATTTACACCACATAAAACCTGTTGCTGTCAAGTCGATTCCGACTCATAGCAACCCTACAGGACAGGGTAAAATTGCCCCTTTGGGTTTCCAAGGCTGAAATCTTTACGGAAATATACTGCCACATCTTTCTCCCACACAGCTGCTGGTGGGTTTGAACTGCTGACCTTTTGGTTAACAGCTGAGCATTTAACCACGGTACCACCCTGGCTCCTTTTACACTACATAAAACTCTTATTTATGGAATATGGAATACCTTCTGTGTGTGTGTTAGGCACGTCGCATAAATTATCTCACCTTCCAGAGTAACTGTGACTATCACCATTTTACAAATGAGAAAACTGAGACCCAGAGAGGTTTAGTGTCCAGCCTTAGATAGCCCAGCTCACAAGTGGCAGAAACGGGATGTGAATCTAGACTTCACCATGCTGCCCACACTCCTAGCTTCGAAAGTCCTGGAACCCCTGCAAGTAGAGATGTTTCCAGGGCACAGACTTCTCCCAGTATAGCTGTCCCTGAACCTGGATGAGCCAGGCCAGCAGTGCTCACAGGGACAAGCCTGCCTCATGCAGCCTGCCCACCCCTGGGAGCATTAGCCCAGACTCCCAGCACCCACTCCCTCATTTTCCTAGGGCACTGACCAGGGGACCAGCAGAAACACAGCTCCAGGTTCCAAGTGTCCTGTCCCCCTTCTCCTATCTGTGGCAGAGCCAGGAAGACTGGCCTGCCCTCAGCTGAATAAATGCCCAGGGTCTTTCTGGTCTGGGCTTAACTGGACCTATATGGGGGCTGGAGTATCTGTGAAAAGCTCCTGGAAGGAGGAAAGATTTGAAATGGACCTTCATTTGGAAGGGAGTAGAATTTGGACACCTAGAAGTGGGAATGGGGAGCATTTCTGGCTGGTGGAACTTCGTGAACAAAGATGACTGGGGCGTCCGTACAACGGGCGGTAGCGAGAGACCCTGCCAAAGTGGAGAGTGCACGTTGGTCCGTAAGGAGAAAGGTTAGCGCACCTTCAGAAAGGGACTTTAGAGTCCCCAGAGCGCCCCCCCCACACACACACAGCCACTTCATCCTGTTGACGGTGGGGGAGGGCTTGGCTTCCTGACTAGCCTGAGACTGGGAGAGCAGATTTAAGATAGCTCAGTAACACGTAATCCAATAGAGACCATCATGATAGCGACCCACGTTCATGAATAGATGAGAACAGCAAGTAATTAGCACATTGGCAAGTAAAATAGATATGCTAAAGCCCTTGAAAATAATTTCATCTTATAAATAGGTTAAACATCCCTCCTGGTATGCATTCTTGGTGAACCTTTCTTTCCCCCACAGGGCAGGCGAGTGGGACGCTGGAGCACGTCCTCCTGGTTACACGTGAGTTAGCTGGGATCCTGATGAGATCTAACTCTGCCCACCTGCCTCCCCTGAACCCTGACTACGAGAGGAGCACAGCTGTCAATTCCACCCACCACCCCCACTCTACCTGCCTCCCTGCCATGCCAGCAAAGGAGAACGAGGAGTCTTGGAGGGTGACCTCAGGAGATGCTGTCCACAGCCTAGGCCTTGTGCCTGATCAGATCTGACTCCCTGCCAGGAACACTCAGGCTCACACACCTGCCTGCGGCTATCAGGCTCCTGTTCAGGCTGCTTCCTCACCTCCTGTCCCTGCTGGGAGGCCCAGAATGTAGCAGCTTCCTGCTGCTGCCGACAAATACCGTGGTGCAGATCCACCGGTGTCCTTCCACAGAAACCCAGTCTCCAGGTCCTAGCTCACCTGTTGTTCATTTGCCCCACCCACCTTCCACCCCCAAGAAAGCAGGGTGGGATGGGATGGAGGGTCACTTCAAGGCACAGCCTGTGAGGAACTGTGGAAAGAGGCCGGGGGGCTCTGGCTTTTGTGGGGTTTCCTTGACTGGTCCTGACCAGTGGTAGGCCTTCCCAGGAGACCCCAGTAAGGGTGGAGAACTTTTCCAGAGCCAAATACTAGACTGATTGTGACAGGTTTCCCAAAGAAGGCAGCGATGGCACAGTTGGCTACGGAGAGGTGGGAAGGGGTAGTGACCCAGCAGTGCCAGGAAAGGGACAGAACCCTGGAGTCTGCTTATAGCCAGCAATCTTGGCACTATTTCTCCCCTTTTGCCCTGGAGACCAAGCACTCTTGCAGGGGACAATGCTGGGGGAGGCACATTCACCTCAGAGACCCAGGGGAGTGTGAAGGGTTAAAATCGGAAAACCAACCAATGAGCAAAGATGAGCCCCAAGAGTGATGAGCGCAGTGATTGGCAGGTGATGGGGTGAGGGTTGTCTGTCCCCAGCCCTCCGCCCAGTCCCCAATTCCCTGTTCCCAGCCTCTCCAAGCCTGGTATAGGCAAGAGGGGAGCTTCTTTCAAGGTGGGCTCCCCTAACATGGGATCTAGTCTTGCCCACTCAGCCTGTGGGTCTCCCTAGGGCTCCTGCCCTCCTCAGAGGAATGCCTGATTCAGGGCCTCTCCCTCTGGCTTCCTAACAGAAGAGGTCCTGTCTCTAGCTCTCAGGCAGAGGCCGGGATTGGTGTCTGGGAAGCTGCAGATAGACGGTCCTCCTGCCCCCGCGGGCCACTCTGACAACTTGTCTAGCCCGGAGATGCAGCCAGCCCTCAACATCCAGCCAAGCCGACCCTACTCAACCCTCAGTTTCCTCGAGAGATATTTCTTCTCCTCTCATCCAGAAGTTTGCAAATTGGTGGCCTGCACACCTGTTTCGCTTCCCACCCACGGCATTTAAAAAAAAAGAAAAAGAATATTTTACATAAAAAATCCAGACGTCAGGTTTTTTGGGAATAATCAGCGGATGTGACAACACTGGGCTGGTATTCCCACAAGTAAACCATCAGCTGGAGCTGAGCAGCCGGAAACCCTGTAGGTGGGGTGGACGCTCACCAGCCCCTCCGCTCCCAAAGGCCCTGGTTGTTTTCGCTCATTTCCATTGGCCCCTGCAGGAGTTTGTTGTTGTTTGCCATGGAGTCAATTTCAAATGTGCAGAGTAGAACTGCTCCATAGGATTTTCATGGCTGTGACCTTTCGGAAGCAGATTCCCAGGCCATACTTCCAAGGCACCTCTAGGTGGATTTGAACCGCCAACATTTGCACCACCCAGCGACTCCTTTCTGCAGGTTTATGAGTCTGTGACTCCTCTGCTGACCCAACCTGCCCCAAATTCACCTTTCATCACATCATCCCTCCCTGCTTCCAACTCAGAGCGACCCTAGAGGACAGGATAGAACTGCCCTTAGCGTTTCCAAGACTGTAATCTTTATGGAAGTAGACTGCCACATCTTTCTCCCACGGAGTGGCTGGTGGGTTTGAACCACAGATCTTTTGGTTAGCAACCAAGTGCTTAACCACTGCACCACCAGGGCTCATTTTTCTGTCGTTGTTGTTAGGAGCTGTCGAGTCGGTTCCGACTCATAACAACCCTACGTACAACAGAACGAAACACTGCCTGGTCCTGCACCATCCTCACAATTGTTGCTATGTTTGAGCCCATTGTTGCAGCCACTGTATCAGTCCATCTTGTCGAGGGTCTTTCTCTTTTTTGCTGACCCTCTCTCTACTTTACCAAGCATGATGTCCTTCTCCAGGAACTGGTCCCTCTTGATAACATGTCTAAAGTACATGAGACGAAGTCTTGCCATCTTCACTTCCAAGGAGCACTCTGGCTGTACTTCTCCCAAGACAGAGTTGTTTGTTCTTCTGCTCCTAAAAATCCCCAAAACCAAAACCCGTTGAGACCCTACCTTTGGTCCTGGTCCACCTTCAATACTGCATTGAGATTTCCTTTCCTCCCACGGCTGTGCACTCCAGAAGATTGCAAGCTTCTTGAGGGCAGGGACACTTGCTGTGTTCCCAGGAGCTGACACACAGCTTGGCACATAGTAGGTTCTCCATGAGTGCACATTGAATGAATCTCTCTTCCCTGCTGCAGCCCTCCATAGCCCTCCTTTGCCTGCAGGGCCTAATCCCTCTCCAGACCTGGGGTGGGGGGCCATGACTCCTGAAGTCTTCCCAAAAGGGAGGGGGTGTTATTCTGGGTCTTGGAGGAGTGATGGGACAAGAAGGGTACATTGCTAGACCCTCCTACTCCTTGAGGCGTCCGATCTCTGCTGAAAGTTCCAAAATTCTCACCCAATTTTGCTTTGCTTTGTTTTTTAATTTAGAGCATCCAGCAGGGCTGAGGGATGATTTCATACTTTTTAATAAAAGAATCTTCAAATCAAATGATGCTTGTAGCTATTCCATCAATCCTCTGGTGCTCCGGTCACAGAGACAACTCACTCGTGAAGTACCTGCCGCTGTTCAGCTGTTAGATGGGACCTTGCGAGACGTCAGCTAGGTGAGTTTCTGCTTAATCAAGTGCCTTTGCCCCATAAGGTTGGTACATTCCGAAGACCCAGTGGGGCTTCAGACACCAAGGCCTAGTTAAAGCCATTAGCATCCCCGCAGCCCCCACCACTAGTGGCCTTAGCAGGCTGCCCTAGACCCCCCTCCAGAATACCCTGTTGACAAGCTCTGTACCCTCTGGCCCACCCCAGCCCCGTTAGGACTTCCCTCACTGAGGGAACACCCACTGAGGGTGTTGAGGGCACCTTCAGGAACGCAATTTGCATTGTGTCCCATGTGAATGGCCCCCTAAGCATAGCCCCCCAGAGAACACCACTGGAATGATGCCCCATGCACTTGTGCAAAATGGAGGCTCCAGATCAGAGCTGAGACCACTAAGGGCCTTCCGGACCCCATGCGTCTGAGCTCCAGCAGACCTGGTCACCCTCACTCCACATATTGGCCCAGAGAGGATCCTATATGGAATGGAGTAGGGGGAGGGGCAGGGTGTGGCTAGTGAAAGGATCCCTGCCCCGGCCCCAGACTGGTCCCAAGAGGCACCATAAGGCCCCCAGCCCCTGAGAGGTCCCATTCTAGAACGTCAGGGGCAGAGAGCAGAGTCCAGGGCAGTCCAAGCCTGCAAGCCGCATTCTAGGATCTTTAGGCTCATGATCACTGACCCCCATGGTCAGACTCAGAAGCAGCCTGCATCCTGGCCCGGGCAGTCAGAGGGCAGGCCCAGTCAGGAGGGGGCTGGCCTACAAGTGACCCAGTGCCAAGTCCCAGGAGCCAGACAGCCCTGGGTTTGAATTCGGGCTCCACCTTCCACCTGCTTTGTAACCTTGCACAAGTTACTTCAGCTCTTAAGGAGCTTCATTTCCTTAAGGATAACAAAACTCCCCCAACAAGTCTGTTGTGAAGGCTCAATAACAAAATGCATATAAAGCCCTTTGTCCAGGGCCTGGCAGAATGTATGCCAACAATGTGGCGCCTTCCTTCTCAAGGGCTGTCTGCCTCCCAGTCCCACTGGCCTAGGAAATGCCCTGAGCTCAGGAGCAAAGTCCCAACAGGACATTCCAGTGGCTGCTCTGGGGTCAGTTTGCAAAGGTCCAGACAAGGATAGCACCTGCCCCTTAGGTCATCACAGAGACAGGGCAGGAAGTTGGGGCTGGAGCAGAGCATCCCCAGCACACCTTCCGCTTTGCTTGAAGTGGTTCCATCTGCACCAGGGTGTTCTAGGGATTTTCATGAGCTGCCCACTTGCAGAATTTTCTCTCTCCCACCCTGCTGATGAGCACACCTGGTAGCTCAGAGAATTCCTCCCTTGTCCTCTGGAGATTTTAAGGACAGGACAGATGATTGCTAGAAATCTGCATGGAGGGGGGCGCGCTCAGGTGACCCTAGAGCCGGAAGGGAAAAGTAGGGAGGTGGGGTACAGAGGGAAGTATCAGGGCTCTAGCACAGGGGCGAAGTTGACCTCATCTTGTACTACCTTGGGCCAACCCAAGGGTTGTGAGTACCTTGGACCCACCTGCTATCAGAAGACAAAGAGCTTGTGTTCCTGGGTCTGGTTCTGCCTGGTGCTCTGGCTGACATGCACATCATGTCACCTCCATCTGCAGTACTGCCTGTGCCATGCCGGTGCCACACTGGTGGTGTCCATGAGGGACAGGCCCAGTGTGCCCTGCTTGCACCCAGGTTTCCTCAGCCCTCTTTTTTTTTTTTTTTTTTTAATTGTACTTTAGATGAGGGTTTACTGAACAAATAGTTTCTTATTAAATAATTAGTACACATATTGTTTTATGACATTGGTTAACAACCCCACAGCATACCAACACTGTCCCTTCTCAACCTTTGGTTCCCTACTACCAGCTTTCCTGTCCCCTCCTGCTTTCTAGTCCTTGTCCTTGGGCTGTTGTGCCCCATTAGTCTCATTTTGTTTTATGGGCCTGTCTAATATTTGGCTAAAGGGTGAACCTCGGGAGTGACTTCATTACTGAGCTAAGAGGGTGTCTGGGGGACATACTCTCAGGGTTTCTCCAGTGTCATTCAGGCCAGTAAGTCTGGTCTTTTTTTGTGAGTTAGAATTTTGTTCTACATTTTTCTCCAGCTCTGTCTGGGACCCTCTGTTGTGATCCCTGTCACAGCAGTCAGTGGTGGTAGCCGGGCACCATCTAGTTGTACTGGACTCAGTCTGGTGGAGGTCGTACTAGTTGTGGTCCATTAGTCCTTTGGGCTAATCTTTCTCTTGTATATTATTTTCTTCATTCTCCCTTACTCCTGAAGGGGTGAGACCAGTGGAGTATCTTAGATGGCTGCTCACAGCTCAGCCTTCTTCTTGATAGGTAAGAGCTCGCTGAGATATGGCTGTGGGAGGGCCTGGAGTCTGATCTTCTCTCTTCTGGAAGCCCAGCAGGCCCAAGGCCAGATCACACCAAGCTCCAAGTTGTCACTAAGTCCCCCTGCCCCCCCACCCCCACCCCATCTGGTTGTCAGGGAGCTCCAGGTTTATAATGATAGCCCCTTTGTTATGGAAAAGGGAGCTTAATATTCTAGGAGCTCACCTTCTTCTCCTCCCCCACTTCCTCCTTCTCACCTTGATTCATCAGGCACTAAGCAAGCATTGTCAGGTCATCCCCCACATGGAAGCTGCTTTTGTAAGGGTTCTGGGCTGCAGACACAGCAGTAGAGAAGGGCTGAGTTGAGTGAATCACTCTTTCACCTGATTGTCCTGGTGATCTGCGTTGTTCCTAGAAAGGCCGGATGAGATAAGGGCTCAGCTATGGAACAGGCCTAGTCTACAAGAAAGGTTATGGCTCAGGGACCTGTGAAGGTATGATAGGACTCAATTTGGGAACTCAGTGTGTGTCCAGGGTCAGGGCTCAATGTGTGACCAGGGTCAGGGCTGAGTGTGTGACCAGGTCAAGGTTCAATGTGTGACCAGGGTCAGGACTCAGTGTGTGACCAGGGTCAGGGCTCAGTGTGTGACCAGGGTCAGGGCTCAGCCTATGACCTGCATCAGGACTCAGTGTGTGACCAAGGTCAGGGTTCATTGTGTGATTAGGGTCAGGGCTCAGTGTGTGACTGGGGTCAGAGCTTAGTCTGGTTTAGTATTTTGGGTTTAGTCTAAGGAAAAGACCTCCTAACTGCTCTCGCTGACTTTGAACTAGTCTTCAAACACAAAATGGAAAACAACTCATGTCAATCTCCTCCCTTAAAACTTCTATGGGGAAAAAAAAATCGATGGTTCCTCATGACCTTTAGGATCAAATTGCAGCAATTTAGCAGGACATTCGAGACACCGCACAGCCTGGTCTCTGCTGGTCAACACAGCTGGTGCTCAAGGCATATGAGCTGCCTGCAGTTCCCTGAAGGGCCTAGCTCCTTCATGCCTTCCTGTCCTCCAAGGCCATTTCTCCTCATGGAACTGACCTGCCCCTCCTCAGTCAGAAACTCAAGCTTTGAATTTAAGCGAAGCTGGCTTCAAACTCTGGCTCTACCACCTCCTTGCTGCAGGACTTCAGGTAACTGATTTAGCCTTATCTGAACAAAGAGGACAGTTACAGCACCTGTGTGTAGGCTGTTGTGAGGTTTTCATGCTGAGCCCATAGACAGGTTTTAACACATATAACTTGTTTTAATCATTAATTATTCCCCAGTGTGTTTGATATGTTTGATTGACACTCAGCTTCCTATTCCTACCTCCTCCTTGTGACCTTGCAGGACTGCAAAAGCTGGAAAGCTAAAAATGACATTTCCCAGATTCCTTTGCAGCTGAGGTTCTGTATGTGAATTGTTGTTGTTGTTAGTTGCCATTGAGTCAATTCCGACTCATGGAAACTCCACGTGTTACAGAGTAGAACTGCTCCATAGGGTTATCTTGGTTGTAATCTTAACGGATCGCCAGGCCTTTCTTCCGCAGCACTGCTGGGTGGGTTTGAACCACCACCCTTTAGGTTTGTAGTTGAGAGCAAACCATATATGCCACCCAGGGACCTGTATGTGAATTAGGTCCCAGCAATTAGATGCACCATTGCAAGATATGGGAGGCAGATTTGGAGGTGATCTGTTGCCGCTCTTGGCTGTTTTGGAAATGCAGCAGCATTTCAATGTTGAGTCTTCAGACTCATGAGTGTGGAGAGGTGGCAGCAGTGGATTTTTGATCTCTGGATCAGCCTGTGGCAGTGTGTTCTTGAACCCAATGGTACCAATGACTCTTACCCCGCCCCCACCAACCCTGTATTAGTTTCCTTTTGTTGCTGTAACAAATGACCACATATTGATTCTCTTAGAGTTCTGGAAATCAGAAGTTCAAAATCCTCTCCGTTTGGGCTAACATCAAGGTGTCAGCAGACCTGTGTTCCTCCTGGAGGCTCTAGTGGAGAATCTGCTTCCTTGTCTTTTTATCCAGCTTCTAGAGGCCATCTGCCTTCCTTGCCTCGGAGCCCCCTCCTCTGTGATCAGGCCAAATCTCTCTCTCTGACCTGCTTCTGTCAGCCCATCTCCTTTACCTTCTGTCTCTGCTCTCCTGCCTCCCTCTTACAAGGACCCTCACTGGGCTCGCCCAGATAATCCAGGATAATCTTCCCATCTCAAGAATTTAAATTTAATCACATCTGCAAAGTCCGTCTGCCATATAAGGTAACATAGTCACAGATTACAGGAATTAGGACGGGGACATCTTTGGAAGGGCCATTTATATTTTTACACAAATAATGCACACCTTCTACATTTGTTTGCCAACTGAGCCCTCCCCCAGTGAAGTATTTTCAGAAGTGCCTCTATGCCAATTTTTTTTTTACATGTTGCTGTAAAAAAAACAAATTAGTATAGTGCATTTACAAAAATACCTTGGGTGGGAAGGGCATGGTTGGCAAACAAACGTACAAGGTGTGCATTATGTAAAAATAAGGTTTTCAGTCTACAACACACGTTTCTGTTTGTAGCTAGGAGAGCTGTTCCCTAGTTACTGTGTCAGTTCTCTGGTATTCTGGGACTCATTCCTGGAGACCCGACCTCAAGCCTGCTCCTTCAGCTCTTCCACACAATTTTGTAAACACTCAATCCCCTGTATTAACCCCCTTTCTGCTTAATATACAGTGCTGTTTCCTGCACCCAACCATAACTAATACACCAAGAATCCTTCAAGATTCAGCTCAAATGTCACCACCTCTGGAAAGCCTTCCCAGTTCCTCCAGGGATCCTTGCTTCCTCCTCTGCTCCCTAAGCTCCTCCAAAATCAAGTATGCATTAACATGTTTTCTCTATTGGATCATGATCTCTCCATCCAAGCATAGCCTAACATAAGGAAAGCTGCATAAGGAAATGGACTAGAGGCCACTGGCCCGACAGCAGGTTCCTGAGCATCAAGCCTTGGATGCTGGCAGAAGCAGATAACCTGGAACGGCTAGGGTGGGGCCCGGGCTGCCTCGGCAAACAGGGATTGGCCTGGGATAAAAAAGCCTTCTTAATCTCACTTCTTAAGTTACACGGAGCTCAGAGGAAAAGCAAAAGGCATTTTCAGATTCAAAAGCAAGTCAGCACTGAACATACGTGAAGCAGTACATTCTTCAGCCCTAGGACTACTTCCCAGCCTGGGGCCTCCCGGCCCTGAATCCAGAATGCAGAAGCAATGACATCTGACAGAGGAGACAGTCCCCAATGCACAGGAGAGTGTGGAGGGTTATATCAGGAAAGCAATCAATGAGCAGAGGATGAGACTTCCTTGACTGAGGGCATGGGAGGCAATAGGTAAAATGATGTCTTTGGTCCACAGCAGACCCTGACTCTGCCACACCAGGGACAGGACCAGGATCTGGTCCCAGAACTCAGAAGGGCATACTTACACTTAGGTGTAAATGGAGCAAGGAAACTGCTCCTTAAAGGGATCAGGTGCATGCAACAAATCCAAGCAAACTTTGCTTGACACCTTAGGTGACGTGGACATGAAGGCAGCAGGCAATAGGTGTGCAGGAGCCACCTCCGCTTGCAGGCAAGAACTAGGGAGCCTAGAATTGGAAAACCCAAGGGTCCTGCCCTCCCTGTGGCTAGTGCACTCTGACATCGGATGGATCCCCTGCCCTCTCTCTGTTTCCTCCATCTATGTAATGGGAGCAGTAGACTCTACGATGAAAGACTCATAACAGGAAAGAACTGTGCGAAATAAGGGGTCAGGAAGGGCAGAGGAGAGATGCAGATTCTGGGCCCTGGCCGGAAAGAGGCTCCAGCTGGAGGAGAGACCGGGAGGCGGACACCCCAAGGTGTCACTAACGAGGTCCCAACAGACAGGGCTGGGTATGAGCTTGGGCAACTGACCCACCTCCATCCTGACACTCAGCATACATCATATTAATAATTAAAATGCTTCCTGTCAGATTCCAGCCTGACACGTAATTAGAGCAGCTCCAGGCTTTAGGCAATGGTGATGAAAACAGCTCTCGTTAGAAAGAGACTTTTCTGGGGGTAAGGGGGTGCAGATAGACCTCTCCTTCCCAAATCTCTCCATCAGAGCTTCCCTCTGTCTACACGCCCAGTCCTAGGGGGATAGATATGGACAGGGGTTTCCCTCTAGTCTGCAGACAGGCAGGGGAAATGGGAAGGAGCTTTGATCTCCCCGGCTGTACCAGGAGGTTGAGGGGCCATCCTAGCTGGACATGAGAGGGCAGCTAGGGGATCTGTGCAAGGAGGGTGGGAAGGGGCTCCCTGGAGTCTCGAAGGCCAACGGCAGATTCCAAATTTCCCTCCCAGGTGTGCACATCGGACGTTGCTATCATGTCTTCTCCTGCCACAACCATTCAGCCATCAAGGCACCCAGGGCCCACCCCATCAGTCCACAGCATTCATCACTTCCGTCTAGAATACCGTCCTTCCCCATTCCCAACAAAGTGGGGCACAGACCCAGGAGTCCTAGCTTCCAGCTCCTGGGCTTCTCAGTCACCCAGGGACAGGGCTTGGGGGTGCTGTCTGTGGTTCTAAAGAAGCTTCCAGTCTGCAGCCTCCTCTGTTGTCAGGAGTGGTCCCAGAGCGTCAGTCTGTCTCTCCATACTCTTGACCCCTTCCTCCAGAGTTCAAGCTCCATCACACTGTCACACCACCACACCTGCCCCCAGGCCTGACCCCCACTGCCCCGAGAGAAGGAAAGGACCCCACTGCTTCACTCTTTAATGGAGACCCCCAAGTTCCCACCCTGAGGTTCCACCCTGATGGGCCTGCACTTAAGAGCTTGGGAATCAGAGGTCATGCCTGAGTTACCTATTGGAAGAAGAAAATAATTTTAAAGCCACGTTGGGTTACTGCACGGAAGTTGCTTTCATAAATACTTTAAAGGTGTTTATTAGGAAAACCACAGGAGCAGAGAGGAGGTTGCTGAGGCTGGGAGGAGAAGTACCCCTTAAGGTTTCAGCTGTCACCATCACCACAGCTGAAACGTTTACTCCTCAGAGGGGCTGGGCCTGTGGGGGCTGCGAAGAGGAAAAGCCCACTTTATCAGGCCAACTCCCCCACCCCACCCCACCCCCCGCAGAAGGTGCTGCTCAGATACCCATGTTCCTTTCCTTGGGACAGAACCACATGGGGGTATACTACAGAGCCCTAAGGGCACTCATGGAGCTGGACAGTAGAGACCTCCTGGGTCCTGCTCTGAGCTTCACTCCCCATTGCTGGGGCAATTCCTCCCCTTCTCAGAGCTCAACAGTACATTGGGGAAGAGGCTGGCAGGTTCCTTCCTGGGCAAGCTGATGTTTCCAGATCTGTGGACTCTGTCCTTTGCTCTTCTCATCCCTCTATGTCATCCCCCTCTCCCCTACAATGCAAACACACACACACATCCAGGGCCACATCAGACCAGGTGCAGAGGGTAGGACAGTCATCTCAGGAGCCCCTCAGCCCAGCATCCTGGCTGCCCACCCCACCCCACCAAGCAGGGAGAGCTCTGGCTGGGTCCAGGGAGGGACTAAGAAGGGGATTCTGCCTCATCATCCCTGAGGGGCAGGACAGGGATGGAGGCTCCATGGCCACCTCTGACGCAGATCCTCCCCTTGGGAAAGAGCCTCTTTCTTTGCCCCAAGCCAAAGCCAACAACCCAATTAAACTCTGAGAAACAGAATCAATCTGCAGGCCAACGGATTACATTGATCTGCAGGGCTGCTACTCAGGGGGCTGTGGCTGCTCCCCCTCACCCTGGGCTCCTGCAATTACCATCTTCAGCTGAGCAATGAACAGTCCTCCCCCTGCATCTCCACCTGTCCCCCTTCTCCCAGCTGACTGTCTGTCCTCTCTCTGCTGGTCTCAGGTTACTTCTCTCTCCTTTGTCCTGGTCGAACCTGAGAAAGATCTCTGCTCAGACCTATCCATTTACACTGTAAAAGTGCCAGTGAGGCAGCCCTGTGAAGGCTGTGCTTTGGACAGTCTCCTCCAACTCAGTCAGCCAGGGGAGAGGGCGCTATTCTTGACCCCATTTTACAGATGGAGCCTTCAAGGGCACTAAGGTCTCAGCTCCCCAAGGGTTAGCAGGTAGCGTTCTACACACAGAGCGTGGGAGTGGGTTAAGGGAACTGAGGGAAACTTCTCAGGTAAAGAAAAAAAGAATGACTTGCAATTACCATATCAATTGTTTCTAGATAAATAGGGGCTGCTAAAGATTTCTAAAATAGATTACTCCTTTAAACAGGTTAAGCACCCTTTGGCAGCGGTTGTTTACATTATTCATGTGCTGGGAAATCCTTCCTTCATGGATGGCAAAGAAGCGAACTCCAGCCTCATTCATTTCCATTCGGAGACCCAAACTCGAGTAGCTGCAGGTACTTCTCTACCTGCATGTCCCAGAAGATGGGGGACGTTCTGTGCCCAGCTCTGGGCTGGGGGGAAATCCCGCCTGCTCTGGGGAGACAAAGGTGAACTCCCAGAGGGCAATGAATGAGCCAGTGCTGCATCTTGGCTGTGAAACACCCAGGAGGCGTCAGAGATCTGCAGGGGAGTGGGCGGCCACGGAGGGAGGGAGCGTGCAGGATTCCCATAGGCAGAGGAGAGCCAGGGTGGATCAGGTTGGGGGAACCGCTGGAGCACAGGATTGACTATAGCACATGCAACTTCTTCCACTTGTCAATCATATCTCTGTTCCCTTCTCCCTTACACCTCCCAGGTGTGGCCCCCACCCACTCTGACTCCCTCACCACCCATCCTCCAGACAGAGCAGGATACGCTCTCCTCTTGCCGCCTGCAGAGCCATTCCACAACCGCCCTGGGTCTGGAACCCCTGGCTGCCAGTCTCTTTTTGAGCTCACACAGAGACTCTAGGCAGCTAGAGATGCCAAGGAAATCAGCACCCTGGCCATGCCTCCAGGTTACCAAGGGCCTCGGCATGGTGGCCCAAGAGGCTGCGCTCCCACTGCAACCAGGCTAGCTTCAGATTCCCAGGTTTCCTGAAGCTGCCATCAGTGGGCATGGCGTTCACCGCCATTACAAAAGCTGTAGGAATGGAAAGTAGTGCTTTCATTCCTCGGCAGCAGACGACACTATATTATTTTAGCAAATAAGGCGCAACGGCAGTTCAGTGGCTGGCAGGCTCTTCAGGGATGCATGCCAGTCCCTCCTCCCCACCCTGCCACGGTGGGGGTCACACTCTGCAGAAACTTCTCAGGGGAGGATATTGAAACACAAGAGGCAGGAAGTGAACTGAACAGGGCCCAGATCAGGCCCCCACAATAGGACAGCCTGAGAGAATTGTGGAACTAGGTAGGTAGGCTCTCCATAGGTAAGTTTTGAGAGAGTAAGGAAGGACTAGATCAGAGACCGTCCAGGGGAGGCTGGTGGGGGGAAGTGGAAGAGGAGAGATGCCGTGCTCCGGTCATTCTGGGTATGGAGGCCTGCGGTGTAATAGCTGTTGTTAGGTGCCATCAAGTCGATTCGAATGCAGAACGACCCATGTGACAGAGTAGAACTGCCCTATAGGGTTTTCTAGGCTTTATCTTTACAAGAGCAGATCTCCAGATCTTTCTCCCTTGGAGCCACTGGGTGGGTTTGAACCGCCAACCGTTTGGTTAGCAGCCAAGCACTTGACCGTTGTGCCACCAGGGCTCCTTCAGTATAGTAGAGATCCCAGGATATCCTGGGGTGGGAGCAAGTTTGAGACAGGGAGGGAGGAAAGCAGACAGTGCACAAGGGCTGTTTCCCTGGGCCTGGAACACATGCACAGCATGACGGCTACAGGGAGCAGGACAGATGGTCCTTCTCTCCACGGAGAGCATGGTGCTGGAGGGACAAGGAAGGCAGCCAGAACCAGCCGCATGCGTGTGTACATCTGGAGGGCCAGAGGTGACTAGCAAGAAAGACTGAGAGAGAAAGGGAGGCAGTGAGGGTGGGAGGCACTCAGGAGAGAGGAGGGCCCCCATTTCCTATACTCGAGCTGAAAGGGACTCAGCATCATCCATATCACCCCATCTCTCCTTATTCCCCACAGCCCAGGTGGGTAGCTTGTTTCAATGAGGGCAGGAAATTGGCGTTCCTGCTCTTCTGGGACCCACAACACAGGGAACAGGCTCCCCCTCTTCTTTATACTAAACATGTGTATCTTCTGTGCTTCCTTCAATTAAAAAAGGAAAACTTTTTTGTCTGATTAAGTGACCATGGAGATCAGCCAGGTTGTCTTAGGTGCCTGGAAGCATCTACCTTCTCTGTTCCTCTCTGAGGTCTCTGTTCAGGGTTGTCCTCCAAATCCTATTTTGTATTAGCTTGTAAGCTACAGTCCCCAGGGTGTGCACATCAAATATTCAGCAATGATCTCAACCAAACGCCGCAGAACTTCTGGAGGCGGAACCCAGGCACCAGCATTATTAAAAATCTCCCCAAGTGATTCAAATGTGCAGCTAGGGTTGAGAACCACTGGATTAATGGGTTCTGGAGCTGTATCATGAGGAGCACGGTGCTCAGGTGAGAAGCTGACTTGCTGAAACATTATGATCCATGCCAGGGCCTCACTCTGGAAGGGACAATGGTGAAACATGTCCGGAGGAAGGTGATGAGGGTAGAGAAATCACATCTGATGAGGAGGTTAAGGGGAGGAGGATGTTTTGCTGCAAAGGCCAGAGGCAAAGCTCACAATCACTCTGTCTCTGAGGGCTGGGATGTGTCTGCCCCATCACCCCAGACTTTGCTCTAAGAAAGCAACCCATTAGTGGTGGGGGTGGGGGTGGGGGTGGTGGATAGTTGCCATCAAGTCGATTCTGACTCATGGCAAACCCATACACTGCAAAGTAGAACTGAATCCATAGGTGTTTCAAGGCTGTGACCTTTTGGAAGCAGATTGCCAGACCTTTCTTCCGAGGCACCTCTGGGTGTGTTTCAACCACCAAACTTTCAGTTAGTAGCTGGGTGCTTAATTACTTGAGCCATCTAGGGTCTCCCAGCATAGCAGTGTCTCCATAATTATCTGGAGCTGGTGGTGGAACCCAATGGTGGGTTATGAATTTCCTCAGACACAAGTGCAGGAGATTGACTTTGCCTTGAGGCATCTACATTCAACAAGGTGCTGATGAAGCCCCATCAATTGTGGTCCGGGCCCAGCTCAGCCCTAGCACACACTCAGGCTGTGGTGCTATGCCCACACCGTCCAACAGGAGGCAGACGCCCTCACCTCCAGGACTGAGGCGCCAGAAATGTGAAGACAGATCCCTAGGAAGTGAGGAGGCGGTAACCACAAGGCAGAGGCTAAAGGGGAAAAGGGTCTGGAAGGGGTAGGGAAAGAAGGGATGACCGCCCACAGGCTCCTCCCGCTGCTGAGTCCCGGCGCAGCCCCGCCCCGCCCCGCCCCGCTGCAGCCCAGCTGGGGCGTGAATTCCAAGCAACGTTAATGCCCCGTGGAGAATTAGTTTTGCTAAAGGTCCTCCCTGTAAGTTTTCTTCGCGTGCACCTTCTTGCTGCCACAGGGACTGGCTAAAAGCAGCCCAAACAAATGGCAACTCTACCAACATTTAAACTGCTCAGGTCCCATGACCCAGGGATCCCAATTCTAGGGCTCCATACTCTAGAAGTTCTGCCACGAGACTCAGTATTTGTGTCCCAATCGCAGGGAACTGGTTTAAATATATTGTAGAACAGCAGTGCTGTAAGATGCTATGTTGCCATTAAAAAAAAAAAAAAAATGAGGGAGGCTCTTGCAAGAAGCTAGACACAAAATCATACATATTGCAGGATTCCATTTACATGAAGATAACGAGCAAGCCGAACTAATGATGAAAGAAGTCAGAATAGTATTTCTGGGTGGGGCTATAGACTGGGAAGGGGCACAAAAGAACTTTCTGGGATCCCAGAACTATTCTATACCTTGATCTGGGTAGTGGTTACATTATTATGTACTCGTGTAAAAATTCATGGAGCCATACACCTAAAATTAGTGTATGTTAAAACCGAAAAACCACACCCATTGCCGTTGAGTCCATTCCAACTCATAGTGATCTTATAAGACAACATAGAACTGCCCCATAGGGTTTCCAAGGAGTGGCTGGTGGATTCAAACTGCCAACCTTTTGATTAGCAGCCGAGCTCTTAACCGCTGCACCACCAGGGCTCCTAGTGTATGTTACCAAAACCAACCAAACCTGTTGCCATCAAGTCAGAGTGTATATTACACATCAAGAAAAAAGAAAAAAGGAGGAAGAGGGCACTCCAGAAGAACTGACTTGAAAAAATGGTGAAGAAAAACAGATAAAATGTTGGAGAACAATATATATGATTTTATTTTTGTAAATGTGTAAGCCTAGGGGAAAAGTCTGGAAGGGCTACCAGTTGCCTTTGAGTGGACTTTGACACATGGCAATCCCACGTGCGATTTTGTTGTTAGGTGCCATCAAGTCAGTTTGGAGAGTCATAGTGACCCCATGTACAACAGAATGAAACACTGCCTAGTCCTGCACCATGCTCACAATCATTGCTGTGTTTGAGCCCATTGTTGGCAGCCACTGTGTCAGTCCATCTCACTGAGGGTCTTCCTCTTTTTCGCTGATCCTCTGCTTTACCAAGCATGATGTCCTTCTTCAGGGACTCGTCCAAAGTATGTGAGACAAAGTCTTGTCATCATCACTTCTAAGGAGCATTCTGGCTGTACTTCTTCCAAGACAGATTTGTTTGTTCTTCTGGCAGTCCATGGTATATTCAATATTCTTCACCAACACCATAATTCAAAGGCATCAATTCTCCTTTGGTCTTCCTTATTCATTGTCCAGCTATTGCATGCATATGAGGCAATTGAAAATACTATGGCTTGGGTCAGGTGCACCTTAGTCCTCAAAGTGACATCTTTGCTTTTTAACACTTGAAAGAGGTCTTTTGCAGCAGATTTGCCCAATGCAGTAAGTCCTTTGATATCTTGACTGCTGCTTCCATGGGCGTTGATTGTGGATCCAAGTAACATGAAATCCTTGACAACTTCAATTTTTCTCCATTTATCATGATGTTGCTTATGTGTGGATTTTTGTTTTCTTTATGTTGAGGTGTAATCCATATTGAGCTGTAATCCATACTGAAGGCTGTAGTCTTTGATCTTCATCAGTAAGTGCTTCAAGTCCTCTTCAGTTTCAGCAAGCAAGGCTGTGTCATCTACATATCACAAGTTGTTAACTTCGGTGCTGTGTTCTTCTTCATACGGTCCAGCTTCTCAGATTATTTGCTCAACATACAGACTGAGTAAGTGTGGTGAAAGGATACAACCCTGATACACAACCTTCCTGACTTTAAACCATGCAGTATCCCCTTGTTCTGTTTGAACACCTGCCTCTTGGCCTATGTACAAGTTCCACATGAGCACAATTACTAAGTGTTCTGGAATTCCCATTCTTCACAATGTTATCCGTATCAGTTATGACCCACACAGTCAAATGCCTTTGCATAGTCATTAAAACACAGGTAAACATCTTTCTGGTATTCTCTGCTTTCAGCCAAGATTCACCTGACATAAGCAATGATATCCCTCGTCCACGTCCTCTTCTGAATCCAGCTTGAATTTCTGGCAGTTCCCTGTGGATGTACTGCTGCAACCACTTTTGAATGATTTTCAGCAAAATTTTACTTGTATATGATATTAATGATAGTTTGGTAATTTCCACATTCTGTTGGATCATCTTTCTTTGGAATGGGCACAAATATGGATCTCTTCCAGTCAGTTGGCCAGATAGCTGTCTTCCAAATTTCTTGGCACAGATGAGTGAGCACCTCCAGCGCTGCATCCATTTGTTGAAACATATCAACTGGGACTCTGTCAATTCCTGAAGCCTTATTTTTTGCAAGTGCCTTCAATGCAGCTTGGACTTTTCCTTCAATACCATTGGTTCTTGATCATATGCTACCTCTTGAAATGGTCGAATGTCAACCAATTCTTTTTGGCACAGTGACTGTGTATTTTTTCCATTTTCTTTTGATGTTTCCTGTGTCATTCAATATTTTGCCCATAGAACCCTTCAATATTGCAACTCGAGGCTTGAATTTTTTCTTCTGTTCTTTCAGCTTGAGAAATGCTGAGCGTGTTCTTCCCTTTTGGTTTTCTAGCTCCACCTCTTTGCACATTTGATTATAACATTTTACTTCTGTCTTCTCAAGCTGCCCTTTGAAACTTTCTGTTCAGCTCTTTTACGTGATCATTTCTTCCATTCACTTTAGCTACTCTACGTTCAAGAGCAAGTTTAGAGTCTCTTTTGACATTCATTTTGGTCTTTTCTTTCTTTCCTGTCTTTTTAATGACCTTTTGCTTTCTTCATGTATGATGTCTTTGATATCATCCCACAACTCATCTGGTCTTCGTTCATTAGTGTTCAATGCATCAAATCTGTTCTTGAGATGGTGTCTAAATTCAGGTGGGATATACTCAGTTTGTACTTTGGCTCTTGTGGACAGTTTCAATTTTCTTTAGCTTCAACTCAAACTTGCATATGAGCAATTGACGGTCTGTTCCGCAGTTGGCCCCTGGCCTTGTTCTAACTGATGGAATCTAGCTTCTCCATCGTCTCTTTCCACAGATGTAGTTGATTTGGTTCCTGTATATTCCATCTGGTGAGGCCCACATGTATAGCCGCCATTTATGTTGTTGAAAAAAGAAAGGTATTTCTAATGAATATGTCGTTGGTCCTGCAAAATTCTATCATGGGATCTCCCTCGTCATTTCTTTCACCAAGGCCATATTTTCCAACTACTGATCCTTCTTTGTTTCCAACTTTCGTATTCCAATCACTAGTAATTATCAAAGCATCTTGATTGCAAGTTTGATCAATTTCAGACTGCAGAAGTTGCTAAAAATCTTCAGTTTCTTCGTCTTTGGCATTAGTGTTTGGTGCATAAATTTGAATGATAGTCGTATTAACTGGTCTTCCTTGTAGGCGTATGGATGTCATCCTATCACTGACAGTGTTGTACTTCAGGATAGATCTTGAAATGTTGTTTTTGACAATGAATGCAATGCCATTCTTTTTCAAATTTTCATTCCTAGCATAGTAGACCATATGATTGTCTGATTCAAAAAGGCCAATACCAGTCCATTTCAGCTCACTAATGCCTAGTGTCATGGTTTGAATTATGTCCCCCAAAAAAATGTGTGTATCAGTTTGGCTAGGCCATGATTCCTGGTACTGTGTGATTTTCCTGTATGTTGTAAACCTGCCTCTGTGATGTTACTGAGGGAAGATGGGTGGCGGCTGTGTTAGTTAAGGCAGGACCTGATCTACAAGACTGGATTGTGTCCTGAGGCAATCTCTTGAGATATAAAAGACAGAAGTGAGACAGGGGGACCTCATACCATCAAGAAAGCAGTGCCAGGAGCAGAGCGCATCCTTTGGACCGGGGTCTCTGTGTGGAGAAGCTCCTAGTCTGGGGGAACACCAAAGAGAAGAAGCCCGACAGAGAGAAGAAGACTTCCCAGGAGCTGACGCCCTGAATTTGGACTTTTAGCCTACTTTGACTGTGAGGAAATAAACTTCTCTTCGTTAAAACCATCCACTTGTGGTATTTCTGTTATGGCAGCACTAGATGACTAAGACACCTAGGATAGCAAAGTTTATGCGTTCCATTTCATTTTTTATAATTTCCAATTTTCCAAGATTCATACTTCAAACATTCCATGTTCCTATTATTAATGGATGTTTGCAGCTGTTTCTTCTCGTTTTGAGTCGTGTCACGTCAGCAAATGAAGGTCCCGAAAACTTGACTCCATCCATGTCATTAAGTTTGACCTAGTTTAAGGAGGCAGCTCTTCCCCAGTCGAATTTGGAGTACCTTCCAAACTGAGGGCTCAGCTTCCGGCAGTATATTGGATAATGTTCTGCCGCTATTCTTAAAGTTTTTACTGGCCAGTTTTTTAAGAAGTAGATCACCAGGTCCTTCTTCCCAGTCTGTCTTAGTCTGGAAGCTCCGCTGAAATCTGTCCACCATGAGTGATTCTGCTGGCATTTGAAATACTGGTGACATAACTTCCAGCATCACAGCACCATGCAAACCACCAGAGTATCAGAGTAGAACTGTGCTCCATAGGATTTTCAATGGCTGATCTTTCTCTTCCAAGGCACCTCTGGGTGGACTTGAACCTCCAACCTTCCAAGTAGCATCCCAGCGTGTTCACTGTTTACACCACACTGGGACTCCTCTGGAAGGTCGGCAGACTGTTGCTAGTGCTTCCCCCTGGGGGTGTGGGGACTAGAAGTGAGGACAACCACTTTATACATTTCTGTATTGTTGTATTTGTATAGTTTGACTCTGCTGCCCACCAACCATCCCCTACCCCTCCCCATTCCGGTTTCTTATGGTCCCTGGACCTCTGGTTCCTGCTTCTCTGTGAGGTCCATGCACTTGAAGCCCCAGTTTTTGGCTACTCCAGGCAAGCTTTGGCTTCACTTCTCAGTTTAAGCAGTGGACTTTGCAGCAGGTTCTTGGGACAGCTCAGAATCTGCCAGGGTCTCTGCCCACTAGTCCACACACATTCACCAACATCCCACCCAACAGTCGTCTCCTAGGTCCCAGCAAGGTCAGGTGCCTCTCCCTGAATAGAATCCCGTGGAAGGCGCCATTCATGCCAGAGCAGCCTGGAAGAGGAAACAAGCAGGTGGAGAAAGAGGCAGGATGACTGAGGGCGCACCCCAGCCATGCTGCCACCCCCTCCCCCGCCAAGCCTTCTTCCTCTGAGTGGTCAGATCGCTAAGCGGCCTTCACAGCCTTTGTTACAAATGGTCCTAGAGGTGAATTCCAGTCACACCTTCAGCCAGGCAAATGAACCCTTGCTCCGTCCTCTCTTTAATATGGATGTGACACCTGCAGGCTACGGCATGTCGCACTGTGAGAATTCTTTCTCCATTAAAATGCAGGAGCTGGAGCTTTGCCCAGGAAGGCAGCTAAAAATACTGCTCTCTGGGGCACTCATCATCCGGGGACTCAGTGGCCACCTTCCTCACACCTCGGTCCCCAGGCAAGTCCCACACCTACTGGGTCCCTCCCTTGAGCACTTGATAGAGCATCGTATCTGCACCTTATCCTGGCCCGTTTTACAGATGGGTAAACTGAGGCTCGGACACTTGCTCTGGGTCACTGCACTCCATCTATACAATCACCTTGGGAGCAAGAGTGTGCAGCGCTGACCGCAGGAAGGGGAGATGCTAACCCCTCCCTGTGCCCAGCACTTAGAGTTGGCAGCGTGTCTCTTCACCTAGTGTCTTGTCCGATTCTCACAATCTTATGAAACAGAAACTATTGTTGTCCCCACTTCACAGGTGGGGAATTGAAGCCCAGTGAAGTGAGGTGACATGCTCAAAGGGACTCGGGGAGTATAAAGGGCAAAGGCCCAAGTCCTTTGATTCTAAAACTCACCAAGCGCACAAGCAGGGTGACTTCTACAGTCACCGACCTTACAATAACCCCCCGTTTATGCAGAATGCCCCATACTTTTCGGGAGAGGGGTTGTTGTTGTTCTTAGTTGCTGTTGAGTCGATTCTGACTCGTCGTGACCCCATGTGTGCAGAGTAGAACTGCTCCACAGGGTTTTCAAGACTGTGACCGTTCAGAAGCAGAATGCCAGGTCTTACTTCTGAGGTGTCTCTGGGTGAGTCTGAAGTGCCAACTTTTTGGCAAGTAGTTGAACACTTAATTGTTTGTGCCACCCAGGGACACTCCTAGTTAAGAGAGAGTTAAGAGACTAAAAAAAAAGTTCAGGGACTCAGTCAGTTAGTAGCAGAGCCAGGATTAAAAGTCAAGCGTCCTGACTCCCAGCCCAGGCTCTTCCTGCTGCTCTGGGCCTGTGAGGCTCTGGGGACTGACTGGCCGGCCGAGAGCTGAGGCACTGTCACCAAGAGGCAAATGGACACAGAGTGCTCTGCGGGCTCCTTCATCCCTCGACCTGGTTCTCTCTGGAAACCTGTTTGCCTTCAACGCTCACTCCTCCTCTCAGTCTTCTGAGGTGGAAGGTGGTTTAAACTTCAATGTGCCATTTTTCATATGTGAAAAATAAAACCCAGAGAAGCTAAATATACTGCCCAAGGTCACAGGACAGAACTAGGTCCTGGGCCCGGACCTCTGCCCCCAGCTTGATGCCCATTCCACTGGGTGGGCGACGAATAGCTCACAGAACTCCTTTTGGGTAATGGGTCTCAGCTTCCCCATCAATAAAATGGGGCATTAGCCATGGCCCTAAACAATCCTAGGGACTGAATCTTCTGAGATAAAGAAACCAGATTGCACTCCTAGGAGTGGGAGGAGCCCCATATGGTGACCAAAGGGCTTGGCTTTCTGGTCATCCAACCTCACTTCACTAACAAGGAAACTGAGGCCCGGGAGGGGGGTGGCACATGGTCACAGAAACCCAGTCACTTAAGAACGGTGAGCATAAGGAGACCCAGGCCTCCCCATACCACCCTGAAACTTCCAGCACGAAATCCTCCTGCTGAGTCCTGATGCCCCACTCTTCTTCCAAACATGCACAGAAAGCTTTTTACAAAGGCATTTATTTTTCCCCAATACTCCCCCAGTTTACAAAATTCCTCAGAGTCCCACATTTAAATTAAAAATCCCCATGTACTCCATTCCTGGGGGAGAGCTGTTGTCACCAGGAAGACATCAGAACATCAGAAGTTCTAGTCTACTGGAGGCTGGCCAGACAAGCCAGGTGGGGGCCCCAGCCCCAAAATAGCACCATGGCTGGTGGGGGACAGTGCCTGTGTCCTGCAGCCCTCCTCACCCTGCCCCCCAAATCCAGCCAATGAGGGAGGCCTCAGGAGTCCCCCAGGCTGCTGCTATCCCAGGTCTGGGGGCCCATGGCCACCTGCCCACCTGCCAGCTGTTCCAGGCTCACACCCAGCAAGACACTGGAAACCATCAGAGTCCCCAGTTGTGGCAAGAGGCTACAGTCTTCTCTCCAGTTTCTGTCCCCACCCCATGGGTAAGGATTAGGGATGGGGTAGGGTGAGGTATCCAGAAGCTGTGGGCACAGAAGAGGGGTCAGCAGGGAGAAATTCAGAAGCTGCCCACCATGAACCACCCTCCCTGACTATCCCCCAGGCTGGTGCACGGCTCCTTGTCTGTTTCCTCGAGGGTTTCCCAGGCGGATGGTGAGATCCTTGAGGGAGTGACTTGTCTTCTCACTCAGGTCCCCAGCACCTAACACAGTACTGACACCCTGTGGATGCTCAATAAACAGTAATTGGATGCATAAACAAAAGGAACGAAATCAGAGCTGTTTTGCGGCTCCCAAGGTGGGAAGACGGAGGAACAGAAGCTGACCCCTCAGTGGGGAGCCCCATCGCACACATCCAGACAGGCAGTGTGACCAGCACACGCTTCAATGAGGAGGGCTGGGCAGAGAGGAGGGTGCTCATAGGGCACAGCCCAGGCACCACAAAGGAGACAGGGTGGGGAGGGGCATACGTGTTCCAGCACGTGCACCTGTGTGTCTCTGCACACCTGTAGGGGGCTGTGTGTGCCCTGTCTTGACTCAGTGGAGGAAGAAAAAGCCCAGCACTGGGGCCAGAGAAGGAGGAGGCAGGAAGAGACAGCCTCCAGACTCAAAGAGCTGCTGAGGTTGTAGGGCCCTTATCTGAGAGATGGGACTACAGATTATCACAGAGGAAATCAGGACTAGAAGACTGAGAAATGATAACTACTGTATCAGGGCCACTGGAGAAACAAAGCAAGGGGTGACTTGTATCATGTCTTTGGAGAAAGAAGGCAAAGGGTCGGTCTGAGTATTGCATCCTGCAATGGATTGAACTGTGTCCCCTCAAAAATGTGTGTATCAATTTGGCTGGGCCATGATTCCCAGAATTGTGTGGTTGGCCTCCATTTTGTGATTGTAATTTTATGTTAAAGAGGATTAGGGTGGGTTTGTAACACCACCCTTACCCAGGTCACATCTCTGATCCAGTGTAAAGGGAGTTTCCCTAGGGTGTGGCTTGCACCACCTTTTACCTTACAAGAGATAAAAGGAAAGGGAAGCAAGCAGAGAAGGGGGAACCTCATACCACCAAGAAAACAGTGCCAGGAGGAGAGCAACTTTGGACCTGAGGTTCCTGCGCAGAGAAGCTCCCAGACCAAGGGAAGACTGATGACATGGACCTTCCTCCGGAGCCGACAGAGAAAGCCTTCCCCTGGAGCTGATGCCCTGAATTTGGACTGGAAGTCTTCCCTTGGAGCTGATGCCCTGAATTTGGACTTGTAGCCTACTGGACTGTGAGAAAATAAATTTCTCTTTTTTAAAGCCATCCACTTGTGGTATTTCTGTTATAGCAGCACTAGATGACTAAGACACATCCTTTGGAGAAAAAGGTAGCCAGATGGTCCAGGTAGCATATCCATTGGAGAAATAAGGTGGCAGGGTGTTCTGTAGCTGTGTCCACAAGAAATAAGGCAGCAGGATGGTTTATGTATTGTGTCACCAGAGAAATAAGACAGCAGGGTGACTTGGGAATCATATCCATTGGAGAAATAAGGTGGTGGGGACGGGGGTCAGTCTATGTATCGTGTCCTTTGGAGAGTGAGTAGACTCGCCAGAGTGGGACTCGTCTGTTGGGGGCAGGGAACCCCCCAGCCCTGGGCTCATACTGAGGGCCCAGTACAACCGGAGGTGAGGGCCCCAAGCAGGGCAGCTGCTCCCTGGTCCTCATGGTCAGGCTATTTCTTGTCCATCTGCATTTCATGATGGGAAGAAAAAAGCAGAAAACAACAGTAAACATCGCAAGTTCTACTCTAGGGCAAGGAGTGGATGGGGATGCACCAGAACCCCAGGTTTGGTCATATATTCAGGGTTGACAGTGTGAGATTGGCTGCAGCAGTCCAACCGACATCCCCCTATGCCAACCACTGCCCTCACAGGCCCAGACACAAGCACGGGAGCTGAGTATCAGACATGGCCAGAAGACATGGCTAGGAAGGTGCCCAAGGGAGACTGTCCTCAGTCCCCATGCTCTCTTTCCCCATGGGCCACTCACACTACACAAGCTCTGACCTCCCAGTCGGTCCCTTCAGCTGGGATATTTTTCCCTTCCCATCTCCCCCTGCCTGTCCATCCAATCCGTCCTTGAAGGCCCCTCCTCTAGCCAGAAACCCTTTCCCAACTGCCCCTTCTCCTACTGATTTCCCCAAGAATGATGCTGTGGGGGAAACCTCCTCCCTTGGACTTCTTAGATTCACACCCCTGGCCTCTCTGCACTCCCTAACCTGAAGGAAGAGGGACCTGGCATGTGACCTCGCCCCTGTTTGGGCTCTTTCTGTCTGCAGGGAAAGTGCCCTTGATCACTTTCCCATCAGGGGCTGTCTCTGTGGTTGTCCATTTGGCCAGAGACCAGGCCCCAGGCTGCCTCACAGGGAAGCAGGAGTGGGAAGCCTGCTGCTTCACACACCCAGGCTACATTCCCCAGAAACCCAGCTGACATTCTGATCTCCAACTGCTTGATTCTTCTATGCCTCATTTGGTCCAGAACAACAGGGGGGATCAGTTATCTCCATCCCTCAGGCCCCAACCTAGGCCTCCACTGCTGCCACTGGGGACATTGACACAGCACTTTACAGAGCAGCTGGGACCTGTATCCCGACTAACTCAGGGACCTCGGGTACTCAGCCCTACGCCATCCCACAAGGGGGGAAGTCGAGGCAGCTTTTCCGGGGAGGGAACCTCAGGTCACCTGTGAACCCTCCCAGCCTCCTATACACAGATGCACAGCACACAGACCCAGGCTCAAGTACCACGTGTCTTTACCTTCTTTGCTTTCAGAGTGTTTCAGAGGCCGCAGGGCTGCAAAGAAGGACAGAGCATGCTGTGAGAAGGGGACCGTGGGAAGTGGCGGGACAGGGTCAGCAGAGGGGAGAGGGGCAGGAGCTGAGGAAGAAGAACGGGGAGGAGGAGACAGAAGGTAGAGGGGGAAGTCGGGAGGGTGGGGACGACATTGCAGCACCAGGGAAGGAGCCCTAGGCTGCTGTCCCAAGTTCCACTGTGGCTTGTCACCCACCTCTCTGGACCTCAGTATTCTGCATGTATAGAATGGGAACAATCACCCTGCCCGCAAATGAGCTCGAGATGTGGAAATGCACTGAGCCCACTCCCCAATGGGGGCAAAGTAGGGAGCTAACAGAGGACTTGGCATATCTGTAGACAGCCAGAGGCAGGTCCGGGGCCACGCGGAAGGAGCCCGTGCAAATCTCTCACGCACGCTCTTCTCCCCAACCCCTCCCTTCTTCCAACCGCATCTGCCTCTGAGCATGAAAAATGAGGCCCAATCCCAGGGCTGTCTCCACGACTGCCGCACCCTTTAGTGCCAGGTGATTAACTGGCACGATGTGCAGCAATCTCCAGGCCAATCTCGTGCTACTCATTCTGTGGGGGTAGGGAGGGAACCGTCCCAAATGGCTCAGCAGGCATCTGCCTCTCGCGGCCCTGAAGCCCCTGGAATGGAAGGTAGCAAGGCCTCCGGTGGCCATGGTGTGAGTGAGTGGCACCCACCCCAGGCTGGGTTCCTGGTTTGTATCCCCACAGCACCACGTCCTTTGCAAGCCACCCTCCTATCCGTTCTCCAGGGAGCTTTAACCAGCCCTTTGGTGCCATCAGGGCAGGCGCCAGCCTGACCATTTTACAGATGGGAAAACCAAAGCCCAGAGGAGCAAAGCACCTGTCCAGAGTCACTGAGCCTCTAACTACATTGGTGATGTCTTTAACTATTTGCCTAATAATGGGGCTCCAATATACTGAGCACTTACCAGGTGACAGGTACAGAACTAGGTACTTTCCACACATTATCTCCTTTCATTTAACCCATATGACGTATGAAGGCAGGTCCTGTTATGATGTCCACTTTACAGATAAGGAAACGGAGGCTCAGAGAGGCAAAGTGATTTGCCCAAGGCCATTCAGGCTGTCTCACTCCAAATCTGTGCCCAGGACTGCCCTGTCTTCTGAGCCTACCTCTAGGAAGCCACCAGACTCTGCAGTGCAGGGTCACGCAGGGTGGAACCAGCTCTGGTGGGTGGGTAGAGGTAGGCAGGAGAAAAGAAGCACCACTTGGAAGGGAATCAGAGGAGATCCATCTTTAGGTCTGACTCTGAGCAAATACCAAACTCTCTGGCTTGAGAGGCCTCAGGCCAGACAACAAACTTCATTCAAATCTAAAGCAAATCTGATGCCCCCAGATTGTGGGGTCCTCTCCCCTGTTCTTCATGAGCTTTCCCCAGCCCAGAAGGTCAGCTCCAGGTTCTGGCTCACCAGTCTTGGATCCTTCTCCATCCCCATCCTGGTTCTCAGCCCCTGGGAGACAAAAAATTTGAGTGAACAAAAACCTTTCTCAGCCCCACTTTCGTCACTGAATTTCCGACCTGAGAGTGGAGGTAAGTGAGGCCTAAGCAGGCTTGATGCTGCACACAGGGTCAGAGCTTCAGACCATCAGAGAGCAGAGCAGAGCCCTGTGGCAGAGGAAAAGGGCTCCCAGCCTGGAGACTACCACTCATCTAGCCAAGGACCCTCTACCCACCTTTCCACCAACCCACCAACCCCGTCACCTCATCCATCCAGGCACCAAACACATACACCCATCCATCTGTCTATCCACTCATCCTTCTTCGGCCCATTCAGCTGTTAGTGCACAAGTCCTCACCCAGCTGTCAACCGACCAGTCTCTTCTCCATTCACACACACACTCTACTTCCTGATAGCTAGTCCTCTTTCAGCCTCTGACTACCCATCTACTCTCATGCCTCTGCTTACCCATCTACTACCCAGCAGCGTCAACTTACCCATCCACAATGTCCACTCGTCCGTCCGCCGCTCACCAGAGTTAACTCAGCCACCTACCAAGGTCAACTCACTACCTACCAACAGCAAATCACCCATCTACCAATCGCCAAAGTTAACTCATACAGACGCTCCACCAGGCGAAGTGTATCTGCTTCAGAATCTCCCCACTGAGGCCGACATTCACACACAGCGACACAAAGCCACGGAACATGCACACCTGCGCAGCTAAAGTCCCACGCCTTCTCCCTCACACACTCATGTTCACTGACTTACACTCTCATACTCACTCTTATTTGCACAGACACATTCATTCCCGTCGCACCTCAGCCTCGCACATCCACCCACCCACTCCCAGTTATACTCATAGCCACACTCATCCTGCTATATTTGCACACTGACAGGCTCACACTTGCCCACACACAGAAGACACATTCAGCCTCAAGGTCACGCACGCGCACGCGCGCGCGCACACACACACACACACACACACACTAAATCCAGCGCAATTTGCATCCCCACACCCATTCTATCGTTCTCGACACTTCTCTTGCTATCACAGGCACACCCACATACCCAAGCCCACAGTTGTGTGCATACACGTTCACACCCTCTCTCTCCCACTCACCTGCGTTCTCCTCCTCACAGCTCTGTTTGACCTTCCTCCAGCACACAAAGGCCAGGGCCACCAGCAGTGCGACGAGGCAGATGGAGAGCCCCACGGTCACCCACAGGGCCTCAGGGGGGAAGGTCATGGGCTGCCCTGGGAGGGAATTTGGGGAGAATATCATGCCTGGCCCTCATTGCCCTGAGGCCAGTACCCAAGGTGTGAACAAGGCTGGGGCTCTGGCCCTCACTGGGCCCCAGCACTACGAACAGAGCTCACGTACAATCTCAATGCCCCTTTCCCATTCATCCGTATTCCTTCCAAACTCAGATGCAGCCATGGCTGATGTGGACTTGTTCCAACCTGGAAAGGCTGAAGGGTCTACAGTTGAATGATGCTCAAGAACCTATGGCTCCCCACTAACTTCAAAGCAGGAGCAGGAGAGGGTAGCCATTGACACGGGTGGCCAGGAGCACATACGAGAAACCCCTGGGGTCCCAGGACAGGGCTCCTGCAGTGGAGGAGGGAGTGGGGGGGGGGGGCTTGTGTCTATCGTCACCCCCAGGCTGGTGTTGGTGCCTGGAACACAGGTCAGACTCGACCCCACTCAAGCAGTAAAGGACAGAGCTGGGCTCAGACCCACATCTTCAGGCCCCAGCCCAGTGCTTGCTGCTTGAAGCCCCCTCCACACAGAGACTCCTTAGAGCACAGTAAGCTTCATTAACCTCCATCGGCTGTGGGAGCAACCAGGCCAGATGCCTCAAAGTCTGAATCCCAGACTGTTTTATAAGGCACAAAGCTCCCTGAAGCAAAATACAGGCCAAGGGCTCCAAAGTAGGCCAGACCTGCTCTAACAAAAACAGGAGGCCAGGTAGGCGGTGGGGAGGAAAGGAAATTAGGCCGAGAGGCCAAAGTTGGATTCTGATCCTGGTTCATCTACTCACTGCAGGGTGCTGGTGCCAGGGTCCACAGACCTCCACAGGTGGGTTTAGGGGGGCCAGGAACCCTCAAAACTAGCATATGCAATGGCACATGTGTCTGGGAAGAAGGTCCTCATCATTTATCCAATTTTCAAAGATTCCTCAAAGGATTCAGAGCCACCGTGCTATTCTGTGGCCTGGGGAAAACTCCTCTCTGGATCTCAGTTCCCTCGTCCAGGAAATGTGCTTGGCAACACCAGCCTAAACGAAAGCACTTTTCAGAATTCTCAGCGTCATACAAATGTAAAGAATGACTGTTATTTGTAATTAGCAGTTTAAGTGTTTTATAAAAAATGGGAGCTGCTAAAGCAACTCAGAACAGGTATTTCTCTTAGGTAGAATAAACATTCTCTCTGTAATCACATTTATACTCATACATGTTCTGCTCAGTAGCACAACTATATCTAATTCAGCCCAGTGTGCAAATAAATGATCACGAAGCCCACCTATCCTTCAGGGTTCCTCTCAATTCGCACCACCCCTTAGAGGCTCTTCCCGGCCACTTCCTGACACCCCTCTCCTTCCCTGAAAACTTCACAGCCCCAACAATCTCACTCTATCCTGTGTTTTTTACTGTTTCCTGTGAACACAGCATTTTCACCACCAGACCATGTGGGGCTCTCTAAAAGTCAAAGAGACATCTCACAGCACTGAAGAGCCCAGGGAAGTGACTCCCATCCAGACAGCAAAGACCCAGCAGGTCTCCAGGAAGGGGATGGGTTCAATCTTGGGGCAGGGGTGGGCAGAGGGAACACAGCTTGGCTAGAAGGAAATGCCCAGAACAGAAGGACTAAGCCATGAACTCCTAGAAGACGAGTCTAAGAGGCACTGGCTCCGGGCATGTGAGGACCATATAAGGCCCAGGGTGCACTCAAGGGAGAGAAGCAAAGCAGGAACAAGTCAGCGAGTTCTGAGGTTTGTGCAGAAACTGGGGGCCAGGTGATCAGACCTGGATGGGGTAGGTGCATGAGTAGAAGCCATGGGAAGAGAAAAGAGGAGAACCGGACAGACAGAACTAGCTGTCCTAGCCCCAGAGTGTGCAGGGAGGGCCAGGGGGAGAGATGGAGGAGGCAGGCAAACTAACAAGCCTGGGGAAGAAGTGGCTCGAGTACTCTCAGGTCCAAACACGGATGGAGTCTGCCTCCCTTGGCCTGAATGTGGGCCCGAGCCCTCTGCATACCACCAGGCACAAGGGGTGCCCCCTGAGGTGGGCACTAAAGGAAGGGAAGGGTGCCTAGGCCAGGATCCTAGAAACACCCGAGTTTGAGGGAAGAGCCAAATGGGCGACCTCCATCTAGAATCTGGCCACATGGGGGCAGCAGAGACAGCTCCAGCTATTCCAACTCCTGCCATGGTGGAGCTCACCTCTGCCGGAAGAAGAGCGGACATTGGCCCAAGTTAGGGGTCAGACCGCGTGGAGAGGCCTAGCTGTCTCTCAGGGGTTCAGAATCAGATAATGCCCACCTGCGCAGCAATACCTTCCCATGCCCTGGTGAGGTTCCCATCAGAAACCACTCCACCACCATAGCCCCAGGCCGCCCTGAGGCGGCCCCAGGACTCCACCCACGCGTCCAGGTTCCAGGAGGGTAGTTTGTCCCCTCTATAAAAAGCACAAGTACCACCTAAGGCGTTCTTTGGAGGTAAAATACTACAAAATTTTCTTATCTGCTCATTAAAGTCCCTTAAGGACTTCTTGTTGGGGAGAGTTTGAAACACCTGAAATGTGTGAAAGCGGTTTTTAAAGTCTTTTGACCAAATCAAAAAAACCCAAACCCACTGCTGTGGAGTTGATTCCGACCAGCTAATTTAAATTCCAGCGCAAGGACTGATCTTGAAAAACCGGCATCCTTTCTGGCTGTCCTTTAGCCACCTCACCTGTGATGGTGACGGAGCCGTGGGCGTCCTGCTGCAGCACCGGGTTGCGCACCAGGCAGCTGTAGGTGCCGTTGGCGCTCAGCACCACCCTCAGCACGCTGCGCACGTCGAACAAGCCCTGCTCGTTGGCCATCTGCGACGTGGTCACGTTGCTGGTCAAAGGCACGCCCTGCCCGTCCTGCCAGAACACCTCGGCCTCAGGGTAGCCCCGGTAGCTGGAGCACGTGATGGTCACTGTGTCTCCAGGCCGCAGGTCCTTGTTGGGCTCCAGGGTCATACTGGGCTTCGAGTAGGGAGCTGAAGGAGGCAGTGGGCAGGGGTCAAGGGTAGGGCAAGGGGCAAGGGAGGCGCGGTGAAGGAAAAGGGTTCCTGGGTCTGTGGGTGCAGGGCGTCAGCACTGGGGCTTGGATCTAGGGTCGGTGGGTCAGGGGTTGCGGAATATCTGAGGGGTGTAGGATGGGGAGGCGCTCCCCGGTTCCCCGCGCTCACCTGCCACCTGCAGGCTGACCGCGGCACTGCCGAAGTCCCGGATGCTCACGAAGCAGGTGAAGCTGCCCTCGTCTGCCACGCGCACGCGCTGTAGCCTCAGGGACGCGTTGCCCTGCGCCAGCAAGTCCGGGAAGAGCGCGGTGCGGTTGGCGTAGGCGCTGCCCTGGTCGCGGCCCTCGGCGAAGCTGTGCACCAGCTGTTTGGTGTCTGTCAGCTGCCAGATGAGGTTGAGCTGCGCCAGGCTGAAGTCGGGCTCGGGCGCGAAGGAGCAGCGCAGAGTGGCGTCCGTGCCCACCAGGGCCACCACCGGGTCTTCAGGGACCTGGACATCTACCGCGCCTGGGGGCGGGAACGGAGGGGTGGATGCGCTCGGGGTCACCATCCCGCAGCCTCCCGGATCTCCTACCCCATCAACTCCCCAGGCCCCGCTTCATCCTCCCATTTCCTCCTCAGACCTCGAAGCAGATTGAGTGTCAGAACTTCCAGACATGGATTCTCCCTAATCTTCTTGACAAGAATCCAACAGGTTGGCCTTGGCCTGACAAGGTCCATTCTCTGGGGGCCAGGCCTGGGGCGGTGTGACTCTCAAGGGCTCCGGGCCCCTCTTAAAGTAACCTCCCCTCCCCGGCAGTCTCTTTCCCTCTCCCATAGACCTGAATGTTTCTCCACCTTTATGCCTTCTTTCCAAGGTTTCGGAACCCTGGGGTGAGGGGAGGTGGAGGGCCGAGAAGGCCCGAGATCATCGCCCCTCCACACACAAAGTCCCCCCCCCCCCCCCCCGTTTATTTCTCGCATTCTCTCTACTAGGCATCTCGCTGTTCTGGGAGGCTGAAGGTGGGGAACTGGATTGGAACGCCGTGGCCCCTGCTGACAGCACCAGAACCACCCTCCCTCAGGCCGACATTTAAGAAAAAAAAAATCAAGAAAACCTGTGGGATTTCTGTGGGGCGTGATGGTAACGGAGCCGTGGGCGTCCTGCTGCAGCACCGGGTTGCGCACCAGGCAGCTGTAGGTGCCGTTGGCGCTCAGCACCACCCTCAGCACGCTGCGCACGTCGAACAAGCCCTGCTCGTTGGCCATCTGCGACGTGGTCACGTTGCTGGTCAAAGGCACGCCCTGCCCGTCCTGCCAGAACACCTCGGCCTCGGGGTAGCCCCGGTAGCTGGAGCACGTGATGGTCACTGTGTCTCCAGGCCGCAGGTCCTTGTTGGGCTCCCGGGTCATACTGGGCTGCGAGTAGGGAGCTGAAGGAGGCAGGGGTCAAGGGTAGGGCAAGGGAGGCGCGGTGAAGGAAAAGGGTTCCTGGGTCTGTGGGTGCAGGGCTTCAACACTGGGGCTTGGGTCTGGGGTCAGTGGTGTGCAGTGGGTCTGGGGCTGTGGGATATGTGAGGGGTGTAGGATGCGGGAGGAGCCCTGGTGGCCAGTGGTTGAGAGCTGGACTGCTAACCAAAACGTCGGCAGTTTGAATCCACCAGCCGCTCCTTGGAAACCCTATGGGGCAGTTCTACTGTGTCTTATAGGGTCCCTAAGAGTCGGCAACGGGTTTGGTTTGGGTTTTTTGGAGGATGGGGAGACGCTCCCTCGCTCAGCGCGCTCACCTGCCACCTGCAGGCTGACCGCGGCACTGCCGAAGTCCCGGATGCTCACGAAGCAGGTGAAGCTGCCCTCGTCTGCCACGCGCACGCGCTGTAGCCTCAGGGACGCGTTGCCCTGCGCCAGCAAGTCCGGGAAGAGCGCGGTGCGGTTGGCGTAGGCGCTGCCCTGGTCGCGGCCCTCGGCGAAGCTGTGCACCAGCTGTTTGGTGTCTGTCAGCTGCCAGATGAGATTGAGCTGCGCCAGGCTGAAGTCGGGCTCGGGCGCGAAGGAGCAGCGCAGAGTGGCGTCCGTGCCCACCAGGGCCACCACCGGGTCTTCAGGGACCAGAACCTCCAGGGCGCCTGGGGGCGGGAACGGAGGAGCGGGGCCGTGAGGAGGGGCGGGAACACCCGGGCCTCCCAGGTCCTCCTCCTACTTCCCCAGCTAATCCCAGGGTCTGTTACCGTTCCCTTTTAGGTCTGAGACCCAAAAGTAAGTGCCTGTGCTTCTCATTCATTAATTGAATCATTCTTTCCAGGAGAATATAGTGATCACCTACTATTTGCCTATGATGACGTTTTGAAATGCAACAGAGAACAAGGCCTAGGTTATGCCCCTATAGGGTTTACATTTTAATGGGAGAGAGGGACAAACTAGCACATAAATTTCCATTACTGTGTGATTAGGGGTATGAAGAGAGAAAATAAGCTAATAGATTAGAAAAGAGGGTCGTAGCTTTTCAAAAATCTGGTAGGTATCTTACAGCTGTCTGTGCTGCTAGCAATTTTCCCAGAAGTATATATTTTCAAAAATTGAGAAGAGGCGAGGTTCTAGAAAAGTATGCACCAAAATGTAAATAGTGGTTTTCTCTGTATGAGACAGGATTACAGGTACTTTCCAAAAAATGTATTTATTGTGTTTTGTTTTCCTAAATAAAGATGAATTTTTTATACAAAAAAGAAAAAGAAAACGGTCTACTCTAAATATGGCTATCAGGAATGCCCTTTCTAAACAGATGATATTAAGCTGAGATTTAAAGAGAATGAAAAAGACCTGGACAAACAAACAGCCAGGATGAGAGTGCTCCTGGCAGAGGGAATAGCAGGTGGGAAGGCCCAGAGACCCTGAGATGTCCAGTGTGGCTAAGCATCTGGATGGGAAGGACTTGTGAGACCAGGGAGGGAGCTTAGGTTTAATTCTGCATGCAGTGGGGGTTTTAATCAGGCCTGATCTGGGTTAAAAAAAAAACAACAACTTGCCATCGAGTCAATTCCGACTCACAGTGACCCTATAGAACAGAGTAGAGCTGCCCCATAGGGTTTCCAAAGAGCGGCTGGTGGATTCAAATTGCCGACTTCTTGGTTAGCAGCTTTAGCTCTTAACCACTGCACCACCATTCTTAAAACACACTGTGGCTTCTCTGTGGAGGCTGGATTGTAGGAGGGTGTCATGGATTGAATTGTGTCCCCCCAAAAATGTGTGTAGCACCTTGGCTAAGTCATGATTCCCAGTATTGTACGATCGTGTTATCTGATGTGATTTCCTTGTGTGTTGTAAACTCTACCGCTATGATGAGATTATATGTGACCTCCTTATGTGTTATAAATTCTATCACTGTGATGAGTTCATACTGATGAGGTTGACAAGATTAGTGTCTGAATGCCATCTCTTTTGAGATATAAAAGAGAGAAGTGAGCAGATACATGGGAATCTCATACCACCAAGAAAGAAGTGCCAGGAGCAGAGCACGTCCTTTGGACCTGAGGTTCCTGCGCAGAGAAGCTCCCAAACCAAAGGAAGATTGATGACATGGGCCTTCCTCCAGAGCAGATGGAGAAAGTGTTCCCCTGGAGCTGATGCCCTGAATTTGGGCTTATAGCCTACTGGACTATGAGACAATAAATTTCTCTTTGTTAAAACCATCCACTTGTGGTATTCCTGTTAGAGCAGCACCAGATGACTGAGACAGAGAGCAAGAGGGAAACCAGGGGGCTCAATTAGTTTATTTCAGCAGTTCCTGTAAGAAGTGGTGGCAGCCAGGCTTTGGAGGGCAGCAGTGGAGAAGGAGAGAAAGAGATAGGTTCAGAATTTATGAGAGGGTATCCACAGGACTTGCTGATGGCTAAGGTGAGGGAAGGGCAGAAGCACGAATCCCAGCATCCCAGGATCAATTCCATTCCCAGAGGCAGAGCCCACAACACAGGCAGAGCCCAGGACTTGTCCAGGGCTGGAGCCCCCAGAGAAACACCTCCCCCACCCAGGGTATGTTCCCCTGCCCCACCCCCGCCATCTCTCCTGTGCACTCACCCCCGCAGCCTCCCTACCCAGTCACCTCTGCCTCCATTCCACCTCTTCTTTTAGAGCCCTAGAAAGTTTGGTAGGGGTCCCTGATAGCCTTTCTTTGGACAGAGGCCCCCCCCGCCCCGGCACTGCCATTCTTGGGTAATGGTCAGACTAAGTGTGTGCTTTGGACACCAGCAAAGCAGGCAGAATCAAGAAGTGTGACAAACAGTCTTGCAAAAAAGCTAGTTGACTACAGCACCTATGAAAGTTTTCTTCCGTTTGGAAAAGCAAAGCATTTATTTTATGGTTGGCATTTTTATTGTGAATTAACACACAAGGTCATAATCTTTGCAGTGCATGGAGGTCTCGAAAGGTCTGAAGATGGCCCTGGCTCTCTTGCTGCAATCCCAAGTGCTCCAGATTAGCTAACTGGAATAGGGTGTCCTCCTTAAAGGGATGAAACCTGGAGGCACCCAGACAAAGCCTTTTCTCCTTCCAGAGAAGTCAGAGCAAGCATGGGTAGCGATGTCCAGCATCACCCCCTTGTGGCCACAAGATGGCACCAGACACTCAGCATTATCTTCCCTGTGGCTGAAGAAGCCAGTCTCTCCCTCTGAGCAAAATGTTGATTAGGATTTGAAATATGATGAGGATATTATTATTAAAGTAGCTACCATGACTGAGTGCTTACTGTGTGCCAAGCACTGTGTGGGAAGATTTACATCATTTATTCCACACGGTCTATACTGAGGATAGACCCTGCTCTTTGAGCAGGGGGAGGCAGGCAATGAGCAAGTAAACATACGCCAGGTGGAGGTGAATGCTAGGAAGAAGGAAGCAAGGTCAGGGATAGGGAAGGATGGAGGATGCTGTGCTATTTTAGACAAGGTGGCCAGGAAAGCCTTGCTGAGGAGGTGACATTTGCACAAAGACCTGAACAAAGTAAGTGGTCAAATCCTGCAGTTGTGTTGGGGCAGAAAGTTCTAGGCAGAGGGAACAGTAGGTACAAAGACCCTTAGGAGGGAGAATGCACAGCATGTTCAAGAAATAGCATCATCGCGGTGAGTGCTCCCAGTCCCGCAGAGTAGGGCTATGTCATGATTGTTGTTAGATGCCCTCAAGTTGGTCCCTGACTTGTGGTGACCCTAGCCCTGGTGGCATTGTGGTTAAGAGCTCAGCTGCTAACCAAAAGGATGGCAGCTCGAATCCACCAGCCAACTCCTTGAAACCCTAGGGGGCAGTTCTACTCTGTCCTATAGGGTTGCTATGAGTTGGAATTGACTCAACAGCAATGGGTTCTGCACAACAGAACAGAATGCTGCTTGGCCAATCCCATGATCAGCTGCAGATAAGACCATTGTGATCCATAGGGTTTTCATTGGCTGGTTGTTGGAGGTTGGTTGCCAGGCCTTTCTTCCTAGTCTGTCTTAGTCTGGAAGCTCCACTGAAACCTGTTCAGCATCATAGCAACACGCACACCTCCACTGACAGATGGGTGGTAGCTGCGTATGAGGTGCATTGACTGGAGATCAAACCCCAGTCTCCCACATGGAAGGTGTGAATTCTGCCACTGAACCGCCACTGCCTCACATACCATGATTACTATTTTATAATAGAGGAAGCTGAGGCTAAGAAAGGTCAAATATGTTGCCTGTTGGATCCCAGAGGTGGAAACGAGTGTGGACAGGGCACAGGCCCCAGCCCTGCTAGATAGAGATGGCTCGGCAGGACCCCAGGTGGGACTGGGAGCCCCCTTCACTCCCCACCATGATCACTGTCCCTCCCTCCCCTCCCCAGCTCTTCCCCTCACCTGTGAGGCAGAGCCACAGCACTCCCAGGGCCGTGGCCACACGCACACCCACACCAGGGCTACCCCGCTGATACCGCTGATACCGCATCTTCCCCTGAGGCAGCGACAGCTGGGATCTCCGTGGTGGAAGGCCGCCCCTGCCTGCGAGGAAGAGGAAATGAGGCCTTTGTCTCAAAAGGTCCTCCCCAGTCCCCTCCTACCTCCTCTCCCCTGGAGCCAGCTGGAGGAAGGCTGCAACTGCCCACTGGGAGGTCCTCCCTCCCTGGGCCTCCCATACCCCACAAGGCTCCCTGCTGGGAGATCTTTGTCAGAGATGCTGGCAGGAGGGAGTTGAGTTCCTGAGGAGGCTAGACCAGGGGAGGTGGAAAAGGGGCAGCTGGGATCCACCCTTTCAGCCCGAAGATGTTGGTATAAAATATAAGGAAGAAGAGGCAAGGGGGTAAATAAAGGCAAGGTTGGCAAGTTCAAGGCCTGCTCTGGGGGAGGACTGTGCACAGACCAGTTTGGCTGGAGGCAACAGCTGGTAGGGGAGAGTAAGAGCTGAGGCTGGAGCCAGACAGAGACAGGGGTCTGAACTTTATCCTGAAGCCAGCTGGGAGCCACTGAAGGCTTTTGAGCAGGGGGAATGATATAGTCAGACTTGCCCTCATGGAGATTAATCTGGCAGCATCTGCAGGATAAATGAGAAGGCTAGACAGGAGAGATGAGGCAGGCCTGGGTAAAAGTGACAGCATCTGGGGACATGGGAAGAAGGAGAGCAGTCAAGATGTCCACCGTCTTGAGCCCCAGGGACCAGGTAGGGTGCTCCCTGAGACAGGGAGCAGGAAGGGTTCAGTGTACGGTGTACAAAGTTAGCGCATTCGTGCAGAAACTTCCAGCGGAGAACTCTCAGAAGCAGCTGGAGTATGAGTGTGGGGCTCCAGAGATAGAGGACATTTGCTAGATTAATGTGAGACCGGTCAGAAGTGGGAGAGGTCAGGGCTGGGCTGACCCCTCATCTCTGGTGTCGGGCTGAGTTGAGAGGTGGATCTGTGGCTACTGGTCAGGCCTGAGCCAGGGCTCCCAGCCTTCCCTGGGCCCAGCCCTGCTTCCAATCCTGGCTGCCCCCCTAGGTGTTTGACTCCAGCAGGCAGCACACACTTTTCCCTGCATCCCACACAGAGAAAATCACTCATGCCACATCCTGATCAAGCCACAAGACCAGGGCTGATCATCCAGAATACACATGATGTCACTTCCTCATGACCACCCTGGGAGATGGGCCAGGCAACTCGGTCCCATTTTGTAGGAGGAAAAAATTAAAACCCAGATATCTGGTGTGACTTCATTCATGTCGTGTGATTTACCAGTTAGCAGAGCTGAGAAGAGTTCAGGTCAGGTCCTTAACCTCCTACCACACCTTTATGCCCTTCCACAGAGCAAACCACATCAATAACCATTAGCATCAATTCCAGTCACCGGCACCCAACCTCAGCCCCTCCAATCCCAGCCAAGCCCCCCCCCCCCCACATACATCCAGCAGCTGGGCTGTGGGACTCCCCATCTCTCAGCCAAGCCAAGTGCATCCTGCCCTGGTACCCGCCTCCCTCCCCCAGCTGTCCGCTGTGGGGAAGCCCTGAGCAGCTACTTCCTTCCCAGATGCTTCCGCTCCAAAATCTAGCAGCCTCAAAGCTTTGCCACCTGCTGAGTCAGCAGCCTTCCCACTCCATTCATAAAGGCACCCTTGGAGGGCACCCACATCCCGCCCTTTGAGGGCCACCATGGCCCACAAGAAAACCTAGCCCCTAGGAAGCTGCCTGCTGTGCCTGCCACCCACCACAGGAAGGGCTAAAGATTAAGGAGCGCCCAGATTCCAAGTCTTCCTTCTTGTCTTTCACCCTCAGGCAGAACCAAGTCCTGCCTGTTCTTCCTGGGCCGCCTCCCTCACCCTCCCCATTGCTGCGCACGGCCACCATGTCCCACCCTGACCTGTGCTCACCAGGTTCTCCTGACCCTCCGAGAGCCCACTCATTGGCTCTGCTATCTCCACTCTTTCCATGCCAATGCTTCTCTAAGGTGCCTTCTCTTGGGACCTAAGACAGGAATCCGCTCATGTCTACCCCTGCTCAAGAACGTTCCATGGCTCCCCATTCACTACAGAAGTAAGCCCACATTCCTCTGCCTGGCACTCAAGACCCTTCTAGTGACTGGCTCTTCCATACATGAAGCTAATTCCTGCCACTGGGTTTTGCCCCCCAGGGTTTCCTGGGAATGCCTGTCTGCCACTTCTGTGAATGTGGGGGGATCAGGGAGCTCCTCTCTCCTAAGAAGACCAACCAGGGCTCCCCAAGGGCCTAGCTGTCCTTCTTTCCAGAGAGAGAATGAGGGGGCTCCCAAGGGTGGGCATTGGGCTTGCTCTCCTGCTGATTCCTCCCCTAGACCCTGGCCTAGGAAGCCCATAGTCATGGTCCACCCTAGAGAGAAGAAGCCTGACAGCCCAGAACCTGAGAATTCCATAGCACCAGAGACTCCTAAGCCAACAGCTGGGTGCCAGGAGCTGCTCAGAGATGGGGGGCAGGGGTGGTGGCCTGAGAAAGGGATCACTGCCCATCTGGACAGACAGGCGGCCCCGGTACACAGCCACATGGAGACACATGACCTCATGATGCACCCACGTCATTGCAGCCCACCTTTTCCACAAAGGGGAATTCTCATCCCCAGGGGGACTGCCCTAGGGTCTGCTTGTGCCACCTCTCCCAGCGAGTCACCAGCCAGCCCTCCCTCCCTCCTCCTCTCTCCCAGTCCCAGCCCCACATGGGAACTCCAGGAGCCCTGCTAGGAAAGACCACAGAGTGCCCTGGACTTTCACAGAGAAGCAGAAGGGAGGAGTCTAGGCCACCATCGGCCTGAGGTGCAGCCGGTGCCTCTAATCCCAGCAGAGGTGGAGCCACAGGGAAGCTCCCAAGAGATGACCCAAGGAGCCCCCATGAAACCCAAGCCAAAAAACAAGGGCCCAGACTGGGCTCTGGATTCAGGACCTGGGGATGCCCAAGAGGGACTCCTTCCCCCTCACCATGACCACCAGCATCAGCCCATATCCTCCTAATCCCGGCTTCCTCCCAATCCGTGCAGGGGCTGCATAGGCACCACTTCCCACAAAGTGGACAAGAAAGGGCAGAGGGATACAGAGCTCCAAAAACACCACTTAAGCCCCTGGATCCAGCTATACATGAAGCAAGCTGCACACCTAGACTGCCCAGATACTTGAGCCAATCATTTTTTTTTTCCCCTTCAGCTAGTATGAACTAGGTTTCTACAGTGAAACCAGTGAGAGCTGGAACTCGACGGGCCTGCCTTGTTTTTCCATGCCTCCCAAGTTTTCCACCTTTGACAGGGTGCAGGCTTACCACTTTTCTATCACTCTCTATTGGTAGAAAATATTTTCATTTTCCTTCTCTGACAGGTTTATGCCTCACACGGGTTCCAGCTTTTGCAGGTTTTACTGTATTATCTGCAACTGAAAGCATTCTCCAATATACATTCATTCATGTGTTCAGTAGGTCATTTAACTCTTGCCTTGGGGCAGGCGCTGGGGACAGAGAGATGAATAAGCTCTGTATCCATCCTCAAGGAGCATGCATTCCACTAGGGAAGATGGACACACACACAAATCATCACAGTTCAGTACAGTATACTATACAAGATACAGTGAGGGCTACTTGAGGCACCTCCGAGACAAGGTAACCCCAAAGCTGAGTCCTGAAAAATGATGAGCGGTTCCCCAGGTGGATAGGCTGGGAAAGGTGGCCCCCTTCCCAGCCCCAAAAGACCTGTTCTCCTGGCACTGTCTGTCTGCCTCTCAGCCAGATTGCCTTGAAATAGTAGAAAGTGAGCCCAAAGCTTGGGGTTCTAGTCCCAGCTCTGATACTTTGCTATGTAATCTTAAGCAGGTGACTGTGGGATCCCTTTTCTGAGTTCAATGCTTCCATCTATGAAAAAAGAGCTTTGCTGGACACTCTCAGAACTTCATCAGCACCTTAAGCCTTCATGTACTACATCCTTAAAGTTTAGCCAATTAGCTGCCATGCAGGTCACGGTGAAATGTACAAAGTGACTGTGGCATTAGCCACTAGTTTTCCCCCTTACACTCATTCTCCCCTTCTTCTGTAGAATTTTTAGATAGGCTCATGGCCACTCAGCTAAAGACTACAGATCCCAGCCTCCGTTACAGCTGGGTGTGGACATTTTCTGGCTAATACGATGTGAGAAGAACCAGTGTGTACAACTTCCGGGTCACACCTTAAAGAGAGGGAGCAACCCTCTCCTTCTTCCCTCTCCCACTGGCTGGAACACAGATGTGGTGAGCCATGGGGACCACACTGTCAAAGGCAATACCATGGGGACTGCAGAGCAGCAAGATAGAAGGACCCTGAGGGCTTACCATCTGAACTAATATTAGGAGCCATTTCTCTTAACTTTAAACGAATAAAATACGTAGAAATAATTTTAACCAGGGAGGCAAAAGACTTGCACACTGAAACCAATAAAATATTGCTGAAAGAAGTTAAAGAAGACCTAAATAAATGGAAAGACATCTCATGTTCATGGATTGGAAGATTTAATATTGTTAAGTTATCAGTACTACCCAAAGCAATCTACAGATTCAGTGCAATCCCTACCAAAATTCCAGCAGCTTTTTTTGAATTTGAGAAAATTCAGATGGAATTGCAAGGCACCCCAAATAGCCAAAACAATCTTGAAAAAGAAGTACCAAGCAGGAGAACCCACACTTCCTGATTTCAAAATGTACTATAAAGCTATAGTATAAGGATACATAGATTGGTAATGGTCTAAGGACAGACATATAGACCAATGGAATAGAATTGAGAATCCAGAAATAAACCCATACATCTATAGGCAATTGATTTTTGATAAAGATGCCAAGTTCATACAATGGGGAAAGAATAGTCTCTTCAACAAATGGTACTGGGACAATTATACCCTCACATGCAAAAGAATGAAGCTGGACCTCACTTCATATACAAATATTAACTAAAAATAAATGAATGACCTAAATATAAGAACTAAACCCAAAAAATCTTAGAAGAAAACATAAAAGCTTCAAGACCTTGGTTCTGACAATGGATTTTTAGATATAGCACCAAAAGCATGAGCAATAAAAGACAAAATAGATAAATTAGACTTCATCAAAATTAAAAACTTTGGGGCATCAAAGGACTTCATCAAAAAAGTGAAGAGACAACCTACAGAATGGGAGAAAATATTTGGTAACTATATATCTGATAAGGGTTTAATATCCAAAATATATAAAGTACTCCTATAATTCAAAAACAAAAAACACAATCCAATTAAAAATGAGCAAAGGATTTGAATAGAAATTCCTCTAAAGAAGACATACAAATGACCAATAAGCACGTGAAAAGATGTTCAACATCATTGGTCATTGTTGTTGTTAGGCACCATCAGGTCAGTTCTGACTCATAGTAACCCTACATACAACAAAAAGAAACACCGCCCAGTCCCGCACCATCCTCACAATTGCTATGTTTGAGCCCATTGTTGCAGCCACTGTGTCAATCCTTCTCATTGAAGGTCTTCCTCTTTTTCACTGACCCTCTACTTTATCAAGCATAGTATCCTTCTCCAGGGACCGGACCCTCCTGATAACACGTCTAAGGTATGTAAGACAAAGTCTCGCCATCCTTGCTTCTAAGGAGCATTCTGGCTGTACTTCTTCAAAAAACAGATTTGTTCATTCTCCTGGAAGTCCAAGGTATATTCAATATTCTTTGCCAACACCATAATTCAAAGGCATCGATTTTGCTTTGGTCTTCCTTATTCACTGTCCAGCTTTTGCATGCATATGAGGTGGTTCAAAATATAGTTTGGGTCAGGTGTACCTTAGTCCTCAAAGTGACATCTTGGCTTTTAACACTTGAAAGAGGTCTTTTGCAACAGATTTGCCCAATGCAATACACTGTTTGATTTTTTGACTGCTGCTTCCATGGGCGTTGATTGTGGATCCAAGTAAAATGAAATCTTTGACAATATCAATGTTTTCTCCGTTTATCATGATATTTCTTATTGGTCCAGTTGTGAGGATTTTTGTTTTCTTTATGTTGAGGTATAATACATACTGGAGGCTGTAGTCTTTGATTTTCATCAGTAAGTGCTTCAAGTCCTCTTCATTTTCAGCAAGCAAATTTGTGTCATCTGCATATCGCAGGTTGTTAATGAGTCTTCCTCCAATCCTGATGCCATGTTCTTCTTCATATAGTCCAACTTCTCGGATTATTTGCTCAGCATACAGATTGAATAAGTATGGTGAAAGGATACAGCCCTGACACACACCTTTCCTGACTTTAAACCACTCAGTAACCCCTTGTTCTGTTTGAATGACTGCCTCTTGGTCTATGTACAGGTTCCACATGAGCACAATTACTAAGTGTTCTGGAATTCCCATTCTTTGCGATGTTATCCATAATTTGTTATGATCCACACAGTCAAATGCATTTGCATAGTCAATAAAACACAGGTAAACTTCTTCCTGATACTCTCTGCTTTCAGTCAAGTTCCATCTGACATCAGTAGTGATATCCCTCATTCCACGTCCTCTTCTAAATCTGGCTTGAATTTCTGGCAGTTCCCTGTCAATGTCCTGCTGCAACCATTTTTTAATTATCGTCAGCAAAGTTTTACTTGTGTGTGATATTGTTTGATAATTTCCGCATTCTGTTGGATCACCTTTCTTTGGAATGGGCACAAATATGTATCTCTTCCAGTCGGCTGGCCAGGTAGCTGTCTTCCAAATTTCTTGGCATAGACACGTAAGCACTTCCAGCGCTGCATCTGTTTGTTGAAACATCTCGATTGGTATTCTGTCAATTCCTGGAGCCTTGTTTTTCACCAATGTCTTCAGTGCAGCTTGGACTTCTTCCTTTAGTACCATCGGTCTTGAACCTATGCTATCTCCTGAAAAGGATGAACGTCGACCAATTCTTTTTGGTCCAGTGACTCTGTGTATTCCTTCCATCTTCTTTTGATGCTTCCTGCATTGTTCAATATTTTGCCTATCAGAAAAGAAAAAAAAAAAAAAAAACCTCATTGCCATCGAGGCAATCCTAACTCATAACAACTCTATAGGATAGAGTAGAACTGCTCCACAGGGTTTCCAATGAGTAACTGGTGGATTCAACCTGCTGACCTTTTGCCCATAGCACCCTTCAACATTGCAACTTGAGGTTTGAATTTTTTTTTAGTTCTTTCAGCTTGAGAAATGCTGAATATGTTCTTCTCTTTTGGTTTTCTAACTCCAGGTCTTTGCACACTTAATTATAATACTTAGTCTTCTCACGCTGCCCTTTGAAATCTTCTGTTCAGCTCTTTTACATGATCATTTCTTCTGTTCTGTTTAGCTACCGTATGTTCAAGAGCACGTTTCAGAGACTCTACTGACATCCATTTTGGTCTTTTCTTTCCTTCCTGTCTTTTTAAGGACCTTTTGTTTTCTCTATGTGTGATACCCTTGATGTCATACTACAACTTATCTGGTCTTCTGTCATTAGTGTTTGGTGAGTCAAATCTATTCTTGAGATGGTCTCTAAATTTAGGTGGGATACACTCAAGGTCATACTGTGGTTCTCGTGGACTTGTTTTAATTTTCTTCAGCTTTAACTTGAACTTGCATAGATCAGTTGACGGTCTGTTCCACAGATGGCCCCGGCCTTGTTCTGACTGATGATATTGAGCTTATGTCTTCCACGCACTGCCAATCAGTCGATTCCAACTCGTAGTGGCACCATAGGGTTTCCAAGGCTGTAAATCTCTAAGGAAGCAGACTGCCACATCTTTCTCCCAAGGAGTCGCTGGTGGTTTTGAACCACCAATCTTTTGGTTAGCATTCAATCGCTTTATCCACTGTGTATATCTTAAATACAGCCCACTGTCTGTTTTTGTTTTGCCCACCAGTTAAGAATGGTTTTAAATGGTTTAATTTTTATCATTAAATATTAAACATTTTTAAATGGTTAGGAAAAAAATCAAAGGAATAATATTTTGTGCCATGTGAAAATTATATGACATTCAAATTTCAGTGTCCATTAATAAAGTCCCACTGGAACACAGCCACACCCCTTCATTTACTTATTGTCTAGGGCTTTTTTATGCTACAAGGGCAGAATTAAGTAGTTGGAACAGAGACCATATGGTCCACACAGTCTAAAATGTTTACTATCAGGCCCTTTGCAGAAGAAGTTTGCTAACCCTGATACATCTTCACCCTCCCTCTTTCTCTCCATCTCTGCCTCTCTCCTTGGTCTTCCAAGTTTTGCCTGGATAACTACAAAGCCCTCCTCACTGGTCTCCCCACTTTCTCTCTTGCCCCCCTAAATTCTATACTCTACTGTATTCTCTACACAGTGGCCAGAACACTTGCTTTAAAAACATAAACTGAATCATGTCACCACCTCCTTCCCCACCCTCAACATTGAATCCCAGAAATATAAAATCTAAAATGATAAAGATTATGGAAGAAAAAATAGGGACAATGCTAGGAGCCCTAATACACAGCATAAACAGAACACAAAACATTACTAACAATGCACAAAGATCAGAAGAGAAACTAGATAACTGCGAGCTCCTAAAAATCAAACACTTATGCTCATCAAAAGACTTCACCAAAAGAGTAAAAAGACAACCTACAGACAGGGAAAACATTTTTGGCCAAGACAAATCCGATCAGCATCTAATCTCTAAAATCTATAAGATACTGCAAAACCTCAACAACAAGAAGATAAACAACCCAGTTAAAAAAATGGGCAAATGATATGAACCGGCACTTCAGTAAAGAAGACATTCAGGCAGCTAACAGATACATGAGGAAATGCTCACCATCATTAGCCATTAGAGAAATGCAAATCAAAACTACAAGGAGATACCATCTCATCCTAACAAAGCTAGCATTAATCCAAAAAACATGAAACAATAAATGTTGGAGAGGTTGTCGAGAGACTGGAACACTTATACACTGCTGGTGGGATGTAAAATGGTACAACCGCTTTGGAAATAGATTTGGCGCTTCCTTAAAAAGCTAGAAATAGAAGTACCATATGACCCAGCAATCCTACTTCTTGAAATATATCCTAGAGAAATAAGAGCTGTCACATGAATAGATATATGCCCACCCGTGTTCACTGTGCACTGTTCACAATAGCAAAAAAAAAAGATGGAAACAACCTAGGTGCCCACCAACTGATGCAAATGGATAAACAAATTATGGTATATACCAGTGGAATACTACACAAAGATAAAGAACAACGATGAATCCGCTAAACGTCTCACAACATGGATGAATCTGGAAGGCATTATGCTGACCAAAATTAGTCAGTCGCAAAAGGTCAAACATTGTAAAAGACCACTATTATAGGAACTCACGAAAAGGTTTAAACACAGAAGAAAACATTTTTTGATGCTTATGAGGGTGGGGAGGGAGGGAGAGGGGAATTCACTAACTAGATAGTAGACAAGTATTATCTTAGGTTAAAGGAAGGACAACACACAATACAGGGGAAGTCAGCACAAGTGGACTAAACCAAAAGCTAAGAAGTTTCCTGAACACAACCAAACACTTTGAAAGACAGAGTAGCAGGGGCTGGGGTCTGAGGACCATGCTTTCAGGGGACATCTACATCAACTGGCATAACAGAGTTTATTAAGAAAATGTTCTGCATCCCACTTTGGTGAGTGGTGTCTGGGGTCTTAAAAGCTTGCAAGCGGCCATCCAAGATGCATCAATTGGTCCCAACCCACCCGGAGCAAAGGAGAATGAATAGCACCAAAGACACAAGGAAAATATTAGCCTAAGAGACAATAGGGCCACATAAACCAGAAACTCCAACAGCCTGAGACCAGAAAAACAAGATGGTGCCAGGCTACTACCAATGACCACCCTGACAGGGAACCAACAGAGAGTCCCTGATGGAGCAAGACACAAGTGTGGTGCAGAACTCAAATTCACATAAAAACACCAGACTTAAGGGGGAAAAAAAAAATTGAATCCCCAGGGCTGTTCATTTCACGTGGGAGAAAATCCCAGTCCCGCATGGCCCCCAGAGCCCTGCCTGCATTCCCTGCCTCACCACCTCCCATTTGCCTCCCCCTGGTCCCACAGTGGGCCTCTTCTAGTTCCTCCAACATGCAACACTCTTTCCTACCTCACAAGGTCTTTGAAAACAGTTCCTCCTTCCTGGATGATATGGGTAACACTTCTTCATCCTTAGGTCACCTTAGCAGAAAAGCTGGGTTAGAGATCTGACACTCTTAGAAGACCTCTGTTATGGACCACATCCAGTTTGTTCTCATGTCAGACTGGAAGCTCCCTGATCAGGAACCATGCCTGCTTTATTTGCCACTGCAACCCTAATTCCAGCAAGAAATGGGGCTCAATGCATTGCTCGATGAATGAATGAATGCATGCGTTTGCTTGATGAATGAATGAATGCATGCGTATGTCCATGTGTGTGCTGCTAGATACAGAGATGGATGGGTGGATGTTTGTAAGCTGGAAAATAGTCTGGAAACCCGATAGTGAACCCAACCCTGGGGTGGGAATGAGAGTAGGAGTCTACTTCCACTTTCCTGATACACTTCTCTAGTTTTAACAACGAGTGTGTAACTCTTTGGCAACTAACACAAGAAAAAAGCAAAACAGCTACATCAAAGACATGGTGTGGGTTTTAGACCTGGCTCCAGCACTAACTTGCCAGGCTCCCTGGAGCAGACCCCTTGCCCTCTGGGTCTTTGTCTCCTCAGTCATCAAAGGAGGAGCCCGGCCACCACTCCACGCTGTGACCATGATCAATTGCTGGGCTGGTGTAGTCACCAGAGGCTTCAGGGAACAAGTGGCTCTGGAGTCAGAGAGGCAAGTTCAAATCTAAACTCTACCACCTCCTAGTCGTGTGACTTTGGGAAAATATCCTCTCTCAGTCTCAGTTTTGTCATTTGAAAAGTGGGGACTATAAACCCTACCTTTATAGGAAAGGAGCCCTGGGGACACAGCGGTTAAGCACTCAACTGCTAACAGAAAGGTCAGCGGTTCAAACCCACCAGCTGCTCTGCAGGAGAAAGATGTGGCAGTCACCTTCTGTAAAGATTAATGCCTTATGTCTGGGGTCTTAAAAGCTTGCAAGCGGCCATCTAAGATGCATCAATTGGTCCCAACTACCTCGAGTAAAGGAGAATGAAGAACACCAAAGACACAAGAAAGTATCAGCCCAAGAGACAGAAAGGGCCACATAAACCAGGGACTTCATCAGCCTGAGACCAGAAGAACTAGATGGTGTCCGGCTTTCACCAATGACTGCCCTGACAGGGAACACAACAGAAAGCCCCAGATGGAGAGGAGAAAGGTGGGGTGCAGAACTCAAATTCTAGTAAGAAGACCAGACTTAATGGTCTGACTGAGACTGGAGGAACCCTGGAAAGCACGGCCCCTGGATTCTCTATCAGCCCAGAACTAAAACAATTTCCGAGGCCAACTCTTCAGACAGGGATTGGACTGGACTGTGGGACATAAAGTGATACTTGCAGGGAGTGTGCTTCTTAGCTCAAGTAGATAAAAGAGACTAAACGGGCAGCTTCTGTCTGGAGGTGAGATGGGAAGGCAGAGAGGGTTAGGAGCTGGTTGAATGGACATGGGGAATCAGTGGTGGAAAGGAGGAGTGTGCTGTCACAGTATGGGGAGAGCAATTAGAGTCACATAACAATGTATGTATAAATTTTTGTATGGGGAAAAAAAAAGATTAATGCCTTAGAAACCCTATGGGGCAGTTTTACTCTGTCCTATAGGGTTGCTACGAATCGGAATCAACTCAATGGCAAAGGGTTTTTTTTTTTTGACCCTTATAGGATGATTCTAAGACTCTACTGGTACATCTATATCTAAATGGGTTTTTTTTGGCAGTACTCATTAGGTCAGTTTAGATATATTTACTCTGTTGAGTCTTATAATCATCCTATCGGGGTTGAAAAAAAACCCCATTGCTGTCAAGTTGATTTTGACTCATAGTGACCTTGTACGACCAAGTAGAACTGCCCCATAGGGTTTCTAAGGAGCAGCTGGTAGATTCAAACAGCCAACCTTTTGGTCAGCAGCCTAGCTCTTAACCACTGCACCACCAGGGCTCCAATGAGTACTGCCATGGACTCTATAAATGGGCAAGGCCTGGGGACAGAGGTGAGGAGGGTCTCCAGTGTTCCCTGGGAACAGTCTCATTCTTGGCCTTCCCTTTTCCTGGTTATCTGAGTCAGTGTGGGCCTTTTGTGTTCAAGGCTGTCAACTGGGCACCATTCCCCAGCCCCGTGATCCCACCCAAGAGGAGAAATCAGTTCTTCCTCTCACAGTGATTTCTGTGTGAGTCAGGACAGCAGTGTGTCATCAGGGCCAGCCCAGCAGAGCCGGCCAAGGTCTTTTTGGCATTCTCCACTTGCTTCCCCTGTGGCTTTAGGAACAAGGAAGCGAGGACAACAGGACAGAGCTGAGCTCTGGCCTTCCCACACCCACCGTCCCCATCACACTCCCACTCTCCGCACTGAGGTCAGGGCTTCAGAACCTGGACAAACCACGGGGAATCCACAGAGCCATCTCAGTGGGTCTGAGAACATGGTGAGACTTTTGTTGCAGCAGCCGGCCCGCCTTTCACATCCTCTCTGGCTGAGCGACTATCCCAAATCGAGTGTGCATCTTCTGACCACCCAGCAGCCATTTGACAGGGCAGCTGACACCATCTTGGAACCGGAGGTGCGTGCAGATCTGTACACATGGATGCGCACGTGTGTGTGCAGAAACACACAAACACCACACACATCAATGAAAGCACAGAGCTCTGAAAAGAGGGAAAGCCACACTGAGCTCAGAGGAGATCCTCCCAAAGAGGGCGGAGAAGGAGGGGAGTGGAGAGAGCAGGAGACCAAGTCAGAGGGAGGGCCCGGGGGTCAAGCACTGGCAGGCCTGCGGCACGCACATCTGTATTCGCTCAATATCTGCTGAATCCTGCTAGATGCCCACCTAAATGAGCCCAGAAATTCCACTCTCCCACGCCCCACTGCCCTGGAAGCCTTTCTCAGGAGTGCAGCCGGCCCCACCAGCCCTCAGAGTTTGAAGGCCACTTGGAGTTCACCTGGTCCAGTTGCCATCTTCATGCTGATTGCACAGACGGACAGGAATTTGAGCCCAGAGTGGGAGGCAGGCAGGGGGAGACAGGCGGCCGGCCCAAGCTCAGTCACCTTCAGAGGTGACTAAGAGGCAGCTCACGAATGTCCCCGGGCTGGATTTCTCACCAGTCAAATGGAATCCTCATGCAGCCTTGTGGGCATGCCTGACCAGTAGTAAATGACTCGGCTTCTCTGAGACTCAATCCTACATCTCTAACACAGAGATAACCATCCCCCCCCTACAGGGCTGCTGTGAGAATAGGAATCTACCTAGAGGATTTAGGAAAGCGCCTCACACCAAAACAGTGGTTTTAATTGTTACTACTGCTGTTATTATTGCCTTGGGCCCGGGGACGGGCCCACTGGCACCCTCTGCATTGGAACCTCCCCCCTCGCCACCCCCAGCCAAGACCTCCTCTGTTGGAGTGTACATCTAGGTCCCTGGGACCATTACACGGTCTATGTCCCCCTTCCCACCTACAATCCCATCTTCACAAACCACCCCCATCTCCACCCCAGCTCCAAGCAGCAAACACAGGACTCCATCTCTGTGTCTAGCCCATTCCTATGGTCCTCTCCCCTTCTTCCCTTCCAGAAGCCAGGCCCCAGCACCAAGCATTGTGAGCTCCAGCTCCTACTGTCCCTATTGTTGCCACACCCCTCAGTACAGGGCCTCCACCCAGCACACTTTCCAGTGCCTCCCCTGGGGGAGTCCCAGTTTCCAGGAGCTAGGTTGACTTGAGGGGTGATCTGGACCCCCTGCTTCCCAGACATAGTATTTCTCCCTGCTCTATGGTTCCCCAACCAAAAATGTTTCCATTCTCCACTCCCAGAGGGCTTCCCTCCAACACACTCTCTCTGTTTGAGTGGAAGACCACATGCCCAAAGGCAGTAAGGGTGTGGCGGAGGCATCCATTCACAGGACCGCAGAGAGACTGAGAAGGAGAAGGGGGACAGCTAGCTGAGAGCACTGGTCAGAACTGGAGGGTGTAGGAGGAGCTGCTGGAGGCATCAGTGTGGCCAGAACTCTCAGCAATGGTCCCAGCGGTTCACCCCAGTCAGGCCTGCCCTCTCCCAGGCCCTCAGATGAGTCCTCTCTGCCTCCCTGGGGGAATCCTTGGATCATCTCACCAGGCTCCAGAACGAGGGGTGAAGCCTGTGCCTAACTCCGGAGTGGCAGAAAGAGCCAGCTCTGGAAGCAGACTACCCTGGACTTGCCTCCCAGCTCCACTGCTTGCCAGCTGTGTATCTTTGGGCTTGTTGCTCGCCCTTTTTGGGCCTCAGTTGGAGTCGCTGGGTAGTGCAAATGGTTAAACCACTTGGCTGCTAACCAAAAGGTTGAAGGTTTAAATCTACCTAGAAAAGCCTTGGAAGAAAACCTGGTAATCTACTTCCAAAAAACCAGTCCCTGAAAACCCTATGGAGCACAGTTCTGTGCTAATGCACATGGGGTTGCCATGAGTCAAAATCAACTCGAAGGCATCTGTTCATTTTATTTTAGTTTTGTACAATGATGCTAGTGATACCCTGCCTCATAGGACCGCTACGATGCTTAAATGAGATGATGTCTGGTAAGTTCAGCACAGCCCCACTGCCATAACCTGCAAACCCAATGCTCCCCTCTGGAACCTCACACTGCAGAAGCTGCAGGACTCCGGGGTGGCGAGGGAGGGCTGTGTACAGCACATGTGGCCCTCTCCCAGCTGCTCTCTTGTTCTGCGTCAACACGAAAATACTCCATAACCAAGCCCGTTGCTGTTGAGTCGATTCTAACTCATAGGGACCCTATAGGGCAGAACAGAACTGCCCCATAGGGTTTCCTAGACTGTATGTAAGTCTTTACAGAAGCCGACTGCCACATCTTTCTCCTCTGGAGAGGCTGGTGGGTTCAAACCACTGACCTTTCTGTTCGCTGCTGAGCACTTAACCACTGCGCCACCAGGGTTCCTTAACAACAACAACATCATGGTAATTCTGTTTAACTTTGCTGGTGGCCCTCCCTGCCACTCCCGCCCTGGGGATGTGGGAAAAGGACAGCAATGAAAGCCACCCACTGAAAGGCTAAGCTCATGGGCAGTGACATCATTCTCCCTGCCCTTCTTCCTCTCCCTTGACCCCATGACTCAGGTCCACAGCTCAGCAGCCCCTGTATGATCATAATCTCAGAGGCTCCTTTGATTTCGGCCATTTCTCTGCACACATCCCAAAGCCCTTATGTCTAACCAAGAACCAGCTGGCAACAGGCCAGACACTTGTTCTACATCACTTCCCAGGTGTCTCTTTGGGCACTGGGAAATCCCAGCTCTAGTTTCTGTGATCACGCTGCAACTCTGACCTGGAACAGTATTGCCCAACTCAGTGTCAAACCCAAATCCTACTCCAAAGAATGAAGATGGACTACTCCAGAGAAGGCCAAAGTCGGAGGATGGGGAATTCCCACAGAAATGTTCAGAAGTCCACCTCACCAGAATAAGGACACAGCCTCCCCAGAGGACTACTTTGAAGGAACAGCACTTCTATAACTGCCCTTTTCGTAAATACAAAAGTGCCCCAACCTAGCTGTGGGCATCTGAGCATCTCAGATATTCAGCTAACCTGCTTCTGTGGGGTACCTGGGCAGAGTTGTAAGAGGGCCAGGGGCAGGAAGGAAAACCAGGCCCTCAAATCCCAACACCTTTTCATCCTTAGGCTTGCGTTAACACAGGCTTACCTCTAACAAGCATGATGGGCTGATTTCTCCAGTACAGGAGTCTAAAGGCAGCACAGTCATTAGAAAGCTTACTAGAGGCAGGCAGGAGAATCATGAGTGATGACCTTTTCATTCTGGCCCTCAAGTCAGTTCTGACTCATAGCAACCCCATATGTGTCCGAGTAGAACTGTGCTCCACAGGGTTTTCAATGGCTGATTTTTCAGAAGTAGATTGCCAGGCCTTTCTTCCAAGGCACCTCTGGGTACACTCTAACCTCCAACCTTTTGTTTAGCAGCCGTTTGCCATCTGCAACACCCAGGGACACTAATGTCATTAAGGAGACAGAAGACCTCCAAAGATCAATCGCGGGATCGATACAAGCATTGCTGAGGCTGCTTAGTGCAGGGACAAAAGCTTACTCCCTCAAGAGTTCCTGCGCCATCCACTGCCATCGAGTCCATTCTGACTCATAGCGACCGCATAGGGTTTCCAGGGCTGTAAATCTCTACGGAAGTAGACTGCCACATCTTTCTCCGAAGGAGCCGCTGGTGGTTTTAAACTGCCAACTTTTCAGTTAGCAGTTGATGGCTTGCCATATGACCCCTTATTGTAAAAACTGATGTTCACAGTGCTAATCCAAAAAGTCAGGAAGAAAAATTTCATTGACATCAGGACACTCAATTTAAGTAGAGTGGGATGTATACAATATTGGGGAGAAAGGTTTCCCGGCGCAACCAGTAACATAAAAAGTGTAAGCACTTGAGCTGGGGAACTCCAGATATCAGGAAAGTGTACTCACCCAAAATACTCTCCTGCCTAAAGCAAGCTGGAAATATGAACCACCACTTCATACCCCACAGCCCATAGCCCTCCACCCCTCCCTGGCACTCAGATCAGCCCAATCCAGACTGACATGTTTAGACTTCAATTTCAAGTTTAGACTTCAATTTCCCCGGCCTCCAAAAGTGCCCCACCTATTTGCAGGCCCCCACACTACAAGGAAGGCTTCCTGCATTAGATTTCCTAGGGAATTCTGGGCGGCCAGAGGGAATTAGAGACAGGCTGAACTAAATAAGGGACAATCTTAAAGACAAAAACAACTTCATTACTTTCTAATACAGAAACTCACTGCTAAAGACAGGTTTATAAGAAAAAGACCTGGGTGGGGCCTTTAATTTAATGAAGAAATAAGACTCGTTTACAATTATCCACATCCAATTTGAAGGTAAATAGCTTGTCTCAATTAAGTCAAACAACAACCCCCCACCCCCACCCCCCACCCCACGATCTTCTTTGCTTTGCCATTTGCTTGACCTTCCCCCTCAAGGACAGATAGATCCCGTATATGAGTCATCCATCACGCATTTCTCATTAGGGCAAGTTTTTGGTTAGAAATAAATTCCCTTTTCTGGCAGGTCACTGGCGGCAGCTCAGCAGCAGCGACTGAGGGCCCTGGGGCGCTGGATCCAGTCTCCTCCTCTCTAATAATGACCCCACCCTACTTTCCCTACAAGAGTAGTCCTACCTTCTCCTTCAGCAGTGCTCCCCACCTTCCCCACCTTACGCCATCCACCATTCTCCTTGAGACTTCCCCAGCCAAAACTGTCCCATCCCGCTTCCTCCAAACCCCCTGATCTGCCTCGGCCTCTACCTGCCCCCATCAACACCTACACCCCCTCCTCTCCGGCCAGCTGTCCCTATTCATCCTTCTCAGAATCAGTCTCCTCCGTGCCCACTTCTGCCTGTGGAACCCCCTCAATCGTCCCCGCCAGGGCCAAGCTGAGTGAGCCCCCTGCCCCTAACCACTTGGCTCCTGCCCCCATTGGCCGGTGGTCTATTAACCTCTGGGTGTTTCCCTCCGCAGGGCTCTGGAGGCTCTGCTTCTCTCCTGGCCCCAGCAGGCGGCTTCGTTAAGCTTTTCAGAATCATCAGACACGGTGACAGATCTGACTCGATTCCCCCGCCACACCCGGGGCCTCCGTAATTCCAGTTACCCACCCAGCCTCCTCCAGCTGCTTCCCCGGTGCCGGCAGGTCCGACTGTGCCCCAGCTCCCTCTCTTCTGGAGGGAAAAGGAGGCTTGGCTGGGGCTGGGTAGGATCCTGGCTGCCCCAGCTCCCTCTGGGCCCTAGAGCCAGAGATTCGGCCCCGGGGGCTCACCGTGCTCGCGTGCGAAGGCCAGCCCGGGCCCAGGAGAGAGGACTGGGTGTGGGTTCCCCTGCGAGGGAGGGGGCGCATCGCTCCGGGCCATAACAACCCTGTAGCAGAAGCGCCGGCCCAGGCTTCCGCCGCCTCCGGCCGGGCACGGCCGCAGACAAAGGCAGTCCCCACCCCGCTGCCGGCCGCGCCACGCAAGCACTCACCGCGCCGCGCCGCGCCGACTCCCGGGACTCGGGGACGCGGCAGAGCGCAGTTAGTCGCCACAGCTGCCGAGAGGCCGAACCTGAACGGGGGCCCCGGGAGGCCCGGGAGGCCGAGGGGCGGGGCGGCTGGAGAAAGCCGGCGGAAAGACCGCCGGGCTGCGCCCCAGAGGCTGGATTGGCCCCGCGGCGGCAGACTGGGGCAAAGGCCTAAGCCCGCCCGCTGGGCAGGGCACCGGGCCTGGACCCCGCCCCCGGCCCCAATCCAGACCCACGCTGGGAAGACCGGGTGCTCCGGGGAGGGGGCGCTGGTCTAATAACTGCCAACCCTCCACCCATTCCCGTATTTCCAAGATCCGAAGTTTATATCCTGCCAGAAGGGACAAGTGACTGGTCATTGACCCCACCAACCACCACCCAGGCTGCTGGCGGCAGAGCCAGGGCTCCAATTGGCTGGCTGATCCCAGTCTTGTGTTCTGCCTGACACTGCGGCCTGGAAAGGGTTAACTCGACTGCGAGGAATTGAGAGCTACAGGGAGCCCTCTATAAATACAGAGCCGTGGGCGCCTCAGCCAACAGCAGGGCAGTTGCCACTGCACCGGCTTTCCTCTGTTCCTTCCACCCACGGCCACCCGGCCAGCCCTGCCCCCAGCCCTTGCCAGGCTGCCGCCAAACCGGGCTCCAAAAGAGGGGGCAGGCCTGACACCCTGTGACCTTGGGTTCTGTCCTTACAGGGCCCAGCTCCAGCCTGGAGGAGATGGGGATGAGGGCTGCCTGGCCATTGCCTCCGTGCAGAAGAGGGCCCGTGGGGTCCCTGCACCTGTTCCTGGACCTGATCTTCATCATACAGACAGCAACAGCGAAAGTATAGGGAGGCTTCTGTGGGCCAGGGTCTAGGCTAGGAGCTTTCCATGCTCCTAGATCCTCCCAACAGCCTTAAGGGGTAGGTAAGCTTCCCATTTTACAGAAGGGAAAACAGAGGCTCAGAGGGATGGATGGACTCCAACCTTGTGTTCCTGCCAGGCCCGCAACCTAGTGACAGCAGCAGTATGGGAGGGGACCTAGAAAATATGGATGAATGCATGTGTGTCTCTCTACATGGGTATGTACAATAATAAGTGATAATATTTATTGAGTATTTCCTATGTGTTGACCACTGTTTTAAGCTGTTTACCATTTTATCTCATTTCATCTTCACAATAACTCAGTGACGTGAATGCCATTATCATCCTCATTTTTACAGATAAGGAAATTAAGACACAAACAGATTAAGTAACTTACTTTTGGACACCCAGCTTTAAGTGGAAGAACCAGGATTTTTCTCCCTTAAATTTAAGCCCTGGGCTCAAACTGAGCTGTGTGTGTCGTAGATGGGTGGAGGAGTACCTGGGTGTGTGTTATTTGTAAACACATGTGAGCAATTCTGTGACTCTGACTCTGTGTGTGCATGCGTTTCTAAATGTGCATTTGATAGCTGCTGTGTCTGTACGCGGGGCCCTGGTGAGGAGATCAGTGGTTAAGCGCTCCTCTGCTAACCAAAAGGTTAGAGGTTCGAACACACCAGCTGCTCCGCAGGAGAAAGATGTGGCAGTCTGCTCCTGTAAAGATTACAGCCTTGGAAATCCCATAGGGCAATTCTGCTCTGCCCTATAGGGTCGCTATGAGTTGGAATTCACTAGACGGCAATGGGTTTGGTTTTTTTTTTTTTCTTTAAGGTATTTTTTTTGTTGGTTTTTTTTTTTTTCAGTCTGTATGATTACTCCTAGGGATAGCGGCAGAGGGTGGAGGATTAAGGGTCAGCATCTGGTCCAGAGTCTCCCCTCCAGTCCACACCACTTCCCCCTGCCCTGGCAGACCCTGCCCAGCCTGGGCTTGGCCTCACAAGTCTCAGGAAGAATAGCCCCATTAGGCCCAGCAACTTGGGGGAGAAGCCTCCCAGGGAGAGGTGTGCCCAGGCTGAGGGAGCCAGGAGTTCTAGTGGGACCTTGGAGATGGCATTTGAACCAGTCTAGAGGAAGCTCAACTTACTGTCTTTCCCTTCACCAAGTGGCAGCCCTGTGCTTTGTGCCCTGCCGCGTGACAAAGGTGTGGCCCTAGAGGACTTACAGACTGGCTGGGAAGACACGACTCAGCCATGATGAACAGTGAAGGAACACTGCAGAGCAGTTTATGGTGGGGGAGGCTTTTATCATAATTGCCCAAAGAGGTCAGGTCAAGAAGGAAGGAAATGGGTATTGACTCCCATTCTTGGGAGCAGCGGCTTGAGAGGCCCCGATTCCCCTGGAAAGGGAAATAGACTGAGCAGGGCATACACAGCATGGCTGCAAGACTTGGCTCAGCTGAGACTCAGACACTTGGCCCCAGACAAAGACAGCTAGCATAACCATTCCAGCACACAGGCGTATCCTTAGTTCAGAGAATGTTTTTCTGGTTGTCCCTGGGACCGCATGAATAGAGGAGGGAGGTTCTCAGAGGTCCCCACCCGAAGCAGAGAAACTCAGATGGAGTGCTTGTCTCCTTGGGTTTTTTCCGGGCCAACCCAGGAGAAAGTGATGGCTCCAAGCAATCTATCCCTAGTTATGCCTCAAGTTCCCCAAGGGGGTCACAAACCGATCCCCAAACACCCAGATTGGGGCAAGCCTTCCTCCCTTTTTCCTACCTACCCATCTACCTATCCAGTGTACCAAAAAGAAGTGGTCAGTATTTAACCTTTTCAAGAGGTAGCATATGATCAAGAACCAGTGGTACTAAAGGAAGAAGCCCAAGCTACACTATAGACATTGGTGAAAAATAAGGCTTCAGGAATTGACGGAATACCAATAGAGATGTTTCATTAGACGGATGCAGCACTGGAAGTGCTTACATGTCTATGCCAAGAAATTTGGAAGACAGCTACCTGGCCAACCGACTGGAAGAGATCCATATTTATGTCTATTCCAAAGAAAGGTGATCCAACCGAATGCAGAAATTATTGAACAATATCATTAATATCACACACGAGTAAAATTTTGCTGAAGATCATTCAAATTGTAACGGTACATCAACAGGAATCTGCCAGAAATTCAAGCCAGATTCAGAAGACGATGTGGAACAAGGGATATCATTGCTGATGTCAGATGGATCCTGGCTGAAAGCAGAAAACACCAGAAAGATGTTTACCTGTGTTTTATTGACTATGCAAAGGCATTCGACTGTGTAGATCATAACAAATTATGGATAGTATTTTGAAGAACTGTAATTCCAGAATACTTAATTGTGCTCATGAGGAACTTGTTTATAGATTAAGAGACAGTCTTTCAAATAGAACAAGGGGATACTGCATGGTTTAAGGTCAGGAAAGGTGTGCATCAGGGCTGTATCCTTTCACCATACTTAATTCAATCTGTATGCTGAGCAAATAATCAGAGAAGGTGGAATATATGAAGAAGAACATGGCATCAAAATTGAAGGAAGACTCATTAACAACCTGTGATATGCAGATGACACAACCTTGCTTGCTGAAGGTGAAGAGGACTTGAAGCACTTACTGATGATGATCAAAGACTACAGCCTTCAGTATGGATTACACCTCAACATAAAGAAAACAACAATTCTCACAACTGGACGAATAAGCAACATCATGATAAATGGAGAAAAGATTGAAGCTATCAAGGATTTCGTTTTACTTGGATCCACAATCAATGCCCATGGAAATAGCAGTCAAGAAATCAAATGATGCATTGCATCGGGCAAATCTGCTGCTCAAGATCTCCTTAAAGTGTTAAAAAACAAAGATGTCACCTTAAAGACTAAGATGCGCCTGACCAAAGCCATGGTATTTTCAATTGCCTCATATGCATGTGAAAGCTGGGCAATGAATAGGAAGACCAAAGAAGAATTGATGGCTTTGAATTACGGTGTTTGGGAAGAGTATTGAATATACGATGGACCGCCAAAAGAATGAACAAATCTCTCTTGGAAAAAGTACAGCCAGAATGTTCCTTAGAAGCAAGGATGGTGAGACTTTGTCTCACATACTTTGGACATGTTATCAGGTGGGACCAGTCCCTGGAGAAAGGCATCATGCTTGGTAAAGTAGAGGATCAGTGAAAAAGAGGAAGACCCTCAACGAGATGGATTGACACAGTGACTGCAACAATGGGTTCAAACAACGACTGTAAGGATGGCACAGAACCAGGTGGTGTTTCGTTCTGTTGTACATTGGGTTGCTATGAGTCGGAACTGACTCAACAGCACCTAACAACAACAACCCATCCTGCAGGTTCCTCAAACTGGACACATGCAAAACTGAACTATCATCTGTCCTCCAAAACCTGCTTCTCCTCCTAGATCTCCATGAAGACTCCCAGATATATAAGCCACAAACCAAAACTCGTCCTACACTTCTCTGTCTCCATTACCGCCAATATCCAGACTGACCTGAAGGGAAGTCCCTGAATATCTTTCGAATCCATCCTCTCCCCCAAGCCCCCTATTGCCACTCCACCTTCATCTGGGTCCCCATCACTCCTCACTGGATTGTTGTGGTAGCCTCTTTACTGATTTTCTTTCTCCTGACGTTGACTCCTCAGTCCACCACCCTGTGCACAGCTGCAGAGAGATTTTTCTAGAATACAAATCTAAGCAGTGCCTACTTGAAACTCTTCCACTATTCTCATTTGCCCTCATTGCCTAGTCTTGGCATCATCCTCACGATCGCTAGTTATGTTTGAATCCATCATATTGTGCCAATGGAGTGTGCCAATCTACTGGGGTCTCCCTCATGCTTTCTGGCCCTCTGCTTCACCAAACATGATGTCCTTCTCTAGCAATTAATCCCTCCAGATGACATGTCCAAAGCAAGCATGTTGGACAATGTTCTGTTGTGATCCGTAAGTTTTCATTGGTTGATATCAGAAGTAGATTGTCAGGCCTTTCTTCCTATTCTTTCTTAGTCTGGAAGCTCTGCTGAAACCTGTCCACCATGGGTGACCCTGCTGGTATTTGAAATACCTGTGGAATAGCTTCCAGCATCACAGCAACACACAAGCCAGCACAGTACGACAAACTGAAAGACAGGTGGTAGCTCAGGCTGCTAGCTGTCTCCTAAAATTCATTCTCCCCTTCTTCCTTACCAACAGAGTATTGTTTTTATTCTACAAAGTTCCATGCCTAGTTGTAACTACTTGGTTTTCTAGACTTCTTTACAGCTAGAGGTGGTCACGTGACCCCGTGTGGCCCGTAAGATAGAAGTAAAACTCATTGGTTGGGGCTTTGGGGAAAGCGTGTTGAAGGGCAGGCTTGGCTGGCACGTGCCTTTGCCTTTCCTTCACCCTTCTTTCTCTTTGTGCCTGAAATGTAAACACAGAATCAGAAGGTAAAGTAGCCATCTTGCAACCATGAGGACAAAAGCTAAGGATGGCAGATAAGAAAGTCAGAAGGAGTCTGGGCCCGGAAGGCGTTATGGAGCTACCATATCAGCCCTTTGCCTGGCCCCAGCATTGATGTTGCTGGCTCAGGATTGTTGAGGGCGGAGTGGTGAACCTCAATAGTCTCATCCTCCCCAGGCTACCTGTAAAAGAACATCAGACCACCATTCTAGCAAACAGACGGGATGTTCTGACCCTCTTATTACTTTCCCCAGAGCAGAAATTGAGTTCAAGGTGAAATTCAGAGACAACTTCCTTTTGCCTCCTTTGGCATATAAAAAGACAGGTTTCTCCCTCACCTATCTAAACACACTTAAATCAAGCACACTGGACTCCTTAACCCAGCTTTCCTCAGGCTTCTGCGGAGTCTCTGGCTCTCTTTTAGAGCAGCTAAGCAACCCATCTTTCAAGAAGGGGCCCAGGGACGTTGGCAGGCCTCGCCTAAGAATGATAGTCAAAATCTATTCATTGCCAATGACTGCCTGACAGGGAACACAACAGGGAGCAGGAGAAAGGTGGGGTGCAGGACTCAAATTCTAGTAAAAAGACCAGACTTAATGGTCTGACTGAGACTGGAGGAATCCCAGAAAGCATGGCCCCTGGACTCTCTGTCAACCCAGGACTGAAACCATTCCCGAGGCCAACTCTTCAGACAAAGATTAGACTGGACTATGGGACATAAAATGATACTCATGACGAGTGTGCTTCTTAGCTCAAGTAGCTACATGAGACTAAATGAGCAGTTTCTGTCCGGAGGTGAGATGAGAAGGCAGAGAGGGCCAGGAGCTGATTGAATGGACACAGGAAATCAGAGGTGGAAAGGAGGAGTGTGCTGTCACACTACAGGGAGAGCAACCAGGGTCACATAACAACGTATGTATAAATTTTTATATGAGAGACTAACTTGAATTGTAAACTTCCACTTAAAGTACAACAATAAAAAAAAATAATAAAAATAAAAAAATCTATTCATTTCCTCTGCTTCCTTAAAAAAAGAAAAACGAGTTCTTGGCAGTCCAGGGGGTTTCAGGTCCCAATTGAGCATTTTCTTGAGGATTCCTTGTGATGCTTAGCCAATGTCTTGGCACTGACCACCGTCTCCTCAGGCTGGTTGATGTGCATTACCTCCTGGGTTATTTGCATTTTAGGCCTCAAGTACTTGGTGTCTTGGCAATGGCCACCCCCTAGTCTCATCCACTCATTTGAGACTGACAGGGCTGCCATCTGGAGCCATTCCATCCAGCCCAGAATACCTAAGGCACATTTCCCCCCAAATGACCAAATGCGGTATAGGGTTGAATACGGTGCATAGTGGCCACTGCAGGTTCCCGCTTTCTAGTTTCTTAGTCCTGGCCCTTGAATCTTGGAATAGGCTTCAGGTGTCCAGATCCAAATTATTCCAGTCAGAAGCATCTGGCGGGCAAAATAACAGTAGGTGCCTAAAGAAAAAGAGGACCTGATCTCCAAGGAGGATCATCCAGGGATACCCTCAACATACACACATAATCAAAGTAACGTATCTTATAACATAGTTTGCATAACTAGCTGCCTCTGTCTGACCCACTACCTCCTCCTCTTCTTCTTCTTCTTTTTTTTTTTTATTTTATCCCTTTATTGCCAGGCAAGATTGCATTTAACGTAGTGTTCTTGATAATAGGTAGAAAGTTCTGTGTCGTTTACTATTACTTAACCCAATGTAACATTTCAAGTAACAATAGTTCAGCCACGGTATAAACAATAGCAGTACATTCAACTGATAAACACTGCTTATCTGTGGAATTGAAAGTACCACATCAGTATAAACATTCACCATCTCTCAAGATTGGTATTGGATGTATGTAACTATTACCCGTTTGTAAATTAAGGACCTCACAGGCACAAGACCAGTTGACTTGCTTATGACAGAGATCGTTTGCTGTTCACCAACAATCTTTTTATCCTTTTCCTTTGCCATAGGCTTCATTTCCCAAGCTCCACTGAGGTTAATCTGTTAGGTTTGAGGGATTATGTACTCTGGAGTCTTTTTCTTACCACATTCTAGCCTATCCCAACTAATTACATTGCTCCAGATTGTTTGTAAAGTCAGCAATGAAATTTCAGTCTCTTGAAGTAGAATTAAAATTAAGCACATGATTTAACAGACTATACTGTTTAGCGCTTTGACCCTAAGTCTCGATTTTTAAAAAACCCCAGCCAGAGCTCTGCCTTTTCAATCACTTATAGGCACAATCTGCAGAGTCACAAAGCGGCTAAAGACTAAAAATGTTTTTGCTTAGACCATTAGGCAATGGATTTTGCAATTGTATCATGAAGTAAGTACACCTGCTAAGTCAGGATGGGAAGATGTCATGTTACAATGCACTTCTCCATGAGTTTCCACAGATACTCAGGGTTCCTTAATTCTGCCTCTTTTTCCCTCAAACATATTAAAATATAAATTCTTAAGCCAACACAATAAGAAGAGTTGGATTAAAGGCATCTGCCTGTTGTGTCAACTCTGAAACCAGAAAGCTTCTTTGCTGACTCTCCAGATTAATATGAAAAAATAAGCACTGATAACAGAAGGGATAGACTATTGCTCTTCTGGATTCTTTTTTTTTTTTTTTTTTTAGTGCATTAAGGGAAAGTCTACGGAGCAAATTAGATCTCCATTCGATAATTTGTATATAAAGTGTTTCATGGCCATGGTTTCATTCCCACAACCTGTCAGCACTCTCCCCATTTCCGCTCTGGGTTTCCCGTTTCCTTTCGTCCTGGTTTTCTACCCATTTCTGCCTTCTCATCTTTGCTTTTGGGCAAATATTGCCCTTTTGATCTTGTATGATTGATTGTTCTCAGGAGCACATTCCTCTTGGGTATTATTATTTATTTTATGGGCTTGTCTATTGTTTGGCTGGAAGGTGGTCTCTGGGAACGGCTTCAGTTTCAGGTCAGAAAGGTGTTGTAGGGCCATAGTCTCAGGGGTTCCTCCAGTCTCTGTCAGACCAGTAAGCCTGGTCTTTTTTGTGAATTTGATTTTTTGTTCCACATTTTTCTCCCACTCTGTCTGGGGACCCTCTGCTGTGATCCCAGTCAGAGCGGTCAATAGTAAAAGCTGGACATCATCTCTTTCTTCTGATCTTGGGGCTGTGGTTCATGTGGTCCATTAGTCCTTTGGACTAATTGCTTCCTTGAGTCTTTGGTTTTCTTCACTCTCCTTTGATCTGGACTAATAGTTGTATCTTAGATGGCCGCTCACAAGCTTTTAAGACCCTAGACATTACTCACCAAAGTAGGATGCAGAACGCTGTCTTTATGAACTATACTGTGCCAGTTGACATAGATGTCCCCCAAGTCTATGATCCTTTGTCTTCAAGCCTAGGAACTTCATCCTGCAAGGTGTTTGGTTATGTCTAAGAGGTTTCCCCAACTGTGCCCCTTGTGTGCTCTATTAAAAAAAACCAAACCAGTTGCCATTGAGTTTATTCCGACTCATAGAAACCCTATAGGATAGAGTAGAACTTCCCCATAGGATTTCCAAGGAGCAGCTGGTAGACTTGACCTGCTGACCTTTTGGTTAGCAGCTAAACACTTAATCGCTGTGCCACCAGAGCACCATGTGCTCTATTATCTATATTAATATATGAGGAGCACCTACAATCATGTATGTAGAAATATCTACCACCTGTATCTGCCGGCAGGTGTGCTTCCTTACACCCTCCCACACCTCTTGGTATGTCTGTCTACCTATGTATCCATTTGTTAATTATTGTTTGTTAATACTATCATTGCAGGATTATCTATGCTATAGCAGTTACTGTAGTTGCCCTTTATTTTTGCATTTTTCTCAGTGTCCTCTCTTGCCTTGGTCATGCTGTGCCGACTTCTCCCATATTGTGTGTTACCTCCTGACCTCCTCACCCAGGATTGCCGCTGTCTTTGTCTCAAGATGGCCACGTTGTGCTGGGCCAATTGGCTAGGCACCTCCTCTCCATCCCTTCTTGTTCGCTGTTTTCAGTCAGTTTATTCTACCATTTGGTATTCAATTTAGTTCTTTGTCCCTTCATTTGATGCTCAGGGTTCCAGGATTGACATCTGTATCTGTTTTACTTGGTTTTTCAAGTCTTTGCTGCAGAGGGTCAGTGTGGTACATCTGACTAGTCCACCATCTTGGCTTCCTCCTGCCCTCTCTTCTTCCATGTTAACCCTCTTCCATTATCTCTCCTCCTTCCCCTATCCCTGGTGGACCCATTTAAACAACGATTTCCTTTCCCTTCTCCAGTGGCTTACAACACTCCCAATACCAGGAATCCAACTCAGAGTTTGTGTCCTGTTGTTAGAGAGTCAGGATAGTCCCCCAAATAGGAGTGTTGGGATGGAGTTAAAACAACAACAACAAAAAAGAACAAAACAAAAATAGCACCATGATGCCAGGGAGAAACTCCTTTCTCACTGGAAATTTCTTTCCCTAATGGCCCTCAAGTGCAAATAATCAACTTATTCAAAACAGGGTCTCCATGTGCACTGAAATGAAAGTGAGTGCCTCCTTACATGTTGTGCTATAGGTGCCTCACTTACCTCACCCTAGTCCTGGCACTGCTCTTAGGTTTGACCTATGACAGGTGCAGAGAGGAGAGTCTGGAGAGGAGTATAACTGAGGGTCCCTGGCGAGGAGAACAACGGGTCCGGTACCAGAAGCCAGCAATAGAGACATACTTAAGGAAGACAGTAGATAAACCACTTGAAATCTAAAACTCCTAATCTCAATCCAGGTGTTAGATTTTAAGCACTTTTTTGAGATTAAGTACTGTTTACGGAGTCATAGGGTCTCATTGTGGACGCTTGTTGTCTGTTGGGCTTGAGACACTGTGCCTGGGCATCCTCAGGGCATCTGATCATAGTCCCAGCACTGGTATGGAGCTCAAGGGAAGGTTTAACTGCCGCAATGGTGAGAACAGTTTATCCCAATCCCCCTTAAGAGGACATTCCTAACCTGCTAGTTCTTCATGTCAATCCCACCACTGACTGCTTTTTTGTTCTTCTGATCTTTGCTTCCAAGGTAGTGAACACTCTCAGTTCACTGTCCCTTCTTTTGGAAATAAATAGTATGATGGAAGTGACCCCTGCCAGACCATGTCCTGCCTTCTGCTAGGTCTCCCCCTGGGTCAATGATCCTGGAGACAGTCCAGGAGACAAGCCAGTCTCAAGGCAGGGTGTGTGAGCTACAGTGTCCCCAGACAGTGACCAAGGCTCGGTCCCCTTACAGTACCCCGCCCCACACTCTGCCATTGGAAGTGGGGCTTTCTTCCCCCGGCCCATTTCACCCACGGTTACTGCATCAGATGTGGGGTATTATTTCTCATTGGCTTAACTGCTTCTTCCATTTTTGTGGTTAGCAACTGCTAATGAATACAATCTTGCATTTGTTTTCTTAAAACAGGACTTTCAGCACAATAACATATTTGGCACCTCTTCTTTCCTCATTTTCTGTGATGAGATCATCACAAACATAACTTCTAAAGAAATACCCTACAACCAGACTCTCCGAGGAAACTCGACACCTCCACACCTCCTGACACCTGGGAATGGGCCTTGGGTTTCCAAACAGCAACTTTAGCAGCAATACCAACTTTATCCATTCAGGGAGTTGTGTGGCCAGCTCTGAGGAATGATCCCAGGCACAAAGTTTCTCTCCTCATCCTAGAAATTCCCTGATCAACTCTTCACGTTCTCTTGGGTTCAGCACTGCTATCAAAATGCAGTTCCTTCCTGTTACTCCCTCTGCACCCCACTGTTGTTGTTATCTGCTGTTGAGTTGATTCCGACTCATGGTGTCTCCATGTGTGTAGAGTAGAACTACTCCATAGGGTTTTCAAGGCTGTGACCTTTCAGAAGCAGATCACCAGGCTTGTCCTTTGAGGCACCTCTGGGTGGGTTCAGACTACCTAACTTTTGGCTAGTAGTCACGCACTTAACTGTTTGCACCAGCCCAGAGACTCTTGCATCCCACACCCCTCCGTAAATATTCACACAGTCCAACTCCTCCCACTTCAGGGAAAGGGAGTCTGTCAGACAAATCCACTTACTCCCTAAGCCTCCTCCAAGCTTCAAGTGCCAGCTTCAACCTTGCCTGTTCTCTAGTGCGCTGCCTGAGGTGTTGTTCTCTGCTTGTCCCGGGTCATGTATGTCATATCTCCTCAGGCATTTGAGAATTCCCTGAGGGCAGGAAACACAGCTCATTCTCCTGCGGGGTCCTCACCCACATCCCCCTCCGCTCCACATCCTTCATGTTGTAGCTAAACTAACGCTTGAATTCTGGAGGGAATGCCTTAATACTGGCTGTTGGGCTTGAGGTATAGAAAGTACCGTAGGCTGAAAACGAGAACACCAGGGCTCACTTCCCAGCCCTGCTAAGGACTTGCTATGTGGCTGGGAAAGTGGGTTTGCTCTTCTAGGCTTTTGTCTCCATTCTCTCCAAAAGAGCCTTCCCGGGGCTCATCCTCAGCCAGCTGAGCCACTATTTCTCCCTGAGAGCACCAGAAGAATTTCTTCCTTGGCCCTGTAGCAGCAGGACTAGTGAACCAGGCTAGAGCCCTGAATAAACAGCTTGCAAAGCTAGAAAGGGACTAACAATTTGCTGCAACTTCCCTACTGTTTTTCCAGTTCTTTCCATCGTGGTTGACAAAGGCATTTGCAACTGTGAGACCCCTCCAGGTAATAAGTGAAAATGCAGCTGAAGAAGGCTTAACCTCCTCATCCATCCTAGGTCTACATGCTCCCCAATGCTAGCCTTGGAGTTAGAGGAGGAAGGGGAAACCTGTTGCCATTGAGTTGATTCTGACTCATAGTGACTCTATAGGACAGAGCAGAACTGCCCCATAGGGTTTCCAAGGCTCTAGTCTTTTCAGAAGCAGACTGCCACATCTTTCTCCCTCGGAACAGCTGGTGGGTTCAAACCACCAACCTTTAGGTTAGCAGCTGATTGCAAACCATTTGTGCCACCCAAGAGCCTTAAAATATCTGCCCAGGAGGCTTTCAGATTTTCTTACAGAGAACATTTGTACTGCTCTGTGTCTCCAATTCTTTCCCTTTCTGAATGGGAGAGTTTACTGTAGTTATTCTGTTCCTGTTCCACTAGCATATGTTGGTATGTGGGGGGTAGATTTAAAAAAGCCACCGCTGGGCCTGATGCAGAGACCACTACACATCACTGAGAGTTTTGGGACTTTGAGCTTGATATCATGACTGGGTGGAATGTTTAGACAAATTCCTTGGGTAGGGAAGGAGTGTATTTATGACGGAAAAAAAGCAAACTAAATATTTCTTGACCAGAAGGACAGAATGGTCGCCATTAGTGCCGTTAAGCATGTATTTCCAGTTCTCTACCTTCTGGGAACATAGTAGGATTGTACTTTCCCATACTCTTGAAGTTAAAGCTGGCCATGTAACTAGCCTTGACAATGAATTGTGAGTGGAAATGATGTGTGGCATGTCTGGGTTGAAGTTCCGGAGCCAGTGGATGATTTACCATGTTCTCTTTTCTTGGCATGATGACTGCTCCACCATCCTGGATCCCTGAATGACTGTGAAAACTAGAGTCCCTCCAACAACCCTCTATGGACATGTAGCAAGAATAAGAAATAAACATTTATTTTTTTAAACCAAAAACATTTTTTGGCTTTTGTTACAGCAGCATAAGCTAGTTTATCCTGACTAATCTAATAGGCAATTAGGAGAAAGGGAAATCCAATGGTTAACATGTAAATGGGAAGAAATGTTCAAGAAATACAAATTAAAACAGCAATGAAGAGGTGGGGCCAAGATGGCGGAGTAGTCAGACACTTCCAGTGGACCCTCTTACAACAAAAACCCGAAAAAACAAGAGATTTGATTATCTATACCAATCTGGGAGCCCTGAACATCAAAGGCAGAGTTGAGGAACCGGACGAAGTGGCGGGGGAGGGAGAGGCAGTTCAGAAGCAGCGAGGAGTTGCCAGACCTGAGCCGGCGAGAGCCTGAGACCTTCAGGCCTGATCAGCTCGGGAGTGAGTGGTGAGGCAGTCAAGCAGCCGCGCTTGGGAGGCGTGTTTTTCTCCCAGGGAGAGACCCAGCGCCAGGGAGTCTACATGGCCACCCAGAACCAGTGAGAAGCAGCCTTCGATCTGGCAAAAGATAAGTAATTGCATACGGCCTACCGCGGGGATCAAAAACATCCCCGTTAGGGAAAAACCTCTCTCCCATTTACCTCCCTGCTCCCTGCTCTGCACTGGGTCCCGGACCAGCTTCAGCAATTGCTGAGTCCCCTGGGCCAGAAGTAGGATCTGTCACATGCCTGGAGCCATTCTCCCTGTCTTCAAGAGTGAACAAATTAACAAATGGGAAAAAATAAACTGCTGGCTCCCCTAAGCCAGGAACACAGGGTAGGCACAGCTCCTTTGCCTAGGCACAGGCATAAGGGATCCATGGACTTTGAGAGCCTTTCCCCCTGCATACACTTGTGTGGGCCCATCTCAACAGCATAGGCCCTCATTACCGCAGTACAACAGGGTATATACTGGAACTCTAACTTCAACTGTTTCAGCTGTGAGGTGGAAAGTTCTTGACATTTGACATGGCTCTGCCCATTAAGCAGGGTCTTCACCTACCCACATCAGGGGCCTGAGGACTGGTGGCTCCAACCACACCACCTAGCCACCTGTGACAGGGGCCCATGAATAAGAGATGCCCCCCAGTCCTTACAGCCAACAGCATTAGGTGCTCACAGTCTGGCTGCAAAACCCATCCACATACACACTCTAGGAAACAGGGACACACCTTCCTCCTGGACACTCGGAGGTGGCTGTCAGTCCCCTGCCTTACTCAAAGTGTGTCCCCCTGTTGCAGCCAGATGTGTGTGCCTACACCAATCACCCATGCCTGTCTAGGACTGTAAGTGAGACCCTACACCACACGCTTGGTGGCTATCTACCTGGGCACCTGAGCTGAATCCATACAGGAGGAGTGGGCAGATTCCTGAGCTCACATACCTAGTAACAGAGCTAACCACCTGGTGACAGGACATTAGAGCTTCAAAGGTGCCAATAAGCAAACTAGCTCATACGAGCAGCCTATTTGGGCATATCAAAACAAAACAAGAAGCTAGGACAGAGTAAGCAAACATAAAATAAGTAAATATAATAACTTATTGATGGCTTGGAGACAATAGTCAGTATCAAATCACGTAAAGAGGCAATCCATGATGGCTTCAGCAAGCTCCCAAAATAAAGCATCTAGAAATTTTCCAGAGGACAAAGCAACTTTTCTGACCATAAAGCCATAAAAGTAGAAATCAGAAATGGAAAAAGCAAGGAAAAAAAAATCAAACACATGGAAACTGAACAACGCCTTGCTCAAAAACCACTGGGTTATAGAAGAAATTAAGGAGGGAATAAAGAAATTCATAGAATCAAATGAGAATGAAAACACATCCTACCAGAACCTTTGGGACACAGCAAAAGCAGTACTCAGAAGTCAGTTTATAGCAATAAGTGCACACATCCTAAAAGAAGAAAGGGCCATAATCAAAACATTAACCCTACAACTGGAACAAGTAGAAAGAGAGCAGCAAAATAAGTCCTCAGGCACCAGACGAAAGGAAATAATAAGAATTAGAGCAGAATTAAATGAAATAGAGAATAGAAAAAACAATTGAAAGGGTTAACAAGACCAAAAGCTGGTTCTTTGAAAAGGTCAACAAAACTGATAAACCGTTGGCCAAACTGACAAAATGAAAACAGGAGAGGAAGCGAATAACCCAAATAAGAAACGAGATGGGTGAAATCACAAGACTCCCTTGAAATTAAAAGAATCATAACAGAATACTATGAAAAATTGTACTGTAACAAATTTGAAAACCTAGAGGAAATGCACAAATTTCTAGAAACTCACTACCTACCTAAACTAACAGAAACAGAGGTAGAACAACTAAATAAACCCGTAACAAAAGAAGAGATTGAAAAGGTAATTTAAAAACTCCCAACAAAAAAAAAGCCCTGGCCTTGATGGCTTCACTGGAGAATTCTACTAAACTTTCAAATTAGAGTTAACATCACTACTACTAAAGATATTTCAGAGCATAGAAAAGGATAGAATACTCCCAAACTCATTCTATGAAGCCAGCATAACCCTGATACCAAAACCAGGTAAAGACTCCATAAAAAAAGAAAATTACAGATCAATATCCCTCATGAACATGGACGTAAAAATCCTCAACAAAATTCTAGCCAATAGGATTCAGCAACATACCAAAAAATAATTCAAATGTGTGTATAAATTTTTGTATGGGAAAAAAAAATTCACCATGATCAAGTGGAATTTATTCCAGGTATGCGGGGATGGTTCAACATTAGATAGACAACCAATGTAATCCATCACATAAATAGAAAAAAATACAAGAACCACACGATCTTATCAATCAATGCAGAAAAGGCATTTGACAAAGTTCAACATCTATTCATGATAAAAACTCTCAACAAAATAAGAATAGAAGGGAAATTCCTCAGTATAATTAAGGGCATTTATACAAAGCCAACAGTCAACATCAGCCTAAATGGAGAGAGTTTGAAAGCATTCCCCTTGAAAATGGGAACCAGACAATGATGTCCTTTATCATTATTCTTATTCAACATTGTGCTGGAGGTGCCAGTCAGAGCAATTAGGCTAGAAAAAGAAATAAAGGGCATCCAAATTAGTAGGGAAGAAGTCAGAGTATCTCTATTTGCAGATGATATGATCTTATAAACAGAAAACCCCAAAGAATCCACAAGAAAACTACTGGAACTAATAGAAGATCTCAGCAAAGTGTCAGGATACAAGATAAACATACAAAAATTAGTTGGTTTCCTTTACACCAACAAAGAGAACTTTGAACAGGAAATCACCAAATCAATACCATTTACAATAGCCCCCAAGAAGATAAAATACTTAGGAATAAACCTAACCAGAGATGTAAAAGATCTGTACAATGAAAACTATAAGAGACTACTGCAAGAAACCAAAAGAGACCTGCATAAGTGGAAAAACATACGTTGCTCATGGATAGGTAGACTCAACATTGTGAAAATGTCAATTCTACCCAAAGCGATCTACAGATACAATGCAATCCTGATCCAGTTCCACTGGCATTTTTTAATGAGATGGAGAAACAAATCACCAACTTCATATGGAAAGGGAAGGGGCCCCGAATAAGTAAAGCATTACTCAAGAAGAACAAATTGGGGGCCTCACACTGCCTGATTTTAGAACCTATTATACTGCCATGGTAGTCAAAACAGCCCGGTACTGGTACAACAACAGATACACAGACCAATGGAACAGAATTGAGAATCCAGACATAAATTCATCCACCTATGAGCAGCTGATATTTGACAAAGGCCCAAAGTCCATTAAATGAGGAAAAGACAGTTTCTTTAACAAACAGTGATGGCATAACTGGATATCCGTCTGCAAAAAACTGAAACAAGACCCATACCTCATACCATGCATAAAAACTAACTCAAAATGGATCAAAGACTTAAATATAAAATCAAAAACGATAAAGATCATGGAAGAAAAAATAGGGACAACACTAGGAGCCCTAATACATGGCATAAACACAATAGAAACCATATGTAACAATGCACAAGCACCAGAAGAGAGACTAGATAACTGGGGGCTCCTAAAAATCAAACATTTATGCTCATCAAAAGACTTCACCAAAAGAGTAAAAAGACAACCTACAGACTGAGAAAAAAATTTTGGCTACAACAAATCTGATCAGCATCTAATCTCTAAAATCTACAAGATACTGCAAAACCTCAGCAACAAAAAGACAAATTACCCAATTAAAAAACGGGCAAAGGATACGAACAGGCACTTCACCAAAGAAGATATTCAGGCAGCTAACAGACACATGAAGAAATGCTCGTGATCATTAGCCATTAGAGAAATGCAGATAAAAACTACAAGGAGATATCATCTCATCCCAACGAGGCTAGCGTTAATCCAAAAAACACAAAATAGTAAATGCTGGAGAGGTTGTGGAGAGACGGGAACACTTATACACTGTTGGTGGGAATGTAAAATGGTACAACCACTTTGGAAATAGATTTGGCGCTTCCTTAAAAAGCTAGAAATAGAAGTCCCATACGATCCAGCAATCCCACTCCTTGGAATATATCCTAGAGAAATAAGAGCCATCACACTAACAGATATATGCATACCCACATTCACTGCAGCACTGTTCACAATAGCAAAAAGATGGAAACAACCTAGGTGCCCATCAACGGATGAATGGATAAACAAACTATGGTATATCCACACAATGGAATACTATGCAAAAATAAAGAGCAACGATAAAGCCATGAAACATCTTATAACATGGAGGAAGCTGGACGTCATTATGCTAAGTGAATTTAGTCAGTCACAGAAGGACAAATATTGTATAAGACCACTATTATAAGAACTCAAGAAAAGGTTTAAACACAGAAGAAAACATTCTTTGATGGTTACAAGGGTGGGGAGGGACGGTGAGGGTTATTTACTAACTAGATAGTAGATAAGAATTATCTTAGGTGAAGGGAAGGACAGCACACACTACAGGGGAAGTCAGCACAATTGGAATAAACCAAAGCTAACAAGTTTCCTGAATACAATCAAACACTTTGAGGGACAGAGTAGCAGGGGTAGAGGTCTGGGGTCCATGCTTTCAGGGGACATCTAGGTCAATTGGCATAACAAAGCTTATTAAGAAAGTGTTCTGCATCCTACTTTGGTGAGTGGCATCTGGGGTCTTAAAAGCTTGCAAGTGGCCATCTAAGATGCATCAATTGGTCCCAATTACCTGGAGTAAAGGAGAATGAAGAACACCAAAGACAGAAGGAAAGTACTAGTCCAAGAGACAGAAAGGGCCATATAAACCATAGACTTCATCAGCCTGAGATCAGAAGAACCAGATGGTGCCTGGCTACCACCAATGACCTCCCTGAGAGGGAACACAGCAGAGAGTCCCAGATGGAGCAGGAGAAAGGTGGGGTGCAGAACTCAAATTCTAGTAAGAAGACCAGACTTAATGGTCTGACTGAGACTGGAGGAACCTCATAAAGCATGGCCTCTGGATTCTCTGTCAGCCCAGAACTAAACCAATTTCCGAGGCCAACTCTTCACACAGGGATTGGACTGGACTGTGGGACATAAAGTGATAGCTTGCGAGGAGTGTGCCTCCTAACTCAAGTAGATACAAGAGACTAAATGGGCAGCTTCCGTCCAGAGGTGAGGTGGGAAGGTAGAGAGGGTTAGGAGTTGGTTGAATGGACATTGGGAATCAGGGGTGGAAAGGAGGAGTGTGCTGTCACAGTACGGGGAGAGCAATTAGAGTCACATAACAATATATGTATAAAGTTTTGTATGGGAAAAATAAATAAATAAAATAAAACAAAAAGAGACACCCAGGAAATAGATGGAGGGAGAGAGAGAGACAGGGAGAGAGTCGGCAAGAGAGAGGCATACAGAGGAAGCAAGATACAATCAGGAGAGACAGAGAGAGACAGACACAGAGATACACAGAAAATGAGACAGAGGCAGAGAGACAAAAAGAGAGAAAGACGAGAGACACAGAGAGGGAGCTGCGTAGGGGGGCAGCCAGAGCAGCTTGTATTAATTTATTAATTAAATTTTATTTTTCTCCCCCAACCAAAAAAAAAAAAACAACAACCCAGCAATGAAATACTACTTTATATCCATCAGATAGGCAAAAATTAGAAAGTAGAGGAATGGCAAGGGTTGAAATATATTAGGAAATAGGAATCCATATGACATGTTTGTGGGATTGAAACCTGGCTCAGCTATCACTTAGTGAAATTAAATATCTGTATATCCTATGATCCTGCAGTCTCAGCTCTGGGGATCCCTCACAGAAACCCTCATAAAGGCACATAAGGGAAATGCATGATAATTATTAACTGAAATACTGTTTGTGGCAGTAGAGAGTTGGAGGTGTTCCAGGGTAAAAACATCACAAAGTTTAGTAAAGCAAAAAGAAAGTTTTATTCAGCATATATTCAAAAAGGCAAGGTGGGAAGTGGATAAGTATGCTTCTGATGTCTGCCTGAATCCAAGGAATATTACAGAATGGACAGAAGTGGGAAAACAGACAAACATGCTGCTAGAGCCATGTCTGTCCGAGTCTAAGGAAATATTACAGAATAAACATGCTGCCAGAGCCGTGTCTGCCAGAGTCCAAGGAAATACTACAGAATAAGCACGCTGCCACAGCCATGTCTGCCCGAGTCCAAGGAATGTTAGAGTCATCAGTATTTATTAACATTGCAAATGGGCAAAACCTGAAAGCTTCCCCTTTTCACAGATTGGCTAGAAACTGTGATCCTACATTTTGAATTGTTTTTCTTAATAATCAGTCATTGGTACAGGTTTCCGTAACGACAGTCAAGAGGGTCTTCATTTGTCCAGTAAATCTTACTATTGACTAAATGCTAATAGAAAAAGATAAGAGTGGAAAATATGTGGGTCGTTTGTGCTGTTTTATTAGTTTATGTGAAAGGTTCCGTTAAAAGATGTTTTCCAAGATTGTCCTAGCTTTGAGGTATGTCTTTATACCTCAGGGCCCAGTTGATACGTCCTTGTGAGTCCTTGTGAGTCCAGCTCCAACTGGGTCACATGCTAGGACAAGGAATAATGGCTCCAATATTATCTCCTAAATCAGAGGCAATCTAGGAATAGGTAGAATGCAACCTAACCAAACCCACTGCCGTCGAGTCAATTCCAACTCATAGTGACCCCATAGGTTTTCCTTTCGGTTAGCAGTCAATCACTTTAACCACTGCACCACTAGAGCTCCTTAAGTAGAATATAGTGGAGGTTTATAATGGGATACCAGGGTGTACCCTAAAGCAATTAATTTAATACCCATAAAACATCATAGACATTTCCTTAAAGCACAATGTTGACTGAAAAAGTAAGAAACAAGCAAGGTCTTTAGTACAATTTATGTAAGTTAAAAATTCAAACATACATTAAACAAAAATATATTCATCCTATGAAGGGGAATAGGAGCTGAGATGGAGAATACACTGAAACCTGTGAGAGCCAGAACTTGACAGAACTGACTTGTTTTTCTGGATCTTGCAAGTTGTCCACCTTTGACAGGGTGCAGTCTTACTACTTTTCTCTCACTTTAGTGGAAAATATTTGAGTTTTCGTTCTCTGATAGGTTTCCCCCTTACAGAGGCAACTGGCTGCAATGCTTGGCCCCAGGATAAGGCCATGATTACCAATCTCTAATCAGATTAGAGAATCTGCCTCAAGTCAAGGAGACTCCTCGTCAGATGTTGGAACCAGAGAATCAAATTAGGTCCAAGACACTCTGTAAATTCGCAAATATAAGTGGAAGAAAGGAAGAAAGAAAAAGAAAAAGGCAGTCCATCCATGATTGAAATAAAGCACTTATCTCTAGAATAAACCCTTCCTTATTTTATCAACTACAGGAGCTTCTCTGACTGTCCCTGACCCTCGCACACCAAGAGCTATCCATGGATCCTGCAATTAATGAGAGAGGCCAGTTGTGGGATAGAGCTTCAGTGGTTAAGAGAATGAATGCAAACTATGTATATTGGCCTCATCTTATAAAATATAAATGGACAACCAAGAATCACTAGACATTTGTGGAAAACCAAGATGAACAAATTGGACAATCAGCACTGGAAGTAACAGAGTTAATACAGAAAATGGTAGAATTTAAAATTTTTAAAGTGAATTGGTGTCCTTGGAGATCATGAAGAGGAAACTGCACCTATAAAATAAACCCATAAAACCCATAACCCATTGCCTTTGAGTCGATTCCGACTCATAGCGACCCTACAGGACAGAGTCGAACTGCTCCATAGAGTTTCCAAGCAGCTGGTGGATTGAACTGCCAACATTTTTGTTAGCAGCCATAGCTTGCCATAGCTCTTAACCACTGGAAAGCAGGAGTTGGAGTGATGCTATTGATGGATGAGACATAGAAATGGAGTCCACTGTCCAGAATAAGCGAAGGAAGCGCTTGCCGCTGGGCAGGAGCTGATATGCCCAGCAGAGCCCCAGAATTGGCAGGTGAGGAGAGAAGAGTTATAAGGAGAGCTCAAAGGGGGCTAATTGGAAGTCTTTCTATAAACAACATCATTTACCTATGCAGTTTTTTTTTTCAGTTACTATTCAGGTATTTAGAGATTTGATAATCTTGGTATATTCTTGGTATATCCTGACTATATAGTATTTTGTTTCAAAATTATTATGTACTATATATGAAGCTCTTTGAATATGGTTAATGATTATATTTAGAAATATTTTTTGTCTAAAGTTTTTTTTAACTGATTTTATTTGGCCTTTATGTTGGGCTTGTAATTAATTTCTATAGGTCTTTTACTATTAGGAACATTATTTTAATAAATTAATCATGGCCATATTAAGTTTTGTCATCTGCAGATAAGTTTTTACTTTGCTGATTTGCTGAAAAAGTTTGACCAAACTACCTGAACAAAAAGACAGACTATGTTGGACTTGCTAAAAAGGCTATGACTAGACTCAATCAAGATTTCCAGAACTCTTATGCAGAAGTTGATGAGTTCGCAGACTGCAGCTGATCCAGAATCACATGGAACAGAAATTAACTACATAAGACTGAGTAAACATATGGGTTTTATGTGGGAATATTGCTGGTGTTTTAAGGTTCTATTTTCTGGATATAAGAAACTATTTTCCTTTCTCCTAAATTATCTAACTAATGAGTTTAGTTATTGTAACTCTTGAATTAGAAGTTCCTGTTGGCAAACTTAACAAAAGTTGTAGATATCATAACCAGAGAAGTGTCTGCAATTTGAGCAACGATTTTACAAAATAGAATAGTATTAGATTTCCTATTAGTTCTCCCAAGAAAGAGTTTTGTGCTTTAATAGGTAAATGTTGCTGTGTTTATATTAATACTCAGTCTGAGGTTTTGCAGAATATAGTTACTGTTGAGACACATGAAAAACAGTTACTGATGTTGCTTATATATAGACAAACACCTTGTGAGATTTGTTTTCTTTGTTCAAAGACCTTAGGGTCATGGTTTCATTGACATTGTTGGCCTAATATTATTGTTAGTGTTTCTATTCTACTTCTTAGTTTGCTGTGTGGTGCCTGGGATCTTAACAAACAGATGATGCCCCAATTACCATTTATTGAGCATTTTTGATAAAAGATTCCATAACAAGATCACGATCCAAAGGAAAGAATGATGAGAGACTCGCATGTAATTCTCCTGGAATCCAGATTTCTGGTTTTCATGGAGGTTGACGCAAGCCACACGGGATATTGCCTTTGGGTATCCTTTTGAATATCTAGCTTTGAGGAAAAAACTGGTTCCCAAAGCCACTTTGAGTCAAACAATGGTCCAGATAAACCAGTAAGACCATTTTGCTCTGGGCATTGTGATTTTTTTGAAGAATTCAGTCTGTTTTAGGAAACTAACTTCAAAGATCAGACTGAGAGTTATGTTTAAGATAAATCAGTAATCTGTTTAATCAGTCTTTAAGACAATATTGTATGAAATACCTGTCTAATGTTTGTAATCAAACTGTCACCCTCTTACGATACAGAAAATTACCTATCTTAAAGAAACCAGATTCTCAGAGATCAACCTTATGGTTCAGACCCCATTTTGTCTTAGGTTCCATTTCTGCTTCTGAGAAAGTGACCCATGACTGTTAATAGGTAAACCAAGGAGGGACAGCTTGCCGTCAGGGAGAACACTTAGTATGTTTTAAAGAGATTAACTGAAGACCTCCTACAGGAAAGGCCCATCCTTTATTATCTTGCTGATCATTAGTTCTCTGATGAAAACTTGTTTGTCACATGTAAATTTTTCTATACCTTCTGTTTTCTCTAGACAAACTTTGAGTGCCTTTATGGATATATATATTTGTGCGGTAGGTCCAACTGTACTAATTTAGATGATCCCTTTCCAACTGACAGTGAATTTGTGTGGGCAATCTCTTGTTTAGATTCCTGATGAATGTGTGGACAATGCACTCTGAGAACTTTAGAATTATCTTTAAGTACTCATAGTAACAATGCTAGTAAATATTGGAAAGGTAATGTTAGATTGTTACACATTGTAAAATGAAAGTCAAAAGAAAACTCATTGGTCCAACACTCAGGATATGGTTGGTAGCTTTAATTCCTACTTATGGTATAGTTGAATTGGAGAAATCTTTAAGAAAATTTGTCAGTTACTATGGGACAAATGACAGATGAGATGGAAGTACAACAGTGAGCTCTGATCTTATAAGCCAAGGTGACATGAGATAACAAAATAACCTTAGATTTTTTTTTTATTAGTCCAAGAAAGTGTAGTCTGTGCTACAGACAAGATATACACAGAATTAGACCGCAAGCTACTTGGTTACACATTGTCTCACTCTTACAAACACCAGATTTGTTTGGTTGGTTACCATCAAGAATAAGTACATGGGCTAGATCACTATTGCAAGGAATAGTAGTATTCTTAGTCTACATCCAAATAGTATTAGGCATAATAAAAATTATCCTCTATTGTCTTACACACCTAAAAGGCAAAGCAGGCCTCGGGATACAATGTTGATGTACATTGAATCTGCTCACTCCGGCAATGCCATTGATGAGAACATTGCTCTTACTTAATAACCTGGTGAAGAACCAGATGGTATCTGATGGAAAACCAGCACTGTGAGTTTAAACAGCCTGCAATGGCTGCCATCTAGGAGCTTGACTAAGTCCAGGTATTGATCATCGATGTGTTGTTTCCAATCTCTGATCAAAAGGAGGGAATGATTTAGGAAATAATATTGGAGTTATTATTCCCTCTCCTTGAGCATAGAGAATGTGACCCAGCTGGAGCTGGGCTCACAACTGCTCACAAGGACTCACAAGGACACATCAACTGGGCCCTGAGGTATAAAGACAATAGCTAAGATGATCTTGGGAAATATCTTTTAGGGAAACTTTCACATAAATCTGATCAAACACAACACAAAAGACTTTCTACTCTTATCTTTTTCTATTAGCATTTACTGAATAGAAATTTGTTGGACCAATGAAGACCCTCCTGACTCTTGTTACTGAAACTTGTACCAATGATTGTTAGGAAAGACAATTCAAAATGTAGGATCACAGTTTCCAGCCAATCTGAAAAGGCTAAGCTTTCAATGGTTTTGCCCATTTGTAATGGTAATATATACCAATGGCTCTGTAACTGTTCTTTGGACTTGGGCAGACATGGCTGTGGCAGCATGTTTGCATGTTTTCTCACTCTTTCCTATCCTGTAATATTTTTTGGACTTGGGCAGACATGGCTGTGGCAGCATGCTTGTCTGTTTTCCCATTCTTGTCTGTTCTGTGATATTTCCTTGGACTCGGGAAGACATGGCTCTGGCAGCATAGTTGCCTGTTTCTCACTGCTGACCTTTTGAATATATGCCAAATAAAACTTTCTTTTTGCTTTACTAGACTTTGTGATGTTTTTCCTGTACAACACTTTAGAAAAACTAAAAGAGGCACAGCTAAATTCAGTTGACTCTAACTTCTGCTTCCTCCCATTAAGAATTAAGTGCTACAAAAATCACAGTTCCTTTATTAAAAACTAGAAAACACAGCAAAAAATATGGAACAACACAAAAAGCACAGGACTGTGATCCCTGAGAGAAGGGAAACAAAAAATGTGAAAGCTACAATTGCTCTAGCTTATTACCTGGAGACAGTATCCTGGCTAAAGTGCAGGGAGGGGAAACTCAACCAGAGTCAGTCTTACTGAATTGAGAAGGCAGACTGGGATTTAGATAAACCGATGTTGCTAGAATTTGTAGGGTTGTGTATTAGAAAGGAGGAAGATGCACACACACAGAGCTCCAGAGATCTGCAGAGGGATCCTCTAGATGACTCTTTGGCTGAGTGCTGATCTGCATATACGTGGGGTGGAATTCAGGAAGTTTGGAAAAGAACCAGTAGGAAGCAGTAAGCCAAACAATTCCTGGAGCTCACACACAACTGGGACTGGTTTGTGTTCCCGCTAGCCAGAGTGAAGAGACCTTTTAATATATGGGACGTGAAGTAGAGGCCTCAGGAAAGATACATCTGAGTAGAGGACCTAACTAAGCACTAGAAAAATTTCTGCTTTGATGCCATAACAACACAGAAAAGCAAGCCTTGAGGGGATCAAACTGATTCACAATAACTGTATGCCAAAACAAAGCCCAATGCTCTTTAAAGAAATACAACAAAATGCAGCATTCAACCAAGTAGATTTTACCGTGTACAATACCCGATGAAAAACCACCAAGATGCCAATAAGCAGGAAAGTATGACCTGTAACCAGCAGAAAAGATGATCAATAGAAACAGACCCAGAAATGACAGAGACGATGGAATTAGCAGACAAAGATTTTAACATAGCTATTTTACATCTTATAACAATGACCAAGATGTAAAGGAAAACATCAAAATAATGAAGACACAAATGAAAGCTATAAAGAAGGCCCAGATGGAACAATTAGAGATGAAAAACAATTATCTGAAACGAAATCGACACAGGATTGGATTCAGAGCAAATTAAACACTGTAGACAAAAGAGATGAGTGAACATGAAGACGTAACAATAAAAACTACACAAAATGAAGCATACAGAGGGAGGGGAAAAAAGACTGAAAAAAATGAAGAGACTAGTGATCCTGTAAGACAATATCAAGTGCTATAAAATAAATGTAATTGGAGTTGAAAATTTTAGGTACTAAAATTTTGATGAAAGCTATAAACTTAAGATCCAAGAAGTCCAATGAACTCCAAGCAGAAGAAACATAAAGAAAACAATAAATACCAAGGCAGATTATAATAAAATTGTTGAAAACCAGTGATAAAGAGAAAACTTTAATGACAGCTAGAGAAAAGATGCATACCACATTAAAAGGAACAAAGACAAGAATTACTGTAGACTGCTCATCAGAAATGGTCTGGTATTGGCCGTTTTGAAGCAGACAATCATGTGGTATACTATGCCAGGAATGACAAATTGAAGAGGAATGGCACTGTATTCATTGTCAAAGAGAACATTTCAAGATCTATCCTGAGGTACAATACTGTCAGTGATAGGATAATATCCATATGCCTACAAGGAAGACCAGTTAATACGACTATTATTCAAATTTACACATCAACCACTTTTGCCAAAGGTGAGGAAATTGAAGATTATTACCAACCTCCGCAGTCTGAAATTGATCAGACACGCAATCAAGATGCATTGTAATTACTGGTGACTGGAATGTGAAAGTTGGAAACAAAGAAGAAGGAACAGTAGTTGAAAAATACGGCCTTGGTGACAGAAATGACACCGGAGATCACATGACAGAATTTTGCAAGACCAATGACTTCTTCACTGCAAATATCTTTTTCTCAACAACCTAAATGGCAACTATACACATGGACCTTGCCAGATGGAATACACAGGAATCAAGTTGACTATATCTGTGGAAAGAGATGACGGAAAATCTCGATATCATCAGTCAGAACAAGGCCCGGGCTGACTGTAGAACAGACCATCAATCGCTCATATGCAAGTTCAAGCTGAAACTGAAAAAAATTAGAACAAGTCCACAAGAGCCAAAGTATGACCTTGAGTATATTCCACCTGAATAAAGAGATCATCTCACGAATAGATGTTACTCATTAAACACTAATGATCGAAGACCAAATAAGTTGTAGAATGACATCAAGGACGTTATACATGAAGAAAGCAAGAGGCCATTAAAAAGACAGGAAAGACAGAAAAGACCAAGATGGATGTCAGAAGAGACTCTGAAACTTGCTCTTGAACATAGAGTAGCTAAAGTGAAAGGAAGAAATGATGAAGAGCTGAACAGAAGATTTCAAAGGGTGGCTCAAGAAGACAAAGTAAAGTATTATAATGAGATGTGCAAAGACTCAGGGTTAGAAAACCAAAACGGAAGAACACGCTCGGCATTTCTCAAGCTGAAAGAACCAAAAAGAAAATTTAAGCCTTGAGTTGCAATATTGAAGGATTCTATGCAGAAAATATTAAATGACACAAGAAACATTAAAAGAAGATGGAAGGAATACACAGAGTCACTGTACCAAAAAGAATTGGTTGATGTTCAACCATTTCAGGCGGTAGCATACAATCAAGAACCGATAGTACTGAAGGAAGAAGTCCAAGCTGCACTGAAGGCATTGGCTATAAACAAGGTTCCTGGAAGTGATGGAATACCAACTGAGATCTTTCAACAAACGGATGCAGTGCTGGAAGCACTCACTTGTCTATGCCAAGAAATTTGGAAGAGAGCTACCTGGCCATCCAACCGGAAGAGATCCATATTTGTGCCCATTCCAAAGAAAGATGATCCAAAAGAATGCAGAAATTATTGAACAATAACATTAACATCACATGCAGGTAAAATTTTGCTGAAGATCATTCAGAAGTGGTTGCAGCAGTACACTGACAGGGAACTGCCAGAAACTGAACCTGGATTCAGAAGAGAACCTGGAACAAGGGATATCATTGCTGATGTCAGATGGATCTTGGCTGAAAGCAGAGACTACCAGAAAGATGTTGACCTGTGTTTTATTGACTATGCACTGGCATTCAACTGTTTGGATCATAACAAATTATGGGTAACATTTTGGAGAATGGGAATTCCAGAACACTTAATTGTGCCTATGCAGAACCTGTATATTGACCAAGAGGCAGTCATTTGAACAGAACAGAACAAGGGGATATGCAGATTACACAACCTTGCTTGCTGAAAGTGAAGAGGACTTGAAGCACTTATTGATGAAGATCAAAGACTACAGTATGGATTACACCTTAACATAAATAAAACAAAAATCCTCACAATGGGACCAATAAGCAATATAATGATAGACAGAGAAACGATTGAAATTGTCAAGGATTTCATTTTACTTGGATCCACAATCAATGCCCATGGAAGAAGCAGTCAAGAAATTGCATTGGGCAATTCTGCTGCAAAGGATCTCTTTAAAGCGTTAAAAAGGAGAGATGTCACTTTAAGGACTAAGGTGGGCCTGACCCAAGCTATAGTGTTTTCATTTGCTTCATATGCATGTGAAAGCTGGACAACGAATAAAGAAGACTGAAGAAGAACTGATGTCTTTGAATTATGATGTTGGGGAAGAATATTGAATATATCATGGACTGCCAGAAGAATGAGCAAATCTGTCTTGGAAGAAGTACAGCCAGAATGCTCCTAAGAAGCAAAGATGGCAAGACTTCGTTTCACATACTTTGGACATGTTATCAGGAGGGACCAGTCCCTGGAGAATGGCATCATATTTGGTACAGTAGAGGGTCAGCAAAAAAGAGGAAGACCTTCAATGAGATAGACTGACACAGTGGCTGCAACAATGGGCTCAAGCATAACAACGATTGTGAGGATGGTGCAGGAGCAGGCAATGTTTCATTCTGTTGTACATAGGGCTGCTATGAGTTGGAAGTGACTCAATGGCACCTAAGAACAATGACTCATCAGAAACTATGCAAGCCAGAACACGATGGAATGATCTCCTTAAAAATTTGAGAAGAAAAATCTTGCAAATTAGAATTCTGTAACCACCAAAAACACCTTTTAAAAAAGAAGGCAACATAAAGACATTCTCAGATAAACATAAGCTTAGAGAATTCATCACCAGCAAACCTGTTGTCATGGATTGAACTGTGTCCCCCCAAAATATCTGTCAACTTGGCTTGGTCATGATTCCCAGTATTGTATGATTGTCCATCATTTTGTAATCTGAGGTGATTTCTCTGTATGTTGTAAATCCCACCACTGTGATGGAATAAGATGGATTAGCAGCAGGTATGTTGATGAAATCTACAAGATTAGATAGTGTCTTAAACCAATCTCTTTTGAGATATAAAAGACAGAAGCGAGCAGAGAGACATGGGGACCTCATATCATGAAGAAAGCAGTGCTGGGAGCAGAGGGCATCCTTTGGACCTGAGGTTCCTGGGCTTGAGATGCTCCCAGACCAAGGGAAGACTGATGACAAGGACTTTCCTCCAGAGCTGACAGAGAGAGAAAGCCTTCCCCTGGAGCCGGTGCCCTGAATTCAGACTTCTAGCCTACTGGACTGTGGGAGAATAAACTTTGTTAAAGCCGTCCACTTATGGTATTTCTGTTATAGCAGCACTAGATGACTAAGACACCTGTACTATAACAAATGTTAAAGAAGTTCTTCAGGCAGAAGGAAAATGATAACAGTTGGAAATTTAGATTTACATATAAGAAGAATACTAGGAATGGTAAATATGTGGCTATAAATACTAAAAAATATACATTTTTCATAGCTTTTAATCTCTTTAAAATAAAGTCTACTACTCAAAATGTTTTTAAAGTTCCATTGTGATTTCTTCATGTGATTTCTTCAAAATATGTTGTTCAATTGTCAATTACTTGGAGGATTTTCTAGGTATCTTTCTCACATTGATTTCTATACAATTCCTTTGTGGTCAGAGAATACACTTTGCATGGTATCAATACTTTAACGTTTATTGAGACTTGTTTTATATCCCAGAACATAGTCTATCTTAGTGAATGCTTCACGTGCAATCGGAAAGAATGTGTATTCTGCTACTGTTGTGTAGAGTGTTTTATCGATGTCATTAAGTCTAGTTGGTGGAGAGCGTTGTTCCAGTCTTTCTTCATGTATGACAGTTTGTTGTATGTCAATTATACCTCAATAAAACTGTTTGAAAATATTTATTGATGTACTACTTTATGTTATTCACTATGATAGACACTGGGGAATGTAACACTAAATAATACCCAGTTCTTGAGGAACTCACAGGAGAGCAGGAATATTTTTGCTTCTTTTCGTAAACTTCTTTCTCTCTGCGGACTTGTTGAGTAGGCCCCTGACTCATGGCAACCTCATATGTTACAGAGTGGAACTGAGCTCTGTCTCGTTTTCTTGGCTATAATTTTTATGGAAGATCACCAGGTCTTATCTTCTGTGGTGCTGCTGGGTGGTAGCCTAGTGCAAACTATTTGCATGACCCAGAGACCTTCTCTGCAGACTGGCTCCTTCCAAATGGCCACTGACACCTCAAGCCTCACATCTCACAGCTTGTATCACTGAGGAGGGTCCCTGGGTGGTGCAAATGGTTAAGCATTCAACTACAAACCGATGGGTTGGTGTTTGAACCCACTCAGAGGCACCTTGGAAGACAGTCCTGGCGATCTGCTTCTGAAAGGTCACAGCCTTGAAAACCCTATAGAGCAGTTCTACTCTGCACACATGGAATCACCATGAGTTGGAATCGATGTGACGTCAACTAACAACTAATATTACTGAGGAGAGACAGACTGATTCTCTTTTCTGAGTTTCAATCCAAAAATTTCTTGGCTGCTGGGTAGCCTAGCTTGAGTCTGGTGACCACCGCTGTACTAAACCGAGGCAGCGGGGGGCCGGTCGGGGGGAGCAGAAGCTTGCAAGAATGGAATGTCCCAATTATAGCCACATGGGTCAGAACATTTCTTAGAAGAAAGGGGTAATGCTGAGAAAACATTGCTTTGTCCACTATAATCAAATGCTAACATGGTAAACACCAGAAATGAGCTTCCCAACTTTGGGAAGGAGATCACCAACCTAGAGGGCATCTTGGGTATTCTGACACTGGCCCATAGTGTGGTAAACTGTTCTCTTTTAAAGTCAGAATCTATTAACCTTCTTTAATAACCACATAGGCTGATTTGACTGATTTTGGTACAATTATTTTTCTGTGGACCTTCAGGAACAAAAGTAATCACATCAGGTCTTCCCGTGTCTGTGTCAGCTGATGGAGGAAAACACCTCTCTGTCATGCCCTGTAGAGGGACAGCCATTAGAGAATGGATTCCACAATGTGGTCTCCAGATGAACAGCACCCGCATCACCTGGGACCTTGCTGGAAATACATATTCACAGACCCCATCCCAGACTTACTGAATCAGAATCTCTGGGGGCGAGGTACAGCAATCTGCATTTTTAATAAGCCTTCTTTGTGATTCTGTTGCATACTCAAATTTTAAAAACTACCGCATTTGAGCATCTGTTTTCAATTTTGGCTGCACATTGGAATCAGTATGTTAAAGATATACTGATGCCTGGGTCCCTACTCCAGAGATTCTGATTTAATTGGTGTGGTGTAGGGATTGAGATTTTTAAAAATTCCCCAGCTGACTTAACGTGCATCCAAGTTTGAGAACCAGCACATTACAGTGCATCACTTGGCTACCCAAGCTGGGTCTCACCCCAGATCAATTAAATCAGAATCTCTGGGGTAGGGTCTGGACTTTGGTAGATATATTTTTGGCATTGGTAATTTTTCAAAGCTCCCCAGGTGACTCTAATGTGTACCAGGGCAGAGAAGCACTTCATTATTGTAACACTGCTGACCTCCTTTTATTTGCTCCTCCCTATGGGCACAGGAGTGAGTTTTCTGATGGGTGAGTATGAGAGAAGCAGCTGAGCAAGCTCACTTAGCCTTTCCCTCTTGCCTTTGGGACCTGCCACACGCAGACAGCAAGTGTTTGGCTCTGCTCCTCCATGGTGTCCTCGACTTTCCCGTGGTAGTGAGAGGGCTGTGGTTTTCCTACAGTGCCAGCGTCTCTGAATAGATACGTCTGCCAAATCCAGGGGCAAAGTGTTGGCCAGCCTACTTGTTCTCCAACATCACCTTTATAGGGGTATATTTTGTTCTTCATTTGCCTAACTCCTATGTCTACTTCCTCCTTGTCTCCATATTAGAGCAGAGATTCAAAGAGTGTTATGTATTAGCCTTAAGACCCCGACCCCAACACTGGGGAGAGCCTAACTTGGCTGTTGAGTTGCTCTGTCCCATCCCTGCACTGGCCATCAGAGTAGAGGTGGTACCCCAGGTATCAATCTCCTCTGCTCCCCAGGAAAGCACTGATCTGGTTGCTATCACTACAGATTAATTTTGCCTACTCTAGAGCTTTATATAAATAGAATCACACAGCATATACTCTTTTTTGTCTCACTTCTTTCACTCAGCACTATGCTTCTGAGATTCATCCACGTTGTTACAGGTATCAGTAGTTCACCCTTTTTTATTGCTGAGTATATTCCATTGTATGAATATTTCAGTTTGTTTATTCATTCACCTGTTGATGGATATCTGGGTTGTTTCCTGTTTTAGCTATTATAAAGTTTCTATGAACATTCTTACACAAATAATTTTGTGGACATAGGGGATACAGGGGTAGAATTGCTGAATCATAAATTAAATGTATATTTACCTCTAGGAGAAACTGCCAAATAATTCTCCAAAGTAGTTTTACCATTTTTATACACCTAGCAGTAGTGTATGAGAGTTCTAGTTGCTCCGTATCACCGCCAATATTTTTTATTTTATTAAACTAAATGTGTGTGTATGACTTGGTATCTAATTGTGGTTTTAATTCGCATTTTAAGATAATTTGAAGCTGACATCTGAAGGATGAGACGTATACAAGAAGGATAGGGCATTGAGCATTGTGGAAAAAGAGAACAGAATGTGCAAAGGATCTGAGGAGAGAAGTAGAGTTGTTACAATGAACTGAAAGGGAGTGTGGTGCAGGGTGAGGCTGGTGAGGGTAGTAACTGAAGGTACTAAGTCATTCACCTCCAAGGAATCATGTGGGTCTGGACAATGCATACACCAGCAGTGACTAGGATGAACTATAGAACAAACCCAGACCCCCCCCCCAAAATAAATAAATAAAAGCAATAGTCTGTCTAAATAAACCCCCTGGAATTTCATATTACCCTGAAAGTAGTGAGGGAGGCTCATAATATCAAATTGAATTTCTCAGTAGAAAGGAGTTCAGAATGGATTAAATATGATTTAGAGAAATAAAAGATATGTAATCATCATGGTTGCAAATATATACTTACCACATATAAAAGAGTAGGATTGTCGGGTGGTGTTGAGTACTCATTTGAGGTTTGAGATCATGAATTTAAAATGTGGTCACTCAGCCTGTTTGTGTGATTTTTCTCTGGCAACATTCAGCTGCTCAGGTACAGACATGGAACCTCATTTCAGACAGTAGTATTCAGTCAGGTTGCGTTTTCTCCAGGAAAGTATGTTGGAAATTTAGGTGGGCAAAAAAAATGATTATAATGATTTAATGATTATTAATGGTCTAAACTAGACCAGGAAGGACAGGAAGAATGGATAACAAGACATTGGTGGGATTAGTGGATTGGAGGTCTCAATGAGGTTGAAAAATATTGCAGATGGGGCGCTAGCACAAGGAAATGAAAGGATAGGAAGTGGTAAATGGAGAGTGAGGTACCATATTATCATATTTCAAAGATGGAGTCCTTTTGAGATGATAAAAGTGTTGAGGGTGTAACCTTGGAAGTGGTAGAAGTTGAGGAGGATTGTTGGAGGTGAGAAGGTCCAGGGGTTGGGAGGGTATTGAATAAGTCATCAACATGGATATTGAATTCATCCACGGAGTTCAAGAATGGTGCTAGGAATTGGGAGGGGCAGGGAAAGATTAGAGCGACAGGGAGATCAGAAGAAGGCAACAATCGAGATGGACAGGGTGGTATATCTGAATAGCAAGAGCTTCAGAGGAGCAGGGATCTGTGCAGGAGGGTGGGGGAAAACCCTTAGGAAGTTCAAGGTCAACTCTCCTGACACTACGATCATTTTGACTGACATCCTTCCATTGGTCAAATGAACCACAGCAAACCAACCCAAATGAATCCTTTCAATTGGGGATGCTTTATTACAGGCCTTCCTGCCAGGGGGCGCTATCAACATTAAAAAGCAGACCTCCAAGCAGTCCCACGAGGCCAGGAAAATGTCTCAACCTCAGCACGGAGGACCCCTAGGGCTCCTCTGCGGTATTGCAAGTTCAACTATCCTCCAGCACAGCTGCACAGGTAAAGATTTGTGGGTAGCTGCGCTTCAGTGGGCCTATACTCATGGCGACTCAAGCACAACAGATGGAAATGCTGCCCAGTCCTGCGCCATCCCCATGATTGGCTGCAGATCGGACCACAGAGATGTTTGAGTGTATGTAAATATTAAAAGAAAAAAGTCCAAATTCCTTTATAAAGAAGGTTCTGAATTATTGGAAGGTTTTATTTAATCTTTTTTTTTTTTCCCAACAAAAGGGGACTAAAAGTACAGCTACTATAACATGAGGTTTGATAACACTTTCTCCATGGGTAAAAAACTTTCTTCGTAACTGCAGGCATTGAGAGTTGATTGGTAACACCTATGCTTAAGAAGTTCTTCCCAAATAGTTTTTGGAAGATGCATGAGATAGTGGTAAGAACATAGGGCCGGGGTCAGAACTATAACAGCCATAGTAGTAATGGTATTTATCATCATCGTCAACATTTGAGTGTTCTCTATGTGCCAGAAACTGTTCTAAACACTGTACATAAATTCACTAGTCTATTCCACTTATGGATCCCTGGTGGCGCAGTGGTTAAGAGCTCGGCTGCTAACCAAAAACAGTTCGAATCCACCAGGGGCTCCTTAGAAACCCTATGGGGCAGTTCTACTCTGTCCTATAGAGTCATTATGAGTCGGAAACGACTCAGTGGCAACGGGTTTGGTTTTTTGGTCATAATCCTATGAGGTAGATACTACCATTAGTCCCATTTGACAGATAAGTAAAATTAGGTCCAGAGAGATGAGGTCACTTGCCCAAGGTCACCCAGCCAGTAGATGGTGGTGGTAGTGGTATGTGTATGCAACTTGGGTTTTGTTTTTCCCCTAAACAGAATAGTACCGGTTATGCAATGGGAGCAAATATCCCTATATCCCAGCTTAACTCAACAAACCAAACCAGAAAACTAAATCTGTTGCCGTTGAGTCCATTCTGACTCACAGCAACTCTACAGAGGTACCTGTTTAATGTGGGTTGGCAGGAGGGCTTAGCTCATCGTGCTAACTCAGGAACCCAGGCTGACATAAGCTTCATTTTGACCCATGCTTTCATCATCACATTCGCTGATCACCATGTAGGCAAAAGAGCACTACAGTGTCTGCACTGGAAGTGAAATGCTTCCTCCTGAAAGTAATGCACGTCCCTTCTCACATTTCACTGACCACCACAAGTCACGTGTCACTCCCAACTGCAAGGGGGCAAAGAAATCTTATCATGAGCCTAGAAGGATGCAAACCAGACTATTTGCCACTCATGATTACCACAAACACTCTGTGACCCTGGGGAGGTCATGTCCTCTCTTGGCCTCGGTTTCCTTACCCACAAAATGAGCATAACAATCCCTGCTTTGCTCACCCCTCTACCTTTGTTATAAGGATCAAATAGGGATGTTTGCTATGGTCATTATGAGGCAGAATGGTTGCACCCAGCCAAGGCTTTCATCGGATAAAAATCTTGGTCCGGCCACTACCAGCCCTATAGTTGTCTTTACAGGGTTGTTTGTTTGGAATGGCCTTGTCCAAAGATATGTGTTGTCCTCTTTGACACTCACACATCTGGGGTCTTGAAGCATATAGTTTTCACTTAACCAACAACACACCATAATTGTTCTGGCCCTTGCTAGAAAGCTTATTCTAGAGAGGCCAGCTGTCTAGTTCCTGTTGAAAACTCGAGACCGCTTTGACTTGAGAGAGACTGCAGGGTCACAGGGAGCACCCCTTCCTCCGGGTTCCCAAGCTCTCTCTTTGAATCAAATCAGGTCATCACAACTGTTTACTTGGCCCCTCGCAGTTTCACTCCCCAGACACTCCCAAGATGCCTGCTTTGAGTCAGGGATGATCCAAGCCACAGAAACTCCTTTGCCAATCAAGGACTGACTGCGCTGAAAGTAGTACAAGAAATGCCTGTATGAAAAGCTTTTCCCAAACTTCAGGGCAAACAGTAGCGACCGCTTGCCGATCAACCTCCACAGCGCTTTGCTGACTCCTTTCCTATGGGTGGTTTGCTATGTGGTCTTTGCCCCTTCTTCACTCCTCTGATTGACTAGGTTGTGCACTCCGTAAGGGCGGGGCCCTCTTTTTATCTGGGTTCCACTATGTGCTTGGTACATGTCAATACATGTCCGTTGCATTAAAACGCTTCTAAAGAGTCTTCATATAAGTTAATGCATAACTACCTTGAAGAATTTAATGTTCATGGACGTGCAATTAGGCTAGTTGAACTTTTAGACCCCTTTAGGCCTCGAGATTCTAGGAACTAAAATAAAACCAACACAGAGGAGTGCGGGAGAAATGGGAAAGAAAAGGACAGAAAAGGAGGACATTTCAGGCAGAGGGAGCAGATATGGAGGCAGGAAAGCAGAAGGTAACACCGGACACGGGGAACGCATCACTTTGCCTGGACGAGAAAAACACGAAATGAGAGAGAGAGAAGTTGGGGCGAGATGCCAGCAGGAGGTCTGTGGTCAAAGTCCAGGGTGAAGACACAGCAGGACTTTGATAGGTGACCACGAACAGAAGGAGTAAAAGAGGCGGTGGTGTATCAAATTCTGTAGCCAAGAGCTCTAACAAATGGAAGACAGGATGTGGAGAAAATATATTGTGCTCCTAAAGCTACCTCTTATTTCGGGGCGCTCGGGTTTCACAAAGGGGTAAACTAAACGCAAACTTCTCAGTTCCCCAGCGCGGAGAGATGGGGCGAGCCCCGCCCCGCTCGTCACGTGGCCAGAAAGCCAGTGGCACGTGACCTACCTATCGCTAGGCCAATCAACCTCTGTAGGGGCGGGAATGCGGAGTCCAAGGGCGGGAGCAGTAGTCGAGGCCGTCTCTTCTCGCGAGCCTTTCTGCTGTCGCTCTTCAGCCGCCCACGGCTGGGCACGAAGGTCTCGCGACGCTTGGGCGCTGCGGCGGTTGGAGGAGGACAGGAAAGGACGGAGCCGAGCCGTGGTTTCTTTCCTCGCTCACTCCCTCGCGCGCTCGCCCGCCCCCTCCCTCCCTCCCCTCCCTTCCCCGGCCCCGGCTCCGGCCCCGGCCCCGGCCTATTCGCTGTTCCGTCTGCTGCTAGGGAGGATGTCGGGCTCCTCGCTCCCCAGCGCCCTGACCCTCTCGCTGTTGCTGGTCTCTGGCTCCCTCCTCCCAGGGCCTGGCGCCGCTCAGAACGGTAAGCGGGGAGCCGGGGGCGGGCCGGGCGGGGGCTGAGGGGGCGCCGGCGACTGTAGAGGGCCTTGTCCGGGGCCGGAGGAGATGCCGGAGCCAGGCGAAGAGCCTGAGGGGCTGCGGTCCGAACGGAGATGCTGGTCGGGGTTTGAAGAGGCGCGGGTGTGAGGACAGGAGGCGCTTGTCGGAGAGGAGGGGGCGTCCGATAAGAACCCGAGATGTTGGTGACTTAGAGCTTTTACATCGTGGGGCTAGTCGCTCCAGGTCGGAGAGGGGACACCGAAGAAGCCAGTGTGAGGAGCTGGAGTAGCGGGGGCGGGTGGGGAGGGGGCGCATCTTTTAAAGGAGGCGGGACAAGACAGGCATTTGTGTTCATAGGCGCGGAGGGGGTGTCGTTTAGGCTATCCGAGAGAACTGGGGTCCCGGGAGCGGGGGTCGCCGAGAATTCTACTGGCGCCCGTAAGACTGGTGACAGAATTAAAAATAAGAGAGGGTGAGCAGAGTACTAGAGCCCTAAGGAGGGGGGTAAAGAATCAGGGGACCTTGGATATGAGGTGGAGGGAAGGTGGGTGGAAAGCTAAGGGAGTGGGTTGACTGCAGCAGAGGACCTGGAAAGAGAAGAAGCAGTGGCTGTAAACGAGATGGGGGGCGGGGGGAGAGGGCTGGATTTGCTAAGAAGGGTGGAGTGCTGGGCTTTCTAGGGTAGTGGTTGGAAGAGCTAAAAGGGGTTTCTAAATAAGGAGAGGAAAAATGAGCAGAGGTAGGGGAGAAAGGGTTGAAACTAAAGTAGGGGGAATATTTAGTAGAGACGTAAAGGTGCCCGGGTATAGAGATGGGGGTGGGAGAAGACACAAAATAAGCGAAGGGAGTAAAATGCAGGAAGCCGGGGGTGTATTGTTGGTTTGCAGTGTGGAGGATATATTAGGGAAGGGAGGAACTGGATTGTGGCAAGTGCGGTACGATATTGGTTGGGCCTTTGGGAAGGCAGGGACACAGAGCTGGAACTGCAGCGGTGGGATTGAGAGCAATGACTGGGGAGAGGGAGGTGGAGGAAGTGGGTTTTTGAGATCTAAAAGTTTCGAGACAGAAGACACATTATTTCTGAGGCGCATAAAAGTAGGCCCTTTGATGTGTCCAGTGGAAAAGAGAGAATTGGGTTTTGAAATGTGCCTTTTTGGAGAAGATGGAAAAATGATGGGGAATCGTGGTGATGGAGGACCTAGGGAAAACAGATTCTGATTGAAGGCATGCGTTACAATTCAACGGCCTCATTCTTTCACAGGTGAGACTAGACAGCCATTAAGAGGTTTAAAACATTTTTATAAGGAAGAATATATGAGAAGTGAGTTCTGGAGAGTGAACCATAATTATTATTATTATTTTTACACATACTGTTTTATGACATTGGTGAACAACCCCACAACATGTCAACCCTCTCCCTTCTTGACCTTTTTTTTTTTTTTGGTGAAAATGTACATAGCCAAAGATACACCATTTCAAAAATTTCTACTTGTACAGTTCAGTGACATCGACTATGCTCTTCCAGTTGTGCTGCTATTCTCACTTTAGATGAAGGCTTACAGAACAAAATAGTTTTTCATTTAACAGTTAGTACACATGTTGCCCTATAACAATGGTTAACCTCACAACACATCAACACTATCCTTACTCAACCTTGGGTTCCCTATCACCAGCTTTCCTGTCCCCTTCTGCCTTTTGGCCATTGTCCCTGGACTGCTGTGCCTCATTAGTCCCATTTGGTTTTATGGGGCTGTCCACTTCCCGGCTGACGGTGAACCTCGAAAATGACTTCACCACTGAGCTAAAAGGGTGTCTGGGGGCCATACTCTCGGGGTTTCTCCAGTCTCCTTTAGGCCAGTAAATCTGGTCTTTTTTTGTGAGAGTTTTTTTCTACATCCTTCTCCAGCTCTGTCCAGAACCCTCTGTTGTGATCCTGGTCAGAGCAGTCAGTGGTGGTAGCCAAGCACCATCTAACTGTACTGGACTCAGTCTGGTGGAGGCCTTGGTAGCTGTGGTCCATTAGTCCTTCGGACTAATCTTTTCCTCGTATCCTGTTCTCTTCATTCTCCCTTGCTCCGGAAGGGATGAGACCAGTGGAGTATCTTAGATGGCTGCTCACAGGCTTTTAAGATGAACCATGATTATTTTTGCTAATCCTTTGATGTTTTTTCGTTGTTGTGTTAGAACAATTTAAAATTACTCTTTTAGAATAGCTGAAATTTAAATGACTTTCTTTTTTTTTTTTTAAATCAATGATAGAGCCAGTGGAGTTGAACGTTCTAAGGAGAAACTGGGCTTAAAATGCTGAAGAGTACAGTGAAAATATATCAATAAGGGATTGAAAAGGCATCATTGGTTAAATATAAGAGTGTTCATTTTACCAAATAGAACTAATCAAATATTATGTATGCTTCATGGCCTTGGATTATCACAGCAGGGGTCAGGAAAGAAACATTTTTCTGTCTGTGAACTTGACTATGCTAAGTATATGGGATATTTTTCCTGCTTTCTTTCAAAGCACAAAGCTGTTGTGGAGGCAGGGCAGGGTTAGTCTGATTTGTCTTACTGTTTCTCACCTGCGATAACAATATGACTTAAAGAAACCTAATACTAATTCAGCTATCTGATTTGTGAAATATGGTTTTGTTTTGCACGATGGGTGGGAGATTCTTGATTTTAACATGTTTAATCTCTGCTGGCATAGCTTCTTTCAGTGATTTATAATACGATGAAATTGTAGTTTCTTAGCAACTGAAGTAAGGTTGTTGGATAGGCCTAGAAAAACTCTTCTGGCTGTTCTCAGTGATATGTATTCTAAATACAGCATAGAACATACAGCCTTTTCCTTGAAATGAGCTTAAATTCAGTCACGTGACATGACCAGTGACGTGAAGCTGAGCTGGTAGTTGACCCAAATGAATGTAAATTTAATTCAGGGAAGAAATGGCTATTTTTTGAGTTTGGGTTCATATGTTCATATAGATAAGGATGCCATTTTATAGCTTTCTATAACATGTTTTGTGGTAAGGTTCAAGCTTTCAACTGGTAATAGTCTGATCTCATGTCATAGAGTTTGTATTTTTTGACTGTGCTTCAAAAATGGATACCATGTTCTGTATGATGTTGAAATGTTAGAAATTTTAGGTTATCTATATAAAATGATGACTTGAAAAAGAACTTAGGTGTTTCTGGGTTGGCTATTTGGTAGTTTAGATTGAATATAGACCCCCCCTCCCCCTGTCAAAAGCTTCTGTTTCATTATTCCTAAAACGAAGAATTTGGACTAGATCACCTTCAGGGTGTCCCTGAGTACATTTTAGGCGTATATTTGCTATTGATTGTACATCTCTTTGGGTAACTGAAATGAGCAATAGAAGACAAAATTCTGAGTCTGTGACCCATTACCATAGAGATTCAGGGTTTTGATTCATAAAGATTTTGTTTCCCATCTAAATAATTTAGACTTGTAGGACCACAGTTTCAAGTAAAATCCTTACTTAAGTTGATTTTTGTGTGTATCAACAAAAGTGTACTTCATTTTAAAGGATGAAACTTGCTTAAAAAATAACCTTCCTAAGACAACTTTTAGCTTTAGGCTAAAAAGGAGTGTAAGCCAAGCAGTATAATACGGTGATCAGAAGCACAGGCTTTGGGTCTCTGTGTTTGAGTCCCAACTCTTCTACTTGGTAGCTGAATGACTTTGTGTCAGGCATTTACTCAAGACTCAGTTTCCTCATTCGTAAAATGGGGTTTATAGTGATTTTAATCCCCTAGGGATGATGTGAGGATTAAATGAGACAGTAGCCATAAAGCACTTAGATTTCTGCTTGGCATGTAGTGAATCTCAGTAAATGTTAGCTATTACTGTTATTTTTCCTTTGAAAAGTGACAGTATTATATATTTCTTTTCATATATGTATTGCACACTTAATTGTTAACACTGGTCACCATCACCTTGAATAAAGGTAAATAGGCCATTTGGAGGCCAGCACAGAGAGATTTGTGCTTTTGCTTATGTAATTTTTTTAGGAAAGTGACCAGCTGCACTGCTGGTAACTGCAAATTCTGGTGAGGAAGTTCACATTTCTATTTCATTGTCTGTGAACTTTCATGACTGTCTGGTGAACCAAATACCTTTTCATATGGGCCAGATATCATCTTTTCATAGAATAACATTGTCGTAAGAGAAATTGAATGTAGTGCCTGGCACACAGTGGGACTGTTACAGATGTTAGCTGAATGAAGGAATGTGGAGTGAAGTGTAAAAACATGGCAATATATTCATACTGGAAATACAAAATTGGATAATTAACACTTCAGTAGGGGAAAATAGGAGTCTAATGAATTTATTATTAACAAACTAAATTTTTTTTATTGTAGTTTTAAGTGAAGGTTTACAGTTCAAGTCAGTTTCTCATACAGAAATTTATGCACACATTGCTATGTGACCCTAGCTGCTCTCCCTGTAATGTAACAGCACACTCCTCCCTTCCACCCCAGATTTCCTGTGTCCATTCAACCAGCTCCTGTTGTTTTTGCTTTCTCATCTTGCCTCCGGACAGGAGCTGCCCATTTAGTCTCATGTATCTACTTGAGCTAAGAAGCACATTCTTTATGAGAATCGTTGTATGTCCCTTAGTCCAGTCTAATCTTCGTCTGAAGAGTTGGCTTTGGGAATGGTTTCAGTTCTGGGCTAACAGAGAGTCTGGGGGCCATGTCTTCTGGGTTCCCTCCAGTCTCAGTCAGACCATTAAGTCTGGTCCTTTTACTAGAATTTAAGTTCTGCACCCCACTTTTCTCCTGCTCTGTCAGGGACTCTCATTTGTGTTCCCTGTCAGGGCAGTCATTGGTGGTAGCCAGGCACCATCTAGTTCTTCTGGTCTCAGGCTGATGGAGTCTCTGGTTTTTGTGGCCTTTCTGTCTCTTGGGCTAATATTTTCCTTGTGTCTTTGGTGTTCTTCATTCTCCTTTGCCCCAGCTGGGTTGGGACCAATTGATGTGTCTTAGATGGCCGCTTACTAGCTTTTAAGACCCTAGATGCCAATTACCAAAGTGGGCTGCAGAACATTTTCTTAATAAACTTTGTTATACCAGTTGACCTAGATGTCCCCTGAAAGCATGGTCACCAGACCCCTACCCCCTGCTACTCTATCCCTCGAAGTGTTTGGTTGTGTTCAGGAAACTTCTTAGCTTTTGGTTTAGTCCAGTTGTGCTGATTTCCCCTGTATTGTGTGTTGCCCTTCCATTCACCTAAGATAATTCTTATCTACTGTCTAGTTAGTGAATACCCTTTTCCTCCCTTCTCACCCTTGTAACTATCAAAGAATGTTTTCTATTGTGTTTAAACTATTTCTTGAGTTCTTATAATAGTGGTCTCATACAGTATTTGTCCTTTTGCGACTAATTTCACTCAGCATAATGCCTTCCAGATTCCTCCATGTTATGAGATGTTTCACAGCTTCATCGTTGTTCTTTATCGTTGCGTGGTATTCCGTTGCGTGAATATACCGTGATTTGTTTATTCATTCAACCATTGATGGGCACATAGGTTGTTTCCCTCTTTTTGCTATTGTGAACAGTGCTGCAGTGAATGTGGGTATGCGTATATCTGTTAGTGTGATGGCTCTTATTTCTCTAGGATATATTCCAAGGAGTGGGATTGCTGGATCGTATGGGACTTCTATTTCTAGCTTTTTAAAGAAGCGCCAAATCGATTTCCAAAGTGGTTGTACCATTTTACATTCCCACCAACAGTGTATAAGTGTTCCAGTCTCTCCACAGCCTCTCCAGCATTTATTATTTTGTGTTTTTTGGATTAATGCTAGCCTTGTTGGGATGAGATGATATCTCATTGTAGTTTTGATTTGCATTTCTCTGATGGCTAATGATGGTGAACATTTTCTCATGTATCTGTTAGCCGCCTGCATGTTGTCTTTGGTGAAGTGCCTGTTCATATCCTTTGCCCATTTTTTAGTTGTGTTATTTGTTTTTTTGTTTTTGAGGTTTTGCAGTATCTTGTAGATTTTAGAGATTAGATGCTGACTGGATTTGTCTTGGTCAAAATATTTTTCCCAGTCTGCAGGTTGTCTTTTTACTCTTTTGATGAGCGTAAGTGTTTGACTTTTAGGAGCTCTCGGTTATCTAGTTTCTCTTCTAGTGTTTGTTAGTAATGTTTTTTATTCTGTTTATGCCATGTATTAGGGCTCTTAGTGTTGTCCATATTTTTTCTTCATGATCTTTATTGTTTTAGATTTTATATTTAGGTCTTTGATCCATTTTGAGTTAGTTTTTGTGCAGGGTGTGAGGTATGGGTCTTGTTTCATTTTTTTTTGCGGATGGATATTCAGTTATGCCAGCACCATTTGTTAAAGAGACTGTCTTTTCCCCAATTAACAGACTTCTGGTCTTTGTCAAATATCAGCTGTTCATAGGTGGATGAATTTATGTCTGGATTCTCAATTCTGTTCCATTGGTCTGTGCATCTGTTGTTGTATCAGTACCAGACTGTTTTGACCATGGTGGTGGTATAATAGGTTCTAAAATCAGGTAGTGTGAGGTCTCCCACTTTGTTCTTCTTCTTCGCTAATGCTTTACTTATCTGAGGCCTCTTCCCTTTCCGTATGAAGTAGATTTGTTTCTCCATCTCATTAAAAAATGCCATTGGAATTTGGATTGAGATTGCGTTGTATTTGTAGATACTTTTTGTAGAATTGACATTTTCACAATGTTGAGCCTGCCTATCCATGAGCAAGGTATGTTTTTCCACTTATGTAGGTCTCTTTTGGTTTCTTGCAGTAATGTCTTGTAGTTTTCTTTGTATAGGTCTTTTACGTTTCTGGTTAGATTTATTCCTAAGTATTTTATCTTCTTGGGGGCTATTGTAAATGGTATTGATTTGGTGATTTCCTGTTTGAAGTTCTCTTTGTTGGTGTAAAAGAATCCAACTGATTTTTGTATGTTTATCTTGTATCCTGAAAGTTTGCTGAAATCTTCTATTAGTTCCAGTAGTTTTCTTGTGGATTGTTTGGGGTTTTCTGTGTATAAGATCATATCATCTGCATATAGAGATACTTTTACTTCTTCCATACCAATTTGGATGCCCTTTATTTCTTTTTCTAGCCTAATTGCTCTGGCTAGGACCTCCAGCACAATGTTGAATAAGATTGGTGATAAAGGGCATCCTTGTCTGGTTCGTGTTCTCCAGGGGAATGCTTTCAGACTCTCTCCATTTAGGATGATATTGGCTATTGTCTTTGAATAACTGCCCTTAATTATGTTGAGGAATTTCCCTTCTGTTCCTATTTTGCTGAGAGTTTTTATCATGAATGGATGTTGGACTTTGTCAAATGCCTTTTCTGCATCAGTTGATAAGATCATGTGGTTCTTGTCCTCTCTTTTATTTATGTGATGGATTACGTTAATTGTTTTTCTAATGTTGAACCATCCCTGCCTACCTGGTATGAATCCCACTTGGTCATGGTGAATTATTTTTTTGAGATTTTTTTGAATTCTTTTGGCTAGAATTTTCTTGAGGATTTTTGTATCTATGTTCATGAGGGATATTGGTCTGTAATTTTCTTTTTTTGTGGTGTCTTTACCTAGTTTGGGTATCAGGGTTATGCTGGCTTCATAGAATGAGTTTGGGAGTATTCTATCCTTTTCTATGCTCTGAAATACCTTTAGTAGTAGTGGTGTTAACTCTTCCCTGAAAGTTTGGTAGAATTCTCCAGTGAAGCCATCAAGGCCAGGGCTTTTTTTTGTTGGGAGTTTTTAAATTACCTTTCAGTCTCTTCTTTTGTTATAGGTTTAGTTGTTCTGCTTCTGTTTGTGTTATTTTAGGTAGATGGTTTGTTTCTAGAAATTTGTGCATTTCCTCTAGGTTTTCAAATTTGTTAGAGCACAATTTTTCATAGTAGTCTGTTACGATTCTTTTAATTTCAGTTGGGTCTGTTGTGATATTGCCCATCTCATTTCTTATTCGGGTTATTTGCTTCCTCTTCTATTTTTCTTTTGTCAGTTTGGCCAGTGGTTTATCAATTTTGTTGATCTTTTCAAAGAACCAGCTTTTGGTTTTGTTAACTCTTTCAGTTGTTTTTCTATTCCATTTAATTTTGCTCTGATTTTTATTATTTGCCTCCTTCTGGTGTGAGGGCTTCTTTTGCTGCTCTCTTTCTGCTTGTTCCAGTTGTAGAGTTAATGTTTTCATTTTGGCCTTTTCGTCTTTTTGGATGTGTGCGTTTACTGCTATAAATTGACCTCTGAGCCCTGCTTTTGCTGTGTCCCAAATGTTCTGGTAGGATGTGTTTTCGTTCTTGTTTGATTCTGTGAATTTCTTTATTCCGTCCTCAATTTCTTCTGTAACCCAGTAGTTTTTGAGTAATGTGTTGTTCAGTTTCCATGTGTTTGATTTTTTTTTCCTTACTTTTTCTGTTATTGATTTCACTTTTATGGCTTTGTGGTCAGAAAAGATGCTTTGTAATATTTCAGTGGTTTGGAATCTGTTGAAGCTTAACAAGCTAAATTTTAAAAAACAGTTTTGCTTGGGAGATACCAGATAGTTGTGAACGTTGCGCTTTGTAATAATGCTTGTATTTGTATTAGATGATTCATGAATCTTTTTCTTTTCTGTTAAGTGCTTCAGTGGTTTGGCAGTTTTCTCTCCCTGAGTACATTTTAGAGGTGTATGTGCTACTGATTGTGCATCACCTTTTTGGGTGAACTGAAATGAGCAACAAAAGACAGATCTTATCTGTGGTAGCTGCAATACAAATGACATGCCAAATGTCCAGCAGTGGATTTTGACATAATTAATCCAACTAAGATAAAAATGACCAGAAGAAATAGTTTGCCTTGGAATAAACCGTTTCCTAAGGAGAACCCACCCCTTCAGGCTCTCAGGCAACTGACCCAAATGTTGCCACTGAAGGGAAAGTCCATGTTACTACATCGGGTCCTGTTCCTGGGCTCTTGGTCATTGTTTTACAATGGGTTACTGGACCTAAATTAGAAAGAGATGCAGTTGGGTTTTTGTGTTGCCAGACATAATAAAGCTTAACCTGTGAATATACCATGATTTTAAAAAGCAAAAGGAACAGAAACCTTTAAATGTGTTCCACAGTCCCAACATTTGCCATAAATTAAGATTGAAGTTCATTACAGGTCTGACTTTGCATGAGTTAAACGAATTTTCATGAGTATTTTATCTTTATGGAATTCTTTTGTGTTTTCTCATTAATGTAATTTTGATGTGAAACATTTTCTCTTGTGGAGTATGTGTCCTTTTAGATCTTAATAAAAGACAGCATATTATTGTGTTTATTTTTTGAATAAAAAGTAATTGGGCTTTCAGAGTGGATCAGATGTGACTAGAAAAGTGTTCTGTCAATTTGAGCATTGCTTTGCATTTACTTAGTTTGAGGAAGCACAAAGTAAGATGATTCCTATGTCATGTCAAACTTTGTTAGACCTGTGTGAAGGTTCTTTTTTTTTTTTTTAAAACAGATAATTTGAGAAGGAGATACGGTACAAATATCTGTGAAAATGAATTGTGTAGAAAAACAGTGACTGTGTTGGATATTTCATACAAATGGTCAATAAAAATTTGAGTAACTGTGCAAAGAAATTTTGGAAGAAGTTGAATCCCGAAAATGTTCTGATGCATTCTCTTCAATTTGTTTACAGTGAGAGCACAGTCTGGACAGGATCATAAGTAGAGAACGAAGTTGTAAGAGAAAGGGAAGGACAGAAGAAAGGCTGCAGTAGTACCAGGAGAAAAGCAGGTTGCAAGAACGAATCTTCGTTTGAGGAGCATCTGGAAAAATAGGATCTGTCAGAAAGAATAAATAGCCCAGGAACCTCTAAAGTGAATACACACATCAAAATTAAAGCAATGGTGCAAAATCACCTCCTGTGAATAAGTGGCTTGCTTTTATGTGCCTCTTTAAACAAAACACTATCTTTTATCATTTTACCTGAATTAAAAAAAATGCCATTCATTCATGATACAGAGTTTTTAATTTTAAGCACCTTAGATAATTCATTTTTAACTTGTTTGTGAGGTTTGTTTGGATTTTTTTTTGGTGTGTGTGGAATTCCTAATCTTAGTTAGAATTGGCTTTGGGAAGGTGGGAACCCTCTCCAGTAAAATCAGTTGATTATAAACTGTTGCATTTTATGGGTTTATATACATAAATTTCTCACTGAATTTGAAGTTTGAACATTGCAGTGATCCTACATAAAAGCATTATTCCAGTGGTATTGATACCTAAATTTAAAAGATCGAATGTATAAGTAAAATGTACCTGCTTTTTAAGAGTTTCTTCAATTTAGGAGGAAGAAATTTGTATTTAATTCCAATTTAGTATGTTACTTAAAATTGAAAGTAGGCCAAACGTTTTCTTTATATATCTGCTTTTTAAGAGTTTCTTCAATTTAGGAGGGAGAAATCAACATTCGTATCTAATTCCAGTTTAGTATGTTACTTGAAAGTAGGCGTAACATTTTTTTAATTTGCTTTTGCGTGTGTGTGTGTGTATGTTTATATATATACACGTTTATCAGTCAAGCTTAATTAACTTGAAGTTATTTTGACCTGATTGCTCAGAACTTTTAATTTGATCTGTGTGGAAATAGGGTTTACTGAATATTTAAAGAATTTCCTAAGTATCTACATTTATTCATACAGAGTAAGTTAATGGGAGACATATTTAATGTTCCTAAGACACCTGCTGGCTTTTTGTTTTGTTGTTGTTGTGTTTCGAATAAAAAAATGAGTCTTAACCTGTTTATTAAAGCAGAATGTGATCAGCTTTGATGGAAACATCTTGGGTCAGGTTCCTTATACTTGAGGTACTAAATGGTATTGTTTTGCATTTCCAAAAACAATTGTGGAATGTTTTAAGAGTAGCTTTCTTACCAAATAATCTTAGTTACTGGAGCCTTATGGTATGCTTTGTGGTATGTTTCCGGAAGAGTATCATTTTGGATATGATTCACTTCTGTTTTATCTTGAATCATAGTATTGTTACACTCAAGTATTGCTTCACATTGACTGGACAATGGAATTAAAATGAGGTGCTGTGATATCACTCTGAAAATGTCAGGGTCTATGTATTATGTAAGATTTTATTATTAGAAAATATTAATTTAAGTCCCAGATTACACAGATAGTTTTAATCATATCCAAGTGGATGCTCACATTCTAAAATAATTAATGTAAACTACACACCAAAATGTAAAGTTCTTTTCTGGCAGAATAGTAACACAGTGCTGCATATGCAGTATGTAAAAAAAGCAGGTAGGGAGTGTACCTGCAGATGTAAATTGTTATGGTATCTTCCTAGTGGTAATTCTTGAAAACCACTAGACTAGATGATACCTAAATTCCCTTCTGGTTCTACAATTACCAAATTCTATTTACCTTACAGCTTAGATACTGCTTCTAATGGGTAAAGGGCCCAGAGAGATAATACTTTCTGTTTTAAATAGTTTTCTTAAAACTTTTTTTGTAAATAATGAAAATTGACTTTGAGGCATGCACTGTTTTGAAATCCAGTTGACTCTAAATCTGCTTCAGACAACTCTTGCAGTTCTTGTTTCAAGGAAAGCAGAACAATATCTGTTATACAGAGATTTCATATTAAACTTGTTGGGAAAATTGCCAGTGTGAGTTAAATAATTAAGAAATGAAAATCCCTGCCAGGTAAATAGATATTTTATGTTACCTCTGTGGGTTGGAAAATAGTTGACTATTGAGTCCCTGGGTAGTACACATGGTAAATGCACTCGGCTGCTAGTCAAAAGGTTGGAGGTTCAGGTCCACCTAGAGGTGCCTGGGAAGAAAGGCCTGGTGATCTGCTGAAAAATCAGCCATTTAAAACCCCATGGAGCACAGTTCTACTTTGACACACATGGGATCTCCATGAGTCGGAGTCGACTCCATGGCAAACGGTTTTTCAAGAGTCATTGAAGAGACAATGAAGTACACTTAACCAATCTCATGGTTTTTTTTTTTTTTTTTTTTTTTTTTTAAAAATGAAGAGAAGTTTATTTCCTCACAGTCAAAGTAGGTTAGAAGTCCAGATTCGGGGTGTCAGCTCCAGGGGAAGGCTCTCTCTGTCAGCCTTCTCATCAGTGTTCCCCCAGACTAGGAGCTTCTCTGCGGAGGGACCCCAGTCCAAAGGAAGCGCTCTGCTCTTGGCACTGCTTTCTTGATGGTATGAGGTCCCCTGTCTCACTGCTCACTTCTGTCTTTTATATCTCAAGACATTGCCTCAGGACACAGTCCAGTCTTGTAGACTGAGTCCTGCCTTACTAACACAACTGCCGCCCATCCTCCCTCACTAACATCATAGAGGCAGGATTTACAATTTATGGGAAAACCACAGAATACCAGGAATCATGGCCCGGCCAGATTGATACACACATTTTTTGGGGGACACAATTCAATCCATGACATTCCACCCTTTGGCCCCCAAAAATCACATCCTTGCAACATGGCAAACATACTCATCTCATCATATCACAGCAAAAGTCTTAACTCCAAGTCCAAAATCCAAAAATTCCTCTTCATCTGTGAAATCTAGAATACAAGTTATCTGCTTCCAAAGGTACAATGGCAGAACAGGCAGAAGCTAACATTTCCATTACAAATGGGAGAAATTGCAGGGAAAGAAGGCATAACAGGCACCAGGCAAGTTAGCAGAACACATTACATTAGCCCTCAAGGCTTTGAAAATAATCTGTTCTCTGAGACAGTTTACACAATAGCCCTGCCCTCTAGACTTTAGGTATTGGCCACAGTCTCTGGATTTTGAGTGGAGGCCCATCAGCCCTGGGCTTCAGCACCACCTTCCAGGCCCACTGGGGCAGCAACTCTGCTCCCTTGGCCTTAGGTGCACCATTCTCCCAGTCCATCTGAGTGGCGACTCCATCCTTAGAAGCAACAGAGGCCATTGCTCCACCCTTTGAAACCCCTGAGGTCGTGGCCATACCTTTTGAGACTGAGGCAGCTCTGCTTCTTGTGTCCCTTGTCTCTTCAGCTTCTGCTTCTGTTTCCTGCGGCCTCTTGGCCCGTATCTGCCTGCTGGGGCAAGTGTTTCAAAGCTCTGTAGCTCCACTGGTATAAGTGCCTGGAGGCACCCCACTCCACCAGAAAGCCTCGTGCACACAGACACTCAGCTGTCTCGCTCCGTGGGTCAGCAAGCCTAGATCCACCGACAAGTGCCCAGAGGCACCCCACTCCGCCGGGAAGCCTCCTGCACACAGGCACTCAGCTCTCTCACTCCATGGGTCGGCTCCAGCGCCATCTCACACTGGTCTCCTGCTTCTGCTGCTGCTGCTTCTCTGTTGCTGTAGGTTCTCTGCTGCTGCTGGTCCTCTGTCACTGCTGTACGTCCGTCCGTTCACAGTTTTAAAACCGCTTCCACATTTTAGGTATCTGTTAGAGCAGCACCCCACTCTTTCGGTACCAAATTCTGTCTTAGTCATCCAGTGCTGCTATAACAGAAACATCACAAGTAGATGGTTTTAATGAAGAGAAGTTTATTTCCTCACAGTTAAAGTAGGCTAAAAGTCCAAATTCAGGGTGTCTGCCCCAGGGGAAGGCTTTCTCTCTCGGCCTTCTCATCAGTGTTCCCCTAGACTAGGAGCTTCTCTGCGCAGGGACCCTGCTCCAAACACGTGCTCTGCTCCTGGCACTGCTTGCTTGATGGTATGAGGTCCCCTCTCAAGGTATTTTTATGTTGTCCTTTAAAGAAGTTTGTCTTCTATGTATGACTTAGTTTCTCCTGTTTGTTAGGTATTTTTTATAAAGACCTCTATACCTTTCCTTTATAGTTGAAGAGGACAGCCCAAGTTTTACCTTAAATCTGAGGTAGCGCCTAGGTTGATATTCCTTAGTAACAATTTGTTAAAAGGTCTCAATTTATAAACTTATCCATTGTTCTTTTTTATATCTACTAAAACCAAAATCCAAGCCCCTTGCTATCAAGTCTATTTCAACTCATAGCGATCCTACAGGACAGTGTAGAACTGCTCCATAGGGTTTCCAAGGAGCGGCTGGTGGATTTGAACTGTTGACCTTTTGGTTAGCAGCTGAGCTCTTAACCACTGTGCCACCAAACAAAAAAAAAAAAAACCAAACCTGTTGCTGTTGAGTTGGTTCTGACTCATAGCGACCCTGTAGAACAGAGTAGAACTGCCCCATAGGGTTTCCAAGGAGCGGTTGGTGGATTTGAACTGCCGACCTTTTGGTTAGCAGCCTGAACTCTTAATAAGGGCTCCTTATACCTACTAGGTAGGCCCATTTTTTTCTTTTACATTTTATTAGCATTTCTCACATATACAAAAGTGGAGCAAATAATGTAATAAGCTCCCATGTACCCACCAGTCCCTGGAGAAGGACATCACGCTTGGTCAAGTAGAGGGTCAGTGAAAGAGAGGAAGACCCTTAATAAGATAGATTGATTCAGTGGCTGCAGTGATGGGCTCAAGCATAACAGTGATCGTGAGGATGACTCAGGACCGAGCAGTGTTTTGTTCTGTTGTATATAGGGCTGCTATGAGTTGGAACCAACTCGAAGGCATCTAACAACAATAACAATGCATCGTCTAATTTTAAGTTATCAGCCACATCCTTGCTGCTTATTTAAAAATAAGTTCATAACATTAAATTGCAAACTAAAAGTTTCTAGGAGATGAAATGCAGTTAGTAGAGATTAGTTTGTGTCAGTAAAATGGAAATATCTGTTTCACATGTAATCGTATTGAAATTACCTTAAAAATACAAAGCTCTTTAGAGAAAAGGCTTTCAAACTTTTTTGTCTGTGACCCAGATAAAGAAATAGATTTTATTTGTGACTAAGTATATGCATAAATATCTAATGTTCTGAGAAACAATGCCTACTCTTACTCTGGAGTTCATTTAAAGAAGACTGTGGTGACCTTGTAAATTGATTTCACAACCCAACCTGCATTGAGATGCAGGTTGAAAAACAGCATTTTCAGGTATGAAATAGTTTTGTTTTTTTTTAAAATGCCATGGTAGTCTGGAATAATCTAATGGTTTCATAAACATAGTAAGGATTTTCACAAGGCATTTATCATGCTGTTACTAGTTATTATCAGTAAAGAAAATATAGTATTATTGAATTCATACATTAGTCATACTTTATATAATATCAGTTTCTTTTTCATAATTGGACTTGGGGAAAAAAAAAAGCCACAGTAATTTGAATATCATAATCAAAACTTAAGTTTTCCAATATGTTTAGTTGTCCTTTCTTTTAAATTAGCCCTTGTGTTCCTTATTCCCTAGCCTCTGTCTTTGAGTTATTCGTTGAGTACAGGGCTGCGAGCACTACTGTTTGTTCTGAGCTGAATGCTTACTCTGGTGCTGTTGTCTGAGGCATATTTCTGGTGAGTACAGATTGACTTGAATACCAGCCAAGGGAAGGGAGGGAGATGGGAATCAGAGTAATCACTGAAGAATCATTTGCCTTTCTTATTTAAAATCTGAGAGCAGCAGGATTATTATTTTTTTAGACATTGCTTTTTGGAAGAAAGAAAAGGCAACAAGATGTCCCTATCTTATGTTGGCCACTACTTGGGAAATACTTTTTAATCCCTAGATTGAAAGAATATGTTAAATTTACTTTAGGATTTTTTGATTATTCAAGTTTAGCAGATTGGTAACCATTGTGGAGCAACTGGGAAAAAATAGCACAGCAGCTCCAGCATTGAAATTATATTCATTAATGCTGAATCTCAAATCATTCACCAAGGGAGATGGAATAAATGGCCTTAATGCAAACCAGGAAACTGCTGCCTGGAAGAGAGCAAGTATAAAGAGGTTTCAGGTAGCTTGCAGTGAACTATCATTGAATTACCCTTAGACAAATAACCATAGTGATCATGTCTCAAAATTATGGTACTAACAGTGTTATTGTTTTCTTGCTAGAATTGAGCTCCAAGTAATTACGAACATTTTCTAACCACATTTAGGAAAAGACATAGATACATTCTAAGTTGATGATAGAGTGAGACTTTGAGAAAAGCCTGAAGGAGCTAAACTTATGAAAAGGGAGCACTAGGGGGATGTGATTATCTATTAATACCATCAACGTAGCAGTGTAAATGAAGTAAGGGAATTAGGCAGTCTCCAAAGATGGATGGGCTGTATCAAAGAGCAGTGGCCTAGAGCACAAGGAAGTATAGGTTTAGTATTAGAAAGATGATTTTAATGAAGCGAGCAGAAGAATAGTGTTTGCACTCACTCATAGAGCTGTTACAAGTAGGGTAAAGAGCTGGTTGAGAGGGACCTTGTAAGACAAGAAGGAGAATCTTTTGTTTCTGTTACATTTAATCCTTGGGCTCAATAGAAGAAAATAAAAAAAAGTTTCTTGGAAATAAGGAAACAAAATGGACTTTTCAGAAAATTTTAAGGGTCAGAAGTTAATTTGTTTCTGGCTCTAAGATTACGTGATTATGAATTCAAGAAAAATGGAAGATTAACTCTGGAATTCATTGAAGTAGCTTTTGTTGTTGTCAGTTGCTGTGGAGTTGATTCAGACTCATGGTGACCCGATGTGTGCAGAGTAGAACTGCTCCATAGGGTTTTCCAGGCTGTGACTTTCCAGAAGCAGATATCCAGGTGTGTCTCCCAAGGCACCTGTGAGTAGGTTTGAACCGCCAACCTTTTGGCTAGTTGTCCAGCCTGTAACCATTTCCACCACCCAGGGACTCCGGAAGTAGCTTTTGAGACCTTACTATAATACTTAAAACAAGATTCCATTTATTGTAATCTTTATAAGCACCTTCTTTATATTTGGTTACCAAAAACCGTAGTTCTTCTGGTCAGTGTTTGATACACAGAGCTATAAAGCTATAGTTTAAAAAAAAAAAAAATCAAACCCATTGCTGTCGAGTCGATTTCAACTCATAGCAACCCTAAAGGACAGAGTAGAATTGCCCCGTAGAGTTTCCAAGGGGAGCCTGGTAGATTCGAACTGCTGACCTTTTGGTTAACAGTCGTAGCTCTTAACCACCACACCACCAGGGTTTCCTAGCCAATGAAAACCTTATGGATCACAACAGAACATTGCCCAACTTGATTGCTTTGGGCACGTCATCAGGAGGGATCAATCGCTTGAGGGAGGACATCATATTTGGTGAAGTAGAGGGCCAGCGAGGGTATGGGAGACCCTCAGTGAGACAGATTGGCACAACAGTCATAATGAAGGGCTCAGACATACTGGCAGTCGTGAGGATGATGCAGGACAGGTGAGCTTTTTGTTCTGTTGTGCAGAAGGTTACCATGAGTGGGACTCCACATCAGCTAGCAACAACAAAGACTTTGAATGGGACTCATAAAAGTTTAACCTTTGGCTGTTAGAAATTAGGCTTTTTCTTTTCTGTGGTAAATGTGAGCTGTTAAGAAAGCCATATCACCAGGAATACAGCATGTTCAGTCTAACTCTTAAGACTATTGGTCAAAATTCCACTGTGATAGAAATGTCCCAGCTGTTCTTTAGGAGTGGGAGCTGGTGCTGTAACAATTTGGTGGAGAACTTTAGTTAGTTTGAAGAGTGTGTAGGGTTGCCAGATAAAATACAGGAAGACCAGTTAAATTTGAATTTTAGATCAACAGTGAAGAATTTTTATTCTTAGAAGAGTGTCTTTGCTGTTTTGGCCTTCCATTTAGAACTTGGCAGACAAAGAGTCTTATAAGTTAGAGTTTTTTGTGGAATAAAAGAAATCTTTCTAAAGTAGATTTAATATAATCAGAATTATACTACATTACAAATTTTGTGAGCAAATATAGTTTAGGGTAGTGTTTTAGTCTGGTTACATCAAATTTCTACATGTGTTTTCTTCAGTTACATTATAATTTTTTCGTCTCTAAAAATTAAAGCTGTTTTCAGGAAGGAGATGAGCTGAGGGCCTCAGCAATTCCCCTCTTCTCTCCTTACTTAAAATATTTAAAATTTTAGGTCACTGTCATCTTAAGGGTATATACATAAGGATGCTTCTGGGGTAGAGGTTTAAGGATTGTCCTTTTTTCAGATTTTTGCCTGGGGACTTGGAATATATTTATATTCTTGGCTTGGTGGCTTGGAAGAAGAAAAGAGTATGAATAAAGATGTGATTGACCACCCCTTTTCTTCCTACTTGATTCAGAATAATTTTCACATGCTGAATTATAACCACCAGATTTAGAGGGTCAGAGAAGATGGATGTGAGCTCTGCATACTAGGAGTGTGGTTTCTTCGCAGTTAAATTTCAGTACTAAGAAAAATCATGGTTTAATGAGCTTTATTGTTACAAGGTCTTTTGACCAGTTGTGTGTCAGTGTGTATCAGTAACTCAGTATAAGAGATGCACCTTCTGTCCTTTCGGTTGGGCGGGGAGTGGTGGCTATAAGAATAATAAGAATTGAACAATGGAATAGGTTCCAAGATGAATGATATTAAGCAACCTGAAGCATAATCATACCTATGCTTATATATATTTATTTGAAATACATTTAAGGCAATTTTAGGAAGTGTTAAATTAAAAATAACTTGTGGTTTTTGTGAAACTAGAAAATTAGTTTAAACTTGATACCTAGACTCATTTGGAAAACATTATTACAGAATAAATAAGTTGATATACTCTGTCATTACTGTAAATATAAAACGTAAATAAAAGTAGGATAAAAAGATCATCTTGTGATTCAGTGTAGTTGAGTAAAAAGAGCATTGGATTTGACAGTAACCCTGAACTCCTGTCTCTTTCCAATTTTAGTTCCTATGATATTTTTAAAGTTAGTGTAATACTTAATCGATAGAGTTTTTATGAGATTAAATGATAATGTATATAAAAGTGCTTTATAAACTGCTATATTGTAAAGTGGCATGTTTGTATAGCTTTGAGTATTTTTAATAAGGTAACTGTAATTCTGGCAGTTTGTGGGAAAGTGGAAAGGAAAAGTACTGAGAAGGGCCAGATTATTTCAAGGTTGGCTTTCCTGACAAATGATGACTGCATCATAAAAATGTACATTTTTGACTGTTAGTAGACTAGACTTTTCATTAAATTAATTATCCTCTTTTACTAGGGAAGGCTGATAGTGAGTTTCTCTAACCTTTGAAGGCTGCCTCCCAGTACTGTCCTCATCTCAAGTTAAACCTAGTCTCAGGTATACCCTATTACACCTCATCTCCCTCCTTCCTTCCCCAAGGCAAGTGAAAAAAGGAAAGTACCTATTTTATATCCCCTTTTTGCAACAAATGTTTTGTAACTTCCCTCTACTGTCCTGAAATGAAATTCATAGGTGTTTTAACTTACCTATAGCTAACAACAAGAATGACATACGCGTAGTTAAACGAAAAAACAAAAAACAGTATGATGCCCTAAATGTAATGTGGAGGACCTTGAAGCAGCTCACTGTTTATACCCATATGTAGAAAAACCAAGAATATGACAGCTACAAATACAGACTGACAGAAGTATGCTGTCCATGATGGAGACTCAAAGACCACAGGCTGCATTGCTACTGATAATGTGATTTTCTGAAAGGGTGAACAGCTCTTGGTAAACTTTCAGATGAAGCAATACGGTCTGTCTTCACTCTACACGGTACTTGAATTCCTGGAAGATTAAGTGATGCTTAAAGCCATGCAGGAGTACTTCGTTATATTTAAAACAGGCTGTAAGGCCCGGAACAAGTTTTGTTTTTCAAACCTACTTGAATGGCATTTGGAAGCTGTGTAGGAAGACAGACAGTTCTTTGTTGTGCAGGACTTTTCTCTAGGTCGTGGTATATCCCTGGTCCCTGCCCAGTAAATGCCAGTAGTGCCTCCTCAATCATTGTGTCAACCCAGAATGCTCCACACATTTTCAAAATGCCCATAAAAGGCAGAAGAGCCCCCACTGAGAATATTTACATTTTGTCCCTGCACCTCCAACTACCCTCTGGTATAAGATTACAGCACCCACTCCCCAGAACTACCACTAGTCAGATCTACACCTCTTCTAGGAATGGAAAGGCAAGGAGAATAGCTGTTCACTTGTTATTCTTTTTATTTTGTTAACATGCGTTAAGACGGGTTGCAAAGTCATTTGCCACAGGAGCTAGGCAAGTACCATTTGCTAAACTGAAGAATACATATTCCAAAAAACACTGAAAGTTGGACTTCTTTAAAAACACAGTACTGGTCATATAAACCCTTCAGTAGGGCCCCAGTTTGCATCCTGTTCACCAAAGGATTATACTATGAATTTTGGAGCCTGAGAGATTGGATTGGAAATCTGAGTTTTGGTAAGTGTCTTCATCCCTCTTAGCCTCTATTTCTCCATCTGCCTGTTAGGAATAATCCACACCTCATAGGATGGTGGTTAGAATGAGATTGTGTATATAAAGTGCCTAGCATGGTATCTGGCACAAGGTGTGTGTTTGATAAAGTTCTTTCCCTACCACCAATATCCATTCAGTTATCTTGGTTTACTTTTTTAATTTATTGTGTTCTATAGTGACTTTTAAAAGAAATTTGACGTTCTCAATTTGAGGAATATTAGTCTCCTTATTTTTATTTTTTGGTATTTTTTTTTTTTCTTTCATCGTACTCCAGGTGAAGGCTTACAGAACAAATAGTTTCTCATGAAACAGTAGTACACATATTGTTTTATGACATTGGTTAACAACCCCACAACATGTCAGCCCTCTAACTTCTCAACCTTTTTTTTTTTGTGAAAATACACATAGCCAAAGATACACCATTTCAAAAATTTCTACATGCACAGTTCAGTGACATTGACTACGCTCTTCCAATTGTACTGTTATTCTCATTTAAGATGAAGGCTTACAGAACAAAATAGTTTCTCATTTAACAGTTACTACAAATGTTGCCCTATGACAATGGTTAACAATCTCACAACACATCGACAATATCCTTACTCAACCTTGGGTTCCCTATCGCCAGCTTCCTTGTCCCCTTCTGCCTTCTGGCCCTTGTCACTGGACTCCTGTACCTCATTAGTCTCATTTGGTTTTACGGGGCTGTCCACTCCCAGGCTGAACGGTGAACCTCGGAGATAACTTCACCACTGAGCTAAAAGGGTGTCTGGGGGCCATACTCTCGGGGTTTCTCCAGTCTCCTTTAGGCCAGTAAATCTGGTCTTTTTTTTGTGAGTTAGAATTATGCTCTACGTCCTTCTCCAGCTCTGTCCAGAACTCTCTGTTGTGATCCCGGTCAGAGCAGTCAGTGGTGGTAGCCGGGCACCATCTAGCTGTACTGGACTCAGTCCGGTGGAGGCCTTGGTAGCTGTGGACAATTAGTCCTTCGGACTAATGTTTTCCTTGTATCCTGTTCTCTTCATTCTCCCTTGCTCCCAAAGGGATGAGACCAGTGGAGTATCTTAGATGGCCACTCACAGGCTTTTAAGACCCCAGACACTACTCACCAAGATAGAATTTAGAGCATTGTCTTTATAAGCTGTGTGATGCCAATTGAGCTAGATGTTCCCTGACACCATGGTCCCCAGAACCCTCCGCCCAGCAATTCAGTCCCTCAGGGAGTTTGGATGTGTCTGTGGGGCTTCCATGACCTTTCCTTGTACAAGTTGTGCTAGTTTCCCCTGTATTGTGTACTGTCTCACCCTTCACCCAAGATACCACTTATCTATTGCCTATTTAGTATCCCCCACCCCTACCCCTCCCATCCCTGGTAACCAACAAAGATTGTTAAATTTTGTGTGTGAACTTTTTCATGGGTTTTTACAATAGAGGGCTCATACAATATTTGTCCTTTTGTGATTGACTTATTTCACTCAGCATAATGTCCTCCAGTTTCATCCATGTTATGAGATGATTCACAGATTCATTGTTGTTCTTTCTCGATGCATAGTACTCCATTGTGTGTATGTACCATAGTTTGTTTATCCATTCATCTGTTGATGGGCATCTAGGTTGTTTCCATCGTTTTGCTATTGTGAACAATGCTGCCATGAACATAGGTGTGCATGTCTATTCGAGTGACGACTCTTATTTCTCTAGGATGTATTCCTAGGAGTGGGATTGCTGGATTGAATGGTATGTCTGTTTCTAGCTTTCTGAGGAAGTGCCATGTCATTTTCCAAAATGGTTGTATCATTTTGCATTCCCACCAGCAGTGCATAAGAGTTCTGATCTCCCCGCAGCCCCTCCAACATTGGTTATTTCCAGTGTTTTTGATTCGTGCCAGTAATGCCGGGGTGAGATGATATCTCATTGTGGTTTTAATTTGCCTTTCTCTAATGGCTAGTGATCGCGAGCATTTCCTCATGTCTCAGTTGGCCATTTGGATGTCTTTGGTGAAGTGTCTGTTCATTTCCTTTGCCCATTTTTTGATAGGATTATTTGTCTTTTTGTTGTAGAGGTGTTGGCTTTTCTTGTAGATTATGGAGATTAGACCTTTGTCTGACTTGTACTGTCCAAAAATTTTTTCCCAGTCTGTAGGTTCTCTTTTGACTCTTTTGGTGAAGTCTTTTGAAGAGCATAGGTGTATGATTTTTAGAAGATCCCAGTTATCTAGCTTATCTATTGGGTTTTGTACATTGATGGTTACAGTTTGTATCCTGTTAATGTCATGTATTAAGGCCTGAAGTGTTGGTCCTGTTTTTTCTTCTATGAACTTTATAGTTTTAGGCTTTATATTCAGGTCTTTGATCCATTTTGAAGTAGTTTTTGTATATGGCGTGAGGTATGGGTCCTGTTTCATTTTTTTGCAGATGGATATCCAGTTTTGCCAGCACCATTTGTTAAAAAGACTGTCTTTTCCCCCAATTGATGGACTTGGGGCCCTTGTCGAAGATCAGGTGACCGTAGGTGGATGGATTTACATCTGGGTTCTCTATTCCATTGATCAATGTGTCTGTCATTGTACCAGTACCAGACTGTTTTGACTACTGTAGCTATATAGTAGGTTCTGAAGTCAGGTAGTGTGAGTCCTCCAACTTTATTCTTCTTCTTCAGGAGTGCTTTACTTATTCGGGGCTTCTTCCCTTTCCATTTAAAGTTAATGATTAGTTTTTCCATCTCTTTGAAGAATGTTGTTGGTATCTGGATCGGGATTGGGTTGTATTTGTAAATTGATTTGGGTAGAATTGTCATTTTCACAATGTTGAGTCTGCCTATCCATGAGCATGGTATGTTTTTCCATTTATGTAGATCCCTTTGGGTTTCATGCAGTAGTGTTTTGTGGTTTTCTTTGTATAGGTCTTTTACATCCCTGGTCAGATTTATTCCTAAGTATTTTATCTTTTTAGGGGCTATTGAAAATGGTATTGTTTTCCTGATTTCCTTTTCATCGTTCTCCTTATTGGTGTATAGGAATCCAACTGATTTTTGAATGTTTATCTTGTATCCTGCTACTCTGCTGAATCTTTCTATTAGTTCCAGTAGATTTCTCGTGGAGTCTTTAGGGTTTTCTATGTATAGTATCATATCATCTGCAAACAGGGACAGTTTAACTTCTTCTTTACCAATTTGGATTAGGCTCCTTATTTTTAATAGAAGCAAGCAAGTAATTTATTATTTTTATCCTTTTGGTTAACCGACAACCTACCTACCATTTATTTGGAGCCTGATGCTTGTAATACTATTTCAAACTATTTCGGTTAATTAGCCTCTTAGTCTTTCAGATTAGTTTTCAATTGCAGCATATCCAGGTATCAGTGACCTTTATTTTAAGGAGCAGGTAATTTTGCTATTAGTACTGTAGTAATTTATCATGCCTTCAAAATTCGATTGTGCTATAAAAGTGACATTTTTACAGTTGTTGCTTGAGTTAGAAGTTGAGCAACTTGACTTTTACTAGGAAGCTAATATATGATTTTCTGCCAGTTGTTCACTGAAAGTTTCAAAAGTTCCACAGTTTCTTGGTTTTTATAAAATATTTAAAACATATACATCTTGCTGTTTTAAGCATACTGTTAGTTTTTAGTAATTCGTCCCTATATTTCTGTTGTCTCTCTTTGTTTTCCTCCACAACATGATTCTGAATCCCTTTTAAGACTCTTAAGTATAGGTACATATTATTTTTTAAAATCTTTTGTTCCTATTTTTCCTATCTTAATTTTAGTCTCTTACCATACCTATTTGGTCTTGTCCCTGCTGGTATTTTCAGTTGTTTCTAGATAAACATTTGGCACTTTTTAACTCTTTATCCTGTTTTATTTGAATACTTTTTAGGCAGAGGGATGGCAAATTCTCCTAGACTTGTAATATACAAAGTTTAGTTTAGTTGACTGATATTTTGACACTGGAATGTTTGCATATTTTGACTCCTGGGTATTTTTACATTTCCTAGTAGGTGTTTAATGATTTTCTGTATATGGTGATTTTTCTAACATGGTTTTTAAATTTCTTAATTCCCGCAGGGTCATAATGTCCTTATTTCTCAGAAACAGCTCAGCTAGTCTTCAAGGCCTAGTCACAGAGGAAATTAATTCCTGATGGAACTGAGGACATCAAGGCAGAAGGAGTTTCAGGCAGGTGGCTAGTAATGAATATTGATTGTGAACTATGAGGTAGTTGCTGAGGCTGGTAAATTTTAGTTCTTCCCTGTAAGGCAGGCTACCACTTACTATGAGTGCACATGAAATATTCTGAAATGTCTGTCCGTGGAACATATAATTTGCTACTCAGTGGTAGGTAGACATTAAATTTCAGTTATGGGATGGGGGTGGTGCTAGGAGTAATCAGATTTTATAGCTATAAGATGAAAGGGCAAATTTTGATGTGCATTAAAGGAAAAAAAATTCACTAGAGAATACAGAGTAGTAGTTCTTGCTGTAGGAATAAAATTAGGCTATAGTGAAAATTGCCCAGAAATTACCAGTAGAGGTGTGAGCTTACTGGGCCTTGTATTTCAGTAACAGGTACGTGTATTTCATCAGCTTTTTACAGCCAGAATGGGAACGGGCTTGAGGGGAATGTATCTTTGGTAGTGTCTTAGTAGTGTCACTTGACCATTCTGCAATACTATCAGTTTGTCACTGAAAGACCTCAAGAATTGTATCAAGTCTTCAACCCTTGAAATACGCCATTGGAAAAGCTTGACAGGCCTACTAGGACCAGGTGAGCCTGAGGTAACCAGATACGTGAGACTGTTAGCCATCTCTGCCTAGAATTTAATGACGCCTTCACCAGGTTGAATTTTCAAAGAATAGATGTAAATAACTACAGGAGGGAATATTAGCAGTCTGGGTGAATGAACCCTCCCAGCTGGATACTGACTTACCAGTATTTTGACATGGAATTATTTTATTTCACTTTTTGAAAAAAGGGAAAAGTTACTGGATTTTTAAAAATTATGAAAAGACTTGCTTACATGATGATTTCAAATAATACCCTGGTGTTTAAAGTAATATATTAAAGCTTCTCTTTTTATATCTTTGATTCCCACTCCTCAGGAATAAGCACTGTTGTTAGTATTTTGTTGTGTACCCTTTCATAGCTTACTCTATACACACATAGCATTTACAGACTGTAATGGTTTGTATTGAGTAGTATTATGTTGTAACTCATCTTGGTATTTATAGCCCTCCCTTTTTTAATATAGTAATTGAAGTGATAGATATTTTCATTTATGTAAGTGTATGGTGCCTCTAGAATACATCTGTTGTTACTAATTGTCACTAAACAGAATTTTGTTGATGATGATTGAATTCTTGATATTGAAATTGGCCTACCAAAAGGCCATTTCTCATTCATGACAGGGAAAAGCTCTGTTAAATGGGGAAGAACAATATATTGCCATGATTTTTATCTCGAGCCATGCTTTTTGGCAGAAATCTTGAATGTTCACACATTTGATGTCTTAACCATGTGAATAATTCCTGGGGGCACTTCTGCCACTTTTTATTGAAAGCATTCTGGGAACAGTCTTGCTATCCCTTTTCAAGAGAAACAGCAATACTTTGCTAGTGTCTGGGACACTAGGTAAGTAACATACCCTGATCCTCCACCTCACATTTCTACCCAGTCATGTAGTTCTGAGCTAATGAGGACTTGAAACAAGGCTCGAGAGTGCAAACTGAAAGTAATTACGAAGGGACAACAGAATAGATTTGGAGTGTTTATTGAATTTTGGGTCTTCCTGAGGGATTGAGGAGGTAGCAGGTTTTAGTGGATAGGACATTAGTGACCAGGAGTCAGAATATTTGGATTTTAGTAAGAGTCCTGCAACTGAATTACAGCCTCTTTGGACCACAGTACATCTAAGTGTTAGATTTAGGACTTTTCAAACCTTAGAAGCAGAAAAGTTTTGTTTTTAAAATATCAAGTAGAATCTCAATTTGTCAGTTAGATCAAAGTACAGTTGTTTGGGGTAGAGGAAGTCCCCTAAGTGTTCCAAAGAGTCCTTAGGAACAAAGGTTTTAAAATTGATGAAATGGATGGCCCTTTTGTCGATCAACTTCTGAAATTTTTGCACAAGGATGTTTTGTACCTTTGGTTCATGATACTTGGTCAGTCTTGGTACTTGTATGGAAGAGGTTCTATGCATAATTTGCAAAATCAGTGGTTAAAATACTTGTAATAACACATGTGTCTGTGATTGAAATGAGACCAAAAGAAAAGATGATCCCTTTTAGGAAGTATCTATAAAATAGCACAAGGATAATCATCCTATGCAAAATGGACTCGGTAAAATAATAATTGCAAGGCTTTTCAGCCTGTTTGTGGAAAAGAGTTATTTGCCCTGAGTTTTGAAATCCAGGAATATGCACAAACATGACAGGAGAGTGCAGAGTTGTGCTGTTAAGTCTCTGCTTGGAAAGAAGATGAAGGTGCTATTTTCAGTCCTTCTTGGTGGGGATAAAAATCTTAGGGCTGTATGGTTTTAGCGGCCACCTTGGAGATCGAGTACTAAGTTCCAGTTTACTAGTTAGGAATGCCAGCTTTTTTTAAAAAAAAAAAAACAGGTCATGTTTAATAATGCCACATACTTTTTATTTTTTTATTGTACTTCAGGTGAAGACTTACAGAACAAATAGTTTCTCATGAAACGGTAGTACACATATTGTTTTATGACATTGGTTAACAACCCCACAACATGTCAACCCTCTAAGTTCTCAACCTTTTTTTTGGTGAGAGTACACATAGCCAAAGATACACCATTTCAGAAATTTCTACATGAACAGTTCAGTGACATTGACTACGCTCTTCCAGTTGTGCTGTTATTCTCACTTAAGATGAAGGCTTACAGAACAAAATAGTTTCTCATTTAACAGTTACTACAGATGTTGTCCTATGACAATGGTTAACAATCTCACAACACATCAACAATATCCTTACTCAACCTTGGGTTCCCTATCGCCAGCTTCCTTGTCCCCTTCTGCCTTCTGGCCCTTGTCACTGGACTCCTGTACCTCGTTAGTCTCATTTGGTTTTATGGGGCTGTCCACTCCCAGGCTGAACAGTGAACCTCGGAGGTAACTTCACCACTGAGCTAAAAGGGTGTCTGGGGGCCATACTCTCGGGGTTTCTCCAGTCTCCTTTAGGCCAGTAAATCTGGTCTTTTTTTGTGAGTTAGAATTATGTTCTACATCCTTCTCCAGCTCTGTCCAGAACCCTCTGTTGTGATCCCGGTCAGAGCAGTCAGTGGTGGTAGCTGGGCACCATCTAGCTATACTGGACTCAGTCTGGTGGAGGCTGTGGTAACCGTGGTCCATTAGTCCTTCGGACTAATGTTTTCCTTGTATCCTGTTCTCTTCATTCTCCCTTGCTCCGGAAGGGATGAGACCAGTGGAGTATCTTAGATGGCCGCTCACAGGCTTTTAAGACCCCAGACACTACTCACCAAGATAGAATGTAGAGCATTGTCTTTATAAGCTGTGTGATGCCAATTGAGCTAGATGTTCCCTGACACCATGGTCCCCAGAGCCCTCCGCCCAGCAGTTCAGTCCCTCAGGGAGTGCCACATACTTTTTAAACTCATAGGCCCACACAGAACTTCTATATAGATAACTCAGATAATTGAGGATAGATGTGTAAATGATGAAGGCCTGAACTGGTAACATGGATGAGAAAGAAGCAGAGCATGCTGTGTGCCAGTCATTTAAAGATAAAATGTTTTGGATTAAATAATGTATATGAGATATTCTTTAGTTCTAAATGTCCGTGGTAAACAAAGCATGAGTGAGGCAGTATAGTGTAGTGGTGCCAGCTCTGGAATCACACTGTCTGGGTCTGCATCCTGGCTCTGCCACCATCAGCTGAGTGATATTAGGCAAATTATTTAATCTCAGTGCTATCTATAGAATGGTGATAACCACCTTAAGAGGTAGATTCTATTATTATGTAGTGAATTAAATTACATAATACCCTTTGCACTATGCTGACACACATAAAGTAATAAAGGTTAGCTGCTGTTATAAGGAATTGCTTTCAGAAACATTAGTTATAGGTTCAGTAATCTTTTTGAAATTTTCTTGTTTTTTAAGAATAGCTAGAAAATGTCCTGCTGTCCCCACTCCCAAATGGTTTTTTTCAAGGTTATCTTCTCAAAAATCTAGACTTTTTGCTTGCTTGTTTTTCACTCTAGAGGTTTACAGAGAACCTGAACTTTCTTTTCTTTTAGAATTGATGATGAGGCCAGCATTATTACCTAATTTGGAAAAGTGTGGGGAAGTTGCAATCTAACTGCAGAGTAAATTTCAAATCAAAAATCAATTTTACATTCAATTTTTATTCACTTGCTTGCCAGGATTAATGAATGCATGGCAAGAAAACACATTGACATTAGGGATTTGATTTTTCTAAATAAAAAACAACCTCTGGAGCATCTGTAGTAAATTCAGCTGTACTGTAGTGTAGTATCCTAGAATCTATGCTTCTGTTGATATTCAGAAAGATGGCCCTGATGTCATGAAACACCCCACTAATTAAAGAAAAATGGTTCCATTTATTATGCTGTGTATTAACATACTAACGACTACCAGTACATTTTAAGTTGTTAATAGGTTGAAATTTAATAAAACGATTTTATCCTTAATCCTTGGTAATGAGAATCTTATTTTTCACCATTCTTTTAATAGACATTATTGAGTATAATGTGTGCAGCAAGGCATTGCTGGGGTACAAAATTAGAGGCATATCCTGATTTCCAAATAAGTTATCTGTTAAAATATACTCTTTTTTATAAACACAGTTTTGTATTATGTATCTTCATGGATTCATAGAATACGCTATTTCAGTTGACTTTTTATTTTTTTTAAATTTACTGTACTTTAGATGAAGGTTTACAGAACAAATAGTTTCTCATTAAACAGTACACATACTGTTTTATAACAATGGTTAACAACCCCACGACATGTCAACAGTCTCCCTTCTCGACCTCAGGTTCCCTATTACCAGCTTTCCTGCCCCTCCTGCCTTCTCGTCTATGTCCCTGGGCTGTTGTGCCCCATTAGTCTCATTTTGTTTTATGGGCCTGTCTAATCTTTGGCTGAAGGGTGAACCTTGGGAGTGGTTTCATTACTGAGCTAAAAGGGTGGCCAGGGGCCATTCTCTCAGGGTTTCTCCAGTCTCTGTCAGGCCAGTAAGTCTGGTCTTTTTTTTGTGAGTTAGAATTTTGTTCTACTTTTTTCTCCAGCTTTGTCTGGGACCCTCTGTTGTGATGCCGGTCAGAGCAGTCAGTGGTCATAGCTGGGCACCATCTAGTTGTACTGGACTCAGTCTGGTGGAGGCCGTGGTAGTTGTGGTCCATTAGTAATTGACTGTTTTTAATATGTAGATTTGCAGAATGTTGGAGCTAAAATTAGAAATCTGTTTCATTCCACTGATTGTACATATAAGAGAACTGAGGTTTCATATTTTAATGTATATATATTTATTAAATGGAATGATTTCTATATATAATATGCTTTTTTTTAAGTCACAAATTAAATTGATATGTCTGGCATTTCAGTGGGAGCCCTGGTAGCACAGTGGTTAAGTGCTTGACTGCTAACCAAGAGGTTGGCAGTTCAAATCCACCAGCAGCTCCATGGGGGAGAGGACCTGGCTATCTGGTTCCGTAAAGATTTATAGCCTAGGAAAGCCTGTGGGGGCAGTTCTACTCTGTCATATAGGGTTTCTGTGAGTTGGAATTGACTCGATGGCACACAACAACAGCATTTTAATACCATACAGTTTGGTATTCATATCTGAAATACTATCAGAGAGTACAAGATAATATATTCTAGAGAGACTGCTAGACTACACATTCTTGGTCTGTTTTGCACCAGGGTTTATAATTAACAGCAGAGTATGATAATACTCTAAGATTGCTACATAGAGAAATACTCTTTGCAAATATTAAGGTTCATCAATCTTTGTATACTGTCATTTGAAATCAAGAGAGGAGGTATCTTCTTTTTGGGCAGTAGGGCCTTGAATTATGTACTGTACAGTAAGGGAAGAGATTCTGGTTAATGAGGACATTACCTGAGCCAAGGGTGGTGTGGCTACCAAATAATATTTAATGTAGAAGACTATGGGTTGAGGATTTCTCATTTTTGATAGAGAAAAACTTATTAAAACTAGGAATTTGGAGGAATAAATACAGTCAGTAGAGTTCTCGGAGAATTAATGCTTGACGTTTTTGGGAAAAGTTTTTAAATCACAATTATACTGCATTTAGAATTTGAAGTTCATTAACCTGGAGTTTTATTCTGGGATTGCTCCATGCTAATTGCTTGACCTTATACAACACAACCTCCAGGTTACCTGTAAGTTGGATGACTGCAATTCTCAGTTTGTGCCTATTGCCCCATCAAAATTATTAATAACATCTCTTTTTTTCTTTCTTTTTTTCATGTTATTACCCCTTTTGGGGAGGCAAGTAAAATTCCTGAAATGGACTATGATTAGATAAGTTGTTGAAAATTTTGGAAGAAATACAGATCTCCATGTACAGTGTGAATACAAAATATTCCTTGGACTCTGTTATTTAATCTTACCATGTAGATAATTTTTGCCACTATCATGACTTAAATAGTGGGTAAGTTTGCAGTTTCAGCACATTGGCAGTATGGCCTATAGGTAAAGGAGTCCAGTCTGTCTCTTTTCGTAACTCATTTTAAAAAAAAACTCACAGTAAGACTCAGTGTAGTTCTATTGAAGGAGCTCTAGTGGCACAGTGGTTAAAGTGCTAGACTGCGAATCCAAAGGTCGGTGGTTCGAACTCACCAGCTGGTCCGCGGGAGAAAGATGTGGCAGTGTGCTTCCGTAAAGATTTACAGCCTTGGAAACCCTATGAGGCAGTTCTACTCTGTCCTGTAGGGTCGTTATGAGTTGGAATAGACTTGATGGCATGAGTTTTTTTTTTTTTTTTTTTAAATAGTTCTATTGAGTATCCTCACTTTTTAAAAATTGACAAACCACTGGGGTCTAGAGGAGGGAAAGGAAATTTCCCATTCCCTGCCATTATTGAAGTAGAGAATCTTGTGGTCACTTGCCTGTGTTACTATCACATCTGATTTTCCAAAATCATTATCTGGTTAATCTTTACAGAAATATTGAAGAGGAGCAGAAAGTAGTAAAAACAGCATAAACATAATCCCTTGTGAACTTTTTTCACAATCTGAAATAGAGCTGCCACTACTACTGTTGATATTTTCTCGAGAATCACTTGGTCTGTGGCATCTTGGCTTTGCTTCTTTTCAGTACTCTTTAGTGGAGAGTGGGAGTTGGTTTTGCCTTGGGCTTTAGACTGAGATTTCATACATTTTTCTTTTTAAAAGTTAAGAAGATTTGGTTGGGAATAAGTTTTAGTTTAACTGTTCCAAAACAAGAAACATTTCCCAAGATACTCTTTGGTCAGATGGGTAGCTTTTCTGAAAAATTAAAGATTCTTTGTAAAGGCGAATGACATTACACACACTACTCAAGCAGAGTGCATTGCTCGTTTGAGAGCTTCTGGTATGGAGGAGATCATGCCTTGTACCTGAATCATTGACCTCATAAACAAGAGAAGATCCTTCTTTTAAGTCTTCTGAAGCAGAATAATATTTACCTGATATTATTTAAAATGTGGTGCTGATAAAAGAAGGGAATTAATTTCTAATTTGGTATATTTTATCCTAGTAAAAGTACGTTGCATTCAGTGGTGACTCATTTGGAAAGAAGCATAATTATGTAGAAAATTCCATTCTCAGTCCCTTTCTCACCATCTCTGAGTGATTTCTTCTCCTCCCATGGCTTCAGTTTCCACCTAAGCTGATGATTCGCAAGTACATGTTTCCAGCCTCCACCTCTTTTCTGGAATACCAGTTCTACATTTTTAACTTCCTACTGGACATATCACCAAGGAGCCCCGGTGGCGCGGTGGTTAAGTTCTCAGCTGCTAACTGAAAGGTCAGTGGTTCGAACCCATCACTCCACTCCACGGGAGAAAGATGTGGCAGCCTGCTTCCTTGGAAACCCTATCGGGCAGTTCTCATCTGTCCTATAGAGTTGCTGTGAGACATAATCAACTTCACGGCAGTGGGTTGGGGCATCTCACCAGGATATCCTATCCTATATGTGCCTCTGTCTTAGTCATCCAGTGCTGCTACAACAGAAATACCACAAGTGGATGGCTTTAACAAAGAGAAGTTTATTTCCTCACACTTAAAGTAGGCTAAAAGTCCAAATTCAGGGCATCAGCTCCAGGGGAAGGCTTTTTCTCTCTGTCAGCCTTCTTCTCTTCAGTGTTCCCCTGGACTAGGAGCTTCTCTGCGCAGGGACCCCGGTCCAAAGGACACGCTCTGCTCCCGCCACTGCTTTCTTGATGGTGTGAGGTCCCCCTGTCTCACTGCTCACTTCTGTCTTTTACATCTCAAGACATTGCCTCAGGATACAATCCAGTCTCGTAGACTGAGTCCTGCCTTACTAACACAGCTGCCGCCCATCCTCCCTCATTAACATCATAGAGACAGGATTTACAACATATAGGAAGACCACACAATACCAGGAATCATGGCCTGGCCAAATTGATACACACATTTTTTGGGGAACATAATTCAATCCGTGACAACCTCCAAAGCTGAGTCAGCCTGTTCTCCCTTATTCCATTTATAGTATCACTCTGTACCCACGTGGCCAACAAGTTCAGTTGATTCTATCTTGTAAACATTTCTCCTGTCTGTCACCTTCTTACCATTCCCACAGCCACTCTTAATTAGTTCAGACTCATTTTTCACTTGGGTTGTTGAAGGAGCTTCCTAACTGGTCTTTCTGACTTCCTTCCTCTTGATCCATCATACTGACACCAGTCACACTCCTTGTTCTGTATAAAGAAGTTCAAACTTCTTAGCTTAGAATACACACTTTTTATAACCTGCAGGGTGCCTGTCATTCTCCCAGATTGGGAGGTCTTGAGGATAGAGACTGTCTCGTTTTTCGGAGTAGCACGAGCACTTAACAGGTGCTTGGAATGTAGTAGCACTCAAAAAATAGTGAATTTTTCCAGCTTTATTTTGAACTACTCATTCCTGCCACTTCTACATCCAATACTGTGCTCTTGCTGTTTCCTCTTGCCTAGAACAAGACCACCACCCACCCACCCCCAACCTGGTGGCAAGGCTAGACTCAGATCTCACGCATAAGCTTTCTAGGCATACACACAGAGCAAAATTATTATTCATAATATATGTTGTTACATGTTCCCATTGTCTTGTACACATCTGTTATGGAAGTGGCTGTTATAATTTGTATTTTATTTTGACTATTAGTATATCTCTTGTCTTTCAAGATTGTGATCTATTTAGGAACAGAGATTATCTTAATTATTGATGGGCACAGTCCTTGGCAAACAGACCCTCAATAAATGGTAATTGAAGGCATGTTCTCAATTTATAGTTTGGTAAACTGAACAAATATAAAAATCATTGTTATAAAGTCATATAGTGAGTGACAGTTGTTTTTTTTTTTTTTTTCTCTACATCTTTTGGATATGATCACAGACTCAGCTGCTGCCGAGAGTCTTTATATGGTTTCAGAAACATCTTTGCGGCCCCTGTGCCCTTATTTTCTTTCTTTTTGAACAAGTTGAAAATGTTAACAGTTTCATAGTATGCTCTGTAAACCAGCAGCACCAGCATCACTAGGGAACTTGTTAGAAATGTGGATTCTTAGGTCTTACCCTAGACCACCTGAATCGGAAATTCTAGGGGTGGAGCCCAGCAGTCTATGTTTTAACCAGCCCTCCAAGTGATTCTGATGCATGACACAGTTTGAGAATCACTGCTCTTGGATTTTGCCATTTAAGAAAAGTTTTGCCTTTGATAATATAATAACATAGTTCCCAGTGTGGTGTTTACTGTAAGCTATTAATTGTTTGTAAATAACTCATCCACTGGGAAGACTAGGACTGTATTACCTTAACATCCTGGGATGTGATTCAAAGATTGAATTTCCCTATGTGCCAAGCACTCGGCTCTGGTTTCTGGGAAAAGGGTTAAAGGGGGCTGTGGGGGTGGCTTCCTACCTTCTGCAGTTGAAATATCTTCTAGATTATATCTAACCCTCGGCTTGGGTTGCTTGTGTTCACTGTCATACTCACGGGGTATATGATGATGGAAGAACGACATGAATCGTATTATCCTTTGGAAGTTTGAGATGAATTGTGTTATCTTTAGCATATAAATCCTGATTGTTGGTGCAGAGTTGTCAGAGACAGAAAGTGAGCTTGTTATCAGAAATTATATTGAACGTATAGCCAAGTGTTATTTCACAAAAAAGTAATTAGTGTAGGTCAGCTTTTGATACAGTAATTACTCAAGGCTTTTCAGAGTATTCAACCTTTCCAACAAATTATTTTCATTTTGCCTTTAATAAATCCTAACTGGAGGGCCAAATGAGGGACAGTCCTAAGATGCTCTAACTTTAAAAAAAAAAAAAAAAAAAAAAAGAATTGTTTCTGGCTTCAAAGCTCCATTTTGGGTGTAGTTCTAGACCGACCCAGACCTATTTTTGACAGTCTTTTGGGATAAGAGAGCTTTTATGAGCATTTGCTTAAATATATAAGGATTTCTCATTATTTGAACCAAAGTTTTCATTAACAACTCTCTTTGAGATGTAACTGGTTTGTATGCATTTGTCTGTTTTCCTTGCATGAGACATCCATGGTTTTTAATGTTAGCAAAGCTAGCTTTTTTCCTTTGTGTACCAGCAGTTGGAATACTGCTTATGCCATTCGTGGGGTTATGAAGTGAATTTCCTAGAGCTTCCTAAAAAGATTAGCTTAATAGTAGTTGGTGGTTACTACATTTTCCCACTTGCACACACCTTTAGTTTTTAAAAAGTCATGGTCATTTTGATGTCAGAGTCAAAATGAGACCTGATCTGTTATTGGAGTCCTGTTGATGCAGTGAGGCCCTGGTGGCGCAGTGGTTAAGCATTTGGCTGCTAACCAAAAGGTCGGCAGTCTGAATTCACCAGTCGCTCCTTGGAAACCCTATGGGACAGTTATGCTCTGTCTCGTAGGTTCACTATGAGGCTGAGGTGAGGAAAACAACGTCGTCAGCCTCAAGCAGGTTTGAACTCCTGCTGATAATTTGCATTTCCATCCCAGATACACTGAATCAGAATCTACAGTTTAAGAAAATCCCCAGGTGATTCTTATGTATAACAAATTTTGAGAACCACTGCTCTGCTAGTGGTTCTCAGAATTGGTCCCTAACCAGCAGTGTTAGCATCCTCTGTGAACTTGTTAGAAATGTAAATTCTCAGCAGGGGTTCGAACTGAACAAACCCAGTTTGAAGCCTTGGTCTTAAGGAATGCTGATAATGAAGATGTTTACCTGAGTACCACAAAAGCCTAGACTAAGTGAGTGGTGGCTAGGATTTTCTGATAAATAACATATAAGCAGAGCTTTTAATTTGTTAGAGCCCATGTAAGGATATTTAGGATCTTAGGCAAGTGTTACTTAGCCCTTGGAACATGTTAAACATGCAGGAAGAAATGCAAAAGAGGATCACTTCTGAGCTGATTCTTCTCTTTGCTATTAAACTTTTTCCAGTACCTTCTAGTTTTTAGATTTGGTGTCAAGTTCTAGTTTTATATAAGACCCTTTCTTAAAAAACAAAATTTATTCTAAATCATTTTTATTGATCCCTGGCAACCCTACCATATTTAATGTTACTTTCTGTTTGAAACATGCTTAAATTCTTTGGATCAGTGGTTTTCGTTGCTTTTTTCTTCTGGAAAATTGAAAAATTCAGAAAAAGTCACCACAGCAGATACTACTGCCCCTTCCTCATGGGTGAGTCTCAGAGCCCTGCCACACTGCTTTTGAAGTACTTCAACAGAGCACTCAGGACTGGTTTAGATCATCCTTGAAGTTACAGAGTAGAATTCTTGCATTAAACTGCCATCTTACATTATTACATTCATGGCTTTATAGGTTTACAAAGCAATTTTCATACATTGTTCATATCCATGACCTTATAAAGAAGGTAGCAGCTATTATCCCCATTTTTCAGATGAGGAGACTTAAGTTTGAAGAAGTTGAAGAGTCCAACCCAGATGTTCTGAACTATGGCTCATTTCCCTATATGGTGAGCTCTTGGCTTAATAGACCCTTTATCTGTCCACTCATCCAGTAGCAGTACAATTTAGACTTAGGGTATCAAACTTGGTCTGAAACACCACTGAAGTTACATGCAAAATTTTGTGTGCATTTTTTTCTGAGATGAGAGGGGCCCATGGCTTTTCATTAGATTCCTAACCTTTTTTTTTTTGGGTCACTAATCATTGTAAGACCCACAGATCTAGGTAGATCATGATTGCTTGGCTTGTCTGTGGGAGTGTAATAAGACTGAATGAAGATCCCTGTTGAAGTATAGATCAGTCATATCAGATGCTTCTCTGTCCTAAAGTATCATTTGCATAGAGCTTTTGTTTACAGAACTCTTCCACGTGTTACGTGATTGATTTTCGTAACTACTGTGTAAAGTAGGTGACATTATTCCCATTTTATATCTGAAGAAACTGCTCAAAGTCAAGAGTATTTAAGAAAATTCAGTCTTAAAATGCAAGTAATCTGACATGATCCAAAATTGTGTAACTGCCATCTTATCTTACATTTTGTGAATTTACTGTTTAGCCTGCCCAACAGCCAGTATCTTTCCCCCATATGTCATAGTTAAGCAGCCTGATTTGTCATTGGTTGGTTTATTCTTTATTTTTTTAAGGAGAACACTGTACTGCCTCCCTTTCATTATTCTTGGGCTTTCCGTGGTGTCCCAGATTTAATGGCTGACAGCTCTGTCATAATGTTTGCTCATTCCTGAGTCCACATGTGTGTATATGTTGTTACTCTCCCCATTCAGGTTTGCTGTAAGGAGAGGAAGGAATGAAGAATTCATTTCTTTTTCATTGCCTCCTCCAATTAACATTTCTATTCTGTTACTTATTTTATTTGAAAGGTTAAGGCTAATTATTCGTTGTTTCTTGAAGACACTAGATTCCAAGTTAGACCTCATTTCAAATGTAAAGTTTCTTTTTTCCAGCCTGTTGTGGAGCGGTGTTGAAGTCTACTGCACGTGGCCTGTTTGGCATTAATTTTTCTGGAGACAGATAATAATAGCTAACATTATTAAATACTTAATAAGTGCCATGCACTGTTTATGGAACTTCTGTGTTATCCAGTCCTCACAGTAACCCTATGAGGTAGTCACTGTTATTAGCCCCATTTTACAAATTAGGGAGATAAAGCTCAGAGAGGTTAGGTCACTTGCCTAAGGTAACACCGATAGTGACAGAATCTGGATGTGAACTGAGGCAGTCTGATTTTAGAGTTTGCTGCTTTTAATCAATAAACTATATAGTCTTTTGGTGCTAACTAGATTTAGCTATTTCTCTAAAGCTGAAGGCCAGTTAATACGTACTGAACAGATTCCTTTGAGCCTTTATTTCAGAATAAAGGGTGTGCCCTGGCTTAGAAGTTAGTGATGGAAATGATCTTCATTTCTAAGCCGTTGTCATTTCTGCCTGATAGGGGAAGCTGTGAAAGTAGTGGATTTGAATTTGGAAATTGCTTTGTAATTGCTGCCACCTTTACTTAGAGATTAGACTAATCCATGAGATCAGACCCATATACCTCCTTCCTGCTGCAGAATTCAGGTTACCCCATTTCTATCCATTCCCAGGGCCTCAGGCCTGTCTTGCCCTTGGTTGGTAGGTGTGGAATGGGTGCGGAGGGATTTAGGACCTGACTTTGGTGTATTAGAATAGGGACAAACAAACTGGTTCTATTAACAGCAAGGATAGGCAGGCTGTACAGAGCCTGTGTGTGTTCAAGTCTTACTGCAGTTAAGGCATTCAGACAGATTGGAAGTCCTCAACCAGAAGTTAGATGTCAATGGCTCTTGCTCAGTCTTTCTGCTTTTTGAGGTAGATGATTTGAGTGTGTGAGTGTGTGTGTGTTAGAAATGCTCCTGTGTCCTTGGCTGTCATTTCCTCTTTACCGTGAGGCATGAAGGAGAACACAGCAGGAGCCACCCACAGGAATAGTGATGAGAGGGCCTTGAAGGGAACAGCTGTTTTATTAAAATAAAATTTAAAAAGTGATAGAAGCAGGCTCGATTTAAAGGCCTGGCCTCGGCAGTAGTCAGCCGAGGGAGAAGGGAGAGAAGTTAGCCTTATCACCAGTGATTGCCCTGGAGGTAAACAAGAATTTCCTCTGGAAAAACCTCTGGTGGCCTCTCCAGTAGGGGGCTAGGCTAGTTTTTTGCTGACTTAGGGCATATGTAAAAGCACTTTTCTTGGGATTTGGGCTCAACTTGTTCTGTTGTGTTCCCTTTTTCTTCTCACCCTCTGTGCGTATCTACACATCCAGTTTTCCTGCCAGAGAGCTCCTCTTTTCCTCCGGCTGCTAGCCCCAACTGTCATCTTTGCATCCCATCCCCCACCCCGGTTATGCAATTTTATATTACACTTCTCTCGTTTTGCTGCCTCCAGTTTTTGTGCTCTGCCTGCCATCCCCCACCCCCAGCTGCCAGCCCCTCCTTTCCCCAAAGCCAGCAGTTAAGTTCCCCTCTTTACCGTTGTTGAACTGATCACTCTTGATATTAGTACTTTATCAGAACTGTTTGAGGTCTGAAGTCAGTCACTGATGCGATGGGTGGAGATTATGGGGGTGGGAAGCAGGGTGGGAGGCTTTTCTGGAATGGAGTCTCTTTCCAACATACTGGATGTGCCTTGAGCTGGAGATCCAACAGATGCCTCGGCTGCATACCCAACTTTAGGCAGTTGGGTATGCGCATGCTGAGGGCACATATTTGTTTGAAAGTCCTTGGTAATGAAAGGCAGGGCAGTGAGTCAGGCTCCGAGCTGCCTTCCTTCTGCTGTTGCTGAGAGCTGCTGCTTCTCTTCTGAATTGGAGCTAATTTTGGATGGCTAATGAGGTAGATGGTTGCTAATATCTTTCCCTTGCTAATTGTGATTTCACAGTGCTGTATAGAGAAGTTGTTTTTTTGTTTTTTCCTTTTCCCTGCTGCTAGATAGGGAGATAGATCTGTTTTCATGATTTTTGATGTGTTCAGCTATCAAGGAATCTCCTAGTTGGTTTGTTTAGAGACAGCATGGTGTATTGGAAAGAACTCTAGACTAAGGGCTGGAAGACCTGGGTTCTAGTCCCAGTTCCACTAAGGATTAGTCACTAAGTGATCCTGGGCAAGTCTTGATCCTATTTCTGCATCTATCCTATAAACCTTGTGGAATTATGTGAATGAAATGAGATAGGATATATGTGGAAGCACTTTGTAGACTGTAAAGTTTTATAAAAATTGAAGGTGCTGCCCTTTATCTAGCCTCTGACCCGAACAGCAGAGAAATGCATCTGATATCTTTTGAACAGCCTTTCTCCTATGAAGCCAGCCTTCTCAAGAGCATGGCGTTTGAATCATCAGAACAAGGGGGGCAGTCTTGCCTGCTTAACCATCTTTTGTTTCCTCACTGTTATCCCCTCATTCCCCTCCCCCACCTCATACAGTTGCTTTAGGAACTCTTTGATCCCAGGCACTTTTCCATTCTTTAATACGATTATAGCTTCAGGAGTTAGTGATCATAGTGTGCTGAACATTCCAGTAGACAGTTCCTAGCTTTTTGTGGCTGGGAACTCTTAATTAATTAATTTAATTAAGTGGTCACAAAGCATACTTATTAACTTTTAAATATGTACAAACACTTTCTCCAGCCTAGTAAGACCCATTGACCGCAGGTGTGGAAAGTGTGGAGACCATGCTTTGGCTGTAGACTCATCTGGATTCTGGGCGGGACTCGAACTTATTAGCTGTGACTGTGGACAGAGTACTTAACTTTTCGGGCCTTAGTTTCTACATCTTTTAAGGAGATTAATGATGGCACCTATTTTATAAGACAGTTGCGAGGATTAAGTGAGATAATGAACATAAAGTGCTTATTTAGCACATTGCCTAGAGCCTTGGTGGCACTGTGGTTAAGAGCTTGGCTGCTGGCCAAAAGGTCGGCAGTTCAAATCCACCACCTGCTCCTTGGAAACCCTATGGGGCAGTTCTTCTCTGTCTTATAGGGTCGCTATGAGTCAGAATTGGCTCGACAGCAGGTTTTGGTTTAGTTAGCACATTACCTAACACATATAACAGAAAATGTTACCTGTTGATTGATATACATATTTAATAACAACTATTATTATTTTGACCTTTGAAGAGAATACAGAAAAGATATCCATTGTTAGTGTCTTAAGGGATTTTTATCTTGATTTTAAATAAGCTGGTTTAAATATACATCATATAATTTATTAATTCAAAGACCATTTCTGACTTAGTCTCATTTTCCGCTGCAGAAATAGGAAATTAAACAAAATCAGATTAGCATTCCTTCCTCCCTCATCTTTCTTGCCCAGGGGTGTGGTGTCAGGTTGAGTGACTTGCTCAGTTCTGTGCGAATAACGTTCAGGCGGTTTCTCAACTAGCTTCGAATTGTGTGGTGTTGGAATTTGGGATTACACTGGAATTGGATGGACTCTTGGTGGTTCTGAACATACTTGCTGGCACCCCTTTTATGTTGGTGCTGTCAACAGATTGATAAACAGGCTAATTCAGAAGTGAAAGAATACAAAACAAACCTACTAACAGATTTGCAGGGCATAATTAAGGGCATAGTCACAGCATTTGAGAGGACATAACTCCTCAAATTCATAGAGAATGTGAGGAGACCATTTGTGATTTCCACTTAATGGTCAAGAATATGATTAAAATAGAGTAATACTCTTTACTGATCTCTAGGGATTTACTGATTTCCAGTGTTCTATGGTGATGCAACCAGTAATAAAATGAATGGAACCAGCTGCTTTTACCTCTCCCTTTATATAGTTGGCATTGACATTGACCGGTGGGCAGATGGCAGTTTGCAAGATGGACTGAGACATGGCTCCCTGGATACCACTCTGGGGAAGTGAGCACTGTGTGCTGCTCTTCATGCAGGGACTTGGTGTTTCCTTTCTGTAATTCTGAAACTTCCCCTGTGTCTGAGAATGATAGCTTTTTGACTTTTGGGGGGCCTCTGGTAGATAGTTCCTTACAGGAACTGACACTGGATCTGAAGAGGTGGTTTAGAATGGTATTTTCGAGGCAGAGCGTTTAGTCTAAGCCTGTTAATTACTGCATTCCCACCCTCCCCAGATCCGAATGTTTCATGAATTGAAGGACTAGTATGAATTTGAGGGTCTTGACCTCTGCTTGTTTAAGTATAGTACCTCATTTACCATTCCTGGAGTCCCTGGATGGTACAAACAGTTGATGCACTCAGCTGCTAAGAGGATGGAGGTTTGAGTCCACCCAGAGGCACCTTGGAAGAAAGGCCTGGTAGTCTGCTTCTGAAAAGTCAGCCATTGAAAACACTGTGGAGCAGAGTTCTACCCTGACACAGTAGGGTTATCCTGAGTCACAGTCGACCCAACAGCATCTGGTTTTTTTACCATTTTTGGGTCCATGGAGTGGGGTTTATCTCCGAAAGCAAATACTACCATCGATATAAACAGAAATTTCTTTAACAGCCTGCATTTTCAACCAGCCCTGTTACATCTTTGGCTTCTGGATGATAGGCAAATTGTTTCATTTAATTCATAACCTCTCCTCTGGAATATTCTCAGTCTGATGTTGGCAGATCCTGGCCCCACTCTGTGCTCACTGCAGAGGGGCAGGCTTGGCCCATGAGCCAGACTTTCAAAGGGAAGTTGCCCAACCACTCAGAGTACCCTCATTTAGGTTCTTGCCTAGTACTTCAGTACACTGCCTGAATTGGTAAACATGGTCAACAGCTGAGGTGGAGTGAATGGGTAAGACAGCATGCTTGCACTGTGATTTAGTTTGCTATGGCTCCAACTCCCAAGTTTTTCAAAGAAGCCTGGATTTTTCTTACTCTTTCTGCCATTGCCACCTTGTCTTATGGAAGTGTAACCTGAAGCAAATTGTGGTCAAGTGGAAGGCAGTTATCAACTTCAGTTCCTGGGCAGTGCCTGGTGGTGGTTGAGGCCTGGCCTTCACCTTAGAGTTCAGCTCATCAGTCTACATTTCTCATCCTTTTTATACTGGCTTCTAGCAGCCAGGCAATGAAACTATGTAGAGAAAGCCTGTCAAGTACTGTGGTTATTTCTAAGACTGGCTTTTCAGGAGATTTTTCTAGTTGAATGGATTTATAGGATTATGGAGGACACAGTCCCTCCATTCACTGGCAGTGAGTTGGGTTGCTGTTACTGTCGGTTCCACTCCTGAGCTGCTCCCAAAGCACAGACTGTCCTGTCCTCCTGTGCCTGAGGGCCTGCACTCAGGTAGAAGCTGCCTAGTCATGGACAGCTGGGTGTGGGGAATGTCTTATCTGAACCCAGGATAGACTCCTGTATGAAAGAAAAGTTTGTTGTCCTTTCAGTTGAAACTTCGACTCTGAATCCCAAGAGAAGGTGCCAGGAGGTCAGTTAACATTCCTTGTTGAGGCTCAGAAAGACATTATATCTCTACTAAGTGTCCACCTAACCCAAAAGAGATCCTGACTTGGCATATAAACCTACTGCCGCTTCCTAGTTATGTTTCATCACTTGCTTGAGTTTGGAAAGGTAACGGTTTGTGCTCTGAGAAGAGAGGCTCTTCCCAGAGATGTGAGGCGTTCGTATTCCTACCAGCTGGGCCCATTGCTAAAATGCTTTCCAGTGGGCTTGCTTCTGCCTGGCCAGCACCTGGGCTGCCCCAGCTTGTAATTAGTCTGCCTTTGCTTCATAAGCTTCCCAGGGTGGTTCTTCTAAAAGCTTGTATGAATTGCTATTACTGTCTCTTTATAGTTTAAAAATGAATCCTTTTTTGTTCTTTGCAACTCATTTGCTTTTTTCTTTTCTTTTCTTTAAATTTTTATTAACACCTGTTGATTCTTTTTTTTTTTTTTCGGATTGGCCTGTCACTGCATTCCTGCTCCCCCTCCCTCTAGCTGGGTTTGTCAAGTCGCCCATGTCAGAAACTAAGCTCACGGGGGACGCCTTTGAGCTGTACTGTGACGTGGTCGGGAGCCCCACACCAGAGATCCAGTGGTGGTACGCAGAAGTCAACCGGGCAGAGTCTTTCAGACAGCTGTGGGACGGTGCTCGGAAGCGCCGTGTCACCATTAACACCGCCTACGGGTCAAACGGCGTGAGTGTGCTGAGAATAACCCGGCTCACCTTGGAGGACTCTGGGACTTACGAGTGCAGGGCCAGCAACGACCCCAAGAGGAATGACTTGAGGCAAAACCCTTCCATAACATGGATTCGAGCCCAGGCCACCATAAGCGTCCTTCAGAGTGAGTCCAGCACCCTACAGTAGTAGTACTGTAGTCATTAGAGGTGGCCCGATGCCCTTCCCTTCTGCTTCCTTTCCCTCTTCCCCAGTATGATCACTCACCCCACCCCTTGTCTTGTTTTTCAAACCCATGACCCTTCTGGTTGTAGTGTATAAAAAACATCTGTGGCAACTTTTTTCCCCCCTTCTTTGCCGTCCTTTCTACGTCCTTTATCCTCAACCCTTCTCTGTGTCTTTCTCCTCAGGACAAAGAACTTGGGGAAATCCATGACTGTCAAAATCAGCTGTGTTGGGGAGGGAGAACTGGGAAGTTTTTAAAAAAAGTTTAAAACTTACAAAACCAGGCAGTCAAACCAGGGTAGAGTTGAAATTGTTTCTTTCTCTCCCCTTTAATTTTGTAGTAGGTTTCCTGCTATCCTTTTGCTGATTGCTTCTCTGGTGCCTTTCTATTTTTGTTTCTCTCCCAGTCTAACTACTTTTTATTTCTTCTGTTCATCTGTTCGAAGCTCTCTGAGTAGCTGCCTTCACCTCTGTGGTTTATGGTTTTAAGTTTGTTTATGCCCAGCCTTTCCCTTACTGTGACTTGGTGTCATCTTGTTCTGTGATGGGAATGTTGCCATGGGTGCAGTGTGGTGGTGTGTTTTGGTTGTTGGGTGGCATGTAAGTTTGGATATTCCCATAGTTCCAGCTTTTTCTTTTCTGAAGCATGGCATGTGCTTCTCTGATCACAGCTCTCCATGCAGCAGCCCCTCCTCACTGGTCCAGCCCACTCAGTCTCCTGTCCCCGTAAAAGCAGCAGTGGGAAATTTCCTCCATGCATCTTGCTGTGAGGAGCCAGGTGACACCTAACTGCAAGGTATTTTTTTTAAACCCCACCATGCTGTTTCGAAGTCAGTTGCATTTGATTCCTGTTCACAGACAGTTCAACTCTGATGACTGTTGGCACAGTGCTCCCCAGAAATTGTTCGGAAGCCATGCACAGTGGCCTTTTCTTTGTGGCTTGAAAAAAGAGGTGACTAAATTCCAGCCTGTTTCTGTGAGTGACAGGGGTGAGCCAAGCTGGCTCAGAATCCTTCCCTTCATCGATCGTAGCAGGTACGAGTGAGATATCAGACACGGGAGCTTTTGTTGCCTCTTCTCTTCTGGAAAGTGACTCGCTACTTGTACGGTGGAAAGGAGAGGGAGGGAGAAGCCACCACAGAGCCAGTGCTCTCGGCCAGGGAAATGTCTAGCCCCACATCAGACCTGTTTATAATCGAGGGGAAGTTCTCTGTTTAATGGAAAGATCCTCTGGGTTTTTCACCTTCTCTTCAAGGACTCAGTGAGAGACTCATAACTAGTTCCAGCTTAAAGAACCAATTGATTTAGAGAGAATAAGCAAAAATAGTAAAATACATTTATGAGGAACTTGCTAATGACATAGGAGGTAATATGACTTTGACTCTGTATTCTTACAAGGAAAGTAAGACAGTATCTGTTCCTTATAGCAACTCAGAAGATCCTCCTATAAAAAAAAGAGGCCTCAGAAGAGAGAGAGCAGAGGCTGCTGCAGTTGGCACTATTGAATCAGAGAACCTGCTTCTGGAAAGGGGAAAAGAAAATCTTGTCTGTGTGAAAATGGGGAACACTAACCCAGCGATTGTTCTTTTTTTTAATAGTTTTTTCCCTTGCACGCCTCCTTTTCCTGCCCCCTTGCTCCTTTGCTTATAAAACAGAATTACCCAAATGGCCACAAACATCTGTAGAAGTTTATAGGCGTGGACTGGGCTGGGTATTTGGTTACTTGTACTTCCAGGAGCCTGACTCAAGTAGACAAATAGCTAGAAAGGCCATGCCTGAGGACTAGAAAAAAGACAAGGCTTTGGGACACCCACCTACCAGCCTGGAGAGTACCTAGCATTCCCCTAGTTACTTGGAAGCAGGCTTCCTAACTTGAGGGGTATTTGCATGTTGTTGAACCAAACCCTGCCTAGTTCAGTCTCTTCCACAGACTTCCCTATCAGTCATTTAACCTTAGTTAAATGTTTTGGGGAACCAGGCTGCTGTTGCTTTTTTTTTTTCCTGTTCTTTTTAAATCCCTGAATTCAACTCTAATTGTGTTGTTTTATGATCTCAGCATCACCAAGGACATTTGCTTCCAGGGGGAGATTGAAGTCTTCCATCTAAGACTGGCGTCCTGGCAATACTTTCCCACAGCTCCTTGAGTAATGTAAGGCAGGAATAGAAATGTGCCCAGTTTCTGGGGTATCTCTCTGGCCATAGCACGTTCCACCACACACGCATGATGACAAGCTTAAGGGTCTCTTACCCCCTGCATCTAAACAGGAGTCAGCTGCAGTTGAAAAAAAAATGTGAGTTTCTACTAAATGTTCATCTCTCTTGGACTTTACTGGGCCATCGTTGGCCACAGGGAAAAAAGCCTCACCTTCATCATGGTGCAGAGTGCAGATGTGGCACCGTGGCCAAGGAGCTCGGTCCAGGACTGCTCTCCATATACAGCAATCACAGGAGGCAGGTAACCCCACCCCACAGCCCTCCTACGGTGCAGAATCATATTTAAACCTATTTAAATTATCCTACTTGCTCCCAGCTGACATGCTCCTGAATTGTTAACACTTAAAGGAAAAAGTGCTTTCCTTTGTCTTCCAAGAATTCTTGGCAGAAAGTCTACCAGGTTGCTTTCATCAGCTTCTTCATCTCCCTAAGCTGCAGTGGTCATTTGCATCGCCACAGGTAAGAGTAGCATTTACTTTGGCCTTGTATTTAAACATCTGGAAGCTCATGGCCTCATTCTTTGAGTTCAACCCTTTCTCAGTGCAGTCTGAGAGGAAGAACCAGAAGGAGAGTCCCAAGTGGGACAGGAAATGAAATTGGATAATAAAAATTCAGTAAAAATCTGAAAGTGTGTTTGGTTTTAATGCTGCCTTTATATTTTTTAATTTCTCTTCTGTGGAGTACTGGTTCTCTTTTTCTCTTTTTTGTGTTTTTGCTTGGTTTTGAGTTTTCTTGGAATTGTGATGCTTTCTGCTGATGGTGTGTGTGCGCCTTCCATTGCAGGATTTGCAGCCATTCTGCGTGACTTCTTAAGGCCCAGGGATTTGGCTTTTGTCCAGTGTGTTTTGGAAACCATGGGACACCACTGCGCTAACGTGTTTACATGCATCTGCTTCTGTCTTAGTGGCTGCTATGCCTCCATTATTTGTACATAGAGACCCTGTTGGATGTTACCAGTAAGGACCAGTGCTGAATGGAAGATAACTACTGTCTTTTTGTCAGAATTGGGAAATAGAACTGATTCGTTAATTGAAGCAAACTTGAGGATTTGCATTATTTCTCGCAAGTTTCTTTGAAGGTTCTGGCTCTACGATCAGAAATGTTACATTGCTTAGGAGGTCCTGGGGTATTACATTTTTCAAGTATCCCATGATTTCCCCAATCTTCTCTCCCTCCCTGTAAAACAAGCAAAACTTAGTTGCAGTGGAGGGAGAGAGTTCTGTCCTCAAGAGTAAGATTCAGCACTGTACTGCATAAAATAGTCTCAGGTAGCTGCTATGGAGTTGTAGACAGGAAGTAGCCTGGTACAGGGAAATGGGAAGCCAGTCAAGGATTTCTGAGAAAGAATTGAAAATAAAAAGAAATACTACTAATTTGGATGGGAAAAGATGTTAGTTTAGATCTCACCTGATAATGTTTGACCAAAGTAGGGAAAGAACTAAGCCTGAGAAGGGGTTAAAGACAGATAACACGCTTTGACTTTAATACTAGTGACGGATTTTAAAGTGCTTTAAAGATGAACCTTCTAGGAATGATATAGTGTGACTTAAAGATTTCTGCTCGATGTGATATGATATTTGACTCAAATTGGTTATTTTTGTAGATACTGAACTAGGGATCCCAGGTTATCTAGCCTAGGAGAGAACAAGGAGGCCAAGTATACACCTTGCACTAGGGTGGAAGTTGGGGGGTGTTTTGGGGTGGGGGGCAGGAATAGAGAACTCAATCAGATGTGTTTTCTAGGCTCAGCTTTGCCACTATATTTGTGGCCTTGAGCAAGGCATTTCACCTTTCTAGCTCTGAAAGAGTGGGATTCAATTAACTCCAAGGGCCTTTTAGCTCTAAAATTCTAGGAGCCCATAGTACTAACACATATTTCACTCTGGTTATGATTATATTATCTCAGATTGGAATGTGTTTTCAAGTGCAATTCTGAAAAAATTTTGTTTTGGGGTTATATATGGGCTGGTAAGAAGAACTGACAGTTCCTTAAGAATTCTGCCTTGGCAAAATTCAGGAAATGCAATTAGACTTCCAACAGGAAATTTGCTTTTAGGATCTACAATGTCTTTTTCTGCATAAATATTGGCCATGGCTGGTTTGCCATAGAAGGTTTATCAGATTTAAATATGGGAGAAGCCATACACGTATTATGTAATTATACCTGTTACTGTTCCAAGGCCTAGTGACTCCATAGGGAGTTTATGACTTATATAAACAATACTGCCTTTGTCTTCAGAACTGCAAGGTGGAGCCTGGTTTTCTAAATTGAAGCTGAATCGGTTGGTGGTTCCTATATTATAAAAAGGTGGTATTCAAAAGTGTAAGTGGATTGTTGCCAGTACAAGTACCCGTAATGCTCCCATTCTTTCACGTCTAGGCCAACTGGTCTTCAGGCTGTTGTCTGCGCTAGTGGTCATTTGCTTATAATCATCGTTTCTCCCTTTCTTGACTTCCTCCAAAGTGGTAAAGTGAAATTCCTCATGTGGTCCTGTCTGCCCTCCCTCTTCTTCTAGTCTCCCCCTCCTACCCCATCCATCTCTCAGGCCAGGGATGCAGAGGATGGAAGGTTATGGCCCCCTATCATTGTTCACTCTTATTACAGAGCCAAGGATTGTCACCAGTGAAGAGGTCATTATTCGAGAAAGCCCTGTCCTCCCCATCACCCTGCAGTGTAACCTCACCTCCAGCTCTCACACCCTTACATACAGCTACTGGACAAAGAATGGGGTAGAACTGACAGCCCATCAGAAGAATGTCAGCAGCATGGAACACAGGTGAGAGGGGCTAGCAAGCCATCTGCCTAAGTGATCTTTCCACTGGGTAGACACCCTAGTGAATTACCTTTTAGAAATGTCTAATATTGTCAAGGGGTCCCTGGGTGGCACAGACGGTTAAGTACTTGACTATTAACCTAGATGATGGTGGTTCGAACCCACCTAGAGGCACCTCTGAAAACCCTGTGGAGCACGGTTCTACTGTGGCACACTTGGGGTCACCGTGAGTCAGAATCGACTCAAAGGCAACAAGTCTTTTTCTTTTCTTTTCTTAAATCGTCATAACCTGATCAAGACCATTGGATACAGCGATGAGAGCCTGGAAATATCCTTTGAAGAAGAGGGGATATTTGCTGGTTGGAGTTACCTGGCACCAAAAAGATTTGGTGCTTTTTAGAATGTCTAGAACGCATGGCACCTCACTCACCTTTCAGACTAGTTTGTTCCTCGTTGAAACTGTTTTAGAGGATCAGCTAATCTGCTTGGCAGGATGATGCACTGCAAAGAAAGTGCTGGAGTGGGACCAGGAAGACCTGTGTACCCAGTAGTGACAGGGACATTGTGCATTTTTTGCAACATTGAGATCTTTTCATTATCCTTTATTTTATTTGAGCCACGTGAGTTTATGAGAGGAAGCTGTTCTATTTTTCAGATGCAGAAACTTAAGACTCAAAGAGTAACTCTTGGCTGTGTTCCAGGCCACATGCTGTGTCTAATAAGTATCAGAATCAAGGCTAGAGTCTGTGTCTTCTGACTTTGTAGAATCTAGATCATTGGTTTTTTTCTGCTCTACCATACCGTCTAGTGGCAAGTCAGTTAACCCATCTGCACCATAGTTTTTTGGAAATAACAGCCTCAGTCAGGTCCTTACAGCTTGGAAAGGATTAATCAGATGGAGGTACTAGGTAAATTGAAAGGCATTTATTCTTGGTTTGCCCATTAGTTTTACAAGCTTGTTTTTTATAATACCTCTTTCAAGGTAGCAGGCATCCAATCATGCTTCTATTGGGTCTTGTACTGTGTTGCCCACAGAGCTTTCAGCAGTAGAACATATACCCTGGCTTTATAAAATGCCTCTTCCCCTCTTTTTTTCTCAGTTTATTTGAAGCTCTCCAGGGGTGTTCTGCATCGCTGGAGGTTTTCAGGGAATCTGTGTCCTCCTGCATTTTTTGGAATAATAACTGCTGAGTCCTTTGGGCCACCTAATTAGTCAGCCATGGAGCCAGTCTCAGAACCCTGCTTCTGTCAACCTGTAGGGAACATTTTCCCTTTGCTTTAATTGCTTCCCAATACCTCATCCAGGAAATGGGATGAGGAGAATTTGAACCCATTGGAATGGCCTCAAGCTTGGGAGTCATCTTCCCCAGTCTTTCCCAAAGAACTTGGAGTCAGTCTAAGCCCTGAAGATGTAGCTGCTGTCCCCCCTAAACTCTGGAACACTTGGAGTGAAGAGCAGCATGTGTCTCTTCTCCTGTTGAGAGCGTATTCATTTAAGAAGTGACTGTTTGTGCCAAGTTAAGCTCTCTTGACAGCTCCTCTTGGGGTACTGCGCTGCGCGGGCCTGCTGAGACGATAGTCCTGGGATGGGCTGTCCCTCTCCTTGTGCAGCGTTTCTTAACCCGCCTTTCTTTTTTCGGAGTGAACAGGAAGATGGATAAATAGGTTAGGGCTGTCAGTGGGTGTAGTTAAGAGCTTCTTTCAGACATTAACTAGTGCAGTGGAGATTTGACCATCACCAGTAGCATATTTTAACCACCGAGCAAAAGAGCAGGAGGCTGGTTCTGCGTAAATGCTTGTTTTCTGAGTTGGAGGCTCTTGTTTCTCTGCTTTCTGTAATACCAACATTCCTGCATGTGCTTGGTGTGTGGGTAGGCTAGAGTGTACAGAGTGAGCCAGTGTGAAGCGAGGCCTCGGGTAAGAACGCTCGTTTGGGATCACCCAGTGGGATTCAGAGGAGTGCTGTTCTAGCCACGCACGCTGCTGCAGCCTGCCTGCCACTGCCTCGCTCCGTATGGGTCTCTGCACAGCTCCACTTTGAGATCCTGTTCATTCAGTCATTTGTTTGTTCGTTCATTCCCCTGCTGCATTCCAGGCACCGTGTAGGTACTGGGTATAGAGCTGTACACCAAATAAACAGTGCGTTTTGGTCTGTGGGGAGACGGATATTAATCAAGCAATCAGATAAATGTGTAATTATACATTGTGATAAGTGCTGTTCTAAAGAATTACGGAGTCGTATAAACGAATGTGTCAAGGAGGGGGATGTAATTTAGGTTAGGGGTGGGAGGAAGTGATATGTAAGCCAAGACCTGATGGAAAGGAGTTAGAATGGGAAGAGCATTCTATGCAAGGGAACAGCTTGTGTGAGGGTTTTGAGGTAGGAATACATTTGGCACATTGAAAATCTGAAAAGGGACCAGCATGGCCAGAAGGTGGCAGGGGATGAGGCTAGAGAGCTCGGCAAGGCTCAGGTCATGCAGACCTTGGAGTCTGTGATAAGAATTTAGTTGAGCTGGCATCCCTGTGGCTGATGCTCCAGCGGCAGAGCCTTTTCTTTTTTTTCTTACCATACTTGAAATCCTGTTAGTGAGCAGACTTAGTGAAGCGTATACTACTAAAATACAAGGTAGGAAGAAAATAACTACCAAAACAGGGTCTTTAGAGACGCTCAGAAAAAGGTTTGCTTTTCTTCTGCTCTTGTTTGTCTGGAACCACCAAATCAGCAAGCAGTTTTTAGTGATGGCTCCTGCTCTGTATGGGTTATAGAGCTCTGCATAGCCCTCTGTTTTGATTACTTGTTTTTACATGTGTACTTCTCCTAATAGACTGGAGCACCTTGAGGCTTGGGGCCATGTATTATCCCACCTTTTTGTTCCTGGCACCCAGGAAGGAGTAAGGCATTAAGGTTTGGGGATACAAAGGGGGAAGTTTTTGCTTTTAGTTAGGGGGAGGTGAGTTGCATTAAGGGGCAGGATTTGGAGAGCAGGATCCCTGGTTGCCCCATTGATTCTTCTTTTGTTATAGAATTTGACTTCTCCCAGACTCCTCACTTGGTTTTTCTTCTCATCTCTGCAGGATCTCTAAGCCGAGAGCTGAGGATTCAGGAGAATACCACTGCGTATTTCACTTTCTCAGTGCTCCTAAAGCAAATGCCACCATTGAAGTCAAAGGTACAATCCAAAAGAGTCTGCGGTTTGAGCCTCTCACTGTCCTTCCAAGACACTGCTTGGTCTGGACTCCCACTCTTCAAGCACTTCTTGTTTCCGCTATAAGAGACAATACCATGTTATGGTTAGGACACATCTCAGGAGCCCAGCTGGCTGGTGTTAAATCCCAGCCCCATCATTTACTAGTGTGTGACCTTGGGCAAGTTTTTAACTTCTCTGTGCTTAAGTTCCATCATTTGTAAAATGAGGATATCAACCTTACAAGGTTGTTAGGGGATTAAATAATTTAATATAGTAGGTTAAACTATATAAAATTGATGTTTTTGTATGTCAAAAATGTTTGAATATTGGCAGTTTCATATGATTCAACCTTATGTAAAGCTCTTAGAACAGTGCCTTACTATTATCGTTACATAGGTCTCTCCAGTGGGCCAGCAGGATTTGGGAAAGTCCAGCGTGCAGGGTGAACATAGCTGTGTGTGGATAAGTCATTAGACTTTTAATAGAAACCCTATGGGTGCCTGGCATCTTCAAGACGAGGCTGTAGCTAAAAGTACGAAGAAGGACAAATAGAACTGTAAAAGTTGGAGCTATGCTTCATATCATTAATACCAGCTTTCCCATGTTATTCCAGAGAAGCAACTGAAAACCGAAACCACTAGCTCTGCCGCACAGTAAGTTTGTGGCAGAGCTAGTATAGAACCCAGGTATTCTGACCCCCAGTGCAGTGCTGGTATAGAACCCAGGTATTCTGACCCCCAGTGCAGTGCTGGTATAGAACCCAGGTATTCTGACCCCCAGTGCAGTGCTGGTATAGAACCCAGGTATTCTGACCCCCAGTGCAGTGCTGGTATAGAACCCAGGTATTCTGACCCCCAGTGCAGTGCTAGTATAGAACCCAGGTATTCTGACCCCCAGTTCACTGTAACAAAAGAACCATGGGCAGGCGAGGCTACTGTTTGAGGTCAGACAAAAGAGATGGGATTTTTTTTTTTTCTTCGGTTTGCTTAGGAAGGACATAAACTTATTCTTTCAGTCCCTAGGGTGGTCTCTAGAAGATGGAAGGATAAATTTAGGAAGAAGAAAGGGCATTTATAGCAGGTATTCAGGTCTTCCTTAACATATTTGGAAGATTAAAAATGCAGATTCAGGAAAGGTTTAGATACATTCAGAGTTTCTGGTGGACAGTGTTATTAAATGAAAATATCTTTGTGACACAACCTTAACTTGTGAGTTGACGTAGGGACGGCCAGTGCCTCCTCTGGCTGCCAGATTTAATTCTAGTCTGAAGGCCTGATGGGATTAAGACATGGTGGATGGTCACAGTTCACAACAGGCCAGAGAACCTGGGGTTTGATTTCGTCCGTGGCTTTTCTTGGAGAGGTCTGGGCTTATCTGTGTTTTTGAAGAATGCCACATATGTTCAACATGAGGATGAGGGGTGTAGGAAAGCGTTTTCTCTAAGCCATCGAGTGTCTTCCCCAGCCTGGCTGAGCTGAGCTACGTGGGGAGACAGTTCACTCCTTCATATGGAACTTGAAGCCCTGCAACATTCCAGGCTGAGCCTTTGGTACCAAGTCCACGTCCTGTAAGCGGGAACAGGATGGGTGAGGTAGGGAAAGGGTGTGTGTATAGTTAATTGTTCTCTCTTAAGCCTAAAGGATAATTCACATGAACAATTACAAGCCCTGACTAACTGTAACTGTTACTGACTTAGAGTTAATGATTTCTAAGCAGCACTTTCAGGAGTGGAAACAGAGGTGGTTTTTCCAGTGGTCTGGCTGCTTGAGTAGGTGGGATTCGCTGGCCCCAGAGGAATCTTTTTTCACATTCTCTTTAGCCTATATGAAGCAGTAGTCAGGATGGGCAGAGAGTAGGAGGCTGCAGGTAAGAGTGTTTTCAGAGGAAGTAACAGCTTACAGTGGTATCCCAGGTGCTCACTGTGCACTGTGGCCCTTGTACTGTACTACAGCTTGTAGAGACAGTGAGGCCCAGATGTGGCCTTTGAGAAAATTCAGTCCTAAAACATATTCTGAGACTGGTTTGGATAGATACATTGACAGTCTCTCAAGAAAATTCATAAGGAGTTCTAGTCTTTCCCTCTTCCTTCTGTCCCCTGACCCCTGGGTAGAAACAGCTGAATGCTTAATGTCGTATCTTTCAGGTTATGGATAGTTGAATCTGAGTGAGTGAGTGAGTGAGTGAGTGTGTGTGTGTGTGTGTGTGTGTTAATTCCCAAAGCATTTCCTATAAACTCATTCCCTCAATGCTTCCAAGGTGGGGGTAAGAGACAGTTATCCTCTTTTTATAGATATAGTGATTTGAAAAATCTGCTGAGTAATAGGTGGGAGATGGTGAACAGAGAAATTCAGGTCACATAAATGACCTCTTTGCTGAAAGAAATCTCTGAGAATCTTCTTCATTTGTGGTTTTAACTGAATTAGCACTTTAGGGCAATGTAATTCAGATCATACGTATCTTTTTTTTTTTTTTTTTTAGCACTTATATATACACTCAGTCCTTTTCTTGCCTGTGTGCCTTTTGGTGCAGTTCAGAACTTCTCTGAGGTGTTGTTTGGGCTCAGTATTGTTGTTGAATGAAGGACTCAGACTAGCCAGGGATGGGGCATTATCTGTCACAGTAGCTAGTCTTGAGTTACCTGTAGTGTACAAAAGAAAAGAAGTCTGAAGGAATCAGAGGGAGGGGCGTATGTCTGGGAAGAGATCTGAAGTAACAGTGCTTTTCACACTAGCCTGTAAGAATTTTGAGGTTGGTAGTATCTACATGTGGCAGGGAAATCCTGCATTTGAAGTAGGTTTTTTTTGGGGAGGGTGGTGGGGGAAGGCTAGTTTCTCTCTCTTTTTAAAAGACAAGAATGAGGCACAGTGTAAACAGGAAGATACTATTACTGTTTAGGGTTACAGTTCTTAGGTATTTGGCAGGTAACTCGAGCAGATGCTGGAGGTGGAAGATGGAGATGGGTTGGCCCGGGGGAGGAAACCCCAATGACTAGGCCCCACAGCCTGGCCTCTCAGGGATCCATCCGCTTAGGTAACTCTGGGGAGGGTGTTCCTTCCTTAGCTTTTTGAGTCTTCAGAGGTACCACACCTTATCAGAGAGAATTTGTGAATGAACAGGTGTTGAATTTTCTATCTGTGTAATTCTTTAATCCTTATACAGCTTACTGCTTCCCACTTCCCCTTCCTTCCTTTTCCAATATTAAAAATGTGCTCATAAAAAAAAAAAAAAAAACAAAAAAACATTTCTCTGTAATTTACAAAGTAAAAAGAGAAAATCCCTCTCATGACTCCAAAACCCTGTGCTCATCCCTCAACCATTTCGAGTAATCCAAGAAACGAGGCGTTTGAGTTTTATGGCTGTTTTTAGAAAAGGATTTTGGTATCATCCAATCCTCTGCAGTGGACACACCTCTGCCTCTTGTGGAAGGCACACCTGCAGCCTCACAAAGGCCTGGGTCTCGTGTTTTAGGAGACCTGCTTCTGTTTCTCTCTGCTTGGGGCATTTCACATGAGATTTCATTTTTTGATGGATACTAGAGCCAAGATTAATCTTGTTTTTCACCTCCCTACCTCTTTGCTTTCTTTCCATTTGGATATTATGACTAAATGTTAGGATTTCTCTAAGTGACCTTGCCCTGCTGCCTACTCGGTTGCCAGGCCTTTCAAGGGATATGATAGCAAAGTTCAGAATGGCTGAGATGGATTGGATGCTGATGATGACGATGGAGAATATCGTTATTAAGAGCAATAATACACACATTGCATTTGTACAGCACTTTCAGCATACAGAAGATATTCATGGTCATGTCTTCATTTGTTAGGCAGGTGGGGATAGTTAGAGGTTACGACACCCTTTAGTTCAGAGCTGATAGCAAATCTGGTTCTGACTCAGAACTGCCACTACTTGAGAAGTCTTTCAAAGTGTCGTAATAGTATCTTGAAGCTGCTAGGACAATCTGAAAATCAACCTCAGCCCAAATAGCTATACTACCTGCTCTTTCTTATTCTCACTTAGGGTGCTGCTCTGACCTTCCTTAATAAGAATAGCTAGCACTATTGCACACTTACGTGTGAGGCACTGTGCTAAGTGCATTACTTGTTCGTTTTCTCTTTTTTTAGTTCTCACAAGTCTATGAGGAAATGCTGTTACTATCTCCACTTTATAAAACCCGTTGCTGTCAAGTTGATTCCAACTCTTTGCGATCCTATGGGACAGAGTAGAACTGCCCCATAGAGTTTCCAAGGGGCGGCTGGTGGATTTGAACTGCTGACCTTTTGGTTAGCAGCCTAACGCTTAACCACTGGCGCCACCAGGGCTCTGAGAAAATCAAGGCTCAGGGGAGTTAAATGACTTGCCCACTTTGACAGAGCCAACCTGTGGAGCTGGGACACTAGCCTGTTCTCATCATCACTAAGCCATACTGCTTTGTAGAGCATATAACGATAAAAAGGCCTTGGATTCAATTAGAAGAAATGGGTTCTAATCCTGGCCCTCCACTAAACTCACCATGACCCTGACCAGTCACTTCCCTTCCCTGGGCCTCAGCTTCCCCAAGTGTATGATGGAGTAGGATGAGACAGATGATCTTTAAGGTTCCTGTGATCTCTATGGCTCTGACAGTCTGTGGTTCCCTGAAAAGTACTATTACACCCATGAGAGGTTGGAATATCGAAGGAAATGATTTCCAAGCTTACTTTCCTAGTGGTGGTCATTGGCACCTTCTTAGGTTGGAGAATGTCACCTCAGTACCCTCCACCTCTCCACTCACTCATCTCCCTGTCTGATGGGCACACTCCTTCCTTGTAGTCCCCTGACCATAAACACCAGTGCCAGGGGAGGTGTTAGAGCAGTGGTTCCCGAACTTGATTTGATTCATCTGAAATGTGGCTTGGGCGTCAGGCTTTTTAAAAGCACTCCAGCTGTAAGTGTACACCTAAGTTGAGAATCACTGTCTTAGAGGAAACCTCAATGCCACCTCGACAGTGGTTTCAACTGCAGGAAAGAGAAGAACCCTGTCCACAGAAGCCAGCACAAGGCCCAGACTGCTCTAGTCTCCACAACAATGGTGAGGCTACTCTGTATGGGGAAGGCATATTGAGTCAAAAGCCAGCCTCACTCTTGTTTTCATGCTGACCAGTCTTGTATTCCTTCTTGGGCTTAGCCCTTGGCTAGATGTAAATCTTGATTTTCCCTCTGCCATCAGCTAAGCTCTTATTTTGTCTACAGGAAAGATGAGGTGTCTCTGGGATTTGATAAGTTACACAAAGGAAACTTAGAGATGGTGTCTCTAGAATCATCATATTTACTTGGAAACAGCCCACTTATTGATAGCACCTTTAAGGATGAAGTTTCTTTAAAAATGAGTCCCTAGGTTATGAGTTTGCTTTGAAAAGTGAGCACCAAATAAGCAGTCTGTGGAAGAGGCCCATACCTGCACTCCTGTCTCAGCTCTGTTCTGCTTCACTTTGTTTAACATCAGCTTCATCTGAACATGCCTCTGTTCCCTGAGTTGACACTTTCTACAGCCATTGGCCTGGCAGAGAAGCTGGATGCTTTGCCCTAAGTATAGGTGGGGGCAGCAGAGGGTACTGAGGAACATGCCTTTGTCCTCAGCCAAAGGCCCAGACTCACCAGATGATGAAATTGGGTCAGGTACTGTTGGGTGACTGAGACTCTTTTGGGACCCTTCAGTTGCCATTCATGAGGCTACTGGAAGGATATCCATTAACTAAAGGGAGTTAGAATATGTGGCCAACAAGGCCAGAGATTGAGTTTATTTTCAACTGGGTCTCTTTGCTACTTCCTCACCACTTTTGCCCCTCATTCTTGCCACTCAGTCTGTGCCCCTCAGAGGTCAGCGGAAGTAAGGAGTCCATGTCTTATCGCCTCCGTGTAGTGAAGCTCTGGTCTGATTCTGCAGACCTGCTTTCAGACCAGCAGAACCTGGCTAAGCAGTCCCTTGTTAAATGGCAGGCACATATGGGGTGAGGCACTAAAATCAGCCATTAATCAGTATAATTTGTCAGTATCTGACCCGATTAAAACTATTAGCATCACAACGAACTCCTTTCTATATTGGCAGCATACAGAGGGCACATAATAATCGGCATCTCTTTGAATTCTGAGAGTTGATGATGCCTGAACCTTAGCCTTTTCCTTTCCTGATAACTCAATTTAAGTGTTTTTGACCCTGAGTGCCAACCATGTGCTAGATTGGTATAGAGATGTAATTTAATCCTTACAACACTTCTATGAAATATATGGTTATTATTTTCATTTTATAAAAGTGAAAACTGAAACTCAAAGGATTTTTAATGACCTGCCTTAGGTTACTCAGTTGGTGAGTTGTAGAGGCTCGATAGATCCTAGATTTCTCTGACTTCAAGTCCAAAGCTCTTTTCTTTACACTGTATGGAATAGTTAACTCTAACAAGTCAATCTATCTCATCTTTGGTATAGCGTGTTCTAGTACATCTACATGCAAAGATAACCTTTAGCGATTTGCTATGCAATTATCATATTATCATATGATATCATTTGCTATACAATTATCATATTGTATATTTTTATTTTTATGGACCCTGTTCTAGTTTGATTTCTTTTCCCTCTTTTAGAGAATTACAAAAAGCATAGCCTCTGCACTCAGACAGAATTTGGATTTAGCTTTGCTGTTTATTAGCAATATAATTTTAGATTTTAAATAACTTTGCCACACGTGAGTTTTCCCATCTATATAAATGGGGTAATGGTTGCCTCATTGGGTAGTATATTTGTTACATGTTGCTGCGTAATAAGTAACCCACAACTTGGTGGCTTAAAACAACAAATGTTTATCACCTCACAGTTTCTGTGGGTGGGGAATGAGGGAGCTGCTTAGTGAGTGGTTCTGCCTCAGGGTCTCTCATGAGATTTCAGCCAAGCTGTTGGCTGGGGCTGCAGTCATCTGAAGGCTTGACGGAGGCTGGAGGATTCACATCCAAGAGGGCTCACTCACATGGCTGTGGGCAGGATGCCTCCATTCCTCACCACGGGGGCCCCTCTATAGGCTGTTTGAGGGTCCCTGCAGCATGGCAGCTACCCTCCCCCAGAGCAAGCCATCCAAGGCAAGGGTAGAGCCGCAGTGCCTTTGCAGAACTAGTCTCCAGAGTCACACACTTTTACCTTCTGCTTTATTTTATTTGTTAGAAGAGAGCCAGGAAGTCCAGCCCATACTCAGTGGGAGGGGAATTAGGCTCCACCTCTTGAAGGGAGGAGTATCAAAGAATTTGTGGACTATTTAAAAATCACCACATGTGGACTAAGGGGCAGCCTGTCTGACCACAGTTTCCATGTGCTCTGAGAGCTTGGTTCCTTTCCTTTCTGTGTGTCCACTGCCCTCTCAGCAGGTGGTGGGCAGGAGCAGGCTTTCTGATTGAGCAGCCACCAGAAAGGCTAATGAGAAGTGAAAAAACTTTTCATTGACCCAAAGGCTACAGTGATAGTTGTCATAGTCACTCCCTGTAGGGGCAGAGTGACGTGGTTTAGATTTTTCTCTCTACACGGTATGCTAGTGATGACTCTGCCACCCCAAGGGCGAAACAGTCGGGGCTTATTCTTTTCAGTACATCAGGTAGGGGGATATTCCTAAGTTTCATTTGGAATCCTTTGCTAAGACAAGGAGAAAGCATCAATATATCTAACCATTGAAAACTCACTCATTCTTGTAGGCTTACACTGTAGACATGGCCAGCAAAGCAGGGAGGGGTTAGCTAACCCTTGGATGGAAGCGCTTAGTCTCTGCACATAGTCTTGAAGGCCATGTTCACACCTATAAATGGAAGTCTCTATAGAATACCAAAGTGGATGAAAGAAAAGGGTAAATAGTAGTCTCCTAAACATCAAGGCAGGAGTGAAGACCGTCCGTGTCTCTGGCTTTAAGTCTGGGTCCTTTCAGAATAGTGAATTTTTAGGGGCTGTAGAGCTGTATGCTAACTCAACTTTTATCCTAGTCCCCCACCCCCTGCCCCAGAAGACCACCAAACATGCGGTCGTCAACTCGATTCTGACTCATAGCGACCCTGTAGGACAGAGTAGAACTGCCTTGTAGGGTTTCCAAGGAGTGGCTGGTGGATTCAAACTGTCTACCTTTTCGTTAGCAGCTGAGCTCTTAACGACTGTGCTACCAGGGCTCTGTTTTAGCCTGTTAGGTGGTTCTAATGTGTAATCTTAGGGATGAGTCCCCAAAGAAAATGCTGGCAGTTCTAAATAACAGTACTATTGAAATTGGTCAAATAACTGGTCCAGAGTGGGAGGCAAAAGAGCATGAAAATGGAGAAAAATATACCACCTGTTAGCTGATGCCTTCTAAATTGTATGTTCACCCTATACCAATCCCCTGAACACTTGACAGTTTTACTTGGATGTTAAATAAGTGTCTCAAACTTAACATGTCCTAAACCTGAACAGGTAGTTTTTGCTACCACCACTGCTCTAACTATAAACAAAACAAAATAAAAACAAATAAAAAATTACCCTAATTTTCTCATCTTAGTAATGCAACTTCATTCTTGGAGTTAACTGAGGCCAAGAACTTTGGCCCTCTTTTCTCTCACACCCCATTTCCAGTCCATCCGAGAATCTCACTATTTACCACCCCTTCTGCTGCTACCACCCTGGTCCGCATCACCATCTCTCTCCCGGATTACTCTCATAGCCTCCTAATCGGTCTCCTTGTGCCACTGTTGTCTCTCTACAGTTGTTCCCCACAGAGCAGCCAGAGGGAGCCTGTTAAGATGTATAAATCATTTCATTCCTTTGCTCAGTATTCACCAGTGACTTGCCTACTGACTCAGTAAATGCTAAAGTCATTTATGGTAGCCACAAAATCTTATCCAATCTGGGCCCCTGGTCCTTCTGACTTTTCCTACTGTCTTCCCTGTGCACACTGTGTTCCAGCTAAACTCCTCCTTGCTGTTCCTTATAAATAACAAGCACACTCCTGCCTCAAGGCCTTTGCCTTTCCCTCTGCCTAGAATGTTCTTCCTGCAGATATCTGAATGGCCTACTCCCTTATTTCCTTCACGACCATGCTAAAACTCACATCATCAGAAAGGCCTTTCCCAACCACTCTGTGACATGTCTGACATGTAGTGGGTGCTCAGTACATGTTTGTCAAATGAATGAAAACACAACTAGAGGCAACATGTAATGGTTTTTCTGCTTGTTGCGTCCCCTGGCTCACATACGATGCTGTTTTAGTTAGTGTGTGGCTAACGGAGCTTGCTCTGTGGGGTGCTTAAGGTGGTCACTAATATGTATTGCTTGCAGAAAGCTCTGAGGAAAGGTGATCAGGCCAAATACTAGGTCTAAGAAGTGAACTGAGTGACTATGGGAAAAGTTTGGCTTGGTTGGAACAAAATAGAGCCAGTAAGGAATTTTGCTTGGAAAAACACACACACAAAATTTCCTTTATGATACCCTGTCTAGAAAACACCTCCCACTGAGTGGTACCGAGCAGGTCTCAGTTTGGCAGTGTCTTGGTCATCTAGTGCTGCTATAACAGATAGACTACAAGTGGATGGCTTCAACAAACAAATTTATTCTCTCACAGTTTAATAGGCTAGAAGTCCAAATTCAGGGTGCCAGCTCCAGGGGAAGGCTTTCTCTCTCTGGCAGCTCTGGAGGAAGGTCCTTGTCATCAGTCTTCCTCTGGTCCAGGAGCATCTCAGTGTAGGGACCCCAGGTCCGGAGGACTTGCACTGCTCCTGGCTCTTCTTTTTTGATGTAGGAGGCCTCCCTGTCTCTGCTCGCTTCTCTCTTTCATATCTCAAGAGATTGATTTAAGACACAACCTAATCTTCTAGATTATTGAGTCCTGCCTCATTAACATCATAGAGGTAGGATTTACAGCACATAGGACAAAATGGGGGATAATCACACAGTACTGGGAATCATGGCCTTGCCAAGTTGACACGTATTTTGGAGGGACACAGTTCAATCCATGACAGGCAGTGACTGGTTGTAGAGACAGTTTGAGGCCTTGCCCGTTCCAGCAGGACCTTTGATTGTTTTGCCGAGGAAAGCCAAGCCAATCAAAGAGGGTACATGGAATCAGCTTGTGATATTGTATAATTGTACAGGCTTTTATAGTCTCCGAATGAATGTCTTGGTATCTTATTCATCTATTCGGGAACTCTGGGAGGCAAACAAGGACAAGAATTATTTCCATTTTTATAATGGGTGTAGAGCTGAAGCACAGAATAGTTAAAGAACTAGCAAAACTGGAATTTGGACCATGCCTCTTGATTCTCTTTACACTTTGGCCAACAAAGTGATGTCTGGCTTATGTTTATTGCTTTCAGATTACTGAAACTGGTGAGGCACTGGTGGAAAATATAGTTAAGATAAAAGAAGGCTAAATTCAGAGAATTAACCCCTATCTCAGGCTTCTTTGATCCTTGAAACTGACCCAATTTTTAGACCACAAGCGGTGTTTATTTCTTCCTGGGAGACCCCTAAAAGCAGAGAAGACCAGCAGCCTCTGTCAGTTCAAGATTTGGTTCATTGAGATTGTTGCTAATCAAGTTTGTGAGTCAGATTCCTGAGCTGTTAATAAAATCCTCTTGGGACACTTTAGATTTCCTCTTCATCCTTTCCTTCTCCCTTGTGAAGACCATTTTGCTGGATTCTCTCTTTCCTGGGAGAGCTTTTGTCATTACTTGATGAGTATTAATAACAAAGGCTTGTCGAGTAGTTTCTCATTTATTGTTTTTACATACCTTGCTGTAGGACTTGATTTGAGATGTTGGATTCAGGGATCTCTCATTTCTTAAGGGAATGTGTGACAGCTGACATGACCCATAATCATTTTTAGTGCAGGTATTTTAAGAAAAAATAAAACAAAAACTTGATTGGTGGAGGAGATAATAGTTTTCTATTTGCATTTTCTTCAAAGGAAGGCTTATTAATTTAAGGCAGTTGGGCCTGTACCCTTTTCCAGTAGATTGGAGAACACCTACATCAGTAGAACCTCATATTATTAGTAACGCTGGTGTCTCTTTGTGCTGCTTGGGTGAGGTAGGGGGAGGGGGTAGGAGATGGGGTTTGTCCCATTGTCCTATTCTGACCTGAAATGCTCTTTATCAAAGCTGGAGATGAGGGTAGGCCTAAAGACTGACTGCATTAGGGCTCTGAGCCAATAGGTTGGGCCTTTGTGTGCCTGTTCAGAGCAGGCTCCCATGGTAACTGTTCAACACTCTTTCTCACAGCTGCTCCTGACATCACTGGCCATAAACGGAGTGAGAACAAGAACGAAGGGCAGGATGCCATGATGTACTGCAAGTCAGTTGGTTACCCCCACCCAGAGTGGGTATGGCAAAAGAAGGGGGACGATGGATTCTCGGTGAGTAGGAGGGCAGTCCTAGTTCTGTGCCTGGTCTGTGTGGTTGCTGGAGTTCTTCTGGGGAGGTGCAGACACTGGACCAGTTGCTGCAGCAGCCACACCCTTGAAGGTGCATGGCTTCACTTACCCTCTCCTGGATCATGAATGGTTTGTGTCATAAATCTGGAGGCCATTGGCAGTCTCCGTTCAGCAGGGATCCCTGCACACAGTTTGTTAAAGTTGTCTATCTCTCTGGTTAGGGATTAAGATTGCTTGCCTTCAGGATAGGACACTGAATGAGCTAAACCTAATCTTAAACCTTTATTATTATTCTAGTCTATTTATCCTGAAGAAAATATTGTTGTGGAAGTGGTTTTAATGTGCCTCTGTTTTTTTGGAAGACAAGGCACTAAGGGCAGGTGTTAGTATATTCCATAGATTCCTGGAACACAGGAAAAACTGATGAGGAATTGGGGTCACCTGTTGAGGCCTTAGGGCCACCTTAGATGTTGGGAATCTGACATTTATCTGCTCCAGAAAAGATCAAAGAGAACATCTGTTCCCATCCGTGAGATGATTCTTTCAATCTATTTGTAGAGTCTTAGTCTCTCTCACTTTCTCTTTGATTTAATGATGTTTGACCACCCACCTTTTCTGTCAGAGGGGGTATCATATTGACATTATTCCTCCTAGCCCCAAGCCTTACATACATGCTCATCGGCACTAAACTTCTGACATCCTTATTCATTGAATCATAAGGGACCCCTAGAGATCATCTAATTCAACTTCTTTACTTTGTAGGGAGGAGAAACACAGAAAGGTTACATATTAACCACAGTAAATTAGTGGCAAAACCAAGGGTCAAATCCAGTGTTTTGTTCCAAGTCCATTATTCTTTGCGCTCCATAATGTCTCAGTAATAAAATGTCGAGGTGGTGATACTCCAGCATCAACAATGATGGCTAGATGTCAGGAACCCATTAATGGCGGGAGACCTATTAATGAAGAATGGAGAGATAAAGATGCTGATTGAGTATTTTCAGGCCTGCCCTGAAAGATCAACAAGACATTTAGTCTTCTAAGATGCTGGTGAAGAAATGCCCATTTCTGTATACTGGTCATTGGGGAAAGTCCTGGTGGCACAGTGGTAAAGAGCTATGGATGTTCATCAAAAGGTTGGCAGTGCAAATCCACAGCTGCTCCTTGGAAACCCTATGGGGCAGTTCTACTCTGTCCTGTAGGGTCACTGTGAGTCGGAATCAACTCGACAGCAACATTGGGGAGGAAGGCCCTTGAGCTTTTGCCAAGCAGTTTAGGATTCCTAAGTGGGTATTTTCATCTTTCTTATTCTTCTCATGCCTGCAAATTATCTGTTATATTTTGAAAAACATTAAAAATCAAGCATTGTTACTTGCCCTTACTTTTGAGCCATGTATCATTTGGTAGAGAGGAAATTTTTGAGGAAAGAGGGATGGGGGATAGAAAAGTTATTCCTCGGCTAATGCCTTTGAAAACCAGTTTGTTGAACAGCCTGAAACTCAGTTGAGTGCTGAGATGAAATGCTTTTAATTTTTTCTAGACACTAACGCTCTAACTTCCTTTTCTGGATGGATTCCATAGCTTTCTTGGAACTCTTTTAACAAAGTTTAGTCTGTTGTTTAGGAAGCAGTATTGTTTATTTATAGCTGATGGAAAACTTGGCGATTTGATATTAGTGATGGTTACACAACGTGATTGATGTACCTGGTGTCACCGAGTTGTATACATGGAAGAGGCTGAGTTGGCAAATGTGTTATCTGTATTTTATACCAACTTAAAAAAAAAAAAATAGTCCCGTTCAATTCAAAAGTCCCATAGCCTGAAGGACCTGCAAGGGAGGTGGGGGATTGTCTTTGTCTGTCTTCTGGGTCCCCTTTTCCTTCTGACTGTGAGGTGGGGGTGGGGAGGTGGGGGACAAGTATCACTTTCCTGACTTTCCTTGTAGTCCACTCTTGGTTGTTGCTGCTTCTGTGGCCTCGACCGACTGGCCTCTGTGTGGCGGCCATCCAGATGCTACATCTTGTGATCAGTTCCTGAGCCTCTCACTGCTGGGGGCTTGCACTCAGAGGCAGCTCCGGGAGGCAGAGGACATTTGAGCATCATGGCTCTCCAGATGGTGGGAGAATCAGCTGATCTTCCTTCTTATCTCCAAATAACCCTTTTCCGAGATAGGCACACACAGGGCACATCGCCCAGTCTCCTGCCTAAACAAATATCTACTGGAAAAGGAGATACTGGTCTCCCTTTTTCCATGCCCCCCTAGTCTTTGAGTGATTCTCTTGGTGCTTTTTCCACTTGGCTGCAGCGTAGAAGGATGCAATGCCAAGTCTAATTCCTTTCCTCCCACCTCCAGTCCTGTCTTCTGTCTTATAGACTGGGGGGAGTGATCTAGTTTATGTGATGACTGGTGGTAAGATACCCTGATGGGGTTCCCTTTCAATATACCTGGGAGAACTATCTGTACCCCATTATTTTTTAGCATCTTTTTAGAATATGGGATACTTCTGATGCCTCTCTCCTTAGTCAGCTACTGTAAGGCAAAAGGACGAGTCCCTTGCCTTGTTGTTGATTGCAGTGACTGAAAAGGTGGGAGTCTTCATGTGATGGTATTCAAAAACTGCCCATTGAAGGCTTGATGGCACTAGTTGTGAATAAAAAGCACAGAATTATTGAGCAAGTAAAGTAAGGTTTAGAAAAGTTGGCAGCTTTCCAAGTCTTAGAGTTGCGGCTTCACAGAATAACTTACTTTGAAGGCTCTGAGTTCCCCCATTTCAATAATGTTGTTGTTGTTAGCTGCTGTCAAGTCAGCCCCTGACTCATGGCAACCCCATGCACAACAGGATTGGACCATTGTGATCCATAGGATTTTCAGTGGCTGATTTTCAGAAGCAGATCACCAGGCCTTTCTTTCTAGTCCGTCTTAGTCTGGAAGCTCCCCTGAAACCTGTTTAGCATCATAGCAACACATAAGCCTGCACTGACAGATGGGTGATGGCTGTGTTTACCACACTGCAGTGCAGGCAAACTGTTGTGTCATGGATTGAATTGTGTCCCCCAAAAATGTCTGTCAACTTGGCTAGGTTGTGTTTCTTGGTATTGTATGATTGTTTATCATTTTGTAATCTGAGGTGATTTCCCTATGTGTTGTAAATCCTATCACTATGATGTAATAAGATGGATTAGCAGCAGTTATAGTGATGAAATCTGCAAGATTAGATAGTGTCTTAAACCAGTCTCTTTTGAGTATAAAAGAGAAGTGAGCAGAGAGACGTGGGGATCTCATACCACCAAGAAAGCAGTGCTAGGAGTAGAGCACGTCCTTTGGACCTGAAGTTCCTGCACTGAGATGCTCCCAGAACAAGGGAAGACTGATGACAAGGACCTTTCTCCAGAGCCAATAGAGAAAGCCTTCCCCTGGAGCTGACACTCTAAATTTGGACTTGTAACTTACTAGACTGGGAGAGAATAAATTTCTCTTTGTTGAAGCTATCCACTTGTGATACTTGTTATATAGCAGCACTAAATGACTAAGACAGATTGTATGCTATATATAGCAAGGCATTTTGGGGGGATTATCTTCCCCCTTTCTTTTTTCTGTTGTTTCTATGCTTTAGTTGATGAACGGTGAAGACTAATAAGCCAATGGTTTTTCTCTGACAGTATCCCATGAGATTAGTGCTGCAAGCATGTCCTGGTTCCTAGGCCCCTGGTTGTGGGTTCCCTCACCTCTGTGTCTTTGCACATGTTCTTCCCTTTGCCTGGAACACTCCTGTCCTGCTTGATTAGCTCCTCCTCCTCCACCATCTACTTCAAATGTTACCTCTTCTCCGAAGCTCTCCCCGACTCTGCCCAGCAGTGGTCACTCCCTTAGGGCTTCTTACCGCGTTCCTTAATGATCCCTTTGGTGGGCTGGTTCTCTCTGGAGGCCAAACTCCTTGTTCATTTTTGTGTCATTTCTCCCTATCTCACCTTCCCCTTAGTAGGCAATAAAACATGTCTAGCACACATTAGTAAATATTTGTTGATTGAATGAATAAAATTTTTTTTAGCCTTTGTACCCTAAAAGGAAAGGGAAGTTTTGAACTTCCCGCACTCTGACTAGGAGCAAGTTGTTAGCATTGCTTCTGGAGGAAGTTTATGGAGACTTCCCTGAGCTTACGTAGCCTGAAGATGTGCTGCCACTGAAGTCATCAGACAGGCCTAAGGTTTCCAGAGTCTCCTGACCATGGAGGTCACCCCCTCCCTGATCCTTTTTCTGCTACTGTTTCTTACCTGGTGTTTGCAGTGGCATTTACTAGATTGAGTCGGTCTTTTCCAGGTCTGTAGGCAGTAGGATTTCCATTCACTCCATGGAAGGTGGAGAAGTCTAGAGGACCAATGCCAGGGGAGGTGTTTGCCTTGGCTCTGTCAGCCTTGTTGATTTGTTATTGTTGTTGATGATATTGAAGGGAAGTCATTAATAAAATACTCCAAGTTCGTTGGACAAAGATGGTTTGGCTAGATCAGTACTAAAGAGTGCTCCCTCATCCCAGCTGGGGCCCTGCTCAGAATGCCTGACAGTGCCACCCTCTCGTGGGTACTGCTAGCTCACCTCCTCTGACCTTTGTGTATTCTCACTTTTTCTGCCCCTGAGCAGGACATTAGCAATGCCTCTGGACGCTTCTTCATCATCAACAAGGAAAATTACACTGAGTTGAACATTGTGGACCTCCAGATTACGGAAGACCCTGGCGAGTATCAGTGTAATGCTACCAACGCCATTGGCTCCACCTCCGTCGTCACAGTCCTCAGGGTACGGAGTCACCTGGCTCCACTCTGGCCTTTCTTGGGAATTCTGGCTGAAATCATCATCCTTGTGGTGATCATTGTTGTGTATGAGAAGAGGAAGAGGCCAGATGAGGTTCCTGATGGTAAGAGCATCCCTACAAAATAGCTGTAACATTGGGGTTGGTTCCTTGGGGTGGTTTCCAAGCACCCATAGAGGACTGTAAGGATGTTGGGATTCAATCCCAAAAGGAGAGAAGGAAAATTCCTATATTGGTCCCTTACCTCTCTACCCCCAAGATTATTTTGCATTAGCCACCTAGAACTATAATTGGCTTTATCCTTCTGTTGGAGTATTCTCCAGACCCCAGTTCTGTCTGCCCTTCATGCCCCATGTGGGGAATAGCAGCTGTCACTCTCTTTGTTCAGCTCTGTCCTCCTTCAATACAGATCATCAGGCAGATTGAGCCTGAGGAGAATCCAAGTCAAGCCTAGAAGCCACCCCAAGACCTCAGGCCACCTGGCCTTTCAGGCAGATTTAAGGTATATAATTGGTTGCCACATGGTTGCCTGGTGTAGTCCCTGCAGGTTACTGCCACAGCCCAGTCAGCCCGTTCTCAGAAAAGCATTGAAATGAGCCAGCCTGTGATTGCCCTTGGTTGGTCTCGTCTATAGGTTTTCAAGGCTGTTGGTTTTTCAGTCTGTGTCTCACAGACAAGAATGGTAGAGGGCGGCTGATACATCCACCCTCGCAGTTTAAGACAAAGGCAGCTAAGGTTAACACCTGGAGTCCATGCCCCAGGGCAGTGCCCCAGGCCAGCAGAGGGTCTATGAAGGGAGTGGGGAGCCGCAGTAGAACCACAGCAAACCTTAAGCATTGGAAAGATCAAGAGCTGGAATCTTAGATGATTGAACATGCCTGGAGTCAGAAAAGCTCTGGGAATTTTTTTTGGTCAAGGATGTTCCATTTCTAACCCTCTGATTACAACCAGTGGGAAGCTACTGATGGAGACCTCTATCAGTAGTGCTTCCGATTCCTAAGTAGCACCACACTCCCTCCCCCTGAGAATTAATCAGTCACCCAACCTCTACCACCACTTGCCTGGCCGGGGCTAGGATAGAAGGGTGCGCCTTACGCAGGGTGTGTTCTGAGCTCAGTAGAGCCGGCTTCAGGTGGTGATGGGGTTGCTGGCTATAGTCCGACTAGGCGGGGGCCCGTGCACCTTGTGGCACTGAAACCTGCCCTGCAGAGTTGTCTGTATCACGTGGCTGGACTGCAGCACCCTGCCATACAGCACCCTCCATTGTATCTCAGGGAGAATACTAAGTGAGGTCGGGTGTTTCTCCACAAAGAGTGTGGCCCAGAGGCGTGCCAGTGGCTTTAGAGTCTCTGGAAGGACATGTTTGGGGGCAGTGGCCACTTCCCTTCTCTTTCCTCTTAGCAGCTCCTAAATCTCTTTGCCTGCATTAAGCAGAGTGAGTATTAGAGTGAGAGGCTGGTGAAGAGGGTCCGCTGAGATAGTGATGCGCGTGGGAAGACCTGGTGGGCTCCCTTCCCGATGAGCATTTAGCAGTGAACTAGATGGAAGAATGGGGTGGACATCACAGGAAGCACATGGGCCTTTTTACTGAGTGGTCTAGTTCTCTGCAACATAGAAGCGGCCCCAAGATTTCCACTTTCCTTCTAGGTCCACAAAACTGCTACTCTGTGACAACCCTGATGCTTTTTCCTCTAGATTTTTCTCTTTCCTGCTACATGTTAAGATTCCCAAGGGCGCACCTATATTTAGACCAGAGAGTAAATGGAGATAGTTGTCTATCTTTTGTGTGTTTTCAGCTTTGGCTCTTGGGGAACAGTTACGCCTCATTCCTGAAAAGGGCCTTTTCATCCCTTTAGAATGCTTTGGCTTTGTTAAATATTGCCTTCCTCAGCCTGCCCTTTGGAAAGGTCGAGAAGCTAAAAGTCACTTAGAAGAAGGCAAAGATGGGCTTTAAAACCTGCCTTTCGAGATGGGGCTGGCTGCCACTGGCATGGCAGAGTGACACACTGGCTTGGAATGTCTCGGTCAGAGCTTCCGGTCTTCTCGTAGGAAGCCACCTACCTTACCAGGTTGCTGTCCCAGGGTATGTAGATGACATTCTGGTTAGATTTGAGGAATGGTTAGTATTGTCTCCATTGACAAATGTAGACACCTGCCCAGGGAAGCAGATACCTATTTTTTCCTACGAGCTCCTTGGCTGTTGAACTCAAATGGGGGCCAGTCTGTTATAGGAGACATCTGTGGCCAGCAGATCTTCTGAACAGCTTCCTGGAGGGAAAATACCTCTTTTAAGCTAAATTACCATAGACAGTGAACGAATCCTACATAAAAGAGATGCCTACAGGGTAAGTGCAAGATAAAAACTCCTTGCCCTCTTCTCTTGGGAGAGTAATGTAAGCCAACTTTTACTTTTTTTTTTTAATTGTTGAATTGGGGTGAAAAATATGGGATGCTGGAATTACTGCATTGCTGTTTCCTTCCGACAGCGGTGTGGTGCATCTCCATCCCTGCCCTTGCTCCAGCATTTCCATTCCATAGTTTCTCCTTAGTCTCTTTACCTCTTTCTCTCAAGCTCTTCCCGCCCCTCCCTCCCAGAAAAGCCTCTTGCTCTTCAGTGAGTTTTCCTTGGCTGTGGCCTCTTCCCCTTTGGCCGCCTTCCCCCCAACTCCTGCAGCTCTGAGGGAGAACAGACTCCCCTCCGAGGCTTGCTTTCCATATGCCCCTCCTCGAATTTAAATGTAGACATGTACAGACATTCCTTTTTGGAATGAATGAAGAGGTACATTCCATCTGATATAAATTTGGAGTTTTAGAGCTGATGAATTTTTACTTCTCAGTAACTCTTCTGTGGCTCTGTGTTGGCTTATTTTCGCTATTGTGACAATGGTTTTTGTTTTTTTTAATAAGCTTGACATGCTTTTTCTCTGCCAAAGAAGTACTTTATTATCAAGATATACCTATAGTTTATTTCAGGCTCACTGCCTATTCATATTTTGGGCAGTCTGTGAGTTCTTGGTAGCTCATCCCCTTAATGGAAAAACACTAAGAGAACAATACAAAAATAATATAACATACACAAACTTCCATTTATATACAGTGTAGTATAAGTTCTTCTTACTCCCATAGTAAGGGAGCTGGATTCATATGTCCCTCTAGAAGCAAATATTGTTTTAAATTTTGTACACAGAAAATGCTGAGCATTAAGGTTTACCTGCTTCCTAAAAACAAAAGGCCCAGTCTTTTTATCTGCTGAAGTATACTCAGGCCATTTTATAAGTGATCTTCACATCTGTTATGTTCCTTTGGACCCGTTATGGTCTCTTTGAGTATCGGTATCCAATAGGTTGTCTTGTAGGTGGGTTATCTATATTTCACTTTTTACCTTCAGTGTTTTCAGGATGGATCATGGAGCCAAATAGGGGCTTTGTTTTTCCACTTAACTCACCATTTGACTGTATTCTCTGAAAATGTTAAATGATAATTTTCTAGAAAGATTTAAGCCAGCATCCCTCCAGCCAGCCATCCGAAGCTGACAAATGTGCTTGGGGCCCCCTTTTGTGGTGGTTCCCTGCTGACTGAACTCAGAGCTGACTAAACCCAGGGCGGGATTAGTGTGTGCTTTCTGGTCCCCGCTCCCCAAGCCTCTGGGGCGGGCGGGGTGAATCTGCTTAGGTGCCTTCAGTTCTGCTGGGGACACTTTAGGGACCTCACAGACATCAGCTTAAAAAGTAGGAGCTGACTTAAGAAGTGCTGGCATCAAGAAGAGTTTTCTCTTTCCACGTTAGGGGGATAATTTTTATTATCTCCTTTTAAGTTACCAGCGGAGGACACATTTGAGGTTTTATTGGACCATCTTAGGTGGCCCTGACATAGCCACGCTCTTTCAGACACTTTAGAATGAAGAGTTATTCTAAGGTTCTGAATGCTATTAGTTGGTCAAAACATACGGGAGCACATGAAGCTTTACAGTAGGCCAGGAATGTTGGCAAGGAAATGTGACTTTTTAAATGCCATCCAAACACACACTCAGTGTCTTTTAACAAGGGGTCAGCTGGGTCGGTAACAAGCTACCAGATGGAGAAAATACACTAGGTCCAAAAAGGGAAGGAAATTGGGAGTAACCATTAATCTCTCTTGGGTTTAATGCCTACTCTCTGGAGAGCAGACAGAATTTAAGTGGATTTAGAAACCACAGAACGCCACCCTCAGTAATTAAGACAGTGCAAAGGCAGCTTTGACGAGACAGTCAGCTCTTGGTTATTTTGGCTTTAAAGCCATCTTTTTGGAGGTGACGTTTTATCAGGTAGCCCCATGCTCACTGGGCATGGCAGAGCCTGCTTCTAGGTCATGAGGCGGGCACGAGAGCGCGGGCTGTGGTGCCTTTGGTCGGGAAGACTGCACACACCGAGGAACCTGGGTGCGGCGGCTCCACCGGAGGCTCCACCGGAAGCGTCCCTCTCGTAAGACGCATTCCAGAGCATCTTGTTTCCATTCTCCTACGTCCTCTTCCACTCATCCAGCCAGTGGCTGCGAGTAATACCAAGGTGGAGAGAACGGTCATTGTTTAAGCTGGCTGTCTGTGGCCTGAGGGTTTGGGGGTATGTTGATATCTGTCGGTTACTATGACTTCTTTTTTTTCCCCCTTCAATTGCATCATACCCTTAAACATGGTGGTAAGTGAGCGATATGCATGCTTTGGAGTTTGTTTAATCTCCGCTTCAGTCTATACGATGCACACAGTTCATAATGTTAACACTTTCCTTCAAGTTTACTTCATTCACTTTCACAACTAATTTGGATTTCAGTTTGCTGTTTAATCCTCATTTACTTTTTGTACTTTTTTTTTCCTGTAGTTCTGTTCTTTCCCTCTCCCCTGATTGCCCCGTTTGGGGTCAAGTCGTTTTTTGTCTGGCCTGTAGAGGAGAGTGGTGTTGAGAACGATGCAGTCGGGAGATTAGGGAGACACCAGGCTTTTCCTCTGTTGTGAGATGGATTTGGGGAGAGAGAGGAAGGGCCCATCAGATGGAGACGTTAGCGTGACTCATAGCTGCTCCCACACGCAGGCATGGCGGCTACACTGGAGCCACTGCTGCTAGAACACCTCCACGCAGCCCTCTGCACGTTACCGGCTTGTTGGGCTGGGAAATAATGTTCTTAATCAGACCCCAGGGAATACCCCCACTACAAAAGAAAGAGAAGCTTGTGGTGTGAAGTGCTTGGGTTGGTGCCGACCTACAGTGTTAACGCTTCAAAAAGATCAGCCTGGCTATCAACTCCCTCTCCCCCTTATTACTTCGACTGCTTTTTCTTTTAAAGTTGGGAGTAGATTGGTGAGATCCTTGAATCTGCTATCTCGCATTAGACTTCTATATTTTCAGGTGCACAGCCAGAGCATTACAAACACTCTGTTTGCTCTGTGTCTTTTCCTTTAAGTCCCCCAGCGCTTAGTTGCTAGCATGTAGCTGAGCTGGCTTGGCCGGGAGGCTAGGGTGTTACGAAGTTGTGGTGAGGGCAGGATTTAGGCTGGGCTTGTAGGTCCTAGGGCCTGGCATGTCTCTGTGTATCTCCACTGCATACCCAGTACACAGATGTCTTGGGTGTCCTAAAGTCTTAGTGTGTTCTCTGTACCTGTTTCGATAGTTACTGTTGTTAGTAATGGACTCCTGTGGACACTGCTGTGTCGCTAGCCTCTTGTTTTGGCTGATGAGTCATTGGTTTGTGATTAGTTCTTTTTTTTTGAAATATTTTTTTTGCTCCAGTCACTGTGTGTGCTGGCGGTGGCTTTGTCTCTCCGTTGCCTCGAAGGAACAGGTGGAGCAATGTCTCCTGTGACAGACATTACTCCTGACGTGTGCTCCTGCAGATGCCTACACTGAGACTGTGAGCTCCATAACTGCTTCGTGTGCACCAAGCCCCCTTGTGGAATCCTGCTGAGAGGTTTTCTGTGCCCTCGTGAAATCAGACTGTTCTGGATCGTTTAGTCCACCTAACTTTTGTACATTAAAGGAAACTAAGAGCACTTACTTGCTCCCTCCCCTTTGGGGATCTTTCCCCTCCACCCAACCCCAGTATTCTCTCCATGTATGTGTATCTCTGCTTAAAGGGGACCAAGTTGCCCTTAGTTGAAACAGGAAAGAAAAAGTTACAAATCAGAATCTTTAACAATTTAAGATGGTTTCTAAACTCAGATAATATAAGTGTTTTTATTAAGAAAACCAAAACAACAACAACAACAACAAAAAACCCTATCCTGTGGCTCATCTGGGTTTGGGTTCTGGTTTTGACCAGGGCATAAAAGTGAGCCTGTTTTTCTGTCAGGGATGTCACCACCATCCCATGCCCCTGGTGTGTCACAGAACATCCTCTGTTACGCGTACGCTGGTTGCTGGCACAACCCAGCATGGCTGGTCCAGTGTTAGGTTCAACTGTTGTGGCTGCCTCTTCCTCAGTCTCATTCTCCAGACCAGAGACTCCTAGAGATTGCAAAACAGCAAGAAAAACAGAGCGTCTTTTGGGGAAAGCGAGGATTTGTGGCTAAACGTACAGAACGTACACGTCCATCCACGTTGTAGGACTGAGCCAAAACTGTGCATGCATTCACCACAAGAAAACAAACAGCAGGATTTTACAACTGAAATGTTGGTTTGTCTTCTCATCTATTTATGAGTGAACCACTGGAACTTGGGGACAAGATGAGTATAATGATATTGCAGCCTGTCTGTCCGCTACAGTTGCAGTTTTTCATGACAAGCATTCCAAGTGTTAACTAAAACCATTGAAACAACATACCTGCCATTAAAAACCTGAATCTGGAAGTAACTCCATGAGTGTTTTGCACCTCCAGACGGAATGGCCTTGAGTAAATGCTATGAATAGCCATGTTTGCCACTTGTAATTTGCTGTTCTGTTAATCCTTATGCAGAGTCTAACAATTTCTCTTTTCTTCTTCTGTCTGTCAATGGGTTATTAAAAAACTGAACACCTGTGTAGACGATGAACCAGCTGGGCCAATGTAAGTACTTTACTGGACACTGATCCAACAGTTTCTGATTGAATTATTTTGTATTGCTGTTTAATCCAGTGGAGTTGCTAAGATTGTAGAGGAAGCTAGTGAATGGACTGATGTTGCAGTGTAGACTTTAGACTGACATTGACCTGATGGATGATCATTTGATTCCCAGGACAGGCAGTACAGTTTGGTTTTTAGTAGCATTACAAAGTAGAATACCATGCAAAAAAAGTGTTTAAGACTCTGTACATCTTACATGCTTAAATTGATAATGTGGGGAATGACTAGTATCTGAGGCGTCAGGTTTTGTTAAAGTTAACCTTCAGCTGGACTGCCGCGTGGGCTGTCTAGCTCCGTTAGCAATTGCTAGTATCCAAGAGAGATGGAGCTCCAAGAGAGATGGAGCTGCGAGTGTGGAATCAGAAGTCCCCAAGATTGGCAGAGTCTCCTAGAGTTGGGGGCTAAGGAGTGAGAGGCAGGCAAACGGTGCCCAAATCAGCTAAGTACCACAGAGCAGAGCACTGCCCAGGTATATTTTTTATCAGTCAAAAAGGGACACTGGTATTCAGCAGAGAAAAAGCTATTCTCACCTTTATAGTAATTGGATTATAGTTGATAAAACAAAGGGAAAGTTACCTGTAGGCTGTCTGCCTTGGGAGTCAAAAGGATCTATTAATTGAAGGTATGTAGGTATTTTCCAAAAGGGATATTTTTATGCACTACTATTGTGCAGTAACATTTCTTATTACCCCAGGGATGGCAGTAAGTGAAAGACTCCCTGTATTTCCATGTGTTATACTTTCAAAAGTTGCTACTGACTTTGATGTTAACTCTTGTAATGCAATTTTTCCTCCGAAGGAAAACCAACTCCACCAACAATCACAAAGATAAAAACTTGCGCCAGAGAAACACAAATTAAGTACTGCTTCTAATGTAAGTATGGCCTCTTTAGAAGTTTTAAAAACTATATTCAAATGAATGTGCCTCTGTAGACCTTGTTAAAATTCTTCAGTAGTCAGTGTTTATGTTGGTAAGATCTTTTAGTTAATTTCAGAGCAGCTGATACTGATGGAACAAGTTCTGTCTGCCCAGTTTAGTGGCTGGAAAGGAACATTTTTCAGCTGCCTTGCTTTGCATATTTACATAAATGCCATTTCAGAATATGTTTCAAAAGAAATACATTGCACCACTATTCACTTCTCTCTTTAAAAAGAGGTAAAAATTAAATTGTCACCTTCTTAGGTGGATTATTCCCAGAGGCCAATCAGTCTCACTTTGCTTTGAAGGGCAAGGCAGTAGTGGTGCCCAGGTGGCAGTTGGGCCGAGTGCTGTCTCGTTAGGCACATGGAGATCAGAATTTCACACCACATCCCTGAGCATGTTGTTTGAACCAGAGCTTTGTTTTTACATGTCACCTCACAGTCCTGAGTGACAGTGCATATTCCCTTTTAATTTGCAAATTCTTCTTTCTTTACAGATCCCTAGGTCCCTGAAACTGGTGGCAACACAACCTGCTAAATTTCATGCTTGGACCTCTTTGGTTCTATAACTCTCTCTTTCTCCACCTTTCAAGTGAGCAGCACCACAATGACTGTCTAAAGCATGCCTTATTTCGCCTCTCCTGTAAGGATGACCTAGCCAGACACATTTTAAACAGTGCTTCAGTGTAGAAGGTGTAAACTATTTTGGGCTTGATGTGCTGTGAATGTTGCTTCTTTTCCTTTGTTAAAATATTTAAATAGAAGTGAAAAGCTCCTCTGAGGATCAGATCATGCATGCACCATTTTTTACTTAATGCAGCTGTTAAATTGGCAAAGCTCTAAAACGCACTGCTGCCATCTAGTGATACATTTTTGTAAAGTACAGCAAAACCTACAGATATATACAGTATATAAATATATATATATATATTTATATTTTTTGGGGTGGGAGAAATCCAGAAATAAAGTAAATGCTTGTTTCATTTTTAAGCTGCTGATAATTCACTCCTTATAGTGTATGTCGTCAGATGAGGATATTGTGCAGTTTCAGTACATAAAGATGAGTAATATAAACTGAAATCTATAATTTTAAGGGCTTAACCTACGACTTTAATAAGAAGCTGGTACAGTCCACTGAATTGATATAATGAATTGCAGTAAATATGTATGATTGCTTTTTAAGTGATTATTTTTTCTTCTGTTAAATCATGTAAATTCTTAAATCCTTTTGCACTGATGTGTTGAACCTTATTCTTGTACATTCAATTAAGGCAAACTTTTATAATTTACCTTTTGTTTTCAGTGACCTTGAAATGTTATAGCATGGTGATATTCTATGCAACTAGTTATACTTTTTGGTTTGACACTGTATTTTTTTCATGTTGATTTGATGATTGATTGTACATTTTATAACCTAACAGTTCTCATGCAGTATGTAACTATAGATGCATGTACTTGTGTTTTGTGTAATTGTTGAAGTGCAATGATGTATAAAAAAGTGAATTTACCTGTTTTTAAAAATAAAACATTGATAAAAGGTGTTTGGAATAATACCCTTTATTCTGGTGTCTTCTCTAATTTTAGAAGATGCTTTTTCCAATACTTTCAAGTTCCTTAGATACACATGTACATACAGCATTAACGGCTGAACCCTGTCAGCTTTTTTAGTTCCTTTTCCACCTCTTCCACAAATGCTGGGAAATTCTGATCCATGAGGCACAAGCGTAGAAAGGGGCCTATCTCGTCAGCACCCCATGCAGACTGCTCATAGACAAGGGATAGCTTCTCTGACGCCAGGACAGACTGCAGGGATATCAGAGTCCATTTATTAGAGATTGCAGGTGAAAGCAAGAGTCTGACTAACAGAACATAGAAAAATTTTGCCTTAAGGAAAGTTTAGGGAAACTGGTCAGTTTATACACAAAAATAATTAGTTAGCTTTATAGGGTTCCTTTAGATAATAGCTTATAGAGTAATATTTAATATTTTATATACACATTTTATAAATACATAAAGTGAGATAAACATGCATCCTTAAAAAAAGGATTAAAATGATTTGCAAAGTTGGGATCTTGCTTTAGTGAAGAATACTGTTGTGGAGTACCAAGAACCTAGCAATGAATGAACTCAGTTCATTCCCCCAGGGCAGAGGCGGAGCAGGAGGTGTGAGCAGTCCACCATGTGGAAGCTGGTTCTGAATGTAAGAGGAAGGTCACAAACTGACCACCCAGTGGACACCACAGTTAGTTAGAAGCATACCTGTCTTTTTCCAGCCTTGTGATACTTGTTTTTAAAAATACTTTTAAATTTACAGATGGCAAATTTGACTCTTTGGTGTATACAGTTCTGTGAGGCTTCACAAACCCAGAGACTAACGTACCGACACTACAGTCACGATACAGAATGTTTCCATCACCTCCAAAAATTCCCTTGTTAGAACCAGCCCCCACCCTTAGCCCCTGGCAACTGCTGGCCTTGTTCTCTGTACCTATGGTTTTGCCTTTTCCAGAACGTCATATAAATGGAATTGTAGTATGTCGTCTTTTGAGTCTGGCTGCTTTTACTAAACATAATGCACTTGAGGTTAATCCATGTTGTTGAGTGTATCAGTAGGCCAGTGCTGTCTGTTGCTAAGGAATAGTCCATTGTCTGGATGTACCACGTTTTATCTTGTCTCCAGCTGAGGTACATTTGGGCTGTTTTGCTTTTTGCAATGAAGAATAAAAGCTGCTATAAACATTCACGAACAAGTTTTTGTGTGAACACAGGGTTTCATTTCACTTGGATGAATATATAGGAGTGGGACTGCTGGGTTATTTGGTAGGTGTATATTTACGTTTATAAGAAACTGCCAGACTTTTTCCACAGGCTGTACCATTTCACATTCTACCAGCAGTATAGGAGTTCCAGTTTCTTGATATTATCCATCCAGCACTTGGTATTATCAGTTTTTTGTTTTTTTTAATTTTAGCCATTCTGATAAAGTGTGGAGCGATTTCTCTTTGTGGTTTTAACTTGCGTTTCCCTAATGACTGAGGATGTTGTGCATCTTTTCACACGCTCATTTGCCATCTGTATATCTTTGGTGTGTGCAGTGTTTACAATTATCTGCAGTGCTTTAAAACAACTTGAACACACTGCCAACATTTAAATATTAGGAGATTTCAAATAAAAGTGCGACTGCTTGAAAATTTGGAAGATCTGGCAGCGCTGGCTCCACATTCCCACATAACTACAGGTGGCTGCATCTCTGTTGTGATCAGCCTTCCTTTTGGCTCCCTGACTCAGCCATCTGACGCATAGCAGTCCCCTCTTACCTGCCGGGGATCTGTTCCAAGACCCCCAGTGGATGCCTGAAACCATGGATAGTACTGATCCCTACAGATAACTATTTTTCCCTATACATACATGCCTATGGTAAAGTTTAATTTATAAGTTAGGCACAAGAGATTAACAACTAATAATAAAACAATAATTATAACAATATACAGTAACAAGTTACGTGAACGTGGTCTCTCTCAAAATACTGTACTGTCCTCACCCTCCTCCTTGGGATGATGTGAAATGATAACACGTCTTCATGATGAGATGAAGTGAGGTGAATGATGCAGACACTGATGTAGCGTTAGGCTACTGCCGGCCTTCTGATGATACGCCAGAAGGAGGGTCATCAAGCCATGACCATGTTGATGACTGGGGATCCCCGATAGCTGAAAGTTCTTTTTTTCCCGAAACCTTTTGGAAGAACATTGTAATCCAAAGTTCTCAGACTGTGGGTAACCGAAACCGTGGAAAGCAAAACCACGGATAAGGGAGGACAACTGTACTTCTCACATTAATTCTATTAAATAGGTGGTTTTATTTCCCTTCTATGGATGGCATGGTTTAGTGTGTACCTATGAAACGGACATTTCTCTGGGAGTCATCTATAATAGAAACTAACTTTTCTACATTCAGATCAGCTTTTCAGACTGTGCCTAAAGGTATGACTAACTAAGGAAAGTAACATGGAACCCCATTTTTCAGTGAGAGCTGTCGTTAACACGTGAGTGTATATCCTTCCAAACTTATTTCTGTGTGTGTTTATTACAGCAGCTGGATTCTTGCATGCTGTTCTGTATGTGCGCGTGTACGCTCCCCCTTTTAAACAACGTGAGCGCCTCCCTGTATCAGCGGCCACTCTGCTTTCATCGATGGCATTCTTACCCATCCGTGGTCGGACCACACTTTGTTGAACTGTTCGGTATCCTATTTATGAACGTCTATGTTTCCAGTTTTGGGCTACTATAAACAACACTATGACAAACATCGTTGTATGTATGTGTAGTGAGAATTACAGGTAATAAGATACAACATTAAATCTGATACATATTGCTAAATTGCCTTCCAAAAAGTTTTACCGAGTTACATTCATCGAATGACTTGCCCAGAAGGTTTGAGCAAATTCGTAACATATCTGAGCTCCAAGCCTGGTGCCTTTTCGCATACGCACATAGTTCTTATACACTGTGTAAATAAACTGGGCCAAGGTACCTTTTATAGCAACTGATGTTAAGGACATCACACCCTGCCCTGCTCCTGTATTTCTGCAGCTCTAGTGTGCTCAGCCACTCTGATCCAATTAACCCCTAACCCCCCTGCAAATACAAGGCTACCAACTGGGCATTATAAAGTCTGCCCTTCTGCTGGGAAAACAGGTCCTTTAATTTTCTGTCATAGTTGTTGGATTTTAAAAAAGAAATAAACATGGATTCTTAGTCTTGTTATCCCTCCAATTTTTTATTTTCTATGATTGTCCACGTATTTTGAGTTAGTGGTAAGCCTGATGGAGAAAACACCCATGTTTTATATACCACCGTTAGCACAGTTTGGTAGATGCATTCAAAGGAAAATTCATCCTTGAATACTGATGAATTCCACGCAGCACCTCATGGACAGCACATGCTGTGGCATGAGAACCAGCTGTGGGCACACCAGGAAATATGGGGAGGAAGAGACAGATGGTCCTCAAGCAGTTTCCAGCAGGACAGACATCAAGTAGCCACGATTTTGATTACCTGCTGCTCAGGGAAAGGGGGTGTCTGGAAGCAGGTCTATGGTGACAGAGTGGAATCTTCTTGGGCTTCCACACATCCTTAGCTAAGAGCTTAGCACTGATTGGCTCACACAGAAACCGCAGGCCACCTGCCTGACTCGAAATTCATGTTGGTAGTTGCCTTAGGATAGTTTCCAAATAGAAATTCTTCCCTTTACTCTTCTTTTTGGGAAAAAATTAAAAAAACCCAAACCCATTGCCATCCAGTCGATTCCAACGGAATTCTTCATGTCACACATGTAAAGGCTAACCCTAGAAGCCACTCTTCCTCTTTCCACCGCCTTAGGTGAACACTTCTTCAGTGTGTGCCATGTGTCTAATCTCACAACAAGGGTAGATGAAAATGGCCTGTCCTCTGCCCTTACTGTCTTCTTCAGTAATCCTTTAAGTTACTGTTGTAGGACAAGGGAGTGAACAGAGGGATACACATTCTTAGGGAATCACTATTGTTTGTGAAAGAAAGGAACACAGAAATCGGCTGTACCTGAGCTAACTGTGTCACTGAGGCCCTTTCCTCTGGAGCGCTCGTGCCAGGTGTTCTACACTGCCCCTGCTCTGGGCTCTGGTGTAACTGGAATAAAACAACACGCCATTAGGAGACTGGCTGGACGTGACTGGAAACGCCACAGGCCACTAAAGAAATGGAAACACACGCATTCATGTTCAAAGAAAGAAAATATCAGTTAAAAGTAAAAATCATTGTCAGTGTAGGTCTGTACTAGTTCAAACTGATTTACCACAGCAGAGGTACCGAAGGAGTTTAAGCCTGAGGCTCCCACTGTATCTGCGGTTCCTCAGGGTCTGACAGCCTCTTAGTATTTCTTCCCGTCAGACACTCGGCACCGTCTTCAAAGACTCAGCCGGAATCAGGAAGCACCATGGAAGCAGGGAGAGTCCCTGTGGCAGCTTGCATGCAATGGACATTGCTCAGTGTCTTATAACCATTTGTTACCTTCTAAAATTATTACTCAAATAACACATGTTCACTGCAGAAAAGCAGAAAAAAAAAAAAAAACAAAAACAAACAATTGTGAGACAACCACATAAAATGGTTCCATTTTTTAAAAATCTCAGTTTAGGCGTTCTGAGGGAATGAGTTCTTCCATAAGTAAAGTTCCTAGGTATCATTAATTCAAGAATTTGTGCCCTCCTTATACCAGCCACTGGGATAAAGGAAAAGATGCTACAAAGAACAAGATGGAGGTCCTGCCCTAAAGAAGCCCCCAGGCTAGTGAGAACTTCATGAAAAACTGACCACAATGCAACTGGTAAGTATGGGTAAGTGCTCAGGCTTGCAGGGCAGGTATGGGACTGGAGCATGCAGTACAGGAATGCTCCAGAGCCCACAAATCCACATAGTCATGAGGAGGAGTTCTCAGGTAGAATACAGGCGATGGAGTGAACAAGATGTATACAGTCTGGCGGTATGAAAGAGCTGCTTCCACCTAAAATTAACACTGGCCTTTCTGAGAGCCCCACCACCCCTCCTTCCCAGCCGACATGCCTACAGGTTCTGGCTTGTTTTGGATCGCTGTGGCTGCTGCAGCGCTAACCTCCAGACAAGAAGCAGGTACCTGCACTAGGTGAGAGCTGATGGTATAATGGGGGAGAAAACTAGGCCCTCTGGGGGGCGCCCTGTACACCAGCACCACGTTCTGCCTGCTGAAGTGAGAGGCTGCCAAATTCTGTCTTCTGTCCTACATGTTCCTAGTCAGTGGGTATCAGCAGAAGCGTAAATCTGGAAGCATCAAAAAGGTGTGCGGGGTCAGCGAGGAAGGAAAGAACAAAGAACAAAAAACTGGTCAAGAATACTAAGTCAAAATGAGCAAAAAGGCTACAGGACTCTAAGGAGTCAGGAGTCCTTAGACAAGCCCCATTTCTCTGTTCAGTTTCCTCATCTGTAACGATGAGAAGTCAGACTCTTGTGCCTGGCTAGTGGTTCGTTCAGCTCTGCTGTTTGCTGCTTTCCTAGGATATGTAACAGTGCAGCTTATACAATGTTCTTCACACAACTGGGAAAGACCAACCAAAACAGTACGCCACAGGTAAGCACTGCTGTCACCAGCAGCCGGGTGTGCTGAAGCACTTGAGGTTAATGGGGTGGTCCCAGGATTAGATGGTCCTCCACCCTCGGAGATGGAAGGTTCTGTGCACAAAGTAGCTGACACCCCTTAGAATTTCTGTGCTGATAAAGGAGAGTTCCCGTAGGAACTGTCATCCTTTTTCTGGTCTTCCCTCCAGCCCCCTGGGATGGGGCAGGTTGCCTTAGAAGCCCTCAGGTTGAGAAACACCTGGTTAGGCCACAGTTAGCAAAATTACAAGGCTGAGGACAAGTTAAAAACCAAAATACAAGCCAGGAAGTGACTCAAGAACTTGAAATAAAGAGACACAGAATTATCTCTATTTGTAAAGAAGGGACAACTATTTTAGACAAAAATATATGTATAAAAACCCATTGCTATCAAGTCAATTCCGGCTCATAGAGACCCTATAAGACAAAGTAGAACTGCCCCATTGGGTTTCCAAGGCTGTAAATCTTTACGGGAGCAGACTGTCAACATCTTCCTGCAGAGTGGCTAGTGGGTTCAAACCACTGAACTTTCAGTTAGCAGCCGAGCGCTTAACCACACCTGCCTCGGAAAGCAGCAAGATGACCAGAACTTGGCATAGCCTGCAACTCTTAAAATGGATTTTGAGAAAGGGAGCATGATGCCAATTTTGCACAGCAGCAGGAAGGGCAAACCTGGGGATGACTGTCCTGTTTTGTCATTAGGAAGACTAGAATGTTCTCGGCAGTGCTTTCATAATGTCTGTACTCTGGTGGATTTCACCTTTTAGGCTTTGCCTTGCCTTCTGCTCTGCAGCTTCAGACACTCTATCTTATCACGTCCCCTGTTGGCTCTAGAGGTTCTGACCCTTGCTAACTGACCACAATGCTACTTTGTTAATCTGCAAGTGAAGGGAGATCTGGAAAGGTGACACTACTGGCAATAATAGTAGTACTATTAGTATTACTGGATAATACAATGTTCTTCAAACAGCTGAAAAAGACATCAACCAAAATGGTGTGCCACAAACACTGTAAACAATAGCCAGGTGTGCCACAGCACCTGCGGCTAGTAACTTTCCATTATTACCCAGTAGTAGTAGATAATGCTATTTAGATTATATTTGCCAGGTGTTGTATTAGGTGCAGTAGCCCTGGTGGCACAGTGGTTAAGTGCTTGGCTGCTAACCAGAAGGTCAGCAGTTCAAATCCACCAGCTGCTCCATGGGAGAAAGATGTGGCAGTCTGCTCCTGTAAAGATTTACAGCCTTGGAAACTCTCTAGGGCAGGTCTACCCTGTCCTATAGGGTCGCCATGAGTTAGAATTGACTCAACGGCAGTAGGTTTGGTTTGGTTTCGGTACTAGGTGCTTTCTACGTGGCGTTTCAATCTCACCATTTCACACGTGAGGTTCAGTGGCTTGCATGAGATGACACAGCTATTAAGACAGGGCCGGGTTTCAAACCTAGGGCCATTAGATTCTGAAGACTGTGGTCTTTGCACAACATTATGCTGTCTCACCTACTCAGAAAACCAAATTACAGATCAGAAGTGTCCTTCAGTATAGAACCAGGAAAAGACATGAATGTTTTTTAACCATTTGAGGGCTATTTCTAGATATTTGGGGCCAGCCTTTAAAATCAGAGAGCTGAGCCCGTATCTGCTGCTGCAGCTCCCAACCCTTAGCCTGCATTTGTTACTACAAGTTACAGCCTCAACTTATCTTGTATTTTTCACATTTACATTATTGTGTAGCCTGATGAGATTCTAGCCTGATGTGTCTTCATTACCTTTATGGAGCATTCCAGACCTAGTTCCAAACTCTGAGACCCTATTGAATTCTTGTTGCATGCCATGCACTGTGTTTACTATATTATAACTTGAATCTTAATAATTGGTCAATGAAACCTATGTAAAAAGAAACCTAGTTTAAGGGCAAAGGATCATAGGCAAAAAGTATCTTATAATAAACCAGTCCCTCCCATTTGTAGGGAAGAGAGGCTTAAAAGAATATACAAGAACTGATGAGGTATATTGTTTGAACCTAGATCCAAGCTTGGGAGACATTACCATTAGGCATCTTCACTCCAAAAAAAGACAGCGCAGCAACAAATGAAGAGAAAGCACTCTGAAAACACTGCAGTCTGAACTGGCCAACCAACCACATTCAAGAAGGAATCACGCAGCGCCCGCTGAGAGGAAAAGACGTTATGGTGCGTAACTTTACGCACCTTAGACAGAATCATGGATGGCAAGAAACTCGGTGATAAAACAGCAAAACATGAATCATCTTGGTACACTGAGTTTAAATGGAACTAACAGGATGCAGTGATGGAAAGCCATGTTTGGAAAATAATTTCTCAAAGTAGAAAATAAAAAAACCCAGCTTGAACCATTAAAAAATAATAAACCCATTATATGTTGGTATTCCAAAATTTTCATGAAAAATATTTTCCAAAACAAAAATGTAATGATTTTTTGCAAATCTCTTTAATGTCTAGCTTAACAGAAGACAGCTGGATCCTAGTATCTACTTCTGAATTCAATCTGCTGCAATATGTTGCTTTCGTTGAAGTAGATGAAGAAAATCCAACCTCATATAGATATGCAGATGTAAAAACAACAACAACAAAAAAACCCAAACCAACTGCCAGCAAGTCGGTTCCAACTCATAACAACCCTATAGGACAGAGCAGAACTGCCCCATAGGGCTTCCTAAGATGTAAATCCTTATGGAAGCAGACTGCCACATCTTTCTCCTGAGGAGCAGCTGGTGGGTTCGAATCTCCGACCTTTCAGTTAACAGCCAAGCGCTTTAACCACTGTGCTTCCAGGGCTCCCATAGACGGAAGAGGGAGGAGTATTTTTAAATAGCCTTTCAGATCACTGTGGATATTCTCTGATATGACACCAAAACTCACCAAGTGATAGTTTCTCAAAGGTTAGCTGCAATACAGAATCTGAAACCACAGCAATGAACTTGTTATACTCTGTTATATCAGCATCCGTTGGTCTGCCTTATGCTTCAGGTGGATCCTTTATCCATGCATGCTTTTTAATACCATGCATTGGTCATTTGGAAAATAGTGGTTCACTGAACTATACAGATATTGCACATGTTGAACCATTTCATTATGTAATTATCTTTTTTTTAATTTTTAAAAATTTTCTTAAAAGCCTGTGAGCGGCCATCTAAGATACTACATTGGTCTCATCCCTGTGGGAGCAAGGGAGAATGAAAAGAACAGGATATAAGGAAAACATCAGTCCGAAGGACTAATTGTCCACAGCTACCAAGGCCTCCACCGGACTGAGTCCAGTACAGCTAGATGGTGCCCGGCTACCATCACTGACTGCTCTGACCAGGATCACAACAGAGGGTTCTGGACAGAGCTGGAGAAGGATGTAGAACATAATTCTAACTCACAAAAGAAAGACCAGATTTACTGGCCTAAAGGAGACTGAAGAAACCCCGAGAGTATGGCCCCCAGACACCCTTTTAGCTCAGTGGTGAAGTCATCTGTGAGGTTCACCATTCAGCCTGGGAGCGGACAGCCCCGTAAAACCAAATGAGACTAACGAGGTACAGGAGTCCAGTGACAAGGGCCAGAAGGCAGAAGGGGACAAGGAAGGGGGTGATAGGGAACACAAGGTTGAGTAAGGGTATTGTTGATGTGTTGTGAGATTGTTAACCATTGTCATAGGGCAACATCTGTAGTAACTGTTAAATGAGAAACTATTTTGTTCTGTAAGCCGCCATCTTAAGTGAGAATAACAGCACAATTGGAAGAGCGTAGTCAATGTCACTGAACTGTGCGTGTAGAAATTTTTGAAATGGTGTATCTTTGGCTATGTGTATTTTCACCAAAAAAAAAAAGGTTGAGAAGTTAGAGGGTTGACATGTTGTGGGGTTGTTAACCAATATCATAAACAATATGTGTACTACTGTTTCATGAGAAACTATTTGTTCTGTAAGCCTTCACCTGAAGTACAATAAAAAAAAAATCACAGTAATTAATATCAAAGTCAGAAAAGTCTTTCGGGTTAGGAAGCTGTCGATCATAAATTTTTCAAAATTCTAACCTTCACTTGAAAGTTTAAATTTTTATCATTGTCAATAAATACTTTCAATTGTTTTCCTGATGTGATGGGGTTACTCATTCATTTTTGAGAAAATGTCTACCAGATACCCAAAGCTGAATAAACCACAGTTCTTTCAAGTAATAATGGTATTCTGTGAAAAAAGAGGCTAGTTCAGTTCACAACTCGAAAAATCACATAAGAGCTTTTCCTTGAGACAACCATCATACTTCAGCATGCAGGGTATTTTCGTTTGTTTTTAGAGCGAGTGACTGGTGAAAAATATAAGGAATTACTAGCACAGTTTGGTGCTACTGCCTTGATTGGTGCTGAAGTGACAGCAGCTTTGTCCACTGTTGCTTTTGTACCATCAATGCAAATGTCGACACAGTGGAAAGGGCAGATACTGTCTTAATATTATTTTGAAAAGGAGCCCTCATGGCACAATGGTTAAGTGCTCAGCTGCTAACTGAAAGGTTGGCGGTTCAAACTCACCCAATGGGAGAAAGACCTGGCAACCTGCTTCCATAAAAATTACAGCCTAGAAAACCCTATGGGGCAGTTCTACTCTGTCACATGGGGCCGCTATGCGTCAGAACTGACTCAGCGGTAAACAACAACAACACCATTCTGAAGATCATTTGGACCTGGCTGACCCCGGAGAAGGCTTCAGGGAGAAATCTTCGGACCACACTCTGAGAACCACTGTTCTCTAGTGACACTCAGAACGACTCCCTCCCCTTCTAATTTCTAGGATCATCCAACAATAACCCACCAACCCGTTGCCATCGAGTTAATTCCGACTCATAGAGATCCTATAGGACAGAGTAGAACTGCCCCATAGAGTTTCCAAGTGGCATCTGGTGGATTCGAACTGCCAACCTTTTGGTTAAGCAGCCGTAGCACTTAACCACTATTCCACTAGGGTTTCCTCTAGGATCAAAGGAGGATACAATGAGGATCAAACCTTCAATTAAAATAAGTTATTCAGCATTAGATATCTTTTAAACTATAAACTTGATGGACTTGACAAATTCCATTTTGATTTTGGCACCCATGGCACACTGCATAATCAAGTTTCTTGTTTGGCCAGTACAGTCGTCTACTTACTCCGTGCTGCAGTGGGACACTCTCTGCACAGTCCTGCCCGTGGCTTTCACCTGCCCTGAGTGGGCCAGGACTTGGCCGAAGCTCCCGGATAATTCCATCGGGCACCTGGACAGTTATGTACTGGGCCAGGCTTTGCACACAGCTGCAGCAGCGTTCGAGCGCCTGCTCCTTTGACTCTCCACTAAACTGTACCCGGAACATGCGGCTTTTGCTCTGTTTGACAAATCAAAAGTTATCCTGAGTGACCCTAGATATATCACTTTTATTTACTGTGGGGTTTTCTAGTAAGATTGGTTTTCTACCCAATCTTGCTCATGTGGGTATAGAAAAAAAACCAATAATTATTTTTCTCCCTCTCTTTGAGAGCTATATCTCATACTACAATTCATTTCCTTCAGGGAACTGACATTAGCAAAAATGGAAAAGCGCATATCCTAAAGCCAAAGAAGGCCTCCATACTGACTGAAGTAAAAGATCAATGTTTTATTTTGCTTTGAAATGAAACTTTCATAGCTTCTAATTCTTCAAGTGGAAAATCAGTGAAGATAATGCAGCATGGTCCCGGCTCGACAATATGTTTCTAAAGCTGAGTATATAAAAGAGCAAGCCAGGTGGATGTCACATTTAAAAGGCCAATGAAATTCAGACTACTGTACAAATCACATAGCAGAATGCTGTTTCTAATTGCTGTCTGAGTTACATCCCTTTGCAAGTTAGCAAATGTAGGACAGATGAAATTATAATAAAAAATCTGGAAACTACATCAAACTTACTTGATTCTGAGGTTAAAAACAGACCTAAGTTATAACAACAGCAAACATTATTTTAGTAGCAGTTCCCTCTTTTCCCAGTCTAATCTTTTGCCCAGTTTAGAGGAGGGAGCTTATACAAAGCCACCGCAGACATGATTCTGTATACTGTATTCCTTTGTTCAATTTCTTCTGCAAAGAAATTCAGATTTTTTTCACTTAATAAATATATAAACCACATCACTAACTTGAAAACACTTCTAACCACAGTTAACAAAATCCTGTATGCAAAATTCTGCATCCTATAAGCAAATAGTCTTAGCTTCTCCTTTTCACTGTTTACGCTATGTAAATTTTTAGACGAGGGGGGCAGTCCAATGGCAGCGTAGTCAGAAGCCTCATAACATCCCTCTTACAACAAAGACCCAAGAAAACAAATGAACAGGATATAGATGGCAACTCTGGAACGTTGAGCATCAAAGACAAAGCTGAAGTAGCAGACCAAGTGCCAAGTAGGAGAGACTGTACAAAAACAGCAGACAGAGAATTACGGATCACCAGTCCCCTGCAAGTTGAACCTGCAAAGTGCGGCCATATTGGGACAAAGCAAGCAGTGTTGTCAGCCAAAGCCCCCATCGCCTGGTGCAGCCAATCAGGAGTGACTCTGCACCCACATCCAGAGCCAGGCTAGAGTGCTCCCCACCCTGCCTCCCAGTCCCCCATGCTGGAGGCCTGCGGACCTGCAATGTACCCCATCCACCTCAGTTATTTCCCTCCCCCTGTACATGATCACGGTCCAGTGGCACCTACCACCACCCCACCCCCTGAGCTGGGAGCCCACAAACTGGCAGCACCCACCCCTTTGCTCAGCCACTCGCACTGGGGACCCACAGACTGGTGGCACCCACTTTACCCAGCCACATGTACTGGGAGCCTGTGGACAGGCGGTGCCCCCTTTTCTGCCCACCCACCCCATGCCAGGGGCCTGTGGACAGGCAGCACCCACTCCTAAGCCCAGCCACCTGAGCCAGACCCACAAACTGGTGGCGTCCACTCTTCTACCTGGCCACCAGTGCCAGGGGCCCAAGGACTGACGTCACCTCCTCTTCCACCCAGCCAACTACGTCGGGGAACTAAGGACCAGCAGCACTCGCTCCTATGCCCAGCTGCCCACCCCAGGGCCCACAGACTGGTGGCACCTGCTGCTCCACCCAGCCACTGGTGCTGGGAGCCTGTGAACTGGAGATGCCACTCCTACACCCAACCACTTATGCCAGGGACCCACAGACCAGCAGCACCTTTTACTCCCTCCAACCACCTGCACTGGGGGCCCATGAACCAATGGCACACCCTCCCCCACATCGTGCTGTAGTGGTCAGGGGCACGCCTTCCTAGTAGGCACCCAGGGACTGGTGTCATTTCTCTTTCCTCACCCCCTGCACTGCCCCCCTGCCTGCAACTGAAGGCTTGTGCCCACTCCAACCATCCCTGAGCAGCCCTGCCCACCCAGGACCGTTGGTGAGTTTCTGTACCACTTACCCAGTGACTGTCAAGCCGGGCACCCTCGCCCTGACCACCCAGTGATCAGCAGTGCACACACACAACACCCAACCCAGTGAACAGTAAAAACACTCCCTGCACCCATGCCCAAGTGACCGGCTGGACAGACACACCACCTCACCAGCAATGCCAGCTACATCCTCAGCCATCCTGCAAGACCAGCAAACAGAGACTCACACTCACACACCCAGCTGCTGCCCTACCTACCTGGAGATGGGTGGTGAAAACTCCAGTGTGGCCAGACTACTGATCAGAGTAGCATGCACGCCCCATCTACTCGGATATACCAAAATGAAATAAAACAAAAATAAGGACACAGAAAACAAACATACAATAAACAAATAAATATAATAATACCTTAATGCTTCAGAGAAAAGACAATATCAAATCACATAAAGAAACAGGACAAGATGGTTCCAGCAAGTGACCAAAATAAAGAACCATAAAATCTTCTGGAGGAAGAAATGGTAATAGAACCACTTGATAAGGAATTCAAAAGACTAATATAAAGGGTTCTCCAAGAGATCAAGAAAGAGATCAAGGAAAACAAAGACAAAACCAACAAAAACACAGACAAAATCAAGGAAAATACAGACAAAGCAATAGAAGAATTCAGGAAAATACTACAAGAACAAAATGACAAACAGACTATTAGAAACCATACAAAAACAGAAACTAGAAATCAAAAAGATTAACAATAAAATTTCAGAAATAGACAACTCAATAGAAGGACATAGGAGCAAAATTGAATCAATGGAAGAAACAGTGAAACAGAGGACAAATTCCTTGACACCAATTTGTTTAAGGAAAAAATCAGAAAAAAGAATGAAGAAAAATGAGGAAAGCCTAAGAATTATGTGGGGAAAAATTTACATGTGATAGGAATTCCACAACAGGCAGAGGCAAAATACATAAATAAATAAAACCCACAGAATTGTCAAAGATTTACTGGCAGAAAACTTCCCTAACATCATGAAAGATGAGAAGATACCATCCAAGAAGCTCAACAAACCCCATACAGGACAGACCCTCCAAAAAAGTCACCAAGACATCTCATAATCAAACTTGTCAAAACCAAAGACAAAGAAAGAACCCTGAGAGCAGACTGAGAAAAACAAAAAGTCACCTATAAGGGGGAACCAATAAGATTAACCTCTGATTACAGGGCAGAAAACATACAGGGAAGAAGGCAATGGGATGACCTATATAAAACATTCAAAGAAAAAAATTGCCAACCAAGAATTATATATCCAGAAAAATTGTCTCTCAAATACAATGGTGAAATTAGGAAATTTCCAGATAAACAGAAATTAAGGGAATTTGTAAAAACCAGACCAACCTTACAAGAAGTATTAAAGGAAGTTCTCTGGACAGAGAAACCAACATCAAACGACAACCTGGGATTAAGACACAGGATGGCATCAGCCAGATACCAAGCAGATAAAGAATTCTCAAAAATAAAATAAAGCTAACAGACTGAAAACTGGGAACCAGAGACATCAATCTGTAAATGATAACAATATCAAAACAAAAAGGGGGAATAAATGGTATAGTTATAGAACTTTCATGTAGAGAGGAAGCTGAGGCAATATCAAGGAATAAAATGCCGCTTTAAACTTAGGAAGATAAAGGTAAATTTCAAGGTAACCACAAAGAAAGTCAACAAACTTACTCATCAAAGTAAAAAATAATAAAAACATAAAGACTCAGTAAACACAAAACCAACAACAATGAAAGAAATGAGAAGAAAATCCACAAACAAAGAGAACTCAGCACAGAAAATTAAGTGGAACAAAGAAACCATCAACACCACAAAAGAAGCACAACAAAATGACAACAGTAAAATTAGTCTATCAATAATCACACCAAATGTAAATGGCTTAAATGTACCAGTAAAGAGACAGAGTGGCAGATGGATAAAAAAATAAACACGACCCATCAATATGCTGTCTACAAGAGATACACCTTAGACACAAAGAAATAAATAAACGAAAACACAAAGGACGGAAAAATATATCAAGCAAACAATAATCAAAAAAGAGCAGGAGTGGCAATACTAATCTCTGATAAATAGACTTTAAGGCAAAATCCACCATAAAAAATAAGTAAGGACATTATATAATGATTAAAGGGTCAATCTACCAAGAGGACATAACCTTAACAAACATATATGCATCCAGTGACAGGGCTCCAAAATACACACAAAAAAAACTCTAACAGCATTGAAAAGAAAAGTAGAAAGTTCCAAAATAATAGTAGGAGACTTCAACACACAACTTTTGGTGAAGACAGAACAACTAGAAAGAAACTCAACAAAGATACAGAAGATCTAAATGTCAAAATCAACCAACCCAACTTCACAGACATATAAGAACACTCCATTCAACAGCAGCAAAGTATACATTCTTTTCCAATGCACGTGGATCATTCTCCAGAATAGACCACATTTTACACCACAAAGCAAGACTCAATAAAATCCAAAACATCGAAATAATACAAAGCATTTTCTCTGATCACAATGTTATAAAAACAGAAATCAATAACAGGAAGAACAAGGAAAAAAATCAAATACATGGCAACTGAATAACATCTTGCTTAAAAACCACTGAGTAATAGATGAAATTAAAAAATTCCTAGAATCAAATGAGAATGAAAACACAACATACCAAAACCTTTGGGACACAGCAAAAGCAGTGCTCAGAGGTCAATTTATAGCAATAAATGCACACACCAAAAAAGAAGGGTCACAATCAAAATATTAACCCTATAACTCAAACAAATAGAAAGCAGCAAAAGAAGCCTGCATTCACCAGAAGAAAGGAAATAATAAAGATTAGAGCAGAAATAAATGAAACAGAGAACAGAAAAACAATAGACTCAAGAAGACCAGAAGTTGGCTCTTTGAAAAGATCAATAAAATCGACATACCCGACAAGGGTCTAATCTCTTAAATTTATAGAAAACTTCAACACCACTACAACAAAAAGACAAACAATCCAATTAAAAAATGGGCAAAGATATGAACAGACACTTCACCAAAGAACACATTCAGGCAGCTAACAAACACATGAAGAAATGCTTGTGTTCATTAGACGAATTAGAGATGCAAATAAAAACTATAATGAGATACCATCTCACCCTGACAATGACATTAATAAAAAAAAAAAAACAAACACAAAAAACAAAAAACCAGAAAATAACAAATGCTGACGAGATTGTACCAGATAGGAACTCTTATACACTTATACATGTAAAACTCTTATACTCTTATACATGTAAAATGGTACCACCACTATGGAAAATGGTATGGCACTTCCTTAAAATGCTAGGAATAGAAATACTATATGATCTAGCAATCCCCCTCCTAGGTATACACCCTAAAGAAATAAGAGCCATGACAAGAACAGACATATGCACACCCATGTTCATTGCAGCATTATTCACAATAGCAAAAAGATGGAAACAACCTAAGTGCTCATGAACAAATGAATGGATAAACAAAATGTAATACATACATACAATGGAATGCTATGCAGCCATAAAGAATAATGATGAGTCCTCAAAGCACCTTATAACATGGATAAATCTGGAGGACATTATGCTGAGTGAAATAAGTCAATTACAAAAGGATATTATGAGACCACTATTACAAAAAAACAAGAAAAGGTTTATACACAGAAAAAACAAACAAAAAGCCCATTCTTTGAAGGTTACCAGGGATGGAAGGGGTAGGAGGGAAAATTACTAACTAGATAGAAGACATGGATTAACATTAGTGAAGCGAAAGGCAATTCACAATATAGGGGAAGTCAGCACAACATCAACATGACCAAGGCAAAGGGAGACACTGAGAGGAAGGCAAGAATAAAGGGCAGCTATGGTAATTACTATAACACAGACAATCCTGCAACAATAGTATTAACAAACAATAATTTACAAATGGATACACTGGTATATAGGTATGTTAAGTAGGTGCTGGAGGGTGTAATGGACCACACCCACCTGCAGATACAGGTTTGGTTGTGGATATTTCTACATACATAATTGTAGGTGCTCCATGTATATTAAGATAAACAATAGAGAACACAAGGGGCACAGTCATGGAAACTTCTTAGACATAACCAAACACCTCATGGGATGAAGTTCCTAGGCTTCAAGGCAAAGGACCATACACTCGGGGGACATCTATCTCAGTTGGTACAACATTGTTCATAAAGACAATGTTCTGCATTCTACTTTGGTGAGTAGTGTCTGGGGTCTTAAAAGCTTGTGAGTGGCCATCTAGGATATAACTATTGGTCTCTTCTCATCTGGAGCAAAGGAGAGTGAAGAAAATGAAAAACTCAAGGGAGCAGCTAGTCCAAAGGACTAATGGACCCCATGAACCACAGCCTACACAACCCCGAGACCAGAAGAACTAGAAGGTGCCCAGCTATCACTACCAATCACTCTGACTGGAATCACAACAAAGGGTCCCGGACAGAGCGGCAGAAAACTGTAGAACAAAAAATCAAATTCACAAAGCAGGCCAGACTTACTGGTCTGACCGAGACTGGAGGAACCCCCAAGACTACTGCCCTAAGACAACCTTCTGACCTGGAACTGAAGCAATTCCTGGAGACATGTTTCAGCCTAACCATAGAGAGGCCCATAAAATAAACAATAACACACAAGAGGAACATGTTCCTTAGAACAATCAATTATATGAGATCAAAAGGACAACATATGCCCAAAAGCAAAGATGAGAAGGCAGGAAGGGGTAGAAAAACCAGATGAAAGGAAACAGGGAACCAAGTGTGGAAATGGGGAGAGTACCAACACATTGTGGGGAATGCAACCAATGTCAGGGAACACTTTATGTACAAACTATCAAATGGGAAACTAATTTGCTCTGTAAACTTCTACCTAAAACACAATAAAAAAATTGAAAAATTTTTTAGATGAAGCCATCAAGTAAGGCCACTTATTTAGATTACAGAAAACTCTTGGCATGGCTAGGAAATGGTAAAGTATCAAGTTTAGAAGAACAGATACCTCTACCCCTTTTGTCACTGGTTTTGTCACCTCTGCTGTCACTGTTTGGTTCTCTTTATTTTTTAATTCATTCAATATTTCCCAAGTATAAAAGTAATCCATTATCTACCTACATTAAATTATGTAGGTTATATTATATATGTGATATTTTAAACTACACCACTGTTCTGTAACCTAATTTTTTATTTAACAATAAGCATATAATAATAGAAGTCTACCTCATTTCTTTTAATGGTTGAGGAAATCCCTTTATTTAACTGGCCCCCTACTGAAAAGCATTTATTTCTGGCTTTGTTTCTTGTTATAAACCACAAAGCTTTGGTGAGCATCCTTACACATACAACTTTGTACATAAATGTCTAAAAGCAGACTCACTGGGTCAAAGGATATTTGTATTTCATGTTTTGGTATATATTGCCCATGGCAAGACAGTACCAATTTATTCCCACCAAGAGTCCCTATACCCACTTTACTCTACCCTCCAATGCTAAAGATACTCATTCTTTTAAATTTTTGTAAACCTACTAGGTTAGTGCAGACTTTTATCTTTAAATTTCATTCCTTAAAAAAAAAATCATTTCTTTGATTTCTAGTGAGTTTGAATATTTTTCTTGTGCTTATTGGCTTGTGTGTGTGTGTGTGTGTGTGTGTGTGTGTGTGTATTGTCCATTTTTCCTTGGGTGGATAATCTTAAAATTATCAAAAGTCATTAAAAGCTAATTTTCTCTAAAGAAAGGTAAAGAACTGTTAAGAGAACTATATAGTTTTTGGTAATATGCATCTTCGTTTGTGAAATTATAGCTGTTTCTAATTCATCCTAATTTAGAACCTACATGAAGATGTATTCATGAAGTACTTTTATATTAGCTATTTCTATTACGATTCTGTAATATCTAACTGACCTTTTTGGAAACAATCACACTAAATAATTGTACCTTGTAGCTAGCTAAAGAGCGATACGCACAAATAGGCAATTGTTATTAAGTGGATAAGCATGGCAAAAATCTGAGACCAATGGCATAAGTCTAGATCATATATGAGTGTACATAAGAACCAGTTTGGGTAGTCAGGGTTTCTTGGAAATGCAGTTCCAAGAAATGTCAGGGTAAGGTATATGTCTGATAGCACAGCTGAAGTTCTTCTCCATGTTTGCTTCTGTAAAATCTTCCGAAAGAATTTGAGCTTATCATCTAAAGCCAGAAATACCACTTCAATGCACGTGGACCGAAGATAAAGCCAAGGTACATCAGGAAGAATCTGAAAATGAGTTACATCTCCATCCCACATCCTCAATGCCATGGATTACCACAATGGAAAACCTGCCACCGGCTTAACAAAAAGGACTACTAGATTGAAAATCTTGATGAGATTTATTTTTATGCCATAACTAAAAGCCAGAAAGACTTCCCTGCTGGGAAATGAAGTTTTCAAGTATATACTAGCAGCCATAAGCCGCCCCAAATATATAGTCTCCAGTTTCTATCATCTAAGGAGATTAGCACAGAATTACTATATATTCAGTAGTGGTTTACATGTTAAATTGTTCCCACCCTACTTACAAGACAATTTCAAGTTATTACAACTAATAGGAAATTCCCTATTACACAGCCTCGTCTAGGAAACCGAAGTTAAGGGTCAGTGCTTTTCTCTACATTTATCTTCACAGGCTCACAATTAAGAAAATCAAGCCTTCGTTGCTTTCCTGGGGTGATTAGGCCCACTAAGTGCTGATTCACAGGTGTGAACTGAATCTCCAAGGGAAGATTCCTAAGCCGCAGGCTACAGGCCACAGAGCAGGTGTTGTAAAGACAGCATCACACTCTGTGAGATGAGGTGCCCAGGCAGCAGCCTCGGAGGAGAGCCACGGAAACGTCAGGGGCCTCACAAACCAGTTGGTTTTCTCTTGCTGGTTTTAGTTTCCGCCCCTACATCTGTGAGAAATCTTCTTTTATCACTAGGACCCCAACAAAGCTGCTTTCCCATTGCTGACCGTGAATTCCATTCCTCTACTGTAGATATGAGGGAACTCAGAAAAAAAGGACTTAACCAGAGAAGGAATTTCGGCATTTTCTTTGATTGTTTTGTTTGCTTTGAAACCAAGAGGCAATACTCAAAGCATAGGCCAGACAAAATCATGGTAAAATTCCTCAGTGAGTTACTGGGGGTGAGAAGTAAAGAGATTTAGGTTTACTCCTTTGAACCACAGTGCCCTCTGGATAGGGAACCATATATGTCTACTATTTAAACCACGAGTTACTATCGAGTTGACTCCTGCTCACAGTCATACCAGAACTGTGACCCATAGGGTTTTCAGTGGATGATTTTTTGAAAGTAGATCACCAGGCCTTTCTTTCGAGGTGCCTCAGGGGGGGTTCACACCATGAACCTTCTGGTTAGCAGCCAAGCTAGTTAACTGCACCACCTACGAGCTCCCTGTTAGAACATGTGCTTCCTTTTGTTTCAGCAAATCTGATGAAAAATGGCACTGGCTGATAGCAGACTGGGCCATTTGTTATGAGATTTGCCCAAACAAAAAGAAGTACATGTTATAAGCAGACAGAACTTAATCTACTTATTTCAGTCCATAAAGAAACAGAAATAACTTAGATATTACCCACAGAACTTAAGTTATATTAACATTGCTGTGAGAGGAATGAAAATTCTTCCATTTCTCAATTTAAACAGTGGTCTTGTTGTATAATACTTGGTAACTACAAGTTATCCAAGGCGAAAAGCAACAAAGATATACCCTTTGTCAGGCTGAGGCAAAAAGAAGACTGTTGGTTCAATATTAATATTTTACAGCAAATCAGTAGATTAAAAGAGGAAAAAAACCCATGATCTTTGATAGGTATCAAAAAAGCATTTGATAAAATTTAATACGTAATCCTGCTAAAATTATTAATAAATGAACTATAAATGAAAGAATATACCTTCCATGGTAAAGAATATCCAATCAACAACCAGAGTTGTACTTAACATCTAAACGCTACTTCACATTCAAGTCAGGAAGACGTCAAGGATGCCACTATAACCATATAAATACACCGTGGTTCTGGAAGGTCCAGCCATTTCAGTAAGGTGGAAGAAGTAATAAAAGGTATAAACTACTGGAAATAAACACAATATCATTATCTGCAGATTATAAAACTGCTTTCCTAGAAATTAAAAAATAAAATAAAATAATCAGAACTAGTAAAAGTTTAGTAAGGAGGCTGAGGTGAGGCAGTGGTGGTTCAGTGGAGAGACCTTCCATGTGAGAGACCTGAGTTCGATTCCTGGCCACTGCACCGCACGTGCAGCCACCACTGTCTGTCAGGTGGAGGCTTGCGTGTTGCTGTGATGCTAAACAGGTTTCATCGAAGGTTCCAGTCTAGGAAGAAAGACCTGCAATCTGCTTCTGAAAATTAGCCAGTGAAAACCCTATGGATCACAACAGTCTGATCTGTAACCAATCATGGGGATGGCACAGGAGTGGGCAGCATTTTGTTCCACTGTGCATGGAGTCCCTGAGAGCCACACTGACTCAATGGCAGCTAAAAACAAAAGAGGCTAAACAAATGAATTCAGAAAAAAATCCAATAAGCAGCTAGAAATAACTTGACAATAAAGAATACAATCCATACTAACAACAAGCGAAAAATTCCTAGCCTTAAATATTTTTAAAAATCTATATATTTACACAAATAAAATACTTAAAGTATTATATAACTACACAAATTATATAAATATATATTTCTATACAACGTAATTTCTATATAGTATTCTAAATACTTTGAAAAAGAGAAAAATTAGGAAAAAGTCTTGGGCAGGTGGTTCACAGAAGAAATACAGACAGCTAATAAACACACAAAAAACGTTTATTCTTACTAGTTATCAAAGAAATGCAAATCAAAGGAAGATGTTAATTTTTGCCTATGGAATTGTGGGGAGGATTTGAATAAATGAGCATTCTTACATGTTGCCAGTGGAGTGGAAACAGTATAACCAATCTGGCAGACAAGTTTACAACATAAATGTTCATACTTCCAGGACTTAGGAAAAGACAAGCAACCCTGTAAATAACTCTCTGTGAAAATCAAAACATCTTTGTAATAGTGAAAAATTGGGGATTCGTTAACTGAATTATGTTGCATCCAAACAATAAAATGCCATGTAGCCATTAGGAATCATATTTTCAAAGACTACATAATGACCTGATATAATGTTACATGGCAAAAGAGCAGGATACAGAATACTCTGGAGAGTGAGATCTCAATTTTATAAATTAGCTATACTGCCAAAAAAAACCAGCTGCTATCAATTCAGACTCATAAACTAATCTCGGTCTTTTTTTCTGTCAAAAAAAAAAACACCCATTGCCATCAAGTCAATTCCAACTCACAGTGACCTCATAGACAGGACAGAGTAGAACTGCCCCATAGGGTTTTCAAGGTTATAAATCTTTACAGAAGCAGACTGCCACATCTTTCTCCCTTGGAGTGGCTGGTGAGTTCAAACTGCCGACCTTTCGGTTCGTAGTTGAGCACTTTAACCACTGTGCCACCAGAGCTGGAAAAGCCAAACACTCTCGGAATCTCCTTTGCAGTTTGGAGGGTGAGGTGCACATGACATTGTTCTGGTGCATGAGACAGGCCTCTTCTGGAGATTGTGGGAGGTGGAGGGCCTTATAGGAAAATTTCTGTTTTCCTTATAAAAGGGACAAATGAAGCTGATCTTCCCTGAATGGAAATACAATATTGCTGCAGCAGCCATTTTGCAACTATGAGGGAGAGGCCAAGAGAGTTAGTGAGATGTTGGCCTTAACACTGTTGAGCTGCTGAACCAGTGCCAGCAACTGCGCGCCTCTGGATTTCTTAGTAAGTGAAAATGCAAACCCCGTATTTTGTTAGGCCACTATATCTGGGTTTTCTGTTACATGCATCCAAACGCCAGCCTTACTGAATAGTCTAGTAAAAACTTCAAAATGTTAATAATGGTTATTTTTGAATGGTCAAATTAGGGTGGATTTTTATTTTGCTCTTTATAGTTTATTAAAAATTATAATAACAAATTAAAAATCAGGAAAAAACCCCTCAAATATCAAACATATAGCAGAGTGTAACTTTTCTGAAAGAGCTGTACATTCATTCAGCACATATAATCCTGGACTGGGAGTAAGAAGACTAATGTGCAGCCCAGCTCTCTGCTAGCTATAACCTTGGCCACTGCCTTAATTCAAACTCAGCTTCCTCATATGTAAAATGAAAACAGACACTAAATTGTGGCAAAGTTTGAAACGATAAATTTCAGTTAGAGGTCAGTGAAAATCCATGCAAGTTCACAGACCCCCTGAATGCCTTGGAGACTCTTGGGGGGGTTCGTGGACTTTTTTTGAGGGTTAAGAACTCCTCCACTAGATGCTCTTGAAGACCTCTCCCAACTCCCAAGGGTCTGAGTCCATTAAAAATTATCATCTTTCGCCTGAGCTTCAATATGATCTACTCAGTGAATTCTAACAGATTGGTTTTTATCATTATTTCTGAAAGAAAATAACCCAGGTGATTAGCCTGAATGTTTCTCTGATGAGGATCATTCTTCACATTTAATACAGCTAGAAAGCAAATAAAAGGGAATTTTATTTTTTAATATTAAAGAGGGGGAAAAAAAGGAAAGACATATTCAGTGAAACATTCCAAAACACACACCTTTTTTAACATCCAAAGAGCAAGACAAACCATGAAGTACTCTACCTCGTCCCAATTTGTGCTTGGGGGACAGAGCATCAGACAGGTACTGAGAAATCAACCAAAGCCCCTGGCTCTTTAGCAGTGTCCTCTTGCTAACAAGGTTTCTGCCTCTCTACAATCCCCGTTTCCTGTTGTAAAACTTGTTTTGCTCATAACCAGTGTAAACTTTTCTTAAACATGCGTCTTCTTCCCTGAACCGTTTCACCTACAAAGAGAAGCTCCCGCCCACTCCACCCTAGCCCCTACCATGCACACATAGCAGATGAGAAGGGTATGACCATAAGGTTAAACTAGTTGACACACAGCATCTTGCCTTTATTGTTGTTCCAAACAACAGACAATCCACACGTCTTACAATCTTCAACCAGTTCTTGCTATCAATGAGTGAGAACCCTTCCTGAAACAAAATAATTAGGCAAAATAAGCAATAGAAGCAAAAAGGGACGTGAAGAATAACTTATGTGCAGCCACTTCCTATTAGAAACTTGTGTATTTATTGTATAACTTAAGCACAGCAGAAATGACTCAGCATCTCCAATTGCTAAGCGTGACCCTTACAATAAATCCCCATCCCCTAGTGTTCTTCCTACATGATCAGCATTATTAGTCTCAACTTGTTTTTGCTTTTCTTAATCTTTTCATATTGAAAATCAATAAAATATTAAAGATACTAAATGTCTATAGTTATATTTTCTATAAAAATGCATTTCTCAAACTCTAGGATTTGCTGAATATGACTTTATATCCCTTATAGCCATTACACTAATTTATTAATGTATCTGACACACTGCTAATTATATATGAGATTTCTCTTTCTGAGAATCTTATTTTCAGCTCCCCACGAATGGAAAAATTAAAGCAATTTGTTTTTGGGTTCTGAATATTTGGTTTTCATTTCAATCTGAAAAAAGCAAACAAACAAACCAAAAAGGCAAAGAGGGCAGCAGAGGGCACACAAGTCTCAAAAGACGGACAATAGGTGGTTCCTCAAGGTGGCTAGATGAGCTTTTTCTACAGTTTATTGCTAAAGGATACAGAATGGACTACCTAAATGATTAAGCTCCAACTATGTTATCAGTGGATTTCCTCAATTAAGCAGCCCATTAAACTAGAATGTGTTTAGCATATAAAAACCAAACCCGATGGCCTCCAGTAGATTCCGACTTATAGCTACCTATAGTATGGAGTAGAACTGCCCCATAGGGTTTCCAAGAAACAGCTAGCAGATTCAAACTGCCAACCTTTTGGTTAGCAGCCAAGCTCTTAGCCACTGGTTAATCCAGGGAACTGATAAAATGACAGTATGTAAAAACTGTCTGCAAACTGCCTTTCTACTTTGTATGCTTTGTAATGGTATGTAATGCTAGTCCTCCACCGCCAGTGGAGACTATCGGGAGTAACTCAAGAAATCTGTAACTCTTGAAAAACAAAGAAAATGTTGACCCTCATCCATTCAAACCCTCACAAAATCCCTCTTCCTAAATCTTAATATGATCCATGTTGCTATTTCCATAGAGGAAATGGGTGGAAAACACTGTGGTTGAGTTTCTTGACTTCTTCTTTTAAAAAAAGAAAAAGATCAATTCTAAATTGCTGATGCTACAAGTTTTACCATCAACAGTAGGTTTTCTTTACTTTTTTTAAACAGAAAAAGAAGCTAGACAAACCATTTGTGATATCTTCTTAAGTCTCTCAGAATGAACAAACAGAAACTCATTCATTATTATATCCAAAACCTGCAGATAACTGTAGTTTAAAACGGCAGTATATGGGGAAACTGGTGCTCACATACATGGCTGGTGGGAGTGCACACTGGTACACCCCCTCTGGGGGCAATTTGGCAATAACAAAATCACAAATGCATTTACCCTCTGAACCAGTAATTCTACAGATCCATCTGCACACATATGAAGTGATACATGTACAAGGTTAAGCATCATTTGCATTTTTTTTAAAGTATATGATTGGGAACAACTCAAGTGTGCATCAACTGTGCACCGGTTAAATAAATTATGGAACTCTATACAATGCAAGAGGAGCCCTGCTGGTGCAGGGGTTAAGTGCTTGGCTGTTAACGAAAGGTCGGAGGGTTGAACTCACCAGCCACTTCACAGGAGAAGGATGTGGCAGTCTACAAGATTTACAGCCTTGGAAAACCTATGGGGCAGTTCTACTCTGTCCTATAGGGTTGCTGTAAGTCAGAATGACTTGATAGCAATTCGTTTGGTTTATACAATGGAATTTTCCTTGATGATACAAATGGTTAATGCACTTAGCTGCTAACTGAAAGGTTGGAGGTTCAAGTCTACCCAGAGACACCTAGGAAGAAAGGCTTGGTGAAGTACTTCCTAAAAGTCAGCCATTGAAAACCCTATGGAGCACAGTTCTACTCTGACACATATGGAGTCACCATGATTTGGAATCAAATCAATGGCAACTGGTAAAACTAGTGTACAGCGGAATGCCATGCAGCTGCAAAAATAATGCCTGCTCTCTATCAGTGTTTTCTAATAGAAATATAATGCAAGCCACTTATGGAATTTTAAGTTCTCTAGTAGCCACATTTAAAAAAACAAAAAGAAATAGGTGAAATTAATATTAGTATTTATTTGATCTAGCACATCAAAACATTATTATTTCAACATGTGAACAACGTAAAAAATCATTAATGAGATATTTTACATTATTTTTTCTTTAATTAAATTTTTGAAATCCAGTGTGTCCTTTACACTTGCAGCACATCTCAATTCAGATGCTAAATTTTCAATGGTTAAAGGGAAATGTAGTCCTATAAAAAGAACAAAGTCGAGTTTCATGGGAAAATATTTTACACTGCTTCCATCTTAAAATTTAAATTAAACAAAATTAAAAATTCACGTTTTAGTTGTACCAGCCATACTTCAAATGCTCAGTAGCTCACGGGGCTCATGGCTACCTTCTTGAACAGGGCAGCTCTGCTTTCTATGTGTACTGATCCACAAGATACATACACTGTTAAGCAAAGAAGTAAGATACAGAACAATACAGAACACTATGAGACCTTTTATGTAAGAAAGTAAGGTGTTATGGATTGAACTGTGTACCCCAAAAATATGTGCTGTAATTTGTCTTAGTTATCTAGTGCTGCTATAACAGAAATACCACAACTGAATGGCTTTATCAAACAGAAGTTTATGCTCTCATAGTCTAGGAGGCTAGAGGCCTGAATTCAGGGCACCAACTTCAGGGGAAGTCTTTTTCTCTCTGTCAGCTCTGGAGGAAGGTCCTTGTCACCAATCTTCCTCTGGTCTAGGAGCTTCTCAGCACAGGAACCTCAGGTCCAAAGCACACACTCTGCTCCCGGTGCTGCTTTCTTGGTTGTATGAGGTCCCCATGTCTCTCTGCTCACTTCTCTTTTATATCTCAGAAGAGACTGGCTTAAGACACAATCTAATATTATAGATTAAGTCTTGCCCCATTAACATAACTGCCACTAAGCCCATCTCATTAACATCATAGAGACAGGATAGACAATACATAGGAAAACCACATCAGATAACAAAATGGTAGACAATCATACAATACTGGGAATCATGACCTAGCCAAATTGATATTTTTGGGGGACACAATTCAATCTATGACATAATTCCTAACTATGCATGAAAGAACTAAAGCAAAAATTGAAGCCTTGAGTTGCAATATTGAAGGATTCTATGGGCAAAATACTGAATGATGCAGAAAGCATCAAAAGAAGATGGAAGGAATACACAGAGCCACTGTACCAAAAAGATCTGGTCAACATTTAACCATTTCAGAAGGCAGCATATGATCAAGAACTGACAGTACTGAAGGAAGAAGTCCAAGCTGCACTGAAGGCAGTGGCGAAAAACAAGGCTCCAGGAACTGACGGTAATACCAATGGAGATGTTTCAACAAATGGATGCAATGCTGGAAGAGCTCACTCATCTATGCCAAGAAATTTGGAAGACAGCTACCCAGCCAAACGACCAAAGAGATCCATATCTGTGCCCATTTCAAAGAAAGGTGAGCCAACAGAAAGTGGATCAAACAATATCATTAATATCACATGTAAGTAAAATTTTGGTGGACTTAATTCAAAAATGGTTACAGCAGTACATCGACAGGGAACTGCCAGATATTCCAGCCAGACTCAGAAAAGGATGTGGAATGAGGGATATCACTGCTGATGTCAGATGGATCTTGGCTGAAAGTAGAGAATACCAGAAAGATGTTTATCTGTGTTTTACTGACTATGCAAAGGCATTTGACTGTGTGGCTCATAACAAATTATGGATAACACTGTGAAGGACAGGAATCCCATAACACTTAATTGTGCTCACGAGGAACCTGCACATAGACCAAGAGGCAGTCATTGGAACAGAACAATGGGATGCTGTGTGGTTTAAAATCAGGAAAGGTGTGTGTAAGGGTTGTACCCTTTCACCATACTTATTCAGTCTGTATGCTGAGCAAATAACCCAAGAAGCTGGACCATATGAAGAAGAACATAGCATCAGGATTGGAGGATGACTCATTAACAACTTGTGGTATACAGATGACACAACCTTGCTTGCTGAAAGTGAAGAGGACTTGAAGCACATACTAATGAAGATCAAAGACTACAGCCTTCAGTATGGATTACACCTCAACATAAAGAAAACAAAAAATCCTCACAACTGGACCAATAAGCACCATCATGATAAATGGAGAAAAGATTGAAGTTGTCAAGGATTTCGTTTTACTTGGATACATAATCAATGCCCACGGAAGCAGAAGTCAAGAAACAAAAGACTTTTTTAAAGTATTAACAAACAAAGATGTCACTTTGAGGACTAAGGTGCGCCTGACCCAAGCCATGGTGTTTTCAATGACCTCATAAGCATGCGAAAGCTGGGCAATGAATAAGATGACCGAAAAAGAATTGATGCCTTTGAATTATGGTGCTGGCAAAGACTACGGAATATACCATGGACTGCCAAAAAAACGAACAAATCTGTCTTGGAAGAAGTAAAGCCAGAAGGCTCCTTAGAAAGGAGGATGGCAAGACTTTGTCTTACATACTTTGGACATATCATGAGAAATCAGTCCCTTGAGAATGACATCAAGCTTGGTAAAGTAGAGGGTCAGCGAAAAAGAGGAAGGTCCTCAATGAAATGGATTGACACAACGGCTACAACAATGGGCTCAAACATAGCAAAGATTGTGAGGATGGCGCAGGACTTGGCAGTGTTTCCTTCTGTTGTACACAGGGTTGCTACGAGTAAGAACAGATTCTACAGCACCTAACAACAACAATATCTGTGACTGTAATCCCACTTGGGAATGGGTTGTCTTTGTCATGTTAATGAGGCAGGATTATGCAGGGTGTGTCTTAAATCAATCTCTTTCGAGCTATAAAAGATTAAACAAGCAAGCTAAGCAGCAGACATGGAGGAAGAGAGACGCCAAGCCACATGAAGATTGTCCAGGAGCAGAAGCTCAGAAGAGACAAGGACCTTCTTCCAGAGCTGACAGAGAGAGAAAGCCTTCTACTAGAGCCAACACCCTGAATTCGAACTTCTAGCCTCCTAAACTGTGAGAAAATAAATGTTTGTTAAATTCATCCACTTGTGGTATTTCGGTTATAGCACGAGTAGATAACTAACACAGAAGGGAACATAACAGCGTACTATCCTTATCTGCTTGTATTTACATAAAGCAACTGGAAGGATACACAGAAACTAATAAAAATTATTACTGTAGGTGGTGGGAGTGAGCATGCCAGATGGGAGCAGGGGTAGGAGTGAGATTTTTCACTATATACCTTTTTATATTGCTTTTTTAAACCATGTACAGCCTCTTATGCATGTATATGAGAACATTTATGCAAACAAGGATACCCATTCCAATACAGGCATGAACCTGAGTAAGTCAAACAAGAGGTGAAATCTCACAACCTTCCGTAAATCTAAAACTATTTTACAATAAAAACTTTATTACAAAAGAAACGAGATCAGCTCTTGGCCTTGGCCTGACTTTCCTCTTCCTATCTCTAGTCTAATTTGGGTCCTACCTACCATCATCAACACTTGGCTATCCCAGTGATAGCTCAATGGAAGCGTGCCCAGACCAGAATGCAGCAGTTTTTCCCCCACACATGTTGTTGCTCCTACATTCTCTGCCTCAGTGAATGGCCATCAACCTGATTTCATGCTCCACTCCTTGTTTTCTCACTCTTCCCCTGTGATCGTTAAGGTTATGTGTCACTTTGGCTGGGCCATGATTCTCAGTAGTTCAGCAGTTATGATGTAGTCTGGCAATCGTATGATGATGTGATCACTTCCATGATGAGATGTGATATAATGTGATTATCGCCATGATGGGCTCTGCTGTGAGCAGCCAATCAGTTGAAAGGCAGTTTCCTTTGAGGTGTGGCCTGCATCCAATATAGGTGGACTCTCTGGCAAGACTTGCAGGCTTTTGCTCACTCTGGATCCTGCAGATGGCTCCTGTTTGTCTGACCTCCAGTTCTTGGGACTTGAGCTAGCAGCTTACCTGCTGTCTTGCCTGCTAATCTTGGGATTCACTGGTCTTTGCAGCCTGTGAGCAAGAGCCCTGCTGTCTGACCTGCCGATCTTGGGTTCTCCAGCTCCTGTGGCTGCATGAATTAGGAGAAGCCTGACCCACAGACTTGGGACATTCCAGCCTCTACAACCATGTGAGCCATTTCCTTGATATAAATCTCTCTATATAGATATTTTTACACTTTACTGGTTTTGCTTCTCTAGAGAACCCAGCCTAAGACATCCTCCAACACCAATCACCAAGTCTTAGAGGTCCTACCCTCCAAATGGCTTTTTCATCTAACCATTTACACTCACTGTGAACATTAGACCCCCATAAGCAGTTCCCAGAATTACTGCAATATCGTCCTAACTAGTCTCCCTCCCCCTAGGCCCAATCTCCCCTACCACCACCACTCTTATCCATGCTGCTGCCAGAATGGTCTTTGAAAAACAAAAATCTGACCAACTCACTCCAATGCCGTCATTCCTTCCCTTCCCCCAAGAAACACCTGCAGGATAAAGTCCAAATTCCTCAGTTCCATATAAGTCTCTAACATTTGGCTTCTATCTTTCATGCATGATTATTTCCTTCAACTCTCATATAAACCCCATATCAGAGCCATATCAAATGACCTGTGGTTCTGCAAATGCTCCTCATAACTTGATTTTACTGTACAGTGCATTTCTGGAATGCTCCTCCTTTTTCATTGATCTTTTAAAACCTAGAGTTATCTCAACTATTCCCCACAAGGCAAAGTTGGTTGATCCCTCACAATTCCATGCTCTTTCAGGATCTTATTGTACTTAGCATGCTATATGATAATTAGTTACATTTCTTTCTCTCTGATTAGAATGAGGAGGAATCCCTAGGAAAGGCAAGTAAGGTTCTAGAATGTGTCATATTAATCCTTGAATCCCCAGCAACTATCACAATGTTTAGCAAATGCTACTGGGTCAGCCCCAGCATCCATTCAGTTTAGGGGTCTGTGGCAGTGGCTATGCTGGGAAAAGCCATGGCCTTCCCCCCTGATGATACCTCTTAGTTGAGCCATTTTATGACTCTTCTTCATCAATTTGTCCTCTTCTCCCCTACTGCTTGCCTAATTAACCTCTAATCATTCTTCATTTCACCCCAATCTCAAACAGATCACCCTGCTATGCTTTCCCATAACACTCTACTTTTTTCACATTTATCAGTTTGTATGTATGTAGTGTTTATTTGCTTAGTGTCTATTTTTCTATTAGACTATATAAGCTTTTAAGACTAAAGCTATACATGTTTTGTTCACTGTATATATAGCACCTGTTATAGTGTTTGGCACTAGAAGATGCAGACATAAATTTTATTGAATAAATGAATAACTGAATAAAACTCTTTTTAAAAGTAATTAACAGAATATTTCATTCCAGTATCATTTTGGGGGGAGTAATGAGGTCAACAAATTTATTACCTGTCCAGAGATGTAGAATGTCTTACTTTTATCTGATATATACTCATCTTACTCAAAACTGAAAAATCTATCTTTCATTTGAATGTGTTGGGATTTAATAAAGAAGTCTATGTACCTAACCACTTCTCATTTATAAATTCCCAGATTTCAATTATGCATCTCCTGATCTTTGAAAATCCATCTCTTGGAATCTCCTTTACTGCTCATCAACCTAGTGAATTCAGCTTAGCTCAGCCAAGGGTGCAGCCTTTCTTGACTTTCTCAGACAGTTGAGCAACCTGCCCTGTGCTCCCACAGCATGCTGTGCTGACTGTTACTAAATCACTCAGCATTCCTGAGCTCCCACATGGCCAGCCACTGTGCTAGGGACTAAAAAAGATACAGAATCTTCTCCAAGGGGAAACGCATCAGAATCACCCAGGGAACCTCTACTGGTGCTTGGGATACCATCCCTCTACCAGGTCAAGAATCACCTCCATAAGAAGTCACGGTTACTGATGAGAGTCTGTCATATTCCTTGGAAGTGCTGGGGCGGGGGGGTTGACAATTGATAATACAGGATGAGAAGGAAAAGAAGAATGGAGAACTCTATGACATACCAAGTTTACCATTAGACAAAACAATAGGAGCTGATATCAAGAAGTGATATCCAGGATAGAGGAGTCTTATGGAAGCTAAGAGAGGTGAGTTTCAAGTAGCAAATGGTCAACAGTGTCAGGTAATGCACAGGGAAAAGTCTGCACTGAATTCAGCAGTTGGGAGGTGCTGTGCACTGCAGCCATCTGTGTATATGTCTGTCATCCTAGCCCTCACTCTCTTTCAAGCTCCCACTTTACTGCAAACTCTATGACAGCAAGAACTGTGTCTCATTCATCTTTGTGCCTCACGTGCCTATTGAATGAATAAAAAATAAGAGTGCCAGTCTCTGCCATATGACTGTCACCCCCCATTTCCTCCATCAGACTTTGACCCATCCCCTCATCTTGTTTAGCCTGACATGAAGTGGCCAGAACGTCACATATGATTCCCAGGGGGACCCCACTACACTTCTGTATAAAGAGAGTCTCAAGCTTTGATTTTCAAATATTTTAAATTGTGAAGTTCATCTCTAGATTTTAGTTATCCATGTTCTCTTTGGCCCTTGCTATCACAAACAATTAAGAGCTACCATAAAAATAAACGAAAAGGAAGCCATGGGAAGGGAGAGCTACAAAAGGACCTAAATAAGATGGGTGCAGACATTAGTTGTAGGCAATCTGCAGCCCAAGGATGGAGGAAAGCTACCTGCGCCCTCATCTTAACAGAGTCAGTTTCCCTGCTAACTCTATCATTTAGCTAGTTTCTTTAGTTCTGACTTCACCTGCCAGTATGAACAAGTATGCCAGGAGGGTATCACGGGGTCACTGGCACCTAGCCAGGCAAATTAGCTTTAAAACCATTCCAGGTATGATTTCATAAATGCTTTGAAGAAAACACAGCATTTTACTTTTATGGAAATGGCAATTAAAAATGCTCACATCTGCTACAAATGTCCTGACTCAGGAAAACAGCCTAGGAGAACAAGGTTACAAAAATAACTTGATGACTAACCATTTGACAATCCACTTAGTCCCTAAGCCCAGTGTACCAAAATGGCTTCTTGATGGATGTGAGAAGGTGTTAAGGTGATAGGTGATTTATTTAAAAATTAGATCCTGGCTTAAGCTTCAGGATTGTGTTTCTGACTCACTTTCTCTGGAGCTCAGGGTTTGTGAGGTTCAAATTACACTAAAAACAGGGGGAAGAGTCCATTAAAAAGGAGCTGCTACAGAATAAGAAGACACCAATGAGCAGAGGGTAGAAAGAAAGAAAAAGAATAGGGGTTTTTAAAAATTAAATTGTCAATATCATAACCAACTATTACTTACTGAACTAATAAAAGGGAACAGTAAGATAGATAAAAAAATAATTTATAGCTGGTTTGAGGATTAGATTTTGGTCTTAGATTTCTGTTCTTTTAAACAATACACAATACTGTGCTTGGAGAAAAATCAATAATCTTTTTCAGAAGGACCTATTCTACACTTGTTGTTGGTTGCTGCAGAGTTGATTCTGACTCACGGTGACCCCATGTGTGCAGAGAGAATTGCTCCATAGTGTTTTCAAGGCTAGGACCTCTGGAAGCAGATTACCAGGTCTGTCTTCCCAGGTGCCTGGGAACCGCCAACCTTTCAGATGGTAGTCAAGCACTTAACTATCTGTGCCACCTATGGACTCCTTAATATTCTTCACTTAGCATGAAGATAAATAAACCACATTATGTATGTCTTAGATCAAGGCAGCTCAAACTAAGATGTCCATTCAATAACTTACTTTATTTTGAGGTTGTATTTTCCGTGATTTTTAAGAGATACGTACATACGCAGTTTGCTTTCATGCTGAACCACACAATGTTTTGGAGAAGTAAGGTAAATAAAAATGAATGAGTAATGCCAATAAAATAAGGACTACCATGTTTTAGAATGTTTAAAATCTAGAGATCATGACATGCTATAAGAACTCACAATTTTGTTCTAAAAGATTTTTTAAGGATCTATTACGTACCAGATTACGTGCCAGGTTCTATGACTGACAATGGGGATCAAAGTTAAATAAGACATGGTCCCTGCACTCAAGGAACTGGCAGTCTAGGGGAAATAGAACAAATAACCATCTAACAATAATACACTGTGACAAGTTCCATGTTTCTACAGAGGCACAGAAAAGAGGCATTAGATTACAAGACCCAGAGGAAATGGCCTTTGAACCGATATTTAAAAAAATTTGTTTTGAAATAACTGATTTATTTTTTAAGTTTGTAACATAAATTTTCTAACACACAAAAGTAGAGAAAATAGTGTGATGAAACACCATGTACCCATTTTCCAGTTACAACAATTTTCAAAATAGATTGTTGCTAGGTGCTGTTGAGTCAGTTCCAACTCATAGCAACCCTAGTACAACAGAATGAAACACCGCCTGGTCCTGTGTCATCCTCACAATCGTTGCTATGGTTGAGTTTACTGTTGCAGCCACTGTGTCAATCCATCCCATTGAGGGTCTTCCTCTTTTTTTTCACCCACCCTCTACCAAGCATGATGTCCTTATCGAGGGACTGGTCCCTCCCGATAACATGTCCAAAGTACGTGAGACGAAGTCTCGCCATCTTTGCTTCTAAGGAGCATTCTGGCTGCACTTCTTCCAAGACAGATTTGTTTCATCTTCTAGTACGTCCATGATATATTCAATATTCTTCACCAACACCATAATTCAAAGGCATCAATTCTTCTTTGGTCTTCCTTATTCATGTCCAGCTTTCACATGCATATGATGTGACTGAAAACACCATAGCTTGGGTCAGACACACCTTAGTCCTTAAAGTGACATCTTTGCTTTTTAACACTTTAAAGAGATCTTTTGCAGCAGATTTGTCCAACGCAATGCATCATCTGATCTCTTGACTGCTGCTTCCATGGTCGTTGATTGTGGATCCAAGTAAAATGAAAATATGGCCAATCTTATTTCACTTATACTCAAGTCCATTAATCCCTCACTCCTCGGATTATTTTACGCAAATCCAGACATCTGTATATATTTCAGTATGCACCTCTAAAAGCTAAGGATTAGTCCTCCAGATCAGGGATCAGCAAACTTTTTCTGTAAAGGGCCAGAAATATTTTAGGCTTTGCAGGGCACAGACTGGGAGAAAATATTCACAATATCTACATGTGACCAAGGACGTGAATCTAGGACACCTATTTTTAAATAACCTCTTATAGACAACCCAACAGGCAAATGATCTGAACAGACATGTCACAAAGGAAGATACTAATGGCCAATAAACACATTAAAAGATACTTAACATCATCCATCATCAGAGAAATAGAAATTAAAACCGTAATGAGATACCACTACATACCCATTAACCATTGCCATCAAGTCAATTCCAACTCACCAGTGACCCTATAGGACAGAGAAGAACTGCCCCCATAGCGTTTCCAAGGAGTGGCTGGTGGATTCAAACTGCCAACCTTTTGGTTAGCAGCTGAGTGCTTAACCACTTTGCCACCAGGGCTCCACACTCCCATTAGAATGGCTAAAATTAGAAAGACTGAAAATACCAAGTGTTGTGGAGGATGTAGAGCAACTACCATGGCTGTGTATTGCTAGTTGGCGTGTAAAATGGTACAACCATGCTGGAAAACAGTTGGGCTGTTTCTTATAAAGTAAAACTACACCTAACATACTACTCAGCAATTTCACTCTTGGTATTTACCCAGAGGAGATGAAGATATGTGTCCATAAGCACTATGTTTTGGTTTTTTAAATTTTCTTCTACTGTATATTTGTTTTCTAATTCATTGATTTATTTTCCTATCTTTATCATTTCTTTGCTTTCCTTAGGTTTGATTTGCTATTCTTCTATCTTCTTGAGACAGAAGTCTAAATCGTTGATTTCCAGTCTTTCATCTTTTCTAATCTGCTTTTCTTAACTATAAAATTTCCACTAAGCACTGCTTAGACCAACATATATCCAATTTTAGTAAATTTTCCCATGTGCACTTGAAAAGAATGTGAATTCTATCATTCTTGCATACAGTATTCTATGTATGTCAATTAGGTCAAGATTGTAAATTGTTTCATTCCATCTTCTATATCCTTACTGATTTCTGCTTTTTTTTTAAAATCAGGTATATTAAGGTATAATTTCTATACAATAAAATTCACCAATTTAAGTGTACAACTTGATGAGGTTTGAGAACTGTAGACATACAGGTAACTACCATCACAATCATTACATAGAGCATATCCAATTCTAAAAAGTTCCTTTGTGCCTCCTTGCAGTCAGTCCTCTGCCCTAAGCCCTGGTCTCCAGCAATTACTTACCTACTTTCTGTTACTATAGTTTTCCTTTTTGATAATTACATATAAATGCATTAAGCAATTAGACAATTAGTGGTTTGTGTTTGTCATTTTCCACTTCGCATAATGCTTTCAAGATTCATTCATACTGTCACATGTATCAGCAGTTTGTTGCTTTTGATTGTTAAGCAGTGTTCCATCCACCACCATCTACCAGTGTGTCGTCGTACTATGGTGGCTTGCATGTTGTTATGATGCTGGAAGCTATGCCACTGGTATTTCAAATACCAGCAGGGTCACCCGTGATGGACAGGTTTCGTGGAGCTTCCAGGCTAAAACAGACTGAGAAGAAAGACCTGGCAATCTACTTTCAAAAATTAGCCTATGAAAACTTTATGGATCACAAAACATTGTTTAACTCACTTGGTTTGGACATATTATCAGGAGGGATCAACTGCTGGAGGAGGACATCATGTTTGGTGAATCTGTCTGCTCTTTTATCTGTTACTGAGAGAAGTGTGATCATGGATTTGTCTATTTCTTAAGTATTTTTATATGTTGAAGAAGTTTAGTCCAGTCATTACCTCCCTAAGACGACTTTCTTTATACCCTGCCTCATCCTGAAAGAGACACTGATCCTCTGCATTCCTATATCTTCTGCACAACTTTGTCACAGCACTTGCCACTCTGTCCTGTGTATCTGCCTAGTCTGTGAGATCCTTGGAGCCCTGGTGGCATAGAGGTTAAGAGCTATGGCAAGCTTTGGTTGCTAACCAAAAGGTCGGCAGTTCAAATCCACCAGCTGCTTCTTGGAAACTCTATGAGGCAGTTCTACTCTGTCCTACAGAGTCGCTATGAGTCGGAACTGACTCGACGACAACGGGTTTGGTTTTGGTGCGATCCTTAAGAGCAAAGACCACGTTGCATATCTCTGTATCTGATAAATGTTTGCTGAATGAATGAAAAGATGAAGTCCAGCAATCCCATCCAATGGTATATAAAAGTGTGGGTTGATTTCTTAAATGAAATAATGAATTACAAATTCTCAGCAATAGATTAAAAATATTCTTTTAAAAGGTAACATAAATGGACTATTTAAGTGAGGACCAAGCAAAAGAAGGTTAATGGATATATATGTATATAGATATCTCAACACCACTGTAAAGTAAAACTAGCACATAGTTCAGAGGCATATCTAGGGCAAAATGAGGCGGGGTCATGGTGGTGCTGCTGCTAGGTATATCTTCTGGTAAATTCAACCCCTGAAATCTCCTTCCCTTTGGCTATGTAAACCAATTCCTATTAAGAAGTCCTTATAAATTAGCCTTTAAGGAACATGTATTTACATAATTTGTTGAATTAGTCAATGTGTCGGTGAAGATTAGTTATTATTCAACACCACAAACCAGTGGCAGCACATGCAGCAAGAATAATCACAATCTTTATCTAGCCACAAGAATCAGACCCAGCGGCTCTTTCTACAAGTTACAGCTACACATTCATCTTTTAGGTCAGAAGATTACCTACAAAGTATGTTGTAGGAACAGGTCTTCAAAATTATTGGGTCAAAGGCTTCTTTTTACAGCTGAAAATAGATACCTGTCTGTTGGTTTTGCCTGCCCAGCACATATTCTTCCTTTTTCTGGGGACAACATCTCAATCTTTTTTTGGGAAGTCCCCCTCCCCTATTCACAACCCATGAGACTCAGATGAGACTACTTCCTCAACTGGTTCAGCTCCAGATGTGAGCAGGTGACCCAGGCCTGGTCTGTCAGCATATTTAATTGCCCCTGGCCAAAGTGATTAGTTTATGGATAAGCACTTGATTCTAAATTAGTAAAATCCAAGTGAATCGTGGGACTTAGGCTAGAACCGGGGAGGAGGAGCTCTCTTTCCACTAGGATTGTTCACTATAAACATAAGAAAAGCCACTCCATTGCCATTCCAACTCCATGAGGCAATAAAGTATCTATTTAAAGGAGCTTGAGCAGCTTTTCTTTTCTTTGCAACCCAGTTTGATTAATACACCTGCTTAAGCAGTATACTAGTGAGCATAATTCACTTCTTTAACAACTCAATTATCTATTCGAATTTGCCCATCCAACTGCCATTCCATTCAGAACTCCACATATCATTTATCAATACAGCAATTAACAAATCAGCTTTTCAGTCTCACTCAATCTCTTAGCAGTACTCCGCAGAGCTGACCACGGCTTCCCTGCTGACACCCTTCTGCCCTGGCTTCCATGAACGACCCTGTCCTCTCCTGGCTTTCCTGCCACCTCTGACAGCTCCTTCTTGGCCTCCTCTGCTATCTTATTCTCCTCTTTCCCCCCTCATTTTCTAACTCCCTCCCCAGGCTATCTTCTCCACATCCAGGGTCTCAATTACTTCTTAAATGCCTATGATTCCTCAATCATATCTCTAGCACAGACCTCTCCTCTGACCTTTAAGGAACCAGGATTGCTCATTGTTAAGCAGTAAATGAGGGCATGTGAACTGACATCTCTGCTTGAGTGTCTCAAAGACACCTCCAATTCAAACTGTCTAAACCCAGAGCCATAGCATCATGCACACACCTGCTGCTGAGCTGGCTCTTCTCCTGTGTTCCCTAATCACTGTGAGTAACACTACCTTCAGTTGAATTGCATATGCCAGAAACCTGGAAGTTTTCCTTCACACCTCTCTCTCCCTCATTCCCATTTCCAGGCTGCCACCTAATCCCATTGATTGTAACTTTTAAATGTCTCTTGAATCAATCTACTTTCCATCCTGGTCCAAGCCACCATCTTTTTTCTTGATACACTAAAATAGCCACCTATGTAGGCTTCCTGTATCCGCTTACCCACCCCCTAGTATTCTCCACATTACTGGGAGAGGTATCTTTCTATCTTTTAAAAAGCACAGCTGGAAAATATACAGATGGCAAATAAGCATATGAAAAGATGCTCAACATCATATGTCATTACGGAATTGCAAATTACACAACGAGATACCACTACATGCCTATCAGAATGGCTAAAATTAAAAATAGAAAAAGTGACGATACCAAATGCTGGTGAGGATGTGGAGCAACAGGAGCTCTCACTCACTGCTGGTAGGAATACAAAATGGTACAGCCACTTGGACGACAGTTTGGCAGTTTCTTACAAAGCTAAACATAGCCTTACCACATGATCCCGCAATTGCGCTCCTAGGTATTTACCCAAATGAGCTGAAAACTTACGTCTACACAGAAAACTGATCATGAATGTTTATGGCAGCTTAATTTATAAAATTTCCCAAAACTGGAAGTAATCAACGTATCTTTCAATGGGTGAATGGATAAATAAACTGTGGTATATCCATGCAGTGCAGCATTATTCAGCAACCAAAAGAAATGAGCTATCAAGCCACACAGACAGACAAAAAAAAAAAACAAAAAACAAAAAACCACGTATGAAACTTAAATATATATAGCTAAGTGAAAGAAGCCCATCTGAAAAGGCTAAATACTGTATGATTCCAACTATATGACATTCTAGAAAAGGCAAAACTATAGACAGTAAACAGAACAGTGAATTACCAGAGGCGGAGGGGAGTAGGGATGAATAAGTAGAGAACATGGGGTTTTTAGGGCACTGAAACTATTCTGTATGATATTATAATAGTGGATATATGACATTATGCATTTGTCAAAACTCACAGAACTATATAACACAAACAAGGAACCCTAACGTAAAGTATGGATTTCAGTTAATAATAATATATCAAGGAGACGGAGCCAATATGGCACTATAGACAGAAGTACAACGCCGTCTCTCCACAGCAAAGACCTGAAAAACTAAGTAAAACAGAGACAAACGTCATTCCTGGAACCCTAGGAGTCAAATGAAGAGATAAAGAACTCAGCCAAGCACAGAATGGAATAAGACACTGACAGAGAACAGAGAGTGAGGAGAGATACATGCGGAGATCCCCTATCAGCTAACACAGCATGGATTTGCCATTCTGGACTCTTGTCGGAGATCGGCTGACAGGGAGTATGTGAAAGCAGCTTCACAGAGCTCCCAACAGGAGACACAGCACTCGGTATCTAGCGATATACGCTTCCCCACGCCCCATCCTTCTCCCCTCTGCTCGACCTCTGCCACTTCATAGCTGGCTGCGGTTGCTCAGCTGGCCGGGAAGCACAGGGTCTGTGCTGCTTGGATTCACCCCATCCACACTGGAGATCAGTGGGCAAGGAGTATGGGAAAGCAGCTTCACAGAGCTGCCAGCAGGAGACAGAACAACCAGTAACCAGCGATACACGCTTTCCCACCCCTTACCCTTCTTTCCCCCCACTCGGCCTCCTCTGCTTCATGCCAGCTGCAGTCTTTTGACTGGGAGGCACTGGCTTCAGACCCATGCTGCTTCAATTCCCCCTGCCTACACTGGTCAGCTCCCTGAGTGCCATTTGTTTGTTGCTAGTGTTGCTTTTTTCCACTTCTTTTGGTTTCTTCTGTGCCTCTCACCACCTCCCCCTCCTTTCTCTCAAACACCTGGCTCTGTGTGCCATCTTTACGTCTTCTTGAAAGACTGTGAAGTGCCGCTTGACTGGGGAACTGCCTGCCTGGCCAGCATTGCCATGCTGGCGGGATCCTTGGGGCTTTTTTTTGTTTTGGTTGTTAGTTTTCTTTTTCTTTTCATGGCTTGGGAGCCCCTTCTAGCTGGGCTGTACCGCACAGCTTAGGAGTCACTTTCCCAGTCCACGCATTTGTGCCAGTGGGATCCCAGGGGACATTTCTTTTTTTTCTCTCTCTCTTTTTTCCTTTTTATCTTCCTTCATTTCTCAATTTCTCGTCTCTCTAGACTTACCTTCTTTTCCTGTCTCCTGAATACCTGGTGCTGTGTGACATCTCCACCCTTTCTAGCCAGGCTGTACTTCACGGCCTGGGAGCCACTTTTCTAGTCTTTGCAGCTGCACCAGTGGGATCCCTGGGAGCTTTGCTTTTCTAATTTTGTTTTTTCTGTTTCCCTTTTTCTTTTTCTCCATTTCTCAGTGTCTCATCTTTCCACTGCAACGACAAGCTCCCTTCGCACTCTTTTTTGTTTGTTTGTTTGTTTTTGTTTCCTATTTCTCTCTCCTCTCTCTCCTCTTTCCCATACCCATCTTAGCTCCACACATCACAATCTCCCTTCTCCTTTCTGCCTACCTGCACCGTGTGCTGAACAGCATACCCTGAGCAGCACAGGCACAGCATACTGGAACCTGCTCTTCACTGATTCCGGTCCACTCTGTCAGCCCTAGTATGTGCCACAAACAACCCATCACAGCCCCTCCCCTTCAGCTGGACCTGCCCTGCTGCATCAGAGCTGAGCAACTGGCCCTGCCCTTTGGAGAAGAAAGTGAAAAGTATTGTGCCCACAGATGAGCAAACAACAAACACACAGCCCGCCTGCTCAGACATAACCAAATAAAACAAAAAAGCAGGATGAAACAAACAAATCTACAAGTAATAAACAAAGAAAATAACTACTGAATGTTCCGAAGACAGCAGAGAATATCAAAACATATAAGAAAACAGGACAGGATGGTTCCAGTAGGTGTCCAAAATAAAACACCAGATGACCTTCCAGTAGAAGAAAACGCACTAGAACTACCTGAAAGGGAATTCAAGTGTCTAATATTCAGAGCTATCCAAGAATTGAAGCAAAAAGCAGACAAAAATGAGGAAAAATAGACAAATTCATGGAAAACACAGAAAAAAAAAATGGAAAAACTCAGGAAAATAAAACAGGAGCAAAATGCCAAAATAAATTCACAACTAGAAATCATACAAAAACAACAATTAGAAATCCAAAAGACAAACAAGATTTCAGAAATGGACAGTGTCACAGAAGGGCTGAGAAGCAGGTTTGAAATGATGGAAGACAGTATCAGTGAAACTGAAGACAAACACTTGGATACAACTCTGAGGAAAAATCAGAAAAAATAACAAAGAAAAATGAAGAAACCCTGAGAATTATGGGGGGTATACTCAAAAGCAAAAATCTGCGTGTGAATGGAGTTCCAGAATGAGGAGAAAATGGAAAACACAGAGAGGATAACTGAAGAACTGCTGACAGAAAACTTCCCTAATATCATTAAAGATGAAAATGTGACCATCCAAGAAGCTCACTAAATCCCATATAGGATTGACCCCAAAAGAAAATCACCAAGGCATATCATAATCACACTTGATATAGCCAAAGACAAAGAAAGAATCCTGAGAGAAGCTCAAGAAAAACAAAAAGTCACATTTAGACGAGAAACATAAGACTAAGCTCTGACTATTCGGCAGAAACCACGCAGGCAAGAAGGCAATTGGATGACATATATAAAACCTTGAAAGAAAAAAATCGCCAACCAAGAAAAATATATCTTGCAAAACTCTTGTTCAAATATGATGGTGAAATTAGGACATTTCCAGATAAACAGAAATTAAAGGAATATGTAAAAACCAAACCAAACTTACAAGAACTATTAAAAGGAGTCCTTCAGTTTGAGAACAAACAACATCAGACCACAGCCTGAATCTAGGATGCAAGATTGTACTAGCCAGATACCAACCTAGGAAATGAACTCTCAAGGACTATCCAAAACCAAAAAAATTACAACAGGGAACCAGAGAGGTTAATCTGTAAATGACAAAAACATCAGAACAATAAAAGACAGAATAAATGGTGTAGGTATAAAACTTTCCAATGAAGAAGAAGGCAAGGCTATAGCAAGTAATAATAGACTGGTTCAAACCTAGGAAGATAAGGGTAAATTTTAAGGTAACCACAAAGAAAGTCAACAAACCTACTAATCAAAATAAAGAAGAAAAACATAAAGTATCAGTAAAAACAAAATCTACAAAAACAAAAGAAAAGAAAAAAACTCATAGATAAAAGAAATTCAGCACAGGAGAGTAAGAGGAACAAAGAAAACATCAGCACCATAAAAAAAAAAAAAGCACTTCAAAATGACGGCAATAAACTCACACCTCTCAGTAATTACACTGAATGTAAATGGCCTAAATGCACCCATAAAGAGACACAGAGTGACAGAATGGATTAAAAAAATAGGACTCATCAATATGCTGTCTACAGGAAACACACCTTAGAAATGAAGATGTAAATTTATTAAAAATCAAAGGATGGAAAAAAAATATATCAAGCAAACAGCTATCGAAAAAGAGAAGTGGCAATACTAATCTCAGATAAAATAGACTTTAAAACAAAATCCAACATAAAAGACAAAGAAGGACCTATATAATGAGTAATGGGACAATCCAGCATGAAGACATAACCATAATAAACATCTCCGCACCCAATGACAGGGCTCCAAAATACATAAACTAACAGCACTGAAAAGAGAAATTGACAGTTCCACAATAATAGTAGCAGACTTCAAAACACCACTCTCAGTAAAGGACAGAATATCTAGAAAGAACCTCAGCAAAGATACAGAAGACCTAAAGGGCACAATCAACCAACCTCACCTCATAGACATATACAGAACACTCCACCCAACAGCTGCAAAGTAAACATTCTTTTCCAAAGCACATGGAACGTTCTCCAAAATAGACCACATCTTAGGCCACAGAGCAACCCTCAACAAAACCCAAAACATTGAGATAATACGAAGTATCTTCTCTGACCACAACGCCATCAAAGTAGAAATTAACAATAGGAAGAGCAAAGAAAAAAAAAAAAGAATTACAAGGAAACTGAATAACACCCTGCTTACAAACCACTGGGTAATAGAAGAAATCAGAGATGGAATCAACCAATTCCTAGACTCAAAGGAGAATGAAAACACATCATACCAGAACCTTTGGGACATAGCAAAGGCATCCCTCAGACAGCAATTTATAGCAATAGATGCACACATCAAAAAAGAGGAAAGGGACAAAATCAAAACATTAGCTACACAACTCGAACAAATTGAGAACAGCAAAAAAAAAAAAAAAAAAAAAAACAACCCACAGCTACCAGAAGAAAGGAAATAATAAAGATCAGAGTAGAAATAAATGAAATAGAGAACAGAAAAACAATAGAATCAACAAAACCAAAAGTTGGTTCTTTGAAAGGATCAACAAAATCGAAAAACCACTAGCCAAACTGACAAAAGAAAAATAGGAGAGGATACAAATAACCCAAATAAGAAATGAAATGGGGGACATTACAACAGACCCAACTGAAATAAAGAGGATCATAACAGAGTATTATGAAAACCTATACTCCAACAAATTTGAAAACCTAGAAGAAACAGACAAATTTCTGGAAACACACTACCTACCCAAACTACCACAAAATGATGGTGAAAATCTTAACAGACCCATAACAAGAGAAGAGGTTGAAAAGGCAATAAAAAAAAAAAACTTCTAGCAAAAAGAAAGCCCTGGCTCAGATGGCTTCACTGGAGAATTCTATCAAACATTCAGAGAAGAGCTTACACCAGTACTACTCAAACTATTTCAGAACACAGAAAAGGAAGCGACACTTCCGAGTTCATTCTATGAAGCCAGTATAACCCTGATACCAAAATCAGGCAAAGGCACCACAAAACAAGAAAATTACAGACCAATAACTCTCACAAATACAGATGCAAAAATTCTCAACAAAATTATAGCCAATAGAATTCAGCATCATATCAAAAAAATAATACACCACGACCAAGTAGGATTCACACCAGGTATGCAAGGATGGTTTGACATTAGAAAATCAATCAATGTAATCCACCACATAAATAAAAGGAAGGAAAAGAAAAGAATCACATCAGCATCTCAAGTGACACAGAAAAGGCATTTGACAAAGTCCAACACCCATTCCTGATAAAAACTCTCAATAAAACAGGTATAGAAGGGAAATTTCTCAACATAATAAAGGGCATCTATGCAAAACCAATGGCCAACAACATTCTTAATGGGGAGAGTCTGAAAACATTCCCCTTAAAAACAGGAACAAGACAAGGATGCCTTTTATCACCACTCCTATTTAACGTGCTGGAGGTCCTAGCTAGAGCAATAAGACAAGAAAAAGAAATAAAGGGCATCCAAATTGGTAATGAAGAAGTTAAACTGTCCCTATTTGCAAAAGATATGATACTATACATAGAAAACCCAAAAGACTCCACGAGAAAACTACAGGAAGTAACAGAAAGATTCAGCAGCGTAGCAGAGTAAACATACAAAAATCAGTTGGATTCCTGTAAACCAATAAAGAGAATGATGAAAAGTAAATCAGGAAAACAATACCATTTATCATAGCCTCTAAGAAAATAAAATACTTAGGAATAAATCTAACCAGGGATGTAAAAGACCTAAACAAAGAAAACTGCAAAACACTACTTCAAGAAACCAAAACAGATCCACATAAATGGAAAAACATACCATGCTCACTGATAGGTAGACTCAACATTGTGAAAATGACAATTCTACCCAAAGCAATTTACAAATACAATACAATCTCGATCCAAATACCAACAACATTCTTTAAAGAGATGGAAAAACTAATCATTAACTTTCTATGGAAAGGAAAGAAGCCCCAGATAAGTAAAGCACTACTGAAGAAGAAGAATAAAGTAGGCGGACTTGCACTACCTGACCTCAGAACCTACTATATAGCTATGGTAGTCAGAACAGCCTGGTAGTGGTACAATGACAGATACATTTACCAATGGAACACAATTAAGAAACCGACGTAAATCCATCCACCTTTGGTCACCTGATCTTCCACAAGGGCCCAAAGACCATCAAATAGGGGGAAAGACAGTGTTTTTAACAAATGGTGCTGGCAAAACTGGATGTCCATCTGCAAAAAAATGAAACAGGACCCATACCTCAAACCATATACAAAAAGTAATTCAAAATGGATCAAAGACCTAAATATAAAGCCAAAAACTATAAAGTTCATAGAAGAAAAACCAGGATCAATGCTAGAGGCCCTAATACATGGCATTAACAGGATACAAACCATAACCAACAACACACAAACTCCAGAAGATAAGCTAGATAACTGAGACGTTCTTAAAAATTAAACACTTATGCTCATCAAAAGACTTCACCAAAAGAGTAAAAAGAGAACCTACAGACTGGGAAAAAAATTTTGGCTATTACAAATCAGACAAAATTCTAATCTCTAAAATCTTCAAGAAAATCCAACACCTCTACAACAAAAAGACAAATATTCCAATTAAAAAATAGGCAAAGGAAATGAACAGACACTTCACCAAAGAAGACATTATACAAGCGTCCAACAGACACATGAGGAAATGCTTGCAATCACTAGCCATTAGGGAAATGCAAATCAAAACCACGATGAGATACCATCTCACCCTGGCATTACTGGCACGAATCAAAAAAACAGGAAATAACAAATGTTGGAGAGGCTGCAGGGAGACTGGAACTCTTATGCACTGCTAGTGGGAATGCAAAATGATACAACCATTTTGGGAAATGATATGGCACTTCCTTAGAAAGCTATAAATAGAAATTCCATATGATCCAGCAATCCCATTCTTAGGAATATATCCTGGAGAAACAAGAGCTGTCACACAAATAGAAATACGCACACCCACGTTCAATGCAGCGTTGTTCACAATAGCAAAAAGATGGAAATAACCTAGATGCCCATCAACAGATGAATGGATAAACAAACTATGGTACACACACAATGGAGTATTATGCAATGATAAAGAACAATGATGAATCTGCAAAACATCTCATAACATGGATGAATCTGGAGGGCATTATGCTGAGTGAAATAAGTCAATCACAGAAGGACAAATATTGCATGAGACCACTATTGTAAAATCTCATGAAAAGGTTTACAAACAAAAAGAAACAATCTTTGATGGTTAGGAGGGAGGGAAGGGGTAGGGATGGAAAAACACTAAATAGACAATAGATAAGTGGCAACTTTGGTGAAGGGTAAGAGTACACAATACTGGGGAAGCCAGCACAACTTGTACAAAGCAAGGTCATGGAAGCTCCATAGACACATCCAAACTCCCTGAAGGACTGAATTGCTGGGCTGAGGGATGTGGGGACCATGGTCTTGGGGAACATCTAGCTGAATTGGTATAACATAGCTTACAAAGAAAATGTCCTACACTCTACTTTGGTGAGTAGTGTCTGAGGTCTTAAAAGCCTCTGAGCGGCCACCTAAGGTACTCCACTGATTTCACCACTTCGGGAGCAAGGGAGAATGAAAAGAACTAAAGATACAAGGGAAAGATTAGTCCAAAGGACTAATGGACCACATCTACCAAGGCCTCCACCAGACTGAATCCAGTACAACTAGATGGTGCCCTACCACAACTGACTGCTCTGACAGGGATCACAACAGAGGGTCCTGGACAGAGCTGGAGAAAAATGTAGAAAAAAATTCTAACTCACAAAAAAGACCAGACTTACTGGCCTGACAGAGACTGGAGAAACCTCAAGAGTATGGCCACTGGACACCCTTTTAGCTCAGTAATGAAATCACTCCCAAGGTTCACCCTTCAGACAAAGATTAGACAGGCTCATAAAACAAAACGAGACTTTTTAAAAGGGCACAACAGCCCAGGGACATAGACTAGAAGGCAGGAGGGGACAGGAAAGCTGGTAATAGGGAACTTAAGGTCGAGAAGGGAGAGTGTTGACATGTTATGGGGTTGTTAACCAATGTCATAAAACAATATGTGTACTAACTGTTTAATGAGAAACTAGTTTGTTCTGTAAACCTTCATCTAAAAGTACAATTAAAAAAATGTATCAATATTGGTTCATCAATTGTAATAAATGTACCACACAAATGTAAAATGTTAATAATAAGAGAAATATTGTGCAGGGGTAAAGGGGACATATGGGAACTCCCTGTACTTTCTGCACAATTTTTGTGTAAATCTAAAACTGTTCTAAAATAAAGTCTATTCATTTTTTTTAAGCACACACAGACAACAACTGACCCTGTCTGTCATTCCCTTGCTTAAAATTCAATAGCTTCCTATTTCTCTCAGGATAAAACCAAATCTTTTACATGGTCTACAAAGTGAATAACTGGGAAGGGTGAAGTACATAAACATTTGCATATTTAGCTTATAAACAGAAGCGTTTGGAAGATCATAAAGCCTCTCTCCTGCTGACATTCCCTCAACTCCCTGCCCACCTCCCCAGTATGGATGTTGGGAAGAAAGGAATTGATGGATGTGGTCTTAGAAAAAGACTGCAATTCTGGAGCTTATGAAAATATTTTACAAAGTCTCTCTTTGAGTACATACTGACCCAGAATTCTGCCTCTTATGGCATGGGGTCTTCATTCACCATTATAATCTCCACGGTTTTACTGGCCTATCTTAATTTAATTTTCCCCAGGATTCAGCCCGGGAGCTATCTTATCTCCTTGGGAAACCTTTCCATATCTCTGCTGTGATTTTACAGTTTAACTCTCAGAAGGAAATGTTTCCCATGTTTCCAGGTTATAAGTGGGTGCTTTTCTACAGCTCCCAGATACTTAGAACAAGAACAATTTTAATTGTATTGATAGCTTAAAATCCATAGAAACTGGTCTGTATGTTCCTTGTAAATAAAATGGATTGCAGGCAAATTATAAAATCAGCTATTAGATGCCTGAAACACCACCCCATATTCACAAACATTTAGCCCATGAAAGTCACCTGCTGAAAGACTTCGGGAATTTGTAAGCAATATCACCAAGACAATAACTGCAACATCCCAATAAAAATACAGATCCTATTAATATTTTCTGAGATACATAAACTTTTTTTTAATTAAAAAAATAACAATTATATTAGAGAACTGTTGGAAAAGAAGCCTCCCAGATTCCTGAATGTTTATGGCAGCTTTATTCACAATTTCCAAAAACTTGAAGGAACCAATATATCCTTCAATGGTGAATGGATAAACAAACTGTGGTGCATCCATATAATAACTCCAGTGCCTTGTTTTAATTTCTGCATCTTTAATTACTATCAATTTATTCAACAAATAGCACTCTATGTGCCAGACACTATGGCAGACACAGGAAAAATATCAAAAGGCATACTCCCTGGCCTCAAAAATAATAAAAAACAATACAGTAAGTTATTTGAATGTATTAATACATCTAAAGAAAAAAATTTGAGAGTCAGAGGTAAATAAACATTGGTAGTGCTCATCCAAGCACTTTCAGAAGAAAGGGAGTTTTAGCCACTGGACTTAAATTTATTCTAACTAGAGCTAACAGGTATTCCCTTCTATTCTCTCCATATATTTTATACTTGTTTTAAAAGTATATTTATATTCTGAATTTTGCTTTCTTCACTTATCATTGTTATATCACAAGCATTTTTATATTGTTACATTCTTGCTAGAATTACAATTTTTAATGCCTATCAAACAGACGCAACATTTTTTAAAACCATTATTTCAGTGCTGGATAACATAGGTACTTCCATTTTATCCCTATTATGAATAACACTGTGAAGAACATCCCTGGGAGCATACATTTTTAAATTTTAGATTATTATCTTAGGACTGATGCTGACAAACAGAATTGGGTCAAAAGTTAACAACTGTGCAGTATTGGGGGGGGGTCTTTATAAATACTGATAAATGATTTAAAAAATTTAGAAAAACAATATACTATGCCACTAGTAATATATTAATATAATAGTTTCACCACATTCTTATCAACGTACTGTTTATCATAAATTAATTTTCCCTTATTAAATGAGCCAAAGCATCTTGTTTTAGCTTCTATCTTTTTTTATTTTATTTTACTGTACTTCAGGTGAAGGCTTACAGAACAAATAGTTTCTCATGAAACAGTAGTACACGTTGTTTTATGACATTGGTTAACAACCCCACAACACATTAACCCTCTAAATTCTCAACCTGTTTTTTTTTTTTTTTTTGGTGAAAATATACATAGCCAAAGATACACCATTTCAAAAATTTCTACATGCACAGTTCAGTGACATTGACTACGCTCTTCCAATTGTGCTGTTATTCTCACTTAAGATGAAGGCTTACAGAACAAAATAGTTTCTCATTTAACAGTTACTACAAGTGTTGCCCTATGACAATGGTTAACAATCTCACAATACATCAACAATATCCTTACTCAATCTTGTGTTCCCTATCACCAGCTTCCTTGTCCCCTTCTGCCTTCTGGCCCTTGTCACTGGACTCCTGTACCTCGTTAGTCTCATTTGGTTTTACGGGGCTGTCCACTCCCAGGCTGAGCAGTGAACCTCGGAGCCACTGACCTAAAAGTGTGTTTGGGGGCCATACTCTCGAGGTTTCTGCAGTGTCCTTTAGGCCAGTAAATCTGGTCTTTTTTTGTGTGAGTTAGAATTATGCTCTACATCCTTCTCCAGCTCTGTCCAGAACTCTCTGTTGTGATCCTGGTCAGAGCAGTCAGTGGTGGTAGCCAGGCACCATCTAGCTGTATTGGACTCAGTCTGGTGGAGGCCTTGGTAGCTGTGGACAATTAGTCCTTTGGACTAATGTTTTCCTTGTATCCTGTTCTCTTCATTCTCCCGAAGGGATGAGACCAGTGGAGTATCTTAGATGGCCGCTCACAGGCTTTTAAGACCCCAGACACTACTCACCAAGGGAGAATGTAGAGCATTGTCTTTATAAGCTGTGTCATGCCAATTGAGCTAGATGTTCCCCGAGACCATGGTCCCCAGAGCCCTCCACCCAGCAATTCAGTCTCTCAGGTAGTTTGGATGTGTCTGTGGGGCTTCCATGACCTTTCCTTGTACAGGTTGTGCTAGTTTCCCCTGTATTGTGTACTGTCTTACCCTTCACCCAAGATACCACTTATCTATTGCCTATTTAGTATTCGCCCCCCGCCCCATCCCTGGTAACCAACAAAGATTGTTACATTTTGTATGTGAACTTTTTCATGGGTTTTTACAATAGAGGGCTCATACAATATTTGTCCTTTTGTGATTGACTTATTTCACTCAGCATAATGTCCTCCAGTTCCATCCATGTTATGAGATGGTTCACAGATTCATTGTTGTTCTTTCTTGTTGCATAGTACCCCATTGTGTACATGTACCATAGTTTGTTTATCCATTCATCTGTTGATGGGCACCTACGTTGTTTCTATCGTTTTGCTATTGTGAACAATGCTGCCATGAACACAGGTGTGCATACGTCTATTCAAGTGACAACTCTTATTTCTCTAGGATATATTCCTAGGAGGGGGATTGTTGGATCGAATGGTATGTCTATTTCTAGCTTTCTGAGGAAGCGCCATATCATTTTCCAAAATGGTTGTATCATTTTGCATTCCCACCAGCAGTGCATAAGAGTTCCCATCTCCCCACAGCCCCTCCAACAATTGTTATTTCCAGTGTTTTTGATTCATGCCAGTAATGCCGGGGTGAGATGGTATCTCACTGTGGTTTTAATTTGCATTTCTCTAATGGCTAGTGATTGCGTTAGCTTCTATATCTTTGATTACTATATATTTACTCTATTCATGCATTCATTCAACAAATAACCCTCTATGTGCCAGATACTATGGCAGACACAGGAAAAATATCAAAAGACACACTCCCTGATTTCAAAGAACTTATGGTTTAGAGGTGAAGACAGAAAAGAAAAACAAATAAACAAACAAAAGCCAAGAAAACAAACATGAAGAAAACCAGTAATTACAACGTAGAGATAAATGTCACAAGGGCAAGTAGAAGATGTTGCAGGAACACAGGGAAATGGCACTTGGTTCGGTGGTCAGGAGCTGCTTCTTGAGGAAATCATACCTAAACTTCATTCTGATCACTACTGACACTGAACATGCTTTTGTGTGTTTTTTTATTGTGTTTTTTTTTTTTTTTTGTGAAGTGCTTACTCATGCAATCTGCTTACTTATCTATCTACAACACTGTAACAGTCTTGGTGTTTTTGTTAATCTGTGTAAGCTCTTTGTTATAATAAAAATACTGTCATTTTGTGCTCCAAATATTGTTTTTAAGTTTTTAACTTGAAAAAAATTACATAAGTATATATACTCAAAGGAGCCCTGGTGGCACACTGGTTAAGTGCTCAGCTGCTAACCAAAAGGTCAGTGGTTTCAACTCACCAGCTGCTCCGAGACAGAAAGATGTGACAGTCTGGTTCTGTAAAGATTACAGCCTTGGAAACCCTAAGGGGCAGTTCTGCTTTGTCTGATAGAGTTGCTATGAGGAGGAATTGACTTTACGGCACACAACAACATATATACACATATATAGTATCTATCTATCTAATACATAATACACACACACACACACACACACACGGAAAAAAATCAAAATGTAAAAAAGATTTTAAAGTAAACAGTAAGTTCTTTTCCCGATCGTGTCCTCCAGCCACCCGGTTCCCCTCACTGGAGGTAATCATTGAAACTAAGTTCTTACAAATTCTCTAGATATGCACTATCCATATACAAACATATATGCATACATGATATATTTTTATCTACATTATATGCATACATAGTTTCCGTTTCTGTGGATAGTGTCTTTATATCCTTCCTCATTTTTGACTATTATTTATTTTGTTATTGATTTGTAGGTATTCTTTATATATGCAGGAAATGAACACTTTGTTTTTATTTTTTTGTCATCTTTTTTTTTAACTTTATATCATTTTCTCAATGCAGAAAGTTCTGATTTTTTATGTAGCAAACTTTATCAATCTTTTCTTTTATAGATTCTGGGTTTTTATATCTGATTTAGAAAGGTCTTCCTCACTCTAAGACTTTAAAAGCCTTTTTTAGTTTCGTTATGGATTTTATTTGATGTACCAAAGTTTCCTGTTTTTATGTAGTCATAATCTGTTGATCTTTTCCTTGGTGATTTTTAAAAATCTTGTCTAAGGTCAGAAAATTATGGAGTTAATACATAAACTTATATAAGTACCTGCTCCCAAGGGTCTCTAAGTTAGATGTGGTCATTGGCCTAGCAGGTACATAAGATGAGATTTGTAAAACCCATTAATTCATTTACTCTTCCAAAAGATTTAGTTTGATTCCACAAAGGACTTTGGTTTCAATAAGGATATATGTAAGGCTGAATTAAACTATAATCCTTATTAAACCAACTATATCTACATTGTTCACAGTTAACATCTATTTCTAACCTAATTCTGGAATTATCAAATGTAGTATTTTCACTTGCATTCATTTCTAGTGGCACTTTCAGCCATGTTCTATCAGCACCACAGGCATCTTTTTAAACTTTTAATTTTTAGATTTCACAAGTAGTAGTAATTATAACAGTGCAGTGAACCAGCTGAGCTAGGTATAATGCCACCACTCTTGCTATTTCAGTATGGCTTAGGCAATACTAAGCAACATTAAAAAAGCAAAATCAAGACAACATGGCAAAGCTTTTTAAAAAAGAGAAGGGTCACAATTCAGAGCCCTACTTTCCAAATTCTCACTATCTTCCATTATTAGAAAATAGATGTGACAAAAAGATGCACAAAATAAAGCTTTTAGCTTCTAAGAAATAACAAAGCTTTCCCTACCTTTAGTTTATGGGGCCTACTGAAAGAAGCTTTCTATATAGAATGATTAAATCAATATAAAAACATTTGTTTACAAAAAGAAGAAAAAAAGTGGGGATGGTAATTCTTTGTCAGTGGCAGAAAGGACATGCTCTGAACAAATGACATTTCTCAGGCATGCTGTCCTCAAGTGCTTCATCAGGAGCAATAAAAATATAAAGAAAGCATTTTGAAATTAAAAGCACAAGTTACATGAGCAACAGTAACCAAGGTTTAAATAAAGAATTTCCTATGAAGTATACCCTGGATAAGAAGGAAAATTAGAGCCGAGTGCTGGATGAGAAATGAAAAGGCACTATACAGGACAAAGGGTAACAAAGAAAAGGGTACTAAAGAGCTTGCATCAAAGAGATGGACAGAAAGTTTACAGACCCAGTATATTTAATAAAGATCCTGGTGGATCTAGTAAATTAGAGACAAACAAGTTGAGTATACGTGGTAGGACCCAACCAATAAGGACATATTCGTATTTAATTAGTAAAATTATACTGACTGAAAAACAAACAAAAACCGTTGCCACTGAGTCAATTCCGACTCATAGCAACCCTACAGAAAAGAGCAGAACTGCTCCATAGGGTTTCCAAGGAGCAGCTGGTGGATTCGAACTGCCAACCTTTGGGTTAGCAGCCGAGCTCTTAACCACTGCACCAACAGAACTCCTCTATAAACTGAATAAAGGCCAAGTTAAATTTTATTTTTCTATAAAATGCTAAAACTTTTATACTTGAAGAAAAGCACAATTACAGTGATAGTAAAATCATTCATAAACATTTACAGGGCACCTACTACATTTTAGGAGCCATTAAGGCAAATTGGATTAAGAAATGGTAAGACACAGTGAGAGCTCACCTTCTAGTGAGGAAGATAATAAACATGTAAAAGTTTCCCCAGAAGAGAAGGAAAAAAGTCATTCCTAGAAGTGAGGACTGCAAGTACAAATGTACAGAGTAGAGGAACATGGCATGAGCAAGGAGTAGAAAGTAATTTAGTGTGGCTAGAGAAGACAGTGCAATTTTACTATTGCAGAAATTAGACAACTCAAGGTCCAGGGTTTCTTAACCCAAATTTAAACTGAATCCAAGAAAATGTCCACATTCTCCAACAAAACCCATTAAAGTTATGTAAGTGTATAATATGTACTTACTCAATGCTTTAACAAATAATAATAAAAAATTAAAACAGTTCATGCCAGTCCAGCCCAGTATATAAAGTCAGTATTCTTGCTCCTACCTGCACCTAACCCATCAAGTATATTCCTGAGGAAAAAATGTAAATGACCCATTTTCAAACCTGGAGAGGAGAAGGGATGCAGAGCGATAGCAGCATAAATCTGTAACTACACTTAAAAAAAAAAAAAAAAACAAGAGGGGAGAAAGCAACTGTTGGTTACAGACAGGAAAGAATGACAAGGATTCTTGTTGCCAAATAGGAACATAGCTCAGGAAGGGCATCAACACAGCAGGCAGTCCAGTGATAAAGAACTGAAAGTTACATTTCACACCAGTAAGGAAAGAATAGTGTTAGGACAACTGATTATCAACATATAAAAAATAATATTGGATTTCTACCTCACACTACACACAAATATAAATTCCAGGAGAGTTAGAAATATAAATGTGAAAAGAATGGAAGGATATCTGAAACAAGAAATGAAAAGCATAAAGCACAAAGAAATGGATTTATAAATCCATGTGCATAAAAATAAAAACTATGTACAGCAGAAGTCATAAGTACACCATAAACTACCTGAAAAACCATCGATAGGCTGGGAAAAAAGATTTTCAATCCACATAAATGGCAAAGTACTAGTATCTAAAATACATTGTTGTTGTTAGGTGCCGTTGAGTTGGTTCCAACTCATAGCAACTCTATGTACAACAGAATGAAACACTGCCTGGTTCTGTGCCATCCTCACAGTAGTTGCTATGTTTGAGCCCATTGTTGCAGCCACTGTGTCAATCCAACTCACTGAGGGTCTTCCTCTTTTTCAATGACCCTCTGCTTTACCAAGCATGATGTCCTTCTCCAGGGGACTGGTTAACTCCTGATAACGTGGCCAAAGCATCAGAGATGAAGTCTTGCCATCTTCACTTCCAAGGAGTATTCTGGCTGTACTTCTTCCAAGACAGATTTGTTCATTCTTCTGGCAGTTCATGGTATATTCAATCTTCTTTGCAAACACCATAATTCAAAGGCATCAATTCTTCTCTAGTCTTCCTTATTCATTGTCCAGCTTTTGCATGCATATGAGGTGACTGATAATACCCTGGCCTGAGTCAGGCACAACTCACTCCTCAAAGAGACATCTTTGCTTTTTAACTTTAAAGAGGTCTTTTGCAGCAGATTTGCCCAATGCAATACGATGTTTGATTTCTTGACTGCTGCTTCCATGGGCATTGACTGTGGAGACAAGTAAAATAAAATCCTTGACAACTTCAATCTTTTCTCCATTTATCATGATGTTGCTTATTGGTACAGTTGTGAGGATTTTGTTTTCTTTATTCTGAGGTGTAACCCATACTGAAGGCTGTAATCTTTGATCTTCATCAGTAAGTGCTTCAAGTCCTCTTTGCTTTCAGCAAGCAAGGTTGTATCATCTACATATCGCAGGTTGTTAATAAGTCATCCTCCAATCCTGATGCCGCATTCTTCTTTACACAGTCCAGCTTCTTGGATTGTTTGCTCAGCATACAGATTGAATAAGTATGGGGAAAGGATACAGTCCCGACGCACATCTTTCCTGATTTTAAACCAGGCAGTATCTAAAATATATGAATGTCTAAAATGGATAATTAAAAGACAAACAAGCTAATAGGAAAGTGGGCACAGGATAAAAACAAGCATTTCATAGATGAGGAAACCTGGATCGCCAGTATGAAAAAGCACTGAAGTTCATCATAATCAGGAAAACAAAATATAAAACCATGAGATGGCATTTTACCTCCACCATATTAACAACATTTAAAAAGAGTTTTTTATTACAGGGCATTTTAAGCATATATGAAAGAAGAGAGAATAGTAAAAAGAACACCCATATACCCATCCCCTAATCCAACAACCATTCATTCATGACCAATCTTATTTCATCTAAACCTCTAAAAAAAAAAAAAAACCCGGTTGCTGTTGAGTCAATTCCAGTTCATAGCAACCCTACAGCACAGAGTAGAACTGCCTCATAGGGCTTCCAAGGAGCACCTGGTAGATTCGAACCACCAAGGTTTTGGTTAGCAGCTGTAGCACTTAACCACTACGCCACCAGGGTTTCCATCTACACCTCTACTGCTGGATAATTCAGAAGCAGTATGGCATCATATCATTTTATCTATAAATATTTTAGTTATATCCTTAAACAGTGGAGAAAATTTCAAAGTCAAATTTATTGAGGTATAATTTACATACAGTTAAATTCACCCTTTTTTAGTGTACAGTTCTATGAGTTTGACAAACAACCACAGACATGTAGTCACCACCATAATCAAGACAAAGAACATTTTCATCATTCCAGAAAGTTCCCTTCTGCTGCTCTGTAGTCAAACTCTACCCCTACTCCCAGCTCCTGGCAAGCACAGATTTGTTTTCTGTCCCTATAGTTTTCCCATTTCTAGAATGTCACATAAACAGAATGACACAGCACATATACCCTTGTGAGTTTGGCTTTTTTGACTTAGCAAAAACATTTGAGATACATCCATGTTGTATCAGTAGCCTGTATATTTACATTGTTGAGTAGTATTCCACTGCATGGATGTACCACAGTTTTGTTTACACATTTACCAGTTGTAGAACTTTAGGTTGTTTCCAGTTTTTGGTGATAACAAATAAAGCTACTACAAAACATTAGTGAACCAGTTCTTCTGTAAAAATGTGTTTTTATTTCTCTCGAGCAAATATCTAAGAGTGAAATTGCTGGGTCATATGGTAAGTGAATATTTAACTTTATAAGAAACTGCCGAACTCTTTGTGAAAATGAGCCATTAGCATCCCTATTAGCAAACGATGAGAGCTCCATTTATTCTGCATCATGATGAACAGTTGCTATTGTCAGTTACTATTCTTTTTTTTCATCTTGGCCATTCTAATCTCCTATGAGATTGGAAAAAAACAAATATTCTGATAATATCAAGTTTTGTGGAAATTGTGAAATAATGGGAATCTCATTTATTGCTGAGAATATACTTTGCTACATCCATTTTGAGAGTAATCTGGTAATCTATTAAAGTTGAAGTTTAACAGAAACAAGTCTCTGTACTTTAACATACCAATTCCATCTAACCAACCAGTGGTCGTGGAGGTGACTCCAACTCATGACAACTCCATGTGTGTCAGAGTAGCACTATGCTCCATAGGGTTTTTAACGGCTGATTCTTCAGAAGTAGATTGCCAGGCTTTTCTTCTGAGGTGCCTCTGGGTAGACTTGAACCTCCAACCTTTCAGTTAGCAGCCGAACACCTTAACTGTTTGCACCAACCTGGGACTCCACCGATTCCATTCTTAGGTAAGTATCCCAAAGAAACTTTTGTCTGTGTTTGCAAGGAGACACATCCAAGAATGCATATGGTAAAGGAAACCAGGAAAAGAGCAAAAACTGGAAACAACCTAAAAGCCCATCAACAGAATAATGAAAAAATATGTTGCTATATAGTCAACAATACAATACTATATAAACATTAACATGGATGAATGATATTAACATTAACAAATCTTGAAAAACATAATGCTAAAATGCTAAAGAAGCAAGCCACAAAGGGATAAATACAGTATGACACCATTAATTTAAATTTAAAACTCTACTACACATTTTTATGGGTACATATGTATGTGTAGTAAAAATATCAAAATATGCATGGGAATGATGCACAGCTACTTAGGATGGTGGTTACCTCTGGGGAGAAGAGGAAGGTAGTGGAATTGAGGAAGGAAGGAAATGGGATGGAGAGAGTCAAGAGTATCAACAATTTAAACTAAGAATTCAAGCAAACATAGAAAAATATTAAATGTTGGTTCAAGCTGGGTGGTAGACACAATGGTGTTCTCTTTTTTGTGTGTGGTTATCAAATGATCCTTTATTGAAATACTTTCCTTGTAGTTCTTAACTATCTGGCTATTCCACCACACCACTGTTGATGTCATGAGGGTGCTCTCTACTGACAATGCAGCCCACAGACTGGGCAATCCCCAGGATCTCTTTAATGTTTCCAGAGATGCTGGACTACCAAAGACAGTTGCATCTAGGCCTCTTCCAAGCCAAAAACAAAAAGACATTATTTTTTTTTCTATATTTTTCTGTTTGAAATATTTCCATAATAAAATCTTTTAATAACCATTAATCTTCCTCTATAATTTCTTATAAATGGCTAAATTTATTTAACTTCAGTACAAATACATGTCTTGAAGAGATTGTCCTTTATTCAAATTATAGTACGCAAACAGTTTTTCTTTTTGGGGGGGAGTAACAATAATTTAAAGAACGGGCTAGAATTTCACTGAATCAACACAAAATATTTAATTTTTTATGCCGTCACAAATTTTCATTATTAAAACTTGCTTAATTGGAATCTAAAACTAATTAGTATGATAAGGTAATATTGCTCGGAAAATACAATCCTCTGCTTTACTGATATTTTAGTTTCATTATTCTTTCCAGTGGTGGTTCAGTGGTAGAATTCTCGCCTTCCATGCGGGAGGCCCGGGCTCGATTCCCAGCCAATGCACCCCAAGCGCAGCCACCATCCGTCTGTCAGTGGTGGCTTGCAAGTTGCTATGATGCTAAGCAGGTTTCAGTGGGTTTTCCAGACTAAGACAGATTAAGAAGAAAGGCCTGGCAATCGACTTCCAAAGAATCTGCCAAAGAAAACCTCATGGATCACAATGGTCAGAATCTATTATGCAGAGGGTTGCCCATGAGATGGCAGCTAACAACAATTCTTTCCATAAGATTTGTTATTTAATAGTAACATTGCGAATACAACATGTACAAGTATTATCTTTTGTATACACTAAAATTACTGGCTCTCTTTACAAAGATCATCATTCTTAAGAGTTGTACTTACCACAACAGAAGTCTCTTAAATCCTAAGCATATTCACAGAAGAATATGATCTTAACAGAGTCCCAGTGGCGCAACGGTTAGGAGCTCAGTTGCTAATCAAAAGGTCAGCAGTCTGAATCCACCAGACACTCCTTGAAACCCTATGAGGCAGTTCTACTCTGTCCTATAAGGGTCACTATGAGTCAGAATCGACTCGACAGCAAAGGGTTTTTATTTGTTATGATCTTAATAAGCGGCATTTCATAAGAAAATAAGCTCTATTCATGACCCGCATATATTTAGGTATTTGCTGCTCTGATCATTGCAGTGCAACTTTGCACCTGCTCTCCAATTACCTGATGAAACACTTATTCTGAAGAATGACACATGAAAGTGATTTGCTTAGAAACGACACAATTCTGTCCTTCCTCAATAATAAAACTGGAAAAGACCCACAAAATAAGCTCCAACTGCCATTTTGGACCATCTTATGAATTTTTACTTTTACTACCATTCCTCCAATAGAAGGAAAATGACAAGGAACCCTCGTGTAAAAATTCCCTTAAATTCTACTATGCATTTCCACACTACATGTCACAGACTTGTTTCTATTAAACTTCAAAGAACATTTACTCAAATAGCTTGAATATAATACCCTTGTGGATGTGCTACAATAAAATAAAACTTAGCAAAAAGAGTAGGTTTGTTTTTTCCTCCAAATATCATACCTCATTTGCATGAATACTCTCATCTAGGTACTGAAAATGGCTTAATGGACATGTCTTAAATTCTCACATAATATGTATTATCCATTGCCAAAGGTAAGCACTATTCTGACTTCTATCACCACAGATTCATTTCGCCTTGAACTTTTATACATGGACTTAAAAAAAAAAAATCTGGCTTCTTTTGCAGGACAAGCTTATTTTTATGTATGTATTTTGGGGAAGCAGGAGTGGGCTGTTGTTGTTAGGTGCCATTAAGTTGGTTCTGACTCACAGCAACCCTACATACAACAGAATGAAACACTGCCCAGTCCTGTGCCATCTTCATAATTGTGCTATGTTTGAGCCCACTGTTGATTATTAATGGATATTTGTAGCTGTTTCTTCTCATTTTGAGTTGTGCCACATCAGCAAATGAAGGTCCCGAAAGCTTGACTCCTCCACATTATGAAGGTCGACTCTATTTTGAGGAGGCAGCTCTTCCCCAGTTGTATTTTGAGTGTCTTCCAACGTGAGGGGCTCATCTTCTGGTACTACATCAGACAATATTCCACTGCTATTCATAAGGTTTTCATTTGGCCAGTTTTTTTAAGAAGTAGATTGCCAGGTCTTTCCTCCTAGTCTGTCTTAGTCTGGAAGCTCTGCTGAAACCTGTCCACCAGGGGCAACCCTGCTGTTATTTGCAATACCAGTGACACAGTTTCCAGCATCACAGTAACATGCAAGCCACCATGATACAACAAACTGACAGACGAGTGATGGAGGGGTGGGTAGGGTGATGACAAGTGAGGATGAGGAAGATATGAGGTTAGTTTTTTTTCCTTTCATTTATATTTATTAAACACTTATTAAATGTGTCAGAGTCTACATTAGGCATAGAGACTACCAGGTGAAAAGAGCTTGGACCCTACACTTAAGGGACTCACAATCTAGAGGTGAGATAGTAAATGAGTCAAGGTGCAAGGAGAACGTAGGAAAGGAATGGCTCACTCTGCCTAGGGAGCTCATGGAAGGCTCCAGGAAAGATGTTCCAAAAGACTGAGCTGAAAATAAAATGCTGAGTTAGAAGACTTGCTAAATGTTGATAATCCACAGCTGAGTGAGGGATTAATGGAGGTTCCTTATATTATTCTACCTTTGTATTTGACAATATACAAAACAAAAAGAGTTGTTTTGTTTGTTTGTTTTTGTTTTAGTTTAAATTCTATCTTGAAGCATGAATAGGAGAAGCTGGCCAATAAGACAAGAGCATGCCAGACAGATAGAAACATTAAAAGCAACGGTGAGATGGAAAAGTACAGTGTTTTCAGGGAACCACAAGGCATTTGGGGAAGTGGTCAGAGTTAAGACTGAAAAACTAGGCAGGGGCTAGGTCAGTATGGTTCTTGCATTCCATACTAAGAAATCTGGGCTTTATCGTATAAGCAATGGAGAGCCACTGAAGAAACTGTAAGTAAGTGAATGATCTGATGAGACTTGTATTTTAGAATGATTTTTCAGATACCAGTACAGACACTAAATGAGACACTAAAGAAAAGTGGGAGGTTACTGAAGTAACACAGGCAAGAGAAAATGGTAGCCTAAATGGAAGTTGTGGTAGTAAAGATGAAGGGAACTTGAGTGTGAAAAATATTTTTTAATATGATTTATTAAAAATTATCCTGTTGTTCTTTGTCAACCAAGCTAAAAGCTTTAGCACAAAGGACAGCACTAGATAGCAAATGGTCAAACTGAATTCTGGTGAATAAACATTTAATTTTGCTATTTAAAACCTTTTCCACATGGCCTTGCAGCAATTAAAAATATTTCTCCATAATATTTTCCCCTCATAATTGGTTTCATTTCAATTAAATCAAGGGAATCTGAGTAATTGACTCAAAAGTGTTAATCCCTTCGCAGGCATTTCATGAGTTCCCATTGCTGTTGTTGTTCTCATCTTGGGAGTTTAGGTGCTCAGAATGGCAGTGACCACAGGGAGAGTTCCGCTGAGCACCATTTTGTAAACAAGTCAACAGCCAAAGTGCAACAAAAAAGATGAAAGTCTAAGCTAAAACTAAAAGTCAAAGTTTGAAGTTCACAGCATTTATTGGTGATTTTGATGTCTCAGTAGATTTTACAAAATATCCGTCTCCAAAGTAACTGGTACAAAACCAGTCTTTTTTTTTTTTACAAAAATTGATCTTTGGATAGCCTCAATACTTCATTTTTAGCTTTTATAAACATATAAAACAAGGAGACAAGTCTATTTCTAATCTTTTACTGTATTAGAGAATACAGATGATGCCAAACGAAATTGCCTAAATCCATTTAAATAATCATATAATGTGATCTGCTCTTTATTTCATTGGTTTCATGCCTTTGTTTGGCCACATCGCTAAAATAGAAGGGAAAAAAAAAACACTGTGATGTGAAATTTTCTATTTCCTCAGTTACAAATGTTGAACAAAGTGGAAACTCATTTATTCTTCCTTGAATATTTGAAGTTCAAACACTGCTATTTCTACTCCCTGTTCCTAGCACTGATAACTGCTGAAGTCAGGAAATCTCCTTAGAATTTGCCACCTCACGATGCTTAGGCACATCGACCTACTTAGCAGCTTAGTCTACTATTTTTTGCCTGATTGTTGTGACAGAAGGAAATAAAACTTTCACCTCAAAAAGATAAAAAAAGAAAAAGTTAAATCACAACTTTAGCATTCAATAGATCCTCCAAATACCTCGAGCGAACAGGATAAAGGAACAAGTGATCCTGGGTCGTGGATGTATGTGTCGATTCAGAGACTTAATGGAAAAAAGTCACATCAAGGACTTCTGCACACAATATTGTCATAGGCATCTAAAAAACTCTCACCCAGAGAACTGGAAAATAATCCAAGAGTAATAACATTCACAGCACCTTATGGTTTTGTGTGCTTCACACATCCTTAGTAAAGTACACCAGAGATAACATTTCCCAATCAAACAACAGTTTAAGGTGCAGGAAAAAATTATGTTAATGTTGTTTTTTATAAGCCAGATTTAATTTGGCAACATGTTTTATTACATGAAACAAGGGAGTTTTCAAGACTAACAGTCAAAGAAATACATCTACTGCTGCTAAGATTCTAGGGAATCTGCAAGTATTTATTGTACGTAGCAGAATGGCTTCCTACTGCCTTTGATCCCCATACAACTGTTCTTCTCCACCTCCATTCTTCAACACTTTTTTTTTTGTACTGACTGTTTAATGAGAAACTATTTGTTCTGTAAACCTTTGTCTCAGTCATCTAGTGCTGCTCCAACAGAAATACCACGAGTGGATGGCTTTACAAAGAGAAATTTATTCTCTCACAGTCCAGTAGGCTACAAATCCAAATTCAGGGCATCAGCTCCAGGGGAACGCTTTCTCCGTTGGCTCTGGAGGAAGGTCTGTGTCATCAATCTTCCTTTGGTCTGGGAGTTTCTCTGTGCAGGAACCTCAGGTCCAAAGGACACACTCTGCTCCCGGCACTGCTTTCTTGGTGGTATGAGGTTCCCCAACACTTTTTAAATTGTACTTTGGATGAAGGTTTACAGAACAGTTTCTCATTAAACAGTTAGTAAACATATTGTTTTATGACAATGGTTAACAACCCCATGACATACCAACACTGTCCCTTCTCCACCTTGGGTTCCCTATTGCCAGCTTTCTTGTCTCCTCCTGCCTTCTAGTCCTGGTCCCTGGACTGTTGTGCCCCATTAGCCTTGTTTTGTATTATGGGTCTGTCTAATCTCTGGCTGAAGGGTGAACCTCAGGAGTGACTTCATTACTGACCTAAAAGGGTGTCTGGGGGCCATACCCTAGGGGTTTCTCCAGTCTCTGTCAAGCCAGTAAGACTGGTCTTTTTTTTGTGAGTTAGAATTTCATTCTACATTTTTCTCCAGCTCTGTCCCAGACCCTCTGTTGTGATCTCTGTCAGAGCAGTCAGTGGTGGTAGCTGGGAACCATCTAGTTGTACTGGACTCAGTCTGGTGGAGGCCGTGGTAGTTGTGGTCCATTAGTCCTTTGGACTAATCTTTCCCTTGTGTCTTGCTGTCTTCATTTTCCCTTGCTCCTGAAGGGGTGAGACCAGTGGAGTATCTTAGATGGCTGCTCACAGGATTTTAAGACCCCAGACGCTACTCACCAAAGTAGAATGTAGAACACTGTCTATATAAACTATGTTATGCCAATTGAGCTAGATGTTCCCCAAGACCATGGTCCCCACAGCCCTCTGCTCAGCAATTTGGTCCCTCAGGGAGTTTGGATGTGCCTATGGAGCTTCCATGACCTTGCCTTGTACAAGTTGTGCTGGCTTCCCCAGTATTGTGTACTGTCTTACTCTTCACCAAAGTTACCACTTATTTATTGTCTATTTAGTATTTCTCCCTCCCAGACCCCTCCTCTCACTCATAACCAACCAAGATTGTTTCTGTGTGTAAACCTTTTCACGAATTTTTACAGTAGTGGTCTCATAAAATATTTGTCCTTTTGTGATTGACTTATTTTACTCAGCATAATGTCCTCCAGTTTCATCCATGTTATGAGATGCTTCACAGATTCATCATTGTTCTTTACTGTTGTATACTACTCCATCGTGTGTATGTACCATAGTTTGTTTATCCATTCGTCTGTTGATGGGCATCTAGGTTGTTTCCATCTTTTTGCTATTGTGACCAATGCTGCAATGAACATGGGTGTGCATATGTCTATTTGTGTGACAGCTCTTATTTCTCTAAGATATATTTCTAGGAGTGGGATTGCTGGATCATATGGCATTTCTATTTATAGCTTTCTAAGGAAGCACCATATCATTTTTCAAAATGGTTGTATCATTTTGCATTCCCATTAGCAGTACATAAGAGTTCCAGTCTCCCCACAGCCTCTCCAACATTTGTTATTTCCTGTTTTTATGATTCGTGCCAGTAATGCCAGGGTGAGATGGTACCTCATCGTGGTTTTGATTTGCATTTCCCTAATGGCTAGTGATCGTGAGCATTTCCTCATGTGTCTGTTGGACGCTTGTATAATGTCTTCTTTGGTGAAGTGTCTGTTCATTTCCTTTGCCTATTTTTTAATTGGAATATTTGTCTTTTTGTTGTAGAGGTGTTGAATTTTCTTGTAGATTTTAGAGATTAGAATTTTGTCTGATTTGTAATAGCCAAAAATTTTTTCCCAGTCTGTAGATTCTCTTTTTACTCTTGGTAAAGTCTTTTGATGAGCATAAGTGTTCAATTTTTAAGAACATCTCAGTTATCTAGCTTATCTTCTGGAGTTTGTGTGTTGTTGGTTATGGTTTGTATCCTGTTAATGCCGTGTATTAGGGCCTCTAGCACTGACCCTGTTTTTTCTTCTATGAACTTTATAGTTTTTGGCTTTATATTTAGGTCTTTGATCCATTTTGAATTACTTTTTGTATATGGTGTGAGGTATGGGTCCTGTTGCATTTTTTTGCAGATGGACATCCAGTTTTGCCAGCACCATTTGTTAAAAACACTGCTGTTCCCCATTTGATGGACTTTGGGCCCTTGGTGAAGATCAGGTGACTGTAGGTGGATGGATTTACATCTGAGTTCTCAATTCCATTCCATTGGTCAATGTATCTGTCATTGTACCAGTACCAGGCTGTTTTAACTACCGTAGCTGTACAGTAGGTTCTGATGTCAGGTACTGCCAGTCCTCCTACTTTATTTTTCTTCTTCAATAGTGCTTTACTTATCCAGGGCCTCTTCTCTTTCCATAGAAAGTTAATGATTAGTTTTTCAATCTCTTTGAAGAATGTTGTTGGTATTTGGATCAGGATTGCATTGTATTTATAAATTGCTTTGGGTAGAATTATCATTTTCACAACATTGAGTCTACCTATCCGTGCGCATGGTATGTTTTTCCATTTATGTGGATCTCTTTTGGTTTCTTGAAGTAGTGTTTTGCAGTTTTCTTCACATAGGTCTTTTACATCCCTGGTTAGATTTATTCCTAAGTATTTGATTTTTTTAGGGGCTATTATAAATGGTATTGTTTTCCTGATTTCCTTTTCATCATTCTCTTTACTGGTGTATAGGAATCCAACTGATTTTTGTGTGTTTACCTTGCATCCTGCTACTCTGCTGAATCTTTCTGTTACTTCCAGTAGTTTTCTCGTGGAGTCTTTAGGGTTTTCTATGTATAGTATCATATCCTTTGCAAATAGGGACAGTTTAACTTCTTCATTACCAATCTGAATGCCCTTTATTTCTTTTTCTTGCCTTATTGCTCTAGCTAGGACTTCCAGCACAATGTTAAATAGGAGTGGTGATAAACGGCATCCTTGTCTTGTTCCTGTTCTCAAGGGGTATGTTTTCAGCCTCTCTCCATTAAGAATGATGTTGGAAAGATGGCACTCTAGGCAGAAACACCACGCCGTCCCTCCACAGCAAAGATCCGAAAAACTAAGCCTAACAGAGAATCAACAATCCTGAAACCCTAGAACACCAAATGAAGAGATAAAGAACTCAGCCAAACACCAAACGGAGTGAGAATACTAAAAGAGAACGGAGAGCGAGGAGAGACTCAGGCCGAGATTCCTTACCAGCTAACGCAGTGCGGATCCACCATCTTGGATTCCTATCGGAGACCAGCGAACGGGAGAGCAGCCTTGCAGAGCATCTGGTCGGAGACAGAACAACCAGTAAACTGCGGTGCGTGCTCTCCCACCACCCACCCCTCTCCGCCTCAGCTGGGGATCCCTTGCTTTCCATGGCCAGGGTCCCTGGGCTGGGGGGCGCCGGTGCTTGGATTCCGCGCGCCTGGGCTGGTGGCTTTCTGGGAGCCATTTGCTGGCAGCTAGCGAACCTTTTTCTGCCGCCTCCCCCTCCTTTTGCCTGGGTGCCTGGTTCCGAGTGCCGTCTCTGCTCTCTCCTGCGGGGCTGTAGGGCTGCGTTCGGGCGTGTGGCTGTTTCTAGGTCTGGGCTCCCGCGCGGGTGGGATCCCGGGGCCTTTGTTCGTTGGCCCCTCTGCTTCCCGTGGTCATGGTCTCTTAACCCCGAGACTACCGGCTTCTTGGAATTCGCGCCCCTGAGTGGGGGCTCTCTGGGTCCCATTTGTAGGCACTGACTGCTGGTGTTGCCCTTTCTTTTTTTTTTTTTTTCAATTTTATTTTTCTTCATTTTTTGATTAGTTTTGTCATCTTTTACCTCTTTTTCCCTTTTGTCTTTCTTCATTGCTTAATTTCTCGTCTCTCTATCTCTTCCTTCTCTTTCTGATCCCTGAATACCAGGCAATGTATGCCTCTGTACCTTCTGGCCAGGCTGAGCTGTGAAAATTGAGACCGACTCCCCCAGACCTCATAGCTGCATTGGTGGGATCCCTGGGAACTTTGCAGTTCTTTAACTTTTCTGATTTTTATTTGGTCATTCTTTCCTTTTCTTTCTCTTCCCCCTTCTGGTTTCCTCCATCCCATAGTCTCTCATCTGTACATTCCAACGACAAGCTCCCCTAGCATTCTTTTATGTTTGTACGCTTTTTGCTCCTCCTCCTCTCTCCTCTCTCCCATATCCAGCTTAGCTTCACACATAACCATCTTCCCGCTGCACCCTACCTACCGGCACCGTGCACTAGACATCACACCACCAAGCGGTGCAGGCACGCCCTATTGGAACCTGCCCAGCACTGACTACCAACCGTCCTGGTGGCTGCGGTGAGTGCCACAAGCAACCCGTCCCAGTGGCTCCTCCTCAGCTAGATCTGCCCAGCTGTACAACAAGAACGAAACAAACAAACAAAAAAAAATCTACAATCAATAAACAAGAGAAATATCTACTGAATGCCCCGAAAACAGCAAACAATATCAAAACATTTACAAAAACAAGACAAGATGGCTCCAATAGGTGTCCAAATTAAAACACCAGATAACTCTCCTGTGGAAGAAAATGCACTAGAAGTACCTGATAGGGAACTCAAATCACTAATACTCGGAATTTTCCAAGAACTGAGGCAAAAAGCTGACAAACATGAGGAAAAAATAGACAAATTTATGGAAAATACAGACAAAAAATTGGAAGAATTCAGGAAGATGATGCAGGAACAAAATGCCAAAATAAATTCACAACTCGAAATTATACAAAAACAACAATTAGAAATCCAAAAGATAAACAACAAGATTTCAGAAATGGACAGTGTCATAGAAGGGCTCAGAAGTAGATTTGAAACCATGGAAGACAGGATCAGTGGAACTGAAGACAAACACTTGGATACAACTCTGTTTCAGGAAAACTCAGAAAAAAGAACAAAGAAAAATGAAGAGACCCTGAGAGTTATGTGGGACACAATTAAAAGCAAAAACTTACGAGTGATTGGCATACTAGAACAGGGGGAGAAAACAGAAAACACAGAGAGGATCATTGACGAACTGCTGACAGAAAACTTTCCCAATATCATGAAAAATGAAAAGCTGGCCATCCAAGAAGCTCAACGAACCCAATATAGAAGAGACCCCAAAAGAAAATCACCAAGACATATCATATTCACACTCGCTAAAACTAAACACAAACAAAGAATCCTGAGAGCAGCTCGTGAAAAACAAGAAGTCACATACAGAGGAGAAACAATAAGACTAAGCTCAGATTATTCAGCAGAAACCATGCAGGCAAGAAGGCAATGGGATGACATATATAAAATCTTGAAAGAAAAAAATTGTCAGCAAAGAATAATATATCCTGCAAAACTCTCATTCAGATTTGATGGTGAAATTAGGTCATTTCCAGATAAACAGAAACTAAAGGAATATGCAAAAGTCAAACCAAACTTACAAGAATTATTAAAGGGAGTTCTTCGATCTGAGGACAAACAGCTTCAGCCCTCAGGCAGCACCTAGGACCTAGGACGCAGGTTCACATGAACCAGATACCATTCTAGGAACTGAACTACAGAGGACTTTCCAAAAACAAAAGATATACAACAGGGAATCAGAGAAATCAATCAAAGGATGACAACAACATCAAAACAATGAAAGAGGGAACAAACGGCATAGGTATAGAACCTTCTAAAGGAGAGGAAGGCAAGGCGATACCAAGTAACGGTAGACTGCTTCAAAATTATAAAGATAAGGGTAAAATTCATGGTAACCACAAAAAAAGTTAACAAACCAACTCATAAAAATAAAGACGAAAAACATAAAGTCTCAACAAAAACAAAACCTACAAAAACAAAAGAAATGAACACAAAATCCACAAACAAAAGTAACTCAGCACAAGAGAGTAAGAAGAACAAAGAAAACTTCAGCATCACAAAAAAAAGCACTACAAAATGACAGCAACAAACTCAACATCTGTCAATAATTACACTGAACGTAAATGGACTCAATGCACCCATAAAGAGACGGAGAGTGGCAGAATGGATAAGAAAACAGGATCCATCAATTTGCTGTCTACAAGAGACACACCTTAGAAACAAAGATGTGAATTTATTAAAAATCAAAGGTTGGAAAAAAATATATCAAGCTAACAACTATCAAAAAAGAGCAGGAGTGGCAATTCTAATCTCAGATAAAATAGACTTTAAAACAAAATCTACCATAAAAAACAAAGAAGGACACTATATAATGATTAAGGGGATGATCCATCATGAAGACATAACCATAATAAATATCTATGCACCCAATCACAGGGCTCCAAAATACATAAAAAAAACTCTAACAACACTGAAAAGAGAAATTGACAGTTCCACAATAATAGTAGGAGACTTCAACACACCACTCTCAGTAAAGGACAGAACAACTAAAAAGAAACTCAGCAAAGATACAGAAGACCTAAAGGACACAATCAGCCAACTGGACCTCATAGACATATATAGAACAATCCATCCAACCGCTGCAAAGTACACATGCTTTTCCAATGCACATGGAACGTTCTCCAGAATAGACCACATCTTAGGCCACAGAGCAATCCTCAACAAGATCCAAAATGCTGAGATAATTCACAGTATCTTCTCTGACCACAATGCCATCAAGGTAGAAATTAACACTAGAAAGAGCAAGGAAAAAAAATCAAACACATGGAAACTGAATAATAATCTGCTTACACATTAATGGGTAATAGAAGAAATCAGAGATGGAATTAAAAAATTCCTAGAATCAAATGAAAATGAAAACACATCATACCAAAACCTTTGGGACACAGCAAGGCAGTCCTCAGAGGACAATTTATAGCAATAGATGCACATATCAAAAAAGAAGAAAGGGACAAAATCAAAACATTAACTACAGAACTCAAACAAATAGAAAGAGAACAACAAAAAAAGCCTACAACCACCGGAAGAAAGGAAATAGTAAAGATCAGAGCAGAAATAAATGAAATAGAGAACAGAAAAACAATAGAAAGAATCAACAAAACCAAAAGCTGGTTCTTTGAAAGAATCAACAAAATCGACAAACCACTGGCCAGACTGACAAAAGAAAAACAGCAGAGGGCACAAATAACCCAAATAAGAAATGAAATGGGGGACATTACAACAGACCCAACTGAAATAAAAAGGATTATAACAGAATATTATGAAAAACTATATTCCAACAAATTTGAAAACCTAGAGGAAATGAATAAATTTCTAGAAACATAAGGCCTACCCAAACTACAACAAAGTGATATTGAAAATCTGAACAGACCCATAACAAGAGAAGAGATTGAAAAGGTAATAAAAAAAACTCCCAACCAAAAAAAGCCCTGGCCCAGATGGCTTCACTGGAGAATTCTACAAAACATTTACAGAAGAGCTCGTACCAGTTCTACTCAAGTTATTTCAGAGCATAGAAGAGGAAGCAACACTTCCAAATTCATTCTATGAAGCCAGCATAACGCTGATACCAAAACCAGGCAAAGACATCACAAACAAAGAAAATTACAGACCAATATCTCTCATGAATATAGATGCAAAAATTCTGAACAAAATTCTAGCCAATAGAATTCAGTATCATATCAAAAAAATAATACACCACGACCAAGTAGGATTCATACCAGGTATGCAAGGATGGTTTAACATTAGAAAATCCATCAACGTAATCCACCACATAAATAAAAGGAAAGAAAAAAACCACATGATCATCTCAATTGATGCAGAAAAGGCATTTGACAAAGTCCAACACACATTCCTGATAAAAGATCTCAATAAAATAGGTATAGAAGGGAAATTTCTCAACATAATAAAGGGCATCTATGCAAAACCAACAGCCAACATCATTCTTAATGGAGAGAGGCTGAAAACATTCCCCTTGAAAACAGGAACAAGACAAGGATGCCCTTTATCACCACTCCTATTTAACATTGTGCTGGAAGTTCTAGCTAGAGCAGTAAGACAAGAGAAAGAAATAAAGGGCATCCAAATTGGTAATGAAGAAGTTAAACTCTCCCTGTTTGCAGATGATATGACACTATACATAGAAAACCCTAAAGACTCCACGAGAAATTTACTGGAACTAATAGAAAGATTCAGCAGAGTAGCAGGATACAAGATAAACATTCAAAAATCAGTTGGATTCCTATACACCAGTAAAGAGAACGATGAAAAGGAGATCAGGAAATCAATACCATTTTCAATAGCCCCTAAAAAGATAAAATACTTAGGAATAAATCTGACCAGGAATATAAAAGACCTATACAAAGAAAACTACAAAACACTGCTGCATGAAATCCAAAGGGATCTACATAAATGGAAAAACATACCATGCTCATGGATAGGGAGACTCAACATTGTGAAAATGGCAATTCTACCTAAAGCAATCTACAAATACAATGCAATCCCGATACAAATACCAACAACATTCTTCAAAGAGATGGAAAAACTAATTATTAACTTTATATGGAAAGGGAAGAAACCCCGAATAAGTAAAGCACTACTGAAGAAGAAGAAAGTTGGAGGACTCACACTACCTGACTTGAGAACCTACTATACAGCTACAGTAGTCAAAACAGCCTGGTACTGGTACAACAACAGAGACATTGACCAATGGAACAGAATTGAGAACTCAGATGTAAATCCATCCACCTACGGTCACCTGATTTTTGACAAGGGCCCAAAATACATCAAATGGGGAAAAGACATTCTTTTTAACAAATGGTGCTGGCAAAACTGGATATCCATTTGTAGAAAAATGAAACAGGACCCATACCTCACACCATATACAAAAACTACTTCAAAATGGATCAAAGACCTGAATATAAAGCCTCAAACTATAAAATTCATAGAAGAAAAAATAGGACCAACACTTCAGGCCTTAATACATGGCATTAACAGGATACAAACCATAAACATCAACACCAAAAACCCAACAGATAAACTAGATAACTGGGATCTTCTAAAAATCAAACATCTATGCTCTTCAAAAGATTTCACCAAAAGAGTTAAAAGAGAACCTACAGACTGGGAAAAAATTTTTGGACAGTACAAGTCAGACAAAGGTCTAATCTCCATAATCTACAAGAAAATCCAACACCTCTACAACAAAAAGACAACCAATCCTATCAAAAAATGGGCAAAGGAAATGAACAGACACTTCACCAAGGAAGACATTCAAATGGCCAACAGACACATGAGGAAATGCTCGCGATCACTAGCCATTAGAGAAATGCAAATTAAAACCACAATGAGATACCATCTCACCCCGGCATTACTGGCACGAATCAAAAACACTGGAAATAACAAATGTTGGAGGGGCTGCGGGGAGACGGGAACTCTTATACACTGCTGGTGGGAATGCAAAATGATACAACCATTTTGGAAAATGATATGGCGTTTCCTCAGAAAGCTAGAAATAGACATACCATTCGATCCAGCAATCCCACTCCTAGGAATATATCCTAGAGAAATAAGAGTCATCACTCGAATAGACATATGCACACCTATGTTCATGGCAGCATTATTCACAATAGCAAAACGATGGAAACAACCTCGATGTCCATCAACAGATGAATGGATACACAAACTATGGTACATACACACAATGGAGTACTATGCAACGAGAAAGAACAACAATGAATCTGTGAACCATCTCATAACATGGATGAAACTGGAGGACATCATGCTGAGTGAAATAAGTCAATCACAAAAGGACAAATATTGTATGAGACCTCTATTGTAAAAACCCATGAAAAAATTCACATGCAAAATGTAACAATCCTTGTTGGTTACCAGGGATGGGGGGGGGAATACTAAATAGGTGATAGGTAAGTGGTAATTTGGGTGTGAGGTGAGATAGTACATAGTACAGGGGAAACTAACACAACCTGCACAAGGAAAGGTCATGGAGGCCCTATAGACACATCCAAACCCCCCAAGGGACTGAGTTGTTGGACGGAGGGCTCTGGGGACCATGATCTCGGGGAACATCTAGCTCAATTGGCATGACACTACTTACAAAGATAATGCTCTACATTCTACCTTGGTGAGTAGTGTCTGGGGTCTTAAAAGCCTATGAGCGGCCATCTAAGATACTCCACTGATCTCATCCCTTCGGGAACAAGGGAGAACGAAGAGAACAGGATACAAGGAAAAGATTAGTCCGAAGGACTAATGGTCCACAGCTACCAAGGCCTCCACGGGACTGAGTCCAGTACAGCTGGATGGTGCCCGGCTACCACCAATGACTCCTCTGACCAGGATCACAACAGAGGGTTCTGGGAAGAGCTGGAGAAGGATGTAGAGCATAATTTTAACTCCCCCCAAAAAAAAGAAAAGAAGACCAGATTTACTGGCCTAAAGGAGACTGGAGAAACCTCAAGAGTGTGGCCCCCAGACACCCTTTCAGCTCAGAGGTGAAGTTACCTTCGAGGTTCGATGTTAAGCCTGGGAATGGACAGCCCAGTAAAACTAAATGGGACTAACGAGGTACAGGAGTCCGGTGACAAGGGCCAGAAGGCAGAGGGAGAGTAGGAAACTGATGATAAGGAACACAAATTGAATAAGGACACTGTCGATGTATTGTGAGATTGTTGACCACTGCTATAGGGCAACATTTGTAGTAACTATTAAATGGGAGGCTGTTTTGTCCTGTAAGCCTTCATCTTGGGCGAGAATGGCAGCACAATTGGAAGAGCATAGTCAATATCACTTAAATGTGTAAGTAAAAAGTTTTGAAATGGTGTTTAAATAAAATAAAATAAAATAAAAATAAACAAATGAGACTAAAGAGGTACAATAGTCCACTGACAAGGTCCAGAAGACAGAAGGGGACAAGGAAGCCCCCTGGTGATAGGGAACACAAGGTGGAGTAAGGATATTCTTGATGTGCTGTGAGATTGTTAACCATTGTCATAGGGCAACATGTGTAGTAACTGTTAAATGAAAAACTATTTTGTTCTGTAAGCCTTCATCTTAAGTGAGAATAACAGCACAGTTGGAAGAGTGTAGTCAATGTCACTGAACTGTGAATGTAGAAATTTTTGAAACGGTGTATCTTTGGCCATCTGTAATTTTCATAAAAAAAAAAAAAAGGTTGAGAATTTAGAGGCTTAATACGTTGTGGGGTTGTTAACCAATGTCATAGAACAACATGTGTACTACTATTTCATGAGAAACTATTTGCTCTGTAAGCTTTCACCTGAAGTACAATAAAAAAAAAAAAAAAAAAAAAAGAATGATGTTGGCCACTGGTTTTGCATAGATGCCTGTCCTAGTCACCTAGTGCTGCTCTAACAGAAACACCACTAGTAGATGGCTTTAACAAAGAGAAATTTATTCTCTTACAGTCTAGTAGGCTACAAGTCCAAAATCAGGGCATTGGCTCCAGGGGAAGACTTTCTCTCTCTGTTGGCTCTGGAGAAAGGTCCTTGTGATGCATCAGTCTTCCCTTGGTCTGTGAGCATCTCTGCACAGGAACCTCAGGTGCAAGAGACGCACTCTGCTCCTGGCACTGCTTTCTTCGTGGTATGAGGTTCCATCAAGTCAGTACAGACTCATAGCGACCCTATGTACAATAACACTGCCCAGTCTCATGCCATTCTCACAATCATTGCTATGTTTGAGCTCATTGTTTTATCCACTGTGTCAATCCATCTCATTGAGGGTCTTCTTCTTTTTTGTTGACCCTCTACTTTACCAAGCATGATGCCCTCCTCCAGGGACTGGTCCCTTCTAATATCATGTCCAACACCAAATATCATTGTGGAGAATCACATGACAATATGTATTTCCTACCTTCGTCTTGTTCAAGAACTTCAGATGACTGTATCTGTCTTAGGCTGGGTTCTGTAGAGAAGAAAAACCAGTAACGTGTATAAATATATATAGATAGATAGATTTATATCAAGGAAACAGCTCACTTGATTGTAGAGGCTAGAAGGTCCCAAGTCTGTGGATCAGGGTAGAGGCCTTTCCCAAGTCACGCAGCTGCAGAAGCTGGCAAGCCCAAGATCGGCAGGTCGGACAGCAGGGCTCCCACTCACAGGCAGTGAAGGCTGACGAATTCCGAGATCAGCAGGCAAGACCACAAAGTTTCCCCTGATTCACGTAGCTGCAGGGGCTGGCGAACCCAAGATTGGCAGGTCAGAGAGCAAGGCACCACTCACAGGCTGTGAAGATCGATGAATCAAGTCCCAAGAACCAGAGATGAGATGACTGGAGGCAGCCACAGGATCCAGCAGAGCAAAAAGCCAGAACGCCTGCTTGTATTCAGATGCAGGCCACACCCCCAAGGAGACTCCCTTTCATCTGACTGGCTACTCACAGTATATTCAATCATGGGAGTGATCACATTAAAACACTGAGAATCATGGCCCAGCCAAGTTGACACACAATCTTAACTATCACAATGCCCTTTATTATGTTAAGAAATTTCCCTTCTATATCTATTTTATTGAGAGCTTTTATCAGGAATGGGTGTTGGACTTTGTCGAATGCCTTTTCTGCATCAATTGAGATGATCATGGGATTCTTTTCCTTCCTTTTATTTATGTGGTGGATTACACTGATTGATTTTGTAGTGTTGAACCATCCTTGCATACCTGGTATGAATCCTACTTGGTCGTGGTGTATTATTTTTTTGATATGATGCTGAATTCTACTGGGTAGAATTTTGTTGAAAATTTTTGCATCTATATTTATGAGAGATATTGGCCTGTAATTTCCTTTTTTTGTGGCATCTTTGCCTGATTTTGGTATCAGGGTTATGCTGGCTTCACAGAACGAATTCAGAAGTGAAGCCATCTGAGCCAGGGCTTTTTTTTGGTTGGGATTTTTTTTTATTATTATTACCTTTCAATCTCTTCTCTTGTTATGGGTCTGTTCAGATTTTCAATATCACTTCGTCTTAGTTTGGGTAGGTAGTCTGTTTCTAGAAATGTATCCATTTCCTCTAGGTTTTCAAATTTGTTGGAGTATAGTTCTTCATAATACTTCGTTATGATCCTTTTTATTTCAGTTGGGTCTGTTGTAATGTCCCCTATTTCATTTCTTATTTGGGTTATTTGTATCCTTTCCTGTTCTTCTTTTGTCAGTCTGGCCAGCAGTTTGTCAATTTTGTCGATCCTTTCAAAGAACCAACTTTTGGTTTTGTTGATTCTTTCTATTGTTCTTCTAGCTCTATTTCATTTATTTCTGCTCTGATTTTTATTATTTCCTTTCTTTTGGTGGCTGTGGGATTCTTTTTTTGCTGTTCTCTATTTGTTTGAGTTGTGTAGCTAATGTTTTCATTTTGCCCCTTTTTTTTTTTTTTGATGTGTGCATCTACTACTATAAATTGTCCTCTGAGGACTGCCTTTGCTGTGTCCCAAAGGTTTTGGTATGATGTGTTTTCATTCTCGTTTGATTCTAGGAATTTGTTGGTTCCCTCTCTAATTTCTTCTATTACCCAGTGGTTTGTAAGCAGGGTGTTATTCAGTTTCCATGTAATTGATTTTTTTTTCCTTGCTCTTCCTGTTGTTAATTTCTACCTTGATGGCCTTGTGGTCAGAGAAGATACTTGTATTATCTCAATGTTTTGGATTTTGTTGAGGGTTGCTCTGTGGCCTAAGATGTGGTCTATTCTGGAGAACATTCCATGTGTGTTGGAAAAGAATGCATACTTTGCAGCTGTTGGGTAGAGTGTTCTATAAATGTCTATGAAGTCAAGTAGGCTGATTGTGCCCTTTAGGTCTTCTGTATCTTTGTTGAGTTTCTTTCTAGATGTTCTGTCCTTTACTGAAAGTGGTGTGTTAAAGTCTCCTACTATTATTGTGGAACTGTCAATTTCTCCTTTCAGTGCTGTTTTATGTATTTTGGAGCCATGTCATTGGGTGCTTAAATGTTTATTATGGTTATGTCTTCATGATGGATCATCCCCTTAATCATTATATAGTGTCCTTTGTCTTTTATGGTGGATTTTGTTTTAAAGTCTATTTTACCTGAGATTAATATTGCCACTCCTGCTCTTTTTTGGTGGCTGTTTGCTTGATATCTTTTTTCCATCCTTTGATTTTTAATAAATTTACATCTTTGTTTCTAAGGTTTGTCTCTTATAGACAGCATATTAATGGATCCTGTTTTTTTATCCATTCTGTCACTCTCTCTTTATGGGTGCATTTAGGCCATTTACATTCAGTGTAATTATTGATAGGTATGAGTTTATTGCCATCATTTTGTAGTGCTTATTTTGTGTCCACCTCCATTCTTAGCCCTTCCTATAGAAATAAGGGGACAGTCTAAAAGAATTAACTCCCAGATCTGCCTCTGAAAAGCACCTCTGTTTTCTGCACCAAACTCCTTGCTGTCGAGTCAATTCTGACTCATAGCAACCCTACAGGACAGAGTAGAACTCGATGGCAATGAGTTGTTTTTTTTAAAATAAGGTTTCCAGGGAGCAGCTGGTAGATTTGAACTGCCAAGCTTTTGGTTAGCAGCCGAGCTTTTAACAACTGCGCCACCAGGGCTACTATTTTTTGCACATCTGTAGGCATTTGGTGGCACAGCGGTTAAGCATTTGGCTGCAAACCAAAAGGTCGGCAGTTCAAATCCACCACCACTCCTTTGAAACCTTATAGGGCAGTTCTACTCTGTCCTGTAAGGGTGCTATGAGTTGGAAATGACTTGACCCCAACGAGTTTTGTTTTGTTTTATAGGTATTTTAGGAGCCTAGTGGCCCAGTAGTCAAGTGCTTGGCTGCTAACCAAAAGGTCTGTAGTTCAAATCCACCAGCCACTCCACAGGGGAAAGATGTGGCAGTCTGTTTCCGTAAAGATTTACAGCCTTGCAAACCCTGTAGGGTACATCTGCTCTGTCCTCTAGGTTCACCAAGAGTCAGAACCAACTCGATGGCGATGGGTTTGGTTTGGGTTTCTTGAGTGGTGCAACGGTTAACACTCGGCTGCCAAATGAAAGGTTGGCAGTCCGAACCAACCCAGTGGCTCCGCCAGAGAAAGACCTGGCGATCTGCTCCCATACAGATTACAGCCTGGAAAACCCTATGGGGCAGTTCTACTCTGTCACATGGGGTCGCTATGAGTCAGAATTGACTCCATGGCCCCCAACAACAACATAAACATTTAGGAGTCCTTGGGTGGTGCGAAGAGTTAAACACTGGGCTACTAACCAGAATGCCTGCAATTCAAACCCACCCAGAGGCACCTCAAAAGAAGGGTCTGGTGATCTGTTTCCAAAAGGTCATATCCATGAAAACCCTATGGAGAGCAGTTCTACTCTGAAACACTTGGTGTCATCATGAGTAAGAATCAAGGGCAATTCGTTTGGTTTTTGTTTTGGATAGGCATTTAACAACAACAATGTTACCATTTATGTCACATTTTATAGTTCAAAAATAATCTATTTTAGATATAATAGAGCAGATATTATTATTCCTATTTTACTACTGATGGCACTGAGGAAGAAAATGGTTGAATAATTGCCTAAAGTCAAGTTTCAAGGAACATGGGGAAGTCAGAGTTGGAACCCTGATATTCTAGCTCATAATATGGTGCTAGTGACAAAATAAATAATAATACTAGTGATGATAACCTAGAGAATAAAGAAAATATCCATTAGTCAATACTGATATAATTAATGAATAAATAAATAAATGAAAGAAAAGGGACAGCCCTTTCTTACAGTAGAATTTCTATTAATAAATATAGAAGGAATAATGAAAATGGAAAATAGCCATTTGGCAAACACCAGAACAATAATTTTTGCAGGCAGGAATCATCAATGGATGCTAAAATTAGTGGGCAAGAGAGTATAATGAGAAATAGGATATTTGCATAGCCTCAAAATATCTCCCCGCACGGTACTTATTAATTACAAAGGGAAAAATCTTTAACTTTACAATGGATAAACCTGACACCACCTTAGCCAAATGGTCAAGGTTAACATCACCAGAAATAAGACATAACAACCGTGTTTATCTCCTGAGATGATGCACCGAGAAAGACCAAACATCTCTTCTGTCTTCAAGAGACATTCTACAAAATAATAGCCAGTACTCTTTAAAAAAAAGTGTCAAGGTCATGAAAGACAAAGAAAGACCAAGGGACCTGTTCCAGATTGAAGGAGACATGATACTGCAACATGGGATCCTAGATGAGATCTTGAACCAGAAAAAGGGCAGTGGGACACTTGGCAAAATTTGAATGAGGTCTGTACATTAAGTAATAATATTGTGTCAATGCCAATTTCCTGGTTTTGATCATTATACTAGGTTGTTGTTGTGTGCTATAGAGTTGATTCCAACTCATAGCGACCCTATATGACAGAGTAGAACTGCCCCATAGGGTTTCCTAGGCTGTAATCTTTATGGGAAAAAGCCCTGGTGGCACAATGGTTAAAAGCTTGGCTGCTAACCGAAAGGTTGGCAGGTGGTTCAAACCCACCAAGCAGCTCCAGAGGAGAAAAGACCTGGTGATCTGCTTCAGTAAACATTTCAGCCTAGGAAACCCTATGAAGCAGTTCTACTCTGTCATATGGGGTCTCTATGAGTCAGAATTAAATCAAGGGCACCTAATAACAACAACAATCTTTACAGGAGATCACCAGGCCTTTTCTCCTCTGGAGCTGCTGGGTGGGTTCAAACCCCCAACCTTTCAGTTAGCATCTGAGCTCTTAACTACTGCGATATGTAAATGCTAATATTTGCTGAAGTTGGGTAAAAGGTATACAGGAACTCCTTTACTATTTTTGCAACTTTTTCTGTAAGTATGAAATTATTTCAATATAAGAAGTTAAAAAAAGATGATGCTGTTGGTCCTTATAATTAAAACTACACCATGTGGAACTTGCATATTCTTTTTTCAAGCATGTAAATTTTGTTTCCTCAATAAGCTCCAATGAAGGATTAAACATTCTCAAATTATTTTAAAGTTTTAAAAAGAAGAGTGTAAGTAGTCATAGTCAAGTAAAATCTGCTTATTTTCCCTTCATTAATGATCAGTGACTTAAAATATACCACTTTTTAGAATAAAAGATTTACTATTTTAAAAGAACCTAACTAAAGTTAATTACAATGAAACTAGTGTAGACTTGAATATTGTGGAAAAAAATTCCTAGCCAAAGATGCATTGTCATAAAGCCCCTAAACTCTATAAGGAGCCCTGGTGTGCAATGGCTAAGCGCTTGGCTACTAACCAAAAAGGTTAGCAGTTCAAACCACCAGATGGTCTTTGGGAGAAAAGACCTGGTGATCTGCTCCTGTAAATATTACAGCTTAACAAACAAACAAACAAACAAAAAAAAAAAAAACAAAACAGAAAATAGCAAATGTTGGAGAGGCTGCAGGGAGATTGGAACTCTTACGCACTGCTGGTGGGAATGTAAAATGGTACAACCATTTTGGAAGATGACACGTGCTTCCTTCAAAAGCTAGAAATAGAAATACCATACAATCTAGCAAACCCACTCCTAGGAATACATCCTAGAGAAATAAGAACTGTTCACATCCATGTTCACTGCAGCATTATTCACAACAGCAAAAAGATGGAAACAACCTAAGTGCCCATCAACAGATGAATGGATAAACAAACTATGGTACGTACACACAATGGAATATTATGTAACAATAAAGCACTATGATGAATCTGTGAAATATCTCACAACATGGATGAATCTGGAGAGCATCATGCTGAGTGAAATAAGTCAATCAAAAAAGGACAAATACTGTATGAGACCACTATCATAAAAACTCATGAAAAGGTTTGCAAACAGAAAGAAAATGTTTGATGGTTAAAAGGGAGGGGAGGGGAGAGGTGGGGAGGAGAAAACACTAACTAGACAATAGATAAGTGGTAACTTTGGTGAAGGGTAAGACAGTACATAAAACTGGGGAAGTCAGCACAACTTGACCAAGGCAAAATCATAGAAGCTTCATAGACACATCCAAACTCCCTGAGGGACCAAATTACTAGGCTGAGGGCTGGGGACTACGGTCTCTAGCTCGACTGGCATAAAATAGCTTATAAAGAAAATGTTCTACATCCTACTTTGGTGAGAAGCATCTGGAGTCTTAAAAGCTTGTCAGTGGCCATCTAAGATACTCCACTGATCCCACCCCATCTGAAGCAAGGGAGAATGAAGAGAACCAAAGGTACAAGGGAAAGATTAGTCCAAAGGACTAATGGCCACAACTACCACAGCCTCTAACCAGACTGAGTCCAGCATAACTAGATGGTACCTGGCTACCACCACTGACCGCTCTGACAGGGATCACAATGGAGGGCCCTGGACAGAGCTGGTGAAAAATGTAGAACAAAATTCTAACTCACAAAAAAATCAAGACTTACTTGTCAGACAGAGACTGGAGAAACCCCAAGAGTATGGCCTCTGGACACCCTTTTAACTCAGTACTGAAGTCACTCCTGAGGTTCACCCTTCGGCCAAAGATTAGACAAGCCTGCAAAACAAAACAAGACTAAAGGGGCACACCAGCCCAGGGGCAAAGACTAGAAGGCAGGAGGGGACAAGAAAGCTGGTAATAGGGAACCCAAGGTCAAGAAGGGGAGAGTGCTGACATGTCGTGGGATGGCAACCAATGTTGCAAAACAATATGTGTAGTAATTGTTTAATGAGAAACTAATTTGTTCTGTAAACCTTCATCAAAAGCCCCCCCACCAAAAAAAAGAAAAGATTACAGCCTAGGAAACCCCATGTACATTTCTACTCTGTTCTATAGGGTTGCTATGAGTCAAACTCGACTAAAAGGCAAACAATAACAACAACAACTAAATTCTACAGCTCTTAATAACAGAAGGAATCAAGAGAGATGTCTGGTAATTTGCTATGACTAAGCGTCTCATTCCATGTAATTTGATAGAAGGGTAAGTAGGGTTCAAATTAAATGAAGAACTAATTTATTACTGTAAAAAAAAAAAGAGAGAAGTAAGGAAACTATTTTTTTAAGATTTGCACTGCAAAATATTTGTAAGACTGTGGTATCTACAATGCTTTGTTTTGGGGTTCTGACACCGATGATAAAATATATCACAGATAACTAGTGAGCTACATAGTGGTACAAACTTTCAATACACCCAAGAGGAGTTAACCAGAATTTACCTCCAAAGAGGCATATTTTCTTCCAAACTATAAATCTAGTAAACTAAATGGGAGCTCTGAAAATAAAGACACAGTCTATAAAATCTGGCACATACGTTTGACTCTAAGACATTAGTAAATAAAAAAAGAGGAATAAGAAGGGGACTTGGCTTATAATTGTCAAAACTACTCTCCATGCAGTAGCTAATACTCCTTCAAAAGCATTATTCTAAAGGTATAACTCACTTTGGAGAAACGAGAAAAGATGAGAAGGAGAAGAAATGAGATGGTCAATATTACTGGTTTTACGTGCTTAAGATTTTCATATTAAATATAAAACAGAAGCTCTTTAAAAAATTATTGCCAAAAATTAGTCCCTAAAGAAGGGTAAGAAATACATATAAAGGCTACAATGTAAGTACCACAGAACAAAAGCATAATTATAGTTTTAAAAGCAAACCTGGCCAGATAAGCCCTTAAATTCCCTCTCAGAGCCATTATGATATCAGTGAAGCTAGATAATTTCCACAAAACACTTAGTATAAAAAGTAGCGCAGGCTTAGGTCAAAGATCACTATTTTCACTACCCAATTAGAGTGCCTCATTTGTCTGATCCGCTTTAGTAAGTGAGTTACTTACATCATCTACATAAACGCTCTTGATTTATATTTGGATATTCTAGCCCACTGCTAGCAGATCGCCTAACTGCCAAAACACAGGCTCTTCTGAGATACCACTAATAATCAAACCTCACAGAAAGTTGCAAAACTTTAACTGTTTGTTACACTATGGTGAGAAAGGGTATATTTTGGGAGAATACTTAATGGGTTTTAGTTAAATAAAAAAAAAAAAATTAGAAAAATAATCTAAAAGGTTTTAGACTTCCAGGTAAAAGGATATCTTGAACAGAAGCATGTAACTCATACTCTGACCTCACCCCCCTTAAAATACCAAAACAAATCTAAATTAGGAAAGAACTACATCAGTACTAGAAAATAGGAACGAGTGCCATTCCTACGATAAAATGTTGAAGAACTTCTGCAAGACATGGTTAGATAAGACCTGATGGAAGAAAGAGGCTCACAGCCAACCAGTCACTTGCCTTCCTGAGAAAGAAGTGCTGTGACTCAGAGAGAAAGCAGAGGACATACTGGTAGAAATACCATGAACACCTTTAAGTTCAGAGGGGCAAAAGCCTGGGAATAGGTGGGCTGTAGGACAAAATAAGAAAACCTCCATTTAGAATCCATTTCACCACTACCAATCAGCAGCATGAGACATAATGGTCCTAGGATAAGTAATGCTGTATATCAAGCAGGAGTCTGGGAAATCAAAGGAATTTCTCCCAGAAACAGTGTGAAGACATACCAGCAAGGTGGGTGAATAACCACAGTTAGAACTAGTATTGTAGGCAGGACAATACTGGTCCTCACAGAAGAAACTACACAGACGTTAACTGCCCTGCTAGAACAGGCTCCCAACCCACTCCTCTCAGGCTTCTGGGCCAATGAACAGAAATGTAAATTTATATCAACCAGGTCTCTAATGTAATATTTTAAAGGAAAAATCTATTAGCATCCAAGGACAGTGAGGTTATTACAGATGAATCCATCCACAGGTTTCTATAGAGGAGACTTCTTCATGCATAAGGATGAGTAAAATTTTAAAAAGAAGGAGAATGAGGAGGAGGAAGGAAAACAGGATAGTGGGGAAGAGGAGGAAGAAAAGAGGAGAAAAAAAGAAAAAGAAAAAAAATACAGGGTCTGTGAAAACATTCTGCCACAAAAACGAAAGGAAAATATATAACACTCAAGATACAGAGAAAAAGCATAGTTTTTAAAACACACAAAACAGGACATTGTACATTTTGATTAAAATTCTAACATATGAAATTCAGGGAAATTTAGAAAAACACAGATCAATGGAAAGCAATAGAGAATCCTGAAACAGACCCACACATATAAGGTCAACTGGTATTCAATAAAAATGTCAAAGTAATTCAATAGGGAAAGGACAGTTTTTTCAGCAAATACAACTAGATATCAGTATGACAAAGAAATGAACCTCCACCCTTTCCTCACAGCATACATAAAAATTAATCCACAACGACCTAAACATAAAAGCTAAAACTATAAAATGTCTATTAAAAAAAAAACAGGAGAAAATCTTTGCAACCTTAGAGTAGGCAAAGATTTCTTAAATAGCACACAGAAAGCATGAACTGTAAAATTAAAAAATGATAAATTAGACTTCAACAAAATTAAAAATTTTAATTCTTAAAATAACACTCTTAAGAAAATGAAAAGGTAAGCCACAGACTGTGAGAAGGTATTACCAACACATGTATCAAATAAAGGACTCAAATCCAAAATATATAAAGAACTCTTATGTAATAAGATAATAATTAACCAAATAAAAAATGACAAATAATTTGAACAGACATTTTACAAAAGAAAACATATTATTACAAAAGAAAATACATTACTGGCCGATAAGCATATGAAGATGTGCTTCACTAGTCATCAGGAAACACATATTAAACTACAATGGCATGCCACTCCGCAGACACTAGAATGCTAAAATTATAAAGACTGACAATATCAAGTGCTAGTAAGGATGTAGAGCAACTTGAAATGTCAAACAGAGCTGGTGGGAATGCAAAATGGTACAATCGCTTTGAAAAACACTATAGCAGTTTCTTATAAAGTTAAATATTTACCATCCAACCCAGCAATTCCAATCCTAGGTATTTATCCAAAAGAAATTAAAACATATGCCCACATAAAAACTTGTATAAAAGTGTTCATAGCAGCTTTATTCATAATTGCTTCAAACTGGAAATAACCCAAATACCCATTAGGAAGTGAATGGATAAACAAATTATGGTATATCCATAAAAAGAAATGCTAATCAGCAATAAAAAAAACGAACTGCTGAGACATGCAACAACCTGGAGAGGCTCAGAAACATTATGCTGAGTGAAAACAGTCAGACACAAAAGAGTATGTTCTATATAATTCCATTTATATCAACTGCTAGCAAAGGCAAAACTGATCTATAGTGCCAGACAGCGGAAGTGGTGGGATGGAGGCAGGGGGTCATGATAGAACTTTCTGGAGTGAGAGAAATGTTCCTGTCATGATTGCAAGGGTGGTTTTATAGAGTTCTATACATTTATCAAAACCCAATTAATTCAATGGGTACATTTTATTAGCTATAAATTATATCCCAATAAAACTGATTTTAAGAGACAAATCAAGAAAAAATATTTCATTATATTTTGAAAGATTTAAGATTGTTGGTGGTTAAGACCTATGGTGAGCTACAGCTGCTAACCAAAAGACTGGCAGTTCGAATCCACCAACCACTCCTTGGAAACCTCACAGGGCAGTTCTGCTCTGTCCTATACGGTCGCTATCCCTCATATGTTCTACTGTGGATTCCCAGAATGCTAGAGAACTAGGAGAGATTTTCAGGGACACTTGAGCACTGACAGCTAGCTCTCTCTCTGTCTTTGAAAAAGATGTAAATTCGATGCTTATAAACATTCCCTTAATCAGAAGCTCACTGAGTGTTAATATAAATTCTTCCAGAATCGTGACTAAGGTCCCAAGTATAAAAGGGCTAGAGCCTGGCAAAAAAGTAAGCTTTCAGGGTCTGGCAAAAACCAGTGTCAGCAGAAAAAGGGGTCAGGGAAAGCTATGCTGAGATTTGCTGTCTCTAACATAGCCCCGTGTGGTCACCACACTTCTAATAAGATTCTATTTTCTAGAGGTGGGGCCAAGATGGCAGAGTAGTCAGACGCTTCCAGTGGACCCTCTTATAACAAAGACCCAAAAAAACAAGTGAATTGATTATATATGGCAATCTGGGAGCCCTGAACATCAAAGGCAGAGTTGAGGAACTGGACTGAGTGGCAGGGGGAGGGAGAGTCGGTTTGGAAGCAGTGAGGACTTGCCAGACCTGACCTGGCGAGAGCCTGAGACCTTCAGGCCTGATCAGCTCGGGGGTGAGCAGTGAAGCAGGCAAGTGGCGGTGCTCAGTAGGTGCATTTTCTGCACCGGGAGAGACCCAGCACCAGAGAGTCTACACGGCCACCCAGAACCAGTGAAAAGCAGCTCTCATTGGTGAAAGATAAGTAATCGTGTAGGGCCTACCATGAGGATCAAAAACATCTCCCTTAGGGAAAAACCTCTCTCCCATTTACTTCCCTGCTCCTTGCTCTGCACTGGGTCCTGGACCAGCTTCAGCAATTGCCAAGTCCCCTGGGCCGGAAGTAGGATCCGTCACACGCTGGGAGCCATTCTCCCTGCCTTGGAGAGTAAACAAATTAACAAACGGGAAAAAATAAACTGCTGGCTCCCCTAAGCCAGGAATCCAGGGTAGGCACAGCTCCTTTGCCTAGGCACAGGCATAAGGAATCCATGGACTTTGAGTGCCTTTCCTCCTGCATAGATTTGTGCAGGTCCATCTCAGCAGCGTAGGCCCTCATTACCGCAGTACAACAGGGTATATACCAGAAGACTAACTTCAACTGTTTCAGCTGTGAAGTGGCAGGTTCTTGACATTTGACATGGCTCTCTGCCCATTAAGTGGGTCTTCACCTAGCCACATCAGGGGCCTGAGGACTGGTGGCTCCACCCATGCCACCTAGCCACCTGCAATAGAGGCCCATGAATAAGAGGTGCCCCCCAGTCCTTACAGCCAACAGCATTAGGTGCTCATAGTCCAGCTGCAAAACCCACCCGTCTACGTGCTCTAGGAAACAGGGACATGCCTTCCTCCTGAACACCTGGGGGTGGCCGTCAGCCCCCTGCCTTGCTCAGAGTGGGGCCCCTGCTGCAGCCAGATGCGTGTGCCTATACCAATCACCCATGCCTGTCTAGGACTGTAAGTGAGAGCCTACACCACACACTTGGTGGCTATCTACCTAGGCACCTGAGCTGAATTCATACAGGAGGAGTGGGCAGACTCCTGAGCTCACATACCTAGTAACAGCTCTAACCACCTGTGACAGGAGATTAGCGCTTCAAAGGTGCCAGTAATCAAACTAGCTCATATGAGCAGCCTATTCAGGCTTATCAAAACAAAACAAGAAGTTAGGACACAGTAAGCAAACATTAAATAAATAAATATAATAACTTACTGATGGCTCAGAGACAACAGTCAATATCAAATCATATAAAGAGGCAATCCATGATGGCTTCAGTAAGCTCCCAAAATAAAGAATCTAGAAATTTTCCAGAGGAGGAAAATTTCTTAGAATTACTGGAGGCAAAATACAAAAGATTAATATACAGAACTCTTCAAGAAATTAGGAAGGAAATTAAACAAAACACAGAACACGCAATAGAGGAAATTAAAAAGATCAGAGACAAGCACAATGACAAATTTAACAGGCTGCAAGAATCCATAGAGAGACAGCAATCAGAAATCCAGAATATTAACAATAAAATTTCAGAATTCTACAACTCAACAGAAAGTCATAGGAGCAGAATTGAGGCAATGGAAATCAGAATTAGTGAGACTGAAGGTAAAGCACTTGACACCAACTTATTTAAGGAAAAATCAAATAAAAGGATTTTAAAAAATGAAGAAGCCATAAGAATTACGTGGGACTCTATCAAGAGGAATAACCTATGAGTGACTGGAGTACCAGAACATGGGGGGATAACAGAAAATACAGAGAGAATTGTCGAAGATTTGTTGGCAGAAAATTTCCGATATTGTGAAAGATGACAAGACATCTATCCAAGATGCTCGTCGAACCTCACATAAGGTAGATCCCAAAAGAAATTCACCAAGACATATTATAATCAAACTTGCCAAAACCAAAGATAAAGAGAGAATTTTAAGAGCAGCTAGGGATAAACAAAAAGTCGTCTACAAAGGAGAGTCAGTAAGAATAAGCTCGGACTACTCAGCAGAAACCATGCAGGCAAGAAGGCAATGGGAAGACATATATAAAGCCTTGAAGGGAAAAAACTGCCAGCCAAGAATTATATATCCAGCAAAACTGTCTCTCAAATAGGACGGTGAAATCAGGGCATTTCCAGATAAACAGAAGATTAGGGAACTTGCAAAAACCAAACCAAAATTACAGGAAATACTAAAAGGAGTCCTCCGGTTAGAAGATCAGTAACATCAGATAACAACCGGAGACTAGAACACAGGACAGTGCAGCCCGGTACCAACCCAGACAGGGAAGTCACAAAAGTAAATCAAAGCTAAAACACTGAAAATAGGGAAACAGCAAGTCAATATATAAAGATCACAACATTAAAACAAAAAAGAGGGACTTAAAAAAGGAAACACAGATTTTTCATATGGAGAGGAAGTCAAGGTGATACAAAGAAATAAAAGACTGGTAAAAACTTAGAAAAATAGGGGTAAATATTAAGGTAACCACAGAGGAAACTAACAATCCTACAAGTCAAAATAAAAACCCAGAAAAATATAAAGATCCAGCAAACACAAAATCAACAACAATGAAAAAGATGAAAAGAAAATACATAAAGAAAAATGACTCAGCACAGAAAATCAAGTGGAACAAAGAAACTGTGAACAACACACAAAAAAAGAAATCAAAATGACAGCACTAAACTTATATCTATCAATAATTATGCTTAATGTAAATGGACCAAATGCACCAACAGACAGAGAGTGGCAGATTGGATAAAAAACACGATCCATCCATATGCTTCCTATAAGAGACACACCTTAGACTTAAAGACACAAACAAACTAAAACTCAAAGGATGGAAAAAAATATATCAAGCAAACAACGCTCAAAAAAGAGCAGGAATCGCAATATTAATCTCTGACAAAATAGACTTTAAAGTAAAATCCACCACAAAGGATAAGGAAGGACACTACATCATGATTAAAGAGTCACTACACCAGGAGGACATAACTATAATAAATATTTAGGCACTCAATGACAGGGCTCCAAAATACATAAAACAAACTCTAACAGAACTGAAAAGAGAGATAGACAGCTCCACAACAGTAGTAGGAGACTTCAATGCACCACTTTCGGTGAAGGACAGAACACCCAGAAAGAAGCTCAACAAAGACACGGAAGAGCTAAATGCTACAATCAACCCACTTGATCTCATAGACATAAACCGAACACTCCACCCAACAGCAGCCAAGTATACTTTCTCTTCCAACACACATGGAACATTCTTCAGAATAGACCACAAATTAGGCAATAAAGCAAGCCTTAACAAAATCCAAAGCACTGAAATATTAAAAGAATCTTTTCTGACCATAAAGCCATAAAAGTAGCAATCAACAACAGAAAAAGCAAGGAAAAAAAATCAAACACATGGAAACTGAACAACACCTAGCTCAAAAACTACTGGATTACAGAAGAAATTAAGGATGGAATAAAGAAATTTCATAAAATCAAATGAGAATGAAAACACATCCTACCAGAACCTTTGGGACACAGCAAAAGCAGTGCTGAGGTCAGTTTATAGCAATAAATGCACACATTCTAAAAGAAGAAACGGCCATAATCAAAACATTAACACTACAACTGGAACAAGTAGAAAGAGAGCAGCAAAAGAAGCCCTCAGGCACCAGAAGAAAGGAAATAATAAGAATTAAAGCAGAATTAAATGAAATAGAGAATAGAAAAACAATTGAAAGAGTTAACAAGACCAAAAACTGGTTCTTGGAAAAGATCAACAAAATTGATAAAACCACTGGCCAAACTGACAAAAGAAAAACTGGAGAGGAAGCGAATAACCTGTATAAGAAATGAGATGGGTGATATCACAACAGACCCAACTGAAATTAAAAGAATTGTAACAGAATACTATGAAAAACGATACTCTAGCAAATTTGAAAACCCAGAGGAAATGGACAAATTTCTAGAAACTAACCTAAACTAACACAAACAGAGGTAGAACAAATAAATACACCCATAACAAAAGAAGAGATTGAAAAGGTAATTAAAAAACTCCCAAGAACAACAACAACAAAAAGCCCTGGCCTTGATGGCTTCACTGGAGAATTCCACCAAACTTCAGAAAAGAGTTAACACCACTACTACTAAAGGTATTTCAGAGCATAGAAAAGGATGGAATACTCCCAAACTCATTGTATGAAGTTAGCATAACCCTGATACCAAAACCAGGTAAAAACATCACAAAAAAAGAAAATTACAGACCAATATCCTTCATGAACATTGATGCAAACATCTTCAACAAAATTCTAGCCAATAGAATTCAACAATATATCAAAAAAATAATTCACCATGATCAAGTGGGATTTTTATCAGGTATGCAGGGATGGTTCAACATTAGAAAAACAATCAATATAATCCATCACATAAATAAAACAAAAGACAAGAACCACATGATCTTATCAATTGATGCAGAAAAGGCATTTGACAAAGTCCAACACCCATTCATGACAAAAACTCTCAACAAAATAGGAATAGAAGGGAAATTCGTCAATATAATTAAGGGCATTTATACAAAGCCAACAGCCAACATCATCCTAAATGGAGAGAGTCTGAAAGCATTCCCCTTGAGAATGGGAACCAGACAAGTATACCCTTTATCACCACTCTTATTCAACATTGTGCTGGACATCCTAGCCAGAGCAATTAAGCTAGAAAAAGAAATAAAGGGCATCCAAATTGGTAGGGAAGAAGTAAAAGTATCTCTATTTGCAGATGATATGATCTTATACACAGAAAACCCCAAACAATCTGCAAAAAAACTACTGGAACTAATAGAGGATTTCAGCAAAGTTTCAGGATACTAGATAAACATACAAAAATCAGTTGGATTCTTTTACATCAACAAAGAGAACCTCGAACAGGAAATCACCAAATCAATACCATTTACAATCGCCCCCAAGAAGATAAAATACTTAGGAATAAATCTATCCAGAGACGTAAAAGACCTATACAACGAAAACTACAAGACACTACTGCAAGAAACCAAAAGAGACCTGCATAAGTAGAAAAACACACACTGCTCGTGGATAGGTAGATTCAACATTGTGAAAATGTCAATTCTACCCAAAGCGATCTACAGAAACAATGCATGCAATCCTGATCCCAATTCCAATGGCATTTTTTAATGCACTGGAGAAACAAATCACCAACTTTATATGGAAAGGGAAGAGGTCCCGAATAAGTAAAGCATTACTCAAGAAGTACAAAGTGGGAGGCCTCACACTACCTGATTTTAGAACCTATTATACCGCCACGGTAGTCAAAACAGCCTGGTACTGCTACAACAACAGATACACAGACCAATGGAACAGAATTGAGAATCCAGACATAAATTCATCCACCTATGAGCAGCTGATATTTGACAAAGGCCCAAAGTCCATTAATTGAGGAAAAGACAGTCTCTTTAACAAATGGTGCTGGCATAATTGGATATCCATCTGCAAAAAACGGAAACAAGACCCATACCTCATGCCATGCACAAAAACTAACTCAAAATGAATCAAAGACTTAAATATAAAATCAAAAACAATAAAGATCATGGAAGAAAAAATAGAGACAATGCTGGGAGCCCTAATACACGGCATAAACACAGTAAGAACCATAAGTAACAGTGCACAAGCACCAGAAGAGAGACTAGATAAATGGGAGCTCCTAAAAATCAAACACTTACACTCAGCAAAAAACTTCACCGAAAGAGTAAAAAGACAACCTACAGACTGGGTAAAAAGCTTTTGGCTACGACAAATCCTATCAGCGTCTAATCTCTAAAATCTACAAGATACTGCAAAATCTCAACAATAAAAAGACAAATAACCCAATTAAAAAATGGGCAAAGGATATGAAGAGGCACTTCACCAAAGAAGATATTCAGGTGGCTAACAGACACATGAAGAAATGCTCACGATCATTAGCCATTAAAGAAATGAAGATCAAAACTACAATGAGATATCATCTCATCCCAACAAGGCTAGCATTAATCCAAAAAACACAAAATAATAAATGCTGGAGAGGTTGTGGAGAGACTGGAACACTTATACACTGTTGGTGGGAATGTAAAATGGTACAACCACTTTGGAAATCGATTTGGCGCTTCCTTAAAAAGCTAGAAATAGAAGTACTATATGATCCAGCTACCCTGCTCCTTGAAATACATCCTAGAGAAATAAGAGCCATCACAAGAATAGATATATGCACACCCATGTTCATTGCAGCACTGTTCACAATAGCAAAAAGATGGAAACAACCTAGGTGCCCATCAACTGACGAATGGATAAACAAATTATCGTATGTCCACACAATGGAATACTATGCAAAGATAAAGCACAATGATAAAGCCGTGAAACATAACATGGAGGAAGCTGGAACTTATTATGCTGAGTGAATTTAGTCAGTCACAGAAGGACAAATATTGTATAAGACCACCATTATAAGAACTCAAGAAAAGGTTTAAACAGAAGAAAACATTCTTAGATGGTTATGAGGGTGGGGAGGGAGGATGAGGGTTATTTACTAACTAGATAATAGATAAGAATTATCTTAGGTGAAGGGAACGACAGCACACACGACAGGGGAAGTCAGCACAACTGGAATAAACCAAAACTAACAAGTTTCCTGAATACAATCAAACATTCTGAGGGACAGAGTGGCAGGGTAGGGGTCTGGGGACCATGCGTTCCGGGGATATCTAGGTGAATTGGCATAACAAAGCTTATTAAGAAAATGCTCCGTATCCTACTTTGGTGAGTGGCATCCGGGGTCTTAAAAGCTAGCAAGCGGCCATCTAAGATGCATCAATTGGTCCCAACCACCTGCAGTAAAGGAGAATGAAGAACACCAAAGACACAAGGAAAGTATTAGCCCAGGAGATAGAAAGGGCCACATAAACCAGAGACTTCATCAGCCTGAGACAAGAAGAACTAGACGGTGCCTGGCTACCAACAATGACCACCCTGACAGGGAACACAACACAGAGTCCCGGATGGAGCAGGAGAAAGATGGGGTGCAGAACTCAAATTTTAGTAAGAAGAACAGACTTAATGGTCTGACTGAGACTGGAGGAACCTCAGAAAGCATGGCGCCTGGATTCTCTATCAGCACAGAACTAAAACAATTTCCAAGGCCAACTCTTCAGACAGGGATTGGACTGGACTGTGGGACATAAAGTGATACTTGTGAGGAGTGTGCCTCTCAGCTCAAGTAGATACAAGAGACTAAACAGGCAGCTTCTGTCCAGAGGCGAGATGGGAAGGCAGAGAAAGTTAGGAGCTGGCTGAATGGACATGGGGAACGAGGGATGAAAAGGAGGAGTGTTCTGTCACAGTATGGGGAGAGCAATTAGGGTCACATAACAACGTATGTATAAATTTTTGTGTGGGGAAAAAAAAGATTATAGCCAAAAAAAGACACTATTTTCTTTGCCAGTAAGCAAGGAACTTCACCTGACTCTACTGCGTATGAATGTGTGTTCTCCTTCCACTGAAATGCTAGTTAGCATCAGAAGTACCATTAGCACAGACACACGCCACCACATTGTTAGAGTTTAGAAGGAGTGCTGCGAAGGCAAATGGGGAAATGCCGCCTGAGGAAATCTGGGTGGAGACTGGAGAGGTTAGACCAGGTAAGTGAGGTTTTTCTGGAGTAGTCATAATAGAATTCATAGACTATTCCCAAAACTCTGACAAATACAGCTCAACAGAAAATTAAAAAAAGGAAAGGCAAAGGCAAGGTAGTCTAAGGTGTAATTCACTAATTCCTCACTAAGGTGGGGAAGATGATCACAGATTCCCAAAGGGAGCTGAAAAGCCAGCCAGGGAGATAGAGGAGGTAGGGTGAAGACCCCCTCATATTTCTTTCAATGGGTAGTCAGCAATTTTTCAGGCAGGTATTGTGTAAGAACTAGGTTTATTTAGCTGTGGAAGAGGATAAAATTAGAACAGTGAAATGATTTAACTCTTGCTAACCCAAGTCTCTGTAGGAGAAATAATAAAACACACAAAAAAGTAAAATTGATGCCAATGGTTTTAAATATTGGGGGGAGAGGGATGATAATAAAGTTATGCAGAACTTTGTCCTTCCTGAAAAAGTGGCAAAATAAAGACTGGTAACTAATTTAAAGAGTTTAACAGTGTGAATAACTTGATTTTAAAACTTTGTGCTAAATCTTTCCTCTCAGAAAGTTCTGAAGTTGAGAAGTTGAGACTGTGATTTGGACAAATATTTTTAAAACTAAGTGGGTTAAAATCAGAGCTTGAAGGTTACAGGGTTTTCTTAAATAGGAATATACCATTTTCACTCATGAAAAATAAGCCAATTTCTTTTGGAAGAATATTTGGACTGGGTGTGAAAAGGAAAAAGGGCAAAACCCCCAAAACTATGAACTCCATCATTTTCAGGATGACCCATGTTTCTTTCCCAAGAAAATAGAATTAATGTGGTTTCCAGACCATTTAACTTCTGTGTTTCAAGCATAATTTTATTTAGGGAAAGACCCTCTAACTGATCAGAACCAACTGAGATAAAAAATAGTGGGTAGAAATAGAGGCTAAAAGTCTTGGGAGCTAATGTTCCCTATGTGGATTTTTTTACAACTTTGGCTTCAGCAGCTTCAGTGTTCAGAAGGGAGATGTTGATAAAAGGTGGATCTTTAGACATTCACAATTATAAATAGAATATGTTTTTAACTTTGGAGAAATATCCCAAAGGGAGTTATGAATTCCACTTTGTAAGAAGGAATTTGAGAAAAAGGAAATAGATGGCAGCCCACTGAAGGGTGAGTGGACTATGATCAGGTGCTCAGGCACCAGGAGTGGAGAACCCTAATAGGCCTGAGCAGGCAGGAAAGAAGCAGGTGACAGGAACAATCTCAAAATTATAGCTCACTGGGGGAGAGTACAGCAAGGCACAGAGCTACGTGCCCCAGAGAAGCCATGTCTACATGTCCCCATCCTAAAAGGAAATCACAGGGCTCATTCTACACCTACCGCAAGTTGAAAGAAGTAAACAGGAATGAAGAAGGGAATCAGATGAGACCTGGCGAAAAAGAAGCTGTACTCACTAGCTGGTGTTTGTGTGTGTGTGTGCATTTGGCAGGGAATGACAGTTTAAAAAAAAAAAAGAAAAAAAAAAAAGCCCAAGATAGCCAAGGGAAGATTGATTACAGGCTTTAAGGGGAAGTCAATTGAGCCCAAGTCCAAAGTAGACAGAAGATGGGGCCAAGGTTTCCCAGCTTTCTTGCTGTACCAACCTTTTGACAGAAATGACAACAGAACAGCCTAGGGATGTGTCTGCATGGAACCCAGTGACAGCGATGCCGCTGCCTGAATGCAGGTGCTAAGTGAACAAGCAAAATTGAAACCTGGGGTATTAACAGACCCCAAGCACATGGTTTAATGTGAAGCATTAAGTTCCAAGACCTCACAGGAAATCAGAGACCTGTTATTTTTTAAGGGAAATTAAGTTTACATAGCTATCCAGGTCCAAGAAGTAAGTCCAAAGCCTTGGTGACCTTCTTGGATTTCTACAGAAACATATTACACACTTGAAGCTGTTACTGGGCTCTACCCATCAGTTTCCCTAAAAGAAATAACTTTATTTATTTTGGGAGGGGGAGGGGTCTGGTGATTGTACACTTTCCACAAAAATTTCAGAGTATAAATATAGCACATTTTAACCCACACAAGCAATTGGAATCTTGTACTAAAGCAGAAGTGGCTAAAACTTTCCATGACTGTCCTGTCCCTACCTTTCGTGAGAAGAATTCTAAAAATATACCACAACCCTCTTCAATGTGTTGGTTTTTGTAGAATCCAGAAAATATTGTTAAAAAACACTGTTCTTTAATCTTAGGGGTAAAATGTTTTCAAAATATGTATTGTTATTTTTACCAAACTTACACAAATGCATAGTTTCAAAAAGCAAATAGCTCTATAATAAAAGTTAATTCAATAAGAACTGAATTTTTTTTAATTTATTATTTTAGTAGAACTAAAAAGAAAAACCATCTCAATAGATACAGAGAAAGCATTTGACAAAATCCAACTTCTATTCATGATTAAAAACTCTCAGTAAACTAGAAATAGAAGGGAATTTCCTCCATCTCATAAAAGGTATCTACAAAAAATGTACAGCTAACATTGAACTTAATAGTGAAAGACTGAATGCTTCCCCTCTAAAATTAGAAACAAGGGAAGAATGCCAACGCTCACCATTTCTACTCAACATTGTACTGGATGTCCTAGCCATTGTAATTGGGGCAGTGGGGGTGGGGGGGAAGTATAAGGTTGGAAAGGAAGAAGGTAAAACTGTCATTATTTGCAAACAATGTTATCTTCTATGTAGAAAATCCTAAGGAATATGCAAAAAAAGTTGTAAAACTAATAAATGGGTTTAGCAGGATCACAGGATACACAGTCAGTATAAAAAAAGTAACTATTTTCTACACACTAGCAACAAACAATTAGATATTGAAAAATTTAAAATACTATTTATAATAATATCTATAATTTGAAATACTTAGAAACCAATTTAGCAAAACATGTACATTTTTTGCGCTGCAGTGAATTACTTAATATGGCCCTTCTAGCCACAGTCTTTGTAACTCCCATCAAATGACTGGGTGGGATTATGCAAATGGGGTATATGAAAACCTAACAAAGGGATTGGTCAATTTTGCCATCCCACTAGGCTTAAAGGGAGACACTGAGAGAAAGAGTGGAGCTGTAACATGGAAGATAGAAAGGGACAGCTGTAACACTGGAGATGACAAGATGCAATGGCAGAAAAATGGCAGCAACAGAGGTACAAGACCAGCAAGAGACCCATAAAAGACTAGCTGGAGACGGCTCCGTAGGCTTCTCAGTCCATGGAGTGAGAAAGCTGAATGACTTCCAGCAGGTGATATCCTCGCGAGTAGCGTGCCTCCAGGTACTTGGTAGTGCTAGGTTTGCAGACCCGCAGAGCTACAGCTGAGCGCCTTTGGGCCAAGGCTTACTGGAGTAGTTGGGTGCCTCAGGGCACTTACTGGCAGAGCTAAAATAGTTTTGTAACACTTGCCTGAGCAGGGCAGAGGCCACACCAAGGGGCTGAGGGGCCAAGGGCCAGGGAGAGACCTGCCTGCAGGTACTGCTGAGAAGAGGCTGTCCTGCTCGAAGAACTGTATCCTGAGCATTCCTGAACCTGAACCGTAACCTGTTACTTCCCTAATAAATGCTATATTTGTGAGTATTGTCTGTGAGTTCTGTGTGGCCACTGCAACAAGTTATTGAACTAAGCAGAGAAGTAGAATGTGCCATGGGAGGGACAAATGGTATCAGAATTGGTAAAAAGGGTGGCGAGAGGTGGTATGTCTGACCTCTGTCTCATAGGAATCAGCCTTGTGCTGTTGATCTTGATTCTCCTTCCCCCTTGTGAAGTTACAAGAGGTCAGCTGCCTCTGCCATACCATTTTTACACTTGTGTTCTGAAAACTACAAAACAATGATGAGAGAAATTAAAGAAGATATATAAATAAATGTAATGTTTAATATGTTCACGAATTGGAAGACTCAACATTAAGATGTCCAACCCAAAACCAAACCCACTGCCATCAAGTCAATTCCGACTCATAGCGACCCCATACGGTTTCCAAGGCTGTAAATCTCTATGGAAGCAGACTGCCACATCTTTCTCCCACGGAGCCACTGGTGGTTTTGAACTGCCAACCTTTCAGTTAGCAGTCAATCACTTTAACCACTGTGCCACCAGGGTTCCTTATTAAGATGTCAATCCTCCCCAGATTGATTTATAGATTTAAGGAAAGCTCAATCAAAACCCCAGTAGGCTATTTTTTTTTTTTTGGTAGGAATTGGAAAGCTGATTCTAAAATTTATATGAAAATGACCAAAAGTACCCTAAACAACTGTGAAAAAGAACAAAGTTGGGGGATTTATATTACGTGATTTAAAAAATTACTACAAAGCTAGAATACTCAAAACTGTGTTATTGGAGTAAGGATAGATATATAGGTCAATAGAACAGAAAAAAGAGCCCAGAAATAGACCCACACATATATAGCAAATTGATTTTCAACAAAGATGCCACAGTAATTAAATGAGGGAAAGCTAGTTGTCTTAGTTATGTAGTGCTGCTATAACAGAAATAACACAAGTGGATGGCTTTAACAAACAGAAATTTATTCTCTCATAGTCTAGGAGGCTAGAAGTCCGAACTCAAGGCATCGGCTCCAGGGCAAGGCTTTTTCTCTCTGTCAGCTCTGGCGGAAGGTCCTTGTCGTCAATCTTCCCCTGGGTCTAGGAGTTTCTCAGTGCAGGGACCCCAGATCCAAAGGATGTACTCAGCTCCTGGCTCTTCTTTTTTGGTGGTATGAGGTTCCTCTCCTCTCTGCTCCCTTCTCTCTTTTATATCTCAAAAGAAACTGACTCAAGATAAAATCTAATCTTGTAGATTGTGTCCTGCCTCATTAACGTAACTGCCTCTAATCCTGCCTTGTTAACATCACAGAGGTTAGGATTCACAATACATAGGACAATTACATCAGATCATAAATGGAGGAGAACTACACAATACTGGGAATCATAGCCTAGCAAAGTTGACACACATATTTGGGAGACACAATTCAATCCATAACACTAGTCTTTTCAACAAATGGTGCTGGAACAATTAGTTACCTGTCTTAGTTATCTAGTGCTGCTATAACAGAAATACCACAAATGGATGGCTTCAACAAAGGGAAATTTATTCTCTCACAGTCCAGTAGTCTCCAAGTCCAAATTCAGGGTGTCAGCTCCAGGCAAAGGCTTTCTCTCTATATCAGCCTTCTCATCAATGTTTCCATGGACTAGGAGCTTCTCCGTGCAGGGACCCGGGTCCAAAGGACGTGCTCTGCTCCTAGCACTGCTTTCTTGGTGGTATGAGGCCCCCACTCTCTGCTTGCTTCCCTTTCCTTTTATCTCTTGAGAGATAAAAGGTGGTGCAGGCCACACTCCAGGAAAACTCCCTTTACGCTGGATGAGGGATGTGACCTTAGTAAGGGTGTTACAATCCCACCCCAATCCTCTTTAACATAAAATTATAATCACAAAATGGAGGACAAGCACACAATACTGGGAATCATGGCCCAGCCAAATCGATACGCACATTTCTGGGGGGACATAATTCAATCCATGACAATACCCATATGCAATAAAATAAACTCAGACCCGTAACTCTCACCATATATTAAAAATTAACTCAATAGTTTCAGAAGTAAATTCCCTAAGCTCCATGATTATATGCCATAATATAGTCATTTTTTTTCAATACCACTTTGCTTTAACTGAGGGACTCTATATAAAATATAATAACAACAATGTATGTTAATACTATTAAATAATACTAAAAAATTCCTTATGAACTATAGACCTAAATATAAGACGTAAAATTATAAAACTTGTAGAAGAAAACTTAAAAAAAATCTTTCCAATTATGGAGTAGACAAAGATTTCATAAATAGCATAGAAAAGAAAAAAATCAGACTTCATCAAATTTTTAAACTTCAAAAGACACTGCTAAGAAGTGAAAAGCAAGTGAAATACTGGAAGAAATACTTGCAGAACATATTTCTGATAAAAGAGTTGTAACCAGAATAGAGAATGTTTACAACTCAAAAAGAACACAAACAATTCAATTAAAAATGGGTAAGAAATACGAGCAGATACTTCACTAAAGAGATATACAAATAGGAAAAGTATATGAAAAGATGCTCAACATCATTAGTCATCAAGGGAATGCAAATTAAAACCACAAAGAGATATCACTACATACCCACTAAAATAGTTAAAAATACTGGCAATACCAACTGCTGGTAAGGACGTGAAACAACCAGCACCCTCATACACTGCTGGTGGGAATGCAACTTTGGAAAACAGTTTTGCAGTTTCTTATAAAGTTAAACATAAGTACTATACAACCCAGCAGTTCCTCTTCTTAGATATTTACCCAATAAAAATGAAAACATATATTCCCACAAAGGCTTGCACAGGAATGTTTATAGCAGTTTTATTCATAATAACCAAATACTGGACCCAAATTTCCATCAAAAGTTGAACAAATAAGCAATTTGAGTTTATCCACACAATGGAATACTACTGAGCAATGAAAAGGAATGAACTACTGATACATGCTACAACATGGATGAATCTCCAAAATATTAAGCTAACTGGAAAAGCCAGACACAAAAGAGTACATATGGTCTGACTCCATTTATATGAAATCTAGAAAAGGTAAAACTATAATGAGAGAAAGCGGATTGGTGGTTGGTAGGTGCCGGGAGTGAGCAGAGGGGATTAACTGCAAAGGGGCATGATATGGATTAAATTGTGTCCCCCCAAAACGTGTGTCAACTTGGCTAGGCCATGATTCCCAGTACTGTGTGGTTCTCCTTCATTTGTGATCTGATGTCATTATCCTATGTGTTGTAAATCCTATGATGTTAATGAGGCAGGATTAGAGGCAGTTATGTCAATGAGGCAGGACTCAATCTACAAGATTAGGTTGTGTCTTAAACCAATCTCTTGAGACATAAAAGAGAGAAGCAAGTAGAGAGATATGGGGACCCCATATCACCAAGAAACAAGAGCCAGAACAGCGTGTCCTTTGGACCCGCGGTCCCTGTGCTGAGAAGCTCCTAGTCCAAGGGAGATTGATGACAAGGACCTTTCCCCAGAGCCGACAGAGAAAGAAAGCCTTCCCCTGGAGCTGACGCCTGGAATTTGGACTTCCAGCCTACTAGACTGTGAGAGAACAAACTTCTGTTTGCTGAAGCCATCCACTTTTGGTATTTCTATTATAGCAGCACTAGATAACTAAAACCGGGCATAAGGGAACTTTTGGGGTTAATGGAAACATTCTATGTCATGATTGTGGTGGTAGTTACATGACTATATATGTTTGTCAAAACATAGAACTGAACACTTAAAATAAGTGAATTTTACTTTACGTAAATTATACCTCAATAAAGGTGATTTCAAAAAACAAAAGGCAGAAAAATTAAAAATATTACTTAATATCTAAGTTATATATATATATATCTAAGCTACATATATATATATAAATATATATATATATTGCATATACGCAACATGCACCAAACTGTAGAGTTACCCTATGTTTCTCAGCAGCGTGTGTCTTGGAATTTGATTAACTTGGTTTTGCAACTGCAGTGCAAAAATCATCCCATGTATGGAGCAGAAAAACCTCTACCAGTTTGTAATAACACTTACCACTGATACAGAAAAAGAGACAAAGCTCAGAGGGTCCACCTATGTCTAAGGAAAGCCAAACTGCATTAATGTCACCATTCAGCAGAGACCCAGGATCCTGACAGGGAGAACTAGCGGTGAGCTAGGCATCCCTCAGCTACTGTTTGGAGTACTCTTTATTAGCAGCGGACAAAGAACCTTATCTCTTGCAACTGACGCAGGCCCTGACAGGTAGATAAAGCAAAATGGTAGAACTTGTGCTGCAGTTTTAGGAGTCACAAGGAACACAGAGACGACCTTGCAGGTGACCTCACATTCAATAAGGCCAAAGTCCATTTAAGTGGAAAAATGAATCATAATGTACACATGTGGGACTCTGCCATCATAATATGATAGAACATGTAAGGGAGTCACCAAAAATTAATGTCTTTTTATTATGTTTGACCTATTTATTTGTTTCTCCCCACTAGAATGATGATACAACATGATGACAGGGAGTTGTGGCTTTGTTGTTCACTGCTCTATCCCTAGCACCTAGAGCAATGTCTAATATGTAGTAATTGTTCAATAAATATTGTTAAATGAAGAAATTATGCATATGTAGACTTCAGTAACCATTTGTTGAGTGAATTTATTATGTCCATGTAGATATTATTCACAGCTAAACAATATACTCATCTTCCATTACATTTTCTTTCTTGTGAGATTTCTTGGATTGGAAGTTAATAATTGTCTTGTTTCTTCATTCATTTTGTTTCTATATACCAATTCAAACTCAAACTTTCAAGCAAGATTATTATTTTCTCCTTTATACACTTTTTCATCCCTGAATTTCTTACTATGTATGTTTAAAATAAAGAACAAATGCATTTTTACAAAATTGGATTTTTAGAGAGGGCTAGATCAATTAACAATAGCATCCTCTGAGTTTTCTTTTAGCTATTTCCCCAAGTCTATACCTCTGCATATGCTATTTTTCCTATCCGAAAAAACCCTCCACACACTTCTCTTTAAATTTAATCTGTCTTCAACCGATATCGCCAGTTAAGAATCCGTTATAGTACTGGTTTATTCCAACGCCTTGATCTACTCTGACTCCCAACAAAACACTAAACTTCCTTAAGGCAGGCAACATTCATTATGTTTTTGTATTTCCAACTGTTATAGCGCATTTAATACATGCTTAATTTTCTGAACTTGATGAATTTCAGTAAGGCTAAAAAAAGCTAAAGGATATAAAAATTAATGTAAAGCTATGGGGAACAAGACATACATTTGTGTATTAAACAATAGGCATAAAACCTACCAGTAATGTCTGTCCTTGAGAAATGAACAAATGACCTGAGACAACTATGGTGAGAACAAGATACCCAGATTCTTCATTGGAATCAAAAACCTTGAAAAGAGAGAGAGAGAGAAATATACATAACACATTTCTGTAATACTGACACACATAATACCGACAACCAATTTATTTCCTCCCAGTGACCTTCCTACTCTGAATGTTTTTTCATTTCATTTAATATGACATCATTCCCTTGTAACTTCAAACTTGCGGATAACATTCAGGCTTTAAAAAAATATAATCAAAACCAATATTTTGAAACAAAAAGAATACTGGATTAAGAATCAGAGATGTGAGCCCTAAGCCAACTTGTTAGTTATATTTTAATAAATCATTAATTCTCTCTAAGCCTTGATTTTCTTCCTGTGAAATAGGGATAATGTCCTACAGGATTGTTATGAGACTTAAAAGTCCCAGTTTCTTCAACCATATAATCCACTTTTCACAACCCCTCAAAACCTCGTGTTTTCTTTCTCTCCCCCAAGACCAAACTTCAAACTAATGCTTTATTTATCGTCATTTAAAAAATTCAAAATATATATCAAATTCCCACCAGCACATGGTATTCTCTGTTGATTCAGAAAATATGTCAAAATGCTCTCACTCTTTATTTTTTTATTTTTATTTTTGGTGAAAAGCTACACAACAAAATATATAACCATTGAACCATTTCTACATGTACAGGTCAACGCCACTGGTTACATTCTTCACACCGTGTCACCATTCTCATCTCTACCTATATTGTTTCACCATCGTTAACTTTTACTCTCTGGGTCCCTTAAAGTTCTCATCTGTGCTTTAGAGTTACTGCTGTCAATTTGATCACATACAGATAATTCTTTAAAAGAGCAAAATGTTTAAGGCCGACATTCTTTATTAATTGAGCTAAACTGTTGTTATGTTTACAGATGACTTTATGGAACAGTTTCAGGTTAAGGTTTAAAGATGATTTCAGGACAATACGTTTGGCAGTTTCCTCAGTCTCAATGGATCCACTTTGTCTGAAAACCTGGTGTTTTCTTTGGAGGAGCTACAGTTTGTCAATGTCACTCTTAAAATATGGTGCCCAAAACTGATCATAATGATCTTGGTGTGGTCTAATTAATTCCACATTACTTGCCGTAAAGCAGTCTACGATTGCATTAATCTTTTGCAAGGCAGTGCCTTGAAAAGTTTGATCTTATATCTATAAAACCTCCTGAAACTTTATCACATAGGTTGCTGGTAAATCATACTTTCCCTTTCTTCATCTGAACCTAATGTTAAAACCTTGGATTTATCCCTATTATATTTTATCTTGTTACATTTGTTCTGTTGTTCCAATCTACTGAGCTCTAATGAGGAGTTGAGGCAATTAAATGTCAAAGAGGACATGACTGATACATACATTAGAGTGGGATTTGCACCTTAAGTGACTACACTGTACTGGTGGCTTTAATATCATTAATAAATCCTGTAAGGTAACATCCTGGTATAATCTGTAAATAACCAGATGAAATCGTAAACTCACTCTTAATGCTCAAAGCTCAAAACATTAACACACGCCTAACTCAACTCAAGTATATTTTTATACTGTTACTGCATTCTATTGAGCAATAACGCTCTACCTTATAGTTTCATGGGTGAGGTTTAGAACTCTAATGCTATATTTAAATTCAAGATTTCCTACTGCTGTTTCTCTAATTCACTTTAAATTCCAAATTTAAAGATCAAATAACATTTTGGATGTCAAGGAGGGTATGCAAAGCCCTGCAGTATTTCCTTCAGTGAAAAATCCCCAAATATTCTGAAACTAAATAACATACTTCTATAACTAAATAACCCATGGGTCAAATAAATTAAACGGGAAATTAAGAAGTATTTTGAAATGAATGTAACTCACCATATTAGCAAACTAAAAAAGGAAAACCATATGATTATCTCAATGGATGAGAAAATGTAGAAAAAGCATTTGACAAAATCTAACATCCATTCCTGATATTAAAAAACTCTGAGCAAAACAATAATAGAAGGAACTTCTTCAACTTGATAAAGGGCATATATGAAAAACCTATAGCTAACATTATACTTAAAATGAAAGACTGAATGCTTTCTCACTAAGACACAGAAAAAGACAAGGATGCCTGCTCTCACTACTTTTATTCAACACTGTACTAGAGGTTCTAACAATTGTCTTCAGGCAAGAAAAAGAAATAAAAGGCATCCAGATTGGAAAGGAAGAAATAAAACTCTTTTATTCACAGATGACATACATGATCATGTATGTGGAAAATTAAATGGACCTACCTAAATTCAATTGACCTAGTAAATGAATTTTAGCAAGGTTGAAGGAAACAAGATCAATAAACAAAAACCAACTGTATTTCTATATACTAGCAAGGAACAGCTCACACCTGAAATTTAAAAAAGCATCAAAATTTACAAAGGATCAAAAAATATGAAATACTTAGTGATTAACCTGACAAAAGAAGTGAAAGAACTGCACACTGAAAACTGAGAGAAATTTAAGAAGACATAAATATATGGAGAGATATACTCTGTTTATGGATTGGAAGATTTAATATTGTTAAGATGTGTGGGAGACAGAATAATAAACTGCCTCCCCAAAGATGTTCACATCCTAATCCCCAGAACCTGTAGAATGTTCATTTAAATGGCAAAAACATGCTTTATGAATATAAAAACTCAACAGCCTAATTCAAGAATTGGATAGATACTTTTGAGACTTAAATTAATTGTCTGAAAGATCAAGCAGGAGAAATATGTAGAAACACAGAGCAAACTACAAAGAGGTAGAACTCATGTATAACAAGATCACGTATAACATGGAAGAAAGATTCAGGAGAACAAATGTTCATGACAGTAGCTGGGGGGCGGTGCTGATGGAAGAAAGGCACTGATTAAACAAATAATAGAAGAAAATATGCCTCAACTGCAAAAAGACGTTAGACTGAAGATGGAAAGGGGTCAAGTTCCAGACATCCACGGGTGGGGGGAAAAAGCCAACCACTAGACATATCCTTGCAAAATTCCTGAATTAAAGGGATAGAGGAACACTGGAGGATCCTAGAAAACTAACTCTTTTTTTTTTTTAAGTGGTAAATGAAAGACTCAAGTATTTTTCCTATCTCTCCTATAGAAACAAAGGGTCATCTAGCAAATATGGGGAAGTTTTTCTTTATAGAAATATTCCAGATAATAAATAAAAAATGATAACATTAGAATATCACATTTTACTACCCCTAATTAATTAATGGCTCTAGGTATTACACATCAATAGCTGCAATATCACAAAAAGAGAGACAGACATTATATTATGTACCTGATGGAAGAAAACCACACCACCTATTATATAGTCTTGCCAAAACATCAATCTGAATTTCATCAAGCCTCTAGATTTAACTCATTAACAACCTGTGATATGCAGATGACACAACCTTGCTTGCTAAAAGCTGAAAAGGACTTGAAGCACTTACTGATGAAGAGCAAAGAATACAGCTTCAGTATGGATTACACATCAACATAAAACAAAAATCCTTGCAACTGGACCAATAAGCAACATCATGATAAATGGAGAAAAGACCGAAGTTGTCGAGGATTTCATTTTACTTGGATCCACAATCAACGTCCACAGAAGCAACAGTCAAGAAATCAAATGGCACACTGCACTGGGCAAATCCGTAGCAAAAGACCCCTTTCTTTCAAGAGTTAAAAGGCAAATATGTCATCTTGAGGACTAAGGTGCACATTTCAATCTCCTCATATGCGTGCGATTGCTGTACAATCAATAAGGAAGACTGAAAAATTGATGCCTTGGAAGAAGTACAGCCAGAATGCTCCTTAGAAGTGAGGATGGGGAGACTTCATCTCCTGTACTTTGGACATGTTATTAGGAGGGATCAGTCCCTGGAGAAGAGTATCATGCTTGGTAAAGTGGACTGTCAGCGAAAAACAGGAAGACCTTCAATGAGATGGACTGACACAGTGGCTGCAACAACGGGCTCAAACGTAGCAACGATTGTGAGGATGATACAGGACCAGGCAGTGTTTCGTTCTATTGTACACAGGGTCGGTGTGAGTCTGAAGCAACTCAACAGAACCTAACAACAATAACAACTAGATTTAACCGGCTATTCACAAAAAAATATGGAAGACAAAGATCACATTAAACAGCACCACAGAGAAGCAATCAGCAAAATCCATACTATGAGAAACTGTAGGACAACAACCGGTTTTCTTCAACAAATAATTTGCACAGAAGAGAGAGAGGGAGGTTGCAGAAAGATATGGAGGGGAGGCTTAAAGATTAAAAGAGACCTAAAAGACCTATCAATCAACCACAATGCCACCATTTAGAGAAAAAAAGAAGACACTTAATAAGACTATTAGAAATTTGAACACTATTTGATAATATTAAGGAAGGAATCACGGTTAATTTTTTAGTGTGATAATAGTATTATGACTGTTTTTTTTAAGCCCTGATTTTTTAGAATTACAAACTGAAATAATTACTGATGAAATGGTATGATATCTGGAGTTTGTTTCAAAATTACATGATGAGGAGGAAGTAGATCAGGTATAAATGAAATAAAATTGGCCATGAATTGATCATTGTTGAAGCTGGGTGATTCGTACATGTGGGTTCACTAAACTATTCTGTCTACCTTTGATTATGCTTGAAAGTCTTTATAATAAAACATTTTTAAAAGGCTTCCATGATCTTTGTTCACTAGGTAGAATCAAGGTTAAGGAAAGCATTCAGCTTTTTACAAAGGACAAAGGTACTACACGTAATATCCTACTTCTGAAAAGAAATTTCAAGTATCATAATACAAAAAATCCAGACATATTATAAAAATTACTTATTTCTGGCTTTGGGAACTATTTTTAATGAGTGACAATTTACTATTTTACTGGAATGTTCATATTGACACAATATGGCAAGCTCAAAGAAAAATGTTCTCTCTGCTGACCAAGTCATGACAGAAAAAGACATTAAGGTGTCAGAGAGGACATACATCACTTTTATATCTTCTCTTCATTCCAGTTGCTAACCTAAATGTAGCTTAAGATTTACATCAGCCTGACCCCTGTCTCTTGTAGTATTTTGCCATCAACACAGAAGCACACACTAAGACATAGTTGGAGACTGCCTACCGAAAGCCACCTTTTGAGTCACAGCTTATCCATAGGTTAAATATCCAGAGAAACTTCTCTACTCATATCTTATACACATGTATTTGTGCAAGTCTGTACTAAAACAGAAATCTAAAATTAAATAGAAAGTAAAAAACACTATGTGAAAATATAGAAAAGCATTTTAAATGTACTTATCCTAAAGTAAGTTTTATCTACATGAAAGGTAAAACACTATTACTCTTCAGATTGTGACAAATTAAATTATATAGTTTAGTGTTTGTTTTCTGCTCTTAAGATCCCTCAGTGTCACAACTGTATATATTGACCCAAACTGCTGATTTGTGCATTACAAAATACAACAAATCTGCAAAATTGCTAAGCAGGCTAACAGCTGCCTCCTCACTGACTGTAGCTAAAGAGGCTCATAAATATTTCAACAAATTTGTATAGTATATTAAGCTAATGAGAGTAATCCTGTTACATACCCATTACCAAACTGTAAAATCCAGTGTTCTGTTTCGGATGTTTCACAAAAAAGCAAAGTGTTAATAGCAACAAAAATAATGAAAACAATTACAACAGCAAGAACACACAGACCCTCCTAAAAAAATAATATATATACTTGAGGAATTTTTTTCTTTTAAAACATACAGAAGTTATCTTATACATCAAAGCCCGAGACGTGATTCCCTTCTTTTACAACATATCCCTGAGAATAAGATTTGGTCATGAAATTATCCAGTCCTTTTAAACCTAGCTACTAAGTTAATGTGATCTTGATTAGTAGCCATAAACAGAAGACATTTACTCAAATACCTTCCATGCAACAGAGGAATAAGTTCTTTAAGACTTTGAAATTACCAATCAAGGCCCCTCGAGTCATAGTTCTTTCCATGACAAATAGTCCAAGGAACATTTCTCCAGTATGTTAAAAAAAAAAATCCTTTAAAAAAATTCCCAGACTACAGTAATGAATCTAAAAAAATCACCGAGTATAACCAGAAAATGATACTTCCCACTGGCACACTTAATCTAGGTCTCTGCAACTCTCACGCTAGCATTTGCTATCTACACAAGGCATTTTCTTCTATTCATTCTCAAACAAGGCCCATTTAGCTCATAACAATTCCAATATCCAAACTGTATTTCTAAATCTGGGAACTAAACAAATACCTTAATTTATTTCTCAGACACCATGTTATCATTTGTGAGGTGAAACATACTCTATATCCAAATAAGCAGGTTCTTGAGCTTAATTGGCTAGCTCTGTCGGTGGCAATACCTCAATCATCTCTAGACATCTACTATGTGCACAGCATCTGGCACATAGTAGGTGGGGAATAAATACTAAACATGAATTAATTTTAATACTCTTAGGTCTCATTTTTAATTGCAACTTCTCAGACTCCTTAAAGCACAAAGATGAAAAAAATGTTCTTCACTATATTTGTTACAGATACATTTTACCTTAAATCATGTTATGCAAACAAACCATGGCCTCTATGAAAAACATGTCTGTACACAATGAAATTAAGTTTGTGCTCACTGACGAAACAGAACAGAGACTGATCCCAAGATGGAAATATGTATTTAATAAACTGGTGCTTTGGAACAAGGAATGAAGAACATGTTAGGACATCAGTTACCAAACTGGTCCTCAAAGACTACGTATTCTACAATATACATGGCATATAATCCAAATAGACTTAACCACAAGTGGAAAAAATATTTCTATACCTATCGGTCAGAATAGGCTAGAGTATGCTATAGAAGTTAATAATCCTCAAAAGCAAAGGTTTATTTGTCACTCACACTACCTACCCATCTTCACTCTTACCTGTCATCACACTATATCACACTACCCATCATTCTTATTACAAGACCTAGGCAGACAGAGGAGGCAATATTTGCAACATTATAGCAAAGAGAAAGACTAAAACAATCCTGCTTTGGCTTAAAGCTTCTGCCCATGACATATGTCAGTTCTGCTCACATGTCATTGGCAAAAATCAGTTAGATGATAACATTTAACTTTAAGAGGGTGGGATATGCAGTAAAGTACATTTGGTAAACAGCACTAATGGCTACCACTTTATAAAAGACATTATCTGGAATCACTTAGACCTAGGATCAAATCCCAGGTATATTTAATTTCCTTATCTGTAAAATAAAAACAGGAATAACTACATCATAGGATCATCAGAAGGATTAAATGATATAACGTGAGATCTGATGCTTAGCGGAATACCTGGTCTTAATTAATTAATTCAATAAATATTGGGCATCTGCCAAGTATTGTTCTAGGTACTGACATATAGTAATTATGCACTAAATAATAGTTGTTTTGTTGTTGCTATTGTTATTAGCAAATGCCTTTTGAGTTCTAGGAAACCCTGGTGGAGTAGTGGTTAAGAGCTACGGCTGCTAACCAGAAGTTCAGCAGTTCGAATCCACCAGGCGCTCCTTGGAAACCCTATGGGGTGGTTCTACTCTGTCCTATAGAGTCACAATGAGTCAGAATCAACTGGATGGCAATGGGTTTGGTTTTTTTTTTTTTTGAGTTCTAACCAGGGACCCCAGGAATAAGTCTTAATTTCTTAGCAGCCTCCAGAATTGCAAGAGAAAAATGTGTGGCAGACCACTAACTACCCTTCAATATCCATTTTTTCTTCTTATATAGTAAACAGAACCTCTGATTTTTAAGTAGAAGCATGACTTCATGGAATACAGACTACTTCTGTTAGCTGTCCATGCAGCTAGGACGGCCATATGTCTGAGTTCTGGCCACTATGTTGCAGGAGGAATATGAGGGAGTGTCATGTGGCAGCTTACAGGAAAGTTCCTTAAGAGACAGCAAGTGTGTACCCTTTGTCCACATCTTCATTCCCTCCTTCAACCAGCTGTGTAGAATACAGACTGTATCTCAGATTATCAGGTAATAGCCATATATGGCAAAGGAATAAAATATAAGGAGCCTCAGTTGCTGACACTGTGCAGTGTCATACCAGTCCTGGACTTTTATATGGGAGAATAATAAACTTTCATCTTATTTAACCCACTGTTATTTTGCATTTTCTGTCACTCAATGCCAATCTTAATCCTAACTAATACAAGATCTAACCTGCTGACTCTTCAAAAAAGCAAGCTGCATGAAACAATAACTCTTGATGATACCCTTCATCTTCATAAGAGAAGATATCAATCTAGGAAGCGGCGCTGTACAGAGAATGAGCATTTGGCTTGAGGAAGACCCGAGTTTTAGAATCTGTTCTTCCACTTCCTATGTAAAACTTTGGCAAGCTATTTAACCTAGTTAAGCCTCAGCTTCTCGTCTACAAAACGGTAATAAGACCTAAAGAGTTGTGAGAACTAAATGGGAAGAGGTTTATTAAGATACTTTATAAATTGAAAGGTGCTATATAGTATAAGAATTACTTTGTCAATTGTTCTCTCTTCTCTACCCCTCCTTCAGAATTGGGGCATGAGGACTGACTGTAGTATGTGAGAATCACCTAGAGAGCCACCCCCAGAGATTGTGATTCACTAGGTCTAGAGTAGGAAACATGAATTTCAACACGCGCCCCAAGAGACCCCGATGAAAGTAGTCTGCCCTCAACACCTTGAGGAACACTGCTGTGACGGTCAGGTCCTACCTATACTTTTAACCCTGCACTCAACTGCCCTAATATTTTAACACTGATGAAGTGCAAGGACAGTTCCATAGTATCCCCAGTGCCTACATGAATGTCAGGTACCCAGTAGATAATATTTTGTTGGACTGATGAACTAAAGCAGAAAAAGACAAAGTGAACCTGAATCAAAAGACCCACTATGGATTTCCACTTCTGGCCAACATGAAGTAACAGGGACTGACTTTACTTCTGCCTGAAACAACTAAAACACTGGGCAAATTAGAGGAAGCAATAGTTTTCAAGATATTGAGCATCAGGTAATGAAGGACAGTGATCCCTGAAAAAATGACAAGAAACAAAGGAGGTGAGACCTACAACTGCCCCAGTTTACTTCTTGGAGAGTTCCCAGGCCAAAGAGCGAGGAGGAGAAATCCAGGTGGAGCCTGGAAGTCTCCCTGAGTTAGGAGACGTAGTTGGGAGCCCAGGGAGATCAATGCAGCTACATTCGCAGGACAGAATAACAGGAAGGAGAGAGTAGAACAGAGGGCACTCCAGAGATCTGCAGCGGGCCCCCCTCAAGTCTTACAGTGGAGTACTCATCAGCACATGAGTGTAAGGAAACCATTGGAGGTCAGAGAAAGAACCACCTGAAAGGATCTGAGGGAACAATTCCCAGAGTTCACAAGGGGCACAGAGTGAAAACCCTCATAATTCACGGGGCATCAGGTAGAGTACTTAGTAGGGTTTTGTCTCAGGAGTGTGATTAAAATTAACCCTAGACCAAATGCAAGACTTCAAAGGATCAATGTTTCCAAGTTGATTAACTACATCCCAGAACAGAGCTCAAGAATATTTATAGGAATGCAAAACATCCTGTACCCAAAAAGGTAAAATTCGCAACATAAGGCAACCAATCAAAAATTTCCAGGCATGCAAAAAAGAACTACTACTTTACTATTTTTAATAATAATTTTCTAGGGGGTTTTACTGAATCTTAAATTTTCCTAAACACAAAATAACAAACTACTGTCATTTTAACCTGTGTGTAATCTCAAAATTCCTCACCTACATAACTGAATTGCTATTCTCCATATGAAATATTAACACTTCTAAGAGAAACAGCAGAGTGCTTTAAAGCATAAGCTTTAGAGACAGGAAAACCGGGGTCTGAATTCTTTCTTCTCAACTCAGTACCCTTGTGTCCCTGGCAAGTCACTCAACATCTCTTGAGTTTCAGTTCACTTACATACAAAATGGGTTTAGTAATATTTGCTTAATAGGGCTGCTGCAGTAATTCTGAAAAACTAAACAATATATCTTTACAGAAGCAAACTGCCACATCTTTTTCCTGCAGAATGGCTGGTGGGGTCAAACTGCCCACCAGCTTTCAGTTACAGCCAAGCACTTAACCACTGTACCACACAGGCTCCTTAAATAATAAATAGTAGCTCTTATTTTGTAATTAACACATTATCATAAATTCAGAAAAGTGACTACATATTCAATCAAGCATTTACTGAGCCCCTATCATATGCGAGGTAGTATGTAGGCACTAGGAGTACAAAACGGGAAAAAAAGGACACTGTTAAGAGGACCCGAAAAAATATCTTATGTTGAATCTACATTTTAAAGTTCATTTCAAGTACAAACTTCATATTCTATTTCTTATTTTCTAAGTAGGGCAATTATTTTAAGTTCCTTATAAAAATTAAAGGATGATTTTTTTTCCCTTTGAAAGGAAAAAAATAATCTAAGAATTTGTTGGGCTCGACCAAATAAGACATGTCTGAGAAATCCTTGGAATCTGAAAACCATTGTAAAACTTCAATTTAAAAAGCAACCTGCAATTAACATCACCTTTCAAAATTATTCTCAAATTAGTAGACTAAGTTATATTCAGACATAAAATACATAAAAGGGATCAATCTGTTATTATGATAAGCTTTTCAGAAAGGCTGGGCTAACAGATATAAGGAATTAAAATCAAGTTCAAGTTTGTATTTCATTTGCTCACTCCACTTAAATGACGACAGATAGTTTAAATATTAACCTTATTAATAAAACATTTGCATATTCATTATGAATCTGATTGCCTTACCCCATAACTCGATAAATTCATTTTTTTAGTACTATACGCCTGCCCTTTTAATTCAAGGTCTTCTAAATCCTTGCCTCTCCAAGTGTGGTCCTCGGACTAGCAGCATCAGCGTCACCTGGGAGCTTGTTAGAACTACAGAATCTCATTTTCCATACCAGAGCTACTGAGTCAGAATTTGCATTTTTAACAAAAGCCCCAGGTGATTTCTATACACATTAAAATTTGAGAAGCATAGTTCTAAACCACTGGTTTTTGGGGGACACACTTTTGCACACTTGTTATTACAGAGTTATAAATTCGCGTGCAAATTGTGGTTAATTTACTTCCAGGTAGTGACTGGTAATAAGAATAGTTCAATTCAGATAATTAAAACAAATCCAACATACACACATATTAGATATCCTATACATCATAATTTTTAGGTCTCAGATTTGACCCTACTTCTTAGCTAGTACTTCAAGTTTAAGAAGTCTTGTACTATTCATTTTTGTCTCTGGACCTGACATTTTTGCCTTAACATGTGGCCATTATGATGTGTCTTCTCTAGAATTAAACAACTATATAGAACAGTATCAAGAAAATAGATTATCGCCATGACTTCAAAAAAGTTTTTTTAAACCCACAATAGGTTCAACCAAGATTGAACTTCAAAGTTCCCTAGACAAAAAACAACCAGAATGACTCTTTCCACCACAATAATTTTATGCTTTACCTAACATATACTTTTACTGCAGGTACCACATGTTTTCAAGATAAGAAATTCACATGAGACTTAGACAGTGTAGCTCTTTAGATGGCTCATCTTTTATTATTACTGCTGCACAGTAGCCACCCAAACCAAACGAAACCAAACCCACTGCCCATCAGGGCAACTCCAACTCATAGAGACCCTATAGGACAGAGCAGAACTGCCCTGAAGGGTTTCTAAGACCGTAAATCTTTGTAGGAGCAGATTGCCACATCTTTCTCCCACGAAGTAGCTGGTGGGTTCAAACCGCTGATCTTTCAGCTACCAGCCCAGTGCTTAACCACTGCGCCACCAGGGCTCCTTACAATAGTCACACTGCCCATAAAATAGAACAAATCTTGTTTTCTCTTTTGTTTCTCCAAAAAAATGACAGACCTAGGCTGAAACTGATCACAGCAGGTAGGAAGGTTCGGCACAGATTCAAAACAAGGTACAAACGTTCCGTTTTCAAAAGCCAACCTCGTCTCTTGTCACTGTAGCCATGGCTTTATGCCAAACGTTTGAAAACTGCTGTTCCTCACAAGTGATTATGAAGAGCTTTGCAGAGAAGAAAAAAAAATGTAATAACAATCAAATTCTCAAAATGGTCATGACCTCTGGGTTACAGGCTAAAAAATCTAAGAGTTACCCAGCTGCATCTGAGCCAACACACCCAACACAGATTCTTTGGAAGAAGGCATTTAAAGGGTGTTAAGAGAAGGCATCAAGGAACCTGTTGGGGCAGCTTCAAAGATTAAGTATGTTCTCAAACACCTCCAGCTTTTCATAAGATCCTATTATAAATCCCATCACCCATTTGTCAGTTTGCCATACTTGTCGTAGCTTGCATGTTGTTGCTACGATGCTGGAAGCTACACCACTGATACTTCAAATACCAGCAGGGTCACCCATGGTGGATAGGTCTCAGCAGAGCTTCCAGACTAAGACAGACTAAAAGGCCCAAGGATCTACTTCTGAAAATCAGCCAATGAAAATCTTATGGATAACAACAGAATATTGTCTGGTATAGTGCTGGAAGATGAGCCCCTCAGGTTGGAAGGCACTCAAAATATGCCTAGGTAAGATCTGCCTCTGCAAAGTAGAGTTGACCTTAATGACATAGGTGGAGTAAAGTTTCATTTGCTGATGTGGCACAATTCAAAATGAGAAGTAACAGCTGCAAACATCCATTAGTAATCAGAACACAGAATGTGTGACATATGAATCAAAGAAATTTGGAAGTCATCAAAAGTGAAATGAATGCTTGAAGATCCATATCCTAGGCATTAATTAGTTGAAATGCACTGGTATTGGTCATTTTGAGTCTGAAAATCATATGATCTACTATGCTGGGAACAACAAATTTAAGAGGAATTGCATTGCATTTATCGTTGAAAAGAACATTTTGAGATCCTAAAGTATAACACTGTCAATGATGAGTTAATATTCATACGCCTAAAAGGAAGACCAGTTAATACAACTATTATTCAAATCTGCCACCAACCATGTATGCCAAAGATGAAGAAATTGAAGATTTTTACAGCCTGCTACAGTCTGAAATTGATTGAATACACAATCAAGATGCACTGATAATTACTGGTGATTGGAACGCAAAAGCTGGAAACAAAGAAGATCAGTATCAGTAGTTAGAAAATACAGCCTTAGTGACAGAAATGACGCCAAAGATCACATGATAGAATTCTGCAACATCAATGATTTATTCATCAGAAATACTTTCCTTCTACAACACAATCTATGAGTATACATGTGGACCTCCCTGGATGGATTACACAGAAATCAAATCTACTACACCTGTAGAAAGACACAATGGAGAAGCTCAGTATCATCAGTCAAGACAAAGCCAGGGGCCAACTGTGGAATGGGCCAATAATTGCGCATGTGCAAGATTAAGCTGAAGTTGAAGAAAATCAAAGTAAATCCATGAGAGTCAAACTACCATCTTGAATACATCCTGCCTGAATTTAGAAACTGTCTCAAGAACAGATCTGATGTACTGAACACTAATGACTGAAGACCAGAAGAGTTGTGGGAAGACACCAAGGACATCATATATGAAGAAAATGAAAAGTCATTATTAAAAAGACAGGAAAGAAAGAAAATACTAAAATGAATGTCAGAAGAGACTCTGAAACTTGCTCTTAAGCACAGAGTAGCTAAAATGAATGAAAAAAAAATGATGAAGTAAAAGAGCTGAACAGAGATTTCAAAGGGTGGCGAGAGAAGACAAGGGAAAGGATTATGATGAAATGGTCAAAGACATGGAGTCAGAAAACCAAAAACGAAGAACACAATGGGCATCTTTAAGCTGAAAGAACTGAAGAGAAAATTCGGCCTTGAATTGAATTATTGAAGGATCCTATGGGCAAAAAACTGGATGACGCAGGAAGCATCAAAAGAAGATGGAAGGAACACACAAAGTCACTGTACCAAAAAGAAATGGTCAACATTCAACCATTTCAGGACGTAGCATATGCCTCTGGTACTGAAAGAAGTCCAAGCTGCACTGAAGGCATTGGCAAAATACAAGACTCCAAGAACTGACTGAATACCAATGGAGATGTTTCAACAAACAGATGCAATGCTGGAAAGTGCTTAAGTCAAGAAATTTGGAAGACAGCTGCCTGGCTAATCAACTGGAAGAGATCCATATTTATCCCTATTCCAGAGAAAAGAGAAATGGAATGCATAAATTATTAAACAATACTATTAATATCCCATGCTACCAAAATTTTGCTAAAGATAATTCAAAAACAACTGTAGCCGAACATCAACAGGGAACTGTCAGAAGTTCAAGCCAGATTCAGAAGAAGATATGGAACAAGGGATATCATTGCTGATGTTATCAGATGGATCCTGGCCAAAAGTAGAGAACACCAGAAAGATGTTCATTTGTGTTTTATTAACTATGCAAAGGCATTTGACTGTGTGGATAATAACAAATTATGGATAATATTGCAAAGAATGGGAATTCCAGAACATTGGATTGTGCCTGGATCAAGAGGCAGTTGTTGGAACAGAATAAGGAGACACTGTATGGCTCAAAGTGGGAAAAGGTTGTGTGGTAGAGTTGTATCTTTTCATCTTACTTATTCAATCTGTATGCTGAACAAGTAATCCAAGACGCATCCTATATGAAGAAAAACGCAGCCAGGATTGGAGGAAGATGAAAATGAAGATGACTTGAAGCACTTACTGATGATGAAGTTCAAAGACTACAGCCTGCAGCATGGATGACACCTGAACATGAAGAAAATGAAAATCCTCACAACTGGACCAATAAACAACATCAGAATAAATGAAGAAGAAATTGAAGTTTGTCAATGACTTCATTCTACTTGGATCAACAATCAATATCCATGGAAGCAGCAGCCAAGAAATCAAACTGGGAAAAGCACTGGGGAATTTTGCTGCAAAAGACCTCTTTAAATTTTTTAAAAAGCAAAGAAATCACTTTGATGACTAAACGGCACCTGACCCAAGCCAGGGTCTTTTCAATTGTCTCATATGCATGTAAAAGCTGGACAGTGAAAAAAGAAGACAGAAGAAGATCAATGTGTTCAAACTGTGGTGCTGGTGAAGAATACTGAATATACTGTGGACTGCCAGAAGAACAAATAAATCAGTCTTAGAAGAAATACAACCAGTATGCTCCTTAGGAGTGAGGATGGTGAGACTTCAGCTCACTCACTTTGGGCACATTAGCAGGAAAGACCAATTACTAGAAAAGGACATCATGTTTGGTAAAGCAGAGGGTGAGCAAAAATGATGGAAATTCTCAGTGAGATGTACTGACATAATTAATAGCGGCAACAATGGACTCAAACATACCAACTATCATGAAGATGGTGCAGGACCAGGCAACATCTGGTTCTATTATATAAGGTCATCATGAGTCAGAGCTGACTCTATGGCAACTAACAACATTATAAATCAGTCATCCTTGAATTTAACTTTTTCTTCATTCCATTTTGCATTTTCAGCCTCAGGACACAGAGTTCTACAAGAGTACAACAAGATATTTAATGCCTTTTTGTGGTCCTACATTTACTGATTTCAAGTTTTAAGGAGTATCTCTACCTGTAGTATTCTAGAATTTGGTGAATAATTCATTATGTCCTATCTCTACTCACCTTCACAGCCAAGAGTCTCAGAAGAATTGTCTGTGCACGTTGGCTCCACCTTCTCACCTACCAGTCACTCTTCAGCCCACTCCTATCTGGCTTCCAACCCTTTCACTCCACTGAAACTTTTCTTGGTAAAGACCATAAGGACCTTCATGTTGCTAAATTCAAAGAAGAACTTAGTCATCAGTTTTCTTTACTTAGCAGCATCATTCAACAGAGTTGATCATCTCTCCCTCTTAATAACTCTCTTTAGCTTTGATAGGCCTGCATTCTCCTGGGTGACTCCCAAGTCTCTGTCCCTTATCAGTCTTCTTTGAGGACTCGGTCCCCTCTACCTGACCGACAGATACTGGACTTCCCTGGAGCTCGGTCCTGGAACTTCATGTAATCCCATGACTATAAATATCTCCTTCATGCTGATGACTCAAATATTTACATCTCCAGCCCAGATCTTTCTTCTGAGTCCAGACCAGAATATCAAACTACCTATTCAACATCTGCACTTGGATGCTTCATAAACTATAAACTCAATACATCCAAAACTGGAGTTTTAGATCTTTTCCCCAGCTGATCCTCTTCCAGTGTACCCCATTCCCCACCGTCTACCCAGTTGCTTCTGATGGAAACACAGATGTCCATTTCTCTCACCACTCATATCCAATCAATCACCAAGTCATGTCATTTTGGCCTTCAAAATACAGCTGCAATATGCCCAATTTCTCCATCTTTACTGCCATCCTCCTGGTCTAAGCCATTATCATATTTTGCCTACAACACAGCAATAGTGTTCTAAGTGATCTTCCTGAATCCACTCATTCTCCTCCAATTCTGTCATCACACTGCAGCTGGAGTGATCTTTCAAAGATGAAAATGTTCCTGATTAAAACCCTGCAGTGGCTTCCTAATGGTTTTAGATAATGTTCACAAGGTACCTCTTCAGACAACCTCATCTCATGTTATCATCCCCCTTTCCTCTAAGCACCGGCCTTACCAGCTTTCTCTCCGTACATTACATATGCTGAGGTTTTTCCAGGCATGGAGCCTTTGCATATGTTGTATCCTCTACCTGAAACACTGTTCTCGTCCCTTCACTCTTCTCCTACTCACTGCTACCCAATACACACATACCCCAAAACCCCAGGGTCCACATCCAATAGTCAAAAAAGACCAAAAGGAACCAAATGATTGGCAACTCATGGTGCGAAAAGATACCACCAGAACAAAATATAATCTTAATTGCAAACCTTTATATAATTTAAGGGCAATGTTTTAGGTGATTACAAGATATTAACTTACTCAATGCTCAAAATAATCCAATGAAGTGGGCACTACTATTATCTCCATTTTAAGATGAAGTAAATAAGGCACAGGGGGTTAAGTACCTTAACCAAGGTCACAGAAATTTAGTGGCAAAACCAGGATTCAAATGCAGTCTTTCTTCTTCCGTGAGTACTTGACTGCCTAACAGCATGACACCTTGATTAGAGACTATACAGCCCCTCCCTTATATAGTTATTTAGATAAATACTAGGTCCTCCCCTAGACTAAAAACATAATGAGGGTTGTTTTTAGATGCCATAGAGTTGGTTCCAACTCATAGTGACCCTATGTATGTATAACAAAATGAAACACTGCCCGGTTCCGCTCCATGCTCACAATTGTCGCTATGTTTGAGCCCACTGTTGCAGCCACTATGTCAATCCATCTTGTTAAGGGTCTTCCTCTTTTTTGCTGACCCTTTACTCTACCAAGCATGATGTCCTTCTCCATCCTTGCCTCTGTGGAGAATTCTGACTGTACTTCTTCCAAGACAGATCTGTTCATTCTTCTGACAGTCCATGGTATATGCAATATTCTTCACCAACACCACAATTCAAAGGTGTCAATTCTTCCTTTAACTTCCTTATCCATTGTTCAGCTTTCGCATGCATTATGAGGCAACTGAAAACGCTATGGCTTGGGTCAGGCACACCTTAGTCCTCAAAGTGACATCTTTGCTTTTCAACACTTGGAAAAGGTCTTTCAGCAGATTTTCCCAGTGTAATATGTTGTTTGATTTCTTGACTGCTGCTTCCGTGGGCATTGATCATGGATCCAAGTAAAATGAAATTTTTGACAACTTCCATATTTTCTCTATTTATCACAATGTTCCTTACTGGTCCAGTTGTGAGGATTTTCGCTTTATGTTCAGGTGTAATCCACTGAAGGCTGTAGTCTTTGATCTTCACCAGTAAGAGCTTCAAGTCCTCTTCACTTACAGCAAGCAAGGTTGTGTCATTTGCATATCACGGGTTGTTAATGAGTCGTCCTACAATCCTGATGCCCCGTTCTTCTTCATATAGTCCAGCTTCTCGGATTATTTGCTCAGCCTAAAGACTGAATAACTACGATGAAAAGATACAACCGTGATGCACACCTTTTCTGATTTTAAACCACACAGTATCCCCTTGTTCTGTCCAAACAACTGCTTCTTGGTCTATGTACAGGTTCCACATGGGCACAATTAAGTGTCCTGGAATTCCCATTCTTTGCAATGTTATTCATCCATAATTTATTATGATCCACACAGTCGAATGCCTTTGTGTAGTCAATAAAACACAGGCAAACATCATTCTGGTATTCTCTGCTTTCAGCCAAAATCAATCTGACATCAGCAATTATACCCCTCATTCCATGTCCTCTTCTGAGTCCAGCTTGACTTTCTAGCAGTTCCCTGTTGAAGTACTGCTGTAAGGGTTTCTGAATTATTTCCAGCAAAATTTTACTTGCATGTGATATTAATTATATTGTTCAATAATTTCCACTTTTGGATAGCCTTTCTTTGGAAAGGGCACAGACAGGGATCTTTTTAAGTTGGTTGGCCAGGTAGCTGTCTTCCACATTTCTTGACACAGACGAGTGAGCACTTCCAGTGTTGCATCTGTTTGCTGAAACCTCTCAACTGCTATTCTGTCAATTCCTAGAGACTTACTTTTCACCAATGTTTTCACTGCAGCTTGGACTTCTTCCTTTAATACCTTCGGTTCTTGATCATATGCTACCTCCTGATATGGCTGAATATCAACCAATTATTTTTGGTACAGTGACTCTGTGTATTCCTTCTATCTTCTTTTGATGATTCCTGTGTCATTCATTCAATATTTTGCCCATAGAATCCTTCAATATTGCAACTTGAGGCTTGAATTTTTTCTTCCCTTTTGGTTTTCTGACTCCAGACGTTTGCACATTTCATTATAATACTTTGTTTTCCTGAACCACCCTTTGAAATCTTCTGTTCAGCTCTTTTATTTCATTTCTTCCTTTAGCTTTAGCTACTCTATGTTCAGAAGTAAGTTTCAGAGTCTCTTCTGATGTCCATTTTGGTCTTTTCTTCCATTCCTGTCTTTTTAATGGCCTTTTGCTGTCTTCATGTATGGTGTCCTTGATGTTATCCCACAACTCTTCTGGTCTTTGGTCATTAGTGTTCAATTAGTCAAATCTATTCTTGAGATGGTCTCTAAATTCAGGCGAGATGTACTTAAGGTCATACTTTGGCTCTCTTGGACTTGTTTTAATTTTCTTCAGCTTCAACTTGAACTTGCATATGAGCAATTGATGGTCTGCAGCTGGCCACTAGCCTTGTTCTGACTGATGATACTGAGTTTCTCCACTGTCTCTTTCCATAGGTGTAGTCAATTTGATTCCTGCGTATTTCATCCGGCAAGGTCCGTATGTATACTCCTTGTTTATGTTGCTAAAAAAAGGTATTTCCAATGAATAAGTCATGAGTCTTGCAAAATTCTATCATGCTATATCCAGCGTCATTTTTATCACCAAGGCCGTATTTCCCAACTACCGATCCTTCTTCTTCATTTCCAATTTTTGCATTCCAATCATCAGTAACTATCAATGCATATTAACTGCATGCTTGATCAATTTCATACTGCAGAAGTTGGTAAAAATATTCAATTTCTTCAACTTTGGCATTAGTGGTTGGTGCACAGATTTGCATAACAGTCGTATCAACTGGTCTTGCTTGTAGGCATATGGATATTATCCTACCACTGACAGCATTGTACTTTAGGATAGATCTTGAAATGTTCTTTTTGACGATGAATGTGACACCATTCCTCTTCAATCTGTCACTCCCAGCATAGCAGACCATATGATTGTTTGATTCAAAATGGCCAATATAAGTCCATTTCAGCTTACTAATGTCTAGGATATTGATCTTCAAGTGTTCCATTTCATTTCTGATGACTTTCAATTTTCCTTGATTCATACTTCGTACATTCCATGTTCCGATTACTAATGGATATTTGCAGCTGTTTTCTTCTCATTTTGTGCCATGCCACATCAGCAAACGAAGGTCCTGAAAGCTTTATTCCATCCACATCATTAAGGTCGACTCTACTTTGAGGAGGCAGCTCTTCCCCAGTCATATTTCGAGTGCCTTCCAACCTGAGAGGTTTATCTTTCAGTACTGTATCAGACAATGTTCCACTGCTATCCCTCAGGTTTTCGTTTGCTAATTTTTTTTTTTTTTTTTTTGTGAAAGCAGATCACCAGGACCTTCTTTCTATTGTCTTAGTCTGGAAGCTCCACTGAAATCTGTCCACCATGGGTTACCCTGCTGGTATTTAAAATACCAGTGGCATAGCTTCCAACATCAAAGCAACATGCAAACCACCACAGTATGACAAACTGATAGACAAGTGGTGGTAAATGAGGATAGGGACCGTTTATATCTTGGTCATTGCTATATCCCTAGAGCCCTGAAAAGGGGCTCTAGATGTTCAGTGTTTGTTGAATATATGAATGCTTACTACTTAATCTCTTGCATAATTATTTTGAGAATTTAATGGGTTCCAATCATGTGTTATATTACTATTTATATCTTCAAATGTTAGTTTATCTGTTCAAATACACAATTTCTTATACTTTTTATGTTCCTCTGAAGGAGTCCTGGTGGTGCAGTGGTTGAGTGCTCAGAATGAAACAGATGTGTATGAATGGAAAAAGTCTTAAGGGTCAGCAGAAGGCAAACCAGTAAAGCAGGAAGATTATGTCAATAAAGAGAATGATTTGATGAAGGCGTGGGAGTAGGATATGCAGTAGGACTAATGACAGTTATAGCTGAAAGGAAGGAATTAATGCAAGAAACTGAACAAAAAGATTGAACAATTTACTGCTTGACAGTAGAGAATCAAGACCAGAGATGAAGAATGAGTCCAAAGTTTCAAGAATGGATGGACAGCAAAATGATCAGAGAGGGAGATGGTTTTGGTAAAAAAAAATTGAGCAAAGAGACGAAGTGCTCAGTTCTTAGAAAGAATAATGGGTGAAGACTGAGAAGGAAATGGGAATTCAGGGAAGTGAGTTATGCAGCAGAGGTGTTGTCAATCCACAGGGAAGGATGAGAGACTGAGCTATGCTTTTCACAGCATTGTGTGGCTGGTGGGATAAAGCTGGAGTCCAGCATCCATCAAAGGAAGAACACTTATTTGGGTGGCCCGGAAAATACCAAACCCTAAAACTAGATTAAGGAGATCTCAGATTGCTAGTGCCCCCAGATATCCAACAGAAAAAAAACAAAAATTCTCTCTGGAGGAAGATAATACTGTCTTAGGCCTCAATATATTTCTACAAATAATTTTTCAAATGCAACATCTAGCAAACCATTAAAAATAATCAGATTCATAAAGAAGCAAGACAACACAAATGAGAACTAGAAGAAATAGGAGACAACAGAAACAGATCTAAAGGGACACCACATAATGAAATTATCAACCACAGACTAAATAATCACTATGCTTGCCACGTTCAAGTTGATATGAGCTAAGCTTGAAAAATTCGGCAGGAAAATGGGATCTAAAAAGTGTCATAGATTTGTAAAGTAATTAAATAGAAATTGTATAACTAAAAAAATAAAATAATCAAAAGTAAGATCTCCCAGTCAGTCTACAGGCACTTTAAAACAAAAATGAGAATGCAAGGGGGCAGGGAAATTAGATTAATGGAAACAGAACAACCAGAATGAAAATAATGAGAATGTTCACACATTGTAAGGAACGTAACCAAAGTTACTGAACATCTGTGTAGAAATTGTTGAATGGGAACCTAATTCTTAAGGATAGCCCTCGTGTATTGCTGGTGGGAATGTAAAATAGTACAGCTGCTGTGGAAACAGCTTGGTAGTTCCTCAAAAAGTTAAATGTAGAATTACCTTATGACCTAGTAATTCTACTTTTAGGCGTATACCCAAAAGAACTGAAACCAGGGACTTTTAAATGAAAGCAGATACTTGTACACCAATGATCATAGCAGCATTATTCATAATAGCCAAAAAGTGGAAATAACCTAAGTGTCGATCAACAGATGAATGCATAAACAATATGTGGTATATCCATACAATGGAGTATTATTCAGCCATAAAAAAGAAATGAAGTTCTGATACATGCTATAAAATGCTTGAAAACATTAAGCCAAGTGAAAAAAGTCAGGCACAAAAGGGCAAATATTGTACGATTCCACTTACGTGAAATAGCTAGAATAGACAAATGCATGTTGTTGCTGTTAGTTGCCACCTACTCATAGAGATCCCATGTATACAGAGTAGAACTGCACTCCTCAGGGTTTTCAAGGCTGTGACCTTTAGGAAGAAGATTGTCAGGCCTGACTTCCAAGATGCTTCTAGATGGGTTTGAACTACCAACCTTTCGGTTAGTAGTCCAGTGCTTAACCATTTACACCACCTAAGGACTCCAGACAAATTCACAGAAACAAAAAATTCAATTAGATGTTACCTGGGGCTGGAGACCTGCTGGCGTAGTGGTTAAGAGCTATGGCTGCTAACCAAAAGGTCAGCAGTTCGAATCCACCAGCTGCTCCCTGGAAACCCTATGGGGCAGTTCTACTCTGTCCTATAGTGTTGCTATGAATTGGAATCAACTCAATGGCAACTGGTTTGGTTTTTTTGGTGGCGGGGAGCTGGAGGCAGGGGATGATGGGGAGTTAATTGTACACTTAAAAATTGTTATAATGGCAATTTTTATGTTATGTATTTTTTACCATAAATAAATAGATAACACACATAAGGGAACCCTCTGGGACAAAAAAGAATGGAGTACAGAAGTGTTTCTCAAAAGGTATTCCATGGCACATTAGGGGCTTCCTCCAAAGTGGGTTTAATGTTCAATTACATTGGGGAAATATTATATCCTCTGCCCCCTTTTGGAAATTCATAATGTGCCTTAGCATAGTAAAGAATGAATAATCTTAAAGAAACCTGTTTAATATTTTTCCTGAATTAATTTAACCATGGAACCATTTTAAGAGTAACACGCTTTGGGAAATGATAGACTAGGCAGAGATGAGATAGATACTCTGAGGCACTGAGAAGGGAAAACGAATGGGCTCCCATCCAACCCCTTCAATAAGGCAGAGTTAAGGTTGCCCATTAGTGTATTTAAGGGATGGAAGGACAGGTATGTGAAATTGAGAAGTATGAAAATGGTTTAGAACATTTTCATGTGGGGAACACTATAAGGAGTTGTCAGCCTCTAAGAGAAATCCTTATCTCTTAGACCTTCCTTGCCTCCCCTCCACCTTGGTTATGGATGATTCTGTAGCTAAAATGAATTCTCTCTATGCCTCCATATTTTATCCTAACAAACAAACAAAAACAGTAGCCCATAAAGAAACTGTGGAATAGATGGTCCAGGATAGGGAATGAGCACCCAGTTCATTCTTGATACCTTTCTCCTGCCCTTCAAATATAGGATATAAGGACAGGGGAGGCTATAGAAGCAATACCGAGGAGTTAAAAAAAAATCTCAAAACAAAATGACTATACTCCCTTTCATTTGTATAATACATGTACAAGCACTTTTACAAGACTGAATGGTCACATCATTCCATGCAATGGACCAAATTTACCTCCTAGCCCATTCTCACCCAGCCTCTTGACCCTACCTTGGGATTGCCCCACCAACATGCTCTTTGCCTTGGGATTTGAGGAACAGTCCCCAGAACTCTCAGCAGTAATGGGAGGCCCTGCCATGGGTCAGTTACCCTGTCTGTTAGTCTGTCCTTCCATTTATATCAGGCCTTAGTCAGCTGCAGTCCCTAAGTGACGCAAAGTGTTAAGCGTCCACCTGCTAGCCAACCCAAACCCACCCAGAGGCGCCTCAGAAGAAAGGCCAGGCCTTCCGCTTCCAAAAGGTCACAGGGGTCACCGTGAGTAAGAAAAGCCTCCACACAAACTGGGTTTTTTGTTTGTTTGTTTGTGGTTGGTTGGTCAGCTCTTTAGTGGGGAAGGTGGAGGAGATGGAGTAGTGAATTTTTGTCAAGTAGTGCTACCTCAGTCCAGGTAGGTAGCAGATGGCCCCTGATAACCAGTCGGTCTCCATGTGTGACAGGGTAGCTGTATCAGAGAGCCCTTGTCTGTCACACTGGCCCACAGTCTCCCTGTCAGCCGGTCTGTCAGAGTCAGGGTCAGTCGGCCCCTTCAGTGTCTATGTCGGACAATCCCTGTCAGCCTGTCCATTCCTCAACATTTCCGTCAGCCTGTCAGTCCTTCAGTGTCCTCTCTTCCTGTGCAAGTAGCATTCGGAGAACCTGGCCACGTGTGGCCGCTGTCAGAGGCCTGGCGCCTGTGAGCACCTTGCAGCCATTTCTGCCCTCCGGCCTCACCTTCCAAGTCGGAGAAGAGGCTGTCCCAGCTTCCAGGTCAGGCACAGGTGGCTCTCCTGTGCCGGAGGGCATGAAGCGGCCATACCGCTGCAGCGGCCACTGTGCTGCTCCTAACCCGGGAAGCCCGAGGCCGGCCTGCATGTTTCCCGCTTCTGCCATGTCTGGCCGTCGAGTGTGCGCAGCTGCGGGGCGGGGAGGGGGGGGGGGGGGCTACCAAGCCGCAAAGCTAGCCAATCAGGAAGCCAAATGATTCATGGCCCACCCTCCTCCTCAAGTGAAAGCCAATGGGCGTGCCCAGAAGACTCCTGCCGGGGGCTGTCACGTTATTGGAGGTGGGCTGTGCTACGCCTCAGAGGTTTGTCTTGACTTTGGGCACGTTCTTATCTTTGTGGGCAAAGAAGAGGTAGTAGGTTCTTTTACCCTGAAGCGTGGTTGTGACGCTTATGCATGGTAGTTGATCTTGACTCAGCAGTTTTCGGGCCCTCACCTACCCTCAGGCAGCCCTTTCCATCATCAAGCAGCTCTGAGACAATTCCGGAAGGGGCTGATCCCTATAACTTCTATACACTGGTACTAGGTCTGCATTCTGAAACTGCCTGGACGAATGTGTTACCCTTCCTCACAACAGTCTTTCAGATGAAATGCCCCTGCCCCACGTCAGGAGTAGAGGGATGGGGGACTGCCAGCAATACAAGGTGTGCCTCAATCAAACAGTAGATGCAACTAAACTACATTTCTAGGTGATTTATAGTCGACAAAGCACTTCCACATCTGTTATTTCATTTATCCTCCCAACAACCTGGTGGTGAATTAAGCAAGCAAAGCAGGAATTATTACCCTCATTGAATAGATGGAGGCGAGGTAAGTTCTAGAGAGTAGAAGTGATTTGACCAAAGTTACACAGCCAATTAATGGCAGAGCCAGAGTAGAACTGTGGACTCTACAACTTCTCCACGTGTCCACCACTTGCAAAGCATTTAGTTATTCATACAGTGTAAGTTCCAGCCAGAAGATCGGTATAAAGGGATGAAAGCTATGTTAACCAAACACAGAAAGTAGCATTAAAATGCAAAGAATTTTTGAAATTATGTATATCAAAGTGTATTAAATGCAAGGACGATGGTTGGAGAAACGGTAAACTTATTCACTCAACAAAGCATCAGTTAAACATGGTGTGCACACAACTATACTTGTCACCATAGAGATCACAGAAATGGATAAGGCGTGAATCTAGCCTTCTAGGACCTCCGGATCTAATAAGACAGAAAAAACCCATTGCCAATGAGTTGATTACGACTCATAGCAACCCTATAGGATGAAGTAGAACTGCCCCACAGGGTTTCCAAGGAGAGGCTGGTGGATTCGAACAGCCAGCCTTATTTGGTTAGCAGCCATAGCATGCTGTAGGTCTTAACCACTGTACCACCAGGGCTCCTAGGAAGAAAAGGAGAGGTGCAAACACATACATAATGTTGTTAGCTGTTGTTGAGTGGATTCTGACTCAGGGCGACCCCATGTGTGTCAGAGCAGAACTGTGCATCATGGGGTTTTCAAGGCTGTGACCTTTTGGAAGCAGATCGCTATGCCTGTCTTCCAGTGTGCTTCTGGGTGGGTTCAAATCGCAAACCCTTAGGCTAGTAGTTAAGCACTTAACCATTTGCACTAACCAGGGACCATACCCATAATACCTGACAGTTAATGCCATGTGAAAAGCACAAACCAAGTGCTCTAAAAGATGAAGTAAAAAAATCTACCAACAGGGAGTGGGAGTGGCATTTGAGTTAGGACTTGAAGGGCGAGAAAAAGTTTCCCAAGGGAAGATGGAGGAAACTGGTATTCCATGTGTGCGGAAGGTTGAGGAGCAAAGGTGCAGAGCTGAGGATAGTGACGTAACTAACAAGACTGCAAGATTGTGTTTGAGGAAGGTGAGTTGGGGCAGAAGAGCACTGAGCAGCAGCTAAGGAGTGTGGATTTTACTTGGTAGGTGGGATGACGGTGGAAAATTTGCAGAGGGGAGTGACACTGGCATAGTGGTGGTCCAAGCCGATTAATCTCTCAGGGGCATATGGGATAAATTGGATTAAAGGCAAGGGGGATTTACCACTTATCTTTCCATTAGTTCAGTAAAGCTTGCTGGATGAGGTAAGATTTCAGAAACTGCTTCCAGAGGTCCTTGAATGACACAGCAGTATTGTGTTTTAAATAGTAGTAAATGGTTAGAAACTTGGTTTGAATCCCAGATCTGTGTGACCTTAGGGAAGTCACTTAATCTCTCTGTAAAACAGGGTTAATAAAGACCTACCTTACAGAATCATTGGGAGGATGAAACAAGATCGTATATAGGAAAACAGTTGGTAAATTACAAAGTGGTACACATGTTGGTTCCTTCTACTGCCAGGGTTAAAATGACTTTCCGTGGACTCCCTACAGGCAGGGAGGTTGGGAATGGGAGCCTGACATTCATTCTCAGAGGCACTCACCTTCCGGTCCTGGGCTGCAGCTGCTGTCAGACACCCTTCACAGGAGCAGATGGTGCTCACAGTTGGGACCCTGTCAGTGTCCAAGGACACCCAGGACCCTGCTGGGTTCCCACCTGCGAGCTCCCTTCCTAGACAGTGCACCTGTGCCTGAGCTTCTGGGGCCACCAGAGTCTGCCAAGAACAGGGCAGATCTGCAAATGAACAGGGAGCCATGATAAGGCCACAGCTTGATGAACGGAGGCTCTTAAAAACTTAGGAAATGAACAAATGTGTCTAGGGAAGTCAGGGGGTGCCAGGCACTGCACTAGGTGCTGCGGATACAGTAGAGAACAAAGCAGACATGGTTTCTGCCTGCCTGAAGCTTACAGTCTAGTGAGAGAGTCTAATAAACACTGAGTAAATTATTCCATATTTTTAATGGCTATTGTTTTTTCTTTTTTAAAGTAAAGCTGTGGCATTTATTTAGGTCTAACTTCCATACAACAAAAAGCATAGATCATATGTGTTCAAATGGATGAATTTTGACAGTTGCACACACTCATGTAACGACCACCAAAACAAGACACAGAGCATTTCCAAAACCCCCGAAGTTCCCTTGTGAGTGCCTCCACCCAATCTCTACCCACCACTGCTCTGATTTTTATCTCCATAGCTTAGCTTTCCTCTTCCTGGACTACATATACATGAAATAATCTAGAATGTACTCCTTCATATCTGCTTCTTTTGCTCAGCTTTTGAGCTTCATCCATGTTGTGTCTATCAGTAGTAGTTCACTCCCTTTTAGTGCTGAATAGCATTCTATTGTATGACTATACTACAATTTGTTCGATGATTTCCTTTTGGTAGACATTTGGGTTGTTTTCCAGTTTTTTTTAAAGGCTACTATAAACATTCTTGTACAAATCTTTTTTGTAGATATATGTTTTCATTTATCTTCACTAAATACCTAGGAATAGAATTGCTTTTGCTGGGTCCTAGAGAGATATATGTTCATAAGAGACTGCCAAGCAGTTCTCCATAGGGATTGTACCATTCTGCACTCCAACCAGCAAAATATGAGAGTTCCAGTTGCTTCATATCCTTGCTGATGTTAGTATTCTCGAGCTTTTTTAGTTTTAACCATTCTAGTGAGTGTGTAGTGGTATTTCATTGTGGTTTATATTTGCATTTCCCTGACGATGAATGATGTTGAGCCTCATTTCAAAAGACTTATTGGCAATTTGTATATTTTATTTTGTGAAGTGTCTGTTCAAGTCTTTTGCCATTTTTTATTTGTAGGAGTCCTTTCTATATTCTGGATACAAGTCCTTCATCAGATATATGTATTGAAAATATTTTCCCATACTGTGACTTGCCTTTTCATTTTCTTAACAATAGTTTTCAAAGAGCAGAGTGTTTTATTTTGATGAAGTCCAGTCTATCAATTTTTTTTTCTTTTAAGGTCAGTGCTACAACCTACACCAAGGTTGTACACATATTCTCCTAGGTTTTCTTCTAGAAACCTTATGGTTCTACCTTTTACATCTAAGCATGTGATCCTTCTTGCAATAAATTGTGCGTGTAAAATGAGGTAGGACTTGAGGTTCATTGTTATCTGCATGAGCATCTAATTAATGTTAAGCAGGAGCAGGCCTCAACCAATGACTAATGGAAATTGGGGTATAAAATACCTCAGCTCCCTCACTCATCAGGTAGGATAACTCTGAGGGCTGTGTAATACCCTGTTTTCCAGAGTGTCCCAGTGGGATTAAGCTCCAGTTATTCATGATGGTAACTTGCTTCATAATGATCCTATTTTGGCTGCCTTCCCTTCCCTATTTCCCTCCCCTACCAATGTTTCCTAGGATCAATTCTCAAAGAAATTACTTATAGTCAAATCTTTGTCCTCAGGTGTCCTTCTGGGGAAACCCAAACTAAGACACTGACAAAAAAGACCAACAGTCCCTGCCCTCATGAATAGAGGTATAATATAGTTACATGCATGAAGATGGTAAAAAGGCATTCAGAGGAAGGAGAAGTCACTCTCTCATCCAAAGCAGACTCTCAATGCCTTGCTGACTAGCAGCAGGAAAACAATAGCATTTGTGGCCAGAACTAATGAATGACAGGTAACCAGAAGCTAACACATCTCTCTCTTAGGAGACTGTTAAAAAATAAATTAAAAAAAAAAAACCTAGTCCCTCGAGCTAAAATATGATCATTCACTGGAAATCTTTTTTGATTCCAAATCCTTTTACTGTATAACTGACTATTTCACAGGTGGCACAAATGACACTGAGTGATGCTAGTTGTATGAATAGTCAGCGTCATCATTGGAAGCAGCCTACAGGACTGATTTTGGAACCCTAGAAAGTCCCTTTCAAAGCAGATCAGGGACCCCATACATCTCCCTTTCCCTAGGATATTGAGTCAGCAAAGAAATGATGGCTTCAGTCTCCTTGGGTCCCCTAGCTGACAGGATAAGAGAGAAATGTGCACCTTGGCTCTGCCCGCTGTGTCTCTCAGCAATAGCTGGGGACCACACAGAGCTGTTGAGAATTGCAGGGCACTGTTGTTGCCTGTGGGGTTTCTCAGAAAAGCCCTGTTTGCACCAATCAAACTGAATGCGGTGTCTCCATGATGTCAGGCCCAGGGATGCTGCATAAGGAGGCATGGTTCCATGGAACTTTACACTCGCTGCTAGAAAGCAATTATTTTCAAGTTTCGTCTCTAGATCTTTCATGTGAAAAACCTAACTGGTCCATTTCAGGTAATTGAAGGAACTTGATGTGACTAAAATAAACCCACAGTCATCGAGTTGATTCTGACTCATAGCGACCCTGTAGGACAGAGTAGAACCACCCATAGGGTTTCCAAGGCTGTAAATCTTTTTTTTTTTTTTTTGGATTTAGAAGAAGTTTATCACTAGTAATTTTTTAATAAATAACTTGCCCACAAAATGCGGAAGACTCAGGATGAAATTTTACATATGTGTACACCTTTATCCACTCTCCAGGTCAAGATACAGAACACTAAGGCTGTAAATCTTTATGGAAGCAGACTGGTGCATCTTTTCCCCATGGGGTGGCTGGTGGGTTTGAACTGCTGACCTTTCAGTTAGCAGCCAAGCACTTTTAACCACTGTGCCACCAGGAGTCCTTTTGATGTGACTAGGTACAGGCAATTTCACCCTGTCCTCAGGCTGGTGATCACTGGCACAATGTGAAGAGAGATTAACACTGACTTTTTCCACTTAACTAAAAGCACATAGCATGATAAGCTAGTAAAAAATGTTTCGCAGCTGGTGAATTTGGGGGCACATTTTACAAAGCTGGGTTAAGAGTATCAGAAAATAGAAACCTTAAGCAAACCCTAAAGAAAGACTATGAACTCACATCTTGAAGAGAGGGACTGTATCTCACTGATATTGGAATCCAGAGTTCCTGGCACATGGTAGATTTCTCAATCATTTTTTTAACTGTAATTTAGATGAAGGTTTACAGAACAAATAGTTTCTCATTAAACAGTACACATATTGTTTTATCAATCATTTATTTTTTAATGAAAGGATTGTAAATTTTAATATAGAAGAGAGAAAGGGATTGTTTAAAAATCACTTTGATCACAATAAACCAATTTAAAAATCACTTTGAGGGTATAAAGGGCTAACATGGGTAAAAGGGTAAATAACTCTTTCTTTCTCATCCTTATCTACACACAAGTCAGAACAAGAAGAAATGTCTTTAGCCATAAAAAACCAAACCCGTTGTGATCTAGTCAATTCCAACTCATAGGAACCCTATAGGGCAGAGTAGAACTGCCCCACAGGGTTTCCAAGGAGCTGCTGGTGGATTCAAACTGCCGACCTTTTGGTTAGCCACCAAGCTATAACCACTGTGCCCCCAGGGCTCTGTCGTTAGCCAATATCATCAGAATATTAGAGCTACAGCTAAAGAAGAATTTTTGTGTTTCAAAATCTTAATCTGATAGTTGGGTATATTTGGGGAATTTCTAACCCTGAAGTCTACAAATACATGGTCAAACACAGACGCACAGACAGGAAGACCTCCTAGAAATTTCTTCCAGTTTGATGCACCACTTACTTCATCATTTCTTGCCTAACACTAGAAAAGCAATTTAACCCACCTCTGTAGAATAAGGCTGCAATATGTGCAATTTATGCCTCAGAGGACAGATGAGAACATCCTAAAGAAAAGGTTTTGTGCTCAAGAGTGACTCAGCAGAAGCCTTTTTGAGCTGAGTTGTGAATATTTTTAATCGTTTAGCTAGCAGCCATTGTGACCGAGCCTCCAGCAGATATTATGAGGTTGAGAGGTCAAAGGTTCAGTAGGGGCTCCAGGGAACCATTCAGGGCTGTTTAAACTGTCTCCTCACCCCAGGTACTTTAGCTTGGAATGAAAATCCTTTCCCGGGGGGATAATTCTAGAGATAAATTGAGAGACCCAGAGGAAGAGGGATATATATATATATATATACTTTTTTTTTTTTTTTGGGTGGTCATGTGAGTTCAACTACTTTATTCATTCATTTATTCAGTAAGTATTTGTTAGGCTTACTCTGTGCCAGGCACTAAGCAAGGCGTCAGGATATAAATATGAATAGGACACAGGTCTTCTCTTGGACACGCTTGTAGTCTGGTAGAGGGACAAACACGAAGACAAATCATAATTTGCAGTGTAATATGAAAGGTGCTCAGTAAAGGTAAGAAGTTGGTATGTGTTGGTACAGAGGAGGGGTACATTCAAACAGGAGCCGTCAGGAAGGTATGCAGAGGGGCAGAGACTCTTGAACAGTGCTTTCCTTATTTCAGAATAAATACGTTTTTACCCGAAAGAATTGAAAACAGGGACTCAAACACATATTTGCACACCAGTGTTCACTGCAGTGTTATTCACAATAGCCAAATGGTGGAAACAATACAAATGTCCATCAATTGATAAATGGATAAGCAAAATGTGGTATATACATACAATGGGATATTCAGCCATAAAGAGAAATGAAGTCCTGATATATGCCACGGCTGGGATGAACTTTGAAAACATTATGTTGAGTGAAATAAGCCAGAGACAAAAGGACAAATATCTTATGATTCCACTTATATGAAATGCCTGGAATAGGCAAATGCATAGAGACAGAAAAGTACATTAGAGATTGCCAGGGGCTGAGGGGAGGGAATGACGGGGAGTTAGTGCCTCATGGGTACCGACCTCCTGTTTCGGGTGTTGAAAAGGCTTTGCAAATGGATAGTAGTGATGGTTGTACAATGTTCTGAATATGATTAATGCCACTGAATTATACACTCAAAAATGGTTAAATGGTTAAATGGCAAATTTTGTTACATATATTTTACCACAGTTCTTAAAATACCAGGAAAAAAAAAAGGCTTTGTTATTCTCTGATAAAACAAAGCAATACAGAGCTCCAGGCCCTGGAGTGCAGTTAGGTTTACTTCTCAACAACTTCTCCTGTCTCCAGATGACCCAGCAATGATGGGCCAAATACAAGAAGAGATAATCAAAAAGAGATAGCTGGGATCCAAAACAAGGCGAGCACCTCCAGGACCAGGAAGTCACTGTGGGCAAGGAAGAAGCCAGGGGCTTGCTGGGCTCCAGGTCTAGACGCAGACAGCAGTGACAGGTGAAATGCCTCCAGCACAGAAACAAAGACCGGAAGTCTCCGCACAAGGCACAGAATAGAGCCAGGCTCCCTGCACAGGGCAATGATCTGAAGCCCCTTCTTTGGAAAGGGGCTTTAAAAGGCTGCCACCCAGCTGCCTGGGATAACTGTTTCCAGGAAGATAGGGGCCTAAGGAGGCAGGCGGACAGACACAGTCTCACAAGCAGGACCTGAGCCCTGTCTCTTGCAGGCTTTGGGACTGGGTGCCCCAATATTGCAGTAGAGGAGGTATGCTGGAACACCTCATAACACTGGGTTCTGGACTGGGGCCTGGGGGACTAAAAGAAAGAAACAGCACACCCACTCTACCACTAAAAAGGAGGGGAAAGGTGAAGAAAAGCAGCAATCTCCTCAGAAAAGCAGAAGTCTAAAACCCATGAGGAAACCTAATTCTAGGAAAGACAGTCAATAATAGGAATACAATGTCATTTCTGATTAAATTAATTTTATAGAACCAAAACCAGTTGCTGATGAGTCAATTACGACTCATGGCGACCTCATATGTGTCAGAGTAGAACTGTGCTCCACAGGGTTTTTAATGGCTGATTTTTCAGAAGTAGATTGCCAGGCCTTTCTTTCAGGGTGCCTCTGATGGACTCAAATCGTCAAACTTTTAGTTAACAGCTGAGCGTGTTACTCATTTTCACCACTTAGGGATTCCATTTTATAGAACAGACTGGCAAAAATGCTTAAAAATGGTCAATCCTATTGCAACCTCTGATAACATGGATAAATAATAATATTAAAGAAAACAAGCCAGACACAAAAAAGCATAAAACAAAAGAAAAAAACTCACTGCTGTCGAGTCAATTCTGACTCACAGCGACCCTATAGGACAGAGTAGAATTGCCCCATAGGGTTTCCAATGAGCAGCTGGTGGATTTGACCTACTGACCTTTTTGGTTAGCAGCCATAGATGTTAACCACTGCACCATCAGGGCTCCCAAAAGAGTATAAGACTTGCTTATATTTATATAATGTGAAAAAAACAGACAAAACTAATCTATGGTGTTTGAAGTCAAGAGAGTGGTTATCCTTGGAAGAGGGCTCAAGTGATGGTTTTGGGATGCTGGTCATATATATATGACTTTTGTACTTTTCTTTCTGTACATTATAGTTTAATTAAAAAGCTGTACATTTGAAAATATAGACAATAAATAAACTTTTAGATATAATAATGACTAAGCAAGTTTATAATTCCAGAAACTCACTAAAAGAATTATTAGAGAATGTACTTAATGATAGCACAGAAACTGATTTAAAATCTAGAGAAATTTAACTGCTAACTACTAAAAAAAAAAAATTTTTGTGTTAAAAATGTTAAAAACTAAAGAAGAGTAACAAGATGGAAGAAGAGAGGTGTTCAATGAGTAGTTATGTCAAGGTCTGAAGGTAGGATTGAACTATTTAATAGCATTAGATCTGTTAGGAAAGTTAGGAATTAAATGTGTATATGTTAAAAAAATTAGAGAAACTACTATACAAAATAGGGATAATCTATAGCTTCCAAAAGAATAGACCAAAAAAAAAAGAAGGGTGGGATAAATAAAAACCTATCAATAGAAAGAAGAAATAAAGTTAAAAAAAAAAAATGGTGACAGAAATTGTGAAATAAGCTGGTACTAAAAGTTCAAATACATAAGTATTCAAACAAAAATAAACAGATCATTGTTGTTGTGTGCCATCGAGCTGATTCTGACTCATAGCGACCCTATAGGACAGAGTAGAACTGCCCCATAGTTTTCCAAGGAGCGGTTGGTGGATTTGAACTGCTGACCTTTTGGTCAGCAGCTGTAGCTCTTAACAACTGCACCACCAGGGCTCCTTGCCTATGCCATAGAGCCTCATTATTGTTTTTGATATGCATTTCCTTGCTCACTAATCAAATTAAGCATCTCTTCATATGTTTGTTGTATATTTTGTTATCCTCTTATGCTTGTTCATATCCTTTGTCCACTTTGTTTTCAGTTTGGTTTTTTTTTTGTTATTGATTTGTAGCAGTTCTTCATATATTCTAGATACTAATCCTTTATCTGTTTTCTCCCAGTGTTTTACTTGTCTTTAACTTTACCTATGATAATTAGTTTCTTTATTATTAGTATAGCCAAATCTATTAATTTCTTTTTCTGTCTTGTTTAAGAAATCCTTTTTGTGGAAGTTCGTAATGATATTTACTTATTATCTCTTCTCATAGTTTTATAGTTTGCTTTTACATTTCAGTCTTTAATACATCTGGAATTTATTTTCCTTCATGGTGTGAGGAATCAGTGTTTTTGAAGTAACAAGCATTGAGAAGAAGCTTTCCTTGGTCTGAAAAATGCTTCTTGTAGAGACATTCTGGCATTTTGCACAATGTACATTCGTCAGACCTGGGAGTGGCAAAAAGGTAGGAAAGGAGGGGAGAAGCATCAAGAAGTGAGAGAAGGTAGAGAAATTTCACATTTCATCCAGGTGTGAGTCCTGAGACATTGTTTGGCAAAACAGTCATACAGAAACCACTTTGAAAAGGCTTATGGTGGGTCTCAATTGTCTACAGTTGGCACATTAGTAAATAATTTTAGATTCCCTCACTCCCATTCACTAGCTGAAATATGTTCAGGGAAATAGTGGAAATGATGAGAAGTGAACATATGTAGCTTCAGTCTAAACAAACGCAATGAGAAAAGCAAGGACATCATATTTCAAAGGCTAAGCTAAAGAGTTTGAGAATTTTCTGATATTTTTGGAATAGATACTCACTCTACATTCATTCATTAATTCATTCATTAAACAAACATCTATTGAGCACCTACTCTGTTCTGTAAACATTTAAGGGCTTAACTATTAGCTAAAAAATTGGCCATTTGAACCCAACCAGAGGTGCCTCTGAAGACAGGCTTGGTGCTCTGCCTTGACAAGGTCATAGCCAAGAAAACCCTACAGAGCATACTTCTATACTCTGAGGCACACAGGGTTGCCATGAGTCGGAATCAACTTGACAGCAACTAACAACAACAACAACTCTGTTCCAAGGAGTGTGCTGGATACACTGGAGCTATAGAGATGAACAAGTCTCTCTCCTTGCCGCCAATGAGCTCCTTTCTCAGCAAGAAGACAAATGTATGAGGAAATAAGTCTCCATCCTGTGTGATAAACATAATAAATGTGGCTGCTGCACACCATACAAACTCAGCACAGAACAGGGAGGAATGAAGTATAGTATTGTGGGTGGGGAGGAGGAGGTGGTCCAGGAGCTGTTCATGGAGGAACTAACATGTGAGGTACTTATTCAAGGTCAATGGAGCCCTGGTGGTGCAGTGGTTAAGAGTTCAGCTGCTAACCAAAAGGTTGGCAGTTCAAATCCACCAGCCACTCCTTGGAAACTCTATGGGGCAGTTCTACTCTGTCCTATGAGTTGAAATCAATTTGATGGCAACGGGTTTGGTTTTGGTTACTCAAGGTCCATAGGCAGGCATTCACCAGGTAGACAAGGGGTTGGGTGCAAGATCCCTTCAAAGGTCATTCCATTTGGTTGTTGTTAGGTGCCATCAAGTTGGTTCTGACTCATAGTGACCCTATGTACAACAGAAGGGAACATTGCTCAATCCTGTGCCATTCTCACAACGTTGCTATGTTTGAGCCCATTGTTGCAGTCACTGTGTCAATCCATCTCATTGAGGGTCTCTTTTTCGATGATCCTCTGCTTTACCAAGCATGATGTCCTTCTCTAGGAAGTGATCCCTCCTGATAACATGTCCACAGTATATAAGATGAAGCCTTGCTATTCTCCCTTCTAAGGAGCATTCTGGCTGTGCTTCCAAGACAGGTTTTTTAGTTCTTCTGGCAGTCTACGGTATATGCAGTATTCTTCACCAACATCATAATTCAGAGGTATCAATTCTTTGGTCTTCCTTATTCATTGCCCAGCTTTTGTATGCATACAAGGCAATTGAAAATACCATGGCTTGGGTCAGGTGCACCTTAGTCCTCAAGGTGACACATCTTTGCTTTTTAGCACATTAAAAAGATCTTTTGCAGCAGATTTGCCCACTGCGATACATTGTTTGATTTCTTGACTGCTGCTTCCATGGGCATTGATTATGGATCCAAGTAAAATGAAATCCTTGACAACGTCAATCTTTTCTCCATTTATCATGATGTTGCTTATTTGTCCAGTTGTGAGGATTTTTGTTTTCTTTATGCTGAGGTGTAATCCATACTGAAGGCTGTAGGCTTTAATATTCGTAAGTAAGTGTTTCAAGTCCTTTTCACGTTCAGCAAGCAAGGTTGTGTCATCTGCATATTGAAGGTTGTGAATAATTCCATTTGGAGGGAGCAGAAAAAGAAGACAAGTAGGAGGCAATTGTGCCTACAGGTAGTAGGGAAGGGTTTGAAAATGTCACAAGAACAAAATCTATTTCTTCTCTTCAATTTGAACTTGTCTTAGTTCTGAAGAAAAGGCACAATTTTAGTAAAGAAAACAAATATCGGCTGAAATTTACCTTCATTTACATGTATATCTAGATTTCTTTCATTCATCCAATAAATAATTTTTGTTGAGCACGTCCTGGGTACCAGGTGCTAGAGATACACCAGGAGCTCCTGTGAAAAGATGGCAGACAAACAAATACAGATGCTGTCTTGGTCATCTAGTGCTGCTATAACAGAAATACCACAAGTGGATGGCTTTAACAAAGAGAAGCTTATTCCCTCACAGTCCAGTAGGCTAGAAGTCCGAATTCAGGGTGCCAGCTCCAGGGGAAGGCTTTCTCTCTCTATAGGCTCTAGAGGAAGGTCCTGGTCATCAGTCTTCCCTTGGTCTGGGAGCATCTCAGTGCAGGAACCTCAGGTCCAAAGGACACACTCTGCTCCTGGGGTTGCTTTCTTTGTGGTATGAGGTCCCCATGTCTCTCTGCTCACTTCTCTCTTTTATATGTCAAAAGAGATTGGCTTCACACACCATCTAATCTTGTAGATCTCATCAATATAACTGCCACTAATCCATCTAATTACATCATAGTGGTAGGATTTACAACACATAGGGAAATCACATCAGATGACAAAATGGTAGACAACCATACAATACTGGGAATCATGACCCATGACAGATATTTTTGGGGGACACAGTTCAATCCATGACAGATGCTAAGACAGATTCTCTAACAGAGGCCTGTACCCTAGTCCTGGACGTGTAAGGAGAGTGCCTGGGAGAATGAGGGAAGGTTTCACAGAGGCAGTAGTCCTTAAGTTGAAATTTGACAGGTAATAAAAGTCTGCAGGGCAAATAAATAGGAAGGAGGCCATTCCAGAAGGAGGTCATAGGAGCTTATGCTAGATGCATGATCATGATGCCCCTTCCTTCTAGCTGTACCTGCCTCACCTACAGCACCTGGCTCAGTGAAGAGAAGCAAAGCCATCCTTTGAAGGAGGATGGCATCTGATTAGACCAAAGGCGGTCTCCTGTCAGGTGGATAGTGTCCTATACAGCAGCCGGGCATTAGAAACTGGTTTTAGCCAATCAGACTGGATTTCTCAATAATGTAAAGAATATAGATTGTACTGTCTAATCAGAAGAGACTGTTAACCAGAAGGTAAGCAGTTCACACTTACCCAGCAGCTCCATGGGCGAAAGACAAGGGGATCTGCTTCTGTAAAGATTACAGTCTAGAAAACCCTGCGGGGGGATTCTACTCTGTCACATGCGGTCATTATGAATTGGAATCAAGTCATTAGCACCTAACAACAAGTCAGAATAGAAGGACAAAGGAGGCAATGCTCAGACAGATAAGAGGATCTGGTTAGGACATCTGGCGCCTAAAGCCACCATGAATCTTGGACAGCTTTTTAGTGCTAGTTCCAGTCCAGTCCACATGGGTCCTTGCAATAAATCGCCTTCCATTCTCAAGCAGCCTCATGACTCCATGTCTGCACACTTACTCACACACACACCGTGTGCAAAATAATGGAGGGTTAAGGTGGTATAACAGTTCAGGGATCTTATACAAGTTTAGGGACACTCAGGTTGAGGTACAAGGAAAACAGCAAGACGCAACATTTACTGAGTGCTTGCAAGCTACTTCCAAAAATTCGGACGTCGTTTCATTCTGTTGTGCGTCACCGTAAGTCAGGGGCCACTAACAATAACAAGCTATGTGCCAGGAACTGTTTTAAGTGATTCACAAGTATGAACTCATCTAATTCTCAAAATAACTCCATTAGGTACTATTAGCCCCATTTTATAGACAAGGAAACCCAGGTACAGAGAGGAAAAACAATGTTTCTAAGATTGCACAGCTTTGTTGTTGTTGTTAGGTGCTGTCCAGTCAGGTCCGACTCATTATGACCCTATGTACAACAGAAAGAAACACTGCCTGGTCCTGTGCCATCCTCACAGGTTGTTGTTATGCTTGAGCCCATTGTTGCAGCCACTGTGCCAATCCATCTTATTGAGGGTCTTCCTCTTTTTCGCTGGCCCTGTACTTACCAAACATGATGTCCTTCTCCAGGGACTGATCCATCCTGATAACATGTCCAAAGTATGTGAGACATAGTCTTGCCATCCTTGCTTCTAAGGAGCATTCTGGTTGTACTTCTTCCAAGGCAGATTTGTTCGTTCTTTTGGCAGTCCATGGTATATTCAATGTTCTTCGCCAACACCATAATTCAATTCTTCTTCGGTCTTCCTTATTAACTGTCCAGCTATCATATGCAAATGATGCGACCCAAAACATCACAGCCTTGGTCAGGCGCACCTTAGTCCTTAAAGTGACGTATTTGCTTTTTAACACTTTAAAGAGATCTTTTGCAGCAGATTGCCCAATGCAATGTGTCTTTTGATTTCTTGACTGCTGCTTCCATGGGTGTTGATTGTGGATCCAAGTAAAATAGAATCCTTGACAACGTCAATCTTTTCTCCATTTATCATGATGTTGCTTATTTGTCCAGTTGTGAGGACTTTTGTTTTCTTTACATTGAGGCATAATCCATACTGAAGGCTGTGGTCTTTGATCTTCATCAGTAAATGCTTCAAGTCCTCTTCACTTTCAGCAAGCAAGGTTGTGTCATCTGCATACCACAAGTTGGTAATGAGTCGTCCTCCAATCCTGATGCCTCGTTCTTCTTCATAGAATCCAACTTCTCGGATTATTTGCTCAGTATACGGATTGAATTAAGTATGGTGAAAGGATACAACCCTCATGCACACCTTTCCTGACTTTAAACCATGAAGTATCCCCTTGTTCTGTTCAAACGACTGCCTCTTGATCTATGCACACGTTCCTCACGAGCACAATGAAGTGTTCTGGATTTCCATTCTTCGCAATGTTATCTGTGATTTGTTATGATCCACCTAGCCTTTGCATAGTCAATAAAACACAGATAAGCATCTTTCTGGTATTCTCTGCTTTCAGCCAGGAACCATCTGACATCAGTAATGATATCCCTGGTTCCATGTCCTCCTCTGAATCCGGCCTAAATTTCTGGCAGTTCCCTCTGGATATACTGCTACAGCCACTTTTGAACCATCTCCAGCAAAATTTTATTTGCACGTGATATTAATGATATTGTTAGATAATTTCCGCATTCGGTTGGATAACCTTTCTTGGGAATAGGCATAAATATGGATCTCTTCCAGTCGGTTGGCCAGGTAGCTGTCTTCCGAATTTCTTGGCATAGACGAGTGAGCACTTCCAGTGTGGCTAGTAAATGGTAAAACCAGGGTTCGAATGCAGGCAGTTTGGTTCTAGAACTCTTAAACTTAGCCATCAAGTCACGCTGCTTCTATAGAGTTAAGAGATGTTGCAGGAGAGGTAGGCAGGGGACAGATCATGAAAGACCTCGTATGACTTGCTGAGGAGTCCACATAATTCAATAGAGCAGCTCTGCATTTATCTGCTTTACATATTGCACTTCGGTTTAGAGATTTTATTTAGATGCAGGGTTCTGCTTCTAAAACTTCTGAAGGCAATGACTGAGGACTTTTGAGCTAGAGGGTGACATGGTCTCATTTGCCTTTCAGAAAGATGAGTCCGTCAGCAGTGTGGAGAACGAATTGGTGGTATTTGCGACTAGAGGCAGGGTTTTTGCAATGGTCCGAATGAGGGAGGAAAACGTTGATGCAGGACAATGTGGTAGGGATAGAACACAGGAATAGGAGTGAGATATATTTGGGAGGGAGAACTGGCAGAATTTAAGAGACTAATTGAATGTGGGGGAAGACAGAGAAGGAGGGGGCCAGGGCCACTTGGATCAGCACATTCTTGTGTGTTCTCAGAGGTACACTTCATACATGGGCACCTTCATTTGCATGCACTCACAGTGCATAGAGGAACATCCCTAACTTTGGATACATACTCAAACTCACAAATGCATTTTCACGCTGGGTGAGATCACTCATAGCCATGTCTGCAAATCTTTCTTTCTCCTCTTACCCTCTGTCAAAATTCTATTCTGAAATAGGATGCTGTTTTAGTAAGTGGGTCTCAGCCTGGGGTGTACCATTCTATCCTTCCACAAAGGAGTATGTGAAAATGTGTGGAGGCAATTTTAGTTGTCACAGTAACCTGGGCATGCTGTTGATCTTTAACGTCCAAGGACCAGAGTTGCTAAACATCATGCAGTAAAGAACTGTACCGCTCAAAATAAATATAGCACCACCTCTGAGAAACACTGGATGAACTTTGTAGTCAAAGAGCCCTAGATTTGAAACCCAGCTCCTCCCCTTACCAGCTGGAGCAAATTAGTTAGCATCTCTGAGCCTCAGTTTCTTTACCTATGAGAATCTATTACCTACCTCCAAAGCACCTCAGGCTCAGCCACTCATCTGTCAGTGGAGGCTTGTGTGTTGCTATGATGATGAACAGGTTTCAGTGGAGCTTCCAGACTAGGACAGACTAGGAAGAAAACCCTGATGTTCTACTTCTGAAAATCAGTAAAAACCCTGTGTATCACAACAGTGCAATCCACACCTATCATGGGGATGCCACAGGACTGGGCTGCATTTTGCTCTGTTTTATGTAGGATCACCATGAGTTGGGGGCCGACTAGATGGTAGCTAACAACAACAGCAGTGTTCTTTTTCGAATACATCAAGTTCTTGGTAAGAATAATTTCCTTTCTTTGTTTAGCATCATATCCCTTTTCTCAGTTTCCTCTTATGGGTCATGAACTAATGTGCTAATTTCCAAGAAGCAAATGTTGTTCCAGCCCCTCTCATGATCCCAGGTGCACAGCAGGCCTATGTATCCACTTCCAGGGTTAAGTGATTGACAGCAAAGTGTCCCTTGAAATAACTAATGAACAGCTTGTAGAAGTTGAGCTGTCAGAAATTCCAGCTCAGGAAGAGCTGTTTCCTGCACTAAAGGCTGTCAGCCCATTACATTTATAGAGGCAGGGGTAGCATGGATGAATGGATGGTTCAAGCCCAAAATGGAGGTGAAATTATTGAGAGGCTAGTATGTTTCCTTACTTTACAAGTCAAAGAGCCAATCTTCCTACAAGGGCATTTGTAAGCCCCTTAGCTTTTTCAACCGGTCTCTTTAGATGGTAATAAGAGATACTTACCATTGATTAACTCTCTACCATGTGCCAAGCAGTGAGCTAGACATTTTATTTACATTGCCTGTAAATGTTCATAACCAATTTTCAAGGCAATTCTTGTATTACTTATTTTACAGATGTGAACATCGAAGCTTGATGAGGTTGAGTATCTTGCCTAAATCACACAGCTATAATTGATGAAGCTCATTTTGACTTTGGTTTGTCTGACTCTAATGCTGTCTCCCTTCACTAAATGCAACAGAGAACCAGGGAGGCTTTTGCTGGATTTTATTGTTACTCTTTTTAGTCCATGCTTTTCCTGGTGTTTGACAATGACAGTGCTGACCTCCCCTGAAGCTGTATTTCAGGTGGTGGAGATCCCTCTGTCCTAGCACAGTGATGGACTGGGTATGAGTGAGGATCTCTTGGCTAGTGGGAACTCAGCCCCAGTGGCTGGAAATAGATAGTTATATGTGATACTTTGAGTTGATGCTGTCTGCTAAGTAATAATGACTGTAATTGTGGATAAGGTTTGGTTTTTTTTCCCCTGCCCAAGCAAAGAAAGATAAACTTCTTTGACATCTCCCTGTGTGTGCAGTGGTAGAGGTGAAGAATTTTTTTTTCTAGTCTGCTGTAGCATATGCTGTCAGTGATACATCCATATGGCCTCAGCATTCACCATTACCATACAAACCAGCTGTATCCCACTGTGAACACCTGTGACTCTCTACCTCAGGGTTTTCATTTGGTTCATGTGTAGGGTGAGCCGTAAGTGCTGAGGAGGTAAGGTCCCCGGAGTTATTCTTAGATAGTGATGAATGAGAGGAGTAGGGCTGACTCCCAGGTGTCCACAGTGGAAACCTGTTCATTAATATACTGGGGCTCTGGTGGCACAGTGGTTAAGAGTTCGGCTGCTAACCAAAAAGTCAGCAGTTTAAGTCCACCAGCTGCTCCTTGGAAACCCTATACGCCAGTTCTACTCTGTCTTACAGGGTCTCTAGGAGTCAAAATCAACTTGATGGCAACGATGTTTTGTTTTGTTTTGTTTTTAAATTGGATTCCTTCCTTTCCTTGTCTCTCTTCCGTATCTCCATTTCGGGGCTGTCTGGGATCACCTCCCAAGTAAGTCACCTGCATTCAAATCCTTTTCTCATCCTAAGAAAGCTTGTGCCAAAAGTGATCCTAAGAAGCAGATTCTCAGTGTGGGATTCTGAAACTGTACTATTTCCCAGCCAGATGGTGGCTGGTGGTAAGTGAAGTGATGAGAATAGCTGTCATGCTATAGCATCACAGTTGAGAAAACTCTTATGTATAGATTGGGATGGGATACCACTCAGATCGGATGGAAAGCTTATGCACTTGAAAGATACAAGGGCAATCGTAATCACAGGAATGGTAGAGTTGGTTGGCTGCTGTTAACTACCATAGAAACTCTGAAGGAAAAAGGAAAAAGACTCATGTCAGCCTACTATCAAGTCAGGACACACTGGGAAGGCCATAGAGCCTGCACACTAGGGCTTATCTACAGAAAATAGCACCTATGATAATTAGTTTTGTTTTGTTTTTTTAATTGTGCTTTAGGTGAAAGTTTACAGTTCAAGTTAATTTCTTATTCAAAAATGTATACACAAATTGTTTGGCAATTAGTTTTTTTTTAGCTGTGCTTTAAGTGAAAGTTTACAGTTCAAGTCAGTTTCTCATACAAAAATTTATACACACACTGCTATGTGACCCTAGCTGCTCTCCCTATAATGTGACAGCACCTTCCTCCTTCCCACCTCGGATTTCCTGTGTCCATTCAACCACCTCTGGTCCCTTTCTGCCTTCTCATCTTGCCTCAGGACAGGAGCTGCCCATTTGTCTCATGTATCTACTTGGGCTAAGAAGCATTTTCTTCACGAGTATCATTTTATGTCCCACAGTCCAGTTTAATCTTTATCTGAAGAGTTGGCTTTAGGAATGGTTTCAGTTCTGGACTAACAGAGAGTCGGGGGGCAGTGTCTTCTGGGGTCCCTCCAGACTCAGACCATTACGTCTGGTCTTTTTACTAGAATTTGAGTTCTGCGCCCTACTTTTCTCCTGTTCTGTCAGGGACTGTCTTTTGTGTTCCCTGTTAGGGCAGTCATTGGTGGTAGACAGGCACCATCTAGTTCTGGTCTCAGGCTGATGGAGTCTCTGGTCTATGTGGCCCTTTCTGCCTCTTGGGCTAATATTTTCCTTGTGTCTTTGGTGTTCTTCATTCTCCTTTGCTCCAGGTGGGTTGGGACCAATTGATGTATCTTAGACAGCTGCTCGCTAGCTTTTAAGACCCCAGATGCCACTCACCAAAGTGAGATGCAGAACATTTTCTTAAACTTTGTTGTGCCAATTGACCTACATGTCCCTGAAACCACGGTCTCCAGACCCCCACCCCTGCTACTCTGTCCCTCAAAGTGTTTGACTGTATTCAAAAACTTCTTAACTTTTGGTTTAGTCCAGTTGTGCTGACTTCCCCTGTAATGTGTGTTGTCCTTCCTTTCACCTAAGATAATTCTTATCTACTATCTAGTTAGTGAATACCCCTCTCTCTCCCTCACCACCCTCGTAACCATCAAAGAATGTTTTCTTCAGTGTTTAAACCTTTTCTTGAGTTCTTATAATAGTGATCTCATACAATATTTGTCCTTTTGCGACTGACTAATTTCACTCAGCATAATGCCTTCCAGATTCAACCGTGTTATGAGATGTTTCACAGACTCATCTTTGTTCTTTATCATTGCGTAGTATTCCATCGTGTGAATATACCATAATTTGTTTATCCATTTGTCTGTTGATGGGCACGTAGGTTGTTTCCATCTTTTTGCTATTGTGAACATGCTGCAATGAACATGGGTGTCCATATGTCTATCAGTGTGATGGCTCTTATTTCTCCAGGACATATTCAGAGGAGTGGCATTGCTGGATCATATGGTACTTCTATTTCTAGCTTTTTAAGGACGTGCCAAATCGATTTTCAAAGTGGTTGTACCATTTTACATTCCCACCAGAAAGGTATAAGTGTCCCAGTCTCTCTACAACCTCTTTGATGTTTATTATTTTGTGTTTTTTGGATTAATGCTAGCTGTTTTGGGGTGAGATGGTATCTCATTGTAGTTTTGATTTGCATTTCTCTAATGGCTAATGATGGTGAGCATTTCCTCATATATCTGTTAGCCGCCTGCTTTGGTGAAGTGCCTGTTCATATCCTTTGCCCATTTTTTTAATTAGGTTATTTGCCTTTTTGTTGTTGAGGTTTTGCAGTTATTTTGTAGATTTTAGAGGTTAGACGCTGATCGTAGCCAAAAATTTTTTTCCCAGTCTGTAGGTTGTCTTTTTACTCTTTTGGTGAAGTCTTTTGATGAGCATAAACTATAAGCATAGTTTCTCTTCTGGTGTTTGTATATTGTTAGTGATGGTTTGCATTCAGTTTAGCCATGTATTAGGGCTCCCAGCATTGTCCCTATTTTTAGTTCCATGATCTTTATTGTTTTAGATTTTATATTTAGGTCTTTGATCCATGTTTAGTTAGTTTTTGTGCATGGTGTGAGGTATGGGTCTTGCTTCATTTTTTTGCAGATGGATATTCAGTTATGCCAGCACCATTTGTTAAAGAGACTGTCTTTTCCCCAATTAACAGATTTTGGACCTTCGTCAAATATCAGCTGCTCATAGGTGGATGAATTTACATCTGGATTCTCAATTCTGTTCCATTGGTCTATGTATTTCTTGTTGTACCAGTCAGTACCAGGCTGTTTTGACAACCATGGCGGTATAATAGGTTCTAAAATCAGGTAGTGTCTCCCACTTTGTTCTTCTTCTTCAGTAATGCTTTACTTATCCGGGGCCTCTTCCCTTTCCATATGAAGTTGGTTATTTGTTTCTCCGCCTCATTAAAAAATGCCATTGGAATTTGGATTGGGATTGCATTTTATGTGTAGATCATTTTGGGTAGAATTGACATTTTCACAATGTTGAGTCTTCCTATCCATGAGCAATGTATGTTTTTCCACTTATGCAGGTCTCTTTTGGTTTCTTGCAGTAGTGTCTTGTAGTTTTTGTTGTACAGGTCTTTTACGTCTCTAGTTAGATTTATTCCTAAGTATTTTATCTTCTTGGGAGCTATTGTAAATGGTATTGATTTGGTAATTTCCTCTTCAAAATTCTCTTTGTTGGTGTAGAGGAATCCAACTGATTTTTGTCTGTCTTATATCCTGATACTTTCCTGAAATTTTCTATTAGTTCCAGTAGTCTTCTTGTGGATTCTTTGGGGTTTTCTGTGTATATGATCATATCATCTGAAAATAGAGATACTTTTACTTCTTCCTTACCAATTTGGATACCTTTTATTTCTTTTTCTAGCCTAATTGCTCTGGCTAGGACCTCCAGAACAATGTTGAATAAGAGTGGTGATAAAGGGCATCCTTGTCTGGTTCGTGTTCTCCAGGGGAATGCTTTCAGACTCTCTCCATTTAGGATGATGTTGGCTGTTGGCTTTGTATAAACACCCTTCATTATGTTGAGGAATTTCCCTTCTATTCCCATTTTGCTGAAAGTTTTTTTTTATCACAAATGGATGTTGAACTTTGTCAAATGCCTTTTCTGCATCAATTGATAAGATCATGTGGTTCTTTTCTTTTGTTTTTTTTTTTACGTGATGAATTCCATTGATTGTTTTTCTAATGTTGAACCATCCCTGCATACCTGGTATGAACTCCCTTGGTCATGGTGAATTATTTTTATGTTGTTGAATTCTATTGGCTAGAATTTTGTTGAGGATTTTTGTATCCGTGTTCATGAGGGGTATTTGTCTGTGATTTTCTTTTTTTGTAGTGTCTTTACCTGGTTTTTGTATCAGGGTTATGCTGGCTTCACAGAATGAGTTTGGGAGTATTCCACCCTTTTCTACGCTCTGAAATATCTTCAGTAGTAGTGCTAACTCTTTTCTGAAAGTTTGATAGAATTCTCCAGTGAAACGATCAGGGCCAGGGTGTTTTGTTGTTGTTGTTGGGAGTTTTTTAATTACCTTTTCAATCTCTTCTTTTGTTATAGGTGTATTTAGTTGTTTTACCTTTGTTTGTGTTAGTTTAGGTAGGTAGTGAGTTTCTAGAAATTTGTCCATTTCCTCTAGGTTTTCAAATTTGTTAGAGTACAGTTTTTCATAGTATTCTGTTATGATTCTTCTAATTTCAGTTGGGTCTGTTGTGATATCACCCATCTCATTTCTCATACGGGTTATTTTCTTCCTCTTCTGTTTTTCTTTTGTCATTTTGGCCAATGGTTTATTGATTTTGTTGATCTTTTCAAAGAACCAGCTTTTGGTCTTGTTAACTCTTTCAATTGTTTTTATGTTTCATTTATTCTGCCCTAACTCTTATTATTTGCTTTCTTCTGGTGCCCAAGGGCTTCTTTTGCTGACCTCTCTCTATTTGTTCAAGTTGTAGGGTTAATGTTTTGATTTTGGCCCTTTCTTCTTTTTGGATGTGTGCATTTATTGATATAAATTGACCTCTGAGGACTGCCTTTGCTGTGTCCCAAAGTTTCTGGTAGGATGTGTTTTCATTTTCATTTGATTCTATGAATTTCTTTATTCCATTCTTAATTTCTTCTATAACCCAGTAGTTTTTGAGCAAGATGTTGTTCAGTTTCCATGTGTTAGATTTTTTTCCTTTGCTTTCTCTGTTATTGATTTCCACTTTTAGGGCTTTATAGTCAGAAAAGATGCTTTGTAATATTTTGATGCTTTGGATTCTGTTAAGACTTGCTTTATGGCCTAATACGTGGTCTATCCTGGAGAATGTTCCATGTGTGTTGGAAAAGAAAGTATACTTGTTGCTGTTGAGTGGAGAGTTCTGTATATGTCTGTGAGGTCAAGTTGATTGATTGTGGTATTTAAATCTTCTGTGTCTTTATTAAGCCTCTTTCTGGATGTTCTGTCCTTCACCAAAAGTGGTGTGTTGAGGTCTCCTACTATTATTATGGAGCTGTTTATCTCTCTTTTCAATGCTGTTAGAGTTTGTTTTATGTATTTTGGAGCCCTGTCATCGTGTGTGTAAATATTTATTATAGTTATGTCCTCCTGGTGTACTGACCCTTTAATCATTATATAGTGTCCTTCCTTATCCTTTGTGGTGGATTTTACTTTAAAGTCTATTTGGCCAGAGATTAATATTGCCATTCCTGCTCTTTTTTGAGTGTTGTTTGCTTGATATATTTTTTTCCATCCTTTGAGTTTCAGTCTGTTTGTGTCTTCAGTCTAAGGTGTGTCTCTTGTAGGCAGTGTATAGACGGATCATATTTTTTTATCCATTCTGCCACTCTCTGTCTCTTTATTGGTGCATTTAGTCCATTTACATTCAGTATAATTATTGATAGGTATGAGTTTAGTGCTGTCATTTTGGTGTCTTTTTTGCATGTTGTTGACAGTTTCTTTGTACCACTTAATTTTCTGTGCTGAGTCATTTTTCTTTATGTATTTTCTTTTCATCTTTTTCATTGTTGTTGATTTTGTATTTGCTGAGTCTTTATGTTTTTCTAGTTTTTCACTTTGATGTGTAGGATTGTTAGTTTCCTTTGTGGTTACCTTAATATTTACCCCTATTTTTCTAAGTTTTAAACCACTCTTTTATTTCTTTATATCGCCTTGACTTCCTCTCCATATGAAAGACCCATTACTGCATTTTTCAGTCCCTCTTTTTTGTTTTAATGTTGTCGTCTTTTACATATTGACGTCTCTCCCTATTTTCAATGTTTTAGTCTGATTTATTTTTGTGACTTCCCTGTCTGGGTTTATATCTGGTTGCTCTGTCCTGTGTCCTAGTCTTGGGTTGTTATCTAATGTTATTGATTTTCTAACCAGAGGACTCCCTTTAATAGTTCTTGTAATTTTGGTTTGGTTTTTACAAATTCCCTAAACTTCTGTTTATCTGGAAATGCCCTAATTTCGCCATCATATTTGAGAGACAGTTTTGCTGGATATATAATTCTTGGCTGACAATTTTTTTCTTTAAAGGCTTTATATATGTCATCCCATTGCCTTCTTGCCTGCATGGTTTCTGGTGAGTAGTCCGAGCTTAGTCTTATTGATTCTTCTTTGTGATGACTTTTCGTTTATTCCTAGCCACTCTTAAAATTTTCTCTTTATCTTTGGTCTTAGCAAATTTGATTATATGTCTTAGTGACTTTCTTTTGGGATCTACCTTGTGTGGAGTTCAATGAGCGTCTTGGATAGATATCTTCTCATCTTTCACAATATCAAGGAAGCTTTCTGCCAACAAATCTTCAACAATTCTCTCTGTATTTTCTGTTATCGTCCCCCCACCCCACCCCGCCCCATTCTGGTACTCCAACAGCTTGTAGGTTATTCCTCTTGTTAGAGTCCCACATAATTCTTAAGATTTCTTCATTTTTTAAAATTCTTTTATCTGATTTTTCCTCAAATAAGTTGGTGTCAAGTGCTTTATCTTCAGTCTCACTAATTCTGACTTCCATTGCCTCAATTCTGTTCCTATGACTTTCTATTGAGTTGTCTAATTCTGAAATTTTATTGTTAATCTTCTGGACTTCTGTTTGCTGTCTCTCTATGGATTCTTGCAGCCTGTTAAATTTGTCATTGTGCTTTTCTATAATCTTCTTAAGTTCCTCTATTGCTTTGTCTGTGTGTTCCTTGGCTTGTTCTGCATCTTGCATGATCTCCTTCCTGATATCTTGAAGAGTTCTGTATATTAATCTTTTGTATTCTACCTCTGATAATTCCAAGAAGTTCTCTTCCTCTGGGAAATTTCTTGATTCTTTGTTTTGGGAGCTTGCTGAAGCCATCACGGTCTGCCTCTTTATGTGATTTGATATTGACCGTTGTCTCCGAGCCATCAATAAGTTATTATATTTATTTATTTTATGTTTGCTTACTGTGTCCTAGCTTCTTGTTTTGTTTTGTTTTGATATGCCCAAATAGGCTGCACATGTGAGCTAGTTTGCTTATTGGCACCTGTGAAGCCCTAATGTCCTATCACCAGATGGTTAGATCTGTTACTATGTATGTGAGCCCAGGAGTCCGTTCACTTTTTTTGTATGGATTCAGCTCAAGTGTCCAGATAGTTGGCCACCAAGTGTGTGGTGCAGGCTTTCACCTACGGTCCTAGATGGGCAGGGGTGATTGCAGTAGGCACAGATATCTGGCTGCAGCGGGGGTCACACTTTGAGCAAGGCAGGGGGCTGATGGCTGCCCCTGAGTGTCTGGAAGGAAAGCGTGTCCCTGTTCCCTAGAGTGCATAGGTGGGTGGGTTTTGCATCCAGACTATGGGCACCCAGAGCTGTTGGCTATAAGGACTGGGAGGCACCACTTATTCTTGGACCCCGTCACAGGTTGCTAGGTGGCGTGGGTGGAGCTACTAGTTCTCAGGCCCCTGACATGGGTAGGTGCAGACCTTGCTTAATGGGCAGAGCAGTTATCAAACGTCATGAACCTACCACTCCACTATATAGCTGATACAGTGAAGTTAGGCTTCAGGTATATACCCTGTTGTACTGTGATAATGAAGGCCTACACTGTTGAAAGGGGTGCATGCAGATCTACGCAGAGGTGAAAAGCATTCAAAGTCCATAGACCCCTTATGCCTGTGCCTAGGCAAAGTTGCTGTGCCTGCCCTGAGTTCCCAACTTAGGGGAACTGGCAGATTATTTTTTCCTGTTTGTTAATTTGTTCCCTCTCCAAGGCTGGGAGAATGGCTCAGGGCACATGACGGGACCTACCTCCTGCCCAGGCAACTCAGCAATTGCTGAAGCTGGCCTGGGACTCGATGCAGAGCAGGGAGGGAGCAGGTAAATGGGACAGAGGTTCTTCCCAAAGGGGGTGTTTTTTGATTCATGCGGTAGGTCAAACGCATATACATACCTTTTGCCAATTGAGTGCCGCTCTTCACTGGCTCTGGAGGCCTGAGCAGACTCTCCACCGCTTGGTCTCTCCCAACGTGGAAGATGCGTCCCAAATGTCACTGCCCATCTCACTGCACACACCAGCCAATCTGGCCCTCAGGGTACCAGCTCCCACTGGGTCAGGTCTGGCAACTCCTCACTGCTACCGAACCATCTCTCCCTCGCCACCGACTCCGTCCAATTCCTCAACTCTGCCTTTGATGTTCAGGGCTCCTAGATTGTCATATATAACCAATTCACTTGTTTTTTCAGGTCTTTGTTGTAAGAGGGACCACCAGAAGCATCTGACTACTCCGCCGTCTTGTCCAGAACCCTGGCAGTTAGTTTTAAATTGTTGAAAGATCTTTCACAGCTAGCGATGGAAACTGCAATAGCCAATAGAAACTGTTCATTAGTGCCCCTCCTCAAGCAGCACCCAGGGTACACACCCTACCTGCCATGCCTTAGTTACGCCACTACCTGCATAGAAATGTCTAAAGTGACCCTCATCTCCTGCAGCTAAAGGAAAGGTTATGCTAAAATTCAGGCCAAGATTTGATTGTTAAGAGTGGCAGAGTTACAAAGGCAGATAAATTCATGGCCAACACTAACAAGTCTCCTATGCTAAAATCAGGGCCCTGGTAAGGTGAGATTGGCTCCCTGAGACATGGCACAGAGAAATTTGGGTGAATGCCTTTGAGAACCTGGGACCCTCTGAGTCAGCAGGGCTACTCCCTTTAACTAGGACAGTAACTTCCCATGGCCACCCCTCAATGCTTCTAGATTGATAACAAGGATCAGGTCTTAGCACGGCTTGAGTGGGGAAGTATCATCTTTACTATGGAAAAAGAGGGATTATTCACCAAAAGAGCTGCAGGACATGGCAAATTTTGAGAAAACATGTATAGGTATGGATCTTGAGGTTGCTGGACCAAGGAAGTTGGAATATAAGCCTGGATAAACCCATTACCATTGAGTCAATTCCAACTCATAGCAACCCTATAGGACAGAGTAGAACTGCCCCATAGGGCTTCCAAGGCTATAATCTTTATGGAAGCAGACTGCCACATCTTTCTCCCATGGAGTGTGCTAGTGAGTTCAAACCCCTGACCTTTCAGTTAGCAGCCAAGCACTTAACCACTGCACCATCAGGGCTCCTAAGACTGGATAGGAAGACATAATGATAAGCAGACCCTCCCATGACTTCAGATTTAACATCCTGGCAAAGAAGCCTGGAGCTTGTCCTAATATGCTGCTGGAATGATCCTTGAAGCTTGTAACTGATGATGGTCTATAAGAAATAAGGTGGAGATGCCTTGGCAGAGTATTGAGGAGGGGGCCGAAAGCCTCAGAGAGGTAAGTATGGTAAAATGGATTTATTATGTAATACCAGAGAACCCTCCAGCTAACCATGCTCCCTAAGAAAGTCTATGAGGCACTTCCTTCATTAAAGTAATAAAAAAATATGCTAGTGATGGAACTCAGAGTTGGTTGTCCTCTGTAGGCCAAGGTTGATGATAAATTCTGCTGTGGAACTGGGTTCCCTATTGTCAATGAGATGACAGGATTCTGGCACAGCAGAGGCTAGGTGGCAGCACTTAACTGTCAGAGACAATGTGTGGGTATAATTACTGTAATGAACAGCAAGGTCAGATGAAATCAAGGGGCCTTGACCCACGGGAATCTGGGGCAATGGCTAACAGACAATAATGTTCCTAGGGGTGAGATAAATGGGTAGCCAATAAGGATGTTGCTTGACTTATATGATCTAAATAGATACAGAGAGGGTGAGAAGAAGATTGGTTGCAATGGAAAAATACCATGATCTCTCACCTATTTTCCAGACCTGAGCCAGTTCTCAGAGCACTTGATAAAGAGAAGGCTGTGCCACCTTGAAGAAGAACCCTGCAATGCCATAGCAAGTATATGCAGTAGGTATTGCCCAATTTTTCCCCCAAAGGGACCTACAGCTATTTACCAGAGTAAGTGTACACTGAATTCAGGGTAACATCCAGATATTTTCAAGGCTGTTGGATCTAGGGTTTGAGCTGCCACTGATACTATGGGCTCCAAAATGTCATCGTGGTCCCTCTGCTTAGGGTTGGGATATATGGTGGCCAGGCATTACGTGTCCATCTCACAGTGGGTCCAGTGGGTTTGTGGATTCACCTCGAGGTCACGAATACTTAGCAGCTGGTTCCCTGGCCTGTGAAGTAGGAGTCATTATGGTATGTAAGGCCAAATGGAAATCTCTTAAACTATGCCCTCCACCCCAGCCAAGATAGTAAATTAGAAATAATACTGCATCCAGGTTTATTAGCAGAGGTCAGTGCCACTCTAAAGGACCTAACAAATTCAGGAAGTGGGTGAGGGGGTGCAGTTTTCTCATATCCTCATTTAATTCACCAGTATGATTCCTGCAAAAATCAGATGGATCTAGGCAGATAATGGTGGATTACCATAAATTAAACTAGTGGTTGTCCCAATCCCAGCTGCTGTGCCAGGTATGATATCTTTACTGAACAGATCAGCACAGCCTGTAGCACTTGGTATGCATCTGTTGAGGTGGTGAATGCATTGTTCTTAATCTCCATTAGGAAAGTAACAGTTTACATTTACCTAGGACAGAAAGAAATACACATTCACAGTCTTGAATCAGAACTAGGTTAGCATTCCTACTCTCTGTCACAGTACAGTTCAAAGGGACTATCCTTTGATTTCCATAATCTTGACATTATGCAGAACTTCATTCTGGCCCACTATATTAATGACATCATGTTAATCAGAGCTGGTAAGTGGGAACTGATAAGTACTCTGGAAGCCCTGGTAAGACACTTGAGTGTCAAAGGGTGAGAGATAAATCCTGTAAAGATTCAGGGACCTACCACATCAGCGAAGTTTTTAGATACCCAGTGGTCTATAGGGCAAGCTGGAATATCTCTTCCATGGTAAAGGGCAAGCTATTGTGCCTTATATCTTTTATCACTAAAAGAGGAGACACAGTGTTCCATAGGCCTCATTGGATTTTAGAGACAGCACATACCATTCTTGGGAATATTGCTCAAACCATTTCAGATAAATTGAAAGGTTGCTAGATTTGAATTGGGCCCAGAGTAAAAGAGTCCTCTTCAGCAGACCTAAGCTAAAGTAAAAGCAGCCCTGCCACTTGGCTTGCATAACTCAGCAGAAGCGATTGGGCTAGAGGTATCTGGGGTAGATAAGAGTGCTGGGTGGAATCTCTGCCAAATTCTCTTAGGAGAGTAGCAGCCTACATCCTTAAGTTCTGGAGCAAGGCCATGCTGTCTGCAACTGAAAGCTATCCATCATTCAAACAATAGCTCTTGGCATGCCAGTGAGCCCTGGTAGAGACTGAGTACATGAACATGGGACATCAGGTGACTGTATGACTAGAACTGACCCTCAGAAATTGGATCCTGTCACGTCTACCAAGTGATAAGGTGGAGAGACACAGCAGAAACCCATCATATGGTGGAATTGGTACAGTTGCAATTGGGTCCAAATAAAACTGGAGGGCAGAAACAATTTACACTCTCAGGTGTCCCAAATCTCCATGCCACCTGCCTCTGTTGCACCAATACCTCTCCCTCAGTTCAGACCTAAGTACTCCAGGGGAGTTCCTGATGACCAGCTAATGTAGGTGGTGAAAAAGTTCCTTAAACTGTGTCCTCCACTCGAGCCAAGATAGTAAATTAGAAATAACACTGCATCCTAGTTTGAATGGAATGCCTTGATTTGTTGTGAGCCATAAATGGACTGGTGCCCCATCATTCATCCACTCAAGGCAGCAAGAATAGTGGTGAGGAGAAATCCTCCTAGTGGGCAGAGCTTTAGGCAGTACACCTGGTCATTGACTTTTTGTGCAGGGAGAAGTGGCCTGAGGTAAGTGTATTTGTTATCTATTGCTGTATAACAAAACATCCCCAAACTTAGCAACTTAAAACAACAAACATTTATTATCCCAGTTTCTGAGGGTCAGGAATCCAGAGGAGACTTAGCTGGGGGTTCTGGTTCAGAATCTTTCATGAGGCTGCATTCATGCTGCTGGCTGGGACTCTGAAGACTTAATCCACTTCTAAGCTCACCCTCAAAGATGTTGTCAGGGGACTTCAATTCCTTACTACATGGGCCTGTCCATAAGGCTGCTCATAACACGGCTTCCCCCAGAGCAAGTGGGGAGAAAGAGAGAGAGAGAGGAAAATGCTCTCAAGAAAGAAACCACAGTGTCTTTTATAACTTAATCATGGAAGAAGCATACCATCACTTCTGCTATATTCTGTTGGTTACACAGACCAACCCTAGCACAATGTGGGAAGAAATTATACAAAGGTGTAAATACCCAGGAAGTTGGGATCATTAACCCATTGCCATTGAGTTGATTCCGACTCATAGTGACCCTATAGGACAGAGTAGAACTGCCCATTATGGAAGCAGACTGCCACATCTTTCTCCCACAGAGTGCCCAGTGGGCTCAAACTGCTGACCTTTTGGTTATCAGCCAAGCTCTTAACCACTTCACCACCAGGGCTTCGTTTGGGATCATTAGGAGAGATCATATTGGAGGCTGGCTACCACAGTAAGGATGTACTCGGACTCCTGGGCAGTGACAAATGGCTTAGATAGTTGGTCAGGGAGTAGGAAGAAGATTGGAAGATTAGTGACACACTAGGTGTGTGAACTTACTGTTCACACACAAAGTCCCCTGATGATATCTATGAGGGTGAGCTTGGAAGTGGACTAAGTCTTCAGAGTCCCAGTCCCTGTCCTCAATACCTATAAAAAACATCTACCACAGTGAAGGCACTTAATAGGTGGGCAGGACGACTTGTCCAGGGGATGAGAACCAGCCTCTATCTTCAACCATCCTAATGGACGCATGAGTGGAGTAGACATGGTGACAGGGTTGGAGGCCATGGATGGGCCCAACAGCATGGAGCCTCTTACCAAGACTGACCCACCTACTGCTGCTGCTGAACTTCTGAACCATCAGTAACCGAGACAGACTTGGAGCCATCTCTCAAGGAGATCAACAAGCCTTTGTGCAAGTTGACGACCTTAGATACCTTCCTCCTTACAGGGAACATCTATTCATCCTTACTTGGATTAGTACAAGTGCTGCTCGTATGGGTTTGCCAACACCACTATCTGCAAACTCACACAATGCTTGACTTACTGACATGGAAACCAATATAACATTGCCTGGGACCATAGGACAATTGGACCATGATGCCCAGTGTCTCACCTCCACACAATGGCCTTTGTTATAAATGAGGCGAGACACCAGGCATATCACTATGGCAGCCACAGGTCCTACCATTTACCACATGACTCAATAGCTGCAGACTGAATGGCCTCTCAAAGAAACAGCCTGAGGATAACACCAAGGGGTCTGAGAACCAAGGGTAGAAAAAGGAATGGTGCTTCTCATCAACACTCCCATGACCCACTTGGGATCTTCGTGTTTCTCATCTCCATCACTTCAAGCTTCTCTGTGAGGACACAGTAAGTTTGTCACTAAGTCTAAAGTTACAGCTTCCACATGGTCATTTGCAGCTCCTTGTACTAGACCAGCAGAAAAAGAAAGCAGTTACTATACTGGCAGGAACAAAAAGATTGGAGTTTCGAGTCCAACCAGAGACCTCGGAATAAAGGCCTGGTAATCTACTTCCAAAAACTCAGCCATTGAAAACCCAGTGGAGCACAGGTCTACTCTGATACACATGGGTCACCATGCATCAGAGTCAACTTGAGGGAAACTGGCACAACTGATATGGTGAAGAAATAGTGTTGCTACTACAAAATAGGGACAGGGAAGAATATAAAGGACTCAGAGAGTTCCCTGAAGCATCTTTTGGTGCTTCCATGACTCACGTTGACTGTGAATGGGTAATTGCAACATCTATGGCCTAAAAAGAGCATGATACCCAGGGGCCCAGACCCCTCCTGGAAGAAGATCTGGGTTACCCAACCAGGTGAGTTACCTAGACCAGGAAAACTGCAGCAGTGGGATTGTCATTTGTCCTTACTAAGTTCCCTTTTTTGGTTAAGAATTGTGACCAAGGACAATCTTGAAAAATGAGGACCGAGAGAAGTCAATATGGGAAATAGAGGATCTGAGCTGTGCAAGGGATGGAACGAACTGCCACTGTCAGTGTCCCAGCCCTATCTGCTTGACACTTATTCTACCTTACATTCTGAGAGCACCTGTGACTCTGTTAGAATGTGTTCTCTTCCCCTGCACAGAAGCAGGACAGGCCAAGAATGCCCAGGAGTTAATGCCCTAGGTGTAGCTCCCAGCCAGTGATGCACCCTGAGGTCATGAATACCCTTCGGTGGGACATACTGACTCACATTGCTCATTGTCTCCCACAGTTCCCAGCTACCTGCTCATTAGCACACCTATATTGGCTTCTTCTCTTCCCTGTATCTCTTCCCACTCTCCTACTAGTGCTTCCTGGGACCACCTCCCAAATAAACCACTTGCACTCGAATCCTTGTTTCAAGGTATGCTTCTGGAGGAACCCAGTCTAAACCACCTACCCTTTTACCTATGGTGCAGGTTTCAAGGGTCTAGATTTATGTTAGGATCTCATTTTCATCATCCTCCTTCATGAGTGTTCCAGACCTCATCTCTTGTCCCCCTACCCATGGGCACTAAAATTCAAGCCCCAGGTTACCAACATTTGTGACTTTCCATACCCACCCTCTCATCTCCTTCCACATCGAATGCTAGTTCTCCATTTACCTCATAGGTTTTCATTTCCATCTTCATTTCTGGCCCCTGAAGTTTCACTTTGCTTTCTTGCAAGCTCATCTGTGCATTTTTTGAGGTATTATCTTTTTACTGTTGTAAAGATATATATAACACATTAGCCAAGCATTTAAAAAAAATAATGTTTGTTATAGTTTACGTCTGAACATTTATAGTGGGAAAATCCAGAAGTCTCCATTGTTTTTCCCACCACAACTGAGACTCTTTCTCTGCAGTTAAGGATTAAGATTAGAATTAAAGGTAAAAATTTTTTAAAAGATAAGAGTTAAGCATAGAGATGTGTAGCTAGAGGGAGTGGTATGTTTTAGGTTCGCTAGCATTGGTATTAGGAGAGTATTTTTGACATATGGATAACTGAGGTAGAAATAAGATAGCTGGTAGCAAGGCATAGAATTTGTTAAGGAGACAGACCATCCAGTCACAACAGAAGGTTCCTGATAGGCGCGTATGTGTGGAGCCATATGAGAGCCTATGTCCAGAACCTTCTCATGTTCTATGTGAAACGTATCCTAATTCCGTATTTTTAAATATGAGATTGAAATTATATCCCAGAGTTGGAAATGGCTCGATGGCCAGTTTTTTGTTTTGTTTTTACTATCCAGACTACCCCATTGGGTATGTCAGTTGCATATCATTCATTTCTTCATTTTTTCAAGAAATCATTATCAAGCATTAAGGGCCCAGAATTGAGAATAGTGGCAGCCATTGTTCTAGGCACATGGTATACAGTGGTCAGCAAGGCAGCAGGTCCTGCCCTCATGAATCTTATGTGGTACCAGTACATGGAACTGGATAGCTGCTGTGTTCCTGGGTCTGCTCCTCTTCCTCTACCACAGAATTTCTACCCTCATATAGGACCGTCGCTTCTTCAAGGCAGCCCCCCATAGCACCCTCGGAATGCAGTTAGAATGATCCAGATAGCGGGAGTCAAGTGTGCACTTTTACAAAGAAACAATCTGGATTTAATTAGAGAGAGGATTCCATTAACCCACTATTCTATCAGCTGAAAGGCCCTCTAACCTGAGAATTTGGAAATGCAAATGAAGGCAGACACAGTCAGAGAGATTTTTAATATCTAAGTGTCCAAGGGCCAGATTACAGCTCTCTCCACATGCACGTCTCATGTTCTCCAAGGCTTTTCCCAGTAATTACTGTAAAAAAACTTTGAGATACTTGAGCATAATGACAGTTCCAGGAAAACAAATTAGACACCACATTAACTACTTTGGTTTCTGAAAATGTGAAGGGAGGGTGTGGATGGCAAATGCAGAAAGGTTGGGGCTGTGGGACAGCCAGGATGGAATAGTGCACTTAGACCTGTAAAAAATGCAAACCAAGACATCTGGGGGAACCATCATCCAGATGGCCAAGGGGAAGAACTCTGCTGACATAGAGTCTGGTAATCAGAGGGGAATTGGGCAGAGCGGCTGAGTGCAGTGCTCTGGGTTGCTCCCCTCACCCCCGCAAGAGCCCCTGCTCCGATGAGGGAGAGCAGCGGGGCACAGTAAAGCTTCACTGAGTTCGAGGACAAGCCCTGCAGTGTTCCATATCAGAAAGGGTAGTGAGGTGTTCTGATGGAACCCTAACTGATACACTTCCACATGAATGATTTTCTGAGTGCCCCAAAACTGACCTGCAGTTTCCCCATGTCACTACCATTGCCCGTATTTGAATATCCCCCATTATTTTTCCACTTATCAGTTTGTCTTAGTCTGGAAGCTCTGCTTCACTGCAACATGCAATGAACACACAAGCCACCACTGACAGAGAGGTGATGGTTGCATATGAGTTACATTGTCCAGGAATCAGACCCAGGTCTCCCACATGAAAAGGCAAGAATTCTACCACTGACCCACCAATGCCCTAATATCTGTAGCTTACAAAGTCCACCTAGTGATTATGGACTGCCTTAGTTAAGGAAACAACTCCATCCATCCCATCTCACACCCACCTCCAAATCCAGCAATCCTCCCAGACTGGTCATTCAACAAATGACCATTCAACCCTCATTCAACAAATGGCCGATCAGTATTGAGTGAGCTCTTGCTTTGTTCCAGGCCCTGTGTTAGACACTGGAAATACAGTGCCTGGAGTCGAGACTGATATGATCACTGCCCTCGCAGAGCTTATGCTCTATATCTTTTAGGTAGTTCTCTTCTTGATTGAGAGATAATAACAAACACAAATCATGAAGGACTGGTTATGCCAGCCAGGGTTTTTAGATCCAGAAAGGTCAGCCAAGGGGTATGGAGCAGAGCAGGGGAATATGAGCACCTCAATCCTGAAGAGAATCAGAAGCCCTGGGGCAGCTGTTGAAGCCATCCCTTCCAGGCCAGAGACTCCAGGTTACTCTGCAGTCCCAGGCCCTAATACTGCCTGAACCAGCAGGGTGTGACTGTCACCCTGGGGAAAAGGATGAAGCTTTCTCTCCTGCCTTAGTGATAATCCTGGCCACCAGGTCACACTCTTTTCTTAGCCACATTGCTTAACCCTTTGTGAACCAAACTCCTGTTGCTTGGGCTGAGAGAAATGAAAAGTAGATTAAAAAGAGCAGGAGGTTTTGGATCTATTCCTGATTCTGATCATTACCACTGAGTAGCCTTGCACAAGTCATTTAAAGCTCTCAGACTCATTTGCCTCACCTGTAAAATATGATGAACGACATCTAATCTGCTTGATGGAGTAGTCCTAAACCAGAGAGTTTCTTGGAGTCCTTTCAAAATCCAATATATATAGGTTTTTTTTCACCTTTTTATTCTGAAATAAAAGGAGAATATATGAAACACAAATGTAGGGTTTAATCATTCTTATGTCCTGACCACACATGAATCGGCACACAGGTCAAGAAAAGGAATATTTCCAGCAGCACTAAGCACTGTCCCATGTATCCCTTCCTAATCACAACCCTCTGCCTCCCCAAGAGGAATACACTATCTTGACCCTATGGTAATTAGTTCCTGCCCAAGTATGCAAGATGTTTACCTGTGTTTTACTGACTATGCAAAGGCATTTGACTGTGTGGATCATAACGAACTATGGATAACATTGCGAAGAATGGGAATTCCAGAATACTTCATTGTGCTCATGAGGAACCTGTACATAGACAATGAGGCAGTCGTTCGAACAGACCAAGGGGATACTGCATGGTTTAAGGTCGGGAAAGGTGTGTGTCAGGGTTGAATCCTTTCACTATACTTATTCAATCTGTATACTGTGCAAATAATCTGAGAAGCTGGACTATATGAAAAAGAATGTGGCATCAGGATTGGAGGAAGATTCATTAACAAGTTTCGATATGCAGATGACACAGCCTTGCTAGCAGAAAGCAAAGAAGACTTAAAGCACTTACTGATGAAGATCAAAGACTACAGCCTTCAGTTTGGATTACACCTCAACATAAAGAAAACAAAAATCCTCACAACTGGACCAGTAAGCAACATTATGATAAACAGAGAAAAGATTGAAGTTGTCAAGGATTTCATTTTACTTGGATCCATAATCAACGCCCATGGAAGTAGCAGTCAAGAAATGAGATGACGTGTTGCACTGGGGAAATCTGCTACAAAAAACCTCCTTAAAGTGTTAAAAAGCAAAGATGTCACTTTGATGACTAAGGTGTGCCTGACCCAAGCCATGGTATTTTCAATCGCCTCCTATGTATTCAAGGGCTGGACAAAGAATAAGGAAGACTGAAGAAGAATTGATGCCTTTGAATTATGGTGTTGGTGAAGAATATTGAATATACCATGGACTGCCAGAAGAACAAACAAATGTGTCTTGGAAGAAGTACAGCCAGAATGCTCCTTAGAAGCGAGGATGGTGAGACTTTGTCTCTCGTACATGTTATCAGGAGGGACCAGTCCCTGGAGAAGAAGGTCATCATGCTTGGTAAAGTGGAGGGTCATCAAAAAAGAGGAAGATCCTCAACAAGATGGATTGACACAATGGCTGCAACAATAATCTCAAGCACAGCAAATACTGTGAGAATGGCGTGGGACCCGGCAGTGTTTCATTCTGTCCTACACAGGGTCATTATGAGTCGGAACTGACTTGATGGCACCTAACGATAACAACAAGAAGTATGCAAACCTAGCCCAACCAAAAACCAAATCCGTTGCCGTCGAGTTGATTCCAACTCATAGTGACCCTATAGGACAGAGTAGAACTGTCCCATAGAGTTTCCAAGCAGCGCCTGGTGGATTCGAACTGCAGACCTTTTGGTTAGCAGCCATAGCACTTAACCACTACGCCACCAGGGTTTCCAAACCTAGACCAGGTAGTTTAATTTTGCTAGCCTTTAAATGTTATATAAATGGAATCATGTAGTGTTTGTTATTTCATATTTGGCTTCTTTTGATCAAATTGTGTTAGTAAGATCCAAGTATGTTATTGCATGCAATTGAATTTGTCCATTTTTGTCACTGTATAATATTCCCTTGTATAAATATACCACAAATGATTATCCATTCTACTGTTGGTGGACATACAGGTTGTTTCCAGGTTGAGATTATTGCAGGCAATGCTGCTATGAACATTCTGACCCATATACATTCTCATACAGGAATTTCTGGGTCGTAGGGCATGCATACCTTTAACTTTACTGGAAAAAGCCAGTGTTCCAAAGTGATTGGGCCAATTTACTCCCACCAACAAAACAGGGTAAGAGAGTTCTCCCCACACTACACCCTAGCCAATGCCTGGTATTGTCAGCCTTTTAAAAAAAGTTTACTCATCAGATGGGAGTGTAGTAAAATCTTGTTTTGGCTTCAGTTTGCATTTCCTTGATTACTAAGATTAAGCGCCTTTCTTTAAGTTTATTCAGCATTTGGACTTCCTTTTTTGTGATGTGCCTGTTAAAATATTTTACAGTTGTTTAAATTATGTTTTCTGTCTTTTTCTTATTGGTTTGTAGGTGTTTTATATTGTCAGGTACAGTTAAGCACTCGGCTGCTACCTGAAAGGTCAGCAGTTTGAACCTACCAGCTGCTTCATGAGAGAAAGATGTGACAGTCTATTTCTGTAAAGATTACAGCAATGGGAGCCCTATGGAGCAGTTCTACTCTATCCTATAGGGTCACTATGAGTGGAATCGACTCCACAGCAATGAGTTATGTGTGACAAATGTCTCCTCCCATGCTGTGGCTTATCTTTTCACTCTCTTAAGAGTGTCTTTGGATGAACAGAGGTCTTAAGGTCTTTAATGTAGAACAATCTTCTTTTTTATGGTTAGTACTTTTTTGTGTCTTAGGAAGTTTTTTCCTGCACTAAGTCTTGAAGATATTCTCCTGTATTATCTTTTAAGGTTTTATTATTTTGCTTTTAGTTTTTAGTCTCCAATTTATCCAGAATTTCCCAATCTATTGAAATTTATTTTTGTAGATGGTATGGGGATAAGGGTCAGTTTTCTTTTCACATAGATACTTTCTGCCAGTGCTCTGTAATGTTATTTGTGTTATAAACCAAGAGTGTATATACGCACAATCTTCTTCTGAGTTCTCTATTCTACTGGTTTAATTTTCTATTTTGCACCAACACTACACTGTCTTAATTGCTGTAGCTTTGTTATAAATCTTGATATCTGCTAGAGTAAATCCTCTTACCTTGTTCTTCTTTTATAAGAAAGTCTTAGATAATCTTTACCTTTTACATTTCCATATAAATTTTAGAATCAGCTTGTCATATTCCACAAAAGAATATTTTTATATTAACTGCCATTGCACTTAATGCACTGGTCAGTTTAGGTAGAATTTACATAATCACAATATTGGCTTCCAATCTATGAGCATAGTATACCTCTTCATTTATTTAGGCCTTCTTTAAGTCTCTTAACATTTTTTTGTTTTTGAATTGTGTTTTAGGTGAAAGTTTATGCAGCAAATTAGGTTTCCATTTAACAGTTTTTGTACAAATTGTTTCATGACATTAGCTAGAATTTTTGCAATGGGTCAGCATTAACATTGTTTCTATTCTGTTTGTTCTGTTTCCATTTATCCAGCTGCACTGCCCCTCCTTGCCTTCTCATTTTTGCTTTTAGGTAAATGTTGACCATTTGGTCTCATATAGTTAATTGTTTAAGGCAGCACATTCCTCACGGGTGATGTTGTTTATTTTTTAAGCCAATCTATTATTTGGCAGGAGGGAGACCTCGGGGAGTGACTTCATTTCCAAGTTTAAAGGGTATCTTAGGGCAATAGTCTTGGGGGGGGGGGTCCTCTAGTCTCTATTAGTCCAGTAAGTCTGGTCTTTTTTTTAGGACTTTGAGTTTAATCTCTTAACGTTTTATAGCTATCTTCATTGAGGTCTTATAGTGAGACCATCTACAGCAGCCACTAACTTCCAACCCTCTCAGCGCTCCCTCTGGTGCCACCATTCACCCCAGGTCTCCCTATCTATGGCTCCACAATCCCCTCAAGCTTAAGCCAATCCAACAGGGACAAAGACTCTTCCTCTACCTTCCCAAACACTTTACCTGTTAACTCTTCCTTTTTTAAGCCATCCCAGATGCCTCAGCCCAGCTCTGCACCAACTCAACAATGAGGACAATTTTCTATTAGCCCTGATGCTCTCTGCTGGTGCCACAAAAAATTACTGGCAAGTGGCCTTGATGAGTTGGTGGTACTTGTGAAAATTTCCTTTGAGTCCTATTTTCTCACAGTGGCCTTTATATCCCCAAGGTGATCCTCTAGTTCTAGAAAAGCCACTAACATGGTAAGGTAGGTTCCTCAATCTCTAGGTCAAGTGGGATCAAGGACTCTATAAGTCTATACTTCCTGTCCAAGGTCTGAGAATGCCTGCAAGAGGCAATAGGCCTAAGGAAGCTGGGGTAGACCCTGATAAGAGGCAACCGCAGACTGACAGGTTTTTCTAGTCTGCACTCCATTGGTTAACTCAAGCAGATCATGTGATCTCTCTCAGCCTCCTTCTGTAAACCTGGGGTAATACATGCCATGACAGATATTGTAGACGGGTTGACTCAGCATCCATTCCAACCAAATTCTCTCCTGCCTTGCTCTACTAAAGAGGCTGGGATGTGAAACACCTACATTCCCAGCCTCTTTTGCAGATAGATGTGACACAGCTGTCGCCAATGAGATGCAGGCAGAAGACTCTAGGGAGGGACTTCCGGAATAAAAAGGCAATGCCTGACAAGGAGAAGGTTTTAGCTCTTTGCCGTTTTCTGTTTGCCTCAAATCCCCCTTTTTCTGCCTGGAACTTGAATGGGATGTCTGAAGGTGAAGCATCTATTTTATGATCACAAAGAAGAAACACACACACTAATGGTGACGGATCATGAAAAGAAAAGAATCCTAGTTCTTCATAATGACCTTGACCAGGCCATACATTCCTAAATTTCCTAACACGAGCATCTATTTATGGAGAAAAATAAACCCCTTACTTATTTAAGTAACTGTGGTAGGGTTTTCTAATGCTCACATCCAAATGCTTTCCTGACACACGTAGCTTAAAGGGTCGTGATGAGAAATAAATACATTGTAAAGCACCTTGTACTTGGTGGTTTCTCAGTAAATAAGAGTGACTATTATAGACCCCTGTGTGTGACTCTGGATCCCTAGACAACTAGTAGATGCCTGAAGGCAGGGCCTAAGGAAATAAACTGAGCACTCTGTGGTGGAGGTCAATACAGACTGGGTTAAACCAAACCGAAACGACCTCTCTCCTAGACAAAAAAACTATTACTTGGGGGAGTGAGGCGAGGAGTCCTGGTGTCGCAACAGTTAAGCACTCGGCTGCTAACCAAAAGGTTGGCGGTTTGAACTCACTCAGCAGCTCCATGGGAGAAAGACCTGGTGATCTGCTCCCATAAAGATTACAGCCTAGGAAACCCTATGGGGCAGTTCTACTCTGTCACGTGGGGTCGCTATGAGTTGGAATCGACTTGATGGTCCCCAACAATAACAACAGGAGATGATAGCTGCATAGATCAGCGTTCAGGGCAGTAAACAGAAGCCCTTTATATAGAAAGGGATTTAATACAAGAAATCAGGTGTGTTTGGGGAAGGGATTTGAGGTGTGGAAGTCAGGGTTCTGCCACTGGGCTGTTGAATAAAGGGACACACCACTGAAGCTGTCAGAAAGGAACACAATGCTGCTGTCACTTCTGCTGCCACCTCTATAGCCACCACCACTGACCCTCATACCACAAATCTGGACACTAAACACTGGGACCCTGAGTCCAACTGCTGCTATCGCTTCTAAACACCCTCAATCTTGTTTATTAGCAGCAGCTACACCAGTAAGATGGCCTCCACCTCATTTCTTCCAAATGTCATTTGAGTGCAGTTATTTGGTGAAAGCTATTGAATCCAGGAGCCTAACTGCAAAGGAATCTGAGAAATATAGGTTTTAGCTTTTCCACTTCTCTAACTAGAAGAAGGTAGAACAGTGGTTGAGAATACAATCTTGTGCAGTAGGGACACGGCGAGTGGAGGAGATGGATAGTAGTAGGGGAGGAAAGGATGTGATCCATGCTTTTCCCACAGTTCTGTTGGAGGCAGCCAGGAATGGGGACCAACCACAGTATTTTTTTGATCTCCGATGGTTTTGCAAGAATAAATTCTGACAGGCAGGCTGACAGCTCTTGGGGAAGAAGTAAAGGGGACCACATGCTCATCTGTGTCTCATTCTCTTAGTGAAAAAGAAGCAAATAAGGAAGAGCTGGAGGAAGCCAGATCAAGGACAGCAGCTTCTGTGAATTGACATGCTCCTGTCACTTTTCTTTTGTCTGGCTCCATCGCACTTTAGAGAGGGTGTGTAAAAGAGGTCATAGAAGGGGAGGGACGCTGGAACTGCCCTGCCACACTGCTCTGTCATCCAGGCTTTAGTCAGGGAAACTCCATCTGTCAGAGATTTGGGCTGTATGTATGCGAAGGCCTCTACTCAGCTAGCATCGCTCAACCCATGCCCAGAGATGCCATCACGACTTCCCCATCATTGTGTGCCAGGCCTTGTGGTAGTTGCTTTGTGTACATGTTTTATTTAACTGCCAACAAATATTCATTTGACAAATACTGAAAATGTAGGATGCTTTTTCAGATGACAAAGCCTTGCTTGCTGAAAGTGAAGAGGACTTGAAGCACTTACTGATGAAGATCAAAGACTACAGCCTTCAGTATGGATTACACCTCGACATAAAGAAAACAAAAATCCTCACAACTGGACCAATAAGCAACATCATGATAAATGGAGAAAAGATTGAAGTTGTCAAGGATTTCATTTTACTTGGATCCACAATCAACGCCCATGGAAGGAGCAGGCAAGAAATTAGACAACGTGTTGCATTGGGCAAATCTGCTGCTAGAGACCTCTTCAAAGTGTTAAAAGCAAAGATGTCACTTTGAGGACTAAGGTGTGCCTTACCCAAGCCATGGTATTTTCAATTGCCTCATATGCATGCAAAAGCTGGGCAATGAATAAGGAAGACCAAAGAAGAACTGATGCCTTTGAATTGTGGTGTTGGCAAAGAATGAACAAATCTGTCTGGAAGAAGTTCAGCCAGAATGCTCCTTAGAAGTGAGGATGGTGAGATTTTGTCTTACGTACTTTGGACATGTTATCGGGAGGATCAGTCCCTGGACAAGGACGTCGTGACTGGTAGAGTAGACGGTCAGTGAAAAAGAGGAAGACCCACATTTCTCTCATTTTTTCAGGTCAAAATAAACCAAACTCTGAGCACTCCCACCCTTTAACATATAAGTCATCCCAGACCTCTGTCCACCTCTACCTCAGTGCTATAGCTCTCTTTTTCCCACCATTGGGTCATACATGGATCCCAAGGGTTACCTGGGGCCTGGTCCTTAGCCCTCTGTGGTTAACATAATTCTTCTTAAATCTTCTGTTATCCATAGTCAGTTCTTCCCCATCTCCTGCACTGCTGTTCCTGGTGGGCTACCTATTCACCCACATAGTGATCCTATCTACTGACCACTGCTCTTAAGTCAGTCAAGCCTTCCTCCAACTTAACTTGCCCTAATGTCTCAAAGGAGGATGCCTCCATGAGACAGTGGGGGCTTTTTCTTCCAGGGGGACCCCCAGATAAGGATCTTCAGCTCATGTGAGTGTTCACGAGAGAAATTCTCCTGTTCTCTGAGTGAGAAGGAACATGGTTCATGGAAGAAGTAGCTATAAAGCCTGAGGACACTGCCTCTTGGGGCCTGATCTACATCATCATGAATTCTAACTGCAACTAGACAAGGAGAAAATGTCCCTGTTCTAACAGTGGCATGACCAGTCAGTTGCAGCCTCTCTAGATGAATCCAGCCTGTCGTATGAGCCCATGTTGAAACTCTAAACTCGGAAACATCAGCACATTAAGAGAGAAAACCCATATGATTCTCTCGTGGGGTGCAGAAAACGCAGTTGGTTCAACACCTATTCATGATTTAAAAAACATCTCTTAGCGCAATAAAAATAGGAGGGAGCATCCTCAACCCAATAAGGGAGTATTAACCAAAAACCTACACCTAACATGTTGGAAGCATTCTCTTTAAAGTTAGGAATAAAACATGAATACCACTTCTTTTCAATACACATAGAAAGAAAAAAAGACATTGGAAAGGAAAATACTGCATCTCTATCAAAACATAAAGCAATTAGCACAGAGATGTCAAAAATCTGTTGGAAGTAAAGAAACAACAAAATTATCATTATTTGCAGACTATTCATTGCACAGGAAAAAATCTAAGAGCTTCTACAATCAACTTAACAGAACTAAGAGTAGGGGAGGTGAAAATATTCAAAAATCAATTGCATTCACAAACGGCCCCATCAATACTTAACATGATTTTTAAATGACCACCAAAACAGTGAAACAAAACTAGAAGTTAACTAAGAATAAACCCATCCGAGACATTCTGGGCCTTTAATGGAGAAAATTATAAAACACTATTGAAAGACTTAAGGAGCCCTGGTGGTGCCATGGTTAAAGTGATTGGCTGCTAACCAGAAGGTCAGCAGTTCAAACCCACCAGCGGCTCCACGGGAGGAAAGACCAGGCAATATGCTCCTGTAAAGATTTACAGCCTAGGAAACCCGATGGGGGCAGTTCTACTCTGTCCTATAGGGTCTCTATGGGTTGGAATTGATTCGACAGCACACAACAACACTGAAAGATTTAAAAACAGACCCAACTCACCCCCACTAGGATCGCTATTATCAGAAGAATGGAAAATAGCAAGTGTTGGTGAGGATGTGGAGAATTGGAACCCTTGTGCATTGCTTTGCTGTTGTTGTTAGGTGCTGTCGAGTAGGTTCCAACTCATAGCGACTCTAAGCACAACAGAACGAAACCCTGCCCATGCAGCAGCTATGGAAAGGAGTTTGGCGGTTCCTCAAAAAATTAAACATAGAATTACCATATGACCCAGCAATTCCACTCCTAGGTATATACCCAAATGATTTGCAAGCAAAAATTCAAACACATACTTGTACACCAATGTGCACTGCAGCGTTATTCATAATAACCAAAAGGTAGAAATGACCCAACAACAGATGAATGGCTGAACAAAATGTGTTACATACATACAGTGGAATATTACTCAGCCATAAAGAGGAACGAAGTTCTGATACATGCTACAACATGGATGAACCTTGACAACATTATGCTGAGTGAAAGTCAGACACAAAGGGACACATATTGCATGATCCCACTTTTATGAACTATCTAGAATAGTGAAGGCATAGAGACCAAAGTTTATTAGTGGCTTCCAGGAACTGGGGAGAAAGGGAGTTGGGCATTAGTGCTGCAGGGGTATTGAGTCTCTGTTTGGGGGGATGAAAAAGTTTTGGAAATGGATAGTGGCAATGATTGCACCACATGGTGAATGTAATTAATGTGACCAAATTGTACACTTAGAAATGGTTAAAATGACAATATCTTGTATGTATTTTACCGTAACAACAACAACAAAAAAGTTGTACTGCCAACTGGTTACATACACCGCTGGAATTCTAGAGAAGGTTTAGTTAGTCTTTTGCTTCAGGCACAAGTGATACCATTCCGGTTTTATGGAGCAGGTGGGTGATGATTCTTGCACCTGTGCCCCAGCACCATTCATGAGTGGGCTGCCTTCCTTCTGGACTCTTGGGGAGAAGCATGTGGCTGCCTTCGTATTAGGCAGGGAAAGTCTTCTCACAGTCTCTCCCCATTACCCACAATCTTTCTGTCCTTTTTCATTTCATTTTATTATCTTTATATTATGAAAAATTTCAAACATACAAAAGTAGAGAAAAAAGTAAAATGAAGCTTCTTATTATACCCATCACCCCCATTCCAATAATTATTAATGTTGATATTTTGCCAATCTTATTTCATCTTTCACCTCTGATATTTTGCTGCAGTATTATAAAGTAAATCCCAGACATCATTTCATTTCATCCATTCACACTTCAGCATTAGCAGATGACTTTTAAAAATTATCATAATACCACTATCACACCTTACAAAATTACTAATAATACCTCAGTATCTTCTAATACAGTAATTACAGTATTGCTCTCACACCTGGGCAAGAGGAACCCCTGTCTTTAGAGGCTCCCATGTATCTCAAACACACAAAAGATAAGTTTATTAAAGAACACATGGGCGTCTGTATCACTAAACATACAACACTCAGCCCTGGCACGAAACTACCCATAGCCCTAACATCTGCTCTTGCGGCTAACGTCATCCCATTCAGTCTCCAGGAAACAGTTTCTCCACACCTCTTGCTTCAGGTCCTCCAAATACAAGGCGCCTGCATTCAACTGGGGCAATGGTTGTTCAATGGTAGAATTCTCGCCTTCCACGAAGGAGATCCCATTTCCATTCCAGGCCAATGCACTTCATGCACAGCCATCACCCGTCTGTCAGTGAAGGGCTTGTATGTTGCTATGATGCTGAACAGGTTTCAATGGAGGTTTCAAACTAAGATGGACTAGGAAGAAAGACCTGGAGATCTACTTGCAACTATCAACCAATGAAAACTCTATGGATCACAACGGTTGGATCCACAGCCTATTGTGGGGATGGTGCAAGACTGGGCTTCCTTCCATTCCATTGTGCATGGAGTCACCATGAATCAGGACTGACTCCAAGACAGCTAACAATATCATGTATTAGTTGTCCTGTCCTGAGGTTGGAGATGGGTCCACTGCCAGGAGCCTGCAGGATTTTAGCAGCAGAATCACTTAAGTAGAGAAAAGACAAATTAATTAACTTGTCAAATCCTTCCTCTTAGAAAACATGAATGGGATAGATTCTTGCATACTGAAGCATCTGTCCCAGTAGTGTCAAGAAACCATTTTCTTGCTTCTCTTCATGTTCTGGTTCGTGGATCTGGAGGCACTTGTGAACTGGTACAGTATTTGCAACAGCTGTACGTGGCAACAGAAGAACATTTTGCAAAGTTAAACAATTCATATTACTCTTCAATTTGTATATGCTTGGCCTAGATGTAACATCCCTAAAGTATGATGCTGATTCTTTACACTGGCAATTAGGTAGACAATGAATGCCAAAATTGTCAGCTTTGGTTAAATAATTTGGATTTAAACTTTGATATTTATTTGCTTTAATTTTTTATTTTGTCTTCTAATGTAATAGATAATTAGAATATTCCAGACCAGGGATCAGCAAGCTTTTTCTGTAAAGGACCGGATAGTAAATATTTTAGGGTTTGTGGTCCATATATGGCTTAAAGTCCCTGTTGCATGTTCTTTGTCTATGTTTTTACAACTCCTTAAAAATGTAAAAACCAACCACAGTGAGATACCACTTTATAGTCACTGTTGTTGTTAGGTGCTGTTAAGTCAATTCCAACTCATGCGGACCCCACGTGTGCAAAGTAGAACTGCTCCATAGGGTTTTCAAGGCTGTGACCTTTCAGAAGCAGATTCCTAGGCCTGTCTTTCAAGGCATCTCTGGGTGAATTTGAACTGACAATTTTTCAGTTAATAGTCCAGCACTTAATCATTTGTGCCACCCAGGGACTCCTCATAGCCACTAGGATGGCTAAAATAAAAAAGACAGACAATAACAAGTGTTGGTGAAGACGCAGAGAAATTGAAACCTTCATACATTGTAGAATGGTGTGGAATGTAGAATGGTGCAACTGCTTTGGAAAACAGTTTTTGGCAGTTCCTCCTAGAGTTTCTGTAGGACCTAGCAATTCCACTCCTACGTATACACCCATGAAAATGGAAAACACATATTTACACAAAAACTTGTACACAGATGTTCATAGCAGCATGACTCATAATAACCAAAAAGTGGAAACAACTCAAATGTTCATCAGCTGATGAATGCACAAACAAAAGATACACACAATGGAATATGATTCAGCCTTAAAAAGAAATGAAGTTCTGATCCATGCTACAACATGGATGAACCTTGACACATTATGCTAAGCGAAAGGAGCCAGACACAAAAGGCCACATATTGTATGATTCAATTTACGTTCAATGTCCAGAATAGGCAAATGTATAGAGATGGAAAGTAGATTCATGGCTGGCAGAGACGGGGAAGGGTAGGAGTAGGAGAACAGGGAGTGATTGCTAATGTATACATGTTTCTTTTAGGGTGATGAAAATGTTCTGGAATTAGACAGTGATGATGGTCACACAATCCTGTGAATATACTAAAAATCACTGAATTGTATACTTTAAAAGGGTGAGTTTTATGGCATAAAAATTATATCTCATTAAAGCTGTCATTAAAAAAAAATAGTAAAACCAGTTTTAGCTCAAGAGCTGTATAAAAACAGGCCAGGGACTGGATTTGGCCTGCAGGCTAGAATTTGCTGATCCCTGTTTTAGATGAAAAACTTACCTTGAAAACATATAGGAAAAATAATGTAAATTATACTCTTGCCTAACCTCCGTAAATATCAGGAGTGGACCTGATCTAATATCTAATCTATGTTCGGATTTTCTTGGTTTTCTCAAGAATGTCTTTTAACACATTTATTCCCCTCCTGCCGAGGTTTCCTCTCGTCTTACGTCTGACCTCCAGCTGGTCCTTCTCCATCCATTGTTTCCTCTGGTTCCACAGTGATGAGCGATGGCAAGAAGGTAGACGAGGTCCTCACGTGGCTGGATCAGATAGCTAAGCCACAAACAGACCTTGCACACTGGGAGATGCAAGAGCATAAACGTGTACATTTTATGTAATTATGTAATTAAGGTGATGATGGTGAACCATGTAATGGTGATCAAGGTTTCAACGGTGAGGAGGTCAGTGGTGGCGGTGGAGGACAGAGTGCAGATGCAGAAAACAGTGGTCCATAATGGAATGATTCCAAAAAAGGGAGATGTTTGAGAAGAGCCCCTTTTTGCTAGCAATTTTGCTATTTTCTTTCATTCTTGAGTTAGCCTGGAAAAAGAGCCTCTGCCAGGGTCTAGGCAAGTAGGAGTCTGGAGTAATATTTAGAGTTCTATTTTGTGATTTTATGGAACTGCTGAAAAGGTCAAGAGCATTCCTTTAAATGTCAGTGGCCTGAGGGTCCAATTACCCAGGGGAGGACATTCTTGGAAAAGGAGCTTGTAAGTCTGGCAGAATGGTGTGGGAGGAGCTCAGAGAGTCGGGAGCCAAGGGGTGGCCCCAGGCTTCCAAGGGAGAGGGTCCTGGCCAGAGCATCACAGGGAGGACAGGCTTCTGCAGAAGCTGTGAATGCATGTTCCTGTGGACCGGGGAAGGCCTGCTAGAGCCGCCTTCTCCAAGGATGGCTCGGTGTCCCCTCCACTCCTCCTTGTGAGGCTGAGTCCATAGGGGCTATGCGAGCCTGGGGAGCCAGACTTGAGCTGGAGGAGTGCACCTTCCTCCCAAACCCCACACTGTGAGTCCCCAGCAGACTCTGTACAGATCCCTGGGACTGACCTGAGGAAGCCCCGTAACTGTTACAGGCCACGTGTTCAAACCTCTGAGCAGGTGTTTTTAAACTTCAGTGAACAAAGGTCTCTCCTGAGAACTTGCTTAAAAATGCAGATTCCTGAGCCTCACATGCAGCAGTTTGGATTTAAATACCTAACAACGCACAGTGATGAATTGACACAGCGGCTGCAAGAAGGAGCTTGGGCATAGCAATGATTGTGAGGATGGCACAGGATCCGGCATTTCATTCTGTTATACATAAGGGCGCTATAAATCGGAGCTGACTTGATGACACCTAGCAACCCTTAACAACTACAACACAATGAACAGTATTATTTTTCTATAACAGGGAGGGAAGATGTCTTCATGGGAGATAGGCGGTTTGTTAAAATGTGTCTTCCTAGCCTCTCCCCATCTACCCCATGGAATCTGTACCTGGAAGGGAGGTGGGGAGAGTGGGATGGGCCCAAGAACTTGGACTTTCGGCAACCTCCCCATGAGTTTTTTTTTTTTTTAATCGCGTTTTAAGTGAAAGTTTACAGTTCTAGTTTCTCATACAAAAATTTATACACACACTGTTATGTGACCCTACTTGCTCTCCCTATACTGTGACAGCACACTCCTCCTTTCCACCCTAGATTTCCCATGTCCATCCAACCAGCTCCTGTCCCTTCTGCCTTCTCATCTCGCCTCTGGACAGAAGCTGCCCATTTAGTCTCCTGTATCTACTTGAGCTAAGAAGGACACTCTTTATGAGGATCATCTTATGTCTTATAGTCCATGATCTTTGTCTGAAGAGTTGGCTTTGGGAATGGTTTTAGTTTTAGGCTAACAGACAGTCTGGGGACCATGTCTTCCGAGGTCCCTCCAGTTCTCAGTCAGACCGTTAAGCCTGGTCTTTTTACTAGAATTTGAGTACTGTGCTCCATTTTTCTCCTGCTCCATCAGGTATTCTCTGTTGTGTTCCCTGTCAGGGCAGTCACTGATGGTAGCTGGGTACCATTTAGTTCTTCTGGTCTCAGGCTGATGGAGTCTCTGGTTTATGTGGCCCTTTCTATCTCCTGGGCTAATGTTCTCCTTGTGTCTTTGGTGTTCTTCATTCTCCCCTGCTCCAGGTGGGTTGGGACAAATTGATGTATCTCAGATGGCTGCTCGATAGCTTTTAAGACCCCAGACACTACTCACCAAAGTGGGATGCAGAACATTTTCTTAATAAACTCTATTATGCCAGTTGACCTAGATGTCCCCTGAAACCATGGTCCCCAGACCCCCACCCTTGCTACTCTGTCCCTTGAAGTGTTTGGTTGTATTCAGGAAACTTCATAGCTTTGGTATAGTCCAGTTATGCTGACTTCCTCTGCAGTGTGTGTTGTCCTTCCCTTCACCTAAGATAATTCTTGTCTACTATCTAGTTAGCGAATACCCCTCTCTCTCCCTCCCACCCCTCGAAACCATCAAATAATGTTTTCTTCTGTGTTTAAACCTTTTCTTGAGTTCTTATAACAGTGGTCTCATACAGTATTTGTCCTTTTGTGACTGATGAAATTCACTCAGCATAATGCTTTCCAGATTCCTCCATGTTATGAGATGCTTCACGGATTCATCATTGTTCTTTATTGTTGCATAGTATTCCATTGTGTGCATATACCATAATTTGTTTATCCATTCATCCGTTGATGGGCACCTAGTTTGTTTCCATCTTTTCGCAATTGTGAACAGTGCGACAATGAATACGCAATGTTCATATATCTACTTGTGTGACGGCTCTTATTTCTCTAGGATAAATTCCAAGGAGTGGGATTGCTGGATCGTATGGTACTTCTAGTTTTTAAAGGAAACTCCAAATTGATTTCCAAAGTGACTGTACCATTTTACATTTCCACCAACAGTGTATAAGTGTTCCAGTCTCTCCACAACCTCTCCAACATCTATTGTTTAGGGTTTTTTGGATTAATGCTAGCCTTGTTGGGGCAAGACAGTAACTCATTGTAGTTTTGATTTGCACGTCTCTAATGGCTAATGATCGTGAGCGTTTCCTCATGTGTCTGTTAGCCCAGCCCAGGTGATTTTGAGGCTGGTCATCTTCAGGCCCTAATGTTTTGAATCAAGGACAAAGAAGCTTCCTTAGAGCCCATCAAAAGCCTCTGTCTTAAAGGGTAGGGCTTATAGGGGAAGAATAAAAAGCCTAGAAATCAACCTGAGTGGGGGATTGTGGGGCCTCCAGAGGTAACTCTGGAACCCCTCTTGGAGCCATCTTGGTGGGGAGCTTCCTCCCAGGCCAAGGAGTGTGGACTGGGGCCTAGGCCATGTCTACTCCAGGCATTAGGGGAGGAGGGCTCTCCTCTTTCTCCTCCATTTGCAGAAATATGAGCTCCCCAACAGGGCACCAAACTGGCCCCTCCAGCCTTGACTCAGCCCTAAGATAAACAGGCAAAGGAGTCCACACCCATCCCAACACTTGGAGGAAGAACAGGACCACCAGGAACCAGTACATTTGTCCAGAGACTCTTCTGACCCTGAGAATCTCTCCTTCAGGAACCTGGGTCTGTTGTAGTACCCAGGTGGGTAGCAGGAGAACAGGGCTTTGAAAGCAGACGGACCTGGGATTGAATGCTGACCTGCCACAGCTTCACCCTATGACCTTGGGCAAGTTACTGAACTCTTTGGGCTTCTGGTCCCTCATCTGTAAGACAGGGATACTAATGCCCACTTCAGAGGGTCATGGAGAGGATGCAATGAGATAATGAACATAAAGAGGTTAGCCCAGTGCTAAGCGCACGGCAAATGCTCCTTAAAGGAAGGCTCAATTACTATTCCATGCATCTGGGAGGTGTCAGGTGGGGCTTCTGGCCCGGCCATCTGTTTCCGTCTGCACACAGGGCCAGCACGTGTGTGGATGCATGTGTGTCTGAGAGGGTACGTGCACGTGTGTCCACATCTTTGATCCTCCTTGTTGTACACTCCTCCGTCACTGCTTCTCATAGCCAGCAGCTCAGGGATGCAGACCCCTACCAGGGGGAGAGAGGCTGAGATGTGTTGGCCAATACCTCGTCACAGCTGGCTCCTTGGGAGAGACAGCCTGTGCTCATATAGAAGGCTAATTTGGGCACAGACGCAGACAGTAGCCCTGTGGGACCCTGTATTCAGGGTTTTCCTTGTGGCCTGAAGCATTTAGAATCTGTGAGCTTCCTCAGGACAGATGTGGCCAGGGTCCCTTGCAGGGTCCCCCTCCCTTGATCCACTCTGCTCTCTGGAGAGGCAGCCCCTTCCCCAGAGGCCAATGCCAATCCTGAGGGCCTTCACCAGAGCCCTGGCCCTCTCTCAGGAGACAGGGGGCACCATGCATGTAGGGTTAGTGGGGGAGAGGAGACTGAGGTTCTCTCCTTCAGCCAGTCCCAGGTGGGAGCCTGGGACTAGAAGACAATCCTCATCCAGCTCCCCCAACAAATAGCTCCTGCTCAGACAAATGATCTTGCTGTTTGGAAAGGAGATGAGAAGACTCTACACCTTGGAGTGGCTTTTTTCAGGCAATTTATTGAATGCTTATTATGTGCCAAGTGCTTATATCTACCATCTCTTTCAATCTGCACCAAACCCTGTCAGCTAGGTACTATTATTTTTCCCATTTGGCAGGTGAGGAAGCAGGACCTCAGAGAAGTTGTCTAAGATCTAGCAGGTAGTAGCAGCTGGTGGCACTTAATTCAAACTCAGGTATATCTGACTCCAAATCCTGGGCAGTTATCTTTGGGCTTTCTTCCCATCATGAAGTAAAGCTGACCAAGATAAGAGGATGCTAGGATGCGATGGTGGGTGTGGGTTACCAGGGCTAATATCTGGGGTGAAAGTGGGAGCAGTCTCTGAGTCAGGATGACCAGTCGGGAACTGAGGACAAGGGAAGGAAATACATCCAGCTGCCCAAGTTCTCAGAGAACCAAAGTTGGTGAGAGTGGTCTTTCTCTAGAGGAACCTGGAAAAATGTTCCACAGTCCTTTTTGTGAGAGGGAGTTCTTGGGTGGTGCAAAGGGTTAATGCCTTTGGTTGCCAACTGAAAGGCTGGCAGTTCGAGTCCATCCAGAGCCACCTTGGAAGAAAGTCCTGGTGATCTACTTCCAAAAAATCAGCCATTGAAAACCCAGTGGAACACAGTTCTACTATGACACACATAGCATCGCAATGAGTCAGAATTGACTCCGTGGCAACTTTTTTTTTTTTTTTTTTTTTGGTGAGAGAGACTAGATGAAGTAGATACCTACTGATTTGTCTCTCCAGCCCTCCTTTCAATTTCTGGGGAGAACATCTGCCTTTTCTAATAAGCTGCTCCTTCCTCTTCCCCACAGGGGTCCCATGGAAGTGGCCATTTTGTTGCTCCACCCTTTGGTTATAGTGGACCAATCTCAGGGTATGGGCTGTCCACCCAAGCTGAGCCAGTCAGGCTTCTTCCGGGGGATGGTTTGAACTGGTTTTGAGATACAGAGTCAGCCTTTCTCCAGGAGCTGAGGTTGTGAGGGGTGGGGCTAAGGAGGCATAGGAAGCCCTTTTACAGTGTGAGACAAGCAGAGACAAGGGATGGAGATGAACGGAGCCACTCCTGGGGATGAACGGAGCCACGTGTGTCATAGTAGAACTGTGTTCCATTGGGTTTTCCATGGCTGATTTTTTGGAGATAGATCACCAGGACTTTCTTCCAAGGTGGCTCTGGGTGGATTCGAACTGCCAACCTTTTGGTTAGCAACCAACGGCATTAACCCTTTGCACCACCCAAGAACTCCCTCTCACAAAAAGGACTGTTTGAGACTTGGGTTCAGATGTTTCTGAGACCCAGCAGTATCCCTCTCCTTCCCCAAATGGATTGTTCAACTCTTCCTATGGTTGGAGTGTGTTTCCCAATATCCCATACCTGCTGTGGGTGGTTCCTCAGAAGGGATAGTCTCCTATTACTATGTCTACTAATAAAGTCCCCTTTTGTGCCCAAAGTATGGACTGGGTTCTCTCCCTTGCCATCAAGAGACCTTACCAATTCGTTCCCCACCCATTGCCATTGCATGAGAAAGACACAATCAGCATGTTCCAGAAGGTGGGGCAGTAATGCCAAGGAGAGAGGCCCAGGTGCTTGATAATGACATGGGGACAAATGTAGGGGAGTTTCTGAAACAGCTGGCCCCAGCTCTGGGCTGCAGAGCCCTGATCAGAAGCCAATCTTCTGGGCCAGGCTGGCTCCCGGGACACAAAAGGGAAGCCAAAGAGGTTGAACTTAGAAGTGGCTGCTCTAAATCTGTCATCACCCAAATGCCTGAGCCGGGAATTATGTCTTTCCTTGACCTGGGCAGCAGGGTGACTTTTATGGCATTGCTGTGAAAATCACCAGACTTTTCCTGGAAGTCCAGGGCCTGATCAGGTCCCCCTGGAACGCCTCAGCCAGAAGTCCCTGAGACCCAACATGGAATTAGGGAGGGAAGAAAGGAAGGGAGGGGGAGGAGAAAGGGGTACTCTGGGAGGGAAAAAGAAGGAGACAGTGAAGAGGAACCTGCAGAAAAATCCATCTTTACTTCTTTTGTCAGCAGTTCCCCAGAGGTGCTTCCCCTCCCTTTCGTTCCTCCAGCAGAAACCATGGACTTTATTCTCCTCTCAAGAGAGATCTTTTCTGCTTGATTAGAAGGAGTGGTCAGGAGTGTGGGGCTGAGCAGAGCCTGGGGTGAGTGGTGTAGACCATACAGCAACCCTTCTTTGACTCGGCTACCTTTCAGGGCCTTCTAGGTCCTGGGGGAGGATCTTAAAAGATGCCCGTGCTAGGAAAGAGAAAGCTGGACCCTGAGACTCTGCAATAGGACCTCCTGTCCCTACTGGAGACTTCTGAGACCTTTGGCCTCAGTTTGCTGCCTGTGAAGTAGGGATGGTGTGTAACCAAATATGGTCCTTACAGCTATTGTGCTAAGGGTCTCCTGCTGGAAGTTCAGATAAGTGAAGAGGACAGTGCCCTGCCACCTCCCACACACTCACTGCCCTACCTCTAGGTCCCTTTTGGCTTACAGTGGGCTTTCCCATTTGCTATCTCATGGGAGGGTCATAAGAACCTCTAGAGGAAGGCCAAGCGATAGCCCTCATCTCTGCATTCCAGGAAGGATAAGGAGCCAGAGTGGAGGCTCCCCTGTTCAGAGACACACCGCTCATCCCTGTAGAACTGGAGCTTGCTCACGGCTCAATTCTGCCTTCCCCTGTAGCCCTGTCCCCTTCTCTGTGCCTCCCTGGGCCACTTGGCACTTCCCACATAGTCACACATCTTTTACCAAGCATTTCTAGCTTTGGTCATGGGATAACTTTTTCAATGTTATGCCTCAGCCTCTTCTGGACTAGAGGGAGCTGGCAGAGGTCCGAAGCTGTGTCTCATTCATCTGTCTGTTCCCTCATCCTTTGCCCCTCCCCAGGGAAACCAGCCCCAGCCTTAGGACACAGTGGCACTGTGAAATGTTAGGGGGAATGTAGACTGACCGGCCACAGTTTGCTGTGCTGTATAAAGCTGCTTGGAACCCAGCCCAGCCCCTCTCCCCTTCCTCCTTCAGTCTTCCCAGACATCCCTGAGGGCTCTTCAAGGCAAAGCCAGAAGCTAGTTAACACCCAGGGTGCTTGGGAGGTAGGGAGGGAAGAGGAGGCTGTTCATTAAAATTCACATCAAGAGAAATAACTAATCAGAAGTCATTTGCTGCTTAATTGGTTTTAAACTTCAGGAAGATTCCTCATTAGCCGAGGGGTGACCTCTGCAGAGCAGCCCAATTGGGACAGGAAGAATGGGGGAGGAGAGCAGAAGCCCCTTCACCTGCCAGCCTGCCCCCTACTCTCCAGTTGGGCGATCAGAGATGGTTCTATGCTTCCTGCAGCTGGCTCCTAGAGTCAGGATCTGGCTTTGTAGTCCTCTTCATCTTTTTAGGGCACCTCTTCCAGGAAGCTTGCCCTGACTACCCACAGGATGGCTCCCAGCCTTTTGAAGTCTTTGATTGTGCTTCCCAGCCTGAGACCTCTCAGCTGAAGCTTTCTCCCCAATCTTCTTGTCACCTCCCTTTCTTCCTATTTTCTCTTTCTCCCCTCTTCCCATCACAGTTCTTTTCTTCCTCCTCTTTAACCTCCTCCTCCTCCCACCCATGTACTCCTCCTTCTTTCTCCCTCCTCCCCTGGTCAACTCCTCTTGTGTGACTAAAAGAAGCACCAGCTCAGTGGCTAGCACTAACCAGAAAACCAAACCCACTACCGTCGAGTTGATTCCAACTCAGAGCGACCCTATAGGACAGAGCAGAGCTGCCCCATAGAGTTTCCAAGGAGCACCTGGTTGATTCGAACTGCCGACATTTTGGTTAGCAGCCATAGCTCTTAACCACTGCACCACCAGCGTTTCCTGGCTAGCACTAGAGGGTACTAAAACGAAAAACCAAACCCATTGTCATCGAGTAGATTCCGATTCATAGTGACCCTGTAAGGCAGAGTAGAACTATCCCATAGGGTTTCCAAGGCTGTAATTTTTACAGAAGCAGACTGTCACATCTTTCTCCTGGGAGTGGCTGGTGGGTTTGAAATGCTGACCTTTCGGTTAACAGCTTCTAAAGCCCTCCATTATTTCCATCATCTCCCATTTGCTATTTCTCAAGTCCTGCCCCCATTCCAACTTCCAACCAGATTGCTGCCTTCTGCTCAGGTGTAAGGGAGGATGACAGAAGGAGGATGAGAACAACTTAATCTGGAGAAAAGAAGACTCTTCATATCTGCAAGGGGCTGACTCAGCTGAGTGAGCCACCTTGTCCTATGCAGGCCAGGAGGATAGAGCTAGTGCTGGTGCTGAGTGAAGGCTGTTAGAAGGACAGATAATCAGGCTTCTGGAAACCACATTCCTTCATTTGGGGGACCTACCCTGATACTCCATATGGTTCCAATGTGGCTGCCATTCAGAGTACCCAGTCTCCTATCCCTGGGTCGCATGAGAAAGCCTGACCAGCCATCATGGCCCATGGCCCTGCCCACAGTGATTGGCTCAGAGATGGGCACGTGATCCAAGCCTAGCCAGTCTCAGTTCTTCCATGGGAATTTATGTGTGGTCACTGGAAAAAAGAAGCTCTCTTTTCTGGGTTCGCTAGGCTGTGATGATATAAGCTGGGAGTTGTTGGTTGCCTTCTCCTTGACTCAGAAGGAACAACAGAGCCAAGAGTTGCTGGGGGTGGGGGAGAGGGGAAGTCCTGACAACACTGTTTGGATCTCTAGACCCCTTGAGGTTAGCTCTGCTCCTGCCCTTCCCAATTTATTGAGCCAACAAATTGCCTTTTTTGGTGAGCCAGTTGAGCTTAATTTCTGTCAGTTCAACTCAGAGTTCCTGACTGACACTGACGTAAGAACTTCCTCACAGTCAGTGCTGTCCAAGTGGGGGCTGGGCCACCTCAGGAGGTGGCAGCGCCCTAGGCAGAGCTGGACAACTTCCTGCCGGGGACACTGTTGAGAAAATTTCTGGATCCAATTGTGCCAGATAACAGCTAACATTGATCAAATGCTTGGTGTTTTATAACCATTACTTCAGTTAATCCTCACAACACCCCTATAGGGAGGCATTATTCCTTCCCATTCTATAGATGAGGAAACAGAGTCTCAAGGAGGTTCATTAACTCATCCGAAGTGACACAGATCCAGGGCTGAGTGCAAGTCTCTTTGATTATCAAACTCATGCTCCTTTTGAGAAGCCTGAAGATTTAAAATTTGGAGGTCCTTTGCCCACACACTTCCTCAAAACCTGGCCACCTCCGGAGGGGAAGACACAGACCTGGTTTCTGCAGCTGACTCAGCAGTTTCTAAATAGGGCAGTCGATAGAGGCTCAGTGCTGTGTCCAGGTGAGCAGATAGGCACACGGCCACCGCTGGCTCCAGGGACAGGCTGTCTGCAGAACCACAGGAGTGGAAGAAACCCAGAGGAAGGGAAAGGTCCTTGCAGGAGAGGGCAGGTGAGCAGGACAACGCTTCCTCCTCTTAGGACATGGATGAGTGGTTCTCCACCTTTTTGTATGTCACAGATGCCTTTGGGAATCTGACGGAATCTGTGGACCCTCTCCCAGAAACAAGGACACATGCAAATTCACAACATTTTACACACAATTTCAGGGGCTTTAGAGACCTCTTCGCCCAAACCCATGCATGGAACCCTAGGAGTCCACATAAGAACTCCTGATCAAGAAGTGTGAAAAGTGCTCAGGGGCCTGCCCCAGGCCAAGTAGCAAATTAAATCTCTGAGAAACCCGATTTAGGACTACCTATTATTTCAACCAGCACGTCCAGCTGGGAAAGGTGATGGAAGTTTCTTTGCCCCCGTCATGGATTGAACTGTGTCCCTTCCCCAAAATATCTGTCACCTTGGCTGGGTCATGATTCCCAGTATTGTATGATTGTCTACCATTTTGTAATATGATGTGGTTTCTTTATGTGTTTGTAAACTCTATCACTATGATATAATAAGATGGATTAGCGGCAGTTACACTGATGAGGTATATAAGATTAGATAGTGTCTTAAGCCAATCTCTTTCAAGATATAAAAGAGAGAAGTGAGCAGAGACACATGGGAAACTCATACCACCAAGAAAGCAGTGCTGGGAGCAGAACACCTTTGGACCTGAGGTTCCTGCACTGAGATACTCCCAGACCAAGGGAAGACTGATGACAAGGACTTTCCTCCAGAGCCAACAGAGAAAGCCTTCTCCTGGAGCTGATGCCCTGAGTTTGGACTTGTAGCCTACTAGACTGTGAGAAAATAAATTTCTCTTTGATAAAGCCATCCACTTGTGGTATTTCTGTTACAGCAGCACTAGATGACTAAGACACCCACTTTCTCTTAGGACACTCCCCATACCAGCATCTTGCTGACCATACCAGCATCTTGCTGACCCACAGCTCTCTTACCTCCATGGCTGCTCCTGCCAAAGTGAGGTTGGAGGGATGCATCTGGTGACTTCTTTGGCCTGAGACTGGGGAAGGTAACTAAATGCTTATGTATCTTTTCTCAGTCCAAGAGTACCCCTTGTCAATCAGTCCAGCCTCCCCAAAGTTTTGCGAGCTGCAGAGTGAGACCGTCAGCAATTCTTCCCTCTGGGAAATCCAACAGCCAAAGAGTCACAGAGTGAGGTCTAGACCTACACTGTGCAACAGGGTAGCCACACATGGCCATTTAAAAGAAAATCAATTAAAAATAAAATAAAATTTAAAATTCAGTTCCTCAGTTGCACTAGCCACTTTCCAAGTGCTCAACAGCCACATGTGGTTAGTGGCTAGTGAATTGGGCAGTGCCAGTACAGAACATTCTCATCACTGTAGAAAGTTCTGTTGGACACCACTGGTCTAGATGGATTCTGAACAAAGGCATAAACAGGATCACAGCTCTGGAGTCAGTTTGCCTTGGTTCAAATCCATACTCCACCACTCACTAGCTGAGTGATTAAGGAACATTCCTTAGCCTCTCTGAGCTTCAGATTCCTTCTCTTTACAGTGAGGTTAGTAATAACACCTGTCTTATAGAGTTGTTAGAGCCATTAAATGAGATGTACATGTGAGGCATTAACACAGTGCCCGGCACACAGTCAGAGCTGGACACCTTTGGTGTGCCCCTCCAGGTCCACTAGCCATTCCTTTCACCAGACTCTGTGCCCAAATCTGACCTTATTGACTGCATCGATGGGCTTCCTGCCCTCGCTTCTAATTGGGTTTGGCCACTGGAAGATGCCACAGAAGACCAGAGGGCAGGAAGAGAGAGAGATTGGGGTATTTCCTGGCACCCTCCCTCTCAGGCTGCTGTTGGTGGACCATGTCCGTCTATGAAAGGCCACAGCTTCTTTCAGGGGGCCTCTCTGTATAGTTTCTCACTCCAGGTGTCAACAGTTGTTCCCTGTTTGCCTCTTCAGGCCCAAGAGTGGAAACTGCTTCCCACTGTTTCTAGATGAGGTCCTGCACCATCCCTCCTGGTTTCCCTTTATAAATAGTCTCTCTGTTAAGCTTTCCTCCACAGCCTAGTGTGAATATGCCCTCCATTTCCTGCAGGGCCCCTGACTGATACATAGGCCCCCTGTCTATGTTATTCCTACTGCTAGTCCCGGAATGAGGATGATGAGAAAGAGGGGTATAGAGATCCTTCTCTCTCCATCTCTGCCTCTGCCTCCAAAGCTTCTCTGGAAGAGACTGAATTTCAGGAACTAGCCAAACGAAGAAATGGCTCAGGGTGGGCTAATGAGGCAAGGCAAGCATGTTATCAGCAAGGTGAAGCGTCAGCCGATGGGAGGAAGGAGATGGAAAAGGAGACCAGAAGGACGCGAGTCATCTAGGGCCTCCTAGAAAAGCTTTGGCCTCAAAACAAGACCGAGATTCACATTTGAAGAGGAAAGCTCACTGCGGCTGCTGCGAGTGGAAGGGCCTGCTGAGAGGATCCTGGAGCTCAGGAGCCCACACCATCCTCTCATATCCCCTCAAGAAGAACAACAGGTCCTTTCCTTCCCAGGGTCTCCCTCTGGAGCCTGCTGCCTCTGCCTGAGGCGCCTCCATCTGAGCAGCCTGTCCTGCTTATCTGTCCCCTTAGCCACTGAGGTGTAACTGTTATCTGGAGTGCCCAGACCGTGGAGCCTGACACTCACAGGCAAGCAGGAGACAGAACGAGGCGGAACATGGGTACAAATGTCCCTAGAAAGGCTCTAAGAGGAGTGTGCTGAGTGTCTGCTCCCCATCCCTAACTCCCCCAGCATTTGACCCTTTGCCCCAAGACTAGGCCAGGTGTCCCTCCTCTGGGCTCCCAAAGCCCAGTGCATTTCCCGTATCATAATTGCCCCATTAATTGCCTGTCTCATCTCCTGTTAAGGCAGCAGTTGTTTTTAGGTGCCGTCTAGTGGATTCTGACTCATAGCAACCCCATATGACAGAGTAGAACTGCCCCATAGGGTTTTCTAGGCTGCAATCTTCACAGGAACAGCTTGCCAGATCTTTCTCCTGCAGAGCCAGTGGGTGAGTTTGAACCACCAACCTTTTGGTTAGTAGCAGAGTGCTTAACTGTTGCGCCAGCAAGGCAACAATGGTTCACCATTATATCCTCAGCACCTAGCAACTTAGTTGGCACAGAGTAGATACACAGCACATAGTAGGTGCCCAATCAATATTTGTTTATAAGGAAAACTGGTCCAGAGCAGAAGATCCCCAACCACACTGCTAAATTAGCATGGATGTTGGGAAGAGCTCTACAGGGGCCAGGAGGCAAGAGGCCTAAATTCTTGCGTTAACTCTGCCACCCTAGTGGCTTTGTATACACTCCCTTCTCTTTCTGGATCTCACTTTTCTTATTTAAACTTTGGACTTTGTTGGATTTGATAATCTGGGGTTCTAGTATATGGCAAGACTTTTTCTTTTCTTTTCTTTTTTTTTTTTTTTGAGTAACATGATTAATGCATAAAAATTTGTAATCACAGTCACAGATCTTGGCATCTTGGCATCTTTTTCACTCATGACCAGGCACCATAGGTATTTTTATCTACATGTTCCTAGTCTAAAAAGATTCTAGCTCCTCATCTAGCCATATAAGGCCTCTGTGCCCACAACATTAGTTAATTAATTAATTCACTTACTCATTTGTTCATTTAACAAATATTTGTGGAATACCTATTACGAGTCAGACAAGGATAAATCATGTTTCTCCTTCAGGTTATCTTTGTGGGAAGCTCAGAGACAAGCCAGTAGCTACCAAGGATGGCATGGAGTCTTCACATGGGCATAGGATAGGGCAGGGGAGCCCCCTCCCTCCTCACCTACACAAGTTCACCCCTCATGCCGCTTGGCCAAGTTGCTGCTCTTGGGAGAGAGACAGCCTTGCCATGCTGGGCAGAGAGGTGTGTTTGACTATGGGCTTCCCATGGGGCAGGTGGTGACATCTGACGAAAAGGTCAAAAGCTCAGTGGTCTAGAAAGAGCAGGGAGTAGGGTAGCCCCCAGGCTCTTCCACATGGCCTAGTGGAGATCCAGTCATGTCTACCACACATATAGTGGCAAAACATAGGTGGGAAGCATCATCAGGCTCCTCTATAATGGTGCTGACCTGGAGCAAGGCTTCTGGGCCCAGTTACTGCCCCAAGGGCTTTCCCAGGCTAGGGTGAGTTCACTGACCATCTGGTCTAAGGTTGGATGCTGTATAGGACTCTTCAAGGACCTACTATCCAGGACGCTGGCTAGAACGGAAAGGGCCACCTAGGCTTCCCTCTGAGTGCTGGGTTCCAGTCTGGCAATGTGACTTTTCCCCAGTATCTGGATCTGAGAGTGTCCTTACTCCTCTGCCCACAGGCACATTGTTGGAACAACCACAGCTTCATGCATAGTGGTAAACATGGCATTCATATGACCAGAATCACAGCCACAGACACAGCCACAGCCACAGCCATTCATTCCTTCCAAGAGTCCCTTGATTATTTCAGCTTTCCTTAAACCCTCATCTCTCCCATTTGGTCTTAGGTACAAATGGGTGCAGGATAGTCATGTTCAGGGTAAAGAGGAAGTAAAGAATGGTTTATGCCATCTGGGTTGAAGACCCTAGCTCAAGGGTGGTGGGCTGTCTATGGAGCCCAGATGGGGAATGTAAGGCAGCTCCTCCTGGATATGTCCCAAGAGTGACTGTTGAGCAGCACTGGGATAGGTGCATTACTAAATCTGGCCAGGTTGTTTTCGCTTTGGTTTACGCAGCCATGAGCTGTACCTGCTGAGTGCAGCTGGAGCGAGTACACCCAACCTTACCCTTTGGCTGCTGGACAGATTCCTCCTCTAGTCTCCCTTACTGTTTGGCAATGCTTCTAAAAAATAAGTTTGTTTCTTAACTTGCTATAACAGCAACACAAGCACGTTGTAGAACATTTAGAAAACAAAGATAAGAGAACGGAGAAATCACCCACTGTTCCGCCACCCAGAAACAACCACTGTTAACTGGTATATAGTCTTACAGTCTTATGTTTGTAGGTATATAGCTATATTACATATTCTTTTCAAAAAATGGAAACCCTGGTGGCGAAGTGGTTAAGAATTCGACTGTTAACCAAAAAGGTCGGCAGTTCGAATCCACCAGGCGCTCCTTGGAAACGCTATGGGGCAGTTCTACTCTGTCCTATAGGGTGGCTATGAGTTGGAATCAGCTCAACAACAATGGGTTTGGTTTTGGTTTCTTAAAAAAATTAGATTATCAAGTTCATACTAGGTTTTCAGTTAGCATGTCCTTAATATTTTTTCATGTCATCAAATATGATTTTCCAACATAAGTTTAAATGACTGCATGCCATTCCATCATATGAACCTGCTTTATCAACTTGGGGTACAAATGAGATGACTATTTCATAAATAGAGCCTATCCAAGGTAACATGAAATCTCATATCTCTTTCTTGTGGTCGTCCTCCACCCTGAATTGCCCGAGAACACCAAGGACTTCCTGAATCCAAAGGGCTGGTTCATCCAAAGTCAGAGAAAGAGATAACTGGAAACTCTGATTAGCTGTGGCTTCTGCAGCCATCCCAAGGTGTCATGTAGAACTTGGTCCTGCAGCCTGAGCAGCCTTGTACACCAATGCAGTGATGTCCTCACTGGTCCAGATTTCTACAGAGATTGTGGTAGTTCTCCAGTGGACGAAGACCCCAACATGCCAAAGCACCTAGGATGGGAGAGGCTTCCAGCCCCAGACATACACCAGCCAGAACTCTGCCAGCTTATGGCTTAGCACTGAGCTTGGACAGCATTTGTAGATTCCTGCCACCAGCAGACCTTATTCAGAACCATCTCAGTCCGTCAGAGATGATCTCACTGTGTTGATCCCCAAAGGCGAAGGGAAAGCATTTCCACTCCATCCTCCTAGAGGCTCTTTGCCCCATACAGATTTGCCCACCTCCTTCTCAACAACCATTTTGGAAAAGTTAAATGAGTTTCCTCAGATCCTCTTCTCTGCACCTCAACTTTTCTCTGGTTTGTCATGCATCCTTTTATTTACCTCTCGTATCAGAAACTGTCCTTCCTCCTTTTCCAGGCCAACCCCATGCCTTCTGTATGCCATTGGCATTGCCCCTTTCCCTCTTTCTCCTCTTCTCTGTTAATTGGAGTCCCTGGGTTAGGCAAACAGTTAATATGCTCGGCTGCTAACTGAAAGGTTGGAGGTTTAAGTCCACCCAGAGGCACCTTGAAAGAAAGGCTTGGTGATCTACTTCTGAAAAATCAGCAATTAAAAACCCTATGGAGCACAGTTCTACTCTGGCACTCATGGGGGCGCCAGGAGTCGGAATCGACTCAACAGGAACTGTTTTTTCTTTATTAATTGTCCTTACTATAGCTTGCATCTTAATTTTCTCTCTGTCTTTACTGTCTTTTCCCTCCCTACACAAATCTCTCAGAGCCTAGAAAACAAGCAGACAACCCCTTCTTCAACCGTAATTCCTGTACAGCTATTATCCAACTCTCTCTTCGCCTTGTGGCCAAAATTCTACAAAGGACAAACTGCTCTCACTGTCTTGATTCCCCAGCCCTCACAACCTGGGCACCTTTCCCACCCTCCACTGGGACTACTTTCTCAGAGGTCTCCACTAACTAGGGTCACCATATGTCCCAGTTTTCTGGAATAATCTTGGTTTAACCCTGTTATCTCAGAGTCTTTTCAAACTGCCCCAGTTTAAACATTAGATAATATGGTCACCTTACCACTAACCAGCCACAACCAACACAACCACGGCTCCATTACAGTCCTCGTTCCCCACACCTCCACGCGACACCGGACTTCACTATGCCCTTCTTAAACTTTGCTCCTTTTCTGGCATGCTTGACCGCACTCTGCTTGTCCACTTGTCCCTTCCATGTGCTTTCTTTCACCCAAATTTACCGGGTTCACTTGCCCCATAAATGCTGGAGCTTTGCAAGGTTTTGTTCCTCTCATTTATCATTTAATCTTCTTTGGAATTTCACCCACACACATAGCTTCAGCTCATCATCCCCGCCTTCACCCTCAGTTCAGCAGGAACCTAAAGACTTCTGGGAATCGTGGTGGCTTAAATGCAGGTTTACAACACTGCCCTCCCCAAACTTGACAGAAATGAACAAAAAGAAACAAAAATGAGAGAAAAAGCTGCACCAGGGCTGAAACCACCGCGTGACTCTTCTCAGACACAAAAGACTTAAATAGAGTCAGATCTTCCTCTTGGAGGAAATACGCCATGATATACAAATCTCTATTTCCCTTAAATTAGTATATAAATTCAGCACAATCCTAATCAAAATACCAACATGCTTTTTTAACATGACCAAATAATTTTATAGTCAATCTGATAAGAAACAGCTAGGAAAATTCTGAAAAAGAAGAGTAGTAGAGGGGAGAGATTCCTCTTATTATTATTATTTTTTAAGGTAATAGCATGTTACAGTAATTTGGGGCAGGAAGGAAGTGGCAAACAGGGAAGCAAATCAATGGAACAGATGTTATTGTTGTTGTTATGTGCCGTCAACTCACAGTGACCATACAGGACAGAGTAGAATTGCCCCATAGGGTTTCCAAGGCTGCAATCTTTATGGAAGTAGATTGCCACATCTTTCTCCTGGAGACTGGCTGGTGGGTTCGAACCACCATCCTTTTGGTTAGCAGCCAAGCGCACTTAACCACTACACCACCGGGACTCCTTATGAGTAGATACAGAATCTAGAAATATATATCCACATATATATAGAAGTTTAGTATATGAGAAAGGAGACTTTTCTAATCAATGAGGAAAAGATAGATTATATATGTATATAAAAATTTATTTATAGATAAGAAAATTTAAGTGACTATTTCCTGAGGGAAAAAGTTCTTTAACTGTGATAATAAGCCAGCTATTATAAAAAGGAAGACTGATATGCTTGAATACATAAGGATTAAAGTTTCTGCATGGCAAAAATTCCATAACAAAAGTTAAAATAAATAATAAATGGCTATTAGCAGCAATAAATGATAGAAAGGGAATACTCCCCACAATATAGAAAGTACTCCTTGAACACAACAAGAAAAAGGCAGAAACTGAAGGAGAACGGGGAAGAGGATGAAACGAGTTTTTATTTGCTTAACCAGCCACCTTGTGTAAAGGCGGGGAAGAAGTCATCAGCTAGAAGAGTCACGTAACACAAATGTTATCAGACCCTCCCAGTCAGAGACTATAAATAAAGCTCCATTAGCATCCATAACCCAACGTTCCTGCTATTTCTCTTCTTGCACCTACAGGACCTCTGCCCTCTCCCTCCTCTGCCACAAGTATTTCTGGGAGTTCCATAAAGGGAGCACACATACACTGAAGCATCACCCTGTCAGCCCCAATCCCTATATGGCCTCTATGGAATTCTTCCTCTCCTGTCCTAGTTCAGTGCCTCCTGCCAGGAAAGCCACTAGAGGTAGCCACAGCAGCCAGTCCGACACTGCCCCGCGTTTGACTACAGCATGGAGGATGTGCTCCCTTTCCATGTTCCCAAAGCCACCATCCCCTGGAATCAGAGGGCACTGGGTCCCAAGTAGAGGTGAGGAGATGGTCTTCTATATCTTTCCAGTATCTGGCTTCTCTGCTATAACCAAGTGGTTTAACCCAACTCAAAAGGGAGTTGGTGGGGGGAGGGGAAGAGGGAAGAAGGACTATTTGTTTTCTAAGGCCACTGTAACAAATTGTCACTAACTTGGTGGCTCCAAACACCACACATTTATTCTCTTACAGTTCTGGAGGTTAACAGTTAAAAACCAGTTTCACCAGCTGTAATCAAGATATTGGACGCTCCACGCTGCTTCTGGAGGCTCTAAGGGAAAATCCATTTCCTTGCCTTTTCCAGCTTCTAGAGCTGTATTCCTTACATTGCTTGGCTCATGGCCTCTTCCTCCATTTTTAAAGCCAGCATCTTAACATCTTGCTTCTTCTGTGTCAAATCTCCCTCTGCCTCACTCTTATAAGGACACTTTTGACTGCATTTAGGGCCCATCCAGATAATCCAGGATAATCTCCCCATCTCAAGATTCTTAATCACATCTGCAAAGTCTCTGCCATGTAAAGTAATATTCACAGGTTCCAGGGATTAGGACCTGGATATCTTTGGGGGCCATTATTCAGCCTCCCACAAGGACGTACTGTGCATTTCCTTTCTTCTTAGCTGCTTACCACCTTCTCCAGTTTAGAAAAAACAGTTCCAAAGCATATTCATAGATACAAATAAATGCTGGTATTGGGGCAGGACATTGTCCATACCAGGAGCGTCAGTGCCTCAGCCTGGCCAGCCAAGTCCCCCAAGACGGAGTGTCAGGCGACTCTCCTGGGTACACGTGGAAAATGCACAACAGGTCAGTGTTACACAGCTAAGCCTTGGAGGAGGTCAAAGCAGCCCCACCAGCTGGTCTGAGGAAGTCATCAGCAAAGAGAGAGCTTAGGGCCTGCACCACCTGGCTGAGGCTCCCGGAGCAGCATCGTCTACAGTCCCCTGGCTAACCCGTCAGTCTCCCCACCAAGTGCTGATAGCAGCAGCATCTTCACGTTCATCACCGTTATCCCTCTGCCGTCATCAGTATTGCTGCCCTGTCACCAACGTGCTGGGTTCAACTCAAGGTTGGAAAGAGACAAACACTGGAAATGAGTTCAGTCTGAAATTGAAGTCAATGTCAGAAGATAGGCAGGGCCCGATCATAGGATCCTAAAACAACCCAGACGGACAAGGTCCCAAGATGGACATGAATAATCAACCTTCCAGCAAACAGGAACAAGGGACCATAAATGGGATAGGGTCTTTTCCTCTAAGGCCTGCCTTTAAAGTGTGATGGGCAGCATTGCAGAGTTACCACCATAATCATCAACTGTTATCATCTCCATAATTGCCACCACAGCCATGAACAAGATTATCACCATCACTGCAAGCAGAAAACCTTATCAAAGTGCACGAGTGTAGAGTGCAAGGGTGACGAGGGTACTGGTGAGAAGGAAGGCTGAGGAAGTAATGGAGGCCATAAAGCAGCTTATTTGCCAAGTTGAGGAGTTTGGACTTTATCCTAAAACCAGTGGAAGTTATTGAAGCTTTTTAAGCAGACACACCCAGATTTACATTTTTGGAAGACCACTCTGGCAGCATCATGAATAATGCATTATAGCAGGGCAAGGCTGGAGGAAGGGAGGCCAATTAGGAGGCTGTTGTCCTCTCTGAGGCAAGAAATAATGTGGGGTTGTGTCAACGGACAAGATAAGAAGTAGATATATTTGAGAGATATTTATGAAGGAGAAATAATGAGACTTGGGAATCAATTGGATCTGGGGTGGTGAAGGAGAGGAAGGAGTCTGGAATGATATTTCTGGCTTCAGCCATTGGATGGATAGTGGTGTCATTCACTGGGTGGGAAGAACAGGGAGTCTTTGGAGAAGAACACGGGTGTGTGGACTTTTAGAGTGTGAGGTGCTTATAAGGCATCCAAAAGGCAGTTGAACACATAGACCTGGAGCCCAGGGGAGAGGTCTAAGCTGAAGATATGGATGGTGACTGAAGCCAACAAGGGGAGTGTCCAGGGAGAGCAATTGCTCGGGAAAAGAAAGGACATGCAACAGAGTCAGGGGTCAGGTCAACACTGGAGGAGTCAGCAGAGGAAGAGGAGACACGAAGGAAGCAGGACTGGCCAGAGATGTAGAAAGATAACTAGAAGAGTGTGTGTCCCTGAAGCCAAGGAAAGAGGACGTTTCAAGAAGTGGGAAGTGGTCAGCAGTGTCATACAATGCTGAAAGGTCAAGTAAGGAAAGGCATGAAGCTTGGATTTAGTCATGAGGAGGCTGGTCATTCATGGCCTTGCTGAAAACACAGTGGGTACCAAGCGCCAATTGCAGTGGGTTGAGGAATGAGTGGGGAGCTGAGAAAGGAAGCAGGTGAAGCCCACTCTTTCAAGAAGTTTAAGTGTGATGGGAAAGAGAGAAAGGGAAAGTGGGGCTCAGGAAAGACTTTTCTGGATAGGGAGGTTGGGTCAGGTTTAAATGCTGATGGAAAAGATCCTGTAGGTAAAGACTGAAAATAGAAGAGAAGCAACTGATAGAATGGCAGGCAAACAAGGCGGTAAGGAAAACATAATCGGATTGTCAGGCAGCACCAAGGCACATTAAAGACCCTGAACCTGGGGAAGCACAAATCTGTGCAGCTATGTGATTTCCTCTGGCTGCCCTGGCAGGGCTGCTGCAGCTGATGTATTTGCAGAGAAGGAAGGTAATTGGATTGATCCAGGGTTGGTGCTTCCAGTTTGACAGACAAAAATATACCATGAGGCAAGGGAGTTGAGGACACTGGCAAGATGAAGGTTGAAGTGGGGGACCTTGGAATCTAAGCTGGGAGAGAAGAGATTGAGGACAAGCGGGGCAGACAGACAGAACACATGATGCTCTGTCTGTGTAAGGGGTAAAGGGAGGATCTAGGCTGGAAGGAGCAGAGGCTGAGGTCAGAATAGGGTGACAAAATTTCAGAGTTTACAGGTGGAGCAATGCTAGGTTGTGGCCACGGGAGCCAGTGGCTAAAGTTGAGCGGAAGGTCACTGGAAACCAGGAAGTCAAGGCCAAGGTTCACGAGGAGTCCATGTCATGAGGGCAGGAATTGAGGTGGAGAGGAAGCCAGGTGGGCGTGATCCCAGGGTGATAGTCATGAGGTGACTGGCTGTGGGAGCCTCAGAGGAGCAGGTGTTTTATGGGAAAGGGAGAAGGAATGGTCTGGGAGAAGCACTAGCGAGCAACCACTTCACTTCCTGACCATTGGGGGGGGGGGGTGTGTCTGGGAGATTGAAGGTCCTCCCCTCAAGGACAGCGAGGAGGGAGCCTTCTGTGAAGAGGCTGAGCATCCTGTCTTCCCCAGTGGCCTGGCAGAGACTTTCCCTTCTGGACAGGACCCTAGAAGGGCATTGAGATAAGGCAGGGGGTCATCAGAAAAGCCTGTGGCGTCAGCGTCATGAGGGCAGAGCAATGACCACTGAGCTCCGAGCATCTTCTAGGCCAGAGCTATTTACAACCCACATTGGTCAGTTTGATCCTGACAACAAGTTACAACAACAACCACAGTCCCTGAAACCATTGCAGCTATTTTGTGAGCTCCTTGGGCAAAATATCGTGTCTGCTCATTCCCCAATTCTCAGTACCTAGCCTAGTGCCTGGGGTTGGAGGCAGAGAGAGGATAAACCAAAAACAAAAACCCAGAGCTGAGAAGTCAATTCTGACTCATGGTGACCCCATGTGTGTCAGAGTAGAGCTGTGCTCCATAGGACATGAGTTGGAATCAACTCAATGGCAACTGGTTGATTGGTTGGTTGAAATCTTATGGAAGTAGATTGCCAGCTTTTTCTTCCGTGGCACCCCTGGGTGGATTCAAACCACCAACCTTTAGGTGAGTTGCTGAGCGAAAACCACTGGCGTCACCCAAGGACCTATGCCCATGGACTGAAGGAATGCTTCCCAGCAGATCCCAGCCAATTCAAGTATGAGGACCCCTTTTTCACTTAAAAAAATCTGACTTCAAAACTTCAAAATATATCTGACACGATGGCAGTTGTGATTGAAAAGGCTACTAATGGCAGGCAGAGACTGGGTCAGGCATAACTGCCTTCAGACTGGCTCTTCCTCTATCCGTGAAGCTTGGGCAAGTTAGTCAACCTCTGTGAGCCTCAATTTAATCATCTGTAAAATGGAAATAATACCACTTACCTGACAAGGGTCTAGTGAGGATTACATGAGCTAATCTGTGCTAAGCACTTGGCATGGTGCCTGGCAAAGAGCAAGCTCTCCATAATGTTAGTTATCACCAATACTATTAATTCAGTTATAGGTTAAAATGAATTCACATTTTGTACATTACAATAGCGTTCTCTTACATGGGGGAGTTGGTTGTACTTAAATGTGGGAGGCAATTATTTATTCTGTCTACAGGCTGTACTTGGAGAAGCTGTGGAGACTCAGAGACCCCTTGCAACAACTCGGAGCCTCACAGGGACCCTCAGTCAGTCCACATGTTTGCACCTATCTCACTCTGTAATCTCTCCTCTCCCTGAGGTGGGCAAGGAAACTGAGGCCCAGAGAGTGTCAGGAACCTGCCCATGGACACACAGGAATTCATGGCAGAGGTGGGTGGTAGCCCGCCTCATTCAGCTCCCTCTCCCTGTCTTCCTGTGGCAGCTTCAGCTTGTCAGCATTTCCACAAATGCCTGCATCTGGCCGGGCCCACGTGTTTGCTGTGTTGCTGCTGTCACTGCCAACTACTCTGTCGACTGTGGGAGTGTAGGCCTGAGTTCCAGAAGCTGTCGTCCCAACTATGATTGTGCGTCCAGACTTAGTTATATTTTTGTCCCAGTCCCTGTCACAACCCCTTTCACGGGCCCTGTCACAGTCCTTGTCACAGCCCCATGATACTATCTACCATAGCATCAGTCACAGCCCTGTCACAGCCTCCGTCACAGCCTCTGCCACAGCCCCCGTCACAGCCTCTATCACAGCCCCCGTCACAGCCTCTATCATAGCTCCTGTCACAGTGTCTTTTACAGCCCCCACCATAGTATCTGTCACAGCCCCTGTCACAGTGTCTGTCACAGTCGCTAGCACAGTCTTTGCCACAGCCTGTATCATAGCTTCTGTCACATCCTCTGTCACAGTGTCTATCACAGCCCGTCGTAGCATCTATCACAGCCCCAGCATAGTCTCTGTCACAGCCCCTTCACAGTCCCTGTCACAGTCTCTATTATAGCCTGTATCACAGCCCCCATTATAGCATCTGTCACAGCCTCATCATAGCTCTGTCACAGTCTCTGTCACAGCATCTGTCACAGGTCCCGTCACAGCCCCATCACAGTGCCTGTCACAGCCTCTGTTGCCCTCTCCCTGGCTCTGCCTCTGCTCTGGACCCTGCTGGGGGTGGGGGGCCTGTGGGGCACAGCTCTCATTACACAGCAGAGCTGTCTCTTTCTGGAAGGTGTCCAGCGGAAGGCTCATGTAATAGCAGGTTAACCTGATGGGCAGGGCTTGTGGGAGGGAGGCTGGGCCATGCGGCCCTTACAAAAGATGTGCTTCACAGGGAGCTGGAGAGCAGATCTCCCAGGCTAGCTGCTTGAGGCTGGCTGTGGCTCACTCCATGTGCCCACAGCAGTCGGGGTCCAGGCTCCTGCCTCTAACAGGATGACTGAATGGTTTTGCGGCATTACTTTCATTTCTTTGACCCAACTGTGAGCTTCCAAGAACAGGGACCGTGTCTTATTCTCCTATTCTTCCTTTTCTTACTTATTGCAGAGATGAGCCCAGGGCTCGGCCTCCAGGGCACAAGCTAATGGTTCTCTTCAGAGTCCTGGCCTGTCTTAGAAGTTGGTTCTCTGCTCAAAAAAAGGGCAGCGGTGGTTCAGTGGTCGAATTCTTGCCTTCCATGCTGGAGATATGGATTCAATTCCCACCCAATGCACTCAAGTGCAGCCACCACCCATCTGACAGTAGGAGGCTTGTGTGTTGCTGTGATGCTGAACAGTTTACAACAGATATTCCAGACTAAGATGGACTAGGAAGAAAGGTCTGGCAACCTACTTCCAAAAAAATCAGCCAATGAAAACTCTGTGGATCACAACAGTCTAATCCCATTGTGCATGGAGCGTTCATGAGTCGGGGGTCAAGTCAATGGCAGCCAACAACAACTGCTCATACAGTTCCAGTCACTTCCCAAAGCCTCTAGAACTCAGCCCCACGTTTCTGTCCTGGTGCTCACTGCTTCCAACCACCAGAGCTGCAGTTTCCCAGACAGCTCACTGATCCCAGGGCAAGGACTTCTCTTTCACCTCTCTCTTACTCACACCGTGCCCTTCACCTGGCATGCTCCACCCCTCTGACTCCACTTTTCCAAATCATACGTGCCTTCTCCAAAGACCCATTCAAACGTGACCATCTCCTCCACTCCCTCCTCCAGGGTTGTCCTCCTTCTTCCTCTGCTCTCCCAAGCTGCTTGTCCACACCCCACAATCCTTGTCCCTGGTTCCTAACGGGAGTTTTTATATCTCTCTTATTCTTGCCACAGCCCAGAGGTGCCTGGAGATTAGGGGCTGGATCTTACAGCATCATATAGTCAGTACTCACAAGTTTGCTGGATACATAAATGGGTGGATGATCGAAGAGATAAAAGGAATGATGTGAAGTTAGGGGAAGAAGAAAACGTACGGAAGTCGGGGAGAGGACCACGGGCATGGCAGACAGGGTGACACCAAGGAGGCTTGGCAGAGGGTGCAGCCGTGTTACTGGGGGACTGTGAGCCGCGTGCGCTTCCTGGGCCATCTCAGGGTTCCCTGGATACACCCCATCTCCCAGCTCTTCTCACTCTTCCTCCCCACCCGCTTGCCAAACCTATTTCCCCCTCCCCCAGACCATCCCTTCTTCTTCCCTCTCTCCTAGCCAGAAGCCTCCAGCCCAAGCTGTTGAAACCCCCCTGGGAGCGCCTTTTTGAACTCACTTCAGCCGTCACTTATGGTGACTTCCAGACGTGGGACAGAGGAGTCTCTGGTACTTACTTCTTGGCAGCTCAGCTCAGCTGGCACCTCAGGGGGCTGCTCCCCCCCAGTGCCTCACTCTCCAGCCTGGCTCCGAGTCCAGGTGGCCCAGACGTTCTGGAGCCTCGTCAGGACACAAAGACACAGTCCAGGCCTGGTTGAGCTGTCAGCACATCTTTCCCCAGCCTCCCTGGGAAGGAGTGGGGGGCATGAGGTCCCAGACAGAACCCTGGCAGAGTCCAGAGGGAACAGCCAGAGTGCAAGCTGGGAAGGGTGGAGAGAGCAAGTGAGCAAGTGCAGTGGGGCCAGGGCTGGCTGGGGGGCAAAAGGGCTTTGGGCTCTGCTGGGCCCCAGTGGTTACAGGTGGGGTTCTGCACAGAGGCAGGGAATGGACGAGAGGACAATACAAAAGCTCAGGAGAAATCAGGTGGAAGTTGAGCCTGTAGGGACTTTCTAGTTCACTGATGCGTTGATGTATATGGGGGGATGGGTGGGCATGTGGCCCAATGTTTATTACAGCCAGAGTCTGAGGATGAGGGTTTTAGGAGGAGGGGGATTGGAAGGACCCAATACTCTCCTTCTATGGGAAGAACAGACCTCCTCCTAGGGCCAGCTTATGCCCCTAAATTAGACACCTGCCCTAGCCCTAGCCCCTGACCATGACTCAGTTTACCCCACCTAGAGACTACAGCAAGACCCTCACCCTTGCCAGGCTACTTCATGTGCTGCTTCTCCCATAATAAACACACCCGTGCACACACGCTCACACAGTGACCCCTGCCTATAAAACAGAATTTATTTTCCCTCTCCTCCAGGAAGCCTGTCTAGATCATACTCAGGAGACACTACTGCTCTGAGCTTCTGGGCCACTTCCTCTGACGGTTGGTTACAAACCTCTGGGATGGTCGCTCATCGTTTGGACCAGAAAGGGAGCCGCCCCTGCTGGGCAACTGTCTGCCTGTTTTCCCCATACGGCTACATCCAACATCCAGCTCACTCCACGTTTCCCCTTCTAGTTTATCAGGAAACCTGAGGAATTGCCTGCCAGTTCCAGTGTTCTTTCTCTGAATCCTAGTCCCGGCAGCAAGTCTACACGTCCCTGATCCCCTCCCAGCAGAGCAGAAGATGCACTGGGCAGGACCATATCTACATTAAACAGAATGATGAAGCAGTTTATGGATGCCTACCCCACCTCACCTCTTAGCCTTCTCAGGGAGTCCTGAGCACAAGGGCAAGGGCGTGGCCAGCTCCCTCTGCTGTTCTACACAATTCCACTTAACCAAGTGCCCATCTAGACAGAAGAAGAAAGTCTGCCTCTTGGGACCCAGCCAGGACTTACTAGGGATGGTGAATTCAAAAGAAGCAATCCTGTATAGCAAGACTTCTGTCTCAGTCATCTAGTGCTGCTATAACAGAAATACCAGTCACAAGTGAGAAATTTATTTTCTCACAGTTTGTGGTTTGTTGTTTGGTGCTTTAGAGTTGGTTCAGACTCATAGTGACCCCGTGTGCAACAGAATGAAACACTGCCCAGTCCCGCACCATCCTCACAATTGGTGCCATGTTTGAGCCCATGGTTGCAGCCACTGTGTCAGTCCATCTCATTTAGGGTCTTCCTGTTTTTGCTGACCCTCTACTTTACCAGGCATGATGTCCTTCTCCAGAGACTGGTCCCTCCTCATAATGTGTCCAAAGTATGTAGACAAAGTCTCGCCATCCTAGCTTCTAAGGGGCATTCTAGCTATACTTCTTCCAAGACAGATTTGTTCATTCCTCTGGCAGTCCATGGTATATTTAATATTCTTCGCCAGCACCATGATTTGAATGCATCAATTCTTCTTTGGTCTTCCTTATTCATTGGCCAGCTTTCTCATGCGTACAAGGCGATTGAAAATCCTATGGCTTGGGTCAGGTGCACCTTAGTCCTTGCCATGGATTGAATTACGTCCCCTAAAAAATGTGTATATCAATTTGGCTGGGCCATGATTCCCAGTATTGTGTGGTTGTCCTCCATTTTGTGATTGTAATTTTATGTTAAAGAGGATTAGGATGGGATTGTATTATATCTTTACTAAGGTCACATCCCTGATCCAACGTAAAGGAAGTTTCCCTAGGATGTGGCCTGCACGACCTTTTATCTTACAAGAGGTAAAAGGAAAGGGAAGCAAGCAGAGAAATGGGGACTTCACACCACCAAGAAAGCAGTGCCAGGGGCAGAGCGCATCCTTTGGACCTGAGGTTCCTGCGCTGAGATGCTCCCAGACCAAGGAAAGAGTGATGACAAGGACCTTCCTCCAGAGGCGACAGAGAAGACAAAGACTTCGCCTGGTGCTGACACCCTGAATTTGGACTTGTAGCCTACTGGACTGTGAGAGAATGAATTTCTGTTTGTTAAAGCCATCCACTTGTATTTCTGTTGTAGCAGCACTAGATGACTAAGACAGTCCTCAAAGCGACATCTTTGCTTTTTAACACTTGAAATAGGTCTTTGGCAGCAGATTTGCCCAATGCAATAAGTCATTTGGTTTCTTGACTGCTGCTTCTATGGTCGTTGATTATGGATCAAAGTAAAACAAAACCCTTAACAACTTCAATATTTTCTCACAGTTTTGGAGACTAGAAATCCGAATTCAGAGCGCCAACTCTAGAGAGAGGTTTTCTCTGTTGGCTCTGGAGGAAGGGCCTCATCTCTTCTGCTTCTGCTTCCTTGTTCCTTGGAGATCTTCATGTTTCTTGACATCTATCTTACCTGATCTCTGCTAGCTCCCTTACTTGTTTAATCTCTTTTATACCTCGAAAGAGATTGACTCAAGACACGCACCCTACGCTAATTTTGTCTCATTAACATAACAAAGACAACCCATTCCCAAATGGGATTATAACCACAGGCATAGAGGTCAGGAATTACAACACATATTTTAGGAGGACACAGTTCAATCCATAACATCTCTTTTATCCTAAAAGTAATTTTAAAGGCAAATATATGACCTAAATCGGATTCCAAAGTGGGTTTCATTCATCATTCAGCATTCATTGAGGAAAAAAAAAAAACCAAAAAAACCCGCTGCTGTCGAGTTGACTCTGACTGATAGCAACCCTACAGGACAGACCCATAGGGTTTCCAAGGAGTGCCTAGTGGATTCGAACTGCTGACCTTTTGGTTAGCAGCCATAGCTCTTAACCACTACACCACCAGGGTTTCCATTCATGGAGAACTTACTACAAATGAGACACCATGCTGGGGGCATTCATTTTCTCCTTTAGTCTTCACAAGAACTTGTGAGGTGCATATCATTAAACCCACTTTACACATGAGGAAGATTGAGGCATTCACAGGCAGTAAACGACAGGGAAGCATTTCATTCCACGGCTTTCGGTTTCCTGTCTCGTGCTTTATTGTTTACAGACGGGGTTCCCAGACTTTTGGAATTCACAGCCCAGTAACATTTCAAAAATAATTTTTGGGAACAAACAGAGAACCCTATGCCAACTTTTTATTTAACCAAGCACATAAAGAAATACCATCTCCTAGCACCATGATTTCATAAAAGGGCATTTTAACACAGAAAATGTGGGAAGGATATAATCTTAGAATAAAGACAGCCTTCTAAGAAAGGACAGTTGGCAACCGTACACTAAAATATCCTACTTTGTTCTGTCTTTTTTTTTTCATTTCATGCAGGACTGGTCCAAAACTTGGCATTTCAGGATGCGGGAGCGATTGCCCTATCCCAGAGCTGCCTCTCCAAGCAAGAACAATGCCCTCAGTCCACAGGCAAATACTCTTCCAGAATTACCCCTCACCCCCCATCAAGGTCTCCACCAAATAAGGTCTGAGGCTGATACATACAATAAGCTATATCCCCACTCTATCCCCAGCAGGCCTGCTGAATTTCACTGATACCCAGTATTACCTGGGACCCAGGGAAGGAAGCCCACCCTCTCCAGCCCTTCTCCTCTCTCTTAGACCCAGATCTTTGCTGAGTTTGCATTCCAGGAATGCCCAGCAGGCCCCCTGCAGACCTGCAGGGAGCCCATCTGTCTCCTGGAGTTGCCCAGTCCCCCACTGATGCTGAGAACAGCACATCTTCTTCCTATCTCGCTCCTGAGGCTGGAACTTCCTCTTGCTGGGTCCCAAGGTCCTGGATACTGTGTTATCACAGGAACTAGAGCAGCCTCCACCCAAGCCTTCTTGGCAGTGCTGGAAAGGAGAGGGTGAGAGACCCAGGTGGAGCAACGGGGAGAGTAGAAAATGCTGGAGGCTCATTCCCTCCCCATGCTTCACCTTCTCTCTGCTTCTGTCAGACCAGATGCAGAACTGCTCCTTCCTTCTGCACCTGTGCCTGGCTTCTTCCCTTTCACCACTGTGAGACAGCTGGGCAGTAGAGAAGAGCCTGACCTGTGGAGCCCTTGGTTGGAGTTCCAGTTCCACCATTTTCTTGCTGTGGGACATTTGGCAAGTCACTTAACCTCTCTGAGCTTTAGTTCTCTTATTGCAAATGGGAGTTAGAATTTTAGGTTCACCTATGTGAATTTGCTCAAAGTTGGCTATATCTGACCCACAAAAACAATTTTGCTTGGTTTAACAAATGAGTTGTAAACTGTAAAGTGATGGATACATATCGCTGACCAAATCTGACACCCTCATCAAATCTCTCACTGACTGGAATATAATTTAGACACTTATTTTCTGTCTTGAGTTTTCTCAATTCCTAAGCATGAGTCTTGCCTCCCCACAACTTGGAGCCCACCAAGGGGAAGAACTGGGTCTCCTCCTCCTTTGTCCCTCAGACTGCTGGCATACCACAATGCCATCCACTAGGGTTTTCACATAGAGGAAATAGAAGATGCCGGCTCATCAGGGGTTACTGGGTGCTTGATTGATCTAACGGTCATTTCTTTGCACCCAAGGGTGGTCCTAGATAGTCCTGCACGGGTGGTACTAACCAAATTGAGGGTAAGTGAGGTGCTAACCCTCCCCCCAAAAAAACACACTGCCGTCGAGTCCCACTCATAGTGACCCATAGGGTTTCCAAGGCTGTCAATCTCTACAGAAACAGAATGCCACATCTTTCTCACACAGAGCTGCTGGTGGTTTCGAACCACCTACCTTTCGGTTAGCAGTCTATCACTTTAACCACTACCTCACCAGGGCTCCTAGTGAGGTGTTAGAGGGGGAGGAATTAAGGCGCCCTGATGCCTGGATGGAGTCCTGGTGGCTCAGTGGTTAAGAGTTCTGCTGCTAACCCAAAGGTCGGCAGTTCGAATCCACCAGCCGCTTCTTGGAAACCCTACAGGGCAGTTCTGCTCTGTCGAACAGGATCTCTATATGAGTCAGAATCCACTGGACTGCAACAGTTTTTGTTTTTTTCTTTTTTTACCCTTGGCCGGTCTGTGGCAGCAGTGCCCGTGGAGGCAGAATCTTGGTGGTGTCTCCCACCTTCTCTAAGGATCCCTCTCAGTGCCACTAGCTAACTTCTCTCATTTGCGGAATTGACATCTATTAATCTGCTCTCTGTTCACCCTTGTGCTGGTCCCTAAGATGAGTCGGACCTATCCCTACCCCCTACCCGGAGGGGGACACTGACTCAGAGACAGACCGCGCTGTGTAATCAGTGTGGTGGAAGCTCATAAGGCTATGAGAACCAAAAGAGAGGACACTACCAAGGGGTGGTCAGGAAAGCCTTCCTAGAAGAAGGGACGCTCTCACCAGAGGTCGCTAGCTGACTTCCTGAAGCTAGGTTAGGGCCGCCTCGCTAACAGCTGGACACAGGAGCCCAAAGAAGTGAATTAAAAGAGGCCTGCCCCCTGTAGCTGGCACACCGGGGCAGGCGGAGCTCACAGCCAGTCAAGAACACGCCTCAAGGAGACCCAAGGACATTCAGGGATTAGGCCTCCCAGCATCTGTGCAGAGAACTGTCAGCTCAGAGCTGCTCAAAAGTAGAAATGCCAGCTCAGGGTGATGTCATCACCCTAGGCATCGCCTCGCCCCACGGGAGGTCCTGTAGTCCAGTGGGTAGAGCAGAAAAGCCCCTTCCAAACTGGCCTTTGCCTCCCCATCCTGCTCCAGGGACTCCTGGCCCTGATTGAGGGGGGAGGAGAGGTGGCCTCACAAGTGGTTAAGAATGAGAATTCAGAAATTCCTGTGAATAAAAACTTCATGTTATCCCTCACAGAGATGGCAGGGCCAGAGGACCTTCTTGTCTCCCTCCTAGTCAGACATTGCTGAGAATTCACTTCAGCATTAACTCAGGCTCCGCTGGTCAACCCCTTCGGTCGGATTCCCCATCTAACCTCCCTCTACATCTGGGCTAAATCTGGAGGTGTTGCGCCCTGACAAGATCTGAGTAACCCCGTGAGCCACCTGGACTGCCCCCAGGTCAGGGACAGAGGGTCTGGCAGCCTGGCCTGTGTGGATGGGGGAGGGTCAGGCTGTCCTAGGGTGTTGGAGATGGGTAGAGCTATTCCTCAGCCTGAGCTAGGCAGACTGCTCTAAAACCCAGAGAGTGTATACGGGGAGAGAGGACGCACAGCTGGTTGGCCTCCGGAGGTGGGGTTCGAGTGTGGTGGGGGCTGTGCAGCTGCTTGGTGGAAGCCGGGGTGGAGCAGAAAGTTCTCTAGCGTTGGTCTACACAGGGGATGCCACAATTTATCTGAGAACCCAGGGAGAAGGGGGATCAAAGCCGACCCAGAGTGCCAGGTGGCCAGAGGGGCACGACCGCTGGCTCCCGGTAGCAGCCGGTTCGCCTAGGAACCACCCGCCAGAATCGCCCCGGGGAGAGGCGCGCTCCGGGATCCGGCGTTCGGATCCCACGTCCGTGACCGCCGCAGGCGCATTTCCTCGAAGTCTTACCTCGAAGGGATGGGTCCCACCCGCGCACCCTGTGCCTCCCCGAGTTTCCCCCACGCCCTCCTCTCCCGGCCGCTGCAAGCTTCCGCAAGGGAAAGACCAGCGAGGGTTCGCCCCCTATCCTTGTCACTGGAAAAGCCTGTGAACGCCCCCGAAGCAGCGTTATTTCCCGGAAACCCCTTCTCTAGGCGGGGCGCCGGAAGACCTGGGGCTCCGCATCCAGACGACCCGCACGCCTCCCGCGAGGAGGGTCGGACACACTGCTGAGGAGCAAAACCTCTGGGGAAAGGGTAGTCCAACGCTCGGAGAAGTAGAGATCTGGGACCCCGCCCCCCAGTCTTGGGATGGGGAATTCGCAACGAAGCCGGAGCCCTAGACTTGGGGCGCGCTCCAAGCCCTTGGCCAAAGGAAGATACTTGTGGGCGCAGGAGTAAGGACGCCTCTCGCCCCAGCCCCTAAGGTCCAGCGAGAGTCCGCCCTGCGCCCCCTGCTGGGCCCGCCCCCCCGTCCCCCCCCCCCCGGGTCCCGGCCCCCGGCCCGCGCGACACTGTCCCTTTAAGAAGCCCAGGTAGGCAGGCCCGGCTGCGGGAGCCGCTCCTATGGCAACCCGCGAGCTGCGGCGGCTTCATGAATATTCCTGGACGCGGGAGCCCGAGCGCTGCCGGAGGGCGCTCCGAGGGAGGCGGCCGCTGATGTAAAGCCGGCGGGCAGCTGGGCTGTGCTCGGCTGCGGTGGGAGCCCCGGGACGGCCCAGCCGGGCTCCGCCAGAGGAGACCAGGCGAGCTTGCGTACAGCCGGCCACAAAGTCTGGGCGCCAGGACAGACTGACAACCCGCCGGCCCGCCAGACGCACGCCCAGTGGTGCGCGGGCCGTGTGCTCTGCGCTCCCGAGCGGCTCCCCGAGCCCGGCGGCCGCAGAGCCGCTCCTGCCGGGCGCTCATTGTTCCTCGCGGGGGCGGGGCGCCTGGAGCCGGGCCGCGCGCCGCGCCCCTGAGCGCGGGAGGGAGGGAGGGAGCGCGGGGTCCCCGCGCCCAGCCCAGCCCGGCCCGGGAGGGGGCGCAGCGCGGCAAGCCGGGGACCCGGAGCCGAACTGGGAGCCTCCCCGCCGCGCGCAGCCTGCCCGAGCATGGGCGCCTGAGGCGGCCCCGCGCCGGCGGCGAAGGACGTGTCCCCGGGCGGACTGACCCGCGGGCGGACCTGGAGCGGGTCGGCGGCGCCGCACCCGCTCCCCGGTCCCCGGCCAGGCCCCGGCCCCGGCCCCTGGCACCATGGACAAGCTGCCGCCGTCCATGCGCAAGCGGCTCTACAGCCTCCCGCAGCAGGTGGGGGCCAAGGCGTGGATCATGGACGAGGAAGAGGATGCCGAGGAGGAGGGGGCTGGGGGCCGCCAAGACCCCAGCCGGAGAAGCATCCGGCTGCGGCCGCTGCCCTCGCCCTCGGCGGCCGCGAGCTGCACGGAACCCCGGGGCGCGGCCCTCGGGGCGGCGGACGGCGAGGGGCCCGCCCGCGCCGCGGGCAAGTCCAACACGAACGGCGACTGCAGGCGCTTCCGCGGGAGCCTGGCCTCGCTGGGCAGCCGGGGCGGCGGCGGCGCCGGAACGGGGGGCGGCAGCGGCCACGGGCACCTGCACGACTCCGCCGAGGAGCGGCGGCTCATCGCCGAGGGCGATGCGTCCCCCCGCGAGGACAGGACCCCCCCGGGCCTGGCTGCTGAGCCCGAACGCCCTGGCGCCTCGGCGAAGCCCGCAGCCTCGCCGCCACCCCAGCAGTCGCCGCAGCCGGCCTCCGCCTCCAGCGAACAGCCCTTGGCGGACACCGCTATCAAAGTAGAGGGAGGCGCGGCCGCCGGCGACCAGATCCTCCCCGAGGCTGAGGTGCGCCTGGGCCAGGCCGGCTTCATGCAGCGCCAGTTTGGGGCCATGCTCCAGCCCGGGGTCAACAAATTCTCTCTGAGGATGTTCGGCAGCCAGAAAGCCGTGGAGCGCGAGCAGGAGAGGGTTAAATCGGCCGGGTTTTGGATTATTCACCCCTACAGCGACTTCAGGTAAGGGGCCCGGCTGATCCTGTGGGTGCCCTGAGCGGTCGCAGGCATGCTTCTTCTCCCGCTTCTGCCTCCCCACTGGAGTTAACTTTCCTCCCTAGCGCCGAGAGCTGCGAGAGACAGCGGGGAGCCTCTAGGCTCCAAGACACCCCCAGACCTCCTGTACCGCGCTGGGAACTTTCCTGTGTTCGGGCTCCCATCCTCTGAGCTCTGGGTCGCATTTGAGGCAGGCTGAAAAGGTGTTCTGAGCCTCGCCTAGCCCAGCCCGCTGACAGGGACAGACAGGGCTCTGCCACCTTAAGCCACACATCCCGCCTCCCCCACCAAGGCTGCAGAGTCAGGGTGGCCATCCTGCAGAGCATGGCCACAAAGGAGACAGACCTCTTAGCAGCTTGGCCAGCTTCTTTGGCGCTGACCCCAGACATTAATATCTGCCTCTTGGTCCCTGGGAAGCTGGAGCCAGAGGGAGAGCTGGGCCCTGGACGACTGGGGTCACAGGGCCTCAGGCTCAGAACGAGAGCCCTCTGTACCCATTTTAACCCTGGACTCAGCCCCTCATGCCAAATGGTGGGCCAGGACCGGGCATCCTGGGCAGCTGGCATCCGAACTGGCAAGACAGAATGACCTTGGTGGTCGTGGTCAGAGAAGATGCCTGGCGTCCTGACTAATGAGCAGCCATCCTGTGACCCCCAAGCTCATCCAGAGCCCCACCCCGCTCCAGTGGCCCGACTCAACTAGCTGCTAGGTCTCTCATGGGCTAGTCCTGGCCCCCAGACAAAAGGTATGATTGCCAGCCAGGGAGAGGGACTCACCCCGTCCCCCATCACCTGAGTCAGATACCACCTAACTGCAGAGAGGACTCGACTTGGGGCCTGTGCAGATATCTGTGCAAAAAGAGGGATTGGCATTTGCCACTGGAGTCGGGATCAGGGATGCCCCTATCCCAGTCAGGGTCCCGAGGTCTGTTAGTGCCCCCCTGGGCTTTCCTGATGCATGAGGTTGAGATGAGGATCTGGAAAACATTTCACCTTTTTGAGCTGGGTTTAATTCACATTCATTGTCACTCTCTCTCTCTTTGGGCCCTGCCCCATGTTTGTCTTTCTTTCCTGCCTACCCTGATCACCTGCCTTATTAATGAGCATTTTGCCAACCCAGAGCCCTTTTTACAAACTCCAGGGAAGCTGGGTTTGTAATGAGAGCAAAGCCATTTTCCATCCAATGAGAGAGATTTCTCATGCTGGGAATGACCAGTCAGGCAACACCCTATGGCTTAAAATAGGTGATGAACAGAGGCCTTTTTTTTTTTTTTTTTTTGAGGGACTGCTCTTCCTAACCCTAATGCCCAGGGTTCGCAGAGGGCATGGGAGGTCAGAGGGCAAGACACACAGGTCCATAGACATCAAATGTGTGAGCAAATGCGGGACCACTCATCAGGAACTGTGACTGGGGCCCAGGGCCAGCTTCCTAAAGGTGGCCTCCCCTCTGGCTGACTACTGGGACTTAAAGGCCCCAGCCTGACTGAGAGAGAAGTGCGTGGGAGCTGTGCCTTCCTACTCTCCCCCCCGCCCCCCCAGTGTCTTGGGCTTCTCCTCCTCCCTCTGAACTCCTTAGTGGTGGTGGCAGACAGGCTGTCCCAGGAGCCGCCATATCAACCACTTGAGATTGTTGAAGCGCCCTCCCTTCTCTTGCTCAGCGCCCTGCTGTCTTTGTTGTCTAAGCTTCTCTTTAGGTCTCTCATCATCAAACCCGTTGCCTGGGGTCCGGGGGCCTGCAAGGGGCTAACCCTAGGCATACCTAGCATCCATCAACAACATGCATTTCTTGAGTACCTAATGGGCACTGAGCCTTGCCTTTCTGTTCTCCCCTTCCCTTGCATAGTGAAGGGCTAGGACAGGGTTGATTTTACTAATGAGAACCTCTCTCCCTTCCTGGTCTTACCTGTGCCCTTTGTGGCATGACTGTCTGCCGTCCCCCTGCTGCAGAATCTCCCACTAACTGCAGCTCCTTGGGACATGGCTGGGGGTGGGGTCTGGATGGGGAGGGTGGATACGGCAGCACTGATCCAGGCAACAGGAAGCGATAGGCTGGGGTTTGAGTTTGGGTTTGCGCAACAAGCAACAGGGAATAATGGCTGGAAGCGCACAGAGGACATGCGCAGCCTTGGGCTGTCTGGGGCTGCGTAGGATGTAAGGAAAGAAATCCAAGAAAGGCCAGCCTTGTGCGTCTGGAGGATGGTGGTCATGCCACTTTTGCCTCTAGGCCAAAAAAACTGGTCTCATCTTCAGAGGTCACGGAGGCAACGGCCTGGCTAAGTCTTCTAAGCTTACTTAGAAAACCTACCACTTATCTCAGCCTGACCCCACCCTACCCCCAACACCCCAAACCTCAGCACCTAGAGTTTTTCTCCTAGCCACTGGCCCTCAGGCCTCTATCTGGAACCCATCCCCACTGCCCACTTCAGGCTTCTTGGGAGCTTCTGCAAGCATTGCTCAGGCCAGTTGAGGATTTATTCATCGTTTTGATGGACAGGAAGCATTGATCCAGCAGAACTGGTTTAATAAAGAATCGCCAGCAAACCATAATAGATTGAGTTTGTGGTTTGGCGTTCAGGGTTCCATGTCATGGGCTGCTTCCGGCAATTCTGTTCCTGGGGAAGGAAGGCTGGGTGCCTTTCCCAAGGACTAGAGTGACCAGCATAACCTGGGCCATGTATAAAAATAGGTTTTTCTTGGCTGCCTCTCCTTCTTGTCACCGCCCCCCACCCCATGCTTCCCCATCTCCTGGCTAGCCCCATGGCTCCTCAAGGCTCCAAGGGCTCATCTGGCTTTCTCTCCCCTCCAACTCCTCATTTGTCTTTTGAAACTGTTTTTGTGGTTGGTTAAGGGAAGGACCAGTCCGCAGTAATCCTTTGGGATCTTGGTCCCCAGGCTCCTGCCCATGGCTGACTGGGCTCTGTGGTCCTGGGTGAGTCCTTCCTTTTACATGAGCCATGGAAGCAGAGCCTGGTGGTGGGAACCTGGAACAAATAAAACAATATCTGGATGGGCCTGGTTTTCCAAGGAGAGAGAAAGGAGAGTGGGGACCCCCAAGTGAAGATGTAGTGGGTTTTGTTCTGAGATGGCTAGTCCAGGCTTTCAAGCTTCTGGAGTCTGCGGGGGTGTGCGTGTCTAGTGTCTGTTTGGGTGGGTGTCTTGGGGCTGTGTGGGTGGGCATGAGTCCTGACAGGGAAATTCCTCTGTGGGATGTCAGTTCTGGAGCTGCCACTGTGCCCTGAACTCCAGCTCTGCCTTGAGGATGGAGGCAGACAGAAGCTTGAACCTTTTCATCCTTCGTCCACACCTTCTCCTAGCCTGAGCCTCCCGGAGCTGTGAGGAAGGGAAGGGAGGGCCTTCACGGGTCCTTTCATTGCAGCAGAAGCAGCTGGGCTCTGAGATCATCCCTGGGTGGTACAATGATCAAGTGGTCAACTACTAACTGAAAGATTGGTAGTTCAAACTCACCCAGAGGTACCTCAGAAGAAAGACCTGGCAATCCACTTCCAAAAGGTCACAGCCATGAAAACCCTACGAAGCGCAGTTCTGTTCTGCACATGTGGGGTCACCGTGAGCTGGAATCAACTCAATGGCAACTGGTTTTTTTTTTTGTTGTTGTTTTTTTCAGGGGGTGGGCAATGGTCTGTTACGTCCCATGGTTGGCCCAAACCAGCTTCCTACTGCTGGTACCTGGTGCGCAGTGCCTGCCATTACCACCTCACGTCACCTGCCTAATCCCTTCTTCTATAGAGCCCTGCTTGGGTTAGGAGCCTTCTCTGAGCCTCAGTTTTCCTACCTAGAAACTGGGAATCCTATTGCCTATCACCATGTCAGACACAAACTGTACAACAGGGGTCACCATGGAGGTGAGAGGCTCTACTGAGCTGTCAGAGGGCCAGTGACATGCTGGGAACCACCCGTCCCATTCTGTCACTGCTCCCTTCCCCAGGTCTGGGCAGGTCACATGGGCCTCTGTCCTTGGCTCAGGCCAGTGGTTCTGAACCAGTTTTGGGTCAGAGATCTCATTGGAAACGGCGGAGTCTCTACCCAGAAAGATACATGTACATCCAGACACTCAAACAATGTGACACTCAATTTTGGAGGTTCATGGACCCTCTAAGTTGAGGACCATGGGGGGCTCAAGGTTGTGAAGCCCACTCTAGGCCATCCCAGAAGAGAAGCCTGGCTTCATTTGGGGGTGCTAGCTTGGAGGTGGGGGGGTGTCTCTGTAGTCTGGGACTTGGGCCTCCTGTAGCCAGTAGGATAGGAATGAGACAGGTTCAGAGGTAGACGCTTGAAGACTTCCCCCGCCCTCCCCAGGGAAAGGTGTTCTGCTCAGGAACTAGAATGCTCTTCTCTGTCCTCAGTCCCACTCCCGTCCCTCTCCTTGTCAGCCTCAGGAAGGACTGTTCAGGTGGGAGGTGGGGGAGGGGAAGAAGGCGGCAGCCTGGCTCTGGGTCTGAGGGCTTCTGAGGCTTGCCCAGGCTGGTGGCTGCTGCTGCTGCAATCAGTGTGGACGCCCAGCAGAAAGGAGCTGCAGGGCCGCGGCGCCGCCGGCAAGTGGGAGGGGCGCCTTGATGCAGAGGGAAATTCCAAGGTGAGCTGCCTGGGTGGTGCCGTCAGCTGGCACAGTAGGCAGCAGGATTCTCCAGTGATAGGATGTGCCCAGCCTGACGAGACTGGTGGAGGGCATGCTGCAAAGGCCAGCACCCAGCTTAGGGCCGAGATGCTCTCAGGATGCCGGGTGCACAGAAACCCCAGAGGGGTGGAGGGCTGGAACCCTGTGTTCCCTGGCTAGGGAGGCCCAGCTCCAGGTTCTTCAGTTCCCTGGTCTAGGGCCTGCATAATGAGGCCGGGCTGCCTTCTCTCCTCCCTGTCCCTGCCGCGTTTGCTCCCTTAGCTGCTGAGAGCTGCCAGGCTTTGGGGTGTTAAGTAGCCTGCCTCATACAGGGAGCGTCCCACAGTACTGGCCTGTGTGCCCTCGTCCCCTATGCTCTGAGGTCCAGCCTCATCCCTGGCTCTTCTGGGACGCCCTCTCCCTCCCTGACCACCTGTGGGGTTCTGTGTTTGTCATAATGCAGTGCTTCTCAGGTGTAATGTCATCTGACTCACCTGGGGATCTTGTTAAAGTACACATTCTGAGACTCTGCATTTCTAATAAGTGCCGGGAGTCCCGAAAACCCATTTAAAAAAACCCCACTGCCATTGAGTCGATTCCGACTCATAGCGACCCTGCTGCAAGTGGTTAACACTTTTGGCTGCTAACTGAAAGGCCGGACATTTACATCCACACACAGGCACCTCAGAAGAAAGACCTGGTGATCTACTTCTGAAAAATCAGCCATTGAAAACCCTATGGAGCACAGTTCTACCCTGACAGACATGGTCACCACGAGTCGGAATCGGCTCTGAAACTGGCTTAATAACTGCCCGGGTAATGCTGATGCTGCTTGCCCAGACTGCACTTGGAGTACTGAGGTTACAGATCTTATGCTTGTTCTGTGCTTAGCCTGGGCTTCTGAACCGCATTCCCTGAGGCTAGAGACTCTGTCTTCTCCCCTTGGCCCCTAGCACCTTACTCGGCAATGCTGGGTGAATTCTGTGAATGGGGCTGAGCCAAACCCCAGAGGTCTGCTGACCACTGGGCCTTGCAGGCTTGAGGGTGAAGAGTCACAGCCGGCTCGACCTCTCTTCCTGCACTGCCGCTTGGACCCGCTTACTCTGTTGGCCCTGGACACTGGCCACTGGGGGTGAAAGTGAGCAGGGGGAGGCGGGGTGGCCCGAGGACCCTCCTTAATTCACCCTGTTCCTCCGCATTTGGCAGCTTCTCCCCCAGCCGAAGGGTCAGAGGAGTGGGCCTGGGCCCAGGGTAGAAGGGGCAGGGAGTGCAGTGACCGCTGGACTGGAATGAGGCTTCTGGGCAGGAGCAGGTGTTGTCAGTCAGAGAATCCAGAGATGATGGGGCAGGGGAGCTGGTGTGAGGTGGCTCTGACGGTGGCCAGCTGGGAGGAGGACAGAAGTGCCCGGCAACAGCAGCTGCTTCAGCACCTTGGGCAGGGGGTTATCTGACTCTTAATGCCTGCCACCTGGCCCATGCCAGTCCCAGCAGCCTCCCCTGTGGGCTGGGCTTGCCCGTCTTCTCTCACCACCCTCACTGTGGAAGGCACTGGACTGTATACAGATGATAGGGCTGACAAGTGGCATAGCAGTCTAAGTGGCCCCTGGGCCTGCTAGTACCCTGGAGGCCGTGGGGAGTTCACCCAGAGCAGAAGGTCCAGTCCCGGTCCCCTGGGGCTAGTCATATAACTGAGGAGGCAGACGGCTCCAGCACACACATCCGCTTGGCCCAAGGGCTCTTACAGAGCTGCTTCTGCCAGTTGCTAATTAATAGAAGGGCTACTGAGGCCGGCCAGACAGTCCTGCTTGGGCCCAGGGGATGCTGAAGAATCCGCATTTTCCGGCCAGAGCAGGCCATGGGGAGGGCAGGGGCATTTCCTTGGCTTCTGACAAGATATTCTTTGCCAGCCAGGCTTCTTTGCTGAGAAGACATTGCCAGGGCACTGGAAATAGGTGCAGTCCCAAGGCCTAGGTGGCCACTTGGAGACAATCCCTCCCATCAGCACCCTCAAAACGGGCTAGAGGTAGCACAGAGAGGTGGTGAGCTCCCCGTCACTCAGGGCATTCAAGGTGAGACTGATCAGTGCTTAGACCAGAGATTGCCGGGCAGCACAGTACGTCATCACAAATATGAGCCAATGTTGTCAAACGGAAAGACGTAACATCAAAATCTGGCTTTCAGCCTTCTCTTGAAAAATCGAGAACTCTGGCAGCTGTTTCCACGTTCCCACCCCCCAGCAGGAGCTAGAACAGAATAGAGGCTGCCCCTTTTATATCGGCTTTTGCTGTCCCAGTTGCCTACAGTCTCTACCTGTCCCTAAGGTCTCTGTCCTACACCCAACCATGTCACTTATGCACATTTACCTGCCTGACCCCTGTAGGCTTCTGAGTTTACAACCCAAGACTCAAACTCACAGAGACTAAAGCCAGGTGCATTCACAGATCAGTAATCACCATTTTCCAAATACTTACCATGTGACAGACTGTGCTAGGAGCTTTATAGCTCATGTTTCATTTACTCTTCCCAGTAGCCTGAAAGATAATTTCTATCATACCCAGTTTACAGATAGGGAAACTGAGGCTCTGATTGGGGAAAAAAAGATCTCTGCCTCAAATCAGACAGCTACGAAATACCGGAACTGGAATTTGAGCTTGGTCTGTTGGACTCCAAAATCATGCTTCTCTTTCCTTCTTTTACTCTCTTCCCTTTTTGTTAGCTTTAAAAAATTTAATTACACAAGTAGTTTAAGAAAACATTCTTTGAAAACCAAAGACACAAGGGAAAGTTTAGTCCAAAGCACTAATGGACCACAACTACCACGGTCTCCACCAGATTGAGTCCAGCACAACTAGATGGTGCCCAGCTACCACTACTGACTGCTCTGACAGGGGTCACAATAGAGGGTCCCGGACAGAGCTGGAGAAAAATGTAAACAAAATTCAAACTCACCAAAAAAAAAAAAAAAAAAAAAAAGACCAGACTTACTGGTCTGACAGAAACTGGAGAAACCCTGAGAGAATGGCCCCTGGACACCCTTTTGACTGAGCACTCCTGACGTTCACCCTTCAGCCAAAGATTAGACAGGCCTATAAAACAATAATAACGCAAGTAATTCAATCATGTATATGAGACTAAATGGGCACACCAGCCCAGGCGAAAGGACAAGAAGTCAGGAGGGGACAGGAAAGCTGGACAATGGAGATGGGGAACCCAAGGTCAAGAAGGGGAGAGTGTTGACACATAGTGGGGTTGGCAACCAGTGTCACAAAACAGTATGTGTATCAGTTTTGTGAGAAACTAGTTTGCTCTGTAAACTTTCACCTAAAGTACAATAAAATAAATAAATAAGATACACGTTTTAAAAAAAGAAAACATTTTCCTGAAAATGAAATCATTGCAGATAATGTTTGACCACACATTACCTGTGAGGAGGAGCTCAGAAAGGGGTCCAGAAAGAACAAGAAATTCATCAGGAGTTCAGAATATCAGATCTGGAGAGGCCTTAAGAAGCCCTGGCCTAGAGTCTTTACTTTCCAGATGGGGAGCAGAGTCTCCGAAAGGGGAAGTGACGCGCCCAAGGTCCCAGAGTAAGCCCATCTCAGACAGGAAAATGGAATCCAAGTGGGGTATGTAACATCTAGGTTGCAAATGTTGTAAAGCTCCACAGTCCATCCCAGCTTCCCATCCACAGGGTTTCCAGGGAAGGCTTTTCCTGAATGGTCTTGTCACTTGGAGCTTTTCTTGTCATCCCAGCCCCAGGCCTGTCTTTTTGGGGGTGATAGATATTTGCAAGGTCTGGCTGTAATTTAGGCTTGTCCCCTGAGAGGGGAGTCTTTCCAAATCTGAAGTTGCAAAGTCTGGGGCTGAGACAGGCCCTCACTAACACCTGACCCCTGGCTGCCACCCCTGGACATGCTGGATTGGGATAATATCCACCCTGCTCCTCCCGCAGTGGGTCCTGACTGGTGTGGAGACCTTTGGGATTTTGGAGCTACGTTCAGGTGTCACTGATGTCCCTGTTTCTGGATAGAAGTGATTGAGGCTCAAAGAGGAAAGATGACAAGTAGCCAGTGGTATCTGCATTCTGTCTGCCAGAGAAATAGATGGCCACACATAGTCTACTCATTACATCCTTCAGAGAAGTGAGGACATGGAGTCAGTCTGTGGGTCAGGACTCAGTATGTCTAGGGTCAGGGCTCAGTTTGTGACCAGGGCTAGGGCTCAGTGTGTGACCAGGGTCAGGGCTCAGTTTGTGACCAGGGCCAGGGCTGAGTGTGTGACCAGGGCCAGGGCTGAGTGTGTGACCAGGGCCAGGGCTGAGTGTGTGTCCAGGGTCAGGGCTGAGTGTGAGCAGGGTTAGGGCTCAGTGTGTGACCAGAGTCAGGGCTGAGTGTGTGACCAGGGTCAGGGCTCAACCTGTGACCAAGATCAGGGCTTTGCCTGGGGTCAGAAGCTGGAGTCCTTGAACAATGCCTCTGAGCCAATCCTAAGGTCCTCCCTGAGGCAGGATAGGATGTGGCCCATCCTCTAGCCTTGTCCCCTTCCCCTTAGGAGCCCCTCCCTGGGTGCTCCTGCCCTCCTAACTCCCTGAGCGCTTGCACCTCTCAGCATCTGAGCCAGCTGCCTCTGGTCCTCTCTAGGAGGTAAAGTACAAATTATAAACAAACAGCAGTGCTACCACTGCCAACGCCAGAGCCACCAAATCTCACACGTGACCCCTCCCTGCCCTGCTCTGCTCTCACGGTTTAGGGCTGGTGTCTGCTCTTCTCAGCCAGGCAGCAAGCTCACTGGCACCTGCGGAGCCACGCTCAGGGCTGGGCACGTGAGGCATACTGGCTTGATAGAGGGACTCCCTCCACCCCACCGCACCCCCAGCTTGGGCAGCCACAAATTGCAGAATAAGCAGCAGAGGCCTCCGGGTCTGATCGCGGCAGCTGCGGGGGCCTGATAATTGGCTGCTGATGATTTTGTGTCTAAGCGTTTACCCATGTGGGTGGATGTGTTATGTCTGCGTGAACGAGACCTTCAGAAATTAATACATAACATGGGGCTGCTTAGGCTGAAGGAGGGGCAAGCTAAGGGGGTCATGCCCTGTGGGAGACCATGTGGTCCATTCAAAGGCTCTTTCCACCCATCAAGGGGGATGGAGGTCACAACTCACCTGACAAAGTGGAGAGAAGGATTTCAGCTCTTTGTAGGGTGCTTAGGTATGGTTTTGGAGAGGGCAGACACTAGGTAGATCACTATGGATTGGTGGTCAGGGAAGGCTTCCTGGAGGAAGCAGAGCTGATCTAGATCTGAAGGAGAGTGATACCAGTATGCACACTTTCTCGGTGAGCAGGTATCTGGGAGCTTGAGCTCAGGGGCCGCCTGGTTGGGATGGGTGTTGGCCAGTACTGAGGACAGATTACCCAAAACCTGCGTCCTTGGACCTGCTCTCTTTAAGCTCGACACTACACCCTTGAGGATCCTGCTCCCACTGCCCTCTGGTCTTGCCTCTGCTGCTGCCTGAGTGTGTGTGCACGTGTGCGCATATACATGGAGGAATGCACGTGTGTGTGTATGCACACCTCTCTGACCTCACAGCCTGGGTCCTTGCAGCCCAGAGGAGTGCTTCTGGGCTCTGGCCTAGGCTGCACAGCCTTTGAAAAGACTCCCTTCTCCTGCTGTACCAGGCCTGGAAGGCAGGTGTTAATGCCGCTGCAATAATGTCACCGAGCGTGTGGCCTGGAGCCCAGAAGTAATTACCCTGCGGTTCCCCCAATGCAGGCTGGCGCAGCCCCTATCGGTGATTAAAGCCAGCCATGGGCTTCTCCCACCTGCACTTTGTCAGAGGACGTGGGGCACTCGCTCCTTTCCCCAGGGATGGGGAAGACCCTCAGCTCCACAGATCTCATCAGTGCCATTGGCACCTTTTAGAAGAAACTTGTGGGGTCCACCAGGGGAGACTCTGTAGATGGGGCCTGTCTTTGTGCAGCAGGGCCCACATCTGGGCTGCCCCCCACCCCCGGAAGCCTGCGTCCTCTCATCCTGAGCTTCCCGGGGTTCTAACTGCCCACCCCTCCCACTGAGTGTGCCCTCCTGACTCTCATCCTGTTCTGCTGTGTGACCTCAACCAAGTCCTTTTCATTCTCAGTGTCCAGAGTCAGGGCTCAGTCTGTGGCAGAGAAGAGAGCAAAGCTAATTGGCCAAATAAGTATCGAACCTGTAATCCTGACCCCGTTACTACAGATTGAGCCAGCGGGGCAGGGACAGCGCTGCTGACCAGAAGAGCTGATGAGAATCTTCCTCCCTCTTTCTGGGGACTCTGCTGAGGCACAGCCAGCCACAACCGCGTGGTTATGCAGCCTCTGTGGCCCTGGAAAGGAGCCCTGGTGGTGCAATGGTTAAGTGTTGGTTGCTAAACAAAAGGTTGGTGGTTCAAACCCACCCAGCGGCTCTGCGGGAGAAAGACCTTGCAGTCTGCTTCCATACGGATTACAGCCAAGAAAACCCTATACGGCAGTTCTGCTCTGTCACATGAGGTCACTATGAGTCAGAATCGACTCAATGGCACCCAACAACAACAACAACATGACCCTGGAATGGGTGGGGGAATTCCTCACCTATGGGCATCTTTCTGCTGAGGCTTAGTCAGCACTGAGCACTGGGACCACGGCCAGACGCCCTCCCTAGCATGGGTGTTTTATTGGTATTGTCTGTTTAGGTCCCTGTGGGGACAGAGATCAAGGTTTGTTTTCTTCGTCGCCTGGGTACCCTATACAGAGACTGACGCGGGCGCTTACCGAAAATCAGCTGAAATGTTGCCCTCCTGGAAAGGGCTCCCCCATGTCCTCCTCTCCCAGGAGTGCTTGTCCCATCCTGGAATCTCAGACCTGGCCTCAGAGGCTTCAGGGCATGAGGATCCATGGAGACTAAGGTCACAGTAGACAACAGTGGTTGGAGTGGGAGAGTGTCCCCTGGGGTAGACCAGAAGGATGGTCAGCTTTGGAATTGGCAGTGGAAAGAGACGTGAAAAGCTGTCCTTCCTGTCCCAGAGGTTCTGGGGAGTCATTGCCCCATCCTGTTGTCCTGCAGCTTCTGGGGATGGAGCTGCCGAGCCAAGGGGGCCTGGCCTGTGAATGAGGCCAGGTGAAGACTTGGCTCAGCCCCATCCAGCTCTGTGGACTTGGCCGAGGCCTTGCCTGCCTCATCTGAAATGGGACTGGTGAGGGGTTGGGTTTGGGCAAGACCCAAAGCCTAAATTGGCATCAGCAGAGCCACCTGGGCAGCTTTATGGGATTATGGGTGCCTCGGTCTCCCTGGGTGAGGCCTGGGCAGATTGGATTTTGGGACACACCCTCATTCTTCTGCCGCTTTGGGAACCAGCGGGCTGGAGCATCCCCAAGGCCCTGTCTGAGTTACCAGCCAGCAGTTCTCTGATTGCAGAGCATTTGCCTTAGTCCTTTAGTGGCTCCCCAGAGCCCGGGGGTAAAATACTGACTCCTCATCCTGGCCTTCAAGCCCATCCATGGAAGGCCACCCTCTCCAGGGAGTCATTCCCCTTTTCTTCCTCACAGGTTGTTAGGAATCAGAATCAGAAAATTCTGGACTAGGAAGGACCTCAGGGATGGCCCTGCTGAGCTTCTTTGTCAGACTGTGTTTTCCTGGGGGAGGAGGCTTGGGTCCCATCTGACTCCACATCCTCAGAGCCTAGGTAGGCCATGGGGCATTCTTGTTGCTTGACTGACCCCCAGTGACCATTTCAGAGTCATTATGTAGCTGCCCTCAACGGGGCAGCCCTTCCCATGACTTCCTGGTAACCCCTTCCTGATCAGTGCTGCTTGACCTTGGGACGTTCTGCCCCATATCCACATCCAGTCCTTCAGGCTGCAACTCAAGCCTGTCTCCTCCTTCACGCTATTGGTGCCTCCTTTCTGCAGGAGCAGGTGAGCTCTCCCACCTAATTTCCCTGGAGGCTATAGTCACATGCTACTCCACAACAGGATTCTATTTTTGTTCTGGTCTCCTGAATGGGTGGGACAGAAGGTTCCTGGGGAGCCGTGTTTGAGCCTTCTTTGTTTCTTGTAAGCTGGGCAGAGAGATTCTCCAGCTGCTGGTCCCTACCTGCAATTTTGCAAATCTGCCCCAATTTCTTGTCTGCTGGGTGAAGCATAGAGAGGTTAGGCCACTTGCCTGAGGGAATACAGCATCCTGGCAGTCCAGGGCATTGTAGAGCAGACCACCCTGCCTATGCAATTTGGCATGTGTGTGTCACAAATGTTTCTCTGTGTGTGCACAGATATAGGGTCTCCAGAAGAGGGATCAGCCCATCAGAGAAGCAGTGGGTTGGTATTTGTGAGTGTTCCTGTACCTGGCCTGTGCTCAGCTGTGCCTTTGAGAAGGTGCAGCCACAACCCCTTCCCTAAGGAATTCTCTGTGCAACCTTCGTGGTTCCATGGCCCCCAGAAGAGCCATAAGCAGTCATCCTAGCATTTAAGATGACCCCTCTTCTCTCCTGACCCGTGTTGGGTTGGGGCTGGGGTGTCAGAGTTCTCTGAGTTGTGCTTTCTTTCTATAACGAGTTTTCGATCTGGTCAGCTGCCCTTGGCTGACCTCTTTAGCCTCTGCACTGCAGAGATTTGTGGAATTTGATGTGTCTGTAGAGATTAGCTAGCTCCATCCTCTCATACCAGTGGAGAAACTGAGCAAGGGATAGTGAGAGGCAGAAACTTGTTCAAGGTCCCATAGCAAGTTAGAGAGACAATGGGACTAGACCCCAGGTCTCTCAGGCCCTTGTCCTGGACGCCTTCCCATGACCCTGGGCTCTAACCTCTACGATACCCTTCTTGACCAGTGGGCATGCTCAGGCCCCCTCCTCTTTGGGGCTTTAGTACCCAGTGGTACCCAATCGGCCATGGTGCCCCTGCTCTTCTCTGCCCACCTTCTCAAGCTTGGTGAATTTCCTATCTGAGAATCGCCCCCAGATTGCTCGGTACAAAACCAGTGATCCCCTCCCCCGCCTCACCCTCTATCTGTGCTTATGATCCCAGCTGCCCATGGAGCTGGTCTGGATCATCAGCTCCCTTTGTGGGCTTGGGACTTTCCATCCCCCAGACTGAGGGTTCCCTGAGGTGGGCCCATGTCGCACACCTCAGGATCCCCATTACCCTCTACAGGGTCTGCGTCTTAGTGGGCACAGGAATAATGATGATGATGATCAGCATGGGTTGAGTGTCTACACTGTGTGCAGCATGTTACAAATATCATATCATTTACTTCTCCCTGAATCTTGTGAGGTTGGGGCTATTGTTCTCATTTTACACATGAGAAAACAGGCTCAGAGAGGTTAAGTGATTTGCCCAAGATCACACAGCCAGGTATTCAAATACCGGAGCGCCTAACCGCCATACCCTCCACTACAGCCTTGTTACATATCAGCGTCACTGGGGAGCTTGCTGGAAATGCAGAATCTCAGGCCCCACCCAGACCTGCTGAATCCGCCTGCGGCTTAATAAGATCCCCAGGAGATCTGTGTGCATGTTAGTTTGAGAAGCCCTGCACTGTATGATTAAAGGATCACAAAAGGAGAAGGAGAGAATGAATCTGTTCAAGCCCTCAGATGGCTCACCTTCTCCTGGGAAGTGGCTGAGACTAGCCCTCATGGTACAGAGAACGGGGGCTAGGAGGGGAAGAGGGCAGGAGCCCAGGGTCATCTTTGTGCCTTTTAAAAAGCCAAAGTTTATCCCTCAAATAATTGATAATGTTCTAGAAAAACTAAAAAATAAAGATACACCTAAATCCAAACAACCCATCCATTAGGCAAGCACTGGATGCCCTTGGCTCCAAATCTAGCCACTTCTGGAGGCAGCCCCAGGTGGCTGAGGGAGCCAGCTACCTGGGAGCCTGTGATTCTGAGTCAGAGATTTTGAGGTGGATTATGAATAGAGCCCTAGTGGCCAGGCGGGGTGGAGGAAGAGAGCAATTCATCTGTTGTAGTGGGGAGACCCTGGGTTCAGGGAGGTGCAGTGAGAAACAGGGAGGGGGGTTGGGCAAAGAGGAGGCCATGGGATGGGGAGAGATTCCCCTTAGACGCCAGAGCTGAGCAGCCCAGCCTGGTCTAAGAGGCTTGTGGGAGGCAGCTATTTGAAGTCCTAGGGGGCGGGGGAGGCTAAGATGCAAGCCCTGGATGCAGGCTGGGAGGCCATCTGCTTGTGTGCCTGACCCCAGACCCCACCCTAGAGGCAGCCAGTTGTTCCTTTGGGTGAGCATAGGGTGAGGGGCGTGGGCAGCAGCTCTGCCTAGGAGAACGATAGAGGGAAGCCTGGGGAGGGGGTAGATGCTTTCAAACAGCTATTGTGGTTGGGCGTGGTGGGGAAGGCAAGGAAGGTGTGTGTTCACACGTGTGTGCCAGGGCAGGCATGCGTATAACACTATGCTGGTCGCCTTTGCCTGTTACACCCGCCCTTCAGCTGGCTTCCCTCTCCACCTTCATAATGGACCTCCTCCAAAAAATCTCATCCTGACACACACCCGCTTCTACCTGCCCCCTCTCACCTCGGTCAGCTTAGGCGTTCCCTGAGGACTAGGGTCGTGTCTTCCTTGACTCACGTTGAAGCATGGGACACTGGTCATTGTTTATAGTTGATTATTTGTTTCCTGATTATAAAGGCAATGTTCTTCCATTACGGGAAATTTAGAAAATATCGAAAGATGTAATGGATAAAACAAGTCACCCATAATCCCACCCCTGAGCAGTAATCAACGCTGACGTTCTAGTGTTTTCTTTATGTTTGTTTGTTTAGCAGTCTTTTGTCCCTAGCAACAGTCTTGCATCCATCCATTCATCTTCCATCCATCCATTGAACAGTAGGAGGATTTTAGTGAGACTTCCGTGTGCCCAGCCGTGTGCTCACATTTCAACAAAAGATGAGACATCCCTTCTGCTGTTGGGGAGCGCACAGCAGAGTTGGGGAGATAAGGCACCTCCTGAGTCTGCATGGTGGGGAATGGAGAGGGATCCTGGGAGAGAAGTGGCATGGCTTCCTTCCTTGCCCTTCCTCCCCAACCCCAGGACATCCTGGGTCTCTGTGCTGGGCCTGTTTGCGGAGAAAAGAGAACCATGGAAGCCCCTGTAGCGGGGTGCCCAAATGAGGGATATGACGTGTTCTCCCACTGTCTATCCTGTGCCTGCCATGCTGGAAGCACAGTCACTGTCTTGGTTGAAGTCTTCATCCCCCATGTCCCCCCACCAGCCCTCTCTGTCATCCCACTCTGTCATGTTTCTCCTGGCCCGACTCTTGTTCACCTACCTTCTTCCCCACTTCCAGCCTCTCTCCTCCTCTCTGTGACTTCTCAACCATATCATCAGCACCTGGTGGGGGCCATCTGCTGATGGATGTTGCTGGAGTCCTGGGGGTTTGGATGTAATAAGTTCCTCTCTGGTCATCAGAGGCCTGTGAAAGCTTGTGGGAAGGGGCCAGGGTCTCAGAGGGCTCATTTCCCGTTGCTTCTTCTTGGCTTTCTGTCACTCAGCCTTTGGCTCCTGAGTCAATCATTCATTCACTCATTCATTCATCTGTTCAGCTCACATCTATTAAGACCTACTACGTAAAAGGCACTGTGCCAAGTTCAGGGAGGTGAATGACCACAAGGTAGATAATCAAGCAAACATGCCATTTCATTGGAGTGTGATGCTAGGATCCAGACTCTAGGGCAGCATGTGAGAGGGTCACCTAACCAGATTTCCTAGGATACACAGGAAGCTTCCCAGGAGAAGTGACACTTCATTTGAACCACGGGAGCATGGGGGTGGGCAGTAGTGGGGAGGAGAGAGTTCCAGGCATAGATGGCAGCATCTGAGAAATGCCAGGAGCACAGGAAGCATGGTGTGTTTGGGGCAGTAAGAGTTGCTGAGTGTATGAGGGGAGGAACACTGAGAGCTGAGGGAAGAGAAGGAGGCAGAGCCCAGATCAGGAAGGGCCTTGAGGATGACAGTGAGGAATTTGTAGTTGGGAGGTGGTGGGGAGGTGGAAGGACTTTAGGCTTGGAAAAGGGTCGAGAATGGAGAGTAGAGCAGGGAAGGGGAGCAGGACCCTGAAAGCTGTTGGAGTTGTCCAGATGGTGGGTTGATGGGACTTTCTAGTTCTAACTGATTGAGTGTCAGAAGGGAAGGGAGAATGAAGAGCTGAAGGTAACTCCCAGGTTTCTAGATGAAACAGTTGGATGGCTAGCAGTACCAGTTGCTGGGAACACAGGAGGAGTTTGTGGGGGAAGCTGTTGGGTTTTATCTAGACATGTCAGTATGCAGTCCCCATGGGACATCCAGGTAGATGTGAGTTAGCAAGTGGACACGTGGATGTGGAGCTCAAGAGAGAGGTCTGGTTTGAAATTCAAGAGAATAGTGAAGCCAGGAGAGTTGGTGCAGTCATCCAGGCAGAGCATATAGAGGGAGAAGAGGTGAGGCCCAAAAGGAACAAAAGAATTTAAAGGTCATGCAGGGGAAGAGGAGTTCACCTAAGAGAAGGGAAAGGAGACTCTTAGGGAACAGAGAAAAACTAGCAGAGTGGGGTGTCTGAGAAACCAAGGCGGAACTGGAGGACAGAATGGCCTACAGTGTCAGCTGAGCCTATGGGTCAAGAAAGGAATGAACTGAAAAGCATCCATTGGACTTAGCTGCAAGGTGTGTAAAGGTATTGTTGCTAAAAAGTTAGGGGAATGTCGGGGGATGGAAATGGATGTGAAAAAGTGAGGACAGCCACATCTCTTTCAAGAAGCTTGATTCCAAAAAAAAAAAAAAAAAAAGAAGCAGCTTGATTTCAAAGAGAAGAGATAAGACAGTGGGAGCCAGGGAAAGATTTTATTTTTTTTTTAAGTTTAGAGATCTTAAAAAGAAGAAGAAGGGAAAAAAAAAAAAAAGCTGGTGGGAAAGGATGAGTAGAGAGATTGAAGACATAGACAAGAGAGGGATCATCTATAGATGAAGGTCTCTGGGAAGGAAAAAGGGAGTGGCATCAAGAGGGCAGGTGGAAGAGCCACCACTTCCCTTGTGACTGGAAGGAGGGGAGGGGGATGAGGGCGATGCAAGCAAGGGATGAGTTTGGTAGCAGAAAGAGCAAGGGGACATTCTAGTGGCCTCCCTTTTTCTCTGTGAAGCAGAAGGTGGTGTTGTGTGCCAAGAGTGAGGGGGAAGTACTGGTTTCAGAGCGCAGATGAGAGAGGAGGTCGTTTGAAATAGCTGCCATGGAGAGAGGGTTTACTAGGGTCTCCTAGAAGGACGGGCTGGCAGACTGGAGGGTCCGGCTGAGTTTGGAAACCATGATGAGGAAACTGAGGCACCAAGAGCTAAGGGACTTGAATATTTAGTAAGACTGATCTGATATTGTGGGATTTCCTGCACAGCCACTGTGTAAATATGAAAAGGGTTGATGGTGGCCCTGGTCTAAGGTTGTAATTTTTGTGGGTGAGTACCAGAAGGACAGGGTCAAGGGAGATAAAAGTATTGGTATTAGAGAGTTTGGTGAGCTGACCCATGATGTCTAAAGTGGGGAGAGAAGGCAGGGAGATTTTGATGGGAGAATCAGAGGGGTCAGTGGACTGGCAGTTCCCAGGACACTAAAGAATAGGTGGTGTTGTTGTTAGCTGCCGACAAGTCAGCCCTGACTCATGGGGGCCCTGTACAGAACAAGATGAGACCATTGTGATCCTTAGGGTTTTCTTTGGCTGATGTTCAGAAGTATATCACCAGGCCTTTCTCCCTAGACCATCATAGTCTGGAAGCTCTGCTGAAACCCGTTCAGCATCATAGCAATACTCAAGCCTCCACTGACAGAAGGGTGGCAGCTGCCCATGAGGTGCATTGGCTGGGAATCGAACCCAGTCCTCCAACATGGAAGGTGAGAATTCTACCACTGAACCACCACTGCCTTCAAAGAGTAGGTGTAACATAACTGAATAAGAGCTGGAAGGAGAGGAGGTTGGGTGAGAGAGAGGATTGCGCATCTGAGATTTTAAAGATGGAACAGTTGGAGGTGGTGACGGTCCAGGGTGTACTGTTAGAACAGACAACTGAAGTGGAGTCATTAGAGTCAGGGCTTCAAGCCACCAAGAGATCGGGGCATTGTCTGCATCAGTGATAGGGAGCCGAAGTCACCCAGAATGAAAGCAGGATTTGGAGTGGAATGGAAGGTTGCGAACCAGGTGCCAGCAACACAAGGGACCCCAAGGGTGGCAGATAGATGCTGCAAGGTTGACCAGAAAATGATAGGATTCTCAAAGGATCTGGAAGACATTTCTACTACAGGCAGGAAGTGGCATCAGTAGGGAGTGGGGAGGATGCTGACCCCCAGCCCTGACCTGACGTATGTGGGGTTTGGAAGTGAAGTCCTTAGGACAGAACTAAGGTTCAGTTAGGGAAGGAGGTGGAGGGTCGCGGAGTGAAGAAGCTTAGGATAAAGGTGCCATGGAACTTGGCACAGGACAGAGGAAGGGGAGGAGGCACAGAGCACAAGACGCCTGAGTTTGGGAGAGAAAATACTACTAGCAGGATTTATACTTCTGCATAGTGGTCGGAAGTGAAACTCTGGAGTCAGGCTGCTTGGGTTTGAATTCTTGTTCCACCATATATAGCAAATAGCTCAATTTCTTCAGCCTCAGTCTCTCATCTGTAAAATGGGTATAAATCATAGTAATCTACCTCATAGAATTGTTATATGAGATAATCCATATAAGGAACTCAGACCAGTGGCTGGCAAATATTAAGTCCCTAATAAACGTTAACTGCTGCCTTCCTCCATTCTCATCATTATCACCTTGGTAACTGCTTAAGGGGCCTGGAGGGGAGGGTAGGAGGGAAGCCAGGGAAGCCAGGGCAGCTGAGGACGACTATGAGGTTTTGAGCCTAGGCGATGGAAGTGCTGACTGTGCCGTTCAGCTTTGAGGAGGAAGATGCTGAGTTCAGCTTTGGACTTCTTGGGTACAGGAGACAGCAGGCCCTCCAGGTGAACACATTTCACAGGCAGGCGGGAATGCAGGTCTGGTGTTAGGAGCAGTGTCTGGGAGGGAGCCGTCGGCACAGAGGGAGAGGGTGAGGGATGGGACCATGATGTGCCACTCACCTGGGAGAAAAGCATGGCCTGATTCAGCCCTGCAGGAACACTGGGGTGCCTTGGACAGTCCCCCTGCCCTCAAGGAGCCCACAGCTCACTCAAAGATCTAAAACCAGGGCTCAGAACGGGCTGAGGCTCGATTGGTTAGAGGTTGGAAGGCCCAGCAGAGGTAGCCCTTCAGATGAACCTTGCAGAATGGAAACGATTTTAATGGGCAGAAAACCCCACAACATTCTCTTTCTTTGAACTGAAAGAATTCCTAGTGGTATCATTTGTGCCAAATGTATGCAAGTGCATATGGCAATAAAGTGCGTAGATATGAAGGTGTGGGTGCATGTATGAGGTAAAAAAGAAACAGGATGCATACAGGAGTGTGTTTACAAAAATGTATTTATGGGTACGTGTGCACATGTGTGTGCCTGTGTATACATGTGTGCATGTGCTCCTGTGTATGTGTGTGCACACTCATGCGTATGTGTGCATGAGTATGTGAGAACATATGTACTTAAAGACAAGCATTGATATTTAAGGACAAGAGAAGGCTAAAGGAGGCCATCCTTGTTCTGGGACCCCCCACTTCTGCCTCCCTTTTATTTCCCATCACATCTTCTTCAGGTGTCAAGGAAGGAGAGGACCCTTGTCCTGGTCCTCGAGTCTCTGTTCATGGCCGGGGGACTGTTATCTTCTCTTCCCCTAGTTTCCTTGGCTTTCCTTTCAGACCGAACCATGAAATGTTCCAGATATTAGTGGAAAAGAACAGTTTGCCTTTTTCCCATCCCCTGTTTCTTCTCTGCATGGGACCTGCCCCCTCCAAAGCCAACCTAGAGGCTATCTCCTCCTGCCAAGAGGCCGCCTGCCTACCTGGATGGATCTGTTAGTCCAGGTGGGAGATAAGGTCCAGGATTGAGGGAGGAAAAACCTGAGGCTGGGGACTGAGGGCTGGGATCCTGGGCTGGGTCTAGGTCTAGGGCTGAAACTGGGCTAGGGTCTTTGGAGCCCAGTTGGGGTCTTGTTGGCTGAACTCCCTCTCAGCTTAGCGAGCACTGGGATGGAGAGGGACCCTCTGGCTTTGGGGAGACCAAAGCCTCTAATTCAGACATATGCCAACTCCTGCTTGTCCTTGTCTGGCTGTCCATTGCTTCCCTGCCAGGTTATGACACCTACACCCACCCATAGATGGTGGGATTTATTCATTGATGATTCTAGAGGCAGTAGGGTGGTGAGGAGCATTGGGCATCCAGTTTGAAGCTTTGGAAATGTCACTGTTCCCTCCTTTGTGGATCTTACTCTCCCCTTCTGCAGGATTGGGCAGCTGCACTCAGTTGATTGCTGAGGATCAGGGTGCTTTTAACACCCTGAAAGCTCTGTGACGCTCCCAACTCAGGAAGTGCCTCGGAAGGCCCTGGCATCAGGAGGATGGGTCCCCTTGATGCCTCATTGCAACTCTCTCTTCTCCCCTCTTGTCTGTGGGGCAGGGGGACTGCCCCTGCTGTGGTAGACTACCTCCCCAGCTTTGATTCAAAGGTGCCAGAAGGGCTCATCAGCCTCCCCACATTCTACTGAGGTACCTGAAACCTCGCGATCAGACCCTGTTGTCCCGCAGACCTCTCTGAATCTTGGATCTGCCCCTCAATAGCTGTGTGGTTTGGGGCAGATACTTCTCCTTTCTGAACCTCAGTGGCACAATCTATAAAATATAGATAGTAGCAGCCACCTCAGGGCTGGTGGGAGGATTTAAATGAAACACTGCATGGAGAACCCAAAGTAAGTGCTCGATAAATGTGGACGGGTCTTTCTGAATGAAATTTTTCAGTCACCAGGGAGCCCCAAGTGAAAACGCCCAGAACGGTAAGGAATCAGTGGAGATGCCCTGACCACCAGGGTGGGCGTGGAGAGGGGCCAGGGGCTGAGGATGCCAGTGGAGAGGCTGTTGCCAACGTCCCCTAGCTTGGACCAGCAGAATGGGGCTGGCTGACGCAGCAGGTGCTGTCCGTGGTGCTGAACACCAGGTTTTTTCGCTCTGGCGCAGCTGTGCTTTCAGAGATCTGTGCAACCGTCCGGCAAAGAGTAAGGAAGTGTGGCCCATGAGGTCAAGGGCAGCTCCCAAAGCCCAACTCCTCTCACCTCCTCAGTGAACACTTTCTGGCCTTGCTCTTCTAGGCCACGGGAGCCCACCTTTCTCAAATGCTTGGGCTGATCTTACATCACTGCCCAAGCTGTCTTTTATCTAACGCTGTCCTCCAACTGGACCATGGGTTTCCTCGGGTCAGGGAATCTGTCTGCCGAGGTAAATAGGTTCTGTTGTCTGATTGAACTGGAAATATTGTCATCCCTGTCTTCCTTCCACTCGCCCTCCTGGGTCCATTATAGGGTCCCCTCTACCCCCACCCCAATAGATGCTTTGCTTTGGTTTTTCCCCGGAAGTTTCAGTCCTCCTCCTCCCTCACCTCTTCCCTATGAATTTGTTCTTGAATTACTGACCTGATTCAATAATTCAATTCTTGAATTTTTGACTTGAATTATTTATTTATTCATTTGATAATATAGCGAGGCATAGGTCAAAGCACATTACAAATAATTTATTTAATTTTTGTAACAATCCTGCCGGGTTGTTGTTCGTTACCATTGAGTTGGGTCCTACTCATGGCCCTCCCATGTGCAACAGAACACAATGTTGCCCAGTCCTGCCCCATCTTCACAATCATTGGTATGCTTGAGTCCATTGTGGCAGCCACTGTGTATTTTGAGTGCCTTGCAACCTAGGGGACTCATCTTGCAGCATTATATTGGGCAGTATTCTGTTGTGATCCATAGGGTTTTTACTGGCTAATTTTCAGAAATAGAACACGAGGCCTTTCTTCCTAATGTGTTGCAGTCTGGAAGCTCTGCTGAAACCTGTCCCCCATGGGTGACCTTGCTGGTATTTGAAATACCAGTGGCATAGCTTCCAGCATCACAGCAATACTCAAGCCAGCACAGTACAACAAACTGACAGATGGGTGGTGGCATAGGTCAAAACACATTACAAGTAACAGTTTCTTTAATTCTTATAACAATCCTGCTCTGTAAGTCCTGTTATTATCCTCACTGAGCAGATGAGGAAACTGAGGCATGGAGAGGTTGAGTGACCTGTGAGGAAACGCCGGAGCCAGGAATCAAACCCAAGCTGGGCTGTGGAGCCTGTGCTTCTTGCCATGGATTACACTGCCTTTCCAGCAGCTCCATGATACTCCAGGATCCGTGATTTGTGGGGATGAATGCTCCAGTATTCCAACCCCAGCCCCGACCAGACCCCAGAAGTATCCCTGAGCATCCAAAAAGTTATGATTGAAACAGTTAGTCAGAAGGCAAGGAAATGGGTGTTTCTGCCTCATGTAATTTGGTTTTATGAAGACCAGTAAATGCAAACATTCTCCTGTTAATTACTGTCTCAAATTTGGTCTGTAATTGAGGGAACTAGAGCTGGGGAGAGCGGAGAAACCCCCCAGAGTGCCTGGCCTGCCCGAGCCAGCATTCCTAGCCACCCTGCGCTTGCTCTGTTGATTTTAGAAACTCCTCCAGCCCGGATGTATTATTAGCTTTATGTACAGAAGGCCACATGGCCCTCAGTGGCCTCTCTATGCCACAGTTTTTTAGTTTAGTTTTGTTTTCCCCAAGAGATTAAATGAAAAGGAATGACAGCAGTGTGTGTAAAGGGGTGTTTGCACACTGGGTGTGTGAGTGGGGATACCTGTGTGTGGCAGCTGATGAGTGTACACAGCTGTCTTTGAGTGATGTGCATGAGGCTTGATGGAGAGTGTACCCAGCTCAAGAGCTCCCCGAAGGAGCTGAAACCATCCTCCAGGGGCCCACGACTCCCTAGCAAGATGTTCTGTGCTTTGGGAAGTGGGCTGGGAGGACTGTCAGGACTTAGGGTGGGTTATAGGGGCTGGAGAAGCGGCAGTGGGCTGTGGGGATAGGGAAGGAATGAAGGTGACCTCCTAGCACCAGTCTTAGGATGAGAAGCCTTAGCCCCTGTCTTGAAGCGCCGAAGGGCTTGGCTTTCAAAGGAGCAGCAGGGAGCTTCCTTTGTAGAGGCCGCCCTTCCGGGAGCTGTGTGATGTGGGACAGCTGCCCGCTGCCCGCCTTCAGTGAAGCAGGCCCTGCCCTCTCCTTGACTCCTAACACCATTTTGAGGTGTACTGACAAAGAAAACAATTTGTCATGAAGTACTTTTTTTTTACAAACCTGGCACTCATTAGACAGGGAGAGCTTTGGATTTGAGGTGGGACCCTCCGAAGACTGAGGAAAGCTTGTCTCCTCTCGCACTTCCTCCCGGCTTCCCTGCAGTAGAGAATGAAAGATGGCTGGAAGGTTATTTCTCTTAGGAGAAGACATGCTGATTCTTGCCCAACTTAACCTTTATCTGCTTTGTGTAACCGTCTAAGTTAATAGCAGAGGGAAACAGCTCTGCAGGGCCGGCCCTTGGTCCTGGGGCTGGCCCTGGAGTGGCTAGTATATGGGCAGGATCCTTGGGAATTGTTGGCCACACCTTCTAGATGCAAGAACTGTGCCTACCTGTGCTGTTTCCACACTCCAGAAGGGCCCCTGCTGGGCCAGGTGGGAGCCAACCCAACAAAGACCTAGTGAATTGGCTTTGTACCTCCTCACATGGCTCAGCCTCTTAGAGGGTCTATCCTGAGGACCCACACTCCTGCCTGTCAGGATGGACTTGCAGGTGGTTTGAGGCCTGAGGAGAAATGATGCTAGAAGCTCTGGGCTAGTCTTACTCCATTGCATTGAATGGTAGGTACCTCACTGATGCCTGCAATTCCCCCATTAACACTTCCTGTCTTTGATGATATCTGTGCCTTCCCGTGCCCTGACGCTATCCCCCTGTTAGATTGTAAATCTCTCTAGGGAGGTGGACAAAAGGGGAGACCCCAAGGAGCCAGTGTGAGAGAAGCCAGATCAGAATGATAGGTCTGTATGTTGGGGCTCCACCCTTCATTGTTCAGTGGGGAAACTGCGGCCCAGAGAAATGAGGACACGTGCCTAATATCACACAGCATGTCAGTGACAAAGCTGGGGCTGGAGCCTGGGCCTCCTGCCTCCCAGGCACCTGCTGTATGTCTGAACCGTCCCTGTTCTCTGGCCACAGTGTGTGGTGTGTCTGCCTGACAGCCTGTCTCGGGCCTCAGACCTTCCAGGAGGATGGAGAAGCCTGGCCTGAGCTTAGAGGGGTATGGGGCAAGCTGCTCCTATAGCTAAAACAGCCTGTCACTTCTCTTGGGATGTCGTTGCTTGGTTTGCTTTTCAGCCTGACTCTCATGGGGGCTGGGGATGGGAGTAGAAGGCTCATCACAGAGGGGCTTGTGGGATAGCAGGGCAGAGGTATCAGTGAGTGAAGAGCCTCTTGCTGTGTCTTTCCCCTTGTACTTTCCAGTCTCCAAATCTTGCCCTTGTACCCATGTGCTAAATCTCCCTGAGTGTCCTGGAAGCTCCTGAGCCTTCTCTCTCGCATTTGGTCTCCCTTGGAGCTTTCTCTCTAACTCTGTAACTCATGATCCTGATCCGCTGGCAACTGATCCCCTGTGTCTCTGGGCAGATTTTACTGGGACCTGACCATGCTGCTCCTGATGGTGGGAAACCTGATCATCATTCCTGTTGGCATCACCTTCTTCAAGGATGAGAACACCACGCCCTGGATTGTCTTCAATGTGGTGTCGGACACGTTCTTCCTCATCGACTTGGTCCTCAACTTCCGCACAGGGATCGTGGTGGAGGACAACACGGAGATCATCCTGGACCCACAGCGGATTAAGATGAAGTACCTTAAAAGCTGGTTCGTGGTGGATTTCATCTCCTCCATCCCCGTGGACTACATCTTCCTCATTGTGGAGACACGCATTGACTCAGAGGTCTATAAGACTGCCCGGGCCCTACGCATCGTCCGCTTCACCAAGATCCTCAGCCTCCTGCGCCTCTTGCGTCTTTCACGCCTTATTCGATACATTCATCAGTGGGAGGAGGTGAGTGGTCAGACCCACCCAAACTACCCAAACCTTCTTGCGGGAAGAAGTATTTTTCTCCATAGGGGAAGTGGGGGGATGGCAGGTAACTCAGATAGTTGGATATGGGCCGTCAGATTGTAGCAGGCACACCTGCTCCAAGGGACAAATATTAGTAATTTTATGACCTCTAACCATATGCTAGATACGGTACAAGGCAATTTATACACAGTACCCCATTTAATTCTCTCAACAACCATTAAAAAAAAAAAAAAACTCGTTGCCATAGAGTCGATTCCAACTCATAGTGACCCTGTAGGACAAAAGAGAACTGTCTTTCAGGGTTTCCAAGGAACAGCTGGTGAATTCAAGCAGCTGAGCTCTTAACCACTTCGCCACCAGGGCTCCTAGGTACACGTAGGTACTCAATTTTCACATGAAGAAATTGAAAGACAGAAACATTAAGTGATTCATATAAGGTCACACAATTGGTGATTGGCAGACCTAAAACGTGAACTTAAGCCGACTGATCCCAGAGCCTGCACTGTTAACCACTGCAGTATATTATAGGGTTAAGAACTCATAAGCCTGCAGGCAATGCGAATTGGTGAAAAGGACCAGCTAGGGTACAATAGGGGGTGTGGTGGACTGGGGCAAACTGGAGAACACATCTTCTGTCTATACTGGGCAGCCCTTGCTCAGCTCTAGCCCATTATTGCCGACTGGGAATGGGTCCAAGGTTGCTACATCTACAGACTTATCAGGAGAAGCAGAAATCTCGTTGGCAACTATCCTAGATTGAGTTGTTCTGGAGCAGACCCTGAGACAAGAATTTGCATGGAAGTTATTTTTTTGGGAAGTGTTTCCAGGGCCATCTGGTAAGGGAGTGGAGAAGAGGAGCAGGGAAAGGAAGGAAGCCCAGCAAGGCTGGGACATCCACCACAGCCCCACGGAGGGAGGGTGACTTTGGCTCAGCCCCATAGGGGAGCTGTGGAGACAGTGTAGGTCACACCCCAGAGTTGTCCCCATGAGGGCAAAGGAGTTGGGATTTTTATATCCCCTTACTCAGTGTTTCAGTGGTAGAATTCTCACCTTCCATACAGGAGACCCAAGTTCAATTCCTGGCCAATGCACCTCATGCACAGCAACCACCCATCTGTCACTGGAAGCTTGAATGTTGCTGTGATGGTAAACAGGTTTCAGCGGAGCTTCTAGACTAAGATGGACTAGGAAGAAATGCCTAGTGGTCCAAAAATCAGCCAATGAAAACCCTATGGATCACAAACCTATGGGTCCAATCCCATTCTGCGTGGCGTCTCCATGAGTCAGGGGCCAACTCGATGGCAGCTAACAACGACATTCATTGTTTAAGGGCTCTTCCAGCCCTCCATGCTAGCAGGCAGAGCAGCTTCCAGCAGCCTGGGACAGGCCACTGACGAAGAGCCGCTGGTGCTGGCTGCTGGAAGTCAGAGCACACGCTGGGGCCCAGTGCACAAAACCCTCAGAGGGGTCCAAGGGGCTCTGGGCAGAGCGCTGACTGCAGAAACTAAACAAAGCAGTGCAGAAGAACTGGGTGGGCCAACACTGTTTGGGACAAACAGAACTCGTCCATGGCAGAATGCAGTCTGCAGGAGGAAGAGAGGAAAAAAAGCAGGGTGTCCTTGCTTTAGTTTGGGTCTGTGTCTGCCATCCACCTGCTTATGCCTTTTAGCAGGAGCAGCAGGCCAGGCCAGCCTAACGGTACCTGGGTAGGGGGAGGTGTGCTCTGCGGGCCCACTTTGGGATACCGAGCAGGCTGTGGCCTGGGGAAGCTTCTCCGGGGTGATTTTCCCACTGTGTCCTACTTCTGCACTGCTGGTCGCCTGGCCTCCAGGATCGCTGCTTGATTGGACAGAAATCCCCATGCTCAGGATATGAAGCCCCCCGCCACCCCCACCCCCCCAGCAGCAGCCCAGGCGCCGACGCACAGCACCCACGACGGATGGTTGGGGCAGATTCAGGCCAGAGACATCAGGAGCATGTGTGCCGCAGGAGAAGTGACGACACCAGCTTTGCAGAATCACTTTGTGGCAGAAATTCTATTTGGCTTGGAAAATTTTCATTGTTCCTGCTGACAGAGGGGCAATGACTTGCCCCAGGTCACGTGGTGGGCCTCTGGCAGAGCTGGGACAGGACCCAGTCAGTACTCTTGGCTCCCAGCAGCCTGGCAGTCCCTGCCTGCCATAGTAGGATGCTCACAGGCTTTGGAGACAGACTGTTACATTTGACACGTGAGTTATAATCCCAGGTCTACTGTGCCTAGGTGTGTGACCTTGGTGTCACCTTGCCTCTCTGAACCTCAGTCTCATTATCGGCAAAATGGGTAAAAGTACCTTCCTCATCAGGTCCTTGTGAGGTTTAAATGAAGCTCTGTTAAGCCCTTAGCACAAAGCCTGATGGAGGAGAGCGATTTAAATGCCTCTTCCCACTCAATTGTCTTCATAACGGTAGAATTCTCACCTTCCAGGAGGGAGACCCAAGTTTCATTCCTGGCCAGTACACCTCATGCGCAGCCACCACCTGTCTGTCAGTGAGGCTTGCATGTTGCTGTGATGCTGAAAGGTTTCGGCAAAGCTTCCAGACTAAGATAGACTAAGAAGAAAGACCTGGCAATCTACTTCCAAAAATCAGTCAGTCAAAACCCTATGAATCACAATGGTCCGATCACCAACCAATCATGGGGATGGCACAGGACCAGGCAGCACTTTGTTCCATTGTGCGTGGGGCCACCGTGAGTTATGGGCTGACTTGAGGGCAGCTAACAACAGCAAGAACATACTTTTACAATGTGTTTACTTTTCTTGAATATTTCGACCCATTATTTCATTGGTTCCTCACACCTATCTGGCAAGGTAAACAAGGTAGGATTTATTATCCTCATTTGTCAGATGAAGAAACTGAGGGCCAGAAGGATCAACTTCCCTAAAGTAGGATTTTGAGGTAGCCTTTCTGATTCCTCATTCCATGCATTTCCTACTTCCTCAGATAACCGGAAGGGAGAATGACCGTGATGTGATTCTCTTTCCATCTGTTGGCTGAGGTGCCCCCCGACCACTGCTGTGAGTGACTGAACTTGGTTTAGTCCAGCAGGCCCTCACTGAATACTCACCCTGTGCTCTGTCCTGTGTGGGGCCCTGGGGTCCAAAGGGGATGGCGATGATTCCCAGCTGAGATTGGGAAGGCAGGCAGTGGATGGGTCGAAGGGTTGGGTGAGGAGTTCTGTTTGACAGGTTGACTTTGAGGAACCTGTGGGACATCTGGGTGGTGCAAATGGTTAACATGCTCAAAAGGTTAGAGGTTTGAGTCCACCCAGAGGTGCCTCAGAAGAAAGCCCTGGCAATCTACTTCTGAAAAATTCAGCCCTTGAAAACCTTATGGAGTACAGTTCTACTCTGACACACATGGGGTCGCCATGAGTCGGGGTTGACTCGATGCCAACTGGTTTGGTTTTTATTGGTGGGACATCTAGGTGCAGAGAGATGTTGGCATGTGGGTCTGAAGCCCAGGGGCTGAGAGGGGACAGTGCCTGTGTGCACTCTGAGTGTGGAGGAGGGATGCTGGCATATTTCCCAGAATTTCCTGACAGATTTGTCTCCTGGTTCTGTCCCAGATGGGGATGCAGGACCAACTTGATTCCCTCAGTCCCAAAGAGACCCTGACCTTCTGTCTGTATAGAACCCACTCTAGACTGTCATTAACAGCAGAGAAGTGGCCTGGCAGAGGCTCATGTCTCCAGGGCCCAGCCTCCCTGGGGCCAACCATGTTGCCATCAGAGGCCTGGGCTCTGGGGACTGTGGTGTTCGGCTGTGGGAGTGGGCAGAGTTGCCATGACTGTGTGACTGGCCAGGGTGGGCCCTGGGCCAGAAGCTAAGCTCTCCTTGTACTGGGAGGTGAGGCCCAGGGCTCCTGTCCCCTCTGGACTACCCAGAATTGGTCAGGCAGGCTCAGGGCTGGCCTTTCCCTGGGGCAGGCGGAGGCCACAGGAGGCCTCAGGGAAGGCTCTGACTGGGCATCGCTACCCAGTCTCGTGGGCAGGAAGAGAGCTCCCAAGAGGCCAGATGGATGACCACCCGCCCCCTCCACACTCACCATTATCTCTCCTACCAGCTGGGGAGGAAATTGCTTTGCGTTGGTTTCTGCCAGGCACACAGCCCAGCCAAGGGCTCCTTCTGGACCCCTGGGATTGGGTTGGGGTTTTCAAGCTGGTACCAGGGTAACTGTCTCCAGACCCTTACTGGCCCGCCCTCACCCTGGAGCTTCTGCTAGCCTCGCAGACTCAACCAGGCCTGGGGGAAGCAGTAAGAAGATACTTTGAGGCCCCAGGTCCCCCAGAGACCTGAGGAGGGGAGTATTTAGTAGAGAAAGCCCCACCCACCTTGTCTCTTCTCTACCTCCCTATGTGAATCTCTTTCCTCCTTTGGGCCTCCGTTTCTCCAACTGTCAGGCGTGTGCTGATGTTCTCTGAGGCTGTGGCTCCCTGGGGCTCCGCTCCAGTCTCCCTTGGACAGAATCAGTCAGCTGATCCTGAGAACTTTTCTGGGGCTGACAAGGCCAACAGGAGGAAGCCCGGGTGGGGGCTGGGAGTCTGCCTCCCAGAGAGGGGAATGCTTGCCCAAGGCTCCCTGGCAAAGCTGCGGAGATGGTAGGCTCCTGATCCCCCAGGCCCTGACTCTGTCTCCTCCAGCTCAGTCTATCCCCCTAATAGGAGATTCCCTAAGTGTTAGTAGCAGGTCTTTGGAGTCAGGGGAAGGTGGAGTGTAAGGTGGGCTGGGGTAGGTGAAGGCTGCCATCTTGGAGGACTCCAGCCTCTGCTCCATCCTGGGCGATCTAGGTCAGTGTCCTCCCTCCCAAGCCTCTCCCAGCCCAGCCTCTTTCCTCCCTCTGAGGTGCGAGCTTGTTATAGGCACAGAGGCTATTGTTAGAAACTACCGGTTGCCCCCCTTCAGGTGTTCGCCTGTAGGGCCCAGCACTCCAGCCAGCATCCCAGAAGCCTCTTTGCTCCCTTGGCAGCTTGGAGCAGCAGAAGGTGGGCTAGAGGCAGGAGGCCAGGCATGCGGGCTGTGCAGCCTCTGATGAGTCCCCTCCCCATCTGGGCCTCAATTTCTCCTTCTCTCTGAGGATCCAGCATTTGGCATCTTTGGGAGGTGGGGACAGCACAAGGAGTGGTCCTGGGGGACAGGGGTAGCCTTCTCTACTGGCCCAGGGCCCCAACATGACCCTCCCCAGCATGACCCTCAGTCCAGCAGCATCCAGACTGTTTCCCGGATACACGTGCACCAACCACTCTCTCAGGCCTGGGATTACTCTGCTCTGTAAGGACGCTTGCTCCTGAACATAGATGGAAGTTTGTTCTTCACTGAGAAAAAAACAAGTACCCAGGAGGGAAACCAACCAGGCCCCAAGAAAAGGCCTTGGTAGAAACTCCAGGTAGCCTGGCCCCAAGTCTCTGGTCTCTCCTCAAACTGAGAAATCCTCTCTTTATTTTGAGGGCTGGAAAAGAGAGGGAAGGAAAGGAACCAACACGTGCTGAGTACCTGCTATGCGCCAGCAGTTATTGACCCATTCCACAGATGAGGAAACTGAGGCTCAGAGCAGAGAAATCAGATACCCAAGTGGATTACTCAGTGCTGTGTCCTTGCACTGATGTTGAGGGACTGTGGAAGGAGTGGGAGGCAGGGCTTCCCTGAGCACCGTGCAGGTCACAGAGAGCCAGCTGCCAAGGCTGCCTGCCCAGCGAGGCTTGCAGTGGCCCTGGAAATGGAGGCACTCAACCCTCACAGTCATAACCAGCATCATAAAAGGGGGTTTTAATGAAGTATACGAGCAAGACAAATATTAACCCAGTGCAGCTGACTGGCGGGAGGCCTGCCGCCCCAGCCCACAGTGAGAACACACAAGTGTTTAGCAGCCTCTCCCAGCAACGTCCATCCTTGCCCTCAGCAACCAGGTCCCGGGCTGTCAAGTAGTTGGGGTGAGGTGAATGTCCTTACAATCTAGTGTCCCCTCCTAGCCTGAATGGCTGTGGCTCCCCGGGTCTTTGTAGGAAGTTCAGACTTTGCCATGTTGGTACCTTTGGTTTTGCAGTATCTGAGAACCATCCACAATACCCTTCACCATCACCTTTGCCCCACCACCACCAGACACTCCCACCATTCCGACATCACTACTGCCACCCTCACCCCACCACCATGGAACATTCTCACCATCCCAACATCACTACTGCCACCCTCACCCCACCACCATGGAACACCCACCATCCCGACATCACTACTGCCACCCTCACCCCACCACCATGGAACACCCACCATCCCGACATCACTACTGCCACCCTCACCCCACCACCATGGAACACCCACCATCCCGACATCACCACTGCCACCCTCACCCCACCACCATGGAACACGCACCATCTCAACATCACCACTGCCACCCTCACCCCACCACCATGGAACACCCACCATCTCAACATCACCACTGCCACCCTCACCCCACCACCATGGAACACCCACCATCCCAACATCACTGCTACCACCTCACCCCACCACCATGGAACACCCACCACCTCAACATCACCACTGCCACCCTCACCCCACCACCATGGAACACCCACCATCTCAACATCACCACTGCCACCCTCACCCCACCACCATGGAACACCCACCATCTCAACATCACCACTGCCACCCTCACCCCACCACCATGGAACACGCACCATCTCAACATCACCACTGCCACCCTCAGCCCACCACCATGGAACACCCACCATCCCAACATCACCACTGCCACCCTCACCCCACCACCATGGAACACCCACCATCTCAACATCACCACTGCCACCTCACCCCACCACCATGGAACACCCACCATCCCGACATCACCACTGCCACCCTCAGCCCATCACAACAACAGCACAATCCAACATCTGCATCCTTCACCACCTTCACTACCAGGCCTCACCACCCCATGCTCTCCGTAGGATGCAGAAGCCTGTGTCCACCTGGAGGAAAAAGGCACGTTTTTTCTTCCCACCAAGACGAAGGCAGGTTCCCGTAGGCTGCATCTGCCCAGAGTGGGCGCCTTTTGTAATCCCTTTGTGTAGATTAGTGGCATTCCTGTCACTGCCATCCCCATCACTGTCATCGTCACCTTCACCTTCGTCATTAAGCGCTTCTCAGTTCCTGAGTCCCCACCACATGCTCCGTGCCATGGTCATTGCTGAGGTCATGATGAAAGCCAAATTAGACAAGGACCTTATCTTGGCAGCAAAACTTACAAAGAAAAACATAGGTGAAACAAAAAGGAAACAAGACTTTGCATACAAATGTGCCAACCTTGATGCTTCTGTCTTTAAGACCCAGAGTGATTTGTAGAAAGGAGCAATTACTGTGGGCTGTGGCAGTCTGGGACACTTTCTGGAAGTAACCTGAGGCTTCCTTTTGCTCAGATAGAGTACCATTTTTCATTTAGACATGCATGCATTTATTCAGGCAATTGAAAAATGTCTCTAGTGCCTTCCCCTGCTAAGCACTAGGGATACAGAAGTGAAAAATATACTAAAGACCCCTGCCCTCACAGAGCAATAGAGATAGAGATAGCTGCCCTCCAGTCTGCTCCACCTCATGGCGACCTTACAATAGAACAAAATTTCGCCTGGTCCTGCGTTTCCTCACGACTGCCGTCATGTTTGAATCCATTCTTGTGGCATTTGTGAAACTCCATCTCACTGAGGGTCTTCCTCGCCCTCACCGGCCCTTCACTTCACCGAACAAGATGTCCTCCTCCAGCGACTGATCCCTCCTGACGTCATGTCCATAGCAAGCGATTCAGACAATGTTCTGTGGTCATCCACAAGGTTTCTTTTGCCCATCATTTAAATTCTTGGTGAAAATGTTTGCAACAAAACATATATACGCATTCAACAGTTTTTACACGTCCGCTTAGTTCATTGACAATGATTACGTATCTCACACTGTGTCACCCTCCTCCCTATCTCTACTCATATTGTTTCACCGCCATTACCTTAGACTTTCTGCCCCTTGCAGCTCTGTTCTGTGTGTTAGAGTTACTGTTGCCCACTTAATCTCATATAGATAATTCTTTAAAAGAGAGCAATGCTCAAGGTGAACATTCTTTATTAAATGTGTTAAATTGTTGTTCAGTTTAAAGATGACTTCTTGGGATAGTTTCAGTTCAGGGCTTAAAAATTGTTTCCAGACCGTGATTTGGGTGTTCCTCCAGTCTCAATGTCTCCAGTAAGTCTGGTTTCCAATAAAAATTTGAAGTTCTATACTGCATGTTTTCCTCGTTTTTTTGATCAAGATCCATCTATTGGGTCCTTGATCAAAACATTTAGTGACGGTAACCGGCCATCATCCATTTCTTCCGGTCTCATGGCAAAGGAGGTTCATGGAGGCAATTAGACCTGCAGTCCATTCCCTTCTCTGATTCCTGGATCTCCTTTTGCTCTAGGGGAATAAAGGCCAATTATTCATCTTGGGTGACCACTGGCAAGTTTTTAAGACCCCAGACACTACTCATTGAAGTAAGAGGTAGAGCAGAAGCTCTAAAAACAATATTAGGCTATCCGAAGGTTTTCACTGGCTAGTTTTCAGAAGTAGATCACCAGGCCTTTCTTCCTAGTCTGTCTTAGCCTGGAAGCTCCACTGAAACCTGTCCACCATGGGTAACCCTACTGGTATTTGAAATACCATGGCATAGCTTCCAGCATCACAGCAACACTCAAGCCAGCACAGTGCAACAGACTGACAGATGGGTGGTGGATGGAGCAATACTATATTTTTATGCAAATAACATGTGCCTTCAGTTTGTTTGCCAACCATGCCCTCCCCCAACGAGGTGTTTTTGTAAGCACACTATGCTAATCTTTTTACAGCAGAGTGTGAAAAAAAATTGGCATAACAGTCCTTACAATTTACATCGCTGAGGGAGGGCACAGTTGGCAAACAAATGTAGAAGGCGCATGTTATTTGTGTAAAAATACGGTATACAAGTAGATAAATGACATGTTAGATAGTGATAAGTCCACAAAGGAAATAAATCATGGTGAGAGAGGGAGGGGCACTGATTACTTTACACAGCAGAGTCCCCAAGCCTTCTCCATGGAAGTGGCATTTGAGCTGAGATGTGATGATGAGAAGGAGCTGGAGGAAGGACATGGCGGGTAGATGGAATAACAAGTCCAATACGAAGTCCGCAGGCCAAGAACTGGCTTGGGCCATTCAAGGACTTGACAGAGGCCAGTGTGGCTGGAGGTGGGGACTGAGAGGGGAGTAGTGGAGCTAGGCTGGGCAGGTAGTCAAGGTCCAGGACACTGAGGGCCACATGAGACAGTTGAATTGTACTCTTAGGTACAATGGGAAGTCATTGGAAGGTTTAAAGTAAGGAGGTGACATGATCTGATTTATGCCTCTATAAGACATAAACTGCTTGGCTGAGAATGGATTAGAGGGGAGGGAAACCCTAGGAGGTTGGAGCAATCATCTTGGGTTGTTGAGAGTAGGATAATATTGGGATGAAGGCAGTGGTGGTTCAGTGGTAAAATTCTCACCTTCCATGTGGAAGATCTGCTTCTCTTCCCAGCCAATGCACCTCATATGCAGCTACCACCCATCTGTCAGTGGAAGCTTGTGTGTTGCTCTGATTGCTTAACAGGTTCAACAGAGCTTCCAGACTAAGACAAACTAGGAAGAAAGGCCTGCCAATCTACTTCTAAAAATCAGCCAGTGAAAACTCTATGGATCACGCTGGTCCAATCTGCAACTGATCATGGGGATGGCACAGGACAGGACAGCATCCTGTGGTTATTATGAGTCAGAGGCCACCTCGATGGCAGCCAACAACAACAACAATATTGGTATTCAAGTGAAGCAGATGAATTTGAGATACATACTTAGGAAGTGAAGGCAAAGGACTAGGTGATGGATTGGGATATAGGGAGGGGATGAGAGGATAGGGGAATCGAGAGTGGCTTTTGGGTTTTTGTTACTCAACCGCATGAATGGTGACACCAGTTGCTGAGACGGGAAGAGACAGATTTGGGCATGTCCAGGTGGAGATGGGCATGGAGACAGCGGGACATATGATCCAAACTCCATCGCTTTCAGTGTCCCTTTGTGTGTTTTGGGAATAACAGAAACCAGGGACTGGGAGCTCTCAGGGCTTGAAGGGAGAGGAGAAAGGAAGGTTGTCCCACATTAGATGGGGAGAGTGTTGCTGACCTCCTTCTTTGGAGCCCCTTGTGATGGGCAACACAGCCCCATCCTGGGGATCCCTTTAGCCAGTGGGACTTTATTCAGGATACTGACAGAGATACTTGAGACTAATACTGTCCATGGCCAGGGAAATCCTCAAGCAGAATTCCTGGCACCTGAATAAGCCAGGGATGAGAGAAGAGATGTAACTTGCTTGTGGCCACGTGCTCTGTGGCCACAGCCAACAGTGCTGTCCAGTCCCACAGAAGCATCTCCCTGGGAGAACGTAGAGCCTGGCCTCAGCCCCTCACCTGCACTCCCCACTGTGCCCTGTGTATCATCCTCTGCTGTGGGTTTCTAGATACATGTTCCCAAGTCCTCTTCCTGGGTATGACTTACCTCCCCAGCTGGACTGGGGGCTCTGGGCAAGCAGGGGCGAGACCTTCCTCCTTGAGCCCCCCCCTATAGAAGGGGCTTTCTTGGCACTGACACAGGCTGACCTGGTGGAGATGTAGAGTAGGCATTTGGGCCTGGTGGCAAAATGGTTAAGTGCTACAGCGGCTAACCAAAAGGTCGGCAGTTTGAATCCACCAGGCGCTCCTTGGAAACTCTATGGGGCAGTTCTGCTCTGTCTTATAGGGTTGCTATGAGTCGGAATGGACTCGACGGCAACAGATTTTTACGGGAGGACCCTGTACTTAGACCTGGACAAGAAGTGGCCCTGCCCTGAGCCCACACATTAGAGGACTCCCCTCCCCACAGTGAGGAGTCTCCGGGCTCTGCAACCATTTCTACACTACAGTCTGCGTACCTGGGACCCCAGAATTCCCTGCCCAGACACCCTAAGTCCACTTTCTGGGCCTGTGCAGGCCATGTCCCCAGATCTATGTCCTGAGGGACCGTTCTGTTGCTGTGCACACTCCTAGACCTGTGTAGGGGTGACTGTTTGTGGGATGGAGCTTGGAGGTGGGCTGGGGTCCCTCACTGTGGGACAGTCAGGGAGAGAAGAGGGGTGAGCCACGTTCTGCTGTGGTTTCCTGAGAGTTCTGTATTTGAACCTGGCCTTCCAAGGCGTTAGGATGGTACATTCTGTCAAGGTGGGAGGATAGAATAGATTTTCTTTAAAGGTTTGTCAGCCCAATCTGCAGCTGTAAATAGCCAGACCTGTGGTTTATGGAACTCAGTTTGTCCCCTGGCCCTGGACCCTCAAACATTAGGGCCAGGCCTGCCCTCCTATCTCCAGCTGAGTACTCGGCCAAGTGCCTTGGGAAGACGACCTTCCTGCCCCTTACCAACCGCTGCCTCTGCCACCAGTGGCCTTGGCTTTTCAAACCTCTCTTTCCCACTCATGGCAAAGGGCTGCCTATATCCCCTGGGCTCCAAAGGCTGGGAAATGAAGCTTAATAATAACAACCCTGCCCGGGTACGTACCCCAGGGCCCAGAGCTCATTCCTAGCCAGTTTAATTTCTCAAGCAACCCTGAGAAGTGGGGGTGGAGGGAGGAGATGTCTAGCTCATTTCAGTAGAGGAGGCTTCGGTGCTGTGGGAGACGAGGGCAGGGGCTGGGATGGATGTCTCTGAGATGGTCCCATGTCACTTGTCCTCCTCACCCCCAGGGTAGAGGAAGGCAGAGAGCTGGTCACCTCCTGGTCATCCAAAATTCAGGAAGGTTAGCAACTTGCCCAAGGTCACAAGGCTGCCCTGTTTGCCTAGTGCTAAAAAAGCGGGAGTAGGATCTTCCCCCAGAGCCAGAGCTGGGGCGCTGGTACGGGGAGCTGCTGGGGGAGCTGGGGAGAGGCAGGGGAGGGCCTCACAGGCTGAGGAGCCAGGCTGCTGAGGCATGGCCAACAGTGAGAGATGGGGCCAGCGGCACTGACTTCACACCGAGCCTGAACCTGGTCACACGACTGGCCACTCACTGACCTGCATGGTCCCCGAAACTGAAAAAACCAAACCCATTGCCACTGAGTAGATTCTGACTCATAGCAACCCTGTGGGACAGAGTAGAACTGCCCTATAGGGTTTCCAAGGCTGTAATCTTTAGGGAAACAGACTGCCACGTAGTTCTCCCATGGAGCGGCTGGTGAGTGCTTAACGACTGTGTCACCAGAGCTCCTGCATGGTCCCCAGCGCCCGCTATTCCTTGCAGGTCGTGGCAAACACTGAGGTGTGTTAGCTTAGCCAAGAGCTAGCATGCCGACAGCCCTGGCACTGACTTCTATGCCCCACATAGTGCCAGGCTGCAGGGCACACAGCATTGTCTGAAGCAACACGCTGTGTGCGTGGCTTATGAGAGGCTAGACGCCAGCTCAGTGGCCAGCTGCTGTGTAAATCTGGGTGCCGCATTCAGCCTCTTTGGGTTTTAGTTGTTTATCTGCAAGATGGAATGATTGAAAACTACCCTTCCCTCTCTGGCTTAGTGTAATAATCTAATATGATGGCCACAGAGTCTGACAGACCTGGGTTCAAGATCTGGCTTTGCCGCTGCCACTGTGATCTTGGGAGAAAGCCTGTGTTCCTCTGAGCCTTGGTATTTCCATCTGCTCAGTGGACTAACAATATGTTAAGCAAAGGGTTGTTGAGAGTTTTAAATGAGGGGATAAGCGTGGACCCCGTGTGCCTGCACTCCATGTGGTGTCCTTGTTCCTTGTCACTGGGGCCACGGTGAGTGATGGCACAGATTTGAGTTTCCAGCCTTCCATGAACCTTCCAATGCTCATTTCATCCTGAAAAGATTCCTGCATGTCCAGCTGGAACATTCAGAGTTGCTGCCTTCCGGGGGCCACAGGTGGTCATGGCCCCGGGGTCTACAGGCTGTGGACAAACAGTATTCATCTCTGGCTTTTCAAAACATAGACCCAGGTTGAGCCCCCCTATTTCAGGAGGGGAAACTGAGGTCACTAATATCAGAATGTCCTGCCACCAGCTATAGGGCTGTAGCTGGAAGACCACTAGACCACTCTTGTTGGTTCTGACTCGTAGCGACCCTGTGTACAACAGACAGAAACACTGCCGACTCCTGCACCATACTCACGATCATGGCTATGCTTGTGCCCATCGTTGCAGCCACTGTGTCAATCCATCTCATCGAGGGTCCTGCTGTCTTTTGCTGACCCTTTAGACCACTAACTAGTGCATTGAAATACCTGGAGTCTGTCTCTTTGAGCTTCAATTTCCCCATCCAAAATGAGCTTCAACTAGGTCTCTGTGGCATTTGACAAGTCTGTAATTTTGACCCAAAGCTCTTCTCTAGGAGGGGTGTCTGCCTGGCAAGTTATGGAGGGACCAGAACAGGGTGGGTGACTGGGGGCACCCCAAAGCTGCCCCAGGCGAGAGGCAAGGCCAGATCTTCCAGAGACCTCCCTCCAGACTTCCCGTCCTCTCTGCATCCCCACATTGCTCTGTCACCGTGGTGACCCCTGCTGGAAACTAAGCATCTGCCCTGGGAAGAAGGAGGTGGGGGGGACAAGGATGCTGGGATATGCGCGCCCTTGGCCCTGCCCTGTCACACTTCAGCAGTCCCCCTGAGAGTCACAGGATTGGAGGGCACTGTCCTTTATCAAACTGTAAAGGAGGGTATTATTACTAACACATACTAATTAAATGAGTTATTAATAACAACTTATGAATTGATAATGGTTTGCAATTTACTGAAGACTTCTGTACCCATTACTAAGCACTTCACATATATAATTTAGTCCTAGGCACAGTGGTTAAGATTTCGGCTGCTAACCAAAAGGTCGGCAGTTTGAATCCACCAGCTGCTCCTTGGAAACCCCATGGGGCAGTTCGACTTTGTGCTTCAGGTGCTATGAGTTGGAATCGACTCAACAGTAATGGTTTTTTTATTTGTTTTTATTTTTTATGACAACACACTCAGGTAAGAATTTTTGTCGCCATTTCCTGATGAAGAAACCTAATCAGAGAGTTTCAGGGACTTTCTCGAGGTCGCACAGCTAGGAACTGGGTAGGAACCAGGCCAGGGATCATGGGCTGTCTGACTTGGAGCCTGTGGGCCTGTGCCGGTCCCTCTGTAGTTCCAGGGCTGCCCTGGTGTGGGTCCTGAGTGAGGGTCTAGGGACTGATTTAGGAAACCCCATACCCCTGGCATGACTGCAGACCTTAGGTGAAAGGGGCAGCCTCCTGAGGAGCCTCAGGCTGGCTGGCTCATGTTGCCAGGTGTCCTCACTCCCTGGACAAGCTGATGAAGCAGTTCTCCGCCATGACCTTCCTCAGCTTGTCTGGCCTGGATGGCCGGACCTCCTGCTGGAGGCCTCGGGATCTGCCCCAATCCCAGGAGGCCTCCCTCTGGGACCCACGATGCTGGGCCCTCGGCCAAGTACGTACAGAGCAGGGCCCACAAGCCCCTGCAGGGTCTGCAGGTGGGGGCCGTTCCCCCACCTGGCCACCCACCTGCCTGGACCACCCCTCTCACCTCTGCTGGTAGATCTTCCACATGACCTACGACCTGGCCAGTGCCGTGGTGCGCATCGTGAACCTCATCGGGATGATGCTGCTGCTGTGCCACTGGGACGGCTGCCTGCAGTTCCTGGTGCCCATGCTGCAGGACTTCCCTGACGACTGCTGGGTGTCCATCAACAACATGGTGGTGAGTGTGCCCCGCCCAGCATTCTACTGGGCCACGGTCGGTGCTCCTGAGAACCAGGGGCAGGTGGGGGCCCGAGGCCCAAAGAGGCAGAGCAGCTCAACCACTTGGAGCTCCTGAGTCCCAGGATGTAGGACCCTGAGGGTACACACTCTGCCCAGTATAGTCCCACATTTGCCAAAAGTCCAAGTGTCCACTCACAGAACTCTGTCTGGGAGCTGTGGCCTCTGCCCTCCATACATCCTCTGTGGGAGCCTCCGTGTTTGGCCCTGATTTCACCCAGGGAGACGGACCTGGGCCTTCTCATGTTGTCAGGTGTGGCAAAGCTGGGCTGGTGGCTCCTGCCCTCTCCCTCTGCCCCCTAGAAGCAGCCTAGCTCTTAAAGCTGAACCCAGAAAGCAGAAGCCCGTGAGGGACACTGTTTGCAGCACACGAAGACTTCAGGAAACACTGGCCACTTTCTGCTCCAACCGCAGAGCTGGGCCAGCCCCACAGCCCCCTCCTTCCCTACACACACAGGACCTGGCCACAGCGGACTCCTGTGCTGGGAGGCTGGGCAGGATGGAGCCTAATCTCCTCCCCACCCCTCACACCCTCTGGGTGAAAGAAGTTGGAAATGGGGCTGGGAAGCCACAGGGCAGCATCCCCCAGCCCCTCTGTGGCTGGAGGAGGACCCCGGCTCTGTGAGCCTTCATTCTTCACTTGTCTGGTGACCCCTGCCTCTCCTCATCCTGCCTCGCATTCAGTTGGATTTGGTCTGAAGGCAAATGCCCAGGGTCCCGGGGGAGGAAAAACCAACTTTGAAAGAGGTGAAAGAGACCCTGAGGCATCTTTCAGCATCCAACAGGCCTTTACAAAACAGTCTTTTGCTGAGCTAAGGGTGAATGAATCGGCCACGCGGATTGACTTTCCCGGTCCCCAGAGGCTAGGCAGGGAAGCAGGAAGCAGGGCTGGAGGCAGCCGGGAGCTGGGCCCCTACACCCTACCCCACCTCTCCCCTGGGTCAACCCCTCAAACCCCGACCCTAGTCTGGACTGAGAGTCATCAGACCTGAGGGACTAGCTGGGCTTGGTCCAGTACCTTGCTGAGTGACCTTGAACATGGCCCTCGGGCTTCATGAACTGAGAAGCACTCCGTGTCTTCCTCCAGTTGTAGGAAAGGGCTGGTGGCGTCCAAGTGCTTAGGGCTCTGAGGAGCATTCTGTGGGTGCCCTGGGCAAGTTCCCATATTGTTACTAATGCACCTGCCCTGTGAGCAGAGAGACATCGGGGAGGTGGCCTGTGCTGGGGTTCAGCTGATGGCCCCATCTGGGATGGTTTCCTGTACTACAGGGGCAGGCTTGTGCATGCACTGAGTTCAAGATACTCAGGCTCTTCCAAACCTTCCCCGAGACCTGACTGGCAGTGGAGACAAAAATAGCCAGGAGCCACCATCCCTTCCTCTCTGCTCCCGCCCACACGCATTGTGTGTCTCCAACAGTCCACTTTGGAGGCAGCGGGGATATAACTAGTGACCGCAGCCCTGAGCGGGTTGGGAGCAGGGATGTCACAGGAGGTGGAGTTAGCTTGGCCTCGTCGCTTCAACTTTTGCTCACCCAGAATGAGGACAGTGTTTCAGCTCCATCTGCCAGAGCCTGTCCACCCAGGGGAAGCATATCTGGTTTTATAATTGAGGTCAGTGGGGAAATGGGCTTCACTTAGCGGTAGCTTGGGGGTGGTGGTGGAGCTATTTCAGCAACAGGACATCAGGGAGGCTCAACCTAGAGCCGTCTGCCACTCTGGAGAGCTCCAGGCTGCTCCATGGGGGCTGAGAGGTCATACCCGGGCTGGGCTGGCTTCCATCCCTCCCTTTGCTGGGCCTTCCAGTCTACCCCCAACCCCCACTGCAAGAGAAAGGCCCAAGTGGAGGCTTCGCTCTGTTCACCACAGGTTGTCAGTTCGGTCTTCCTGGCCCCTCACCCAAGACGCTTAGCCTCCAGCAAGGCCCTGGGCCCTGGGCTCAGCCACTGAGAGAGAGCTAGGTGGAGGGCATGGGAGGATGGGAGGAGGTGGGGACTGTTTTAGGTACCAGTGAGAAGTGCCGGCTTTCTCATTGGCTCAAACCCATTCAGTGCCCACCCCCCCACACCCCCCCCCCCCCCCCCCGCCGCATCTGTCTGTCCACGCTTGCATCTGTCCACAGAACAACTCCTGGGGAAAGCAGTACTCCTATGCCCTCTTCAAGGCCATGAGCCACATGCTGTGCATCGGATATGGGCGGCAGGCACCCGTGGGCATGTCGGACGTCTGGCTTACCATGCTTAGCATGATCGTGGGTGCCACCTGCTACGCCATGTTCATCGGCCACGCCACGGCCCTCATCCAGTCTCTGGACTCCTCCCGGCGCCAGTACCAGGAAAAGGTAGGGTGGAGGCACTCAGGAGAACCTACTCATTGGTCCTTCCCAAGAGGGTGCCCCCAGGTGGCCAGCCCTGTGCTCAGGACTCTCAGTGTGGGGAACAGAGGAAGAGGAGGGGGACACGCCTTGGATGAGGATTGCTTCAACTCCCTGGCCTTAAGCTATACGTGTCTTTTATCTGCACCCCTCTGCTTCCTCCTGGTGTAGCTGTCTCTCCTGCCAGACCCTCTGGATCTCATCCTGTCCTCTCTTCTCAGGGAGCTCACCTTTTCTGTGAGTCCCACCAGCCTTCACCCTCTCCTTCCCCACAGGCCCTTCCCATCAGAGTTTAAGTTTGCTCAGTCTCTCCCTTCTTAGGGACTTCTGTCCTTCCAACATCAACCTGCTTTGACTGCTGTCTTTTCTATTGTCTGCCTCCTCTTCATCGGCAAATTCCTAAAAAAATTGTTTATGCTTACTGAACCTACTTCCTTATCTCAGCCCCTTAAATCTGAGCTCCCCAGTGCCCTCTGGGTTGCTAAATCCTGTAGAAACTTTTTGGTCCTCATCTTGCTTGCTCTCTCGGCAGCCAGCCGTGGCAGGGTTAACACTCCCTTCCTGACTCCTTGTGGGGACGGTGACGGTTCAGTGGTAGAAGTCTTGCCTTCTGTAAGGGGGACTCAGGTTCGGTTCCCGGCCAGTGCACCTCATGCTCAGCTACCACCCATCTGTCAGTGGAGGCTTGCATGTTGCTAGGATGCTATACAGCTTTCAACAGCTTCCCAACTAAGACAGACTAGGAAGAAAGACCTGGCGATCTACTTCTGAAAATTAGCCAGCGAAAGCCCTATGAATCATAGCAGTCTTACGCGTATGGGAGCACCATGAGTCAGAGCCGACCTGACAGCAGCTGGTAAAGATGGGGATGGTAAGAGTACTAATGTCATCGGGTCTGTGAGCAGTGAGTAAATACATGTCAAACCCGTAGGCCCATGTTAGCACCTGGTAAGCTGTTCAATACTTAGGAGCTAAGCAGGCTCCCCTCTGCCACCTTCCACTCCCTTCTTCACACAGCAGTTACAGTGGTTTTTAAAAAATACGTAAATCTGTTGGTGTCTTCTCTGCTTAGAACTCTTCAAAGCCTTCGCAGGGGTCTTGAGATGTAGATGAATTCCTAAGCGGGTTCTCTCAGCCCAGCACTTGGGGGCATAATCTGGCTCCCGCCCTTCGCCATCCTCAAATCGTGCCAGTCCAACTTGACCAGATTTTCTCTGACCGCGCACTTGCCGTGTTCTCTCCTATCCCAGTTCCTTGGCACAGGCTCTAATATGGAACTCTCCTCCCTCCTTTTTACCTGACAACTTATTCATGTCCCAGCCTGACCATCCCCTCCTTGGGGGTGAAGCCTTCCCTGAACTGTCAGCCCCCCATCCCATCATACGGCCCCGTGGCACCCTCTAATTCTCCTTCACCACACATTGCACCCCTGTGATTACTTAACTAATCATATGAAGTCATTTGTTTAACAGCCCCATGAGGGCAGGATCCAGGTCTGTCCTGTTCTCTAATGTATTCCCAGGGTCTGGCACATAGAAGGGCTCCCTGTTGATTCATTAAGTGCCCGTCTGCCTGCCCCAGGTGCTGAGCCAGTAGTGCCCTGGCTGGGGTAACTGACAGCTGGCCACTGTTCAAGAGTGAAGGCTGAGTCACGTGATGCCAGGAGGGAGAGCTCAGGGACAGTCTGCAGAGCTGGGGCAGCTCAGAGAGCAGAGGAAGGAGGAGGTGGAAGAACATTCTAGGTGGTGAAGAAAGCAGACTGGAGAGAGGAAAGAGTTCTGGGTCAGGAGCGAGGGGGCTGGGGAGGGAAGGTAGAAAGGGAATCAGGTTATAAAGGTCAGCCAGGGGCTTAATCTAGGGTCAGGTGAGAAATCGATCGTCAGGGCTGAGCGTGTGAGCTGGGTCAGGGCTGAGTGTGTGAGCAGGGCTCAAACAGAGGCCAGGATCAGGAATGAGGATCAGAGTTTATTCTAGGGCAAGAGTCAAGTGCACGTGGCTTCCCATTTGAGAGTTGACCTTATTTTATCGTTTGGTTAATAGCTTTCCAAGTTACTGATTCACCCATAAATCTCCCTTAAGTGTTACCTCCCCTCTATTCACATTACCACCTCTCACCTGGACCACTTCAACAACCTTCTAACTTCGTCCCTGCTTCCACACTCCACCTCCCCACCCCTGTCCATACTCCATGTGCTACCAGGGGAATTCACTAAAACAGCTCCAGCTGTTCCAGCTGCCCCTGCCCCCAAAGCCATCCAGGAAGTCACTGCCTTCTGGGTGGCAGGGGTGAGGGGAGGTTAGGGAGAGTGCTGGCATAACTTAGAGCAGATAGAGAACAGGTTGGTGGGAAAGACCTTAGGAAACTTTACCTCCCCCCATCCCCCAATGGCATTATTAAAAGCAGCAGCACTATGTCCCCACTTCCTTGGAGCTCTGAGAATAGGCCACCATATTTCTGATTGTTCCTGAGGTTACAGAGACCTCCCTCACTTCCCAGTTTGGGAAAAATCTATTCTTGCCTACTCAATGCCTCCTGTCCTCAGTCATTCTGCTGAGGATCCCCCTCTCCACCTACTATCCAGGAATGGTTGGAGTAATGCCAACCCTTCACTCTCAGGGTGGCAGGACCCGTTCTTATTTGGACTTGAGCCATGGGGACTTAGGTTCACAAATCCCTTGTGCCCAAACCTCTCTTTGAAGGTCCTTGATTAGCCCCTCTTCTGTGGACTGGAGTTGCTCTTCAACAACATAACTCAGGGCTTCAGCTGAGGCTATGTTTGGGTACTTACCATAGGATGGACTGGGATGGGTCAAGTACTCTTGCTTCAGCCTCTAGTTGTTCTAACTCACTGTATCCCAGTCCTGTGGACTAGGCCAATTTATTGCCCATGCAATGAAACAACTCTTCCCAGAGGGCCCTCAGTGCAACATAGAAAAGACAGACGTTTAGAGGCAACCTGATGGACTTCCTAGGTCTGTTGGCTTCTGTAACCAGACTTTGGACAGTCCATATTGTCCCCTCCCATCTCCATAGAATTGGACATAGTGAGGACAGGACACTTTGATGGAGTCTGTCTCTGCACTCCAAGCAGCTGGGCGTCAGGGCTGTTGCTATGGGCACACTGTGACCACACTCACACTGAGGACCTCAAATCTCAAGGAACCAAGGTCTTCTAACAAGGTCCACAGGGTTTGGTGCCCAGCTCTGGTCACCAGCAGAGCCAAGACTGGGGTGGTGCCAGCTGACTGGCTTGGCAATGATGCTCCCTCCCCTCTCTCCTGGGACTCAGTACAAGCAGGTGGAGCAGTACATGTCCTTCCACAAGCTCCCCCCTGACACACGGCAGCGCATCCATGACTACTATGAGCACCGCTACCAGGGCAAGATGTTTGATGAGGAGAGCATCCTGGGTGAGCTGAGTGAGCCGCTACGTGAGGTAGGCTGGGCAGCGCCCTACCAGGGAAGGGGAGCCAGGCCTTCCTGCCTGGCAGCTCCCCTCACCTCCCTCTTTCTGTTTCCTAATCCACCCCATCTGGGGAGCAGGAGATCATCAACTTCAACTGCCGGAAGCTGGTGGCCTCCATGCCACTGTTCGCCAATGCGGACCCCAACTTTGTGACGTCCATGCTGACCAAGCTGCACTTTGAAGTCTTCCAGCCAGGCGACTACATCATCCGCGAGGGCACCATTGGCAAGAAGATGTACTTCATCCAGCACGGTGTGGTCAGCGTGCTGACCAAAGGCAACAAGGAGACCAAGCTGGCCGACGGCTCCTATTTTGGAGGTGAGGCAGCCAGGGGGACCTGGAAGAGAGAGGGCCACTCCCAGGGATGGACTAGAGGACACCAAGGATGAGAGGCATTGATGCCTGCATGGCCACGGCTGCAAGTGGGGATCTGTGAGCCCAATATAGGGGGGTGGTGCCAGAGATGGGAAAGTCAGTCTGGAACCCCGTTTGCTGGGGAGAGCAGACATCCAGTGTGGCCATATTCTTGGGGTGGGGCCTTGTGAGCCTGCCAAGGCTTCTGGACCAGGCTGTGCAGACCGAGGACAGGGCAGGCAGAAGGCCCTATGGAGTCTGCTGGGAGTCCTGGTGGGGCTGTGTGTTCCTCCCTGATTCCCGACGTCCCAGCAGAGATCTGCCTGCTGACCCGGGGCCGGCGCACAGCCAGCGTGAGGGCCGACACCTACTGCCGCCTGTACTCATTGAGCGTTGACAACTTCAACGAGGTGTTGGAGGAGTACCCTATGATGCGGCGGGCCTTCGAGACTGTGGCGCTGGACCGCCTGGACCGCATAGGTGAGGGGTGGGGGCAAAAGGCAGGAGGGCAGGGTTCCTGATCGCCTAGGCTGGGGCGTGGTCCCTGTCCCCTTCCCCTGCTCTGGCTTGAGCCACCTGCTCTTGCTCTGTGTCCCAGGCAAGAAGAACTCCATTCTCCTCCATAAAGTCCAGCACGACCTCAACTCTGGTGTCTTCAACTACCAGGAGAACGAGATCATCCAGCAGATCGTGCAGCACGACCGTGAGATGGCCCACTGTGCGCACCGCGTCCAGGCTGCCACCGCGGCCACCCCCACCCCCACCCCTGTCATCTGGACCCCGCTGATCCAGGCCCCGTTACAGGCTGCCGCTGCCACCACCTCCGTGGCCATCGCCCTCACCCACCACCCACGCTTGCCCGCGGCCATCTTCCGCCCACCTCCAGGGCCTGGGCTGGGCAACCTTGGGGCCGGGCAAACGCCGAGACACCTGAAGCGACTACAGTCGCTGATCCCTTCTGCGCTGGGCTCTGTTTCGCCTGCCAGCAGCCCTTCCCAGGTGGACACGCCTTCATCATCCTCCTTCCACATCCAACAGCTGGCCGGATTCTCTGCTCCTGCCGGGCTGAGCCCTCTCCTGCCCTCGTCTAGCTCTTCCCCACCACCTGGGGCCTGTGGCTCCCCACTGGCCCCCACACCATCCACCACCACAGCTACCACCACCACAGCTGGGTTCGGTCACTTCCACAAGGCGCTGGGAAGCTCTCTGTCCTCCTCCGACTCACCACTGCTCACCCCGCTGCAGCCTGGAGCCCGCTCCCCACAGCCTGCCCAGCCACCGCCACCACTGCTGGGGGCCCGGGGAGGCCTGGGACTCCTGGAGCACTTCCTGCCACCCCCGCCGTCGTCCAGGTCCCCATCGTCCAGTCCTGGGCAGCTGGGCCAGCCTCCTGGGGAATTGTCCCCAGGTCTGGCTGCTGGCCCACCAAGTACACCAGAGACACCCCCACGGCAGCCTGAGCAGCCGTCCTTCATGGCAGGGGCCTCCGGGGGGGCCTCCCCTGTAGCCTTTCCCCCCCGAGGAGGCCTCAGCCCCCCTGGCCACAGCCCAGGCCCCCCAAGAACTTTCCCAAGTGCCCCACCCCGGGCCTCAGGCTCCCACGGGTCCTTGCTCCTGCCGCCTGCGTCCAGCCCCCTGCCACCCCAGGTCCCCCAGCGCCGGTGCACACCACCCCTCACCCCAGGCCGCCTCACCCAGGACCTCAAGCTCATATCAGCCTCTCAGCCAGCTCTACCCCAGGATGGGGCACAGACTCTACGCAGAGCCTCCCCACACTCCTCTGGGGAGTCTGTGGCTGCCTTCCCCCTGCTCCCCAGGGCTGGGGGTGGCAGTGGGGGCAGTGGGAGCAGCGGGGGCCTTGGCCCCCCCGGGAGGCCCTATGGTGCTGTCCCCGGCCAGCACGTCACTCTGCCTCGGAAGACATCCTCAGGTTCTTTGCTGCCCCCACCATCTTTGTTTGGGGCAAGAGCTGGCTCTTCTGGGGGGCCCCCTCTGACTGTTGCACCCCAGAGGGAACCTGGGGCCAGGCCTGAGCCCGTGCGCTCCAAACTGCCATCCAATCTATGAGCTGGGCCCTCCCTCCTCCCTCTTCTTTTTTCTCCCTTCTTTCTTCCTTCAGGGTTAACTGTGATTAGGAGCGATACCAGTAACAGTAATAATTACCCTTAAAAAACAAAAATAGAACCCACACCAGAAAAACAAAAGACAGAAGAAAATAACCAGGTATTCTTAGAGCTATAGATTTTTGGTCACTTGCTTTTATAGACTATTTTAATACTCAGCACTAAGGGAGGGAGGGAGGGAGGGAGGGGGAGGGGAGCAGGCAGGGCCCAAATGCAGAAGCCAGAGGGAAGGCAGGTGGGGTCTCTGGGGCTGGGACAAGGGTGGGGGTGACCCATATTTGGGGTTGCTGGAGCAGACCTGTCATGGTATTCATTTTAAGAAACTACCACCACCAGCCCCTTAGCTGTGAACTTGGAGCCCCACTCTGCTGGGGGTCACCTCGTTCCCCCGGGAAGAGGCTGCCCTTGGGTGTGTTCCTGGGGAGCCTGGGTCCTCGGGACAAAACGGGGCAGGGCCTCGAGGGCCTTGCATTTTTTCTACTGCAAACTTAGCAAGATATGTATATGACTATGTATATGTATGTAAGATGTGTATATGTATAGCTATGTAATGCTCTATAGAGCCATGTAGATAGCAACTCACATGTGCGCACACGTGTGTGCGGTCTAGTTTAACCCCACGTGGCCAGGACACCCGGGTCATCTTGTATCCAGCAACCCGCCTTGGCCGGCAGGCTGGGCACTGCAGGCTCTGGGGGAGGTGTTCTCTCCAGTCCTCAGGGACGAGGACCCCCCCCCCAGGACTCCTCAGCAGGCCCCCTCCTTCCCCATCTCCCGTCTCAAATCCAGTCCCTGCCCAACCTTTCACCCCGTGGAAGCAGATGACTCCGGGCTGTGCCTCTCCTTTCCTGCAGGGCCTCAAGCACATCTCGCCACCTGTATTGCCCTCACTTTTCCCATCTGTCCGGTGAGGGACGGGTGAGAGGAACCTCTATGTATTGAGTCTGCTCTGTGCCAAGCGCTGGTCTAGCACTTTACATGCATTAACTCCTTCAATTTCACAAAGACCATGAGGTAGGTACTTTCATTCTCCCCATTTCACAGATGAGGAAACCCAGGTCTGGGTAATTTCCCCAGAGTCCTGTAACTAGGAGTGGCAGAGTTGCAACTGATCGGGGATTCAAATCCACGCCTTCCTGAGGCCAAAGCCTATGTTCCTTCCTTCAGAAAGCTGTGTTGCCAGGGGCTGAGTTCTGCGGTCCCACAGCATGGTGCAAAGGGAGGAGCCCAGATTTTGGAGGCAGGCAGAGCCGGCTCGAAATCCCAGCTCTGCCACTTCCTAACTATGTGACCTTGGGCCAGTTATTTAATTTTTCCAAGTCCTTTACCTCATTTGTAAAATGGGAATAATTATGGTACCACCCTCACAAGGACCTATGAGGACCAGATGAGAAATGTGTGTGAAATGGCCAGCCCTGCGCCTCACACACACCACAGCAGGTGCTCAACAAATCACATTTATTCTGCCCTCCTCATGTGCCCAGCCCATCACTCCAGTCAGCTGTGGGAGAGCCCCGCTTTGGCTGAGGGCTCCAGGACTTACAATCTCAGGACTCAGGAGGTGGGTGGGCCTCCCTAAGGGCCTGAGGAAGGGGTGTGGCCAGTGGTGGGCTTGAGTCAGGCCCTGAGAGAGGGGAAGCATTAGAGGAAGGGAGGGCAGTGGAGTTGCCTGTCGGGCAATTACTAAGCTGGATGCAGAAGCAGGAAGTTTAGGAAGAGGTCCACAGGCTGGAGAGCCAGGAAGAAGGCCTTGGATGGCAGCATAAGGGGGTTGGGCTTGAGTCTGAAGGCAATTGGGAGCCACAGCAGGTTTCAGAGCAAGCGCCAACGTGAAAGCAGCTCAAGTGCCTCTTGAGGCACGCTTGATTCCTCCTCCCCAAGTCGGGGAGTGTGGGGTATGAACCATGCTACAAGCTAGGATGTTTTGTCCTGGGGTGTGAGGCAGGTCCATTTCTCACAGATGGGCTGTAGAGAGTGGGAGACAGTAATAGAGGAGAGAAGCACGTAAGGGATCCTGGGCTCCTAGAGATAGAGACGAGAAGCCAGCCTGGTCCTGTTCATTCTGGGCTGGAAAAGTCCCTCTCGGGCTTTAGGAGTTCTCAGAACCAGAAAGATTTAAACAGCAACCTCAACCTAAGTTCTGCAGCTCCCCCTCCCCAAGGCAGGTAGCTCAGAGATGGCAGCAGGACTTGATCCAAACCCAGAGTCTAGTTCTGAAGGCAGCAGGGACGGTCGGGAGGGGACAGGAGTTGGGGTGGAAGGTCCAAGGATGTGAGGAGCCACCCCCCTTTGCCATCAGGGCCTGGCCTAACCACCCTCTTCTCTACACACACACATTTTGTAAAAGCTCTGACCCAGCCCAGCCCACTCAACAGAGACTGTGCTGCTCCCATCCCAAATCCCCCACAAGCAATTTTCAAATCTTCCACTTTTAAAACAGAAAACGGTAAATGTGCCGTATTGTATATTTTATTTAAATAAAAAAATTCCCGGAGATGTTGCCTTTTTTTAGGGGTCCGGGATTGGGGGTGGGGGTGAGGTTGATGGAGATACTGGAGGAGTGGCAGCTCTGGAGCCAGGCTGTGGTTGTGGGCCTGGAGCATGAGTGGGCACCTGTGTGCACAGAACTACACCCCAAGGTGTGCACAGGAGTGTGAGGCTATGGGGGGGTTCCCCCAGACCCAGCCCCCCAAACCAGTTCCCCACACTCTGTGCTATGGACACAGGTGTGTTTATGGGCTGGTGAGAGTCATTGAGGAGGATGGTGGGTGTGGGTGTGCCCTCTGCTAGTGGAAGGAGAAAAGGCAGGGGTGGGAGGGTGTGAGACCCTGACTTGGACCTTCCCCACCCTGGCTGCCAGGACTCCAAGGTCCCTGGGGCTCCTTGGCTCCATGGAGGAGAAGCAGGGTAGGAAGTGTCCACATTAACTCCAGCTGCTACTGAAGGAAGGGGGAGATAGCATTTTAGCCAGGTCACATCTGCCCTCAGAAGCTGGAGGGCAGCTAGGAGACAGAGGTGACCAGGCTGGGGGAGGGTGTCATGACCAGCCAGGGCAGCCGGTTGGCTTTCCAGTGTCACAGAGGATGGGGCACAGCCGCCGGAGTCCAGCTTGGATGGGGAACCTGAGAAACGACCCTACTCACTAGGAGGTGCAGAACTGACTCCTCACTGCGGTGGCCGTGAGGGGCGTGCTAGGCCTGGCCCCCCAGACCCAGCCCCCCAAACCTGGTCTCCAGACCCTCTGCAAAGCCCTCATATGGCCCCCTCCCCACCCCTGGCCGGGGAGGGCCCCTTTCCAAGGCCGTTGAACTTTCCCCAGAGGGGAGAGGCAGCCCGCGGCCACGGGCGCAGGAGACCGTCTGCGGAAAAGCGAAATCCTGGGGCTCCCGGTGGCGGCGCGGAAAGCGAAAGCGCTGTGGGAGCGCCGTGTCTCCGGAGGAGGGGAAAGTCCTTGCGAAAGGGCAGGGAACCCGTCCCCGCCGCAGTTCCCCATCACTGACTGTCGAGTGGATGCTTGTTTCCATGGTAACCAATCTGGGAGTCCCGTTGCTAAGGAGGCAGCTCAGCAGGCCCTGGCGTCCCCATGACAACTGCCCCCTGCGGCCCTGGCGGCGGTGCTTCCTGGGGACCTCGCAGGGAGGGCAGGGCAGGGATGCAGGCTCACACTTGGGACGGGGGCGGCCGCGCGTGGGGAGCCGGGCTGGCCCAGGCCGGTCTTTTTTTGGCAATGGGGAGGCTTCTGGGATAGACAGCGACTGTGATGAAGGGGGGTGGGGGCCGGGAGGGAGGGGGAGGTTAGCTGTGGTGCCCCAACCCTACCGAAAAGTGGTAGATCCCAGCCCATGGTGGCCGGGAGGAGACTTCCCCCACCCATCACCCCCGCCCACCACACCTAGAGCCCCCTACCGCCCAGGCTTGCACAGGACCTTCTCCACCACTCTCGGAGGTGCCGAACCAGTCACTATCTTCCTTGTTCCTCGACCCCCAAAAGGACACTCAGTAAGTACCTACTGTGTGCTAGGCAGTGGGCGCTTTCATGTTATTTCATCACAGCAACCCTATGAGGTAAGCATTAGCTGCACTTAAAGTGAGCCAAAGGGCAATAGGTTTACAGGGCACCCAGGCTCTGAGAAGGTTAGGGACTGGTCCCAGACCAGTTAGCTGGAATGCAATGGAGCTAGGGTGCACCCCCGCCCCCATCCTGGAGATGCAAAGCCTGTCTCTTCTTAGTACATCCAGGAAGGGCACAGGTGGTAGGAGGGCGGGGTGGTAGGAGCAGTCTGTCCTAGCAGCAGGCTATAAAGGGTGCATTGCCTGTAGAGGGAGTCCCTGGGTAGTATAAAACAGTTGATGATTATTAACGGACTTGGCTGCTAACCGAAAGGTTGGCAGTTTGAGTCCACACAGAGACACCTTAGAAGAAAGTCCTGGAGATCTACTTCTGAAAAATCAGCCATTGAAAACCCTATGGAGCTCAGTTCTACTCTTGACACACATGGGGTTGCCATCCCAATTCTGACAGGAACTGGTTGTCTGTAGAGAATTTAAAAACAGTAAAAATGACTAAATGTTTGTTTGCTTTCTCTTATTACCATGTACCAGCAATTCTGAACAATGTCAGTTTTCAAATACTCCCTCTCACCAGGGCGAACTGCCCTCCCCCTTTGAAAGACCACCACACCCCATGCGTCAGCCCCAGGGGCACCTGCTGTGCCCTGGCTGCCAGCACAGGGAAGGCCTGAAGGCACCCTTTCTGCCTGTGACTAAATCAGATGGGGATTTTTGAATGAAAATTCTGTAAAGATTCAAGAAAACCCCTCCCTCCACTCTGTCTCAGCGGCTGCTCCTTGCTCTTCTCAGCCAGACTTCTTGAGCATTGTCTGAACTCCTCGTCCTCACTCCCCTTCCTCAAATCGCCTTTTCCTCACTGCAGTCTAGCTCCGCCTCCCTCCCCTGGAATGGCTCTGGACCAGGTCCTCAGTGGCTTGTGCTGAGAAATCCCAGGCAGCTTCTCAGGCCTCATCTTACTGCCCTCTCTGCAGGATTTGGCTGGTTGACTGTATCCTCCTCAGTTTTCAGAAACCCCCTCTCTCTTTGTTGCTCCATCTCTCTGTTCAGCCTCCGCTTTAAGGGCTCCTCTTCCTCCTGAAAGATTGGTGCTCCTCTCTCTCCACATACGCTTCCTGGGAGTAACTTCACCCATGGTCATGGCGTCCCTGGCTTGGAGGCAGATGCCTCCCAGATGTGTCCCTGAATTTAGGCCCCAACATCCTCTGTGCTCCAGCCTGGGTAACTGGTGCTGCTGCTACATGGGCTTCTCATCCTTTTCTGACTGACCTCTTACTCTCTCTGGAGTTTGCAGCTTCCAGGACACTACAGAGCAGGTCCTCACCCCACCTTCCACCCTGACTTTGCTGTTTCATTATTTCTCCTAAGGGTGGAATATTTCATTCATACAAAAACAACAAAAACCAGTTACCGTCAAGTTGATTCTGACTCATGGAGAGACCCTGTGTATGCGGAATAGAACTGTTCCATAGGAGTTTCAAGGCTGTGACCTTCAGAAGCAGATCGCCAGGCCTTTTTTCTGAGGTGCCTCTGGGTGAGTTTGAACTGCCAGCCATTTGGCTAGTAGTTGAGCACTTAACCATTTGCGCCACTCAGGGAGTCCTTCATCCATACAGAAGATACATTACGTATATACAAACCAAAACCTGTTACCATTGAGTCGATTCCGACTCATAGTGACTCTACAGGACAGAGTAGAGCTGCACCATAGGTTTCCAAGGAGTGGCTGGTGGATATGAACTGCCGACCTTTTGGTTACAGCCTGAACTCTTAACCACTGTGCCACCAGGGCCCCCATTACATATATCTTATCATGTATATAAGATATAAAAAATAATAAAAACAAACAGCCATGTACTAGTTACTCTGTTTAAGAAATAGAACATAATGAATAACTTTGAAGGCATCAGTGCTGTTCCAAAGGAGACTCCGAGTGGTGCAAATGGTTAACACGCTTGGCTGCTAACTGAAAGGTTGGTGGTTCAGATCCACCCAGAGATGCCTTGGAAGAAAGACATTTTATTTCCAAAAAATCAGCCATTGAAAAGCCTATGGAGCACAGTTCTATGGGGTCACCATGAGTTAAATGGACTTGATGGCACCAACGTTCCACAACTGTATCCTTCTCTTTCCCTCCAAGGAAAACCACTAATCTGAGTTTTAATTTTATCATTCCCTTGCTTTTCATGATACTTCAACTACAGAAATAAATATCTCTAAACAATATATTTAGTAGGGTAGCAAAGGGAGAGAAAGGTGGTACTGAAAGTAGCTGCCTTGGGGAGGAGGATTTTATCAAAAATATTATTTAGGATTTCTGACGCATGGTGATAATAAAAAGCAGATAGACTTTTAGTCAGTTTTATTATTGTTCTAAATTTCTTTACAAATAATTCACTCCTATATTGCCTGCACCAAGGGTGGACCGATCCCCCTCCACCTTTGTACACCACTACATGTATTTGTGAATTTTTGAACTTTACATAAATAGTATCGTGCCAGAGGTATTCTTTAGTAATTTGCTTTTTGCATCCAATGTTGTATCTTTGCGATCGCATTGATACATGGAGCATAATTAATTCATTTTCACTGCTGTAGAGCATTCCAGTATGTGGTGGACCACCCCTTACGTATGCATTCTTCTGGAGGTGGACATGTTCTACCACTGCAGGTCTCACTATTACAAACTCTGCTGCTGTAAACATTCTTGTCATGGTTCGTGATAAAAACACGTAAGAGCTCTCTTTACAAGATAATGCCAAGCTGTTTTAAGTAGTTCTAACAATTTACACACCCACCTGCAGGGACTGATTGCCACATTTCCCATCTAATTTATTTATTTGTTTGTTTATCTATCTACCTATTCATTTTTTAAAGACAAGTGTATGATTAAAAAAAAAAATTGTGCTTTAGGTGAAAGTTTACAGAGCAAATCGGTTTCTCTTTCGATAGCGTCTGCATGAAGCGCTCCGTGCCGTTGGTTTCATTCCCCACAATGCGTCAGCACTCTCCCCTTTTCCGTCCTAGATCGCCCGTTTCCTTTCGTCCTGATTTTCTCCCCCGTCCTGCCTTCTCATCTTTGCTTTTGGGCAAATGTTGCCCTTTTGATCCCGTTTAATTGATTATTCTAAAGAGCATGCTCCTCTCGGGTGTTACTGTTTATTTTATGGACCTGTCTATGGTTTGGCTGAAAGGTGGTCTCCAGGAATGGCTCAGTTCCAGTTCAGAAGGGTGTCTTGGCTATTATTCTTAATATCCAAACACTAGAAACAGCCCAATTATCCAACTGGTGAATGAATAAACAATACATCCAGGGAAGGGAATGCTACTCAGCAATACACACAACAATACGGAAGAATCTCAAAAGCATTAGGCTAAAGGAAAGAAGTCAGACACAAAGGGCTATATACTTTGATTCCATTTATATGGAATTCTGGGAAAAACCAAAACTTTAGTGACAGAAAGCATATTGCCAGGCGTCAGAGACGGTAAGAAAGGACTGACTGCAAAGGGACATGCAGGAATGCTGGGGAGTGATGGAAATGTTTTATATCTTAATTGTTGAGAGGGTCATATGACCGTATACATTTTTCAAAACTTACTGAACTATATGCTTAAAATTGATTAATTTCCCTGTATATTCATTATACCTCAATAAAGAAGATAGATACAATTAGCAATAGCAACCAAAATACAAGGAACTAGGTGTAAATCCAATAAAGTGCACAAACTTTCATGAAGAAAATTGTAAAACTGTGTTGAAAGACTTGGCAGAGACCATTAGCGCCCAGCAAAGATTCCATGTGCTGTCCCAGATAGCTCAGCCTCTTCTGCAGTTAACGTGTAGTTTAGAGTCAGTCCCCTCTCCCAGCTATCTCTTCCCCTCTCATGGTGATCTTGGAGACCAGGAGTTCAAGTCGATATCAGTAAGAAGGGGGCTGCCTGTCCTGCATAGGACTTTATCTGAGTTAGAATAAATCTTTATTGTTTTAAACCATTGAAATGTTGGGCTTTGTCTGTTGGGGTAGCTAGTACTAATTACCCTGATTAATTAATATAAAAGACGAGGGCATTAGTGGTTCAGTGGTACAATTCTCACCATGTGTGAGACCCAAGTTCTATTCCCGGCCAATGTACCGCAAGTGCGGCCACCACCATCCGTCAGTGGTGGCTTGCAAGTTGCTATGATGCTAACCAGGTTTCAGTGGAGCTTCCAGACTAAGATGGACTAGGAAGAAAGGCTTGGTAATTTACTTCTGAAAATTAACTAACAAAAGCCCTACAGATCACAACAGCCCTATCCACAGATGACCACGGGGATGGCACAGGACTGAGCCGAATTTAGTTCCGTTGTGCATGGGGTCGCCATGAGGTGGAGGCCAACTCGAAGGCAGATAACAAGAACAACAAAATAAGGCATTAAGAAGACCCACAACAACAACAATATAAAGACATTAAAGAGGGCCCAAATATGGGGAAGTTCTATCATGGTCATCCATTGGACTATGAATTTTCTTAATAAGTTGATGTAATTTAAATCAAAAGCCCACAGAAGTCTTCATTCATCTTGACAAACTGAATCTAAAATGTATATGGTAGCACAGAGAGTCTAGAATGGCCAAGACACTCCTTAAGAAGACAAAGGTGGGCGGACTTGATCTACCAGGTATCAACAAATCTCATAAAGCTGTAGTAATTAAGGCAATGTACTGTTTGAAAGGGACTTGACAAATAAACTAATAGTACAAAATAAAGAGCTTCAACACAGATCCAGACATGATATATAAAGGAAGTGGCATTCCAAACTAGTAAGGCTCATTCAATAAACATTTGCCCAAAAGCAAAGATGAGAAGGCAGGAAGGGGTAGAAAATCGGGACGAAAGGAAATGGGAAAACTAGGACAGAAATGGGGAGAGTGCTGACACATTGTGGGGAATGAAACCAATGTCATGGAACACTTTATGTAGGAACTATTGAAAGGGAAACTAATTTGCTCTGTAAACTTTCACCTAAAGCACAACAAAAAATTTTAAAAATCATACACTTGTCTTTAAAAATAAATAAGTAGATAGATAGATAAACAAACAAACATATAAATAGATGGGAAATGTGTCTGGTATTCAGTCTCTGGTCCTTCTGCAACGAACAGACTTGGGCAGAGCATCCTGTGATTTTGATTTACATTCTTCTAATGATTAATGAGCATCTTTTCATGTACTTATTTGACATCCATATATCTTTTTTTTAATGATATAATTAAATGAAGTTTACATTTCAAGTTAGTCTCCCATACAGAATTTTATTTTTAACATACATTGTTATGAGACCCCAACCGCTCACCCCATTCTGCAACAGCACACTCCTCCCCTCCGCTCCTGATTCCCCATGAACGTTCAACCAACTCCTAACTCTCTCTGCCTTCCCCTCTCACCTCTGGACAGAAGCCGCCCCTTTGGTCTCCTTTATCTACTTGTCTAAGAGGCACATTCTTCAAGAGTATCACTTTACGTCCCACAGTCCAGTCCAATCCCTGTCTGAAGTGTTGGCCTCGGAAATTGTTTTAGTTCTGGGGTGATGGAGAGACCAGGGGCCATGCTTTCCGGGGCACCTCCAGTCTTAGTCAGACCATTAAGTCTGGTCTTCTTACTAGTATTTGAGTTCTGCATCCCTTCGTTCTACTGCTCCATCAGTGACCCTCGTTGTGTTCCCTGTCAGGTTGTTCATTGGTGGTAGCCGGGCACCATCTAGTTCTTCTGGTCTCAGGCTGATGAAGTCTCTGGTTTATGTGGCCCATTCTGTCTCTTGGGCCAATACTTTCCTTGTGTCTTTGGTGTTCTTACTTCTCCTTTACTCCAAGTGTTTGGGACCAATTGGACATCCATATATCTTTTTTGATGAAGTAACTATTCAGATCTTTTGCCCATTTTTATAATGTTTTGTTTGTTTCTTAAAGAAAAGAAGAACAATAGCCATTGTACACCTGAAAAATGTTGAATTGGCAAATGTTGTGTTATATATATTTTTACAATGATATAATAATAAGAATAAAGAATAGCCAAAGTTCTTATAAACATTCATGTTCAAGTCTTCAAGTGGACATAGGTTTCATTTATCTTGGTAAATAAATACCCAGGAACAGGATTACTCAGTCATATGGTAAGTGTATGTTTAATTTTATAAGAAATTACCGGATTATTTTCCAAAGTTGGAATACTGTTTTGCACTCCCACCAGCAATATATGAGAGTTGCAGTTGCTCCATGACCTTGGAAAACTTGATATTGTCAGTCTTTTTTTTTTTTTTTTAAATCTTAGCCATTCTGTTGTTGTCGTTAGCTGTCGGCCCCTGATTCATGACAACCCTATGAAATGCTGCCAGGTGCTGTGCCATCTCCATGATTCCCAAGATCGGTTGGGGATCAGACTGTTGTGATCCATTGGGTTTTCACTGGCTGCTTTTCAGAAGTAGATCACCAGGCCTTTCTTCCATTCTAGAGGAGGCATAATGGTAACTCCTGGTTTAATTTGCATTTCCATAATGATTGGGATGCTGAACATCTTTTCAAGTGTTTACTTGCCATCCATACATGTTCTTTGGTAAAATGACTGTTCAAATGTTTACTCATTTGTTTAACTGGATCATTTTTCTTATTATTTAATTATAAAATAATATACTCAGGATACCAGTCCTTTGTAAGACATATATTTTGCAAATATTTTCTCCTAATCTGTGGCTTGCCTTTTTATTTTTTCAACTATGTCTTTCAAAGAGTTGTTGTTGTTAGGTGCTGTTGAGTTAGCTCCAGCTCATAGTGACCTTATGTGTAACAGAATGATAACCATTTTAAATTTTGATGACTTCAAGTTATCAAATTTTTCTTTTATGATTTGTGCTTTTTCTGTTCTAAGAAATATTTACCTAACCCAAGATCACAAAGATTTTCTCCTATAATTTATCTTAGAAATTTTATAGTTTTTTTAAATTTAAGCGTATGATCTATTTTTAGTTCATTTTTGTATGGTGTGAGATAAAGGTTGAAGTTCATGTTTTATCCAATTGTTTCAGCATCATTTTTTAAAGACTATCCTTTCCACCTTTGCTAAAAAAAAAAAAAAATCCAACTGAATACATCTTTGATTTCTTTAAACATTGTATACATGGTTATTATATAATCTGTACCTGGTTGTTTAAACACCTGAAGTCTTTAGAGCTCTGAATTTGTTGAGCACATTTGGAGGCTAGTTTCCTAGGTTTGTGGCGATTTTTATTGTGTGCTCATATTTGGGAATCGGAAGCATCTGGGTTGAGGTGTTTTTCTCCGGAGAGGATTTATATTTGCTTTCATTAAATACCAGAGTACTACCAACATGGGTCCACTTTAATAAAATTTCCAGGTCTGCAATATCCCTGGTTATACTGCAGTTCCAATTTGAACCTCAGGCCTTCCCAAAAGCAGGCTTGTGGTTTACAATTTTGAAGGGAGATGATTATTATGACTTATTTTTTAAACTCAGCAGAGCCAGTCAGGCTCCCTTCTGGCTCCCTTTAGCGACCACCCTTTCATGAGAGTTACTCTTTCAGTGTTCTGGCTGTGTGCAGCAGTGGGTTTGGCCCCTTCGCTTCCTGGGGGCCAGGGCTGCCTTCTTTTCCCTCCCCCTACTTCAGTTCCTAGTATCAGCCTTTTCCCCAGGGAATCTCCAGCTTCCCAACTACTTACCACCTGGGTTCAGTTTTCTGGTACTCTGTTAGAGATATCTTTTACTTTCTTTTGAGCAAATCATTACAAAGTATTTCTGTTGTAATTTATCCAGCAACTGAACTTCACCCAATTCTCAGAATATCTGTCTCGTTCAACTTTTGCGGGAAGAAATTTTATTTCCTTCCTTTGGTGGAGTCTCCATCATTCTTCTCAGCAGCACTTCCTTTGTGACACCTCTGGTTTGGGCTGGAGGCTCCTTCCTTGCTTGACCAGGTCACATTGTTCAGATCTCTTAGCGCTTCTCACACTGAATGGTAATCTCTGTCTCTTCCCTGTCTGCGTCCTCCTCTAGACTGTGTCCACATCAACAACAGAGACTGTCTTGCTCATGTTTGCACCCTTGGCGCTTGGCACATTGTATGCCCTCAGGAGCATCTGTGGAACCAATGAGTGGTTCCCAGCCTCATGAGTGAGGAAGATCCTTTTCTGATTCCTTCTCTCTCACCACCTGCCCATACTGAGATCTCTTTGGCTTTAGTTCCACCCAGTTCCCCTTCTGTGCATTGGTCTGGAATGTTCAGCAGTTGGTTCTCCCGCCATCTCCTGGTTAACTTTGTTGATGGGAGCCTGACTCATCCTTCTGCCTTCAAAGAACAGATTCCAGTTCTTTCCTCTTTTAGAAAGCCATGAGCTGCCCAGAATTCTCAGTAAAGCCTTAGTGTTGAGCTTCTGGAAAACCCCCACTTTATTTTTAATTAACTCATTCACCAGCACCGACCCCTAGCTGTGGTACCTGCCAAATAAACCCAGATCAAGACTGGGCTCAGCGCGGCCCTCGCAGCATTCCAGGGATCCCAGGGAGGATGGTGCCAGCTGTCTCTCTCCATTGAAGGTCAGCCAGTCCAGACCCTTGAATTCTTCGTGTCCTCTGCACTGGTCGCAGCACCAAATCCAGCGAGAGGAGACTGAGCACAGTCCAAGAGGCCCCATTCAGATGGCTAAGATTTCCTCTCTTCAAGGTATACTGATGGCCATGTGAAGTGGGCAGCTTCTCCGCTCTGCAGTGGCCTCCTTCTCCCGCCAGAGAGATGGCCTCATAGAACGTCTAGACTCAGCTCAGCCTTACCTCCTCTGCGGAACCTTCCTGAGTATGTGCTCCCAGGAAGAAGTAGGGCTTTGTCAATTTCCTCCAGCACTGTGCTATGGAGTATTAGTTACAGGATTTCAAGTCTGTCTTCCTCACTGGGCAAGTTCATTTAAAGTACATTTAGTGATCACTTATGGTGTGCTAAGCACTGGGGAGGAGAGTCCAAAGAGAAACAAGCATGACTGCTTTCCTGAATTCACAGTGTGTTGGAAATGAAAGAAATATGAGTAGGAACTATCAGAGGACTGGATGGTTAGGCTGGGTCTTTAATAATTTGCCAGGCAGAGAAAGCTGATAGTGAGGGTAGGGGGTAGGGAGAAAATTCAGGCAAGACAGAACAGTACAGAGGCAAGAACTAGCAAGGCTTATTCAGTAAGGGCAAATCGCTCTCCATTGCTAGGGCCAACTTTGGGTGAAGGGGCTGAGTAAGTGGGAGATAAAATCAAAGAGGCGGACAGAGCCACACTGGGCTCTCTTCTGTAGGGCAGGTCAAGGGGGAGTTATTACCAATGTTGAGCAGGGGAGAGACATCAAATCTGAGTTAGGAAAATAGCTTCTAGTTGTGTGGAAGCTGGATTGCTGATGAGGTTGAGGCAAGAGGATCAATTAGGAATTTTCCTCACAGCTGACAAAGAGGAGCCAGTCTGGGGATACTGGGGAGGGAGAGCTGGCAGGATTTGCTGAGTGCTGTAGTGTTGAGGAAATTCTCCTTTGGGAGACCAGGTCCCCAGAAAGTAAACCCAGTAATGTGGGGCAGGAACCTAGCACATGCCTACAAGAAAGTGATCTGGGCTTTGCTCCAGGACACTGAGGTGGAGGGTGTGGAAATGTGAAATAACCACAACCCAGACATCAGCTGAGGTGAGTCAGACTCTTAATATATGGATACGGCTGACTTGTACCCACAGTTCTTGACCTGTGAAAGGTCTGGAGCCCTCTCCTCTGCTCCCTAGACTTCTGTGAATTCTCAAGTTTAGATTCTTTTGGTTACTTCTGGTCTGAGTTTCTGCTTCCAGTGAACTAATTCCACTTGGGGGTCACCCTCACAGTGCCAGACTCATGGTCTGTCCCCCATCCTGTTAATACAGGTGCTCCTTTGTTGGGGGAGGGGAGCAGAATAAAACCAATAGCTCAAGCAAAGACTTGTGCATAAGGCAGACTTTATATAAGGTTTGGGGAGTTGGAGGGGGGTTACATTACAGAAGTGCTGAGAGCAAATAACAATCACCTATCAGATGTTTTTAAGAAGTCCTTTGGAACACCTCAAGTCCAGCCATTTCCCCCTGGGGTACCTTCCCACATAGCCCCCTCATCCTCTCACCATCTTATTGGTTATACCTGCTGTCAGCATCCCCTCCAATGATTCTAAGAAATTCCAAGCTCTTCTTACTCTGTAGTGCAGCAAGAACTCCCTCTAACTCTGAGCTCAGCTCTGGGCCCATCTTTTCATTACCAAAACCTATCAAGTTCCTATGTTGAGTCAAAGGACACCTTGATATGAATGCCATCCACTCTCCTTTGACGGCAACTACAGTTTTAAATAGAACTTTCCCCCTCCCCACATTACATACTTTTAAAAGATTGTGAAATTCTAAAAGTATTCTTTTCCCTCAACAACTCTCACCCCTCCTCTCCCATCCCTTCCTTTGGCAGCTGGAAATACAAAGACCAGGTGTCTGCTGCCTGGGTCCCCCTTTGTGTGGACAGGGGTGGCCCCTTAGCTCCCTGCTTTTCCATCCCTGTCAATTAGATGGTTATTTACTGTTCTTTTCTCTCAGTGCCAAAGATGCCAGTTAGACCCAGAAGAAGGGCCTAGATACGGAAGAATGAATCAGCCAAGACATGGGTTAAAGATGGATTCCTGTGGACCTGAGATGTATCACAACTGGTTGAGCAAGGTGGCCCTCATGGGTTTCCACAAGTTGGAGACGCCTGTCTGATCTATCACTGATATTATCCATGGGATGGAAATTAGGCGACAATGTGAAGAGTCGAATATTTCAAGATGCTGAGATCTCACAAGACAGATGGGGACTTCCCGTGACAAACTCCTCTTGGGTTATGGGTGGAAGCTGCAGGGGCAAGCCAAGTTCTCCAGTCTCTCCTGATGACACACCCCCAGCCCTGGCAGGAAGGTGGCTGATACGGAAGGGGATGACAGACTGGGGAAGAGGGAGTTTCTCCTCTGTATAGAGCCTCATTCATTATCCCAGAACCAGTCCTTGCCCTAGATCCCAGCACCCAGCTGGCCATTGTGGCATCAGCATCATTTCATATTACTTTGCCGGGCAGGCAGGTCTTGGTTACCTTTCAGGTTTGCCCCGGGATGCCTAAGGGCCGCTGGCTGCTGGAAAAGAACCCTGGCACGAGAAACACTAGGACCTGTGAAGGACACTTCCAAGAGAGGGGTGGGTGTGATGGGTGTGTGTATGGGTCTTCCGCCTGGCTGCTCCAGGCTTTAAGTCCTCATGACTGCCCTCCCAGTGCAGGAGACAAGCATCAGAAACTGTCCCTGGCATTAGCACTCAGAGAGAAGAAATGATTATGTCCCCACTGGGACCACAATCCAGTGGAAAAAGACTCAGATAGGCCACTGTAAAATGTGCCAAGAGCTCCATCTAGGGATGCAGAGGACGGGGAGCACTAGTGGCTTTCTGGCTGTTAGAATGGGCTTAGCTGCTGGGGAAAAAGGTACCGTTTAGACTCAGTTTTCAAAGATGAGTTGAGCTTTGCAGGGAAGAGGGCGTTCCAGGCAGAAGAAACAGCATGTGCAAAGACAGAAAAGTGTTTCACGAGTAGTCTTACATGGCTAGAAAGCTGGGTGCACAAGGCAACAGTCTCGCCTTGGAGGCTGTGGCCGGGCGAGCAGCCTGTGAGCACTGGGGGCTCTGACTGCGTCCTGAGGCCAGTGGGACGTGGGTTTCAGCACAGCAGACGCACTGCAGGGGCAGAGGTGGCTGTCAGTCAGGGCTGTGCTCTGCACCCTGCCCGCACTCTGTGCACGGAGGGCAGGGCCTCTGCTGTCGTGCTCGTCACTGTTGCATGGGCTAGAATCTCATAAACTGAAAGAGAAGCTTATAGAGTGTGGTCAGAATGTTGCCAGCAGCCTGAGAAAGGCAATCTTCGTTACAGACACCTGCTCCAGGACCATGGACCTGTGAGGGGAGGAGACCCAGGCCCAGGCCCAGAGTGGCTGCTCAGCCTGTCTGCCAACAGAATGAGCTGCTGGTAGGACTCTGCCTTCACGCATTTCTGCTGGGGTCACTTAGCTCTTTGACGGTGCCACCTTTCCTTCTGCAGGCTGCTCAGTCCCCACAGGGCAGCAACAGTGGGGTGGGGACAGGGACAGGAGTTGTCTTCACGGCTGATGGACTACCAGACTACGCCCTGCAGCTTCCCTGCTCACTTGCCACGTCTCCCCCGGCCCCTCTTTGAACTCCTGGTGGTGTAGTCCGCAGGCAATGGTGAAGTCAGTTAGAGGCCAGGGGCCCAAAGGCCTCCAAGTCCTCTGAAGGAAAACAGAAAAAATGCTTTCACCAGACCAAAATTTGATCGGATTAAAAAAAGTGTATTGGATTTCCAATACTAAATAAAAACATGACATCATTTTTAAAAAGCCATAGAGTTTACAGCATCAGCTACAGAAAAGCCCGAACAAGTGTGTACAGAAACCAGTGCCCAGCAGCCCTCCAGGCCCCCCTCCAGCAGGCAACAAGGCAACAGACACATTTGTTCCAAATCCTCCTGAAGGAAGCTGCTGAGCAGCCACTCAACTAGGACATTACAAGACACACAATGGTTTAGTTTCCAAAATCACAGGAAAATGTTAAGAAAATGTATTAAATTGTGAAAAGGTGCAATACAGAAAAGCTTTCCTTTTTCTTAATTTAAAAAAAAAAAAACCCACCTTTGAACAGTTATTTAAAAATAGGTCCCTCCCCTCCCCACCCCACCCCAATTCTGTGGCAGTATCCAGGTACCAAGGCCCTGAGGTAACAGAGAATTATCAGGGTTCGTGGGAGGGCACACCTGAATACTGAGCATGTTTCTTTGGGCAAAGGTAAGAGTCTCTGGGGAGTGAGCCCTCCTGGTGTCCAGAGAGCCGAGTGCTCTTTCAGGATCAGCTCAGTGTGTGAGTGTTCCGGAATCCTGCCCGGCACAGCCCTCTGTGACCAGGAAGCGTGGAAGCAGGAGTTCCGGCACTGCACTATTCATTGCCCCCAAAATAATAAATATGAAGAGCTCATCTTCTAGAAATGCAAATGTGTGATAAAACCTAAAAAAGAGAGCTAACCGATGTACAAAGGAAGCAGCCCGCCAGCAGTGAGGGGGCCCTGTGAGGGCTCAGCGCCCTGTGGTGGGCTGCTTGGGAAGAGGTGCCCACTGGTGGTCTTAGCAGCTGGCTCCTTCTTGGCTGCAGAACCAAGGCCCTTATTTAGTTTACTGCCTTACACACTAAGGCCCTTTCCACTGTCTCCTGGGGATCTGCTGGGGAGTAGGGGTAGATGCCTGAGGGTCAGTCCTGTATTTGTTCACAATATAGTCTTAATATTAAAAAAGAAAAAAAACCAAAAAACCTTCAGCTCCTATCTTTTAAAGAAAAAGAACACAGGAACTATTTGCAAAGGAGTTCCATGAGTAATTCCTCAGGGCAGAAGGCTGTGTGTATGGTTGAGCCTCTCTGCAAACCTCAAAAACCATCTGCCACTTAGTCAGGGACTTCACTGAGCTGCTGGGGTGCAAGAGGGCTCTGCTGTCCCCTCCACCCCCCTCCACTGTCTCCTGCCACTTGAAGAACAATGATGGGAAAGACGTGGAGGAGCCATGTGGGTGCCACAGCCCCTGCCTTGCCTCATCCTCGCTAGAAGCTTTTTCTGAAGGGGCTCTGAAAGGTGCAAGTGAGAGCTGGATCAGCTGAGGGCAGGCACTAGAGAGAAGCAAGGAGTCATACGTGGGAAGTTCCTTCCTTAACCTCCAGCTTCCCCAAAGGGAACCAAAGATAGCAGCAGAGAAGGGTCTCCATCCTTCGCTCTCTGATCTCCCAGGAACTCCAAGCAGGGTCAGGTTCTTGCGCTATTCTGCATCACTCCTGTGAGTAGACATACAGCACCCGGGGCCTCAGCATGGACAGCCTTACCGGGATATGGCCAAAACATCAGGACAGCTAAATCTAGGAACCCACCTATTGCACAGGATTTTAAAACCAGATCCCAATGACACTCCAGCTGCAATGTAGTGACAATAGATACGGACATGCCAGGAAAGAACAATAAAGAAGATACTTCCGTTCTCTGCAGGCTTCTGGAAGAAAGTACAATGACCAAAACATTCACAGAACCTCAGCAGCCCCTCCATTTCCTGTCCCCACCCCCACCCCACCCCCACCCCAATACTGAAACTGCACAGAAAGCAACAAACAAGTCTTCCCAATGTTACATTTCATTCAAATAGATCCGTCATCTCACAGTGATGAGAGGAGAAAAGCCAGGCCTTTAATAATTATAATAAAAAAATAATAAAAAAGCTTACAAACAGCAATGCAACATTTCCTCCCCCTAACGTGATGGATTAACAGCTGGCAGAGGATGCAAGGACTTAGAATTAAAAATCAAAACAAAAATAAAACAACAAGCCAACCCTTGGAACAACCCACACTGTCAATAACTTTCCATACATAACTGAAACAAGTAGTCAACTGTCAACCACTTGTGGAGAACACCACGGACTTCCTTGCTTTGTGATAGTGTTTTTTTTTTTTTTTAAAGGTAAAATAAAACAGGACACAAATAGAGTTGAACGTAAACGCCAATGTCTGCTCTCCATAAAGGCGATGCAGTCGTCACACGAAGACGCAGCCTGACCACAAAGTGAAATGTAGGTTGCACGTCTTGTCTCTTCCCTGGACACAGAATTTTGGCCCATGGTGCCCAGTCCTGCAGGGTCTCAGCAGGCAAAGAGAAGCTGCCCCGACACAGGCTTCTTCCAGGCTGACCAGGAGAAGACAGGTGGCCATGCCTGGAACCAGCACCACCGGAAGTGCCGGCTCGTCTGCTCGCTCGCTCACTCTGTGTTCTCAAGTGCTGTCCTCTCGTACTCTGTACAATTCCTTGCTTTTCAAGGCTAAGTCCCAAGACTTCTAGACTCAGGCTTGGAGTCATGTCCTGGTGAGGGTCGTCATGCTGTCGTGATGGCGTTTAGGTCCTTCATTAGTCCTTCCAGGTGGGCCATCTCTTTGGTCAGCTCATCTGGTTCATAGCTCTATGGAAAAGAGAACACTGTTACTGGAACAGCATGAGAGGCCATCCAGGAAGGAGACCCCAGAGAGAGAGGGCAAAGCAGCAACTGGTCAGTGTTCCAAGAATGGCCCTCTGAAACCCAGGCTGGTCCAGAAGTCAGACAGCAGGATGTGCCCAAGGTCACTAAAATCCCGAGCAAGCAATTACTCATTTCTTCACATTGCAAAATGCCTTCCCCTAACACACATTCCCCCAGGTCACAGTGACCTGTGACCTTGCCCCTGCTAGGTCTCTGCCACAGTCAACACTGTTGGTATACCCCCTGGATCCCTAGCATCCCCCACTGGGTCAGGTGCCTGGACACACAGAGGCAGAACGTATTCGTAAGAGTCTGAGAGTGAAAGTTCAAGGGTGAGCCCCCGCTGAGATTTTTGTTCTGGTAGCAACCACTCAGGTGCCTTCCCCTCAGACAAGACCGTGAAGCAGGACTGAAGGGCGGAGGAACCAGAGGATGGCTCAATCCAAGAAAAGAGGACCAGATAGAAGGGAGAGAACTGAAAGGAAGGCAGCTGGAAGTGGGAGAAAAAATCACTAGCTGTGCTGGTGTGGTAAGGGAATCCAAGGCACACTGGAGCGGGTATGAGAGAAAGCAGACCAAACCCGAAGCACAGCTTCTGGCTCAGAGGAGATGCTCCACACACGCATGGGGAATGAGTGAGTGAACCCTGGCTCAGAGGAGATGCTCCACACACGCATGGGGAATGAATGCATGAATCCTGGCTCAGAGGAGACGCTCAACACATGCATGGGGAATGAGTGAGTGAGCCCACTTCACACTTCTAGGTGGTGAGTCCTGGGCCTGCTCGAGGAGCAGCTGTGGCACTCACTCCCAGACACCTGGCTGGGCTGACGGCCCCGTGGACTTACACTCTCAGAGTCTTCCAGCATCCTTGTGGTCTCCTGCACTTCAGGGGCACTGGGAACAACCACTGGCATTGGAGGCCGGCTCCTTCCTAAAGTCCCAATGGAAGCTGTCTTCACCGCGTGAACGTGATGGTTCAGAGCTGAGGAGGAAAGGGCACCGTCAGGTGTGTGGGCGAGCCGGCCCCACCCAGACCTGACAAACCACCTGGGGTCCAAGTGCCGCTCTGGGTCAGGAGCCTGCCCAGACCCAGTGCCCAGATCCTGATCCTCAAAAGGCACTGGAACAGGACAAAAGGAGGAAGACAGCAGAGCATTCAAGAGGCCAGAGAAAATATTCCACTTGGCTTTAGAAAGCTAATATCCTAGTCCAGGGGTTCTCAAAGTGTGGTGGTCCACGGACCCCCTTTCAGAATGTCCACCAGGTCAGAACTCTATTCATAATACTACTAAGATATCATCTGCCCTCTTCACCGCACTGGCATTTGCACTGACGGTACAAACACAACAGTGGTTAAAAAAAAAAAAAGAAAAAAAGCATGGACCAAGGCAGAGGTACCGGACTCTACTATAAAGCCACTCACTGACAAGCAGGTAAAAAAAAAAAGAAAGCCAGTTTCATTTAAGATCATTCCTAATGAAGCAATAAAATGGATTTATTAAATCTCAACCCTTGAGTCCGCATCTTTCAAATATGCCACGTGAGGAGATGGAAAGTATGCACAAGGTACTTCCGGAATGCCAAAGTGCAAGGGCTGCTAGAGAGAGAGGCATGTGTGGTAGTGTGAACTGTTAGGTGAACCGTGGCTTTTGTCATGGAACCCCATTGTTACTTCAAATAAAGACTGACAAACAGGTTATTAGACTTGAGCATTTGGCAGACATTTTCTAGAAAATGAATGAAGTCTGTCACTTCAAGGAAAACAATGGACAGAATTTATTGCCACTGATAAAGTTTTCAAGAGAAAATCAGAATTTTGAAATACTTGTAACTGCCACCATGAGCTTGATGGCTTTCCAATAAAGGCTTTGGTGATATTAATGAATGTGTTTTTAGATACTGTATAATGAAATGTGTCAATATTTGGAGGATCTGTATAACTTACTGAACTAATATTTTCCAAATGACTAATGTGTGATGTTTCCAAATCATGTATTCAAAGTGCAAGACAAAATAGTGGATTTTAATGGAACAGACTGTGAATAGTTTGTTGATATGGTTTCAGATTCCATAATACAACCAATCTCTAAGAAGCTACCACCTGTTTTGAGTTTTGCTGTGGTATCAAAAAAGAATATCCACCATTGTCACTCTTCTCACTACATTTTTGTTTTGAAAAATATATAGTAAAACTTGAAAGCTGGAACCCGTGTAAGGTGGAAACCTGTCAGAGAAGGAAAACTCAAATGTTTTTCCGCTAAATAGAGAGCAATAGAAAAGTAGCACCCTGTCAAAGGTGGAAAACTTGTGGGACCCAGAAAAATAAGGCAGTCCATCGAGTTCTGGCTCTCACAGTTTTCACTGCAGTTATTTTCATAAAAATACGCTATTTATGTTAATATATAATAGGTTTATTACTATTCTTAAATGAATTAATAAAATATTTTAAAAATTTCTAAGTTTTGATTTCTAATATAGAAATACTGGTAGATATAAACCATGTAAAGAAAAGCTCTTTAGTGTCCTCAACAGCTTTTAAGACTATCAAGGGGTCCTGAGACCAAAAAGTTTGAGAACCACTGACCTACTCTGCAATAAGCAACCCGAACAGATTCTAATATGGAAGAGTAGGAGGAAAAGCATGCCTTTGCGGGCACCGACACCACTTCGCTGAGCCGTGTGAACTGGGGCAAGTTACATCCCTCTGTAGGGTCATTTCTCTATCCGAAGGTTCCTTCTCGTTTCACCATCCTATGAGTCCAAGTTTTGGCCTTCCTCACCCTCTCTGGCAGTCTTATGGAGTGAGGTGATTCCAGGAGGCTGGGCAGACTAGATCTCTTGCCTATAACCATGCTACTGGATTTTACCACCAAGGTTTCTGCATGTAAAACAATTCAGAAGGTCAGCCCTTGTTTTCCAACACATTGTTTTCTGGTCCATATGCATTCCCAAAGGAGAGGAGCGCACATCCTCCCTGAGTGGGGCACTGATATGCTACTCTAACTGCTGGGATACACTTGGAAGGTATGTGCTGTGTAATTTGTCAAAGAGCTGACTTTTGCCCCATGCCTGAGCCAGAGGGTCCCTCTTCCAGTGCTGCTGCCCTCACCTTGCTGGGACAGCAATGGTGTGCTTGGTAAAGCAGGATCGTAGGTGGGAGGTCCCGGGGGCGGGATTGCTGGCACAGCAAAGCTCTTCAGTGGGTGGGAAGGGCGAACATGGGCTGTAGGAAGACTCTGGCCTGAATCTTCCTCTTGAGAGCTGGCCAAATAAGAGGAGCTGGTAGCACCTTCGGGATCCTGGTGATCAGTACAGCATGTCTGAGATGAGGAGGCTGGCATGGTGTCAGTGCTGGGGGTATTTCGAACGGATTCTACAGCAGAAAAGTCTAAATGTTAGCATTTCTTTTACCATAAAACACATGCAAAGCCCAGGGTTCTGGCTACTTCTGTAATGAAGCCCCCTAAACCAGCTCAATCAGTAATCAGTGCTAGTCCAAGAGAACACGGATTAGCATCACTGCCAAGGCTAAGAATGGACTAATCCAAGAGGCGCAAACCATCCTGTCGTCGACCAGCTGTTCCAATCTTTTCACCCACACAACCAAGTGGTTATAATTTTACAAGTTTAAAGTCCTCCTCAACGTCCACTAGGGAGCACATGTAAAGGTTTCTGGGACTACTGTTTATTAAGATACAGCAAGTATAAATGATTATTAAAATTTCCATTCACTGATTAATAGTCTTAGGAGACTGACCTTTCAAAGACAACCATGACTAGTCACCAAGCCTGGCTAGATACCTGACAAGTGCCAGCTCTGCCCGTGAGGCCTGGAGGTTACTGCAGAAAGGTCAATGCCACAGGCTCTGCACGCCCTCTGGGGACTGTGGACAACCTCACCAGAGCAACAGCCGCAGAGACAAGGCGAGACCTGGACAACCAAATAGTCCAGACGTCTGGAAACAGTCATATGAAGGCCATTTCGGTCCAGAGAAACAAATAGGGGTAGATTAGCCTGGGGAAGGGGAAGACTCAGAAGAACATGATTGTCTCAAAATATGTGATGAGGGAGCAGAGTTGTTCTTGAGGTGGGGTAGAAAAAGCACTGGCTTTGGAGTCAGCTAGACCTGGACTCTAATCTCAGCATACTAGTTGGGTAAATTTAGCAGCCACTGAATTTCTCTTAGTTTCTTCATCTGTAAAACAGGGAGAATAGCACATAATTCACTGAGAAATAAATGAGAATATGGATGAAAAGTGCTGAACACAGTAGTTAAATAACTGATACAGTTCTGTTCTTTTTAAAGTTCTGAATGCTTTCTCTAAACCAGGCACTATGCTAAGAGCTTTACATGTATTATCTCATTTGATCCTCATAGCTCAGAAGGCCACTAAAACTAGTGCGGCAGGAATCTGGATCCCTATACTCAGACCCAAGCTCGCGTTGTTAACCACCAAATACTATACTGCCATTTCCTGCCCAGTACTCACTCACCCCCTGACCCTGAAGGGGTGGAAGAGCACCGGAAGAGCACAGAGGCCCAGTGAGACCATATAAGGAAGTCCTTTCAAACAGCATGAGCTGTGCAGACCACCATTCCCACCCCTGAGAGAGGCAGCAAGGACACCATCTAGGGGCAAGAGGCGACCTGACGTCCTCCTCTGGCTCCTAAAGTTCTCAACCCTTTAAATAGCAGTGCATGAGCAGCGTGCAGAAATCCAATGCATTGCCCTGCCTCTGTTTTTGAGGTACGTTTTATACCAGGACTTTATCAATGACTCTGCTCCCGTGGGCTCTGAAGAGACAGACTACGCCAGTCATGAGTGCTGCCTCCTCCACTTCAGGTCTTGAGTCCCAGGGATGAAAGGCTCACGCACCCTCCCCAAGTGCCCAAAGCCTGGCTCTGTGACAACCCTAGGTCACTTCACACCCTCTAAAGGGTACACTGAGGGTAACGTCTTATTCTTCCTGGAGCCAGCATCGTCACAGCTGGGGAGCTACTGGTCCCAAATCTGTGGGATCCCAGGCCAGGTGGAAGCTGGTTAGGGAGGGTAGCAGGGAGTGGAGGGAGAAAAGTGGGCTCAAGTTCTGACCACGTCACACAGGCCCATCTTGGCTGCTTCACTGCCTTTAACTTGATGTATACAGCTTCTGAGGGCCAAAGAGATGCTGTGAAGGGTGAAAAACGCGGCTGTCTACGTGAGTACAGCCCTGACCAGGGTCACCTTAAGGGCACCAGTCCACTGTATTCTCTGTGAAAGATGCTCCCTGGAGTTGCACAACATCCATGGCTTACTAGGAAAACTATGCTATAGCTAAAATTTCTGTTTTGGCGAGGGGCCTACTTCCTGACCTACTTACCTCCCAAAGTTACTTCAACCCCAGAAAAGTTCATACTGGCTAAGTGCATGGGAAGTAGAAAGTGCTCTTCCCATGTCAAGCGGTGGTGACACAGTTAAGTGCCCCAGTAAGTGCTCTTGAGCAGGGACTGCTCTGGCCAAGTTCTAGTCATGCCTGGTCCATACACACAGGCCTGTGGCAACACCTTGGGCTCTAGAGACACAAGGGCTTGGGAAAACTTAATAGTATGAGGACTTGGATCATTTCTAGATGCTTCCTCTACATTTCAAATCACTCTTCAGTGAATCTATCACTTTAGTTTTACTCTTCTTTTATCCTCTGTGGTCACTAAAGCAAGGAACCCTTTAATAATGCGAATCAATTACATTTAGTAATGGAAGTCATCACTGTTTTTCCTCTCCTCACTTCCTGCCTAGGCCCATACAGAATGGAACTTTTACCAAACTAGACTCCTTTGAGGAGGGCAGGGCAGGAGCTGCCATTCTCCTCTCCACTACCACCCCTCCCTTCCTATCGAGGAGAAAGGAGGAGGGGCTAATCTGACAGGGAAGGGACGCCATCCACCAAGGCAGGCCCACATCTTAGTGGGTGGGACTCCTCTGCTTTACAAATGGAGAAACAGGCTCAAAATCTGATTTCTAAGATCAGGTCTGGAGGGCTGCTTCCCGGTCCTCTGTTCTTTTGAGACTAGGTTTGTGAAGCAGACTCTATGTAGCTGCCTGGAATAACTGTAGATCCTCAAGACTGTCTTTCCCTAAAAGCAGGTCCTCAAACCTGATTTGGAGGAAAAGAGCAGGAAGGTCGATTGTTAGACACAGTAGATAACTTTGGGGGTTATTAAAACCAAAACCCAAACCTGTCGCTGTTGAGTCAATTCTGACTCATAGCAACCCTACAGGACAGAGTAGAACTGCCTCATAGCGTTTCTGAGTGAGCAGCAGCTGGTAGATTCGAACCGCCAACCTTTTGGTTAGCAGCTGAACGCTTAACCACGGGTGCCACCAGGGCTCCTTGGGAGTTATCAGACATCCCTTAATAAGCTCTGATCTCCATCTGGTGTTTTGGGTGTATTTATGATTTATCAAAACTTACAGGAGAGGAGAATGCTATGTTTACTGGCAACCCAAACTTCCAGCACAAAGTATGGGGGATAGTTTAAAATGGAACTCACTTGCAGTTCTCTTATTTCCCAACACCACCAAAACTTAGTTCTACTAGTAACATTATAACAACTATTAATAGGCAGGTGTCAAATGATGAAAAAATAGTATTTTGTACATATGACAAGTTACTAGAGTTGAACTTTAAAACTGAGGGAACAGAAATTAACTTTTAATTGAGAAGTAACAATAATATTTATTTCATTGACTGTCCCCTCCCCTTTACTATTTTCTAAACTGCTTTGATGGTGTTCTCTAAATGTTTCCCAAACCGGGACATGTTTGTTTGGCAATGTCACTGCATCTTTCTTTAAATATACTGGATTATTATGCTAATTTCCTATTTGTTTTTAGAGGTGATCTATGCATCCCTTCCTAATTTTAACACACTCTGTTAGACAAGCTGAGGTTTACAATGCTCAAGCTGAACGTGGCTGCTGGGTCAGAGGCTCCCCAACCCCGTCCCAAATGCCCCTCGGAGGGCGTTTTTACTTTGGTCCCACGGCAGAAGTGATTTTCACCTTACTGACCCTGCTAGCATTATGGTCAGTGTGAGGCAAATGCAACCTCTGGTGTCTGAAACTCACCCAGAATGAATTTTCCTCTCAGATTGGAGGATTAAAATAATAAAGAAGCCGGAGAAAAATAATGACTGAATTAAGATGTAAGTTTACAGCACAGGAGATGGGAATGTGAGTTGAGTTATTACTGCTTTTTCTAAAATACCACCTTGCACCGAGCATGTGGACTTATGGTGAAAAACAGGGTGAATTTTACAGAAACAAATTTGAGTCAGTAACAGAAATGTTATAGTAAATAAGTAACACCGAGACAAATTCCAAATCCTTCTAAGTTGGGCAAGCCCGTCCGCATTTCAGCTTGCCAACTCTTTCAGAAGGCCTTCCATCTGGGCTTGATCCTCATCTCTCACCTGTGGAATTGGCCCTGTCTGAAAGGGACATGGATGTGCCAATGGGCCAGGGGCTGCCCGGGTGGTAGAGATGACTGCGAGCTGGAGAAGCGAGGCTGCTGGAGTGGAAATGATGGTGAGGGTTATCGAGGGAATGGATGGGATGGGCACTAATCACAGCTGTGAATGAACACAAGACAGAGAAATGCTTAACGTGCTTGCACAGACACACACGAATCACAATTTAATAGCATCATCACCCCTTCCCACCTCCCATGCAATCCAACCCCTGCCTTGGCTTTCTGGTGGCAGCTAGCTGGATTTGGACAATTAGCCATGAATTTTACATCTTTTTTTTTTTTTTTAAAGCAACACATTCCTATGCATTGCATATGTGTATATATCTATCAATCGGACATATATATGTGTGTACCCCTGTAAGGTACTTTTGTAAGTGTGCTATGCTAATTATTACAGCAACATGTAAAAAAATTTGGCATAGCAGTGCTTACAAGAATGCCTCGCAGCAGGAGGGAATGTTTGACAAACAAACATAGAAGGTGAGCGTTATCTGAATAAAAATACAGTATTTTCAAAAAAATCCAAGGAATATATACTAAAATGTGAACAGTGATTATTTTTTGGGGAAGAGTGGTCAGGATTAAAAAATGTTTTCCTTTTGGCTTATCTATATTTTTCAATTGGTCTACAATAAACATGGATTACATGAGCTATTAAAATATCTATTTGAAAATATCCCGAAATATTAATTCATAAGCAAACAAATGATGGCTTTGGCTTCTATTATATTTTTCCCTATAAAAGGATTGAAGTCCCTTCTCTTTTGAGCATATTTTCAATTCATTCTGCCCTTTCTTAATTGCTGAATGAGGCATGCAATAGGTATTCTGGCTGAGTCAATGAGTGGCTGTTTAAACCATTTTCAGATCTTAAAAGGAATATAAATACAACTGAACTCTGATGGCCCTGTCTGGCACTAAAAGCATGAACCACAGGTCTGTGGCACCATCTCTGACTGCTTCCAGTCTGGTGGCTCAGTCATACCCACCAGAATCCAAATTTCGACACAGAGATTCCACATACAACTTTATCATTAAGACAAAGCCCCTCTATAATCAGGCTTCAATATCTATCTCAGAAATGAAAAGAAAAAAACAATCAGAAACCCAAATTTTGGGAATAAACTTTTCTCACTCACTCCCCTTAGAGAAATTGCAGAAAACAGAATATTTAAGGTCAAGTTAACCAGCTCTAAACCCCCAAAATAGACAAACAGGCAATGTTGATTAGGAACACAGGCAATTTTTTTTTTCTCTAAGCGAGGGCTTGATAAACTTTGTGATTAAACTTAATTAGCCCTCTGGGAGCCTATTAAAATGTTCACTGTCACCAGTTTCTCCTTAGATCTTTACGGGACCACTCGATATTACTCTGGTAAAGAGGGATCCCAGCCAATGAACTGGGTGCCCTTATTCTTCAACCATCTCCTGTTCTGGCCATGTGTGAGCAAGCAGATGGCACAACCAACCTGGCACGTTGAAGCATCCCCTGCCCCTCCCTCCTCAAGGCCTGAGGAACGAAACATGGGCTTCTCTTGTTTTTCTCTCAGAGATCAGAAGCCTCAGGCGTCCATTGGAATAAAACACAAAACCTAGAATTACTGGCTGAGGAGGGCTCTCAGGGCATTTTGGGGGTTGGCTTCTCTAGGGGGTGAGGGGAGGTTTTCAGAAGTAAGGTGCTTTAGAATCTGTGTCTTCCAGAATTGAGGCTGGGGTGAAGATCGGTCTCCTGATTTTTACCTGGAAGGTGCAGTCTGAAAGGGTTCTAAGTATGGGGGACTCTCACAAAGAAACACAACACGGCTGTTGGACTGAACCTCACCTCAACACCAGCAAGCCCTCTCTAGCACTGCACAGCCACTAGCGATGGGGGGTGGGGGTGGGGGCTGGGGGGGGTGGATGACCTCAGTGCCTCCCAGGACCCGAAGCTCAGGGAAGCCCAGCTTGTGAAAGAGGACTGTAGGCACAAGGGGGAAAGGATATCTCAAAACCCAAAGATCACAAGTACAGTATCTGGTTACCTGCTTTCAGATTCTTGAACTAAAAAATTCTACTCCCACTCAATTTTTGAGGCACAAATTAAATGATGTTAATGTTATATATTGATACACATTCCTTCTCTAGCACCACAAAAAATAAAAAAGGAATGCTATCAACTGGTACAAAATATCTTTTTTCCTTAACACTTCTAAAAGTAACACCTCTAGGAATAGGGACAGTCAGATTTTACAAGTTTTAAAAATGAGCCAGTTCGGGAGGAACTAAAGTCTTATATGAAACAGTCAGGCTGCCATCTTCTTATAAATCAAAAGCAAAAGGAATGAATTAATTTACTCTTTTCAGGTACTGTGTCTTTACATCTAGGGTACTCCATCCAGGCACCTCTTATGAAAAGGAAATCACTCTTTCTCCCTGCATGTTTCCAAATACAGGCACGCTTTCCGGTACAGGCCCCAAGTATAAACTACTGCGTGCAGAAACTACCTATTCATGAGTAGGCCCTAACTGTTTAAATGCTGGTTTTTACAATCTAGTGTCTTACATGTCTGTACCTGGGTAGTGTGAATGAGCATGTGTGTGTGTGCGGACATCTGCACACCTGGGGGGTACCACCAGAGCCTGAGTGTGAGGAACCTTTCCAAGTGTAGTATGCCATTACATCCCTTTGTGTGTGGGATGCCCATGATTGTTTAAATCACTGTCATTTGTTGACAGAGAGCTGGCTGGGAGTTTGGAAATGGGATGTTGATTAAGCAATCAGTAGAAAATTCAGAGACTCATTCAGGTTAAACTGAGGTGATCTAGTGGACACTTTCAGGATTTGAATCTAGGGATGTTATAGTGCCAAGGCTTACTGGCCTATTGCTCAGCTTACGGCAAATACCTCAAAGTCAGGAAACAGCTTTTTAAACTTCCTATTGGAAGGCAGGCTGTCCAGTGATCAAACAAGGCTCTTTCCCACTCTAGAATGGTACAGGGGACCCCCAACTGGAAGCCCCACTGAGAAAGCCTTCTCTACCTTGAAAACAGAGGCAAGGGAAGGGACAAAGACATTTGAAAACAAAGAACTGGTTTGTCCCATTGCTTTTTAGTTTTTAATCACGATGTTTAACTTAGTTTGAACTTAAAATATTAATGCTGAATATGTGTCAGGAAGCCTACAGAATACTTGTGACACCAAGCTGTCCCCAAGCCTGGCCTAGAGGGCTGCCTCCCATCTCTCCCTTAGAGATGCTATGCATTGCCCTATTCCTGGGAGACTGGGGCAGTCGTCTTTTTAGCTTATTCACCCTAAAATTAAAGATGCTAATCTCAACGATAATGGGTATTACAAAACATGGCAAATGTTTGCTACTTCTGTCCTCAAAGCTTTTGTAAATTTCTTTTGTGTTAGGATCATATGAATTTCAAGAGATCATTCATAGTTGTTCCCCAATGTGACTGGGTAGAACTTACGCTGGGGTGGTTGAGAGTCAAAAGGCATCATCATTTTTGGTCTCATTCCTCGTCTTCCAGCCAGTGTAGACATGCTGTCCTCTGATTCATGCCCTGGACATCAAAGACGGAGATTAGTTACAGACGTATGCCCTAGGCCTCAGTAGTAAAACATTCCTAGTGGGGGATTCAGGACTCACAACCAATATGATAATGGGGACAAGGCACATCTGCAGAAAGTGAAATAAAGAGGAAACAATCATTAGAACATTACAGGGGTCTCTGCTGAGAATCAATGCAGATGACACACTGCTGCCTACCATGCTAGGAGGGGATGTCTGTGAGTAAGAGCATCCAGACCAAGAACACTGTGAACACCACAATGTTAGCTGGATTCCAGTAAGGGAGATGGAATGAATAACACAGCCGCGGGCTAGGCTGCCTCAAACACTCAAATATCAAGTTGGTGAAGCCTGCTGAGAGAACTAAAAGATTGTCTCTGATGCATACAGAAGCCCCCTTGCTCCACAACAAGCTAACAGTTCTTCATCAAATGTTGACCAAATCATACCACACACATCTTTAAACCTAGCCTTATGTAGGAATCTCCAAATTAAGGCAACCTTAGAAAATGGAAAATGATTTTTAAATGAAAATAGTCTGCCAACATTTGGGAAAAAACCCTGCACTTAAAATGGTACCTCTGTATGAATTCCGCCTTTGATGAATATTGCTGTCCATGGAATTGTCAACTGGTGTGATATCTTGAGAGTTGCGAGGGATTGGAGTATCCGTCATGATCGGGTTTGGGTCTGGAGACTTATCGATGGGTTTCAGCTCCAGTCTCTCATGATGGATCCAGAGGTCTGGAGGGTTGACATCTTTGGAGTTTCCTTTGTACTTGTGGGAGCCATTCACTGATTTGCATGCAGCTCGTTTCCTAGGGGAAACGAGGATAGATGTATGTGTGTGTGTGTGTGCGTGTGTATGTGTGTTTTAAGTAACTTACAAACATATCTGTCAAAAGGCTTGAAGGATTAAAACTGCCCTTCTGAGAGAAGTTACGAGGAAAGGCAGAAACTTCAAAAAAAAAAAAAAAAACAGAAGTAAGAAGTTTACTTCTGGGAATAGCAAAAGCATCTCTACTTCATCCACACATATTTCGAGATATATAAAAGGTATATTTTAATATTGCCTTGTGACTATTTTTTTGAGTTATCAAGAGAAGACTGAGATAGCATTTTTATCAAATAATCTCTAAAGCAGAAAGTTCTTTCACAAGCTTCCAAGCAATAGAGAAAAGATAAAATTAACTAGGAATTTAAAAATGAAACAGAGGGTAGAGTCTATGGCTTACAAAGGAGGAAGGGAACATTATTTTAGGTAAGCCAAACTGGGACTACCAACTGGACAGTCATAAATGGGGATGATGGCATATACTTCTCTGTGCCCTACTTTCTATCTTCACTCACTCACCCACCCATTCAATAAGCATTTATTAAGTACCTACTATATGTCAGATCCTATGCTAGATGCTGGGCCCTTGTAGCACTTCTGGTCAAGTGAGGAGGAAAGATATCGAACGGTTATTTAAAAATGCTCTGAGCTTCAAGAAGTGCCAAGTGTTACAGTAACCCCTTAATTGCTGGATCTAAGGTGGGCAGGAAAAACCTGGAGGAAGAAGTAACACTTAAGCTAAGACCTAAAAGGACAGAAAGTGCATTCTAGGTGGCACAGTCAGCTTGTGTCAAGGTCCTGAAGCAGAGGGTGACAGCCCGGCACATGAGAAGGATTGTAAGCTGCGCTGAGTGGGGGCACATAGTGAACCATGGGGAGAGAGATACACAATGATGCTAGAGAGGGTCAGGGACCAGATCATAAAGGGCTTTTAGAGACATGCCAAGAGGGTGAACTTCCATTTACGGGTAATAAAAACCCATTAAATGGCTTTAAGCAGGAAAGTAAGATCAATTTTGAGTTAAAAATTTACACCAGCTGTGGATTTGCTGGGTAGGGGACAGAACAAGAGACCAGTTAGGATGCTACTGCACTAATCTCAGCAGTCACTGATGGTGGCCTGAACAGTAGGAATGAAGGAAAAGAAGCAGAATTGAAAGCTATTTAGGAGGCAGAAATGGTAGGACTTGGTGAGTAAATGGATGTATGGCTGGGGAGGGGGTGGAAGAGTGAGAGAAGTAAAGGATGATATCAAGGTTTCTAGCTTAAGTCATTTATTAACATTGGGGATAATGGAGGAGAAGCAGGTTTGACAGGAAAGATTATAAATTCTGACTTGGACATACTGAGTTTGAGGTGCCTCTGAGACACTAAGAAGACTCTGAAAGAGAACATGCTATCATGGAAGACAAGAGAAGAGGATGTTTCACAAAGGAAGGAGTAGTCGACTGTTAAATGCTGTTGAGAGACAGTGTAAGACGAGGACTGAAGTGTTCTTTGACTTAAGCAATATGAAGGTCATTGGTGACCTCAACAAAAGCAATTCTGGTAAAGTGGTAGGATCAGAATCTATATCAGAAAGGACTGGAACATGAGTAGACAGTCAAGGAATGGACAAGTGAATGCAGGTAAGTATTCAAGAAATGTAGTGGTGAACAGAAAGATAGGGATTTAGAAGAAGCTGGTGGTAAGAACCATGCAGTAGAGGAAGGATTATAATTTTTCCTTAAGGTAGAAGAAGCATGAACTGCTTAAATGCTCAAGGGACAGAGCCAGTAGAGAGGTTGGCTATGTTGGAGAGAGGGGTAACAGTAAGTACAGGTCTTAGAAAGAGACAAGGCACTTAGATAGAGAGCATAAATGAAGGAACGGGCTTCAGATAGGAGGAAGTACACTTAGGAAGAGGAGGAAACAATTACTACTGTCATGAATTGAATTATGTCCCCCAAAACTGTGTGTATTTGGCTGGGCCATGACTCCTGGTATTGTGTGACTTTCCTCTATGTTGTAAATCCTGCCTCTATGATGTTAATGAGGGAGGATGGGCGGCAGTTGTGTTAGTGAGGCAGGACTCAGTCTACGAGATTGGATTGTGTCTTGAGGCAATCTCTTGAGATATAAAAGAAGTGAGCAGAGAGACGGGGTGCGGGGGGGGGGGGGAACACCTCATACCACCAAGAAAGCAGTACCAGGAGCAGAGCGCGTCCTTTGGACTCGGGGTCCCTGCACCGAGAAGCTGCTAGTCTGGGGTAAGACTGATGAGAAGGCCGACAGAGAGAACAAGCCTTCCCCTGGAGCTGACGCCCTGAATTTGGACTTTTCGCCTACTTTACTGTGAAACAATGAAGTTCTCTCTGTTAAAATCATCTACTAGTGGTACTTCTGTTATAGCAGCACTAGATGACTAAGACAACTACCAGTGTGGAAAGGTTTTAGATTTGATAGTGGCATGCTGAGGTAAGCTCTCATCTGATGGTTTCTACTTACTTCATGAAGTAGAAGCCCAGGTCATCTGTTAAGAGGGAGGGGGAAAAGAGGGTTGTGCTGAGAAACAATGAGGGGTTTGACTCTCTAACTGCTGTCAACTTTAAGGTTGTAAGATTCTATAGACAGCTACAATTTAAACGGGAGGTATTTCAGGCATCAGAAAAGAAAAGTAGTTAGAAAAACTCACTTATTTTCTTCAGTGGTTGATGAAACACTTGGAAAGCAACTCACTGGGGGAGGGGAAAGCCCTGTGAAGGCTTCATATAGTTCTTTTAAGCAAAGGGATCCAATGAGTGAGGCTTGCAGATTCAAATACAGAATATGGAGACCACTGCGAACTCATTTTCCTCCTAATCTGAAGAATGAGTACTTTTATGTACTTTGAATCTTAAATCCCCCAAAACACCCGGGATTTTCTGTCAGTTTGGTCCTTAGATTCTTTTAAATAAAGATCTCAAGATTTCTAAAACTAAATATAAAATCGAGCTCATAAAGATAGATAAATAATTGACAAAGAAGCTTGCAGAAAAGTTACAGAGTAGAAAAAATTTCACCTTTGAAGCTTTCAATTTCTATAATCAAAAGCAGACAGTGAGAGCCGTAAGAAGCAGTCATCAGGCGGCTTATGAAAGGAGCCCCCATTCTCTTGGGAAAGTGATGCCAGGGAGGCTACGGGGGCTACTTTATTTGGGCAAAAGAGAGAGAGATTCAAAACATCACACAACCTACAGAAAATGACATGAAGTAATTACTAGCAGATTGTAATTTCAGTTACATGGTAGTTTGTATTTGTACCTGTCCTGTTCATGGAAAACAAACAAATTTATTGTTCTCAAATACATGCAACCTTGTCCTGGGCTGACCAAGTCAGATAAGCCTAAACACAGACATAAACTTCTCTTTCATGGAGCAACACTCTCATCTTATGACCTTTCAGGATACTGCAACTGAAGTCCTTTTATTGCCCACATTATGTTTTGCTATTATGGGCAACATGTGACTCTCCTCTTTTGCTATCTGTCTTGCTAGCCAGATATATGAGTTGAATGTGACCTAGGGTCAAGAACTGTCTCCAGTTTTGAAGTGTGGGCTATTATCAAACACTGTATAATTGAACCTCTCTGTTATCTGCTACCATTCGTCACAAGCCTCAAAATTCTAGAGAAGTAGTCCAGCCATTTGACCTCTCTGGGAAATTAATACGCTGATTACGAACAATCCTTCCTTACTCATGAAAGCAAACTACCACCTCCCTACCAACCCCAACCAGGATCTCTACAGTTGTTAGCAATTTGTTAAATCTTCATGTACCTGAAAGAAAAAAGGTACACTTATTTAAAAATATTCTTAAACTTAGATTTGGAATAAGGAGACTATGGGCTTCTTTCACAGTGACCTATGAGTTGGAATCGACTTGACGGCAACGGGTTTGGTTTTTGGATTTGGTCTTCTTTCATCTCAGCTGGCATTTGTGCCATATGCAGCCTGCAGAAATATCCACACACTCCTGTGCACCCAGTTCACTGTGTGCATATATAACTGCAAAGGGGTCACCAGCAATGCTGGACATTTTCCACTTTCCCTTCCAGATCTACTCTCTACCTGGCTTTATAACTTCAGAGGTTGAACTAAATGGACTGCATCTGCTTGGTAACCTTGACCTTGGCTTCCAGTTGGGTTTGGCCAATAGAAGGTGCTCGCACGACACTGCAGGGTAGCAGGTGTTTTTTTTTTTCCCATCCCCTCCCTGCTGGGCTAGAGGTTAGCAGTGGTTACAGTCCTCTGTCTACCAGCACAGCTCCTATCGGGACGCCCTCTCCTATGGCTTCAGATCTCTGAAAACAAGTCCCTCCTCTTGCCTTTTCAGGCCTAAGGGTGACAGCGGCTTGTCACTGCTGCTAGCCCTTCCACATTCCTGCCTAGTTTCCCTTAGCCCTACTTCTGCCTTTGTAAATGGCCCCTTCTTTAAACTTTCTTTCACCCCTTTGAAGTGTGCCACCTCTTTCTTGAAAAGGCCCTGACTGCTACCCATTTCCAGGAGGAACTATTTTCCATTTCTTTTTAAAGTTATTTCAAATATCCCTCTTCGTGTATTTTATGTTTTAATTCTGTGCACAATTTCAACTACAGAAGATAAAAAGAAGCAAAAGAATAGGTACCCCAAAATCTATGGCTTGCATTTAGGGGACTCCTTACTTTTTCTGGTGAGAGGTGGTGCGCCTGGTGCAGAAGACAGCAATGATCACAACCACCACGATGGTGATGACTCCTACAGAAACGATGATGACTAGCAGTATACTACTGTCTAGAGGGGACGTGGGGCTTCCATGAGGACTGTTACTGCCTAGAGAGGGAAAAACGTTACATTTGTTAGTGTTAGAGAATTCTAAATATATGTACGCACTCAGGCTGTAGGAGCATTCAAGATACTTTGTGTGAGCCTTTTTATAACACTCATCACTACGCTATGTATAAAAGTGCCTCATGAACATGACTACCTTCTCTACAGTATGAATTTCTGGAGAGCTAGGAGTTTGCCCTATGTACAGTTGTTAGCAGAGCACATTGTACAAAGTTGGTGTTCAATAAAAGCTTCTCAAAGTGTACTGAATGCTCAAGAGCTTTCAAAGTTTCAGAAGTACTTGGACAAATAAGGGTCTGCCCCTCCGGTGTCTTACGTTATATATAAATTTATCTTGTAAAGCATCATCTGTAAATCAACTTTTCTTTCAAAACCATTCAAAAAAGATATATTCATACAAAGCAAACATTTTCTCCAATATAAATAACCTGAAATTATAAAAACGACTTGAAAAATAAAGTCTCTCTGCTTTTATAAATACAGTAAAACCTGTGAAAGCTGGAACCTGTGTAAGGCAGAAACCTGTCAGAGAAGGAAACATGAATATTTTCTGCTAATAAAGAACGATGGAAAAATGGTAAGACTGCGCCCTGGCAAAGGCGGAAAACTTTAGGGACCTGGAAAAACAAGGCAGTCCCGTTGAGTTCCAGCTCTCACAGGTTTCACTGTATACAGTCTATGCAGAATTAATTCTCTTACTCAACTTCAAGAAGAAGTGTGGGAATCTCTTTCACAACACTGGATTAGCTGACCTTCCAACCTTGATTCTATGATTATATAGTCTACAGCTAAGCACAGTGCTAAATCTGGGGCTGATTTAGATGGACTTAAGAGCTTACCCTTCTAACAGTTGGTTCAATCATTTTTAGCCTTCATTTCTGAGAAAAAGGTAAGCAGACAGACAACTTAAATTGTACATACTGACCTTTGACAAAATAACATTTTTGTATTTGGGAAAGACTATGGGACTGCGGCCGACAGAATTAAACCATATTGTTCATGTTAGAGTAGGGCTTTACAGAAAGCTTTTAATAACAACAGTGCTGAGCTACTAGGTGGTATACCTGGTGGGGAAGGCATTGCAAATCAGAGGCTGGGGGGCTGGGGTGTGGGAGGCAAGCAGAAGTGGCGGTAGTTCTTTCCTGCATTCAACAGACAAGTTCTCATTTAACTGCCTTTGACCCCTAACATCTAAGCTGTCCAAAAGCTTCCTTCTAAGACAGAGCAAAAGTGAGCTGCCAACACGCCCACCAGGGACAACATTATGGGCCACTGCTTTACGCATTACTGGGACTACTGCAACAGCTTCCTGTTTTTCATCCTCTTGGCCCCCAACTTACTCTTCACTGTCATCACAGTAATAGTAGACATTCAATAAATAAATGTAATTCATACTGTATAGTAGTTATCAGATACTTTACGTATGTTATTCACAGGATACAGCTCAAATTTCTTAGCATCGGTACTTGAGCTTTTGACGGGCTGGTTCTCACCTTCCTGTTCAACCCAATCTGTACCCTGCCTCTAGGCAGTGTGATCCCTGGAGAGACCATGTTGTTTTACATTGCTATGCCTTTGCACGTGCTGTTATCACTTCCTTGAATGCTCGATTCCCTCGTCATGCAGCAATCTTCTATGCCCCCTTTAAGACCTGGATTAGGTATCACCTCTTCTATGAAGCTTTCCCGTCTCTCTACCAGGCAGTTTGTCACTCACTCCTCTTGCTCCATGGCCTGCTATATAAAACCTAAACCATTAATAACTGCATGAGTGAATGAATGCATGTATGTATAAATAAAAGACAAAGGAATTAACTACTCTTCTCACAGCTGTGAATATTATACTACGAACAGTACATAAATGTAACATATGTATCCCAGGAGGAGAAATAAAATCCTAGAATTCAGAGCATGAAAATTTCCTGAAACATACAAGTTTGGTCTGGCTCTCCTAAGAACAAGCTGACTTCCCTGAAGTCTAGACATACTACTTTTTATTTAAACAGATATTGGAGACTGAGAGATGATTTTATTCCCACAATTGAGCTATAAGTTTCTAGAGGATTGGCCTTTCACTTCCATATGTCTATCTTGGGCAGGGGTGGGAAGACAGTAAGGTTTGTTTCTGGTAAGTCATTTTGTGGACATTTTGCCATTCTGGATTCCTACATCTTGTACAGAACCTCATGCCTTTGGGGCTGCATGTGATAGAAAAGGCATAAGCAGAAGTCAGGAGACCTGAGATTTGGCTCTAGGACTGCCATAATTAGTGGGTAGCCCCAGGCACACTACTTCTCCACTGTCTCTTATTTTATATTTTTTTATTATAGTGAAAATATACAGAACAAAACATACGCCAATTCAGCAATTTCTGCATGTACGTCCAGAGTGTCCTTTTTTTTAATCGTGAAGGTTTACAGAGTAATTGGTTTCCCATCCAACAGTTTATACACAAATTGTTCCACGACATTGGTTGCAATCCCAGCAAAGTGCCAGCACTCTCCGTTACCATCCTGAGTTCCCTATCTGCATTCGTCAGTCTTCCTGTCCCTTCCTACCTTCCTACCTTTTGGTCTCATACAGAGTTGCCATGAGTAGGAACTGACTCGACAGCAACAGATTTGGTTTCTTTTGTTTAGATGATTGTTCTAAGGAGTGCTTTCCTCATGTGTACTATCGTTTACAGGACCGTCTATTATTTCTCTGAAAGGTGATCTCCAGGAATGGCTTCAGTTCCAAGTTAGAAGGGTATTTAAGAGCTACAGTCTCGGGGGTTCCTCCAGTCTCTCTCAGACCAGTAAATCGGGTCTTTTTTATGAATTTGAATTTTGTTCTACATATTTCCCCCCCACACACACTCTAACTGGAACTCCTATTGTAATCCTGGTCAAAGTGGTCGGTAGTAGTAGTTGGGTACCACCTAGTTCTTCTGGTCTTGGACTGGTGGAGGCTGTGTTTCCTGTGGTCCATTAGTCCTTTGGACTAATGGTTTCCTTGAATCTTTGGTTTTCTTTACTCTCCTTTGCTCCAGATGGAAAAAACCCAATAACTGTATCTTAAGATGGCTGCTTGCAAGCTTTTAAGACCCCAGATGCTACTCACCGAAGTAGGGATGTAGAACATTTTCTTTAAGAACTATGTTATGCCAACTGACCTAGATGCCCCAGGAGACCACAGTCCTTAGCATTCAAGGCCAGTAACTCAGTCCCATGAAGTGTTTGGATATGTCCAGGCTGTTTACATGACTGTTCCCCATGTGTTCTATTATATATATGAATACACATGCTGCACATACAAATATGTATGTAGAAATATCCACAGCCAAACCTATATATGCATGTGGGTGTACTCCCAGGTGCACTCCCATACCTATTCAGCATACATATTCATCTATGTATCCACTCATAAATTATCGTTTGTTATTACTGTCGTTGCAGGATTGTGTATGTTATAATATTTACCATCGTTGCCTTTTATTCTTGGGTGCCTCTCAGTATCTTCCCTTGCCTTGGTTACGCTGTGCTGACTTCCCTCATATTGTGTACTGCCTTTCCTTTCACCAAAGTTAATACGCGTCTACTCTCTAGTGAATTTCCCTCCCTCCCCCTCCCATCCCTGGTAACCAATAAAAAATGTTTCTTTTTGTGTGTAAACCTTCTCTTAACTATTTATAATAGCAATCTCATACAATATTTGTCCTTTCAGCATCCAAATTGGTAATGAAGAAGTTAAACTGTTCCTGTTGGCAGATGATATGATACTATACATAGAAAACCCTAAAGACTGCACGAGAAATCTACTGGAACTAATAGAAAGATTCAGCAGAGTAGCAGGATACAAGATAAACATTCAAAAATCAGTTGGATTCCTATACACCAATAAGGAGAACGATGAAAAGGAAATCAGGAAAACAATACCATTTTCAATAGCCCCTAAAAAGATAAAATACTTAGGAATAAATCTGACCAGGGATGTAAAAGACCTATACAAAGAAAACTACAAAACACTACTGCATGAAACCCAAAGGGATCTACATAAGTGGAAAAACATACCATGCTCATGGATAGGCAGACTCAACATTGTGAAAATGTCAATTCTACCCAAAGCAATTTATAAATACAACGCAATCCCAATCCAGATACCAACAAAATTCTTCAAAGAGATGGAAAAACTAATCATTAACTTTATATGGAAAGGGAAGAAGCCCCAAATAACTAAAGCACTACTGAAGAAGAAGAATAAAGTTGGAGGACTCACACTACCTGACTTCAGAATCTACTATACAGCTACAGTAGTCAAAACAGCCTGGTACTAGTACAACGACAGATACATTGACCAATGCAACAGAATTGAGAACCTAGATGTAAATCCATCCACCTACGGTCACCTGATCTTCGACAAGGGCCCAAAGTCCATCAAACGGGGAAAAGACAGTCTTTTTAACAAATGGTGCTGGCAAAACTGGATAGCCATTTGCAAAAAAAATGAAACAGGACCCATATCTCACACCATATACAAAAACTACTTCAAAATGGATCAAAGACCTGAATATAAAGCCTAAAACTATAAAGTTCATAGAAGAAAAAATAGGACCAACACACTTCAGGCCTTAATACATGGCATTAACAGGATACAAACCATAACCATCAACGCACAAACCCCAACAGATAAGCTAGATAACTGGGATCTTCTAAAAATCAAACACCTATGCTCTTCAAAAGACTTCACCAAAAGAGTAAAAAGAGAACCTAGAGACTGGGAAAAAAATTTTGGACAGTACAAGTCAGACAAAGGCCTAATCTCCATAATCTACAAGAAAATCCAACACCTCTACAACAAAAAGACAAATAATCCTATTTAAAAATGGGCAAAGGAAATGAACAGACACTTCACCAAAGAAGACATCCAAATGGCCAACAGAGACATGAGGAAATGCTCGCTATCACTAGCCATTAGAGAAATGCAAATTAAAACCACAATGAGATACCATCTCACCCCAGCATTGCTGGCACGAATCAAAAACACTGGAAATAACAAATGTTGGAGGGGCTGCGGGGAGATGGGAACTCTTATGCACTGCTGGTGGGAATGCAAAATGATACAACCATTTTGGAAAATGATATGGAGCTTCCTCAGAAAGCTAGAAACAGACATACCATTCGATCCAACAATCCCACTCCTAGGAATATATCCTAGAGAAATAAGAGTCGTCACTTGAATAGACATATGCACACCTATGTTCATGGCAGCATTGTTCACAATAGCAAAATGATGGAAACAACCTAGATGCCCATCAACAGATGAATGGATAAACAAACCATGGTACATACACACCATGGAGTACTATGCAACAAGAAAGAACAACAATGAATCTGTGAACCATCTCATAACATGGATGAAACTGGAGGACATTATGCTGAGTAGAATAAGTCAATCACAAAAGGACAAATATTGTATGAGACCTCTATTGTAAAAACCCATGAAAAAGTTCACACACAAAATGTAACAATCTTTGTTGGTTACCAGGGATGAGAGGGGTGTGGGGAAATACTAAATAGGCAATAGATAAGTGGTATCTTGGGTGAAGGGTGAGACAGTACACAATACAGGGGAAACTAGCACAACTTGTACAAGGAAAGGTTATGGAAGCCCCATAGACACATCCAAACTCCCTGAGGGACTGAATTGCTGGGCGGAGGGCTCTGGGGACCATGGTCTCGGGGAACATCTAGCTCAACTGGCATGACACAGCTTATAAAGACAATGCGCTACATTCTACCTTGGTGAGTAGTGTCTGGGGTCTTAAAAGCCTGTGAGCGGCCATCTAAGATATTCCACTGGTCTCATCCCTTCGGGAGCAAGGGAGAATGAAGAGAACAGGATACAAGGAAAAGATTAGTCCGAAGGACTAATTATCCACAGCTACCAAGGCCTCCACCAGACTGAGTACAGTACAGCTAGATGGTGCCCGGCTACCACCACTGACTACTCTGACCAGGATCACAACAGAGGGTTCTGGACAGAGCTGGAGAAGGATGTAGAGCATAATTCTAACTCACAAAAAAAAAAAAAGACCAGATTTACTGGCCTAAAGGGAAACTGGAGAAACCCTGAGAGTATGGCCCCCAGACACCCTTTTAGCTCAGTGGTGAAGTTACCTCCGAGGTTCACTGCTCAGCCTGGGAGTGGACAGCCCCGTAAAACCAAATGAGACTAACGAGGTACAGGAGTCCAGTGACAAGGGCCAGAAGGCAGAAGGGGACAAGTAAGCTGGTGATAGGGAACCCAAGGTTGAGTAAGGATATTGTTGATGTGTTGTAAGATTGTTAACTATTGTCATAGGGCAACATTTGCAGTAAGTGTTAAATGAGAAACTATTTTGTTCTGTAAGCCTTCATCTTAAGTGAGAATAACAGCACAATTGGAAGAGTGTAGTCAATGTCACTGAACTGTGTATGCAGAAATTTTTGAAACAGTGTATCTCTGGCTATGTGTATTTACACCAAAAAAAAAAAAAAAAGGTTGAGAAGTTAGAGGGTTAATATGTTGTGGGGTTGTTAACCAATGTCATAAAACAACATGTGTACTACTGTTTCATGAGAAACTGTTCTGTAAGCCTTCACCTGAAGTACAATAAAATATTAAAAAAAAAAAAAATTTGTCCTTTCGTGATTGACTTATTTCACTCAGCTTAATGTCTTCCAGATTCATCCACATTACAAAATGTTTCGAGGACTCACCATTATTCTTTATAGCTGTGTAGCATTCCATTGTATGTATTCATCATATTTAGTTTATCCATTCATCTGCTGATGGACATTTAGGTTGTTTCTACGTTTTTGCTATTGTGAATAATGCTGCAATGAACATGGGTGTGCATATGTCTATTCTTGTCATAGTTCTTATTTCTCTAGGATATATACTAGGAGTGAGATTGCTGGATCATACGGTATTTCTATTTCTAGCTTTTTGAAGAACTGCCATACCATTTTCCATAGTGGTTGTACCATTTTACATTCCCACCAACAGTGTATGAGAATTCTTATCTCCCCACAACCTCATCAGCATTTGTTGTTTTCTGTTTTTTTGATTAGTGCCATTACTACCAGGGTGAGAAAGTATCTCACTGTAGTTTTGATTTTCATCTCTTTTGGTTAATGAGAGCCAGCATCTCTTCATGTGTTTGTTGGCTGCCTGAATGTCTTCTTTAGTGAAGTATCTGTTCATGTCCTTTGCCCATTTTTTAATTGAGCTGTTTGTCTTTTTGTTGCTGAGGTGTTGAAGTTTTCTATAAATTTTAGAGATTAAACTCTTGTTGGATATGTTGTAGCTGAAGATTTTTTCCCAGTTTGTAGGTTCTCTTTCTACTCTTTTGGTGAAGTCTTTTGATGAGCATAAGTGTTTAATTTTTAGGAGACACCAGTTATCTAGTTCATCTTCTGCTGTTTGTGCATTTTCAGTTATGTTTGGTATTCTGTTTAGGGCCCCTACCATTGTTCCTATTTTTTCTTCCACGAGCTTTATAGTTTCAGGTTTTACATTTAGGTTTTAGATCCATTTTGAGTTTTTGTGTATGGTGAGGTATGGATTTTGTTTCGTTTTTCTGCAAACAGACATCCAGTTTTGCTAGCACCATTTGTTAAAGAGACTGTCTCTTCCCCACTGAATGAACTTTGACCCTTTGTCAAAGATTAGCCATTCACAGGAGAATGGATTTACTTCCGAGTTCTCAATTCTATTCCATTGGTCTTTGTGTCTATCACTGTACCAGTACCAGGCTGTTTTGACTATCGTGGCTGTGTAATAGGTTCAGAGATTGGGGTGTGTGTGGGCCTCCTACTTGGTTCTTCTTTAATAGTGCCTTGCATATCCAAGGCCTCTTTCCTTTCCATATAAAGTTGGTGATTAGTTCTTCCATCTTATTAAAGAATGATGATGGAATTTGGACTGTGACTGCATTATATTTATAGATCGCTTTGGACAGTACTCAGATTTTCACAATGTTAAGTCTTCTTCTACATGAGCATGGTATGTTTTTCCACTTATGTAGGTTTCTTGCAGTAGTGTTTTGTAGTTTTCTTTGAATAAGTCTTTTACATCTCTATTAGATTTATTCCTAAGTATTTTTATCTTTTTGAGGGCTACTGTAAATGGTATTGTTTTCCTGATTTCTTTTTCAGAGTTCTCTTTGTTGGTGTAGAGGAATCCAACTGATTTTTGTATGTTAATCTGTACTCTGCCCCTTTGCTGAATTCTTCTATTAGTTCCAGTAGCTTTCTAGTGGAGTCTCTGGGATTTTCTATGTATATGATCATATCATCTGCAAATAGGGATAGTTTTACTTCTTCCTTATCAATTTGTATGCCCTTTACTTCCCTTTCTTGCTTTATTGCTCTAGCTAGGGCTTCCAGTACATCACTGAATAAGAGTGGTGATAAAGGACATCTTTGACTAGTTCTCATTCTCAGGGGGAATGCTTTGGTTTCTCTCCATTGAGAATAATGTTGGCTATTTGTTTTGTATATATGCCCTTAATTATGCTGAAGAATTTGCCAAAGTGTCTTAACGTGTAAAATGGGAATAATTGGTACCTGTTCTCCCTGCTTGTGTTATGAAGACCAAACATGATTTCATGTGTGAGAGTAACTTACAAATGGTGAAGTTCTATAGAGAAGGCAGTGTCATCATTAAAGTAATTAGAAAGCACCAGCTCCTGGGATGGCGATAAGAGTGGGAAGAACTTTCTAGAATTCCCGAACTAAATATACTACTGCAAGTAGTGTGGGGAGGACTCAATGATTCTGAAGCAGTATCTCTGGTTTGTTCTGGATGGTAGCTAATCTCACACCAGAAAGTTTACTTCTGAAAACAAGTGTCTAATTTTTTTCTAGAGGCAGTAGGCAAAAAGAAGAATCATTTCTTTAGAATTAATTTGATCTTAAGTTGGATATCTGGGAAAACAAATTTTACTGATGGATCCTGTAATGGGCTTACAGTAATCTGGCAAACATTTTATAGAGAATGGCCTAAAGTCAAATCTACTAAATGAAAGGAAGTAGGTAGTATGTTATAATCTACCACATACAAGCTACAAAAGACATTTCAAGATTTCAAGCAAAATAGCCTCATGCCCACAGTAGGACAAAAAAGCGATAGGAAGAGTTTTACCGCTCATTGGAGGTTTGTAGTCAGATCCTAGGTCTGGCAGCCGGCTTCCTTTTCCTGCAGACCCTGAGGCTGGAGGAGGAGAAGTCATGTCAGTAATAATCCAACACATTGGGGGTGACATTCTACTTCACAGCTAATGAATTTTTCTATAAAAATTTTTTTCAGTCTACTCTGTCCATGAATAAAAAAATAAAACAAAGCATAGTACATTTGTGCAAAGCAAACTAAGGTATAGCTTTCTATGCAATGAGGCAACTGAAAGGCTGACACCCTTGTTCCCCAGCTCTTTCTAGCGTGTGACCAGCCTGTCACTTTGCTGTTCAGAAGGCGGGAACATACCCGCTTCTCTAGCCCAGGAAATAGTTCCTGAAGGACTACTCAGAGGACTTACGGCAAAAGCAGATTCTCTTGGAAAGAGAACTGTACCCTCCCAAGAGACCTGGCTATGATGACCTGGCCTAGCTGGTGTCAGTATTGGTGGAACTCTTTCCTCAACCATTGCCTGTCTACATATAAAGTTACCCTATGCAGGAGTAGGAGGCAAGTGGAGGTTCAAATTGGGCTCTCTATTCTTGTTGAGTCACCTAAACATGTAAAGAGGGAAAAAGCAAAGTCTTCCCTTGAATGGCTCATAAAGGACACTGTCTCCTAATCCAGAATGATGGAACACATAATTGAGGCTACCAACCTCAGCCTGGGGACCATCCAAGAAGCAGGCCTCAGAAGATACAAGTATTGGTTTTCTAAAAATTCATATTCTTTGTCTTGCCCTTTGCTTGTCATATTTATAGGGAAAGGCTGCTTGGGTAAAACAAATACAAGGAGTCCTTTCCTGATAAAGCAAAGGTATCCCTGAATCCAAAGTCTGTAGCCAGAAAGCAGCAGCAGTATATCTCTCGAAAAGAGGCTTGAGCGACTGCAAAGTAAATGCTGCTCCTGACTGCAATGTAGCGCGGTGCTTAGTGGACTTCCTGTGCTTGAATACTGGCTCCGTCATGTACTACCTGTTTGACCTTGGGCAAGCTATTTAGCTATTCTTTTTGGGCCTCAGTTTCCTGAGCTGTATAAAAGGGATGATAACGGTATCTACTTCATGAAGCTGTTGTAAGGATTAACTAGAAATTTAAATCCTATAAAATATTTTGAGTACTGCCTGACACAAAGCAAGTGTTCAATAAATATTAACTACTATTACTATAAGGAAAATAAATCTTTCAGGAAGAATATAATCGTTCGCTTCAAAGAGGTAGAGAACATGAAGCTTCAGAAAACACACAAATGAGAGTTATTTCAACAAATAAAGCTTAACTGGAAATGCATAAACTAGATGTGTTTCTACAAAATATTAGCACTAATGTCAAGTACTTCTGTAAAGTATCAGTCTTGGAAAAGAAATGAAAGAAATTAAAATGTGAAAGTTTCTGGATGTAGCTCATTTAAGAGAATAAATCTAGAGACTAAAACAATGTTTTCTGCTTAGTCAAAGCTACTGTTTCTAGAAGCTGAAAACCCCTAAAAGAAAGTAACAGATGCTCTTGGATATCCAAAAGGTTTGTCCTAGAATTTTTAGCTCACAGTCTCCGGCCCCCTTTTCCAGTGTCCATACTTACTCTCTACCCTCTTACTTCTGCTGCCATCACTCCCCACAAATGACACACACCACATGTTAGGATTCCAGCTGTTCTTCACATCCTTTTCACCGAGGTAAAGTCTAGTTGGCTGAGATGGCTTAGCCCTTACAAGGCTCTTCATATTTAAGTCAGATAGACTGCATTTAAGCCAAACTATTCAGAGCATCATATTATGTATATAATTGCAAAAGAACACCCTTTGCCAATAAACAGGTTGGTTCATAGTCCTACATTTTTTCTATCAAACTATAAAATAAGATGTTCCAAGGATGAACCCAGAACCAAAAATACCAAAATTAAAGAATTTTAAAATACCAGAGGTGTGGAGCAGCTAAGAGCTGCATTCTGGTTCATGAGTGAAGCGAGGGAAGAACAATGAGCACATTTATATTCTGCGTGTATACATTACGATTATTTTTCTATTCTCGCCCTTAAATTGTTTAAGTCAAAGTTTCTACCTTGATTAGGGTGCTTTTCACAAAAACAAAAAGGTATGCTTACAGTTTCTCCAATGCATAACCTAAGACTCGTTGAATGCAAATATATTTCCAAAGCCCTGAAGCTTTCAACCTCAATTCTGAATCTTCCTTGACATTATCCAAGAACCAAAGGCCTTGAATTTTCTAATAACTACTCCTAAACCATGAAAGCAATCATCAAATTTACTTTTACTGTACTTCCTCGGTATGGTAAACAGACACCAACCTTAGCTGACTTCCCAGAGATGAAAATCACAAAGCACAGCTATTTCTCCACCCCAGCAACTACAGGGAGAAGACTACTGGTTTCAACAATGGTGGTATCGAGGCTCATGCTTCCTAAGTTTCCATTTTAAATTGTTTATATTCTCTTTTAAAATTACCAGATATATTCACGAGAAGAAATGGGGAAAAAAAAGCTCTGAATTAAGCTTATGGCAACAGAATATACAGAGCACTAATTCTGTCACAGATAATCACACAACTAAAATAATATTTAGTAGGGTAAATCTGTAGATTCTTCATGAGGGGAGGAAAACAGGGTATTCACTGATTTGGTTACAACTTTTCCTTTGGAGTCACTAACAAAATCAGAGACGCTACCAATATGAACACCTGGTGCTCTGAGGACCAGGGAGCGTCAAGTTCTCGTCACAGCCCCAACGCCTCTCCTGGCTACAGAGCCTCAGTATCTTAGCACACTTAATGCCAAACACCTACAGCTGCAAGACTCCTACAGGACTCAGTTTTTCCGCCAGTCTATTTAGCTCCTAAATAGATTCCCCAGCTTTTCAGATACCCAAGTGCCACAAATATGGACTCGACTCCACTTTGGCCAGAAGTATGTGGCCTTTCGACACATGGTACTAATCTTCAGGTTAAAAAAAGAGAGAGAAACAAAGACAACAAAAAGCTAACAATAGGTCACAAAAGAGAGGAAAGGAAAGAGAGGCCATCTACTCATTTACCTTGATCATTAGGCATTTTATCAGAGGAGTCCGCTAACAGGCCAAGCACAGGGGAAGAAAAAACAAGAGCAAGGATCACAAGCTTTGAAGATGAGACAGGCAGAACACTAAAAGGAAAAAAATAAAACCCCCACAAGCTTCCAACAAAATGAGCCTTGTTTTTAGTACTAATAGAAAAGAAATCCATATAGGGTGTTGTTTCCATAGACTCACTCCCCAACTGAATTTTGTTGACCTAAGCTCACTGGGTTCAATATTTTACCTTCATTTTCTTATCTAGGGTTTTCTTTAAAGGGCCCCTTTTGCTCTCTTTCCCTCTACAAAGGTCCACAAAAAACCTTTCAGGGGAAGAGCCTGCATGTGTGGAGAAAATCATCTATCACAATAACATTACTCTGTAGGAGAACCAAGACAATCACATCTGATCTGACTGGTAAAACTTTTACATCACTGCAATTCATCTGACCTGAACAGGCTGGAGTGAAAGTTCCATTGTATATGATATGGTTAGGCCAGCAACCTAGGAGCACTGATCTGGTTGCCAATGGGTGAGGGACCACATGAGATAAATCTTCACGCTGTGGCTCACAAGCTCATCATCAGGACTTCTTACATTACCCACAGTCTCTATATGCTGAAATGATATGCGCAAGCATAGCTCCACTAAAGAGACACATAATAAAACCTTCTACTCGGGGAGCTTTACCTTTAGGTGTTCTGAATTGGACAGCTTCGGACATGGGCCCCATGCCCTTTGAGTTCCGGGCTTGGATTTTGAAGTAGTATGGTGTGTCAAGTGTTAACTCTTGTATCTGGTGAGTCAATCTGTTTCCCACAACAGGCTCAATAACCCAGTCATGTATCTCTGCATTCACATCTGTACTGTAATATATAATGTAACCTGTTCAAAGAGTTAATGGGAAGATAAATCTTATTCCTGCTTTTCCTTTTGCGATTAAGACACATATTACTGAATATATAAGCAGAGAACCAGTTACTAATTAAAGAGTAATGGCAAAACCCCTTCAAACACCACACTAAAAATAATATGGAGAAAACTACAATTTCTACAGTGCTGGGCCATAAGTTACCATCATCTGTCTCAGTATTTGAAGTAATGAAAGTGGCTTAGATGAAAACACAGGGTTAAGTACCCTGAGAGGTTAAGAGTTCATCAAATGCTAAGAAATCACGTAAGGAAGATATTCAATCATTTCAACACCTTAATATTTGAATAACGTATCCTAAAGGCTCTAAACTAAACAATGCACTTTTGAAAACCAATATTGGCCTAACATGCTGTTTTAGCTCTTGCCAATGTGACTGCCCAGGAGAAAAACTACCGGGAGATGGGCAGCAACCTCTGTTTTAAGTTCTCCCAGACTTGGGGTGAGGGAAGCCACAGTGAAATGTCACCTGATACTTCCACTAGAGGGCACTCAATTCCCACCATTGCAGCAGGAAGAGCTACAGCCGCAAGCCTACCTGATCTACACAGTGGTCTTTGAGTTGCTCTGGTTTTTAAAGACAAAGTAAAATGTAACCCAGGTCAAGTCATGTTTGCTTATTTATTTATTTTTTTTGAACAGAGGAGATAAATTCACAACTTAAAAAAATGACATAAAGACCAGGGATTTATGGAAAGGGATTCCTATGGATAGCCAGAAGCAGGACAGTAGTAAGAAATGCCTTCCAGTCTCCTTAGGCCCCTTATTCACACAAAGGAACTTCAGAGGGCAAATTCCTGCTGCTCAGTATACACCTATATGGAGCAGAGGCTCAAAGGGAAGAATTAACAGCTAATTCAGAGATCAGACTTTCCTTCTTGGTAAGGCTGAGGAAGGCCTGATGTCCTCTCTACTATGGAAGATTCTCTTCTGCAAGACCAAGGAAAAATTCCAGGTCACCTTAAGGGTCTAGGCCAATTCAAACTTCTACTTCTAATTGTAAGGACACAGGAAGCTGAAGTTGCAGGTCTGGGTGCAAAAAGAAACTGAAAGCCTAATGGGCTTTTCTGGGCTTTAGGGTCAAAAAGCAGGATCTTTATTGGGTATTATGTAGAATGAGGCAAGGGTCTATGGCTCCAAAACTGATCATACAGTCAGAGAATAAAAAGAATAGCTTTCCTGGGGGAAAATAACTATGTCCATAACATCCCTCCACAGCCAAAGGCTGTCTAGTGCATCCCATCCCCTTCACCCATGCAGGCAATGTGAGTCAGAACCACCAGCTGGCAGCTCCTTTTCATGCCACTATGAGCAAACAGCAGCGCCTGCTCCAATCTCAAGGACCATCATGACTCACACCACCCCACTAGATGACCAGGCCAGCCCCAGACTCTTGCTTCTGCCAACAACATGGCACTACTTTCCTAGAAGGCTTCTGCCAGGCAGGCACAGGGCACAGACGAAGGCACACTCAAAGGCATCTTACCTGTAATTTTGCCATTGGCTTCAGAGGGAGGCTGCCAATTCACAATTATGGTTCTAGGTTTTCCTTCTTTACTCACAACTGTCACATCCTTGGGTGGAGAAGTAGGAACTATAAAATAACAACACTTTCAATAATTTATGTCCATTTTAATTGACCTTACTATTTGTTCAATCCTTTCCATTTATAAGACACCATAAAGGGTACAAGATAAAAAAGATATAGCCTCCTGGCCTAAGAGAACTCACAATGTGTGTATAAATAGCTCAAAAAACAATGTGCAAAGTATCAAAGACAAAATATCATACTGTGAGGATCCAGAATTGGCATCCTAGCTGGGGGTCAAGAATATATAGGCTAGTTATGTAGGGAAATCAAACGACACTTGCATTTACCAAGTGTCTACTATATGCCTAGCATTTTACATATAGTACCTCACTTACAATTTACAGCAATCTTGAAAAGTAGTTACCACTATCCCTGCTTTACACATTAGGAAGCCAAAAATGAGAGAAGTTATGTAATTTCCCTAAGGTAACATCCCTCCCATCCCCCCTACTTTGGACCATTTTGTTAGAATGTTTTTAAGTGTAAAATAGTTCTGTCTCCCATTTATTTGGCTTTCCAAAATAAATGTGGCTTTTAAAAGCCCAATTACCTCAAAGAATAAATGATTTATAAATTGATGTTTTTCACTTTAAGTTTATGCTGAAAACATACTGTCAACTATTGAGGTTAGTGCTCTCAAATGTAAAGCTATTTATGGAACAGGAAAACTAATGAAATAAAAATGACAGTGTATTTCTTGTGTTTCCATGTTATGGCTGAAAACTTCTGAAGTACTAGTAGGGAAATGAGCAAATTAAATACATGCTTAAATGTACTCTACCCTTCCTAAAATACAGGAATTCTTCGAGTAGAAAATGGAAATGCAAACATTCTAAGGGAAAACACAATCTCATTTATTAGCTAATGAGTTGGAATTAAAGCCAAAACATGTCTTTAAAACTCTGGCAGAGAAAGCTTTTGTGCAATATATTTCTGGCTCTCTAAATCCAACACTCTACTCTGCAGGCAGTCCAATTAACTACACAGAAGACAAAAAGATGTTTGGACCAAGCCCAGTCTGGGTAGAAATTATAGTTACATTTTTTTATTCAGACATAGGACAGAAAGAGTTAAGATGCCTGAATAGACAGAAACCTCCAGTGGTTACACATATCCCCATGTGAGGAAAGTCCAAAGGGTGGAGGGGTAGGCCTAAAAGTGACCAAGAAGCAAACAGAACCTCACACTCAGATGAACTGCTTGCTCCTTAATTTGTTTAGTTTTCTTTTGTGTCTCATGTCCACTTACAAACAGAAATCCTACAGATATTTCAGTGGGAGGCACTAATCAGACACTAACTGGTTCGCAAGAGAGCTGCAGAAGCAGCTTTGAGGTCAGCCGGTAGAGTGCTCAGGCTCTAGGAGGCATGGCATTGGCAGCTGCTTGGTGAAGGGCAGCTTGCTTCATCTTTTCTATCACAATTTACCAGTAAAGCAGGATTAATGACAATAATCCCTTATATCGACACAGTGCTTTATAATTTACTGGGTGCTTTTCCATCTGTTCCTCATTTTACCCTTACAATGACACTATATAGCAGGAAAGGCAAGGCTTACTACTCTCTGTTTACAGATGGAAGAAACCAAGATTCAGAGAGGCTGGATGATTGCTCATGATCACACAACCAGTAAAGAGCAGAGCTGGACGAATGCTCGTCTCTTGATCCAAAAAATCCAGTACGCTTCGCATTATACTATCCTGTTATTTGTTCATGTTTTTGTACAGAGATTTAAAAACCCTATCAATTGGAATAGTAAACACCAAACTCCAATTGTAGGTATTCCCTGTGTTCTATAAATATAAATATGCCAATTCACGCACTCAATTCTTCCGTTTGATAGTATAGGCAAGTGATGAGAAGTCTCATGACTTAGAAGATGCACAACATTAGCATGAACTTCTAATGGCTTCCCATATCTTGCAAAGAGAAGAAACACTCTGATGACATATACCTAATTCAAAGGTGGTTCCATGGGCTGTCATACTCCATGTGCTTGATCTTCGACCTTTGGTCACCATCACAGAGAATTCATAGAGTGTGTTTGGTTTTAAACCAGTCACCAAATAATTCAAAGTGGTTGCATTTGCATTCTGGAAAGATATGAATCAATAACTTTAGAATCAGAAAATATCAATAATTAGCTTTTCTCATCCAGAGCAAATGTGTCAGTACCTTGTACTTGGTGTTTGCTGGGATGTTGGTCTTCCAGCGGACTGTGTAGTACCGGGAGTCTGTAATCTTCTGGTGTTTGGGCAGCGAGTTGTCCGCCCATGTAATCCTTATGGTGTCATGACTCAGAATGGAAGCCTGAACTCCCACTGGTGGCATCATGGGAGTGGGATCTGGCACTGGAGTGTATGGAGCATTAATAACAAATAAATCAACTTCAGAAGTGTCTGGGTAGAAAGTAATTAAAAAAGGGAAGTAGCATTTTAACGTAAACAAAAATAAAAGGGAAATGCAGGGTAATGTAATGGAATGAAAGGTGAGAAATGGAGAAAAAGAAAGAGAATCTGGAGTTAATAGATAACCATCATTCATTTAAAAGAATATATCCACTTTTGTTCTTTCAGGAAAAATCTGCAGGAAAATGTCTAGAGAAGAAGTACTTAATTATAATCTCTACTGCATTCTATAGGCGTATTAAAAATTGACATTCCAGTGATCATATTAACTTATTCATGCTTGAATTTCCTTAAAATTACTTGCAAATTCTAGCCTCTGAACAATAAGGATCATGAAGAGACATATAAAGATTGCTTTTAAAATCGAGGGTACAATTTCTGAACAAGCAACATAAAGCTTATGGTCTGTTTTGATATTTCAGTGAATATGGGTGAATTTTCAGGACATGGGTCATCACCACATATCACTGGACATGTAAGAGTCCTACTTTCAAACCTTGAGTCCTGAATGTCAGCCCACGGCAACTTAGCCTAGCCTGGGTATTAGGAGTAACTGATACCCAGACAGGGTCAAGTTCAGATCAGCTGATGTCCTGCGTCTAAAGTCAGTATACCCAAATGGCTTACATCCGAATAAAGCAAAAGGAACTCAAGGACATTACTCTTCTTGGAGGAAAGGTAAGCTGACACCATATGCTGGAGTGGCGGCTGTACTTTTTTTCAGTAGAGTCAGAAAACACCCCACTGATGAATCCAATCAGTTATGGGACGTGCCATGGTTATTATAGGTCCAACTGGAAAAGCTTTAATAACTTCAGAAACCAGAATACTTATTTGATGGAAAGGAAAGTCTATACCTATGTGGTGGTCTGTGCCATACGTAATGGACACATTCTCTAACATCATAGCCAGAGGCCAGAATGAGCCAAAGGCATTAATGACCATGGGCCCAGGGCAACACAGCAGGGTCCATTTGGATTTTTAAAAACTTTTGGTTAGGTTTTCTAAGTAAGCGTGGACTGATTTAAGTTCAAGTTTTAAAATTAGTTTCCCATGTGGCTATGGTGACTAGCCCTTAAAACTCAAAATCTGAAACGGCACAGGCCTTGTTTGCAATTTTACTGCCAAGCTAGCCTCCATTTGTGTAGTTCTTACACAATGAGGACTAAAAACAGCAGAGGAACAGCACACATTATAATCACTGGCTTTGCTCAAAGACTGTCAGGGCATATGCCAATTAGTTACAGAAAATGTACCTTCAGTTGCAAAAATCACTAGAATTCTTTGGGAAATTTTTTTTATTTGTACCAACTTCTTGGAAAAGATAACTAGCTTATAAGACTTAGGAAAATTTCCTTGTATATTTCTAGCCAGCAGGAGATTTTTTTAAAGTTACAATAAAAGAAAATAATTTCAAATTGATATTTTCTATAATAGGCTGATATAAGAAAGTAGCAAGCCACTTATTTAAATATCCTCTTTTTGACCCGGTATTTCTTCCTTTCTAGAATATCAAAGCAAATTTTAGAAGAACTTGTAAACTGTAAGCACACTGGAGTGGAGACAGGACAGAACTGCCAGACATGCAGTGATGGTGTCGGTCTTATTAAGTGAAAGCTTAAAAAAAAGGGCAGAGATTATCTTTCTAAAAAGAATACTGCCAACTTTGCACTATTATGTAAAGTATTCAGGAAACATAGCAGGGAATACAAATTCAAAATTCTGGGAAACAAATGGAAAAGAACATTTATGAAAATTATAAATGCTCTGGTTTTCAATAACCTTTACAATTTGCAATTCTAATATATTTATTACAATAAACTTGATCATTCAGATAGAAATTAGATGTTTTATATATCTGTAGAAATTTTGTATTGATAAGTATATTCCCTTATTTTAAAGGTACCTGCGGTTGTGGTGGATTGCTTTTATGTGACCCTTCTTGCCATGGTCTCACCAAATGATTGGATAGGACTATGCAAATAAGGTGCTTGTGGCCCACAAAGGTGATTAGACAGTTTGCTAATAATGCAAATAAGGTGCATGGTACCCCTGTGCAGGTGGGACCATGCAAATAAGGTATATGGAACCCTAACAAGGGGATTGGTCAGTTTTGCCATCTTGCTAGGCTTAAAGAGAGACACAGAGAGAGACAGAGGGGAGAAGTGTAACACAGAAGACAGCAAGAGATAGTGGTAAAGCAGTAGCAAGAGCAATAGTGGCACAAGATGGCAGGCACCAGGAGACCAGTGCGAGATGGCTGCAGTGGGGCTTGCCAACCCATGGAACTAGGAGCTTTGTAACACTTGCCCAAGCAGGGGAGAGGTGAGGCACGGCTGAGAAGAAGCTGTCCTGATTGAAGAACTGTATCCTGAGTCATTTCTGATCCTGAGCTATACCGTCATTTCCCTAATAAACCACTTAACTGTAAGTACAGTTTGTGAGTTCTGTGAGATGCTGCATGAATTACAGAACCGAAAGACCAGAGGAAGACTACTGAGGATAGGGGAAGTAGTTGACGTTAGAGAAGATGGAGTGGAACAACAGTTTGGAAAAGCTGGACATTTGGGACATCTTTAACCTCTCTCTCACAGGAACCGGAAACCCTGGTGGCATAGTGGTTAAAAGCTATGGCTGTTAACCAAAAGGTCAGCAGCTGGGATCCACCAGGTGCTCCTTGGAAACCCTATGGGGTAGTTTTACTCTGTCCTGTAGGGTCGTTATGAGTCAGAATCGACTTGACAGCAACGCGTTTGTTTTTTATTTTTTTCTCCATAGGAACTAGATTTGTGCTGATCCTTATAAAAGGAATCATTCATTTAGTATCATAAATAAATTACAAAGAAAAAAATAATAATATTTGGCCTCCTCTGTAATAAATATACCACTGATTGAATGGATAGTACTTCTGACTTGATACTCTTTATATAAATAAAACTCATGAAAAGCAAATAGAAAAATACTCTCCCAACCAACTCAAATAGTGAAACAAGTGTTGGATTTACTAATCATATACATTTACTGCCACCATCCACAACTTAGGTAATTCCTCCAGAGATACAGATATCCTTTCATTTATTAACTCATTTTAGTTACAACTGACATGACCAAAAGATGGAAAATCACTGTAAATCCCCTTAAAAAATGCTTCCTGGATCCCGACACATTAAAAACACGTGTTGTATATTTACACAGAATTGCTTACATGGCAGGATTGTTAATATTCTCCAAAAAGCAAACCAGGAATTACCAGAACTTTCCATGCTGAAAGCATATTTTCATACTTGAAGTCTGTGCCCGAAACTGCAATATACTTTTCCTTCCACTGATACCTATGAGGAAGGCCTCAGGCCAGCATGCTACTTCAGTTCCTGGAAAAACTGCTGAAAGCCAGGACAGACAGGATGGCTTACCTGTGTGAGGCCTGGTCACAGCACTCTCATACAGAGGAATGCCTTCACCCACGTTGTTAAAGGCTTTCAGGGTAATCACATAGTGAGAGCTGGGATCTGAAGAAAAGACACAAGTCGAAAACACTTAAACAATTCTTCACTATAAAATTTAAAAAATCCAAGCATCACTGTGCATGATCTTACTGCAAAGAAGTCAGGAAGGGAGATTTTTTTTTTTCTTTAAACTTTTTATGTGAGATTATTTTGGGGTGGGGAAAGATGTGGAGATGGAAGCACACACACAGTGTAGAAAAACTGTCCAAGGTCAACTTCCAGGAATCACTCCCAGGAGTGGAGGATGACTATGCCTCTTTTAGCCTCTATTATGGTTTAATAACGTTTACTGTATGGCATAGGGCTTGAATGAGAATGTGTAAACAGGATTTTCATGTGTCGGTAGCCTGTAGGTGGGGCTTGGCACTAAACAAATCCCTTTCCACCCCTGAAGGACAGGGATTAGAACAGCCAAGGTAGAGAAGCAGGAGATGAACTGTTAACCCAGTAATTACTGACTGTCCTTAACCCTCTAGGGGGTGTCCAAATCTAGAAACCCCTAAACCTCATCTAGCTATCATGATGACTTCTTGGTTGAATAAGATCTGGCCCAGGATTTAAACTGCACTGCTTTGGTTGGCCTGGAGATGCTGCTGAAGGTAATGTAAGACTGGCCAGAATACTGCCCCAGACTTAGAGACACTCTCTCTGGGAGATCATGCAAACTGCTACATTTAGATTCAGAGAAAAGAGGGTATACTGAACAGCCTGAATGGTATTCATTTTCCAACTGGCTGAGGTAAATCAGAAGACTCTAAAATTGATCACATTTTTGATTCAGGTAAGGTTTAGTATGGGTAACTCAAAGGTCCAGTTACACAAAGATCAGGCTTGACAGAAGTGTTCCAGGGTGGGGAGTTGACCCATTCCACTCACTTATGGCAAAGTTGGGCAGTTTTCCAAAGTGGCCACACCTCAAGTGGCCTGCCTTACTTTAACAGCTTAAAATAGCATCTTTGCTTGGTGGCCCACTATGATGGTTAAGGTTGTGTGTCAACTTGGCTGGGCCATGATTCTCAGTGGTTTGACAGTTATGTAACGATATAATTTGACAGTTAGGTAATGATGTAGTTATCCTCCATTTTATGATACAATGTAATCATCTCTATGATGTGATCTGATGTGATCAGCCAATCAGTTTTAAGGGGAGTTTCCTTGGGGGTGTGGCCTGCATCCAATACGTATGGATGTTCTGGCAAAGCTTGCTGGCTTTTGCTCACTATGGATCATGCATCGGGCTTGTCATCATCTGACCTCTGGTTCTGGAACTTGAGCCAGTGGCCTGCCATACTGCCTGCCAATCTTGGGATTTGTTGGCTTCTGCAGCCTGTGAGCCAGCAGCCTGACATCTGACCTGCTGATCTTGAGTTTGTCAGCCCCTGCAGCTACATGAGTCAGGAGAAGCCTCCATCCTGACAACTGACCCAGGAACTTGGCACCTATCAGCCTCTACAACCATGTGAGCCATTTCTGTGAGATAAGTATTTCTCTCTCTTTCTCTATGTATATGCTTCACTGGTTTTGCTTCTCTTGAGAACCCAGCCTAAGACACCCACTCACTCTCTAGATATCAATGGGCAATATAGAGGCATCTGATCTTCCCATGGCAGACAGAAGTGACTTGGGCAACATGGTCAATGGTAATGCTATTCACTGAAATTGAGGATAGAGGTACAGCAGCCATGATACAAATTTTCAAGCCTGAATCTAGCCCTCTTTTATCCTCACTTTTCACTCTCTCTATGTACTTTCATTCATTTCCTTAGCTTTGATTAGCACTTATGTGCCACTGACTGCAAATACATATCTCTAGTCCAGACCTTTCTTTGAGCACCATATCTATATGTTCAACTGCCTGTCTGGCATCTCCACTTGGATATCTCAAATCTTTCTCTTCCTTCTTCCCTCTTTCTCCCTCATCCCTTATGTGCAAACAATCATCAAGTCTTGTTGATCCTACCTACTAAACATATCTTAAATTCATTCACTTATTTGCTCCTTCTGTCCGACATCAACTGCTTCAGGTCAGTGTCATTTCTGCCTAGGCCATTCTAACGGCCTCTTTGTCTCCACATTTCCACTTCTGCTACCTTCAAATTCATTCTCCCCCAAACAGTCAGTGATCTTTTAAAGAGGTAAATCTGAATGTGTCCTCTATCCTGCTTAAAAATCTTCAAGTCTTTTAATAAAATCTCAAATTTTTAAAATGGCCTATCAGGTACTGCCTGGCCTGGCTCCTACCAAACTCTCCGGTCTTGTCTCTCACCACTCTTTGCCTTGTTGTCTATGGTCCATCTCCACTGGCCATCTCAGTTCACTAGGCACTATGCTTTCTCTTACCACCGGACTTTCACATGTGCAGCTGGTCCCTATGCTGGGGACACATCCTACCCTCCCTCTTTATCTAGATAACACCTATTCATCTGACAGGCCACAATGAAGACTGAATTGCTGTCGTTGTTAGGTGCTGCCGGGTGAGTTCAAACTCACAGCAACCCTATGTACAACGGAACAAAACACTGCCCGTCCTGCACCATCCTCACAATCGTTGGTATGCTTGAGCCCATCATCGTAGGCATTGTGTCAATCCATCTCTTTCAGGGTCCTCCTATCTTTTGCTGACCCTCTACTTTACCAAGCACGATGTCCTTCTCCAGGGACTGGTCTCTCCTGATAACATGTTCAAAATAAGTGAGACAAAGCCTCGCCATCCTCTCTTCTAAGGAGCATTCTGGCTGTACTTCTTCCAGACAGACTTGTTCATTCTTCTGGCAGTCCATGGTATATTCAAGATTCTTTGCCAACACCACAATTCAAAGGCATCAATTCTTCTTCAGTCTTCCTTATTCATTGTCCAGCTTTCACATGCAGAAGACTGGATTAGACCCTAATTAAATAGCCTGAACTCTCTAGTTAAATACCCCTTTCTCTTCCTCAGCACTCTGAACAATTTCAATTATTTTATAACGGTATTATTTCTAATAACTGGAACCATGTCTGTTTGATTCCCTGCTCTATCTCTAGCATAGTATCTGGGATGTTGTAGGTTTTCATTAAATATTTGTTGAGTGATTGACTGGTTTTGGGGAGAAGATACTGACTTTAATTTTCAGCAAGCTGAATACGGGATATATCCAAGTACAGCTATTCAGTAGGCAGATGTTTACACAGGTCTGAAGCTAAGGAGTTAGCTCTAATTTGATGAATAAATGAATTCCTAAATGTACTTCTTCACCTCTGACTTGCTTCTTCTGTTCAACAGCATATGCAACTGAGATTTATCCATGATGATAAAGATAGCTCTAGCTTATTTTATGCCACGTGTATTGTTTTTGCTTCTTTTTAACATGTAGTCTCTTACCAAGTCTACCTGTTTATTCTCTTCAGAACAATGCGGTGCTCCTTCTCATCTCTATGTTTTCAAACACTATTCTGACTCAGGCTTTCAAGCACAAGTTAAGTGTCTTCCCTGACTGCTCTACTCTGCCCTGCTAGCCCTCCTTTCTCTGAACACACTTCACTTAATTGTTTCTTGCATCTTGCTTTTGTTCCTCTATTAGCCTAAAAACACCTGCAGGTCAAGGACCATGTCCCGCCTACACTGCAAGGGGTTTTCACTTCAGTAGTTGCATAAAGGGAACAGCGGGAGGCTGGTCACCAAGGGGAGATTTTGTTCCTACCAGCAAAGCTTTTCTTTTGCTCTCCCACAATAGCCTTATAAAACTGCTCATGTGCAGACAGCACTTCCTAGGTTACTAGCTGCGCTGTTTCTTCTTGGAAGGAAAAAGAGAAAGACTACTTTGATTTCCGAATAAAGCATTAAATTACTGCTTATTTTCTATCAGAAAGGAGGAAGATAACTTATTTGTAACACACTTAAAATTGCTCCGAGGAATGATGTTCACAAAGAAATGATGTGAATAAAAAATTTGGTCTGGACAGATTCTGAGTTAAAAGACAAGCCTTTTAAAGAAAGATCTATAATGCTAATCCCACCTACCAAAATCAATTCATTCTCTAACATGAGACATTAATATTGCTAATTTTTTGTTTTTAAAATTAACATTGAGGTATAATTAATAAACAGTAAAATGCACCGAGTCTGCTGAGTTTTGACAAATACATAGACCTGTGTAATTAGCCACCAACATTTCTAACACCCCGAATAGTTCCCCTCACCCTCTGCAGTCAATTACCACATCCCTGGTTCCACTTTCTGTCACTATAGAGAAGTTCTACTTATTCTATATTACATGAAAATGTAATAACACAAGATGTACTTTCTTGTATCTGGTTTCTTTTGGTCAGCATTTTGTAAGATTCATTTATGTTGCTGTGTGTATCAACAGTCTATTGCTTTTAACTGCTGAGTAGTATTCCATTGTATGGACAGAGTATAATTTTCCATTTACCTGTTGACGGACATTTGTGCTACATCCCGTTGGGGTATCATAAATAAGAAGCTTCCAAACTGTTTTCCAAAGTGGTCATACCCATTAGTTGTTCCTATCAGCAAATACTAGAGTTCAATTGTTCCATATCTTTGCTGGTATTGTCAGTCTATTAAACTTTAGCCATTCTAGCTGGTGTGTTATAATATTTCACCATGGTTTTAATTTGCATTTTTCTGATGACTAATAATGTTGAACATCTTTTCATGTGCTTACTGTTTACTGATTTTTCTTCTTGGGTAAAGGGTCTGCCCAAATCTTTTACACACCTTTTATTGGACTGTCTTATTATTGAGTTATAAGAGTTCTTTATATATTGTGGATTCAAATTCTTTGTCAGATATTTGAGAGGAGAATATTTTCTCCCAGTCTGTGGCTCGCCTTTTCATTTTACTGGTGTCTTTCCAAAAGCAGTTTTTTATTTTGATAAGGTCCAATTCATCAAATATTTTCTTTTATGATTTGTGCTTTTTTTTGCATCCTAAGAAATCCTTGCCTACCCGAAGATCATGTAGATTTTTCGACTATGTTTTCTTCTAGAAGTTTTATAGTTTTATAGGTTTAGCTCTTGCATTTAGGTCTGTTTTTGTTTAGGATGTGAGATAAGGGTCAAGATACCTTTTCTTTCTCATGCAGATATCCAATTGTTTCCACACCTTTTGTTGAAAAGACTAGCCTCTCCCCACTGAATTACTTCAACACTTTTGTCAAAATTCAATTAACCATACAGGCATCGATCTATTTCTGGACTTGTTTTATGGATTTATAACATCTACTCTTATACCAATACCACCACACTGTCTTGATTACTGCAGCTTTACAGTTAGTTTTGAAATCAGGTAGTGTGGGTCCTCTGATTTTATTCTTCTTCTAAAAAATTTTTTTTGGATATTCTCCTTGTTTTTTTTGCTATTCTATATAAATTTTGAATCAACTTGTCAATTTCTGTAAAAAATTCTACTGAGATTTTACTTGGGACTGCATTGGGAGAACTGTCTTCTGAACAATCTTGCATCTTCCTATCCATGAACATGGTATCTCCATTTATTTAGGTCTTCTTTAATTTTCCTTAGCAATGACTTCTAGTTTTCAGTGTACAGATCTTGCACATATTTTATAAATTTATTCCTAAGTACTTTATATTTTTGATGCTATTGTAAATGGTACTGTTACTTTAATTCCAATTTTCCAATAGCTTGTTAGTATAGAGAAACACAACTGTTTCTGTATATTGACTTCGTATCTTGCGACTTTGCTAAACTCCCTGGTGGCGTAAATGGTTAAGTGCTCGGCTGCAACCGAAAGATTGGAGGTTCAAACCCACCCAGTGACTCCATAGGAGAGAGACCTGGCAATCTGCTTCTGTGAAGACTACAGCCAAGAAAACCTCATGGGGCAGTTCTACTCTGTCACATGGAGTCACTATGAGTTGGAACTGTCTGACAGCACTAACAAAAACATGATCTTGCAACCTTGCTAAACTTATTTATAGTTTTAGTAGCTTTTTTTTGTAGGTTCCTTAGAATTTTCTACTCTGTTAATAACGAGCACATACAGTGTTTATATCTTGATTTGTAAATATCATTTTTCATAAAAGAAACCAGGGTTCCTTGAAGAAATGGCTGATTCCAGGGCTGAGACTAGGAAAATACTAGATGAACCTGGAACATCTTACTTTGTCAAAAAGGAAAAAAAATGTCCAAAGAAAGACAGGTCAAATGGACACAGATGCTAGTATGAAGAGGCTCCCACCGGCCATGCTCTCTCTATGGTAGAGAAAGAAAGCTCTTCCTTATCTTAGAATGCTAATAAACATAGAAGGAATGATGGAATTGGAAAATCACTATTTGGAAAATATCATAGTAATAACTGCTATCATAAGGTCACTCTGAGTCAGAATCGACTCGATGATGGCACACAACAATAACAACACAGATGCTAAAACTAGCAAGTCAAAGTTTGATGAAAAACACGATCTTTACAAAGACTCAAGGTGCCTCCCCCAAAATCCATTTACTAATTACAAGGGAAAAAATAATAACTATATTGGAAAAGGAAACCCTGGTGGCGTAGTAGTTAAGACCTATGGCTGCTAACCAAAAGGTCGACAGTTCGCATCCACCAGGCGCTCCTTGGAAACTCTATGGGGCAGTTCTACTCTGTCCTATAGGGTCGCTATGGGTTGGAATTGACTCGATGGCAAGAGGTTGTTTTTTATTTTTTATATTGGAAAAGCCCAGCAGACAACATTTAAACCAAGCAATCAAAGTTAATATCAAACAATAAGAAGCTAAATAGACATCATGTGCCTCCTAATATGATGTACCAACAACAATACTTCTGGGCTATTCGTTCCAAAAATTCATAACTTGAATCTAATCATGAGGAAATATTAGATAAATCTAAATTAAGGGACAGTCTACAAAATAGAAAAGGCCTGTACTCTGCAAAAAATGTAACAGTCGTGAAAGACAAGGAAAGACTGAGGAACTGTACTACGTCAAAGAAAAATAATGAGATATGACAACTAAATAAACCTGGGCCAGAAAACAATGTTTTTCTTTTGCTATAAAGGGCATTAGTGAGACAACTGGCAAATATGAATAAAGTCTATAGATAGGGGCTCAATGTTAATGTGCAGATTTTGTTAATTGTACTGTCGTTACACTAGAAATTGTCCTCATTTTTAGGAAGTGCTCATTAAAGTATTAATGGGTAGAGAGGGTATCATGTAACTCTCAAATGGTTCAGAAAAAATGAACGTGTAGATAGAGAATAGCAAAGCAAATGTGGTAAAGTGTTGGCCTTTGGGGAATCTAGGTGAAGGTTATATAGGAATTCTTTGTACTATTTTTGCAATTTTTTCCGTAAAAACGATTATTACAATATATAAAAGGTTAAAAAGAAAAAAAATCACTCACAATGACTTTCTCGATTTAGCATACTTACCCAGATTTTCGATGGTGTAATAGCGCTGCTTATAGTCCACTTTGATGGTCTGGGCATGAGGGCTGCCAATACCATAACCAATGGCATAACCTCTGACCACAATGTTCTGATTCTCTGGCGGAGTCCAGCTTACTACGATACTAGTGACAAGTGGGCGGACATGAAGAGAACTAGGCACTTCAGGAACACGAGTTTCTGGGAAGGAAACCAGAAAAGGAAGATGAGACCCACCTTCTTTAGGATATTTCACCATCCTTGGGAATGGTGCTCAGTCCCCTGCCAAATCGTTTTGGGGCTAAATGTTTTCCATTGTGGCCAAGAGTTTAAAGAGAACTTGTATGCACAGTGAAACATGGCCCATGGTTTTACTGCATTCTAAGAAGAAAACAAAACCCAATCAGCCTTATTAATATCATGGCTTCTGACACCACGGTTAGAAAATATGACACTGAAATATTAATTTGGAAAGGGAAGACAAAGAGATTCAAGAACGTCTACTCAATGGAGAAAAATAAATTGCCTTTCAATAGGTGCCTATCCCTCTTGGTCCCAGCTCCAAACCTTACCAGACAGAATGAGAAAGGCATAAATTTTGAGTAATTAGAAGCCTATTGTCAACAGGTGGACAAACATTACATTATGGCGATGGTAATCATTTTTTTATTCCCCTATTAAGAGGCTTAAAAAGGTGGCAATTTACAGTACCTTTCACATACATTATTTCAAGGCATAAATCACTACCTTATTTTAAAAATTAGTAAACAGACATAGAATTAAAGCTGAGGCCTTTTGTTTCACAAGTTCAACACCTGTCACTGACACAGGTGGCTACATATACACACCTACTTGGAGCCACATGTTCAATAAACAGGTGAGAAAAAGAGCAGGGTGTCCAGGACTAAGGGATAAGGGAAACTGCAACTGAAATAAGACATGATTTATGTGCCTCAGCTTCAAATTTCAGATCTCTATCTACTTAATGGCCTTCGTAAAAAAAACCAGACCCAGAGCACCTGTCTAATTTTCATTTGTTTTGGTTCTGCTTAAAGGGACAGTCTTCTAAAAGCCCCTGGGAAAAACACATTCAGGAGCCCTGCTGTATTACAGAACGACAGCAGTATAATATGCTAACATACACAGATTTAAGTCATATACACCCAAAGTCTGTGGCTTTCCGGTTTGACTCATTTGATACAGCTAGTACTCAGAATGTGTCAGTCCTGCCAATTGTTGTTCTTACCATCTAAGTCACTTTCAAAAGTTTCAGCAGACAGCCAGTCCGTAGCTGGGCCTGTACCATTGATCGTAAGAGCAGCCACTCGGAAATTATATTCAGTCCCCCGATCAAGACCTGAGACCCAAACAAGAAATAAGACAAGCTGAAACAAAAGCCTTGGAAAAATAAAAGACTAATAATCACTCATTAAAGCAAATATTTCATCCACCAATTCAGAAAGACCTGGATATTCTACTTAATGGGGAGCATGTACGTAGTTATTATCTTGATAAGGTTTCAGTTAAAGTCAATGCAGAACCAACAAGACATAAATACAACACAGTAGCTCCTGCCTCTAAAGCAGAGGCTGAAGCCCTCACATCTCTAGCAGAGAAATGGAAATGAGTAAAGCTTCTAGGAGATTAAGACTTATTTTTTTAAGAGCTAGAAGACACCTTAGCAATCATCTGTTACACCAACCCTTCATTTGTTATTAAGGAATCTAAGGCCAAAAAGAGGCCAAGGATAATGAAAGAGTTACAACAAAGGAACAGAGTCATGGATCTCAGAAGACACCAAAAGCCAAAGAATGCAAAGATGTAGCTGCTTTCATCAGGTTACTGCGCTGCTTTCTGAGCCACGCCATCACCACAACAGAGAAATTTTAAACAGCAAATAAGGCCTAGATATCTATTTCTCAGCAACCTCATTGCCCATGAGTATATACAGTAAGTAATCGAGGTTAAAAAATTTTTTTTTCTATAATATAACCTTATTGTACTTAATACTAGCTAATAATCATATGATTTATCCATGTATTGAAGGCATCAAAGATCCAGATATAAAACTCTATCTTACTAAGCAGGGCAACAGTCAATAATAATATAGTCAGTTATTAATATATGTACACATACATTTTTGTTATTGTTGTTAGGTGCCGTCCAATCAGTTCCAACTCATAGTGACCCTATGTACAACAGAACGAAACAGTGCCTGGTCCTGCGCCATCCTCACAGTTGTTGTCACATACATTTTTAGAGTACTTAAATACCAGATATTGTACTAGATCTTAAAGGCTTATGAAAAATTACACTACTTTCCCATATACAAATCTTGGACTCTTTGGCCAGCAGCAAGTACAGAAAATTCAATCAAACAACTTGGCCAGGCTACAAGATGAGCCTGGGCTCAGTTAATCAATCCTGCCGCATGGTACTGGGGGACAGATGGTAAGTTCTATTATCTGCAGACCCATATTGAATCTGTTTATCCACGGTAAGGCAAACAAGAAGAAAGACGGAGGAGTGAAATGGCTGGGCCCAAGTCAGTTTACCTCCCTGCCTCCTCCCCACATACACTGAACCAGAAAGTGCTAGAGCAGGCTGTACATGTATTTATGACCATTAACAGACAGTAACCTGGACTATTAGCAAATGTGGGGCTCAACCAAGGTCTGGAAAGAATGTAACCAATCAGATCATCATTCCCTCCCCTTTGGGGAGATGTTAGAATGTAAGAGTGAGAACTACAGAGTGAGCAAGTGAGCAAGAGAGAGTACATGTAAAGAAGGTTAAGAGCTTCTCTCCCCCTAAGTAACCTACTGAGTTTATAGTCTAAAACTAAGGCACACAATACATAATATATAGCAGAATGTGTTAAGTACCTTAAGATACAATGGTACAAAAAAAAAAAAAAAGAAAGAAAGAAATGACAATTACTTCCAGCTAGAACTTAGTTCAATCATATAATTTATTATTCAGTATAGGCTCGTGGTAATCCATATTTTGCCCTAACACTTATCAGGCTTTGAGTTAATGCTCCAAGAGGGCAAAGATCTCCATTTTTGCCCACCACTGGATTCCCAGTGCCAGCACATGTTAATAAAGGTTCGGGAAAAGCCTGTTGAACAAGTAAATCTAGAGTTGAATTTAAAATGCAAGGATTTTCTTGATAAAGACCTGTTTTACTACAAAAGTGACATTTTGCTTACATATCAAATGTTCCATTGAGAAAATGAATAGTCTCCTCATGGGAAAGGACTCTATTTTTATGTTGTTAGTACCCAGAACAGTGCCTGTATAAAATAAATATTAAATATTCAAAATAAAAAACTCAGATGGGAACTGCTAATAGAGTAAGATCAGAGAATGACGTTAGAGACCATCTTGACCAAGTTTATTGTAATGCAGCCTTAGTGAGACTCTTCACAACATTACTGCAGCCATGTTTACTCACTGCAGCTTAAGAGATGTGGGGTTCATGTGAAGAAACTAAAAGACCGGAAGATACTGTTGCAGCCAAACATCCACCTTCTCCTATTCCAAATGAAGTTAATCCTATCTGTGAGGTGAGGAGTAAGGAGAAAAGCTGGATCATTTGAGCACAGATTTCCACTGTCAGTGGCTCTCTCAATTTTTAGAAACTTGTACCTACAAAGAAGGGAATTACACTTCTTTACCCCAGATCTTGGTTATTTCAGTAATCTGGTTCCTGGAGGCACAGGAAAGTAGCTGATGGCAAACTTTTCAAATCCTTTCACTGCAGTGTCTACCCAGGAGGGATACAATGTAAGGAAACTTAGAATTCTCAAAGGGTGATGAAATTAATTCTTCACCTCTTGCGCTTCTCTTCAGCCAACTCTGCTTTTGGCTTTCCTAGCAAAAATGAATTGAGTCAGAGCTTTTGTCTCATGATTAAACTTGCCCTGCTACTGTACAGCGATAATTCATACCTGTTGGATGTAAACATACTAGACTCAAATTCATCTGCTTGCTTATGAACCATAGATAAGTTCTGTTGAGCTACAAAACTAAGGCAATGCATCTGAGGCAGTGCACCTACAGACACAGCCCGTGTAAGTTTACTCCCAGGGCAGGGACAGGCTGCTGAGGCTGAGGCATATGGAGTTGAGAAGAACAGAGTCTAGACATTGCTAAGCTAATGCAGGAGTGGGCAGAACGGGCTCTGCCCAGATTTCAGTTAGTTCTGCAGCAGTAGGAAACAACTATGTAAATCACTACAGAGTAAGGACAGCTTAGGGCCATCTGTCTTTATTCTTTGTAAGCATGATTTTACCATCCAAAGGAAGAAAAAGCACTCAGTCTCCCTTCCATGCTCCTTGCCCTTGCTTAGTCAACTCTACTTGGAGAAAGAAGGGGGATTTTCTGTGATTGCAAGGGAAGCCTATATTCAGTATGCATCGGGGCTCATTTTTATCAGGTATACCACTTGCTCTGTTGCACATACAAGGAACGCAAAATGAAAGGAGCTATCTCCGATTGAATTTTCTAAAACTTTATATAGTGTCTTTAGTAGCAGCTCCCTAGTAGCAGGTGTAATTAGACTGCACTGCTGCAGCTATTCACAAATACTGCTTCAGGCCCACAAACACACGGATTGTGTCAGTGCTATAAAAATCATTTTGTAGACCTCTGTTAGCAACTAAATCTAGGTGCGTAACTTCTTTGCTTATACAGCTTTGTTTTCCTTCTTTTCAGATTACAAAAAAGTACTATATATTCAAAAAAGAAAAATAGTAAAATACAGAAAAAACACAAGGAAATCAAAATCAAACACAACCTCACTAATCAGAGATGGTGGAACCGGGAAGAGTGTTTTTGAAACACTTTTGTTTGTACAAGTCAACAGCTCACAGCTATTATTAAACTAGCATAATTCAGCATCTGAATTATCAAGAAAAGACCTATGTGCAAAGCAGCTTACCTTCAATCAGCTGAGACAGCTGTGTCCCAGTTACCAGGGTTTCGGTGACATCACTCTTTCGGGAGGCTTTTCGGTAACGAATCTTGTAGCCTGTAATCTGCCCATTTTGTGTGGCTGGAGGAGGAGGCTGCCAGTGAATCATAACACTCTGGAAAAGACAAGATTATGGGGAGAAGAATGAATATATCAAAAGCTAGGTCCAAAGGGTTTCATGCATTATTGCCCTGACTTAACTATGTTAGAGGGAAGGAAAATAAAGGCAGCAGGGTGTTCAGACAGAGTTTTACAAAGTTACTGAATAATCACTCAAAAACATGGTTTCATTTTAAAACCTTCAATGATCAAATGGGAAGATGATCAGTACAGGGCAGCATGTCTTGGGCCCCTGATCTCTTGGTTATTTCACCAGAATGAAGACATTGGGCAAAAGTCTCAGAAAAGTTTTCAGAAGGAAAATATAAGCAGGTCAGAGGCATTTGCTTGGATTACGGAGCAAAGTACTGTTAGGTGTAAAGGTTCTTTCCCATCTCCAGTGTGGAACAGCTGAAACCAAACTATTTCCGTTTAAAACTCTTCAAAAAGGGGATCATTCATTAACAGCTGGTTATTTCTTAAAGAGGAAAAGGAGTTCTGACTCATTTTTTGAAAGGGCTGAATATCTTAGTTGTCTATGTGCCCAGAAGGGGCCCTGGGCCTTTGAGAGGCACACGTGGCCCTAAGTGTACAGTGTGTGAGAACTTGACCAAGAAGGAAGGTTTGCACACATACAACCAAGCTGACAGGTGTCCACTTGGATTCACACAGGCTCATCTCACAGTCCTAAGGGACTATGTTATCATAAGCTAATTATTTCTTTCTGCCATATCACCAAGGTTGTGGACCAGTAAGATCTAGAATGTTATGATTTACATAATAATAGCAATTTACCTGAAGAAAGGCTAAAGTGATTTTGGTGTCAGAGAAAGGCAGTAAAGTTGAACAGAATAAACTGGAGATGCTGGGTGTTATGGACTGAATTATGTCCCTCCCACCGCCAAATATGTGTTGTAAATCCTAACCTCTATGCCTGTGGTTATAATCCCATTTGGGAATAGAGTGTCTTTGTCATGTTGATGAACAGGATTAGTGTAGGGTGTATCTCAAGTCAACCTGTTTAGACATTTAGAAGAGATTAAGCAAGCAAGCTAGGAAGCAGAGACAGGGGAAGACAGACACCAAGCCACATGAAGACTGCCCAGGAGCAGCAGCTCAGAAGAGACAAGGACCTTCCTCTAGAGCCGATAGAGAGAGAAAGCCTTCCCCTAGAGCTGGCACCCTGAATTCGGGCTTCTTAGCCTCCTAAACTGTGAGAAAATAAATGTGTTTGTTAAAGCCACCCATTTGTGGTTTTCTGTTACAGCAGCACTAAATAACTAAGACAGTGTCTAAGCCCAGTTTCATTAGCAAGTATAATACCTATCTCACCTTACTTCTCCGCCTGAGTATGCTTGTTTTTAGTTAACTTCTAATTTACAGGTTTAGTATTTTAAAAGCAGATTATTATAACATTAGCATTAATTTGTTTTGACAGCCTCCCACTCAATCTCCTTCTCCATAAGCCCCTCTGAGGTTCAATAACAGACCAGTAAAAATGAGCCCCAGCAATATGAAGTTTTACCTTTGAATTTCTCACTTCTAAGGACAGATTCTGGGGAGCAGCACCCGGAACTAGACAGGCCAAAAAAAAAAAAGGTAGAAGAAAAATTTTTTTTCAGTCACCCACACATCACCCATCATGAGACTCTTCTTCACCGGACTTCACACAAATGCACATCTCAAATACCAATTATGCAATCTGAAGGAGTAAAGCCAGCTAGCTGCCAGTGCCCTCATGTTCGTAGTACTATGTTGATGAAGTGTGGCTATGTTTGATTCATTTAAAAAAAATTAGATACATTCATATGTATACATGCATACCAAAGTCAGAAGCCCTGGTGGCGCAGTGGTTAAAGCGCTTCGCTGCTAACCAAAAGGTTATCAGTTCAAACACACCAGCCACTCCACAGGAGAAAGATGTGGCAGTCTGCTTCTGTAAAGATTTATCACCTTGGATAAATCCTATGGGGCAGTTCTACTCTGTCCTATTGGGTTGCAATGAGCTGGAATCGACTTGACGGCAGTGGGTCTGATTTTGGTTTATACCAAAGTCAGTTTGTACCACTGGAAAGTTAGATACTTATTTCAAGGACATGCCAGTGGCTTTATACTTCTCTAGATCCCTCTTCCAGACAGATTCTGAACCTTTTGAGTATTCTTAGTGTTAGCCTGCTTTTGTCTTGGGGAAGAGCCGTAAGTTTTTTTGGAACCAAATCTAATGAATATGACGAGTGAATGAACTGGGTAACATCATTATGGTTCAAAATGAGATGTGCATAAATCAATGAGCTCGGCTTTCTTGCAGGGTTCCTAAACTGGTTTTGAAGGTAGTGCTCAAGTAGAGCAAAGAGATATTCAAGCAATGACAGCTTCAGTAAAGCTATTCATCTGGTTTCCCAAGGCAACTACATAGCAGGGAACATTCATTTAGATGTGAGAAGTTTGGGACTGCTGGTTAAACAAACAGTTGTATAACTTTAGTTCCTGCATATTAGAACATAAAGCAGGAGTATCTCAAAGTTAATGGCCCTCACACCCTCCAGCATCTCCCATCCTAGTGACTACAGCAAGCAAAGAAAGCTTAAGTAGACATAATTCCTTTCCTCTTCACTCACAAAATGCTAACTCAAGCCTTTATCAATGCATCACACCAGAAGGCACATGATGGTAGTCCGCTCCTTTACTGGTAATATTTAAGTATGGCCATTTGCCTTAGAGAGTCAAACTACAGATTTTTAAAGGCATGCCTGTTTATATATAAGGGCTATATTCATATACACACATTAAAAAAAAAAACTATAGTTTCATGAACAACTAAGTGCAATGAACACTGATATTGTCTGTCCAATTCTCAAAATAATGTGATTTTAAAAAATGCTGATCCTGACCTACTCAACTCTTAGGCAAGCTGTAGCTTGACAAGCACATGGGTATATGTATATAATTTATCTTAGAAATTTAGACAGTTATAGGTGAGAAATGAAACCATCACAAATATTGAGGAATTAGAAAGATCTATTGGGCATGCGGATATGACTGTTAACTACAGCAAGACTAGCCTTCCAGCAGCCTTGGAACGGTCTGTGTTGTGAACAAACAATAGCATTTACTTACACAAAAGTCCCTGCTAAAACTAAACACTGAGGGCCTATTCAGTGCCAGGCACTACAGTGCTCTATGTGCTCAGTGAATCCTTACAGCAACCTTATGAAGTCGGTACTGCCTACACTTTACAGATAAGGAAACATGCTCGGAAGTGTTGACTTGACCAAAGTCACTACCAAAAAGTGGTACAACTGAATCTTCTTGACATCAAAGCCCATGATCTTACCTATGACACCAGGGGCACTGAGCACAGTATTTGTTTCAAAGAAAGAAAGACTCACCATCTGACAATGTTCGAACAGCAACATCTTGTGTGGAGACTCCAGGACCATGTTTATTGTAGGCCACCACTCGGAAACTATATTCTGTATATTTTTTCAACCCATTGATGGTGTAAGAGAGACTTGCAACGTCAACATCCTTGAGTAAAATAAAACAACTTATACATATACAACCCAAGTCAAGAGAAATGCTTTAAAATAAAGAATTTACTATACAAATTTATATTTTACATGATACAGATTTCTTTCCTTTCATAAAATGTTATTAAACAGTCAAAGCAGATGAATCACAAGCACTGGCAACTTCAGAACTATTGCTTGATATTTAGTGACCCCTGCTGGTAAAAACTACAGAGTACTCTGGTACAAAGAAATTGGATCTGTCTACTGTTAATTTCCTAATCTTTTTTTTCTCAGACTTCTAGTCAAGCAATATTGAGTTTCAGAAATATATTTCAACTCTACTAGTTCAATCAGTGGATTAGAAAGTAGCTTCATTTTCTACCTGCTCTTTGTCAGTCCCTTTCTCCATGTAGTACAATTTGTAATTCTGAATTTCCCCATTGCCAGACAATGGTGTTTCCCATGTGACAGTAATGGAAGTAGGTGAACTTGTATATGCTCGGATGTTAGGTGCTGGTCCAGGAAGCTGAACTAGAAAGAAAATTTCAAGAAAGCAAGATACGAATGAAATCACTGCACTCCTCAATAACCATTCTCAGCAATATCGTCATATTGGCCATGTTTAAAGAACAACAAAGACTAAGAAAACGCGATTGAACTGAAGTGGCTTTAGGACAATATATAATTAAATGTATTTCCTTTTTCATGACTCAAATTAAAACCACAAATTATCCATGAAGTACGTTAAATTCATTCAAAATAAAAAAAAAATGAAAACTGCAGAATCTTCCTGTGGTGTATAAAGTCATAGTTTTGCAGTGGGACTACAAATCACATAAAAGCAACCACCACAAAGAAAGCCTTCTTTTGCCAGGCACTGTGGTAGGCTCTGGGGATACAGTGATGGACAGAGTTCCTGCCCACAAAGAATTCCCAGTCTAGTAAGGGAAGTCAGACATGTAAATAGTTACAAATGACGTCAGACATGCTGTTATGGATTGAATCGTGTCCTCCCAAAATATGTACTGTAAATCTTAACCCCATACCTGTGGTTATACTCCCATTTGGGAATGGGTTTTCTTTGTTATGTTAACGAATTATTAGTATTAGTATTAGTGTAGGGTGTATCTTGAGTCAATCTCTTTTGAGATAGAAAAAGATCAGATTAAGTAAGATGAACAGTAGGGGGATGGTAGGTGCCAAGCTACATGGAGATCTCCAAGAAACAGAAACTAAAGAGACAAGGACCTTCCTTCAGAGCCAACAGAGAGAGAAAGCCTTCCCCTAGAGCAGGTGCCCTGAATGTGGACTTCTACCCTTCTAAACTGTGAGAAAATAAATTTTGCCTTGTTAAAGCTACCCACTTGTGGTATTTCTGTTATAGCAGCACTAGATAACTAGGACACATGCTAATACATTTAGGTAACAGTTATAATAAAAAGAAGAGGAGAGTACTCAGTTCTGCTTTGCGAGGGGGTTGGCAGGGAAGGGAAGGATTGGTGAAGATTTGCTGGAATCAAGAAGAATGAATGGGAGTTTGCTCAGATACCAAGAGGAAAATGACTCCATTCAATGGGTCAATGTGGAGGCTATATGAAAAGACACAGTGTTAAATGGTTCATATTGGCTGAAACAGAGAATGGATGTGGGAGAAGATACTGCTGCAAAGGTTAGCAGGAATCAGAAAATGAAGTGCCTTGAATGCTGTGGAGTTTGGATTTTCTCCAGTAGATGTTAGGTAATTACTAAAAAATTATGAGCAGGGGCATGACATGGGAAGATCTGTATTTAGAAAAGACATCTGAACACAGCACGGAAGAAACACAGGAAGGAAAAAAGACTAGATGAAGGAATAATAATAAGCAAACTGATAACCAGTCACACCTTAGTGCTTTACACATATTTTCTTACTTAATCTTTGCAATAACCCAAATGAGACAGATATTATTACCATCCTTATTGACAGATGAGGAAACTGAGGTTGAGATGTTAAGAACCTTTCTCAAGTGATGGGAAAGTTGGGGAGTCATAGAGCCAGAAGTTGAGGGCTTTCTAAATCTTGTTCTCAAGAAGACCAGTAAGAAGATTATAATAATACCCTCAGTAATATATATGTGATTGGATGACTGGATGACTAGTTAACCAATGAAGTGTCTCTCTATCTAGTTCTAACTCCCACAATGGCTCACATACCTTTCTAAGCCTGTTCTTATTGTCTGACTGACAGGCTCCAGTGCCAGTTTATACACAAATCCTGGGTAGCTGCCTATGCCTACACTTTGGTAGACATTCTATATTTGAAAACAATTTCTCTGGCACTAGTGTTTCTGTAATAGACATCCATTAGATTTAAGAGCTGGGAAGAGGAAAAAAAAAACCCCAACAAAATGTAAAACAAACTAGCTTTCCTGAAAAACACCACCACAGCTTAAGACCACCTCTGCTACCACAGTAGAGAAGCCTGAATATGGATATGCTAACGGTTGTTCGCTGTATTGAGTCATGAATCGTTCTATTCACTTAACGTTAAAGCATATTTTGTGCAGCCTTACAAGTGAGATCTGTCACACTTTTGTTGCTTATTAGAGGGGAAGTAAAACAAACCAGTCCTTGAATTCCCTTGAAATCACTTTTAATATATTCATTGGCTAAATGTAGGCAAATATGATCCTAAAAAAAGGTGCTAATGAATTCCTTCATTTCAGCTGGACAGTGGCATAATAAATGTAAAAAAAAAAAAAAATTAAGTTGGTTTGTGAAGCTAAATATGTAAAATATTTTCAAGGGGTGATTCCAACACTTACAACCTCCCCCACACAAGCTGAATACCTCCAGATGAAATGCAGATCTTTCTCCACTAGCTCCCTCTCTTTTGCCACAACATGTTACATTCTCTCTCTATTCCTAAAATACCTTCACCAGAACCTGTCGCCCCTTCCATTCACATTCTTATTTAACTACTTTGTTTTAACCAAATTTCTTGAATAAACGATCATGCTGCCTACTTCCCTTGTGATGCTAACACTCTTAATACTACCCGAAATGGCACATATACGTTCTGTTTCTGGGACCAGACTATATGCTTCTTGCAGGCAGAAGTCAAGTGCTACCATTTTTACGTGTTCACTGCCTAGCACGTGAATGACACACACTAGTCACTCAATAAATCCACTCTCCTTACAACCTGTCTTTCATCTCTAAATCTGACAGTGATCTTCCTAATCCGGTGGTTCTAAACAGTTTGACTCACAAGCTCTGAAATGATAACAAAAGCTACAGGCTCTCTCCCAAGGGAAGTGTGAAGGTACACAAACATTCGCATGCATTTTCAGAAGGTTCGCAGATTCCAGGTAGAATCTCTGTGCTTGAGCAAATCCAGTGGTCTTTTCCTTCATTTTCATCATGACTTACTTTATCTGGGAGCCCTGGTGGCACAGTGGTTAACAGCTCAACTGCTAACCAAAAGGGTGGCAGTTTGAACCTACCAGCCGTTCCTTGGAAACCCTATGGGACAGTTCTACTCTGTCCTATAGGGTTGTTATGAGTAAGAATCGACCGGGCGGCAATGGGTTTGATTTTTGGTTTTTCACCTTGTCTGTGTACTGTTTGATTCTCTTTCTGGGATTTGGATCATGCAGCTTCCTTCCTCCAGAATGCTTTATGTCAAATGCTTCAAGGCTAACCTCAGGTCTCATCTTTTACTAGGAACCTGCCTTAACTTACCTATCTTTTACAGTCATTTTTCCTTATTCTGCATTTCAAAAGCTCTCATGTATAAAGCCTGTATATGAACATGAATGAAAGTAACTGAGCTTGAAATCTAATAGCATGTGCCTACTCATGTCTGAACATGGATAACTGGGAAATTCAACCTCCTTTCCTGTAATGAGAACATATTTTTTCCTTTAAGTCAACCTCTTGATTCTCTTGATAGTCCTCTTATTCTTGCCTGGGTTTGATCCCTGATCTTCAATCTCTATCACTGAAATAATCAATGGCTTCCTATTTTGGCTGCTCATTATTTAAAGGGAGAATTCCTGTCTTGTTCATCCCTATATCCCCAATATCTTGTGTAGTGCCTAGTATGTTGTTGTTGGTTACCAATGAGCTGGCCCTCAACTCATGGCAACCCAAGCGCAACGGGATCAGACCACTGTGATCCATGACGTTTTCACTGGGTGATTTTTTCAGGAGTAGATCACCAGGCCTTTCTTTCAGTGCTGGTATAAAAAAAAAAAAAAAAAGCCCAAAACTAAACCCGTTGCTGTTGAGTCAATTCCGGCTCATAGGAACCCTATAAATCAGAGCAGAACTGCTCCACAGGGTTTCCAAGAAGCAGCCAGTAGATTTGAACTGCTGACTTTTTGTTTTTTTGTTTATTGTTGTAGTTTAAATTAAGTTTACGTTTCAAGTTAGTCTCATATAAAAATTTATACATACATTGTTATGTGATCCTAATTGCTCTCCCCACACTGTGACAGCACGCTCCTCCTTTCCACCCGATTCCCCATGTCCATTCAACCAGCTCCTAACCCTCTCTGCCTTCCCATCTCACCTCTGGACAGAAGCTGCCGGTTTAGTCTCTGTATCTACTTGAGCTGAGAGGCACACTTCTCACCAGTATCACTTTATGTCCCACAGTCTAGTCCAATCCCTGTCGGAAGAGTTGGCCTCGGAAACTGTTTTAGTTCTGGGCTGATAGAGATTCCGGGGGTCATGCTTTCTGAGGTTCCTCCAGCCTCAGTCAGACCATTAAGTCTGGTCTTTTCACTAGAATTTGAGTTCTGTACCCTACCCTTCTCCTCCTCCATCAGGGACTCTTTGTTGTATTCCCTGTCAGGGCAGTCATTGGTGATAGCCGGACACCATCTAGTTCTTCTGGTCTCAGGCTGATGAAGTCTCTGGTTTATGCGGCCCTTTCTGTCTCTTGGGCTAATACTTTCCTTGTGTCTTTGGTGTTCTTCATTCTCCTTTACTGCAGGTGGTTGGGACCAATTGATGCATCTTAGATGGCCGCTTGCAAGCTTTTAAGACCCCAGACGCCACTCACCAAAGTAAGATGCAGAACATTTTCTTAATAAGCTTCGTTAGGCCAACTGACCTAGATGTCCCCCGAAAGCATGATCCCCAGACCCCTACCCTTGCTACTCTGTCCCTCAAAGTGTTTGACTGTATTCAGGAAACTTGTTAGCTTTGGTTTATTTCAGTTGTGCTGACTTCCCCTGTAGTGTGTGCTGCCCTTCCCTTCACCTAAGATAAATCTTATCTACTATCTAGTTAGTAAATAACCCTTACCCTCCCTCCTTACCCTCTTAACCATCAAAGAATGTTTTCTTCTGAGTTTAAACCTTTTCTCGTCGAACTGCTGACCTTTTGGTTAGCAGCCAAGCTCTTAACCACTGTACCATCAGGGCTCCAGTGCCTGGTAGAGGAAGTGCTTAATAAATGTTTGATGAGTGAATGATTTGCTACAGTATTAGAAAGTGAAGTTTCCTAGCCTTTTGACTTCACTTATCTACCCAGCAGGTAAAGTCCTTGAATTGTTCCCATCATTTCACTGGTCAATTCATTTAGTCTGTTTAGTCCCCTGGCCAGAAGCTTCCACAAATGTATCTCACCTGCCCTCTACCAGAAATAAAATCTCTGTTATTGGAGGCTGTCTGTTAAAAAAAAACTAGTGCAGTCAATAGTAAAAGAAGACTGGAGAATACTCCCAGGAAAGATAGTGGCTTGGATTAAAAGAAGGCAAAAGTCTAGCAAAAAGTCTCAAGTGGCACAGCATCAATTCTGACTTGATTGCTTCTTATAATTTCAGGTCTACAGTTTATAACCAAGATTTAAGATATATATCTATAAAACAAATCAACCTGATGTTCATATTAATTGCAGAAACTCTTAAGAAATGTAATAAGAAGTAACACTATTTAGCACAAAAAAGCCTTAAGGAGATTCTGAAGAGTGCAGTATATATAAAGATTAGGGCAATCCAATTGACAGCAATTATTAAATATCTTCTTCATATGGGAGGCACTACAATAGACAGTGTGGGAAATATAAGGATGGCAAAGACTCAGTCTTTGTCATGAGATAAATGAGATAATTCATAATCATAATTCAAAGAAAAAAGTGATAATGTATCTTAGAAGTATAGAGATACAATATAAGATAGGATCAGAGGAAAGATTCTGGAAGGAATCTAAGCTAGGTCTTAAAGGATCAGTAAAATTTGAATACGTAAAAAAGTATTAGAGAAGTATAGTGTCTATCATTTGCTACTGTTTGATGTGAATTAATCTTATCTCCCTAATTTATGAGATCCTTGAAGGTGAGGAACTGTTATCTTCTGTCTCTCTATGGTCTGCAAGGCTAAACACAAGGTAGACCTTCATATAGTTCTACCTACAGGTGAGGCTGATGGAGAGGTGGAAGACTTACCCTCAGGCTGTGTTTCTACTCGTAGGGGAGCTGAACTCTCTCCAGAGCCGTGCTTATTTTGAGCTGTAACTCTAAAGATGTACACAGTTGCTGGCATCAGGTTTTGAACGGTTACCTGCATTTCTCCTGGACGACTGGTATTCTCAACACGTTCCCTTTGGACAAAGAAGGATTTACAAAGAAATGGCATCAATTAGGAACACTTCTAGAATGTACAGTTTCATTTTCATTGCAATGACTACAGACACCACTCCGTATCAAAGTCTAACAATTTTAGGTCAAATTTAGTCTCAACTCTCAAACAATGAAACTTTTGGGAGTGAGGCAATGCAAAGCAGAATAAGAGAATGGCAAAGAGCAAGGTCATACATGTCTGTTAATTTGCTGGTGCTCTTGCTCAAATGTTGATATTGCTGATTATAACCACAGCTTCCTTTCAGAGAAAACACAGACAGAACTCTGAGTGCCATTTCAAATGGAGTAGCTTGTCATCATCTTTATAGGCTTTAGGAGTGAGTTTTAGGGAGTGATTCTCAGGGAAATCAATAGAAGGCAGTGGTAGGTAGGACCCAGTTTTCGCAGAAACAATCAAGGTATGCTGGATATATATTGGATAAGAGACTCTCAACTTAAAAAAAAAAACAACAAAACTAGATGCCATCACTTTAAAATTGGGAAGGAAAACATTAAAAATTTAATTGAATCCTATATGTAACCCAATCTATAAAATAGATTAATCATGACACTGAATTTTAGAATGTATTTCTTAAAACTAGTACTCCTTTTGAATGATTTCAAACTGATCTGAAACATCTGACCAATCTTTTCATAAACAGTACAAACGAATCTAGTGATCTTGTGTTATTAGGAGATGAAAAGTGTAAGAGCAGTTATCTAGGTTCTTTAAAAGGGGTAGCTTCCAGGCTCTATATTGGGGGGTTGTGTGTCTACACTTATGCTCAGTCTACTGCACCTACTACAACAAAAAAAAGATTATATTACATAGCAACCTTCAACAAATATTGTGAAGGAATTTACTTGTTTTAGACAAATAGTTGGTCTTTAAGAATTATAATCGTAAGAGGAAAGACCTGTATCTATCTTGAGAAAGTAATAGAAGAGCCAAAACTACTCTGTAGGAGAAATTATTCTGAATTATCTGTTGAATTAAAATTCTTACTTAAAAATATTGGTAATTTGTCCTGAAATCAGTGATTAAAATTTGTTAGTCTATATAACCATATGTTAATTTTTCTGATTTTATATGAAACTTTGCATTTGAGAGACTTAAGTGTTTTTTAGTAGTTTTCTATAGTTCTTTAAGCTACACTATTTTCATTAAACAACAACAAAAAATTCAACACTGCTCCACACCATATCTATAGAGGTTGTTTCTCTGTAATCAGTTAGGTTCACTGGAAAGGAGACCTTGTGGCACAGTGATTAAGAGCTCGGCTGCTAACCAAAATGTCAGCAGTTCGAATCCACCAGCTGCTCGTAGGAAACCCTGTGGCACAGTTCTGCTGTGTCCTATAGGGTCACTATGAGTCACAATGGTTTTCTTTTTCACTGGAAAAGAGTAACGTGGTAATAAAAATTACTGCTCAGAGACATTCGAAATACTTATAAATATACTTTCCCTTCAGCTAAACCTCTAAATCACAGAACCGAAGCAGGAAGATATCAAGTGGTTTCTTACATTTTGAGGTTTCTATCCACAAATGATCTGTCTAAAAAAAAAAAAATGTACCTTACACTTCACTAAATGTGAACCTCCATAAGACAGTACAGCCTAAGTCTGTTTTGCTCACCCTGCACATAAAAGTTTAAATGAGTTCTCTCCTAAAGAGATAATGGGAGGGGGGTCTATTTTACTTTAAACTGAAGTTGGGAGACCCAGTTCTCTTTCTGACAATGCTACTAACTTGCTGTGGATCCATAAACCCAAAACCAAACTTGTTGCCATGGAGTTGATTCCAACTCATAGCGACCCTACAGCCATGGGCAATCACTAACCCTTTCTGGGCTTTAGTTTCCTTCCTCATATAGTAAATGAAAGGATCAGACCAGGAGCTGGCAAACTTCCTCTTAAAAGGCCTGACAGTAAATACAGTGAAACCTGCCAAAGCTGGAACCTGCGGAAGGTGGAAACTTGTCAGAGAAGGAAAACTCAAATATTTTCCACTACAATGAGCAACAGAAAAGTGGTCAGACCGCGCCCTGTCAAAGGCGGAAAACCTGCGAGACCCAGAAAAACAAGGCAGTCCAGTCAAGTTCTGGCTCTCACAAGTTTCACTGTATTTGCAGGCCCAAAGGCAAAATGGAAGATACTCTTTAGTTATCTATGGGCAACATAGTTTGCCTACCCGTGGGCTAGACTAAGGTTTCATTCAGTGCTAAGATGATATCAATCTCTGGAATAACTTACTCTCTTCTCTCCTTTTAGTAGTTAGTATCAGATAAGTACAACTGTTTTAATTGAAGGCTGGGAATTTCATAGTTGAAAAGGCAGAGGAAGGACCATTTAGACTCTTGGGCAACTCAGGTACCCAAAAGAATTTAATCTCATGATCCAGGTACAGAGTGCCACCTGGCGGCTGAACGTTCAAATGCAGGAAGTGGGGTGACTACACTCACTGCAGTGTAATACAACTCAAAGCAACCCTACAGGACAGAGTAGAACTGCCCCACAGGGTTTCTAACGAGTGGCTAGTGGATTCGATCTACTGACCTTTTGGTTAGCAGCCAAGCTCTTAACCACTGTGCCACCAGGGCTCCACTCAGTGCCACAGATTCTCACATTTAATGCTTATTGTTAAGTCTATGAGGTAAATTTATCACCCTCATTTTTTAGATGAGAAAAATTAAGCTTAGAGAGGTTGAATAAACTTTGTTTATAGAAAGTAGCTAGGATATAGTCTTTTGACTTAGTGTTCTTTGCACCACTCCTTCACTGCTTCTCTTCAGAAATCATAAACTTATTATTTAAATCATACAGTAATGAAGTGACAAAAAAAATCAGTCTCAGAGAATCTTCCTTTGAAATATTTCCCAGATCTATCCTATCCACTCCAAGTCACTGCTTTCATTTTTATCCAGGTCATCACCCACTACATACCTCGATGAACACAACAACCACCTAATTTGTCTCTGACTCCATTCCTTCTCCCTTCTAATCTTGTTTACTGCTTCCAAAGTACTGCTAATACTAGGTGTTTAAAAAAAAAATCACAGCGCATCCTTGCTCAGGAATCTAAAATAGTCCCTTCTTGCTTATCTGATTACGTTCAAATTCTTCCTAGCATTCCAACATCTGGCTCCAAACATGTACTTTTTATTCTAATCCCTCACTTATTTGTGCCCAAAACTAGGCTAGCTTTCTTACCATACTGTCGTTCACACACTAGAGACACAAATGCAATTGGCACTCCACCTTGTATTGCCTCTTCCTTTATGTACACTTTTTCTCTTGCTCCCAACAACTGAACTTTTATATTTCTCTCAATTCTCCTTCATTAATCATCCCTGCTTACTCCAACCCATCACTCATTCATTATAATTTAAAGTGATACCTTCTCATTAAAAACATTTAAATATGAAAGTATATATAGTTTCAAAGAAAAAACAAAACAAAACACCCAATTCTTCTTCCTGAAAACCTGTCCCATCCTGAGATCTAACCATGGCATGTATTGATGTATACCTTACCAGATCTCTCCACGCCACAGTTTCTCAGCACTACTGACATTTTGGGCTGGAGAATTCTTCGTTGTGGGGGCTGTCGTGTGCATGGCAGAATGTTTAGCAGCATCCCTGGCCTCTACCCACTAGATGTACCCTTCTAGCCTAGGTGTAACAACAAAAATGTCTTCAGACACTGCTAAATGTCCCCTAGGGGCAAAACTGCCCACAGGGTGAGAATCACTGGTCTACATATTTACATACATATATACATCAAAATATATAGATCTAAGTCATTTTCTAAAACCTGCTGCATCACACTCCATATGGATATACAAATATTACTTGATCATTCCTCATCAATGGACATTTACATTGGTTTTTGTTGTTCTTACAAACAATAAACATTTTTGTAAGCGTTCCCTGTGCATATATGTATCTGTATGTCTCTAAGACAGATAAGTAGAAGTGTAATCGCTGGACTGACAAGTATTCACATTAAAAAGATTTCAAAATACCGCCAGATCACTTTCCCCGAAGGCTACTCTAATTTATACTGCCACTAGCAGCCTAGAATGAACTTCTTCCCAGTCCCTGCACTCACTTACACTGGATATTATCAACTTAAAATTTTTGCCAATCTTATGGGTGAAAAATGATAACTCATTATTTTGCATTTCAAAGATTGCTAGTGATGGTGAAAACATTTTTTTTTTTTTTTAAACTCTAATGGGGTTTCTATCACTTCTGTGAATCACCTCCTAGTATCATTTGCCTCTTGGGATATCTTTTACTTACTGATTTGTAGTAGCTCTTTATATACATTGGATATCAATATATTATCTATCAATACATTATCTTTTATAAATGTCAGACACTTTTTTTTCCGTTTGACACTTGATACTTTTATCTTGTTTACAATGTTTTATCAAATGGGATTTTACATTGTTATATAATAAACTTTGTCAATCTTTCCTGTTAAGGCTTCTGGATTTTCTATCTTCCTTGAAAAGGCTTTTGTTAGTCCCCAAAATGATAAAAATAGTTTTTATATTTTCTTCCAATACATCTACAGGCTTTAAAAATATTTATCTCCTACTGAAGCATAACAACAATTATATGTATGGTGAAGGACCGGGCAGTGTTTCATTCTGTTGTACGTAAGGGTCGCTATGAGTCAGAATTCGACGGCACCTAACAACAACAATCTATACTTTGTTGTTGTACACGGTATAAGACAGGGATATAACTTTTATTTTTCCCACCAAACTGACAGTCATTACCATCTGTTGAATAATCTATTATTTCTCCATGAACTAAAATTAATTTACTCACTTAAATATTTACTGAATGTTACTATATGCCAGGCTCTGTTCCAGGTGGTGTGATATTCTATTGCACAAGACAGACATAAAAAATAAGTTAATAAAAGGGAAATTTTCAGAGAGTGATAAACGCTCTTAAAAAAAATAGAAAAAAAATAAAAAAACAAAATGGGTGATGTGACAGCAGTGGTGTTTTGCTAAATGTTTAAGAATTGGCCCTGGGTTATAGCGATTGTTGATATAAATACTTCCAACCATGCCAATTTCAAGCTACCAAGTGACACCATCAGGTTTTCAAAATTTCCTGAAAATGTAACTTGAGAATGAGCTGGCTCCAGCAGATACTGTGTGACAGTGACTGTAGGGTCTAAGTGGGTGGGTATTCAAGGAAGGCCTGAGGAGGTATCATCTGAGAACGACAGACAAGGAGACATAGGAACTTGTGAGGGAAGGCATTTCTGATATCTCTCCCTCTCTCTGTCTCTGTCTTTCTCTCTCTCAAATGTAAGCATTCAAGTAGAAAGACAAGCTTCATTTCATGTGTCAGGGCCCTAACTAAAGCCGGTATTTTGGCTTTCTTACTTTGCTGTGAAGTAAGAGCATAGTGAAGGAATCCACTTCCCACTGAGCCCCCACATACTCAGCAACATTAAGGACACACAGCACAGGCATGGTTCCTGTCAAAGAGTTTATAATCTGGTTGAAAAAGCAACACAAATATATATATGTGTGTGTGTGTATACATAAAAACTTGTTGCTGCTGAGTCAATTCCAACTCATAGCAACCCTGTAAGACAGAGCAGAACTGCTCCATAGGGTTTCCAAGAAACGGCTCATGGATTCAAACTGCCGCCCTTTTGGTTAGCAGCCGAGTTCTTAACTACTGCATCACCAGGGCTCCTAACACAAATATACCTAACTGAAGAGCAATAATATGACAGTATAAAATCATGTGCTGTCATAATAAAGTGTCATAATAATATTACTGGTACAAATAAGCATATTTCTAAAATGCTGTATGTGCTGAAAAGGGTGGGAAAAGCTTCATGAGGGCTTTATGCAGCTTAACCTGGGCCAGGAAAGAGTGACCGAATATATATATAAAGGGTCGGGTACTTCAGCTAGGAAAGGGGAGGGGGAAGTGATTGAAGACAACAGCATGTGGGGAAAAGCTATAGTGGTAGGAATTAGATTGGTTTCATTAGAAACTGAGATCAAACTGGGCAAGAGAGGAAAATAAGGTTAGACAGATAAAATACAGCCAGACTGTAAAGCACCCTAGAGATTCTGGATTTTTTCCCATAAGCAATGGAGAGGCAATATGAGTTCCTGAGAGGACTGGAGATAGAGAGGAATATAATGAAAATGCGGTTTTAGAAAGATTATTGTTGTAAGGTGCTGTTGAGTCGATTTTGACTCACAGCGACCCTATGCTGTCACTAACTGTCTTGCATCATCAAGGAGACTCTTCGGAGCTCAGCAGCCCACACCCACATAAGGGTGCAGGCAAATATTCACTTAAGTTTACTTTAATACGTTAAAAGTCTACCTTGAGCTCTAGAATCTGAAAGTTCTAAGTAAGCCGTATTGTGTAGGCTGTTGAAAAAAAAGGGTAGCCCTGGTTACATTTTAATACTTTCACCTAAATAGCTGTTATCCTTAGATTTGCTCCCCCCTCCCATCTACATACTCCCCAAGTCATCTCAGAAAGGCTGGAAAGAATACCAGCAACCTCTCAGTCTGTTTTGGAATTTTCTTTGATGACCTAAAATGAGGGAAGATGCACCTCGGTTAGCGATATTTTTGGAACGAAAACTGGTACACATCCTGTACAACAAAGAGCCAGGGTGAGCCTGACCAGGCTGGGGTGGACTAAGATGCAGCCAATTGGCTCTGGACACACAGGCACTTACCTAGCAATCCCTTCCTTGGTGTAGAAGACAGAGTAGGTAAGGTTGTCTCCATGAGGATCTGATGCAGGTGTCCGCCATGTCAATTTGATAAAGCGGGTAGAGACCAGGGAGGCCACGACATCCCGAGGAGCTGAAGGCAGTGGTCCCGTTGTGGCTGGTGCTAGATGGTCAGTAGTGGCACTGGTCAGTGAAGTGGGAGGTAATGTTGGGATGGCAACATCTTGTCATGTGCAAACATTGGGGAATATGAAGGGCAAACCACGACGGTTTTAAAAAAGAGAACAGAAAAAACAAAAAACAAATAAACAAAACCACGATGGGAAATAAAATAAAATGAATGAACATAAAAAAGGCCATTAAACTGAAGGCTACCATGCAGGCTAGGGGTAACTACCGAAAACTAATGGGCACTATTCAAGACACATCACTGTAGAGCAAGCAGACTTTCTGATCACTGTAATGGTAGTGGGCAAGGGAGGGGGTGGGAAGGTGTGATGGCTGAGAATAAAACATCTCACAGAAGGACACAGCAGTGCCCAGGTGATTTTTATAATCCTGACAGCAGCATGCAGTATCTGTCAAGCTGCATATAAAAGTTTCATATATGATACAAAAGATAAAACCAAACCCGTTGCTGTCACGTCGATACCAACTCATAGCGACCCTACAGGACAGAGTAGAACTGTCCCGAGGGTTTCCAAGGAGTGGCCGGTAGATTTGAACTGCCTAACTTTTGGTTAGCAGCTGAATGCTTAACCACTGTGTCACCAGGGCTCCCATATAGGATAAGACCTCAATATTTTCTTCTACTTTATCAGAGTATAAAATAATGTGTGTAGTATGGATGAGCCTAGTTACAATCACCATAGGTCCGAGACTATAGTGACCTCACTGCAGAGCTATGTCTTCAACTCTGTAGACAGGCTTAGATAACAGGGCTTTAACAGTCACATCGTCAATTTTAGTCTAACATTAAACTCTGTTCTCTAATATCCAGGGAAGTTTACCAACCTTTCTCACTTCGCTCAGTTATCCTGCATTTGCCACCTTATTAATTCATTTAACTATGACAGTATAAAATCTTGAATCTAAAATTCAAAAGCTACAAAAAAACAATATGCAGGTTGTTTATCTGTTTATGATCCTCACTGCAATGTATATTAAAACAGCTTGCAGCCCTCAGGGACTGTATGGGATAGATGAAGCAAGAGTGAGCAAAAGCTTTACTATCCGAAAGCCTCTGTTTGTACACCTATCATCATGGGTGACTTTATCACCTCCTAAGTCTGCTTTAGGGTCGCTATGGGTCAGAATCAACTCGACGGCAATGTGTTTGGTTTTGGGGTTTTTTTAAAGGCAGCTCAGTGGATCGTTGGACAATTCCAATTCTGGAATTTACTCCCTTCATTCTGAGCCACAAAGTACAAATTTAATCTCACATTTTTAAACTAAAGGGGTTCATAAGAATTGCACTGTCATAACCTTGACAGGCAAATTAGTAGGAAAGAGGCAGAGAGGAAAACATGAAAATTCCAGGCCTAGTGCTAGATGATCAGTAGTGGTACTACTGTGGCAAGGAAGTGATTTCTGCATACTGATTCTAAATCTTGTTGAACTAATTTATTAGTTCTAATAGTTTTTTAGTGGATTCCTTAGGGTTTTCTATATACAAGTTAAGGAGCACAATCCTCCAGATTTCCAAGTCTGCCCAACACTTCAGAAACCAGCTGCAAGCTTAGGGGTTCCCATGATACCCTCATTTCTGACCGCTGGCTCCCACTGTTCCCTTGGGTTCAATAATTCACACAGGACAAGGTCTAGGAAGGTCCCCAATGCATGGAGCTTCCATGTCCTGAAAAACGGACGGGTTACCCTTCCAAGCACCGATGTTTTTCACCAACCAGAAAGTTCATGGAGATTCAGTGTGCAGAGCTTCTGCTGGGTCTCACTACACAGGCATGACTGCCGTGAATCATTGCCCACGTGGTTGAATCCAACCTCTAGCTCCCTCCACTGAAGTGAGGTTGGGCTTATAACATCTGGTGAGTCTTCTGGCCTTACCAGTCCCTACCTAACTGTTACCTCATTAGCATAACTTGTGAGATAGGTATGGTCTAGAGCCCCTCCATGAATAACAAAGACTCTAATCACTGGGGAAATTCCAAGGTTTTAGAGGTTACCTCTCAGGAATAAAGAACAAAAGCCAATTTCTTTAATTAATTATAAACCCCACAACAAGATCATGTCATCTATAAACAGAGACAGTTTTACTGACAGTTTCTTAAAAAGTAGAATATAAACTTAGCATATGACCCAGCAATTCTACTCCCAGGAATCCACCCAAAAGAAATAAAAACAAATATCTACACAAAGACATGCATAAGAGCGCTCACAGTAGCAATTATTCAGAATTGCCAAAATCTGGAAAAAATCCAAATGTTTATCAACTGGTAAGCGGATAAATAAAAGTATAAAACCAAAAAACCAAACCAACTGCCATTAAGTCAATTCTGACTCATAGTGATCCTATAGGACAGAGTAGAACTGCCCCATAGGGTTTCCAAGGAGCGGCTGGTGGATCTGAACTGCCAACCTTTTGGTTAGCAGCCGAACTCTTAACCACTATGGCACTAGGGCTCCAAAATAAAACTACGTGCATCCATATAATGGAATATATTCAGCAATAAAAAGAAACAAAATACTGATACATGCTACAGTGATCTCAAAAAATTATGCTAAATACACCTGAGCTCAGCACAACTTGGCCAAGGCAAGGTCATGGAAGCTTCATAGACACATCCAAACTCCCAGAGGGACTGAATTACTGGGCTGAGGGCTGGGGACCATGGTCTCGGCAGACAACTAGCTCAATTAGCATAACATAGTTTATAAAGAAAATGTTCTACATCCTACTTTGGTGAGTAGCATCTGAGGTCTTAAAAGCCTGTGAGTGGCCATCTAAGATACTCCACTGGTCCCACCCTGTTGGAAGCAAGGGAGAATGAAGAAAACCAAAGACATAAAGGAAAGATTAGTCCAAAGGACTAATGGACCACAACTACCACAGCCTCCACCAGACTGAGTCCAGCACAACTAGATGGTACCCAGCTACCACCACCGACAGGGATCACAATAGAGGGTCCCAGACGGAACTGGATGAAAACGTAGAACAAACTTTTAACTCACAAAAAAAGACTAGACTTACTGGTCTGACAGAGACTGGAGAAACCCTGAGAGTATAGCCCCCGGACATCCTTTTAATTTAGTACTGAAGTCACTCCTGAGGTTTACCCTTCAGCCAAAGATTAGACAGACCTATAAAAAAGGGGCGGGGGGAAGTTAAATGGGAACACCAGCCCAAGGGCAAGGACAAGAGGGCAGGAGGGGACAGTAAAGCTGGTAACTGGGAACCCAAGGTCGAGAAGGGGAGAGTGTTGACATGTCAGGGGAGAGTGCTGACATGTTGTGGGGTTGGCAACCAATGTTACAAAACAATATGTGTATTAACTGTTTAATAAGAAACTAATTTGCTCTGTAAACCTTCAACTAAAGTACAATAAAAAAAAAATTATGCTAAATGAAAGAAGCCAGTCACAAAAGACTGTATATGACTCCCCCTATATAAAATGACTGCAAAAGGTATTTTTATAAAGATAGAAAGCAAATCATCGATTACCTGGGGCTAGGGTGGGAGTGGATATTGACTACAAATAGGCACAAGGGAATGTATTGAGGTGGTGGAAAATGTTGTAAAACTGTACTGTGGTGATGATTACACAGCTCTATAAATTTACTAAAAATCACTAATTGTACACTTACAGTGGGTCAATTTTACGGTATGTAAATCATACTTCAATAAAGCTGTTAAAAAAAAATGAGAGAAATGGCCTGGACTGGTTAGTTGAAACTATCAAATGTATTTTTTTCTAATGTAAAACTGCAATAGTTAACAGAGTCCAAAGATATTTCTTTTGCTCTAAACACCTAAGCTCAAAATCAACCTATCTGAAGTCTTCACAAAATAAAAACGGTCAGAATTTACTCAAAGATTTTACAAATGCCGATTAGTTATGAAGTGGCCCAAAGCATAAATTAAATACACAGATCTGTAGGCCAGATATAGTAAAATTTTTGATTCTTTGGGGGTGGGGGGTCTGATTAGGTTAAGAGCTATGCTAGTTACAGTTAGCTTCCTTCCCTTCTGCCACCAATCTTTCTGCCACCAGAGTTCACTCCTAAAATAAAGACCTGATCATGTCACTCTTATGCTCCAAAACTACCTACAAAGTAAAGTCCAAACATCTCAGCACAGTGTTCAAGATCCTCCAAACACTGGTCCTATCCTAGCTTTCCAGCCTTACTTACTGGATATGCTGTGCTCTGAATTTGCCTGGTTACTGAACAAGAATGGACTTCCCAGCTTCTCTACCTTTGTTTACATCACTATTTAGAGCAATAACACCATGGTAAACCTGACTCAATTCAAAGGCAACTGCGAAATTTGCACACGAAAATCGGCTCTGGAATCCCTCTACCGCTTCAAGACTTACTCAGGTGCCACCTTCTCCATGAAATCTTCGTTTTTCTCAATTGTGATTCAATGCTCTACCCTATGTGATACTACAGCACTTTTGTTGTACTTCCTAGCACTTATATTATTTCTCTTATAATAGGAGAGAGAGCATGTGTGTGTGTGCGCACGTGCGTGTGTATCCTTATCAAACCAGAAGCTCTTTGAGAAAAGGTATGAGACGTCAAAAACACTGTTAGCTTTAACCTGCTGGCTCAGATTCTTGGCAGCAGTGTCATACTGGCACTGCCACTGAAACGTAATGATCTCAACGGACTCCTAAGTAGGACTAACAGAAATAATCTGTGTAAGATTCTGAAGAAAGATTACGATTCTCCTAATCTAACTTCAAGTTAATTGCACACGTCATCAGAGCCACTCTTCATTTTTTGAGAATTCACTTTCAAAATCCAACTACGCTATAATTGACGACTCTAGCTTTAATGACACATTAGATTTGTGGTTGACAAAGTGAAACTTGTGGTAGTTTACAATGACGAGTTTAACCAATATATCCATGCAATTGAAACAGCTTCTGAAGGTACAGATCATTCAATTCCATGCTGGGCATACTGCCCTTGGTTAAGTGGATCCAGTTATCCTAATTCAATACCGACTCACATCATCCAAGTGAGCTGTGAGCAGGCACATTTAAGTTTTCTTTATGAAAACCAAATTCTGTTCCTTTTTCATAATCTTCTTTTGAAAACAGATTAGTTTTGAAACTTCTTTCAAAAGTTTCTGTACTCCATTGAAAAGTAAGCGTCATGGAAAATTTTCTATGTCACCAGTCTTTCATTTCCTCATGTAAAGAATTCTACCAAATTGGTTATTTCCCATGAATGTATTCAGTCACATAGAACATTACTTTTGGAAGATGTTAATATAATAGGTATACAACAATAGGTTACAGTCAAATTTGGAAGACTGTGGAGATTGGCCAGGCATACATGTTAAGGACCCCTAGTAATTCTAGTTTAATTTGTTAACCTAGCACTTCCCACTCTTATTTGATCATGAAATCTCTTTTTCCCCCTAATAGTAATCCAGTTTGGGGAACCCTAGATTAAATGATATCTAAGGTATTATGTGGTTAAAAAACTTTATGATTCTATACTTCCCCCTAAAATTGAGGGCAAAACAAGGACATCTTCCGTATGGATTATACCTCAACATACAGAAAACAAAAATCCTTACAACTGGACCAATAAGCAACATCATGATACATGGAGAAAATATCACAGCTAAGGATTTCATTTAACTTGAATCCACAATCAACGGCCATGGAAGCAGCAGTCAAAAAATCAAACCACCTATTGCACTCGGCAAATCTGCTGCAAAATGTCTCTTTAAAATGTTAAAAAGCAAAGATGTTACTTTGAGGACTAAGGTGCACCTGACCTAAGACATGGTATTTTCAATCACCTCATATGCATGTGAAAGCTGGACAATGAATAAGGAAGACCAAAGAAGAACTGATGCATTTGAATTATGATGTTGAAGAAGAATACAGAATATACCATGGACTGCCAGAAAAATGAACAAATCTGTCTTGGAAGAAGTACAGCCAGAGTGCTCCTTAAAAGTGAGGATGGCAAGACTTTGTCTCATGTACTTTGGACACGTTATCAGGAGGGACCAGTCCCTGGAGAAGGACATCATGCTTGGTAAAGTAGAGGGTCCATGAAAAAGAGGAAGACCCGAAACGAGATGGGCCGACACAGTGGCTGCAACAATGGGCTCAAACTGCAACGATGTGAGGATGGCGCAGGACCAGGCAGTGTTTTGTTCTGTTGTACACAGGGTCGGTATGAGTCAGAACTGACTCAATGGCACCTAACAACAACAATTCCATTTGGTTTAGGGTACATGTAGGGAAGGAATGGGAGATAGGGCTAGAAAGGTATTTTGGTTGTATGTATGTATATGTGTGTGTTGGAGAGTAGCTTTGGAGGGTGCCCTAAATACTACGCTAAAAAGTCTGAATATTATTTGGTAAGTAACATGTTTCTGAGTAGAGTGATATGATTAAAGCAGAGCAGTAGGAATACTGGAGCCCTGATGGCATAATGGTTAAGAGCTTGGCTGCTAATCAAAAGGTCAGCAGTTCGAATCTACCAGCTGCTCCTTGGAAACCCTATGGGGCAGTTCTACTCTGTTCTATAGGGTCGCTATGAGTTGGAATCGACTTGATGTCAACAGGTTAGTAGGAAGATTAACTTGATGGAGATGCAAAAAACAGGGTAGAGTTAAAGAGACAGAAAACAGGGAGACTGATTTGGAGGTAACTGCAGGATGAGGTTCTGAGGGCCTAAAGTTGGGCAGTAGGGTATGAGGAAAAGGAATAGATTTGTGAAGACTGGGAAGTTAGAATCAATACAGCTTGGGAGTTGGAGGTACAGCATAATGGGGAGATTTGAGTCAAGCCTGAATCCAAGCTTTTTAAACCTGGGAGATTAATGGAATCCCTGGAGTTGACTATAAAGTATAAGCATTATAACCATGGAACTGTTACAATGTTATAGTTAGCAGTTATAAATGTGGATCAGAATTTGACTCGCAGATTAGAAAGTCACCTATAAAGAGTTGTTAGTTGCAGCTGGAAGAGTAGATCTAGGATGGGTGAGCAGAAAAACAAATGCTGAGATATGGGTGAAAGTCTGCCTGAAAGGGCTGGAAGGAAGAGACTCTAACAGAAGCTGCGAATGAACAGGGTGAGAGAAAAGCCAAGATAATGCAATGTCTGTCAACTGAGGTAATTTTAAAAGAATATAGGAGAAAATGATTAAGAATATAAAACACTGATTGTAAGACAACAAAGGTAAGAAGTGAGATCAATTCAATGATTTGTATTAAGTGGGTGACCTATCAAACACCAGTAGTGTCATGGATATGTAAGTCAATAGTGCAAATAGATAAAAAGATGTAAGACTTTGAGCTTCTGAGAAGCTTGTCAATAAAAAAGCTAGAAGAACAGTTCCAAGGGGCAGAGAAAAGTGTGAGTAAAGGCTTCTTTGGAATAATGGAAGTCTTAATATGTTTATAACCTAAGAGGATTGAGAAATAAAGATGCAAGAGGGAGAGAGAACTGGTAAAATTAGCGTAAGTGGGAGGGGACAGGCTCCAGAGCATAGTTAGAGGTTTAGTCTTAGAAACACAAAGGAAAACACTGCCTGTGAGATTGGAGAGATGGCAGAGGAGGAGGAAGGGATGAAAATTTAAAGGTGAGTGAAGGGTCTAGAGATACATTTAAAAAAAATTATGGAGAACACTGAACATGCACAAAAGTAGAGAGAACAGTATAATGAATACCCACATACCCACCACACAGCTACATGATACACAAGGCCTTTCTTATTTCATCACCCTCCCACTTTCCTGCCCCTACCACACTGGACTCCAGATTGTTTTGAAGTAAGCCCTAAAAAAAACTTCAGGATATAAAAATATCTCTGAATATCTTCAAGGACTTAAAAATAATCACAGTATCATTACCATACCTTAAAAAATGAACAATAATTCTTCAATATCAACAGATAGCTAGTCAGTGCTTAAATTTCCATGTTGTTTCTCTCTAAGTCAGTTTATCTGAATCAGAATCCAAACAAGGTCCACAAACTGTATTTGACTGATACATCATTTAAGTCTGTTTTAGTCTATGAACTTAATCTCCCTCATTTTTTTTTTTCTCCTTGCTATTTGTTAAAGTGATAGACATTTTGAGGTGGAGAAAGAGGCTGCAGAAACTGATAAGATGTTTGACTTTTTTCAATGACCAGTGAAGCAAAGCCACCCAAAGACTTAAAAAACAAACAAAAAACAAAAGAAACATCGTCATTGAATTGATCCCAACTCATACTAACCCTACAGGACAGAGTAGAACTGTCTCACAGCGTTTCTAAGACTGTAATGTTTACGGAAGCAGACTGTCACATCTTTCTCCTAAAAGCAGCTAGTGAGTTTGAATCGCCGACCTTTCGGTTAGCAGCCAAGCACTGCCACCACTGCGCCACCAGGGCTCCTCAAAGACTATAGAGACAGAGGCAATTAGGATTTGGAGCCTGAGGGAACAGAAAAAAGTTTACAATATTAGAGATAAAAAGAGATGATTATAACTATACTTAAATAGGATATCTGAGAGTCCAGATGACATGGGGAAGCATATATTTTTATGGCCCTAGATAACAATTTTGATCTCCCTCCCCCATACTGAGCTGACAGTTGAAGAAAGCGAATAGTAGCAGAAGTGTCATAGATTTGGGCATTGGCATGATCAAAGAGGTCAAGAGGTTCAGCACATGGTGAATACAGAGGTAGATAAAACTATAAGGGGGCTGATGAATTCAGGACTATAAAGGGATAAAGAGAATGAAGATCTTGATACAGAAGAAGAAGAGATTCTTTAAGTGTCAAGGAGGAAGAGGTGGATGACTATGATTATAGAGGATTTCTGTGTAGAAGAGCAGGGGGAGAAGAGTTTCAAGCAAACGTACTATGATAGTGGGTAAGATACTGGGTAGATGAAGCAGAATGTACATTGGTGTCCAGGAACTGAGATGTCAATGTGGTCAAGCTGAAATCACAGAAGACAGTGCTGGTGATCAGAATGGAGAGAAGACAAGCCACAGGGTGACTGAAACCATTAAAGAAGGCAGGAAAGTATACTGTAGGTTGAAATATGGCAGCAATGAGAACATGAACAAACTGAACAAACCTTAACAATGGGAGGCTAGTTGTTTGCGAAGCCCTGGTGGTGCAGTGCTTAAAGCATTCAGCTGCTAACCAAAAGGTCGGCAGTTCAAACACACCAGGTGCTCCTTGGGAGAAAGATGTAGCAGTCTGCTTCCATAAAGATTACAGCCTTGGAAACACTACGGGGCAGTTCTACTCTGTCCTGTAGGGTCGCTATGAGTCGGAATTGACTTGACGGCAATGGATTTTAGTTTTAGACTTCTGAAATGCCCTGAGATCCACCATGAAAAGAAATCTAGAAGGAGGACACTGAGTCCAAACCAACAAACGGCACAGGAGCCCTTTTAAAACAGACTCTGCCTGAAAACTTCAATGGTTGCTCACTCCTCTAAGCAGTCTATTTCTTACTTTTAAATTAACAATTACAAGATAATACGCTTGTTATAAAAATAATCCATACAGTACAGACGTATTCAAAGCACAAGGATTGACGTTCCCCTTTTCATCATCTCCAAAATCCTACTGTTAACAGTTTGGTGTATAGCCTTCCAAATATTTTTTTTCTTTTCAGTTATACACTTACACGCACACATAAATGAGAACAGAATGACAAGACACATGTTGATCTGCAAACTCCCGTATGACTTAAATATGTCTGTAAGAGCTTCCCATGTCAGTATATGTACAAACTTCAATATTCGCAATTACTGCATCACACTGCATAAATATAGATCTATCACAATTCATTTAATCATTCCCTTGATTACATTTAGCTGCTTCCATATTTACTTTTTTTTTTTTGAGGGGGGGAGCTACTACAAGCAGTGTTTCTATAAACATTCTTATATAGGAAATCTTTGTGTACACATGTAAATATTTCTGTAGGATGAATTCCTAGAAGTAAAAATGCTGAGCCAAAGGTATGCCTACTTGAAAGTTTGAGAGATGCTGCCAAATAATCTTCTGAAAGGCTATTTGGACTTCCGTTTTAGGATGGAAAGCCAAACACATTTCTGCGTCTGCCACTTTAAAAATACCCCTAAACAATAAACAGGAACACAAGCTCCATTTTGGATGACAATAAGAAATATCTCTAATCACCCAAAATATATGAAGAAAGAAGGTGGAAGAAGAAAAGTAAATTATTTAACGGAGCAGAGTTACTCTAACTATCTCCAGAGGAACAGATGGATGAGACTCAGCTCAACTGACCTCATAGAATTGGTAGCACTTCAGGGATAATATGAGAACAGAAAGTCCCACTCTGTCCTATAGGGTCCCTATGAGTCAGAATCGCCTTGACGGCAATGGGTCCCCCCCCCCCCCCCCCGGCACATTTAATGGTGGGTAATGATGAAGTCTAACCTGTACTCTGGATCTCTGAATGAGAGGAAAATTGCTCTAAGGCCACAGGAAACACTTCTAATCTTAGCCAATTTTTTGGGAATGGATCTAGGAATAAGCAAGCTGAAGACTATCACCACTTCAAGAGCAAAAACAAAAAATAGCTCTCCTATTGATAACTGGGGCTACCATATTCCTGTAAAAACTCGGCTCACAATTTCTCAACTTTTCAATAATTTCTTTTTCTCCATCTCTTGTCTTACCTTACACTTTAAGTCTGATTTGCAAAAACAAACAAACAAAAAAAGACTTAGTGAAAGCCCCCTGGCGTTTCAGACAGCATCTACAAAGCAACATCATCATAAGGCCAGTAGGCCAAAGAGATAAGCTACTTTTATAATCATCACTGCAAAGTCAACCAGAATTGCTACAGGTATTTGGGAAAGTTGTCCCATTCTGAAATTATCATAAAAAATATATGTATGAATGTCCAAGTATGTCAGTATTCATGCTTAAAATTTCTCTACTGGTTCCTACTTCATGATTCTGATAGTTTCCCATTGCAAACAGCTCAAAGAAAGCAATCAAGAAACCTTGAGAAACACAGAAAAACAACAAGAGTTCAATAAAGCAACTGTTCCCTCAGATTAAAGACATTCAAATGAAGCATTTACACTCAATAGGGAAACAACAATTACACTAGGCTATTAATCATAGCACTTTATTAAAAACAAAAACACTAACAGAATGTGAGAAGAGCTGTATATTATTTGCTCCTGAGAGTAATTTGTCACATATAGAAGTCACTGAAAACTATGTGGCAGTTGCAACCAGTTTAGACTGTATACTGGTTGTTCCCAATGGCATCTCTCAACAGATTAGGCATATTTCATGAAGACACATAAGAAAAAGACATATATTTCCACCACCCCTTCTCAAACTAGTATAAACTCACCAATATTTCCAAATTTAAAAATAATGACACTGAATTAAAGAAAATTAAAGCAGAGGAATAACGCTACACGATGCTGATGATTCAGGCTTAGCATCCTCTTATAACTGTTACAATCTGGTTTATAAACATTCTGCTTTCAGGAGACTCATTCAAAGAAACAGCTGGAGCTCACTGTCTATGCCTTATCCCACTCTGCTTGATGCCCACAACAGCTGCCATGGGAGTTGTTGGGAAAAACTGTAAGATTTTTATAGATTCTGTGGGTTCAAATTATAGGTAGGAAAGAAGCCTTAGAAAACAAAGAGGCAGATCTTAGTTTAAAATAAGGAATAATTTTTTTAAACTTAAAATTCTATTCAACAGTAGAATAACATATCTTGTGAGAAAGAGAATGCCCTATTAATGAAGATGGTAAGGGTTACTGTAAAGTTAATGACTGCATAGGGGAAGAGTCTAGGATTTTTCTGAAACAGACAAAAATAAATCCCAAGGATTCCATGTTTAACATTTAAAAAACAAAAACAAAAAAACCCAAACCCACTGCTGTTGAGTTGATTCCAACTCATAGTGACCCTACAGGACAGAGCAGAACTGACCCACAGGGTTTCCAAGGCTGCAAATCTTTGCGGAAACAGACTGCCACATCTTTCTCTCACAGAGCACCTGGCAGGTTCAAAATGCTGACCTTTTGGTTTGCAGCTGAGCACTTAACTGTTGTGCCACCAGGGCACTTTTTTAACATATCATTTGCTTGAAAGGGCACAGATCTCACTGTTACGTATTTGAAAAGAAAGCTCCTGTATAATCAATTTACTTTGTGAAACTGCAACATGCATTTTTAGACTTGATAGATAAGCTATTTTCCTTCCCAGTTTGTGACAGAAACAATGATTTATTTGATGCCTACTTTTGATTTGGGAATCATCTTCCACATTACAATTCGTATTATATATCTGTAAGAAGGAGAAATCAAAATAATATTTAACATGTGGATGACTCCCAAATATCCTGAATTGCCTTGAAATATTCATGGAAATTCAAATAGCTTCACTGATGCCAGTATAATGAAGAGCTCCTATCTAACTAGTTCTCCAAGTATTTGCCATTTCCTGGATATTCAGAAATACTAATCTCAATAGCAGGATTAAAACAGATATGCTCAAGTTCTCCACTCATATTTAAATAAAATCCACACAAATATTTACAATAAATAAGCAACTCTGATGTAGAAACTGATTTAAATAGTTGTATTTATAAATTAAAAACAAATTAAAGAAATACAGTTTTTATTAAATAATATTTATTGAAAAGGTACATATCGTGCAATGCTAAGATTTTAAAGATAAATGAGACAGAAATTCTTCTCTCAGTGATCTTAAAACTTAATAGGGAATAAACGGTATTTATTAAATGACTATGCTACACGTAACGTAGGAAGTGTTAGAAGGGAGGTCATATAATTGTAAAAGAAGGGGAAAAGTGAGAGATTTCTTTCCACTGGAAAATGACCAAGAGCATCTTCGTTGAGGCAGCATTTAAAACTGGGCCTTGAAAGATATACAGCATTTAGTCCTAGTGGAAGGGAATGGCATCTTACGGGCAAAACAACTTAAATGGTAAAGTGTAAGGTAAATGAGGAACTAAAGTTAATTGAGTTAAGTGAACAAGAAATGGATTCTTAAACAGTATGCTAGCTAAAAAACAATGAAACTTTATATAAGGGCAGATAACGTATTTCCAGATAGGTAAAGTTCAGAAAAATTTAGTCACACCACCTCTTTGAGAAATTTACTATAATGTATCAAAAAAAACCCAAACCCATTGCCGTGGAGTCGATTCTGACCGATAGCAACCCTACAGGACAGAACAGAACTGCTCCATAGGGTTTCTAAGGAGCTCCTGGCAGATTTGACCTGCTGACCTTTGTGGTTATCAGCTGTTATCACTTAACCACTACACCACCAGGGCTCCACTACAAAGTATACTCTAGCAAAATAAATTAAAAACAACAAATCCAAGAATGTAGAAATTGTAGCCCAGAGAATATAGTTCGGGGGGAAGACACAGTATATAAGCAAGATGGTACTGAACACATGATGAAATTTTTTAATTATCTGGTGAAGGGAAAGAGGTCATGATTGATCCTAAGTGCTGCTAGAAAAAATATGGCTAAATATGTGTGTCAAATTTTTAAGGGTAACCATTTGATAAAAAGAAACAAATTAAGATGGTAGGATTCAGCAAAGACGGTAAGCATAAATCTGTCTACAGTAGAAAACCCTAAAACAAAAGGACATGAACAACTTTGAAAATAAAAGAAGATATGTATCAAGCAATGCTATTAAAAAGAAAGTAGGTACAGTATTATCAGTATCAGGCAAAACAGAATTAAAGGCAACAAGCATCAACCAGGGCAAAATGAATGTTTCCTGCTGATAAAATGAATACCATGTTTTCTTGATTCTAAGATGCACTTTTTCACATTTTAACATCCCTGAAATCAGGATGCATTTTATAATCCATGGTGCCTTAGATTTGATGAACACAGTAATCCACCAAGAAGATAAGTTATAACTCTTAATGCATTAACAACACAGCTTCTAAAGATAAAGCAATAATAGTTAAAAATACAAGAACTGAACAAATCTACAATCATACTTTCTTAGAAATTGACAGATTAAGTAAACAAACATTAAGTACAGCTATAAAGGATTTTAAGAGCTCTGGTGGAGCAGTGGTTAAAACACTTGGCTGCTAACCGAAAAGTCGGTAGTTCAAACCCACCAGCTCCTCCGTGGGAGAAAGATGTAGCAGTCTGCTTCCGTAAAGATTTACAGCCCTGGAAACCCTATGGGGCAGTTCTACTCTGTCCTACATGGTTGATGAGTTGGAATCGATGTGATGGCAATGGGTTTGCATATAAAGGATTTTAATACCACAATTAACAGGTTTGATCTAATAGATAATTACAAACCATAATATCTAACAAACGTTGAACACGATAGCCCCCTCCAAAAAACCAAATCCATTGCCATCAAGTTGATTCGGACTCATAGTGACCCTACAGGACAGAGGAGAACTGCCTCATGGGGTTTCCAAGGAGTAGCTGGTGGATTCAAACTGCCAACCTTTTGGTTAGCAGCCAAGCTCTTCACCACTGTGCCACCAGGGTTCCGTCACCAAAAAACTAACCAGGCATTAGATCACAAGAAGAATCTCAAATGCTAATGAATTGGGAAATGAGATAATCTGCTGAAAGTAAGGGAATTCTAGGTTTGAGGAACATGAAGGTTTAAAATAACAGATATACAGGGAAGGAAAGGGAATACACCAGGGAAACCTAATAGGATTACCCAGCAGTCTGAGGCCCAACTGAAGTTGTGACTTATGAACATGGTACCTGTCTGCCTAGTTGTGTGAGAGTAACATACTCCTAAATGAAATAATTCAAAGCTACTCAAATACTTGAAATGCCCATCAGCATTGTTGGTGGATAGCTAGGCCACTGGTTGGGGCAAAATGCAATGTGAAACTTGGACTCAGGAACAACTTGGCCTAGGCTATGTATTTTAAGTATTCAAACAATTGCAATGCAAGGGAATAAGAGATACACGTGAGTGATCCTACAGACTTTAGAGCTCCACCCCTGAGGAATTAAGTCCCAAGGGTAGAGAAGAACTAATGTGATAATATGGGAACACACCCTATTAGGGAGTTTTTCAGTCTGTGTGTGAATGTTCTGATAAGCAGCAGTTGCTGCAATGAATTGCTGGTTTAAACAAGTGACTTATGTAAACAACTGAAGGAAATTATAAAATAAAATGAACATAAAATACTCCTCCCATTCTTATGTGCAGGAGAGATGTTTCAATTTTAAGGAAGTCATCTGACTCTTTCCTGTCATCAAAAGCACTCATTAAAAAAGGTGTGCCAGATGTTAATGACGCATCTACCACAGCAGTGAGTCCAGTAAAAAGAAAGCCTTCTCTCCTTTCATCCTAAACCAAAATGCTATCTCCTAAATAGATTTCAACACCCCAGAGGAAAGAAGGCAGGCAAAATATGTAATGGTATTTTTGTTCGTTACCCATTTGGGCCAATAAAAGGAGAAAACTGACTTTGTTCCAAAGTGCTTAGTGATTTACATTAACTCTGATCGTAATCAATTGTCTAAGATGTAGCCAAGGAAGAAATAGCATTAGGATTTTTAAAAGATTCAGAAGTCCAAATTCTAGCCGTTTTTATTACCTCAGATTTTATAAAAAGTAATAGAATCCGAGTAGTCTCTAATCAAGATCTTTAACAGAACTAAACTTCTAAACAAACTACAACTACTCCGATTTGTAAAGGAATGCAAACTAAAGAGGAACTCTAAAAATTATCAAACTGGAATCCACATACAAAGCCTCTCACATTCATATTATCATCTGGGGTCTACAATGCTCAGGTGGATACTCAGTAAGTGGAAATTCAGAGAATAATTCTGGTTGTTTTTTAAGATATGCCTATAGCTAAAGATATTAGGACAATGTTACAGCAGTTATGAGGCAGTATTACTGAAAACACTAGTACCAAACAAAAATATTTCTCAAAAATGCATATAAAATTATACTGTACTTTTTTATGTCTGATGCCCTCTTAAGTATGCACCAATTGGGAGACACTGTCAGGGCTAACCACACTACCTACAGTGAGAGCACACTGATCCCGCATGGAAACTACAGGACAGCAAGTCTATAAGCAGCCAGACTGTCAGTGATGTTTTTTAGACTAAAGTGAGATTCTGCCAAATATGGCATTATTGTATAATTTAGCATCTTTTAAATATAGCTACCAATTAAAAAATATTCAGACATACTATCCTCCTTCTGGTGTTTTAGCACTGCATAATGGATTCTTTCTTTAAAACAAAATAATAGCATCAAATGCAAATTCAAGCTTGCTCTCTGTTAATCTCTAAATCCATCTTTGTGTCCAGAAGGGCTATTTTTAGGACTTCTACTTTACTGCCACCCATCAAAAATTGCAAGGAGACACTAAGTTATTAGGTGGCTCTCACAAGTTCCAGTCTTAAAAGTCATGACTTCTGGCAAGAATGAAACAAACTCATCATAGTTCAATTATATTCTACCTCTTCAAAGCTGTCTAAAAACAGAGCATTTATTACAGCACAACTCAACAGTAATGGGGGCAAACTCTCTTAACCTAAGCAGTCTCTGATCATAACCTTAGATTTACACAGAGAATCCCTCTATTTTATTTATTTTGTTGTTGAGGATATATACAGCAAAACATACACCAATTCAACAGTTTCCACATGTATCCTTTTGTGACACTGACTACACTCTTTGAGTTGTATAACCATTCTCACCCTCTTTTCTTCTCCCATTAACATAAAGTCATTGTCCCTTAAGGTTTCCATCTAATCCTTCAAGTTGCTGTTGTCAATCTGATGTCATAAGGTACTTCTTAAAAGAGCATAATGCTCAAGGCAGGTATTCTCTATTAGTTAACCTAAACTATTATTTGGTTTTAAGACTTCAGGGAATATTTTTGGTGTGAGGCTTAAAGATTATCTCAAGGCAAGTTTCAGGGGTTCATTCAACCTTCATGGCTCCAGGAAGTCTGGAGTCCATGATATTTTGAAATTCTGATCTGCATTTTCCCCCTTTTTATCAGGATTCTTATATGGAATCTTTGATCAAAATGTTCAGTAATGGTAGCCAGGCACAGTCCAGTTCTTCTGTTCTCATGGCAAAGCAGGAGTTGTTCATGGAGACAATTAGCCACACATTCAATACCCTCCTTCTGTTCCTGACTCTCCTTCTTCTATTGCTCCAGGTAAACAGAGACCAACTGCTGTCCCTTGGATTCCTGCTTGTAAGCTTTTAAGACCCCAGGCACTAAGCAATGAACGAGGAGACAGAACAGAGGCACTAAACATGTTTCTAGGCCAATTAACTGGGATGTACCGTGAAACCATGACCCTAAACCTCCAAACCAAGAACCAAATCTGGTGAGGTTTATGGTTGTCATACATAAGCAGCCTCAGCAGCTACTCTTTCTCTTTTCTTTTTTTGTCATTGTTATAAATGTATCTATCACACAACTTTTGTCAATTCAACTTTTTACAAGTGTACAACTTATTGACAACAATTATAACTGGCTGTGCAACTCTACTCTTAATCAGTGTGATATTTCCATCACCATTAACCCCTCCATTTCCCCCTCCCTTCCACCCCTGGTAAGCACTAATAGACTTTGTTCTCTATATACATTTGCCTTTTCTTGTCTTTTTATGTAAGTGAGGCCATACAATATTTGACCTTTTGTAATTGACTTATTTCACTCAGCATAATGTCTTCTAGCTCCATCCATACTGTAGCATGTATCAAGACTTCATTTCTCCTACTGGCTGAGTAGTATTCTGCTGTATGTATGTACCACATATTTATTTATTCATCTATTGATGGGCATTTAGGTTTTTTCTATCTTTTGGCTACTATGAACAGTGCTGCAATGAACATTGGTGTACAAGTTTGTTTGAGTCTCTGCTTTCTAGTCTTTTGGGTAAATACCTAAGAGTGAAATTGCTGGGTTATATGGTAGTTCTATTTTCAGTTTTTTGAGGAAGTGCCATACTGTTTTACACTGCTGTACCATTTTGCAGTCCCAACAGCAGTGGGGAAGGGTTCCAATTTCCCCACATCCTCGCCAACATTTGTTATTTTCTGTTTTTTTTTTTTTTTTAATCTTACCATCCTAGTGGGAGTTAAATGGTATTTTATTTCATTGTGGTTTTGATTTGCATCTCTTTGATGGTTAATGATGCTGAGCATCTTTCCATGTGTTTGATGGCCATTTGAATATCCTCTGATGAAATGTTTATTCAAGTCCTTTGCCCATTTTATGATTGGGTTGTCTTTTTGTTAAGTTGTCGAAGTTTTATAAATATTTTAGTTATTAGGTTCTGTTGGATATATGGTTTCTGAAGATATTCTCCCAGTCAGTAGCTTATCTTTTCACATTTTTAGTAAAGTCTTTTGATGAGCAAAACTGTTAAATTTTTATGAGGTCTCATTTATTTACTTCATATTTTGCTGTTTGTGCTTTTGCTATTATATAAGATAATCCATTGTTAAAAGCTAGGCCTGTCAGTGTTGCCCCTGCTTGTTCTTCTAAGAATTTTATGGTTTTAGTTTGCACATTTAGGTCCTTAATCCATTTTGAATTTGTTTTTGTGTGTGGTGTGAGGCACGTATCCTGTTTCATTTTTCTGCATGTAGAAATCCAATTTTCCCAGCACCATTTATTGAAGAGACTCTTTTTTCCACATCAAACGGACTTAGCACCCTTGTCAAAAATCAGCTGACCATCGATGTGTGGGTTTATTTCTGGACTGTCAATTCTATTCCACTGGTCTATGTGTCTATTGTTATAACAGTACCAGGCTGTTCTGATTACCTTAGCTGTACAGTCTGTTTTAAAATCAGAAGTGTGAGTCCTCCTACTTTGTTCTTCTCTTTCATTGCTTTAGCTATTCAGGGCCTCTTGCCATTCCATATAAAGCTGAGGAATGATTTTGCTTTCTGCAAAGGCTGTTGGAATTTTGATCAGGATTGTGTTGAACTATAGATCGCTTTGGGCAGTATTGACATCTTAACAAAATTAAGTCTTCCAATCCACGAACGTGGAATATCTTTGCATTTACTTAAGTCTTCTTTAACCTCTTTCAGAAGTGTTTTATAGTTTTCATTGTATAAATCCTTCATGTCTCTGGTTATATTTATTCTAGGTATTTTATTCTCTTAGATGTTACTGTAAATGGAACTGTTTCCCTAACTTCTGTTTCGTATTTCTCATTGCTGGTGTACAGACACCCAAGTGATTTTTGTCTGTTGACCTTGTACCCTGTGATTTTGCTAAATTCCTCTATTAGCTCTAGAAGTTTTCTTGTGGCCTCTTTGAGCTTTTCTACATACAGGATCATATCATCCATGAATAGAGATAATTTTACTTCTTCTTTTCCAATCTGGTATCTTTCATTTCTTTTTCTTGTCTTATTGTTCTGGCTAGGACTTATAATACAATGCTAAACAGAAGTGGTGAAAGGAGGCACCCTTGTCTTATTCCCGATTTCAAGGGCAAAGCTCTCAGTTTTTCACCATTAAGTATAATGTTGACTGTTGGCTTTTCATATATGCCCTGAAAGATATTGAGGAATTTTCCTTCTACTCCAATCTTTTTTTAGGGTTTTCATCAAGAAATGGTGTTGGATTTTATCAAGTGCTTTTTCTGCATCCACAGAGATGATCATGTGGTTCTTTTCATTTGTTCTATTGATGTGGTGTATTACGTTGATCGATTTTCTAATGCTGAACCATCCCTGCATTCCTGGAGTAAATTCTACTTGGTCACTGTCTTAGTTATCTAGTGCTGCTGTAACAGAAATACCACAAGCAGATGGCTTTGACAGAAATTTATTCTCTCACAGTTTAGGAGGCTAGAAATCTGAATTCAGGGTGCCAGCTCTAGGGGTAGGCTTTCTCTGTCGGCTCTGGGGGAAGGTCCTTGTCTCCTTTCAACATCTGTAGGCCCAGGATTCCTTGGAGATCTACATGTGTCTTGGCATCAATCTTTCCCTGAGTCTAGGAGGTTCTCACCACAGAAACCCAAGGTCCAAAGGATGCTCCACTCCCAGCTCTTCTTTCTTGGTAATAGTCAGGTCCTTTCTCTCTGCTCACTTCTCTCTCCTTTTATCTCTTGTAAGATAAAAGGTGATGCAGGCCACACCCCAGGGAAACTCCCTTTCCATCGGATCAGAGCTGTGACCTGAGTAAGGCTACTGCAACCCACCCTGATCCCCTTGTAAATGACTGGCTGATCACATCATGGGGGATGATTACATAATTATGTAACTGCCAAACAAGTGAGAATCATGGCCCAGCCAAGATGACATACAGTTTTGGGGGACACAATTCATTCCATGACAGTCATGGTGTATAACACTTTTAATATACTGTTGGATTCTGTTCGCCAGTATTTTGCTGAGGATTTTTGCATTTATGTTCATAAGAGATATTGGCCTGTAGTTTTCTTTTCTTGTGGTGTCTTTGTCTGGTTTGGGTAATAGGGTTATGTTTGCTTCATAGAATGAATTAGGGAATATTCCCACCTTCTCTATCTTTCCAAAGAGTTTAAATGGTACTGGTGTCAAGTCTTCTCTAAATGTTTAGTAGAATTCCTCAGTGAAGTCATCTGGTCCAGGACTTTTTTTAGGGGGTTGACAGGCCTTTCATCACTGATTCAATCTCTTCGCTTGTGATGGGTCTGTTGAGACTTTCCATTTCCTCGAGTCAGTATGAGTAGGTTGTGTGCTTCTAAGGATTTGTCCATTTCATCTAGATTATCCAGCTTGTTGCCATTTTATTTACTTCTACTCTGATCTTTTGTTATTTCCATTCTTCTAGTAAGTTTGGGCTTAGTTTGTTCTTCTCTTTCTAGTTCCTAGCATTGTTGAGTTTAGGCTGTTGATTTGAAATCTTTCTTCTCTCTTCATGTAGGCATTTGTTGCCATAAGTTTCCCTCTGAGTACTGCCTTCACTGCATCCCACAAGTTTTGGTATGCTGTACTTTCATCTTCATTTGACTCTGAGAAATCTGTGAAATCTGTGATTTCTCTTTTGATTTCTTCCTTGACTCACTGGTAGTTTAATAGTGTGTTGTTTCATTTCCATTATGTTTGTGTATTTTCCAGGGTTTTTTCTGTTACTGATTTCTAGCTTCACTTCATTGTGATCAGACAGCATACTTTGTATGATTTCAATCTTTTAATTTATCGAGACTTGCTTTGTGACCTAACATGTGGTCTGTCCTGGAGAAGGACCCATATGCACTGGAGTAAAATGCGTATTGTACTGTTTTCGGGTGGTGTGTTCTATATATGTCTATTAAGTCTAGTTGGTTTATAGTGTCATTCAGGTCCTCTGTTCCCTTGTTGATCTTCTTTCTAGATGTTCCGTCTAATACTGAAAGTGGTATACTGAAATCTCCAACTATTACTGTAGTACTATCTGTTTCTCCCTTCAATTCTATCAGTATTTGTTTTATATATTTAGGTGCCCCAATGTTGAGTGCATGTATATTTATGATTGTTAAATCTTCTTAATTGGCCCTTTTATCACTATATAATATCCATCTTTATCTCTTCTGACAGAGTTTGTATTAAAGTCTACTTTGATATTAAGATTGCCATCCCAACTCTCTTTTGGATATTATTTGCATGGAATAGTTCTTCCATCCTTTCATTTTCAACCTATTTTTGTCCTTGGGTTTAATGTGTGTTTCTTGTAAACAGCATACAGTTGGATCATGTTTTTCATAATCTATTCTGCCACTCTCTGCCTTTTGATTGACATATTTAGTCCATTTTCATTTACTGTAATTACTCATAAGAAGTGACTTACTTCTGCCATTTTGTTATTTTTTTTTTTTTTGCGTGTCTTATGCCTTCTTTGTCCTTTAGTACTACTCACTTCTGTGTTTTGTTTGTTTATTGTAGTGAGGCTTTCCTTTTGTATATCTTTTTAAATATATTTTCTTAGTGGTTACCATGAATATTATATTTAACAGCTTGTATTTATAACATTCTAGGGTAAGTTGGCACCAACTTAACTTCAGTAACATACAAGAAATTCTGTATCTGTACCATCCCTCTCCCTTCTTTTGTTGTTATCATTACCTCTCTATATTTCATGTGCCCTGTAACAATTTTATACTTGCTTTTTATATATTTGTTATTTAAAAAGATGAAGAATAAATCATTTAGAATATTCAAGCATGAATAATTTATTACTAGCCCTTATACTTACTTGCCTATGCATCTCCCTTTGTTAGGGATATTTCTTTTTATGTATAGCTTTGCATTATGCACTACCTTCTAGTGTCTTTTCCCATCCAGCTACGGAACTCCCATTAGTAATTTCTGTAGGGCCGGTCTGGTAGATATGAACTCTCTCAGCTTCTGTTTTTTTCTGAGAATGTTTTAATTTCATCCTCATTCTTGAAGGATGGTTTCACTAGGTATAATATTCTTGGTTAACATTTTTCTTTTCTTTCCAGCATTTTAAATATATCATTCCATTGCCTTCTAACCTCCCATGTTTCTGAAGAGAAATTTGCATTTAATCTATTGGGGATCCTTTGTATGTGACTGCTTCTCTCTCACTGCTTTCAGTATTCTTTCTTTAATTCTTGAGAGCTTAACTATAGTGTATCTTGTTGTAGATCTCTTAGAGTTTATCCTGCTTGGGGTTCTTTGAGCCTCTTGGATTTGTAGATTTGTGTCCTTCACCGAATTGGGGAAATTTTCTGTCATTATTTCTTCAAATATTCTTTCTATCCCTTTCTGTCTCTCATCTCCTTCTGGAATTCCCATGATGCATATGTTAGGTCTCTTGTTGTCCCATAATTCCATTAAACTGTGCTCTGCCTTCTTTAGCCTCCGTTCATGTTGCTCTTCAGCATCTGTTAATTTTAACTATCTTATCCTCTAATTTGATGATTCTTTCTTCTGCTTGATTACCGTTGTTGGTAAGTCCTTCTATTGTGTTTCTCATTTTAGTTACTGTCCCCCTTTTAGTTGCAGTTTTTACATCCTAATTTTGTTTGTGGATTGTTTTCCTTATTCTTTTAGCTCTTTGTCTACGTTTTCCCTTAGTTCTTTAATTATGTTTAATGTTATTGTACTATATTCTCCCATTTTTTTCATTATTTGGTCATCCCTAGGTGCACTTTCACTCCCTTTGTCCTGTTTATTTGGACAGGCCATTGCTTCTCTGTTCTGTGTGTCTTGTAATTTTTTTGTTGAGGCACTGGAATTTTCAAGGGTGTTAACTTTCTTAGTTTTCTCCAGTATTTGGTGTTTTTGCCCATACCTACTGTCATGGATTAAACAGTGTCCCCAAAAATTATGTGCCAACTTGACTAGGCCATGATACCCAGTATTGTGCAGTTGTCCTCCATTTTGTAATCAGACATAATTTTCCTATACATTGTAAATCTTAATCTTTGCCTGTGGTTAATGAGGCAAGATTAGGTTATGTTCAAGAGGAGTAGGAAGGGATGCAACACCCTTACTCAGGTCATAGTCCTGATCCAATGTAAGGGGAGTTTCCCTGGGGTGTGGCCTGCATCACTTTTTATCTTACAAGAGATAAAAGGAGAGAGAAATGAGCAGAGATAGGGATCTCATACCACCAAGAAAGAAGCACTGGGAGCAGAGCACATCGGAGTCCCTTTGCTGAGAAGCTCCTAGAGCCAGGGAAAGATTGATGACAAGGACCTTCCCCCAGAGCTGACAAAGAGAGAAAGTCTTCCCCTGGAGCAGGTTCCCTGAATTTGAACTTCTAGCCTCATAAATGTGAGAGAATAAATTTCTGTTTGTTAAAGCTATCCACTTGTGGTATTTCTGTTATAGCAACACTAAATAACTAAGACACCTACCAAACTTAGCAGAAATTATTTTTCCCATTCAAAATTACAGCAGCACTTCTGCATTTAGCACAGCCTGCACTGCAATTATTTAGACTCATAATCCAAAACCTCCACTGTCTTAGTTACTTAGTGTACCATAACAAAAAAACACAAGTGGGTGGCTTTAAAGAACAGGAAATTTATATTCTCACAATACATAAGGCTACAAGTCTGAATCCAGGGCATGGCTCTAAGGAGAGGTCCTTTCTTGTCAGTAGCCCTGGGAGTTCCTTGGTGTTCCTTGGTGTCTGTCTTCCTCCTGTGTATGTCTCTGTGTCTATTCTGCTCTTTTTATAACTCAGACGTTGAAGTTTTTAACCCACCCTACTCCGGTATGGCCTCATCAACATAATAAAAGAAAAACCCTATTTCCAAACAGGATCATATCCACAGGTATGGGGGCCAGGACTTCAAAACATATTTTGGGGAGACAAATTCAATCCACAACATTCAGCCTGGCACTGTTTAGATCCCTTCATATTCAATAAACTGGCAGTAATTGAGGTAGCCATGTAATACATTGTCTGTACCCAGATACTTCTGAGAATGAAAGAGAGCACTTTTTGCAACTATGTTGGAAGGACAGGTATAAACCAGGACTGTCTTAGGCACCCAGGATGTGTAGTTATTCTAGCAAAATGATATACCTGACTAACCTTGTCAAAAAAGTGTACCCACAGTACTGACTTATAAGAGTGCACTTGAAATTAAGAGAACATAAATAATTTTTATCCTGAAAACATTAAACTTGCTGAATTTGTACAGTAAATTTTGAAACTGAAAACCTGGTTTTTAAAAATATGCATACAGCTAAAAATCTCAGACCTGACTTTGATGACAGATAAGCAATTATGTGATAAGTCACTTAACTGAGTCTCCAACTCCAATAGGCTAAATATTCAGATCTCTAATATTTATTTCAGCTAGACACTCTATGATTCTACATTATCTCCGCTAATAACCTACAATAGTAGGGACTCCATTTACACAGTACATGTACTCAATAAAATGTTTGTTTAATAAAACAAAACAAACTTATTTTTAATATTTTAATAAACCACATCTAATTGCCTTGGCATCTGTATGACAAGATTCATCTTCGTCGGGGGGGGGGGGGGGGGCGGTTAACAGGCAATATTTGGAGATAGTTGCCAAATACTCGTAACCTGTTTTTCTCTACAGCATTTTGTTTCAAGAAATAAAAACTCAAAAAGTTTTAAACTACCCTGAATAAAGTAGAAACCACTATGTATAAACCTGATTTAAATATCCCAAATTTAATTTCCAAGAAATTTTTAATTTGACTTCTCCAGTTCCATTCCCCAGATATAACCACCATTAGCAGATTATTATGTATATTTGTAGACATATGCCTACATATTTATATATATGTATATTTATATTCTTCCTACTCAGCTAGTGTACAGATGAAGTCAAACTACACATACTTTTCTGCAACTTGCTTTATTAACAGTATATCTTGGATATTTTTCCATACCACTAATACACTGTTGTTACTGATGTTAGCTGCTGTCAAGTCAACCCCTACTGATGGCGACCCCCTGCACAATGGAACAAAATGCTGCCTGGTCCTGTGCCATCCCCATAATCGGTTGTAGATTAGACCATTGTGATTCATAGGGTTCTCACTGTGTGATTTTCGGAAGTAGATTGTCAGACCTTTATTCTTAATCTGTCTTAGTCTGGAAGCTCTGCTAAGACCTGTTCAGCATCATAGCAACACACAAGCCTCTACTGACAGACAGGTGGTGACTGCACATGAGGCGTATTGGCCAGAAATCAAACCCAAGTCTCCCACATGGAAGGTGAGAATTCTACCACTGAACAACCACAGCATTTTTTAACAGCTACCTACTCTTCCATTGTATTCATGTACTTAACTAGCCCCTTATGAAGATTATTAAGTAAATATTTGTTGAGCAAAATTGTATTTACCAGTCATTGTGCTAAGCAGTGAGAAAGGAATAACAAAGAAGCAGACATGATTCCCTGCCCTCCATAGTACTTATATTCTATTAACAAAGACAGACCAGATTTTTGCTAGTCTAACATACTAGCAGGATATCCTTAAATAACTGATTAACTATATCTTCAAGATCAATTACAATGAATAGGATTGTTTGAAGAAAGGGTATATGAATTTTAAATTATTATTTAATTGCATTGCAAAAATTTTACATTTACCACCAAGAATGCAAAAACACAAGTCTCATTCTCTAGTTTGATGAGTATAGAGCTATTAAGAAAAAATAAGACTAATCTGTAAGTACTGACAAGTCTACAGAGTACTATTTAGTCACAGAAAAAAAAATGATTTCATTTATGCAAATAAAAAGTTCATATGAGAATGTGTGAATACATATGTGTAAGCATAAAATGGAGCCCTGGTGGCGCAGTGATTAAGAGCTTGGCTGACAAGAACTAGATGGTGCCTGGCTATCACCAATGATTGCCCTGACGGGAACACAACAGAGAGTCCCAGACAGAGTGGGAGAAAAGCATGGAGCAGAACTGAAATTCACATAAAAAGACCAGACTTAATGGTCTGACAGAGACTGGAGAAACCTCCGAAACTATGGCCCACGGACGCTCTGTTAACCCAGAACTAAAACCATTCCCAAAGCCCACTTTTCAGACAAAGATTGGACTAGACTATAAAACATAATATTTGTGAAGAATGTGCTTCTTAGTTCAACCAGATACAGGAGACCAAATGGGCGGCTCCTGTCCAGAGGCAGGATGAGAAGGCAGGAATGGACAGGAACTGGTTGAATGGACACAAATAAGAAACCCGGAGTGGAAAGGAGGAGTGTGCTGTCACATTGTGGGGATTGCAACTAATGTCACAAAACAATATGTGTATAAATTTTTGAATGAGAAATTAACTTGAGCTGTAAACTTTCATCTAAAGCACAACTAAAAAAAAAAAAAAAATTCAAGGGAAAAAAAAATAACAGGGAACCAAAAGGTTGGCAGTTTGACTCCACCGGCCGCTCCTTGGAAACCCTATGGGGCAGTTCTACTCTGTCCTGCAGGATCCCTATGAGTCAAAACCGACTTGACGACAAAGCGCGGGGGTGAGAAGGCTGTGAGGGGGTGGCTAAGCATAAAACACACAGTCTCTCTCCTTATCCTTCAGGTCTCAAGTTAAATATCACCACATCAGAAAGACCCTCTCTGTTTGCCTTGTTTCAAGTAATTTCCAACCTATTTCCAATACAGAACCCTGGTGGTACAGTGGTTAAGCACTCAGATGCTAACCAAAAGGTCTGCAGTTGGAACCCACCAGCTGCTGACAGAAGAAAGACTGGCAGACTGCCTCTGTAAAGATTACAGCCTTGGAAACCTTAGGGGGCAGTTCTACTCTGTCCCATGGGGTTGCTATAAGTTGGAACTGACTCGACGGCAAGAGTGGTGTTTTTTTTTGATATTCCCAATATAGTTCTCTGGAAACCCTGGTGGCATAGTGGTTAAGAGCTACGGCTGCTAATCAAAAGGTAGGCAGTTCAAATCCACCAGGCACTCCTTGGAAACCCTATGGGGCAGTTCTACTCTGTCCTATAGGGTCACTATGAGTCAGAATTGACTCAACGGCAATGGGATTTTTATGGTTTAATACAATTCTTTATAAGAACATCCTTTTTAGTTCAAGTATACATAAAAGTTATAACGACTTTGTTTATTCATTTACTTGTTTATTGTCTGTCTCTGCTAATAGAACATAAGCACTATGACATCATGGAATCATGTCCACTTCTTTGTTATTCCGTTCCCACCGCTTCGCAAAATGACTGGCCTATAGCACTTTGCTCAATAAATATTTACTGAATGAACACACAGAAAATGCTTGTTAACAGCTCTATCTGTAGAAAGTGAGATTAGGGGAAGGGTTAGAAAGCAAATTTACTTTTATTTCACTCAATTATGCATTCTTATTTTTGACAATGAACATGTGTTGTATTTATTAAAAAATATTTTAGAGCTAGTTTAGTTTAAGCAGACAATTTCAGATGCCTTGCAATCTGGTCATATGAAATTTTCTTCTTGTTTTGCAAATTCAAATGATCTAACTCCATCTTAAAACAGATATTTGTTGTCTACTTTAAAAATATCTTCAAACCTTGCTTCATGAAGTTTTTTTTTAATCTTCATTTTAATTCAGCTGAATGCAAGTTATTGAATCCCCATGGATGCTTTGGCTTTGCACATTCTTTCAAATTACTATGACCTTACAATTTACATTATGCTTTACATATACTATTCTATTTGCCCCTCAGAGGTGTCCTGTGCAGAGATTACTGTTTATACTTACAGGTGAGGAAACTGATGCTCACAGAGATTAACTACCTCATCCATAGTGGGGTTGGGACATGAAGCCAATACTTCAGATTGCCAGCAAAAGATCTGTTTCATTATACACATTTTGGTAGGTAATATAAAACTATTATTAATTGGAAATGCCTCAATTTGTCTATAAACAATATCTATTTCAATATCTAGACAGAAGAAGTATTTTGAAATGCATCATATATTTAATGCATATTTCTAAAACAACTGCATTTAATAGAGTACTTGGAGTGATAAGGGACCTAAGAGATCATTTAATTTAATTCTTCCACTAAACAGAAAATAAAAATCCCAGAATTTCAGTACCTGATTCAATCACTCAGCAAGTTAATGGCAGGCAAGAACTAAAGAACTAAACCCAGGCCTTGACATTAGTCAGATGCATTTTTCAATCTTAAGACGTTCCCAGACACGGAATTCATGACTAAAAAGTCAAATCACACCACAGTTGTCTTAAGTAAAACTTTCCTAAATTTATAACTACTGCCACAAAAAAAGCACAGTAACTGATTAGAATTTATCCTTTGATTAAAATCAACACCATCGCACATCCTAGCATTTCAGATTTAAAATATTCCATTAATGACTTATGATTTCCTGCTATCTAGCCAACTTTAATCATGCCAGGCCATTAGTCACTTATTCCAGAACTTCTATTATTCAATATTAACCTCAGATGCTATACGGAATTTTTGACAAATGTTTCTGTCAAAAAATAAAAAAAGTGATGCGCTCCGTATTGCAGCCTTATCTATCACAGCCATAATATCCTAGAAGTTGGTAAAGTACGGACTTCCTTAACTGAAAACAAGTTCATGTTATACTCTTTTCACTAACCCTCCTTCCCATACTGTCCTAAAACTGCCAATTATCAAGCTTAATATAAAAGGACACAGAGATAAAAAGCATACCTCTCTGTTTTTACATTCCAATATTACATGATAATCTTAGAATCTATTTTTAAATTCAAACTGACAAGAAGAAAAACTAATAAAAATTTAATGGACAAAAAAATAAACATATTACCTTAACTCTTACTATTCAACATATCTTCAATAATTTATATTGCAATACTTTTTAAAACTATTATTGAATAGGTAATTATAAGGTAAAAAAACATGTATTTTCTACTCCATATTGTTTAACTACATTGTGAAAATAATGGTTGCCAACAAAGGTAATTTTTTTAGCTGTCATATTAATCAGAAAGATCATAAGGAAAAGATTTTACCCTAACAGCTTAAACAACATAAAGGAGGCAATGCCACAATTCCTTATGTAAATTATGTTTTTAATCAGGCATACAGGGATCCTTTAGAAAACATGTTAATTCTTAAAATCCCATAAATCTTCTGTATACATATTCCAAAGGAAATGCAGAGTTTCTATATGGTACTATTTCTGCATTGGTTACATATCCTACATCTATTAAATACATCATTATAATATGTAGAAAATGTTAGGGAAAAAAAATTTCTGATATTTTCAGATGGATAGAAAACAAACATTAAATAATAACAAAATACCATCTTATAATTACACAGCTATTACTGCCACTGGAGCCCCTGGATGGTGCAAACAGTCAAGGTGCTCTGTTGCTAACCAAAAGGCTGGCAGTTTGAATCCACCTAGAGGCACCTGGTGGCACAGTGGTTAAGCGTTTGGCTGCTAACCAAAAGGGTGGCAGTTTGAATCCACTAGCTCCTCCTTGGAAACCATGTCCTACAGGGTTGCTACAAGTTGAAACTGACTCAATGGCAACCGGCAGAGGCACCTTAGAAAAGAGCCTGTTGATATACCTTCAAAAAATCAGCCATTGAAAACCCTATGGAGTACAGTTCTACTCTGACACACATGGGGTTGCCATAAGTCAGAGTCAACTTGATGGCTTTTTTTTTTTTTAAATTGCTACTGGGAATGTCACTTGGCATACTCAAAAGCCAACATTTTCAAAAAAGTCACCTCTGCAAATATAACCAACTACATTATATGACTAGAGAGTGAAAGATGGGGTTAATCTTAACTTAAAAAAAATAAAAACCTTTACTTATTATAAAAGTAGTAATTGTTTATTTTAGAAAATTGGGAAAATATCATCAGTGACCTTACTACTCAAAGATAACCACTGTTAACATTTTGGTATGGGAATGTCTCAACTGGTGTATATAATTTTTTAAACTAAAGTTGGATTATTTGTTATATGTAGTTTTGTATCTTTACTTTTCTACTTGACATTATATCCTCTGAGTTTCCTGATACCATTAAACAGTCTTCAAAAGTATGACTTTTAATGACCAACAGCTTTTCCATCATAAAAATGTACTATAATTATTTAAATGACTTCCTGCATTTTGGGACATTTAAGTCATATCCTTTGGTTTCTCTCTTTATCCTTGTCTTTTCCTTTTTTAACTACTAATGCTGAAATTAACAGTCTTATATATAAAAACCTTTGTTCAAATCTGATTCCTTCCTTTGGAAAAATTCCTACAAGAACAATTAATGGGTTGAGTCTGTAATTTTTAAGATATAACTGTCAAAATGGTTTCAGTAAATGATGTAACAATTTACATTTTCACTAAGAGTGAAAGAAAGGTGCAAAGTTACAGCCATTATGAAGTAATGTTCATTTAGAAATTTATTATTATTAGGCAAAAATGACATCTCACTAATTTAATTTTATACCTTCAGTTGTAAGTGAACTGGAACATGTATATATTTAAAAATAACCTATCTTTATCTTTGCTGTATTGCAAACGGTATGCTTTTATTATTCATTTTTTCACAAGTATTTGTCTGTGTTCTTGCCTTCTTGTGGACTGAGTAGTTCTTGTGATTCCACTGTATTTTACTATTTGCTTATTACTTATCTTTTTTTCTAATTTTCAGTGGTTTCCCTGGGGCTATTTTATAAGACGCATCTTTAACTTATCACAGTCTACCTCAAATAATATTATATGACTTGATGTGTAGCATTAAGAACCTTACAACAGTTTACTTTCAATTCTGCCCTCCTAGGCTTTGTGCTAAGGAGCCCTGGTGGTGCAGTGATTAAGCGCTTGGCTGCTAACCGAAAGGTTGGTGGTTAGAACTCACCAGCTGCTCCACAGGAGAAAGATGTGGCAGTCTGCTTCCTTAAAAAGATTACAGCCTTGGAAGCCCAATGAGACAGTTCTATGCCGTCCTATAGGGTCACTATGAGTCGGAACTGACTTGATGGCACACAATAACTTTGTGCTACTTTTGTCATACATTTTAATTTTATGTTAAAAACTGATTTTGGTTTAGACCAGAGGTCAGCAAACTAGGACTTGCCCTGTTTTTGAAAGTAAAGTTTTCCTAGAACACAGTCATAGTTGTTCGATTTATCTGGCTGCTTTAGTGCTACAAGAGCAAAGTTGAGTAGTTGTGACAGAGACTATTGGTCCACAAAACCTAAAATACTTACTATTTGGCCCTTTACGGAAAAAGTTTCCTGGCCACCGCTTTAGGCAGTCAGTTATCTCTTAAAGTGATTTTTAAAAAATTATATTTTTACCTTTTAATTTTTTTTAAAACCACTTGTGGTTTGCTTTCTTTGTCCAAGCTTCTCTCAGGTATTACACTCCTGCCTGAAGAACCTTCCTTAACATTTCTTGCAGCACAGGTCTAATGGCAATGAATTTTCTCAGCTTTTGTTCTGAAAGGGTCTTCATTTTGCTTTCATTTTTGCCAGGTACGTAATTTGGGTTATTCAATTTTCCCTCCTTTCAGAACTTGAGGATGTTGTTCCTTTGTCTTCTGGCTTTCATTACTTCTGACAAGAAGTCTGGTCTATTTCTCTTCCTTGTTCTTTTGAATATGATATGTTTTTTGTTTTTCTGGCTGCCTACAGGATATTCTCATTATCTGGTTTTCAGTAGTTTGACTGTGATGTGTACAGGTGTTTTCTTTCCTTTCTGCTACTATTATTTTGGTACTAAGCCTACTTGGGGTTGTCTGAACTTCTTCAACCTGTGGTTTGAGCTTGTCCATTTAAAAAAAAAAATCTTAGCTATCATCTCTCAAATGTTTTGTCTTGTTCTTCCTCTCTTCTCCCTGTGGGACACCAACTTACTTATCTTAGACCATCTGATTTGTCTCATTTTAATGTTCTGTTTTTCCCTACTTTTTTTCTTCTTTATTATATATATATATATATATATATATATATATATATATATATATAATATATTTTATTTATATATTAAATAATTTATATTGATCTATTTTCAAGTTCATTAATTCTTTTCTCAGCTGTGTTGGGTCTACTGATGAGCCTGAAGGAATTCTTCACCTCTGTAGAAATTCTTCATGTTTTTCATTTTTATAGTTACCTGCCTCTGGCTACGGAATCCTTTCAGCCTCAAGACAAATACAAGTATCTTAGATCTCTCTTTATAGTTTCCATCCCTCTGCCAAAATTCCTCATCTGCTCATGCATGTCATTCACCTTTTCCATTAGATCCTTTAACATACTAATCACAATTTAGTTTAAAGTCTCTGACAGTTTCAACATCTGGGTCACCTCTTAGCCTGGTTCTGTTGATTGCTTTATCTCTTGACAATGGGTCAGGATTTTTTTTTTCCTTGTCTTTTTTTGGGTGCCTAATTGTTTTTTATGGCACTGTAGATGAAGCTTTACAGAGATAATTAGTTTCTCATTACACAATTAATACACATACTGTTTTGTGACACTGGTTGCCAACCCCACAACATGTCCCCTTCTAAACCTTGGGTTCCCCATTAACAGCTTTCCTGTCCCCTCCTGCCTACTTGTCCTTGCCCCTGAGCTGGTGTGCCCATTTAGTCTCATTCTGTTTTATGGGCCTGTCTAATCTTTGGCTGAAGGGTAAACCTCAGGAGTGACTTCAGTACTGAGTTAAAAGGGTGTCTGGGGACCATACTCTCAGGGTTTCTCCAGTCTCTGTCAGACCAGTATGCCTGGACTTTTTTTTTGTGAGTTTGAATTCTGCTCTTCATTTTTCTTCAGCTCTGTCCAGGACTCTCTATTGTGATCCCTGTCAGATCAGTCAGTGGTGGCAGCTGGGCACCATATAATTGTGCTGGACTCAGTCTGGTGGAGGCTGTGGTAGTTGTGGTCCTTAGTCCTTTGGACTTATCTTCCCCTTGTGTCTCTGGTTTTCTTCATTCTCTCTTGCTCCAGATAGGGTGGGGCTGGTGGAGTATCTCAGATGGCCGCCCACAAGCTTATAAGGCCCTAGACACTACTCACCAAAGTAGAATATAGAACATTTTCATTATAAACTATGTTATGCCAACTGAGCTAGATGTATGTGCCCAATAATTTTTGACAGAATGCTGACCATGGTGTGGAGAACAGGAGAGACTGAGACAAATATCATTTACACCTAAAAACAGGCACACCTATTCTTCTGCCAAGCCATTAGTGTGGAGGGGTTTAGTCAATCTAGTCAGGATCTAAGCTTGGTACGAATTTTACTGTTGTTATAGTTACTTTCAGTGCACCACAGGTTTCAAATCCCTCTACTGGTAGACTACTACTGTCTTGTACTTAAGATTAAGAATGAGGAGCCAAAGGGTTTTCTCTCAATTTTCCTGTTTTTCTCTCAGTTTTCAACCACTCCTGCATACCTACACCAAAAAGGGATCCCTCTCCATGGTCCTACCCTTCCTCCAGCAGTAGATAGCTTTTGTTTATTACTTGGTGTTAGGTTCATGGTTGGGACAGGTGAGATTCTGTTGTCCTGGTCCAGACTCAAGTCTTAGCTAGGTCCTGTGCCTCTCCTTTCTATGATAGCCAAAATCTCCTTTGTATTTGTGGTTGGTCTTGTGAGGGAATTTTCTATTTCTCCATAGGTCTAAAAGACCTCTTCTTCGTATTAGTGTAGGATCCTGGGTCCCAAAATGGTTTCTGCACATATTTCAGAGATAAAGGGTTTTCTCTTCTCTCCTTCCTCCAGCAGCAATGAGTCTTTGTGTTCTGGAGGAGAGAGGGCTCCTCTTCCCAGAGGCAGAGTTGTTTTGCTTCTAATCCTCCAGAAGCTTTTGAGTTAAGAAGGTTCCTGCTCCTCCTCCCTCACTGGTTTAAGGCTTAAGGGAGAAAGGGGCCTGAGCAAATGGGAGGGGTTTTTAAGGAGCCACAGATCACTTCTTCCACCTCTGTATCACTGAGGTAGGCTTTCTCCAATCTGTTGCCTTGCCCCCAACCTTAAATGCAAGCGTCCTGTGGAAGACTATGGAAAAGCACTTACAAGCAAGTGTGAACTCTCCTTGTATCAGGGGTCCCCAACTATTCCAAACTAAGATGCTAGTCCATACCTGGCCTAACAATCAGCTAAAATTTTAACTGATTTCTTCTTATCCACTTTTATGGCAACCATTTCTTTCTTTCATGCTCTGTCAAAGGTGAAACAATTCATATGACCATACCCACTTCCTTGGGAGGTGGGGGCATTTAGCTTACTTGGTTGCTTTGCAAACTCAGGTCTCTGTTGAGGACAAGAGAAATTATAATTTTGTAGATTATCTAGCTTCTTTTTGTTGTGAGGGTGGGACATTCTTTGAAAGCTCTTTACATCCTGAGCAGAAGTAGATTTCCCCTTCTACTTCAATTCACCTTCCTTTTCTACTTTTGTAAAGGCATCACCGTTCTTCCAGTCATCCAGATGAAACCTTGAAAGTATCTCTGACTTCTTCATCATGTCTAATAACCAATCAATTAATAAAGTCTGAAGCAGATGAATCACTGATATCTCTTTAATAGGACCCTTTCTTTTCATTTCTCTAGTACAAGTTCTTATCATCTCACAATGGTCTGTTATAACGACATTGCTTCAACCAGTCTCCACTCCTTCTTCCTCTAATTAAACCTGACTCTACCATCAGACTGCCTTACTATAGCATTGCTTTGACCGCTTATAATCAAGACCAGTCTCAGTCTGGTCCTACTCTGACTTTACAGACCACCATCCTACAGGAACAGGTACTTTAACCATTCTGACAGTATTTCCTGACTGGTCCAGATCCTCTTTTTAACACCAGGAAATCTTATCATTCAAGGCCTACTACAAAAGAAAGATTTTCAATGAAAAACCCTCTCTGATCACAAAGATGGAATTCTTCTCTTTGGAATTTTATGCTGCTTTATCTGTACTATACAAATAGTACCTATTATGGACTACTATTAAAGCTGCGTACATTTCTTATCTTTCTGATTATACTGTAAACTCATCGAAGGCATAGGCCAGTTCTTATAGATTGTTATATTTCCTCTTTCAGCTTTCCCACATAAATATTTATCTTACAAATTAAATAGCAAAATTAATAATACGACACTTAGACTTTCCATCTTACAATCCACTCATCCTTAATACATCCCTGACAAGGCCATTAAAAAAATTCACCAGTCCATAAAAATTGTCTCAAAAAGAAAGAAGCACAAACACTATAACTATGATTATTATACTATCAAAGCATTTTCAAAGGAAAGTCCACTAAGGATTAGTTTAGGGACCTCCAAGTATAGTCTACCATTTATACTGTTAGAGTTAGATCTAAAATGGTAACCCCAAACACAAATATACTGAAGTGCCTTTGCTTAGTTCCATGTAAATACACTCTAAGATAGCTACAAAGTTTACTAAGGAAAATCACTGCCACTAGTAAAAAGAAATAAGCCTATCTACCTCACTGACTCGGTTTCTGTCTTATTTGGTAATCAAACTCAGGCATTCTGCCAAGATGCAACAGTTGATATGCTCCAAAATCATTTCCAATAAATAGGGAAGGGCATAATCACAGACTAACATATGAAGAAAAAAAAATAAACTCGTTGCTGTCGAGCAGATTCCAACTCATAGTGACCCTATAGGACAGAGTAGACCTGCTATCTAGCTATCTATCTGTATGTGTTCATGTGCAGTATCCCTAAGTGGTAGGATTTGGGGTGTGTGCCAGTTATCAATTTACTGCCACTCAGCTCAAAATTCAAACTTCACTACCTGTTCTGTAAAAATGAAGCTATGCCCTTCAAATATTTTTCCTTTGCCAGCTGGCACAAGTTGTTAAGCTTTTATCAGTACAGGGTGCTGGAGATACACTATAGGAGGAAAAGAGGTTTTTGCTGCTGGTTCCAGTGTTCTCTCCAGGCAGGTTCTGGGTTCTGGGCAGCTTCCCTCAACACTCAGCCCCGCTTGGTTGGTGGCTCTCCCTCGGACTCTAGAGAGCCAATTTTGCACAGGGGCCATGCTAATCTTCTCTGTATCTTTCCAAAAAAATACGGAATGCTTCACGAATTTGCATGTCATTCTTGCGCAGGAGCCATAGAAAGCTGATTTTGAACATGTTTCACCAGCACAGCATGACAGCAACTTTTTACCATCCAATAAGCCATGGCTGAACCCTCTCCAGCAAGGTCTGGATCTCGGCCCTTAGGGCAGGGAGGGGAGGGTTCTTCTTTGGGCACTATATCTTAGACTTAGGAATAGCGGCTGCTCCTTATATCTGTCACTCCTTTACAGGTAGCCTTCGACTTATGATGTATTTGAGTTACAACAAAACACACTAATGACCGTCTGTTGTCTTTTTTTTGGACATCTTATCATTAGTTAATACGTACTACATACAATGTTGCAGTGCATAATTTGCTTATGTTATCATTCTCAGATGTAATATTTCCAACCCTCAAAGACAGATTTATAAAGATACTGATAATAAAAGGCAATGATAATGAAAACTAAAAAAAAAAAAAAAAAAATGAAGCATTCAATTTATGTCAGAACTGACTTATGACAGAGGAGTCGTCAGAACAGAACCCCGTCATAAATCAGGGACTACATGCATTCCTCAGAGTTCTCTTTACTTCTTACTAGTCAACCCCTCGTCACTCCAATTCCTTGTTATATTTAATAATCCTTTATATTAAACTTTCCCTGTTCAAACTGCTATGGGGTTTCTCTGATTGGACCTTGATTGATTCAGGGTTGATTTTTTTTCCTTTATTCTTTTCAGTGTTGCCTGAATTTTTCATAATAAGCTTTTTTTTTGTAATAATCAGAAAAGGCAGGTTAATTTTATTTTAGAAAAACTGAAGGAAAACCATTACTTTTAGAAGTTATTCTTAACAGGGCAGAAATATATTTGGAATATTATGATTAAAATCTGAAAGACACTCATTTGTGTAAGACTATAACTGTTCATTTTTCTTAATATCAATTTCTTTTCAATATATTCTAAAATTGTGCTTCTTGGTAATTTTAAGCTATAGAGATGACTCATATTACTATTCCTTTTTCTCTTAGTTATGCCATATGTTGGCCTTTACAAAAAGGTTAATGATTATGAGGCCTCCTGAGTGACAGATGACTAGTTCCTCAAATACAGTCAGCCCTCCTTCATCTTACTATTTTAGCCTCCCTTACCATGTTCAAGGATTATCAGCTGGGCTCCAGCTTGCACATTTCCAACATCATTCTCAGCAATGCACTGATAGAATCCTTCATCTGATTTCACCAGACCCAAAACCTGAAGGTTATGTTCCTTCTGAGGAAGAAAAACATAAATAAAACATTATGATTCAATTGATGAATATCAGTTCAAAATTCTTAAACTGTTATTGATATAATACTATATAGCTTTAAAATAAAAAAATAGAGTACAAATATTGATAAAAGTGTAAAATTGTTGATTTAACCATAATAGGTTGGCATTTAGTTAATGCTAAATACTTATGAACTACTTTTTGTAATTTATGAGATCATGTATTTCAAAAATAGAAAATACATTCCTACTAAGAATGAATCACTTATATGACAAACTTGTAATGAGACATTAAGTCTTTAACAACCGTAATTACTTCTGATCATTTCTATGAATGCCATGCATGCATTTTAAGATATGTCATCAATACTAAAACATGGATAATTCTATTACTAGGATGTTAGATGACGATAATGATGGTGATAGTAGCTAAGTGTTTACTATATAAAAAGTAGAAAGCAATTATGGCTGAGTACTCTTAAATATATTTAATATTATTTACTTTTTGTATTTACTTTTAAAAAGAATTTTTACAATCTATACTGTTACTCAAATTGTCCAACACTGGGTAATACTTACTTAGAAGGGCCTAGGCATCAGTAGGAGCCCTGATGGCTCAGTGGTTAAGAGCTTGGCTGCCAACCAAAAGATCAGCAGTTCAAATCCACCAGCTGCTCTTTGGAAGCCTTATGGGGTAGTTCTACTCTCTCCTATAGGGTCACTATGAGTTGGAATTGACTTGACGGCAATGGGTTTGGTTTTTGGGAGGGTTTAGGCATCAGCAGGAGCTCTGGTGGCTCAGTGGTTAAGAGCTTAGCTGCTAACCAACAGGTGAGCAGTTCAAACCCACCAGCTGCTCCTTGGAAACCCTATGGGGCAGTTCTACTCTGTCCTATAGGGTCACTCTGGGTCAGAATTGACTCAATGACAGTGAGTTTGGTTTTTGGTTATATGATTTTTGGTTAAGTTTTGTGTAATATTTATTACTTTTCTAAGTGTTTATTATCTCAGTTGCATTACTAGCTAATTATATTTTCCTAAAGGACTGGCTATACATGCTTTAAGGTACAGATTTCTGCTCCTTGAATAGAAAGCTAAAGGCCACAATTGGTCACATATATAAACACACAAAATCACTACTCAGAAAATAGTGGCAGACGTATTTGACTAAGGTACCAGTGTGTCTGAGTAAGAGTACTAGACTGTTGGTCAGGAGATCTGGACTTAGATTAGCCACTGATCTGCTACATGGTCTTACATAAGCTACTGAAATATTTCTGGGCTCAGCTTTCTAATAAGCTAACATTCTATGTGAATTTTTCTACCTTCATTTGCAATACATAAACTGGTGTACGTAAGAAAATTGATCTCTTGGTGATTACATTTAAAAGTTTCAGAGATAAAATGTCCTTTGAAAAATACTTACTACAATCTTAAAGTAATCACTTGGAATAACCATATCACCATTCTTGACCCACTTCACAGTTGGAGTTGGTTTCCCAGTCACTTCACATTCAAATACAATATCCATAGATTCGTGAGCATATATATTAGCAGGTTGCTTCAGGAATTCAGGTTGGGCTTTAAAATAGAAAAAAATTAAGATCTTAATGAGAATAAAAATACACAGTAATACATTATTTCAACCATTTTTTTAAATCATAAAGTTTACAGATTTTTACTTATTATTTGATACCTTCACATATTTTTGCAAAGGTATATACCAAATAGATAAAAACCAGAATTTAGGTACAAAATACCTTTAAAAATTGGTTTTCTAGTACAATTAACTGGAAGAATAATTACAAAGATAATTTCCGAGTTTCTCTAACTCCTTGTATAGAAATAACTACTAAGTCAACTATGTTGAGGAAACTGAAAATATGAATATGCCAAGCTATCTAAAAATGAATATTAAAGAGTATTTTCTTAAGATTTATATCATTTTGGAAAAGCCATAATTAAAATTCAAAGAGTTGAGAAGATGGATGATCTTCCTTTTCAGTCAGCTTGATGAATGACAAAAAAAGTATGTAACATAAATGTCACATTAGAGGCCTAGAACAGTTCACTCATGCAACACACTCCCATTAGTAACATCCTTCATTATATGAAATAGTTTTTAAAGGTGGAAGAGTGAGTGACATCTCTGGAAAAAGTGTACGTATGTTTGAAAAAGCCTCTCTGAATATTCTAGTATTTCCCTTTCCTCTTGCCCCAGAATTGTAAATCAATGACATAAATAACAGGTTTGTAAGATCTTGAATTAAAAGGGTCAACAAAGATCAGCTAGTTCAACTTTCTACCTAATGGTGTAATTTCCTATAAGACCCTTCATAAGGGTCTTCCTGGCCGCTCCCTGAAATTTTCAAATAACAGGGAAGCAGCAAGCTCTACTGTAGGCTAGCTCTATTAAATAAGAACAATGACAACAACAGTTCTTTCTATCATTGAGCTAAAATGTGCCCAGTGTGCCGGGATTTTAATTGGGATTGTGCTGAATTTGGGGCAACCTGGCATCTTAACAATACTAAGTCTTCATTTCCACTTATTTGTATCTTTTATTTCCTTATCAACATTTCATATTTTTAGGATATGAAAATCTTACTTATACTTTGCTAGGTTTACCCCTAAGTATTTCAAATACTTTAGATTTTTGTTTAAATTTCCAATTGCTCATTGCAAGTATACAGAAATGAAATTGATTTATGTATATTGATCTTGTATCTTGCGGTCATGCTGAACTCACTCATTAGTTCTAGTAGCTTTGGGTAGACTCTTTGGGATTACCTACATAGACATCATGTTGTCTGTGAGTAGTCTGTTTTACATCTTCCTTTCCAATTTTCTTTCCCTTTTTCACATTTTCTTGTCTTACTACACTGGCTACGGCAGGCCCTGGGAAGAAGTCCAGACTAGCATCACAACTTGGGTAAATGAAGAGTAAGAGCATAGGTAACAGGCAGAACTCCAGACAACAGTAGGAGACCAAGAGGGAAGAAAGTATAATCTTAAGAAGCAACGCACTCAGTAATGGAGAATACCAAAAACATAAGTCTGTGCAACAAGATGAAATCAGAAATTATTAACAGTGAATTTGACTATCCTTTTAAACAATGATTAGCCATTTGTATTTCTTTTGTGAATTTTCTATACATGTACTCTGCCCATTTTTTTCAACAAGAGTGTTCACAACTTCCTTATCCGTTTCTAAGAACTCCTCACATATTAAGTGTGCTGGTTATCAATTTCTGGCCTCTCAGTTCCAAATCTACCCTTATTTGCAATAATGAATGCGAATTGTTGCTAGTGAGTACAATGTTAGATCTGTCAATAGGGGCCACCAGGGGGACAATGCAAAGCACAGCTCATCCTTCGGGTTAGGTGTGCTCTTCTTCTTGCCCCTATGTTGTGGCTGCTAGAGGGGATGCAGAGGGTGGGGGGACCCAGTGATCCTCCCTCCTGCAAGTTTCTGTACTCAGTCTCTAGCAAGTTTCTCCAGCACTCCAACGGGTGGCTGTCTGCACACTGGCTCCAACCCACAGCATCACAATGGACAGTTTCAGCATACCAGCTCTGATTTATGGCACCCCAGTGGAAAACTTCCTGCTCACCATCAGTTCAGGCCCATGGCACCCCAGCAGGTGGCTTTCTGCACACTAGCTCAAGCCTGTAGCTTTCTAGTGGGTGACTTCCTGCGGATCAGTTTTGGTCCATGGCTGCAGCCTTTGGCAGCAGCTACACATTCTCCGACAAGGTCTGATTCTCAGCCTTGATGGGACAGGTCCTCTTCCAAGTTTGTTTCTTCCTTTGCTTCTTGCTCTCAGCCCTAGAGGTAGTGACTGATCCCTATATTTGCTATTTCTGTTCTTTAGAGTCCTAGTTTAACTGTTTTAGTAGTTAAACACCTCTTACTAGTTAAAGCTTCTTTATATTAAATTTTCCCTGTTTAAATTACTGGTGTGGTTTCTGGCTCCAGAATGGACTTTGACTAATAAAGTAAGCTATTAACTCTGTGTCATAAACATTGCCAATATTTCTCCTTGGTTTTTTCTTTTGTCTTTTAATTTAAGGCACCCGTTGTTATACCAAAGTTTTACATTTTTATGTGGTAAAATTTATCAGTCTTCTCCTTTCAGGCATCTGCATTTTATTATTCTTACTCAAAGGCTTCCTCTGCTTCCATACTATAAAAATATTCATTTACATTTTCTTCTTGTATTTCTATGAAACAATCTGGAATTCACTGATATAAATATCCAGCTTTAATTTTTCTAAATGACGAGTCCAGTTGTCCTAGAAAGAGTAATTGATTTGAAACGTCAGTTTTAACATTAAAATTTTATGTACTCTTGGGTCTATTTCTGGATACTAATTGGTTTCACTGATATGTCTATTCCTGGACCAGAACCACACTCTCTTAATTATTGTAATGATACAATATTTTTAATATTAGGTTGAGCAGTACTCTTCTTTTACTCCTTTATTTCCTCATAATTTTCCTAACATGTTTGTTTAGTTTTTTTCCCCCAGATGAAATTTAGACTTATTTTTAAAGTATCCCTGTTCCTTCTCAAAGCAAACAGACAAACAAGAACAACCCGGAGTTTTCATTCAAACTACAATGAATTTTAGATGTAGGTAAAATGAACATATTTGCAATCTTGAGTCTTTTTATTCAAGAACCAGATATGTGAGTTTACTTGGATATTCTTCAATAATGATTTACTGTAAGATAGTTATAGTAACTGGGAGTCAAGACCTATAGTTCAGTTCTGGACCTACCACTAGATATTTTACTGATTATGAATTTTCAAACCCTTAGGTTTTAGTTTGCTCCTATACTAAATAAGAGAACTCAACTAGGCTATTCCTAAGTACATTAAGATAACCAATTGTGATTTTATGATTTTAGTTTATATCTTCAATGTATGATAATTAATAACCAACATTTATGAGCGCTTTCCACTTATCACCATTTAGCTTTCACAACAACTCTATTATTTAGGTACTATTATTATTTCCATTTACAAATGATGACATTCAGACACAGAGAGGCTAAGTAACCTTCATAGGGTCACAAAGCTTAGTCAGTGAGATCTGGACTTTGAACCTAGGCAGTCTGGCTCCAACCCTTTTTTTTTTTTCCTTTAAAAAAAAAAAAAAAAAAACTTATTCTATAGAAGAGAATAATAAAGCCCCACATACCTGTCACCTCCCTTTAACAATTATCAACTCATGGCCAATACTGTTTCATCTACACCCCAACCCACCCTGGCCTGTCCCCAGTTATTTTGAAGCAAATCCTAGTTACCATATTATTTCTTATATAAATACTTATGTATCTCTACAAAACAAGAACTCTCATTTCTAAATATAACCACAATACCATCATCAGGATGCCCACTCAACCATTCAAGTCAACAAGATTCCTTAAAATCAGCAATTACACAGTCAGTATTCAGGAGCCCTGGTTAATGCGTCTGGCTGTTAACTGAAGGGTTACTGGTTTGAACCCACCAGCCCCTCCATGGGAGAAAGATGTGGCATGGTAGTCTGCTTTTGTAAAGATTTATAGCCTCAGAAATCCTGTGGGACAGTTCTACTCTGTCCTGTAGGGTCACTATGAGTCAGAACCGACTCAATGGCAACAGGGTATTCACATTTCACTAACTGGTCTATGTTTTTAAAATTTACTTATTTTATTTGAATCGGGCAGACAAGGTGCGTACACTGGTATTAATTAATTTGTTTCTTAAGCTTCCTTTAATCTATGGGTTCCCTCCCTTATCTCTTATCTTACTTTGTAATTTATTAAAGAAATCAAGCCATTTATCCTGTAAAGTTTTGTGCAGTCTGTCTTGCTGACTGCACCCCCATGGTGGTGTTTAACATATTCTTCCTACAAACTGGCAGTTAAATGTAGAGGCTTGATTTGAGTCAGGTTTTTCTTTTTTTTCTTCCTTTTTTTTTGAAGACAACCTCATAGGCAGTGCCCTGTCCTTCCATCAGGAGGTTCCTAATGTATAACTATCTCTCTTTTTGTACTGTTAACAGCCCTGGATGATCATTGCTTATCAGAAGTTGCAAAATGGCAATATTTTTTTTTTTTTTGGCAAAATGATAATATCTCACTCTATCACTCCTTCTACAGATAAATCTCTCATCAATTATTTGTGTTAAAATATGTTTTATTTATTTCAATCTACTGAAGTTATTATTCTTCTGATGCTCAAATTATCCCATCTTTGACCAAGGAAGCCTCAAGTTAGCTGGCTCCTAAGTCCTTTCTGACATGAACTTAGTGGTCTTTAGTCACTCCTGATCACTGTTTTTAGGCTTTTTTTTTGGTGGACAAAGCTGGGAATAATGTACTTTTTAATATAAAATTCATCATGATTTCTCATTAAAATCAGGACTACAGGTTTTAGCAGAACCTTTCTCTCGAGCTAAAAATCTCTGTCCTCAAAGACACTAACATAATAACTTATTTATTTTACACTCAGTAGTCTCGGAATGGAGTCCTGGTGGTGGAGTTAAGAACTTGGCTGCTAACCAAAAGGTCAGCAGTCTGAATCCACCAGCTGCTCCTTGGAAACTCGAAGGGGCAGTTCTACTCTGTCCTATAGGGTCGCTATGAGTTAGAATCAACTCGATGGCAATGGGCTTTTTTGTTTGTTTGTTTAGTCTCAGAATAATAATACCAACATTTCCACCAACAATTTAAGGAAAAACAGTTGAAAGATTTTACACTTCTTTTTGTCCTTAAAGTATATTCCACTAGGTATGTGTAGTCCACTTACTCTTTAAAATTCACTTGGAATAGCAACTTTCTGTGTGGCTATACTACTAACTGAACTGACATTTACAATCATTTTTTTCATTTTACTTTTCATTTTCAGAAATTGCTTTATAAAATTTTAAATCCACAAAACAAGGTATATTTAAACAAGTCTAGCTTTTAATCCCTTTCCTACCCCTAGGCCCTGCCCTTCCCCTATAGGTAATCATTTAAAATATTTTTATGGTTTATCCTTCCATTTTTAAAAATATAAGCAAACACATACACAGATGTACACACCGAATTTATCCCCACTCCTCTAATTTAGATTACACAGTAACATACTAAACCATTTTTTCTACTACCTTCAAACTCTATACTCTTAATCACCATGATACTGTGTTTCCAAGGAATTGACATATTCCTTGAATCTAAAGGTCTGAGGCTCCCCTTAAGGCAGAGTAAATAATTCTGGAAAACACAGCAAAATCCTCTTTAAAAAGATAAATTCTAATTAATATAATTTTAGTATGTATTTTTGGTAAACAGACTTTCAAAGACTATTGGACAAAAATCATCAAAACAAAGCTTATCCATTTACTTTTCCTTTCATAAATTATAAAATAATGCCTTTAAAATGTTCTCTGGATTTTAACTATTCTTTAGATAGCATTCACACCAATTAAACACAATGTAAGAACAGATGTTTGTGGTTGGGAAGTTAAATTGATAACCAGAGAGCAAATGAGTCAATTACCATAAGAAAATAAGTACTGTAAGGGAAGATTATGCATTTCATTACCAAAGAGATAATTAAGCTTCAAATCCTCTTTGACAGTTCCCTATCCCTTCTAATGCCATCATCATTACAAGAATAATTTTAATTGCTAAATGCACAAGTAGAATTTAATACTAAAACATATTATACTTGCAAAATTTTTACTAGAAACATCACTTAATTCCATTACTGCTACACAATGCAAAATTGCCACACAATTCAAACAGAAAATAATATGGGGCCAACATCAATGTTGGAAGGTTGCTTTATTATGTCATCATTTGGAGGGTTATAACAGTTTTCATTCACATTAGCTCTGAATTGTTGGAGTTCCTATTGTTCGATTTTGAAGGCTTATGCATTGCAAGTCTTAAAAAGCTCTTTAAGTAGAAAAATAAAAAGCACTTTTGTCCATTTTATGTTAAACTGCACACCTGCAGCAGACTCTGTTCTATAATTCACAAAATTACACCTAAGTTCTTCATTAAAAAACAAAAATAAAAACAAAAACAAAAAACCAACAAATAAAAACCAAGCATTTAATAGCATGAAATCCCTTCAAGGATGCTGTTTGACAGTTTAATCAGAAATCTCCTATATGTATTGGTTCAAATAACAAAGCAAAAATACATTAGAACACTCCAACATTTCTTGAGAAAGCTTCCTGTTCCAACAAGGGTGACTAGGTCAAATAGGTGAGATTTTAAGTGAGACATAGGTGAAATCTTAACAGTGAAGCAGCACTTAATGACAAAGTTGCCACACAACTTCAAAATTATATTTCTATCCTTCCACTCCCACACCCCTAGCTCCAGTCTCACCGTCTTTCCTTAACCCTCTTCCCAACTCAGCTAACAGGTACTCATCCTTCAGATCTTAATTAAAAGCATTTCCTTTGAGAAGCTTTCCCCAATCCACTGGTCCCCATATCTCCTCCCCATTCTTATCCCATCACTACCCTAATTTCCACAGAAACCCCAGTGGTCTAAACCTTAAAGGGTATTCAATACATATTTGTTGAAGGAATAGTTACTCGAATTTTAAAAATTCCATTAATCAGCACTACCAGAGAATTAGGTGTCCAGGATAAGAATTTTCCAAGGATTCCCAAGTTTCTCGAGGATTCAATGTTGTTTACCATTGTTCCTCCAATAGCGGTTCATAAATCTATTTATTCTTGGGTGTCCTTGAGTTTTCTGCATGTGTTTTAAATTTTGCTTTTAACTGTATGTAACATAAAATCTCAATAAGCATGAAATTTCAGCGTCCACATTTCTGTTTATGTTAACAAGTTGGCTCTGTGATCGCAACATTTAACTCTAATGCGATGTTTCTCAAACTTAAGGTTTTAGGGCCCTTAAACACTTAAATTTGAGAAACTATGCTCTATATATTCTTTTTACTATTATTATTTTGTAGAATCCACAAAAGCTTTTACTAAATTATAGGCTCCCCTTTCTTAACAAGATTGAATATGCTTAATAATCTTTGCTTGATGTCCCAAACGTTATCATGAACACTAACTGCATACCTCATCTAGATACAGACTGTGTGGGTGCCTCAAGGTTGATTACTTTAACCTGGCACTGTTACGTACATTAGAAATGCTCTCCAAATAGCTGAACTCAACTTGCAACTCTGCCTCCAGTCTTGTAGCAGCATACAAATGCCTTAGGGCAGTGTTTCTCCAAGTGAGGTACACAGACTACTTGCAGAGATTCTCAGAAAAATGTTCACCACACCTCAAGTTGGAAAATTCCCAAAAGGTGAGGCTACAAAATCCACATTTTTAACAAGCTCTCCCAGATGATACTCAGTCACACCAACAAGTAAGAACCCCACATTCCCAAACCAAATACCCACTGCTGTCCAGGTGATTCCGACTCATAGTGACCCCACAGGGTTATCAAGGCTGTAAATGTCTATGGAAGCAGGCTGCCACATCTTTCTTCTGTGGAGCCACTGGTGGTTTTAAACTGCCAACCTCTTGGTTAGCAGTCGATCACTTTAACCAGTATGCCACCAGGGCTCCTTAAGAATCCCACATTATGGGGTCACTAAAGGAGATGGCTGTATACATCATCACAATTTTATACATACACAGAGGGAGCTCCTCAATTCTGTGACTTCAAGGGCTACAGAATTCATTCATTTGGTCAATCACTAAGCAAATATTTAATGATCAACTACTAAGCTACAAAGACATTGTAGGGAATACTACACGAGATAAAAGGATAATAAAGACATGTCCTTAATAAGCTGTAAAGTAAGACAGAAAGGTAAAATGCTTTTAAAAAAAAGATGCAGTGTATTTGGATGCAAACTCAAAAGAAAAGAGATATTAATTAATACTGATGCATAAGTGGCCCACTAGTTATCTAGGAGGATAACTCGGAAACAGGCAAATGGGAAAAGACGGGCAGTGACTTGTCATCATGTTTCTGCACTATCTGAATTTCATCATGTGCACATATTGCATATTTAAGAAAATTTTATTGACTATTGTATGGTTTAGAGTATCTGCTCCCTGCTTCTTTTTATCAGTTGCTTCTTTCTGTTGACTGAGAGTTTTTTCTTTCTCTTCTCCTTCTCTCTATACCAAACCAAAAACCCACTGCCACTGAGTCAATTCTGAGTCATAGTGACCCTATAGGACAGAGAAGAACCACTCCATAGGGTTTCCAAGAAGCAGCTGGTGGATTCGAACTGTGGACCTTTCCATTAGCAGCCGTAGCATGCCGGTAGCTGTTAACCACGGTGCCACTAGGGCTCCCTCCTTCTCTCTACTTTCCTTTTCATCATTTTCAAATTTAACAAGTTGAGTAAGTACTCAGTATAGAAGGTGTAAAGGACACAGAAAACATAAAAGCCCCGTCTTTACTCATCCCCAAGCCACCTATCAGTATCACTCCCCTCCCCAGAAATAATCACTATTAATACTTTTGGTGTGTGAACCTTCCAAACTTCTTCTCTGTATTTCAAACACATTACACACACAGAGAAAGAGAATTTTTTAAAAAAAATATAAACTAGATCAATCAATGAATACTATTCTGCAATTTGTGTTTCTCTCTTAATTTTACGTATCAGTGAAATATGTAGCTACTTTTTATAAAATAGGATCACAGTGGTCCACAGTATGACTGCCACATTTTATTTAATCATTCTCCAACTAATGGACATTTAAGGTTGCTTTTAATTTTGCTATTACAGCGAAGGCTATAATATGTAGCCTTGTACATATATCTTTGTACACATGTGCAAGCGTTTCAGAAGAACAGGTTCCTAGAAGGAATAACTAGGTCAGGGTGTTATCATATTTGAAACTTTGATAAATATTACCAAAGGCTGTACCAATTTTAGATTCCCATCAGATAATCACTATTCACCATCGCACTGGACGTCCCAACTAATGCAATGAAATAAAAGAAATTACAATACAGAAGTGAGGTTGAAGAAATCCTTCCCCACCCCCCCCCCCAAACCACCCCACACACTATGGCAATGAACGTCTACTTAGAACAGTCAAGAAAATCTATCTCTTACAGAGAAGTTCCAGTGCTCACTGATGCACTATTCGTGGTGGGGGGAAAAGCTCAATGTTTTCAGCCACAGGATAACAAACTATGGTGCATCTGGAGCTCTGGTGGCGCAGTGGTTAAAGAGTTCAGCTACTAACCAAAAGGTCAACAGTTCAAATCCACCAGCTGCTCCTTGGAAACCCTGTGGGGGCAGTTCTACTCTGTCCTATAGGGTCGCTATGAGTTGGAAATGACTTGACGACAACAGGTTTGGTTTTTTTTTTTTTTATGGTACATCTAACTGAGGAATATGTTACAGCATTTCCGCTCAAAGTATCCTCTAGGACAAACCACATTGGCATCATCTAGGATCTTGTTAGAAATACAGAATCTCTGGCCTCACCCCAGGCCCTCTGAATCAGAACCGGCATTTTAACAAGATCTCTAGGTGATTGATTCATATGCACATTAAAGTTTGATGAGCACTGCTTTTGATCACTTATATACAGTCCTATATGTACAAACATGGAAAAATCTAAAGACAGAAAAATAAGAAACAATCTGCAGAGCAACGCAGATGGTATGATCCTGTAAGTTAATGAAAAACAATATATTTCTATATGTCCTGTGTATAAATGCGTTTAAAAAAATTCAGAAGTATATACATTAAACTGATGACAGTGGTTACCTATGAGGAAGGGGGTGGGAATGGGGAAGGGGCAATGAAGGAGGAGATTTACTCGTATAGTTTGATTCTTTGACAATTGTGTTGCATTGCTTGTATGTAATTTAAAAAAGAAAGAAAAGCCAGAAGAATAAACTGAAAAGCTACTACAACTAAATAAGACACTTTGGTAAAGCAGCACAGTAAATGACATACTTTTTCACTGTCACTCATTTTCTTATATATCCCAAAAATTAGAAAATGTAATTTAAAAATGTAATTCACAATAACTATAAAATAGATACACACCTAACAAGGAAAGCATAAACTGTTAAGAAGAAAACTATGAAAATTTACTAAGGTTTCATATTTAGGACATAAAAGAAAATCTAAAAGAATGGAGGCCAAATATAGACGTAAATACGTATGAAATTCCCATATGATGGGGGGAGGGGCAGTGCACAACTTGATAAATAATCCTAGAAACTGTATAGCCATCTAGAAAAGAATAACGCTAAATCTATACCTTACTCCTGAGACCAAAATAAATTCCATATATATTAAAGATTTAATGGTTAAAAAAAGAGGAAAAGACCCATAAAAGCACTAGAAGAAAACAAATAACTTTTTTGTAATCTTGGAGAAAGGTCCAAGTATGACACAAACCCCAAAGCCACAAAAGATAAATATACTGGACTACATAAAAAATAAAAATTGTGCATGATAAAAAAAAAACCATCATAAAGTAAAAAGACAAATAGCAAATGGGGAAAATGTCCAATTTACTTAAAATATAAAAGTTCCAATAAATTACTAACGAAAAAATGAGCACAGGATATGAATAGATGGTACACAGAAAATACACAGAATTTCTAAATACATGAAAAGATACTGAACCCTCAACCATATAAGAAGTATGCAAGTTAAAATTCCAAGATACTATTGTCTCTTAGGTTGACATGAATAGGAGAAATAGGCATTCTCATATATTTTGTTGGAGATATAAACTGACCCAATCTTTTTTAGGGTCTTTTAAGGGAAATTTAGCAATATCTATAAAAATTTAAATTGCACATACTCTTTGATCCATCAATTCAACCTCCAGGATTCATTCAACAGATATACTTGCACGTTTGCATAATGACATAAGGACATTCCCTGTCATTGTATGAAGTAGCAAAACACTGGGAATCCCAAATAGTAAGCTATTTTATCCACAATCCGTTAAGACTGCTGCCTCTTCCATTCTGTCTTCCAGCATGTCAGATGGTGGTGGAGCAGCTGAAGGCATTTTTGTAATCAAGGGAAGTGAAGAGGAAGTTGAGCTACAGAAACTTTCAATGGGTTTAGCCAGATGTATCTATGTGGTTTGCCATTATTTCTGTGTATACGTAAGCTACTGCTAGCTGTGTTCATATCAGATAGCTTCCAGGAATATTCCTTCTTCTCACTGGACCGACAAGACCCAACACTGAGAAACAAAGGTCACATTCACATGAACATACCCTAAGCACTGGGAGAAAAGGCCAAATTCGCTTTCTATTCTCTCTATAGAAAATGACTTGCAAAATCTACCAAAGTTTATTAGTTGTTACCTGGGGTGGGTGAGAAGAGGGGGAAAGCAGGACTCAGTGCTTAGGGGACACTGAGCTTCTGTTAAAGGTGAGGGTATAATCTGGGTGATAAGATAAGGGTGATGGTTGAACAACATGATAAATATAATTAATGTCACTAAACTGTACACGTGAAGACTGGTGAAGTGGCAAAGGTTTTATGACATATGTATTTACCACACACAAAAAAATTGACATATGCAGAGTCAGTCAAATAAAATGCAGCCAAAACAAATACTACAAGAGTAAGGAAATTAATAAAAATGTTGTTTTTCTGGATTTTTGTGATGTTTGTAGTGTTTATCAGCTTTTAAAAAACTAACTTGTTGTGATTTCTCATTCTGAATAACTAATCATTTTGCAACTAATTTTGGTATTCATTTTCTTACCCAAGGCCTCCAAAACAGTTCTCACTCCAGGCCCCACAAAAGCAGGATCTGCTCCTGATGACAATCTCTAAGATTGCTTTTTACATCTTTACACTATTTTTGCAAGTATATTTGCTTGAAAAGACATAGACTACATCTGGAGGGAATACATAAAAAATAAATGCTTCTGTAGAGGGCAACTGGATAAAGGGGTAATATTTTTCCATATATTTTTAACCTGCACATATTAATTACTAGAAATTTTTAATTAAAAATAATAAAAGTGAAGAGACATACGTACATCTGGCTGGGAAAACTTGACTTTATAAAAATGTAAATCACAATTCCTTCAAAATTAACCCATGAATTCAACAGAATGCCACTTAATATCCCAACAGAAATTTTAATAAACTTTGACAAGTTAATTCCCAAGTTTATCTAGAAGTAAAATGTTTAAAAATTTTTTTCAAAAAGCACATTGAAAAGGGATCCTCTTAATAAAATATCAAAACATCAATAACTGAAACAGTATGGCATTGATGTAGAAATAGACACACTGATCAATAGAGTCTAGAAATAAGACCTAGATTTCTAGAATAGGAAATCAGATTACACAGAAGTGGTATTTCAAACAACTAGGGGAAAGAAGAGTGTTCTGGCAACTGGCAATCCATTTGGTAAGATATAGTCTGCTCTCTTCCTATCACAAAAATATATTCCAAGAGGATCGAAGATCAAAAGGTAAAACTAAACTACAAAAGTATTAGAAGAAAATGGGGAGAATTTTTTCAATGTCGATGTGTGTGCATGTGTGCATGCACATGGCCTAAGCAAAATCCAATTCTCAAAGGAAAAAACTGACATATTTGACTATACAGAAATGAAAATTTTCTGTATGATAAACTGTATCTTAAAATTAAAAAGAAAAATGAAAGGAATGGTCATGGTAGCTTTATTTGAAGTTGCCAAAATTTGGAAACAACCCAAACGGCTACCAATAGGTGAATGGATAAACAATTGTGGCATATCCATACAATGGAGTAATTCTTAGCAATAAAAAGAACAAACTATTGATACACACAACATGGCTGAGTCTCATATAAGTATACTGAGTAAAAGAAGCTAGACAAAGAAAAAGCACATACTGTGTAATTCCATGTGTATAAAATGCTAGAATATGGAAACTAACCTATAATGACAGAAAGCAGATTAGTGATGCTTGGAGGCAGCAACTGTGCTCCTAGGAATTGTCATAAAAAGAGAACTGAACAAGTGTACAAATGTATATGTTCAAGGATGTTCACTGCAGTGTTACTTATAGTAGTAAAATACTGGAAGCAATCTAAATATTAATTAGGGGCAGGGATAAACAAATTAAAATATATTCACATACTGGGATACTATATAGCAGGGGTCAGCAAACTACAGTCCATTTTTGTAAATAAATTTTTATTGGAATACAGCCATGCCCATTAGTTTATGTAAGTCTATGGCTGTTGCCTGCTACAATGGCAGAGTTGAATGGTTGTGACAGAGACCATAAGGCCCCCAGGCTAAAATATTTATTATCTTATCCTTTAATAAAAAGTTTTCCAACTCTGCCATACAGCTACTAAGACATAATGTAAACATGACCATGATACATAACAGAAAAACTACAAAAAAAAAGGATTAATAGTATCATTTCATTTTGTAAGAACATAAGCTTGTTTATGAAATAGTTTGAAATATATAAGCTAAAAAGTTAACAGCAATACTATTTCTGGGGAGTGAGATCACAGGTGACATATTCTTTTTTATACTTTCTAGCTTTATTTCATTTTTATGGGAGAGTATACAATAACAATTATTCTTATAACCTAAAAAAGAAATTGTTATTTCTGTAATATCAACTTAAAGTATGGAGAAATAATTTTGTAATCTCATTACAAATCCTCAAATAAGTGAACGCATTTCCTTGAGCAATAATCCAATCAAAACCAGTAAATCATCATTAAGCTTCTTCTGAACTACCAAATTCCTCATCTTCAAAGATGAAAAGCTTGTTCTTAAACATGTTCTTTAATTATCAAACTGCTACTGGCGTATTTATTTTTCACTCTTTACTACATATGAAAATTCTCCAAGTTAGCCAGCATAAAAAAATCTTTGTATACTTTTTTTTTACATGCAAATTAAAGTAAGGCAGTTCCTGGGTTACAAACATCCGACTTACAGACAACTCTACCTGCCCTTTAATGTTATGTAAAATTTGCCCTCACTTTGAAAGAAGTGAACCAACCCCTACTTGTAACAAATTCCTCATCACGATCACTTTAATTTGCTGCATGTGCAGCTTTTGAATCACTGAAAAGGCTTTTTCTTGAGCTTAAGTAAGAACCATATGCACCTGTTACTGACTTACAACTCTGACTTCAAGGCACAGTTAGGAATGAATCTCGTTCATAACCCAGGGACTGCCTGTATACATATTTGAAAATTCCATGTAGCAGCTGAAAATGAGCATTTTAGCTCTTAGTAGAAGTTAAATAAATCACGGGATTTGCTGTTCAATACAAGCTTCAGCAGTTCAATACGAATCATAATATTTGTTTTTCAAACTATGCACCCAGCGGCATACCAAGTGCAGAGCAGTGGGAGAGGTCTATTCTGGTGCAGGCAAGGATGGGGTGCATTGTCTATAGAGAATTTAAAAACAATAATTAAACTGACTTAAAGTTAGTCTGCTTTTTATTATCACCAGGTGCCAGGAATCTAAACTATGTCAGTGATAAAAATACTCCTCCCCACCCAAGCTGATTACTCCCACCCCTTCTCAGTTGACCTATCAATGTTCCAGAAAATCAACTTTGTAAAATATCAAAGAAGAGACGAAGTGGAGTGGGATAGAAAATAGTGCATCTCAAATGGTACATGTAGGTACTGTTTTGTAAAACTTGTTTCACAGACAGACATACAGACATATGTACACTGAATCAACAGATCAGTACTAATACCCCTATTATTGGGTTTTATAAGAGAAAAGGGAACTAATTTTGCTGAATACCAGTTATGAGTCAGCTATTATAACATGCACCTTATCTAGAGACTCCACCGGCCTGAGACCAGAACTAGATGGTGCCCGGCTACCACCGATGACCGCCCTGACAGGGAACACAACTGAGTCCCGGACAGAGCAGAAGAAAAATGTAGAACAGAACTCAAATCCACATAAAAAGACCAGACTTAATAGTCTGACAGAGACTGCAGGAATCCCCAAAACTATGGCCTCCTGATGCACTGTTAACCCAGAGCCAAAACCATTCCCAAAGCCCACTCTTCAGACAAAGATCAGACAGGACTATAAAACAAAAAATAATACATGTTAGGAGTGTGCTTATTAGTTCAATCAGATATAAGAGACCAAATGGGCAGCCCCTGTCCAAAAGCAGGATGAGAAGGCAGGAAGGGATAGGAACTGGTCAAATGGACACAGCAAACCCGGGGTAGAAAGGGGGAGTGTGCAGTCACATTGCGGGGATTGGAACTAATATCACAAAACAATATGTGTATAAATTTTTGAATGAGAAATTAACTTGAGCTATAAACTTTAACCTAAAGCACGAAAAAAAAAAAAAAAAGAGAATGCCAAATAGCTATATTGAAAAAATTTTCAAATCCTAATTAAAATGGAGGTGATAGAGAGCTAAAATTCAACTATTTCCAAAGACGCAAAAAAAGAGGCTTGAAATTGTATCAATATTTAAATTTATCTATTCCCTGCTTCATTCAGGTGTCAATCGACAATTTCCTTACACGACACTTTAAGAATTCTCTTCAATATGGCAGACAAATAAATGCATCTCTATACAGAAAATCAACACAGTTAAAAAACCTAGAAAACACTTTATAAAGGAAGATACACTAATGACAATAAGCAGATATTAAAGTGTTCAACATCATTAATCTTCAGAGAATTGCAAATTAAAACCACAGAGATACCATTACACACCTACCAGAATGACTGAAATGAACAAGACAGACCACACCAAATGTTGGTCAGGACGTGAAGCAACGTGAACTCCCATACATTGTTGGTAGGAATGTAAACTGGTACAACTACTATGGAAAAGTTCTGGCATGGTACTCAGAAACACTCCTCAGCAACAAAAGGGAACATGCAGCAACACGGATGAATTTCAAACACATTATGCTGCATAATGTATTATATACTATACATGTAATGGTGTGTGTATATATATATATATATATAAAACATGATTCCATTTATAAGAAGCTTTAGAACAGGCAAAACAAATCTATGGTGGAATAAGAATCAGAAAAGTAGCCACCTCTGGAGTAGTAAGAAGAGGATTTACTGAGATGATCCGTGAAAGAGCTTTCTGCAGTGATAATTTCTGTTATCTTGATAGGGGTTTTGGGTGCAGAGGAATGTGCTTTTGCTGGCACTCATGAACAGCATACGTAAGATTTGTGCATTTCATTATATATAAATTTTCCCTCAAGTTGAAAAAAAAAAAAAGAATCACACACAAAATATTAAACTCTAGCTAATGAGATGAATACTGAAGTATTTGGGGGTGCCTACAATTTACTCTAAAATGCATTAAAAAATTAAGATGGATCAATGGAAAGATAGAGTGACAGATTTGTGATACAGCAATTATAGTAAAACGGCAGTTGTAGACTCTAGGTGGTGGGTGTTTGCTGTAAAATTCTTTCAACTTTTTATTATGAAAATTTTTCAACATAGAGAAGTGTTGAAAAAAAATTAGAAAAGATTTTTTCCTCTTAAAAAAAAAAATCCTTCACCTCTCCTGCATTCTTATCACTAGGAAATTACTATGATTAAAAGGCTAAAAAAAAAGAAAAGAAAAAAGGCACTATCCATTTGAGAAATAGTTGAGAGAAAAAATGATACTATGAAAGACAGAAATAGAAATGGATGACAAAGATCGGCTTCTTGCCAAGTGATTCTCAGTTCTGAAAGTGGAACGGAACACCCAGCTCACCTGTTAGTCATTTCTCAGGATTTCAAAGTTCACAAGCCAAGTCAGTCCATGTAAAATTCTACTTCAAAACTATACAGGGTAACAGTTTAGGTCTGTGATCATTATTATTAAATTAGATCTTCCACAGAGAAATTCCTCACACAAATTTTTTTTTTTTTTTAAATATTTTATTGTACTTCAGGTGAAGGCTTACAGAACAAACAGTTTCTCATGTAACAGTAGTACACATGCTGTTTTATGACTTTGGTTAACAACCCCACAACATTTTAACCCTCTGAATTCTCAGCTTTTTTTTTTTTTTGGTGAAAATACACATAGCCAAAGATACACCATTTCAAAACTTTCTACGTACACATTTAAGTGACATTGACTATGCTCTTCCAATTGTGCTGCCATTCCCGCCCAAGATGAAGGCTTACAGGACAAAATAGCCTCCCATTTAACAGTTACTACAAATGTTGCCCTATAACAGTGGTTAACAATCTCACAACACATTAGCAGTATCCTTACTCAACCTGTGTTCCTTATCATCAGCTTCCTACTCCCCCTCTGCCTTCTGGCCCTTGTCACTGGACTCCCGTACCTCGTTAGTCTCTTTTAGTTTTACTGGGCTGTCCACTCCCAGGCTGAACAGTGAACCTTGAAGGTAACTTCACCTCTGAGCTGAAAGGGTGTCTGGGGGCCACACTCTTGAGGTCTCTCCAGTCTCCTTTAGGCCAGTAAATCTGGTCTTTTTTTTTTTTTTTTTTGCAAGTTAGAATTATGCTCTACATCCTTCTCCAGCTCTGGTAGCCGGGCACCATCTAGCTGTACTGGACTCAGTCCGGTGAAGGTCTTGGTAGCTGCTCACACAAATATTTTAAACTGTTTTGACTGAATATTCATTTCTGATTCATAATGTGATGTCAAGAATTCAAGAAATAAATTTACCTCTTAAAACATCAAGTGTCATATTTTCCTTCTATTTTCTGAACAAGAATCACCTAAATCACAGGATCAGAATGAGATTCAGACATACAGTTGGCATATATTATTGCAGCTTTTATCATCCTGGGCTAGAAATGTCTAATTACTTCTCCGAATCACCTACTATATCCTTGAGGATGAGGACTGTGCCCTATTTGCCATTGTGTCTTTGGTGATACTAGATTCTGCCTTCTGCCTGTTTGCAGTAGGTATTGGATAAAGACTGCTTAAAACTATCCTTTTTATTACTTTTAAGATAGTCAACGAAACCCTGTATTTGCAATCACCCAAAAGAAAAAATCAAAACAAGAAATGAAGAGACTGGGATGTAGAGATTCTATCCCAACCAGCTTCCATCAGAGTATTTCCATGTTTATCTATTTTAAACACTTCGCTTCCAAGTAAGATCTGTTTGAGTTCCTTGGTGCAAAAAAAAAAAAAAAATTTTTTTTTTAAACTACTGACATAATGTCAACCCTAAGGTATGTCTCTGGACAAAAAGACCAATACAATGCTTGGGAATCCCTGAGTGTTGCAAATGGTTAAAACATTTGGTGGCTACCCAAAAGGTTGGAGGTTCAAGTCCACCCAGAGGAGCCTCAGAAGAAAGGCCTGGTAATCTACTTCCAAAAAAAATCAGCCACTGAAAATCCTATTGACCTCAGTTCTACTCTGACACACAGGGGGTCTCCATGAGTGGGAATCGACTTGACAGCAACTGGTGGCCTATCGTTACAAATGGAACTGGACAAAAGCAGAATAAATTTAAATTCATTTATCTTTTTGGCAGTTATTCTCAGAATTTCTATTGCCATTCTAGGCATTAAACTTTCAGATAAATTAAGGGTAACTGTACTATACTAATATGTTCCTGTTGAGGCCTAATGGGTTAAGATCCAACTTCTGAGTGTAAACTGTGTTTATCTGAAAGTGTCATCAACAAACATTTATGGTAGGGGCTGAGAGTGGAGGAATGGAGAAGAAATCTGAAATCAAGAAGAAACCTGTTCTAGATATTCTTTTCACTGAAGATTATCTTTCTTGTGCCCATTCTGGAGCTTCTGAGTTTAATTTTTGGTAAGAAAGGGGTCATTTCTTTATGCATAAAAACTGATCTACTTTTCGTGCTGTTACTAATTCTGGCTATCATCTCTTTAATGAAAAAAGAAGAAGATAACTAAAATGAAAAAAGAAGAAGATAACTAAAATTAAAGAAGAGGATGGGAGTTTAAGAGATTCAGTATGTTTAATATGAGGCACCTATTGGCAATATGACTAAAATTACTAAAATTTTTCCGGGCATGGATCTCTTCACTAAATTGGGTGAGTTTGATGGCACCCTTTGAAGAAAAAGGAACACAGTTCAATAAAAGAATAATAAATACTATATGGAACACATTCCCTCAAAAAGGCTGAATATGTAACAGATACGAGGAAAGAGAGCTAAAACTAATGAATAAGAGACCCAGAGTCAGCTAATTTCAGAAAAACTTGAAATTCTGAGGTCAAGCTAGATAACCTAGGAGGTCGAGTATCGCCAAGAATGAGAGCCAAACCTTATTTCTGGGTTGGAAGAGACATGCATTTGCTCTCATACTGCAATTATTATGCTCTTTAAATAAAAAATAAAAAATGTTTACCTAATGTTTTGTCCAATCTACTCTCCTAGACAAGGAGCAGCCCACCACACACAGACCTAGGTGAGAGCCTAAGGAGGGAAACAGGGCACAGTAGTGGGGTGTAAATGGCCTGGCACAGAAGTGGGGTGTAAATGGCCTGGCACACAGACCACAAAACACGGCGCCAGAAGTTATCTGATGGTTGGTGGTATGATGGGACAAAACCAAACAAAAGTCAGCTGAGAAGTTATTCTGAATGGGCCAAGGAGGAAACAGAATCCAGGTAAGTAGGCAAAAAGAAAGAAAGAAAGAAATCAAGGAAACCAAAATCAAGTGAAGAGGGCTGACAGAAAGGAAAGGCTCTCTGAAGCCCAGAGAGGTGTATTTATGACTGCCTACAATGCACCAGGCACTGCATCAGGCAACTTCCTCACAGTAACACCACAAGGAAGGCATTCTTACCCCCATTCTACAAATAAAAAAACTGAGGTTCAAGCAAGCTGATTAAATCACCAAAATGACAAAGCCAGAGACTGGAAAACAACGACAAGCTTCCAAAAAGGTATCTCTTTTCATCATACCATACTCCTTCTATGAGGTGAAGTGCTGATCTCTTAGTAACTTTAAAGAAACCAGGGATCAATTTCTATACCATGATTCCTGCTTATCTGTCCCACAAAGCTTCCTCTTGATTGCAATAATTTTGGCAACAAAAAATCACAACAGAGTTGAGTTTTTCTCATGTTGCACCTTGCCTAATGCACAAACAGCAAACAGGTAGAACCTTCAGGCATGTGAATGGCTCCTCTATTCCACAACATTTTCATAGACTCCGAAAGCATGCATCTGTATTCCACATAAATCTGGGTTCTAACTTTACATTATATTTCATTTTATTTCATGTGGATAGTTCTGGTATTTTCCAGAATACCTGCAAGTTCTCTTCTGAAGGTGGTTAGTTACCATGGAAATGAGGTTACTGCGGTTCAGAATAAATTTACATAACTATGAGAAAATTATTTCAAGCTTATAGAATATGAAATTTGTCTGAAGTTAGCATGATCACTGATGTGATAAAAATCTAAGAACTGCAAACCAACCCAAAATGATTCAAGTCCCAATATAGGATTATAAAACAACTTCAAAGAATTTTCTAGTTTATAAAAATGGCTTAAAAATATAAACTGAAATTCCTAAATATTCTGGACATGGATAACATACTCTTTAGGAATGCATCATAATCTATTATTCAACACCTTATCCAGAGGTGGGAAGACTATGTTCTTAAATCCTTCATTTGTTGTCAAATATGTAGTTTCAGGCACTACATTAGGTGTCAATGACATAAAGACTGATAAAACCCAGCCTTGTCCTCAAGGAACTCAGTCTGATGGGAGAGAAAGACACAAAAACTGAAAAAAATAACTAAATGTGACAGGTAAAATAAGAAAGATATGTACAAGGAATATGTACAAAATTAAAGAGTACCTAATGGAAGGGGGTGAGGAAAGGACGGGTAGAAGAGGTGAGCCTAAGCAGGAGTTAGGGTTTCAGAGGAGATTTCTGAAGAAATTAGGCAAGAGGGTGAAAAGAATAATACAAGCAAAAGCACCGATGGTGTTTACAAGTAGCTAGTTGTTCCCCTTGAAATTAAATTATCTTCAGAAGCACTGGCAATCATGGACTCAGACTCCAGTGCTCTCTTTACTTGGCTTTTGGAAGAGAAATAACCCCTTCAAGACAAGTAAACTTCCAGTATTCTGAAAATTACAAGGTTAAGGGCTTAAGAGGAAGATATATAAGGCTTCTTGCCAAAGTAGTAGAGCATCTCATGGGGTTGGGATTAAAGATCTTCATATTCAACGCACACAGTACTGAACAGTGATGGCAAAAAAGGATATAAAGGTTTTTAAGCAGTGGAGATGGCAGCCATATGGAGAAGGGCTCATCTTTAACGGTTTCAGTATATTTTTTTTAAGCTTACCTTTGTATATGGAAAACATCAAAAGGTCAAGAACAAGAATAAAGATGATCAAGCCTGCTTATAAACATATGTGCAAATGAAGGTAGCAGTATGACTTCAACTGTATAAATTAGGGTAACGGTACATCTTCCTCCAAAATAATCCTTCAGAAGAAGATTTTTTTTAAAAATCTGTTTCTTTTACACTAGAAGTCTATGAAAAAACAAGGTGTAAAGAAAAAGATGAATAAAGTAACCACAGACATCGAATCACTCTACTTGTCACATTTAACAATTTCAATAAAAAGTTTCATTCACTCATTCAACAATTGTTTGCTGATGATCTACTATGATAAAAAACGATTAAGACCAGTCCCTGTTGATAAAGACCCTAGTTTAGCAGTACTGGGAAAAGGCACACAAGCAAATCAGACAGAAATACTACTGGTGAAAAGGGAGGTGTTTTAAGAGAAGAATTATACCTGAGGGTGAGAAGATGGTTAGGAAAAGCTTCACCGGGGGGTGGGAGGTGGGGGGCGGGGGTGGTGGTGGTCAGCTGAACTCAAAGGAACATCAGGAAATTTTAGCAGGAGGTGAGAGGACGCAGGGAAACTGACAGGTCATACAACATAGTATGTTCAGCTAAATGGAGTTTGGTAAAGATGACTCCATCTCCATCCCAGGTTAGGTGGAAGAGTGACAGGAGTTTGTTTAATTAATTTAATTATTTATTTAATTAATTAATCTTTGTAACAGCCCATTAAACGGATAAAGAAACCAAGACACAGGTAAGTTAAATAACTTGGTCAAGTTCACTCTAACTAACTGCCAAAGCGGAGACTGGAACCCTGGCACCTGGGTCCAGAAATGCTCTTAAATACTTCTCCATGGTGCCTCTCCAGTTAACACTGAAAGAGTTGATTGTGAAAGGTCTGGGTGTGTTTTGTACATATGCCATAAGGAGTTTGCTTTTTATCCTGAAGTCAAGAGAACTGAGAAGTCTAGTGAATGAGAGCAGAATGTTGTGAATGATCATGAGGAAAAGGGAAGTGAAATCATGAAGAAGTGAGTAAAGAAGAGGATGTCTCGATGGGGGTGGATATCAGCGGGAGAAGAGTGAGAAGAGTAGAATGACATGAGGCTGTGGCTAGAGAGGAAGATGGTGGAGTTTAAAACTTCAGTGGTGGATTAATCATGTGCATTTACAAAGTCAAGGGGGTGGCCAATTTAGAAATGTTTCAATATGCCCAACAAAAATATAAATGGAAAACTTTCTTCTTTTTTAAGGGGAGTAGAGATATGTGTCACAGACTATTAAAACGTTTTAAGACAAAAGGAAAAATCCCTGTTTAAAAAAAAAAACAACAACAACTCATGACCCATTTTAAGTGTTATCAACAATCTGAGTGACAGGAAATACACAATGGGCTAATTCACGTCACAGGTGAATTCATATTTAACAGATGAAGAATGAACTCATAACCTTTTCTGCTTTAACACTCACTATGGCATTTCCTGTAGCTATAACTTCGAAAAAAATAACAGAAGTCAGACAGGTATGACTAGATATATATATATATATCTCCAACTATTTTTCACTAACTGCTTTTCCCATCACCCAACCATTAAGCACCAGTGGGGAAAAAAAAACTACTTTCAGTTATGGGATAAGGTTCAAAACAAAATTTTCCAAATATGTTTTTGTACATAATGACTTCTTATCTGTAAACAATAAAAAGGACATGTGACACACATGAACAACACAGCCTGAATGACTGTAACTGCCACCCACATCAAGAAACAGAACGTTACAGGAGAAGTCCTCGCTGTGCAAATTCAGCCACTATTCTGCCCCTCTCCAAAAGTTACCACTATCCTGACTTCTAAAAAACCATAGATTAGTATTGCCTGGTTTTGAACTTTATAAAAATGGACTCGTACAGTATGTATTATTTTGTGTCTGGCTTCTTTCTTTCAAAGCTATTTGAGATTTATCCATGCTGTGGAACGTAGCAGTGGGCTGTCAATTTTCATTCCTGTTCATATGCCATTGTATGATTGGAATACAATATATTTGTCCATTCTACAGTTGCTAGACATTTGAATTATTTCCAGTTTTTAGTGAATGTTGTGCAAGTCTTTTGGTGCATATGTTTATACATTTCTGATGAGAATACTCCTACAAGTACAACCGCTGTAACAGAGAATATGTTTGTGTGCCGTTTTAGTAGGTTCTGCCAAACAGTATTCTAAAGTAACTATCAATTTATACTCCTACCAGAATCCTTCCCAGGGTTCTTCATCCAAACCAACACCTGGTATTGTTAGTCTTTTTAATTTTAGCTATTCTACTGGAGTGTACTGGTATCTGGAGCCCTGGTGAGGCAGTGGTTAAGAGCTCAGCGGCTACCCAAAATACTAGCAGTTTGAATCTACCAGCTGCTCCTCAGAAACCCTATGAGGCAGTTCTACTCTGTCCTGTAGCGTTGCTGAGTCGGAATGGACTCGACGGCAACAAGTTTGGTTTTCCAGTTACAGTGGTCTCTCACTGTGGTTTTAATCTGTATTTCTCTGAAGACTGTTATCAATTTTTTAAATGTTTAGTAGCCACTTAGAAATCTTCTTCTGTGAAGTCCCTGTTAAAGTATTTTGTCCTATTTTCTACTGGTTTATCTGTCTTTACCTTATTGATCTGTACAGTTCTTTAGAGAGTCTACATCAGGGGTTGGCAAACTTTTTCTGTAAAGGGTCAAATAATATATACATTTTAGGCTATGTGAACCATATAATCTGTCACAATTTCGCAATTCCTTTTTTGTAGCATGAAAGCAGGCACAGTCAATACATAAATAGATGAGTGTGGCTGTGTGTCAATAAAACTTTATTTTTGGACAATAAAATCTGAATTTCATAAAATGCTGACGTGTGCGGCGCGATTGATTACTTTTGTGTGTGGCCCTTCTAGCTATGGTCTTGTAACTCCCACGCAGGTGGTGGGGCAAGACTATGTGATAAGTAATTATGGTCCACCAAGGGGATTGGTCAGTTTTGCCTTAAAAGAAAGCCAATTCCAGAGCAGAGAGGAAGATCCTACAACCATAAAGGAAGAAGACCCAGGAGGGGAGAGTGCATTCTTTGGACCTGGCATCACTGCGCTGCGAAGCTCCTGGAAGCAGGAGACCAAAAGAGAGAGAGAGACAGCAAGCTATAACCCTGAGGATGGTGAGAAGTGGTGGCAGGAGAGACCTGGCAGCAAAGACCTGGAAGGAGGAGACAGCACGGTGGGCTTCTCAGCTCATGCAGGGAAAAAGCTGAGTGCATTTGGGGAAAGGCCTAGGGCCAGGGAGAGGCATGCCTACAAGCACAGTTGGGAAGAGGCTGTCCTGACTGAAGAACTGTATCCTGAGTGTTCCTGAGCCTGAACTATAACTCTTACTTCCCTAACTAACCCCATAATAATAAGTATGGTCTGTGAGTTCTGTGTGGCCACTGGAATGAATTATCAAACCCAGCAGAGAAGCAGACAGTGTTGTGCCCTTGTGGGGTTGGAGGAAGTCAGACACTGCCTCCATGCCATTTTTACAACGTGTCATAAGATATTATTCTTCTTTTGAATTTTTTCAACCATTTAAAAATGTAAAGAACATCAGTAAGGAAACAGACCACTTGAACAACACTCTAAACCAACCAGACCTAACAGACATATATAGAACATTCTATCCAACAACAGAATACACCTTCTGCTCCAATGCAAATGGCTCATTCTTCAGGATAAATCATGCGTTAGGTAACAAAACAAGTTTCAATACATCTTAAAAGACTCAAAACAGGAGTTTATTTAATTAATCTTAAAAGAGCATCTTCTCCAAACACAATGGAATGAAACTTGAAATCAGTAACAGAAGGAAAACTGGAAATTTCACAAATGTGTAGAAACTAAACAACATACTGTTAAATAACCAACGAGTCAAAGAAGAAATCTCATGCGAAATTAGAAAATACTTAGAGATGAACGAAAGCGCAACATACCAAAACTTACAGAATACAGGGAAGGCAGTGCTCAGAGGGAAATTTACTGCTGTAAGTGTCCACACCCCTACTCCTCACTTACTGACATGGTTAGGTTCCAAAAACCAGGCTGTTGTGCAAAACTCGGCCTTATGGGAAATACTTGCAATTTCCTGCCCCTGCCTCTCCTTCTCCCCAGCCCCAGCCCTCCCAGCTGGGCAGCCGCAGCCTCTCTGTACCTGTGGTGGTCACCGGCTCACCCTCACTCTGCTCATCAGAATCCGAATCCATGCTATAGGCTGCTGGCCAGTGGTCCTCAGCTGCCTGGCATCCCAGCTGGCACTCCACGGTGTACTCAGAGAGGGAAACGGGACAGCAAGCACTGCCCGCCACTCACGTCCCTCTCCTGGTGCCCACCAACCGGTGCCTGCATGCAAGGCAAGTGCAGGGTGGAGGGTGAGGTGCACCGGGAGAGAGCCAGGAGAATGGAGGAGAGGCGTGAGCCAGAAGGAGCCGGAGCGTCGGGTGCCTCGCAGACTCTGGACTGGGGTTAAATACCCTGGTGGCGGCGCCGCTCCTCCCTCCACGCGCCCTGGTCGAGCTGCACATGATGAGGGTGTACAGGTCGGCAGGGTCTTTAATATGCAAAATAGTTGGACAGCAGATTTTTTACTATTGTTGTAAATGTGGTATGTCAGATAACAAGACAGTCAATAAGTGAGGATTAGGTGTATTATAAAAAAGGATCTCAAATCAATAACCTAATTTTACACCTTGATAAATTAGAAAAGGAAGCTACCAGATGTAAGGTTTAAATACAGGTTAGAATAAAGGGCAGAAACAAATGAAACAGAGAATTGAAAAATAACAGAGAGAATCAAGAAAACAAAAAACTGATTCTTTGAAAAGATAAATGAAATCAGCACATCTTAGCTAGACTAAGAACAAAAATGAGCGAAGAAACAACTAAAATCAGAAATGAATGTGGGACATTACTACTGACCCTACAAAAATAAGAAGGATTATAAGAGAACGCTATAACAATTGTATGCCAACAAATTGGATAACGAAGACGAAATGGACAAATTACCAGAAACACACAAACTACCTAGCCTGACTCAAGAAGAAACAGAAAATCTCAACAGACATATATAACAGGTGAAAAGATTGAATTAGTAATCCAAAACCTTCCAACAAAGAAAAGTCCTGGACCAGACAGCTTCCCCAAGAATTCTACCAAACATGTGAAGAAGAATTAACACCAATCCTACTCAAACTCTTCCAAAAATTAGAAGACAAGTGAACACTTACTAACCCATTCAATGAGGCCAGCATTAGGCTGATACTAAAGCTAGATAAAAATATTGAAAGTAAACTACAGGTCAATACCCCTTATAAATATAGATGCAAAAATCTTCAATAAAATACTAGCAAACCTAATATAACATCATATTAAAAGCATCATACATCATTATCAAATGGGATTTACTCCAGGAATGGAAGGATAGTTAAATATAAGAAAACTGATCAATGTAACACACCATAGTAATAGAATGAAGGAAAAGAACAGCATGATCATTGCGAGTGATGCAGAAAACGGTATTTGACAATACCCTTTTATGATAAAAACACCCAGCAAAGTAGGAATAGAAGGAAAATTGCTCAATATGATAAAGGGTATTGTCATGGATTGAATTGTGTTCCCAAAAAAAATCTGTCAACTTGGCTGGGTCATGATTCCCAGTATTGTATGATTGTATATCATTTTGTAATTGGATGTGATTTCTTTATGTGTTGTAAACCCTATCACTATGATGTAATAAGATGGATTAGTGGCAGTTATACTGATGAGGTCTACAAGATTAGATAAGTGTCTTAAGTGAATCTCTTTAGAGACATAAAAGAGAGAAGTGAGCAGAGACACATGGGAACCTCATACCACCAAGAAAGCACTGCTGGGAACAGAGCGCATCCTTTGGACCTGAGGTTCCTGCACTGAGATGCTCCCAGACCAAGGGAAAACTGATGCATCACAAGGACTTTTCTCCAGAGCCGACAAAGAAAGCCTTTTCCTGGAGCTGATGCCTTGAATTTGGACTTGTAGCCTACTGGACTGTGAGAGAATAAATTTCTCTTTGTTAAAGCCATCTACTTGTGGTATTTCTGTTATAGCAGCATTAGATTACTAAGACAGGCATTATGAAAAACCCACAGCTAATACCATATTCAACGGGTAAAGACTGAAAGCTTTTCCCTTATGATCAGGAAAAGGCAAAGATGCCTGCTTTCACCACTGCTATTCAACAGTGTACTGAAGTTCTAGTCAGAGCAATTAGGCAAAATAAAGGAAGTAAAAGACAACCAAATCAGAAAGGAAGAAGTAAAACTATATCTATTTGCAGACGACATGATCCTACATATAGAAAATTCCAAAGAATCCACAAGAAAGCTACTAAAGCTAATGAATTCAGTAAAATTGCAAGGTAGAAGATCAACACACAAAAATCAGCTGTGTTTCTATACACCAGTGATGAACAAGCTGAGAAGAAAATTAAGAAAATAATTCCATTTGTAACATCTAACAGAACAAAAATACCAAAAACAAACCTACTGCTATCAAGTCGATTCCACCTCATAGCAACCCTGTAGGACAGAGTAGAATTGCCGCATAGGGTTTCCAAGGCTATAAATATTTATGGAAGCAGGCTGCCACATCTTTCTCCTGCAGAGTGTCTGGTGGGTTTGAACTGCCAACTTTTTGGTTAGCCGCCGAGTGCTTAACCACTGTGTCACCAGGGCTCCTCAGAATAAAAATACTTAGGAATAAATTTATCCAAAGAGGTGAAAGACCAGGAGGTATACTAAAAACTATAAAACATTGCTAAAAGAAATTGAAAACAGACCTAAGGAAATGGAAAGACATCCCATGTTCATGGACTGAAAGACTTAATTGTTAAAATGTCAATACAAAAGTGATCTACAGATTCAACACAATTCCTATCAAAATTCCAACAGCCTTTTTTGTACATATGGAAAAGCTAATCCTCAAATTCATATGGAATTATAAAGAGTCTTTACTCAAGGTGACCCTGTGCGCTACAGATTAGAACTGAGATCCACAGGGTTTTCTTGGTTGTAATCTTTATTGATGCGGACTGCCAGCCAGGCCTTTCTTCTGTGGTGCCACTGGATGGGTTCAAACCACTAAGCTGTAGGTTACAAGTTGAATGCAAGTTATTTTCACCACCCAGGGACTTTTCATACCCATTAGGATGGCTAATTTCAGAAAAATGGAAAATAATAAGTGTTGTTAAGAATGTGAAAAAAATTGGAACCCTCATGCATTCCTGGTGGGAATGTAAAATGGTGCAGCTACTGTGGAAAACAGTTTGACGGGTCTTCAAAAAGTTGAACATAGAATTGCCATATGACCCAGCAATCCCACTCCTACTCTCTTGTGTGTATACCCCAAAGAACTGATAGCAGGGACTCAAACACATTGGTTCAAACACATTTGTTCATTACGGCATTAGTCACAATAGCCAAAAGGTAATAACAACCCAAGTGTCCATCAACAGGTGAACGAACAAACAAAATGTGATGTATACACACAAAGGAATATCATCCATCCACGAAAAGGAATGAAGTTCTGTTAACATTTTACAACATGGATGAACCTGGAAATCATTATGCTGAGTGAAATAAGTCAGACACAAAAGGACAAATACCATATGACCCTACTTATATGAAATATCTAGAATAGGCAAACGCATAGAGACAAAAGTTTATTAGTGGTTACCATGGGCTGGAGGAGTAGGGGTAATGGGGAGTTACTGATTAAGGGGTGCTGAGTTTCTGTTAAGGGGGATGAAAACATTTGAAAATGGACAGTGGTGACTGCACACAACACGGTGAATGTTATTACTGTCACTAAATTGTATACTTAAAAATGGTTTAAATAGTAAATGTTCTGTTATATATATTTTACCAGAATAAGAAATTTTAAAAACAAAGAACATAAAAGAAAGGAAATAATGATAAGATAAAAAATCAATGAAACAGAAAACAAACACATAAAACAGAATCAGCAAATCCAAAAGTGGGTTCTTTTTAAAGAAAAATAACATCGATAAACCCTTTACGAGACTTATACGTAAGTAATCAAAGGCTTTATTTGGACCAGGGGTCAGCAGCTACATCTAGTCTACTGCTTGTTTTTGTACAGCTTTTGAGCTAAAAATAGTTCTTTTATATATATATGTGTGTGTGTGTATATATATATATGTATATATATATATACACACACACATTTTTTTTTTTACTTCCTTAACTTTGTGTTATGAAAACTTCCTGGCATACAGAAAAGTTTACAGAACAGTACAATGAACACCTGTACAATATACAATAGACCACACCACCTAGACTGAAAACTGTTCATATTTTTTCATATTAGATTTATATATTATATACTTTTTCTGCAAGATTTCAAAGTAAATTGCAGATCTCATACTTCACCTCTAAATTTTTCTGCATGTATCTCCTAAGAATAAGGATAGTCTCCTTTGTAACCACAGTATCATTGCCACACCTAAGAAATTTATAATAATTCTATTATATCATCTAATATTAAATGCATATTCAATTTCTCCAACTGTACTAAGAGTATCTTTTATAACTATTTTTTGAACCAGGATTCAATCAAGGTTCACACATTGTATTTGGGTCTATATCTCTTTAATCTCCTTTAATCTAGAATGTCCACCAACCACCACCACACACATACACATACTTTTTTTCAGGATGATTTTGACTCCTTCACTTTTGTTTTATGTAATTTTATTGTGGTAAAACACATAACCAAAAACCCTAATTTTTAACCATTTTATGTAAGTGTACAATTCAGTGACATTAATTATATTTACCATGTGTGCTACCATGGGTTCTAATTTCTCCACATCTTCATTAGCACTTGTTACTTTCTATTTTTCTGATATTAGCCATCCTAGTTGGTGTGAGGAGTCTGGGTGGTGCAAATGATTAACAGGCTCAGCTGCTAACGAAGATTGGTGGTTTGAATCCACCCAGAGGTGCCTCAGAAGAAAGGTCTGAAGATCTACTTCCAAAAAAAATCAGCCACTGAAAATCCTATGGAGCACAGTTCTACTTTGTCACACATGGGATTGCCATGAGTCAGAATCAACTCAATGGCAACAGGTGTTTTTAGTCGGTGTGAAGTGGTATTTCACTGTGGTTTGATTTGCATTTCCCAATGAGTCAGAATCCACTCGATGGCAATGGGTTTGGTTTTTGGAATGGTTAATGACATTATCTTTTCATGTGCTTATTGGACATTTTTATATCTACTTTGGAGAAATGTCTATTCAAGTCCTTTGCCCATTTTTTAACTGGGCTACCAAATATTTTCTCCCATTCTGAAGGATGTCTCTTCACTTCCGTGATAAAGTCCTTTGATGAATAAGTTTTTTTGACGAAGTCTACTTTATCTATTTTATCTTTTGTTTCTTGTGCTTTTCATGTCATATCTATCAATCCATTATCAACAACTAGGTCTTGAAGTATTATCCCTATTTTTGTCTAAGAGTTTTATGGTTTTAGAGCTTATATTTAAGTCACTGATCCATTTTGAGTTAATTTTCATATATGATGTGAGGCATGGGTCCAACTTTATTCTGTTGTATGTGGAGATCCAGTTGTCCCAGCACCATCAATGAAGACTATTCTTTCCCAACTGAATGGACTTGGCACCCTTGTCAAAAATCAGCTGTCCACAGATGTATGGGTTTATCTCTGAATTCTCAGTTTTACTGTGCTCAGCTGCTAACTGAAAGGCTGGTGGTTCAAACTCACACAGCAGCTCCACGGGAGATAGACCTGGAGATCTGTTCCCGTAAAGATTACAGCCTAGAAAACCCTATGGGACAGGTTCTATTCTATCACATGGGGTCACTATGAATTGAAACCAATTTGACGGCACCCAACAACAACATACCAGTACATAACTGTTTTGAGTAATGTGGCTTTATAGCACAGTTTGAAATCAGGGCATCTAAGTCCTCCCACTTGGTTCTTCCTTTTCAAGCTTGCTTTGGCCATCAGAGACCCCTTGTAATTCTCTTATTTTCTTTGGATTTAATTTGCAATTTGTTTTGTAGCTTCTTGAGATGGATATTTAAATCACTGATTTTTCAGCCTTCCTTGTTTCTAATATATGCACTTAAGGCTATAAATTACCCTCTAAGCATCCCACAAGCTTTCACAGGTCATATTTTTATTAGTTCAAACTACTTTATAATTTTCATCATCACTTCTTTTCTGACACATGAATTATTTCAAAGTGATTTACTTAATTTCCAAACATTTGGAGATTTTCAAGTTACCTTCCCTCCCAGCCCCTGCAAGTTACTTTTTTTTATAATTAATTACAACCTTAATTCCACAATGGTCAAATATGTACAATTTCCTTTCTTTGAAATTTGCTAAGACTGACTTTATAGTCAGTATATGGTATACTTTGGTAAATGCTTCTTGGGCACCTATGGAACAGGCTGCATAAGCTCAATCACCACCATTACTAGCCCCCACTTTTCCTTGTGGTATTTTCTTTTTTTTCCTTCTTCTTTCTCCCTCCTCCTTTTCCAGTAAGAGTGACTAAAGTTTCTCCTTGGAGGGTGGCAGAACAAATTGATAACCCTCAAGGACTAGGATTAACTCATCTGTGATGTGACAATCATGACTAACGGTGCCAGATAACCTTCAAGAATTGCCAGTAAGAAGTTAGATCATCTGGGACGCACAGAATGTGACCACCATGAAGAGGAACTATAATCCTGTCCGTATAAAACCTTCAGCCAGTCTCCAGTTGAGGAGACAGGTCTTCTGGAGGAGCTCATTCCCCTCTGTCTCCTGTATATCGAAATACAATAAAACCTCTTGCTGCTCACCTCACCTGTCTCAGTACTGGCTTTTGCGGCAGGCGGCTCAGATCCAGGATTTGCGATAACACTTATAAAAAATACCTGTTGCCATCAAGTTGACTCAGACTTATAGCTACTCCATGTGTTACAGAGCAGAACCACTCCATAGGATTTTTGTGGCTATAATTTTAAAGGAAGCTGATCACTAGGCTTTTTTTCAGAGGTTCAAACCGCCAACTCTTAAGACAGTAGTCTAGTGCAAACGATTTGTGCCACCTAAAGATCCTTAATAAAAATAGGGTTTATTAATTTATTTGGTGTAGTTATATGAAAGTCAAACAGGTAACGTGTTAACTGTGCTGTTCAATTATGCTATATAAATACCATTTGGGGTTTTATTTCGCTTGTTTGTGTGTTTTGGTCTGCATTTTCAACCAGTTACTAAAGTGTGTTAAACTCTATTACTATGACGGTAATTTTGTCTACTTCTCCTTGTAGTTCTGTCAGTTTTTCCTCTTCACATTTTGAGATTATGTTATGAAACACATATGTACTTAGAATAGTTTTATTTTTCTGGTAGGTTAATTCTTATCAATATGAAATGTCCCTTTATTTCTAATAATCCAACTTGCCTTATGCTTTGCCTGATAACTACACTAGCTTTCTTCCAGTTAGTTTTTTTTATGACTTATCTTTTTCCAGCCTTTTCATTTTCAATTTTTCTGTATCCTTATATTTAAGATGTGTCTTGTACAAGCAATGCATAGTTGGGTTTCTCAAAAATCAACACTAGATGTACTCTACATCTTATTCCTTTGGAGGTGATCTGCTCTTTATCTATAGAAGGTTTTAGAAGTTTTTCTTTGAAATTATCTATGACTGTAATCTGTCTACGGGTGGGTTTTTCCTTCTCTTCTCTATTTAGTAGCCTTTAATCCTTTTTATCAGTCTTTAATTCCAAGAAATTTACCTTAATTATTTCATCAAATGTTTTCTACTCCCTTTTTTTCTCTCCTCTAGGGCTCCTATTTATCTGGAGGGGAGTGTTTCTACATCTAACTTTTATACCTTTTGGTTTTTATTCTGTATGTTCTCTCTCCTTATCATTTACTTTTCTCTTCTCAAAGAGCTCCTCAATCTCATTTTCCAACTCATGAATTTGTTCACCAGTTGTATATCTTCAACTATCACCCAATACGCTGCATTCTTTATTTTTCATTAAAAGCCTGAGCTGTACACCAGACTAATTTTTACATTTTTCATACTTAGTATTTTTACTTGACTGTTTTTATGTTTCCTTATTCTTGTATAATACTGCTAGTATCTTCCTTTATCTCCTGAAATCTGTTTAACATGCTTATTTCTAATATTTGGTCAATCTTTTCCAATAATTCTCCATCAGATGATATATACTATTCATGTAGTTGTCTTTCTTTTATAGTAATTGTACTATACAGGTGGCTAGTTCTGCTGTGAACTAATGTTCCTCTGGGGTTCCAGCTACTCTATCTGGTGAAATGTTTAAAGGTCAGGCCCTAACTGTATCCAACCAAATGAACTTAAGGAAAAGGAGGGAGGAAGCCCCAGAGCAAAGAGCCCCAGGGACCTCAGTACAAACTGCTGTTCACTCCAATTTACTGGGCATTCCACTGGCAACACAGTCGAATACCTTTGCATAGTCAATAAAATACAGGTAAACATCTTTCTGGTATTCTCTGCTTTCAGCCAGGATCCATCTGACATCAGCAATGATACTTCTCGTTCCATGTCCTCTTCTGAATCTGGCTTGAATTGCTGGCAGTTCCCTGTGGATGTACTGCTGCAACTGCTTTTGAACGATCTTCAGTAAAATTTTACTTGTGTGTGATATTAATGATATTGTTCAATAATTTCTGCATTCTGTTGGATCACTTTTCTTTGGAATAGGCACAAATACGGATCTCTTCCAGTCAGTTGGCCAGGTAGCTGCCTTCCATATTTCTTGGCATAGAATAGCAAAGAATGGGAATTCCAGAACACTTAATTGTGCTCATGAGGAACCTGCACACAGACCAAGAGGCAGTCGTTCGAACAGAACAAGGGGATACCGCGTGGCTGAAAATCAGGAAAAGTGTGTGTAGAGTCTGTATCCTTTCTCCATACTTATTCAATCTGTGTGCTCAATAAATGATCTGAGAAGCTGGACTATATAAAGAGGAATGTGGCATCAGGATTGGAGGAAGACTCATTAACAATCTGTGATATGCAGATGACACAACACTGCCTGCTGAAAGTGAAGACGATTTGAAGCACTTACTGATAAAGATCAAAGACTACTGCCTTCAGTATGAACTGCGCCCCAACATAAAGAAAACCAAAATTCTAACAACTGGACCAATAAGCAACATCATGATAAATGGAGAAAAGACTGAAGTTGTCAAGGATTTCATTTTACTTGGATCCACAACCAACACCCATGGAAGCAGCAGTCAAGAAATCAAATGACTCGTTGCACTGGGCAAATCTGCTGCAAAAGACTTCTTTAAAGTGTTCAAAACCAAAGCTGTCACTTTGAGGACTAAGGTGCACCTGACCCAAGCCATGGTATTTTCAATCACCTCATATGCATGCGAAAGCTGGCCAATGAATAAGGAAGACCAAAGAAGAATTGATGCATTTGAATCACGGTGCTGGTGAAGAATACTGAATATACCATGGACTGCTAGAAGAGTGAACAAATCTGTCTTGGGAGAAGTACAGCCAGAATGCTCCTTAGAAGCAAGGATGGCGAGACTTCATCTCACATACTTTGGACGTGTTATCAGGAGGGACCAGTCCTTGAAGAAGGACATCATGCTTGGTAAAGTAGAGGGTCAGTGGAAAAGAGGAAGACCCTCAATGAGATGGACTGACACAGTGGCTGCAACAATGGGCTCAAACATAAGAATAATCGTGATGATGGCACAGGACCAGGCAGTGTTTCATTCTGTTGTACACAGGGTTGCTATGAGTTGGAACCGACTCGACGGCACCTAACAAGAACAACAGTATGAGTAGTAATGTGGAGAAGGGTGTGACCTGGGACATCTGGAACTTCTAGTTCTGCTTTCTTGTCTCAGAATGCCCTACCTCCTCTAGATTTCCAGACTGACAGGTTTCAACCTAGAAAGACTCCCTATTCCCAGTGCTTTTCCTCCCAGAAGAATTTACATATGAAACTCTGTCCAGAAGAGTTGTCGTGGTGGTTGTTGTTGTTAGGTGCCATGGAGTCGGTTCTGACTCACAGTGACCCTGTGTAAAACTGAATGAAACACTGCCTGGTCCTGCGTCATCCTCATAGTCATCGCTATGTTTGAGCCCATTGTTGCAGCCACTGTGTCAAATCCATCTTGTTGGGGGTCTTCCTCTTTTTCACTGACCTTCTACTTTACCAAGCATGATGTCCTTCTCCAGGGACTGGTTCCTCCTGATAACTACTCATACTACTACTAATAATAAAAATAACAACTAATCTGAGCTCTTACTATATTCTAGTTATTATTCTTAGAACTTTAGAAGTATTAGCTCTTTTAATTTTCAAACAACTCTGTAAGGTAAGAAATCTCAGTATCTCCATTTTACAGATAAGGAAAATGAGGCCTCAGAGAGGTTAAGTAAATTTCCCATAGTTATACAGCTAGGAAGAATAATAGCCAGAATTTGAACAAGGCAGTCTAGTCTAAAGCTCAAGCTTTTAAATATTATACAATACTGCCTTTCCCACATTCATGTTAAATAATCAGCAAGCCCAGAAGGAACATAAGATTTTTTATTTATATAATAAGTATTTACATACCTTGTACTGTAAGCTCTGCTTGAGCTTCAATTGTCTCATTTCCATTATCAGCTATACAAAAATAAGTCCCAGCATCATCCTCAGTGATATCACTGATGCCCAGGCTACCACCTGCCAGCAATACCAATCTTTCAGAGCTGCATTAAAAAAACAACAATGCGTTTTAGTACTTGGAAAATAATACCCGACAAACTCTCTACATAAAACAGAGAAAACACTTAAATAGTATTATAATTATTCATATGGCTATAGAATGACAAACTCTCACATAAAATTATCAGAATTTAATTTACTCCAATTTTGTTTTGGTCATACTTTACAAACATAAAGACCACAAATACAAACCAAAATGTTACAATGAACTATCTTTGACATTTCTAGTTATTTCCAAAGGGATACCATTTTTGTGACAAATTCCACCACTACCCCCATCCCTATTCTCACTACTCTGGCCAGAGTTTCTGCAAATTCAGTAATTTCCAAGTCTAGAAGCAATTTGAGAGTCACACCACCACAGCTATGCCACACTGAGATTACTAAAAGAAAATAAAAAGAGAAAGGGCAAAATGTCAGATCAGAAATGGTATGTCCTGGGGTCTCAGTGACTACTGGACGTCTCCTATGACGACTTGGCTAGGAAAGAAGTGGAAGAGAGAGAGGCGGCTAGTTGCCAGAGAGCAGCTACCTGGGTGTTGTAGCTGGGCACAAATCAGCCATCATCATGCCATCATCACCAAGGACAATGACAGTCAATGACACAACTCTACAGACTGATTTAAGTCTATTTAAAGAGAAACTAAAATGATCCTGAAACATCAAGGAAGAAATCACAAATCAACATTCTGATCAAATTTTTTATAAAGTGAACAACTTTAGTTCGTTACAAAAGTTATAAGCTAAATCAAATATACAAAGATTTCTGACATAAAGCAAGGGATATAATTAATTCTAGAGATATTCATAATTAAAGCTGCCACTTTAAAAGTCACTTTCATAAATGATATAAATTCAAAATCTAGTACCAAAGACAACATGAAAGAGAAATGGTGTTTAGACAATAATAAATGTACATATGTTCTATGTCTAAACTGATCTCATAGGTCAGATTTTTCTCTCAAATCTTAATACGGTTATATATTTCCACTCTGTATCTATGCTCAAGAAAAAAATGTTCTGACTATAAATAGGTTTTTCATATGAGTTCCTTATGGAAAAAAGAAAAAAAAAAGCACTTACTATCCAGTCCAAGTTGCATTTATAATTCTTGTTCTAACTAAATATACTGGCTTAAATTTCAGTATACTGTGAGTTTAGGTAATTAGTCTTCCTGAATCTGATAAACAAGATTATGTTTCTGGACACAGAAAAATGAAAACCAGAATCTGGTCTGATGACTTCTCCAAGGAAATACTACCCTGCAAGGTCATGACTAAACTTAATCAACTGGCCTTCCTATCTGAACCATCATAATCATATTCTCAAATCCCAACTTCATGAGGTGGAATAGAGGAGGAAGATAACATATAACGGAATAGAGCAAGAATGACTGGGATAAAATAGATAAGACAGGGTTTTGGTGCCTCACAAAACAAGAAAAATACACAAAAATCAAAATTCTACATTTTACATTTAGACAAAATGACTGCAACTTAACATTCACAAATGGAAAATCAGTTACATATACATGATATCCAGCTGAAATGAACATAATTTGAAACACCAGTTAGTATAGTATTTCCTGAAACTGAGATACAACAATTTATATCTAATAAACATACTACTTGTTATACCTGACATTTGTGTAACTGAGTGCCAGCAGAGTAGTAGTCAATCTTACTTGATGGAGTTGATTTTAACCCCTTAAAAGAAGCCTGGGATAAAAGATGTCCATTAGCTTGGCAGATTTCATTTAACTTGTTCACACAACTATATGTTGACTTATAGTAATAAAGCAATCAAGCCTTTAGAACTCCAAAATTTCACAGATACAGGCAAAAGGAACAATATGTGAAAAAGTTTGAGTAGTCAACAGACCCAAGTTCAGTGTTGCCGTAACAAAGAATATGTGTGTGTGTGCCCATGTGCGTGCATGCATGCACCTGTGTGTTCCTATCCCTGAGAAGCCTAGGTCAGTCTGGAGGGGCTTGGTGTGCTAAGGAGACAGGTTTTTCAGCATATGAATCACAAGATCAGATTTTATGAAGAAACAAGAGGAGAAGGAAAAGACTAGAAGCAGGAAATTTGATTAGGAAGTTACTTTAAGGGTCCAGAATTAGTGATAAAGAGGTTAACTACGGTGTAACAGCAAGAGCAAAAAGAGGGCAAGCAGTACTGACTACTCTTACAATGATGTGATGAAGAAAAGAGGAGGGATTTCTCTACCCTTTCATTTAACAAATATTTCTTCGAGTGCCTATTTTGCGGCAGGTAGCAGCTGAGGATACAGCAGTGAGCAAAAGAAGACACAATCAGTGCTCTCGCGGAACTCAGTGGGAAAGACAGAAACAAAAGATGACAATTTGACAAGACGTTATACCACAAGAACATGCCAGGAAATTAGGGATGCATTGAGAGCTTTTCCTGACAAAGTATCCCTAGAGAAGAGATCTGAAGAAGGAGTTGGAGTTAACTAAATAATGGGTAGGAAAAAAAAGAATTTCAGAAAGAGAGACTGTCACACAAAACGGAATCGTGGCAGGAAGGACCACAATGTACCTGAGGATGTGAAAGAAACCAGTAAAGCAAAGTGTAAGAAAAGAGAGAAAGATGAAGCTGGACCCAGTCACACGGGCTTGGAAAGTCATTTTAAGAATCTGAGTCCTTAACCTCAGAACAATGAAATCCATTTAGCACTTTTAAAAGTGGTTAGGGGTTAAGAATGATGCAGTGAGATTTGAACTCTGAAAAGGCGACCTGACAGAAATATACTTGGAATGAGGCCAGAGTACATTTGGGAAGAAGAGTTAGGAGGCTACTGCAGTAACTGAGGTGACAGTTGACAGCAGCTTGGAATAATGTGATAGCAACATAGATGAATTCGAGAGATATTTGGGAAGGAAAACGACAGGATTTGCAGATGGGCTGCAGAGAAGCTGCGGAAGAAACCAATGCCAAAAAAGACACCTAGGGTTAGGGCAGTAATGCGAAGGGAAAAGCAAAGAGGAAGTTTTTTATTTAGTTTTTTGGTTGTTGTTGTTTGAATTCGATGGGAAAGAATTTTTATAGAAAAAAGGAAAAAAATTTGCAAAGGGGATTCATGGGAAGTAATGGAGAAAATGGGAAGTAATAAGATCTGGAACATAAGGCCTTATTCTTAGATACGTCTTCCTCTCGAACAGCAGGAAAGGACAGGTAGATGAAAGCTACATTTTATATACTCTTCTGGCACAAAGCTTTCTCTCTCATTTGTTTTTTTCTTCAAATTTTTTCTTTTGAGATAACTGGAGATTCATATACAGTTCTAATAACAGAGATCCTGTGTACCTGTTGCCCAGTTTTCCCCAATGATAACATCTTACAAAATTATAGTACAATATCACAACTGGGATATTAACACTGAAAAAGTCAAGATACAGAACAACTTCATCACCACAGGATCCCTCATCCTGCCCATTTATAATCATACCAATTTCCCTCCTACTCTCTCCCTGAGCCCCTGACAACCACGAATCCACTCGCCATCCAGTAATTTTGTCATTTCAAGAACGTTATATAAACGGAGTAATACAGTATGTAATCTTTTGGGATTGGTTTTTTTCACTCAGCATAATTCTCTGGTGATTCATTCGGGTTGTAATGCATATTAATAGTTCATTCATTTTCTTGCCTAATAGTATTTCGTGATACAGATATACTATATTTAACTGAAGTTCATTTACATTGTTTCTGGTTTGGGGCTATACAAATAAAGCTGCTATAAACATTCGTGTACAGGTTTTTGTGTGAACATATATCATTACATATATCAATATACATATATTAATGTTACATATATAATTCATTCCTTTGTATTGCTGAGCAGTATTCTGTGGTATGGATTCACTATAGTTTGTTTAACCATTCACTCATTGAAGGACCTCTGGGTTGTTTCCAGTTTGGGGCTATTAAGAATAAAGCTGGTATAAACATTCATGTATAGGTTTTTGTGTGAACATGTCTTCATTTTTTGGGATATGCCCAGGAGTGCAACTGCTGGGTCGTATGGTAGCTGCACATGTAAAGTTTTTTAAGAAACTGCCAAACAGTTTTCCAGCACGCTATACCATTTTATATTCTCACCAGCAACATATGAGTGATCCAGTTTCTCTGCACCCTCATCTGCATTGGCTGTTGTCAATATTTTTTATTTTAGCCATTCTGATAGGTGTGTAATGATAGCTCATTATGGTTAAAATGTGCATTTCCCTAATGGCTAATGATGTCAAAGAACTTTTCTTGTGTTTATTTGCCATCTGTATTTCTTTTTCAGTGAAATGTTTCTTGATGTCTTTTGCCCGTGTTCTAATTGAATCGTTTGCTTTGTTACTGATGAGTTTTGAGAAATCTCTGCATACTGTAGAAACTAGTCCTTTGCTGGATATGTGGTTTGCAATATTTTCTGCCATTCTGTAGTTTATTTTTTCATCCTCTTAACAGGATCTTTCACAAACTAAAATTTTTAAATTTGATGAAGTCCAATTTATCAGTTTTTCCTTTCATGGATCATGCTTTTGGTGTCAAGTTTAAGAACTCTCTACCTAGCCCTAGATCTTGCTTTTTTTCTCCAATGATTTTTTTTCCTAAAATTTTATTTTGCGTTTTACATTTTGAGTTAATTTTTGTTTGAGATATGAGACTTAAGCCAAGGTTCATTTTTTATCTATGGATGTCCAGTTGCTCCAGCACCATTTACTGAAAAGGCTGTCTCCCCTCCACTGAACTGTTTTTGCACCTTTGTCAAAAATTTGTGTGGCTCCATTTCTGGGTTCTCTATGAGTCTACCCCTCTGCCAACAGCAAATAGTCTTGATTACTGTGATTATATTGATTGATTTTGGAATACTGAACCAGCCCTGCATTCCTGGAATAAACCCTACTTGGTCGTGGTGTAGGAGCCTTGCTGGCACAGTGGTTAAGCACTTGGCTGCTAATCAAAACGTCAATGGTTCAAACTCACCAGCCGATCCATGGGAAAAAGATGTGGAAGTCTGCTTCCATAAAGACTTAAAGCCTTGGAACCCTATGGGGCAGTTCTACTCTGTCCTATAGGGTTGCTATGAGTTGGAATCGACTCAATGGCAGTGGGTTTGTTTTGGGTTTTTTTTGGCAGGGTTTTGGTCATGGTGTATAATTCTTATGTATTTCTGAATTCTATTTTACTATTATGCTAAGGATATTTACGTCTATATTCAATACAGATATTGGTCTGTAGTTTTCTTTTTTTGTACTGTCTTTGCCTTGTTTTGGTGTCAGGGTATAATACCAGCTTCATAAAATCAGTTAGGAAATGTTTCCTCCTCCTCTATTTTCTGGAGAGATTTGTAGAATTGATGCTAATTCTTCTTTATGTGTTTGGTAGAATTTTCTTGTGAAACCATCTGAGCCTGGAGGTATCTATTTTGGAAGTTTTTAAACTACAAATTCAATTTCCTTAATAGTTATGGGACTATTCAAATTATGTCATATTGAACTGGATGGTAGTTTGTGTTTTTTGAGGCAGTGGTTCATTTCATCTAAAGTGTCAAATTTATATATGTAAAGGTCTTCATAGTATTTCCTTATTATCCTTTTGATGTGTGCAAGGGCTGCAATGATCCCATCTCATTGCTGATATCGATAATTTGTGTCTTCTCTTTTTTTCCCTTGTCAGTCTTGCTAGAGGCTTGCCAATTTTATTGATCTTCTCAAAGAACTAGTTTCTTGTTTTATTATTTTTCTGTTTGTAATTTCATTGATTTCTGCTCTTTTCTATGTTCTTCCTTCTGCTTGGTTTAGGTTTATTTTGCTCTTCTTTTGGGAGCTTACATTATCAACTTGAGACTTCTTTTCAAATGTATGCACCTAGTACTATAAATTTTCCTCTCAATACTGCTTTAACTGTATCTCACAATTTTTTTAATTTAAATACTTTTTATTTTAGAATGGTTTTAGATTTGCAGAAAAATTCTGAAGATAGTACAAAGAGTTTCCATACATCCCACACGCAGTTTCCCCTACTATTAACATCTTACATTAGGATGGTATATTTGTCAAAATTAATGAACCAATACTGATATGTTGTTATTAACAAAAGTCCATGCTTTATTTAGATTTCCTTAGTTTTTATCTAATATCCTTTTTAAGTTTCAGGATCCCATTCAGGATATCACATTACATTTAGATGTCATGTCTCCTTATGCTCCTCTAGGCTGTGACAGTTTTTCAGACTCTCTGTGTTTTTGAAGACCTTGACTGTTTTGAGGAGAATTTGTCAAGTATTTTTGTAGAATGTTCCTCAAGTGGGATTTCTCTAATATTTTTCTCATGATAAGATTGGGTTATGAGTTTTTGGGAGGAAGACCACAGAAGCAAAGTTCCATTTTCATCACATAACATCAAGAATATATACTATCAACATAACTTATCAATGTTGATGTTAATCTTGACCACTTGACTAAGGTAGTGTGTTAGATTCTTCCACTGTAAAGTTACTCTCTTTTCCCTCTTCCCATACTGTATTCTTTGGAAGAAAGTCACTATGCACAGCCCACACTTTAGGAGTGGGGAGCCACAAATTTTAATATATAATATTTTCATTCTCATTTGGTTCAATGTACTTTTTTTTAAATTTCCCTTGAGTCTTCCTCTTTGACCCATGGATTATTTAGAAATGTGTTGTTTAGTTTTTCAAGTGTTTAGAGACGTTCTTGTTACCCTTCTGTTACTGATTTCTAGTTTGATTCCATTGTAGTCAGAGAACACACTGTATGATTTTAACTCTTTTAAATTTGTGGAGGTCTGTTTAATGGTTGGAGTCCTGGTGGCCCCGTAGTTAAGAGTCCGGCTACTAACCAAAAGGGTCAACAGTTCAAATCCACCAGCCAATCCTTGGAAACTGTATGGGGCAGTTCTACTCTGTCCTATGGGGTCGCTATGAGTCAGAAAGGACTCGATGGCAAAAGGTTTGGTTTTCTGGTTTTGGGTTTAATGGTCCAGGATATGGTCTATCTTAGTACATGTTCCATCAGCACCTGAGAAGAATGTATATTCTGTTGTTATTGGGTGGAGTGTTCTATAAATGTCAGTCAGATCAGCTGGTTGATGGGGCTGTCAAATTATTCTATATTCTTGCTGATTTTCTGTCTAGTTATTCCACCAATTATTGAAAGAGGGTACTGAGGTCCCTAACCATAATTGTGGATTTGTCTATTTCTCCTTTCAATTATTTCAGTCTACTTCTCCTGTTAGTTTTTGCTTCAAGTATTTTGTAGCTCTATTGTTTGGAGCATACACATTTAGGATTGCTGTCTTCTTGATAAACTGACCCTTTTATCATGTGGTATCTCTCTCTGACGCTAGTAATTTTCTTTGTTCTGAAGTCTATTTTATATGATATTAATATAGTCACTCCTCCTTTCTTTTGATTAAGGTTTGGATGAAATAATTTTTCAACCTGCCTATAGCAATCATTATATCTGAAGTGAGTTTCTCGCAGGCAGTATATCATTGGGTTATGTTTTTTAATCCACTATACCAATCTGATAAACAGAGAAAAGACTGAAGTTGTAAAGGACTTCATTTTACTTGGATCCACAATCAACATCCATGGAAGCAGCAGTCAAGAAATCAACAGATGCACTGCACTGGGCAAATCTGCTGCAAAAGACGTCTTTAAAGTGTTGAAAAGCAAAGCTGTCACCTTGAAGACTAAGGTGTGCCTGATCCAAGCCATGGTGTTTTCAATCACCTCATATGCATGCAAAAACTGGACAATGAATAAGGAAGACCAAAGAATCGATGCCTTTGAATTGTGGTGTTGGCGAAGAATATTGAATATACCACGGACTGCCAAAAGAATGAACAAATCTGTCTTGGAAGAAGTACAGTCAGAATGTTCCTTAGAAGCAAGGATGGTGAGATACGTCTCACATACTTTGGACATGTTATCAGGAGGGATCAGTCCCTGGAGAAGGAGATCATATTTGGTAGAGGGTCAGCAAAAAAGAGGAAGACCCTCAATGGGATGGACTGACACAGTGGCTGCAACAATGGGCTCAAGCATAACAATGACTGTGAGGATGGCGCAGGACTGGGTGATGTTTCGTTCTGTTGTACATAGGGTCGCTATGAGTCAGAACCTAACAACAACAAACAAACAATACCAATCTGTTTTTTAATTAGTATATTGAGACACTTACATTTAATGTACTGATATACTGGGGTTTAAGTCTGCCATTTTATTATTTCTTGCTGCTGTTGTTTCCTGTTTGTTCTCTGTTTTTTCATTTTCCTGGCTTCCTACGGGTTACCTGAATATGTTTACAAATTTCACTTTGTTGTAGAAAATGTTCTAAAATTGTGGTGAATTATATCTCAATAAAGTGGTTGTAAAAATTCCATTTTGAAATATCTACAGTGTTTTTGAGTATATCTTTTAGTGGTTGCTCTAGGTATTTGTGTGTGTGTGTGTGTGTGTGTGTGTGTGTGTGTGTGTATCTTACCACAGTCTACTGATGTCATCATTTTACCAATTCAAGTGAAGTGTAGGAACCTTACCACACTCCTTTACATACCTTAACCTCTCTTGTTTGTAGCTGTCTTAAATATATCCTTTATATACATTTAGAGGCACATCAACAATGTTATAATTTTTGCTTTAAATCATTAAATAATCTAGAAAATTTAAGAGAAGGAAAACCTATATGGGTAAAATGTTTACCCATATTTTTGCTAAGTATATTCTTTCTTCCTTCCTGATGTTCCCAGTTTCCTTCCTTTATCATTTCCTAACTGTTTAGGGAACTTGCTTTTAGCATGCTTTTAAGATAAGCCTGCTGGTAACAAATTCTCTTAATTTTGCTACATCTGACAACGTCCTGATCTCACCTTCATTGCTAAAGGATATTATTGCTGCATATAGGATTCTGGGTTCTCTTATTTCAGCAGTTGAAAACGTTGTGCCACTTCTTTCTGCCGTCTATGGTTTCTGATCAGAAAAATGCTGTCATTCAGATTGTTTTTCCCCTATAAATAAGTTATCACTTCTCTCTCAAGGTTTTCAAGGTGTTTTTGTTTGTCTTTAGTTTTTAGAAGTTTGACTATAAGGTACCTTTGTATTTATCCTGTTCAGAATTTGCTCAACTTCAAAGTTTTAAAAAGGATAATATATATAAAAATACAGACCCCCCCCCCCCAAAAAAAAAGTTATCTACGGTAAAAAATGAAATTTGGGAAGTTTTCAGCCATTTATTTCTTTGAGTACTTTTTCAGTCCCGTACTTTTCTCCTTCCTTCGAGGACTCCAATGATACAAATTTTAGATCTTTTGTTTCACAGGTCCCCAAGGTTTTTTTTTTTTTTTTTTAATTCTTTTTTCTCTGCTGTTCAAATTGGGTCATTCTCTATTATTTTATCTTCCAGTTCACACATTCTTTCCTCTGTCCCCTCCATTCTGTTGTTGAGCCCATATACAGAGTTTTTTATTTCAATTATTGCATTTTTCAGTTCTAAAATTTCCATCTGGTTCTTCTTTATAGCTTCTATTTCTTTGCTGAGATATTCTATTTTTTCATTTGTTTCAAGTATATTCATAATTGCTCACTGAAGCATTTTTATGACAACTGTTTAAAAATCTTTATCAGGTAATTCCTATGAGGTGGGGTCAGACATACTTCCACTCTCCAACCTTTTTACCTATTCTGACAAAAGCCGTCCTACCATGGCATTCTCTACTTCTTTGCTGGGTTTAATAATCCGTTGCAATAGCCACGTAAAACTCACAGGCCATATTTACAGTTAAGGAGTTTATTAAGGAAGAGGGTACTACTCGAGATCACGATCAGGGAGCAAGTAGGCAAAGTCTCCTTTCTTCAGTGCAGGACAGCTCTGTCAGCAATTCTTGGCCATGCAGGCCTCCTCTTGGCTCCCTGAGGACAGGTTCCTCTTGGCCCTGCCGTCTGTCACCAATGGTTCTACTGCTGGGCCCTTCCAGGCCTGTTGCCATCAGCTCTGCCGCTGCGTCCTTTCCAGGCCTCTTGCTGTCTTCAGTGTTACAGTCCTTGACTGTGTTACAGCTCTTTTAGGGGGTCTCTTACCTCCTCTCTCTCTGCTTCTTCTCTCTTCCTTTGGCATCTTCTTGCTGATTCTCTTCCTGCTTCCTTCTGTCTAAAAAACTTTTGTGGGGCTGGCTGCTTAAATACACAAACTCCTTGTCAATTTCAAGGCATAGCACTGACACCAGGACCACGAACTGACCAATCGTCTCAGTAGGCCACAGACAGTTCATTTGCATAGTAGGCTACAACTCACCTCATCTGCATAGTCTATTAACCAATCTCTGCAAGGTACATACCAAACACACGGCAGGCTACACCTCAGGACCAGACAAAAAGCAGCAAACCAAATTGTTTACAGCTTGCCCAGGAAACGTCAATCAACTTGGACAAAAGTAGCAAACCCTCTGAGGTAGGAAGTAAGGCAAAGGTAACTCCTCAAGGTTCAGGGGGAAAATCTCTCAATTGTTTTTCCAAAGAACCAAGGCAAAAGGCCATATAAAGGAACTCATTTCACCACAATGAGGCAAAAATAAAACCCAGGGAATTCACCATCATGTTGTTTTTTGGGTTCCAAGGTCCCTAGCCATTCTGCCTTCATACACAGTGTTTCAGTCTTCTTTTGTTTATTTTATATATAATGTCTAGGGTTTTTTAGTTACACTTAGTGGAAGGAAAGAAAAATATCTACTCCATCATCCTGGAAGTCCTCCTTTTTAAAAAAAAATCTAATTTTTCTACTGTCAAATATATAACATCAGGCATTTTTATAACCTGTCCCTTTGCAGGCTGGTTCTAATCTGTCATTCCACTAAAAGACAACATTATTTGATTACTAAATTGCATTTTGCTGTCAGTCACCTTGCATAGTAGCATATGTGTTTTCTGAAAACTATCTCCCTTTGAAATAGAACTATTCAATGAATGGGATCCATTTCCACCCCACTCTTGAATTCAATAGCTATGTTTGGTTGGATCTGAACAAATTTGATCAAAATGTTAAATAAATCTATCAATTCTTAAACATTTATAAAAACCATGGTAATATTTTTAAATATTTATCTTCAAAGAGGTCTTAAGATTAGTAATAGAGAAGAATGTCTTATTATTTAAGATATTTTTACTAGACCCAGCCTAGCACAATCTAGATTTCTAGCTACATGTTTTCTTTTTGAATTTCTATATTTCTAATTTGGGGTCTAAATAATTTATCAACTAGGCCTTATCTCTATAGGGCTCTGGCAGAAACAAAGATAATTTTGAGTAATTAATTACCTACATCTAAAGTGAGATACTCCTGTGTTTCATTCACTTACTTATATTTTCCTATATTACATTCAGTCATTCAACCACAAGATATCCACCACCACCCCCATTATGTGCCAAGCACTGTGTCAGGGTCTGGAAAGATCAAGGTGAACAAGACCAACACCGTCCTGCTTTTATATTCCTATGAAGTTTCCTGAGACAGTGATATACCAAGGCAGTGCTTCTAAAACTTTTCCACCACATAATCCAAGTATTCAGGAGCCTAGAGAACTAGGCAGAAAAAAGTCTATTCAATCTTAAGTCTCCTGATTCATCCTCAAAATTTAAAGGAACATCACTAACCACAATATAGTGACATTTGCTTTAATTAAAAAAACAAAAAATATCTTTAAATAAAATGAGTGTTCCAGGAAGATATGTAATATTTATACTATGATTTACGTATCCCTGACCCAACCAGACCCCATTCTGAGAATCACTCTAAGAGAACAATTCTCTAAACACTATATAAAATATCAATCTTACCTCTACCTCTCTAAGCATCCCTGTAGCATTTATCATAAACTGACACTTTACATATTAATTTGACTATTGTCTGACTCCTCCCCACTAGAATGTAAGCTCCATAACACCAAGAATTCTGCTTGGTTCCCTACTCTACTCCCAGTACCTAAAACAGTTACTGACTTAGCATTCAATAAATACTTGTTAAATAATTATTGAATAAACAAAAATTATAGAAATCCTCATTTAAATTATGTAAATCATCATTAACTCCTGTATCTATTATCTTTCTTCAGAAAGTCCTTCTGGGATAATAAAATATAATTTTAAATAACCGATTTCAGCTTTCCTACTGATAAAAGTTTTAACATGTAGCCAATTAAAATTTCTGCTCTTCAAACGTGAAACTTTAATCTCCTATTTCAAAGTTCCCTCTCTTTCAGTTAGCAAAAGTTTAAATTAAAAAAAAAAAATAACTCTTGAAATCTCTGCATAATAGTTAACTGGGAAGAGGCGAAGGAAGGAAGGAGGCAAAACATGGGCACTAGCTGGTGACTAGATGGGAGCTGAGAACGAAATCAGGCGGCACTAGAGATGATACCATCAGTTTTGCTAATGGAACATGTGAGGAACAATCTGATTACATTCTATCATCCCCACTGATCACAAAGGTTGATCACCCAGCTAAGGAGACAGATACCCCTTTCCATGTCTTGGCTACCAAGCCACACAAATTAAGTGTCTGGTCACTTTTGATTACCTAGTTGGAAACATCAGACCTGCTCAGTCTAACTCAATAGCCACTAGCCACATGTGGCTACTAAACACTTGAAATGTGGCTAATGTGACTGAGGAACTGAATTTTTAATTTTAATTTAAAAACTGCAGCAGCATAAAAATCTTTTTTTCACTACACACAAGCTTTATTGTTTTGGTAGAAGTACATTTCACTTTAACCATTCCATTGCATAAATATTACTGTTGTAGTGCACAAGCACTCTTTATTTTAATATAAAACCAAACCAAACTCACTGCCATCAAGTCAATTCTGACTCCTAGTGACCCTATAGGATGGAGTAGAACTGCGCCACAGGGTTTCCAAGGAGCGGCTGGTGGATTCGAATTGCCGACCTTTTGTTTAGCAGCTGTAGCTCTTAATCACTACGTAACCAGGGTTTCCTATTTTAATAAGGCTACCATAAAATTTTAAATTACATATGTGTCTTGCATGATATTTCTATTGGGAAGCACTGCTCTAGATAAGTGGTCCTAAACTGGGAGCGATTCTGCCTCCCCAGAGGATGCTGAGTAATATCTAGAGACATTTTTGACTGTCACCACTTGGGGTGCTGCTGACAGCTAGTGATCGAGGCTAGGAGTGTGCTGCTATACATCCTAGAACGCACAAGACAGTCCTCCAACAACAAAGAATTATCTGACCCAAAGTGTCAACAACGTCAAGCTTAAGAGACCCTGCTCTAAAGCGTCTAACTACAAGTCATAGATTTGCTGTCGGAAACAAAATACATATCCCATTACCACCACCACCGCCGCCCCAGTGCTTTTATCACAATACAACTGAGAAAAGCACCTATTACTTCAAGAAACAATGAAGAGGATGAAAGGCATGACAGGGTGGTTGGCGTTAACTGAGATGACTTTTGTGGAAGAGGAAGAATTTGTAATGACAGCAGAAGGCAGGCATGATTTTATACGGCAAAAGGATAAGAAGCACATTTTGTTATATCGTTTGAGCAAAGGAAAAACTACAATCGACAGAATGCATATGCCAATGAGTGAGAAGACTCAGGCTAGTCGGGACCGGAAGCTCTTGCAACAATTTAAGGAAGGCTGTCCCAAGCCTTACGCTAAGTAAATGCAGCTTCAGAAAGAACAAATGGAAATAATTATCTCTTAATATTTTGAAAGCAGCTTTTTCTTTAAACATCCTTACCAGATACAGCTTATATAAATGTATTTCAAGGATGACATATGAACATTCTAATGTGTTTAAATAAAAATAAAATAGACAATCATTGTTCATTAATCGATAGTCTCAAATAGGATTAGACTAAGTCTCAAGATAAGGCTGAAAAGGCTTTTAGGCCGACAACATTTACCTTTCCGTGTCAAGCGTCTCCTCATTTTTCATCCATCTAACGGTTGGAGTAGGAAGTCCTGAAGCAACACACGGTAACACTACACTCTGACCAATGACTCTGACTAAGGAAGATGGTTGTTTCAAAAACATCAAGTTTGATGTAACTTCAGGATCTAGAAAAAGTATACATAAATAAAAGACAATAATTATGAAATCACTTAACCACTTTAATGATGAAGAATAGTTAATTCTTATTCAGTCTGTGTGGCTTTGTGTGACAAAGCACATTTTAAGTAAAAATGACAAAGAGAACTCCATTTAAATTAGTAATATTTCTTAGTACCTTCTATGTGCAAAGCATTGTGCTAGGCTCTAAGGTTCTTAAAGATAAGTTACAGCTCCTGCTTTCAGGGTGCTTACTGGTCAACTGGAGGAAATGTAACATGAATCTCTCATGTTAAAAGATAACATAAAGTAAATGCCACATGAGTGAGTCTGATTCTTACAAGTGAAAGGAACTATAAAAAGCAGTGTATTTTGGGACAGTATCAGAAGACAGACACTTGACAAAAGACACAGTACTAATGTTTCTTTGGCCAAGGAGAATGTGCTATTAGATACTGAACATACTTTATTGCTGGACAGAGTTTTACTGATTAATGTATTCATTAAAGATCAAATCTTTCTGGCATGTTTTCTTCTTTTTACCCCTGTAAGAAATTGAGACTCCTTATGCTGACAATAACACACCACACCATATATTAATAGCACTTATTAAAAAAATCTAAAGAACAATTTTTAGCCATTAATAAATCTAAAAACATGAGTCCTGATAATGAGTTAATACCTGGAAGAACCTTCAATTCAGCTTCATCACTAGACTTTGGTGGCCCACCACTTTCAACTATGCAGCGATAAAGTCCCTCATCTCCTTCAGTCACATTGCTGATGACCAGAGTTCCACTTGAAAGTTTGATAACTCTGTCATCCAGAAGAATGGGCTGTCTGTTCTGTTCCCACCTCACAAATGGGACCAAATCTGCATTAACATCACAATTCAGAATTGCACTGTTCCCAGCATAAGCAGAGGAAGGCTCTGGCTGACTGACAAATCTTGGAAGACCTGGACAATAAAAGAAAAAAAGAAATAAAATGTAGTTAAGCATTACTGAAAAATACAGTCATGGAGACCAGGATCAAGTCAGTCTGGGTAGCCACCATATGTGGCAGAGACAGGGCTGAGAAGAAGGTCTCTGTGGCCAGGAGATTGGTTACATACAGGGATACTGAGCAAATAAGTAAATGTATCAAGGATAATCAGAGTCAGATTTCACACAGGTGGAGAGGCAAGGTATAAATATGGAAAAGGAGAGGGGCAGAATAAACTCCATGGATATTAGCCTAGAATTGAGGTATCACTATAAACTTATGGTTTTATATAATTATAGATAGGTATGGAAATATATATCAACATAAATGACACAAATGTGTGAAGGATATATACATTCCATATACAATAATTACATACACATTAATTAATAAATATACATGTTTCCTAGCTATGTCCACTGAGAAGGCCCAGAATCAGTGTTATCCCAGTAGAAATGAGTATATACAGTGACCAGATCTTGATTTTTAAATGCCATTTTCCACTACAAGGAACCAGGGCTCCTTGGAGAAATAGTTAATTCTAGGACTGGAGCAGGGAAAGTACAAGATAAGCCTGGAACATCTTGTGACAGAAAGTAAGGAAGGGTCCAAAGACCAATGGAGACATGTCAAAGGGACACAAAAGTCAACTTGCAGGGAGTTTCTTCTAAACCTGGGATAATCATAATAATGCATTATAACCCACTGAATTAAACAGGAATCTATGAGTTCACGCTAACAAAAACAAGTAGAGGAGAAGGAAAAGCCTACCTTACAAAAATTATGAAACCTGAAAAAAATCACCATTTGGTAACCACTGTAGTATTATTAATTCAAGGAAGAATCATCAATGGATGCTAAAACTAGTAGGTGAAACTCTGGTGAGGAACACGATACTTACAGAGTATTAAGGTATCTCTTCCTAAAATTGTTAGGTGCCACTGAGTCACTTCCAACTCATAGTGACCCTATGTACAACAGAATGAAATGCTGCCTGGTCCTGTACCATCCTCACAATCATAGCTAATACTTATTACTAATTAATAGAAGTATAAAATAGTTATTAGCTTTACACTGGAGAAATATGTCACAGACCATCATTATTATTGCTGTCTGCCATCAAGTCAATTCCGACTCACAGTGATGCTATAGGACACAGTAGAACTGCCCCATAAGGCTTCCTAAGCTATAACCTTCACAGAAGCAGATCTCCAGGTCTTTCTCCCACGGAGCTACTGGTGGCTTCAAACTGGCAACTTTTCAGTTAGGAGCTGAGCGCTTAACCATTGCACCACCAGGGCTCTACAGACCATCATAACCAAGTAATAAAAGTTAACAGAACAAAACATCACAAGCTTCCTGATATGATGTACTGAAAAGAACACAACATCACTTCTGTGGTATCCCTCCCCAAATGCAAAACCTGAATCTATTCATGAGAGAAAAACAAACTCTAAAGGAGAAACATTTTACAAAGTAACACTTTAAACGTCAGATTCATGAAAGACAAACTGAAAAACTGTTCACTGTTCCAGATAAGAGTCTAAAGCAACACAACAAATAAATGACTCATAATCTTGGACCAGAAAGGAAAGAGGGGAAAAGAAGTTTCTGCTTTTGCTTTCTACTATAAAGAACAATATTGAGACAATCACTGTAATCTGAATGGCATCTATAGTTTAGACGGTAGTATTGTATTAAAGTTTATTTCCTGGTTTTGGTGGGTGTAAGGTGGTACAAACGGTTTGCATTACAATGCTAACCAAAGATTGGCAGTTTGAACCCACCTAGCAGCTCCACAGAAGAAAAGACGTGGTGATCTGCTTCTGTTACGATTACAGCCAAGAAAACCCTATGGAGCAATTTTACTCTGTAACACATGGGGTCGCCATGAGTTGGAACTGGCTCAACGGCAACTAACAACAACCGTGGTTATGTAAGAGAATGTCCTTGTTTTAGGAAACAGACACTAAAGTATTTAGGTAGGTGTATAGGGTCACTACAAGTTGTAATGGAATCGCCTTGACGACAGTGAGTTTGTTTTGTTTTGTTTTGTTTAATGTTGTTAAAGGAGCCCTGCTAGCGCAGTGGTTAAAGCACTTGGTTGCTAACGGCAACGTCAGCAGTTCAAACCCGCCAGGGACTCCACAGGGGAAGATGGGGCAGTCTGCTTCCATAAAGATTACAGCTTTGGAAACCCTATGGGGCAGTTCTACTCTATCCTATAGGGTCGCTATGAGTCGGAATCGACTCGATGGCAACAGGTTTGGTTTTTTCAGTTTTTGTTTCATGGGGCAACACGTCTGCAACTTAACTCTTAAACCTTCAGAAAAAAAAGTGTGTGTGTGTATACTGGGAAAGGAGAGGAAATAATAAGGAAAATGCAGTAAATGTTATCAGGGAATTTGGATGAAGGGTATACAGGATTTCCTAGTTCTATTCCTGCAATTATTCTGTAAATTTGAAATTATTTCAAAATAAAATGTTAACAAAAATGTAGCCATAAGTAGTCTATAAATGGAACTGAATGTAGTGGCTAGGAGCATCTGTTCTGGAGCCACATAACCTAAATCTGAATCACAGCTCCACCACTTTGCGGCTGTGTGAATTTAGCAAGTTACTTAACTTCTCTCTAAACCTAAATTTCTCCACCAGTAGTAATAAGAGAATAATAAGGGGCCTATTTCATAGGGTTGTTAAAAAAGATTAAATACATAGATAAATAATCCATATATAGCATGTTGTTAGGTGCCGTCAAACAATGTTCCACTGCTATTCATAAGGTTTTCACTGGCTAATTTTTTTCAGAAGTAGACCACCAGGTCCTTCTTCCTAGTCTGTCTTAATCTGGAAGCTCAGCTGAAACCTGTCCACCACCCATGGATGACCCTGCTGGTATTTGAAATACCGGCAGCATAGCTTCCAGCATTGCAGCCAGCATGTAAGTCACCACAGTACGACAAACTGACAGCTGTGTGTGGATACATAGCATAGTGCCTATAATAATAAACCGATACTAGCTATTATTATTATTAACAATAATAGTATCTGAAAAGTGACTCTGAAATGCTCAGAATGCAACAGAATGTTTCTTTAAAGACTAACAAATATTAAATCATAAGAAACGATTCCAGGTTTTCTAGTTTTATGATGGTAAATTCATCCAAATGTCAATGATACACTTATAGTTTTCTAGCCCTGCTACAAATTTTTTCTCATTTTTTATTCCAAGGGGATTTCTGAAGGAAAGAAATAAAGCTATAATTGCCTAAATATCTACTTTTATGAAACCAGTGATTAGAAGAAATTAACAAAGATAAACACAGAAACTAATAAAGAAAAAATTCTTAAATAAAACCAAGAGACAGTTAAAGCAAAAAATCCCAAAACACCTCCCTCTTGAGATCTCACGAAGATGAGTAGTTTTTAAAAATACAAACCTACAACAACATATTGGGAATCAGTAGACAAGAGATTTCAAAAAGTCTGTGAATAGGGAAAGCAGATGGAGGAATGAGTAACTGATAGAGGCAGGAAATGCTGCAGCTTCCTGTGCTCCCAAGAAGAAAGCCAGTTTGTCCTGTTGCCTATGGAGAACCGCAGGAGAAAACAGCCGGAGGGAGTAAGACATAGGCCGGACAAAATGTATTTAGACTACCCCATTCCCCACCCTTGGGCACCAAACACCCACAGCCAGGCTACTGACCAGGCAGCAGAGCAGAAATTTCTGTTGTACAGAAATGACAGCCCAGAAAACAATACCTCTCATAGTTAATTCTGCGAGCTGTCTACTTAGTGTGCTTTTAGAAATTTCCCTTCTTGCTTTCTCAACCCAAATCAGTTTCTATTGGTTGCAACCAAAGAATCCTAACCAATAGTCTTTTTGAATGGCAATGTGGCGATTTTTAAAATCGATGTATTGAGATCTAACTTACATACCATAAAGTACCATTTTAAGTGCACAATTCAACGGCTTTTAGTATATACATAGCTGTCCAACTATCACCACAATCTAATTTTAGAACATTTTCATCACATTCCAAAAAGAAACCCTGTGCTTCCTAGCAGTCATTTCCTATCCCCTAAGCCCACCCTCCCCACAACTCAGCCCTCAGCCCTAGACAGCCACTAACCTACTTTGTCTGTATAGATTTGCCTGGTCTGGACATTTTGTATATAAAATTATATAATATGTGCTCTTTTGTTTCTGGCTTCTTTCACTTAGCATAATGTTTTTGAGGTTCATCCATGTTATAGTATACATCAAGACTCCATTCTTTTTTACTGCCGAATAATATTCTACTTACTGCATGGATATACCATGTTTTAGTTATCCATTCATCAGTTTATGGACATTTAAGTTGTTTCCACTTTCTGGCTATTATAAATAATGCTGTTATGAACGTTCATGTGCAAATTATACAGACAGATATTTTAATTTCTCTTGGGTAGATACCTAGGAGTGGAATTACTGGGTCATATTGTAACTCTATAGCAAACATTTTGAGAAACTGCCAACTAATATCTTTTTAAATTACAAAAAAAAGGTATATCCTATAATCCAGCAATCTCAATTCTAGTAATCCATTCTACAGAAATAAAGATTTGCAAAAATTTGTTCACTACAGCATTGCCTATAACGCAAAATTTTTTATCCACCTAACTGTTGATCATAAGAGAATTTTTAAATAAATCATAGTGTATTTACAGAATGGATACTATGTAACTATTTAAAAGAACTTCTATTCATCCTTAGCTTAGATACTACTTCATCCTGATACCCAAGGGTTAAATGACTCTCCTCCAGAACCCTGTTTGTGGTCGCCACAGAATTTATCACTTTGTTACAATAATTTGGTTTACTCAGAGATTGGGTCAAAAGATTATTCCCAAAGGACAGGAAAGCTAAGAGGAAGAATGGAGAAATTTAGTGGAGAAGAAAGAGAGGAAATGCAGACGGGGAAGGCTTTACAGCCAATGAGGAAAACCATGAGTAAAGTCCAGGAGGCAAAGAATGAAGGGAACAGAAAACATTCCGTACTGCTGGAGCTTAAACACGGGGTGAGGGTGGTTGAGGGGGAGGGGCAGGATCAGAGGCAGGGTGGAATGTTAAAAAATGAGGCTGGAGAAGTGGGGGCCAGCTCATGAAAGGTCTCAAGAGGTCTGTTAAAAAGTTTAGATGTCAATTTGAGGTTACTGCCACTGAAGGGTGAAAAACAGTGCCCTGACCACTGTGTGGAGACTGGACAGGAGGAGAGCAAGAATGAGGGGGCAGAGTTGTAAGGCTGTGGAATAACCCAGTGAGGGATGTGGAGGAACCAACTCAAGTATAGAGAAATTACAGAGAATCAGGATAGCTTAGAGGAAGGGATCAAGAATGAAGCCCAAATAAGAGACATTTAAGAATATAAATGATACACAGAAGCTGCCTTAAATGAAAGTATTGAGGCAGTCATTATGCTAATTTATCAAACATGTTGGAGAAAGCCTGGCAAACAGATGTTAAAGAAAAAAAAATTGCAAGAAGTGACAATTTTTTTCCCTTTTTACTTTTCCATCTTCAGTCTGCAGCTGTAGAATAATTACAGTGGCGTTACATCAAACCCAAACTCTACTTAAAGAGCCACTGTGTTTTGAACGAATGAGCAAACACACCCTGGGATGAGAATGAGATGGGAGACCATGACCCTGGAGTGGGGATCAGACGGAAAACTACTCCGTCAGTCAGATTCCCTTTTCCCTTGCTAGTATGTCACCCAGGTGAGTGCAAATACAGGACTTAAAGATCATATAATTTTTGTACACCATGACACTGTTTTAACAAAAACCAACTACTTCATCTGGTACACAGCTGACGATCTGATGTGAGAAACAGTGCCACTGTCTACTATATAACAGGCATGACTTATTTTACAACTTCCTGCTCTCTTCCTTAATATACATATCCTATCGACTTTTTACAACTGTGGTAATTCATGATGTCATTTATTTGGTTAATGCATAAAGGAACTATATTCTGGCTATATGGAAAATTACACAAAACCATACTAAATGGTCTATGTTGGGTAGGATAAAAGTTAGCAATCAAAGTGACTCAATTCTCCTATACTATTACTTCCCTGCCATTTCCAAGTTTTAAAAAAAAAAAAAAACTGACTCTGTACAATTCAAGTTAGTCTCTCATACAAAAATTTATACATTGTTATGTGACCCTAGTTGCTCTCTCTGTACTGTGACAGCACACTCCTCCTTTCCACCCTTGACTTCCCATGTCTGTTCAACCAGCTCCAGACCCTCTCTGCCGTCTCATCTCACCTGCCGACAGAAGCTGCCCGTTTAGTCTCATGTATCTACTTGAGCTAAGAAGCACACTCTTCACGAGTATCATTTTATGTCCCATAGACCAGTCTAATCTTTGTCTGAAGAGTTGGCCTCGGGAATGGTTTCAGTCCTGGATTGACAGACAGTCCAGGGGCCATGCCTTCTGGGGTTCCTCCAGTTTCAGTCAGACCCTTAAGTCTGGTCTTTTTACCAGAATTTGAGTTCTGCACCCCACTTTCCTCCTGCTCTATCAGGCACTCTCTGTTGTGTTCCCTGTCAGGGCAGTCATTGGTAGTAGCCGGGCACCATCTAGTTCTTCTGGTCTCAGGCTGATGCAGTCTCTAGTTTATGTAGCCCTTTCTCTCTCTTGGGCTAATACTTTCCTTATGTCTTTGGTGTTCTTCATTCTCCTTTACTCCAGGTGGGTTGGGACCAATTGATGCATCTTAGATGGCCGCTCACTAGCTTTTAAGACCCCACACACCATTCACCAAAGTAGGATGCAGAACATTTTCTTAATAAACTTTGTTATGCCGATTGACCTAGATGTCCCCTGAAATCATGGTCCCCAAACCTCCATCCCTGGTACTCTGTCCCAAAGTGTTTGGTTGTATTCAGGAAACTTCTTAGCTCTGGTTTTGATTTGGTACTTCTGACAGTAACTTTAACCCCTCTAAATCCTCAGATAAGTGGAAAAGTACTACAGTTTATTCCCTACAGTACAAACTATAGCAAGCCCCAGCACGGTCACATACACAGAGTATATGCTCAATTGATATTTGTTAAATGAGTGTATTTGTTGTTACCAATTAAATGAAAACTATTGGATAATACTGCTTTTACCATGATTTACTATTTACAGAAATTTAAAAATACAAACAAATTACTTAACTAACCTGCTACTGTGAGTTTGGCTGTTCTGCTGACAATAGTTCCAAGACTCTCAACGGTGGCCACACACTGATAATAACCTTCATCAAGTTTATTGTGTTTGGAATGCACCACATTGCTGATAAATAAAGATCCATCTGGGAGAAGTTGGCGTCGATCATCTGATACTAAGTTTAAAAAAGTTCCATCTTTTTTCCATTCAATTTTTGGAGAAGGCTCAGAATATGCTGAACAGTTTAATATAACAGAAGAGCCTCGAATTGAGAGTGTATCCACTGGCTCCACCAGAAAATAAAATGGAGTGAATGTTCGAATGCTGGCTCCTACAACAACAACAAAAAAAAACAAAGTTAAGCAAAATCTTCTATTATTTCTGTAGGAAAATATAACGTGCAAAAATTATGCTTAAATGGTTATTATGCTCTTTGAGCAAGATATAAAAATACAGGCAGTCCCAGAATCTGAACGAGTTCCATGCCTAAATCTGTCTTTAAGCCAAATTTGTATGTAAGTTGAAACAGGTACAGTTCATACCTAACATCAGTTAGTCAAATGTTTGTGTTAGTATATGGTATATAGTGTACCTTTCTATGCATAAAAAATACTAAAGAAACACTTCCAGATACATTAAAACATCTTTAACATAATACAATAACAATGTTTTGATATGCATTGCAAAGTAGCACCCACTTGTTATTATGAACCGTTGTACATACCTCAAATTTTTTATATAATAGGCTTTAAGGGGGGTTGGTTTGTAGCTACAGGTTGTACATAAGTCCGATGTTCATAAGCTGGGGACTGCCTGTAGTCATTTCACTACTAATGAATAAAAATTTACTTTTTACTAGGAAACTGAAAGCTGACCCACTTCGAAAAAGGACATTAGAAAAAAAAGACCCTGATAACTAAGCTAATCAGGCCTTGTTAGATGATATGAATATCTCTAGTAAAAGTTATATGTCAGGTTATACAATAAAATTTTTTAATATTAAAATTACTGTATTCAAATTTTCTATGAAACATAAAGGAGAGAAAATTAAAATGATTATTTGTTAATAAGGTATCTTTTCTATACTTAATGGCCATTTGTATATTTTTCATAAATTCACTATATATATACTTTTTAGTGTAGTATTCATCCTATTGACTTAAAAAGCAATCTTTGGGCACGGCTATCATGTTTTGCAAATATTCTTTTTTCCATTTTGACTTTATGATTTTTATCATAAGAAAAAAATTTAACTACATAAAATTAAATCTGTCATACTCTGAAGGTCTTCTTCATCCCAAGATTATTAAACACTCCAGCCTTGTTTTCTTCCAATACTTTTGTGGTTTCATTTTTTACATTTACTCTTCATCTAGAATTCATTTTTATATAAAGAGCATTGTTCGGATCAGCTAAATTTTTCTGAATCCCTGGCAAGTTGTTTCAACACAGAAAGAACAAAATGTAAAGGAAACATTTGTTATAGACCTTATATTCTGAGCCAAGGAAATCTTTCCAATTTAAAGGTCTACCTGTTTTCCTCCAAAAAAATTACTAAACCACTCCCTTGTGAACAACTCAACTTATAATCAGATGAAACAAAAACTGTTTTCAAACATATACAAGCAGCTCTTCATAATTTATTTACATTATCCACCTAAGAATGGTACTAATTCAGTACTATAAGATGAATCGCTCTAAATAAACATGACACATACTGGCAGAGGGGAAGGAAATAATATTCAGTTGTTTTAAAATTTTTCCAACACTTAACAATGATAAGCAAATTCCAAGCAGTCTAATCACACTTCCCCAAACACCATAAAGGGGTGCTGGAAAACAGTTTCAGGTGTCCAACCTTGGTTGATGAATATGAAATTGATTTTTCAAGTCTTAAAATTCTTGAAAATGAGCTTAGGAATTTTTTGGAAGTAATCTGAAGTTAGTTTACTTCTCATTACTATACAAATTTCATTAATTTAATGGAACTATGGGGAAATAAATCAAAAATATAAATTTAAGGGCAGTACAAAATGATAGCTAAATTAAGAGAAATTACTTTTATATTTTTCCTGTATAACTATTAAATATCTACTATACTCCTCGAATTTAAACAACTCAGGTACTTAAGAGAGATAAATATATTAAATTGGCAGTCAAAATATGCATTTTAACAATTTAAAATATTTTATTATATATGTTAATAGAATAATTTAATTTTAAAATTAGAATAAATTTTTTGTCATTTGAAAAATACAAAAAAATACCTACACTAATTTAAATATTTTACAGGTTAACGTTCTGTCTTACTTCTGGATTTTATTTCCTTTTAAAAGTTTATATCCATATCAACCAAGTTGAACAAGAAAGTATATGCACTCAAAAAAATTATACTCATAGAATACTTTATAAATGCCTTTGAAAATCAAGACACTTCATAATTTTACAACAAAAATCCAATATATATTACTTAGAATACAGTGTTACTTCAGTATTTACGTGTATCATCTTTATATATTTTATTCCCTTAGTAAGAGAGAAGTGATCTAAGATAGCCTCTCTTCACTTAAAACCCTTCAAAGGCTTGCCACTGTCTTTTATATAAAAATCTAAATAAACTCCTTAACTGGACTTCAGTGTTACTATGTGATCTGGCTGCAGCCCATTCTCCAACTTCATCATTCTCTTCACACTTTCTAAAACATGCTGGATTCCCTTCAGTTCCTCTACAGCTTCTGCCCTCTTCACATAAGCTATTCCCATCACCAGCCTTTCCAGTTAACGCCTTCCTTCGCGCTCAACCTAAACATCACTTTCTCAGAAATGCTGTCTGTCCCTGGTGCAGATAAGGTTAGCTCGTCCTGTTAAAAGCAAGCACGGCATATCTACATAGCATACATACAAAGCACTTAAATAGTCTTAATCTTTAAATATTTGTAAGAACTTGTTTACAACAGAGGTTCCCAAACTATACTGGTTCCTGGTGCTCCTACTAGTTCAGCAATTTTTTTTTTTTTTAATAGAGTACCTAGACAAAAAAAAAAAAAAAACACCAAGCCTGTTGCCATCTAGGGAATTCTGACTCATAGCGACCCCATAGGACGGAACAGAACTGCCCCATAGAGTTTCCAAGGAGCACCTGGTGGATTCAAACTGCCAGTCTTCTGGTTAGCAGCCATAGCACTTAACCATTACACCATCAGGGTTTCCAGAGAGTACCAAAGCCAAAAGAAATACCTAATAGAATCATTTATTACTTAGGTTCAAACCTAAGGATTTACTAAATAAGTATTTATGTCTGAATAATTTAGTAGCCTTTTGGAAAAAATACATAAATTGAAAAAAAATATTTATTTCATTTTTAAACTACCACAATTAATTATTATGGGAAGTATGTCTATTAGGTGTTGCATAACTTCTCAAACCTTAGAATCAGACTGGATACTGCCACCCTCATTTCCACATTGATTTTTGTACAGTACTTGCTTTTTACCACCAAAACCAAACCTGTTGCCATCGATTCTGACTCACAGTGACCACAGCAACCACCTAAAGAGATCATGTTATCGAAAGGAATGTAACACAATCAAATGTTGAAACTGTGAACTATCTTGAGCTAGAAGTTTGCATGGTGTCCAACAGATGTCGCTGTGTTTCCCCTGAAAATCTGAATACCCCTACCAGTTCACTGAGGTGCCCTGGATTATTTCAGGGCACAGTAAGGGAACTGCAGGCATGAGATCTATCTTTCCACAGTGTTTAATTCATCCTAGTTTCAGTGTCCACCTAGCACGATGGATGCTACCAATCTTTAGATTATATAACCAGACAAGATCTAAAAACTTCCACTGGTCACAGTGCTGATGAGACCCCAGGTACTGTGCCAATACCAGCTATGGAAGAGGACAAGTGAGCCAAGAACAGCCAAGATAATTTTTGAAAAACAAGGCAAAGGGACTCCACTCATCAGTTATCAGTATTTATAAAGCTACAGCAATTAAGCCACCGTAGCCCTGGGGCAGGGATAAACAGAACCACATAACAGGAGAGACAGCCCAGAAGCACAGCTACATATATGTAGAAACTTGATATGCAATAAAGGTGGCATTTTAAATCAACTGGGAAAATGATGAACTACTCAATAAATGTTCCTAGGGCAACTGGTTACCCTATGGGGGAAAAAGAGATGCCTACCCACAACATGTAATAATAATAAACACTTATGTATTTCTATGTACCAGATATTTTAAACACTTTCTATATATTACACTGTCTATATTCATTTATTTAATCTTCACTACTATCTTACAAGATAGGTCCTATTTTCATCTCCATTTCAGAGGGGAAAACTAAAGCATATAAATCTTAAATAACTTGTCCAAGGTCACATAGGTAGTAACAGAGCCAGAGTTTGTAATTCATTAGTGTGATCTGACCATCACACTGTAATGCCACTCATATACATATACTATGGACTGCCAGAAGAACGAACAAATCTGTCCTGGAAGAAGCATAGCCAGAATGCTCCTTAGGAGGAGGAATGACAAGACTTTGTCTTACGTACTTTGGACATTTATCAGCAGGAACCAGTCTTTGGAGAAGGACATCACGCTTGGTAAAGCAGAGGGTCAGCGAGAAAGAGGAAAACCCTCAATGAGGTGGACTAACACAGTGGCTGCAATAATGGGCTCAAACATAGCAACGATTGTGACGATGGCCCAGGACCAGGCAGTGTTTATCCTGTTGTACACAGGGTCGCTATGAGTTGGAACCAACTTGACTGCACCTAACAACAACAACATACATACATAAAAATATATTCTAGACCTATGAAAAAATATACATAATAAAAATCTTAGAAGAAATTTCAGGAAAATACAAGAATAAACCTGAGATTAGGCAACATTTTAAATCAAAATAGGAAACCTCAAAGCTAGAAAAGGTAGATACGCTGCACTTCAACACGTTTTAAAAAAACAAACAAACTGTTTTTAATGGCAAAATACCATCAGAAAGCAAAAGAGAAACAATGGAGTGGGGAAAAATATTTATATCATATATATATCAGATGAGGAATTTAAAGGGTAAAAATAGAAAACTGGAAAAAATAGAAAAATGGGCAAAATACATGAACTGGAAATTTACAGAAGATGAAATCTCAGTGGTCAATAAGTTTATAAAAAGATTCTTAATATCACTAGCAGTGGGAAAACACAAATTAAAGTAGCAATGACATAGGTATTCTCACCTTTCCGAATTGCCAAAACACTTTGTTTTTGATAAAGCTACTGCTGGTAGGGAGTCAAGGAAAAGAGTATTCTCATGCATTGCTGGTAAAAATGTAAATGGTTACAGACACCTGCAACATCAATCTGGGAATATCCACCAAAATTCAAAATGCATCTATCCTTCAATCTAACAATCCCACTCGAGGGAATAGATCCCATAGAAATAAAAGCACTAAACTTTAGACTGTATGTACTATAATGATTATTACAACACTCTTTATAGTGACCAAGGGAAAAAAAAAAAAGAACCAAATAAGCACAACAGAAAAACTGTTAAAGAAACTGTGATACATTCATACCTTACTACAGAAGTCAGTAAACATTTTCTGTAAAAGGCCAAACAGTAAACATTTTAGGCTTTGCAGACCATCCAGTCTCTGTCAAAACTACTCAATTCTGCCTCTGCCGCAAAAAAGCAACCTTAGACAAATGGGCAAAACTGGGTTCCAATAAAACTTTATTTATAAGAACAGACTGTGGGATGGATTTGGCCTGTTGACTGTAGTCTGTCGACCCCTGCACTAGAATATTATCCAGCAAAAAATCAGTTAGCTATGTTTCAGTTGATCTGAATGAGTTCTGTGAAAAATGAACAATGCTGTCAAGTGAAAATAAAAAATAATATTAACGTCATATGTACACGACTGTAGGAGCAATGAGAAAGGTAGCAAAGTGTGCACTGCGTTGTTACCTCTGGTTACGGGGAGGAAAAGGATAGGTGTATGTTTGTGTGTGAGTGTTTGAGGGACAGAGAGAATAAAAATTCCCAACCACGTACATCTGGTTCCATTTAAGTAAAATTATATGTGTATATGTAAAATAGTTTCATGATAAAAATCAGCTTGTATGTAAAATCCATTTATAAATATTACATATGTCAATTTGGTAAATGTGGGTGTGTGTTCAAGTTTGTGTGAATACCTAAAGTGATACAGAAAAAGATAAAGTTACCACAGTGTTTCAGGATTATCTCAGGGTGGTGGGATTTCGGTTGATTTTTATTTTCTGTAACCTTTGTTGTTTTCAGAATATTTTATGTAAACATAGTATTTATTTAAGCAGAAATAAAGCTATTTTCTTATATGTTATGCACAGGAAGAGGACAAAACCTTTTACAGGATAAAAAAATAAGACAATATTTTAATAACATTAGAGTGGGGAAGACAAATTCGTAAGCAAGACATAAAATCTAGAGAAGCCACACAGGAAAAGACTGACAGGTATAATCTGACAAACTAAAAACTTCTATATGGCAAAAATAAAGTTAAAATACCAGTGACAGATGGGAAGTTCATATCTGAACCATACATAACAGAGAGTCAATATCCAGTACACAGGCTGAGCTTTTACAAACCCATTGAAAAATAGGCAAAGGACACAAAAATTCAAGGAAAAAGAAGTACAAATTAAAAGTATGATAAGTTTTACCCACATCAAAAATCCAGGAAATGCAAATTAAAATGATTTCCCATTTTTTTGGAACCATAAAGTAATTTTTAATTAATACTGTTAATGCTGCTAAGGATATGAGTAAAGGGGTTCTCTCAAATATTACTGGTGGGAATGTAAACTGCTATAGCCTTTTTGGAGGGACATTTGGGCAGTATCTATTAAAATTTTTGTATTTCTTTTCCTATGGCTTAGCAATTACACTTTCATTTATTTAAAAAAAACTTGAACACGTGCACAAAGAAATAATGTTCAAGAACATTTACTATTAGCATTGTTTCTAACAGAGAAAAACTTGAAATAACCTAAGCTGCTATAAAGAATGGCTAAAGTATAATCATACTATAGAATAATATGTGGCTACTTATAAGACTGAGGTATATACTAAGATGGAAGGATTGTAGAGATACACTGTTAAATTTAAAAAAGATTCAAGTTTCAAATTATGTATAATATTTATCCACATGTTAAAATATGTATACTTATGTATACTGTTTCACATGTGTGTGTGCACATATTTAAATTGTAAACACACAGGGAAACGTCTACAGGAATAAACACTAAACGTTACAGTGTTTTCTCCTAAGGAGGGTGATGGGATTGGGGTGCTGATGGAGAGTGCTCTTTTTACTCCATCTATTTCTGTATTACTATCTTTAAGAATGAATAATTGCCTATGCATTCTTTTTTGTCATTTTTTTTTTAAATAACACAGATTTTTTGTTGGTGGTGAATGATCCTTTGTTGGGAACAGTGGATTATTTTTTAAAAGATCTATCACTGCTTTCTTTAACCACTTTTTCTTTGTCATAGTAGAGGGGTTATCGGGCACTCACTCCCTGGCTAACTTTGTATAAAAACTGTCCTATACGTCTCACCAGGGTCCTGATTCCCCATCCACTTAAGTTTGCTTAATTTTAGTTTATTATGGCCAGAGTTACCAGACAACTTGTTTTGAAATAAGCTTAATGATCCTGTCTGATGTCTTCTACATCCCAAGTCTCTTCAAATTTCTCACTTCGTAATGAAGTATCTCACTTCCTGATAGACTATTCCTCACTTTCTGATAGACTATTTCTCACTTCTTGAAAGAATTCCATCTCATGAAAGGAAAATATCCTCAGGGAACTTATTTCATTTGCAATTCTCCCACCCCCAAATATCAATAAATCACATCACTCACTGTACACCTTAACTGCGTGGCCAATAATTCTTCTAAATTGTATTGTACCCTGAGTAAAACAATAACATACAGTGTTTGTGTACTGGCCGAAATAAAATCAAATCTATCTGTCCTATTGCCCAACAAAGTTCAAAGTTTGATAGTGGCAGAAATGCAAGGCAGAAGAATAAGCAAGCATTTTTATATACCTACAAATACAAGCATTCTGTATAACATTATTCTCATGAGAAAACTGTCTCTTCATTATAAGCCAAAAGACTAGAGTCAAAGGCTAGACTTCATATTTATTTTACTCTTTAATAACTCAAATTTTCAAACATCCTATTCCATGCAACTTCTAAATCTGAAATTCATCCTTCCCGATCCTTTGGCATACACTATTACCAGGCTCTCTTGCTTCAAGTTCTCAATTTATTATTCAAGTTAAAATAGTTTAATATTTAACAGGCGCTACCAAATACATTCACGTTATCAATTAAGAGCAGGCAGCACTTAAGAGTTAACAAATGTTTTCTATCCTGTTTTGCTCCATAAGCCACTGGAGTGATCTCAGGTGACTTGATGAAGTCGTGATTAGGAAAGCAGCAATAGTGACTAACAGCAGTGGGCAGATTTCATAAATATTTAGGGTAGAATCAATAAGCCTTGGAAAACGAATAAATAAGGAAGTGATGGTGAGTAAATGTGAAGTAAAGGCAACAGAAAAGTCAAGATGATTGGTAAGTTTCTGGCTTGGACAATGCCTGAATGGTGGTGCCAGACACTGAGAACAGTATACATGGAGAAGATCATGGTGTTAGCTACAACTATGGAGAGACGAAGGTATTTCTGGAACATAGATGCGGAGGATATACAAGCCTGGAACTCAGGAGAGATACAGAATGGAGATGCAGGTTGAAACTGAAGTCACAGGAGAGGACGAGACAGACAAAGGAGTGTACATCTAAAGACAGCTTAAGACCACATTCTGCAGAAAACCAACATTTAAGAGACAACCAGAGAAATAAAGCCTGTAAAGCCACAGGTAAGAGGACAAAAGACCACGGCATCCCAGAAGCCAAAGAAATGCTCAAAAAGGAGGATGAACTGCTGAGACTGACAGACAGATGGACACTCACTCATTGTATTTACAGTGAGGTCACTGACAGCCTAGGCAAGAACAGCTTCAGTGCAGCACTGAAGACAGATGCCAGACTGCAATGCACTGAGGAAACAGATGGAAAAGTGAAGAAGTAGAGCCTGTAAAACGTAGAACAGTGCTTCTCAAATTTTAACATGCATACCAATCACCTAGGGATCTTGTTAAAATTCCTATTTGGATCCAGGAGTTCTGGAGTGGAGCCTGAGATTCTGCATTCTAACAAATTTCTAGGTGATGGAAAGGCTGCCAGTCCACAAATGGCACTTTTGAGGAATAAGAAAATAGATAACACTTTCAAATAATTTGGCTGTAAAAGGTAGAGGAAAGATAGGTTAAGTACAGAACTGAGCTTTGTTTTCTTTTACATTCTGTGTACCAGAAGAGAAGCTTGAGCATACTGAAAAGCTGACAGAAAGAACCAGTAGACAGAGTGAAACAGAAGACTCAGGCAAGAAGAGCGTGACTGGGACCCAGGCTTCTGTCAACAAGGGAGTAACGAGGACTGGATTTACCCTCCTGTCTTAGATAACCAGAAACTGGCCAAATGCAACGAAGCAATGCTTTTCAGACAACAGACAACAGACAGTCCAGGATTATGACCCCTGAGAGAATGGTAACAAATCAAGGTGAGCTTTAACATCATCCCATCTTAGAGCCTGGAAGTAGTTTCCATGCCTCAGCAAGGGAAAGGGGAAACCAATGAGAGCTTTGTGGTCTCAATAAATCGAAGAAACAGAAATCAGAGCTGGGGAGGCCAAGGTAATTGCAATTGCAAGGCAGTGTACTAAAGAGGAGAGAACTCCAGAGTTTGGGAGAAGAGTGTCCTTGAGACTTTGGATAAGTACTAACGTACCCATGAAGGGACTGAAACGGTATGAAGTATGTTCTCTAACCACAATGGAACTAAACTAGAAATTAGTAACAGCTATCTGGAAAATCCTAAAATATTTGGAAATTAAGCAACATCCATAGATCAAAGGAAAAAAATCACATGAGAAATTACAAAATACTTTGAACTTAATGAAAATAAAAATTGTCATTGTTGTTGTTAGGTGCCGTTGAATTGGTTCTGACTCACAGGGACCCTAAGTACAACAGAATAAAACACTGCCTGTTCCTGCACCATCCTCACAATTGTTGCTAGGTTTGAGCCCATTGTTGCAGCCCCTGTGTCAACCCATTTCATCGACAGTCTTCCTCTTTTTCGCTGACCCTCTACTTTACCAAGTATGATGTCCTTCTCCAGGGACTGATCCCTCCTGATAACATGTCCAAAGTACATGAGACAAAGTCTCACCATCCTCACTTTCAAGGAGCATTCTGGCTGCACTTCTTCTAACACAGATTTGTTCATTCTTCTGGCAGTCCATGGTATATTCAATATTCTTGCCAACACCATAATTCAAAGGCATCAATTCTTCTCTGGTCTTCCTTATTCACTGTCCAGCTTTCACATGCAAATGAGGTGATTGAAAATACCGTGTCTTGGGTCAGTCGCACCTTAGTCCTCAAAGTGACATCTTTGCTTTTCAACACTTTAAAGAGGTCTTTTGCAGCAGATTTGCCAATGTAATACGTTGTTTGATTTCTTGACTGCTGATTCCATGGGCAATGATTGTGGATCTTAGTAAAATGAAATCCTTGACAATTTCAATCTTTTCTCCATTTATCATGATACTGCTCACTGGTCTAGTTGTGAAGATTTTTGTTTTCTTTATGTTGAGGTGTAATCCATACTGAAGGCTGTAGTCTTTGATCTTCATCAGTAAGTGCTTCAAGTCCTCTTCACTTTTAGCAAGCAAGGTTGTGTCATCTCCATATTGCAGGCTGTTAATGAGTCTTCCACTGATCCTGATGCCATGTTCTTCTTCATACAGTCCACCATGTCAAATTTATGCAGTGCAACTAAATCAATGCTTAGAGGGAATTTAAAGCATCAAATGCTCATATTACAAAAGATATGCAGAAGGATTAACTTTGGGTTGGAGGAAGGATACCTCTTTTCATTGTAACAAGAAGGAAGGATCAGAATACAGGTAGGCTTGGTGACAGTTATGGAAGTCATTGTCAATGGCTTGTGTAGTCTCTGAAGTATGAGGTGAGTTCATCTACTGATAGTGAGGGCTGGGGGTGTTGGGAAGGCTGAGGATTGCAGGCAGTGTAAACATCTGAAATCGCTGTGGTGAAAATGGAAGAGAGCACTAAAAAGGGAAAACAGAGTGACTGGACCACACTGCACTCAGAGCCCAGTTGAGGTTGGTAACTGTATTTTAAGAAGTTCAAACATGAGAACATGATTTTGCAAAGCAGAAAGGGCAGAGAAGGTAGACATTTAAAATTTAGTTCTTCTAGGCAGATAAGTTGAAAGTGACAATGAAATAAGAGGACTGAAGATATCAGCAAGTGGCTGAAGGGTCAGTCTATGGAATACAAGACAGGGAAGAAAATAACAGGAGTGAGCTGAGATAGGTAAAAACCAGGGCTTCAAACCATCCTTCCAGTTCGAATCCCTGCCAAGAATTTCCATTTCTAACAAGTTCCCAGATGATGCTAATGATGCTGGTTAGGGACCAATTCTGAGAATCACTAGCAGAGCCGAACCAAAACCAAACCCACTGCTGATGATTCCAACTGATAGCGACCCTATAGGAACCAGCAGAGCAGTGGTCCTCAAAATTTATTACACATAACAATCACCTGGGGATCTTGTTAAACTGTAGATTAGGATTCAATATATCTGGGGTGGAAATGCAAATTCTCAGCAGGGATTTGAACCAGATGAACCAGTTTGAAGCCCTGGTAAAAACGATGTCAGTATAATGTGAGAAACCTGAGAGGACCAGATATTGTGGTGAGACTGGATGTTATTTTAATATTTCAGCATTGCTGAGTGATGACATAGATAGGATGCAGTTACTGAAGCTGATGCTTGAAGTGGCATGAAAGAGCAGTCACTGAAGACGAGAAGGTTAAAGAACTGAAATGATGCTGGAAAGGCAGGCTAACACACTTATGTTCACTGCAGCATTATTCAGAATAACAAAAAGATGGAAACAACGTAAGTGCCCATGGAATGGATGAATGGATAAACAAAACATGGTACATCAATACAATGGAATGCTACACAGTCATAAAGAATGATGATGAATCCTCGAAACATCTTATAATGTGGATGAATCTGGAGGACACTGTGCCAAGTGAAATAAGTCAATCATAAAAGAATATTGTATGATCATACTTTTATAAGAATACAAGAATAGATATATATACAAAGACCAATGCTCATTGGTAGTTACCAAGGATGGGAAGAGGAGAGGGAAGTACTCTCAAGATAGTAGACACTTGTTATTTTTGGTGATGGGAAAGTTAGCATCAAATGTGGGTGAAGTACACACAGCTTGACGAAGGTAAATGGTGTCACTAATAAGTTCACAAGATAAAAGGACGTTTTTGGTAAAAGATATGACAAATATAATTTTGCAACAACACCAACAACCAAAAACTATGTGTGCAGTTACACAAATATGTACATAGGCAAATATGTGTATGGGTATGAATATGAGTACATATATGTGCCCAGATATATCTATAGGCATATGTACATACAGATATGTGTGTGCATGCATGCATATCCATATATATAATAAACCACATAGGGGACACAGTTACGGATACTTCTTAGACATAACCAAACACCGTGCAAGATTGGTTTTCTGAGTGTGACAGCTTAGGAGCATAGTGTCATGAGACAACTCAGTTAAATGGTATAATGTAGTTCATAATGTGTATGTTGGTAAGTAGTGTCTGGGGTCTCAAAAGCTTGCGAGTAATCATCTAAGATACGACTATTGGTCTCTGCACGTCTGTAACAAAAGAGAAAGAAAGAAACCAAAGACTCAGAAGAAAGTAGTCTATAAGACTAACAGTCTACACAAACCACGGCCTCATTTACCCCGAGACCAACAGAATTAAACGGTGCTCGGCTACCACTACCAACCATTCTGATCAGGGCCACAATAGATGGATCCTGATAGAACAGGAGAAAAATGTGGAACAGAACTCAAATTCTGAAAAAGTCCAGACTTACTGAACCAGTTGAGACTAGAGGACTTCTTGAGACTGTTGCCCTGAGATACACTTTAAACTTTAAACCGAAATTATCCTTTGAGGTCACCTTTTAGCTAACTAACACTTTGGCTCATAAAATAAAGAATATCACCTGTGAGTAATAAGTTTCTTTAAAAAAATCACCTATATAAGACCAAATGGTCAAAAATGACCCTAAAGCAAAGATGAGAAGGGGTCAGGGAAACTAGAGTGCTGGAAATGGTACAACCAGATTGGAACGAATGAGAATGATGACACATTGTGAAAAATGTAACCAATACCACTGAGTAATTTGTATAGAAGTTGTTAAATGGGAGCCTAATGCTGTGCAAACTTTCACCTTAAACACAATATTTTTTAAAAAAACAAAGATAGGAAAGTAAACACTCAAATTATCTAGAATGATGGTAGACTTGGAATGGAAAGGAAGGCTGTAAACAAGGACCTAAAGTTTTCAATGAATGAAAGCAAACAGAAAGTACAGAGAAGACAGTGAACAAGAAAAGGAGAAAGTGATAAAAATCAGTGGCCCACTTCTTCAAAAAGCAGAAATTTTTATGAGTAATTATTTCACGTTTTAAAACTATTTTTCCATTATTTTTCAAGTAATCAGCTATGTTCTAGAGGGCTGATGTTGCTCAAAATATGTCTAATAGAGTACTTTTCTTATAAGGAAAATATGCAATACAGATTATTATAAGAGTATACAAACATAGGTCTGTTTTACCAGTTCAGCAAAAAAAGAAAAAAAAAAAACCTGAGTAAAGATGCGTTAACTCTTGAACACAGAAAACAAATAGCATATGAATAATTTATTGAGAGCTTATGCTGTCAGCAGCTTTACTAACAGAAGTGGTATTTATGAAATCCCACAGGATAATCTAACAACTTAAATATATGCAAAAGGGAACACAAGACTAAGCATCCTTAATAATGAATCCGATAATATCAAGGCTATTTTCTGCAAAGAATGCTGTGTAAAACAAACATGTCTCAGAAAACCAAGTCATAGTCTCACTAGGTCTGTACACTGGGTTCTAGAATTCTTCTATGCAACTGGATTATTTACTGATAGAAAGAAACTGAATTCAAAAGCTTGTTAACTCAATCCTGCATTAGTAAGCTGTCATATTAAGTCACAAACAACTTCATATTTCATTGACTGAGTTCTTAATCACTTGAGAACACACTTCTAGTGTGAAATAATTTAGGAGGAGGGGGCAGGGGGAAAACTTCAAAATCCAAGAAATAATGTTAGACACCCATCCTAACATATTCACAATGAAGCCATATATATAATAAAGAGAAAACCAAAAAAACCAAACCCACTGCCATCGAGTTGATTCTCACTCATAGAGACACTATAGGACAGAGAAAAAATGCCCCATAGGGTTTCCAAGGCTGTAATCTTTACGGAAGCAGACTGCCACATCTTTCTCCCGAGAGTGGCTGGTGAGTTCGAACTGCCAGTCTTTCAGTTCGCAGCCAAGCGCTTAAGCACTTCGCCACCTGAGCTCCTCATAATAAACAGAAGCAGCTGCAGATGCATCTGTGGGAGTACAATAAGACTTTTCCACACTACTGTAACAACGTATCACTTTCACACAGATGAGATTTAGTCACTCAAATGAAATGCAAATAGCCCTTAGTCATATGAAAAGATGCTCAACCTCACTCATTATAAGAGAAATGTAAACCTACACTGAGATACAATTTCTCACCTATCAGATTGGCAAAAATCCAAATGTTTAACAACATACTGTATAGGCAAAGCTGTGAAGAAACAGGGTGATGGGAATGCAAAACAGTGCGCTCCCTATAGAGGAGAATTTGCAACATCTAGTACAATCACATACATATTTTATCCTTTGTCTATGTCAACAATCCTATGTTTATGAATCTATCCCAAAGATACACTGGCCAAAACATGAAAATAGTATACACAAGGCTATAAATTGCTGCACTATTTGTAATACTAGTCTGGAAACAACTTTGATTATCCATCAATAAGGGACAGGTTGAATAAAACTATGGCACATCCACACAGTGGAGTACTATGCAGTTGTAAAGTTGAATTACTCAATATTCTACCATGGAGTGATTGCTAGAATAAATTAAGTGGAAAAGCAAGGTTGGAGAAAAGTGGGTATATTTGCCTAAGAGAGATAGGATGTTAATACATACACACACACACAGAATATTTAATACCTATAGGGAAAAGAAATATGGTGGAGGAGACAGGGACTGAAGCTAGATGTCTCCAAACAGAACTTGTTAATAGATTTGACTTTGGAACCATGTAGCTATTTTACATAATTAAAAAATTAAATTTCAAAAAACCCCTAAAAATTAAAGGCAAAATGAAGCAAATGAACCTAACTCTCCAATTGCCATTCTAACCACACAGAGTGTCTAAGTGAATTTCAAAACACGATAACCAAACTGTACACACTAAGATACACTCTAAGGATCAAAAATACACAAAAAAATATTAAATTGTTTTTAATAAACATTTTTTGCTGTTAATATTGGTACTATTATCTGAGACTGTTGTGTGTGTGCTGTGGGATAAACCAATTAAGTAATTTCATTGATGTCACTGAGGATAGGGATTTTTAGTATGGGAGAAAAGTGGATATAGTTGTAAAATAAATGAAAGTAACTTTATAAATTAGTAACTTCACAGTAGAGAAACACTATCTCAGCCAGGTGATCAAAGTCAACATTGACAATGATAAGTCATGTTGATATATGTACTCTTGATATGATGTGATGAAAACGACATTTTACAAAGCTCTGTGGTCTTCCTCCCAAAATGCATAACCCCAGTCTAATTACGAAGAAAACATCGGGCAAATCCCAATCGAGAAGCATTCTACAAAATACCTGATCGCTAATCCTCAAAACAAGTAAAGTCTGAAACTGTCACAGCCAAAGAGGAGTCTAAAGAACTCCCTATGCATACATAGCCCACATTTAACGAATGGGATGTTATGCTCCCCTCCCTTCAGGGTGGAGTATCTACATAAATAAAGTAAATGTAATGTGGTATCCTGAATGGGACCCTGGAACATGTAAAGGGCATTAAGTAAAAAATAAGGAACTGTCAAGAAGTATGGACTTTAACAACAACGTGTCAATGTTGGTTTATTAATTGTAACAAAGGTTCCATTCCAAATGGTAGATGTTAATAATAAGAGAAACTGGTGTGAGGGAACTCTGTATTATCTTTGCAATTTTTTTGAAAAGCTAAAACTGATTTAAAAATTAAACTTTATTTTAAAAATAACAATAATAACATTTATGAAATAATTGGAAATATAAACACTAACTGTATAGCTTATGACACTAGTAATTATTTTCATTTTTATGTGTGATAATCTTTCTAACACAAGATAAGAGCACTGAAAAAGACCAAGGAAGAAGTTGCACTGAGTAAGCAAATACTGAAGTTATCTATTTCCAACTACATTCAAGATCAACAGATCAGTTTCTCAACGAAACTGTCATCGAATAAATGCTGTATTTAATGTAAAAATTTTACAGAAAGATCAGCAAAATTTCCTTCAGAAACTAATGCTATAATTAAGCAAAGAGGCTTCTGAAACTATTTGTTAGATAACCATATGTTTTGCTCTTATTTTAACAGGTATCTAGAAATCCAGCAGGTGAGCTTTAAAATAAAGCCCTTAATTATCTCCCTCAATCCAACTACAGCAGCTGACACTTGTCTAGTACTTCAGTTCCTCTGTTAAATTGATAGTTTCTATCTTCCAAAGGCAAAAGAGCAGTGAACAACACCGATAGACGGAACAGAAGTTAGAAAGCTATCTAACCCACCAGAGTTATAAATGTGACTTCTCTATGAAAGCTGGTGTTGTAATTTCTCATATAACACATACTATAAGCATTGGCTGCGTGGTCTAATGGTAAGGTGTCTGATTCCAGATCAGAAGATTGAGGGTTCAAGTCCTTTCGTGGTCATCTATCGAAGCCCTGGTAGCACAGTGATTGTGCTCTTGGCTGCTAACCAAAAACGATCAGCAGTTTGAATCCAGCAGCTGCTTCCTGGGAGCCCTATGGGGCAGTTCTACTCTGTCCTACAGGGTCACTATGAGTTGGAATTGACTCAACAGCAATGTTTTTTGTTTTTTTTTTTTCAATATAGGCATAAATACATATTCTAAAGGCAAACAAGAGATTTGGTGATTATCCACATAATTCCTTTATTTGATCAGATAATTCAACATTATGTACTCTTATTTAGTAATCATAAATTATGTTAAGTGTTCATTTATATAACTTTTCTTTCAGGTGTCATATGAAAGAATTAACTGCATGCTCAGTATGCATAAAAGCAAAATCCTTGAAGGCACCAGACACTGTGCTGAGTTCACTGCTGATTTTTATACATACTGTCTGATTACTTAAGAGAAAAAGAATCATTTTTCCAGAGGACTATATCTTCAAATTAATGAAAATCAACAGGAAAAACATGATCATATAAACGAATTTCACTTCATATACACAACTTTGCAGGAATGTTGTGCAAAAAGCAAGGTCAAATAATACTAGAACATATGCATATATGTATACCACTGCCCATAGTACCTAAAATGGGTTCCTGCATATAGCAGGCACTGGTTTAATTAAAAAATTTTGAGTTTTAAATGTTAAAGCCCACAAACTAGATATATAACTAGAAAAATGGTTAAGTAAATTATGGTACATTGATATTATAGAGTCACTAAAACATTGTGAAGAGAGGCAATAAGGGTAGTGGACAGAGCATAGGTTTGAAAGTCAGTTGCTGGAGTTCAAATCCCAGTTCTGTCATTTGATAATTGTGTGGCCTTAGGAAATTATCTATTCTCAAGTTTATACTTACCTATAAAATGTGAATAATAATAGTCACTGCCTCACAATGTAGTTGCAAGGACTAAATCATATAATGCATGTAAAGCTCTTAGCACAATACCTAGCACATATAAGCATTAAAAAATGATAGCTAGTAGATTGTACCAAAAAATATGCTATAGAGTATGATTTTTAAACATATATGAAGTTATATCTGTGCTCTGACTATAACTATGTAAGAATTATATATATACAGCTACAAGGAAGAGGAGGAAATACAAAAAATAAACATTGTTGATTTGTAACGGCAGACGGATAGTGATAAATTTCTAAATTTCCATTATTACATTCTTTTTAGTACAATAAAGTTATTATTTATACAGAACAGAGGACAGTAGTTATAATTTTATACTAAAAACAATGTATTAGTAATAGCCATAGTTATACTATTAGTGCTTTCTGGTTAAAAATTATAGCATCTGCTGGCAATAACCATTCCCCCCTCCTTTTGTGGTTGCTGCTTTTATTAAAAAACAAAAACAAAACCATAAAGAGATACCCATTCGTTGGGTTGCCACCTCTCCACACAGGTTATCACTATTAACATTCTTCAACAGATTCTCTCTCATTTTCTTTCTCTTTTGCTCATACACAGAATTTAAAGGTTTTACCCTTTAAAAAAGTGAATGGGATAACAATATATACTGTTCTACGTGTTTCTCTAGCTTAACAGCGTACCTGGAACATATTTTCACTTCAGTGCATACAGTTCTACCTCATTCTTTTTAATAGCTGCATAGTATTCTATTAGTGTGCACATATAATAAACATACAAATTATCATCCAAACCAGGACACTTCTAAGAGTGAAAGAGAGTGTTCTTAATAATTATGCTGGTAGCACAGGTGTAAATCTGGCGGATCCTATGGAAAAGGGGACACATGGTCACCCTATGCTGAAGACCTATACCTATGTATCATTTAAGTCATTTCCAATTTTTTGCTCTTGTAAACAATGCTTCAGTGAATACCTTTATGCCTATAACTTTTTGTACATGTGAGAGATGTCTGTAGGATAGATATGTACAGGCAGAATCACTGAGTCAAAAATAACACATATTTTAAGTCTTGATAAATACCACTTAAAAAAGCCTGCATCAATTTATACACCCTTCAGTAGTACATGAAAGTGACTTTATCTCCTTTCCTTTGTCAATGCTGAGTGACTTTTAAATGTTCACCAATTTGATGAGCAAAAAATGGTTATCAGATTGTTTTAACTTGCACTTCTTTCAACATGGGTAAAGGTGAGTAGCTATCTTTTTAATGTATTTCTTATTTTCCATGCATTGAATATTTTTAATTTCCTGCTTGCCAAGGTTTTTATTCTATTTTCTAAAAGTACTTCAAAATCAAAAATTATGAAATTAAAAACTGTTTAATTTACGACAAAGAAAGAACCTTAACTACATCCTTCATTTTATGTATGATGAGGCAGATACCTAGAAACTGAAGTGACTTGCCCACTAGTTAGTACTCTACGGTATTTCAAGACATTTTCATTTGGATCCAGAAAAAAATACCTATCAGACTGTCTAGTTATCTAGTGCTGCTATAAAAGAAATACCACAAGCTGATGGTTTTAACGAAGAGAAGTTTATCTCCTCACAGTTAAAGTACGCTAAAAGTCCAAATTCAGGGCGTCAGCTCCAGGGGAAGGCTTTCTCTCCCTCAGCCTTCTCATCAGTGTTCCCCTGAACTACTAGGACCTTCTCTGCGCAGGGACCCTGGTCCAAAGGACGCGCTCTGCTCCTGGCGCTGCTTTCTTGATGATATGAGGTCCCCCTGTCTCACTGCTCACTTCTGTCTTTTATATCTCAAGAGATTGCCTCAGGACACAATCCAGTCTTGTAGATCCAGTCCTGCCTCAGTAACACAACTGCCGCCCATCCTCCCTCAGTAACATCATAGAGGCAGGTTTACAACATAGAGGAAAATCACACAGCACCAGGAATCACGGCCTAGCCAAACTGATACACACATTTTTGGGGGGACATAATTCAAACCATGACACAGACATTTTATTTTCTCTAAGATACCAAAAACAATAATTAAAATAATTTATCAAGTATTTGCAAATCATTGGGCTAATTAAATCTAATCTGTACTCCTATTCTTTTACGTCCACATAATTATGCCCACTCTTACATAGGTGATGAAATTCCTGATTTCTGATAACGGGAAAAAGTAGGGCCGAGGACAAAAGAAACTGCTTTTAATTAAACCTAAAATCTAGTGTCTACTCATCATTATAATCAATAAACAGACATAGCAAGATAAAAGGTTGGCAAAGATGAGACACTGCTGAATTACTAACTAATAAAAATAAAATGACCTTTTCTTTGTAATTGTCTCCTCAATTGGTTTACTTTCTCGGGACTCCAACTAGCAAGTATAATGAAGGCACACAAACCCGAATCTCTTCCCTTGTGTCGACTCAAGCTCAACAAGTTAAAATCTGACAGTTCTCCCTCCCTATTCTTTCCAAATCTTCTTAGGAAGCACCATCCTTTTTCTACTCTTCTAGTCTCAAAACTTTAAAGTTATCTTCTAGTTCACCCCCTCTCTCATATATTCAATTAAATTACCAAAATTATCCGGAATGATCTGTTTTGAACCTGCCGGTCTTCCCCATTCCTAGTGACTCTCTCTTAATCCTAGTCATCACCTTATGTTGAGATCACTGCTTCTTAACTTATCTTTGTCTATGATTCTCCACTCTCACATTCCCCAAAGTATGCATCCCAAACCTTCCCCACTCTTTTCTCCGAGCCCATCTATCAATATGCCTGTCTCCTATTTTACTGAGAAAATACAATCACTTTTATAGAAATTGGACTTCTCTTCTTTGCACTTCAAATTTCTTTGTTATTTATATCTCTACCTTCTGTCATAGGATCAATTTAAGCTTTCTGAAATTACAATTTTTTAGGTAAAAAAAGGCTCAAATATCACTAAATTCATATGGTTCAACCTAAGGCAGCATAATTCCCTTGCTTCCTCCATTTCTCTCCTTGATATTATTTCCGCCATGTTCCTTCAGACCTTATTTCATCATGTGAAACAACTCTCTAGCTCCCTTGCTCCTATACAATCTCTTCCTTTCCACTGGATCTTTGTCCTGACATACAAAAATGCCCAAGGTATCTATTTGTCAAACAAAACCAATTTTTAAAAAAATTTCATCTTACCCATACCCTACGTCAGTCACAAAAACTAACTCAAAATGGATCAAACACCTATATACAAAACCTTCAACTATAAAGATCACAGAAGAAAAAATAGGGATAGCCCTAGGGGCCCTAATACATGGCATAAATAGTAAACCAACCATAACTAAAAATGCACAAACAGCAGAAGATAAACTAGATGAATGGGACCCTCTAAAAATTAAACACATGCTCATCAAAAGACTTCTTCAAAAGAGTAAAAAGAGAACCTATAGACTGGAAAAAAAATTTTCAGCCGTGACGCATCTGCCAAGAGGTTAATCTCTAAATATATACAAAACTTCAACACCTCAACAATGAAAAGACTAACAGTCCAATTAAAAAATCGGCAAAGAATATGAACATGTACTTCTTCAAATAAGACATTCAGGTAGCTAACAGACACTAAGGAAATGCTCACAATCATTAACCATTAGAAAGATGAAATTAAAACTACAATGAGATACCAATTTACCCTGATATCAATGGCACTAATCAAAAAAATAGAAAATAACAAATACTGGTGAGTTTGTTGGGTGACTGGAACTATTGTACATTGCTGGTGGGAATGTAAAACGGTACAACCACTATGGAAAACAGTATGATGCTCCCTTAAAAAGCTAGAAATAGAAATACTGTATGATCTAGCAATCCCACTCATAGGTATACACCCTAGAGAAATAAGAGCCATCACATGAATAGACTTATGCAAACTCATGTTCACTGCAGCATTATTCACAACAGCAAAAAGATGGAAGCAATCTAAGTGCCCATCAACAGATGAATGGATAAACAAACTGTGGTACATACACACAGTGAAATACTATGCAACAATAATGAATAACGACGAATCTGTGAAACATCTCACAAAATGGATGAATTTGGAGGACATTAGGCTGAGTGAAATAAGCCAATAACAAAAGGGCAAATACTGTACGAGACCACTATTATAAACAAGAAAAGGTTTATACACAGAAAAAAAAAAATTCTCTGATGATTACCAGTGAAGGAAGGGAAGAGGGTAAATTACTAAATAGATAGAAGAAACGTGGTAATATTGGTGAAGGGAAAGGCAATACACTATATAGGGGAAGTCAGCATAACATGACCAAGGCAAAGAAGACACTGAGAGGAACACAAGAACAAAGGGCAACTATGGCAATTACTGTAACAGACAATCCTGCAACAACAGTATTAAACAATAATTTATAAAGGGATACACAGGTGGATAGGTATGCTGAAGAGGCACAGGAGGATGTAAGGGAGTGCACTTACCTGCAGATACAGGTTAAGTTATGGATATCTCTACATATGTATTTGTAGATGTTGCACATACACTAATATAGACAATAGGACACACAAGGGGCAGAGTCGTGGAAACTTGTTATGCACAACCAAATACCTTCTAAGACGAAGATATTAGTCTTCAAGGCTAAGGACCATAGACTCAGGGGACATTGATGTCAACTGGCATGACATAGTGCATAAAAACAGTGTTGTACATCCTACTTTGGCGGGTAGCGTCTGGATTCTTAAAAGCTTGCAAGTGGCCATCTAAGATACAACTAATGGTCTCTTCCCATCTGGAGTAAAGAAAAGTGAAGAAAACCAAAGCCTCAAGGCAGTACTCAGTCCAAAGGACTAACAGACCACACACACCACAGCCTACACAACCCCGAAACCAGAAGAACTAGATGGTGGCTGGCTACCACTACTGACCACTCTGACCAGGATCACAATAAAGGGTCTCGGACAGAGCAGGAGAAAAATTTAGAACAAAAAATCAAATTCATAAAAAAAGGCCAGACTTACTGGCGCCACAGAGATTACAGGAACCCCCAAGACTATGGCCCTAAGACATCACTCTGACTTGCAACTGCAGCCATTCCTAGAAACCACCTTCCAGCCAAGCAATAGACAGGCCTATAAAACGAACAAACAGCCAAAAAGAACATGCTCTATAAAGCAGATAATCATACAAGACCAAAAGGGCAACATTTGCCCAAAAGCAAAGATGAAAAGGCAGGAAGGGGTAGGAAATGGGGAACCCAGGGCAGAAACGGGGAGGGTGTTGACATAGTGTAGGGATTGCAACCAACGTCATGGTATATTTTGTGTACAATTTGTTGAACAGGAAACTAATTTGATCTCTAAACCTTCACCTAAAACACAAATATTAAAAAAAAAAAAAAAAGTACAGAGTTCCCAGCTTCCCCTAATGTTAACATACTCCATAGCCATAGTATAATAATTTGAACCAGAAAATTAATGCTGATACAATACTATTAACTCATCTACAGACTGCATTCAAATTTTGCCAATTAGTCCCACTAATGTCCTTTTTTCTGGTCCAGAATCCAATGCAGGATCCAACACTGCACTCAGTTGTCATGTCCCCATAAACCAAACCAAACCCACTGCCATCAAGTTGATTCCAACTCATAGTGACCCTATAAGACAGAGAATAACTACTCCCCCCACCCCCACAGGGTTTACTAGGCTGTAAATCTTTACAGAAGCAGACTGCCACATCCTTCCCCCTTGTGGCAGCTGGTAGGTTTGAATCACAGACCTTTCAGTTAGCAGCCGAGCTCTTAACCACTGCGCCACCAGGGCTCCTCATGTCCCCGTAGTCACCTCAAATCTAACAGTTCCTCAAGTCTTCCTTAATCATTCATGACCTTGACACTTTATAGAGCAGTGGTCAGTTATTTTTCAAAATGTCCCTCAATTTGGGTTTGTCTGATGTTTCCTTGAAATTCAGTTCAGGTTATGCATTTTTGTCAAGAACGCGACACAAGTGTCACCGATCCCTATCAGTGCATCACATCAGGAGGTACACAAAGTTGGCGTCTGCGATCACTGGTGATGCTAATTTTGATCACCTGGTTAAGGTGATGCCTGCCAGGTTCCTCCACTGTAAAGTCATTGTTTTTCCCTTTGGAATTAAATATCTTATGGGGAGATACTTGGGAACTATATTAATATCGTGTTTCTCATCATACTTTCACCCACTGATTTTAGTATATGTTGATGATTCTTGCTTGCATGCAACAATAATGTTACCCAGTGGTCACTTTCTATTTTCATCATTCTTTCTACATTTATTAATGTGAATAATAAATGTAGATGTCTACTGTAAAAAAGACCATCCCTTTTTTTTAATAAAACATTTCTACTTTTAAGGTTATCAGAGACCATCAAAAAAAAATTTTTCCCTTAATCCTGCTACCCTCCTGAGATACTATCTTCTCTCTCACTCCTTCTCTTCACCGTTAAACTTTCTGAAATAGCAGTATACACTCCCTGCCATCATCTTCCCCATTTCCCATTCCTTAACATTTTACTAACTGGCTTAGCCACTCATCAACTCCATTGAATTTGCTTTCTCCAGAGCACCAGTAATCTCCATTTTTCCAAAAATCAAAGGCCTCTTCTATGGCTTCTGAAGTCTTTGGGTGTTTCATGCTAACCATGCTGTCCTCTGTCATACTGTACTTTTGAAACTCTCTTCACTTCTTTTATGTCTGTGTCCCTGCACCTCCTTCTCCTATCATTCTCTACATGAAAGTATTTCACAAGGATCAGTCCTTGGTTTCCTCTCTTCTATTTTTGTACTCTTTTTCTCTGGCAATTTTATATATATTTCTGGCCTCAACAATCATTTTTGGGAGGATGATTTCTAAATCTCTAGTCTTAACTTTCTTCCTGGCAGTTTGCACGTTATTTCAATTAACTGACAGATATCTTCCCTTGGAGGTCTGAGGACAATTAAAAAGAAACAAAATTAACAAATCAAAACTTAAAATCATTTCAGACTCAGATCTGCGTTTCCTTTCACATTCCCTATTTTTGTACAGGGAGGACAAAAGGAACTTCCATGGTTTAACTGATGCGCCTTAAGACAGCAGCTTCCTTTCTCCCACTGCTTACTGTCTGATCTTTCCCAGAGTGTCCTACAGAATCCATTTTATTGTAAATAAATCTCCAGTTCACTCTGAACTTTTCACTCCTGCCCTACCTGAAACCTGGTTCTCCATGGACAATCCTGGTTATTCCCCCCACATCCTGAGAACTAGAGAACAGAAAGGGGCTTTAGCCCTGTCCTAACTTACTATTCATATTTCCAAATTTGCATGAAAACTCCTTCTCCTTTGAGGCTTGTGCCAGTGATTCATTTACTGCCTCTAAGCTCTAAACCCACCCTTCACTGCCCTGCTTTATCCTGCTGGACTGGATTCTTCAGACTCTGTGCTTCCTTTGCCTGCTGACTCAATGTCAAGCTCTGCCAATACAGTGTTCAGGGCTGGAAGAGGAAGAGGAACATTTTCTTCTCCTGGGGTTCTGTTTCCCACACTGTGATGAGCAAAGAGGCATGCAGGGCTATCAGTTCAGAGGCAGGTACCCTCCAGCCAGCTGGCCAGCAGACAGTGTGTTCCTACAGCAGCCATGCCCTCTCCTCAAAGGTCTGGATCTTGACCTGGGGGGAAGTTAAGAGGCTCCTCTGAGTTTCTAAATTCCTTCCATATTCACTCTTTGACTTAGAAATAGTAGTAGTCATTCTTGGCAGTTATTGTCTCTGCATATCTCAGAGTTCTCTTTTACCCCTGTTATTAGTTAATCACCTTTGCCTAAATATAGTTCTTCTTATTAAAATTTTCTTATTCAAATTAGTGGTATGGTTTCTGTCTCCTGAGTGGACCCTGACTGATAAAAGGCTCATTTGCGCCCTTTAGTTATAACACTCTCTACTGCCTTCTTACTGTTTATTCCCCTCCTCCCTTCTCCTGGATCATTATTTTCTTTAACTTCATGACACTGAGACAACTTTGACCTTATAAAATCATAAAACTCTGTTCTTTTAAGATGGAGCGCTCTCCATAAACGGTGGAAAATCACAAGTCTGGTGACCTTCGTGGGCTGGTTTTTAGTCTCATCTGTGTTTTTCAGTTCAGGGTCTAATCAATCCTCTCCGCATTGTTTTTACTTCAAACAGACTTTTGAAATTTTCGTCTATATTCACTATGATGGCAAAAGCAGTACCTCCCCACTCAAGCCTTCTGGAAGCATCAAGTGTTAACAATGCTAGGTGATTTTACTGTTGATATGGGTCACAGTTCAAATCCTATCTTTTCCATGACACTTTCCTGGATCACCACAGCCATAAGTGTTATCTCTCTCCTCTGAGAAACTCGGAAAATCACCGTTACAGGTGGTGATGTTTTGGCATTTTCTCAGCTCAACAAGTGCTTATCACATTTACAATGTTGTAGATGATTTGCAAGAAATACAAGATGATCTTTGCCCTCAAGTTTATAACCCTGTTTGGAAAAAAGACACACTTGTGTGACTTAGTAAAAGTGCTTTTGATTATGAACCACAGGATTTAATTGACTCAAGAAAAAAGAGGGGGGATTTTTTGTAAGGATAGAGAGGCATCTCATAGCATCACATTCCTGGTTCCAATCTGATGTGAAGCCCAACTGCACTTTCTGTCCTGAAAGTCCATGAGATGGAATGCAAATTGAGAAGCTGTGGCCCAAAGCATCACATTCTAAAGAATTCTGAGATCCTGAAGAGATACTTCAGGATAGTACTGAACAATATAAATATAATGAAAACAAAATATGTACTTTTAAGTGTGCCAGTAATCACAGAACATGATAAAAAACAGGTGAAATTAATTTTAATAATATATTTAACACAATATATCTAAAATAGCATTTAAACATGTAATCAATAGAAAGGGTATTAATATGATAGTTTACATTTTTTATACTAAGTCTTCAAAATCCAGTGTGTATTTTATACTCACAGCAAATCTCAAATAGAACTAGATACATTTCAAGTGCTCAATATCTACATGTGGATAGTGGCTACAGCTTCATCTTTAAATATTCAAATCAATTTTCAGTATAGTTTTAAACTGCAATAAACTATATGCACACTCAAATGTGTCACTTTAAAAAATCTTATCAATGAATGCACTGCTTTGTGCATCCAGAGTAATCCAGAATAAAAGCTTCTATATAACTAGGCTTATAACTGAACATTTTATACATTTGTCATTGATAAGGAAGTTGTTACTGTAATACTGGACCTTTGTTTGAATACAGGTCTACATGAGAAATCACATAAAATGCATAAACAAGAACAAAAATGGACCCAGCATGATTAAATTCCAAGCAAGACTCAGGCACTTCTATCCTGTATAGGTTCATGTAAGTTGTACAGGAAAAAGTGAATGCTTATCACATCAGAATATTATAACTTCAGTACTTATTTTAAGTTCTGGGTACTTACTGCCTGACTAATTTTAACAAAGTATGTAAACAGTGCTTGAACATTTTATGGTTCTGACTTGATTAGGTATTCCTTTTCTGCCGTCCCATAAACACCTATCATATCTTATTTCAATTACATGTTTCAATGTTCTGTCTTCCCCACTAGACTGTATGATCCATAAGGGCAAGGACTGTTCTTGTCTTATTCAATGCTCATCCCCAGGGCCTAGAATAGTATCTGGCACATAATATGCATAAAATAAATTTGTTAAACATCCCATAAGTTTATGTTATGAAGATTCTACTTCTTTTCTTACTGTCCTGAAATACAGTGCTCTCCGTATTTGTGTTCCTCTTTCATTTTGCAATCTTGGCAAAATACTTGTCCAAATAAATGCATAGCTTGAACTCACTTTTCTCAGTCTGGTCTTCTATTTAAACATACTAGGAGAATGGTATAGAAATAAACTCTCTGCTCTTTGCACTACCTCAAAGACTGACAACATGGTCTACAGTAGGGGGAAGCAATTTTTGTCCTGTTACTTTGTTAAAAGGAACTGAATGGAACAGAACATACACTTAGATGGCAAATTTTAAAATATTGGTGCATGTAAAAACAGCTTGGGGACAGCGTCTGACCTCCTCCAACCCCACAAGGGGGTTAGGAGAACCAAGATCAATGGTGTGAGGCTGACTCCTGTGAGGCAGAGGCCAGACACGCCTTCTCTCTTCGCCATCTTTACAAATTCTGACACCAATCATCCCTCTGACAGCATTCTGTACTTCTCTGCTGGGTTCAATTATTCATTGCAATGGCCACAGAGAACTCACAAACCACACTCACAATTATTGGGTTTGTTAGAGAAGTAACAGTTACAATTCAGGCTCAAGAACACTCAGGATACAGTTCTTCCATCAGGATAGCCTCTCCCTAGCTGTGCTCACAGGCACGCCTCTCCCTGGCACTCAGTCTCTGCCCAAAGGCACTCGGCTTTCTCTCTCCATGAGCGCGGAAGCCCACAGTGCCGTCTCCTGTGCCAGGTCGCTGCTGCGGGTCTCTCCTGCTGGTCTCTCCTTCCTTGGTGGTGGGCTCCTCCTCCCTGCTCTGGAATTGACTCTCTTTTAAGGCAAAACTGACCAATCCCCTTGGTAGGCCACAATCACTGTCTCACACAATCACCTGGGTGGGAGTTAGAAGACCACGGCTAGAAAGGCCACGCAAAAGTAATTGATCACACTGCAGGACATAAATACAAAACTAGATTTTTTTCAAGATTGCCACTAGAAAACCATGGTTGACAAAGGGTTACCATATGTCCAAAAACTGTTATTTTTCTTGAGTACCCGTGATTTTTTCTAAACACTAATTTGAGGATTCCTTGGTGAGTTAAGCTTGGTTCAATGCTTTTAACAAACTTCCGTTCTGCAAAGGTCCAGTTTATTGTAAGCACAGGGTGACTATATAATTTATCATCTAAACCAGGAAACTTCTGAGAGCGAGAGCGGCACTATTAATAATTATACCAGGGACAGCAAACATAAACTGTTCAAGCAAAAAAAAATTGCCAGCCACGAATTATATATCCAGCAAAACTTTCTCTCAAATATGATGGTGAAATTAGGGTATTTCCAGATAACCAGAATTTTAGGGAATTTGTAAAAACAAAACTAAAATTACAAGAAATACTACAGGAAATCCTCCAGTTAGAAAATCAGTAACATCAGATAACAACCCAAGACTACATTAACCCAGAAAGGGAAGTCACAAAAATAAATCAAAGCTAAAATGCTGAAAATAGGGAAATAGAGACATCAATATGTAAAAGATGACAACATTAAAACAAAAAAGAGGGATTAAAAAGTGTAGTCACAGATCTTTCATATGGAGAGGAAGTCAAGGCGATATAAAGAAATAAAAGATTGGTTTTAAACTTAAAAAAACAGGGATAAAAATTAAGGTGACCACAAATGAAACTAACAATCCTACACATCATAATAAAAAATAAAAACATAAAGACTACAGAAATACAACATCAATAACAATGAAAAAGATGAAAAGAGATTACATAAAGGAAAATGACTCAGCACAGAAAATTAAGTGGAACAAAGAAACTGTCAACACACAAAAAAAAAAAAGACTTCAAAGTGACAGCACTAAACTCATATCAATAATTAGACTGAACATAAATGGACTAAATGCACCAATAAAGACACAGAAAGTGGCAGAACGGATTAAAAAACACAATCCATCTATATGCTACCTATAAGAGACACACCTTAGACTTAAAGACACAAACACTCAAAGGATGGAAAACAGATGTTTAAATAGAAAACCAGACCCAGAAAAAAACATATCAAGCAAACAACAATCAAAAACAAGCAGGAGTGGCAATATTAATCTCTGACAAAATAGACTTTAAAGTCCACCACAAAAGATAAGGAAGGACACTATATAATGATTAAAGGGTCAAAACACCAGGAGGACATAACCATAATAAATATTTACACACCCAACGACAGGGCTCCAAAATCTACAAAATACTGCAAAACCTCAACAACAAAAAGATAAATAATCCAATTAAAAAACGGGCAAAGGATATGAACAGGCACTTCACCAAAGAAGACATTCAGGCAGCTAACAGACACATGAAGAAATGCTCACAATCATTAGCCATTAGAGAAATGCAGATCAAAACTACAATGAGATACCATCTCACCCCAACAAGGCTAGCATTTATCCAAAAAACAGAAAATAATAAATGTTGGAGAGGTTGTGGAGAGACTGGAACACTTATACACTGCTGGTGGGAATGTAAAATGGTACAACCACTTTGGAAATCAATTTGGTGCTTCCTTAAAAAGCTAGAAATAGAAGTACCATACGATCCAGCAATCCCACTCCTTGGAATATATCCTAGAGAAATAATAGCCATCACACAGATATATGCACACCATGTTCATTGCAGCACTGTTCACAGCAGCAAAAAGATGGAAATAACCTAGGCGCCCATCAACGGATGAACAGATAAACAAATTATGGTATAGTCACACAATGGAATACTTATGCAATGATAAAGAACAACGATGAATCTTCGAAACATCTCATAACATGGATGAATCTGGAAGGCACTGTGCTGAGTGAAATTAGTCAGTTGCAAAAGGACAAATATTGTATCAGACCACTATTATATGAACTCAAGAAATGGTTTAGACACAGAAAACAAAACAGTCTTTGATGGTTATGAAGGCAGGGAGGGAGGGAGAGGGGTATTTACTAACTAGATAGTAGGTAAGAATTATCTTAGGTAAAGGGAAGGACAACACACACTACAGGGGAAGTCAGCACAACTGGACTAAACCAAAAGCTAAGAAGTTTCCTGAATACAACCAAACACTTCGAGGGACAGAGTAGCAGGAGCAGAGGTCTGGGGACCATGGTTTCAGGGGGCATCTAGGTCAACTGGCATAACAAACTTTATTAAGAAAATGTTCTGCAGCCCACTTTGGTGAGTGGCATCAGGGGTCTTAAAAGTTAGCGAGTGGCCATGTAAGATACATCAAATGGTCCCAACTCACTTGGAGCAAAGGAGCATGAAGAACACCAAAGACACAAGGAAAATATTAGCCCAAGAGATAGACAGGGCCACATAAACCAGAGACTCCAACAGCCTGACACCAAAACTAGATGGTGCCTGGCTACCATCAATGACCACCCTGACAGGGAACACAGCAGACAGTCCCTGAAAGAGGATAAAAGTGGGGTGCAGAACTCAAATTCTGGAAAAAGACCGGACTTAATGGTCTGACTGAGACTAGAGGGACCCCAGAAAACATGGCCCCCGGACTCTCTGTTAGCCCAGAACTGAAACCATTCCCAAAGCCAACTCTTCAAACAAAAATTAGACTGGACTATGGTACTTAAAACGATACTCATGAAGAGTGTGCTTCCTAGCTCAAGTAAATACATGAGACTAAATGGGCAGCTCCTGTCCAGAGGCAAGATGAGAAGGCAAAAAGGCACAGGAGCTGGTTGAATGGACATGAGAAATCTGAGGTGGAAGGGAAGAGTGTGCTCTCATACTATAAGGAGAGCAGCTAGGGTCCCAGAGCAATGTGTGTATAAATTTTTGTTATAAGAAACTGATTTCAACTGTAAACTTTCACTTAAAGCACAACTAAAAAAAAAACGGTTCCAAGCAAACCAAGACATATGATCACTCTATACATTTGTGACCTTGCTAAAACACACCTAAATACAAATTTACTGATACTTCCATTTGGGCAGTCTTATATACTTTTATACCTGAGGAATGTATTTCACTAAACTTGTGAATCAAAATGTTTCTTTAACACAAATGAAATATTGTCTTTGAAAAATTTAAACCACATATTTTCAAGGACAATTTCATTAAAGTTATACTCTGCAAATTGCACTCGATGATGACAAATAATTACTTTTTATGTTCTTATTAAATCAGAGAGAATAAAATTATGGAGATTGTGAATCTCCATCATTATCATGATCAGAATAACTTCTTACCAACATTTTTCCACATTCATAATAAAATGCTTTAATTTCTATATCAAAACTATCTCCTCAAGTACTGTACACACTTATGCCATAAAATATATCCACATTCACTTGGTAAACTAAACTTTTAAGAATAGGCTTCCATACTCCTTAAAATTTAAGAAAACTATATACATACACATACGACACATATATATATGTACATACACACATACACACACTCTTTTGAAGGATCCAGAAGGAAGTAAAAACTTGTACATCCTTTCTTGAAAACAATTTGACAATATGTATGAAGAACTATAAATATGTCAAACCCTTTCTATTTTTTGAAATATATATTAATAAAAAAAAAACTTATGTAAAAGATATCACCAATATTCAACATTAGAGAAATATTTACGTGAAATTATGGTATAGTCATACAATGAAATTAGGTAGCCATACTGGGTCCATGTATAAAATTGTATCTGCAGTATGATCCTAATTTTTGTTTTAAATACACACACACAACATATGCACTCAAATGCAGTTTTAAAATATACAAGTATGTAGACAGAGGAAAAAACAAAAAAAATCCAAAATATTAATAGTGATTGCCTGAATTGTGAGATAAGTGATTTTTTTATTCATTTCTGTAGCTTCTACATTTTAAACAATATTTTTGAAGTTTTCTACAATAAATATACTGATTATGAAAGCAAGTTTTTATATTTTAAAGGGCCCACAATGATTTATTTGACAGCATAATTTAAATGACCATTTAAGAAACAAGAGTCATTCTTGGGTGGTGCAAATGGTTAATACACTTGGCTGCTACTGAAAGATCGTTGGTTGAAATCCACCCAGAGACACCTCGAAGGAAGACCTGGCAATACACTTCTGAAAACTCAGCCACTGAAAATCCTATGGAGCACAGTTCTACTCTGACACACATGGAGTCACCATGAATCAGAACTGATTCACTGGGAACTGGTTTGGTTTTTTATTTTAAGAAAAAGAATCTGATCTTTTGGTTCATACAAATAGCAAATGATTATATACTGTAATAGTCATATAATCACAAGACAATACAGACAGAAATTATCTAGTATGACTCCTTTAATGTAATTCTGAAAAAGAAAAAAAGGGAGACACAGAGAAGTCCAATGACTTGTTCAGGCTGTAACAAGCTAGAACGTATTCAGTGAAGGAGGCTTACTTTTCTCACTAGGTTGACATCATAATAAATGTTATAAATTTGAGCTGAATAGGACTAGAACTCAAACCTCAAAATTCCTAGTCAAGCACTTTTAAAAACTATGCTCAATAAAAGTTTTAATATATACTATCAAGATATTTTCTACCAAAAAATACAGAAAGTATTTGTTCACTTAATCAACTAACATTTACTGAATGCCTATATTTGCCAGGCACTGTACACAGTCCTGAAAATTCAGAGATGGTGATATCTTTGCTCTCAACACCTTACAATCTAATGAGAAAGACAGAATTTCAAACTGTACTAAAAAATATGATGAACGTGAGTAGACGTAGACACAGACTGATAATGGAACACAAAGAGGGAAGAATTAATTGAAAGCAGGGCTTCAAGGAAGGCTTCAAAAAAGGTGACATTTGAGCTTTGTCTTCAAAAATATTTTTAAATAGCCAATTGTCATACAAACAAGGGTTAGAAGGACATTCCAACAGAGTTGAAGACAACACAAGATGTGTTCAGGTAATCCTAATGTTGGTGGGAGGGGATCAGGAAGTAAGATGAGGGTATAACTGTAATTATGGCTAGAATGCAAAAACATTATTTATCAAAATATGAAAATGGGACTTAATTTGTAGGTAATGAGAAGTTAAGGGTTTTTAAGTAGGGGGGTTACAGTATGGATTTCTACTTTAGAAAGTTCATTCTGATATGCTAGATAGGCCAAAGGTACAAAAATCTATTAGGAGGCTGCTACAAATATTACCCAGAAGCGATCAAGATCCCTGAGCTAGGGCAGTGACTGTAGAAATAACAAGAAGAGGAGCAGAAGTTTTAAGAAATTTTCTAGAAGGTTGAATCTACTAAATGTAATAAATGAAAGGGAGGAATCAAGAGTAACTCCCAGATTTCTGGCCTGAAACACAGTAAGGTTATATTACTTAAAAAAAAAAAAAGAAAAGAAAAGTTTGGGAAAAGATCATTTGAATGGAAATGCAGAGTTTCTGTAGAACTTGCAGGTAGTCAGCCAGAAACATGGCTCCAGGTCTGAAAAGAGAGAGACGTTGGAGATATTAAAGATTTGAGAACCAGTGACCTACAGGGGAAAACAAGAGAACGGACCCTAGAAACACCGAACTTTACATAAAAAGAAGACAGAGGAAGAGAATACAATAAAAGACTAGGGTGGGAGTTTACCAAGAAAGGAACGAGTATTAACAGAAGGGAGTGTAACAGAAGGGAACAGAAGTTAAGGAAGAAGAGCTTCAATAAATAGTTGACAGTCAAATATTAGAGAAGTAAGAAAATAAAAAATGACCAATGAATTCAACAGTCTTAAAGAGCACAGTTTCAGCAGAGTAGAGGTAGGAACTAAAATCAAAGTCCAGCAGACACGGAACTAATGAAATTCTAGCTTCAGTTAAGCTAGAATAAGCACACTCAGAGCCTGTCTCTCTCACTGAATGTAACTAAATCCCCTGGGCAGAATACACGGGGTAACTATCTGAGGACTCTGAAAAGCAAATGTTAACAAACTGGGGAAGGAAAGTATAACTCAAAGTATAGACAATCTCGTGCTGAATTTCCTCTTTTTTGTTCTTCCCTGCTCCCGTATCTCTCAGACTGGACTCAAAGGCAGAACAAACCCTGGAACTGCACACTGGGCATGGACTGGAAGAGCTCCCAGAGAAACCCTCTCCTTCCGGTCTGAGGGGCAGGAGGAGGCCCATATGGGACAGGGAAACTGGGTGAAATAACCTTGCTTGTTTGTTTCCTCTCTTCCATGCAGCTCGGCCCCAGGTAAGCCCCACTGCTGAAGCTGCAAACCCACAGTGGTAGTGGTGGTCGCATGGTAGTCAGCTATGCATCTATAACTCTGAGAAAGGGAAATTCTTAGCTCTGGTAGAAAGCAAAATTACAACATTGTCTAGTAAGATTTTCCATATATAGAGATACAGAATTTCTATATACATATGTATATTTAATTTATATATTTTCTATATTATATACATGTATATCAACAACATACAGTAATCACTAAAAAAAACTATCAAGAGAGATACAGTAAAAGGTCCAATAGATAAATTAAAATGGAACATTAAAAAATATTCCCATAATTGTAAAAAGGTCAGGAATGGGGAAACAGAAGAATAAAAAACAAAGGGGATAAAAAGAAAATAATTATGTTAAATGTAAATCATGTTAAACGTAAATGGTCTAATCCAGGAGTTGGCAAACTACAATACATGGGCCAAATAAGGCGTATGGCCTGCCAGTTAAAAACCGTTTTTACATTCTGTTGTTGCTATTATTAGCTGCCATCAAGTTGGCCCCAACTCATGGCAACCCCAGTGCAATGGATCAAATGCTGCCCACCTGTACCATCCCCATGATCGGTTAAGGATTGGACTGTTGGGATCCACAGAGTTTTCACTGGGATTTTGGGAAACAGACCACCAGGCCTTTCTCCTAGTCCGTCTTAGTCTGGAAGCTCTGTAGAAACCTATTCAACATCACGGTAACATGCAAGCCTCTACTGACAGACTTTTACATTTTAAAGGCTTGTAAAAATAATAATAACAATAAAGAAGAATACGCTACAGAGACCATATATGACCCTCAAAGCCTAAAACTCAGGTGTCCACCACTTGGGAAATAGATAAGGAAAATCTAGTGGATACTAGGTAGTGAAAATGTAGTGATAAAATATAGTGAAATCCTATGCAGCAATCAGAAGCAACTAACTAGACGCACATGTTAGTGCATCCTTAAAACACCACGTTGAACAGAAGGGGAAAATGCAAAAATACAGAGCAGCAAACAGATACTTGTACATTTATGTTCACTGCAGCGTTATTCACAATATCCAAAAAGCAGAAACCACCTAAATGTCCATCAACAGATAAAATGAACACTGTGGTTACTGAACTTTCTACCCTTAAGGGCCAAACTATATATTTTGTATATAATTACTGAATGAATGAATGTCAAAAACTTGGGACTTATCCTTGGTATCTCCCTCTACCTCTTCCACCATGCCTACTCACTCCCCAAATCTTGTCTATTCTACTTCATATATTCAGTCTCTCACCATGTCCACTCATATTCTATGGTCCAAGCCAAAACAATGACAATGGCTTTCTAAACAACTGCTCTCCCTCTAGCTTGTCCTGCTCCAATCCATCATCAACACGATCATGACCCTCCCTGCATACACTTCAACAGCTACCCATTACTCTTACAATGGAGTCCAAAATCCTTAACATACCCAACAAGGCCCTGAATTATCTACTCCTATCCTACCTTTCCCGTTTTCTTTAACATCACAATTCCCCTCTCTCACAACACTCCAGCTACCCCGATCTTTCAATTCCTCATACTCACTGAGCTCCTTCCCATTTTAATCTACATTTGGCTAGGTCTGTATCTGTCAGATCTCAGCTGCAATGTCACTTTCTCAGGGAACCTTTCCCTGATACACCAGCCTGGGTTAGGTCTCCCTGTTGTATACTTTTCCCTTTATAGCACCTATCAACACTGTAATCATTTCTATAAATATGTGCTTAATATCTGCCTCCCTAGCTAGATTTATATAAGCTCCACAAGGACAAGAAACGTTTGTGCTATTTGTTACTTTATCCTCTATGCCTAACACAGTGCCCAGTATATAATAAATACTTATTTGTATTAATAATCCATTTGAGGGCCATAAAATACTGTTAATCTTCCTATTTACTAAAAATAACTTTTAAATGCCTCTTGCTACTTTTTAAAGTGAATAAATAGAATGTTTTCTTTCTCCAAAAATAATAGCTTTGTCCTGTGAACTTTGATTATTTTTCTTCTGTGTGTCAATGACTATCCATATTAAAAGTCTTGGAATAATTAACAGCAATCTTCTCTTCTAAAAAGTTCATGTCTTTTCAAATTTAAAGGAAGTATGTTCTCAAAGGGATCAGAGTCTCAATTCAGTAACAAATTTCATAAGCCAGTAACAGGCCTATACATTAGACAGAAATACATTAGTCAAAATTTCCCTATTCTACCATACTTAAGAAACATTTTCTCAATCAAAAAAAGAAAAAAAACCTAAGGGAGGAAAATGTTACATAGCTAAAGAGCCTATGTAGAATCTACATCTAAATAGGATGTCTACAAAGGCAAAGACTAGAGAGAATCTATTACTAAACTCTTACCAAGATTTGATAATTGCTTAATATTTCACCACCAGGTGGCAGATCCACACAACTTTCTAGGAATGCTCCTTTCAGTCCTGAGAAGTTAGTCCAATTAGAAGGAATTTTAGGAAAAGTTAAATAATTTTAGGCATATTTGAACCTAAGCCAGTTAATCATAGGCTAGATACAATTGGTTCTGAGAACATACATTCTTATTTAACTATAAATTTATCTGCAAGCATGCAGAGGACCCAATTTAAAGAAAGTAGAACACTGAAATACAGTAAAAAAAAAAAAAAAAAAAAAGTGGTTATCCACAGCCCAGTAATTCCAAATTCTCAGAAGTGTAGAAAGAGCTTTGAATCCAAAAGCAAGAGATGAAAAGAAAAGGTAGGGAAAAGACATAGGAGAGACACCATGAGAAAAGAAGGGACAGAGAGAAGAAACATCTACCAAACCAAGGAGCTATAAAACCCAAGTTGTAGCAACCCAAAAGGACATTTCACATTTCTGTGTTTTCAGCAAAATATTCTAATCAATAAAATACTTTAATTTCAAATCAATGGATTAAAAAATTGACTTCCAATTTTTCAATAAAATGGCTCTAATATTCTAAGAATTTATTATTACATTTCAAGATGAAATACGTTATCTTGGAATGATTCCAGTTATTTTAAAATGCTATCGGAAACACTATTTGCAGATGCATCCTTTAAGTCTAAGGCATACACCCTAATCTGTTCACCCTAGCTATAGCACACCCTCCCTTTATACCACTTGTCTTCTACCTATATCTCAACTTCTCTCTCCTCTTTCTGGTCCGTGTTTACAGGAGAAACCACGGCTCTTGATACTTGGAAAGAGACCTCTGGCCACTACACACACCAGTCAATGGCTCAGTCTCATCACTAATGCTTCCTTCCCGATAGCCTTCAATTCACCCACCAAAATTGCCTCAACCCTAACTGGCAACCAACACCCAATCTGCACCATGAACTACGGCAAATCTGAGTTTTGAGGAGTTTGAAGCATATATAATTTGGGGCCCTCTTTAAAAAAAGAATAAGAAAAAAAAATCGCAATTTTGCAAAATTTTCAGAAATACATGGTCACTGAACACATTACTAGAGCCTCTCCCAGGCCCTATACAACTCAGGGGACCCAAAGCTCATCAGCTTAAGGATAAATCACCCCTGCCACGAACACATCCTAGGGAAAAAAACAAGCTTCTAAACTCGCTTAGTTAAATAAAACAACTTGTACAACAATCCCATTCAATAAAGGGAAAAACACTGCAGAATTACAGTGTTCAGAGTTACCTAAAAACAAGGTTGCTAAAATTAAGGACAGAACTAAAACTGCCTGATGAAAACAAGAAAGCAAAGCATGGAGAAGAAAAACTGTGAGTTTAGAACCATGCTCACACACTTCTATTATACTTCACAAGCACGCTGCCATAAACCGCGGTAGGTATCCCCCAGGAAGTTTGCCCACTGGGTACTTAATTACACAGCATGGCTTCAGAAAGTTCTCACTTTTCTTCTCTGACAGAAACACTCAAAAAAAGAGAGAAAAACAATTCTCAAACAACTTTGCTTTGGGAGATTTTCTTTCAATTATGTATCATACATTCAAAGTCCTGAACAGTATTAGAAGAAAGCTGCCAGATGTCTCGTTCCTTCCTCTCATAAAAACTGAATATATACAAAGGCCTCAGCGGCTTATCTGAGTGAACAAACACACAAATCCTCATTTCCTAATAACTTCCTGAATATTTTATTATCGTTTCCTCCCAGGAAATTTATTCAGTCCACGTAGCTCCAACACTAACAGTGCATTTTAAAGGGAAACTATTCAAGAATAGCAGAAGTTCATATAAAAGATTACCTCCAGCAATTAATAGGTTATTGTTTGACTACATATCTGAGTAAAATATAAGTGAGTTGAAAACATACATGAATTTCATAATAAATACACTGAAAACAGAAAGTACTCATTACCCCAGAGCAAAGGGAGACAATTATTTAAAGTAAAAAATACTTGTTCACATTCTAATTGATAAACTTCAAGAAAAGTAAAAATCATTAGTATATTCATCAAAACTGACTGAATGTACACTTAAGATCTACATCTACATTTCAACTGTTTCTATGTTTCAATTACACCTAAGTAAAACTTTAATTTGTTTTTTAAACTTCCAAGAGTAAGAGTGGATAATTTTACTCATTAAGAAAAGAAAAATTATTGGTATTCTTTCCTAACTCTGGTTTCAGGAGACAAGGATTTATAGAAATTACATTGCATTGCAGTTTTAACTCCAGAGTTTTTTCTTTTGTTTTTGTTTTTTTTTTAATATATCATCTGTATTCCTAGGGTCACAATATTGGGCCTATCATATCCAAATCTATGACATAACAGTATATAATACATGCTAAACTTTTCAAAGGGAAACCTCTGCTCTTTGGAGCACACCATTTTGGGCAGTGAATAACTAGTAACAATAAGACCCCAAAGCAAAATCTATTTAAGCACTCTTTTGCCATATACACCTCTGAACAATTAAACAAGAACTTCTTTCCTTTCTTGGAACAGGGGAAGTAGGTTCAACTAAACAAAGGGAATAGGAGCAAAGGCACTTTAGAGAGGAAAGGCGCCAGCACTCCAGGAAGGAAATCATGCTGTTTACTACACTGTAGTACAACAAGCTGGTTAAGAGCCTAGCCTGTGTTCAAATTCTTGCTTGTCACTTACGTTTATATCCATGGGTTAAATGACTCGTTACATGTGACACACTTAAGAAAGTCTCTGGCACGTAGTAAGTGCTTAACACATGTGATCTAAAATAAGTAAGTCCTTCTTGACAATAGTGGCTAATGAAGAATGTACCCTAACCCTTGTCTACCCCAGGCTCTTGTTGTTAGCTGCCCTCCAAGTGTCCCCAACTCATGGCAACTCCATGCATAATGGAAGGAAATGCTGCAGTGTCCTGGGCCATCCCATGATAGGTTGCAGATTGTACCGTTGTGATCCATAGGGTCTTCACTGGCTGGGGCGGGGGTAGGGGGGACTACTCAAAACAAAGAGTAACAATAGAAATTCCTCCCTCAGCAAATTAGGTCAGTCACCTAAGTAATATAATTATGACAATAATTCCATGTTATCATACATTCAAAGTCCCTAACGGTATTTGAAGAAAGTTGCCAAATCTCTCATTCCTTCCTCTAATACAAACTGTTTGGATAAATACAAAGGCCTCAGCAGCTTATCTGAGGGAACAAGAACACTTACTGCACCCTCCCTACGTGCCAAGTACTATATACATTCATTCTCACGTAATTGTCAGTACAACTCTAGAAACAGGCAGCATTTATTATCTCCATTTTACATATGAGAAAACTGAGGTACAGACAGGTTAACCAATTTACCCAAGGTCCCAAAATCTTGGAAACTCCAAGTACTGCTAACAGGGAGGCATGAGGAAGAGAACTGCAGAAATACACAAGGAAAATATAGCCAACTGTACTTTAACCCAGTAGAAACATAGAACATGTACTTTATCTGTATGACCAACAGCTGCCTATGCTACACCTTACACTATAGTGTCCCTAAAAAACTTCAAAGAACCCTTTACTGTATACTGGTCTTTTTATTTAGCAGGAGGGTAGGAAACACTATCACTGCCTAAATTAAATAGAGCCTCATGGAGTGGGGTAGGGAGATAAGCCCAGTCACCTAAACAGCTGATCCTTAATCATCCCTGAAAACATAACATGAAAAACTACAACAAATTTCAACTGATAAAATCTACTGGAACACTTGAACACCCACTATGTCTTTAATACAGCAATACAACTTAATACAGTGTACCACAGAAATCATTCTAAAATATTAGTTTCATTCTCCCTCCCTCTCCTGCAGGGATTCTCAAACTTATCTGAGCAGAAAATACTGTTTTCTTCATATTAGTAAGTCCTACACTACAGGAACAATGATCCACAAAACATCAATTTGATAAATAACCTGTTGCCGTCGAGCCAATTCCGACTCATAGCAACCGTATAGGACAGAGGAGAAATTCCCCATAGGGTTTCCAAAGGGTGGCTGCTGGATCTGAACTGTTAACCTTTTGGTTAGCAGTCGTAGCTCTTAACCAGTGTGCCACCAGAGCGCCATTTGGTAAATAGCCTAGACTTAACTCACTTCTCCAACTGATAGCATACACCATTGTCAGATCAAGCATCTTACTTTTCTTTTCCTTTCTTGTGCCACTTCACATCACCACCCTAAACCTCAAGCTAAATTACTCTCTCTTGCCCATACCGCCAATGCTATTCTACTTCTAGGCTCATTTTTTCTCTTTCTTTCCCATCTCCACAGGTCCACATCCTCTACTTAGCCAGGGCCAACATATTGCACAACTCCTGGGACACCATCTGCATCACAGACTGGTACTCCAGAGCTGTGCGGTAACACAGCCCGTGCTGCTGTATATATGCAGAAACCCTGCACTCAGCCTTCACGATCCAGTTCAAATTCTAGCATCTCCATAAAGCCTTCACTGAGTTACCCTGTCTGAAAGTAATTTCTCCATTTTTAGAATGCCTAAGGCACTCTGCACCCCTTTTATAGCACATATCACTGTCTACATGGCATTATGATTTTTTACATATGATATGCCCTTTGTTAGACTGGTAACTCTTATTTCTCCCTTCTCCCAATACCTAGGACAGTGCCTCACACATGGTAACTGCTCAATAAACGCTCAATGAATGAACGAGTCTAAGAATCTCTTTCCCATGGGAGAATCATAATTAGTTTCACTAAACACAGTTAAATATACTGAACTTCTCCCTTACAGAACACAAACTATTTGAAGTTGCCAAGAACTACATCTTAAATCAAAGAAAGTCACTGAGCTATACAGCAGAACTTCATTCACACAAGCTTCCTTGTACTTACTTGTTCACGTGTTCTTCTCTGTGAAACAGGCCTTTATACTGCCAAAGCTGAGGAGGGTGGGGAACATAACTAGTCTAATGTGTTTTCAAAAAATGAAGCCAATTAAAATGTAGTTATAACAGCCTAAAAATGTGGCTCAAATTTTGCTGTTATTATAAAATATCACCTATCCCAGGGTTTTCCTCTTAACAAGTGTAGAAGATGTTTTTCGACTTTTTCTGATAACTCAATTTTTTCCCAGATAGTGCCTCACCTCCTACAATCTTCCCTGAAGAGGATACTAGGACCTAAAAGAACATAGTCACCTTATAAGCGAAAACACGATCCTTCTAAATCCTAGGAGACAAGCAGCAATGATGTGGGAAGAGCAGAAAGGAAGAGATAAGAGGTGGCCAAAGCAGTGGCAAAATCAGTGAGGGAGGCCAGGCTTGCTTCCAGAGAAAAAATCAGTTACCAAAAGGAGGGGCTTTGGGGTTTGAAAATGGTGATGGAGTAGGTGATGAGGTCAGGGGGAGTTGGAAACACATAATCATATGAAATTACAAGATTTCAGGCCTTCTCCAACTGCCACACCTATGCTTACTGTCAGTGGTAGTGGTGGTAATGGTGGTGGTGGTAATGGTGATGGTGGTGGTGTGTGCCATCAAGTGAATTTCAACTTAACAGCGACCCTACAGGACAGAACAGAACTGCCCCATAGGGTTTCCCAGGCTGTAATCTTTACAGGAGCAGATCACCAGGTCTTTTCTCCTCTGTATTCAACAAATAATTACTGAAAATTAACTATGTACCTGGCACTATTCTAAGCACTGGGAAAACAGTAATGAACATGTATTTATTTTCTATGTAACACAAAAGACAAGATATTTGGTATTGTTATTTAATTTCTTTAGGTCATAGGAGCTCTGATGGTGCAGTGCTCAAAGCGCTCGGTTGCCAACCAAAAGGTGAGCAGTTCAAACCCACCAGTCACTCCACAGAAGAAAGATATGGCAGTCTGCTCCTGTAAAGATTTACAGCCTTGGAAACCCTAAAGGGCAGTTCTACTCCATCCTACAGGGTCACTGTCATGGATTGAGTTGCGTCCCCCAAAAATATCTGTCAGCTTGGCTGGCTCATGATTCCCAGTATTGTATGATTGTGTTATCTGATGTGATTTCCTTATGTGTTGTAAACTCTATCACTATGATGAGATTATATGTGATCTCCTTATGTGTTGGAAATTCTATCACTGTGATAAGGTTATACTGATGAGGTTGACAAGGTTAGTGTCTTAATGCAATCTCTTTTGAGATATAAAAAAGATAAGCAAGCAGAGACACAGGGGAACCTCATACCACCAAGAAAGCAATACTGGGAGCAGAGCGTGTCCTTTGGACCTGAGGTTCCTGCGCAGAGAAGCTCCCAGATCAAAGGAAGACTGACGACATGGACTTTCCTCCAGAGCCGACAGAGAAAGTGTTCCCCTGGAGCTGATGCCCTGAATTTGGACTTGGAGCCTACTGGACTGTGACAGAATAAATTTCTCTTTGTTAAAACCATCCACTTGTGGTATTTTTGTTGGAGCAGCACTAGATGACTAAGACAGTCACTATGAGTCTCAATCGACTGGATGGCAGTGGGTAGGTCATTTAATTCCCTATAAGATTGTAAACCTTTGGAAGGCAGTATCTCTCAACTACATTACAAACACCTTGAGATTAGGGCAAATATTATATACTAAATGTCATTTTCACAGCTTCTTGTATCTATTATATCACAGGATCTGTTCATATTCCCATGTTGCTGCTGATAAAAATGAAAATATTCATCATAGCCATTTACAGGCAAAGTTATACTATCACAAACCAAAAACAACCAAAAGGGAGACCAGAACTGCACCCAAGTTCTTGGTTCTTTCTACTTCTGTTAAGTTCACTGGCAGTAACATCACTTCATCATTCCCCTCCCTAGGTTTCTACCTTCTCCTTCCATACTCAACTATCCCTCAACCAAACCAAATTAGTTGCTATCAAGTCAATTCCAACTCATGGCGACCCCATGTATGCAGAATAGAACTACGCTCCATAGGCTTTTTCAGTGGCTGTGATCTTTCAGAAGTAATCACCAGGCCTTTCTTCAGAGGCATCTCTAAGTGGATTCAAACTGTTGACCGTACAGTTAGTAGCTGAGTGCTTAACCATTCGCGCCACTCAGGGACTCCTCAACTACCCCCAAATAAGAGCAAATACAAGACATTCATATTATAGTTGGAGAACATTTTGCTAGAGCTTAGCAAAAAACAAAAATGCAATATATAGTAAAATAAGTTACAACTTAAAAGAGAATGTGACATAGTGTCAGACTCAGCTTAAGTCAGTGTGTGACCTAATCAAATAACCTCTCTGGGTGGGAGAGGAAGAGGTTGACCCAGATGATCTTGAAGGTCTACTTCCAGTTAAAAAAATTCTAGAATTCATCCATTTTCACACAAAATACACATTCATATGTAGATAAAATAAATTTGCAATATATCAGCACTGTTCAATTTAATTGATTGGGCTAAATCCCTTAGTTGATGACACAGCATCATATGACACAAAAGAAACCATCAACAGGCTCAATCTCCACATGGACAGTTTATACTAAGAAATACCATTCCACAATAATAATCAATATGTACTTCCAGACATGCAGTTTACCCAATCCAAATATGTCACCCCTTCTAGAAAAGTAAAGGAAAATGCATGTCTTCCTGACCATAGATTAGTGGTATTTTTTTTAAACCTTATCAAGTTGGCATATACAATGGTGATCTGTACCCATTTATTTGGCATTTATTCAGGTCCTGCTTTCAGACATATTGATTCTTATGTTGCCTTATGTTACATCAGACAAGCTCCTTAAGGGCAAACGCTATGTCTTAAGCAACTCTGTATCTGCCATAACACTGTATCCAGCAAACAGGCACCCAAAAAAGTAACAAACCACCAAATTCCCTCCCCCAAAAACTCTGCTAGATAAAGAGATGCTTGACTATCTGAATCATCATTTAACTTGGCATTCCTAGAAGGCTGGGATAGTATATTATACTTATATCTTCGTATGGCCTAAAATGCAATAGCTGTTACTCAATCGATGCTTCACTCTCCTCATCTATAAGAGCAGAGAGGAATTAAATGATTCCTCCTGTGACTCTGTCATTGAAAGTCTTTTATTCAAAAATGGTATTTCTGGAGATGTATGGTCACTACCTATATATGGGAGTATGAGCTCCACTCTCAGCTCTTCTTTGACGGTAGGGAGGTCCCCTCTTGCTTCTGGGCTCCCTGGTCAATTCCATTGTTACGGTTCCATACACCTTATTTGCATGGCCCCACTCCCGCAAGGGTTCCATGTACCTTATTTGCATAGTTAGCAGGCTGTCCAATCTCCTTGGTAGGTCACAAACACTTTATTTGCAGAGTCTCACTCAATCAGTGTGTGGATGTTACAGGACCATGCATGGCTAATAGGGCCATGTTAAGTAATTCACTGTACTACAGATATACTGCTGGAAGATGAGCTCCTTAGGTTGGAAGGCACTCAAATTACAGAGCAGCTGCAAATGGACTAGAGAATATCAATGACCACAAAGATGGTGAAGGACCAGGCAACATTTCATTCTGTTGTACGTGAGATCACCATGAGTCAGAGCCGACTTGACTGTGGGGCAACTAACAACATTATCTTCACACATAGAAAACCCATTTTATTACACTGAATGTTACACACAGCTCCCAACAAGTAATAGAAATAAGGTACAAGAAAAAGAAACTAACAAGCAAAAAGGCATTTTAGCCATTAATTTATCTATATTCTCTACTTTTCTTAGCATCTTACCTCTGAGCTTCCAGTAACAAAGTGGCCAAACAGAGGGATAGATTAGAACTGAGCAAAACGAAGGTTGCCTAAACTTGAGACAAATAAGCTAGATAATTAGCCTCTCAAAAATTGGGAACTGGTTATAAAAGTAAGTCCCCACTTTTAGACACACCAGGTTTTTAGAGACGGATGTCTTAAAGTGAATTGCCCTGAGGTAAAATTCTGATTGCATTTACAATGTATCTTACTATACCTCAGCTGTTACCTTTATCTGTTTAGACATGGACTGAGTCCTAGAATGAGCAAAATCTGCTGTGCAAATCGGGTACTTAATTCAAGAGAAAGTTTAGGAGGCTTCAGCGAGAGAGTTTTTGATACGGTGAATTAAACAGCATACACAGGAAGAGGCCTCTTTCACTTATTAATTCTATCAATAGCCTGCAAAATTCAAGGCAGTCAAGAGTAGTTACTGTTATGCATTCTTAAGATTCTAGGTTTAGGATAGATATTTACCTGAGAACCTACAATCTCAAATGTGCTCAAAGACCATGGCAGACTTAAAAAAAAAAAAAAAAAGCATAGAAAACAACGCAATCCCTACAGAATTTACAATCTTGGTAACTCCTAACATGGTATATGTTCATATTAGTACTTTAAAAGGTACTGGCAATACTACCTCTCTGGTTCACTCACTCTCCAATTCTCATGAAAACTACAGTAAAACTTGCAAAAGCCTGAGCCTGTGTAAGGTGGAAACCTGTCAGAGAAGTAAAACTCAAAGATTTTCCACTAACAGAGAGTGATAGAAAAGTGGAAAGACTGCACCCTGTCAAAGGCAAAAACCTGTGAGACCTGGAAAAACAAGGCAGTCCCATCAAGTTCCAGCTCTCACAGGTTTCACTATATCATCATGCTTATCAAATCTCTTCACGCTCAGCAGAAGGTCCCACATCCTCATTAAGAACATTCACCATTCTTACTCTTGTTTCCTCCTGTTAAAGAAGAGTCACCCTACTCTGATCCATGCAAATCTTTCTACTCGTGCTCTGAATCCCATGCTCTCCCAACATTCCCAGGAAACTTAAATCACTGATTATTCCCTTTTCCTTGTATTTTCAAACTATCTCAAATAGAGCCTTCCACTTCCTTTAAAATATGCTCAAGTTTCTCACCCATTCAACACACACAAACAACTTATTTGCTCTCAACCACTACCTCTGTCATAACTTCCAGGCTATATTTCTGGTACTTTTCATAGTCTTCATTTCCTCCCTTCCTGCTTGTTCCTCAACCTGCTTCCAAATTCTACCTCAACCTCTCAGTAAGGTCACCAATCACTCACAGGTGGCTAAATGCAAAAGACATTCTTCACTCCTCACCTGACTGAATCTACAAATAGAATCTAATATCCTCTTCTTGAATTCAACAACACAACCCTCTGCTGGTTTCCCCCCTATTTCTCCACTCACTTCTGTCTTCTAATAGCCCATCCATAGCAACTCAGCCATACCCTGTAGGCAGATGACTCACAAATCTACAGCCCACACCTCCCTCTCCACTTCATACTGTAAACAACTGCCCCTTGGATATCCCAAAGGCATATCGAACTCATGATCTTCTTGCCCCAAAAGCTTAGTCTGGTACCCAGTTAAAGGTACCGCCTTGCTATGCAAATCCCAAAGAACCTCAGGAATCATTTTTGACACATCCTTCTCCCTTATTACCATATCCAATTCACCACCAAATTCTATTTTATCACCTAAATCTCTCTCTACTACACTCCCTTTTCTCCACCTTCATCATCCTAATCCAAGTTATCACTGCAGACTGCCTAGCCTCCTGCAACAGGGATTTCCCACACACACATACACACACTCCAGCAATGGACACACAGGCCCATTTCTCTTGCCTGTGTTATAATGGTCAGGTTATTTAATTACCTTTCATGGGGGTTTCAAATCCTTTAAAGTTAGACAAAGCATAAATCACTTGCATATATATATATATGTGTGTGTGTGTGTGTGTGTGTGTGTGTGTATGTATATATATGTGTATATATGTACATATATATATATACACACACACACACACAAATACATATACACACATATATACATATATGTGTGTGTGTATGTGTGTGTGTGTGTGTATATATATATTCCCTATCCCATATTCTCCTGGTGGCGCAGTGGCTAAGAGCTCAGCTGCTAACCAAAAGGTTGGTAGTTCAAATCCACCAGCTGCTCCTTGGAAACCCTATGGAGCAGTTCTACTCTGTCCTATAGGGTTGCTATGAGTCGGAATAGACTCAGCGGGAAGGGGTTTTATCCCATTCCCAATACAGAAAAATTCACCAGCCCAGGGTTTAAGTTTTAATCATCCTCATCGCCTCAACACAGAGCTTGGCATACAGCATGTACTCAATAAAGGTTTACTGAATGAACGAGTAGTCTGAAATTCACTTTATTTCAGAGAATCAAAAACAGTTTATATACTTAAGACTTTCAGTTTAACTTTTCACTTAGGTTCCTGCTTCCACAAGATGAAGCAGTTATTAAGGCAAAATTAAAACTTTGTAAAATGTATTACAATTTTGAATCTTCCAGATATTACACTAATGGAATACAGTCCAAATTATAATGGTATTTCACAGTTGAAAAACCATTAAAAGCCATTAGATACATTATTACATAATCATTTCTATAGGAAAAATACTAAAATAAAAGACTTTCGGAGAAATGGCAATTACTTTCAATATTCCAAATGGTCATAGCTACAAAAAGACATTTCTTAAACACAAGTGAATAAATAGCAACTACCCCATCATATACAAATTACACTTTCCCTTGTGTGTGTGTGGAGGGGGGAGCTCATTGTAAAATAATACTCCTTATAAATTCATAAGCAATATTCTGTTCTTTTTAGTCAACATTTAGAAAATGTTTCTCCACTTTATTGTGCATAAGAAACCCCTGGGATGCCTCTTTAAATGCATATCCCAGACACCATAATCCCAGAGATTCTATTTCAGAAGATGTATAATGATGCCCTGAAGGTAGTGACTATACTTTAAGAATTACTTAGGCATGCTGCCATTGATTAATCCTACAAAACCAAAAAAACCTCATTGCCATCAAGTCAATTCCGACTCATAGCGACCCTACAGGACAAAGCAGAACTGCCCCATAGGATTTCCAAAGCTGTAAATCTTTACGGGAACAGCCTGCCACATCTTTCTCCCATGGAGCAGTTGGTGGGTTTGAACCACCGACCTTTCAGTTAGAAGCCAAGCACTTAACCACTCTGCCATCAGGACAGTCCCCACTAAACATCTCAAACCAGTCTTAAAAGAGTCTATACACCATCGATGTTTAAAAAAACTCACTTTATTCTTCCAGTTCTTCCATGACTCACTCTCATCATGAAGTTATCGTTTTAATGGTACATTTTAATGATACACAGCAATTGCTCACTAAATATTTCTTGAACTACTGAGTTGAACTGCATTCATACAAGTCATATTCACAGCTAGTAAAATTATACTTTGTTTAATATAATTAAAGATATTAACAGTTCACAGTATCTCACAAAGCACACCACTATTTCCAGGCATTCTCTCACTTGCACAAGTGTGAAAGTCACTGCATTGAAAACTGAAAACAAGGCAGCAAATGCCTTTTGTCATATCAAGTTCATAATATTACATAAAGAAAATACACATTTAACCTACGATGAATAACATATGAACAAAGTGAGCTTACATCATGACAAAGTATCAGTCAGGAAGGCTCAATTTAATGGCTTTTCCTAAATTGTACTATTTTTGTTGGATAAAATGAAGACAGCAATTTTCCTTACAAAGTATTTTATGCCCATCATGAAAATAACTGCGTTCTTCCTGAGAAAGTACACTGAAACTAGCCATTTTCTTCTCCAGTCTACTCTTTGGCCCTAGTTGCCTGACTCTCCTAATTCCTTCGACTTCACCCAATCTTTCAAATCCACATCCAAAGCTTGATTTCCACACCAGCAAGCTAGATTTAACGCTGAAGCAGAGCCCTAATTCTTCTTCCTTTAAGTAAAAAATTGCACAATGCATATATAACACTTCTACTTTTCTCTGTATCATGTCCTGCCTACTTTACTAAACTTTGAATTCTATATTTTAAAAAAGCCATGTCATCTTACTTCCCTTATAGGTACCATATATGAATAAATTCAATAATATATGTAACATAAACCCTTATTACTTAATAATCTGCAATCATCTGGTTAGAGACTAAGCTGAAATTAATTCTCTATAAAAAAAATGAGTAACTCAATCAAAATTATAAATCAGATTTTAACTGGAACATTTTCTACATACATGAAAATTATTATCAACCACGTTATACTCACTTATATTCAATAACATAAGTAATGGGTTAAAAACAAAAAATTTAAATGAACATTGGTGCTTGGGTCTCTCAAAAAAAAAAAAGGTCAGTCTCGGAGAAAAATATCTCTGCCTCAAGAACAGATACATAAGATAGCCCTGAAACACAGTAAGCATTCACAACAATGTCTGTTGAATTAAAATTGCCCCATTCTATCAAAGAGTTCCCATCAGCCAAGAGTTAATTAGCCTAACAGGGCTCTTCATGAACTGCATAATTACAATCTGTAAGTACATAAAAAGTTTTTTTAAATTACACCTACTCCTTACTCGTTATCGACTTTATCTCGTTACCCAACATTTTGCATTTACAATAGTAAAAAATCTACTATCTGACTATTTTGTGCATTAATAACAAACGTCTGGCAGTAAGAAACACCAAGATGCAAGGCTAGAGTAGTGCTGGCTATGATGGTTAAGTTTATGTGTCAACTTGGCTGGGCAATGATTCTCAGTGGTTTGGCCGTTATATAATAATGTAACTTGGCAGTTATATAATGATGTAATTCTGCAGTTACATAATAATGTAGTCATCTTTCATTCTGTGATCTGATGTGGTCATCCTCCATTCTCACATAACACCAATTTTCACATAACAACGTGGACTTTGGAACATAACCATGTCGATAAGTGAGGAGTGGGTTGTATTCTCTTTAAATTAGGCCAGACACCAAACTAAACCAACTGAGAAAGAGAAAGCACACAGAGGGTACATTTTCAGTTCCAGATGGCAAAACTGAGCTCATGCATTTTACTACTGCCTACCCAACACTGAAGACTCATTAACAACCTGTGAAATACAGATGACACAACCTTTCTTGCTGAAAATGAAGAGGACTTGAAACATTTACTGGTGAAGACCAGAGACTACAGCCTTCAGTATGGATTACACCTCAACGTAAAAAAAAAACAAAAATCCCCAAACTGAACCAATAAGCAACATCATGATAAATGGAGAAATATTGAAATTGTCAAGGATTTCATTTTACTTGGATCCACAATCAATGCCCATGGAAGCAGCAGTCAAGAAATCAAACGACACACTGCATTGGGCAAATCTGCAAAAGAACTCTTTAAAGTGTTACAAAGCAAAGAAAGATGTCACTTTGAGGACTAAGGTGCACCTGACCCAAGCCATATTTTCAATTGCTTCACATGCATGTGAAAGCTAGACAATGAATAACGAAGACCAAAGAAGAATTGATGCCTCTGAATTATGGCACTGACAAAGAATATCGAATACACCATGGACTGCAAAAGAACGAACAACTCTGTCTGGGAAGAAATACAGCCAGAGTGCGCCTTGGAAGCGAGGATGGCGAGACTTCATCTCACATACTTTGGGCATTATCAGGAGGGACCAGTCCCTGGAGACGGACATCATGCTTGGTAAGGTAGAGGGTCAGCGAAAAAGAGGAAGACCCTCAATGAGATGGACTGACAAGAGTGGCTTCCACAATGGGCTCAAACATAGCAACGATTGTGAGGATGGCACAGGACGGGGCAGAGTTTCGTTCTACTGTGCATAGGGTTGCTATGAGTCAGAACCGACTTGACGACATCTAACGATAACAACACCCAATACCCTACTCCAATATACACTGAAATAATCATAGGAATTTAAAAAGCAAAAAAAAAAAAAAAAAAAAAACCTTGGGGAAAAAATCTATATCCCCACTGGAAATGACAGAAGAGTGCCAACCATATGTATGGGCCTATGATGCCTCCAAGAAAAAGGGTCAGCAAAGCATCTGGTTGCAGCACTCATTTTGTGGATAACATGCTAAATAAAGTTTAGACACAGGTGACAAAAGGGAGAAAGGGAGGCTGCCACTGTTAGCACCACAACCAATTGCCAGCAATGAATTTTGAATTTTTGAATTTCATCACTGAATTCCAGCATTGAAAACAAACACTTTAGCAATAAACCTCCCTGTCTCAGCTATGTCTGATTATAGCTTGCCTCTACTCATTGCAGACTACCACACCTCTGATCTAGTAATGTAAAATTATTGCAAATGTACATTTTTATCTTCTTTCATCTAGATCTGAAATTTCAGAACGGGAACCCCAAGAATCTTCAAAACAAGTCCATCTCCACCAGCAATCTAAGCACTTACAGACACCATCCTATCATCATAATCACCCCACAACAGATATCTGAAAAGACCCAGAAGCTAAAAGGATGAATGTTCCATCAACTAGAGCAAAATTTTCCCCTGGAAAATTTACTAAAGGAAAAAAGAGGGAGAAAACCTTTGAATACCATTAGAACTCCCAACTGCAGAAATCCCAAAGAAACTTAAGAGAATACTGCAAATATGAAAAGAGGACAATCTGAAATCAGGAAAGATTGTTTTCAGGCATAAAACAACTGAATAATTTTTCAAAGATACAATGGGGGCAATATAGAGCAGATGGAACACAAGTGAAAATCAAAGACAATCTTGAAAGTTTCTCACAGAACACAAATAAGAGAAAAGCTCAAAGAAACATTGAGAATGTTTGCCTTCGAAGAATGAGAGCAGACGGTTCAGAACAACTCTCCCACTGAGAACAATTAGAGAAACTAGACAAAATACAAAATATCTGTTTGAAGACAACCAAGACAATGCAGAATTGAGAGACCAGGATCAGAAAACGAGAAAATCCAAAGAGGTAAATCTGGCATTTGCGGCTGTTTTTTGCCTCGAGATGTCTGCAGATTCTAAAACTACTACTGAAGAGGCTGAGAAGACGACTATAGCTTTTGACAGACTCAAGCTCTGAGGGGACAAAAATTGGAGTTTGGGGTCTGTCAAGGAAGAAGGGCCTGGATAAACCCCTTAAACTGTGGATTAGGACCTCAAATGGCTACACCCAAAGAGTAAAGATAAACTTAAAATATTCCAACTCATGGTATCTGAAGCTCAATTCTGAATGATCTCAAGTCCTGAATGGATCAAAGTGATCTGTGACTGTTAGTACCTCTAGCATAATCACCTACCAGAAGCCAAGGTAAATAAATCCTTCTGGGAGAAGACAGTATCATCCAGATTATCTCTATGATATTTCAAACACAATGCCTGGCACTCAATCACAAGCTAACACGCACAGGAAAAGACAAGCAACACAAAAATCAAGAGAAATAACAGACATAAAAGCAAACCTCCATGGGAACACATGATGGAGTAGGTTAAAGGAATAAAATACAAGATGGAGAACTTCAGCAGAGATATGGAAACTACAAAAGAAAACAGAATGCAAATTCCAGAACTGAAAAATACAATCAAAATGAAATTAAGAACTCAGTAAGTGGAGTGCTGCCTCTGGTTACAATATAGAAAGTCATTAACGGGCTGTTGCTCTCACCCTAGCAACCAAAACAAGCTGGATAAGCTACAAAATCATAGTTTATCTGAATACACTAGAGAAATGAGGATGCAAAGAAACCTAACTGAACTGACGGGGCAATAGGGCTAAAGAAATATCTAAAATATTTCCCAAATTGATGGCAGTGACTATCCCACAAAGCCAAGAAGCTTAACAAACAAGACAAATACAAAGAAAACCACAACTAGACACATCATATTCAAACTTTTGAAAACCAAGATAAACAGTAAATCTTAAAAGTGGTCTAAGGAGGGGAGAAATACATTATCCACACAAGACAAAAACAGGACTGACAGCTAACTTTTCACCAGAAACAAAAGTCAGTCGAAAATGGAATGAAATATTTAAAGCACTAAAAAACCCATCCCCCCCCCAAAAGGAAACTATCATTCAAAATTGAAGGTGAATATAGTCTCATACAGACAAAAGCTGAGACATCTCCAGCAGAGCTAACTAAATACTAAAGGATACTCTCTAGACAGAAGGAAAATGATCCCAGATGGAAGCTCAGACATACAGAAAGAAATGAAAAGCAAGAGACAGTAAATATGACGTGGGTAAATCTAAACGAATGCTGACTTAAAAAAAAAAAAAAAAAGAACAGTAATGGCTTATGGAGCTTAAATATATAGAAAACTGAAATATACAACAATAACAACATATAAACTGAAAGGGAAGGACAAATGGACTTAAGGTGTTCTAAAGGCCTTACAATGTCCAGGAAATAGTAAAAGTAGTAAGTCAAAGATGCATTTAAGAACTACGAAATATACAATAAAAGATATAAAACTGGCAAGCAAAAAGAAACGGAAAAACTGAATAACCAAAATAAATCAAAAGAAGGCAAGGAAGGAGAGAAAGGGGAGCACAGAATGAGCAGGGCAAATAGAAAGTAAATACTAAAATGAAAGATTTAAAGCCAAATATATCATCCATTACATTAAATGTAAATGGACTAAATGTTCTAATTAAAAGATAAAAAATGGCAGAAAAAACAAAACCTCACCCTATGCCGCATACATAACATAAGTCTACAAAAAGGCTGAAAGTAAAGGGACGGGTAAAGATAAACCACTTGAACACTAACCAAAAGCCTGCTAGTCCAGTTATATCAGTATCAGAGATAGCAGACTTTAAGGCAAAAAGCATTGTTAGAGATAATGACTGAAGAGTCAATTCACCAAAAAGATAACTCTAAATCTGTATGCATCTAATAGTATCATTTCAAAATATACAGAACAAAAAGGAGAAATAAAGAATCATGGAGGACAGAGACCAGAGAGCAAAGACACATATCACTGGTTCCAGAAAGAGATAACAGAGTAGAATAGAGATAAAAGAAAATTTTCCTAGTCTAAAATACATTTCTGTGTTCAAAACAAAAGGATTCACTAAGTACTAAAAAGTAACATCACACATACGTTTTAAGTTAAAAGAATTTACTCACATACTAGAGAGAGACAGAGTATCAAATAATTTAATAGAACAAGCCATTCTACCTGCCATTCAGTACAGCATACTATATGAGATACAAACTTCTTGTCCCCCAGTTGAGCTTAGCTTCAGTGAACATCTCTAAGAATGACTATCTTACCACACTGCAATTCTAGAGCTTAAAAGTACATGTTTTTGTACAAAATAGCCTTCCTCTTCAACTGGTAGTCAACAAAAGAAATAATTTGTTCCAACACTGACGGAAAAACTATCTGTGCCCAACTTATCGAGAGATGAAATATCAGTCTCCAATGTGGGGCTTTCCTAAAGCATATTAAAGGGGAATTACAACAATATGCAATTTTCACATTGTTTGCTGCATTTAAATCTAATCTCTAAGCAAAATGCAACTCAATTTTATCAGATTTAAAAAGAAAAATCAGCAAATAAATTCACACCTAGTCATAAAGTAAGATTTCTAAAATCAAAACACACACACACACACACACACACACACACAAATTCCATAAAAATACAGATTAAACAAAAAAAAGATTGGAAGAGGGGAGCCTAGTACCTAGTAGACATTCGTATTATGTGCAACATGAACTGTCCGATGAGTTCTGAAAGAAGATTGTGACGCCGGAATTTTATATCGAGTTATTATGCATAAGCAAAGGCAAATTTAAAAACTTAAGTGTGAACAAAGCTCAGAGTTAGTACGATGGTGCTGTCTGTGATATTTCTTCCCCACGGAGTCCAATGACTGAGAAACTGATTCTGATTCTGAAACTGCAAAATCTGCTTAACTACAGCTGCTCTGAAGAAGGAAAAAGTTCACTTTTTCACTAAGCTTACACAATTTTTTTAAAACACAAAGTTTTCTTCAGAAAGTGGCAAAATTTAACTCCTCAAAACTTCCAAATACATATATACTATCCTGAAATTTATTTCAGCAGCTTTGAATAAACACCAGAGAAATTAATGTTTCATAACAGATACCCTCAACATCTAACAGGAAATAAAGAAGGTCTTAAAAAATAAATATGTGACAATAAGGTTAATTTTCAGGCATTAAAAATTTAAACAAATCAGGATCAGTACTTCACACCATGCACAAAAAACTAACTGAAAATGCAACAAAGACCTGAATGTTAAAGCTGAAACTATAAAGTTCCTGGAAAATAACACAGGGTCAAACTAGGGGACCTAATTTTCAGCATAAACAGACTAGCAAAAGAAACTAAAAATGCACTAACGACAGCAGACAAGTTAGATAACTGGAATCTCCTAAACATTAAATACTTATGCCCATCAAACGATTGTACCAAGAGAGAAGAAAGAGAACCTAAAGACTAGGAGAAAATCTTTGGCAAGGATATATCTGATAAGGGTCTAATCTCTAAAATACACAGAAAACTTCAACAACTCAACAATAAAAAGACAAAAACAATTCAATCCAAAAAAAACGGGCAAAGGACATGAACCAACACTTCACCAAATAGGGCATTCAGATGACCAAGAAATACATGAAAAAATGTTCGCGATCATTAGCCAGTAGAGATGCAAATCAAAACTACAAAGAGATGCCATCTCACCCCTGCAAAAATGGCAGTGATTAAAAAAAAAGAAAACAAATACTGGAGAGGTTGTGGGGGGACTGGAACTCTTATTGCTGGTGGGACTGTAAAATGGTACAACCACTATGAAAAACAGTATGGCGCTCCAGGAATCCCACTCGTAGGTATGTATCCGAGAGATAAAAGAGCAGTGACAATAGGCACAGCTATTTTCACGGCAGCATTATTCACAACAGCAAAAAGATAGAAACAATCTAAGTGCCCATCCACAGATGAATGGATAAACAAATTGTGGTACATGCATATAATGGATCTGTTCTAAACATGGACATATACTTTTTTTTTTTTACTGTGCTTTAGATGAAGGCTTACAGAGCAAATTAGTTTCTCATTAAACAATTAATACAGATATTGTTTTGTGGCATTGGCTGCCAACGCCGCAATGTGTCAACACTCTCACCTTGTCAACTTGGGTTCCCCATTTCTATTCGTCCAGCTTTCCTGTCTCCTCCTGCCTTCTCGTCCTTGGCCCTGGGTTGATGTGCCCGCACAGTCTCGTATAGATGGGTGAGCTACGTTTATTATTGTTTTAAACATGGACATATATTAACTTATTCACTGTTTACCCCTCAGCCCAGTAGAGTGGTAAGTTACTGTTATATTGAGATCACCAGGCCTGTCTTCCGAGGTGCCTCTGGGTGGGTTTGAACCACCAACCTATTGGTTAGCAGCCAAGCACTAAACCATTTGCGCCACCCAGGGAACAAAGTAAACAGAGTTGAGAACTGCTTTTGTAAGCTTCCCTGCTCCTTACCTAGCACTCACCCCAGTGCCACATCATGTATTTAGGGACAAGGGGAAACAGCCAACATTACTTGAGCATTATCCTGTTTATTCATACACGAAGTTTCTCAGTAAGATATCTGTAGGTGAAATGAAATTTATCACCTTACATAGCTCTTATTCCAGTTTAACATAGCCACAACAATGAATTCAAACATACCAATGATCATGAAGATGGCACAGGACCAGGTAAGATTTCATTCTGATATACTTAAGGTCTCTCTCTGCGGGCAAGAGTCAACTCAATGCCAACTAACAATGATCAAGCTTTAATAGTGGTGTCTTCCTCTGCATACAGAGGAATTTTCCTTCCTCTGAATTAAAATAATTATAAATGTATGCCCAAGCCTTTGCCCTAGGTTTTTTTTTTTTCCCTTCCTAAGGGGTATGATCTACTCTGATGGCTTGAACATCACCCTATCAGATAATTCCTAACCCTGTATTTCTAGCCTAGACCTCTCTCATCTGAGCCCTAATTCTGTAATACCTTTCCATAGATGTCCTGCTGGCATCTCAGGCTTAATGTGTCCAAAATGGAAATCATATTCTGTCCTTCAAACTTGTCTCTCCTGCTGCAGTCTTTATCTGTTTTCCACTTTTGAACCACCACAGCACCTTGACCCAAACTGGCATTCAAGTATTTGATTAACGGAACTTATTCTCTCTAAACCAAAACTACTCATCCCCTCTTACAAGAGGTAAAAACAATGAAGTCACTCCTGAGGTTCACCCTTCAGCCAAGGATTAGACAGGCCCATAAAACAAAACAAGACTAAAGGGGCACACCAGCCCAGGGGGGACAGAACACCAGCGCAGGCAGGGACAGGGAAGCTGGTAACAGGGAACCCAAGGTCAAGAAGCGGAGAGTGTTCACATGTCGTGGGGGTGGCAACCAATGTCACAAAACAATACGTGTATTAACTGTTTAATGAGAAACTAATTTGCTCTGTAAACCCAGATCTAAAATACAATTATAAAAACAAATTTTAGTGAGCCTTTAAAAAAAAGAGGTAAAAGTGTCTGTTTCCAATCCTATTCTTTACCCAAATCAATAAATATTTAACTTTTTTCCTTCAGGATAGAAGCACTTGAAAGCTAATGAATCCATATCAAATGAACACGAGCAGTGGTTAGCACAAGTCTGATAAGCAGACTGACTCAATCACTTAGTTGGTTTATCATTAAGTTAAAAACTGCAAGCAGCTAAGGGAGTTTTGATAGCTAGAAAGTTCTAAACTGTTCCTATTCTTAATTATGTGTAGCTTAATTTATAATTATAAATGAACCACTGATTAAAGAAAGGATCTAGAAATGTGAGCAAAAGACATGAATAGGCAATTTTCAAAAAACAATCTAAACCATCAACAGAAATCTGAAAAGATGCTCATCTCCACTAATAACTTAAAAATGCAAAATTTAAAGAGATATACTTTTTTCACCTCTCAGGTTGGAAAAGACTAAAATGTCTGAAAATAACCATGCTCAGGGTGTGAGCACTCTCGCACTGACTGCTGACAGAAGCCGAAGTCACCTTTGGGAGGTCGATTTGGAGGTAACTATCAAAAAATTTAATCTACATGCTCTTTTACCTTACAACTCTACATCTATAAATTTATCTTACAGTATACTTGAACATGTGCACAAAGACATTTATAAGAGAGTGTTCATTGTATCATTTGTTTGCAATCATAAAAATTGAGAAAATCAAAAGGGAATTGGTTAACTGAAGTATGACACATACATAAAATACCCTATGGCTATCAAGGCAACTGTGATAAATTTATACCTACTCACATGGAAAGATGTCCTAAAACAAGTTGAAAAGCTGTATGTACAGCACAGCCCAACTTTTGTTATATATGTATTGTATATCTTAAATATTTAGTTATATGTGTAAAACAGAAAGTCTACAGCTATTAAAAGTGATTACATCTGAGGAGAAGGCTGAGTATGATTTCGCTTTTTAGTTTATGAAATTTTACAATCTTTTTTTAAAGTCAAGACAACAATTAACTTTACGCAATTGTTTAATTTATGTAAATATTTTAGCCATCAGGGTTGGTAATGCTGCTAATAAAGATAAATGCCATGGCCAGAGGGGTAGGGTTCAGCAAAGAAGGTACCTTACCTGCCATCTCACCTCCCTTCCTATTCACATTTCCTTTCCTCCCACCACAAACCCCAATCTGGACCCTACTAATGTGAAGTGAGATGGGACTCTAGAGATTTCTAAAGGAAGATGTTTCTCCTAGACAGAAACTGCATATATATATATATCTGTGCGTGTCTATGTATGTGTGCATGTGTATGGATATGTATATGTAATATGTATACATGTGTGTACATGTGTGTATGCAAGTGTGTATATATATAGTATGTATTTTGTCATTGTTAGCTGCTGTCGCATTAGTCCAATTCATGGCTACCCTACGCACAAGGGATCGGATCATTGTGATCCACAGGGTTTTCACTGACTGATTTTCAGAAGCAGAAAGGACTTTCTTCCAGTCCATCTTAGTTTGGAAGCTCTGCTGAAACCTGTTCAGCCATCACAGCAACAAGCAAGCCTCCACTGACAGACAGGTAGGTGGTGGCTATGCATGAAATGCACTGGCCAGAAATCAAACCTTGGTCTCCCATACAGAAGGCGAGAATCCTACCACTGAACCACCGCTACCTTCTTATATGTATGCATATATGTGTATACACACACACACACACATATGTTTGCATGTGGGAGTAGAAGAAGGGGCTAGGGCAGGCAATATCCATTAGGAGTATGGAGAGAGGAAGAAATTTTCCCCAATCTGGCTGAGACAATTATTTCTGTTTAAGATAAGATCTTTGTGTTCTTATGCTTATTTTAAGTCTCACCTGCAACTGTCACAACTTGCTGCTCTCAGGTGGCCTTCTCAAGTAAATCCTTCTACCCACTTCTGATCAGCTATGGGTTACAAAATCAGAGCACACAGTTTATTAGAACTGCATATGAATTAGAGGTAAACAGACTCTGAACAAGAACCTTTGGGATCTGTGAGAAACTTACTTTAATGCATACATTTTGAAACTTATTTCTCATATTCTCTAGTCTTCAGTTATATTTTGGAGGTGAGGGTGGATGATGGTTGAGTTCTACGCAGTGGGGGTGCTAACAGTAAAGGGGTTATCACCATAAGAAGTTCTGCACCTGGATGCCAGATAATGCATAGCTTTAAAACAACTAATAACCCCATCTCAAATTTCTAAAGTTTTCAAGAGTAACCAAAAAAATCCGCAAATTTTAGTTGTTACATTTAAAATTATGCTATAATTTTTTAAATTATGACTAAAACAGCCACGTGGTTATTCTATCTCTGAATTTATGAGTCATAATACTATCATCAAGGAGCCTAGGTGGAGCAACAGTTAAGCACCCAACTGCTAACTGAGAAGTTGGCGGTTTGAACCCACCAAGCAGGAGAAAGACCTGGCAATCTGCTCCCATAAAGCATACAGCCTAGAAAACACTATGGGGCAGTTCTACTCTGTCACACGGGGTCGCTACAAGTCAAAAAACAGACCTGACAGCACCTAATAACAATAAATACTATCATCTTAACCAGGCCTCATTTATAATGGGATATATCTTGGTGCTCACTCATCCACAGCAGAGAACCAGAAACATTCTGTATTTAGTTTCTGTGTAGTATCATTTTAAAAATTTACTCCGTTCAGGATTTCTTAGTAGTTTTTATGGATATTACTGACCAATAATAAATTCTGAAAACTGGTAAGATCAATATCTAGATTTCCAGAAGGCATGGAGTATTTGTACCCACAGATGGCTCCCTTATTACCCTTCCTATATATTCAAACATCCCAGTAATCATCTGACTTAAAGAAAATGAGAAATAACTCCCTCTGAGACCTCTAGTCTACTGGCACGGTGAAACAAAGGTAGCACTACTCTAAAGGTATAGAACCCAAATTCTGAGACAAAGCAGCCCTATTCCTTGATCAACAGTAACACAACAGTTTAGAATGTTTTTCTACCTACAGCATTAATGGTACTTTCTACCTCCAAATCAACTTAGACATTATCTACAGATATGTCACATCAGACTACAGGCTTCCCGAAGACAGAAAACAAGTCCAATTCATCTTAGTATCTCCACAGTATACAGCTTTGTGCATAACTGGCCTCCAAATACACGTTTTCAACTAGTCAAAATTAAATGTTCAGCTCTGGCTATGGAAGAACTACCTGACTTACTGGAAAATTAAATTTAAAAATTCTTGCTATAAGACAATTTTAAAGAAAGGTATTGCTAATGATTGTTTTTTGTTTGTTTTTGTTTTTTAAAAGGAAAAGCAAAGACACACAATCTGAATGTCAGACTGCCCAACTGCTAACTCCTTATCAAGAGGAAATGAAGTACTAATTTCAATAAAATAAAACCTATATAACTTCACCACTGATTACTCCAAATACCAACCACCACACCTCTCTCCCTTTTCTTTACATACAGGAACCAAAAGGGCACACCTGCTCCTTTCAGCTAGCTCTTTAACCTGATCAATTTACTTCACATTCCTTACTAAACCTAAGGGTAAAACCTGTTGCCGTCGAGTCGATCCCTACTCACAGTGACCCTACAGAACAGAGCAGAATTGCCCCATAGAGTTTCCAAGCCTGTAATCTTTATGGAAGCAGACTGCCACATCTTTCTCCCACAGAGTCGCTGGTAGATTCAAACTACCAACCTCTCAGTTAGCTGCCGAGTGCTTAACTACTGTGCCTCCAGAGGTCCTTGCATCTAGTACTTTAGTAATAATGTAACTTAAAAGATCCCACAATTGCATATCAAAACCACTGCCATCAAGTCAATTCCAACTCACAGTGACCCCACAGGACTGCCCCATAGCATTTCCAAAAAGCAGCTGGTGGATTCCAACTGCCCACCTTTTGATGAGCAGCTGAGCTCTTAACCACTGCACCACCAGGGCTCCCACTGCTTACCATTGAACCTGTATTTCCTGACTGTAGCCCTAAAGCTATTTTTACACATATGAAATAAAATCATATACAGTCATTTACAAACAACTTAAAAGATTTCCCAGTCATATCCCACTTCACACCAGAAAAAAAGAGCTTTTGTTGTTGTTGTTAGCTGCCACGAAGTCAGCTTTGACTGATTTGACAACCCCATGTGTTACAGAGTAGAACTTAGGGAATGACAAAAGGTTATTCTTGCATCCGTGAGCAGAAATGACCAGTGTTACACACAAGAACTGTAAATCTGCAGTCATTTAGCTAAGATAAATCCACCAACTCAATTTTATAGACTTCAGAGTAATAGAAACTTGGAGGTAGAAAGGACCTTTGAAATTACCTATTAATTAACTCAACTCCTTTAGTTAACTGAAATGGAGAAGTTAAGGGACCGACATTTTAAAATAATGGCTCAAAGCTCACAAAGGTGAAGATAACTTGAAAAAGTTGTGTAAGTACTAGTCAATAGTATTACTCTTAATGGTATCATTACTCATCTACAAGAAATGGAACCCTGCCCCACACATACACACAAATATTATCTTTTCACCAATAATCACATAGTGGGAATCCATCATTAGGATACAATACAAAACAGATGGGTTAGGAGCACATGCAGGAAAACTTTCATCAGAGCATTCTTTATTACAGCAAAACATAAAACAATTTCAACATCTACAGCAGAAAAACAATAAATAAATTATTAGCAGCAGTGTGTAAAGTGACAAAGAGCATAGGCTCTGGAGTTAGACAGACCTAGATTTGAATGTCAGCTTTTTCACATGACAGCTGTGAAACCTTTGACAAGTTATTTAATCTTGGAGAACTGTTTCCTGAACTGTAGAAAGGGGAGATATCACCATCTTCCTCAAAAGGTTGTAAAAAGGATTAAATACATGTAAAAGGGCTTGGCACAGTGCCTGGTGATCAGTGAGTCTTCAATGTTGTTAGTTGCCATGGAGTCAATTCCAACTCATGGCCACCCCATGTGTGCAGAGTAGAACTGTTCCATAGGTTTCTCAAGGCTGTGACCTTTTAGAAGTAGATCACCAGGCCTGTCTTCCAAGACACTTCTGGGTGGGTTTGAACCACCAACCTTTCAGTTAGTAGCCAAATGCTTAACAGTCTTGCACCGCCCAGGGACTCCAAGTGTTCAATATACAACTACTTTTATTGGCAACTATTAATATTATACTCATGCACTGGAATATTATACAGATACTTTAAATAACAGTTATAGGAAAATCTATATGTACTGGCATGGAAAGATCTCCAAGGCACTCAACCCATTTCCCACTGCCACTGAGTTGATTCTGACTCACAGTGACTCTACAGGACACAGCAGAATGGCTCCATAGAGTTTCCAAGACTGTAATCTTTACGGAAGCAGACTGCCACATCTTTCCCCCACGTAGCAGCTGGTGGTTTCAAACCACTAACCTTTCAGTCTGCAGCCGAGTGCTTAACACTGCACCACCAGGGCTCCTTTTCAAGGCACTATTAAGTGAAAAAACCAAGTTGAAAAATGATACAGTATGATTCCACTTATGTGAAAAAATTAAAACTATGCTCATATACACATACATAAATGCCAAGGGGAAATGACTATTTATGGGTAGATGCAGTGGATTACTTTTGCATGTGGCCTTTTCTAGCCATGGTCTTGTAACTCCCACCCAGGTGACTGGGCGGGATTGTGTGATAGGGTAACTGTGGCCCACCAAGGGGACTGGTGAGTTTTGCCTTAAAAGACAGTCAACTCCACAGCAGAGAGGAGGATCTTATCACCACCAAGGAAGATGAGCCAGGAGTAGAGAGCGTGCCTTTTGGACCCGGGATCCCTGCGCTGAGAAGCTCCAGGCCCACAGGGAGAGAAAGCTGAGTGCCTTTGAGGAGAGGCCTTAGGGCCAGGGAGAGACATGCCTGCCAGCACTGTTGGGAAGAGGCTGTCCTGACTGAAGAACTGTATCCTGAGTGTTCCTGAGCCTGAATTGTTAACTGTTACTTCCTTAATAAACCCCATAATCCTGAGTACCGTTTTTGAGTTCTGTGGGGCCACTGCAATGAATTATCAAACCCAGAGAGTGCTGTGCAAGGGACAGCTGGTGTTAGAATTAGTAAAGACGGCAGAGAGATGAGGATTGTCTGGCCTCCACCTCATGGGAGTCAGCCTTGCGCTGTTGATCCTGGTTCTCTTTCCCCTTCTTGGGGTTGGAGGAGGTCAGACACTGCCCCCATGTTGTTTTTACAGTAGAAAACTTGTACTTGTTGGTAGAAGTGATAAAACTTTTTATTCTAAATACTTCTGATTGTTTGACTTCAAACATACATGTATTAGAGTATTTTGAAAATAAATTTTAAAAATAAAATAATTCAAGTACAATGCGGCAAAAAAGAAAAATGGCAAAATGTTAAGGGAAAACATATACATATAAAGTTGTATATACACCATGATTACTACGTAAAAAGGATGTGCCACGGTATATACCCAAGAGACCTGAAAGCAGCAAAAGGAACAGACACATGTACACCAATATTCACTGCCGCACGATTGACAATAGTCAACAGGGGGAAACAACCAAAATGTCTATCAGCAGATGAATGGATAAACGAACTGTGGTACATACATACGATGGAATTTTACTCAGCCATAAAGAGAAATGAAGTCCTGACGCATGCCACACACGGATGGACCTTGAAAATATCACGCTGAGCGAAATCAGTCACAAAAGGACAAATACTGTATGATCTCACTTATATGAAATAAGCAAATATACAGAAACCAAAAAGCATCAGCAGTTACCAGGGGTGAGAGGGGAGGGGGAAAAGGTAAATTTTTGCTTAGGAGGCAGCAAGTTTATGTTCATGGTGGTGGAATAATCTGGAAAAGGATAGCAAGAATGGCTGCACAACTTGAAGAATATAAACAATGTCACTGAATTATACACGTAGAAACTGTTAAATTGGTGTATGTTTGTCGTCTATATTTTCACTACAATTAAAAAAAAAGTGCCACACAGACAGTGACTAGAAAGAAATGATGCAAAATTATTAACAGTGGATCTGAATCTTTTTTTCTCATCTCTGTCCCAAATTTTTTAATCAAAAAAACTTTTTTTTCATTCTAAATGAATGCAAAATTTGGGCTACATTTTAAAAATGTCTTTCACTGGCTTGTGTTTCATGACAAAGTGAACTTTTTTTAAATCTTAAACAAAAGATTTAAAGTTGAATATATACTCTGGCCACTCACCTCATTTAGCTTTCCAGTCAACATGATTTTACATTCCATTTCTCCCGACCATTCTCCCATTGGAGCCTTGGTGGTACAGCGGTTAAGAACTCAGCTGCTAACCAAAAAGGTCAGCAGTTTGAATCTACCAACCACTCCTTGGAAACCCTATGGGGCAGTTCTACTCTGTCCTATAGGGTCACTATGAGTCAGAATCGACTCGATGTAAACTCGTTTTTTTTTTTTTTTAATTCTTCCATTATTGATACAATTTCACCTAGAAGCCAAAACAGTTACCACATGGTAAATACCTCTCAACCACATGGAAGTCATTAATAAAGTTCGGAAGAAAGGCTATTAAATAGATAAAGAGAGCCTCCATATAGTGAGATTTATTAATGTTGCCCCAATAGCATAGAGAAAACTCATAAGGCAGAAACCAACAATGATAATTGAGCCAAATATTAAAAAAACTATACTTTGAAATAATTTAATACAATTATAATACATTTTTAAAGTTCCTAAAAAACATTAAAACCATTCTACACAGACACAGCACTTAACAATTTACAAGCAATTTTACATTTCATCCTGCTGACAGGCAAGGTATTTTTCTTGCCTTCCTATAGTCCCAATTTACAGATATCTGGGAAGTTATAGAACCATGAATCATATCCCAAACCCTCTGTTTCCACAAGTCTTTTTCCACTATCTCAAACGACCTATTAACTTTCATACAGTTTACTAAAAGCAATCATATTTCTTATCTACGGAAATCTATGGAATCACCTTAGAAACCTATGGTCTCTTGTACCTCATCCTAACAGGAAGGCAGAAGAGGCAATCGGTCCCTTCTTACAGACAGTTCAGTAAGATCAATCATCTAACCAAAGATGACAAAACTAATAAACGCTAAAATTTCAGCATATCCACAGAAGGATAACAAAACTCATAAAAAGTCAGAAAACTAAGTAATGTGAAGAGTAGCTAAAGAAACTAAGGATGATTAACTTAGAAAGGAGGAGAGGCTGCAGAGAGGGAGGGACACACACAGGAAATCTGTCATCGAACATGTGAACGGCTATCATAGAAAGGAATGAGATTTGTGCTGTACAGTCCTGGGGGTTAAAAACAAAGGCAATCTAACATTCATTTAACAAACATTTACTGTTTATCTAACTCTGTGCTAGATGCTTGTGCTACACTAGGGATACAAAGCTGAGTAAGACAAAGCCCCAACCCTCAAGAGGTTCAGACTAGCAGAGGAGACAAGAAAAATAAATAACACAAGATGAAAAGTAGTCACAAAGCTATGGCAACACAGAGAATGAGCCATAACTCTTCAGGTGAGGCGGCCAGTAAAGAAAAATTCACTGAATAAATAAATAAGAGTTTCAAAAGTAGCACAGGTGGGAAGCGGCATTAACAGGAGGAAAGAACAGCATGTCCAAAAGCATGGAGTCATGAAGCACTGCAGTTACTCTGGAGTGCAAGAACATAAAGTACATATTAGGAGTGCCAACTGATGAGGCTTTGAGTGAGGGGAGAGGGTGGTAGAGAGCACAAAGGGCCTCATAAGCTCCATGCCAAGAAATTTAGACTCTAACACTCACACAATGGAAAACTAGTATAAGAGATGTTAAGTAGGACAGTGGCATGATCAGAAAAATATTTAAGAAAGCTCATTCTGGCAAGAGAACAGACTTCTAGAAGGTAACAGTGGAGACAAAGAGATTAGCTATCCAGCTACTATTGTTAGTTCAGGCGGGGACAAAGATGAAAAGATACAGATTCAAGAAATATCTAGGAGATAAAAATTAAGCAGAAATATTGGCTATGAGACTAAGAGAAAGGTGAGGGTCCAGGATGACTTCTAGATCTCATCATGGAAGAGTGAGTGGACAGTGATGCCCAAGGCAGGTAACACAAGCAGAGAAGTCCAACCCTTCATTTGAACAATGTGAGAGCCAGGGGCCAGCACTGTTTGGGAAAAGGGGATGGAAAAGCAGAGGGAAAGGAGAGCAAAGATGAGTTACTTCTGGACTTGTGTAATGTCGGTTGCCTAGCTAGTGAAGCTACTCAGTGGCATGTGAATAAGAGTCTGGACTAGGAGAGTCATTAGCCTACAGGTAGCAACTGAAAACAAGAGAGTATACAGAATGAGATAAACTTTGGATACCAATGTTTAATGAGCAGATGGAAGAAAAACCTGAAAAACAAATGAAGAATCAGAAAAGTAAGAGATAAATCAGGAGATAAGCACATGTCTAAAAAGGCAAGACAAGAGAAAAATTTCAAGAAAAGGGTGAAATTACAGTTAATTAAGTGTACTGCATAAAGCAAAGTTTTCTAACAGAAATCATTCAAAACTGGAATAGACTGCCTTTTGAGGTAACAAATCTTACTATCGAGTAAAACATTCAGGCACAAGCTACAGAGTCATCTATGAAGAACGCTGAGGAAAGGATTCTCTACCTTAAATGAGAAGCACAGCTAAATGACCTCCACGGTACCTTTGAAGTCTGACTTAAGGCTAGCCTCAAAACCATATGACACTTGGTCAAATACTATTTTCCAATCTGACCAATGAAATGGGATGTTTGATTATTCTAATAAAAGTTGGGGGGAAAAAACAGAATTTCTACATATCTCATGCAATTCATAAGCAACCAATACTGGATTAAAACTGCTCTTGGGGTATAAAAAGTTGCTGGAGAAGACAGGGCTTCGAACTGGTTCATCCATTTGTATTTCTAACAAGCTCCCAGGCGATGCTAATGCTGCAGGTTAGGGACCAATTCTGAGAACCACTAGTACAGCAGTGGTTTTCAAAATTTATTATACATAAGAATCACCTAAGAATCTTGTTAAACTTTAGATTCTGATTCAGTATATCTGGGGTAGAAATACAATTCTCAGCAGGGGTTCGAGCTGGAACGAACCAGTTTGAAGCCCTGGGAGAAAATGTGGAAATAGCTGGTCTGGTCTACTTCAATTTCATACTGATTTCAACTGAGCTCTCAGCACTGTCTTCCTTTCTCCATTCCTGCACCCCGATTCCAGCCCATTACCATTCATTCCTTAACCGCCTCACTCTGAATAGAGAAGACTTGCATTGCACAGGCTTCCCTGTCATGCCATCTTTCCCTGGGTCTCTACATATCTTTTCAGTAACCTACTTTTCTTCCCTCCTTCCTCCCTCAAAGCAGAGTATGACCCTACTCATTTCTAACCCTCTACCACTGCTGATCATTTTTCATCACCAGCTCTTCACTCTTTTTCCTCCATCTCCCCATGTCTATACATGTCCTCTATATTGAGGGAAAAAAATCCCCATGTATCCTGTTGTCCCACATGCCTACTTTTCTCCACCTTTTACAACCAAACGTCTCCATTCCCCTACCACCAACTCACTGTAATCCCGTACAAAAAAGGTTTGAGTCAACTACTCTACAAAAATTAAAAAATAACACCAATAAAAGATACCTGATTGACTGATCGTTTGTTCCAGTTGCTGCTTACGCAGTTCTTAATCCCCTTGATCTCTGTGCAGTTTATGACAGAACTGAGCAATCCCTCCTTATTCCTTTCACTTTGTAATGAGGCAGGATAGACTGTAGAAAGCACTCAGGACTGGAAATCAGATCTGTGTTCTAGACCCAACTATACTACCAGTTAGCTGTAAGCCTCCTACCTCCATTCCTACTCACCCTTTAGAGCTCAGTTTAAGCATTACTTCGTCTGAGACACCCTAACACCCAGACTAGGTTAGGTCCCTCCAGTATACACTTTCTCTAAACCTGTTGTTCTCCTTTGTATCACAATTAATGATATAATCAGTAGTAACTGAATGGGCTACCTTTCCTACCCACACATCAGACTGTAAGCTCCATGAAAACAGACAGCTCATTTAAGCAATACCTTGCACGTTACCAGTGCAAAAAAAAATCAATTAACGATGAAATAGATACTAACACCAATTCCCAAGAGACTGCTCACATTATTTTTATTAGTTTAATACAATCACTAGCACTTTATTTTCTTACAAAATCACTGACAAAACTTCAAACAGAAATGCCACCTATTGCCTAAAACACACAGTGTGACGAACTACCAGTTTCACACAAAAAATTAAACACAAGTAAGAGGGAACTTATTTTCCAAGATAATTATATTTATCTTGCCCATGCCCATGAAAAGAAAGGGTTAGATCAGACATCTACATTTCAGGACTGAAACATGTAGTCCAAACTATGTACAGACTAAATGTGCAAGTACCAATCAGGACATAAGTGACACTAATTTGATACTAAAACATTATTATTTATATATGTTTGGATAATCCCCATTGATATGTTAGGTTTAAAGCTCTCCTTTAACATTGGCAAAAGCAATACTCTGCAAGAAAAGCAAAAGCAAAGTTTATCAGCCAAGTTACCCTGCAGTGTGATTTTAAATATTATTTCATATAAGTCAGGAAAAAATAAGTACTTATTTAGTGATTAGAAGCTGCCACCGTGCCTGATCAGATGAATTTCAAATGTAAAAAGTTCAGATCTCAGATAAGTAAGTGAAAGGTTTGTCAAATTTTATGAAATGCCACCTTGGTCAAACAACTGTAACAGATTACACGCTAATTTGCCCTTCAACTGCCAACGTGTCCCGTTTCTCAACTACACAGTAAAGTCTTTACCGGCAGGCTTGTGATTTCAATAATCTATGATATTGAAAATTAACCAACTAAAAAGGCCTTTGAAGCCAAATATATTTACTATACTGCCACATAAAACCAACCTGCAAGTACTTAAAATCCGATGCTCAGACAATTCCCTCTATTAAGAGTGGTTAACAGACTTTAAATACAGTTGTGATCTCCAGAAAAGAAGAGGCATTTCATAACGGAAACACTAGCAATCACTTGAAACCATTCTCCAAGGTGTCCTCATCGTTAAGTCAATACCACTGGTTGTGAGGGGGCAACTGTGACCCTCCGACACCGTCTCGCTTCCGCACACTCGGGGCTCCAATTCCTGCACGAGGAGTCCCTCGAGATCTGCCAGCGCTTCCCTGGGACTTCAGCTAAGAAATCCCTGGCCAGAGTATGCGGAGTTCAGCCCCCCTCCCCCGTCCTTTCCTGAAAATTAATGAATTGGCCCTACGATTGTTTATTTAATGAGGTGTGTAGTGGCCTCTACTGGTGCTAGTGTGAGCACAAGAATGTCCCACTCTTACAAGTGGGATGAGCCTGGGGGAGGGGAGGGAGGCGAGGGGTGAACCTGCCTCGGCGTACAAAGCGCATAACTCGACCCCGGAGCCCCTGACACGCCCCCCTGCGGCCGCCCCTCCCCACGGCGGCGCCCCCTCCTGCCTGTTTCACCCTCCACCATGCGCGACCCCCTTTCTCTTCGGCAACCAGAGGCGAAGCAGAGAAGTTCCTGCATGCTCTTCCCGGATCCTAAACAAAAACACCGCAGCCGCCGCCGGTGCCGCACCCCTGCCCCCACCCTGCGCCCCCCAGCCGGCGCCCCCCGCGGGCCGCCGCTTACCTGGGGACTGCGGCGGGGAGCCGCTCCTGGCGGCCGCGGCGCCCGGCTGCCGGCGCCCAAGCAGCAGCAGGCAGCATAGCCAGAAGGAGGAAATGTTGAGGAGTCGCCGGGCTCCCGGCTCCGCCGCCATCTCTTCCCCGCGAGCGACCAGCGGCAGCGACGGCGGCGGCGGCGACAGAGCCGCGGAGCCCTCGCCTGCTTCCCTCCTGCGCGACCCAGCCGGTCCCTCGCTGCAGGCTCGGCTTCCGCGGCCGCCGCCGCCGCTGCTCCAGCCCGGCCCGGCCCGGCCCGCGCGGCCCCTCTCGCAGGAGGGGAGACTTGGGGGCGCCTCCCTCCTGCAGGGGGGCGGGAAGGGGAGGAGAGCAGAGAAGGGGGGAGTCAGTACATTCCGGGGCGGGGAGCGAGGGTCGGTCTCCAGGTTCCAGGCGCCGCCACCCGCCGCCGACTCCGGCTACACACACCAGCGCGAGGGGGGCGGAGACCGCGAGCGGCGGAGGCGAGGGGCGGGGGCCGAGGAGCGCACCCCCGCGCACGCGCAGGCGCGCGCCTCCCTTGCCCGCACGCACTCGGCTCCGCGCGGCCCGCCCCTGCTCCAATCCCGGCGGCCGCCTCGCGGACCGCGACGGCTGGCGCGAGGGCAGAGTGCGGGCCCGCTCCCCTTCCCCCTCCCCGGAGCCGAGGACGGGCGCGGGGCGTGCGCGCCTGGCGCTGCTGCTAGTATCAGGGAAACCCTGGAGAAGCGGATTCTACTCCTCCTCCTCCCGCCTTCTCGCCGCAGTCCCTCGCCCCGCGCGTCCCTGCCTCCTGCTCCTCACCCCAGGGAGAAATTCCCCATTCTCACCTCCCCAGACGCCTCGGGCTGCAGGGACCTGAGGGCGAGAGGAGCTCTGAGCTTAGGCTTGCAGGGAGGCCAGAGGGGGTGCGCACCTCTCTTCAGCCTGGGCCCGGGGCCTCTATATAGGGCCTGAGAGGAAACCGAATGGCACCCGGGAGGAAACCTGGGTGCACAGAGGGTCGGCGCGGGGATTTATGTGCTGGCCAAAAACAATAGCGGTCCGCCCGGCTCTGGCTGGGACCTGGCGCGGCTCCCGTGGGAGGGGGCCGACCGCGCCGCCGCTGACCTCCGGCTTCCTGGCCCGGCCGCCCTCGCCGCGCGCTTCCTCCGGGCAGTGCCGGGGCCCGCCCGGACAGCGGGGCCCACGCCCCCACTCACGCCGGTGGGCCCGGGTCCAGGGAACGAGGGCGCAGACAAAGGTGCCCGGCGTCCACTCCTCAGCTCGTGCCGGGACCCAGGCCGAGCCCCGTGACAACTCGGGGCTAGTCCTCTGGCAGTAACTGAAACCTTCTACCTATACCTGTGCGGGCACTTGGCATTTTTGTACCTGGGAATCATGTTTCGCCGGTAAACCAGGAACAAGAGGAATATGATGTTAAACCACTTTGCAGTCATGGGGCAGCACCCCAGGCTAGCTACCCAACGTTTGGGAAGGCAGTTTGTAGTTCCAGTGCTGAAGGGAATACTGATAATTTCACAAACTGCGCCCATGGAAAATATTTTAAGAAAAACATTTTGTATGGTTATGCCCTTGGAGAGTTACGTTTGGTTATCAATATAAGTTGAATTTTTATCCACCGATCTGTCTAGTCAATAATCAAAATGTGTTGCTTCCCACAGAAAATGGCTATTTCTCGGACTTCCGCATCTTCTGTATCTTCTCGTTGTTACTTTCTTCTTTTGTTCCGAAGCGCCAAAATAAACAATATAAAACTTGGATTAACACTGGCACTGTGGTTAAAGCCCGGGGCTGGTAACAGAAAGATCGGTGGTTCGAACCCACCAGAGCCCAGACTCCTCATAAAACTTCTTAAACCATCAAAAAGGTGGAATTAGGAACCCTCCTTCATCCGAGTTCTGAGAAACAGTTGACTCGAAAGAGTAGACACATGCTTATTGTTTTCCACGAGGGAAAAATTTAATATCTTTTTGTTTTTATTATAGTTGTTAACCAGCAAAAATATTTCCTAAATACCCCTGATTGACCTGTTAAATTAGAAATAGATGACCTCCCAATTACTTCACAAGTATTTGCTTAATTAACCTTTAATAATCACATCATTATTCAGTTTTCTGAGATAATTAATGTGAAAAGCTCTTTGGAAACTATAAATTGCCTTGCAAATGTTAATTTTCTGATACCTTTTCTAAGTATGGAAAATTTTCATTGTATTCTGTAAAATGCATAATGTGACTTCTTCCATTTATCTCCAAGTTTTGAAAAATACATAAGGTGTTAACAAAGTATCAGATTGATTTTCATGTATGACTATTGTGAACTGTCATTAATTTACCAGCCTACTGTGTATCAAAAAAATGTAAAGCAGTTTCCAAAGATAGGATGACTAAATAATATTTCTGACTTGTGGTAAGTCACAAGTAATCAAACTAACTCTAATAAACCACTAGTAGATGGAGCTCCGAATAAAAAAGTTAGAAATTCTAAATCAGTTCATGAGTAACACAGTAAAATAATCCGGGTACACATTTGAATTCAGATCCTTTGCCTTGTTCCAATGTTACTGACATCGTAAACATTCCTGTTTTTAAAAAGCATCATTTGGAGTCATTATTCTCTCCTTTGTTTAGTAAGGCATCTCTGAGAGAAGATTTTCCCCCCAGTATATCATTCATCGTTCTCATTCTCTCAACAAGATTTTCCACTAGTACCTCAGTCCATACCTACACTGCTAATCAAGATCTTTTCAAGCAGTCTAACGTATTAATCTCTGAAGAGCTATCATTAAAACATTTGTGAAATTAACACTTTTTTCATCTAAGGAAACTTAGAAGATGAGGCCCATGTTCAAGGAATAAGGCACAAAGAAACTTTTAGAACAAAGAAAACAGAGTGGCCATTGTATGTCAGTATAAGTCATCAAAGTGCAGGCCAAAAATAACTAGACCAAATAGTCTTCTGAAATTTATTTTAAATGTACTTTGGTACAAAAATTAAACGAAAAATTAATCAAGCCTATGAATACGAAACTTGGTAGAAATCTTATTCTCCGCACTGAGAGAATTTTTTCTTTTTTTGGACATTAGAGAGGCAATATGGTTCGGTGTTTAATTCTGGCATTAATGAGATTCTGCAGCTGATTCCCTAGTGGAAACCCAGTATCAAAGGTACATAAAAAGAAAGCTAGCCCCCACCCTGTACAGCTATCACAGAAAATTTCAGTTAGAAGTTGCCTGTGTCTTCAAAACATGATTTTCTTCCACCTAGCCATTCATATTTTTATTTTTGCCCTTTACATTCAACTAGGGCAAAATTTTTTATTTTCTCCTTCAAAAGTTACCTGTTTTAGGAAGCTGTCTCTGATTAAGCCTAATTAAGAAGGATCTGTGCTCCATAAAAACAAGGCCTACACAATATTACATAACTTTAGTTCGACAACAATCTATTAATTCGAGAAATATTATTGAGGACATATTATTTGCCAGGTATTGTGCTGGGTACTGGGGTTCCAAAATTATTGGTTCATTCATTCATTTAATATTTATAAAGCACAGGCCCTGCTTTAGGGGAACACAATGGTGAGCTGGATAGACTAGGTTCCCAGCCTAGCAGAGAAAGATAAACAACTGTAACGAAGTGTGAAGACTGTTGTGATAAGGAAAGATAAGGAGTGTGGGAAAACATAGCAAGAACATCTAACCTGACTAAATTGTGTTTGTGGGGGGTGGGGGTGGGAATGGGGCGTTAGGGAAGAAGCACTGGTCTCTAAACTGATACCTGAAGATGAGTTGGAGTTAGCCATAGCTGCAGTGGGAGTTGACATCAGATTTGCATTTTAGAAGGATCGCTCTTGTTGCTTCCTGGAGTTAGGTTAGGTGGTTGTTGTTAGTTGCTAACCTGCTGGCAGGTCGATTCCAGCTCTTGGCGACTCCGTGTGTGCAGAGTAGAACTGCTGATAGGATTTTCACAGCTGTGATCTTCCGAAAGCAGATCTCCAGGCCTGTCTTCCGAGGCACCTCTGGGTGGGTTTGAACCGCCAACCTTTCAGCTAGTAGTTGAGTGTTTAACCATTTGTGCCACCCAGGGTTTCCTATAGGTTAGGTTGGAAGGAGACAAAACTAAGAAAACTAGTTCTGATTTTGTTACAGCGGTCTGGGAAGGAGAAGATGGTGGCCTGGACTAAAGCAGATTAAGAGAAGTGAACAGATAAGAGATAGAAGCAACAGGAGCGTGCTGGAGAGAGAGGAGATCCGGCTGATTCAGGTTTCAACTTGGGGAGCTGAATGAAGGTGGTGACATTCACTGAGAGGGGAACAAGAAAGAGAAGTAGATGGGAAGCAATGTGATGAGTTTAACTTTGAACAGGTTGAGTTTTAAAGTGCCTATAGGACATCTGTGTAGAAATAATCGGTAAACTCTTTGGGTCTGGAGTAAAGCAGGGAGATCTGGGCTGGAGAGATGAGTCATCAGCATATACCATATATGCCTGAATATAAGGTACCTCTGAATATAGGGTAAACCCCCATTTTCCCGATTAAAATATTCATTTCCCAATAAAGCTTTGTGGCCCCTTAAATATATAAACTTTTAGAGGTATAAATGAAATAATCAGAAATCTACTTACAATATTTAATTTATTTATTTATTTATACTTCAAACCCAAACGAAACCCGTTGCCGTTGAGTCAATTCCAATTCATAGCAACCCTACAGGACAGACTAGAACTGCCGCATAGAGTTTCCTAGGCTGTATCCTTTAGAGAAGCAGACTGCCATATCTTTCTCTCACGGAGCAGCTGGTGGGTTTGAACCACCAACCATTTGGTTAGCAGCTGAGCGCTTGACTGCTGCACCACCAGAGCTCCTTAATTATACTTAAGCCAAACCCAACCCACTGCAGTCGAGTCCATGCTGACTCGTATCAACCCTATAGCACAGAGTAGAACTGCCCCATAGGCTTTCCAAGGAGCAGCTGGTGGATTGGAACTGCCAATCTTTTGGTTAGCAGCCGAGCTCTTACCCACTGCACCACCAGTGCTCCTAATTATACATAGGCTCTTTAAATTACATATTATATAAAACATATGAATTTTAAAATATAATGTAGATATAATTTTTAAATAATATAATTATAAAATATAATCTAAAAATAATAGTAATGAAACTCTTCACCGTGTCTTCATCATTTCCAGGTCGCTTTTGCCGTTGGCAGTGTCTTTGTAATCACCAGGGTCTCATTTTGGAGTCTCTTAAAGAGTTTCCCAGGACACACCACCTTCACTTCTACCTATGTTTTTGACTCTGTACATGATGTTGTCACTGAGAATTTTATTCCAAGCCATGACTATCCAAGGACATTACTTCATTCATTCTGTAATCGTAATCACTTGCCATATTGCTTTTTATAGTGACTTTCAAAGGCTTGTTTACAAGGACAGCCAACACTTGCAAATGTGAGAGTACTTCCTAGAATTATTAAATCTATGTTAAATGTCTTTGTTTCTTTTCTTACCAGTTCTGTCAGGTGGCCTCTATCCAAACACTGAATAGGATCATTTCTTGATAATACATATTCCTCCCAAAAGCATTTTGATGTTCAAAATAAAATACTTGAGAGAAAATCCAGAAATATGAAGGAGTTTTAAGAATCAGAGTATAAGGTGGCTCTCTCTTTTTTCTGAAAGATTATTGAGGGAGAGGTGGGCGTCTGTTTTATACTTGGGTGTATAGGGTAATGCCAAGAGTGTTTGCCCAAAGAGACTTTAAAACAAAGAACGAGGACAAGGACAGAACAGAAGGCACACCAACACGGGTAAGGTATAGAAGAAAAAGAGGAGTTTGCAAAGAAACAAGCAGACATGAAAAAAGAACACCAGGAGCATGTGGTATTAGAGAAGCCAAGGAAAGAAAGTTTCAGGAATGCGGGAGTGGTCAACCGTGTCACGTGCTACTAGAGAGGTCAAGTAAGGTAAAGCCCAAAGGCTTTAGTGATAAGGTGGTCCGTGGTAACCTTCGCAAGCGCAGTTGCAGCAGAGAGTGAAGCAGCCTGATTGCTGTGCCTTGACATTGGGTACAGACAACTTCTTCAAGAAGTTTGCTTATAGTAGGAAGAAAGAGTTGGGAAGTCTAGACTGGATTTTGATAAGAGGGGAGTGGGTTGAAATGCTGATATGAGGAGGCAGTAAAGAGGGAGGTGTTGAAGATTCTACAGAAAAAGTGATCATTGATAGCTGTGGAAAGAGTGCAGCAGATAATTTGGCAGCTGTAATTCAGCAAGACCCATGATTATCTGACCTCAGTAGTCTCATGAAACTGGCAACAGGCAAAAAGGACTTCACAGAACAGAGTTACACCCCGGCCTTGCGGTTTCTAGGCAGCTTTCAGCTGTACTTAAGCATATTTCTTTCTTGTAGCACCTTAATGAAGACTGCAAATAAAAAGCAACATCCTGACATTTGCTACCTCAAAAAAAAAAAAAAAAACCAAACCCGTTGCCATCAGGTCAATTCCTACTCATAGCAACCCTATAGGACAGCGTAGAACTGCCCCATAGGGTTTCCAAGGCGTGCCTGGTGGATTCAAACTGCCGATCTTTTGGTCAGCAGCCATAGCTCTTAATCACTGTACACATTTGCTACCTAGTTTCTTAAAATTCTGTTCTCAAAGGACACACAGTTGGGTCCCAACAGACAGCAATCACAAAACAAGGCAGTCCAACTTTCCAGCAAAAATGACAGCATTTTGCTTTTGGGTTGCAGGTGACAGAAACCCAACATAAAACGCTGTCTAAAGCTGAAAGAAATTTTGCTGGAAGGAACTGGAATCTCAGGACAAGGATGCAGCTGGGTAAAAATAGAACCAGAGACTGGAGCACCATAAGGAAGCCAGAATGTCTTCTTTTGGAGAATCCCTTGTTGCTGCATCTCTGTGAATCTGCCTCAGCTCTACTCTTGCTGTAAAATGGGTCTTTCTGTGACCTAGTTTACATGGCAGGCAATGGTCACTACCAACAGCTTCTGAGTTACCCTGTTACAGTCAGATTCTGACTCTCAGTCCCAGTTACAAATGTCCCAGTGAAAGGATCAATTGCCAGTGTTGGTTTAGGTGCCCACCCAAACCACTCAGAGACACCAGGGATGAGGAGTAAGTAATATGTCAGCTCCCATGGCAACCAAGTAGATAGAGGAGGAATGTGTAATTCATGGAAAAGCGGTGCCATTCAAACAATTCAACAGTTACCTATTGTAGCTGTGTTCTACTTTTCATTATATTTCAATCTCCCAGTCTGATACCTGTTGCTTAATAAATACTTGTTTAAGAAACAAATATTTGATGTTGATAAAAAATATTTTTTTTCTAATTTTGTGAGGAAATTTAGATATCAGATAGAGGGATTTGCTTCAATGGGAGGAGGGATACCTCAGTCAGAAAGGAAAGAGGCAAAAATGGGTATGTGCAGATAGGTTTGTAGGTGGGAGGATACAAAGTTCATACTTGAGGGCCTTGATACCCTTCATGCAGTGGGCAGCAAGGTCACCTGCTGCAATAAGAGGGAAAGTAGGGGGCTTAAGGAGGGTGGTGAATATGTGGAAGAGGCACAGAGAGGATTAAGAGATGGAATTATATATGGGCCCAGCTGAAATTAGTAATGATACATTTGTGATTTTCCTCCATAGTATTCATAAGGCAATGTATGGTAAGAGAAGAAAAGTTGGGTGGCTGGATACATCTAGGGTTGGGGATACTTAGGGGTGGGTGAAGAACTGAAAAGACAAGGGACTGAGGGACTCAGGAGTGTTGAAAATTGAATTATTGAAGTGATGTGTTTTAGGCTATATAGAAAAGGAAATAAATCCAGAATGGGCAGAATGACTAGGATAAAAATGAGGGTGTCAAGAAATTGGAGCACTCAAGAAGATAAAATATGTACTATGAGTAAGGAAGTGAGAACATAAGGATAGAAGGCTGTCATTTGAGACTAGAATGTTGAAATTTACTATTTCAGAAGCATCAAGAAAGCCAAGAAACTTTTAGGCAACAATGCTTGGTACACTACTAGTATCTTCTGGCAATGTTAGGGATTTCCTTCTCACTGCTCTGGGCTTGGCTCTAACCGGTTGTCTATCGTTGAGCTTGTTTATGAAACACATACACACACATATATATATATACACACACAGATACACACACATATATACACATGAATATACCTATATACTTACACACACACATGCACACACTCGAAGCTGCTTTCCACAAATATTTGAGGTGGCCAAAAAAAGAAATTACCAGAAGACAACCAGCCTCCTTATTCCAGGCTATAACACCCTCCCCCTGACACACACACACACACACACACACACACACACACACACACACACACACACACAGTCTGCTATCCAACACCCTGACACACATACACAGTCTGCTATCCAACACTAGGGAGCTGAACTAGACAACACTGAAATAAATGAGAAAGAATTCATTAATTCCTTTGGGTTATGTACTGTGTAAGGGCCAACTGTGTTTTAAGTGTTTTCAATGAAGTCACCCAGCCTGGCAGGACATGGAGTGGTCAGGGTGGAGAGAAAGAGTGTAAGCCACTTTACACTTACAACACCTGCAAAGTGACTCAGAAGTCAGTCATTAGAAGACAAAAGAAAAATGATGGTAGGCTGCATGCAGTGATTCTCAAAATCAAACAGAATTTTTGTTTCCCTTAGGTTTTTTGTTTGTTTTGTCTAAGAATGGAAGTGAAATTGTGGGGAAATGGCAGTGAGGACCCAGGTGAATATTAACATCATCTACTGGTCACTTGAGATCTACACAAATGGGGTCAGAGGGAGAAGTGGCCACAGAAAAGAGCCAGATTTCAAATCAAACAGGAGGCAGAGGGAGTACCTGTGCAGAGACTGGGGAAATGGATGCATTAAAAAAAAAAATTCCTATAGGATCTCCAGGGAGAACAAGGGAATGGTTGGAAAGGAGATTCAGCACTGAGAGTCTGCATCCATGGGGAAGAAGCACAGAACATTACAAGATGAGCCCAGAGGACAGTGGTGGTTCAGTGGTAGAATTATCACCTTCCAGGCAGGAGACCTGAGTTCAGTTTCTGACCAACGCACCTCATACATAGCCACCACCCATCTATCAGTGGAGGTTTCTGTGTTGCTATGATGCTGAACAGGTTTCAGTGGAGCTTCCAGACTAAGACTGACTAGGAAGGAAGGCCTAACAATCTAGTTTCAATGACTCTATGACAGCTAACAACAACAAATGAAGGATGATGGGTTCTGAATCAGTGGTGACACTAACCCAATGTATTGGGTTGAGGACTGTGGACAGTGAGGAGCCCAGCATAGCCTAACATAGCCTTTGGTGGTTTTATATATATCTGGTAATGGCAGAGGGTCAGTGGGTGGAGGTCCAAGGGGCAGAGGAGGGCCCGTTTGTTGGCTTCTCATGCTAGGGTCCTAAATTCCTCACACCTACACACAAGGTGTACGATGAAGAAATGCAGCAGCTAGGGCAACACTACAGGAGCAATAGTGACTCAAGGGCAGGTAGAAAAGAGGTTCCTCCACCCCTGTAGCTCAAGTGTGTTGCTCCCAGGAGGGCACACTTCCCTGACACTTAGCCCAGGAGTTCCCAAATTTAAAATTACCCAAACTGTGTTTAAAACACACACAGATTCCTGGGCCTCACCCCAGTTCTATCGAATTAGAAACTGCCAGAGGTGGGACCCAGGAATCTGTATTTTTGAAAAGCCACCTGTTGGCTTCAGAATTTCTACATAGGAGGAGCTCAAGGGTGGTAATCTAGTTGTATGACAGAAGGAAGCAAATATGCTGGGGTTTTTTTGTTTTTTGTTTTTTTTACAGAGACTCAAAGGGTAATCAGCTTTACATATTTTCATATTCTTAAACCCAAATTTATTTAATTATGCTAAAATAAACCCAAACATTAATTTATGATTTCCCATTTTTAGCACTTTTACTCTTCCCCCTCTCCTTTGACTATCTGTCATTATTTTAATTTGAGATCACATCCTCTTATTGTCAGTAGTTTTAAAGACTTTCTGTTTTGATGTTACATTTCTCAGACTTTTCAATATTAAAGAAATGCATGTTAGGGAACACCTTGAAAATGCCCAAAGTTAATAGAAGAGGAAAATCACCTGTATTGCATCTTCCCGCAGCCATTCTTATTTATTTTTATTTCTTTTCACAAAGTTTATTTGTCTGTATTTATAATCACAGTATATATAGTATGTAAAAATAGATTGTTTTCTTAAACCTATTTTATCATAAAAACTTCTCCATATTATCAATCATTATTCTTGCTCAATATATATAACAGCTGCAGAATATTATATTGAGTAGATAAATTATACTTGCTTAACCTTTTTCTTATTGTTAGATATTTGGGGCTATTCTTTCATTCCAAGGAAACCCTGGTGGCATAGTGGTTAACTGCTATGACTGCTAACCAGAAGGTCAGCAGTTGGAATCCACCAGGCGCTCCTTGGAAACTCTATGATGCAGTTCTACTCTGTCTTATGGGGTAGCTATGAGTCAGAATTGACTCCACAGCAGTGGGATTAGTTTGTTTTTTTTTTTTAATTCCAAAAATATTCATCACCTGCCTATTATGTGCTAGAGAAGGCTCTGAGGACTGGGAATGTAGCAATGACCAAAGCAGGCAAACCCTCATGGGGCTTACATTCTAGTGAGAGGAGACTGGCAATAAACTAATGTCAGGTGATAATAAATGTCATGAGCAAAAGAGTGTGACAGGGTTGCTATTTTACATAGAGTGGTTAACACAAATAACACTTCAATGAGTAGGTTAGTTCACAATGCTTTTTAGTTTTTCAAATCATTTTGTTAGAATGGTTTCTTTTTGTTCTTAATTGCTATCAAGTCAATTCTAGGATAGTTTACCAGATGTAGAACTACTGACTCAGGAGGTATGAATATTTTTCAGAATGTTCATACATATTGTTAATTGTATTCCAAAGGACTATCCCTATTTAATTTGCATTGGGCAAATCTGCTGCAAAAGAACTCTTTAAAGTGTTTTAAAAAAAAAAGCAAAGCTGTCACTTTGAGGACTGAGGTGCACCTGACCCAAGCCATGGTATTTTCAATCTTCTCATATGCATGCGAAAGCTGGCCAATGAATAAGGAAGACCAAAGAAGAATCAATGCCTTTGAGTTATGGTGTTGGCAAAGAATATTAAATATACCTTGGTACCACCAAAGACTGCCCTGACGGGGAACACAACAGAGAGTTCCTGATGAGCAGGAGAAAGGTGGGGTGCAGAACTCAAATTCTAGTAAGAAGACCAGATTTAATGGTCTGACTGAGACTGGAGGAACCTCGGAAAGCACGGCCCCCGGATTCTCTATCAGGCCAGAACTAAAACAATTTCCGAGGCCAACTCTCCAGACAGGGATTGGACTGGACTGTGGGACATAAAGTGATACTCGTGAGGAGTGTGCCTCTTAGCTCAAGTAGGTACGAAAGACTAAATGGGCAGCTTCTGTCCGGAGGTGAGATGGGAAGGCAGAGAGGGTTAGGAGCTGGCTGAATGGACATGGGGAATCAGGGGTGGAAAGGAGGAGTGTGCTGTCGCAGTACGGGGAGAGCAATTAGGGTCACATAACAATGTATGTATAAATTTTTGTATGAGAGACTAACTTGAAATGTAAACTTCATCTAAACTACAACAATTAATATATATATAAATATATATACCTTGGACTGCCAGAAGAATGAACAAGTCTCTCTTGGAAGAAGTACAGCCAGAGCGCTCCTTGGAAGTGAAGACGGCGAGACTTTGTCTCACATACTTTGAACACGTTATCAAGAGGGACCAGTTCCTGGAGAAAGCATTATGCTTGGGAAAGTAGAAGGTCAGCAAGAAAGAGGAAGACCCTCGATGAGATGGATTGACACAGTGGCTGCAACAATGGGCTCAAATATAGCAACAATTGTGTGGATGGCACAGGACTGGGCAGTGTTTCGTTCTGTTGTACATAGGGTCCCTATGAGTCAGAACCAACTTGACAGAACCTAACAATGACAACAACATCCTAATTCATAGTCCCACCTTTGAGGCAGAATCATTAGATATTTATATGTTCAAAATAATCTTTGTATGAATTTCTCATTGATTTGAATGAGCTTTTAAAGAGTGGAGAAATTAATCTTTTATCATATTTGCTGCAAATAAGTTTTCTAGATTCTTGCTTGACTCTTAACTTTGGTGGTGCCCTGGTTACTCTTTGCATAACCAGTTGTCCCAAGACTCTTTGCTGAATAATTTTTCCCTTATGTATTGATTTATGCAGTTTCATTTATCACATATTAATACTTTAAGTATATCAGCATCCATTTCATGGTTACTTATTTCGTTAATTTGTCTGCGTATTTTGCATCAGTACCACACTGTTTTAACCACTCAAATAGAAGACATTCTAATATCTGGTAAGGCTAATTCCTCCTCATTATTCTTGTTTTTAACATATTTTTTTATTATCCTTTATGATTTGTTCTTCTAAATAAATTTTATAATAATTTGATCAAATATTAATCGGATCCCCTTTCCCATCGTTTTTGTATTTTTTATGCTATTAGGAATGGAGTTTCCTTTTCATCACATTCTAAATACATTACTGCTGTTATACAAGCTTGCTATTGATTTTTGTCTATTTATCTCATCCTATCATATTATTGAACTCCTTTTTATCAATACAAATAGCTTTTTAATGGAAACTTGGGTTTTATAGGTACACAATTCATTTTTCCTTCTGTTTCTATCAGGTTTTATTATATGTTTTTGATATTATGTTACTTGATGTTTTAGGACTTATTGCCATCATGTTTTATTTCAAAATACAGCTTTCATCAGAAGAAAATTACTATCTTTGTCGAATGGCTTTAGCTTTGAATTTTACTTTCCTTAAGCTTATTTGTGTCTAACATATCTTTGTTTTCCTTTTATTTTAAACTTTCCTGTTTTGTTTTAGCTATGTGTAGCGGGCATCTATGGGATGTCCACTGGAGTTACCATGTTAGTACAATGTGGCCCCCATCTCCTGGCCATAGTAGATTGGGCTTGGTATGGACACCTGACATAAGCTTGGCCAATTACAGTACCCTAATTCACTGGCCATAGTCAGTTTGTTCATATAGAGATACTTGACCTTAACCAGGCCCATAAGAGGCTCTTTGACTTGGAGTACTGTGAGAGTGAGGCCAGTTTCTCTCTGGTAGCTTAAGGGCTGAGATATAAAAACCAGGAACTGCCAGAGGCCATTTTTTTTTTTTTCAGCATATGGAGAAAACATGTTGTCATTGGGTGCCCTTGAGTCGATTTTCAACTCATAGACACTCCATGTGACAGAGTACGACTGCCCCCATAGGGTCTTCTTGGCTATAATCTTTATGGAGGCAGATTGCCAGGCCTTTCTCCCATGGAGCCACTGGATGAGTTTGAACTGCCAAGCTGTTGGTTAGCAGCTAGGTGCTTAACCATTGTACCTCCAGGGCTCCTTATGGAGAAAAATAGTCTGCAGCAAAACAGAATGAAGCTGGCACACAGAATCTCTGTGTATCAGACAGCAGCAGAGATGAGCGAGATAATATTTGAATGTCATCAAAGTCCTCAGTTTCTGGTGTTTCTGAGGTACAGCTACATCCCCACACCTATAGTTGTTCAACTCTACTTTCGGTTTTGTGAAATACCTTAGTATTGGTCCAACAAATCCCCCTTTCTACCCAAGCTAATTTGAATTGGTTTTCTGTCACTTGCAACCAAAAGATTCCTAGCTAGTACTATATATATTCTTGCAACCAGCTTAGATTTACTCTTGAGGCTGGACTGCAAGTGAGATTGCTTTCTAAATTCTAGAGGTAAAGATTAATTATTTTTTATGTTACTCTGGTCAGTTCAGCAGGGAATTAAGAGAGGGAAGAATACCATTCATTGGTTTAGGTTATCTTGGTCCCATTCTCCTCATCCCTTGTCTAGATAACACACACTCTCCTTTCTCCCACTGGGTTGAGGCCCTAAGTAATCCCAGTCACAGTGTGACCATTTTTCCAAAGCACATAATCTGAGCAGCAGAAGATTGGTTTCGTGGCCTCTGGATGGAGTGAGGGTAAAAGACAGCAGATTGATAGCCTTTGAGAATAACATCCCCTCTTCCTAAAACATGCCCTGCAGTTCTGTCTTCAGGGCCATCGGTCTGTACCTCTTGCCAGCTAGAGGCAGTTAAAGAACAAAAAGGATCACTTCAGGGAACTGACTTTCCAAAAAGAACATCCTTCCTGTCACCTCCCAGCATTCTCAGGGAACTGATGGACAAAGTCAGAGTCCCAAGGCATGTGACAACAAGACACTCTGATCTTAGATGAAGACTATACCAAAGATCACCACAATATCCTGACAGCTATGCTGCCAAGAATGTCAAGATAGGTGCATTTGTTTTCAGAACATGGTTTTACCATGTTGGATGGTTTTTAGTCTCTTACTAGCAGCTTAGAAATCAAATTACTTTGCTGAGTGCCAGAGGCCCTAGCTCACTGACAGAGCCACTAAATCAGACTAATTGAGGTAACAAATATGCCTGAATATTCTTCCTGAGAAAATGCAACCCTCAGAACACATGACATTTACTTCTGACTTGGCCAGATGTATTGACAACTCGGCATCTTTCAGACTGCTTTTGCTTTGTATTGATTAAAAGAAATATGGAACAAATTTTAAGAGTCCAAATGTACCTTTGCCCCAATTCAAACACAAACTGAAACACCAAATGGAAATTCGTAAGTGGAACACAAATCTAGCCCAAGTCAGTAACACTTGAGAGCTTTTATTGCCTGAAGGCAGCTTTCAAGCCCCTAGGAAATGATTTGAGGGGTTTGGTGCAGCTCATAATGGGCCAAGTGTCAATGTCACAAATGCCTTCCAGAAATTATTACAGTTGTTTGGCTACTGTGTTGGCAGTCTCAGCAGGACGACTAAGAAGTATAATGTTACCAACAGCACACATTCCCTTCTGAGTCCTAGATGTGGTGCTTTGAAGACAAAAAAATGAGGTGAGGACAGATAACTTTTACTGTTTCTGCCAACTTGACAGATAACTTCAAAACTTACATTTTAATTCTTTTAATCACAATGAAACAAATATTAAGGGAAAAAATTAGAAGGTGACTTTAATAATTGGATTGTCGAGTTAATGGAAAGAGTAAAGTCACTGGTATGTAATATAATGCAAAATGAATCCACCAGAAGCATGTACCAGCACAAAGAAGGAAGGAATTTTCCTGAAGATTGCCATGCACCATGCTGACAAGCTAAACACGCTGATATTTTAATCAATGCCTAGGACCCTAAAACACATTCAGAAAGATATTGAGATTTTATTTTAAATGAATTATTCATAAACCAAATGGCAAATTAAAAATAACATTATTGTATGATCCCTTTTCGCCAACACAAAAATTCTAAATAAAGAGAAAGAATAACTATGGCAAGTAGAGTACATCAGCTATAACTTAGAACAATTGGACTTTTTTGTTCCAAGCTTTATCACTCCCTGACTGGTTTACTTTCATATATTATCCAAAATCTCTATGTCTACACGTCCAGATTACAAAGATACTTCATCAACTATTAGTGGTAACTGTGGATCTAATTGATATAAAAAATAACCTATGAGACACACAGTTCATTTTTCTTCTTCTGACTTTGATACTGAAATACATTTTATGAAAAACCATTATTACCATCTAAGATGTCAGCTCTTAATATTCCCAGCTTCCTTGATTGAACACTGTGGGCTATTACACATTTTCCTATACCCTGAGATAGCAATTTTTCTCAAGTGCAACACTGAGAGGGAGCACAGTTGGACTGGAAGAGAAAGTCAGTAAAACTGGAGTCAAGAGACCAGAGCTTGGCTTCCAGCTCTACCCTAACTGAACTTGTTTATTACTATTTCATCTGTTTCCATCGGTAGACTCAGGGTGCCACCGAAGCACAAGGGGTAGCTCCATTGGGTTACAGGTGTGCTGAGCTACTGATTCCCTTAATCTGTGGATTGGATGAGTGGGGACTGGGACAGCTGGAGCCCTTGGGCCACTTGGCCACGAGAAGTTTCAACAGTCGACCTCAGTATGCTGTAAAAATATGATCACTTTCTATGTGATCCATGATATTTAAAAATACTGGGGTTGACAAACATTGACATTTCTCAGTCTGGAAATACAAAGGCTGAAATAGGATCAAATTTTCAAAAAGCATGGTGTGGACACAGAGACAACTTGACCTTCTTGGGTTTCCTGTCCTATTCTCACTCTCCCACTCTTTTCCCTCATAGCCATCATAGAAAGGATCCTAAACACACGCCCTCCTTAAATCCTGCCAGTGATCCTCATTGTCTACGGGGAAATGTCTAAATATGGCCTATAAGTCTTATCTCACTGTAGCCTCTACCAGGTTCATCTCTTACCACTGCCACACAAAACCCTGTAGCCATATCTAACAGCTTCTAGCTCCTTACATACCCGATATTTTTCATGTCTATGCCTTTGCTCAGCTGTGCCTTCTGACTTGAGTGCACATGCCTGGCAAATTCCAACTCTTCTTTCATAATTCAACTCTTCCAAGAAGCTTTCCCTGCCCTCCTCCCCACACCCCCACAATCGCACCTGCATTCAGCCAACTGCTCCCTCTGTTTTGGTTACTTTTCCACCTTGAACACTAGCATGGACTGAATTGTGTCCCCCAAAAATATCTGTCAACTTGGCTAGGCCATGATTCCCAGTATTGTGTGATTGTCTACCATTACGTCATCTGATGTGATTTGCCTTTGTGTTATAAATCTTATCTCTATGACGTTAATGGGATGGGATTAGCGGCAGTTATGTTAATGAGGCAGGACTCAATCTACAAGATTAGGTTGTGTCTTAAGCCAATTTCTTTTGAGATATAAAAGAGAGAATCGAGCAGAGAGACATGGGGATCTCATATCACCAAGAAAGTAGCAGCAGGAAGAGAGTGTGTCCTTTGGACCCAGGGTCCCTGTGCTGAGAAGCTCCTATTCCAGAGGAAGATTGATGACAAGGACCTTCCTGCAGAGCCGACAGAGAGAAAGCCTCCTCTTGGACCTGACGCCCTGAATTTGGACTTCTAGGCTACTAAACTGTGAGAGAATAAGCTTCTGTTTGTTGAAGCCATCCATTTGTGATATTTCTGTTACAGCAGCACTAGATGGCTAAGACAAACACATTTCTGCTACTGTGCTTATTGGCATATTGTGATTTACAACTCTGCCTTCCTTACTCGGAGCTAGAAGCTGTTAGATACTGTTGCAGGGACCATGCCTTATTTGTCTCTATAATTATGAAGACTGGCACTGTAGGCACCCAGGTAACATTTCCTGGGCAGATGGACACACTGACAGTTGAATAGATGAATGAATTCACGTTAATGTGGTCTTGTTCACATCTCAAAACTTTGGTACAAGAGCTTTATGAATAAAAACAATAGATAGAATAACAGAGTTTAATTTAGGGATTCAGATTTTTTAAAAAGTGGTTGCTACACAGAAGAAAAATATCAGAACAAAATAGGACTCAAATTGACCAAATTTATCTTTCTACTTCATTCTCTTCTTCTCAGTACTAAGGTGCAAGCATTATGATGAAACAGTCATTTATGATGGTTTCTTTCTGCTGCTACTCCTCTCATCTAAGTCAGAGTCAAAAAATCATGGAAATATAATTAGCCCGTGAAATAGGACTTTCTGTCACCAAGTAAAGCCCCATCGACATGCCTACAAGGAAGCCCTCAGCTTTGTGGCTCTCATCAGCTCAGTGCTTGCAATGTCATGTTCTGGGAAATATCAAACTCTTCTAAACCTACCAATTTCCTGCTTCCAGGAGGTATTTTTTTCCCTACATAACTAGAAGACTGTCTTTTTGAGTTTGGGCTTCCTAACCTTGAGAAGGAGTTGACGTACTTCTTCCCTGAGTGTGAAATGAGCAGATGGTGTTGTTTCACTCCAATTTGTTTTGCATGGACTGAGGAGAAGGCTGTGGGGGAAGGGATAAATGTGTTCTCTCCCTGATTGCTAAACACAACTTACTGGCACAAAAAAGCCACTGCACTAACATTGGATCATCTACTTCTTAATAAGGACTGGAGCTTCACTTCCTGCACTTCAGGCTGGAAGTTATTACCACCATGTTTTTCTCTTTATGCAGAAAGGATTATATTCTTCCCATTACAGCAGAAAACAACTTATTTGGACTGTTTGCCCAAGCTGTTATTTGAAGGAGTTTACTGTGGGCCCTTTAAGTCATTGAAGTCACCTCCTTCACTTTTTTTTTTTTAAACTCCAGTTGCCCCACTTCAAGCATATTCACCTCATTTTCAACTCTACATTCTACTAATAGCATACTCTATACTCCAAAGATGTCCATAGTGAACCTCAAGACAAGGAGCCTGAGTACTCTGATGGAATTTTTTTTTCTTTCTTTCTTTTTCTTTTATTGTTGTACTTTAAGTGAAAGTTTATAATTCAAGTTACTCTCTCATACAAAAATTTATACATACATTGTTATGTGACCCTAGCTGCTCTCCCTATACTGTGACAACACACTCCTCCTTTCCACCCTGGATTTCCCGTGTCCATTCAACCAGCTCCTGACCCTCTCTGCCTTCTCCTCTCACCTCTGGACAGGAGTTGCCCATTTAGTCTGATGTATCTACTTGAGCTAAGAAGCACAGTCTTCACGAGTATCATTTTATGTCCCATGGTCCAATCTAATCTTTGTCTGAAGAGTTGGCCTCGGGAATGCGTTTTGTTTAGGGCCAACAGAAAATCCGGGGGCCATGTCTTCTGGGGTCCCTCCAGTCTCAACCAAACCATTAAGTCTGTTCTTTTCACTAGAATTTGAGTTCTGCACCCCACTTGTCTCCCGATGGAAATATTGCTAAACTCCTGATGGCCCCCCTCAACCCTAGCTAGTCCTCTGTCTAGACTCCTGGGAGGTATAAAAGCCAAAAAAGTAGTTGACAGACCTTACCTTCTACCTCATGCTAGAGAACATTAGGACCTTCTACAGGGTAAGCAGTGGGTGGGGGTTGGGGGAACCCTGGTCCAATCTTATCCAAGGAAAGGATCTCAAAGAATCAAGAGAGGGCTGTCTGACCTACCAGCTGTCACTATGTGCATGCTCTGTTTCTACCACACACCACCTTGATGCAGCTATAGCACCTTTTTATGTTCCCCCTTTTAACCTACTGGCATAAATGCATCAGTAATTAATGTGGAATTTGCGAAGGATTTCACTGGGGAGAGGGGGTGGATGGATAAAGTTAACATCCACACCAACCAGCAACCCTGCTCATCACCGTCATGAATATTCTGTTTCTCTCTTTAGTGGTTTTCCACTGCCCTTCACCTATGCTGCTCTAAATTCAGCTCTGCTCCCAAATTTGCATAATTCCTTTAGTAAAAGCTTTGTGGTTATTAGACTTATCATCCTCCTTAGAAAGCAGGTTAGTAACCAGCTATTATTATGTAAGCCCACACTCTGGGGGTCTCATCCTCAATCCAAGAGACATTGAACAACATCCAATATTCTCCCCCAAAAGCCAGTCTTATTCATACATTCTTCTTCCCCTCTTTATACAAGCTCTGGCCCAGTCTCCAGAATTCACTGAGACTACCGCCTACTTTGTGTTCGTATAACCTGCAACTCCCCACTCTTATCTGTTTATTTGACCTCCATTTCTCTATGCACTTCAGTTCCCAAGACTCACCTCAGCCCTTCCTTGTTTTGGTGGCCTGTTTTAGATGCCTGTCTTCAATAACCAGGCTCAGACTGAAGAGCAAAAGATTCTAGGACAAGGGCTCATGCACTGCTGACTCTTACAAGGGAGAGATCCTGCTGCTTCCATCCTGCCTGGGTCTCTCACTGAGAGTGGTGTGTCATGTGACACCAATTCTCTGCCCTTAAATGAGATTATATAACATTGTATTTAAGGAACATACAAATATGCTCATTCTCCACCGATACCTTTAATTCTTAGGGATGGGCCATTTGTCGCCTCAGAGACTGACCAAAAGCTGAAGGTGGTTGGTCACAGCCCCGCTTTGGAATTCCTCCTGGTGTGCGCCCTGCCTGATCCTTGTTGAGTTTACCTCTTGTGTCTGCCTTGGTTTGACAGCAATTCATTTGGACCTGGCTCTGCCTTTGGAATTCTGTTCTTCAGAATTGGGGCATAGTCTCTGGACCCGGCTATCAGGTTTGATGCTGCTTTGAGGCCTCCCTCTTTTGGCATTGGCAATCTTATCTTAACACAGGTATGCGAAGGTACCTGCCTGGCAACTGCTTGGTGGGAAGCCCCACCCCACTCAGTCACTAGGGTGGCCAGAACACACAAAACAAATGCAAAGTTCCAAAAGAAAGAGCTATATGAACTTACAGAGTTATAATAGGTTTGCCAGGTGTCTGGTATTCAGCCAAGCAATCTGGTATTTTAACTTCCTGCCCAGTTTAAAAACACGGTACATATTTCTGAATAGTTACAATGAGGTAAAGAAACTATTTCTAAAATATATGTATAACAATAAATACAAAACATTTAAAATAGGCAGATAAATTATTTAAATTAAACAATTTTTCAATCACTCCCTCCCCTCCCCAACCTCCATCCCAAACGTAGGTCTGGTACTTTTGTAGACAAAAACTTAGAAATCTAAACTATTATTGCTGAATACTTAACCCTCCCCCTTTTTTACTTTAAAAATCTACAGTAATTGGCTCTGTCATTTTTCAAAACAAAATCTGTATGTTGGGAGATATATGGATAACAGAACCAGGTATTCAACTATTTAGAACTATTTTCGAATGCTTGGTTTTCAAAAGAACACAAAATGCAGCCTCCCTGGAATTCGTCTTCTAATGTTAAAAATAAGGATTGGTGTCAAAGGACATTTAATCATGATTTTCACTCCTTTTCACTTAATAGTATATTTTGAAAGTGCTACTTGATACCTAAAAAAAACCTCATGAATTCTTTTAATAATTTCCTTCTGCCTTGAAATAAGGAGGATTTATGCCAAAAAAATCTGGAACCAACAAAGATTTGGGACTGTATTAAACCGTATGGCTTTTTCTTTTTTTGAAAGCATGTCAGAATATTGTCTTCTCCAGTTTATAATTCCCCCCTTTTCTTCTTGCCTACCAATTGTATAATAGTTAAAAGGTCACCTCTTTCTCATCCCATCACCAATGTATACATTCTTCCAATTACCCATAAAGGGCAGATGTTTCCAAGGAATTATTTATTGTTTATTAGCCAAAAGGCAAAGGCCATCAAGAAGACTCTGTGCCACACGTATCAATTCTTGACATTAGCATTTAAGAATCCCTAAGCCTAGAGGGAAAAAAAAAAAAATGCCACATCGACTATATTTCTAAGAATTTGTTAACTGCCTGCCTGCTAAAATGCATCTCTATGGTGGATCTGAAAAACTGCATTTTTATGTTTATTGAGTGGCTGCATGCCTGGCACTGTTAAAGACACCGGAAATATAGCAGTAAACAAAAGAGAAAAAATCCCTGTGCTTTACAGCTCTGAGGAGGAAGTCTCAGTTTCTTCAGCAGTTCCAGCTTATTAAAAGTAATAACTGGACGTAAAAGATGACTAGAGTCCAAAGAAATCCAGACTTTTTCAGATTGTGAACTTCTTTTGGGTTGGTGCCCTCCTGGAAGGAAGAACTGAGAGGCATGCATCTCCCAACTCCTTGTCTGCCCAATTAAGTTGCTACGAAGTTGACTCCGACTCATGGCGACCCTATATGTGTCAGAGCAGAAATGTGCTCCATATGGTTTTCAGTGAATGGTTTCTCAGAAGTAGATCACCAAGTCTTTGTTCCAAGGCACCTCTGGGTTGACTTGAACCTCCAACCTTTCGGTTAGCAGCCAAGTGCTTTAACCATTTCCACCACCCACAGACTCCCTACCCAGACCAGTGTTTGTTAAACTCATAAATATTTTGTTTTAACCAAAGATGGTCCATTTATGGGCAAAGAACCCTTGGGTCCATGGAATGATCTCTCTATATAAAGGACCAACAATCCTTCAGGTTTACCTGATTATCCACATGCAAAATCAACTATTCTTTAAACTTCTCTGATAGCAGAAAAATTAGTTTTAGTAATTGAAGTTTCAATCAAGCAATGTAAGGAAGTATTTTCACACTGTTGCACCTAGGTTTGTCTTATAAATGGAGTGCTATGGAATGGCATGGATTATGGAATAAATTGGGAGAAGCCCAGGAATTTCCCATCTATCCATACTCCGCTCTCCCTACCTCCAATTTCTTTCTTCTATCCAGAGGTCTCACAACAGGAAAAAAAAAAAAAAATCAGCCATTGGACTGGTTATTACTCAGTGCTGAATTGTCTTCTCTAGTATCATTTTTTACATATGCAGACACCTCTCAGAGGACTACACTCTGCTAACAGTTGCTGTACCTGGAAGATGGGAGGGAAGGAACACTTAAGAACTCAATCTTCATGCTAGACACTTTACACATCATATCATTTAATTCCTACAACGATCTGAAAGAGCAGATATTCTCTTCTTATAGATAAGAAATCTGGGGCTCAGAGAGGGTAAATGACATACCCCCAGATCACACAGTCCTCATGCTGGAGCCAATAGTCAAACGTGACCTTTCTCTCCCTTCCTCTGAATTCATTTATCGAATTCCTCTCCTCTGCGGCACACACCCTAAGGAGGTCCTTGAGAGTGATGACTGCCTGGCAAGCGCTGAAAAGGGGGAAAAGAACATAGAAATGAAATGAGACAAAAAGGAAACATTTTGCTGACATTACCATTTTCTCTGGGGTCAGATCCAGCACAGGGCTACATTCTGACTGCTTTGATAAAATTCCTGATTCTCAGAATTACTGAGTTGGCAGGACCTTAGAAGTCATCTAGCCCTACCCAGCATTAAAAGCTTTATTCAGTCATTAACTCACTTTATTACCGTTGGTGATCTGGGAAGCAGTGTCATTCACTTGGCAAGTGAGCTGCATTTCTCTAAACCACAGTTTTCCACTGTCTCATCGTGAGCTGGTATAGATAGATTTGACTTTAATAATAATTCTTTATATCTATTTAGCTCTTCACATGCATTCTGCCCTTTAAGCTCTCATTTCTGGGATAGAGGGAGGGGATATTTTATAGGGGCACAAATGGTTTGTGCACGACTACTAACCTAAAGGTTGGCAGTTTGAACCCACCTAGCAGCACTGCCGAAGAAAGGCCAGGCAATCTGCTTTCATAAAGATTGTTGTTGTTGTTAGGTGCCATCGAGTCAGTTCTGACTCATAGGGAACCTATGTACAGCAGATCGAAACACTGCCCAGTCCTGCATCATTTTCACAATTGTTGATATGTTTGAGCCCATTGTGGCAGTCACTGTGTCAATTCATCTCACTGAGGGTCTTCCTCTTTTACACTGACCCTCTACTTTACCAAGTGTGATGTCCTTCTCCAGGGACCAGTCCCTCCTGATAACACGTCCAAAGGACAGGAGATGAGGTCTCGCTATCCTCCCTTCTAAGGAGCATTCTGGCTGTACTTCTTCCAAGACAGATTTGTCCGTTCTTCTGGCAGCCCATGGTATGTTCAATACTCTTTGCAAACACCGTAATTCAAAGGCATCAGTTCTTCTTTGGTCTTCTTTATTCATTGTCCAGCTTTCACGTGCATATGAAGCAATTGAAAACACCATGGCTTGGGTCAGGTGTACCTTAGTCTTCAAAGTGACATCTTTGCTTTTTAACACCTTAAAGAAGTCTTTAGCAGCAGATTTGCCCAACGCAATACGTCATTTGGTTTCCTGACTGCTGCTTCCATGGGCATTGACTGTGGATCCAAGTAAAATGAAATCCTTGACAACTTCAATTAATTTTTCCATTTATCATGATGCTCCTTACTGGTCCAATTGTGAGGATTTTTGTTTTCTTTATGTTGAGGTGCAATCCATACTGAAGGCTGTGTAGTCTTTGATCTTCATAGTAAGTGCTTCAAGTCCTCCTTACTTTCAGCAAGCAAGGTTGTGCATCTGCATATTGCAGGTTGTCAATGAGTCTTCCTCCAATTCTGATGCTGCATTCTTCATACGGTCTAGTCTCTCAGATTATTTGCTCAGCATACAGATTGAATAAGGATGGTGACAGGATACAACCCTGAGGCATACTTTTCCTGAGTTTAGACCACGCAGTACCGCCTTGTTCTCTTCAAATGACTGCCTCTTGGTCTATGTACAAGTTCCACATGAGCACAATTAAGTGTTCTGGAATTCCCATAAAGATGACAGCCAAGAAAACCCAATGGAGCAATTCTATTCTTGTAACACATGGGGTGGCCATGAGTCTGAATCTGACTGAATGGTAATGGGTTTGGTTTTTTTATTTTATAGTAGAAAGAGTTAGGAACTAGGCCATATAGATCTGGATTCAAATTTCCGCTCTGCAACAGACCAGTCATTTGAACTTGGGCAGATCATTTAATCTTCAGGCTTCCTTGGGAAAGTTGTCTTTTTTTTTTTTTTTTTTTTAAGCCTCCAAGTCCTCATCTGTCAAATGGGGACAATAATATCTCCCACATGAAGTTGAACTAAGGATTAAATGAGGTCAGGTATCTAAGTATTTGCTCATGGGATGTGCTCAGGGTTGGTTGCTTTTCTCTTTCCCTTTCTTCTTTTTACAGCTGAGGAGCTGGAGGGGAGAAGAAGTAAATCAACTTTCTCCAGGTAACAAGGCCAGTGATTGGTGAAAGGAGACTAAACCTTTTTTACTGTAATTCTAGGCCTCCTTGACCTTTCCCATCCTGCCTGGAATAACTTTCTCTTCCTTCTCCACCCTTTGGATTGGTACACACCTTACCCTTTTACCCAACTCCTGATTTCTTTGTAGTACATACTCTCCCACTCCAGGCCTTCTGTTCTGCTGTTCTAGCTCACTGTTAGTTTCTGTGCATAGTGCCTTTTGCTAGTTTCCTCTGTGTTTTGCATGGTCTTTGGAAGTTTAAGACAAATGGATGGGGTGCTTTCAGCCATGTCCCTCAAATGTGAAATCTGGTTCTCATATAGGAGACAGAGCAGCTGTGGCGGCATTCCAGCAGATGGGCTCCGAGTCTCCTGGCTTCTGGTGCCCTGTGTGACTGCTTCAGCTGCCTTCTGAGTTTTGATGACGGCTCCCATCGCACTGCAGCTTCCCCAATGCTCACCTAACAAAGTCAGATTTAAACAGCCCTCCACTCGGCCTTCCACATACCCTTGTAGCACACAGAGCTGGTGCAGCCTATTGGGAGCCCCTCAAACGCATCACTGCCAAAGGAATTAGTGTTTTTTTTAAAGGGGCCACTCTTCCAAGACTACACAGAAATATATGCAAGTCTTCTAAAACTATCTTTATTTAGGTCGTTCAAAATGCATGGTCACATTGTTACACCGGGGTGAAAAGAAATACGCATACATAACGTGCATATTAATATGGAATACATAATAAAAGATACTTGTCACTCATTTCCTTTATCATAAATTCAAGTAGTACAGTTAGAATATTACCCATCCCAGAGAAAAATAGTATCATAGATCTGAGAGAATTCTCAAGAGATCATCTAGTCAATCTACCTATCTATCTGTAAGCAGAGGGAATGTCTAAACTAATAAGAATTGAGAGTTAACGTTCCCTTATTGAAGATCTCTAGGGATAGTATTCTGCTCTAAAGCCTATTTACATATGTAAAATGGTTTGCTTACCACCAAACAACAACCCTTTGGGAATTCCCACAAATAATAAGCAGCATATTTATTCTCCTTCCTGGGGAAGGCTCTAGGGACATGATCTTAGAAAACCTGTCAAGAAACCGTATGTCACATTCCCTTCTAGTCCATGGGACCTACCTCATTCCCTTTAGGCTCCCTGACCCCTTACTCGGAAGGGTGCTCGCGTGTTTGCCCGCCATGGCCAAGGCTGATGCCTCTTGTCCACAGGACCGTTGGTGATTACCATTGCCATAGATATCTGGGAAGGCAAAAACAAAAATAAATTTAGCTGTTAGTAAGAGTTCTTATGGACCCTGGGTGGCGCAAGTGGTTTGCAATCAACTGCTAACCTAAAGGTTGATGGTTTGAACCCACCCAGCAGCTCTGGGGAAAAAAGTCCTAGTAAATTGCTTCTGTAAAGGTTACAGCTAAGAAAACCCTGTGGAGCAGTTCTACTCTGTAATACATGAGACTGCCATGAGGTGGAATTGCCTTGATGGCAAAGGGCTTGAGATGTTTGTTTGTTTGTTTGTGTTTTGTTTCTGTTTTTAAGAATTCTATGCTTTTCTTGGGTCTCCATTAGAATTAAGACTCTCACAGTCCGTTGCAAACCAGCTTTACTCTTACACTTTATTCTCTTCCCCAAAGCACCTGTCAAGGCCTCAAGGAACGAAAGAAACGAAGGGAAAGGACAAACTGTACAAGCAGCAGTAGAGATGGCCCTCTTGATCCCACAGTGTTCCAGAAAGCCTGCCCTTCCCCATATCTTCTCCCATTCCAGAGAGCTGACACCTCCATAGTCAAGCAAAGCAAGACAATCAAATCATATCAAAAGAGAGCAAAGCAAAAACGCAGACCACGTGTGGGAGCATGCAGAAGACAAGGAGCCTTTTCTGCACCTTGCCTGACTGTCCACCATGCTAGAGCTTCAGGCAAGGTCTTAAACTTCTTCACACAGTTGCCAGACTTCATTCAAAAGGGTAACCAGAGTTTATCTCACTTTCCCTGGATCCCCATCTCTCCAGAAAAATCCAAAGTTACAGTAACCTAACCTTTGTGTAGTAACAACATATCAATAGTCCCCCCAAAACAGTTTTAAAATATGCTTGTAAATAGCATTGTAGGAAAGAGGGGAAAACAAGTATGCACAAAGAGGTGGCTTAGCCATTTTGTGAGCTGATTAGAGAAAAAGAAAACTAATTTTATTCTTTCTGGGAGAAAGGAGGGGAAACTAATAGATGTATTCAATCTGTTGTTGTTAGTCGCCAGTTGAGTCATTCTGACACATGGTGACCCCGTGTGTGCAGAGTAGAACTGCTCCATAGGGTTTTCAAGGCTGTGACCTTTCAAAAGCAGATGACCAGACCTGTCTTCTGAGGCACCTCTTGCGGGGTTCAAACCACCAACCTTTCCATTAGTAGTCAAGTGCTTAACCTTTGCACCACCCAGCCTTAACCAATACTCAATCTAAGAATTGCAATCTACAGCCCCACTGGGGAAAACCCTGTCCTCACCAGGAGCTAGTCATCTCCATCCTATTTGGTAATTCCACCCTAGGGACTCTCCCAGGTCCCCTGAGCCCTCCAAGGCTCTAACATCCACTCTCTGTGGACCCCAGCCGGGGGCTCAATGCTGATTTTGGACACAATCGCTTGCCCTTAGTCTGTGAGTCTACTTAGAGTTCCCATTAACATCTCGGTGTTTCTTATAAACATGAAAACACATTTCATTCTTTTATTGTCTCTTGTATCTCTCCTTCATAGATTGCCTCGTCTTCCTGGTCAGAGCCTGGGATTTTGTCCTTTCCTGCCCAGCCCAGCCCAGCCCAGCCCAGCCCAGCCCAGCTGTGCACAGCCCAGCCTAGTTGCTGACACGGAAGCCTATTACCTGCATTCTTGGTCTCGCCCCTCAGTGGCTTCAGGTGTATTAACCTGGCTCCATAAGGTTTGGAGCAAGAGACTAACACGTCTGAACTTTGGTGACAAGGATTTATTGTCATTATACTTAAGATGCAAAACCATAAGGGACATTTTCTCCTCATCTCCACACCCTTTCTAGGTTCCAGTGCTTCCAATCACATTATGAGTGATCTCAACCTTGACCTTATTTTCCACAAATGAGAGAACTGAATAGGGTGGGTCTGAATAGACTTGTCTTCTATTAATGCTTCTCCATAAACTTTTTGTCCCTGAGTGGCGCAAAGAGTTTGCACTTGGCTACTAACCAAAAGGTTGGCAGTTTGAAGCCATCCAGCAGCACCTAGAAGAAAGTCCTGGTGATCTGCTTCCATAAATATTATAGCTTAGAAAACCCTATAGAGCTCAGTGCTACTCTGTAACATATGGGGTCACCTTATGTTGGAATCAACTCAGTGGTAACAGGTTTTGGTTTTTTTTAATAAACCCCTTGGTGCTCTTGTCTTCCAACTTCAGTTCAACTTGCTCATTACTGCTTTCAGATCTCCTCCCCTCAGCTATGAATCCTATGACTTGCCTTCTAGATCATACTTGACTTGGTTGCAGTCCCTCTCCACCTGTCTGCCCCCCTAGAGCAGCCCTCACCTGATCAGTTTAGGACGTGGACACAAGTCTGCACACCGCACCTTGGACACAAGGGCATGATGAACTTAGCCAGCAGAGGGAGGAGGTTCTGGCTTTTTCAGAATGCAGCAGTGGAGCTTCTAACATGGCTGCAAGACTTACGACCCTACACATTTTGTGATTCTCAGAGTAGCAGAGAGAGTGGTCTTTCTGGGTTTCTACCTGCCTGGGGAGGGTAAAAAGTGGGTCATCCTCATGTGCATCTAAACATGTGGGCATAGACCACTCATTTGGCTATCTGCCACCTTAGACATGGCAAGGATTGGTCAGGGCCATTCTGGGGAGGGGGAGATGGATTGGTAAATGGGACTATTCCCAGAATCACTTTCGGTCACTGATCAGGTAGAGCTAAACTTGGCCTACTTTAAGTGACTTAAGTCGGGGAGACCAGGACTGTGGTAACCTGCACCTGGACCAGCAGCTGCCTTCACAGCTGGGAGACTTCTTAGGCTGCTTCCCTTCCACCCCCAGCAGTGTTCAGATGACCCATTGAGGGTACAGACTTCCCAGCACGCAGTCACAGAGCAAACCGACAAGAAGCTGCCCCGTTCTTCAGTTTTCATTAGAGCCTCACCCCCGGGCTCAGCCCCGGGTTGCCTTCATGCCTAAACTCAACTGCTCCTGCTAGTGTTCTGGTGCTGTCTGAAAGAACACCTGCTAACCAGGCCTGAATGCAGCATTTGCTGCTGGGACCTGATACCCACTCTGGCTCATCCTCACCCGTGGGTCTGACCAAAAGGGCTGACGTTCCCAAAGCTGAATCTTTGAGAGTAGGAGCAAGGCCTACAGGCTCATGTTCATTCATGGAGGAAGGAAGAGAAGGTGAAGATGCCTCTGAGAGAGAAACTTGGCTCTCTGGATTCCAATGCCCAGCGGGAGGCATTAAAGTTGCCCTTCGGGACTCAGAGACAGTGAGGATATTTAGGTGGTCTGGTTCATTCAGCTCTGGCTATGAGAAAACCTGGAGAAACAGTCTGACAACAGGACCCAGGCTGTCCTCTTACGAGGTGTGAACAATGCTCTCAAGGAGCTCCAGATCCTAAAAGGATGTTTCTTTGAAATTGCAAAGCTGCCATCACTTTAGGAGCCCTGGTGGCACAACAGTTAAGCGCTTGGCTGCTAACCAAAAGGTCAGTGGTTCAAACCCACCAGCCCTCTGCAGGAGAAAAGACCTGATGATCTGCTCCCATGAAGATTATAGCCTAGGAAACCCTATGGGGCAGTTCTATTCTGTCACATGGGGTTGCTACGAGTTGAAATTGATTCGAGGGCACCCAACAACAACCACTTTAGCACTAACTTCTGAAGAAGTACTTCAATCTAAGTACTTCACGTGGTCTTCAATCTAAGGTGTTGAAAAATTCCTTTCAAGTTGTTTTGTTAGGATCTTGGTTTTGTCTGCTGAGCATCAGTCCTTTTAGAGAAAAGCATTTCCCTCACACACTATACGATTCTGGGGAAAACTGCAACTCATAGGGTCCTGCCTCTTCCAGCCAGGAGTGGATTATCCAATAAGCAAGGTAAGCATGGTGCCCACCTTGCTTGTAAGATCATCTGTAGTGCCGAGAAGGCAGGAGGGGACAGGAGAGCTGGACGAATGGAAACGGGGAATCCAAGGTTGAGAAGGGGAGAGTTTTGACTAACGTCACAAAACAATATGTGTGTTAATTGTTTAATGAGAAACTTCTTTGCTCTGTAAACCTTCACCTAAAGCACAATTAAAAAAAAAAAAAAAGATTGACCAAAAAAAAGATCATTTGTAGTGAACAATTTCACATTTTTTGATTATCACTAAGATTCTGGTTCTATGACCGCCTTGACAGGGAACACAACAGAGAGTCCCTGACGGAGCATGAGAAAAGTGGGGTGCAGAACTCAAATTCTAGTAAAAAGACCAGAGTTAATAGTCTGACTGAGACTGGAGGATCCCCAGAAAGCATGGCCCCCAAACTCTCTTGCCAACGCAGCACTAAAACCATTCCCGAGGTCAACTCTTCAGTCAAAGATTAGACTAGACTATGGGACATAAAAAAATACTCGTGAAGAGCGTGCTTCTTAGCTCGGGTAGATATATGAGACTAAACGGGCAGCTCCTGTCCAGAGGTGAGATGAGAAGGCAGAGGGGGCAAGAGCTGGTTGAACGGACACAGGAAATACAGGGTGGAAAGGAGGAGTGTGCTGTCACAGTATAGGGAGAGCAACTAGGGTCACATAACAATGCATGTGTAAATTTTTGTATGAGACACTAACTTGCATTGTAAACTTTCACTTAAAGTACAACAATAAAAAGAATAGCATACTGGCAAAAGATGAAAAGAATACATATTAAGCAATTAAAAAAAAAAAAGATTCTGGTTCTAGGTATGGCTGGCATCTGTCCCTCTCCCAACCCTACAGCACCTTTCTAAAGAATCAAAGCTTCTTTTCAAATTTACAGTCCCTGGCAGGGGTGGACAACCCAGTAAGCAAGGTAAGCACAGACTTACTTGTGCTTACTTACTGATCTGTAGTGAACCACAATTTCACATGGATTTCATCACATCTTTGATGAAATCTTTGGTGAAGCCCATGTGAAATGGTTTGCTACAGATGATCTGGTAAGCAAGGTAAGCACCGTGCTTCACTTGCCTATTGGATGATCCACCCTGCCTCCATCACAATCAGCAATCAATCTGTCTCTCCCAGGCATTTGAACATGGAGTGGGAACACAGAGGGTCAGAAGGCAGATGGAGGTGGGCTCTTGGAAAAACTATCACACTGGAAGAAGGCAGCCCAGCATTATTATCACCCTCATGTCACAGGTGAGAAAACTGAGGCTCAGAAGATAAAATATTTTGTCCAAGGCCCCACACTAGTAAGTGGACGAGCTAGCATTTGAATCCAGGTCCATGTGACTCTCATATCCATGATTGTTCACTCACCACAATAGTTTCCATGACTAAGACCTTATTTCCCTTCTACAGAATAGAGAAATTAGGGAGAATCGGCTCTAGAGCTTGCCCACTTCATTCAGGGAGTTAGATGCAGAGGCATACACGAGATTCCATTATTTCTCATTTATATGCAGAGTATCATGGTATTTCCTCTCCACCTTGCTGCAATTCCCCACATCAGCTCATCCTTGTGTTTCTCGCACATCCTATTATTAGCCAATGAAGGGTTTGCCGTTGTTTTCAATGCACACTATTCTCAGATTTCAGGTGTGCCCTTACCTTCACCTCCATTAAACAGTCCCTGCCCGATGCATGTCCTCTATTTTCCCGAATCCTGCTTTTCTCAACCAATTACTATGCCCCCAACTTGAGTTACCCGCCTGGCCCCGATTGCCTATAAAGCAGGCTGGAAGCCAGAGTGTCCCTGTAAATACTGAAATTGTTCTTCCATTTTGTCATTAGACTTTATGTTTTAACCAAATAAAGCATGTGTATTGAGGGACACTGGGATCTCTTCGAGATGGTTTATTTTCATACGACCCGCAAGCTTCTTTCTTCCTGATGAGTCAGCACCACCGCTCTGCTCCCCCTGCTCCAGGGGTAACAAGGCACAAAGACTGTCAAGCATCAGCCCATAAATGACTCTAAATGCACCTATTATTCCACTGTTTTTCCAGCTGATTCCTCTGGAGTTCAATACTCTCTGTTCTAGGCAGTTCCAAGTGTCAGTGTATCTTGCTGAAGACTCACAGGGTTCAAAACAGCATTGGATTTCTTCTGTGTACTGTATGCGTTGGGAAAACAAAAAGCAAACAAAAAATTCTCATTTGAAAATCAGCTTCTTTTCATAATCTTCAAAGGGGAAACTTAAATACAATGTCAGCCTCATCCAATTAGCCCAGAAGCACATGTCAGGCTGTGTCTGTGAAGATAACACCAGAGGAAAAGACCTGCTTGACATACCTCTTGCGGACTTGAAAACCACTCTCAGTTCTGTGTGGCCACCTGCCTTGATGTACTTAGAAGCCACACAAGGTGTACTGTAATTTAACATAGCATGAGCACAATTATTTCCTCTTTGGGGTCCAAGGGTCATGATCACACGTGCTTGGGTTAATACTTGCTGTCACTTCTCTGCTTCTGCTACTGACTCCATCAACTCCTTTTTTTTTTAAGTGCCTGCCTTTCTAGGCACTGTGGGAGGGAGACCCAATAAATGGCCAAGTACATTCCTTTCAAGGGCCTCTTCATACCAGTAATGTAAGCAGATTGTATCACTGGTGGCTGGACCCTGAAGAGAATTTGAATTCTAGCTAGAGCAGCCGGAAATAGGCTTTTTAAATCCTTCCTTGCCGGATTCTAACCTGCTTGGGAGCGGGCTGCCCACTTTTGCTGGTCTCCTAGCAACCAAGCCCCTTTCTCTACAGGCGCTGCTGCTGTCCACCGGGCAAGGCTTGGGAGAGTCAGGCTCTCTGCCTTCCCCAGCACAGGGCAAGGATGTCACCCGAGGGAACGGGTGTGAGCTACTTGGAGAAATTGCTAAATGGTCTGTAAATGTACTGAGGGAGACAATCTAAATGGGGGACCTTTCACACATTTTTCAGGGGAATCTTGGGATTTAAATTCATCCTTCTGCTTCCCTCCAATAATAGCTTACATGCACGGAATGCTTTGTATTTTACCAAACATTTTTGCCTCCATTACCTCATACAATTGCCCCACAAGAGCCTTGAAAGACCTCTCCTGTGGGAAAAAGCAGAGGGGGAATTTTGTAAGTTCACTTTTAGATGCTTTTAAAGAACCAAAGAAGAAACTTCAGGTCATTCAATTAGTTAAAAAAAAAAAAAAAAAAAAAAAACCATTGCCATTGATTCAATTCCAGCTCATGGCAACCCCTTGTGTTATAGAGCAGAACTGTTCTATACGATTTTCTTGGCTGTATTCTTTATGGAAGCAGATCGCCAGGCCTTTCTTCCACGGCACCTCTGGGTGGGCTCACACTGCCAACCTTTAGGTTAGTAGTCAAGCCCAAACTGATTGCACCACCCAGGAACCTATTCAGTTATTGTTGTTAGTTGCCGTTGAGTGGATTTCAACTCATGGCAACTTCATGTGTGGAGAGTAGAACTGCTCCATCGGGTTTTCAAGGTTGTGACTTTTTGGAAGATCCCCAGGCCTGTCTCCAAGGTGCCTCTGGATGGGTTCGAACTGCCAACCTCTTGGCCAGTAGTCGAGCACTTAACCGTTTATGCCACCCAGGAACTCCTTCTATTAGTAGGATCAAAAAATAAAAATGAAAAAAAGGAAGCGGGACAAATCCCGAACACCAGTCTTTACCACTATTGTTATTAGTGGTAATTCAAGGTTCTGGCCAGCTAATCTTTGCCTCTGTGGCTGGGAGTTGGACTGGAGCCCAGGAAAGGTGGAGTATTCTCGTTCTCTCCCCTGCTCTGTCCTTTACCTTGTCCCTCCTCCAGCAGCTACCTTTGGGATTGAAATTGATGGGAGGCTTCTGGTTCATAACGGTCTTATTCTGAGTTTTCCTTATAAAATTCTTCCCTTTCGGTGATAAAAGAAAATGCAGAAGGGAGAAAAAGCTCCTTCATTCTCCTCCAAGACAGAAGGAAGAGAAGCAAAATCTTCTCACCTACTCAGAAACCCTGCAAAGTCTCTCTTAGCTGGAGATGGAGAGCCAGCTTTTGAACTGTGAGTCAGAAAATTTGGCCCATTGATAAGTATGTGCTTGTTTGTGTTTCCCTCTGTTGTCTGTGGATCAGAATTCTTTGAAAGAAGTTATTGATTCACTGTGGCTTACAGCATCTTTATAATTTTAATAATGTTCAAACAACTGGTGTAAGGAGCCCTGGTGGCACAATGGTTAAGCAATCAGCTGCTAACCAAAGTGTCAGTGGTCTGAATCTACCAGCCCTCCAAGTGAGAAATATGTGGCAGTCCCCTTCCATAAAGATAACAGCTTTGGAAACCCTATGGGGCAGTTCGACTCTGTCGTATAGGGTCACTATGAGTTAGAATTGACTCGATGGCGATGGGAACAACTAGCATGATTGTTCCAAAAGGCTCTGCAGAAGACAGGACCTAAAGATGTGGTGGAGTCCCTGGGTGGTGCAAACAGTTAATGCTTTCAGTTGCTAACCAGAAAGGTTGGAAGTTAGGGACCATGCAGAGGCACCTCAGAAGAAAGGCCTGGCGATCTACTTCAGAACAATCAGCCATTAAAAACCCTATGGAGCACAGTGCTGCTCCTTGGGGTCAACTCAATGGCAACTGGTTAAGACTTTATGTGGATTTCACCTAATTTCCACTTATGTCCTTTTTCTGTTCCAGGATCCAGTCCAGGATCCCACATTGCATTTAGTTGTCCTGTTTCCTTAGTCGCTTCCGGTCTGTGATGGTTTTTCAGTCTTTCCTTGTCTTTCATTCCCTTGACACTTTAAAAAACTACTGGTCAGATATTTTGTAGAATGTCTCTCAGTTTGGGTTGGTCTGAATTATTTTCTCATGATTAGACTGGGATTATGAATTTTTCAGAAAGAATACCAAAGAGGTCACGTCCCCATCTCATTACATCGTATCAGGGACTATCTGATACCCATACGGCATCACTGATGATGTTAACCCTGATCATTGGGTTAAGGTAATGTTTGCCAGGTTTCCCCATGGTGAAACTACTAATTTCCCCTTTCCATACTCTGTTCTTTGGAAGTGAGTCACTAAGCCCAGCTCACCCTGGATGGTGGGAGGTAAGAGGAGAGGGTATCTACATACATTATTTGGGAAGATTATTTTCTTCTCTTCTGTTTATTTATAAAATATACGTTTTAAAAAACCATGATAAACACTCTGGAAGTTCTGTATTCCTGGGATGAAGTAAAGACAAATAAGTACTCTCAGGCAAGGTACTAAAAAGAGATTCAAAAAGTAGAAAACTGATCTAAATAAAACATTTTAATATCATGAAATTTTGAAATTGATAATGGAGTCTTTTATCTAAAGTGGTTTGAAAAACACAATACCTACAGAAGAATGCATTATTTAGCCATTTTGTAATACAGCCTCATTATTAGAAAGGATAGCAAACCACAAGATGTTCATTGTAAGAGACCTTGCTAAGGACTGGGGGTTACGTCTGAATTAAGGTCATAGAAAGGAACTTCCAGGGCAAACATAATATTGCCCCTTGTGAAGTATGAATGCTAATTTTCAGGATTCAAAAGCAAAGAGAAGGAAAGGTACCAACTCCTTTGCAAAACAGATTACAGAATTCCTGCAGGGTACTGCTGACCAGAGTTTGGTCCTCTCCTGTGTGGAAATGCAGAAAAATGCAGCATTTGATCCCCCAGGCAGCCTGGAGTGTCTCTAGAAAGAAAAGTACCTGTTTCTAGCTTGCAGTTGGAAGAAAGCACTGAGCTGGGTCTGCAGAAGCCAGTTGTCCTTCGGAAACGTCCAACAAGGCGTGGACCAAGCAACAAGGGACCAACAAGGGACTGGTTGGAGCAGTATCAGTGGAGAGGTCTAAGCCCAACATTCATTCTAAAACCAAGGCAAAAACAACCAACCAACCAATAAAAAAAATGCATTGATTATTTTGAACCCACTTACAAAGCTAGTTTGAAAACATATAAAGAATATTTGATCAGTCTTTTTAAAAATGAGGTTAAAAAAATAATAAAAGCCCATATTAAAAATAAATACAGTCAAAAGGGTATACAATATCTCAAGCCTCTGGGCCCATTATTGAGAGGCAGCCTCTATTAATGGCTTCTTATGTTTCCAAAGGCAAAGAAGCCTACTGCAGCATTATTTGTAATAACCAAAAGGTTGCATGCCAGCCGAGAGTCCATCAGCAGTGAACTAGTTGAATAAATGATGGTGCACCCAAACAATGGGACGCTATGTAGATATTGCAATGAATGAATCGGTTACAAGGGTGTGAATCGGAAGATGTGCAAAATATATCATTAAGTGAGAAAAGAAACATGTTAGAGCATGCGTTGGCTTTCTGATTTGGGTCATAAGAGTTTCACTCAAAAATAACTGTCCCTGTGGAAGAGAACTTCAAATTCTTAAAGAACTGGACTTACTGGACCTATTGAGGCTAGAGGAGTCCCCCAGACTATAGTCCTGAGTTACTCTTCAAACCTGAATTGAAACTATCCCCTGAAGTCACCTTTAAACTAAGTAACAGTTTAGCCCAAAGAGTAAAGATTGTCACCCTTGAGTATTGTGTTCTTCTAAAAAATTATCTATATAAGATCAAATGATCAATAGCTATTTTAAAGCATAGTAGGTAGACAGGGACGGGAGAAAGATGCGGCAGCATGCTTCCGTAAAGATTTACAGCCTTGGAAACCTTATGAGGCAGTTCTACTCTGTCCTGTGGGTCAGAATCAACTCAACAGCAGTGGGTTTGGTTTGGTTTTGGAGAGGGGCAGGGAATTTAAGTCGATGGGAGTGAAATAACTAGAAGAGAAATAACGGAGAATGTTGGCACAGTGCGAAGACAGTAACCGATGTCACTGATCATTACGTCTAGAAACTGTTGAATGGGAGTGGGTTTTGCCATGTGTATTTTCACCAAAAATAAAAGAAAATACAAAATTAATAAATAACTGTCCCAACATTACCACTGGGATTGGTCTTACCAAACTATGTAAAGAGAAAAGTCACAGACTTGGCAACAGTGTGTTGGAGAAGATTGTCCCAACTAACATGATGTTACCGCTGCATTGTCTTGAATCTTAAATGTCAGTAGAAATTCTGCCCTTAACATTAACATAGCACTTCCTAGTACAACTCATGGCATACTGCGAAAACCTCCACCAACATCATGTTTCATTGATTCTAAGACGCCCATTTTTGTCACATTTCAACGACTCTGAAATTAGGATGTGTCTTCAAATTTTTTGGACCAGGTGAGAGCTGGTGATGGGGCCACCATTGTCTGAACACGTGCAACAAAACTTGTAGCAGAATATCCAGGAAATATTAATGAAGAACTCTTTTTAATAGATGTTGCATCACCGAGGATGATATTGTCCGTCTGTGTGTGTGTGTGTGTGTGTGTGTGTCTGGGTGTGTGTGTGTGGGTGGGTGGGTGTGGTGTGTAAAGGGGATGAGGGTGGAGAGGAAAGCCTTCAGTACTAATTCAAAAACTATCTAGCAGGGCCAGACTTCGAATAAGAAGAAATTTTAAGAATACTGTAACCAATTTATTGTGCTTAAAATTTCCTCTTTATGGATGCACAAGAATAACATGTAATAAAAATCTTTGTCTAAAAAAGTTTAAAAGAGCTCTTTCAGTAAGTATAACAAACTCTAATAAGATAAAACAGCATGATATCAAAGTTTAATTGGTATCTTTTATTATTTCTTAGCCAACTGTAAAATACTGGTGCATCTTCCAAACGATGGTGTTTTAGATTCAATGAAATACGGAGTGTGCTTCTTATTTAGGAATAAGCCCTGGTTGCACAGTAGTTACAGCTCTGGGCTGCTAACCAAAAGGTCGGTGGTTCAAACTCACCAGCCGCTCCTAGGGAAAAAGAAGTGGCAGTCTGCTTCCGTAAAGATTAAAAGAAAAAAAGTTGCCGTTGAATCAATTCCGACTCATAGCAATCCTATCGGACAGAGTAAAACTGCCCACAGAGTTTCCAAGGAGTGACTGGTGGATTTGAGCTGCAGACATTTTGGTTCGCAGGTGAGCTCTTAACCACCGCACCACTAGCTGGTCCTTGGAAACCCTATGGGGCAGTTCAACTCTGTCCTATAGGGTCGCTATGAATCGGAATTGATTTGATGGCAATAGGTTTGGGTTTGGTTTTTTCTTATTTAGGAAAAAGGAAAACATGTTCAAGGACTCAGAATACACAGCTAGTGTCTCTGGTGAATGCTCTTATTTAAATTGGATGATTTTTCAGGCACCCTTTTCCATCTGTGAAAGGTAAGATTTGGACCTGAACACACTGTTCAAAAAAGGACAAGAGAGAACCATTGAGCAAAAGTGGAAGTGCTCTTTATTTACCTATTAATTACCTTTTTCATATAACAAGAGTGTGTTAGCAATCATTCACTTGTTAATTCATTTCTTTCTCTGTAGCTTACCTTTTCTGAGGTCGTTCCAGTTTGAGGTTAAATACAAAGTCACTTTGATGATGATAGCTTGTATTTTGCTAATTTGCCCCACCTGCAATGGTAGCAGCCAGCTTCAGTTACTCCTCAATTAGCGAGCGTTTCTGGGATTACCTGGTGCCTCTCCGGCATTCTTAGTCCACTGCTACAAGGCTCTGTTGTTTTTCTTCCCCTCTGGTTCGATCTTCTTCCACTGGGAGCAGCCGTGTTCACCTGGCACTGGCCCTTAGCCAGGCACTGCTGCTGCTTCCTGTGGCTGCTGCGCCTGCTGGTGCCAAAAGGCTGCCCCGTGTTCTTTTGCAAAGTGGAGGACAGAACTAGCTCCTTTTAAGGCTTACACTGTTGTCATGTTTTAGTTCCTCTTACTGGCTAGCAATGGGTAATTGCCCTAAACTGAGCCAATCAGGGCTCTTCCCTGGGATTTTTTTTTTAACTTGGAGTGGTCTAGTCTCTAGAGCGAGAAATATAAGGGATGCAAGCTTGGGAGTTGCTGGTGCTAAACGTCTAGCTGTGGAAGAACCGTTGAAAGAAGAAGGGCAGCATGAGGAGAGAGGGAGAGAGCTGGATTTCAGGCCCAGCTCTATCCCTGTCCTTCCTGTGGTCTGGCTAACCGGTTGCCATTGAGTTGATTCTGGCTCATGATGACCCCACATGTATCAGAGTAGAACTGTGCTCCATAGGGTTTTTCAATGGCTGTGATCTTTCAGAAGTAGATCACCAGGGCTTTCCTCTGAGATGCCTCTTGGTGGGCTTAAATCTCCAACCTTTCAGTTAGTAGCCGAGTGCTTCACGCTTTGCACCACCCAGGGACTCCTGTGGTCTGGTTACATGTTCCAATTTGCTTAAGATAATTTAACTTGATTCTTCTCATTTGCAGACCAAAGTATACTCCCCAACACTATGACCCTCCTCTTTCAGTATTTACACCCAGCCCTCTTCAAACCTGAGTCCATGGGGGCTGAGATGGGAGATGAGCTCAGGTAATGGATAGTACACTGTACTTGCCATCTCCATTGACCAAGGCTTTGGTCTTGGGCTAAACTGGCTTGTGGTTCTCTCCTATGTTAAGTTCTCTACCAGAAGACTCTTTAGTCCCTCCTATAAATGGATTCCTGGTGGACTGGCCCCACGAGTTTTTGTCAGATATAGAAATAGTACAAAAATAGAAGAGCCTCATGCAAGTATTGGGCAAAAACACACCAATGCTGGGAGGATATGCAATCTAGGAATGCTAAGGTGTCACTGCACACCTCTCCCGCATGCTGACTCTTCATTAGACGAGAACATTTGTCCATGTTCCCTAAGTAGTTTTTGTTGTTTTCTTCACAGAAATTAAGTTAATAAACTTACTATGTCTTTTGTGAAAGAGAATGTTTTTATCAACTTATTGTATTCTTTCTGATTTTTGTGCTTTCTAGTTGTTTCCAGTCTTCTATCTCTTATTCTGCGTTCTATGTTGTATTATAAATAATAATAGTTATGATTTATTTGCTTGAATGCTCTGTGGTAATTTAGAATTCAGAAAATTTATTTTTAATTATTTCACTAATATCTTTGGGCTTAGAAAAGTAATCCTTAAATCTTTCTTTCTTTATCAGTGGCAAAAACATAAACCTTTTCATAAACTTCAGGTTGTTATTTTGTTCTTTTTAGTCATCACTGAATGAAATGAATAGATCTAGACTCAGGGTTTGCCAGTAGACAAGTTGTGTGGCGTTTGCTTGGCCCTTCCAACATGAAATCAGAAAATTAGGCTGATATAAGAGACCCTTGCAGGCATTTGTTGATATATCTCTGCTGGACCTAGGTGGGGTCCTCCATTCCAACAGATTTTCTAAACAAGAGAATCAGAAGCAGTCGGCAGTTTTTCTTTAGTGTCACACATAAAGGCCACACACCTGAAGCACTCTTCCAATGCCCACCCCTGCTCACCATGTGTAGGTGACTCTACTGCAGGATATGGTGCTTCTCTGCTTGTTTCCTGCCACTTTCTTTTCTTGCATGCTGGGAGTTACAGTCTCCAAATGAATGTGTAGAACAATGCTGAAGGACTGCTAGGGGGCTGAGCCCAGCTTATTCAAAACACGACCCTTGCACATGTAGAAACCATTTGCTGACTCATGGTGAGCCATGTGTATCAGAGTAGAGCTGTGCTCCACAGGGTTTTCAAAGGCTGATTTTTCAGAAGTAGATCGTCAGGCCTTTCTTCTGAGGCACCTCGGGGTGGACTCAAACCTCCAACCTTCAGTTAGTAGCCAAGTGTGTTAACCATTTGCACCACCCAGGGATTCTCCCGCACATTTATGGAAAGGCAATTTGTTTTTCTAGATTGGCCGGTCTTCACCTGAATTAAGTATAAACACCGAAGACAGAATGTAAGTAATTTCTTTCTTCTCCGGGACCATCTGCCCTGTTCTCCTTCAGAGGATGGAGTACACAGGAGGTAAATCAGATAATATCTTTCTTAACCCTCTTCTTTGCTCCACAGTAGGCCTGTGGCATTGTCTTATTTATCATTTCCAGTGCTGTTGCCAGTTTTATATTTCAGTGTATTTTTATGGCATTTTAACGGAAGGCAGGAGGAACCGTATCAGGAAGAGCAAATCTGCTGCCATGCTAACCCAGAAGGCATCTATATTTTTTTCCAAAGTAAAGGATGTAATTTAAAACCTACCCAAGTCAGGAAATGCAAAATTTTGCAGTTCTTGTGGGAATATTATATCACCGTCTCTGAATTCACTTAAGGTATTTCACTTAAGAGGCAGAGCAGTAACCTAAGATACTTCCTACTTTACAAGTACTAATGCAATAGTCATAGGTTACTATTTCATTAGGATTGAAGTAAGTATTAGCAGATGTGCATGCTAAGGGTGACTATCTTAATATTGTAGCAGTAGGGGGAAGGGGCAAACCCATCCATTTCAAAATGAGTCATACTAAGCATGATGGTGTCTCATTATGAAAAAGTATAATGTTATATTGGTACATTTCTCCTAGAAAACAAAAATCCTCACAACTGGACCAATAAGCAACATCATGATAAACGGAGAGAAGATTAAAGTTGTCAAGGATTTCATTTTGCTTGGATCCATAATTAACACTCATGGAAGCAGCAGTCAGGAAATCAAAAGACGCATTGGGCAAATCTGCTGCAGAAGATCTCTTTAAAGTGCAAAGATGTCGCTTTGAGGAATAACGTGCGCCTGACCCAAGCCACGGTGTTCTCAGTTGCCTCATACGCATGTGAAAGCTGGACAATGAATAAGACTGAAGAAGAATTGATGCCATTGAATCATGGTGCTGGCAAAGAATATTGAATATACCATGTACTGCCAAAAGAACGAACAAGTATGTCTTGGAAGAAATACAGTCAGATTGCTCCTTGGAAGCGAGGATGGCAAGACTTCGTCTCACGTACTTTGGACATATTATCAGGAGGGACCAGTCCCTGGAGAAGGACATCATGCCTGGTGTCACGAATTGAATTATGTCCCCCCAAAATGTGTGTATCAATCTGGCTGGGCCATGATTCCCAGTATTGTGTGGTTGTCCTCCATTTTGTGATTGTAATTTTATGTTAAAGAGGATTAGGATGGGATTATAACACCCTTACTAAGGTCACATCCCTGATCCAATGTAAAGGGAGTTTCCCTGGGGCGTGGCCTGCACCACCTTTTATCTTACAAGAGATAAAAGGAAAGGGAAGCGAACAGAGAATGGGGGACCACACACTAGGAAGAAAGAAGCACCAGGAGCAGAGCGCTTCCTTTGGACCTGGGGTTCCTGTGCAGAGAAGCTCCTAGTGCAGGGGAACAGTGATGACAAAGACCTTCCTCCAGAGCTGACAGAGAGAGAAAGGCTTCCCTTGGAGCTGATGCCCTGAATTTGGACTTCTAGCCTACTAGACTGTGAGAAAACAAATTTCTCTTTGTCAAAGCCACCCACTTGTGGTATTTCTATTATAGCAGCACTAGATGACTAAGACACCAGGTAAAGTAGAAAGTCAGCAAAAAAGAGGAAGACCCTTGACGAGATGGACTGATACAGTGGCTGCAACAATGGGCTCAAATCTAACAACGATTGTGAGGATGGCGCAGGACCGGGCAGTGTTTTGCTCTGTTGTACACAGGGTTGCTATGAGTCAGAACCGACCCCACAGCACCCAACAGGACATTGGTAACTTTACTTTCTTTAAGAAGTTCTGCATAGTATCAACAAATGTGAAAAAAGATTTTTTAAAGCTGGGGGAAAGATACTGAGACAACAAAAAAGAAAAATGGAGGCTATAAAACTTTGATATTTTATTTTGGTCTTTTTTTTTGGACTGTTGTTTCCTTGCTGTGCAGCAACTCTATGCTTTGTTTTTTCACATGTGTTTTTATACCTCTGCCTCCACTAAGAGGACAAGCCTGGGCAAGTCCTGCCCCTCTGTTCCATCAGTTGTGCATTGAGGCAGGGTTACATGGGGGACAGGGAGTGGGTTGCATGACAGCACGAAGAGCCAGTATGTTCTTGGCAGGCATAGCTAAGGGCCCAAGCTGGGCGTTTCAGTCAGCCTCACAGTCTTGGAAGTGAAGAGTGAGGAGCAAACATTTATTAATCTCTGTTAATAGACTCTGACAGAAGGGATCTGTGATCCAGATCCCTCTGGACTTGGTGCTAAGGGATCACACTGGGGCATCATGTTTGCATCCAGGCACCATGTTTTAAGAGAGGCGCCAAACCAAGAGAATGAGATGTGTTCAAAAAAGACTGTCTGGGTGGTCGAAAAAGAAGAAAACGCACACACACACACACACACCCCACGACAAAAAGAATGGGGAAGAGGTAGAATATTTTCCAATTAAAATATTTTAAATGGTATTATACAGAAAACAAGTGGCCCTGGTGATGCAGTGGTTAAAGCACTTGGCTGCTAACCAAAAGGTCAAACCCACCAGCCGCTCCCTCAGAGAAAGATGTGGCGTTCTGCTTCTGTAAAGATTACAGCCTTGGAAACCCCATGGGGACAGTTCTACTCTGTCCTATAGGGTCGCTACACAGAAAATATGTTACAATTCACCTCTGCAGTTCCAGGGGAGAGGACCAGGAATAACGCCCGCAAGTCTTAGGGGGACAAATTTGACTCAGTATTGACAGTGGTGCCACTAAGGGGGAGCGGGGGTGTGTGGACCACACCGGGTGACTGTCAGAGGGGTTGACACCAAAATGATTGTCTATAAATTTTTTGTACAGTGTTTCAGCAGAAATTTTTTATACCAATAACCCTGTAGTTAGTTATTAACAACAAAAACATTTTTCATAAGCCCAGCTCACATGTATCAATATACCTACAAGGTGAAAACTCTCTGCTAATTTACTTTTTGAACCTTCTGAGGCACTATGGGGTCAGTATGAGTCGTAATTGACTCCAGGGCAGTGGGTTTGGTTTTGGTTTGGCAATACACTCTAGTCAGAGCTGTCATTATTGCCCAATTACAATGACGCTTCGAATCACGTGGTTTCGTCTGCAGGCAATACAAGCACGTGCTGTTGTTTTTGTTGCTGCTGGAGTTTCTATAGTTGCTAATTTTGTCAAATTTTCTGGTGTTTTAGCTACAATATTGTGGCAATTAGTGTTTGTGAACCTATATCAATAACTTTTTTGAGAGTGAAGTAGTAATTAAAAGAAAAAGGGAGAAAAAAAAGACTTCCTCTCATTTATTCATAATGTTGTAATTCAATATAGAAAGATTTTACAAAACAATTTTGTTAATATTCATATAATCTGAGAAATACTACATTTAAGCAATTTATGACTATATAACATATGATTATGATTAAAATTGATAATAAACTTAAATATATAACAATTATTGAATATATAACTCTGATAAATAGAGAAATGGACAGTTTAACACTTGAAGTGGGGGAAATGCTATGCTTCTCGATACATGCTTAGGCATATAACTCAAATCTTAAATTCGGTTTTTAAAAATTTTAATCTTTTTTAAATTTTCTTCAAAAACGTCACTCTCTTGCAAATATATATCTGACTTCAATTACATTTTCAGGATTTAAGTTTGAATTATGGTTTAAAAAAATAGTTATACGTTAAAAAGTGAGTTGGCTTCAGGCTGGGGGAGTCTCTGGTTCGTGTGGTCCTTTAGTCCTTGAGGCTAGTATTTTCTTTATGTCTTTGGTTTTCTTCATTCTCTCCTTTGTTTGAATGGGATGGGACCAATAGATGGATCTCAGATGGCCAGTCGCAAGCTTTTAAGACCCCAGACGATACTCACCAAAGTAGGTTGTAGAACATTTTCTTTATGGACTATGTTAACTAACACCAGTTGACCTAGATGTCGCCCGAGACTATGGTCCCCAGCCCTCAGCTCCAACTACTCGGTCCCTCAAAGTGTTTGGATATGTCTAGGAAACTTCTTTGCTTTTGCTTTGGTCCAGTTGTGCTGACTTCCCTGTATTGTGTGTTGCTTTTTCTTAAGTTAACACTTGTATACTATCCAGTTAGTGATTTCCCCTCCCTCCTCACCCTTGTAACCATCAAAGAATGCTTTTTCCTGTGTGTAAACCTTTTCTTGAGTTCTTATAATAGTGGTCTCATACAATATTTGTCCTTTTGTGACTGATTTATTTCACAGCATAATGCCCTCCAATTCATTCATGTAGTGAGATGTTCCGTGGATTCCTCATTGTTTATCGTTGCGTAGTACTAAACTGTGTGTATGTACCATAACTGGTTTATCTATTCATCTGTTGATGGACATTTAGGTTGTTTTCATCTTTTTGCTATTGTGAATAGTGCTGCAATGAACATGAGTGTGCATATGTTTATTCGTGTGACGGCTCTCATTTCTCTAGGGTATATTCCTAGGAGTTGAATTGCTGGATCGTATGGTATTTCTATTCCTAACTTTTTAAGGAAGTGCCATATCATTTTCCAAAGTGGTTGTACATTTTACATTCCCACCAGCTGTGCATGAGAGTTCCAATCTCCCTGCAACCTCTCCAACATTTGTTATTTTGTGTTTTTTGGGTTAATGCTAGTATTGCTGGGGTGAGAGGGTGTCTCTCATTGCAGTTTTGATTTGTGAGGAATGTGCTTCTCAGTTCAATCAAATATATGAGAGCAAACGGGCAACTCCTGCCTACAAGCAAGATGAGAAGGTAGGAACGGGCAGGAACTGGACGAATGGACAAAGGGAACTGGGGGTGAAAGGGGGAGCACGCTGTCATGTTGTGGGGATTGCAACCAATGTCGCAAAACAATAAGTCTATAGGTTTTTGAATGAGAAATTAACCTTAGCTGTAAACTTTCACCTAAAGCACAATAAAATTAAAAAAAAAAAAAGTGAGTTGGCAAAAGGCATTGATTTTGATGAAGTCATTCACAAGTTCACAGCTTTGAATGCCAGAAAAGGAAAGTTCTGATTTAGTCAAGATGTTCACTAAGGGCTAAAATGCTGGTGTATTTGTTCCTGTTTATTTTTATGATATTATTTCTTTTATGAATATATTTCCATATGCATTTGCCTACAACTTCTACATTATTCGGATGGTTATTGGTTATGCAAACCTAACTCATTAATGTATCTCATGTAAAGGTAAAGTTTAACATGAAAATGAACATAATTTTGATGTAGTTCTTAAAAGTCTTTACTTTGAATTTTATTGTTTTAGTACAGAATTTTCACTTTAACCACATGAAACTACATAAATGTAAACAGATTTAGGCTAAGCACATGATATTATAATTGAAAGGTATAATTTTGATTTTGCTGATTTTTGATGTCATTACTATTGCCATTACATTCAGTGATATATGCAAATTATGATTTATGAGTAACTTTAGTACAAAAAACACTACTAAAGATTCTATATGGTATGGTGCGGAAGGAGGTTCATGGGAGTGGGGTGACATCATGAGTTACCACACTGGGTGACATCAACCCTAGTGACACCACCGCAGTGTGAGGCAGGATTTTCTCACAATGGGGCTTGTTTAGCTATGAGAGACGCTTCCTGCTGAAGTCACTGCATTTTCTGGTAATTAGAGTTTAAATGTTAAGTCAGAGGCTAGAGAGATACAAGTCAGCATTTCTATTTGGAGGGAACAAATAACTAGATGGATCTGTAATGTTCCTTCTAATGCCAGGATTTCTTTCCAGTTTCCTATTATAGTATGAGATTTATAACAGAAACATTATAATATTCAAATACATGTAATTGCTTTTAGGTACAATTAGACCACAATGTAATAGAAATGTGTTTCAAAGAGTGATCTGAATCACAAGGGAACCTCTTCAAAAAGGCTTATTCTTTGTTCCAGCATTTCAGAGCTAAATTCGTACGACCCAATCTTTTGACAGTTTAAAAAAAAAAAAATCAAAGCCCAAGAGTATGGCCCTGGACACCCTTTCAACTCAGTTTTAAAGTCATTCCTGAGGTTCACCCTTCAGCCAAAGACTAGACAGGTCTATAGGACCAATCATAACACACGTGAGGGTCATGCTTCATAGTTCAATCATGTGTCCGAGACTGCTGGGCACACCAGCCCAAAAGCAAAGACAAGAAGACAGGAAGGACAGGAAAACTGGAAGAATGGCAACAAGGAAACTGGAGTGGAGAAGGAAAAAGTGTTGACACATCAAGTGGTTGGCAATCAATGTCACAAAATAATTCGTGTAATAACTGCTTAATGAGAAACTCATTTGCTCTGTAAACTTTCACCTAAATCACAATAAAAGAAAATGTTTTTTAAATCCTAGTTCTTTTTCAATGTATAACAATATTTTCAAAATACCCCTCAATTCAGGCTAACTTATGGTTAAGCCACTGTCTCTCTCTTGCTCTCCTCATTTACTATTAGGGCTTAGCCGTAAGGCTGAGGTCAAGAAGGTGGAGGAAACATATGGGGGAAAAAGACAACTCAGTGCCCAAGTCTTCTGGCCCAGGTTACTTAGAGGAAGTCTGGCCAGACAGGAGGGGAAGTAAAAGAAATACCCACACCCCAGATGTCCCCCCAACCTAGGAGACTGTGGAAAGAAGATGAGAGACAAAAGCAGGAAAACAGAGATTGTACCCAGAATTCTTCACTGAGGACTCAGCTCAGAGTTGTTAACCTGCTTAGCTGCTAACCAAAAGGTTGGAGGTTCAAGTCCACCCAGAGGCACTTCAGAAGAAAGGCCTGGTGATCTACTTTGAAAAATTGGCCATTGAAAACCCTATAGTGCACAGTTCTACTCTGACACACATGGTGTCACCATGAGTAACCGTTTTTTTTTCTAATAGGCAGGGAGGTAATTGTTTTGCTTTATGTTTGGGACTCTGGAAGGAGATCATCTCAAAGGCTGTGCTGCCCCAGCCTGTGGGGACCACATCAGTGTATGTTTGGGACTCTAGAAGGAGGTCATCTCAAAGGCTGTGCTGCCCCAGCCTGTGGGGCCACATCAGTGTATGTTTGGTGGGACAGCATGGTTTGCAGTGAGGACGGGAGTCTGGTTTTCCTGAGCAGCTGCTGGTTTTGGTATGGTGTGAGGGAGGACATAGACGTTCCTACAAGCCTCTGAGCAGGTGGTGTTCAGAAGGTAGCTGAGTTGAGAGCTGGTGGGCTTGCCATGGAGCCTGTGGTAGTGAGGGGCAAAGAGTCAGACTTGTGCAGGGGCAAGTGGAAGCCAAGGCAGAGCCTCCGTGGGGTCTGCGGCCAGCAAGAGCTGAAGGAGTCAGTCAGTCAGGGAGCACCACTGGGGCTAGATCAGGCTGAGACACCAGGTCGCAGACAACGGCAAAGGAGGTTCACAGAGCAAAGGGGTGACGAGTCGGACAAGAGACACCATTGCCGTAGAGACCACAAAGGAGCACAAAGCTGAGTCTAAAACCTCTCCCCTGTTCCAAGGTCATGGAGCCATACCCCTTCCTCACACACCTAGACGCCAGCTTGTAGAGGAGCAGGGAGGATGGTTGTTTACCTGAGAGGCCAGAGTACTTTTTACCTAAAGAGACTGAGCATTTCTTAAGGAGAACGTTTAAATGAGTACACCAAACCAGGTTAATAAGCTTGGACTAAAATTCAGGAGTTCTTTCTGAATTCCCAGAAGGCAAGTTCTCATGAAGCAGATCTGTTATAAACAACCTAAAGAAGCAACATTCTCTTTGCACATCTGAGTTGGACTATGAATACATTTTTTCCTCTATTACAAATGTAAATAGCATAAAAATTGAGACAGTGACCTTATGGACAGACACATGTATTTCCAGTGCCTAGGGTGGTGCCTAGAACATAGTATGTGCCAAATAATTATTTGCCAAATGAATAAATTAATAGACAATTTCAGTAATAGGGTGGAAGAACATTTTTACAAACTCAGATAGATTATTGCAGAAATATCAGTCACTTCCTTGGTTCAATGCAGGCTCCCTGGAGAATCTATATAATTCAGTCTGTCTGAAACAGTACCAGCAAGATAAGGTATCTCATCAGGGAGAAATTGAAAAGATGAAATGGAGTAGGAGGGACTAGCATCAGAAAGGACTGTGTAATAAAGGTTACTGCGAGGAGATGGAAGGAAAAAAAAATCAATGAAGAGCTGCAAAAGACAGAAAAAATTTGTAAAAGCTGAAGTTAATTTAAGGCAATGACAAATGGAGCTGGGTCTGGGTTATATGTATGAGGCATAGTATAGCCCATCTTATTTTTATGCAGTATTCTTAATACTCCATGTCATACAGCACTTAACATAAAACGCTCAATAAGATAATCAATTACAGACTGGAAAAGACATAAAAATAATTTAAATTTTTTTTCACATTGCATTTTCATAGCAATTTCAAAATGAGTTGCTGGTTTGTTGAGTTGCATATTTACGATTGAACACAATTCTCTTCACATCAGCACAGCCCGATATACTCACAGCACAGAATCACAGCCCCTGGAGAGGATGCTTTCACAGTGCACTTTACGATAGAATTTCTGCAAGGCTAAAGACTTTCCATTCATTCTAAATACTTTTTCCTTCCTTATCCACCTCTTCTGATTTTTTTTATTTTACCAACAGAATGTATCTCATATCCACCCCAGCTCCGATGTTCAACACCTCTTGCCTAAACCAGGGTGAGTAGATGCATTTAACTCCTGTGCCAACTCAGAGAAGCTGGAGTGCTGCATTGTGAAGGATTCTGAGGCATCATCTAGGTACACGAGGAAAAAAGGCCGAGATCAATTAATGATGTCTGTCATGAATGTGGGAGAAGGAGGACCAGCATGTCAACCAGGTATTTACCATACCTGGCCCAGGTATTTTAATAACCTTCCTACTATCTTCAGATTAAGACAGACTAGGACAAAAGGCCTGGTGATCTACTGCCAAAAATTAGCCAATGAAAACTGGATCACGACGTTCTCATCCCATTGTGCAGGGGGTCTCCTTGAGTCAGGGGCTGACTTGATGGCAGCTAACAACAACTATCTGCCCACCTTCAATCTCTTTCCTGTATAGTCTTATGATCCTAAAATGTTAGGAGTATTCCCTTTCCTCCTCATACACCTTATTTCTTACTGGTTCCTCATTTCTTACTTGAAGTCCTGGTGGCACAGTGGTTAAAATGTTGGACTGCTAACAGAAGGGTCGGCGGTTCAAACCCACCAGCCACTCCGTGGGAGAAACATGTGGCGGTCTGCTTCTGTAAAGATTTACAGCCTTGGAAACCTTATGTGGTCACTATGAGTCAGAATTTAGTTGATGGCAGTAGGTTTGGTTTGGGTTTTGGTATTTCTTACTTAATGAAGTCTGGTCTCCTTAGCATAGTGTTCAGAGCCTTCACGGTCTGGGTTTATCTTTCCAACATTCTGCTCCACCACATCCTTAAATCCCTTTTCCTGTTCGTTCCACTTTTCAGCCACTCCAACAGATTTTGGAGTGTGCCTGCACTCATGTTTTTCCCTCTGTTTGAAATACCTTTCCTTCCCGTATGTGTATCTCCCACATCTTTCACGCATCAATTTAAGAGTCTTCTCCTTTGGAAAACCTTCTCATATTCCCCTCAACCAATCATATCTAATTAAAGATTCCTGTAGTATATTGTGCACCCAGAAGGAAACAATCTTGACTAAGCATTCTGAACAAGAAGTTGCCTACCAGGTCTTTCCAATTCTGGGTTCCAGGAACTTAATTATGATAGCCAGGTAGTGGCCTCCTATCCAGAAATGTATATAACACAATACCTGTAAAAGAAACAAAGGCATTAATTGAGAATCAATTGAGGATCAATGAACTCGTATTCTAGAATGAGATTGTATACTATTATTTTTTAAGCCTAAATACATTCAGTGGGTTTTGCAATTAAGTTCTAGTTCCTCTTCACACACACACACACACACACACAAACTAGTGGAAATCTTACCCAGATTTTATTATGATTTGACAGTAATAAGTGTGATAATGAATCAGATAAAATTTCCTATTAAAAATATTAGGCTCACAGACTGGGTTTTCATTTTTAAAATCATATTATATAGGTTCACTATTTGAGGCACTTTTGCAACAAAGTGAACCTGAAAAATAAAAAATACAAAGATGGCAAGATTCACTAGGCATTTAAACACAGAAAAATAAAACAGGGATTGAGATAGTATTACCAGATAAAAGTTGAACTCAAAGCAAAAAATACTAAACAGGAAATATTTCATCCACAATGCAATACAACAGTAATTAATCTTTTGTACCTATTAATGTCGTAGCAAACCTAATCAAGAGGCTAAGCTAGTGAGAATGAATGAAGGCGGGTGTCTTTCTGGGAGAGCTACACACAGAAGGACCTAGGTAACTCTTGTGAGGCCCAGACCTCACCACTGAATGCCTGGCTGTGTACTGAACATCTATCTTTCTAAGAGGCCTTTCAAACTTAGGTTTTCAAAATGAACTTCCTCATTCATCTTCAAATGTGTTCTGGCAGTCTCCCTCAGTCTCTGCAAATGGCAATTTTATTCTCCCAATTTCTCAGGCCAAAAATCTTGGAGTTTTCCTTGAACTCCTTTCTTTCTTCCACACCTCACATCCATTCCTTCCGTAAATTCTGCACACTCTACCTTCAAAACACAACCCAGATCTGATGATTTTGCATCACCTCTTCAGCTATGACCCTGATCCAAGGCATCATCATTTTTTTTTTTTTTTTTAAATCTGGATTAGGGAAATACTTCTTGTCCTCTCTAGAAGAGCCAGAAAGGTCTCTTTAAAACCCAAGATTGTGTCACTTCTCCTCTCAAAGCCCTTCAGTGGCCTGCCATCTACTGAGAACAAAAGCCATAGTAGACCTGCAAGGCCCCCACTTACTTCATTCACTTTATCACCTTTCACTTTCCCCCTGTCTCACTTTGTTTCAGACACTCTGACCTCCATGCTGCTTATAAAAGAAACTAGGCATGTCCCTGCTTTTGGGCCTATGCCCTAGCTCTTCCCTGTGGCTGGGACACTTTTGCCCAGAGAGCAGCAGGGCTCACTCCCTCATTTCCTTGCAGTTTCTGCACAGATCACCTCATCTAGGGAAGTCTTCCTTGATCACTCTGATTAAAATAACAATTCCTCCCTCCTCCTCCAACACACACACACTTCCCATCCTCCTTAGTCTGCTCTCTTTTTCTACATAGCCCTTATCACCATCTGCCCTATTATATATAGATTTTGTTGTTGTTTGTCTGATGCTTGAAGTTCTCCCTTCTCTCCTAGAATGTAATATCCATGAGGCCCATTCAAGGATCTTTTTGGAGGGTAGGTTGTTTGGTTGGTGCTCTGTCTATCCTTAGAGTCTAGAACAGTGCTGGCTTATGACAGAAGTTTAATAGACATTTGTTGCAGGGATTGAGTGATTAAGCTACTTTCTGCCACTCCTTGGAACACACATTTTATTTCAGGAAGGGCCATGAAGGCAAGGCAGAAGTAAAGGTGGTTGACCTAACTGACCAAGACAGACTTTTCTGGGAGGGTCCCTGAAGCTTGGCAGTCCACCTCAGTTAGGGAAGCAGATCTTGTGGGTCCATGACTTGTTTATGCCACCTTCATGGTTCTCTCTCTCAGCCTTTCTTGCTTTCACTCCCCTCCCCTTCCTCTTGCTACCATCACCATCGTCAAAAAGCCTGTATGAAAGCTTTATGAAGCGCTTTCTAGTTCTAGGGCATCTGCCATGAGCAGCTGTGGGGCTCCAGAGTGCAGACTGCCTGATATTTTTAGACAAACAGAATGTTCAGTAATGAGCTGATACACGTGAACTGGAACAGACTAGGGTCCAACCACCTGCCCCTGCTACTGCTGTGTAACTGATGCCTCCAGGTGCCGTTAGCAGGCTTGCCTCAGTTAGTTCTTGTAACTGAAGGCCAAATGTAATTAATTAATTAATGTAGAGGTTAAGAGTATGTCTTTGGACACACCTGAGTTCAAGCTCTGCCACTTGTAGCTCTTTGACATTGGGAAAGTCACATAAACTATCTAGTATGGGTTGAATTGTGGCTTCCAAAAAGATATGTTCAAGTCCTAATCCTTGGTACCTGTGAATGTGACTTTATTTGGAAATAGGGTCTTCACAGATGTGATCAGTTAACATGAGGTCATACTGGAGTAGGGTAGGCCCTAATCCAACATGACTGGTGTCCTTAATAAAGAGGAGAAGAGATAAAGAAGAAAAGGGAGAGATAGAGAGACCTACAGGGAAAATAGCCATGTGAAGATGGTGGCAGAGATTGGAGTGATGCTGCCACAAGCCAAGGAACACCAGCGACCACCAGAATCTGGAAGAGGCAAGGAAGGGTTCCTTCCCTAGGGCCTTCAGAGAGAGTACGGCCCCACCGACACCTTGATTTTGAGCATCTAGCTTCCAGAAGTGTGAGAGAATAAATTTCTGTTATTTTTAGCCACCCAGTTTGTGGTATTTTGTTGCGGAGCAGCCCTAAGAAGCAAATACACGTATCTAGGCCTCAATTTCCTCATTCATGACACAGACATAATGACAGTACTTGCTTCAAAGATGTGCTGCTGCTAGGGTTAAATGAGAACTCAGTTCAAACACGTAGCACATTAGCACAGTGCCTAGCCCATGGCAAGGACTCAATGAGTATTAGACGCTGTTATTATGATGGTTGTTATTTCCACCCCAAATTTCGTAATGGAGCTCCTGCACCACCCCAGAGGGTCCCAACGAGAAGAAAATCATTTGATTCACGTCCTGCCCTCAAATACTTAATTTGGACCCTTGTGACTTTGGCTTTTCAGTGACTATGTTTTGTTCTTGAAGTTGCTGAGCAGCTAAAGCAGGGAAGAGTCCAGGAGACAGTGCCTGAAGGATTAAGAAACAAAGTAAATGTTTACCTGAATTTTGTGTGCGTAGTCTGCTAAATAGCTCTGTTTTCATTGACTTGGCCCAAAGTGATCAGTGACTCACAGGAGACCTTAACTATACACTTTTATATAAATAAAGTTGATTTAGCTGTTTTTGTAAAACTGTTTTGGTATTTTTGGACTTTTAGAGTATACTTTATCACCATCATCAACTGACAAGGAATGTGCCTTACTCACATAGGGATTTCCGATCACGTAACCACTACGGAGGAAGTGTGGCCAGGCGTGTGCTTATGTGTATCATGGACTAGCTGCTGTAGGACACTTATTTTTCTTTTGCTTGGTGTATATCTGTGCAGTTTTTGTACTTAAGTTAAACTGGAAGTCCTTTGAGGCCAGAACCTGGGACTTCACTTTCTTTTGCTCTCCTCCACAGATCCTAGCTGTGATCTGCACGGTGAGAGATCGTGAACATAGGGAGGTGGTTGAACGACTGAACACTTAGTGAACCTGGCTTCTGGACTCATGTCTGCATTCTTCTATCTCAGTGCTTTTTGGAATCACAAATGACCTCTAGCTTCAATCCCTGAAGACTCATTCCTTCAGTTCTTAGATGTGCGTGTCTATGGTTAATATGCACTTATTTATTTTTGTGTGTGTGTGAATGTGTATAAGAGAGAGAGGGACGTGTCCTGGGCCTGAGCCGAGATTCAAGCATAACCAGGATGAATCCACAGGAGTTGATTTATGTGAAGGTTTAGTATGAAAGAGAAGTGAAGGCATCTATCAAAGCTTATGAAGGGAGATCCTGGTGGTTGGCCTGGAAACTTGTTCCAAAGCCTCTCTCCCAAGGATGTGGGTCTGAGGCCTGTGGAGACAAGGACTGGAAGAAGGACCATTTTTACAGGGGCTTGGTATACACAGAAATCATTGGGTGGCCACAATGCAGTAAGGAACTCAGCAGATATGCACCTACTTTGGCATCTCACAGAGCCAAGGAGGATGGACTTGTACAAACAGCAGCATTCTCACAGAGGCAAGCCCCTAGAAAAGGGGGGCAAGGAGGAGGCACCCCTTAAGCAGTTTCTTAGATGACACACAGCACCCCCTGTAATGAGTGGGAACCATGTTAACATTATTCTCATTCTCATTCTCACATTGATTGAGTGCACTCCATGAGACGGGAACAGAGAAAAGCACATTTAGATCCATTTTACAGATTGAGAAAGTTAGCAAATTGTCCCAGGTTACACACATAGCATGTGATATATTCGATTTGAATCTAGGCGGTTGGATTCCAAACCCCATGCTCTTAATCACCCCTTGATACGTCTTCAGGGTTGCATGAAACAGAATAGAGAGTCCAGAAATAGACTCAAATACATATGAGTATTTTAAAACCAAAAAAACCAAACCCATTGCAGTCGAGTTGATTCCGACTCAAAGCAACCCTATAGGACACAGTAGAATTGCCCCTTAGAGTTTCCAAGGAGCAGCTGGTAGATTTGAACTGCCAACCGTCTGGTCAGCAGCCAAGTTCTTTAACCACTGCACCACCAGGGCTCCATGGGTATTTTATATATGCTAAAACTTATATCTTGAATCAGTTCAGGTAAAGATGGATCTAAAAATAAATCGTATAGGGACAAATGCAACCATCCAGAGAAAGGTAAAGTTGGATCCCTACCTCACACTGTACACTAGGGTAAACTTCATATGGATGAAATATATGTTTCGATGTATATGTAAAGTCATAGACATGCTAGATGAAAACATGAACAAATTCCTTTATAACTTCATTCTAACTGTGACTCAAAATCCAAAAGCCAGAAACAAAAACTATGATAAATTCAATTATAGAAAAATGTCAAAAGACAAATGGGAAAAAATAGAATTCATGAGAAAAGGAGCCAATCTCCCAATTACACAAAGACCTTTAAAAAGAACAGTGACTCAGTAGAAAATTAGCAAAGGACACAGTTCACAAAGAAAAAAAATGCGAATGATTTTTAAATACACAAAAAGATTATCGTCTTTACTCAAGTAAGAGAAACGCAATGAGAAACTACTTGAAATGATGCTGAGATACCATTTTTCATATATCTGATCGGCAAAAACGCAAAGATGTGACAACATACTCCGTTGGCGAGGCTATGAAAAAACAGATACTCTCACCCATTGCAGGTGGGAGTCCCCAGTGCTCAAGTCCCTGTGGAGGGCAATTTGACAATATCTGTTAAAATTACAAATGCATTGACCCTTTAATCCAACAAGCCTACTTCTGGGGACTTATCCTGCAGATCCACCTGTATATCCATATGTAGAATGACATATCTAGATCCATATATAGAATAACAGATTCCTAAGTTACGGCATTACAGCATTGTTTGTCTTGGCAAAGTGGGTAAACACACACAATGGAATATTATGCATTAATAAAAAGTGAGGGAAAGGGTATAGGGACCTCTCTATATATTGATTTGTTGATATGTACAGAATATATCATCAAGTGGAAAAAGCAAGGTACAGAAACAGGATATATAGTTTGGTACCTTTTATGTAAGAAAGGGAGAAAATATATATATATATATATATATATTTATATACACATACATATATATATAACAAGAATGTACAGCCAGAATGCCCATTAGAAGCAAGGATTGTGAGACTTCATCTCACATAGTTTGGACATGTTATCAGAAGGGACCAGTCACTGGAGAAGGACATCACGCTTGGTAAAGCAGAGGGTCAGGGAAAAAGAGGAAGACCCTCTATGAGATGGATCGACACAGTGGCTGCAACAATGGGCTCAAGCATAACAACAATTATGAGGATGGTGCAGGACCAGGCAGTGTTTAGTTCTGTAGTACACAGGGTCGCTATGAGTCAGAACTGACTCGACAGCACCTAACAACAACAACATAAAACCAAATCTGTAGCCTTTGAGTTGATTTGGACTCACGGTGACCCCATGTGTGTGTGGAGTAGAACTGCTCCTTAGGGTTTTCAAGGCTGTGACCTCTCAGAAGCAGATCTCCAGGCCTTTCTTCTGAGAGGCCTCTGGGTGGGCTTGGAGAGACACATGTTTGCATAAAGAAAACTGGAAGGAAATGTAAACTAGTAAAGGTGATTTATCTCTTAGGGGAGAGAGGAGTAGAGAACAATGTGAAAGAGGGATGGGAGAGAAAACTTTCACTCTGTCACTTTTTGTATTGTTTTGATTTTTTTTAACCATAAGAGTGCATTATCTTAAAAAAAAAAAAAAAAAGAACTTAATTGTCTGATTTTACGGTTTTTGTTTGTTAGGTGCATTCCTCAACACCATGTGCTGATTTTAGCCTTGGATAACAGAAGCTGACCTAGTTTTGGTCTGTCTTCAAACAGGTGAACAGATCACAAGGTTATTGGCTATGAAAATTAGAACAAGGTCAGTTGTATTTGGTTCAAGAGAATAAGAAGTGGAGGCTGAGCAGGACAATTTCTTAAAGATTTTGGAAGATCTTATAACTGAGTAGTTTTAGGCTACAGAATAACAATAATCCAATTTCAAGTTATAAGCAGCCTGCCCCAAGAGGAATGCAAATTCTCAAGACTATTCTAGAAAGGAGATGCAGGTCAAAGCCTGGCTTTGCAGCATTGGGGAGCCCTCTGATAACTAAGCTCGCTGCATGCCTAACCCATTTGACAATGAGGGGCAAGTTGGTCTCAGAACTGGATGCATGGCCAGGGACAAGGAGAGTCCATTCACACCTTTAGCTTCCATCATTCTTTGAAAGACAACTGAGGAAGTGAAAATTGAGAAGAATCATAATTGAACAAAAAGACTAAGTGAACTGAATCAGGAAGATTAAGTGGGGAAGGGATGGAAGAAGAAAGGAACTCATATTTTTTGCATCCTGTTTGCCAGTATTTTCTTGTTAAATCCTCCCAGCAGCCCTATAAGGTAGGTTTTATTAAACACGTGTTAAAGGAAACTGACTGAGGTTCGAAAAGGTTCATTAAGCCAAGCTCAAGCAGGTAGTAAGGGATGAAATCAGATCTCTCTGAGGCCACAGTCCATGCTTTTTGTACTGCATGTTACTTTCAAGTTCATATTTAACAACAGGATCTTCTAGTGCTTGTCACCCTTTTCCAAGTTGCCCTTGTTTCTCTTGGTGTTCCCAGCCCCAGCTTCCACCAAGCCTAGAAGACATCCAAGACCCGCTCTTTGACTGGCCAAGCTCCCTGTGTTCACAACTTCTCTTGCATTTTTCCTGCTAGTCCTTAAACTCTCACTGCCCTGGCCCAGCCCTCACAGCTAGTACATGTTACAACTCTTGGGGAATGCCTCTTGAGATGATGACCATACGCTCTCCGGGTTTTTGTTTGTTTTAAGAGCTTTTCCCCTTGTGGAAATTCCTCTAGGACTGGGTTGGTACTCAGTTCAAGTGGTACCACCTTATGTCAACATCCACATTATCGTTTCTGCCTAGCATCCCAGGTAGAGTCTCAGCATCCCCCTGCCGCCTACTTTTCTCGTACTCCCTGTTTCAGGAAACTCTCTGATGTGTTAGGAAGCCTGTGCCTCCTCTTTGATTCAAGAGGCTTTATCTTGGAGTCACAAGCGGTTTGTGATGGGCTGCTAATCAAAAGGTTGGCAGTTTAAGCCCACCCAGCGGAGCCACAGAAGAAAGGCCTGGCGGCTGCTTCTATAAAGATTACGGCCACAAAAACCCTATGGAAAATTCTACTCTGTAACACACAGGGTCGCCAGGAGTCGGAATCAACTTGAAGGCAAGGGGTTTGGTTTGCTTTTTATCTTGGGGTCAAGAGTCTTTCTGACTTCATCTCCTCTTTACTGGAGCCCTGGTAGCACAGTGGTTAAGAGCTATGGCTACTAACCAAAAGGTTGGCAGTTTGAATCCACCAGCCACTCCTTGGAAACTCTATGGGGCAGTCCTACGCTGTCCTATAGGGTCGTTATGAGTCAGAATTGACTCTATGGCAACAGTTTGTTTTTTGGTTTACTGGATTATGGGTCTTCATGTCCTTGAGATACCCTTGTGCAACCAGATGTGACTCCAGACCTTTGGAATCTCTATACTCTGGTAAGTCACCCAGCCATATTTGATCTGGCCCTTATAGCGGTAACTAATTCAAGCCTTTCCTCCAGGCCCAGCACTTCCCAGCCACCCATAAAGACAACATATCCTTCTCTTATTTGCAGCCTACGTACTCCTTTCTACCTGCCCAGCCCCTCCCTTCATATGTTATCTCTTGTAGAATCAATAAAATCCCAAATACACTCAATCACTTAAACACCGGTTTTGGGGTGCTAGTCCGCTGACTGAGGTATAAACAAACACAGGCTGGTGTTTACCCAAGTTAATATGCTGCCATCCTGAGGGGTTTCACACAGTTTTGTTCCCCGAGTCTCTCAGTGTAAGTCCAATGACCTTTTGTCTGAAACGAGGCTGTATCTGTGACGTTAACTTCCAGCGCTGCGCACATTTTGACTTGTAAGCCGTAAAGGGACACCCACAAGTCCTGACTCTTTATAGGTAAATTTAACACATACATATGTATCATCCTTGGGCGCCTCAGATTAGAGGCCTTTGGAAGAACACAGTGTTCATTTATATTCTTCTGGTAGCTGGAAGCAGCATAAGCAGTTACTTTTTTACTGATGAGCCTGAAGCCCGCAAGCCCGAGTTCTGTATCCTGCTGGTTACTCCCCTGGTCCACCCCTTTCTGGAGCCGCTGAAAGCTATTTTCCATCTTGGAATAGCTAAGAGTCCTGCGTAGAAGCATCTAGAAGAGATGCCACTGGCTGTTGCAGTCCCTGCTTGAACTCTGGGGAACACACCACCCACTTTCCACACTGTTGCAATTTACTACAAGTCTTAGCACGAACAGCCCCTGTTTTCAGACTGGCACCCAAATGTCTGAGGTTTGAAAATTTATAACTGGTACTTGAAAGAGCCACCAGCGCTTCTTGGGAAAGAAAAAAGGTTGAAAGACTTTCTTGCAAACATCGTTACTTACACATGCCAGGTAATTAGAATGTTAGCTCTCATGCTTCTGTTGCTGGAAGGTTCTGTGGAGGAGCGAGGGCTCGGTTTCTCAGGAGGACATCTGTGCCTCTCCACAGCCGGCTTTTTATGGCTTTGATTCTTTCCACTCTGGAAATTGCCAAGGAATGACTGGAGATCCAGGCGGAAATGTTCAGCAGGTACAAATGAATTCTGCTAGCCATGAGCTCACGTTCCTGTTTGCATTCAAATAGCCCCTAAGATTTAAAACTGTTGGAATGAGAAGCATAAGTCAAATGATTTTCTTCTACATTCTTCATTCAGGCAGGAGAAGAGCACGCTGCTGAACTAGGTGGCCCCCAAACCCACTGCTATCGAATCAATTCTAAATCATAGCGACCCTGTAGGACAAAGCAGAGCTGCCCCACAGGGTTTCCAAGGCTGCAGTCTTTATGGGAGCAGACTGCCACATTTCTCTCCCGTGGAGTGGCAGGTGGGTTCGAACCGCCAACCTTTTTGGTTAGCAGCCGAGCGTTTTAACTCCTGCGCCACCAGGGCTTCTCCCAGATGACCCAAGCACGCTTAAATGTATGCCCATATCTCTACATTTTAAAATGCTAAGGCTTCTGTTTTGAAGAGTTGTTAAATAACCTTATTTTTACATTATGAAAATTAGAAGGTGTCTCTGCAAAATGTGTGAAAAACCAGAAGTAAGAAGAAGGGGGTGGGGGAACCCAATCTTCATCTCACGACTCCAAATCAAGCGCTGTAACATTTTGGTAGGTTTTCTACCAGGCTTTTTAAAACTTTGCTTTTAAGATTTTTCTCTGGAAAAAAAAAAAGAGCAAAACCAAACCAGATGCCTTTGCCAATATTTGCCTCACCAAATACAAAGCAAACCTTTTAAGACAACTCCAAGGGGTGTGTCAAAGAAAAATGCACTTTTTTCTTTCACCACTGGGCCTTGTAATCAGACCTGGGGCCTTTTTCTCTCCCACAGCCCTTTCTGCCAGCTCAGGAAGAAACCTTCCCCTCTCTCTCCTGAAGGACTCTGTAAATTAGAGTTTCTCCCCTATGCAGTTCTCTGCTGATTTGGCAAAAGGGCTCCACCTCCCCCACCCCCAACTTGGGACATGCCTTATCAAACATTCTCTGCGGAAGAGTTATTTACACTCTTAGTCTGTCCTCCCAGCTCCTTCCCTGGGAATTAGCATCTTCCTTTCCAGGGAGACAGCTGTCCCTGAGCAGCACCCTCAGTAATCAGGATGCTCTGAGAAAGCGGGCAGGGCCCAAACAGCCCACTGCCAGAATATTTCTGGGGTCACTTCTACTTCAGAGGAACTAAGCTGAAATTTGACAAGATTAATCGGCATCTTAAGAAATCTAAACACAGGCTGGAGGAGCACCACGAAAGTCATTAGCACATGAACACTCTCACGGACTTTTCTCTCTTTCCCCTCTCCCTCTGTGCGGTCAGATTCTGGATGGACTGCCACTCATTTCTGTTCCAGGTTGAATGGGGATGCCATAGGAGCACAGATTCTGGGGCATGCATGCAGGCCCAGCTACATGGTTTGCTGGCCCAGTGCAAAATGAAAATGCAGGGTCCCTTGTTCAAGAATTATTAAGAATTTCAAGGTGGCGGCAGCAGAGCATTAAATTAAGCCCTGGGTCTTTCTGAGTGCGGGGCCCTGAGCGACTGACCGCACAGATCGCACTCCCCTGAGGCTCCCTGTGTGTGTGGTTCACATCCTCGCACACATGCCTCCATGTGCTTCTTCAGTTTTTTGGGATCTGCTTTGCATGTAGAGAACTCTGCTTCACTTTCTTTAAAGGAGGAGGGTAGAGGTGACTTAGAGTCTCTGGGTGACACAAATGGTTAATCACTCGACTACTAACCCAAAGTTTGGTAGTTTGAACCCACCCAGAGGCAGCTTGGAAGAAAGGTCTGGCAATCTGCTTCTAAAAAGTCACAGCCTTGAAAACCCTATGGAGCATAGTTCTACTCTGAAACACATGGGGTCGCTATGAATCAGAACCAACTTGATGGCAACTGGTTTGGTTTGATCTGGTTTTGGTTTAGACATGGCTCATAGTGGAAAAAGCCAACTAGGATACCCCTGGAGCTCTGCCTCTAATAAACTCAACTTTAAATGATTCATTCAGTCAGGAATTAAACTAGCAAGTGACTGAGAGAGAGAAGTTATTGACGATTGATAGATTGTCAGCTAAAGGAAAGATGAGTAGCTTTACTTCTTCCCATTATTTTCTCAATCACACTACTTTCCTATAACTTATCACACGTTTTCTGTAAAGAGATCCTTGTCCTGGAGCTCCTTGGTGGTGGGGTCCATTTCAGTTTCAATTTGCATCCTCCAAGACACTTGGCACGGTGCTTGGTACGCGAATAAATAAATTCAGGAATTGACAGAATGTTAGGTTGGGGAGAAAGAAGGGACTAAAAAAAAGTTGAAAATGCAGGCAATGTTTCTTCGCTGCACCCAGGGAGAGCAGAGAGAGACACCGCTGAACCCCGTTCGAGCTTCTGTGGAGAGGGGTAAACAAGGGAGAGATTATACATAATTATAGACAATCATGTTTCAGGGGATAAACAGCAATCAAAAGCGAGGAGGTGCCGAAGCCTGGCCCCTTTCCAGTCTCAGCCGAGGAACCAGCAGGGGATAGGAAGCCCCGGTAGGGAACACTCCCCTCAAGAACTGTTTTCAGTTACTTAGGGGATGGCCTGTTGGGCTGTTTTGTGTTCTTTTGATTTTATTTTTTTCTGTCCAGGGGTGGGGTGGGCAGTTATGGAGTTGCTTTGGCTGTTCCTTTGGAATTGATTTTTTTTGGCCTCAGGCATTACCCGCCACCACCCCCCCCCACAAAAAAAATCAACTCTCCAAAGGAAAACTGAAGCCAAAGCCAAATCGTTTGAAACGCTTGACCAGGGCAAAGACAAAAAAAGATTTCTGAACCCAAATGTCTCCATTTGTTTAATACATCATAGCATGGCACATTAAAATGTATTATTTGTAAAAGAAAACACTTAAGAGACCTGGTCTCTGCAAGAGCCAGAACAAGAGACAGGAAATTTTGATAACTCTGGCCCCAGAAACATATTTTGGGAAAAAAATTACATTTCATTTGACATGTTTTTGTGGGCAAATTATCCAAATAATTACACCTAGATCTCTGCTGGGTGCTATCTACAGAGAGACTTGACTAGCTTTTTCTGAGCTTGGGCAAACTAGCGACATTATGATTTAACTGGCTGCTGTAAAGACTGACTTGGGCATCAGAAAGGCCCAAATCTGAAACATTCTCCCTGCTCCAGATGGCTATGGCATAGACCATGGGAGAAACAACTCCCACGCCTGGCTCAAAATCTGCTCTGCATACCTATAGGCCCCTGAGCATCATCAGGGTAATCTTTGCCCCTGTGCTTAAATTAAACGTGTATCTCACACATAATTATAGGGTTCTGTGGGACTTCCAAGATGGTATCCACCTGAATTAATCATGTTAAGCTTCTACACAGGTAATTAACCAGGTAGAAATAGCCCAGGGCACTGAAATAACCCAAACGGCTTCAGTGTTGGGACATTGAAACCTCCTCAGAGGCCTAGCAGGACGAGGCACCAAAGACAGTGGTTCTCATACTTCTAGTGTGATGCTTGTTAAAAATGCAGAATCAGGGGCTTCCCCCTCTGAGAGACTGACTGGGTGGTCTACGGTGGAGCTGATGAATCTGTGCTTTACAAAACACAGCCGGGTAATTCTGAAGAAGGCAGTGGGCAGCTCATGTTTAGAGAAATATATGCTTTAGGTTTGCAGACCTGAGCAAGCATCAGAATCCCCGGGAGGAACTGTTAAAACACAGATGCTGGGTCCCACCCCAAAGGGTCTAATTCAGGAGGTCGAGGGTTTGTCTGGAGAACTTGCGTTTTTAACAAGTTCTCAGGTGAGACTGTCACTGCATGTCAGACTCACTGCTTTAACAGACCAGTTGCTGTTGAGTTGATTCCAACCCATGGCGACCCCATCTGTGTCAGAGGAGAACTGCGCTCCATAGGGTTTTCAGTGGCTGATTTTTTGGGAAGTGGATCTCCTGGCCTTTCTTCTGAGGCACCTCTGAGTGGACTTCAGCCTCCAACCTTTCAGTGAGCAGGTGGCTTTGCCCTCACTACACCAAGCATTGAAACCCTGACACCACAGGTCAAGGAGAAGAAAAGTCACTTAGAATGTGAGCTTTCTGGGTACACACAGAAAATAACACAGAAAAAAGGGAGAGAATTAAAAAACAAAACGAACAAACAAAAACGTTCTAATTCTCAGTAAGATTTGAGAGGACATTGCAGTGATAAAACCGAAAAAGAAGGGGGAAAGAAAACCAAAAACCTGTCGTAAAAAGGAGCCATCTGAGAACAACGAAGAGCTTTTGGGGATGAAAAATATTGTTAAAGTAAAATGCTCAATACAGCAGTAAATAGCAGAGTGGATATTATAGAACACGGAGTTAGTGAATTATAAACGTGGTTTCTAAATGCCCAACTAGTCAAATTAAAGTCACCAGGCACCCTGTGCATTTATTAAAAATAGTCTCTGGGCCCTACCCTAGGCTTGTGGAATCAGAATCACAGAGAGTGGGGGGTTGATGAGAGCCTCGGAATCTGTATCTTCAACGAACTCTTGGAGGTGATTTTGATGGGCTGTCCGATTCTGAGGGAGCCCTAGTGGCACTGTGGCTAAGCACTCAGCTGCTAACCAAAAGGTTGGTGGTTGGAACCCACCAGCTGTTCCGTGGGAGAAAGATGTGACAGTCTGCTTTTGTAAAGATTACACCCTTAGAAACCCTATGGGGCAGTTCTACTCTGTCCTATGGGGTCTCTATGAGTCGGGATCAACTCAACGACAGTGGGTTTGGTTTTGGTTTTTGGACAGATTTTGAAACCACCTAATTAGAAGTTTGGCCTAAGGAATTCTCCCAAAAGTCTTAAGGAAAAGACAGAGGGAGACTTGGAGAAGCGACAGCAACAAAACCATAAGGGACATGGAAAGGGCCATAACGTTGGAAAACTCCACTGGGGCTAAGGGTAGGGGTGGGAGGTGGGATGCTGGTGCACCTTTCACGTGTGGTCTCTGTGACTGGTGGTTTCAGAGGTGTGCAATGCTGTGTGGCCTTGAATGGAGGATACATCTCACATATACTCTGTGTAACAGAAGTTCCAGAAGTAGAAGTTCAGGAAGTTCTGGAAGATCCCGAAGTAAAAGTTCCAGAAGCAGATGCAGGGGAAATAATCAAATAAATAATAGATTATCTTTGGATCAAAAGGGACAACAGATGACAGGCTGAGCTGATTTTTTTTAAAACATCTTTATTGAGATATAAGGTTTTATCCGTAAGATTTTCACTGACTAATTTTCAGAAGCAGATTTCCAGGCCTTTCTTCCTAGTCTGTCTTAGTCTGGGAGCTCCACTGAAACTTGTCCACCATGGATGACCCTGCTGGTACTTGAAATACCAGTGGCATAGCTTCCAGTATCGTAGCAACACGTAAGCCACCACATACAACAAACTGGCAGACTGTGGACTTCCAGAAGAACAAACAAATTAGTCTTAAAGGAAGTAAAGCCAGAATGCTCCTTAGAAGCAAGGTTGGTGAGACTTGTCTGCCTAGTTTGGACAGACCAGTTGTTACAAAAGAACATCATGTTGGTAAAGGATCAGTGAAAACCAGGGAAACCTTCCATGAGATGGATTGACATGGTGGCCGCAATAATGGGCTCAAACATACCAATGATTGTGAGGATGGCACAGGACTGCGCAATATTCTGTTCTGTTATACATAAGGTCACCATGAGTTGGAGCCTACTCAATGGCAACAACTAACAACAACAACCAAAAAAACCAAACCAAACCCTTTGCCATTGACTAGATTCCGACTCATAGTGATCCTATAGGATAGAGTAGAACTGCCCCACAGGTTTCCCAAAGAGCAGCTGGTGGATTTGAACTGCCAACCTTTTAGTTAGCGACGGAGCTCTTAACCACTGTGCCACCAGGGCTCCAGCAGCAGCAACACTGAGATATAATTCACATATCATACAATTCACCCATTAAAGTGTACTATCCAATGGTTGTTAGTATATTCACAGAGTTGTGCAACCATCAGCACAGTCAACTTTAGAACATTTTCCTCACCTCAAGAAGAAACTCTGTACCCTTGGCGGTCACTCCCCCTTTCTCCCCAAACCTCCCCAGGCTTGGACAATGACTAATCTACTTCCTGTCTCTATAGATTTGCTTATTCTTGACATTTCATCTAAATGCAATAACACAGTATGTGGCCTTTTGTGACTAGCTTCTTTTACTTGGCATAATGCTTTTAAGGTTTATTCATGTTGCGGCAAATACCAGGACTTCATTACTTTTTATAGCTAATTAATAGTCCATTGTATGGATAGAGAATATTTTATTTATCCATTTATCTGTTGATGGATATTTAGGCTGTTTCCACTCTGATTCATTTCTCTTGGTTACATACCTGAAAGTGGAATTGCCAGGTCATATGGTAACTCTACGTTTAGCATTTTGAGAAATTACTGGATGGTTTTCCAAAGTGGCTGCAAGCATTTTACATTCCCACCAACAATGTATGAGGGTTTCAGTTTCTCCACATCCTTGTCAACACTTGTTATTGTCTGTCTTTTTTATTTTAGCTACCTTAATGGGTGTGAAGCAGTATCTCATTGTGATTTGGATTTGCATTTCTTTGATTACTAATGACGTTGAGCATCTCTTCATGTGTTTATTGGTCATTTGTATACCTTCTTCGGAGAAGTGTCTATTAAAACCTTTTGCCCATTTTTAAAATTGGGTTGAATGGTAAGAGTACTTTATATATCCTGAATGCTAGACCCTTCATAGGTATAACCTGTCGCCGTTGAGTTGATTATGACTCATATAGGACAGGGTAGAACTGCCCCATAAAGTTTCCAAGGCTATAAATCTTTACAGAAGCAGATTGCCACATCTTTCTCCCCCAGAGCGGCTGGTGGTTCAAACCACCAACCTTTCTGTTAGCAGCCGAGTACTTAACCACTGGGCCACCAGGGCTCCTTTCCACAGGTATAGGACTTGCAAACATTTTCTCCCATTCTGTGGGTTGTCTTTTTACTTTTTTGATGATGAAGCTTTGACTTTCATGAAGTCAATTTATCTTTTCATTTGTTTGCTTGTGCTTTGTTTTTGTGCTAAGAAGGCTTTGTCTAACCAAAGATCACTAAGATTTACTCCTACGTTTTCTTCTAAAAACTTTATAGTTTTAGCATGTACATTTAGGTCTTTGATCCATCTTGAGTTAATTTTTGTATATGACATGGTGAGAGAAAAAGAAACCAAACCAAAACCCGTTGCCATCGAGTTGATTCCAACTCATAGCGACCCTATAGGACAGAGGAGAACTGCCCCATAGGGTTTCCAAGGAGCACCTGGTGGATTCGAACTGCTGACCGATGTGGTGAGATAGGGTTCCAAATTCATTCCTTTGCATGTATATATCCAGTTGCCCCTGCACGATTTGTTGAAGACTATTCCTTCCCTCACTGAATTGTCTGAGCACTTTTTCAAAAATCAATTGATCATAAATATAAAGATTTATTTCTAGAGTCTCGATTCTGTTCCATTGATCTATATGTCTATTCTTCTGCCAGTACCACACTATTTTGATTAACGTAGCTTTGTAGTGAGTTTTAAAATTGGGAAGTGTAAGTACTCCTACTTTGTTCTTCTTTTTCAAGATTGTTTTGGCTCTTCTGGGTCCCTACCATTTCCATACACATTTTAACATCAGCTTGCCACTTTCTGGAGGAAGAAAAAAATCCAAGTGAGATTTTGATAGGGATTGCATTGACTCTGTAGATCAATTTGGGAGGTATTGCCATCTTTGTAATATTAAGTTCTTTGATCCATAAATATTTACTCAGGTCTTCCTTAACTTCTTTTAACAATGTTCTAGGGTTTTTAAGGAACAAGTTTTATAGTTCTTTTATTAAATATATTCCTAAGCATTTTAACCTTTTTTTTGATGCTATTGTAAATGAAATTGCTTTCTTAATTTTATTTTTAGATTTTTCATTGCTAGAGTATAGAAATAAAATTGATTTTATATATTGATCTGTATCCTGCGGCCTTGCTGAACTTGTCTATTAACTCCAATTGTTTTTTTAACGGAGTTCTTAGGATTTACTATGTACAAGATGATGTCATCTTCACGGAAATAGTTTTACTTCTTTTCCAGTCTGGTTACATTTTATTTCTTCTTCTTACCTAATTGGCCTGGCTAGAACCTATAGTACAATATCCACGAGAGTGACATCCTTGACTTACTTCTGATTTTAGGGAAAAACCATTCAGTCTTTCACCATTAAATATGATGTTAGCTGTGGGTTTTTTGTAGATGCCCTTTTTTCAAGTTGGGGAAGTTCCCTTTTGTTATAGGCAGAATAAATGGCTCCCCAAAGATGCCCATATCTTAATCCTCAGATTTTGTGAATGTATTAGATTATATGGCAAAGGGGAATTAAGGTAGCAGATGGAATTAAGACTGCTAATCAGCTGGCCTTAAAATAGGGAGACAATCCGGGATTAGCTGGGTGGGCCCAATGTAGTCACAAGGTCCTTAAATGCGAAAGAGGGACAAAGAAGAGTAAGAGAAAGAGATGACTCTGGAATCAGGGTCAGAAAGAGGCTATGTCCCTGGCTTAGAAGGCGGAGGAAAGGGGCCACAAGCCAAGAAATACAAGCAGCCTCTAGAAGCTGTGTGAAGCAATTCTCCCCCAGGGCCTCCAGAACGCAATCCCACCAACACGTTGACTGTAGCCCAGTGAGGCCCACATTGAACTTCTAACCCACAGAGCTGTAAGATAAGACATTTGTGTCATCTTAAGCCATCAAGTTTTGTGGGCTGTTGCAGCATCAACAAACATGAATACACCTATTCCTAGTTCGTTGAGTGTTTTTATCATGAACGGTGTCGACGTTTAGAAAGCTTTGTCGTTGTTGTCAGTTGCCGTCAGGTCGATTCTGACTCATGGTGGCCAGAACATTCTAAAAGTATTCAGTCAGGAAAAATTTTATTTCCTACCAAGAGACTGGTGCTGGACTTTTCTTCTGTGATACTAAAAGCCAGGAGGTGGCTGGACAATGTTAACAGATGTCTGAGGATAAAGGATTCCCTGTAGATTCTATGCTAAGCCAATGATTGTTCATGTGTGAGGACAAAAGAAAAACATGCTCAGATGTGCAATGACTTGGGAAGGATGCCACCCACATACCCTTTCAGAAAATTTCCACAAAGAAGAATCCCAATCAAATACAAAAATGAACCAGAATAAAGGAATCAAGAAAAGGTGGGGTGGGGAGGAGTATGAAAAACTGAGAACCAGAGTTAAATCACAATGCTGGTACTGTGGTTGTAAATTACAGCGCAAATGTGTTTTTAAAGGTTCTTTAAAGAGAAGGATATGTAATGTAAAACGATCAGTAGTACTCGGGAATTCTTAAACAAGATCGGGAAGCCGTGGGGGCGGTTAGGAGTGGGAGCAGCCAACACTCTTTCCATGTTCAGCAGGCAGTTCTTCGAGAAATCTGTGCTCAACTATGTTGGTTACAAACAGAAAGTAAAATTAACTGCAGGTAGATCAGAAATAGGATATGTAGCTTTCAAATCCTAAAAGAAAAAAAGAAGGAAACAAAGTCACTACAGGAGTCAAGAGCCACAGAAAAGGAGGAAAGTAAACAAAAACACAAACGTAATCCATTAAGGAAAGGAGGCAAATACCATAAAATACTCAAGAGGGCTGAATCTCCCTATTAATAGATAAAGATTCAGGTTGGGATTCTTTTTTAAAAGCAAAATGATTAGAAGCTATTTTCTGGTGCTCTACCTAAAACAAGGTGACACAGTCAGATTGAAAATAGTAAAGATGGACAAATACATCCCAGGTAAAAACAAGCAACAAAAAGCTGGGTCCCAAAATTAATTTCAGACAAAGAAGAATTTGGGGCTAAAAGAATAAGACAATCTGGGAAGGCACTGTTGGTTAGCTAATCTAACACCTATCATCAACAGCCTTACCTTTTCCCTCCTCAAACACAGAGCCTGAAAAGCTAAACATTTGGTTCACCTTCCTAACATCCCTGATAGCTCTGGGTGGCTATGTGAATAGGATTACCAGATTTCGAAAATAAAAACAACCGACACTCTGTTAATTTAGAACTTCAGATAAACAACAAGTAATTTTTTAGTATAAGTATGTCCCAAATATTGCATAGGACATAACTTAGGTTAAAAATGACTGTCCGTTTATCTGAAATATAAATGTAACTGGGTGTCCTGTATTTTATTTGACAACCCTACGTGTGACCAGCTCTGGCCAATGAGATGTAAGGGGAAACGGTAGCTTCTGTTTAAGTGGTTGTTTTAAGGTGAGCTTTTCTGTTCTTGGGACAACATATACCCTAACTGATGCACATCTCCCTGGCCTCGGGGAAGGACAGGCATAGCTCTAAGTTAAGCCAGTCTCAATTTTCCTTGGGGCTTTTATGCCAGTGTTACTTGGACAGACCTACTGGTAGACCAAAGGTGCCCTCGTAGTGCGGTGGTTATGAGTCAGAATTGACTCCATGGCAACAGGTTTTTGTTTGGGTTTGAGTACTGTCTCTACCAGTTTGAACCTGAATTAAGGATTGAGTCTGCTACACGTAATAGAAAACTCAAATAATAGTGGAATAAAAAAGTAAGGATTTATTGTTCACTCATGTAGAAGAAGTTTGAGATAGGCAGTCCAGAGTGGTATAGCTCCATGATCCTTCTGTCTCTCTGCTCTGACTTTCTTAGCATGTAGCTTCCTTCCTCAAAGGTACCTCATGGTCACAAAATGGCTGCTGTAGTTCCACTCATTACACATCTATCTGCCAGACAGGAAAAAGAAGAAAAACGGAAAGGGCAGAAGGGTGCACGCCAAGTGAGTCAACATCCTTTAAAGAGCTTTGCCTATAACCCCATCTTATGACTTTTACTTATATATTATTGACCGTAACTGAGGCCTACCTGCAAGGAGTCTCAGAAATGTAGTTTTCACCTGGATATGCTGGTTCTTAAAATAAGATTGGGGTTCTATGAGGAATTGAGTAGACTCCTAGCAGTCTCTGCCACAGATTGTTAAGTCAACAGAAAGTGAGTCTAGAGGGGCTGGTGGAAGTCAGGCTATGAGAGAACCTACCAAGAGCTGGAGAGACAAAACTCTGACACCATGGGACTTCTAGATCCATCTGTGCCTTAACCCCCCAATTACTTACGCCAATATATCCCTTTGTTTCTCTCCAGCTAGTTAGAGTTGAGTTTTTGTCATCTGCAATAGAAAGAATCCCGACTAACGCAAGGGTCATAGAGAAGGACTGGTTAAATAAAGTATGGTACGCCTTAGAAAAAATGTTTGTATCTGTCTGTCTACCCACCTATCTATCTGTAAAAAAACTTTTTAAAAGACACCAAAATGTTGAAGATGATCTATCTCTGAGTGATGGGACTTTCAATAATATTTACTTTCTCCTTTATACCTTTCTGAATGTTCTGTAATGAGCATGTATTACTTCTAAAATAATCAAATACAGTGAAACCTGTGAGAGCCGGAAGTGGAAAGGGCCTGCCTTGTTTCTCTGGCTCTCCCAAGTTTTCCACCTTTGACAGGGTGCAGTCTTACGCTTTTCTATCACTCCTTTTAGTAGAAAGTATTTGTGTTTTCCTTCTCTGACAGGTTCCACCTTACACAGGTTCTGGCTTTTACAGGTTTTACTGTATATGGCTATTTTCTTCTATGAAAATTATTAACAGAATTTATATTATGATCATACTTTTTAATGTGTATGTGTGTGTATACTTTGTATTTGTATAAAGTCTGGAAGGATGTTCACCAAAAGGTTAGCAGTGGTATCCCTGGATAGTAAGTCTCCTGCTATTTTTTATTACATCATTTTACGTTTCTGGGTTGTTGGAATGTTTTTCATTAACCATCTATTTACGACATGTGGTGGTCAGTTTTATGTGTAAACTTGGCTAGGCTATAGTCCCCAGTTATTCAATCAAGCACTAATTTAGATACTGTTGTGAAGGTATCTTACAGATGTGATTACTGTCTGTAATCAGTTGACTTTTAAGTAAAGGAGATTATCCTAGATAATCTGGTTGGACCTAATTCAATCATTTGAATGGTCTTAAGAGCAGAAATGAGACTCCCCTGAAGAAGAAATTCTACTTGTGGACTACATCTTCATCTTGTACCCAAGAGTTCTAGCCTGCCCTTTCCGATGGCCTGCACTACAGGTTATGTATTTACCAAAATCCCTGAAGTACTGAATCGCTGGGCAGAGGGCTGTGAGGATCACGGTCTCCAGGAACATCTAGCTCACTTGGCATAACACAGTTTATAAAGAAAATGTTCTACATTCTACCTGGGTGAGTAGCGTCTGGGGTCTTAAAAGCCTGTGAGCAGCCATCTAAGATACTCCACTGGTCTCACCCCTTCCTGAGCAAGGGAGAATGAAGAAAACAAGATACAAGGGAAAGATTAGTCCAAAGGATTAATGGGCCACAACTACCACAGCTTCCACCAGACTGAGTCCAGTACAACTAGATGGTGCCCAGCTACCAGCAAGGACTGCTCTGACAAGGATCACAACAGAGGGTCCCAGTCAGAGCTGGAGAAAAATGTAGAACAAAATTCTAACTCACAAAAAAAGACCAGACTTACTGGCCTGAGAGAGACTGGAGAAACCCCAGAGTATGGCCCCCAGACACCCTTTTAGCTCAGTAATGAAGTCATTCCTGAGGTATACCATTCAGCCAAAGATTAGACAGCCCCATAAAACAAAATGAGATTAATGGGGCACAACATTCCAGGGACAAGGACTAGAAGGCAGGAGGGGACAGGAAAGCTGGTAATAGGGAACCCAAGGTTGAGAAGGGACCGTGTCAACATGTTGTGGGGTTGTTAACCATTATCATAAAACAATATGTGTACTAACTGCTTAATGAGAATCTATTTGTTCTGTAAATCTTCATCTAAAGTACAATAAATAAATAAATAAAAATAGGTGGAAAAACTTGCAAAGAAAGGGAAAAAAAAAAAAAAGATTTTGGATTTACCTAGCTAGTCTCCACAATTGCATAAGCCAATTCTTTGCAATAAATCCCTTAATACATACATCCCACTGGTTTTGTTTCTCTGGTGGAACCCTGACTGATACAGATTTTGGTACCTGGAAGTGGGGTGCTGCTGTAACAAATACCTAAAAATGTAGAACAGGCTTTAGAATTGGGTAATGGGTAGAGGTTGGAAGAATTTTGAGGCACGTGATAGAAAAAGCCTAGATTACTTTGAGCAGACTGTTGGCAGAAATATGGAGGTTAAAGACTCTGCAAGTGAGGACTCAGGAGGAAAAAAAGCATAGTAGAGAAAGTTTGTATCATCTTAGAGAATACGTATATCATCATAAACAGAATGTTGGTAGGGATATGAATGTTAAAGGCTCTGCTAACAAGAGTTAAGAAGGAAATGAAGAACATGTTATTGGAAACTGGAGGAAAGGAGATTCTTGTTATATAGTAGCATAAAGCCTAGCTGAATTATATCCTACAGTTGTGTGAAAAGCAGAATTTGTGAACAATGAACCTGTATATTTAGTTGAGGAGATTTCCCAGCTAAGTGTTGAAGGTGTAGCCTGGTTTATTCCGGCTGCTTAGGTGAAATGTGAAAGGAAAGACACAAATTGAGGATAGAATTGTTAAGCAAAAAGGAACCAGCACTTGATGACCTGGGAAATTCTCAGGCTATCCAGACTACAAAAGATGCTAATATTGGGAGATTCACAGTTAGGGAAGTGTGCTCTGAAAAGAAGGCCAGAGGTATGGCTGGACAACCTTTTTTCTAGTGCTGAAGAGATTAGGGTTGTGAATCATGGATCTACTCAACCATCTCAGCAGAAGCCAGCAATAGGGAAGGGATTATCCAGGGAGGATCTGTTAAGGACCCTCTTTGTCTAATTATGAGAATCCCTGTGATATACAGGGGAGACCCACAAGGCTTTTGAGAATGTTATAACAGCAGGAAAACCACCAACTTGGACCAAAAGACACAGAGAGAGGATGGAATAAAGGAAGGCTTTTGGACTCTCAAAATTCTACATGCAGGAAAGAGGCTAATCAAAATACTTAGCTACAAACATGTGCTACCCTTCAAGAAAGAGAAGGATAACTCCGAGAGCAGAGCCTCAGGCCCCAGGGCTGGAGCCACAGGCCCAGATGGTGGAGTCTTGAACCACAGAGGATTACTCATAGATCTCGAAACCTAGTGGAATTTGCCCTGATGGATTTCACAATCAGCACCTTTATTCCTTCCATTTTCTCCCTATTGGAATGAGAATATCTACAACTCTTATGGTATGCCTGTACCACCGTTGTATTTTGGAAATTGATAACTTGCTCAATAATTTCACAAGCTCACAGATGGAGAGGAATTTTGCCCCAGGAGAGCTCATACCCAGAGTCTCACCCATACCTGATTTAGAAGATTTAGATGATGAGCTTTTCTATCTTTGTGCTGATGAGATTTTGGACTTGAATTGGTGCTGTAACAGATTGAGACTTTGGTGGATATTGGGATGTGTGAATGTATTTTACATGTAAGATGAATATGAATCTTTGGGGTCAGAGGGCAGACTGTAGTCGACTAAAAAATGCTCTCCCCAAAGATATTTACATCCTAATCCCTGAAACCTGTGAATATTACTTTGTATGGAAAAAAAAAGGGAGGAGGGACTTTTCCAGTGTGATTAAGTTAAGGATCTTGAGATGGAAGATTATCCTGGATTATCTGGGTGGGCCCTAAATGCATTCACATGTATCCTTATAAGAAGGAGACAGAGGGAGATTTCACACACAGAGAAGAGAAAAGGCGATGTGATGACCCTGGTGGAGACAGAGAGAGAGATTTGAAGATGCTACAGTGTGGCCCTTGAAGATGGAGAGAGGGGCCATAAGCCAAGGGATACAGGTGGAAACTAGAAGCTGAAAATGGTAAGGAATACAGCTCTACAAGTTGGAAAAAGCAAGGAAGTGAATCTTTCTCTAGAGTCTCTGGAGTGAGCACAGCCCTTCCAACACCTTGATTTTGGTCCAGTGAAACTAGTTTCAGACTTCTGGACTCCAAACTGTAAGATAATTAATTTGTGTTGTTTTAAGCCACCAAGTTTGTGATAATTTGTTACAGCAGCAATAGGAAACTGACGTACTGTATAATCAGAAACATAATAAAGCAATATTAATTTGATACATTCAGTATATATAAATACTATGGAAATTGAGTTCTAATATTTTATTTGGAAAGTTTACATCTGTATTTCTAAGAGGGTTGGTCTGTACTTTTCTTTCATGTGCTGTCTTGATTAGGTCTTAGTGTCGGGGGGTGCTAGCCTCCTAAAAAGAAATGAGATGCCTTTCTTCCTTTTCTAGGTTCTCAAACAGCTTAAGTAGCAGTGGAAACAGTGAAACACTTTGCTTCCAGTGTTCTGATGAGGAATAACTCTGACCACATTCTTGATTTCTTTCACAGCCTCTTTACATTTTAAGAATTACAACACTGCAACAGACAAGCCATATATATATATATGTATGTATATGTATATATTTATATATCGCCACACAATGATCTCCACAACATTCCTATGGGATAGAGTCTACTGTTTGCACCATTTTACAGATGGGAAAAGTGACGCTAAGAAAGGTTAAGTAATCTGCTAAAGTTACGTAGTTACTAAGAGGCAGAGCTCAGACCTGAAATGAGTATCTGACTCCAAAATCAATACTTTTACCTTAGCTCTAATAATGCCTCTTGATCTTATGCTGCTTCTTACAGACTTTTAATAATTTGTATTTTCCTAGAAAATCATTTCATCTAGATTATCAAATGTATAGGAGAATATTCACAGAATTTATATATTTGTAAATCTTTATAAATTCTACAGCATAGAATTTACAACCTTTAAATGTCATCTATATTTATGGCTGCATCTCCTTGCTTACCCTATATTTCGTATAGTTGTAGTTTTTCTCTTCCTCCTTGATTAGGCTACTTATGGATAGTCTATTTTATTGCACCCCTTGCCTCTGACCAGATATCTGTCTTATTCTGTCTCTTTTTGTTTTCAAAGTTGGTAATTAACAATGTAAATGTTTTCCATATATTCTCTGCTTCTAAAGTTTGTTTTATTCTTTTTCTCTAATTTCCTTACTCACTAAATGTTTATTGATTGATTAATATGAGCCAGACATATTAATTGATTACTTCATTCATTGCTTGTTTTCATCTTTTCTTATCTGGTAATTCATGTGTTTAAAAGTCTACGCATTTCCTTCCAAGTACAGCTTTGGCTACATCCCATTAGTTTTGGTATGTAGTTTTTGCAATATCAATGCTTACCAAACACTCTGTAATTGCAATTTTATTCCAAGTAGTTAGAAGTTTTGGGTATTCTCCTATTATTTATTTATGGTAACATCGAATTGTAATCAGAGAATGTAGCTTATTCTATTTCTACATTTTAGAATATCTCGTCAACTAAGATGTCAATTTTTGTAAATATTCCATTGACATGAAAAGACTGTATATTCTCTAGGTACCTCATATAGAAATCAATGTTAATGTTAATCCATATTAGATCATCCTTTAAACTATTCAACTCCTTTGGATTCCTCTACTTTTTTTTTTTTGCCAGTTTAACTGTCAGTGATTGCAAAAGATATGCTAAATACAGAGGAATTTTTTATTCAACAGAATTTGTTGTATACATGTCACATAACAGTGATGGTATAGGCTGTGAGCCAGGATGTAAAAATAGAGTTCATGATACTGGCATGCTCTGCAGAATGTCTCTCCAGTTTATTTTCCCAGTAGAATCCCTCAGGGTTTTTAATACCCAAACTTGATTGAACACATGTACTTCTCAATATATTTTTGGCTGATGTTTACATAGGAAAAATATAATATTTACGTCCCCAGACCTCAATTCAATATTTTAACAAAATAACATGCAGAAAAAGTCTTAGCTTACTTTCCAAATACAGATGGGGTAGAATATCAGAATCATGTGCAGATGTTTTGAAAAGCCTGTTGAGTGTCCGCAAGGGTCATGGGAACGATACAGTCTACTACACACAAAGCAACTGGCTTTTGTTTGTTTGGTTGCTGTCATTTACTAAAATATAATTTACATATAGTAAAATTCACTCCTTTAAAAAGTGTGCAGTCCTTCAAGTTTTGGCAAACACATCACCACCACCATAATCAAGATATAGAATATTCCCATCACTCAAAAAATTCCCCTGTGCCTTTTTGTGGTCAACTCCTCTCCCCACCCCCAGCCTCTGGCAACCTCTGATCTATTTTCTGTCCTCAGAGTTTTGTCTTTTCAGAATGACATGTACTTGGGATCAAACAGTATGTAGCCTTTTGAGTCTGGCTTTTTCCACTTAGCATAGGGCATTTAAAATTCATTTATGTTGATGTGTGCATCATGGTTTGTTCTTTTTTACAGCTAATAATATTCTATTGCATGGATAGACCAGAGTTCGTTTATCCATTCCACAACTGAGGAACATTTGAGTTGTTTCCAGATTTTGATAATTATGAATAAACCCACTATAAATATTCATATACAAGTTTTGGTGTGAACATAATTTTTCATTTCTTTTGGATAAAAATCTAGGAGAGAGATTGCTAAGTTATGTGATAATTGTGTCTTTTGCTTTATGAGAAACTGCCAAACTGTTTTCCAAAGTGGCTGTGCAATTTTACATTCCCATCAGCAAAGAATCTCCACATCCTTGTCTGCACTTCGTATTGTCAGCTATTTTTTTTTTAACGTTAGCCATTCTAATAGGTGTGTAGTACATTTCCTTAATAACGAATGATGATGAGCATCTTTCTATATGCTTATTTGTCCACCATATATCTTCTTCAGTAAAGTCCCTGTTTAAATCTTTCACCCATTTTGTTGTTGTTGTTCGGTGCCGACGAGTCAGTTCCGACACATAGTGACCCTATGTGCAACAGAACAAAACATTGCCTGGTCCTGCGCCATCCTCACAATCACTGTTATGCCTGAGCCCATTGTTGCAGCTACTGTGTAAATCCATCTCGCTGAGGGTCTTCCTTTTTTTCGCTGACCCTCTACTTTACCAAGCATGATGTCCTTCTCCAGGGACTGATCCCTCCTGATAACATGTCCAAAGTATGTGAGGTGTAGTCTCACCATCTTTGCTTCTAAGGAGCATTCTGGTTGTACTTCTTCCAAGACAGATTTGTTCACTCTTCTGGTAGTCCATGGTGTATTCAATATTCTTCTCCAACATCACAATTTAAAGGCATCAATTCTTATTCGGTCTTCCTTATTCATTGTCCAGCTTTCGCATGCATATGAGGCTATTGAAAACACCATGGCTTGACACAGGCGTACCTTAGTCTTCAAGGTGACATCTTTGCTTTTCAATGCTTTAAAGAGGTCTTTTGCAGCAGATTTGCCCAATGCAATGCATATTCTGATTTCCTGACTGCTGCTTCCACGGGTGTTGATTGTGGATCCAGGTAAAAGGAAATCTTTGACAACTTCAATCTTTTCTCCATTTATCGTGATGTTGCTTATTGGTATAGTTGTGAGGATTTTTGTTTTCTTTATGTTGGGATGTAATCCATACTAAAGACTGTGGTCTTTGATCTTTATCAGTAAGTGCTTCAAGTCCTTTTCACTTTCCGCGGGCAAGGTTGTGTCATCTGCGTAACGCAGGTTGTTAATGAGTCTTCCTCCAATCCTGATGCCCCGTTCTTCTTCATAGAGTCCAGCTTCTCGGATTACTTGCTCAGCATACAGATTGAATAGGTATGGTGAAAGCATACAACCCTGACTCACACCTTTCCTGACTTTAACCACAGAGTATCCCCTTGTTCTGTTCGAAAGACTACCTCTTGATCTATGTACAGGTTCCTCATGAGCACAATTGAGTGTTCTGGAATTCCCATTCTTCGCAATGTTGTCCATAATTTGTTATGATCCACACAGTCGAATGCCTTTGCATAGTCAATGAAACACAGGTAAACATCTTTCTGGTATCCTCTGCTTTCAGCCAGGTTTCATCTGACATTAGCAATGATATCCCTGGCTCCACATCCTCTTCTGAATCTAGGTTGAATTTCTGGCAGTTCCCTGTTGATATACTGCTATAGCCGCTTTTGAATGATCTTCAGCAAAATTTTACTTGAGTATGATATTAATAATATTGTTTGATAATTTCCACATTTGATTGGATCACTTTTCTTGGGAATAGGCATAAATATGGATTCTTCCAGCTGGTCGGCCAGGTAGCTGTCTTCAAATTTCTTGGCATAGATGAGTGAGCACTTCGAGCACCGCACTGTTTGTTGAAACATCTCAGCTGATATTCCGTCAATTCCTGGAGCCTTGTTTTTTGCCAATGCCTTCAGTGCAGCTTGGACTTCTTCCTTCAGTACCACCCATTTTAAGTTGGGTTGTTTATTTTCTAACATTGAGTTTTGAGAGTTCTACATATATTCCTGAATCAAGTCCTTTATTAGATACGTGATTTGCAAATATTTTCTCCCAGTCTCTGGATTGTCTTTTCATACTCTTAACAATGTCTTTAGAAGAGCAGAAGTTCTTAATTTTGATGAAGTTCTATTTAGCAATTTGTTTTTCTTTTATAGATTTTGTTTTTAGTGTCATAACTAAGAAAGTATCTTTGCCTATTCCAAAGCTGCAAAGATTTTCTTCTAGAAGTTTTACAGTTTTAGGCTTTTCATTTAGATGTTTGATTCATTTTGAGTTAAGTTTCATAATTTTATAATTTTGTTTTATGATCAGAGTGACTTTTTAAGCATTTTACATGCAAACATGATAGTTGTTATATGTATAGGCATCTTACCACATTTCAATGATATTTTAGAAAAATATTTGAGGATTTGGGGCTGTTATGTAATGACTTATCATTTTTTTAAGTTTAAAATAATGATCAGTGTTTGGGGGCAGAATTTCTGTTTTTCAGCAACAGGTCACTGAAGTTAAGTGAGATGTGCTTATTTTTGTTAAAATGGGATTTTTACTTCTGTAGTTCTCATCCAACATGTTGTTTGATGCCAGCATGAACTCTAATTCTTTTCCTTGATGTTATTTAATAACAGGGTTTAAATAAATATGAATGAGTGAAACTGTATTCAGGTCACAAAAATAAGAGCTTGTTGGCTTCATTCTAGTCCAACTGAACATCCTTGCTTACAAAAATCATGCTACTTTTCTAAAAATGAGTTCAATTTTAATAAATGGGAGGAAGCAGTTGTCCAGGAAAGATGGATCTGTTGCACTGTCAGAAATTCCCTCTGAAAGCACGCACACAAATAAAACACACACACAAAAGGAATCAAAAGAATCAGCCAACTAAGAACAATCATATGGATGGCGTTTGCACCTGACAAAGCTGTAAGTGGCCAAAGCATCTAATGCTTTTTTGTATCCGTTTGCTGTTTTCTTTGAATTTTTTTTACTGTGCATACTCAGCTGGGTGTGCTTCTTGCTGGAATTTTCAATAAATCATTAAGAAATATATATATATATTCAGAGCATTCTCATACCATTTTTTCACTCATTCTTTTTCCATTTACCTAAGAGTTACTGGTTTCTACTACCTGACCAATGGAGCCCTGGTGGCGCAATGGTTAAACGCTTGGATGCTAACTGAAAAGTTGGCGGTTCAAACCCACCAGCAGCTCCATGGGAGAAAAAGCCGGGCAATTTGCTCTTGTAAAGATCACAGCCTAGAAAACCCTATGCGAGCAGTTCTACTGTGTCCTATAGGGTCGCTATGAGTTGAAATTGACCTGATGGCACACAACAACAGCAACCTACATGGCCAATACGTAGTAGTGAATAAGGAAGTCACAGTACATTGGTTCAAGGGTTACAGCAATTTCAATGTGAGGGACAATAGTGGATTCAAACTTGGGAGGAGCTTGAAGAATACCTCCCATAATCACTGCAGGAATCAGCCTATTGACAGGCCACATTGCCATAGGACAGTCACCAGGGACTCTAGGGGCTCCATCAAGTACATGTTGTGCTGTGGCTCTGGAGAGTTTGGGTGATGTGCTCCTGAGCATGCTCAGAAGCAGGAGTGGGTCTTCCCTTGTGTCTTAGTTTTCTATTGCTGCTGTAGTAAATTGCCCCAAACTTAGTGACTTAGAACAACACTCACTTATTATCTTACAATTCTGGAGGTCAAATGTCTGAAACAAGTTTCACTGGGCTAAAAATCAAGGTGTTGGCAGGGCTGCTTTCCTTCTGGAGACTCTGTTTCTTTGGCTTTTCTAGCTACTAGAAGCCACCTGCATTCCTTGGCTGATAGTTCCCTTCCTCCATCTTCAAAGCTAGCCACATAGCATCTTCAAATTTTTCTCTAACTCTGACATTCCTGCCTCCCTCTTTCACTTATGAGCATCCTTGTGATTACATTGGACACACCAGAGTAATCCAGGATAATCTCTCCATCTCAAGATCCTTAACTTAATCACATCTTTAAAGTCACTTTGGCCATATATGGTACCATAGTCACAGTTCCCAGGGATTAGGATGTAGACATCTTTGTTGGTGTTAACTACTGCTGAGTCAGCCCTGACTCATGGAGACCTCAGGTATAGGGAATAAAATGCTGCTTGGGTCCTGCACTAACACAAGATCCGTTATGGATTGGACCATTGTGATCCATAGGGTTTTCACTGGCTGATTTTCAGAAGTAAATCACCAGGCCTTTCTCCCTTGTCCACCTGAGAGTTCTGCTGAAACCTGTTCTGCATCATCACAACATGCAAGCCTCCACTGACAAGTGAGTGGTAGCCATGCATGAGGTGCCTTGGCTGGGAATTGAACCTAGGTCTCCCAGAAGAAAGGCAATCATTCTATCACTGAACCACCAATGCATGACATCTTTGGGGGGCCATTACTCTACCTACCACCCTGAGTTTCTCAGGCCATCATTGGTCTTGGCTCATGCCCTATGGTAGTGCAGGGCATCGTGAGGGATGTGAGGCCTCCAAAGTCCAGCGTACTATTCTGGGTATGTGGAGGACAGCAAGTCAGGAAGCCCTGGATGTGTCACCAAAGTGGACAATCACTCCTGGACCAAGAAATCACACAGGAGCTTACATCAGACCCAGAACCTGAAGAAGGTGGTATAATCTCAAGGCCACCCTTAATAGTCTCTTTGCCTCAAGCATGTCTGATCTATTGTATCGGTCAGGATGGGCTAGGTTATGCTGTGGTAACAAATAATCCCCAAATCTCAGTGGCTTGTAACAACAGAGGTTTGTTTTGGTAATACGATGCAGTCATCATGGATCAGCAGGGCTCTGCACTGTGCTCCTTACCCTGGGACTCAGACTGACAGAGGAGCCACCATTTTAAACATCACTGGTCATTATAGCAGAGGGCGAGAGAAAGAGAGCTCATGGTAGGTTTCTAAGTTATCTAGTGCTGTCTATAACAGAAATACCACAAGTGGATGACTTTAACAAACAGAAGTTTATTCTCTCACTGTTTAGGAGACTAAAAGTCTGAATTCAGGGTGCCAGCTCCAGGGGAAGGTTGTCTCTCTCTGTCGGCTCTGGGGGAATGTTTTTGTCATCAATCGCCCCCTGGTCTAGGAGCTTCTCCGCACAGGACCCTGGGTCCAAAGTACGCGCTCTGCTCCCAGTGCTTTCTTGGTGGTATGAGGTCCCCCATCTCGCTGCTCACTTCTCATTTATATCTTAAAAGAGATTGACCCAAGATACAACCTGTCTTGTAGATTGAGTCCTGCTTCATCGACATAACTGCCTCTAATCCTGCCTCATTAACATCATAGAGGTAGGATTTATACCACATAAGAAAATCACATCAGAGTACAAAATGCTGAATGATCACACAATACTGGGAATCATGGTCTAACCAAGTTGACATACATTTTTAGGGAACACAATTCAATCCTTAACAGTAGGGAAAGAAGTATCTTTCCCAGTAGTTAAATACGTGGGCTTAGAAGTGACATAGGTCACTCTTGCTCACAATTCATTGGTCAAAGCTAGTCAGATGGCCCTACCCAAACACAATGGGTTCAAGAAAGGCATTCCTACCCTGTGACCAGAAGGGAGACAGTCAAGAACACACCACTACCTATAATGTATTCTTATTTCAAAAAAAAAAAATCAAACTTGAATTCAGTGAAGCTCTTCATCTAACTACCAACTGTAAGAAAATACAGGGGACAGAGGAACATGCTAAACAACACCACAAGATGCAACCAGCAAAATCCAGGTGTGGGAAAGTCTACAGTTCAAATGACCCAGCTTCTTCAACAAATAAATTTTAAGAGAGAGAATCTACATGAAAAAAGATTTACATGCCACATAAACAATTATAATATACGGACTTTATTTGGATCTTGAAAAATTGTAATAAATTGAGACATTGCGGAAATTTTAACACTGACTAGGTATTTGAAGACATTAGAAATGATTGTTATTATTGTTAGGCATAATAATGGAATTCTTGTTGAGTCCAAAAAAAGAGTCCTTACCTTTTGGAGATATGTGCTAATCTATTTACAGATTAAATGATATGGTATCTGGAATTGGCTTCAAAGTTAGCTGGGCAAGACGAGGAATGGTGGTGAAAAATTGGTGGACACGTAAGTGATCAGGGTTGGTCACAAGTTGATAGTTTTTGAAGCTATATGATGGGTATATGGGGAATCATTTTATGATTGTCTGTACTTTTGTGTATGTTTGAAATTTCCACTGTAAGGAGAGAGAAAGAGAGAGAATGAATCAGATAGTGATCCATGTTGTCAAATAGACGAAACCAAAGCACAGGTGAAGTAGGGAGCTGTGATTTAGTGGAAGGTCATAGGTCAGATTCCAAAGGTGTCTTTCCATGCTGGATGGGCACTGAATGAGGACCTTCTAGATTGGAAACTCTCCTACCTTCTCCTGGGCTCCACCTCAACAGCAATGTGGCTCTGAGTCTGTGTGAACAGTAAGAGCCTGCCACCTGTGCTTCCAATTCAAAATGAGAACAACAAACTTCTTCCCTGGAAATTCCCAGCATGCTTCTCCCAGGTAGGGAGCATCTGGTTCTTCCTTCAGCCAAGTGCAAAACTCCCAGCACTGCGTTCTCAAAAGAGTTGGTTGATCATGAATCCAGAAGGATTCTCAACAGGGCTGAGGGTGCAGCTCAGGGCCCCTTGATAGAAACTATTTGAAATGCAGGGAATTAAGAGAAGGAAAATCAAAGCCTGAAACTGAACCAGCAATTAGACCGGCTCCTGGAATATCTTTGAGTCAAATCAGTCCATGAGGGAATTTCAGTCACGGCTCACTTTCTCCCACAGCCCATGGCTAGAATCATAGCCCTTCAATCAGCGCTCACCAGAAATACAGCAACATGCATCTTCTAAGATGCTTTATCACAGTTTTGCAAAGTCCCAGTGCATCCCCCCTGCACTTGCAGATTTATTTACATATTGATTTATTTATTCCTCTCTCTACAGCAGGCAAGTCTCTTGAGATTATAGCATTTTATCTACAAAGATATTGGGGTCGTGCATCCGGACAATGAAGTCAGGGAGATGGCCATCTTTGGATGTGTCCAGTCGTTATGGATCAGCTTTGTCAAACACCAAGGGGAGGGAGGGGGTATGAGGAGGTAACTTTGGGCCTGGTGAACTCCCTTGGTCACAGTTGCCACCAAAGAAAGGCTTGTCACTGGAGGGAGGTTGGGGAGAAGAAAGCAAAAGGAATGAAACAGTGTGGAAGGTGACAGAAAAAGCAGCAGGGAGCTCTGGACCCCACTAGACTGAGGAGTGGGGTCTCCCAACTGTACCCTCAAATGGTCCAGTATCCCCATCAGCAGGGAGTTAGTTTCATCTGCTTCTGGGGTCTGCACAGTGCAGGCCGTCTGGCCCTGTGTGTTGCTCCTCAGACAAAGAGGGCTCAGTTAAAAGAGAAAAGAAAGAAAAGAGTTGGGAAGAAACTGAGTTGAAGGAAAGAAATCTGTCCCTGGCAAAGGCTCTGGGCTGCAAGAGAGCCTTGCAGCTCTTTTTATAGATGACTTCTTTTTTTTTTTTTTGCTAGCAAAGCTCAATGCTGGGGAATCTCCTCGTGGCATTAGCGTTCTTACCACTCTGCTTTTCCCCTCTCTTCCCTCTGTTTCTCGTGAGCGCTTTTATTTTTAAGAGAACGATTAGCTGAGACACAGAGATGGCATCTGCACAGTGATCAGAGAAGAATTCTCGGCTGCCATTGCATTGGGCAAAGCCAGGCTGACATGGAGCCGTGTCCTCTTGCCAGGTTGCTGATCTGACAACAGAAGCTGAGGGTGCCTGGAACTTGGCTTTCAACTTTCTTTTCAGTGTGGAGGCTTTGAGACTTCCCCGCTTAAAGAGAGATGCTTGTGTTTGCCTGGGTTTGAGGATGGCAGTCTGGTAAGAGAAAGTCAGCGGTAAGGCTGGGGCAGTTTTCCGGGCAGGACGCGTACGTTCAAGTTGTGGCTTCTGAACTTCCAACTGAGGTTTAGAACTGGAAGGAGAACGTGTCCACTTCTTAAAGGGGCCGTTCTCCTGCAGTGCCAGGGAGTGCAGTCTGTTTAACTCAACTGTCTTGGCTGAAGGCTCCTAGACCGAAAATGTCCCCCGCAAAGGCTACATTCTGGAACAAGATGCCTCAGAGGTTTCAGAAAAAGTAGCAAAATGAGCTTCATCCGGGAAAAGTTCAAGCTAATACATCTTGGCAAACATAATGGAAGATACAGACAGTTGCTTTAAGAGGAGAACCCAGAAAGAGGTCAAGTTCTGCTGAGAGAGGCAGAACAGCAATTAGACGGGAGCTTATGTTGCAGCATGGCGACAAAGGGGTCAGAGAGAGGGTAGGACACTCTGCTTCTGATTTCAGGAGGGGAGCACCACGCTGCAGCCAGGCTGAGCTCAGTGATGGGGGCGGGGGAAGCCTAGAGATGCAGGGAATCGGAGGCCCCGAGGAGAGGGGCCGGAACGAAGATGCAGCAAGCGGGGCTGGATTTATCAAGATGTATTAAAGAGCTCAGTGCAGTGTGTGTTGCTTGGCTGGGTGAAGAGTTGAGGTTTTATGTTAGCAGCCGGCCTAGCCACCTGTAAACGGTATAGCCAGCGGGGCTGAAGGGGAGTTACTTACTCTGATTTCAGGTTTCGTAATTAAGAGTTCTCGCTGGAATGCTTAAAATAAAATTTGAAGCCAAAGAGAAAAATAAGTGCCACTGGATTCCATCTGCTTGTGGCATACTCTTCCAAGGGAAGCACTGGAAAAATCACCTTCCAATTAGAGTGGGAAAATGAGCGCTAAACGCATAAATTACACAACCAAGAGCTGTTTCCATACAACAGCCACTTTTCATCTTAGATTTAGGATCAGCCAACCTGAGAAGGAACCTGAGGAATCGAGGGGGTGATATCAGAAGTGTAACATCCACTAAGCAGCCTGCCCAGTGACAATTATTTCTGGGGCCGGAGAACAGAGGAAAAGCCTTTTGCCAGATTTGCTTTGAATCTCTAAATTTAGTTCTTAAATTATGCTGCTATTTACCAATAACTTACATAGAAAATCGGTTGTTAAAGGAAAGACTATGTAGATACGTCCTGTCTTTTCCCCCAGAGCTGTGTTTCAGGGTAACCAAATAGCCTCCATTAACCAGGGAAAGCCTTTTTACAGAAGAATGCAAGCTAATAAAGGAAGAAGGAATGATAGAATTAGAAAATTACCATTTTGCAACTCCTGTTGGGATAATTGATTCAGGCAAGGATCATCAATGAATACTAAAACCATCGGGTGAAAGGTCAATGGTTGTCTTAGTCATCCAGGGCTACTATAACAGAAATACCCTAAGTGGATGGCTTTAACAAGCAGAAATTTATTTTCTCACAGTTTAGGAGGCCAGAAGTCCTAATTCAGGGTGCCAGCTCTAGGGGAAGGCTTCCTCTCTCTGTCAGCTCTGGAGGAAGGTCCTTGTCTCTTCTGAGCTTCTGCTCCTGGGTGATCTTCATGTCGTTTGACATCTTCTCCATCTTTGTTGCTTAGTTTGCTTGTTTAATCTCTTGTATCTCAAAAGGGATTGACTCAAGATACATCCTACACTAATCCTGCTTCATTAACGTAACAAAGACAACCCATTCCCAAATGCGATTATAACCACAGGTATGTGGTGGTGGTTGTTGGTGTTAGGTGCCATCGAATTGGTTCCGACTCATAGCGACCCCGTGTACAACAGAATGAAACACTGCCCAGTCCTGTGCCATCCTCACAATCATTGCTATGCTTGAGCCCATTGTTGCAGCCACTGTGTCAATCCATCTCATTGAGGGTCTTCCTCTCTTTCGCTGACCCTCTGCTTTACCAAACATGATATTCTTCTCCAGGGACAGGTATACAGGTTAGGAGTTACAACATATTTTGGGGGGACACAATTCAATCCATAACATTCCACTATTTGGCCCCCTAAAATTCATGTCCTTGCCACATGCAAAACACATTCACCACATCATATCATCCAAAAAGTCTTAAATCAACTCCAAGTCCAAAATTTCATCTTCTGGAGCATCTAAATCAAATCTGGGTGAGACTTCAGGTATATTCCATCCCGGGGCAAAATTTCTCTTCATCTGTGAAGCTGTGAAATCTAGACTACAAGCTATCTATTTCCGAAGCACAATGGTAGAGCAGGCAGAAAGAAGGTAAACATTTCCATTACAAAAGGGAGAAATTGGAGGGAAAGAAGGCATAACGAACGGGCGCCCAGCAAGTCCAAAACCCAGCAGAACAATTTACATTAGTTCTCAAGGCTTGAAAATAATCCTCTGTTCTTTGGGACCATCTGGGCAATGGCCTTGCCCTCTAGACTCTGGGTATTGGCCATACCCTCTGGTTTCTGGGTGGAGGCCACTGGGCCCTGGGCTTCAGTTTTGCCTTCCGGGCCCACCGGGATGGAAACTTTGCTCCTTTGGCTTTGGGCAGCCCCATTATCCTAATCCATTTGAGTGGCGACCCCACCCCTTCGGCCCCAGTTCTTCTGCGCCTTGGGCATGACAGCCCTGCCCCCTCGACTTTGGGCAGTGGTCCCATCCACCTCGCACTCGTGAATCACAGCTCACCCTCCAGAACCCAGTTGGTGAAGATCTATCTCTTTGAAACCTAGGAGGCTGTGGCTCCACCCTTTGAAACCGAGACAGCCCTGCCGTTTCCCATGCTCCTTCCAACAGTTCTGCTGATCTCTGAGTTACTCCAGGGATGGTCCTTTTCTTTTCTTGAAGGACAACAGATGTAGCTCCTTTGGCCTGTTTCCTGCCTGTAGAATCTCAAGAGGCAGACAGTGTTCTTTCCTTTTGTTCTTTCTCTGTACCTGTCAGTCTAAGCTGATGGGTTTTCTGCTGTGGTGAATGGTTAGATCCATCAATCACAGGCTTAAGCTCTTTAACAAAAGATTGTGTAGCCACATCCTTGGTGAAAATTCTAGTACTCATGTCCTTAGTTTGTACAACAGAATTTCCAAATCTTTAAGTTCTGTTTTCATTTTGCACAGTTTATTTTTAAGTCCATTTCTTTCCTCTCACATTTGTTAATTTAATGGTAACAGGTAGATACACTACCACTCATATTTTCCGCCCCTGGAGGTGTACTGGCAGGCATTTGAGTCACTTTAGTGGGCTCTGGCGTCTTGGCAGATACCGGTGCAACGGCCTAAAAAACAAGGAAGATGGTCTGCACCACATGTGAGTGTGGAGAGCCATTCCTATAAGAGGGTGCTTCCTGGAGGAGTGATTGTGTGAAACCTTTGTGTCTTTGGCCTGTGCACAGCAAGATAAGGCTTGCTAGTACATTTATTATTTCCTTTGTGTTATTGGCAAGTTGTGGTTACTGGCATTTGGAAATATTCAAGTAAATGAGTTTGGGTGTGAAAACCATGCAGCACCTTTAAGAGCTTGCTTAGAAATCTACTCAGCCAGATATACAAGTTCATCACTTACAAGTTCTATCTTCCACCAAACATTTGAAAATAATTCAGACAAGTTCTTTGCTACTGCATAAAAGGTATCATCTTACCTCCATTGTCCAAATCATATGTCCATCATTTTCTTTGAAAGCCTCACCAGAAGCACATTTAACACCCACATTTCTAGCAACATTCTATTGTTGGTGCCATAGGTAATCTCTAAGACGACAGAGACTTTCTCTGTAGCTCTCCTAACTCCCTTCTGTGCCCTCACCAGAACTGCCTTTGATATCTATAATTCTACCAACAGTCTCTTCCAGGCAATCTAGGCTTTTACTATTAGGCACCTTAAAACTCTTCCACCCTCCCTACCCATTACTCAATTCCAAAACCACTTCCACATTGTAGGTATTTGTTAGAGCAGCACCCCCGCTTCTCAGTACCCAATTCTGTCTTAGTTATCTAGTACTGCTATAACAGAAATGCACAAGTGAGTGGCTTTAACCTTTTCAGGGTATTTTTTTTTTTTGGAATTTTTTGGTGACGCCATGTTTTTTCATGGATGGATGCTGAATCATTGTTGGAAATTTTTTTATTTGAAAAAATGGGGTGCCAACTGCAAGCGGGCCGTATTGGTACCAGGCTCCATGAAACCCATCACAAACATGGTACGTATCAGTACCATGGCCCAGGAAGTTTTCACCCAAAAAATAACTCATTTAATTGAATATTTCCGAATGCCGACCATAGCTTCCCAATAACACAAAGGAAATAGTAAACATACTTACAAGCCTTATCTCTGGCTGTACATAAGCCAAAAGACTCAAAGGTTCACATAATCACTCCTCTGGGAAGCATCCCCTCATAAGAATGGCTCTCAACACTCATATGTGGTGCAGACCAACTTCCTTCTTTTTTAGGCAGTTGCACCAGTGTCTGCCAAGATGCCAGAGGGCACCAAAGTGGCTCAAATGCCTGACAGTATACCTCCAGGGGCAGAAAATGTGAGTGGTAGGTTTATCCACTCGTAACCATTAAATTAATAAACATAAATTTACTCACAATTTAGGAGGCTAGAAGTCCAAACTCAGGGCAGCAGCTCTAGGGTAAGGCTTTTTCTCTCTTTCGGCTCTGGGGGAAGGTCCTTGTCTCTTCTGAGCTTCTGCTCCTGGGTGATCTTCATGTGGCTTGGCTTCTCTCTTATCCCATCTCTGTTTGCTTGCTTGCTTGTTTAATCTATTTTATATCTCAAAAGAGATTGACTAAAGACACAGTTTGCACTAATCCTGCCTCATTAACATAACAAAGACAACCCATTCTCAAATGGGATTATAACCACAGGCATAGAGGCTAAGATTTACAACACACATTTTTGAGGGACACAATTCAATCCATAACAAAGGTGAACTCCATATTTGCAAGATACCAATTATCACCCCACAGTTTACTTGGTAGTTCCAAGGAGGAAAAAAACCTTACTCTGCAAATGAAGGGATCAGGCCATCACAACGTTAATGCAGTGATCGACCTCAGCATCACTAACAGTAGGACAACTAGACATTATATGCTTCCTGGTATGAGGCAGTGCAAATTACACAGCATCAACTTCAAGGTTTTCTGGATAAAAATGTTTAACCTGAATCATGTCAAGACTTTAGATGTAACTTCCAGCTCAGAAGAAATACAGGGAGACAGGGACATATTAGGTGTCACTCCAGAGAAGCAGTTAGACAAATCCGAAAGGTGGATATTCTACAATCTCTTCAATAAATCAATGTCCTAGACACCAAAGAAGAGTGGGATGCTATTTTTAGATCCAAAGAGACGCAGAAGAGCTAATAACCAAATGGAATTTTAGTCCTTTATTTGGTCCTGTTGTGAAGAAATTAGCTTTAAAGGAATTGGGGGGTGGGGTGAATATTTGAAGAAATCTGAATATGGACCAGGTATTCCATGATATTTAGAAATTATTGTTAATATTGGGTATGATAATAATATTGTGGTTATGAAGGAAATTATATTTCCTTTTTAGAGAGGCATTCTGAAATATTTAAGAATGAACTGTCATGATGTTTATACCAAAAACCCACTCCTGTCAAGTCGAATTCTGACTCATAGTGACCCTATAGGACAAACCAGAACTGCGCCATAGGATTTCCAAGGCTGTAATCTTTACAATCCAAGAAGCTGAACTCTACAAAGAAGAATGAGGCATCAGGATTGGAGGAAGACTTATTAACAACCTGTGATATGCAAATGATGCAACCTTGCTAGCTGAAAGTAAGAGGACTTGAAGCGCTTACTGATGAAGATCAAAGACCACAGCCTTCAGTATGGATTACACCTCAACAGAAAGAAAACAAAAATCCTCACAACTGGGCCAATAAGCAACATCATGATAAATGGAGAAAAGATAGAAGTTGTCAAGGATTTCATTTTGCTTAGATCCATAGTCATCACCCATGGAAGCAGCAGCCAAAAAACCAAAATATATATTGCACTGGGCAAATCTGCTGCAAAAGAACTCAAAGTGTTGGAAAGCAAAGATGAGGACTAAGGTGACGCTGACCCAAGCCATGGTATTTTCTATCGCCTCTATGCATGTGAAAGCTGGACAATGAATAAGGTAAACCAAAAAAGAATTGATGCCTTTGAATTATGGTGTTGGTGAAGAATAGTGAATATATCATGAACGGCATGCCAGGAGAACAAACAAATCTGTCTTGCAAGAAGTACAGCCAGAGTGCTCCTTGGAAGCAAGGATGGTGAGACTTCATCTCACTTACTTTGGACATGTTATCAGAAGGGATCAGTCCCTGGAGAAGGATATCATGCTTGCTAAGGTAGAAGGTCAATGAAAAAGAGGAAGACCCTCTGCGAGATGGACTGACACAGTGGCTGCAATAATGGGCTCAAACATGGCAACCATTGTGAGGATGGCACAGGACCGGGCAGTGTGTCATTCTGTCGTACATAGGGTCGCTATAAGTTGGAATCAACTGGATGGCACCTAACAGCAACAGTAACAATCTTTATGGAAGCTAACTGTCACATCTTTCTCCTGAGGAGCGGCTAGGGGGTTGGAACCTTTCAGTTAGCAGCCAAGTACTTAACCACTGTGCCACCAGGCCTCCCTGATGTTTATGATGTAAAACACTTGAGGGAAAAAAAAAAAGGAAACAGATGAAACAAAACCAAAAAAAAATATGCCACTGACCATAAGGAGAAATGAGAATAGGTAGATTCTTCCCTACAAATATTTGTTAAACCCCTGCCGCATACCAGGTCTGCTAAGCATGGGTGTGCAGTAGTGAAATGACCGACTTAGTCCTACCCTCACAAAACTAAGAGTTTAGAGGAGAAGCTCAGGAAAACCCATTTCTCACAATAGTAAGAATAAAAATAACACATATGCAAAAAACTAGTATTTAGCATTTATTATGTGCCAGTCCTAGAGCACTTAAATGCATGGTTTTATTTAATCCTCTCAACACCCTCCCACCACCATCTGTCAGTTTGTCGTACTGTGATGGCTTGTGTTTTGCTGTGACGCTGGAAGTTATGCCACTGGTATTTCAAACGTCATCAGGGCCACCCATGGTGGACAGGTTTCAATGACACTTCTGGACTGAGACAGACTAGGAAGAAAGGTCCAGCGATCTACTTCCAAAAATTAGCCAATAAAAATCTTATGGATCATAGAATATTGTTGGAGACTTAGACTCACTTACTTTGGGCATGTCATCAGGGGGGATAATCACTGGAGAAAGACATCATGTTTGGTGAAGCAGAGGGCCAGCAAAGGCAAAGGAGACCCTCAGTGAGACGTATTGGCACAGTGGTTGCCATGATGGACTCGAATATGCCGGTGATTGTGAGGATGACGCAGGACCAGGCAGCACTTCATTCACCACGAGTCAGAGTTGACTCGACAGCATCTGACAACAAAAACAACAATAGCTCTATGAAGTGGATATTCTTATGCTTCAGCAATTGAAGCTCAGGGAGGGATGTCTCTGACCCCAAGTCACAGAGCTGGTAAGTGGCTCAACCAGGTCTCAAATCTTAGATTTATGCTCTGGTCCATCTTGGCTCCGGCCCAGATGTGTGGCGGGAGGTCTGCTTGACTCTGTCACGTCTTAGCATGGATTTACACTGCCTCTTTTTCTCTCGCCCCTCCTGTTTTCTCTTGTAATGGTTGTAAAATGACTGAATCTTGGCTGTCAACCAAAAAGGAAGTGCTAATGTTACATTTACATAAAGGAGATGAAAAGTAAAATAATAAAAACCCAATGTGTCTCGTCTCTAAGCTCCTTGAAACTGCCTAGATTTTTCTTTCGTCTTTGCTAGAGTCTACATTCTCAACTTCCTCTGCTTAAGCCTGCTTTCTTCTCAACAGACACATTAAAATAAATACATTTAAGACCAATTATCCAATTATTTAATGCTATAGATGGTTTTCTGATACCTTATTTGCTGGTATTAAGCAAAATTGTTTCTGATATTAGAAAATAGTGTGGCTTTCAGCCATATTTGGTTCAGTATGTTCCTAAGGGTTAAAACTGGACCTTGATCTCTGCTTGGCCATCACTGGTCATCAAATATTTACTGAGCATCAGCTGTGTGCCGTGTACTGTGCTACATTTATAACATGATTTCCCTGGCACCCCTGGCTCATCATCACCACTGTACAAACAAGGTTTTAAGATGCTGGCCCATTTGCAAGTTGGGAAATGCCTAAACACTGACCGTATATGTCCTTAGGGCTGGTATTCGGTGTCCACAGGGAAGTCAGGTTTTATGAGCCTGTCACCACTGCATGATGCATTGCCGAGGGCATACAGCTTTATGGTATTATGATAACTAGTACCTGATTGAGGCTCCCTATCGGAGAAGCTGCTGAGGGTCCCTGAGCAGAAAACTCAGCTGTTTCCTGGGTACCTACAATAGTGTTGCAACAAAGAGACTATGAAATAGGATCCTGGGAAGACCCTCAGCAAAGGGTCTAAGCCCTTCAGTTGCAGACAGCCGTGTGGTGTCTTCATCCTGCTGGCCTGGGCCTCTGCCTAAAGCGGTCTTACCTGTGGCTTTTATTTTCTTTCGTTTTTGCCCGTAGGCGCCCTGTTGACGTTAGTGGATTTCCATATTAGACAGGAGCTTGAGGAGCTCGAAAAGGTTAATGGACTTGTTCCTCGTTTCCCAGGAAGTCTGGGAAAGGCACAGCTCAGCACTCCCGCTGCCCATTAGAGTCTGTCTTAGAGCCAGAGGACAACAAGTTCCCATGTGCTATAGAGGAAATGCTCAGAGGGACCCGCACAGGCTTTGGCAAGTGTGAAATTTCACACTTCCGAGACAGCACTTCTGCGTGTGTCCAGGCTGTCCTCTTGCATGTTAGATTTTTTTTTTTTAAGTGTGAGTTATTCTATACCAAGACCTTTATCATAAATTATTTAATTTCTTTCCCAGAAAAACATTTTCTCCATTTTGTTAATCACCTAGCTAGTCACAGAAACAATTGCTGGATCTTCTCAAGGAAGTACGACTTATTCCTGATTACAGAAGTATTACATGTTTATTGTTTTTAAAAAAAAAAAGGCAGAAAAAAAATAATCACCTATAATACCATCACTCAGACGTAACTACAGTTAATATTTTGTGGAGTTTGCTTAGTGTTTTCTTCATATATAATTTTTAGACAAAATCAGGATCTTATTATCTCCTACAATTTATGCAGTTTGTATTCTGTTTTATTTGCAGAGAACATTGTATTGCGAGCGTGCTCTCATGCCATCAAATACTCTTCAAAAACATTATCTTTTTAATAGTTGTATAACATTTCAGCAAGTGAATTAACCATAATTTATTTAACCAACCTCTGTTTGAACATTTAGATCATTTCCAGTACTTCGCTATCATAAAATATACTTTGTCAAGCATCCTCAGTAAGAATTTTGTCCCTATTTCCTTAGAATAAATTCCTAGGGGTGCAATTACTGAATCAAAGAGAATGATCTCTTACAAGTCTTTTATCGTCCATAAGGCTTGGCCGACTCACTTTCTGTCAGAAATGTATAAGCGTCCTTTTTGATGGCATCATTGCCATTTTACAAATATTTGAAAAAGCTTTCCCAATTTGATAGGCATAAAATGGTATCTCAGTATTGTTTTAAAACGATGTGATTATTAATAAAGTTATGGCTTGTCATACCATAAATTTCTTAGAGGGAAAAAAAATCCTTGCAAGTTTTGGTTCTATTTTATGGCTAAGGTTTCTTCCCAGGTTTAACTCTTCAGAAGATTTCTGTTATAAGAACTAGGAACTTGTTCAGCAACTGTTGATTACAAAGTATTAGTTGTGGAGGTTTCTCAGATATTGTTCATGATTGTAGACATAGCTTGCTTTATTCAGAGACAATTTGCATGGAGAGGGAAAATGCCCACAATATTTTTGTAAAGGCTATTACAGTTTGGTTTTGAAAACACTCCCCACCAAGACTCCTTCATTGGCTATTTTGCTTCTTGTCCCTCAAGTATAGGTTTCCCCCAAGGTTCTGTACTCAGTCCTCAACTCTTGTCTTGCCATTCATTTTAAGTCAATAAACTGCAGCTATCTGCTACTTTGTGCTTTACCGAAACAGAACACTGCATGACCTTAGCTTGTAGAGGCTTACAATTTAGACAGACGCCTGTATATACAACTAGAATAAAACACCTATGGTGTCAAGTGATGTTAAACTAAAACCAAACCAGTTGTCACCAAGTCGAGTGTGACTTATAGCAACCTCACATGTGTCAGAGTAGAACTGTGCTCCATAGGGTTTTCAGTGGCTGATTTTTTGGATATAGATTGCCAGCCCTTTCTTCTGAGGCTCTTCTGGGTAGACGTGAACCTCCAACCATTCGGTTAACAGCCGAGTATGTTAACCGTTTGCATCACCTACCATGAGTTGGAATCAACTGCATGGCTACTGGTTTTTAAGTGATGTTACCAAAAACCAAACCCACTGCTGTTGAGTCAATTCCAACTCATAGCAATCCTGTAGGAGAGAGCAGAACTGCCCAATAGGGTTTCCAAGGCTGTAAATCTTTACAGAAGCAGACTGCCACATGTTTCTGCCAGGGAGCAGCTGATGGGTTCTAACCATCGAACTTCTGGTTAGCAGCCGAGTGTTTAACCACCACACCACTAGGGCTCCTTAAGGGGTGTTACAGGGGTATGAAATACTGGAAAGCGACTGAAGAGTGAGAGTTATACTACCCATGATGAGTTGGCTGTGCTTCTCATGCTGGGTTTTGGAAGGGTAGGCAGATTTTCCCAAAATGGCATCAAAAATATTTCTGGTCCCACATGCTCTTCCAGAACTTTTCTATTCCCCCACCAAGAGGGGGAGTCTATGTGCCCTTCCCTTGAATCTGAGTGGGCCTTTATGGCTGCTTCAATGAATAGAATGTGGTGGAAGTAATGCTTAGTGACTTCCGAGGTTAGTCATAAAAGGTAATATGGTTTCCTCCTACCTCGTGGTTCTCTCTCTCTCTCCTCTCTCTCTGTCCTCTCTCTCCCTCTCTCTCTCTTTCTCTTGACATGAGCCTTTGGAGCCGGGAGCCACCATGTGAGAAATCTGTCTACTGTGAAGCCAGCATACTGGAGAGAGAGAAGAGACAGAGCTAGAGCTAGAGACATATAGAGAGAAAGAGATGCCTGAAGAGCCCCAGTGATTCCAACCCCAACAGTGGGCTCTAGACATCCAAGTAAGGAGCCTTTAGATTATTTCAACCCCAACCTCTGTCTGACTGCAACTACTTGAGATATCCTGAGCAAGGACCACCCTGCTGAGCCCAGTCAACCCTCAGAACCACGAGAGATGACAATAAAACCGTTGTTATTATTTTAAGTCACTTCGTTTTGAAGTGGTTTCCTACGCAAGAATAGATAACTGAACAGCAGATAACAGGAGAAAGAGCATTCCAGGCAGAGGGGACAGCCTGTGAATTTTTTCCCTTTAAGCTTTCATTCTGTTTTATGTTTTCATCTGTGTTTTCTATGCAGACAACTCCTGTCACTATAGCTATAAGCCTCCCCTCTCTCCCAAACTGAAGCCTGCTGTAGGAGAAACCTGCTTCTGGGACCCAAGGCCACAGCGGAACAAATGGCCAGAAAGCTTATGGAGAAAGGCTGGTCGGTGCCAGGAATCCTGCCTGGGCTGGGTGGGGTAGGATGGGCATTTCAATCATTTAGCATTCATCAACTGGTATTAGCTGAGCTTCTACTGTGTGATGTCTTACGCTAGGCTAGGAAAACAATGGCAAAAAACCATAATCCTGGCCTCAAGGAATTCAGTTGATTAGAGGAGACAGACTAATAACAGGTGATTTCAGTACAGTATGGAGCAGGCAGGAGACATCTAACTCTGACCTGGGAGTTAGTGAAAACTTCCTGGAGAGAACACCAAGAATTCATTGGTTGTGGGAAACTTATATCCCCCAAACTCAGCCGAGTAAGCTCTCAGCAGAAAAACGGCACATCCCAAGCCTGTATGGTCCTTTGCATCTCAGGAGTTTAGGGTGTGCTTGACATTGCAGGGAGCAGCTCACCCCAGCATTGTTAGCCAGGAGGTCTCAAAGTGGATATACCATTGCAGGTCTCTGGCTTAGTGCCTTCTATGGGTGATGTGTCCCTCCACTGGTGGGTGTGGTCAGCAAGGGCTCACAGTGCTGGGCTCCTGATTGCCAAGGTGCCAGGGATCACAAGCATAGGTCAATAGGCACTCTCCCCACTCCATCCCCAGAAATCTAAGGGCAGCCACTGGGTTGAGACAGAAGTAGACTTGGGCACAAAAAGCAAAAAACCAAACCCGTTGCTGTCAGGTTGACTCTGACTCATGCTGACCTCACGTGTTACAGAGTAGAACTGTTCCGTAGAGTTTTCTTGGCTGCAGTCTTTACAGAAGTAGATCACCAGGCCATTCTTCCACAGTGCCACTGAACGGGTTCCAACCGCCAACATTTAGATTAATTGAAGAAAAAAAAAACCAAACCTGTTGCTGTCAAGTCTATTCCAACCCACAGCAACCCTATAGGACAGAGTAGAACTGCCCCATAGGGTTTCCAGAAGCCTACAGTACCTGGTATTCCCAGGCAGTCTCCCATCGAAGTAGTAACCAGGCCCAACCCTGCTTAGCATCTGAGATCAAAAGAGATCAGGTGCGTTCAGGGTGGTATGGCCATAGGCTTCAGGTTAGTAGTTGAGCGCAAACCATCCTGTACCTCCCCGTCTTGTCCAAAGGAAGAATAGTTGCTAATCTGACAAGCTGGAGTCCCAAACATCCATCGGGCCATATTTTTCTGGTGAGCGCGGTTACTGCACTTTAAAGGCACCCAGCCTGGATGGCGCTTTTTCTATTCCACATCCTGCCTCAGTCCTAGGAAGGCCTCGGTCTTTGGGGCGTGCTTTTGTTTCCTGCCTGTATGTGGTGAGCAGACGCAGGCAGCACTGCCACCCCAGTACAGGCCTGGCCATGTCGCGTGCTCTCTCTAAATACGTAGTTAAGTAAGTTAGATTGGGGCCTGCTCACTCCCTCAGCACATGCGCGGGCAAGAGGAGAGGAAGTGAGACCTTGCTTAGACCCCAGCCGTCTCATGCAATTACCCTTTCACCGGGTTCTGGATTTGAGCGTCAGCCACTGACACAACTAATAATAAAATGACAGTTTTTATTCTCATCCTACTGCTCTTCCTTACGTGAGGTGCCAAGGGGCTGGGGATGATTGGCAGGACAGCATATGGATCTTCCTGGGTCCCCAGCTGCAATACCATTATAATATTTATAACACCACTGAAATCATAACCCCAGCTTCTAATGGTCCCCTGCAAAGGAAAACAGAGCCTCTGCTTCTGGCTATATTGGCCTGAACCCCAAAGTCCACGGGATCCTCCCAGGCATATTGGCTCAGCTTCAGGAAACAGCAGAGGTGCAGACAGACTGGGAAGTTCAGGGTTGGGGATGAAAGTACCAGCCGTGCCCCCTGCTCTCCAGAGGCAGTAGGCTGTGCCAGGTTCTCAGTCTCTCCTTGACTGTGATGCATTGTGGCATGAGTCTGGCGAGGTTTTCCCCGGGAAGGCCAGGCCTACTGGTCCCAATGAGGTAGGAGGCTGTGTGTGGAGAGAGGGGTGGGAGGGACGGAATCACGCAGGCCCTTCCTTGGAATGATCTCCGGGGTATTTTTACTCCTGAAAAAGTCTTGGCCAAGGAGGTCATGGTAGGCCAAATAATGGCCCCCACAAAGATGTCTACACCCAACCCCTGAAACCTGTTAATATATTGTTACATGACAAAAGGATCTTTGCAGATGTGATTAAGGTTCTGGATCTTGAGATGGAGAGATTATTCCAGATTAACCAGGTAGACTCAATCTAACCACCAAAAAAAAAAAAAAAAAATCAAAAGGGAAAAACATGTTGCCGTCGAATCAATGCCAACTTATGGTGACCTCATGTGTGAAATGTGCTCCACAGGGTTTTCAATGGCTGCAATCTTACCAAAGTAGATCATCAGCCCTTTCTTCTGTGGTGCTGCTGGGTGGATTTGAACTGCCAACCTTTCAGCTAATAGCCCAGTGCGAACGCTTGAAAGCAGAAGGAGCTTTCCTGGCTGAAGAGAGAGAGATGCAACAGAAGAAAAGGCAGGGAAAGATGAGGCATGAGAAGGACTCAGCCTGCTGTTGATAGCTTTGAAGATAAAGGGGGCCATGAGCCAAAAAATGTGAGTGGCTTGTCAAAGCTGAGAATGACCCCTGACCAACAACCAGCAAGGAAATAAGAACCTCAGTTCTATAACCGCATGCAACTGGATTCTGCCAACAAGCTTCGCGAGCCTGGACGTGATTCTCCCCCAGAGCCTCCAGAAAGGAACGCAGCCCTGCCAACACCTTGTGTTTAGCCCAGTGAGACCCATGTTGAACTCCTGACCTACAGACTGAGATAATAAATGGGTGTTGTTTGAAGCTCTTAAGTTCATGGTAATTTGTCATGGCAGCGATAGAAAACAGACAAATACAGAGGTGGAAGGCTGAGAGGTATTACTGAACTAGTCCATGATCTTCATCTTGAGTTGTACTTGACCATCTGTACTTTCTTAACGAGCTGGTAGATAGGATTTCTAAAACACCAACAGTGATTTCTACCAGCCTCTTGGGGCTCTGGTTCTGAACAGAGAATTCTGGCTCTTGCCCATCCTACTGTTGTCATGGATGACATTGGGGCCCTCCTGAGATGGTCCTGGTTCCATTTATCTACAGATAGATGGCTTTCTGAGGGAGGAGGCCCCATAACTGCCCTGAGGCCTTCTAGACAGAAAGCGTGATCTATAGACAGGAAGTAGGTAGGCCCGGTGCAGTCAGGGGCAGCACACCTTGTGCCCCAAAAAGAGAGAGCTGTGGCAATCAAGGCTAGCATCTTGTCTTTAAGGGTGTGGTTCTAAACAGACATCAGCTGAAAAATCGTCTAGTCCTTCTAGAGACTGGGTTAAATACGGTTATTAGCCAAGCAATTCCTGAGGGGCCCAGCCAGGGACACTGCTTGGACCTGTGATCTAGAAGGTGGCACTTCTCACATAAGACGTATTAGCCAAGAGGATGTTAGTGAAGCTGGATTTTTACCCAGTTTGTCTCAATCAAGCCACTCTCCTTCGTAAAGAGGAACAGATTCATCTGACGAACCATGCAACATCACTCATCCAACTTCTCACCAAATTTGCTGGCTTACCCAGAAGAGGGGAAACAAAGCAAAACCCAAACTCTTCCAGCTTGGACAAGCTGTCCCGGTGCCAGGAGTGGTGACAATTTAGGAGGGATATCAAGACTCTCTCCCTTCACCAAATCTCTCTGGTAAATGAACAAATAAGCAGAGAAACTTACCATCAGATTCTAGCCTTTCAACTCAAATCCTAAGAGAAGATCCAAATGGCAACCAAACCAACAGGGGAAGGAGTCAAGGAGATTTCGCCCACACTATTTTTTAGCAAATGGAAAACCCTGATAGAATTACCCTCAATTAAAGAGAAGTAAGCTGAAAAAAACTCAGCATGAAACTTACGCAAAAAATTATCTACAAAAAAAGAGCCTAGTAGACAAAAGATAGATAAAGAGAATTCTTCTGAAGTTTTGCTCTAAGAAACAGAAGAATGGCAGAACCTTGGACTGGTGAGGGGCAGGAACTCAGCTCTTTCATGCACTGCTGGTGGTGGCATAAATTGGCCCAGCCTTTCTGGAATACACAGGGATGGTAGGCATGAACGTTTTAAATGAGCGTACCTTTGACCCAGCAGTCCCACTTCTTGTAATTTTTCCCAAGACAATAATTGCCACCTAAAGCATACAAAGACAAAGGACCTCCATCTCAGCTTTGTTTATAATTATGAAAAATGGATGTTGACCTAAGTATTTATTCATAGATAAGTTTAAATCATTGGTTAAAAAAAATTATGGCACTTCCAAAAAGATAATATATACATGATAATGTAGATCTGTATTTGATGACATGGAAATTTGTCTGTGACACATACAATTGAGTGCAAAAAAAGGGAGAGAGAGGATAACAGAACAGTATGATCCCATTTGCATAATGTTTAGTGAGTGTACATAGAAGGAGGTCTGGAAGGATGGTCACCCTAACAGTTAAATTTTACTCTAGTCTTTGTATATTTCTGTATTATTTCAGTATTTATAATGGGCATGACTATTTAAAAGAATAATGTTATTGTCAAAATAAAGAAAGAAGTGGTAGAAGTCTATTCAATATCTGACATGATGGGATCCTTAGTCGACAAGTTGAAAAAGTCAGTTACTGTGAGGAGTCGTAAAGAATAACACAGGCATATGTTAAACATTTTATTTTAGTTTAAACACATGAATGTCTATGTTTTGATGTGAGAATAAGGTATTTTCTTTTATATTTCATAGAACTTCAATCTGAGTACAGATCCTTCTAGAGTTTCCTCCCATAGTACTTGCCTAAATCTAATTTGATACTGAGTTTTTTAATGACTCATCTTTATCAAGTCAACGCTCATTTCCAATGCTCCTCTTCCTTGCTTTCTTCTAGGTTAGGAACAGAAAAGTTAAAAACTTGCTTTCTCAGTCTTCTCTGTGCTGAGGGTGGTCATGTGGCAAAATCCTGTTCAAAGAGGTATTAGTGGTCTACGGAGGGTTTCTAGAAGACTTTCATTTTTCCAGATTTCCACCCAGCTGTCATCAACTACCAACAATTTCTTTCTTTACTCCTAGCCCAGTTGTGCCAGGCACCATTTTAACCACTGGGCCTGCCGCATCCACTGAACGTTACCGCCTTTGTTGGATATCACTGTAGGTTCTCTGGGACTCCTCCACTTCACCGCATTAGTTGGAGGTTGGCATTGCTTCTGTTGGGTACTTCTGTATCTTGCATACACAACTGTTGCTGCTCTTGAATGCTGGCACATCTGCCGGGTGTTGCTGCCACCGTCATCAACACCCCTGTCAATACCCCAGGAATCCCTACAGTGTCAAAGCTGCACAGGGTCGGTAGCAACATGCAGAGAGAGTGTCTATACCCCTTTATATGTTACACTCTGTTTGAGGGGTCCCAAGGGCTGCTTATGCCCCTCTGTCTCCTTGAGTTTTCAGCAATACAGCCCTTTCAGTTTTATTTCACAGCCTTTTGCTGTGACGTGAGCCACATGAGATTGGCTGGGGCAGGTCTGAATAATGGGAACCCAGCTATATTTGCAATTTACTCCTCTCATTAAAAACCAAGATTCGGTTAATGGACCCGCTTGGTATGTTTGACTCCTGCGCTGAGTGAGTTCTCTCCCAGCAGGCTCCTCACCCTCTCATGCCAATGGATCCCTCACCAGTTTTCTAGTCACGTTTACATTTTATTGATAAGCACGCTTGGACTCAAGCTGGATCTTCCATCACAGACTTTTGGAGGAATGTGGGGAATTTTGAACAAATAAATGTTATTTTATGATTATAAGACTAATACATATTCTTTACGAAAAAAACATGTAAAATGCGTGTTATTGTTAGATGCCGTCGAGTCGGTTCCAACTCAAAGCGAACCTCCATACAGCAGAATGAAACACTGCCAGCTCCTGCGCCATCCTCACAATTGTTGTTATGCTTGAGCCCATTCTTGCAGCCACTGTGTCAATCCATCTCTTTGAAGATCTTCCTCTTTTTCACTGACCCTCTACTTTGCCAACATGATGCATAGAGAAAAAAACAAACGTAGTGAAGAAAATAAAGCTCACCTTCAATCCCACTACTAGAAATAATCACAAATAATATTTTACCTCCTCCATTGTTTTACATTACTGAGGTCATGCTAGAGATGTAATTTACCGTCTACTTTTTAAATAAATCACCCTTATATCATAAGCATTCTCCCCTGACACTAAAAAGTATTTACATGCCAACTTTTAATGGTTACATAATACCCAATGTTATTGTATTAGTTAGTCTTTTGGCTGAAAGTAACAGAAAGAAACCTGTTCAAGCTAGTGTAAATTAAAACAGCTAAAGGAATTTGTTAGGGGGTTCAGGGATGTCTCATGGAAACTAAACGCAGGGATGCTGCCAGCCCTCAGGACTAGATTACGAATAGGGACTGGAAAGGCGTAAGCAACCCAGGAAATCCCCTCCCTCCAACTAGCATCTGTTTTCCTCTGAACTTCTCCAGTTTCCTCCATTTTTGCCTGTTGACTTTTGGCAGAAACACGGCCATTGATGAACCACTCCCGAGTTTACATGTCCTGGAACTCCAGAGACAAACTGATCTCTTGATTCTAATTTCAAATATCTGGGAAGACACTCTGACTGGACGAGCTTTGCTCAGATGCTGACCCTGGTCTAGTCAACTGGAGTAAAGTAGGGCCAGGGTCATTAAGTAGGAAACTGGCTACTCCTATTGCAATGTGAACGGTGGCAGCGTGAGAGGTTAAAGGAGAGGCAGCTCCCAGAACACTGGGACAGGTGCAATCTGGGCAGACAACCTATGTGAATATTCCATAATTCACCAAGCCATTTCCTGTTGTTGAGCATTTGACTTGGTCCACTTTTAATTAGTCCTTGCAAGTAGATTCTCGGCTGGGGTGAAGGTTGATGTGCTACCTCATTCCACTCCCCAAGAACATACAAGTCCCAGATCCTGCCCAGTCAAGACACCAACTCACACTTACGTTGCTGTCGTTTGTTGCCATGGATCAGCTCCAACTTATGGCAACCTTATGTATAACAGGACAGAACACCGCCTGGTCCCGTGCCATTTTCATGGTCTTTGGTATACTTGAGTCCACTGGTGTGGCTATTGTGTCAATTCATCTCATTGAGGGGTTCCCTCATTTTCGTTGGTCCTCTGCTTTATCAAACATGATGTCCTTTTCTAGCAGTTGGTCTTTCCTGATGAAGTGTCCAAAGTAAGCGAGGTGAAGTCTCACCATCCTTGCTTCTAAGGAACATTCTGGTCGTATTTCTTCTAAGACTGATTTGGTTGTTCTTCTGGCATGGTGTATTCAGTGGAACCAACAGAACTCTCCTTTGTTGGCAAATGCTGTTGCCAGACATCTCCAGGCCCAGGCAGGGAGCTTTCTGTATTCAGCTCTCCCTTCAGGGAAAAGCTTCAACCTGTCCGTACCATGAGAAGCCTCTCATTCAATAGAATTAATGACTGGTAAATTTTAACAAAGGAAAGGAAATACATCTTCCATCACAAATAACCAGTCTTCTACAGGGAGTAATTGTGTCGGAAATAAGGCTTAGACTTTTGAAGGAGCTGGATGGTTTTATGATCATTAATAACATTCACAGTTCTGCATGTGTGGATTTCATATTTCATGGTATGAGCTGATAGCCTGGAGGGGTCATGAAGGCATATTTTCTAGGATTACACGAATGGGTAGGCCCATTATCCAAGACTTTTACCTTCTTGTAAAGCATTAAGTATTGGTCACTGACTGGATGAAATGATCAAAAACGAAACAAAACAAAGCCCTGTGTATTTATGTGCTTCTCGGGTTCATTCCTGAGTCTTACCTACTTACAAAGAGCCTTGGGGGATGCTGTGGTTCAGTGGTCCAAGCTCTAGGCTGGGGGGAGGCAGAAATGGTATTGAGGCTGGTAATATATCAGCTCAATTCTGATTCCCCCAGATTGAGAAGTATGAGATTTTTCTGCTTCACACAAGAAAGAAGAACATGCTGATATTTGTGTAAGTTTGAGGCCTGATCCTGGGAGGATCAGCCTTTGGGGAGAGCCAAAGGGAACCCCAAGATGCATCTACAACCTATGACAGTCCTATGGGGAAGAAAAAACTGCAGCTTGAGAGCAGCTATGAGATCCTAGACCTTGGGGATGGCCTCAGGCTGGCATCAGAGGAGACCCCTGCATGGCTCAGAGCCCAGGGTCCCCAAGGAAGACTCAAAATGACACCTCCCTGGAGCATGAATGATGAGGCTTTACCTCCAACAGGCTCTGGGATGCAGCTGCATCTCCTGGAGAAAAGGATCAGAGACGCTCAGCTCACGGAAGCGAATCAGGACTGGCTGACCATCAGGCCAGGGCAGTGGCCTTGGGATCTGAGAGGAAAGGGTAGATCTAGAGGACACCTTGTTGTTGTTGTTGAGTTGATTCTGATTCATGGTGACCCCTTGTGTGCAGAGCAGAACAGCTTCACAGAGTTTTCAAGGCTGTGGCCTTTTGGAAGCAGATTGCTATGCCTGGCTTCCAAGGGCCTCTGGGTGGGTTCGAACTACCAACCTTTCGGCTAGTAGTTGAGTGCTCAACCATCTGTGCCACCCAGGAACTCCAAGGGACATCTTGAGGCATCTCAGTATCTTGAGGCAGATGTTAGGGCAGCGCAACAGATGTGCAGCCTCTTGAAGGGAAACTGTTTGCTGCATATTGTAGTGGTTGCCTGCCATAACCACCAGGAGGGAACTTCGGGGTGAGCTAGTCCAACTCCTTCACTATACAGGAGGGGAAACTGAGGACCGGAGAGAGGGAGGGATATGGCAAAGATCACAAAGTGAGTCTGGCTCCTGCTGCCCATCCCAGTATTTCACCAGCAGAGAGACTCAGACGGGCAAAGCACCAAGAAAACAGGGAGTCCTCCTCTGTCTTTCCAACGCTTACCTATAATGTTAACACTGGAAGGCTGAGGCTGTATGTGCAGCTCAGAACTCTTTCTGCCAAAAGACGCATCAGGGCCAGTAGGGTAAGCAACTGGCCTCTCTTCCTCAGGTAAATCCCATATTGCTCAGGGAAGGATTGTCCCCTCTCCCTCAGGGGACACCAGCAACTCCTCCCACCTGGCATTCTCCCAGGCCTTTACCCCGGGCAGCCAGAGGCCACCAGCAACAGGCCATCCTGGGCCCATGGAGGGTGCTGATTACACCAAGGGCTGCCCCTGTGCCGAGAGGGCGCCGACCAGGTTCCTGAGCTGTGAGTCCTACCTTTGAGGAGCCAAGTCTTGTTCTTAGCACGGAGAACTGTGAATGTCTAGAGACTTCCCTTGGAGCCCATGTGGCCTGCCCTGGCTCAGCATTTGGGAGAGAAGGGATCAGACAACTCCTTGGGAACACAGCTTATGGCAGCCCTCGGAACTGCTGGACCGGAACTCGGCATAATCAATGTATCCACAAACCACAGGCTTTGGTAAGAAAGACCAGGAAATTGGAGCATTGGTTTTCAACTCTGGCTGCACATTGCAATCACCTGGTGAGTTTTTAAAAATTCTGAACTAGACAGATTGAGAGAAATTCATCTTACATTGCAGGGCGGCAAAATATGCCATCTGTCTTAGTTACCTATACTACCCTAACAAAAAATACCACAAGTCGGTGGCTTTAAAGTACAGAAATGTATTTTCTCACAGTTCTGGAGGCTAAAAGTCCAAACCAGGGTCACGGCCGTGTTGATTCCCTCTGTGGGCCTCTCTCCTAGTTCCTGGTGGCTGCCAGTGTTCCTATGCTGCTTCTAGATGCACCTGCCCACACTGTCACATGGTGTCTCTCCCTTTGTGTGTCTGCGTCTATTCTGCTCTTTTATAAGACACTAATCAGAAAGGATTAGGGTTAGGACTCACTCCACTCCCGTAAACCCTCATTAACACACCAGAAGAAAACCCCTATTTCCAAACAGGGTCATATTCGTAGGTACAGGGGTTAGGGCTTCAGGATAACTTTTTGGGGGATACGATTCCATCCATAACACCTTTACATCATCCCTCTTTTTATTGGAGCAACAGGTTCAAGAGTTATGGTATCTGTTGATTTTGCTTTACCCCTTGGTAATACATATAGCATCTTTCCTTTGGGGAACTACCCATCCTGTTCCTATCCACTCCTGCCCAATTCCCATTAGCTCCTGGGGTGGGTACCTGGCCCACATGGATTCAGTGAGGCGCAATGACCCAGTCAGCCTCAAACCTTGAACTTTCTCTGAAGCTGTTGGGGAAGAGAAGCTTTCTTTCTCCTGGACTGGAAGTCTGTTGGCCTGGAAACTGAACCATGAAGAAAGGGAGGGCCTATAAATGAAGCCAACACTGGGAGAGCAGAGCTCAAGAAGAAAAGACACTGAGCAATGCTGACATCATCTGATCACCTGGGTCCAGCCCTGTGTGAAGCCAGACACCCCTGAATGTCACAGTGAGTGAGCCAATAAATTGTGGGTTTTATCTACACCAATTCAATTTGAGTTTATCATTTGCATCTATAATAGTCTTATATATTATGACAACATTCCTTGAAAATAAGCTTTCATGAATGTAAAGTTTTCTTCTTCACCCTGAATGAGTTCTGCCTAAATAGGTTGGTGTGAGCAATTTAGCCACCAGAGTAAGGCAATATTTTGGACTCAAATAGACCTGGCTCTAGGTTACCTCCCTTACAGGTTTGCTGTGAGGATCACATATGATCACTGAATTTGTGTAATGGGCGGTCCAACAGGGTGTCTCACCGAAGTGTTATGCTTTGTTCTTATTGTTGTGTTATGTTCTGTTTTTTAAGAAAAGCTCCCAGCTGCATCTCCGTCTAGGTGGGGCAGAAATCACCTCCTGTGGTCTTCTTAGTTATGTGGATTATCAGGCCAGTAAGTCCTGGGAAAAGGTGTAACACAACTTTTGTTTGCTGTGGCAAATTCAGATGATCCCCTAGGTATGCAAAACTTTAAGGAGTGGGTGAAAGGGGAAATTTGCAGAAAACTCTCAGAGACCCTGCTGGGAGGAATGGACTGATTGCCCAACAACTTCTTACCGAGATTTGGGGGCATTGGTACCCCTGACCAAGACAGGGAAGAACGACACGAAGCCTGACATAAAATTACCATGAGAACAGAAATAAACCAGTGGGCTGTTCTGCATGGAGCCATAAAGAAGGAGTGGGAGAGAAGGGTCCTGGGTTTAGGACACAAGGCATGCTGGAGCCTGCCACTTCCACTCCTGTGGAAGCAGCTGTGTGTAAAAGAACCTGTTACCTCCTACCATGGTAGCAGCCAGGCAATGGTAGCAGTCACAGTAGTAGAAGCAGCAGCAGCAATAGTACTAAAAAACCAGTTGCCGTCAAGTCAAATCCAAGTCATAGCAAACACATGTGTGTCAGAGTAGAACTGTGCTCCATAGAGTTATGCTAAGCACATTTACATTATTCTCCTTTAATAATCCTAGCAATCTTATGAGATTAGTACAATTATTATCCCCAGCTTACAGATGACAAAGCTGGGATAGGAAAGACTAAGCACTTTGCCCAAGGGAGTCTGACTCCAGAGCCCACACTCTCCACCACTGTTTGGCCATCGCTCTGCACAGTCTGGCTAGAGCTTCTTGCCCTCTGCCTGTGCCCCTCCATGACAGGTGGCCTCCCTGGAACAGATTCTCACCCCTGGCTGACCTGGGTGAGGAAATGGCCAACGCTATGACTTTGAGGGCTCTGATCGGTTCAGGATGAAGCTCCTTTACATTGGCCCTAGTGCTGAGGAAGTGGAATTATCAACACTTCAAAGAGCCTACAGCAATGGCAGCCTTTCTATGGTGGAAGCCAGAGAGGACGAGTTACTATGCTTGGGAACAGCTCTTCAGCCACAGGCAGCTTCTCCACACCAACTAGTTCTGCTGCTCTGCCAGGACATTGTGAAGATTATGGCAGAGCCTGCCTCCTTTCTTCCTGTACCTGTTCTCCCTTTCTTCCTTTAGTAATAGAAATGCCCCACCAAGTGTTAGCAGGGCACGTGGCTGCCAAGCTAGAGACCACATCTCTCAGCCTCCCTTACAGCAATGTGTAGCCACGTGACTACATTTTTGGCCGGTGAGATAATAAGCATAAGAGATATGTGTGCTGCTTTTGGATCTTAGCTAAAAGGATTGGGCTTCCTTCTCCAGCCCCTTTTCCTTTTCTTTCTGGTTGGTAAGGGTTAACAAATGAGCACATGCCTTGGACCCAGAGATGGGAGCCATGTATTCAGGATGTACCTTGCCAACCCTGTACTGCTGCCGTCTGGACTTCCACGTGTAAGAGAAACAAGCATGTGAAACTTCTATCTTATTTAAATCACCCCATTTTTCAATTTGTCTATAACCAAACCAAACCAAATCCCCTGCCGTCGAGTCGATTCTGACTCATAGCGACCCTACAGGACAGAATAGAACTGCCTCACAAGGTTTCCAAGAGGCGGCTGGTGGATTTGAACAGCAAACTTTTTGGTTCCTAACAAATATAAGATTGAAATTGACTAGAACATCCCTAGGTGGTGCAAAAGGTTTAGGCTGTACTCCTAACCTAATAATTGATGGTTCAAACGCGCCTAGTAGTACTGTGGAAGAAAGGCCTGTCGATCTGCTTCTGTAAAGTTTACAGCCAAGAAAACCCTATGGAGTAGTTCTACTCTGTAACACATGAGGTCACCATGGGTCGGAATCAAGTTAGCTAACAACAACAACAGAACATGCAACCCACTAAGAGAAACAAAACAAACCACTTTTAGCACATGGAGATTCCTAGACAAAAATTTTGATGGGGAGAAAGGAGGATTGAAGGAGGTAGACTGAATTTCCTGATAATACAGGCATATGGTTAGTCATTATCTGTAAGAAGGGTTATTAGTTAGGGTAGACTATGTTACACTGCATTAACAAGTAACGCCAAAAGCTTTGTGGCTTAACATGCAATTGCTTATTTCTTATTCATGCAAAATCCACTATGGGTCTGGGGGATGTCTTCCTCGTGGTGACCCAGAGATCTGAGCTACTTCCATCTTTTGGCCCTGTCATCTTAATACAAAATTGCTGCAGCAGGAAAAGATGGCATTGGAAGGTCTCACGCCATCAACTAAATGCTTCAGTCTAGAAGTGACACATGTCACTTCCATTCTTAGCCCAGTGGCCAGAACTAGTCATATGGCTCTGCCTAACTGCTGGGAGGCAGAGAAGTGGCATCGTTGTGGTGCCAAATGCAGAACACAACTGTGTATGGGTGAGCACCAGATGTTTCTCCGCAGAGGGCCTCCCACTTACACACACAGAGGGCTCAGCACAGGGGCTAAGTGCTTAGTAAATGGGGCAAAGTGAGGAGATAGGGCAAAAAGCGCAGAGAGGGGGAAGACGATGGAAGAGAAAAGTAAAGAAGAGAGAAATTCACAGAAAGAAATTAGGCCCAGAACTCAAAGGAGTCTGGCCCAGGGTCCAGTCTGTGGTACGTGAAGCCAGCTCACACTGGCTCACTCGAGTTGATGCTAAATTTCAGGCATTTTTAGGAATTTTGCCAGCCAATTGTTAAACACAGCCATTATTAAAAATTAAATTATATAAATTTACAGTTCAATAAATTACATTAAAAATTAAGTTAATAAATACTCAAAACCCATCACTTCCTGATTCTCTTACTACCTTTTACTACTTTTTATATAATGACGTGTGCAAGGAGCTGGAGTTAGAAAACCAAAAGGGAAGAACACAGTTGGCATTTCTCAAGCTGAAAGAACTGAAGAAAAAATTCAAGCCTCGAGTTGCAATAGTGAAGAATTCTACGGGGGAAGTATTAAATGTCCCAGGAAGCATCAAACGAAGATGGAAGGAATACACAGAGTCACTATACCAAAAGGAATTGGTTGACGTTCAACCATTTCAGGAGGTTACATATAATCAGGAACCAATAGTACCAAAGAAAGAAGTCCGAGCTGCACTGAAGGCATTGGCGAAAAACAAGGCTCCGGGAATTGACAAAATAATCAGTTGAGATGTTTCAACAAACAGATGCAGCACTGGAAGTGCTTACTCGTCTATGCCAAGAAATTTGGAAGACAGTTAACTGGCCAACCAACTGGAAGAGATCCATATTTATGCCTATTCCCAAGAAAGGTGCTCCAGCTAAACGCGGAAATTATCAAACGGTGTCATTAACATCACATGCAAGTAAAATTTTGCTGAAGAAAGGGGCTGCAGCAGTATATCAACAGGAACTGCCAGAATTTCAAGCTGGATTTAGAAGAGAATGTGGAACCAGGGGTGTCATTGCTGATGTCAGATGGATCCTGGCTGAAAGCAGAGACTACCGGAAAGATGCTTACCTGTGATTTATTGACTATGAAAGGGCATTTGACTGTGTGGATCATCACAAATTATGGATAACTTAATTATGCTCATGAGGAACTTGTACATAGATCAAGAGGCAGTTGTTCAGACAGAAGAAGGGGATACTGCATGGTTTAAAGTCAGGAAAGGTGTGCTTCAGGGTTGTACCCTTTCACCGTACCTATTCAATCTGTATGCTCAGCAAATAATCTGAGAAACCGGACTCTATGCAGAAGAACAGGGCATCAAGATTGGAGGAAGACTAATTAACAACCTGTGTTATGCTGATGACACAACCTTGCTTGCTGAAAGTGAAGAGGACTTGAAGCACTTACTGATGAAGATCAAAGACCACAGCCTTCAGTATGGATTACACCTCAACATAAAGAAAAAAAAATCCCCACAACTGGACCAATAAGCAACAACATCGTGATAAATGGAGAAAAGATTGAAGTTGTCAAGGATTTCATTTTACTTGGATCCACAATCAACACCCATGGAAGCAGCAGTCAAGAAATCAAAAGACACATTGCATTGGGCAAATCTGCTGCAAAAGACCTCTTTAAAGTGTTGAAAAGCAAAGATGTCACCTTGAATTCAGACTAAGGTGAGCCTGACCCAAGCCATGGTGTTTTCAATCACCTTATATGCATGTGAAAGCTGGACAATGAATAAGGAAGACAGAAGAAGAACTGACACCTTTGAATTGTGGTGTTGACAAAGAATATTGAATATACCGTGGACTGCTAAAACAATGAACAAATCTGTCTTGGAAGTACAATCAGAATGCTCCTTAGAAGCAAGGATGGCGAGACTACATCTCACATACTTTGGACATGTTGTCAGGAGGGATCAGTCTCTGGAGAAGGACATCATGCTTGGTAAAGTAGAGAGTCAGTGAAAAAGAGGAAGACCCTCAACGAGATAGATTAACACAGTGGCTGCAACAATGGGCTCAAGTATAACGATTGTGAGGATGACACAGGACTGGGCAGTGTTTCGTTCTGTTGTACATAGGGTCTCTATGATTCAGAACTGACTCGACAGCACCTAACAACAACGACAATGTTCTTGAGGGGCCCTGGTGGCACAGTGGTATTATTGGGGTTATTTCTGTCTCTTACAGCAGCTGTGCTTCTGTGCTTCTCTTCCCAAGTCTGTGTTCAGTGACATCATTTGGCAGCTTGAAGTCAGCCATGGTAGAAGTATATACTCCACGGAAATTGGCAAATGTTACAAATCAGGGCTTTTCCCCTTGAGATTCAGTTCTGGCCTTACTTTCCCAGTGCATCTAAACTGGGCATTTCACTGAAGCCAGCAAGTGTACTTGGCCCTCTCTGGAGCAGGAAATTTCCATTTGTCACCAGGAACTGGTTGCCAGCAGAGAGTTTAGGGAGATACCGACGGGTAAGTGTTACAGATCAAATTATGTTCCCCTAAAATATGTGCTGAGTTCCTGACCTCATGGTACAGTGGTTAACAGTTCAGCTGCTAACCAAAAGGTCAGCAGTTTGAATTCACCAGCCACTTCTTGGAAACCCTATAGGGGCAGTTCTACTCTGTCTTATAGGGTTGCTATGAGTCATAATCGACTCGACAGCAACGAGTTTAGTTTTGGTTTTGGTACCTGTGGAAGGTCCCCAGGTGTTGCAAATGGTTTGCACTCAGCTACTACCTTAAAAGATTGGCAGTTCAAACCCACCCAGTAATGCCATGGAAGAAAGGCCTGATGATTTTCTTCCATAAAGATTACAGCCAAGAAAACCCTATGGAGCAGTTCTACTGTGTAACACATGGCGTCACCATCAGTCGGAATGGACTCAAAGACAATGGGTTTGGTTTTGGTTTGGTACCTGTGGATGTGATCCTGTTTACAAATAGGGTTTTCTTTGTTATTTAATGAGGTTGTGCCAGTATAGGATGGTTCCTAAGCCCAATCCCTTCGGAGTCATAAAAAGACCAGAATAGACACAGAGACATGCACTGGGGAAAGACAGACGCCCAGGAACACCAAGGATGGCAGGCAGACACCGGGAACCAGAAGAGCAGCTCACAGAAGGAAGCTTCATGGCCGAGAGCCTGATATGGACTTTTAGCCTATGGAACTGTGAGAAAATAAATGTCTGTTCTTTAAAGACATCCACTTGTGGTATTTCTGTTATGGTAATGCTAGGTCACTACAGTGTGCGTTTCCATTTGGAGTGCCTGTGGGAATGGGCTGCAGAATCTGCAACTCTAAATCATAGCATTTTGCACATTGCACATACAGACATTCCCTCCCATGTCTGCAAAGCACGGCCCCCACTCAGAAGCCTAAACCATTGTTTGGTTTCACGGAACCAAAGGCTGGTGCTGAATAGTAATAATCACCTGCCAGGAGGCTATTGACCAGAAGGACTGCCTGCTGCCTAGTAACTCCTGGTAACAAGGAGGCCCTTCTGAGAGCTATCACTGCATTGGCTCCACAATGACACGGTGGTGCCTCTTTCTCTCTCAAAATATTTCCACTGGGGCTCTGCGATCGTAGCTGCCAGAACTGAAGCCAGGGCCGACAAATTGAACTACCAGTTTATCTGACCAACTCAGAATCTAGCAGCGTGTTCATGGGCCTTGCTTTTATAGCTGCTGTAAAAATTCTCCTTACACTTGCTACTTCACTTTCCCCTGAAGCCCCAAGCCCTCTCGCCTCCTGCTCTGTACCCAGCTCAGCCATTACTGGCCACTTACCTTCCAGTGCTGAGGGCCCCTTTCAAAGCACTATTAGATGTCTGGATGGTTTATGGATCCCTAGGCTTCTGACTCCATGGACTGCATTACTGTAAAAGCTGGGACCATCAGATGCAATTGCAGAGGGGAAAGTTGGAGGGGGCAGTGCGTGAGTTTACTTTTTAATGCGTGAATGAATTACACCAAATGGATGGAACTGCTACGCTAGCAATTTTTACTTCTGTATAGTTTTCTGATTTTTTGAAATCAATTAGCATGTTTTTACTTCTGTTAACTCACATAGCCTTACGATCACCAGTCTTTTGGAACCACCACTCCTCCAGTGGACAGTTAAATTTGCTCAAGCCTCTATCTCATATACCTTGGAAAATTTACTGCCCTTCTGCGGATTTCACATTCTCCGGTTACCTCATCTCAAGTTCCTGATCCCTTTGAATTCTTGATTTCCTTCTGTCACTTGCCCTGTGAGCCACCACTTCACATTCTCTTTTAGTCTCTAAAGCTCCACTAACTTAAGGTTTTTGCATGTAGCAAGTTTTTCCTAAAGGTTTACAGGTTAACCCCATCTGTTGGTTTGTCGTACTGTGGTGATTTGCGTGTTGCTATGATGCTGAAGCTATGCCAATGATATTTCAAATAGCAGCAGGATCACCCCTGGTGAACAGGTTTCAGCAGAGTTCCCAGACTAGCACAGACTAGGAAGAAAGGCCTGGCAATCCACTTCTGAAAAGTGGCCAGTGAAAACCTTAGGGATCACAATAGAATATAGACTGATACACTGCTGGAATATGAACACCCTAAGTTGGAAAGCACTCAAAGTACACAGTGGCTGTAACAATGGACGACAGCATACCAACTATCATGAAGATGGCTCAGGACCAGGCAAGGTTTCCTTCTGTTCTACACATGGTTGCCATGAATTGGAGCAGAGTCAACTGCAACTAAGAACAACAAAGGGTTTATGGGATAGCACCAAGTAGAAAACAAGCTACAGTGGAATTTTAGACTTCTCAAATCTTACAGGACTGAACCATACCCACCATAGGGATTGTCTCAGAAGCCATCTTTTTCCTTGGGCCTGCTCTCTCTCTCACTCTCTTCTGTCTAGCTCTTTCTACCACTCCAGGGCCTTGGAGCTTCTCTCTGTCTGGTTGCAAACACAGAACTGGTGACCTTTGCAGAGTAAGCCCTCTTGGTTTCAATCTGCTTTGATTTAGAGCCCCCCTTCCATAACCCCAAGGCTCATGATGGATTGTTCTAACCATCTACTGCAGCCAGCCATCCTTGGCCTGCAACCCTAGCAATACAAAGAATAGAGACATGTTTTGAAATGTTAAATTTTTTAAAATTTATATGCATGATTCATGGTAACCACTAAGAAAATATGTTAAAAAAACATACACAGCCCTGACAGGAACACAACAGAGAGTCCCTGATGGAGCATGAGAAAAGTGGGGTGCAGAACTCAAATTCTAGTAAAAAGACCAGACTTAATGGTCTGACTGAGACTGGAGGAACCCCAGAAAGCATGGCTCCCGGACTCTCTGTCAACCCAGAACTAAAACCATTCCTGAGGCCAACTCTTCAGACAAAGATTAGACTGGACTGTGGAACATAAAATGATACTCATGAAGAGTGTGCTTCTTAGTTCAGATAGATACATGAGACTAAATGGACAGCTTCTGTCTGGAGGTGAGATGAGAGGGCAAAGAGGGTTAGGAGCTGGGTGACTGGACACGGGAAATCAGGGATGGAAAGGAGGAGTGTGCTGTCACAGTATAGGGAGAGCAATTACAGTCACATAACAATGTATGTATAAAACTTTGTATGAGAGACTAACTTGAATTGTAAACTTTCACTTAAACTACAACAATAAAAAAAAAAAAAGAAGGAAAGAAAAAAAATACACAAAAGGAAAGGAGAAGGGAACCAAAACGGCTCACTACAATAAACCAACAAAACACAAAAGCAAGCAGTAGTAAAGGACAAAGACAAGGAAGGCTTAAGACACATGAAAAACAAATAACAAAATGGCAGAAGTTAAGTCACTTTTTATTAGTAATTACAGTGAATATAAATGGACCAAATGCTCCAATCAAAAGGCAAAGAATGGCAGAACAAACTATAAAAAACATTTTCCAACTATACATTGTTTACAAGAGACACACCTTAAACCCAAGGACTCAAATAGGTTGAAAGTGAAAGGATGGGAAAAATATTCCATGCAAATAGTAACCAAAAGAGAGCAACGGCGGCAATCCTAATATCAGATAAAGTAGACTTTAAGACAAAGTCTGTCAGAAGAGATAAAGATGGACATTATATAGTGATAAAAGGGTCAATTAATCAAGAAGATTTAACAATCATAAATATATATGTGCCCAACATTGAGGCATCTAAATATATAAAGCAAACATTGGTAGAATTGAAGGGAGAAATAGATAGGACTACAATAATAGTCGGAATCTTCAATACACCACTTTCAATATTGGACAGAACATCTAGAAAGAAGATCAGCAAGAAAACAGAAGACCTGAATGACACTATAAACCAACTAGACTTAACAGATGTATATAGAACACTCCACCCCAAAACAATACAGTATGCATTCTACTCCAGTGCATATGAATCATTCTCCAAGATAGAACTGGAGTTAGGTCACAAAGCAAGTCTTGATAAATTTAAAAAGATTGAAATCATACAAAATATTTTCTTGGATCACAATGGAATGAAGCTAAAAATCAAGAAAAGAAGAAAACCCTGGAGAATACACAAACATATGGAAATTAAACAGCACACTGTTAAACTACCAGCGGGTTAAGGAAGAAATCATAAAGTTCTTAGAATCAAATGAAATCACAATATACCAAAACTTATGGGATGCAGCAAAGGCAGTACTCAGAGGGAAACCTATAGCAATAAATGCCTACGTGAAAAAAAAAAAAGATCTAAAATCAACAGCCTAACTCAACAACTCCAGGAACGAGAAAGAGAAGAGCAAACCAAGCCTAAACCTACCAGAAGAAAGAAAACAAAGATCAGAGCAGAAATAAATAAAATTGAAAACAGAAAGACAATAGAGAGAATCAATAAAACCAGAAGTTTGTTCTTTGACTAGACCAATAAAATTGACAGCCCTTCAGCTAGAATGACAAAGAAAAAAGAGAAAAGATGCAAATAACTAAAATAAAAAACATTACACTTAATGGAAACATACTTCATGGAAAAAAACTGAGAGCTTTCTCCTTGAAATCTGAAACAAGCAGAGGTGCCTGCTCTCCCCACTTCTATTCAATATTGTATTAGAAGTTCTAGCCAGAGCAATAAGACAAGAAAAAGAAATAAAAGGTACCCAGATTGGAAAAGAAGAAGTAAAATTATTTCTGTTTGTGGATGATATGATCCTATATGTACAGAAAATCCCAAAGAGTTCACAAGAAAACTTCTAGAGCTAAAAGATGAATTTAGCAAAGTTGCAGGGTACAAGGTCAACAAACAAAAATCAGCTGGGTTTCTATACACCGGCAATGAGAAATCTGAAAGGGAAATTAGATAAACAATTCCATTTACAATAGCATCTAAGAGGATAAAATACCTAGGAATAAATTTAAACAGGGACGTGAAGGACTTACACAATGAAAACTATAAAACACTGCTGAAAGAAATTAGAGAAGACTTAAATAAATGGAAAAATATTCCATGTTAATGAATTGGAAGACTTAATATTGTTAAGATGTCGATACAACCCAAAGCGATTTATAGATTCAATGCAATCCCTATCAAAATTCCAACAGCTTTCTTTACAGAAATAGAAAAATCAATCCTCAACTTTATTATGGAATGGCAAGAGGCCCTGAATAGTGAAAGCAATGTTGAAAGAAAAGAACAAAGTAGGAGGACTCACACTCCTGATTTTAAAACATATTATACAGCTATAGTAATCAAAACATCCTGGTACTGATATAACACTAGATACATAAACCAAGGAATAGAATTGAGAGTCCAGAAATAAACCCACACATCTACAGTCAACTGATTTGACCAGGGTGCTAAGTACATTCGATGGGGAAAGAAGAATGTCATCAATAAATGGTGCTGGGAAAATTGGATTCTACATGCAAAAAAATGTAACAGGATCCATGCCTCACACCACACACAAAAACAAATTCAAAATGGATTAAGGACCTAAATGTGCAAACCAAAACCATAAAATTCTTAGAAGACGAAGCAGGGGCAACGCTGTCAGGCCTAGCTTTCAACAATGGATTATCTAATACAATAGCAAAAGCACAAACAGCAAAAGACAAAATAAAGACATGGAACCTCATAAAGATTAAAAACTTCTATTTATCAAAAGACTTTATCAAAAAAAGAGAAAAGACAAGTTACTGACTGGGAGAGTATCTTCAGACACCATATATCCAACATGAATCTAGTAACCAAAATATATATAAAACTTCAACAACTTAACAACAAAAAGACAAATAACCCAATCATAAAATGGGCAAAGGATTTGAATAGACATTTCACCAAAGATGAGATTCAAATAGCCAAACCAGATAAGTGAAAAGATGCTCAGTGTCATTAGCCATCAGAGAGATGCAGGTCAAAACCACAATGAGATATCATTTTACTTCCACTAGAATAGCTATGGGAGAAAGATGTGGTAGTCTGCTTCCATAAAGATTATGGCTTTGGAAACTTTATGAGGTAGTTCTACTGTGTCCTATAGGGTCTCTGTGAGTCAGAATCTACTTGCCATCAACAGGTTAGGATGGCTAAAACTTAAAAAAAAGAAAATAGCAAATGTTGGTGAGGACTTGAGGAAATTGGAACTCTTACCCATTGCTGTTTAGAATGCAAAATGCTACAGCTGTTGTAGAAAACAGTGTGGCGGTTCCTCAAAAAAACTAAAAATAGAGCTACCATATGCCCCAATAATTCCACTCCTAAGTATATACCCAAAAGACTTGGAAGCAGAGACTCAAACAGAGACTTGCGGCACTAGTTACAACAGTCAAAAGATGGAAACAACCTAAGCACTCATCAACATATGAATGGATAAACAAAATGTGGTACACAGATACCATGGAATACCACTCAGCCAGTAGGAAAACTGAAGTCTTGATACATGCTACAATATGAATGGAGATGGAAGACATTATGCTGAGTGAATTAAATTAATCACAAAAGGACAAATATTGTATGACCTCACTTATATAAAAAGATAAGAAAAAGTAAATGTATAGACAGCAAAGTTTATTAGTGGTTACCAGGGGCAGGAGGGAAGGGGAAAGGGGGGGACTAACAGCAATGGAAAAATCACATTGTTTAAGGGTGGAGTTGCACAGCCAATTACTGTAATTGCTGTCAATAAGTTTTACACTTGTAAAAAGTTGAATTGGCAAAAGTTGTGTGATAGGTATATTTGTAAAAATGACAAAAAAAAAAAAAAAAGAGTAGCTGCTGAGGCTGCTTATGTACAACCAAACACCTCATGGGATTTGGTTCCTTGGTTTTAGGGTCATGGTTTCTTGGGACACCCCAGTTAATTGGCCTAATAATATGTTTAGTGCCTCTACTCTACCTCCTAGTTCGATGCGCAATGCCTGGGATCTTAAAAGTTTGCAAGTAGCCGTCCAATGCACAACAATTGGTCTCTATTTCCCTGGAACAAGGAAGGAGAGTGAGGAACAGGAGGAGGATGTTGAATGTGTAGCTAATTGCCTCCACGAACAACTGCCTCCTTTGCCATGAGACCAGAAGAACCAGGTGGTGTCTGGCTACCATTACTGAACATTTTAATCAACAATTCCATAGAAGAATCCTAATCAAAAGGGGGAAAATGCAGAACAGAATTTCAAATTCCCGAAGACTCCAGACTTCCTGGAGTTATGAAGGTTGGTTGATCCCCGGAAACTCTTGCCCTGAGATAATCTTGAAACCTTAAGCCAAATATATCCCCTGAAGTCTTCTTAAAACCAAACAATAATTTAGCTTAACTAGTGAAAAAAAGCCTGCCTTGAGCAATGTGCTTCTATAAGAACTATCTATGTGGGGTCAAATTGACAGCAGCAATTCGAAAGATTAGATAGGAACCTCAAAGGGCAGTGAATTTATGTTAATGGGAGGAACAACTCAGAAACAGAGGGTGAGAATGGTTACACAACTCAAAGAAAGTAATCAATGTCACTAAATGGTACATGTAGAAACTGTTGAATTGGTATATGTTTTGCTGTGTATATTCTCAACAACAACAAAATAAATAAAATTATATATTAAAAAATTTGTATGCATGGTCAGTGTCACCAGAGCTTCCCTCTGGACCTACTTCCCAGTGACGAGGCCCAAAGGAGCTGTGCATGGCTGACAGAACCCACTGGTGGCCAGCCTGGCTTTGAGCACAGGGTGTTGGTACCCGCAGGGTAACGACATCAGTGTCTGCATCTAAAGGGACCTGGGGATGGTGGAGATGCAGGATGATGATCAGGCCTCTTTGCATTCCTCCTCTACTTGGCTTCCTGGCAACAGACCCAGACAATTGACAACTATCTTGCTTTATGCCTAACATGTGACCTGTCAAGACTGGTACTGTGCTACCTTGAGGTTATATATATGTCACCACGGAGGTGCCTAGCCCAAATATCACTTTCAGGAGAGACCTGCTCTGATCAACCTAAAAAAATGTTATCCCATCTCTTATCTACTCTGTTGGAGCCCTGGTTAAGCATTCAGCTGCTAACCAAAAGGTCAGCCGTTCGAATCCACCAGCCACTCCTTGGAAACCCTATGGAGGCAGTTCTATTCTGTGCTATAGGGTTGCTATGAGTTGGAATCAACTCAACGGCAATGGATTGGGTTTTATCTACTCTATTACATTAACCTGTTTTATTTTTTTCATGTTACTTAGAACCACCTGATATGACTTACCAGTACTTATTTATGTGTTCACTGTGTGTCACCCTAACTAGGAAGCAAACCTGGTGAAAACAGGGACTTTGTCTGCTTCTATTGCCTGTTGTAACCTCAGTGCTTGACACATACTACTTAGGGGAGAAAGTGATAAAGGATGAATGCAGAGGAGAGGGCATATTATGGATTGAATTGTGTTCTCCCAAAAAGATATGTCCAAGTCCTAACCCCTATACCTGTGAACGTGACCTTCTTTGGAACTAGAGTCACTGAAGATGTTATCAGTTAGGTTAGTACGAGGTCATACTGGAAAAGGGTGAGTGCTAATCTTATATGACTGAAAAAACTATTGTTGTCAATTTGATTCCAACTCATAGTGACCTATAGGACAGAGTATAACTGCCTCCATATGGTTTCCAAGGAGCAGATGGTGGATTTGAACTGCTAACCTTTTGGTCAGCAGCCTAGCTTTTAACCACTGTGCCACCAGGGATCCAATCTTATATTACTGGTGTCCTCATAAAAGAGGAGAAGATGCACAGAGACAAGGAAACAGAGGAAGGACGCCACGTGATACTGCAGATGCAAACGAAGAATTGCCAGGAGCCACGAGAAGCTGGAGAGCCATGTGGAACCACTTCTGCCTCAGAGCCTTCATTAGGAATCAACACAGCGGATAACCTGGTCTGGACTTCTAGCCTCCAGAACTGTGAGACAATAACCATCTGTTCTTTAAAGCCCCCCACTTTGTGGTATTTTGCTACAGCAGTACTAGCAAACTAATACAGGGGTCAACCAATAAATGTTCCTGCAATACCCAAGTGTGGTGAACCAACCCTCACCAGTGAGTTCTGGGAGGATCCTGGCCAGAACTACCCACCAAGGCCTTTTTAAAAGTAATATTGACTCATCTGCCGGAGCCACAAGTATGCATTCTAACTCAAAGTAAGAGAAAAAGTTGGAGAAAAGAAGATAGGTCTTTATAATGTATCAGAACTTGTGTTATCTTTTCACACATCCACAACAAACATGGAGACCCTAGGGTGATGCAAACAGTTAGTGTGCTCAGCTACTAACAGAAAGGTTGTTGGTTCAAGTCCACTCAGAGGTGGCACAAAAGAAAGGCCGGGCAATCTACTTCCCAAAAATCACCCACTGAAAACCCTCTGGAGCACAGTTCTACTCTGACACACGTAAGGTCGTCCTGAGTTGGAATTGACTCAACAGTAAATGTTTCATAACAAACACACAAAAAATCTAGACACTGGTATTTACAATGATTCAGTTCTCTCCATGACTACTACCCTGGACATTGGATATACCCACCTCAGCTGCAACAGCAAGCAAGAGAGCCCCAAATGGGCCTGTCCCTAATGGTGGGTTCCCAAGTTCAATGAAGAAGGGAGGCTATGGGGGTGAAAGGAGAGGAGGGTAGGGGCAAGACAGTAGGGGTAGGGGAGTGAAGGTAGGGGGGCACTCTAGGGAATGAACAAGTGCCAGTTTCCCTCAGACTTAAACAGGATTTTTTTTTTTTTAAATATAAAAACAAACACAAAAAATAAAGAAGAAATCCACTGAGTCTTTTCCCTTCAAGTCCCCATCAGACCATGACCTTCTTGGGATCACTCACTGCCATGATAACCCGCATCCAGCATGGGCCCCTGGGAAGACACAGAAAGTGCCCCAGGAATGAAAACACCCTCTGCTAACAGCGGGCTGGGTCTGTGGAAGGGAACTTCAGTTAGTCTCCTTCTCTTCAGATTTTACCCGGCCTTCCCTTCCAGGGGCATTCCCCTTCCAGGGGCTGCCTTGGGGGGCTGCTCTGTAAAAAGAAGGTTCTATTTCTGTTTCTAATTGAAGGCTGGCACACAACCCAAAGGAAGGAGATATTAATCACCACGAATGGACTGTGATTGCCCCTCTGAGCTGTGTAAATTCCACACCACCTCTTGTTTCACTGCTCTGGGCCTCAGTTTATGGCAGGCCCTGCCAGAAAGGAAAGGCTTTCATCAGCAGAGGAGGAGCGGGGCCTCACGGCTGCTGTGTTTGGGCTACAGAACCAAGGCAGAACGTGTTATTTTAGGGTGTTTCCAAGAGTGAGAGCCATGATTCAAGCAGCAAACTCAATTACACTCACCTTTTCATTTTTTCAAAATAAGAAATACCATTTTTGGCCATAATTTATCCTGTTGATATTTGATTTAGTTAGTTAGTTTGGTCAGGAGAGGTAATTTAAGTTAAATTCATTCAGTGGACTTTGAGTTACGGGAAGAGGAAAAATAAACTTTCTGTTACCAGAGGGATTTTGCATGCAAACACACACACACAGATGTAAACAAGTCAAACAGAAACATGTAGCCAGTTGTTTGGGAGGAAAACACACTCTGCAAGCTGAGAGAGAATGTTATTCAAAATAATAGAAATAGAAGCAATTGAAATCTAAATTTTCAAGCATTTTGCCACAGGATAAAATCAAAGTTCAATAGGGTGTTGCTATATGGTTCAACCAAAAACTAAACCCGTTGTCATCGAGCTGATTTCGACTCATAGTGATCCCATAGGACAGAGTAGAACTGCCCCATAGTGTTTCCAAAGAGCAGCTGGTGGATTTGAACTGCCAACCTTTTGGTGAGCAGCTGTATTTCTTAACCACTGTACCACCAGAGCTCCACTATATGGGTAGAACATCTGAAAACTCGGCCTTTTGTTCAACAGACGGCTTATGAGGACCTACTGTGTGTTGGGACCTATGTAGGCACTGTTTCTACTCAGAGGAGTAGAAACAAACTAACTTGGCTTCAATCCTGGTGACAAGGCAAGGAAATGCTTTGGTTATTACGTGAACCGTTGGAAGGAGGAAGACGAACTAAGGGGGAGCTTATGGGGAGAATGACCAGAAGTTGCCTAAAAACTAGAGCGAGAAAGAAAAATGGGAGTCGATAAATTATCATCAACCTACAAGAAAAATTAAAATATTAAAAAACAAATATTTGTGGAAGGAAGGAAAGGAGGGGGAGGGAGAAAGGAAGGGCAAAAGGAAGGAATGGAGGGAAGCAGGAAGGAAGGCAGGAAAGAAGAATCAGCTCTTAAGGTGGTAGAAGGGAGCAGCCCATCTCATGAGCTGGCCTGCTGGGACACACCACTTTCCAAGACAAAGGCAAGCCTATCAGCGCATGAATGGCATGACTTCTCAAAAAGATCCCTTGCAGACCCATGACTCCAGGAAACTTCTCTAACTACTTACAAATGTGTTATTTCCAACCATCAAAAGAAACATAGAAACCTGAGCTTAGAAACCTTTTGGATGCAGGAATCTTAGGTATAAACAAAAAGTCAGAGCTGAGCAACTATATACCATGTCATGCGCACACAAGAAAAATAATATTCCTCAAAAGTAAAGCTGTGGGTAGCCAGTTCTGGCAAGGCCTGAGTTTTAAGAATTCATTTCCTGCAATCAATACGTGCTTTAGGTTTAAATTATGTGGGCGACTTCATCTGATCTAACAACTTATCCTGTGCACCATTGGAAGGAAACCACCTGATGTTTGAAGATGTTGTGACTTGGTATCATCCAGTCCCATCTCTTCTGTGTTTTCTGCTCATCGTGAGTTGGCCAACAATGGATGTGTGACTGCTGTAACTAACTGTCACAATCTTGGTGGCTTAAAACAATAGAAATTTATTTTCTCATAGTTCTGGAGGCTGGAAGTCTGAAATCAAGGTGTACACAGGACTGCACTCCCTTTGAAAGTTTTAGGGGAGAATCCATTCCTTGCTTCTTCCAGCTCTGGTGGCTGCTGGCATTCCTTGGCTTCTGGCCACATCACTCCAATCTCTGCCTCTAGCTTCACATCACCTTCTTCTCTTCTGTCTCTCTCCTCTGTATGTTACAAGAACACTTGTCATTTGATTTAAGCCCCAACGGGATAATCCAGGTTAATCCCCTCATCTCAAAATCCTTAATTTAATTATATCAGCAAAAATCCTTTTTCCAAATAAAGAAACGTGCACAGGTTCTGGGGATTAGGGCAGAGATACATCTTTTGGGGACCGCCATTCACCCTGCTTCAAATACCATCACAGAATTGTCCGTGGTGCTGGTAAACCTTTCAAAGAGGCTGACCTTGAGGGGATGCTGCATTATGAGACAAAATGAAGCAAATACGCTCTGGTTCCAAATTTGAGCAGCAGGAAGTTGTTGTTAGCTGCCATAGAGTTGATTCTGACTCTGCTACAGAGTAGAACTGCTCCATAGGGTTTTCTTGGCTGTAATCTTTGTGGAAGCTGATCACCAGGCCTTTCTTCCGTGGCTTCACTGGGTGGGTTAGAACCTCCAACCTTTAGTTTAGCAGCTGATCTCAAACTACTTGCACCACCAGGCGCCTTTGAGCAGCAGGCCATGGATCACATTTTAACGAGCATTTTGGTTTTTGTCTCAGACTTCCTTTGTGAATCTTCTAAGTCTTCAAGTGTCTGTCTGCTAAATAAAATCAGAACTATCTCAGCTATGTTGAAATCCACAGTGACTTGACCATGAAACCATTTCAACTCCATCTGCCAAAATCTTCTTGCCTCCCTGCCCCTCTCCCGTTCCATAAAGAGAAGGATTTAGCAGCTTGTGTGTTTTTTAAATGTCAGAGGCTTTGTTATTTTCAAGAATAGGTGTGTAGTGGGGACAAGTGAAGACACTTCATGCTGCATTAGGCATAGTACGCTAAAGAGAAGCTGATAGGAGAATTAATTACAGTTTAACAACAATAATAATAATAAGCCAAACAAGAGATTGAAATAAAGTAGCCAAGGGAACAAATGGGTTTCCTGGAAGAATGGTGTCTATTCATCGTGGAAAATTTATATGTAGAATGAACGCTGGGAATTGGAATACAGAAGAGGCAATCAAAGTCCTGAGGAGGCTCCACCAAGCTTGGGCTGCTTTTCATTGAATTGTCTCATTAGCTGGCTGGAGGTATAAATAAATTCCTCCAGTGTCTTTGTTGTCTGACAATATGGAAAGGAGAATGAATCTTGACGAGGCAGGGGGTGGGGGATTTGAGGAGAGAGAGGATGACCCTGCCAGCCTCTGGAACCAAGGAAAGGGCTGGGAAGGAGTCAGCCAGTGGGAAAAGAATAGGCAGCAAAGAAGGTGTCTACTTCCTTTCATGGCAGAAGGGCAACCATCTGTGGCCTCTGAGGGCCAGGGAGGGGCTGGGATTCCCAGGATGGAGAGCCTTTGTTCTGAGGCCAAATGGCTTTATCACGGGGAACTCCACTTTACCTCACCACAGCTTATACTGAGAGCAAACAGTCTGGAGCCACAAAGCCTTCCTCAGCGTGCACTCAATCACCAGCTCCCAATCACAGCACCCTTGATAGACTGCCACGTTGGGGTTGTTTGCAAGAAGTTTTACGTAAAACTTGTTACAAAGACTGGAAGCACCAATATTTGTCTGAGTAATTAATATTTTTAAAAGTAAAGGGGATTCTAGGACGATGGCAGTCGTGGCAATAAAGTTTTGTTTTTCTTTTTTAATAACAGCTTTATCAGGATATAACTCACATACCATACAATTCACCCATTAAAGTACATGATACAATGCATTTTTGTGTATTTACAGAGTTATGCAACCATCACCACAATCAATTTTAAAATTTTTCCATCACTCCCAAAAGAAAGTACCCACTAGCTGGCACTCTTCATTTCTCCCTAAACCCCCCAGCCCTAGGCAACCACTAACCTACTCTCTGTCTCTGTAAATTTGCCTCTTCTGGACTTCTCATATAAATGGAATCATACAATACGTGGGTTTTTTGTGACTGATTTCTTTCCCTTAGTAGAATAATTTCAAGGTTTATCCACATGGTAGCATATATCAGTACTTCATTTCTTTTTACTGCTGAATAATATACCATCATATGAATATACCACATTTTATTTATCCATTCATCAGTTGATGGATATTTGGTTTCTTTCCAGTTTTTTGCTATTATGAATAACGCTTTTATGAACATTTATGTACAAGTTTTTGTGTGAACATGTGTTTTCGTTTCTCTTGGGTGTATACGTAGGAGTGGAATCGCTGAGTCCTAGAGTAACTCAGTGTGTAATCTTTTGAGGACTCACCAAACTGTTTTCCAAAGCAGCAGTGCCATAGTTTTTGCATCCCTCAATTCTCTCCATAAAACAGTGAGGATAACAATACGAGAAGCTCACAGACAACATCTATAACAGTGGTTCTAAAAATGGGATCTATAAAGCAGCAGTATCATCATCACCCGGGAACTTGTTGGAAATGCAAATTCTCAGACCCTACGTTAGACCTCTGAATCAGACACTCTGGGAGTGGAGTCCAGTACCTGTGTTTTAACAAGCCCTCCAGGTGACTGTGATTATGGTGATGCTGATTCCACAGTTTGAGAACCACTGAGCTACAACAAAGGAGCCCTGGTAGTGCAGTGGTTAAGTGCTCTCTGAACGGTTGATGGTTCGAACCCATCAACCACTCTGCAGGAGAAAGATGTGGCAATCTGCTTCCATGAACATTTACAGCCTTGGAGGAAAGATTAGTCCAAAGGACTAATGGACCACAACCACCACGGCCTCCACCAGACGGAGTCCAGTACAACTAGATGGTGCCCAGCTACCACTACTGACTGCTCTGACCAGGATCACAACAGAGGGTCCCAGACAGAGCTGGAGAAAAATGTAGAACAAAATTCTAACTCACAAAAAAAGACCAAACTTACTGGCCTGACAGAGACTGGAGAAACCCTGAGAGTATATCCCCTGGACACCCTTTTTAGCTCAGTAATGAAGTCATTCCTGAGGTTCACCATCAAGCCAAAGATTAGACAGCCCCATATACAAAACGAGACTAATGGAGAACAACAGTCCAGGGACAAGATCTAGAAGGCAAGAGGGGACGGGAAAGCTGGTAGTAGGGAACTCAAGGTTGAGAAGAGACAGTGTTGACATGTCATGGGGTTGTTAACCATTGTTATAAAACAGTATGTGTACTAACTGTTTAATGAGAAACTATTTATTCTGTAAACCTTCATCTAAATTACAATAAAAAGAAAATTTAAAGCCTTGGAAACCCTATGGGGCAGATCTACTCTGTCCTATAGGATCCCTATGAGTCGGAATCAACTTGACGGTAGTGGGTTTGGGTTTTTTGATCTACAACAAAACTAGGTAATGAAAAGTCATAACAAACTCCAGAGTATGAGCAGGTGTGCACAAGGTACAGATGACTACAAGAACCATATGGCATCAGAAACTGGGTGGGTGGAAGGGGAGGAAAGGGCTGCAGTAGTTCTGAGAACCAGAGAATCTGCAAACTGCCATCAGATACTCCCTGAGAATCTTTGTGGTCCAATCTGAGAACATCAGCCAAAACCAGGAGGGAGTTCCATAGGCTCCAATTTGCAGGGGATCCCAGGAAGGTCAAAGGTGTTGAAACAACCTGGGATCTCTGGATTTTTGAAACGAGCAACCAAAACTTCATTCCAGAATAAAGCTCTGTGTGAGAAGAAACTTCTGGGAGCAAAATTAAATTGAGCATCACAGGGACAATAAAAACAAAAATCCATTGCCGTCAAGTTGATTCTGACTCATAGCAATCCTACGGGACAGAGTGGAACTGTCCCATAGGGTTTCCAATAAGTGGCTGGTGGATTTGAACTGCTGACAAATTGGTTAGCAGATGAATGCTTGACCACTGCGCCACCAGGACTCCACAGCGACAGTAGGGGCAAAGAAAAGAAAAGATTCAGATTAATGATGGGAGAGCAGTGGAAACACAGCTCAGAAAGTACTTGACTATATTTTGTGAAAACAATGGGAGAACGTCGAGAGTAGTGAATCTAGGAAAGTTATCCTAGCCTACCTTTCTCTCCTAAAAGTACAATAAATTCCTCTCATTAAAAAATGAGCAACAGAAAATTATTGTGAGCAAATCCCATACAAAGTCACCACGAGAGAAAAGAAAATAGGGGACAGAATAATGTCTCTACAGTGAAAGCATTGCTAGAGTCCCTGGATGGTTCAAACGGTTAACATGCTCAGCTGCTAACAGAAAGGTTGGAGGTTCGAGTCCACCCAGAAGCACTTCGGAAGAAAGGCTTGGTGATCTACTTCCGAAAAATCAGCCTTTGAAAACCCTATGGAGCACAGTTCTTCTCTGACACACATGGGATCACCATGAGTTGGAATCAACTCAAAGGCAACTGGTTTTATTGGAGAAAGACATGCCCACAAAACAGATAAACCTGTAATCAAATATATTAAATAAACTAAAAGATATTAAGAAAATGATACATGCTATGAAAAAACAGCATAATAAGATTACAAAAACTTAGAATTGAGATGATTTGAGAAGAGACAGATTTGAAAAAAGATGTGACCAAACTCAAGAAAGAATAAGAAACAAAAAATATAATTTCATAAATGAAGACTAAAATATAAGCAAGGTGTTATAGTTATCTACAAAAACCACAACCCGTTGCCATCAAGTCAATTCCGATTCGTAGTGACCCTATAGGACAGAGTAGAACTGCCCCATAGGGTTTCCAAAGAGCAGCTGGTGAATTTGAACTGCCAACTTTTTGGTTAGCAGCCAAGCTCTTAACCACTGTGCCACCAGGCTCCAAGTTATCTACTGCTACATAATAAATTATCCCAAAACTTAGTGGAGTATAACAATAATTGTACCATGCTCATGGACTCTTGGCCTTAGCTGGATAACTCGAATGGCTGGGGATTAAAACAGCTGGGATTGGAAGATCTACTTCCAAGATGGTTTCTTCAATTACATATCTGGCACTTGAGCTGGAATGACTGAAGGGCAGATTCAGCTAAGACTGTTGATTGGAGTGCCTACAGGTGGCCCATCCAGGATAGTTTTCTTAGGGAAGTTAGTTTTATACATGGCAGCTCAAGTTTCTAAGAGTGAGCGTTCCAGATAAGGCAGAATCAATTTGGCCTTTTATGACCCAGCCTTGGAAGTCACATAGCATCACTCCCACTGTACTCCATTAGGTGAAGAAGTCATAAGCCTACCTAGATTTAAGGGGAGGGAACATAGACCCCATCTCTTGATGGGAGGAATGTCAAAGAATTTATAGCCATTTTTCAGCTTTATTAAGGTATAACTTACATACAAGGAAATCCATCCATTTTAACTGTGAGGATTGATGAATTTCAGTAATCATATGCAGTCTAATAACTACCACCACAATCAAGGTATAGGATAATTCCCTCGCCTTAAAATGTTTTCTCATGCCTCTATGTGGCCATGTTTTAAACCCACCATAGAACCCAAAAGTGAATGAACACCATAGATACTATCTTAAGAATAACAATGTTGTAAAAGAGAAAAAAAAATCTTTTTTAATCAAAACAAAATGAAGAAAGAAATCTGGAGTAAAATGATAGCATGAGCAGCTCCATGCTCCCCATCACTGCTTAAAAACACCAAAAAAAAAAAAAAAAAAAGAGCAGAAACTGGCAGAACCAACTTTGTCAGAACCCTGGAAAACAGTCAAAGGGTTACCACAGCTAAGCAAACACTAAATCAGGAAAAAGGTTAAATGGTAGGAAGGGGTCCCTGGGTGGTGCAAACAGTTAAGCGTTGTCTTAGGCTGGGTTCTCTAGAGAAGCAAAACCTGTAAAGCGTATAAATATACATACACAGAGAGAGAGATTTATATCAAGGAAATGGCTCACTTGGTTGTAGAGGCTGGAACGTCCCAAGTCCATGGGGCAGGATAGAGGATTCTCCTGATTCATGTAGCCGCAGGGACTGGCGAACCCAAGATCGGCAGATCAGAGAGCAGGGCTCTTGCTCATAGGCTGCAAAGATCAATGAATCCCAAGATCAGCAGGCAAGACTGCAGCTCAAATCCCAAGAACCAGAGGTCAGACAAACAGGAGCCAGCTGCAAGTTCCAGCAAGAGCAAAAAGCCCAGGAGCCTCCTCAGAACATCCACTTATATTCAATGAAGACCACATGCCCAAGGAAACTCCCTTTCAACTGACTGGCTACTCACAGCAGATCCCATCATGGTGGTGATCACATATCAGATCTCAATAGGAAAGTGATCACAGCGTTATATGACCGCCAAAACACTGAGAATCGTGGCCCAGTCAAGTTGACGCACAATCTTAACCATCACAAGCACTCTGTTACTAACTGAAAGGTTGGTGATTCGAACCCATCCAAAGGTGTCCAAGAAGAAAGGCCTGGCAATCTGCTTCCAAAAGGTCACAACTATGAAAATCGTATGAAGCACAGTTCTACTCTGTCACATATAGGGTCCCTATGAGTTGGAATTGTCTCCATGGGAACAGGTTTTAAGTGGTAGAGAAGTTCTGGTTTTCTACTCCTCCACATCCCACCACCTCTCTGGCCCGCAACAGCTATCCTCTCTACTTCGCCAAACTTGATGTCCTCCAGCGATTGATCCCTCCTGATGACATGTCCAGAGCAAGCGATTTGGACAATGTTCTCTTGTGATCTATAAGGTTTTCATTGGCTAATTTTTGGGAATAGGTCACCAGGTCCTTCTTTCCAGCCTGTCGTAGTCTGAAAGCTCCACTGAAACAGAGAAAATCCTAATAGACCAGTTATTACAGAAGAAATAAAGTTGTTAAAGAGATCACACACACCACAAAAAACCACTGAGTCCGAATGGTTTCACTGAGAAATTCTACAGACTATTTAAAAATTAGATAAGCTAGTGTTGCTTAAATTATTTCGGAGTATAATATAAAAACGTCAAATTCCGTTTATGAAGCAGGTATAACATTGATTCCACAACCTAACAAAGACTGAACCAAAAAAACAAAACAAAGAAACTACATTATCATCTATAAATATTGTAGCCAAAATTTTTAATTAAACTATTTCTATTTGCAAGTGATCAGATTATATATCTCCCAAACTAAAAGGAATCCATGGAAAAACTACTACAGATAAGCAAGAAAATTTTGTAAAGCATCAAATTATAAAATCTACGTACAAGAATCTATAACTTCCATATATTCAAACTAAACATGTTAGAAGATATAATGGAAGACAGTACTCAGTCTGTGATCACAGAAAGAAAATTCCTAGGCATAAACTTAACCAGTTGTTGTTAGGTGCTATCGAGTCACTTCCAACTCATACCGACCTTATGTATGACGGAATGAAACAAAAACTTGCTCGATCTTGTGCCATCCTTACAATCACTGCTATGTTGTTTGAGCCCTGTGTAGCAGCCAAAGTGTCAATCCATCTCACTGAAGGTCTTCCTCTTTTTTGCTGACCCTCTGCCTTGCCAAGCATGGTGTCCTTCTCTAGAGACTGGTCCCTCCTGATAACATGTCCAAAGTAACTGAAACAAAGTTTCAGTTTCATCCTTGCTTCTAAGGAGCATTCTGGTTGTACTTTTTCCAAGACAGATTTGTTCGTTCTTCTGGCAGTCCATAGCATATTCAATATTCTTCACCAACACCATAATTCAAATGCAGTAATCCTTCAGTCTTCTTTATTTATTGTCCACCTTTCGCATGCATATGAGGTGATTGAAAACGACTTGGGTCAGGCACACCTTAGTCCTTCAAGTGACATCTTTGCTTTTTAACACTATCAAGAGGTCTTTTGCAGCAGATTTGCCCAGTGCAATACGTCATTTGATTTCTTGACCACTGCTTCCATGGGAGTTGACTGTGGATCCCAGTACAATGAAATCCTTTACAACTTCAATATTTTCTCCATTTATCATGATGTTGCTTATTGGTCTAGTTGTGAAGGCTGTAGTCTTTGATTTTCATCAGTAAGTGCTTCAATTCTCCTCACTTCCAGCAGGCAAGGTTGTGTCATCTGCATATTGCAGGTTGTTAATTAGTCTTCCTCCAACCCTGATGCCCCATTCTTCTTCATATAGTCCAGCTTCTCGGATTATTTGCTCAGCATACAGATTAAATAAGTATGACTAAAGGATACAACCCCGATGCACACATTTCTTGATTTTAAACCATCAGTATCCTCTTGTTCTGTTCGAACAACTGACTCTTGGTCTATGTACAGGTTCCACATGAGCACAATTAAGTGTCCTGGAATTCCCATTCTTCAAAATGTTATCGATGATTGTTATGATCCACACAGTTGTATGCCTTTGCATAGTCAATAAAACACAGGTAGACATTTTTCTGGTATTCTCTGCTTTCAGCCAAGGTCCATCTGAAACCTACAGATATCCAAATATATGTATACTGAATATATCTGCATACATCTTATGCATATACAGAGCCCTGGTGGAACAGTGGCTAAAGTGTTCAACTGCTAACCGAAAGGTCAGTGGTTCAAATCCACCAGCTGCTTCTTGGAAACTCTATGAGGCAGTTCTGCTCTGTCCTGTAGGGTCGCTATGAATCGGAATCAACTCAATGGCAATGGGTTTGGTTTTTGGTATACACACTTGCATAGGTTTAAAACAATGGAAGAATGAACCATAACAATCTTTAAAATGATTATCTACATGGTATCAGAGAGGACAGGATAGGAGCTAGCTTTTGTTGACTATATCTTGTTTTGTAGATTTGACTTTGAAACTCAATAAACATCTTACATAATTATAAAATAAAATTAATTGGGGGAAAGCAATCCCCAAAAATCAAAAGTTTAATGAAACAAAGGAACCTAATAGCATATCCAGTTGACTAACCTGACAAAGAATTTTTCCAAAGCAAATCAAAACAAAACCCATTGCTGTCAAGTCTATTCTGACTCATAGCCACCCTATAGGACAGAGTAGAACTGACGCATATGATTTCCAAGGCCGTAATCTTTATGGAAGCAGACTGCCATATCTTTCTCCTGCATAGTGGCTGGTGGATCTGAACTGTCTACCTTTTGGTTAGCAGCTGAGCACTTAACCACCACGCCAAAGACTCCTTGAATCTCTCCAAATGACTTTAAAATACATTAATTTGACTAAATACTCTTAAATGGATATGCCCTAAGGACAAAAAGAGTGGAGAAAATATATTCAACTGCTTTTAGTAATCATATTTTCATTGGTAGTGATAGTATTATCCTGAGATTGTGGTTTGTGTATTGAGGGATAAATCAAATGAGTAACTAAGTTAGTGTCACTGAGAACTGAGATTTTCAGAATAACTGAAACAGAAACTGATGTAAGATTGATAAGGTTAAGTAAAAATTTGTAGTCCTGAATTAGAATTGTAATTACCAGTATAAATTCATAATGTATTTCTTACATACTCAATCAACATAATGCAGCTTGAAACAGTGATAAACCCAGTAGCAATAACCACCTCTAGTCCCAGATGTGGTCTCTAAATACCATTTCCCTCTAAAAGGAACCAGGGCTTCTTGAAGATTCCAGGTCTGGAGCAGATATATATAGGATGAGCCTGGAATATTTTGTCAACCTACCAAAAAGCAAAGAAGCTACCGAAGCCAATGAGGATTGTGTCGAAAAGACTCAAGAGCCAACTTGAAGAGGCTCTTACTAGCTAAGATAAGAAAAATTTAGCATTGTTTTAGTTCGTGTTCCTCTAGAACAGACCCTGAGACAAGTACTTGAATACAAATAGTTCATTTGGGAAATGTAGGAAACACTGGTAGGGGAATGGAAAAGTGATACAGGGAAGGGAAGACAGCCAACAAATGGTGTGGTATCAAGTTAGCTACCACTATGGGGCAGTTCTACTCCGTCCTGTAGGGTCACTATGAGTTGGAAGCGACTCAATGGCACCTAACAACAGTGGGTGACCGAGGTGCCCTGGGGGTGCAGTGGTTAACTGAAAAGTTGCAGTTCAAACTCACCAACTGCTCCATGGGAGAAGGATGTGGCAGTATGCGTCCATAAACTTGACAACTCAATGGGGGAGTTCTACTCTGTCCTACAGGGTCGCTGTGAGCTGGAATCAACTCTATGGCAACAGGTGATGGGTGACTGGAGCATAATCTTATTGGGAGATTCTGAGAAACAGTGCAAAACACGATCTTTAGAGTTATCCTGTCCAAGAGGTAAGGGAGCTGGGGTATCTTTTGGGGGGTAGGTTGTTAATTCTCCATCCCTTCCAGATTTCCCTGCCTGGACAGAGCAGTCTTTCACACGGGGAAAAGCCCTCAGGCCAGCAGATACTATCAGCAGAAATCCTAGGAGCACACTGAGGTGGTAAGTCCTAAGAGATCTGGGTGATGCTACAAGCATCAGTCCTTCCTGCAATAGTTAAATCATTCAAACAGGGTTAAATCTATGACTTTATGACGATACAAAAAGAAATCATTCACTGGTCACCTTTGGAGGATAATATGGAAGCCACCTCCTTATTTTGAGAAAACTGGTAACAAAAAGGAAAGACTCAAGCATTTGTCCTGACTTTCCTCTCTGATCTGCATTCAGGACAGTCAAAGACCTGGTGAGGGGAAGTTTCTCTATGTAACAGTGTTCCAGCTAATAAGCAAAGAAGAAATACTGGAAAGAGAATGCCACCATTTTACAATCCCATAATGAGTGCAACGATTATCAATGGCTGATGCACCACAAAAAGAGACGCAACGAAGTGCCACATGCCTTCTGATAGAAGTACACCACACCGTCTGTTAGGGATTGAATTGTGACCCCAGAATACATCTTGGAATCCTAACCTCTATACCTGTGGCCATGATCCTGTTTGGAAATCAGGGTTTCTTTGATATGTTAATGAGGCTATACAGGTGTAGGGTGTGTCCTAAACCTAATCACTTCTCAGTTATAAAAAGAGCGGATTAGACAGACACACACACAAACAGGGAAGACAGATGCCATGTGAGGATCGTCTACAAGTCAAGGAAGCAAAGAACACCTGGGACTACCCACAAGGAAGGAATCCACACAGCCAAGACCCTGATTTGAATGTTCAGCCTCTAGAACTATGAGAAAATAAATTTCTGTTCTTTAAAGCCGCCCATTTATGGTATTTCTGTTAGAGCAGCACTGGTTAACTAAGACAGCACCTATGAAGTAGTCCCACAAAAAAAGAAAAATTTTTTTTTAAACCTGATTCTGCTGAAGCTTCTACTACTAGTTTGTGGGAAATACAGGAAAGACAGAATGCATTAAACGACACATAGGTATGCGGTCCAGAAAATCCACCACTGAAAATTTTTATACAGTACTACCCAATAGGAATATAACACAAGCCACATGTGTAACTAATTTTACATTTTCTAGGAGCACATTAAAAAAGAGTAAAAAGAAACAGGTGAAATAATTTTTAATAATATATTTTATGTTACCAAGTATTCCAAAATATCATTTTAACCTATAATCAATATAAAAACTATTAATGGTATATTTTACATTATTTTTATACTAAGTTCTTCAAAATCCCGTTTGTATCTCATACTTAAAGTACGTCTCTGTTTGGATGCTAAATTTTCATCAGAAATACTTAACTTGTATCTAGTTTTCATAAAATTCATAGTTAAGAAAGTAGATTCACATACCCAAGTTGCTCCAAATACACTTAAAAATTTTTCCAATAACTGAATCAAGTATCTGTTTTTAAATTTAAATTTATATTAATTAACATTAAGTAAAAATAAAAATTTAGTTTCTCAGTCACACTTGTTGTTAGGTGCCATCGAGTCAATTTCAATTCATAGTGACCCATGTGACAGAGTAGAGCTACCCCATAGAGTTTTCTTGGCTGCAAATTTTATGGAAGCAGATTGCCAGGTCTTTCTCCTGAGGAGCCTCTGAGTGGGGGGTTCGAACTGCTAACCTTTCTGTTAGTAGACTAGCACTTAACCCTTTGCGCCACCAGGGCTCCTTTATACCAAGCAATCAACATTGTATCTGACACATATGTTGTTAGTTGCCATCAAGTCGATTACAATTCATGGAGACCTCATGCACTCCATCGGGTTTTTAAGGCTGTAATCTTTTTGAAGTAGATCCCCAGGTGTGTCTCCTGAAAATCCTCTAGGTGGATTCGAACCACCAACCTTTTGGCTAGTAGTTGAGTGCTTAACCATTTTGCCACCCAGCTACCTGGTCACATTCAACGCTCAATAGCCAAATGTGGCCAGTGGCTACCCTACTGGACAGCGCAGCTTTCTAGGATAAATTTGCTCTCTTCATAACAAGAACAACAACAAAATTACAAGAGAAAAAAATATAGAGGGGGGGAAGTGCCGACTAAGAGATGTAAAAGGCATATCAATTAATCACTTGGTATGGACCTTATTTGGATCCAGGTTCAAACAAACTAAAAATGAACAAAAGAGAGAGAACTAGGAAAATATGATTATATTAAGAAATCATTATTTGTATTTAAGTGTCATAAATATAATGTGGTTATGTTTTCTAAAAGCGTCCTTATATTTTAGAGTTACGTATGCAAATACTTACAGATGAAATTAAATTATATCTGGGAATAGCAGTTTGCAATATAAATGAAACAAGATTGTATTAATATTTGTTGAGACTGGATGATCATCATACTATTTTACTCCATTTTTATTTTTGCTTGAAATTTTCCCTAATAAAAAGTAAATGTGTGTGCATATGTGTAAAAAATACAGAAGAATGAATTCAAGGTTCCCATAATAGCATTCACATCTGTTTTTTGGGTAAAAAAGAACATGTTCCAAATGCGTATGACCTACAGCTATGCCATACACCATATGTGGGATACCTATGGGATATGTCTGCTTTTATGCGATCTGATTTTTCCCCACCTAACACAATATGTTTAAATTTATATTAATTAAGATTATGTAAAATATTGGACATACTTCCATTTCTGTACATAGAGATCTACCTCACAGTTTTAATGACTACATAGCCTTCCATTGTGTGAATGTGTCATAACTATTTTAATTGCTCCCCTATTGATTGATATTTGGATTGTTTCCAAATGTTCATTAATATAAACAAGGGTTGCGATGAACATTCTTTCATATACATCCTTTCACATCATGTGGTTATTTCCTTAGGAAAAGTTCCAAGAAGGAGAACTGCTGGGAGAAACAGTCATTTAAGATTTTAAAAGCAGATCTTTGAAAAGATGGGGCCCACTGCAAGGGAGCTGGCCCCATGCCAAGGAGTTCTGTGGCTGCTCCAAGCCCCAGGAATTTGGTCCTGTGGCCAGAGGATACAGGGCTCCCTCACTCTGGTCAGAAACTGTTTGCCACCCCAGATTCTGACTCAGGAGGTCTGCCGTGGAGTCCAAGAACAGGAATTCTTAAACAAACGTCTAGTGGGTTCTGATGCAGGTGGTCCAGGATCACCTGGTAAATGAACACTTGTCAACTCTGCCTGCCCATTAGTGTCTCCTGCGAAGATTTCAAAACTACTCTGGCCTGGGTATAAACCTATTGTTACTGAGTCCATTCCGAGTCATAGCCACCCTGTACGACAGAGTAGAATTGCCCCACAGGGTTTCCAAGGCTGTGTGATCTTTACAAAAGCAAACTGCCATATCTTTCTCCCAGGGTGGCTTCAAACTGCTGATCCTTTGGTTATCAGCCAAACGCTTAACCACTGTGCCACAGGAACTCTCTGGCCTGGATATAACCCTGAGACATTTGTCTTCCTGTGGATCTGAGAAAGGGTTGGTATGTGAATATACTTTTATAAGAATATGTGAATGAAAGCATGGTATATGTTTATAATATATGTGTGTATGTCACATATGTCATAATATAAGCTGAGATTTTCCTCTATGTAGTCTTTTGTTGGTTTGTTTTTTGCTTTTTCAACTTTTGCTTGCCTCCAGCCTCCCCACCTTCACTTCACCCCATCCCAGGCAACCTGTGTTAACAGCTTAGTTATTAACGTTTTTCTCCGTGTTGATTTAACATATACTAAAACGCCATGTGTTATACATGCATAGTAGCCAGGTTCTTAGTTTGCAAGTGGTAGAAACCAACTCTGGCTGATTTAAGCAGAAAAGAAGTTTGTTAAAAGATACTGACTTACTTGTACATCAATATTTATTGCAACGTTGTTCACAATAGCCAAAAGGCAGAAACAACCCTGGTGTCTATCAATAGACAAATGGCTAAACAAAATGTGGTACGTACATACAATGGGGTATTATCAGCCATAAAGAGAAATGAAATTCTGATACACGCTACAACATGGATGAACCTGGCAAACATCATGCTGAGTGAAATAAGTCAGACGCAAAAGGACAAATATTGTACAATCCCACTTACATAAACTATCTAGGATAGACGAACACGTAGAGACCAAGGTTTATCAGCGGTTACCGGGGGTTGAGGAGCCCTGGTAGTGCAGTGGTTAAGTGCTCGACTATTAACCCATAGGTAGGCAGTTCGAACCCACCAGCCACTCCTCGGGAGAAAGAACTGGCTGTCTGCTTCCGTAAAGATCACAGCCTTGGAAACCCTGTGGAACAGTTCTAATCTGTCCTATAGGGTCGCTATGAGTTGGAATTGACTCCATGGCAATGGGCAACAGGTTACCAGAGGTTGAGGGGGAAGAGGCTGGGAGTTACTGCTTTAGAGATCCTGAGTTTCTATTTGGGATGATGACTAACTTTTGTAAGTAGATAGTGGTGACGGTGATTGACAATATGGTAAATGTAATTAATGTCACTGAATTGTACACTTAAAAATGTTTAAAATGGCAAATATGGTTATATATGTGTGTGTGTATATATAGATGTATATATATATATATATAGCTAACAATAAAAATAGAAGAATCAAACAATACACACAACTATTTTAAAAAACAAAAAGAAACCGAGTAGTTCACAGATTCTCTGTGTCGGTTGGAGAAAGAGACTTGAAGACTGTCCAACCAGGGCCTATGCCCCCGATTACAGGTCCTCAGCAGGTCCTGTAAAGACACCATTGCTGCAGGCGAGCACTGTGACACTGACTCAGGAAAGGCAAAGGCTTTTCCAACTAGAGCAGAAAGTGCTACGCAACACGGCAGCCTTCTGGGGAGTTATTGCTGTTAGGTGCCATCGGGTCGATTCCAACTTGTAGGGACCCCATGTGACAGAGTAGAACTGCCCCATAGGATTTTCTTGGCTGTAATCTTTAAGGAAGCAGACTGTCAAATTTTTCTCCAGCAGAGCCGCTCGAGGGGGTACGAACTGCTAACCATTGCACCACCAGGACTCCTTCTTAGGAGAGCAACTGAATATTAGGTGCCCTTCATCTCCCAATCACATCTGGTTATAAGTCCTATTGTGTTCTGATTCTTGCTTCTCCTCACCCTTGCTGGCCTCCCTCAAATGTGCTGGGATCGCCCTCTTCCATTTTTGCTCCTGTCTCTCTCAATTTCCCATACTGCGCTGACTCTGGGATCCTCAGGCTATTTAAGTCGGAACTCTGAGGATGACCAAGAAGGTCGCCCTCTGCCAACTCTGCGTGGCCTCCTGAGGGTGTGCCAGAGGGAACCTGGGTGCCAGAGGGAACCTGGGACTTTGTGAGCTGGAGAGCAGTTTGCTTTTCAGAGGCTACTTCACCCAGGAAAAATTGTTCTTACTTGAAGGTGATGGAACTCAAAGTTCGGCCTGGTTCTAAAGCCTCAGCTCCTGTGGTTTTAGCTGTGTTTTCTACACTTACCTCCTATGGTGCTTTGAGGCATGCAAGGATCCACGGTTGACAGATCTTCACTTTTGTTAACTGGATTTTCTCATTCTAGAGGTAACAGACAGGTGGGCATTGACCTGGCCCCTGTTGACCTTTTCTGAGTCAGAACCAGGAAGGCTGAGAGGCAGGCTTAAAAAGAGGGAATTTCAGGCACCAACAATTAATAAGAGAGAACAAACCAGGTGGACAAAGGCATTTCATTTTATTTTTGAGACCACTTGGGGGTCATCTGGGACAATCATTCCTTGCAGGGGGTGGGTATTTCTACATAAGAATGTAGTAACTATGTCCAGCTTTCTCAGACTCTGTTAAGGAACACAGAAGAATCAGTAGGTCCTGCAGGAGGCAGACAGCAAGTTAGAGTTACAAGTGCAAGAGATTGATTAGGGTGATACGCGTAGAGGCTAGATGGGGAGACAGAGCAGGAGTAAGTAGGGAAAGACTTTAGATCACGATGCAGGGCTTGTTGTGTTGTTCTTGTCTGACTATGGACCCCGGGCACCCTGCTGCCTCAGAACTGAAGCCACTCCCGAAGTCCTCCTTTTAGCCAAAGATTAGACAGGCCTATAAAACAAATGGCACACTTGATAAAAGTGCTTCTTAGTTCAATTAAGTCTATGAGAACAAACGGGCAACACCTGCCCAAAAACAAAGACAAGAAGGCAGGAGGGGACAGGAAAACTGGACGAATGGACACAGCGAACCCGGGGTGTAAACAGAAAGGGGGAGAGTGCGGACACAATGCAGGGATTGCAACCAACGTCACAAAACAATTTGTGTACAAATTTTTGAATGAAAAACTAATTTTTGCACTGTAAACTTTCACTAAAACCCCATTGCTGTGAGTCTATTCTAACTCATAGTAACCCTATAAGGCAGCGTGGAACTTCCCCGTAGGGTTTCCAAAGAGCAGCTGGTAGATTTGAACTGCTGACCTTTTGGTTGGCAGTCGTAGCTCTTAACCACTGAGCCACCAGGGCTTCAAACTTTCACTGAAAGCACGATAAAATTGGAAAAAAAAAAACTGGATCATGCTCTACATACTGTTTTAAACCTTTTACTTAAAACAAATAATGAGCATATTCCCTTTTAATTTACATAAATCCACGTATTTTCTAATGACTACATAGTATTCGTTTGTATGACGTACCATGATTTGTTTAAGTGGTCCTCTATGGCTCAACATTTTGGATGTTTCAAATTTTTTGTAAGTATATTGACAATCCGGATACATACATGTTCTGTTCTTGGAGGTCTCCAGGGATGCACAGCCTGCCTCTGTGACTTTCTGATGATGCACCATCTCGACAGTTAAGATGTTGTCTCACCCTGGGGCTCCCCTGAAATGTTGCCAAGGTTTCAGAAGTGCAAAAAGAAGGAGCCCAAGAGAAAGGCCACTGTGCCAAGGGGCTCCAGGACCCCTGTGGAACAAACAGCCTGGCCCGGCATCATGGCTCAGGGAAACCAGAATCCTTTCTCCTAGTGCATTCTTGACAAGAATAGGTTCTTGCTAAGAGTAGGTCCATGGCCCCATTGGGCCATGTTTTCACATCCACCTGCTGCTTTCAGAGATTTAATTCCCTGATCCCAATGAGGAGAAGTAGGGGAAGAAAATGCTCTGAGGTGGAGCATCATGGGTCGAGTTATGTCATTTTGAGAGTGTTTTTCCCCCCTCTTTACCTGGGAACAGGCTCCATCTAAGACCAGCTTTTGAACAATCACAGTATCTTCAGTTTCCAAGGTGATTTGCAGGGCTAGTTTCCCCTGGGAGCCCAAAAGATTACAGTTCAGGACAGAACCTGGCAGAGAAACTGGCCAAGAGGTTGGTGATGGGGTGCACCCAAAACTGGGGATCAGAAGTCAAAGGGAGCCAGAAAGGGAATGCAAAATTAGACTTAAGTATTCTTTGTTTTCTTACAAATGAACTTAACGTCTGTATTAAGTGCCGTTCTAAAACCAGTTGCGGTGGCGTTGACACTGACTCACAGCAACCTTATGTGTGTCAGAGTAAAACTGTGCTCCACAGGGTTTTCAATGGCTTATTTTTCAGAAGTAGATGGGTAGACCTTTCTTCCGAGGAGCCTCTGGATGGACTTGAACTTCCAACCTATCCGTTAGCAGCAAAGCACGTTAACCGTTTGCACTACCCAGTGCCTTTCTACTGCTGTTATTCTTTTCTCTCTCAGGCAATTCAGGGGTTCCCCTCCCCACTTCTCGCTGGGGTTGGAGCTCTGTTCTAGGGGCTTACGCATTGTCAAGTGGGAGTCCTTCCAGTCCTCAGTCTTTGTTTTATGTCCACCCGACATCTGCTGAGCTACAGCTCACCCCTGCTGACCCTGCACAGATGTCCACCGAGAAAAGCACATCTCCCATCTGCCAGGCAGGCCACTGTCCATGCTGGTCACTCTGCAAGCTTCCCTTCCTGCTTTCCTGGGGTTTTCCAAGTTTTCTGCGCTAAACCTGTACTGCTTTAGAGATTACAAGGAAAAAAGTTATAAAATATTGTTATTTAATTATCTACTGAGTGTTGCGATATGCTGTCTTGAAAGTATGGTTCTGGGGTGGGGAGTAGGCAAGGTTTGGAACAAGCTCTAGATAAAGGTCGTCACTTGCGAGCAAACCTAGGACAAGTCAACGTGTGATAGATGCAAAAGGAACCCACCTAGAGAAGTGTTTATCAACTTGTGGCTGAGGATTCTTGAGAGATGCTCCAGCTCCTTAGATTTTTGTGCAAGAAGGTGTGGCTGGCATGTGACAGAGAGCAAACCAAGTTGCCCTGACCTGTGGCTTTATGGCCCCCCAGGCTGCAGCAGGGGTGTGTCATAGCGCAATGAACCAAATACAGGCAGGAACAGAGGAGCTTCCAGAAGAACCCTGAATACAACGCAGAGCTGTAAATGTACTTCTTCCCCCACTCCCTCCAAACAGATTCCCAGCTGAGAGATACGCCTACTGTAGCCCAAAACCACTTTGGTTCTGTGACTCCTACTTTGCTCAAAGGAGAGGATGCCCTGGCCTCCCTCATGAATGCTCTGGTCCTCTTGGTGGGTCTGGCTCAGGTATGGAGATGGGGCTTTAGACTGATGGAGCTTGATGCCACTGTCCATTAAGATTAGCCCATCTCTTACAAAACTTTCTAGAAAGCAATACAGCAATTTGTACCAAGAGCCTTTAAAAAGTCCATGCACAGTGGTGTGTACATGGTGATGTTTAAAATGGTAAAAAATGGAAACTACCTCAATGCTCAATAGTAAGGGAAAGAGGTTACATAAATCTTGGTGTACCTACACACTGGCCTATTATGCAGCCATAAAAAGATTTTCAAAGAATTTTACTGGCAATGGGAAACATTCATAGTACTTTGTTGTTGTTCTGTGCTGTCAAGTCGATTCTGAAACGTAGCGACCCTAGAGGACAGAGTAAAACTGACCCCATAGGGTTGCCTAGGCTGTAAATCTTTATAGGAGTAGATCGCCAGGTCCTTTCTCTTTCTCCCACAGAGTGGCTGGTGGGTTTGAACTGCTGACCTTTCAGTTAGCAGCCGAAGACTTAACTATTGCACCATCCAGGCTCCTTGTTCTTAGTATAATAAGTTTAAAAATTAGGATTTGGAACTGTGTATACAGTAGTATTTCAATTTTATAAAATTATTACATACACATGGGATCGTCACGAATCAGAAATGACTTGACAGCAAATAACAACATCATCACACGCGTATTCCTAAGTGAAAAATTAAGAAGAGTTATATCATCTCTTTAGGTGTTTATAAAGTCCCTGGGTGGCACAAACGGTTTGCTAGTGGCCATTAACTGAAAAGTTAGTGGTTCAGACATACTCAATAGCAACACAGGAGAAAGGCCAGGTGGTCAACTTTCGAAAAGATGACAGCCAAGAAAATTCAATGGAGCTCATTTCTACTGTTGTAATGCGTGGGGTTGCCATGAGTCAGAATCAACTCGAAGGCAACAAGTCTGGTTTTTGGTTTTAGATGTTTGTATCATGTGATTTTTATTTTCTTCTTTGTAGTCCATCCTCTGATCCTCTCTTCCCTGGGGACTCCCCCATCCTCCCCTTCCCACGCCCCTTTAGGGGAAAGCTTTTATTTTTAAAAGAAAAAAGTCACGATTAAGAAGATGAATTCTAACTGCTTTTGGTCTGATGTAAATAAAGTTGTCAATTCAGTTTTTTTTAAATAATGATAATCCAATCCAGTTGCTATTTTTCCAAGCTTGCGAATTTATCTTGGGAGTCAAAGAGGTGTAGTAGAGAAAGCATGGTCTTTGAAATCAGACACACCTGGCTAGCTGCCGACTTTAGACAAGTTACTTCATTTCTTTATACCTGAGTTTCCTCATCAATATAATAGGAATAATAATATTTTCCTTCCATGGCTAGTGAGATTATTAAATAAGATAATGAATATAAAGTAATGAGAATGTAGTAAGTGTTCAGTAAATGTTGGATCTTTCCCCTGCTTCTCTCTCCTTACTCCGATTTCAATCTCACCGTTAGGAAATGTCAAAAAGAAGCAGAGGCTGAGAGAGGAACGATTTGGTAAAGGACAGTGAGAATGGTTGCACAGCTTGAAGAATGTCATCAATGTCACTGGACTGCACACGCAGAAATTGTCAAATTGATGTATGTTCTGCTGTGTATATTCTCAACAACAGCAAAAAAGAAAATAAATTCAAAAAAAGAACAAGAGTACTTAGCTCTCTGCACAATTCCATTCTTCATTATAAATTAACTGAATGGCCTGATGGTTGTGGTTATGAAAGGCATATGTTTCAAAAAGGAGGAAACCCTTTCCGCTTTGAGGAAGATAGTATGTAACGATGGGAGGTTTCAGAGAGAATGATCAAGTTCTGAACTCCTATTTTCATCTGTCTCTCCATCAAGAAATGTCACCAGATCAGAAGGGAGGAAACTGAAGGCCTAGATAGGAGAGCAGATAATGGAGAACTACTTTAACAGAATATACAAACTGGACTCTGCCTCCCTTTTGGGTGCAACATGAGGAGAAGGATGTTATATTTCAAAGGAGGCCACTGTTCAAATATTTTAAAGCAAGTGTCTTTGAACTGGTTGGATTTCTCTTGGGCCCCTTAATACTACAATGAGATAGGGGAGTAGAGATGGGAGAGGATTTGGAAGGAAGAAGTCTTCGAAGAGAACCGTTGGTGTGCTGTGAGAGTCTTCCCATTCATCTCAAGTCAAGAGAAAGAGACTTCAAAAGAGAGCAGTTGGCGAGGAGGGGGTGAGGGTGGAACACAATAAACTGGGGTCTCATTCCTGCCTGGAAAGTCTAAAGAATGAGTAGACTTGAAATACTCGCCAGGCCCAGAGAGAGTGAAAAGTAATTTTACCATGAAAACCAGTTGCATCAAGTCAATTCCGACTAAGGATGACTCCACATGTGTCCCAGCAGAACTGTGCTCCTCAGGGTTTTCAATGGCTAATTTTTCACAAGTAGATTGATTGCCAAACTTTTGTTTCAAGCACCTTGGGTGGACTTGGCATTAAGCGTTTCCACCACCCAAGGACTCCATTTTACAATACTGCAAATCAAAGAACTTCCTTACCCCACCTCCGCCCCAGAGTAGTCAGGATCAGGATTCCAAGTCTGCAAGCTGATGTAGGAGGAAAAGGGAAAAAAGGAAAAGGAAGAACCACTTTTTTTTTTTACCACCTATAAGGTTCTTGCCTGCAGCAGGCCCTGACTGATACAGTTTTGCTAATCTAATATCTGAATCGAGACTGTTTATGGTGACTTAAAGTGACTACGGAACTTTTATTTATCCATGAGGGATCGGAAAAGTCGTGGGACTGATGAATTTTCATCACAGACAGGGGAAGGATATTCCTCACCGAATAAATGTTAAAGTAACAACAGGAGACAAAACAAAGTTGCTTGCACCTTTTATACCAAGTACACTACCTACCTTGCTCAAGTGAGTTTAAGTCAGTTGGTCCAGGCAGACGACCTCTTTGAGAGGTCCTAGAAAATTGGAGAGGGTAGATAAAGGATGGAAGTGGAAAACATCCTGATTTTCAAACAGGATGATAGAAGAAATTTACAGTTTGATTGACGAGTATTGTCAGTGCCTACACAAATCTAGATGGGATTATTAAGCAGATGGTTTTCTGAGTTCTTTAAAAAGAAAGCAATGTTTGCCAGGGACTAGTGTAGACTCACCAAGAACAAGTCTAACCTCATTTCTTTTTTCATGAATGATTGGATTCGTGGATCAGGGGGATGCCATAGACTCTGTGCCCTTATTTCTGTAAGGCCTTTTACTAAATCCCTCATAATTCTCTGTGCAAAGGTAGAAACATGTCAATTGGATCTAAGAGGTAGATTCATAGTTGGCCGAACAATTGTTCTCAAGGAGTGCTGAGTAATGAATCACTGCCACCCTAGAGCGGAGTCGTGGTGGCATCCTGGTGGGCTTTGCTCTGGTTAATATTTTTAGTTAGTAATTTGGAAGATGAGACAGAGGCCAATTTTATCCAAAAAGGCGTGAAAGACACTAAGGCAGAAGGGATAATGAAGATATTTGAATGACTATAAGTTTAAAAACAAATTGCAATCATATGTGCTGACACATTATGGCAATGAAGGTTAAAATATCTGCAACCAGGGCAAAGACTGCCTAGGGCTGATTCCGACAAATGCCAACTTGCACAGCCCCCTGACACTGTGGGCCCTCTTGGTTATGTAGGTCTCTACACCACCCCCCCCCAGGGTTAGCCTCTACCTTCTCCTCATTAACTGTAACCATCCCTAGCTCCTCCCCACAAACTGGCCCCAACATTGCCAAGCAAAACCCACTGAGCCAGTTGAGCCTAATCAGGGCCTTTCCTCTGCTTAGGCTTCTGCCCTGGCTCAGCCAGGTTTTAATTCCCAGGGTATCCTGCCAGCTCGTGGCCCGTTGTCAGTCCCCCAGAGCTTTGTGAACCGCGCCAGGAATTCCTTTCCCTCCTTTGTACCAAGTGTCAACTTGTTCCAACATCCTAATCCCGTACACCCATGTGCATAAAGACACACGTACTTCCCACAGGCCTGAAACCCCACAGGGATGAACAGAAAATCTGCATTGTTTAAAAATTCAGTTACATGCACACACAGTGGCGAGACCTGTCTTGACAAGAGCCTGTATTGAGCCTTTGGGCCAACGCTCCCAAAGCCAATTTGCCTGAAGTCAATTTGCTTAAAGTCCCAACTATTGAAAATTTATATCTTAAGAGCACATTTGTGGCATTTTATATAGGGTAAAATTATTCTCTCTCTATAAAACATTTTGAATTTTGTATGATTCCAGCTGTTTTACCTATTTTTAAATATTTTACGAATTATTAAGCAATTTTTAAGGGACTTCTGCTCTTATTTCAAATTTCTATAAGTTATTTTTACATTTATAGAACATCAAGTGGCAATTTCTAATAAAGTTCTATGGCAAGGTGTATACCCTAGAGAAACCAGTACACTTTTACACAAAAAGACTTGAACAAAAAAATTCACACCTGTTTTATTCTTAATAACCAAAAACTGGAGATAACGCAAATATCCATCAACAGGTGAATGGATAAACAAATTATGTTATATTCATGCAATGGATTACTACTCAGTAACAGAAGGAATTAAGTACTGATGCATGCAACAACATGATAAACGGAGAAAAGATTGAAGTTGTCAAGGTCTTCATTTTACTTGGATCTGCAATTAACACCCATGGAAGCAGCAGTCAGGAAATCAGAACACACATTGTGTTGGGAAAATCTGCTGCAAAAGACCTCTTAAAAAGCAAAGATGTCACTTTAAGGACTAAGGTGCGCCTGACCCAAGCCATGGTGTTTCCAATTGCCATATGCATACGAGAGCTGGACAATGAATAAGGAAGACCAAAGAAGAATTGATGCCTTTGAATTATGGTGTTGGCGAAGGATATAGAATATACCATGGACTGCCAGAAGAATGGAAAATCTGTCTTGGAAGAAGCACAGCCAGAATGCTCCTTAGAAATGAGGATGGTGAGACTTCATCTCACATACTTGGGACATATTATCAGGAGGGATCAGTCCCTAGAGAAAGACATCATGCTTGGTAAAGTGGAGGGTTAGCAAAAAAGAGGAAGACCCTCAACCAGATGGATTGGCACAATGGCTGCAACAATGGGCTCAAGCATGACAACAATCATGAGATGGCACGGGACTGGGCAGTGTTTTGTTCTGTTGTACATGGGGTCGCTATGAGTCAGAACCAACTCGAAAGCATCTAAAAAAACGTGCAACAACATTGATTAACCTCAAAAACATTATATTGAGCAAAAGAAGCCAGGGAATACATATGTATAATTCCATTTATATGAAGCTCAAGAACAGGCAAAAAATTCACGTATGGTGAAAGATACAGTGCTTTTGCAAGGGGCAGGTATTGACTGGGAAGGAGCATTAAGAGAATTTCTGGGGTAAGGAAATGTTCTATCTCTTGGTCTGGGAAGTAGCTACACATGCAAGAAGTCATCAAGTTCTACTTTTAAGCTTTGTCCATTTTACTGTGTGTAAATGAACACCTCAATAAAGAATTGTTTAAATTTTTTACAGTTCATGTAAGTTTCGTTAAAAACCAAGTCAACTTTGAGTATTTTTGCCTCTGATTTGCATTTTAGTTCAGTGTTTCCATACTTTTTTGTTTGTGCAATGTGAATTTTTAAGTTAAATGAGCACATATGCAGGTTGGTACCTACTTAGTGAGCTCACTTCATTTGAACAGTAAAAGCGTGCTAAATCTCTCAGCATATCCAACATCGCTACAATTTACATAACATTCATTTTGTAAAATCATGTTGGATAAGGAAACTGAAATACACAGAACATCAGCACACAGTGTCCTGAGTTCAGGTAATTATGGATATTTGCATCAGGTCTTGAGCCACATGCAATTTTCTCCACACTTTGCACATAGTCTCCATGCCGCAGCCCAAAATAGACAGCTCATACCCACCCATGTCCCATGCTCATCCTAATGGATGGTTTGCAGGTCCAGCCAGTGTCCTGCTTCCATATTCCTGTTCATTTGGAGCAATCCCCAACCCACTGGGCAAAACTATAGCTTTCTGTAACTATAGCTTCCTTGAAGTTGCCAGAAACCCTTGCACCATCTCTCAGGTTGGCTGTATTTGCCACCTGGTTTAATGTGACCAGGGAGCAGGCTCTGCAGGGTCCACCAGGTTGCCCATTCATGCCACCCAACTTCTCCCAGGCTGAGCAGAACCTTCTGTACCCAACAATCTGTTCCCCATTTCTCCTCCCTTAACCATAATGCCAAGTACAGCCCACGTGTAAGTAAAATCAGGATATTCCTCTGTGAATATTCACATGAGGCTTTGTTAGTACATGTATAATGTTGTTCTGGCCATGTAACAATTTTTCCTTCTTAGGGAAGGAAAGGTATTAATAGATTATGACCATTGTTCTGGAGCAAAGTAGGCCAGAGTCTGTGGGCCTTTTTTTGTAAGATATCTGTGTGGTGGCACTGAGGAGAATGAGTATTATCCACTAATCCCTTAGTTAGAGACCGTTTTGTTAAGGAATTCTGTTTGCTTGCTCTTTTGCTCCACAAATAGATGAGGGAGAACGGCGCTCCTTTGTGTCCCAAATAAGGCAAAACGAAGTTGTAAACAGTTACAGCATGGGCCATAATATCTGTCCTGGGAAGAAGAATGGGAGAAATAAGGAGTTCTTCTCCCTTTTCTGGAAGGATTGCTCACCTCAGACAGAGAGTGGAAAACAGTGTGCATATTGTTTTTATTTTATTTACTTTTTGGTGCTGCATTTGACAGAGATTTAAGGACTTTGACCAGTCTCTCAAAGCTCAGCTTGGCTTGGAGGAAGAAAGCCCCCCAAGTCCAGCAGGCCCCGAAACAGATGTCTCTAGTGTTTCAGCCAATAAACTCCCCGGGCTCTGGACGTCTGAGACGATATATCATAAACGTTAGAAGCACAATCTCTGGAGTCAGACTGACCAAGGGTTGAATCTGGCCAGCCATTTTATCTCTTTATGCCTCAGTTTCTTCATCTGTAAACCGAGATTAGTAATAATTACTCCACCATATCATTATGAGGGTTAAATGCGATAATAGGTGCAAAGCACTTACCACATAATAAGCATTAATGATATTGTTATTCTCACTATGACAACACATATGAGGTGCTGGGTCTCGTTCTGGGAGTTTGGAGATGCAAGAGGAAATGTAAAACAATAACAAAATATCAGGACATGGAAGGGTCTGGAAATCTTTTTTTTTTTTTTAATTGTGCTTTAAGTGAAAGTTTACAATTCAAGTTAGTCTCTCATACAAAAATTTACACATGCATTGTTATGTGCCCTAGTTGCTCTCCCTATACTGTGACAGCACACTCCTCCTTTCCACCCTGTATTTCCTGTGTCCGTTCAACCAGCTCTTGCCCCCTCTGCTTTCCCTTCTCACCTCCGGACAGGAGCTGCCCGTTTAGTGTCATGTATCTACTTGAGCTAAGAAGCACACTCTTCAAGAGTATCTTTTTATGACTCGTAGTCCAGTCTAATCTTTGTCTGAAGAGTTGGCCTCAAGAATGGTTTTAGTTTTGGGCCAACAGAGAGTCTGGGGGCCAAGTCTTCCAGGGTCCCTCCAGTCTCAGTCAAACCATTAAGTCTGGTCTTTTTACTAGAATTTGAGTTCTGCACCCCATCTTTCTCCTGCTCCATCAGGGACTCTCTGTTGTGTTCCCTGTCAAGGTGGTCATTGGTGGTAGCTGGGCACCATCTAGTTCTTCTGGTCTCAGGCTGATGAAGTCTCTGGTTTATGTGGCCCTTTCTGTCTCTTGGGCTAATACTTTCCTTGCGTCTTTGGTGTTATTCATTCTCCTTTTCTCCAGGTGGGTTGGGACCAATTGATGCATCTTAGATGGCCTCTCACTAGCTTTTAAGACCCCAGCTGGAAATCTTGAAATATGAGAAATAGTCGAGAAAAACAGAGAATTTTTACCTGGGAGAGAAAGAATTTTCAAACATTTGAAGAGCTACCTTGTATTCAAAAAGGGACTAAAAAGCCACTTGACAGGGAATGTCCTGTGTTGAATGGCACCTTTCAACTTGAAACTAACTTCCGAGTCTCCCAAAGGGCTCTGCCCTGAAGGCAGCAGAGATTGGAGGGGAAAGACCCTGGCTCAGGGTTGGGCAGCTGATGAAATCTGGGGACCCTTGTTGGAGGACACTGAATAGACAAAAGCCTGACCTTATGGCTGGGTAGAGTCCCTGGGTGGTACAGTTAAGCACTCAGCTGCTAACTGAAAGGTTGGAGGCTTAAGTCTACCTAGAAGCACCTAGGAAGAAAGATTTGGTGACCTACTTTCGAAAAATCAACCATCAAAACCCCTATGGAACACAGTTCTACTCCGACACACATGGGGTCCCCATGACTTGGAATCAACTGGAAGGCAACTGGTGTTTATTTCCCGACTGGGCCAGGAGGACCTGGAACCCAGGACAGCTCAGAGGCAGCCATGTTTTATCCTAGTTGGGCCTTCGGACAGATCCTAGTGCTATTCCTAGCAATTTGTCCCCTTTTGAGAGAGGCCATCTCAGGTCACAGAAGCACTCCTCCTGGGCGGAGTGGAGTTTGTTTCCTTGTGGTCAGGCCAGGAAGAGCCAAGCCGGGTGGCTGAGATGGAAGGCCAAATGACTGGCCAACTGATGTATCTCCAGAGAGCAGACCGACCCTCTTCGACAGGCCCGTCCTCCAGCCTCTGCTACTGCCTGCAGAGCACCCCTCCAGCCAGCTGACTTTCCCATTATTGGGCTTGTAAATGTCTTGATTTATGACCATGCTCATCCATGCTGGCCCCCGGGTATACACGCTTTCCCTTCCAGGCTGGGAAGTGAATAATGAATTAATCACCCTGCCTTGGATTCAATACGGAACTGAGTGCTTGCAGATCTTTATTGCACTGTGCAAGCCAAGTCGAACTGCTCGATTTACACTCCTAACTCATTTGAGTTTCTGCAATTCTGCCTTTTCCTTGGGAGCTGCAGCAGTGTAGCTGCTTGATCTCTGAGGGAGCCTCACTCCCGCTCTGGGCCATCTTCTCTTCCTAAGAGTGAAGGCCAAAGACTTCTGGGGGCTCAGAGAAGCCAAACCACCTCTGGGATGTCTCTTGTCCAGAAGGGTGCTGTGTAGGGACATTTCTCAGCATCAGAAGAACTAGCCAAACTGCCTGACGCAGCCCTTCTGCCTGGCACAGCAAAGGAGCACGGGAAATGTTTGTTGAGGAAATGACCTGGCTCCATGGACACAGATGTCTGACACAACTCAAGTCTTGCTGCTATGAGCATCATGCTCTTTCAAGATCCATCTATATGGGATCAAGTTGACAACAGCAACTCGAGAGGTTCGATAGGAAGCTTAGGAGACAGTGAGTTTATGTTAATGGAGGAGGAACAATTCAGAAAAGGAGGGTGAGAATGGTTGCACAACTTGAAGAATGTAATCAATGTCGCTGAATTTTACACATAGAAATTGTTACTCTGATGTATATTCTGCTGTGTGTATTTTCAACAACAAAATCAGTTATTAAAAAAACCAACTAAAGGCTTGGAATAAGGACTGTAATGAGTCCTCTTGTTCTGGTTCTGTGGGATTTTGGTGAGAAGAGTGTTTACGTGGTCTCAGATCTGATACCTTTTGTGGTGAAAGAGGCTACATCCTCCCTCAAGTTCACTAGGAAGCAGTGAAGTGAAGCCTGCCTTTAAGGATGTGGGGCATGCTTTCCCAGCTTTGGAGTCCTTGGGTGGTGCAGTTAACTTGCTCAGCTGCTAACTGAAAAGTTGGAGGTTTGAGTCTACCCAGGAGTGCCTCAGAAGAAAGGCCTGGTGATCTGCTTCCAAAAAATCAGCCACTGAAAACCTATGGAGCACAGTTCTACTCTGACACACATGAGGTCACTATGAGAATAATTGTCCATTTTTCTTCACCTTCCAGAAACCAAAGACAGAAGTAAGCGCCCTTTACCTAAAGCTTGATCGTGAAATGCAGTGGACCAAGGGCCGTAGAAAGAGAAGAACTCAAAGACACCAGCCCAGGCTTCAGCTTGATGGGTTCCAAGAAGGGGCACATCTACTCTGAGGACATATTCTCCCAGACCCAGTCACCCATCCTCCCCACACTGCACACACCCGGTCATGAAGCCCGGTGGGACCACCACACCCCAAGCTTCTCTTTCTTGGGGCTTTCATTCGCATTGTTCTGTTCTCCTAGACCTTGCTTCCTCCCTTGCTATTTGCTGAGATGCTCCCCCCGCAACACACACACACACTTCAAGACCTGCCTCTGAATTTACTTCCCTGTGAAACCTTCCCAGGCCTCTTCAAATCAATGTGGTTTCTCTTTCTTTTCAACCTCAGCCACACATTGCTTGTCCTCTTCTAGCCCTTCTCTGACTTTGACCCATTTCCCGGTTATCTGGCCAACTGCCAGTGGCATCACTAGGGTTGGTGCCACCCAGTTCTATAGTGAGCCTGGGGTGAGCAGGCCTGCCAGTAAACCAACTCCAGCTCCGTGGGCAGAGCCGCCCAGCCCTCCTGGCCCAGCCCCTCTGCAGCTCCCCCCCTTTCCCATTGGCCAAGGCAGAGACCCTCCTATCTGCCCAATGGCGGGCACTGGTGATGGTTGGTGATAAGTTAACAAACTGGGTGACAGGTGGCCCCTCCTATAGCAGTCCTGGCTCACCTGTCACCACCACCATAGATCCTGGGGTCATTTTTCTGTCACCCCCCCCCCCCGACAGTGTCATGGGATACAGGTCACACCTCCCACCCCCAGGACACCACTGCCAACTGCACATGGTGTCTGCATTCTCACTCTGGTCATTGGTAAAAACATGAGGGCAAGAAGGAGCTGAGGGCAGCTGTGATGGTTAAGGTCGTATGTCAGATTGGCTGGGACATGATTCTCAGTGCTTATATGTGATCACCCCTATGATGGGATCTGCTGTGAGTAGCCAATCAGTTGAAAGGGAGTTTCCTTGGGCATGTGGCCTGCATTCAGATATAAGTGGATGTTCTGGCTTTTGCCCGTACTGTATCCTGCAGCTGGCTCCTGTTTATCTGACCTCTGGTTCTTGGGACTTGAGCTAGCAGCTTACCTGCCGATCTTGGGATTCATCAGTCTTCACAGCCCGTGAGCAAGAGTTCTGCTCTCCAACATGCCGATCTTGGGTTCGCCAGCCCCTGCAGCTACATGAATCAGGAGAAGCCTTGAGCTCTTGCCTGTCAATCTTGGGATTTGTCGATCTTCACAGCCTGTGAGCAAGAGTCCTGCTCTCCAACCTGCCAATCTTGGATTCGCCAGCCCCTGCAGCTATGTGAATCAGGAGAAGCCTCTATCTTGATCTACAGACTTGGGACGTTCCAGCCTCTACAATCGCATGAGCCATTTCCTTGATATAAATCTCTCTTTGTATGTTTATACGCTTTATTGATTTTGCTTCTCTAGAGAACCCAACCTAAGGAAGCAGCCTTCACACCCACCACCAGGAACTTCTTTACAGACCAGCGACAACTGCAACATCTCATTCATTAAAAAAAAATTTTATAGAGCCCCTACACTGCCAAAAATACCACTTTGAGGACTAAGGTGCGCCTGACCAAAGCCATGGAATTTTCAATCATCTCATATGCACTCAAAAGCTGGACAATGAATAATAAGAAAGACTGAAGAAGAATTGATGCTTTTGAATTATGGTGCTGGTGAAGAATATTGACTATACCATGGCCTGCCAGAAGAATGAACAAATCTGTATTGGACAGCCAGAATGTTCCTTAGAGCAAGGATGGTGAGACTTTGTCTCACGTACTTTGGACATGTTATCAGAAAGTACCAGTCTGTGGAGAAGAACATCATGTTTGGTAAAGTGGAGGATCAGCAAAAAAGAGGAAGACCCTCAATGACATGGATTCACACAGTGGCTGCAACAAGGGGCTCAAGCATAGCAACGACTGTGAGGATGGCGTGGGACTGGGGAGTGTTTCCTTCGGTTGTACATAGGGTTGCTATGAGTCGGAACTTGACTCAACGATACCTAAGGACAACTCCGCCTAGGCACTCAGGTTGCAACTGTAAACATGACTTCACTTCCTCTTGCTCCTCCCTCCGTACTCCAGCCACACCAGCCTTCTCTAATGCCCTCATGCCCACCATTTTCCCTCCTGCCTCCAGGCCCTGGTATATGTTCTTCCTATAACATCCATACTTTTCTCTTCTTCTAGTTTATTCATTCTGATCTTTTGGAGCTCTACTCAAACACCAATCCACCAAGGAAAGTTACCCTGGAACAACCGCCACTGCCTGCTGCCCTTTGCCCCTTGGTCTGAATGTTTTCTTTGAAACTCTAATCACAGCTATAATTACAAGGATTAATAACATAACTAGTTGTTTAATGTTCATCTTCCCCACCCTGAGATGTAAGCTCCCTGAGGGCAGGGCCATGTCTGTCTCACTCACTGCTCTATTTTCATTGCCTAGAACATGGTTCTGGTTTTTTAATGATATTAAGAGATTGGAAAGTCTCCCTTGACTTAGTTTGGATGCCAATCTAAACTCAGCTTTGCCATTTCTGTTGTCCGATTCGATGAGTGTTGGACAATCAGCAGGGTTCTTCCAGTCCAGCACTTAGTAACAGAGGTCACATCTTTCATTCTGTTGGTGTTCTGTGCTGGGATAATCACTAAACACATTTTTTATCTTTCCCTTCACAAAAGCAGGACTGCATAAAGGAACACAATGATCATTTTCATAATTAAGGAATTTGAGTAGCTGAGAAGTTAATCAATTTACACCGCAGAACCCCCAAAAAACTCAGAAATTGGCATCACCAGATACCTCTGGACATAGGAGTAAAGGTGGAGCTGTAAAGAGGAAAGTGAGGGAAAGTCTACTGACATCCAGATACCCCCAGAGACCCCCAGATACCCTCATCCACTCAGCTCACCTAAAGAGCTATCCCTCCCCCACTCTGCAGAAAGCTATAGATTTGTTCTCTGGAGAGTACAAAACAGAAGTACTCTGGGCTAAGGAACATCAGACACAGTTGGAGGTAGGGATTATACACTAAAAGATGAAGCATCCATCTCTCTCCCCACGCTTGGATTCTAGAATTCCAGAATCCATATATGCTTCTGGGACAAGATTGGAAGAACCTTCTAGAATCAGAATGATGTTAGGCTTCTTGATTGCAATATTAGAAGCAAGATGACAGGGAACAATTCCTTCAAAATTCTGAGGGAAAATTGTATCTGATCTAGAATTCTAAATCAAGCGGAAATGTCAATTAATGGTGGGAGTCTAATGAAGACATTTACAGATATGCAAGATCTCAAAACACGAACTTCCCATACCTTTTTTTTTTTTTAGGAAATGATTAGAGATTGTGATTCTTCAAAGCAAGGGACCAAAAGATGGAAATCAGGGAATAGGGGATCCAAGACAGAGATGAACAGACTCCCCAGGATGATGGTGAAGGGAATCCCTAAGACCACATCTGCATAGCAACCATCCCAAACTGAAGCAGGTGAGAAGGCTACAGGGGTGAATCCTTCAAGAAGATGCTATTGAACACACTTCTGGTGCATCTGCAGACATCATGAGCAGATTTAGAGAACTGACAGAGGGTTTAGGGTTGCATTAGCGATAATAATACACAGAAAACTAAGAAAATGAAAAAATGAAGACAGTTAACTCAAGGGCAAATAAAACCTTATGCAGGGAAGGAAAAGCAATCCAAGGACCCTCGTAGTTCAGCTGTGAATAGTATTTTTATTGCCATAATAATGTAAACATTGGATATTGACATAACCAAATTTGTGATTGGGAACATAAGGATATGGGAGACATGCATGTTTGAGAGAAATCTAGAAGTAGCAATAGAGGCATGCTATTTAGTAATTCAGAAGTAAATACCAATAGAATCAGTTAAGGAAAGTTGAAAGTGGTTGCATCTGGGAAGCAGGAAATTAAGGGAAAGGGAGATAAGTCTACAGTTCTTGTAACAAGCCTGGCAGAACTATTCACTCTTAACACTAAGCACATGACACCTTGTTCCTTGGAGAAATGACTGATTCCAGGACCGAGGCAGGCTAGGTACAAGATGAGCCTGAAACAGCTTGTTATATGCCAGGAAGAAAGGAAGTGCTTAAAGCATTCTGAGAACATGTCACAGGGATACAGGAACCAGCTTGAAGGGGCTCCCAGTAGCCACATCTAGGATAATTTGAGCATCAAAATACTGAAGTACAGTCATGAATTATAAACCATTGAAAAAAATAACAATTTATGAATCTGTACTGAAAACTGATAAATAATAAGTAAAGACATATATGGGGGAGAAGGGAAGTCTCTCGAGAATGCCAAGGGCTGACTGGTGAATGTGGGAGGAATGTTGGAGTTGGAAAACCACTTTTTTGCAACCGTGATGGTAAAGACTGGATCATGCACGAATCATGAATGAATACTAATTCTAGAGGGAAATTTTGATGAGAAGCAGGGTATTTACATGTACGGTATTAAAGTGTATATTCACAGAATACTGTGGATAGGCTGTTGGAAGAGAGAGAAAAAAAGAAATTATAGTGGGAGAAACTGGGAGAACCCATTTGCCTCATCATTTGCACTTTTTCCGCTCTCTCTCTCTGTAATTTTATTCCGAACCATTTGATAGTAGGTTATATATATCATGGATCCCTGGTGGCACAGTGGCTAAGAACTCAGCTGCTAACCAGAAGGTTGGCAGTTCAAATCCACCAGCCACTCCTCGGAAACCCTATGGGGCACTTCTACTCTGTCCTATAGGGTCACTATGAGTCGGAATTGACTCAGTGGCAACGGGTTTGGTTTTTTTGGTTTTATGGGGAAATATACAAAGATGGGTAATAGGATTCTGAGTGAATTTTATTTCCTGCCTTATAAATCTATGCATTTTCTGAACTTTCTCAGAGGAGCATATACTATATTTATTATCAAAAATAAACGCAATTTTAAAAGCCAGCCTATATAATTTTGCATGTACCATATGATCACAATCATGTAAAACTGTAAACAACAAAACAATGCAAGGAAATGTATAAAAAAATTGTTCTTTCTGGGTGGTGAGAACATGATTTTTTTCCTGTTTTTAACCTGCCATTCTCCTAATCACTGCTATAATAAACCATTAATTTTATTTTTTTAATCAATGGAAAAATTACAGACTATTTTTTAAATGAGGCCCTCACCTCAGTCAATGCACCAAGATTAATTCCAGTTATTTTAAAGAGTTAATTTTTGAAATCATAGAAAACTAGGAGAACATAAGAGCAAATATTAATCAAACCTCATGGAGGGGATGATTTTCTAACCCTAGAAACACTAGGTGAAATCACAAAGGAAAAGATTTTGCTGTGTAAAAATAGCAAACAGTCAGGAAAGCATCTCTAGTTCTGAGGGTATAACTACATGCTAGAGAGAAACGCTAACTTGAAGTCCCTTAATCCTTCAGCCCACTGAACTTAATCCTGCTCTACCCTCTCCTCCACAGCCTCCATGGCCCCGGTCATTCATTTCCTTTACTCTCCCCACCATCCCTCTCAGCCAACCTAAGGGTTCTAGTGTAACAGGCACCCTTCTTGACCCTGACATAAAGCCATTAAAATTCTTAAACACTTTCCACCATTTCTTTGCATCCTGACTCTCCTAAGGATGAAAGCCACAGAAAGCCACTACCCCTCCTTCCTCCCACTTGCTGGCAGACAGCGAGAGGCTTCTCTTCTCAGCTTGGCCAAGGACTCCTGCAGAAGGGCCAACGTGCCTGTCCTCCTCTCTCCAGTATGGCGTCTTTGTCTACGATTGCTATTCAGTCTCCGGCAGCGAGGCCAACCATCTGCTGATACCCACCACCAGCTGCTGTCTCGTCTTAGCTTTCTCATCTCCCCTGAGAACTCCCTGACTTTCAGGAACATGGTATTCTCTCTTGCCTTGGCTAAGTCTAGATCCTTATCTGTCAGGAGATTTCACAATCTCTCCCTTTCACTTAGCATCCTCTCGGTTTCCCCTGGAGGACTGAGGTCTGTAGCCCTCCCCAACTGAGTCTCCTTCCGTCATATATGCCACCACTTGAGGTATAGAAAAGGGAGTGCAGCCTGGAAAGTGTTTGAGAGCACTCACCGGGGACATGCAGCTTCCACAAGGAGGAAACAGATCCTGGAGCTCTCAGCCCCATGGGATCTTAGCTTCAATTCCCCATATGGAGTCTCAAACCTCTGAATCATGCCCAAGGTTGGAAATTTACTTTGGTATAATTCCATGGGGGGGGGATGGGGACATAAAAAGAGCACTTCATGTAGATAAGACTTTATTTCCACCTAGAATGCCCTATGTCCCATATGTCTCCACATTTTTCAATCCAACATATCTGCCAGGGACAAAATAAATCCCTTCTCCTTCAGGGTGCCTTCTCTGGCCTTCCAGATGAATTAGATCTTTCCTCCTTCTCAGATCCCCTGGTCCCATCTCCATACCACTCCTGGGCAAGTATTCTGCTTCTTTTTTATACCGCCCATCCCCGCCCTTTCTCAGCCAGCTGCTGAGGCCTCAGCATGCACAAGGCCCAGCTTGGTCAAGTTACAGCGTGAACTGAATTGACCCCAGCAAAGATGCTTGCAGGCCCAGAGCCATCCCAGAAATAATTGCCTGAGAATGGCTGCTGAATGGTTGAGTGAATATAACTCCTATCTAGCCCACAGCACTGTTTCCAGGGCTCTAGTGTCCTGCACCCCTACTCTGTCCGTCATCATCTGGTCCATGCCAGGCCCAAAGCATGTGAGCCAGGAATGGTTCTCATGACACTAACGGGTCACAGGTACAGTTTCTCTTCTTGCCCTCATTTTAAGTCAGGTCCCCAGAAGCAGAGCCTGAGATGGGGATTCTTATTCAAGTGATATGTTGAGGGAGTACTCTCAGAAGAAACCCACTGGGGAGGGAGGGAAGCAGGAGAGGACAGGGGAAGAGGCTCAGCAAGAATGTCAGGGGAAAGCTAGGCCCAACCTGATCCCATGAGGAGCCCTGGAGCATAAGGTGCACCAGAGAGGTCAACCTACTCCGAAGCAAGTGGGCTGGGCTCTTATTCTCCCCCATCAGTCAGCCATTGGCCAAGATGCCTCCTGAGATTGGAACTTTTAGTCTCCCGCACCTCCATCCTCCATCAGCCATGAGCAAGACGCCAGAGAAGAGGACAGGTGTGAGCTATTAGCGCAAATACCCTAGGCAGTTAGGAGCTGATTGACCTCTTTTTTTTTTATTGCACTTCAGGTGAAGGCTTACAGAACAAATAGTTTCTCACGAAACAGAAGTACACGTGTTGTTTTATGACATTGGTTAACAACCCCACAACATATCAACCCTCTAACTTCTCAACCTCTCTTTTTTTTTTTTTTTGGTGAAAATACACATAGCTGAAGATACACCATTTCAAAAAATTCTACATGCAGAGTTCAGTGACATTGACTACGCTCTTCCAATTGTGCTGTTATTCTCCCTTAGATGAAGGCTTACAGAACATAATAGTTTCACATTTAACAGTTACTACAAATGTTGCCCTATGACAATGGTTAACAATCTCACAACACATCAACAATATCCTTACTCAACCTTGGATTCCCTATCACCAGCTTCCTTGTCCTCTTCTGCTTTCTGGCCCTTGTCACTGGACTCCTGTACCTCGTTAGTCTCATTTGGCTGTCCACTCCCAGGCTGAACAGTGAACCTCAGAGGTAACTTCACCACTGAGCTAAAACGGTGTCTGGGGGCCATACTCTCAGGGTTTCTCCAGTCTCCTTTAGGCCAGTAAATCTGGTCTTTTTTTGTGAGTTAGAATTATGCTCTACATCCTTCTCCAGCTCTGTCCAGAACCCTCTGTTGTGATCCTGGTCAGAGCAGTCAGTGGTGGTAGCCGGGCACCATCTAGCTGTACTGGACTCAGTCCGGTGGAGGCCTTGGTAGCTGTGGACAATTAGTCCTTTGGACTAATCTTTTCCTTGTATCCTGTTCTCTTCATTCTCCCTTGCTCCTGAAGGGATGAGACCAGTGAAGTATCTTAGATGGCCGCTTACAGGCTTTTAAGACCCCAGACACTACTCACCAAGGTAGAATGTAGAGTATTGTCTTTATTATAAGCTGTGTCATGCCAACTGAGCTAGATGTTCCCCAAGACCATGGTCCCCCACAGCCCTCCACTCAGCAATTCAGTCCCTCAGGGAGTTTGGATGTGTCTATGGGGCTTCCATGACCTTTCCTTGTACAAGTTGTGCTAGTTTCTCCTGTATTGTGTACTGTCTTACCCTTCACCCAAGATACCACTTATCTATTGTGATCGACCTCTTTTTGTCAAACAAATTTCTCAAAATTTTCTCTTAATATGTCTGTAACTAGCTTACTTTAACTTTTTTGTTACCTTCAATCGTAGTTGGACGTGGACACAATCAGCTAAATGCAATCTTGAGTCAACAATATTGAAGCCCCAGACCACTTGCTTTAATGGATTAGACAAGGTTACATTTGAAATTTTCATTACAGAATTTTAAAGACCATCTAGTGTTGTTCCTTGTTTCATACATGAGGAAACTGAGGCCCAGAGTGGTAGGAGTTACCTCACGCAGCATGTTTTGTAGCAGAACCAAACCCATGGCTGCCCAGCTTCAGGCAAGAACCGTTGCGCCATACCCCTATTCCTCCTGTGTCATTGCATTATAACTATCTTGTTAAGATTGTCTAATTAATCATTATTGGAAATGATCATTAAATTCAATGTTTGAGGAAAAGTTGCATGATGAGAATGGTATTCCCTCCTGTGGTTTATGTCTTAAATGAGAACATGGAGTGAAGCCAGATATAGAACCTACTTAAAACCATACAGAGTTCTAAACCAAACTTGAACCTTCTGGGGTTCATTTATTTATTCTTGGCAACCTGCAGCTTCCTGCTTCTTGGAAAGCTGCTGGCTCATTTAGATGAAAAACTCATGAGACTTCTTGTGCATTGAGTAGCTCTTACAAAACAATCTTTTGAAGTGTAAAGTGTAAATGAATAAGAAGCAGAAGACTACAATTCTGCTAAAATACACATGGATGTAATCATTAAGGGAATAAGCACTCTAGGCAAAATGCATAATTGTTTCTTGTGCCCTAAACACTGAGGAAATAGTCTTGCACTCAGCAAATCCCAAACATGGTAGAAATTTTCCTTTGTCTGAGACTTCCCTTAACTGTGTGGGTGACTTAAGTTAGCCCCAGAGGGCACCAGAGGGAGCTTGGCCAGGTTCTAGACCCATTCCACACTTCAGCATGTTCTGTAAATAAGAATTCTTTCTGGCTCCTAATCCAGACTGGTCAGAATAACCCACTGTGGAACCAGGGAGTCTTTCGGCTAAAAGAAGGTGGGCCTCCGGTTTCAAGATCAGTAGGCCAATTAGGACGTCGACTTTTCTGTATTTAAAGGACTAATACCCTGAATGGAAGGGTGACTCCAAAAGCCTGTGCTCCATCTACACAGCTGTGATGCATCAGTCATCTTTCAAAATACAGTGAAACCTCGGAGAGCCGGAACTCGACAGGACTGCCTTTTTTTCCAGGTTTCCCAAGTTTTCCGCCTTTGACAGGATGCAGTCTTACCACTTAGCCATCGCTCTCTATTAGTGGGAAATATTTGAGTTTTTCTTCTCTGACAGGTTTCTGCCTTACACAGTTTCTAGCTTTCGCAGGTTTTACTGTGGTCGGAGACCTAGTTGTTAAAAAAGACTGTAAACAGAAGCACAAGCTTAGCTAAGTTCTTAGCTCAAAACACAGCTAAGTTTCTTTTGACACAGATAAAACCTTTTTGCTTCTTATTTTACCTTTAGTCATATAGAAGGCCAGCTAGTCTCAGCCTTGGTCTATACTTCAACTCTCTCTTAGCCCAAGTTTAGCTCAAGGCTCAGAAGATTTCTTAACACGTTCCTCTGTGCTACCTATCGAAGGAGCTGGGTTGCTTCCTTAATAACTTGCCTATCTGACGAAGCAAAGAGTAAATATAAACAGTGGTCTAAAACCCCTTGCTGTCAAGTCGATTCCAACTCGTAGTGACCCTACAGGACAGAGTAGAACTGTCTCATAGGGTTTCCAAGGCTGTAATCTTTACAGAAGCAGACTGCCACATCCTTCTCCCACGGAGAAGCTGGTGGGTTCGAACCGCCGACCTTTACGTTAGCAGCTAAACACTTTAACCACTGTGCCACCAGGGCTCCTTAGCAATTGTCTGGTACCCGGGAATTCCATTTTGATTATTCTGGGCATTTAGAGGTTCCCAATTTAATTCATCACACATATCTCTCTTCTTTCAGGGGATCCAGGGAGAGTATTTTAAATTCTCCCACCACACACCCTTAAGACAGACCATCACCTCTCCCACATAATTTATGCCAATTGTTCAAGGCATTTTGAAATTCTGTTCACCAGTTTTTTTAACAATCCAGGTCTCCCTGTTAATTTGAAAGACCGCAGAGGCAGCATAGCTGGGTGGATGGAGCACAAGCTTTGGAGTCAACTGACCCAGGTTTAAATCCTGGCTCTGCTCCTCATTAGCCATGTGGCTTTAGGTAAGTTACTCGACATTTCTGAACATAAGTTTGCTCATTTGTACACCAAGGGTAACACTAGTTAGCTTGAGGGTAGTTGTGAGGGTCAAATGAATTACTGTTAAAACATGCCTAGTGCATAGTAGGTGCTTAATAACTGGTATCAATTACTATTGTCATGTGTTGGTGACATCTGTCCTTTAGTCTAGATTGTGCAAGGGCACCCAATTCTTCTTGAAAGCCCTCTGCTGGCAGCTGGTACCAAACTCTAAACTATTCCTCTAAGCTAGTTCCGCTGGACCCTTGCTACACTTTCTCTTCTGCCCGCTAAGCCCCAGCTACAGGGAGGAGAGTGTAGACTCATGGCTGAAACGACTTGCTCAAGGTTGCCCAAGATGGAGTTAGCCCTCCTGAGTAAGGGGACCCTGGAATTCTCTCACCTTCCTTGTTATTTCTCCAAGTGTGGGATAGAGATGGGGATATTTTGAAGCATCAGCTCTTTTCTCCCAACGTGCCTGTACTTATGACTTAAAGAAAAAAATATCAGTCTTTGTCTGCTGCATAATCCAGCTTCCCCAGAGGTGCTGGCAGAATTTCCAGGCAAACGTGGAAATGTGGCCCTGGAGTTTTGGAATGGGATAAAAGATGGAGATAGAGGTTCAGATATCATCCATCTGAGCTGCTAGTTGAGCCCCTGGAGGTGGGTGTGCCCTGAGGTGCTAATAGAGGTTATCAAAGATCATCTGTAATAGCCAAGAAAACCTTGAAAAAGAAAAAAATGAGGGGAACTCACCTTACAGGGTGTTAAAACATATTGTAAAGCTAGTTTGGAAAAAAAAAAAATCTAATACAGTGCCTGATAGGACAAGATAAACAGTCCAGAAAAAGACCATCGTGCACACAAAAGAACTTAATACGTGATCGGTAAATGGTTCTGTTGTTGTTATTATTGCTGTTGAGTTGATTCCGACTCATGGTGATCCTACGTGCGTCAGAGTAGAACTGGTCCATAGGGTTTTCAAGGTTGTGATCTTTCAGAAGCAAATCACTAGGTCTGTCTTCCAAGGCGCCTCTGGGTAGGTTCGAACCGCCAACCTTTCGACTGAGTAGTTGAGTGCTTAACTGTTTATCCCACCCAGGGATAGCCGCCAGGCTCTAAGCACATAATTGATTAGTTATTTGAAATATCTATTAGAACTTTAGACAGAGACAGTTAGTGCTCATCAAACATTCTATGGGCTCTCCTGGTGTCATGGATTGAATTGCATCTCCCCAAAATGTGTGTCAACTTGGCTAGGCCATGATTCCCAGTATTTTGTGATTGTCCACTGTTTTGTCATCTGATGTGATTTTCCCGTGTGATGTAAATCCTACCTCTATGATGTTAATGACGCAAGATTAGAGGCAGTTATGTTAATGAGACAGGGCTCAATCTACAAGATTAGGTTGTGCTTTAAGTCACTCTTTTTTGATATATAAAAGAGAGGAGCAAGGTGAGAGACAGGGGACCTCATACTACCAAGAAACAAGAGCCAGGAAAACAGTGCGTCCTTTGAACCCAGGGTCTCTGCATTCAGAAGCTCCTAGACCAGGGGAAGATTGATGACAAGGATCTTCCCCCAGAACCAAAAGAGAGAAAGTCTTCCCCTGGAGCTGGTACCCTGAATTTGGACTTCTAGCCTCCTATACTGTGAGAGAATAAATTTCTCTTTGTTAAAGTCATCCACTTGTGGTATTTGTATTATAGCAGCACTAGATAACTAAGACAACTGGTAAGAAGCAATAGGCTTTCCTGGAAAGAAGCAAAAGATTTTGAGATGGTGGAGTTGCAGGTAGAAGTAGGCTGAGTCCCTGAGTCACTGCTTGGAGGAGAACCACTCAGAAGTGTCACCTGACCATCACCAGGCTTGACATGAATGAGAATTAAGAGTTTGTTAAGACGTTGAGATTTTGGGGTTTGACAGTTGTAGCAGCCAGCATTAATTATCTCAAATACAACACCTTCACACCTTAAACCACACATCAAAATCAAAATAAATTCTAGTTAGAACAAGAAGTAAAATGTTTAAAACAGGAAGAAAATAAAGGTGAATTTTTATTCGGTCTCTGAATCGGGTTTTTCTAAGCCTAAAAAGAGTAGAAGAAATCACAAAAGAAAAGCTCTAAAGCTGAACTGCATGAAGTTCAAAAATTCTGGACTCAGAAACACATTAAAAACAGAAGCGAACAACAAACAGGGAGAGTATATTTGCAACAAATATGATTAAGGGTTAATATCCTAAATATTTAAAGAGCTCATAAAAATGGAGGCTGGGGAGAAAGAAAGAATTATCTGAAGCAAAGCTTTAATCATAGCTGGCTTGTCCCAATACCTAAAATGTTTCTGCGTTCCTCATTCTTGCCAGTTGGTTTGCATTCTGTACACGCAAACTGTATTTAACATTGGCTCAAACCCAACCTAATTAGTAAAGTAAATCTGCCACAAAGAAAAGATCATTATAATGCTTCACGCAGCCAAATGCCCGTGATGTTTCTAGTATGTGCTGTTGGAAGTTCTCCACATGGCTGCTCCCCTCTATTGGTGCAAGAAATTTAGAGCTGGTCATACCCCACTTTCCAGAGTTCAAAAGTAAAGGTGAGATTATCCCTGGGAACAGTGCTAGAGCAGACAATAAAGAAATTTGAGGCAATTTTGAAAACAATGTGGTCAAAAACTAATCCTGCTTGTATTCGTTTGGTCATTGAATGATATTATTGAACCCATTACCTGGTACTAGTCACTTTCTATGCATTGTGTCATTTAAATCTCACAACAACCCTATAGGTAGGTATCGTTTTCTCTCTTTTTTAAATAAGGAAACTGAGGCTCAAGTTAGTGAAGTAATTTGGCCAAGGCTACACAAAGAATTGGCAGAGCTGAGATCTAAACCCCAGTATGTTTGACTCCAAGGGCATGTACTCAATCGCTGCCTCCTGCTGAGCTAAAGATAGGTTCTAAATGGCAATAGTAAAGGCTTGAGGGGGAATAGGAGAAGATGGGAGAATGGATAAAGAGTGAGACAAGGATATGACTTCTACCACCAGCTACCTTCCAGTCTGAAATAACTGTTAAAAATCATGCAAAATATCTGAAACAACTGTTTTTGAGATATTGGATATTAGGAAGAAGACAGTGATCCCTGAGAGATGGTAAACAAATAAGATGAGCCCTATGATTGCCCCACCTAACTGCCTAGAGGGTTTCCAGGCCACAGTGCAGGCAGGGGAACCCAGGCAGAGCCCAGCAGTCTCCTTGAATTGAGAAAATAGACCTGGAATACCAAGGCACCTAGAATTACAGGGCAGAGACTGGAAAATAGACAGCCACTCACAGAGAGAGCTCTAGAGATCTGCAGAGGGTCCCTTTTGAGTCTTCAACTAAGTACTGATTAGTCTACACATGTGAGAAAACTACCCAAGAGTTGAGACAGAGAAAAGATTAGAGAGAAAAATTCTTAGTGCTCACACAAGGCTGGAAATGGTTCTTGTTTTCAACAGCCAGATTGGAAGACCTCAGAACTCATGGGGCATTGGGTAAGGTACCCAAAAGGGGTTTGCCTAAGTAGTGGGACAAATTATTCCTAGAATAAATGCTGCTCTGGTTCAATTTAACAAAGTTTAACAGAGCTTAAAAGCAAGACCCAAGGCAATCAAACTGTTTCCAAGAAACTTAACTGTTTTGCATCCCAAAACAAAGCTCAAGAACTGTATAGAAATAAGGAAATATCTAGCACCCAACGAATTAAAATGCACAATGTCTGACAACTAATAAAAAATTACCAGCTATGCAAAGAAGTAGGAACATTAGACACACAATGAGGAGAAAAACCACTCAACTGAAACAGACCCAGAAATGATATAGATGGCAGACTTAGTAGACAAAGATATTAAAACTGTTATTATAAATGCATCCCACTTGTTCAAGAAGCTAGAAGAAAGATTGACCTTGTTAAAGATAGAAATGGAAGACATTTAAAAAAAAAAAAAAACCCAGATCATGTGTCTAGAGATGAAAAACTGTAGTGTCTGAGCTGAAAAATAAACAGATGGGATTAGACACTACAGAAAAAAAGAATAGTGAACTTGAAGATGTGCCAGTAGGAACTAACCAAACGACAGACAGAAAAAAAGACTGAAAACATTAAGCTGAGCATCAGTGACCTTTGGGACAGCTTCAAGAAGCCTAATACAAAAATAATTGAAGTCCCTGAAGGAGAAGAGGACCAAAAAAGTTAAAGGAAAAAATGGCTGGAAAATTTTCCAAATTTGGTGAAAACTATGTAGCCACATATCCAACAAGCCTAATAAACTCCAAGAACAAGAAACATGAAGAAAACTACACCAAGACGCATCATAATAAAATTGCTTAAAATCTGTGATAAAGAGAAAGTCTTAAAAGTATTCAAGAAAAAAGATTCCTTACATACAGAAGAGCAAAGATAAAAACGATAGGAGACTTCTTTTCAGAAACAATGTAAGCCTTCAGAGAGTACAGCAACATTTTTAGAGTACTGAAAGAAAAAACCACCAGCTTAGGTTTTTATACCCAGTAAAAATATTTTTCAAAAATGAAGATGAAACAGACTTTTCAAGCATATAAAGCTACAAGAAATGTTAAAGTCAGTGCTTCAGGCAGAGAGAAAATGACACCAGATAGAAATATGGTTCTACACAAAGGAATGAAGAGCACCAAAAATGATAACTGCATGTGTAAATATTGAAGACTTTTTTCTTATTTAAATCTCTTTAAAACATAGTGACTCTTTAAAGGTAAAATGATAACAAGATACTTTGAGATTTATAGCATGCACTATAAAATGTATGAAGTAAAATGATACAATGATAGCACAATCGCCAGAAGAAGAAATATTAAAATATATTGCTATATGTTTCTTATACTATACAAGAAATGATATAATATCATTTGAAAACAGAGTATGGTAAGTTAAAGATGTATACTATACACTATATGCTCTAAACGAGCACTAAAAAAAAGGTATAGCTAATAACTCTACAGATGACATAAAATGAAGAATACATAATGAAAAAATACAGTTCAAAAGAAGGCAAAAAATAATATAGACAACACAGCAAGATACTAGATTTTAAATTCAACCATTTTTTTTTAAATTAAATGTGTATGGTCTGTTGTTGTTGTTAGGTGCCGTCCAATCAGTTCCAACTCATAGCGACCCTATGTACAACAGAAAGAAACACTGCCTGGTCCTGCGCCATCCTCACAATCATTGTTATGCTTAAGCCCATTGTTGCAGCCACTGTGTCAATCCATCTCATCAGGGATCTTCCTCGTTTTCGATGACCCTCTACTTTACCAAGCATGATGTCCTTCTCCGGGAACTCATCCCTCCTGATAACATGTCCAAATTATGTAAGACATAGTTTTGCCATCCTTGCTTCTAAGGAGCATTCTGGTCATACTTCTTCCAAGACAGATTTGTTCGTTCTTTTGGCAGTCCACGGTATATTCAATATTCTTCTCCAACACCACAATTCAAAGGCTTCAGTTCTTCTTTGATCTTCCTTATTCGTCGTCCAGCTTTCACATGCATATGAGGTGATTGAAAACACCATGGATTGGGTCAGGCTCATCTTAGTCTTCAAGGTGACATCTTTGCTTTTCAACACTTTAAAGGGTTCTTTTGCAGCAGATTTGCCCTGTCCAATGCGTCATTTGTTTCTTGTCTGCTGCTTCCATGGATATTGAGTGTGGATCCAAGTAAAATGAAATCCTTGACAACTTCAATCTTTTCTCCATTTATCAACATGTGTATGGCCTAAACTTCCTCAAAAAAAGGCAGAAATTGTCATGTTGGATAAAAACACAAGATCCAGCTATAGGCTGCCAACAAAAACCCCACTTTAAATATAAAGACACAGATAAGTTAAAAGGAGAGGAATGGTAAAAGATATACCATGCTAACACCAATTAAACCTGAAGCAGTTATATTAATGTTAGACAAAGTAAATTTCGGAGTGAAAAATTATTTTCAGGGAGAAATAACGTCATTTTACGTTATTAAAGGCGTCAATTAATCAAAAGGACATAACAATCCTAAACATCTATGCACCTAATAACAGAGCTTCACAATACATGCCATAAAAACTGCTAAAACTGCGAAGTAGACAAATTCACAATTATAATTGGATACTTTCAGAATCCTGACTCACTAAATGATACAACAAGTAAAAAGAGAATCTGTAAGAATATAGAAGACCTGAAAAGCACTACCAAACAACTTGACTTAATTGCCATTCATATAGAATGTCACGACAGCACAGCATTACCACAACAGCAGCGTGCACAGTCTTCTCAAGTGTATGTGGTACTATATTTGGGCCATAAAACAAATCTCGACAAGTTTAAAATGATTCAATTACACAAAGTATGTTCTATGACCATATGGTTTTAAATTAGAAATCAGTAACAGAAAGATATCTGGGGGAAGAAAACAAATATTTGGAAGCTAAATAACACACTTCTAAATAGCCACAGGACAAAGAAGAAATCAAAGGCAAATTATAAATTATTTTGAACTGAATGTAAATAAAAGCACAACATATCAAAATTTGCAGATGTAACTAGACCAATACTTTAAATTACAGGACAATTTATAGCATTAAAGCTGCATATTAGAAAATAAGAAGGCTCTTAAATCAATGAGCTGAGCGTCCACCTTAAGGAACTAGAAAAAGATGAGCAAGTTAAACTCAAAATAAGCAGAAATGAATGCAATAGGTAACAGAAAAAAAAGAGAGAGAGAGAGAGAGAAATCAGTGAAACCAAAAGTTCAATATTTATTGAAACAGTCAATAAAATTGATAAACCTCTAGCCAGACTGATCAGAAGAAAAGAAAAGGAGAGAAGACATAAATTACAAACATCAATCAGTGGTTTTCTGGGAACTGGAGAGGGAGGTGCGGGAGGGAGGGTGGATTACAAAGGAGAATTTTTGGGCATCGTCGATATTTTCATTATCTTGACTGAGGGTATGTTGTTATTGTTATTAAGTGCCTTCGACTCAGTTCTGACTCATAGCGACCCTGTGCACAACAGAACGAAATATTGCCCAGTCCTGCACCATCCTCACAATTATTGCTGTGCTTGAGCCCACTGTTGCAGCCACTGTGTAAATCCATCTCATCAGGGGTCTTCTTCCTTTTCACTGACCCTCTACTTTACCAAGCATGATGTCCTTCTCCAGGGACTGGTCCTTCCTGATAACATGTCCAAATAATGTAAGACATAGTTTTGCCATCCTTGCTTCTAAGGAGCATTCTGGTCATACTTCTTCCAAGACAGATTTGTTCATTCTTTTGGCAGTCCACAGTATATTCAATATTCTTCACCAATACCACAATTCAAAGGCTTCAGTTCTTCTTTGGTCTTCTTTATTCATTGTCCAGCTTTCACATGCATATGAGGCGATTGAAAACACCATGGATTGGGTCAGGCTCATCTTAGTCTTCAAGGTGACATCTTTGCTTTTCAACACTTTAAAGGGTTCTTTTGCAGCAGATTTGCCCAGTCCAATGCATCTTTTGATTTCTTGATTGCTGCTTCCATGGGTGTTGATTGCGGATCCAAGTGAAATGAAATCCTTGACAACTTCAGTCTTTTCTCCGTTTATCATGATGTTGCTTATAGGTTCAGTTGTGAGGATTTTGTTTCCTTTCTGTTGAGGTGTAATCCATACTGAAGGCTGTGGTCTTCAATCTTCATCAGTAAGTGCTTCAAGTTCTCTTCACTTGGCAGCTAGCAAGGTTGTGTCGTTTGTATAATTCAGGTTGTTAATGAGTCTTCCTCCAATCCTGATGCCCCGTTCTTTTTCATAGAGTTCAGCTTCTTGGATTGTTTGCTTAGCATACAGATTGAACAGGTATGGTGAAGGGATACAACCTTGACACACACCTTTCCTGACTTTAAACCAAGCAGTATCCCCTTGTTCTGTTCCGATGACTGCCTCTTGAGCCATGCACAGATTCCCATGAGCACAATTAAGTGTTCCAGAATTCCTATTCTTTGCAATGTTGTCCATAATTTATTATGATCCACCCAGTCGAATGCCTTAGCATAGTCAGTAAAACACAGGTAAATATCTTTCTGGTATTCTCTGCTTTCAGCCAGGATCCATCTGACATCAGCAATGATATCCCTTGTTCCACGTCCTCTTCTAAATCTGGCTTGAATTTCTGGCAGTTCTCTGTGGATATACTGCTGCAGCCTCTTTTGAATGATTTTCAGCAAAATTTTGCTTGCACGTGATATTAATGATATTGTTCAATAATTTCCACATTCAATTGGATCACCTTTCTTGGCAATAGGCATAAATATGGATCTCTTCCAGTTGGTTGGCCAGGTAGCTGTCTTCCAAATTTCTTGGCATAGATGAGTGAGCATTTCCAGCACTGCATCCATTTGTTGAAATATCTCAATTGGTATTCCATCAACTCCTGAAGCCTTGTTTTTTGCCAATGCCTTCAGTGCAGCTTGGACCTCTTCCTTCAGTACCATTGGTTCCTGATCATATGTCACCTTCTGAAAAGGTTGAACATCGACCAATTCTTTTTGATATAGTGACTCTGTGTACTCCTTCCATCTTCTTTTGATGCTTCCTACATCATTTAATATTTTCCCCGTAGAATCCTTCAGTATTGCAACTCGAGGCTTGAATTTTTTCTTCAGTTCTTTCAGCTTGAGAAATGCCAAGCGTGTTCTTCTCTTTTGGTTTTCTATCTCCAGGTCTTTGCACAAGTCATCATAATACTTTATTCTGTCTTCTCAAGCTGCCCTTTGAAATATTCTGTTCAGCTCTCTTACTTCATCATTTTTTTCTTTCGCTTTAGCTACTCGACGTTCAAGAGCAAGTTTCAGAGTCTCTTCTGGCATCCATTTAGGTCTTTTCTTTCTCCTCTATCTGTTTAATGACCTCTTGCTTTCTTCATGTATGATGTCCTTGATGTCATTCCACAATTCGTCTGGTTTTCAGTCATTAGTGTTCAACATGTCAAATCTATTCTTGAGATGGTCTCTAAATTCAGGTGGGATATACTCAAGGTTGTACTTTGGCTTTGGTGGACTTGTTCTAATTTTCTTCAGTTTCAGCTTGAACTTGCATATGAGCAATTGATGGTCTGTTCTGCAGTTGGCCCTTGGCCTTGCTCTGACTGATGATATTGAGCTTTTCCATCGTCTCTTTCCACAGATGTAGTCAATTTGATTCCTGTGTATTCCACCTGGTGAGGTCCATGTGCATAGTCGCTGTTTATGTTGGTGAAAAAAGGTATTTACAGTGAAGAAGTCATTGGTCTTACAAAATTCAATCATGTAATTGCCAGCATCATTTCTATCACCAAGGCCATATTTTCCAACTACCGATCCTCCTTTGTTTCCAATTTTGCATTCCAAACACCAGTAATTATCAGTGCATCCTGATTGGATGTTCAATCAATTTCAGACTGCAGAAGTTGGTAAAAGTCTTCACTTTCTTCATCTTTGGCCTTAGTGGTTGGTGTGTAAATTTGAATAACAGTCATATTAACTGGTCTTCCTTGCAGGCATATGGATATTATCTTATCACTGACAGCGTTGTACTTCAGGATAGATCTTGAAATGTTCTTTTTGATGACGAATGCAACACCATTCCCCTTCAAGTTGTCATTCCTGCCATAGAAGACCATATGATTGTCCGATTCAGAATGACCAATACCAACCCATTTCAGACCACTAATGCCAAGGATATTCATCTTTATGGGTTCCATTTCACTTTTGACGATTTCCAGTTTTCCTAGATTCGTACTTCATACATTCCAGGTTCCGACTATTAATGGATGTTTGCAGCAATTTCTTCTCATTTTGAGTCATGCCACATCAGCAACTGAAGGTCCCAAAAGCTTGACTCCATCCACATCATTAAGCTCTTCCCCAGTCTTCTTTTGAGTGCTTCCAACCTGAAGGGCTCATCTTCCAGCACTATATCAGACAATGTTCGGCTGCTATTCATAAGGTTTTCACTGGCTAATTCTCTTCAGAAGTAGACCGCCGGGTCCTTCTTCCTAGTCTGGAAACTCAGCTGAGAACTGTCTGCCATGGGAGACCCTGCTGGTATTTGAATACCAGTGGCATAGCTTCCAGCATCACAGCAACACACAGTACAACAAAATGACAGAAGTGTGGGGGCCTGAGGGTATACATATGTCAAAACATATCAAATTATCCACTTTAATATGGAGTGTATTGTATGTATGTATGTATGTACGTACTGTACTTCTCTGGGTGGTGCAAATGGTTAAGCGCTCTGCTATTAACCTAAAGGTTGACGGTTCAAACCCACCCAGCAGTGTCTCGGAAGAAAGGCCTGGTGTTCTGCTTCAGTTAGGATTACAGCCAAGAAAATGCCTATGGAGCACTTCTACTCTGTAACACATGGGGTCACCATGAGTCGGAATTGACTTGACAGCAACGCATTTGTTTTTGTTTTTGTTTTTTTATTGTATGTCAATAAAACTTTTAAAAAATGAGCAAGGTCAAGAGAACTAGGAAAGACGAACTGAGGTGTTTGGGGAATGTCACCGGAGGAGTGTGATACTTAGAAATTCACGACTCTTGAAGATGAAGGTTCTGATTGGTAATAATAGAAATGATAATGGCTAATATTTATTGTCTGCTTACTATTTTATCAGTTTAGACATGGGGAAATTGAAGCTCAGAGAAGCTAATCAAGTTGCTTAAGGTCACAGAGCTAGTAAGTGGTGGAATAGGATAGAGCTCATACACTCAACCAGAACACAGAGAAGCTTCCAGAACAGACCATAGGGAACTACCATAACTGGGGCTTCCTAGAGTGTTGAGGAGGTGCTAGGACAAGTCTAATCACAGTAGGTCTCAGCCCTCTTGACTCTGTCCGGCCCTGCAGCCGCAGAGCTGCCCAGCCTCCACAAGCCCTTCCCCTCCTGTTTCTGCCCTGATGCTCTGAGGCCAGGCAGGCAAAGCCATTGCTGACAGGTTTAGATTCTGGCAGCCAGGAGGCTGGGATCCAGTGCTCTAAGAGAAATTTGAGAAGATCAAGATGAAAGCTGTCAGGGAAGGTGACACATGAAGGCATGCCTGGAAAATCTGCAGGCTCAGTCGCTTCTCCGAGTCTTCCCAGGGGTGGCACGTGGGCCAGTCATGACAGGTGCTCCAGGATGTCTAGCTAGGCTTGGGAGGGCCTTAAAGACCCAGAAGAGATAGAAGCAGACACAGTGAAACCTCAGGATCCTTTGCAGAGGAAGCAGACACCACATAGGGACATTAGGACAGCGTGGTGGGCAGAGTCATGCTCTCCTCCAAAGCTGGCTCTCCAGGTCCTATGAGAGGACAGTCCTATGTATCCTTGCACTCTGCAGCCCCGAGTCAGGACAAGGCCATTCCCAGCCTGCAACTTCATGCTGCAGTCAAAAACTCTTGAGACCACCACACTCCAGGGAAGGGAGGTGAGAGGTCATGTTAGTTTTCTTGACGGTAGAATGATGGATTACTATTTCTGCATTGCCTTCTGCCACTGATGGTAGCTCAGGCCTGGGTTCCATCAACAATTCTTCTGAAAGTAACCTTGTTGGAAAAAAGGAAGGGAATTCCTAACAAACTTCCCCTTTTCAGACCCCTCCCCCACACCCTCAATATTAGTTTCGTATTGTTGCTGTAACAAATTATCACAAATTTAGTGGCTTATAACAACACAAATTTATTCTTAAATAGTTCTGGGGGTCAGAAGTCCCAAATGGGTCTCACTGGGCTAAAATCAAGGTGTTGGTAGGACTACGTTCCTTTCTGGAGGCTCAAGTGGAACATCCATTTTCTTTCCTTTTCCAGCTTCTAGAGGCTGCCTGAATTTCTTGGCTCATTGCCCTTTCCTTCATCTTCAAAGCCAGCAGTGGCTGGCTGAGTCTTTCTCACATCTTATCACTCTGACTGTTCTGCCTTCCTCTTTCACATTTAAGGACCCTTGTGATTACATTGGGCCCACCCAGATAATCCAGGATTATCTACCTATTTTAAAGTCAGCTGATTAGCAACCTTAATTTCATCTGCTACCTTAATTCCCCATTGTCATATAACCTAACATATTCACAAGTTCCAGAGATTAAGACATAGACATTTCTGCCTACCACACTCCCCCCACCAAAAGCCCACATGTCTGGCTAATTAAAAGAATTAAACAAATATTGAGTTCCCAAGAAGTTTTTTTTTTAAAAAAAAAAAAAAAAAAGTGCATCATGGGAGCTTCCTCAAACTCTCTTTGGGCAAGAAGGTTGGTGAACAAGAGAAACGTTGCCTTAGTTCTTGGCATAAACCATCACCAGTGCCACCCCACTGCTCTCTCCCTGCTAAAAAGATCCTGGAAGCCACCCAGGTAAATGCTTGGTTTTGCAATGCCAAATCCCCAGGGCCTCACCCCAGTCACACAGTATGAGCAGCTACTGGCAAAGGAATTTCAAAAAAATTCTTCCCAGCCAGGTAGACAGCACTTTCTTAACCCAGAAAAGGCCACCCCTTTGGGCAGCCAGTTGACTGCCTTTTTACAGGGAGGCCTCTCTGTCTATTGCAGCCGTGGTTTCCTTTGTGTTAAGCAGCTGAATCAAATGCTCACTGGAGCCCTTCTCTGGATCTGTCCTGATTGTTGCCAGTCACAGAGCCATGCTGGATCCAGGTGTGGACCTGTTGGGTGTATTCGTTTCCTGCGGCTGCCATAACAATTTCCCATAGCTGGGTGACTTAAAACAAGAGAAATATATTCTCTCACAGTTCTGCAAAATCAACGTGTGGGCCAGGTGAGTTCCTTCTGGAGTCTCTGAAGGAGCATCTATCCCATGCCTTTCTTCTAGCTTCTAGTGGCTGCCGGCAATCGTTAGTGTTCCTTGGCTTACGACTGCATCACTCCAGTCTCTGCCTCCACTTTTACATGGTCTTCTCCTCTGTGCTTCTCCTCCTCTGTCTGCGTCTTATCCTCTTCTTATACGGGCACTTGTCATTGGATTTAGGGCCCACATGGTTAATCCAGGATGGCACATCTCAAGATCCTTAAGTTAATTACATCTGCAAAGACCCTTTTTCCAAAGAAGGTCATACTCACAGGTACTATGGGTTAGGTACCCAATTGCAAAGTGTGTTCACACCGTTGAGAACCTGAGGGGCAGTAGGACAGCCCAAACATGTGAGAGCCCAAGAGGCAGGGGAGGTAGCCAACCCAGGGGCCAAAGTTGCCCCAGCCCTCCCAGTACCTATGATCAGCCCTGTGGGACACATCTTTTTCAGGACCATAATTCAGCCCACTACAGGGTAGAATCTGCTCCCTAAAATGGCATTAAATGGAGTCCTACCACTGAGCCCAAGCCCCACCACATCAGGTGCCGTGAACTATTCCAGACCACCCCATAGCATCAGCATGTTTCATCCCCCTTTGCCTTTGCACGTGATCTTTTCTAGCCAGGAATACCCTCTCATCTGCCCAGAAACCTCCTGGTTATCCTTCAGACTCCATCTCAAGTGTCTCCTTCTTTATGACCCCTTCCCTGGCCCAACCCCACCAATGACACTGATCAAACTGTCTTTGTGTCTTTGTTTTTCCAGTGAATTTTGTATGTTCCTCCTATCATAGTGCCTATTACAATGGTCACTTCACACATCTATCTCTCCTATTTGGCTGTGAACAACTGGAGGATCAAGGATCCACATGCTTTCGTGCATCCATTCATTCAGCAAATATTTAAGAATAGCAAGCTATGCACTAGGCACAGCAGCAAGAGCAGCTAAGGAGACTTACACATAGCTAAGAGATCTTATAATGTGGGAGCCCAACCTAACTCAGATCTGTGAAACCAGAGAAATCTTCCCTGAGGATTGGTCTCCTTGGAGCCAAGGGCTGACAGATAAGTAGCAGTTAACTAGAAAACAGAGGGAAGCGCATTCCAGGCAGATGGAACAGTATGGGCAAAGACCTAGTGGTGAGAGGAAGCGTAGCAAGCTCAAGGGACTGGAAGAGGTTGAGTGCAGCTGCTGCAGGGCTGGGAGCTCCTGTGGTGCTAAATGAGACTGGGGGTGCAAGTGAGGGTTGGAGCACACAGGCCTTGTTGACCTTGCTAAGGCATTTGGTCATTATTCATCTTTATGTCCCTGTTCAATCAGTGTTGAATGCATGAGTGAAAATCCGCCATCAACAACAGAGATCACTCCAGAGTACTTTTGCTTTGACCATGTATGTGGAAATGAGTAAAAAATAAATAAATAAATTATCCTTTCAAACTGAATTTGTATCCAATAGCAACTTTAGAGTTTAAAGGCTAGTTTCAAACAGAAATAACTCAAGTGGTAAGTATTTACTGAAAATTACCAGTGTACTAAGATCTGTACCAAATACAGGATTGGACTTGGTCCAAGTCAAAGGTTCTTCTAACCTCTAAAGGAAAGAGACTGAAACAAAATTAACAAGGAGCTTAAAAATACCCACCCCAAAGAGAACAGGTCAGGCTGTGGCACTAGTTGAGCATCCAGATACAGACAGTGAGCTGCATCAGTTATCTGGGGGGCTTATTTAAAATAAGAAAATAGAGACAGCCAGGCCCTTCCCCAGACCCAGATCAAACTTTCAGGGATGGGGCCCAAGCATCTGCATTATTACTCAACTCCAAGTACACCAAAGTTTAAGAATCACTAATGTAGGGAGCATGTTATTTATAGTGGAGCTAGAAAGAGGATGGGAACTAGGACAGATGAGGAGAGGAAGGCAGTAGACACCAGGAGGTTGAGGGTAGACAAGGGAATGGAAGAAGGGAGGTGAAAGTTACTCCTGAAATAAACAACCCTGAAAAGGTTGATTAGTACTTTTAACCACTGAATCTCCCGTGGTGGTAGAGAAGATGTTTAGGTGCTGGTATAAGAGCTCTGTTGCTTACCAAAAAGTCAGCAGTTTGAATCCACCAGCTGCTCCTTGGAAACCCTATGAGGAAGTTCTACTCTGTCCTATAGGGTCGCTATGAGTAGGAATCGACTCGATGGCATAGTTTTGGTGGTTTTGGTACCCGGTAAGATACCACTTCGACACTTCTGTCTCCTAATCACAAAGTGTGTTCACATCACTGAGAACCTGAGGGGTGATGGGACAGCTCAAACGTGTGAGAGCCCAAGAGCCAGGAGAAGAAGCCAACCCAGGGGCCAGAGCTTCCCCAGCCCTCTAAGCACCTGTGATCAGCCCTGTGGGACAAACTACAGTTTTCCTGGAGGCAGAGGCTATCTATGGCTAGGTGGTTTGTTCCTGGTAGTATCCCATAGATTGTTCTGCATCCTACAGGTTTGCCATCTGGCCAGGGAGTCCAATAGGCCCTTCTAGAAAGCAGGAAGTCAATGAAAGCTAGATGCTGACCAGAGTCAAGGAGGAAAGGTGCGCAGAAGGAGACCATAGACAGGTCCCTGCAGGGTAGCCAGACCCTCAACCAGCCCCAGTGGAAATATTTCATATTTCCAAACAGCTCCCCAAATTCTATTTGTTAACATATGAAAAACTTTAATAAAAATGTGTACATGCTTTTTTAGAGCCTGGTTGTCTGGCCCGGACTCCCTAACAAGGAGGAAGGGTCCATAGCCTGCTTGAAGCTACCAGATAAGCTAAGGAGGCTAGGGAGTGTCCCCCATGTCAAAGTTTGCTTTCATGTTGCCAGTAAATGGAGAAGCCTTTGGATAAAGGCTGAGGTCTCAGGCAGGACGGGGACGAAGAAGTCAGTGATGGCAGTAGGGCCTCGTTCCTCCTCACTTTTTCCCTACTTTCAAGAATTCTAGTGGGATTCCAGCTCACAGGCTAGCCTCCCTTTGGAGAAATCATGCAGACAACTTCAAATAAAGGTACACAATCTATAAACCAAGAAGAGAACTGGGCTTCTCTCTTGAGCCCTGGGTTTCCTCTCCACCCTGAGGTTAGAGGACTAAACTTTGTGAGGGGGAGGTGGAAGAAGGTACAGAGACAAAGTTCCCAGGTCACAGCTGCAGTACATTGAATAATGGCCCTCAAAGATCTAATCCCCAGAACCTGCGACATGGCAAAAGGGACTTTGCAGATGTGATTAAGGTCACAGATCTTGAGATGGGGAGATTATTCTGGATTATCTGGGTGGGCTCAATCTAATCACATGAGCCCATAAAAGCTGAGATCCCTTAGACTCAACAGCAACAGGTTAAGTATTTCACACCCGATATTTTGGATCTCAGACTTTGGCCATGTATCCAGTTGATTTAGTTTGAATGAAATAAAGAGCTGATTTAAGGTCCTCCTATACTGGAACCAAGTTACCTCCTTTTCTCTCTCACCTCCTGCCCCTCATTTATGACAAATGTATCATCTGTTTTTTCTTGGGATCTTGACTAAGACAATATTGTTATAAAAACTAGAATTCTACTGTGCACAATTATTGGCATCAGGGCTTTTTACTTGAAATAATATAAATAAACATCCTACATTTCAGAAAAAAAAAAAAGCTGAAATCCTTTCCCAGCTGAACTCAGAGAGATATTCTGGAAGAAGAGGCAGAAGAGATTTAAAGTATAAGAAAGTCTCAGCCCACTTTTGCTGGTTTTGAAGATGGAAGAAGGGGGGACACAAGCCAAAGAATGTAGGCAGCCTCTAGAAGCTGGAACAACCCTCAACTGACAGCCAACAAGGAAGCAGGGGTCTCAGTCCTACAATGTAACAACTGAATTCTACCAACAGCCTGAGTGAGCAAGGAAATGGATTCTTCCCTAGTTTCCAGAAAGAAATGCAACCCTGTTGACACCTTGATTTTGGCCCCCTGAGACCAGGGTCAAACTTCTGCACTAGAGCACTGTGAAATCAGTGGGTGCGTCTAAAACTGCTAAATTTGTGATCATTTGTTACAACAGGGACGGAAAACTAATATACCTCCCCATAGCCCCACCAGAGAACAGAAGGTTAGTGGGTGCTGGGGACTGAGCAGGAACCAGCCTGGGCCTGTGGACTTGAAACTGACTGCGTAACTTGGATGAAGATCTACACACTTGAAGGGGTTAGCTACCTAGACCCTAGAAAATGGGGGCTTAGGCAAGGTCAGAGTAGAATCCAGTGATGATCACCACCTTTACTTTCTCTCCCAGACTGAGGGTAAAAGGAGTTTAGGAAAATGCTCCCTGATTTCATTGGTGGGCAAGAGGGCTTTCTCCTCTTGTGACCAGCTTGACTGCATTATCATATGCTGCAATGATTCCATGCCTACAGGGTTTCCTCTTGGCTTTCTGGAAGCAGCCCTTGCCGGGAGGCTTGGGGAAAGGGTGCACCTCCAAATCGTCCCTCAGCCTCAGCCTCAGGCCATTCTTCCTTCTTCCCACCTACTCTGGGGGTCTTGATCCACCCCCAGGGATACAAAGGGCTCCCAGTCACTTGTTTCCAAGGGTGGAGATGGCCTAGGCAGGGAAGGAATCCATTCCCTGGGACTGTGTCTAAGTCTAAACACAAGACAGAACCCAATTTACAGGTCTGTGGTGTGCACACAGAGTGCTGCATGCCCAGACAGTACAGGAGGAGCACAACAGGCCCACAGGGGCCAGCTGCAAAACACCTAGACAAACTCCTTCTCCCCAAAAATAGGCTGGTAGAGGTCAGAGGTCTGCTTGCAACCAGGTCTGCTAACAACAGTTGTCTGCCTCCTTAGATGCATATCTAAGTGCCTGAGGCAGAAGGGCTATTCCCTGCAGATACCAGGGGCCTTGGCCAAGGTCTCAGGAGCCAGTGAACCAGTGAGCCAGGGGGCATCTCTGCCACCTGGAGTGCACGCACTTTCAGAACCAGCTCAGGTTCTCCATGACTACTCCAGCGTGGCCAGCACTGTGCAGTTACTTATCAAACAGGGTGAAGGGGCTATACAGACATCCGAGACCAGTTGGGGAAGTTTGCAAGGAGATAATCAGAGATTCTCCACTCTTTTTTCAGCTCCCTGAAAGTTGTACATTCAAGAACCTTCTTAATCTGTCCCCAACCTTCCTCTCAGCAATTCTTCTGCCACTCCCCTGCCACACTTGACCCGATTCCTCCAATGTGCCGTGCACTCTTAGGTCTCTCTGAATTTGATTATGCCCAACCTTTCTCTAGAGTGCCCTTCCCTGTTTGCCAAAATCTACTCCATCTACAAAGTCCAGTCCAACTGGAAGGGTCCCTCTCTGAGGATCCTTCTCCAACTTTTCCTCATTTCCTACCACGACTTGAGCAGAATTATTGCTTTGCTATAAAATAATATTAACAGTATTTTTATTGTTTGTCACAAATATCTATTTGTACACTTGTTGCAGGGTAATATTTTGAAATATTAGCCAATGCATTCTACCTCACCCCCATACACTCTTTCAGCCCGGATTCCTTTCCTCATGTAAACTAGGTGAGTTATCATTCATTGCCTTAGGGAAGAACTGTCACAGCAGAAGATAGAGTCAATCCTCAGCTTTTGAGCTTCAAAAGCCTAGTCTTGAAGGGTGATAGGAACAGTCTGGTTGCTGGACAGATCTGAGAGAATACAATGAGTAAGGTCAAAGCTTCCTGCCCTCCCCTCCTCTTCCCTTCCTTCAGAGACTAGACCAAAGCCTGGACCAGTGAGGCAGCTGAACAATATCACAGTCTATGATAAAACGTGCCCCCAGGGTTGTGCAATGCACAACCTACACAACTGTACATGGTGGCCTTAGAACTAGGCTTTTGCCCTATTTCTACTCAACCTCTGTAGCATAGAGGCCTTTATCCTTGTTCTTCTTCTTTTTTTTTTTATTGTACTTTAGATGAAGGTTTACAGAGCAAACAAGTTTATCATTAAACAATTAATCCACATATTGTTTTGTGACATTGGTTGTCAAGCCCATGACATGTCAACACTCTGCCCTTCTCAACCTTGGGTTCCCTGTTGCCAGCTTTCCTGTCCCCTCCTGCTTTCTTATCCTTGCCCTTGGGCTTGTGTGCCCATTTAGTCTCTTTTTTTTTTTTTTTTAATGGACCTGTCTAGTCTTTGGCTGAAGGGTGAACCTCAGGAGTGACTTCATTACTGAGCTAAAAAGGTGTCCAGGGGCCATACTCCAGTATGGAGTTTCTCCAGTCTCTGGCAGACCAGTAAGTCTGTTTTTTGTTTTGTTTTGTTTTGTTTTTTTGTGAGTTAGAACTTTGTTCTACATTTATCCTTGTTCTTATCACCTCATAGTTGCAGGATGATTGCCACACCCATATTCCAGGTAGAAAAAAACATGAAAAGGCAAAAAGCCATTCTCTTGGTGAGGATTTTGCCTTTTAATTTAGGAAGGGATGCCCTGTCTATGGACTTCTGCTTTGATCTCATTGGCTATAACTGTATTAGGTACTCTACCTACAAGGAAGGCTGCGAACCTGAGTTTTTTCATTTTCCAGTCTCTATAGTAGAAAGGAAGGGTAGAAAGTTTTGAGTAGCCAATTCACATTGTCCGCCACAAAGGGAAAGAGTGTTCCAGGCAGAATGCACAATATATGCAAAGGCTCAAGAGCAAGAGTATCTTTGCTACATTTGGCAGATACTCTCAAGACTCTTGTAGGATGAATGAATGAACAGATGAAGCAAAAGCACGGTGTGGTAAAAAAACTGCAAGAAGTTCAGAGTGGCTGTATTGTAGTATGTAAGAAAGAAAGAAACAAGAGGCGAGACAAGAGGATTAAGTTGGAGCCAGAGCAGACAGGGCCTTGTGTTTGGATCTTTATCCTAAGAACAATGAAGAGCCTTTGAAGGATTGTCTGCATGAGAGTAACATGATTAGATCTGTGTTTCAAGAAGATCAGGTTGACTGCAGGGAGGGACACATTTTGGAGGTGGACCAGGCAAAAGACAATGAGCCCAATGAAGACTGTTGTTTAATATCCAACCAATAGAAGATGATGGCCTGAAAGAGAATTGTGATAATGGAGATGGGAAGAAATGGTCAGATTCCAGAGATATTTTGGAGGCAGAACTAACTGTATTTGGCAATGGATTGAACATGGGAAAAGATGAGTCAAAGACAACTTTAAAGTTAATGGTTCAGGTTTTTGGACCCACAGTGCTACCACTCACTGAATCAAGAAGCACAGAAATAGCAGGTTTGGGTTTCAAGGAGGGTGACGATGGATGTAGTTTTGGATGTTATATCAGGTCCTGTTATGCACACACTCCGAGATTTGCTCCCCTACTGCCCTCCTCCAGAGATGGACACTTGTTCAGTGGGGATCTCCAGCTGCAGTTACTACTGCCCACTCATCTCACCCGGCAGCAGGTTTGTGATATCCTTTGGTCATGTGAATCGCTTCTATGCAGCCATAGCAAAGGCACTGGCTCCTCATTCAGTAGACAGATGGTGGACTTGTGTAGCTGTGCCACCAGGGCCTTCTCCACGTGTTCCATGGGCAGCTGTCATAACTGGTTAATTCTGTTCCACTCAGAATTAACTGAACTCAAAACTCAGCTTGTCCAGCAGGTTCCCAGGTCAGGCTCCAGCTCCAGTTCCTTGTACACCATCATGCATGGCAGCTTCTCTGCCTTATCCCAGTCTGTCTGTGTTAATAGTTCCTTTAAGCTCCAGTGCTCTATGGACCTGCCTGGACCCATTGGAGGCTATGGCTTTCCCAATCACTTTTGGGCTCAATTGGAAGCACTATACTGGAAACTTAGGGTCTGGCTTCCCTGTTGGATGCCTGGAGGGACCAGGTAACATGCCCAGAAATGCAGGGTAGTTAATATCCCATGAAGGCAACCTGTCCCCTGAGATACAGGAGAAAAGAAGCCACCACATAAGTCTTTCTCTTTATCCCTATTCAAATTCTTCCCCATCCTTCAAGGCCCAGATCAATCCTCTGTCTTTAATGAAGTTTTATCAGCTATTCTGACTCTCCTTTCTGAATCCTTGGGACATTTATAAAAGGTAACCTGGGCCAACAGCATAGCAGTCTCATGGTGGTTGTTAATTGTTTCATTTGTGATTTTTGTCTCCTTCACTAGGTGATGAGTTCCTTGATGTGCAAGGCTAATTGGCCTCTGATGATACATAGATGGATAGATGCATGGATGGATGGATAGATGGATGGATGGATGACTGGATGGATGGATGGATGGATGGATGGATGGATGGATGGATGGGTGGGTGGATGGATGGATGGACGGAAGGACGGATGGACAGATGGATGGACAGACAGATAGACGGGTAGGTAGGTAGGTAGACAGGTAGATAGATTAGATAGTTAGATGGACAGATGGTTGGGTGAGTGGATGGGTGGACAGACAGATGGACGGACAGACGGATGGAAGGAGAGACGGGCAGGCGGGCAGATAGACAGACAGACAGATAATATCGGCATTAAGGAAAAATTTCTCAATTCATTTACCCAAGAAGACTGCCAGGTAAGAGTCCTCACTTCTCTTGGCATTGCGCATAAGCACCCACAGACACAAGCATACACGGTGTGCACGGTGCCAGCTGCTGGGGATGCACGGACTGAAGTAAGTCCAAGGATTCACTCATGGACAATTTTGCTTTTCAGACAAGACTCCAGCCCCATCTAGCTCCCCTCCACATCAGGGACTGACTGTGCTGGTGCTAGTAAGAGCTCTCAAACAGCGAACCTGGTACCCATGATCTTGGGACTGAAGCAGCAGGCTCCACACAGTGACCTGTAAAAAAAAGAAAAACCATTGCTGTCGAGTCAACTCCAAGTCATAGCAACCATATAGGACAGAGTAGAATTGCCCGCATAGGGTTTCCAAGCTGCAGTTGGTGGATTTGAACTGCCAACCTTTTGGTTAGCAGTTGCAGCTCTTAACCACTGTGCCACCAGGGATTTACAGCAGTGGCAGACAGTGATAAAATGCTGAGCCTGCTGCCCTGGACCTACCTACTGGGAGCATAACACAAGAGCCTCCAGCTGGCCTTGCCTAAGCTCAAGTGCTGTCTTAGTTTCCCAGTGCTGCTATAACAGAAATACCACAAATGGATGGCTTTAACAAACAGAAATTTATCTTCTCACGGTTTAGGAGGCTAGAAGTCCAGAATCAGGGTGCCAGCTCTAGGCGAAGGCTTTCGCTCTCTGTCGGCTCTGAAGGAAGGTCCTTGCCTCTTTTCGGCTTCTGTTCCTCAGTTCCTTGACAATCTTCATGTAGCGTGGCATCTATCTCCCCCCATCTCTGCTTGCTTCTCTGTGCTTAATCTGCTAGTTTCATATCTCAAAGGTGATTGGCTTAAGATACACCGTACATGGATATGGCCTCATTAGCATAACAAGGAAACCCCTATTCGCCAATGGGATTACATCCACAAATGTAACCCACTGCCCTCGAGTCAATTCCAACTCATAGCAACCTTATAGGACAAAGTAGAGCTGCCCCATAGGGTTTCCAGGGCTGTAATCTTTACAGAGAGCACTGGTGGTGCAGTGGTTAAGAGCTCAGCTGCTAAACAAAAGGTCTGCAATTCGAATTCACCAGCCACTCCTTGGAAACCCTATGAGGCAGTTCTACCCTGTCTTATAGGAATCGACTCGATGGTAACCAGTTTGGGTTTGGTTTTGAGTTTTGGAATCCTTACAGAAGCAGACTGTCACATCTTTCTCCTGTGGAGTTGCTGGTAGGCTCAGACTGCCAACCTCTCGGTTAGCAGCCAAACGCTTAACCACTGTGCCACCAGGACTCCTTATCCACAAGTATTGTTGCTGTTGTTAGGTGTCCTTGAGTTGGTTCCAACTCATAGCGATCCTATGTACAACAGAATGAAACACTGCCGGTCCTGCGCCATCCTCACAATCGTTGTTATGCTTTAGCCTATTGTTGCAGACATTGTGTCAATCAATCTTGTTGAGGGCCTTCCTCTTTTTCACTGACCCTCTACTTTACCAAGCATAATGTCTTTCTCCAGGGACTGATCCCTCCTAATAACATGTCTAAAGTATGTGAGATCTAGTCTCACCATCCTTGCTTCTAAGGAGCATTCTGGTTGTACTTCTTCCAAGACACATTTGTTCGTTCTTTTGGCGGTCCGTGGTATAGTCAATGTTCTTCTCCAACGCCGTAATTCAAAGGCATCAGTTCTTCTTAGGTCTTCCTTATTCACCATCCAGCTTTCACATGCATATGAGGCAATGGAAAACGCTACGGCTTGGGTCAGGCACACTTTAGTCTTCAAGGTGACATATTTTGGAGGGACACAATTCAATCCATAACAAGGGCTAAACTCAGCAGAGTGGCCCCAGCAACCCCTGAGGGTCCCTGTAGACAGTCCCTAGACGATCCAGTTCTACAGCCTATCTGCGCTGCTCATATTTAGCAAAGGAGGGTCTCAGGCTCTGATGGAAGTACTCCAGGTCTGCCCATATTTTGCCCACGGAAAGTGGGGCCAAAGAGGAAACAAAGTCTAAGAAAGCAAGTTGCAAAATGCCTGCAGATATTCCTCAACCATCCTTCCCAGAGAAATGAGCTCTGGACTCAATAAGTTCACTGGGCCCGGAGCAAGGAAGGCGCCTTGGAGCCGATGGTCAGGGGACAGGAGCAGGAAATGCAGGCTTTCTAAACCTCTGCTTGTCAACACCCCTACCCCTAGTAAAGGATACCGGTGCTGCTCCTGGCAAACACCGTACCCTGTTAAGGCCTCTGAAAATCAGCCCCTCTCAGCACCAGAAATGTGATCCTCTTCCATTTTGACGGTTTAAACGGTGATCTTACGCTTAGAAACAACTCTCCGGTTGGGGGGTTTTCCAGCGAGCCTTAGGCTAAAAAAGGCTTCCCTCCAGAGCCTCGGGGAAGCTGGGACAGAGCAAGCGAGGAGAAAGGGATTTCCTGTTTGCCAGGGGCAGCCTTGCTTTGCTGCTGAGCCAGCTGCCAGCCTGGGAGGGAGACTGTGCCTCCACTGCCCACTGCTGCCCGGCCAAGGGCACCCGGCTGAGAACAGTTCCCGTTTCTTTCCTCCACACTGGCCGGGCCAGGCCTGCAGCTGACAGCAGGAGAGGGCTGAGCTGCTGCAGGAGCACAGGCAGACCTTGTGTGGGGCAGGACGGGACAGCTGAGGGGTGCTCGAGGATCAACTTGCCCTGCAATTGCCAGCTCTTCACGCGCTCCTCAGGCCGGAACTGGCCTTGGCCTCATCACTGACCCCTGACAAGATTGCTAGGTGTCTCAGTTATCAAGTGCTGCCATAATAGAAATACCACAAGTGGGTGGCTTTTACAAACAGAAATTCATTTGCTCACAGTTTAGGAGGCTAGAAGTCCAAATTCAGGGTGCCGGCTGTAGGAGAAGTCTTTCTGTCTGCTCTGGAGGAAGGTCCTTGTCTCTTTGAGCTTCTGCCCTGGGAAATCTTCATGTGGCTTGGCATCTCTCTTAGCCCATCTCAGCTCTGCTTGCTTGTTTAATCTCTTTTATAGCTCAGAAGAGGTTGATTCAAGATACACTCTAAACTTGTCTCATTAACACAACAAACAACCCATTCACAATTGGGATTATAACTACAGGCAGAGGTTAGGATTTACAACACATCACATAATGAAGGGTAATTACATCAGATCACAAAATGGAGGACAACCACACAATACTGGGAATTATGGCCTGCCAAGCTGAAACACATTTTTGAGGAACACAATTCAATCCACAACACTAGACAATTGGTAACTCTGGCCTTAGCTGCCACACAGAGCTGGGCAGAAGATTGTGTAAGGACAAGGGGCTCAGCAGCAGGGCCAACAGGAGTTTTTAAGCGGGCCTAGGGCTCTGGCCTGACACAGTGGAATTACTGGGTCAACGTCTACTTGAATGGGGTTATAACACAGCAAACACAGAGTAAGTGAGAATGCCACTCTCGGGGCTCAGGTGTGTGTGTGTGTGTGCGTGTGTGTGTGTACAAAAAGGTTGCTTATTTGTGGAGACATAGGGCTGTGTCACGTATGTGGAGGAGGAAGTCCTTGGGTGGTGTAAATGGTTAACGCACTCTGCTACTAAGCAAAAGGTTAGAGGTTAGAGTCCACCCAGAGGTGCCTCAGAAGAAAGTCCTAGTGATCTCCTTCCAAAAAATGAGTCATCGAAAACCCTATAGAGCACAGTTCTACTTTGATACTCACGGTGCTGCCATGAGTCAGAATCGACTCCATGGCAACCGGCTTGGGTTTTTTTGTTTGTTTGTTTTGTATGTGGAGCGGGCTATTTGAGTGTAAAGGGGAGCCTATGATAAGGACATGCTTCGGTGCACCACGGGCTATTTACCGCTGTGTGTTTCTCATTCATCCATCCATTGTATTGGTTATCTACTGCCATGTAACAAATCACCCCCAAACTTCGTGACTTAGTACAATAACATCCATCACCTCCCAATTTCTGTGAGTCTGGCTCTGGGTTTCTCACAGGCTGCAGTCAAGGGGTCTACAGTCATCTCAAAGCTTGACTCATGTGATCCTTGGCAGGAGTCAGATTCTCGTGCATTGAGGCCTCAATTGCTCGCTGACTGTCACCTGGAGGCCACCCTCAGTCCCTCACCATGTTGGCCTCTCCATAGAGATATGCACAACATGTCAGCTGGCTTCATCAGAGCAAGCAAGTCAAGAAGAGAGAAAGGGAGTAAGCAAGATGAGAGTCGCAAGCTTTTATAACCTAGCCTCTGAGGTGACCGTCATCAATTTTGCTGTATTCTACTCATTAGAATAAAGTCACTAGGTGCCACCTACACTCAAGGTGAGAGGATAAACCAGAGCATGAATACCAGGAAGCAGGAATCACTGGTGTCCATTTCAGAAGCTGCCTAGCAAATGCATTAATTCTTCCAGTAATTACTTAACGAACACCTACTATATACCAGACAATGTGCTAAATGTAGAGGATAGAACAAAACAGACATTCTCTCTTGCAGATTACAGTCTAGTAGGTGAGGTACATCTGAATTTAAAACACGCGCAAATAATGTCAAATTCCAAATACAGTAAATGCTAAAAGAAAAAAACCAGGGAGCTGGGCCAAGGGACATCCTGAGGAAGTGATGACTGAAATTGTAAGGTGTTAGGGAAGAGCAGGGTTGACTGCATGATGGACGGGGAGGAACGGGAGATCTGGGAGGAGTACTTCAGGAGAAAGGAACAGCATTATATATATGTATATATATATATATAATTTTATTAATATATATATAATTTTATTTATTTATATATATATATATATATATGTATATGGAGCCCTGATGGTGTAATGGTTAAGCGGTCAGCTGCCAACCAAAAGTTTGGTGGTTTGAACCCACCAGCAGCTCTGCAGGAGAAAGGCCTGGTGATCTGCTCCCATAAAGATTACAGCCTCGAAAACCCTATGGGTGGGTCTACTCTGTCACATGGGTTTGTTGTGAGTCGAAATCAACTAGATGGCACTTAACAACAACATATATATGTACGTCATATAAAAAAACCTGTTGCTGTCAAGTCAATTCTGACTCATACCAACCCTGTAGGACAGAGGAACACCCTATAGGGTTTCCAGGGTTGTAATCTTTATGAAAGCAGACTGCCACATCTTTCTCCTGCAGAGTGGCTGGTGGGTTCAAACCACCAACATTTCAGTTAGCAGCCAAGCATTTAACCACTGCACCACCAGGGCTCTTTATATATTTATATATATATATATATATATATATATATATATATATATATATATATATATATATATATAGCAGATATGTAATAGTTACTGATACATACAGTAAAACCCGTGAAAGCCAGAACGTGTGTAAGGTGGAAACCTGTCAGAGACAGAAAGCTCAAATACTTTCCACTAATAGAGAGTGATAGAAAAGTAACAAGAATGCACCCTGTCGAAGGTGGAAAATTTTCAAGACCTGGAAAAACAAGGCAGTTCTGTGGAGATGTGGCTCTCACAGGCTTCACTGTATAACAGACACGTATTCATATGTATGACAGCGGTGAGTGGATAGCAAGAGTGCATGTGTGCATGTTGGTATGTGTCCTGCATCTGCGTGAACCTCTGTATTTACACTGTGTGAGCAGGTTTCTTAGGTCAACAGAGCTATTGGTGCACTTTAAGACTCTGAGGAAGGAATAGAAAATGGCAGGGAGGACAGAATCTGAGCAACGCTATCTGAACTTCCAGAATTATGTTCCTTCACTCTTCTCCCCACACTCCCACCCTCCCAGTGCCCTCTCTGTCAAGTTTCTTTGGGGAGTCATATAGGTCCTCATGAAAAAGCAAAAATGTGCTGATGCAGCCTAATGCACAAGCCAGAAAAGCAAAGCTGTCTGTGAGGGCCCGCTCTGCCCACTCCCGAGCCTGGGAGGCTCCATTCTGCAAACCAGCATCTCCCTTGTCAAAGAGACAAGGCCATATTGATTGAGGCCAAAGTGACTTTTTATGGGGCTTCAGATCCAGAGACAGAAAACAGTCTGGGAGGATGCCGGAAGACAGGGACCAGGACCCCTATTGGAGAGAGATAGGAGAAACCCTGCAGCCAGTGGGGGTGAAAGGGGAGCTGGGAGAGCTCCTGGCCAGGAAGGGTCCCCTCATGGGTGTCAGGGGGCCAGGTCTGGAGGAGGCTGGGGCCAAGGCAGGGTGCAGTGTGACATGTGGCCCAGCCCCACACCCCTGTGTCGTAGGCCAGCAGGGGACTTCTAAATCCATATATTGCTCAGTCATGTAGATACAAATCCAAATCTACTCAAATCAGAAAAACTGAGCAAAAACATCTGCGGTCCCTGTCCTCAAGGCACCCAAAGGGGAAGCCTTCACACCGTCCAGCAGCACATGATGAGCTATGCAAGCAGATCTTGCATCTGGAATCCCTGCCCAACTCCTCAGCCCAGGACCTAAGAGCCATGGCTCCCATTCATTCATCTTTTCATTCATCCAATCAATACTTACTCCTATGGGCCAGGCACTGTCTTAAGCTCTGGGGACACAGATATACTTCCTGCCTTCATGGGTCTTACAGTTTAGATAGAAAATAATCAGTAAACAATTATTTACATCACCATATAATGACAATTGTGAAAGTTACATGAAGCAAAAACACAAACTAGTTCTAAAATGGTTTGGACAACATTATGGAACCAGGGGAGGGGCTCCTTGTCTACATGTCATCCTCTGGTCCTTACCAAACCCACAGAGGCATCCAGGCCTGTCTGAGTGTCAGCCTTGGATGCTTCACAAGTAATTACTCATTGCTGGTGTGCCGTGTGGTCCATTTTCTCAACAGCTAAGTAGCCAGTGGTCTGTCTACTCCCTCCTCACCCACCACCCATTTTTGCTATCCCTGGCCTGGGCAATCTTCTGAGATGGACCCCATCTCTATCCTCTGCTGGCCTGGGCTATCCTTCCCACTGTCTCTTCTCCAGGGTCCCCTTACCCCACGACACAAGGTCCCCTGGCATCTATGTGAGTTCTCCATCATCAGCCATCTGCTTGTCCCTCTGTAGAGCCACAGGAACATTTTCTTGTCTCCTTCACAGACCTTTGGAAGTGAAAGAGTGCCAGGGTGAGATGGAATGAGAAGCTAATTCAGGCTCTCCTACCTAAACATTCCACCCATTCACAGGGTTCTTTATATCCCCAAACCCAGCATAGATTTTTTTACCCTTTCTGAGGCTTAAACCTCAGAAGGTCCCTGGATGGTACAAATGGTTTGCTCTCATCTGCTAATCTAAAGGTTGTCAGTTCGAACCTACTCAGTAGCATCATGGAAGAAAAAGGCCTGGAGATCTCCTTCTGTAAAGATTCAGCCAAGAAGACTCCATGGAGCAGTTCTGCTCTGTAACACATGGCGTGGCCATGAGTCGGGAGCAACCCGATGGCAGTGGGTTTGGTTTTTTGGTTTTAAGGCTTGAACGAAGACATGAGAACTGAGGTACCAGCCCCATCGTGCCCTCGCTCATCTTCATCTCTTACCACCAGGGTGAACTTTTATCTCCATCTGTGTCACATTCTATTTTCTTCCTTGCTCACACAGTCCTCTAAGCTCGAGATCTTCAGCGCCCACAGATGATTTTTTCTCCTCACAAAGAGTGGCTTTTGCAAATGAAAGTCTAGCTTTTCTGACCACTGTAATTTCCATCCCTTTAAAGCAACGATTCCCAATCTTGGCTGCACATTGTAGGGACCTAAAAAGTTTTACAAATAATGATGCCTGGGGCCCATTCCTAGAGCTTCTGATTTGATTGGTCTGAAGCTTAACCTGAGCAACGGAATTCTTAAAGCTCTCAGATGATTCTCACGTGCAGCCAGGGTGGAGCCACTGCTTTAAAGAGTAGCATTTAAGAATAGCAATGACTTCTTCTGTCTTAACTGTGCCTGCCCTCCCCGTGAAGGAACCTAAGCCTCAACATCATTCACTTACAAATGCTACTTGAGCCCCCACTCTTCTAGGTGTTGGGATACTGCAGTGAACAAAACAGACAAAAATCCCTGCCCTCATGGTACTGACATTCTAGCCAGGAGAGACAGACAATAAAAAAACCAGTAGACCAGTTGCTATTGAGTCGACTCTAAATCACAGTAACCCCATCTGTGTCAGAGAGAGCTGTGCCCTGTAGAGTTTTCCATGGCTGACTTTTCAGAAGTAGATCACCATGTTTTTCTTTCAAGGCACTTCTGGGTGGACTTGAACGTCCAACCTTTCAGTTAGCAGCTGAGTGCATTTACTGTTTACACCACCCAGGGCTCCAATAGACGATAAACAATAGCAATAATATATAACTAAATTTTATAATATGTTAGCAAGTGATAAGTACAAACGGGAAGGAAAAACACAGGATAAAGGAAATTAGGGATGAGGAAAAGTTGCCATTTTAGACAGGGTGGTGGTCAGGCTAGGCCTTATGGAGAAGGTGACATTGAGAAAAGACTTGAAGGAGATGAGTGAGCCAACTCAGAATTCCAGAATAAGAACCATAGCAGATAATTAATAACGTTATCCTACTACATTTACTTAGGACGAGAATTGACAGGAATTTGGTGATCAAAAGTTGGAAGCAAGGAGTAGTGAGAGAAAGGATCTCTCAAGGATAATTCTTAGGTTTCTTGCATAAGTAACTGTGTATATTAAAGTGTCCTTCACTTGCATGACTAACTGCCTCCGTAACAACTGCCTCCTTTGCCATGAGACCAGAAGAACTGGATGGTACTTGGCTACCATTACTGAACGTTTTGATCAAATATTCTGTAGAAGAATCCTGATCAAAAGGAGGAAAATACAAAACAGAATTTCAAATTCTCATTGAATCCAGACTTTCTGGAGCCATTGAGGCTGGATGAACCCCCAAAACTATTGCCCTGAGATAATTTTTAAAACTTAAATCAGAGATATCCCCTGAAGTCTTCTTTAAGCCAAACAATGGTTTAGCTTAATTAGTAAAGATTGTCTGCCTTAATTAATAAAGAATGATCTTTTAAAGAACTATCTACGTGGCATCAAATTGACAACAGCAACTGGAAAGGTTAGATAAGAAGCTTAAGAGGCAATGAGTTTATGTTAATGGTGGAGGAATAATTCAGATAAGGAGGGTGATAACGGTTGAAGAACTTGAAGAATTTAATCAATGTCACTGAACTGTACATGTAGAAATTAATGAACTTCTGTGCACATTTTCAGTAGCAACAAAAAAATAATTAAAAATAATAATAAAGTGTCCTTCACTGAGTTGGGGACACTGGAGGAGGTGATCTGGAGGCAGAAATCTAGAGTTACATTTTGGACAAGCTAGTTTGAGGTGTCTAGGAGACATCCAAATGAACCAACTCATAGACCAGAGGGCAGCAAACTACAGTCCACAGGCCAAATCTAGTTTGCCATCTGTTTTTGTACAGCCTGCAAGCTAAGAATAGTTCTTATATTTTCAAATGGCTAAGAAGAATAATATTTTGTGACATGTAAAAATTATATGAGACTCAAATTCATTGTCCATAAATAAAGTTTTATTGGAACATAATCAAGCCTGTTTATTCGTGTATCAAATACAGCTGCATTCACACTACAGGGACAGAGTTGGGTGCTTGCAACAACAGACACCATTTAGCCAACAAAGCCTAAAATATTTACTATCTGGCCCTTTACATAAAAGGCTTTCTGATCCCTGGGCTAAAGAGTTGGAAAAATGGGTCTGGAGACCAAGAGAATCATCTGGGTGGAAGATACAAATGTGGGCATCGTCGGCATCCGAAGGTAGTTAAGCCATGGGAGTGGGTGAGTTTGGAGGGTGAGTATGGAGTGAGAGGGGAAGAGGCTGAGAGGCCAGAACCTAAAAAACTTGGATATTTGAAGGTTGGATGGAGGAGGAACCTGAAAAGGAGACCAAGAAGGAGTAGCCAAGAGGTAGAAGGCAAATCCAGAGAATATGTTGTCATGGAAGGAAAAGAAAAGAAGGTACTAAGCGGGACTGCTACGAGCCATCTGTCAGTTTGTTGTATTGTGGTGACTTGTGTGTTGCTATGATGCTGGAAGCTATGCCACCAGTATTTCAAATACCAGCAGGGTCACCCATGGTGGACAGGTTTTACTGGAGCTTCCAGGCTAAGACAGACTGAAGAAAGGTCTGGAGATCTACTTCTGAAAATTAACCAATGAAAACCCTATGGATCACCATGAAACACTGTCTGATATAGTGCTTACAGATGAGCCCCCCCAGGTTGGAAGGTACTCAAAATACACAGTGGCTGCAACCATGGACTCAAACATACCAGTCAGTGATCAAGAAGATGATGCAGGACTGGGCAACATTTTGTTCTGTTGTACATGGGGTCACCATAAGTCAGAGCCAACTCAATGGCAGCTAACAACAACAAGAAGAGGGACTGAGAGACCAACAGGTTCAGTGCTGCTGAGAGTGGAAAGTGTCTAATGAATTTAGCAACAAGAAGGTAATTAGTGATCATGGTGGGGCAGGTTCAGTGGAGCAGTAAGAGAGGGAGGCCTTGGGCAGCAGATTCCTCAAGCTCCCAAGTGAGTCTCGTGTGCAACCGGGGCTGAAAATCACTTGGATAAAGACAGAATGATGCAGAAGTGGAGATATGATATTAGGATAACTTTTTCAAGTAGCTCAGTTGAGAAGGGGAGCCCATAGAGATAAAATGGTGGCTAGAAACAGAAGAAGGACAAAGAGGTTTTGTTTTGTTACCATTGTTGTTTGTTTCTTTGTTTTGTTTACCATCAGACTGATCGGAGGGTATTTGGTTGGTAAAGGGAGAGAATGAAGACGCAAGAGAGAGAAGAGACAATGACTATAGGAATTGGAACAAAGTGCCCTGGCCCTGAGGCAACTCACTGACAGAAGCTGAAGAGCCCCTATTCTCTGTCTAGTCCCTCCTCCACTGCTGTGAGCCTTTAGAAGTGAGGAAAATAAGACCCAGCAGGGGAGTCCCACTTCACTTTTCTCCTGTACTGGGGTGCAGAGGAAATGGAAGGTCCTTGAGAATCAGACACTAGCTTAAAATCTCAGTTCTGCCTCTTACTAGATGTATGACCTTAACAAGTAAGGAGTCTCAGTTTTCTTATCTAAAATGGGAATAAGCCTCCTTACTTCGTAAGACTAGTGAGGATTAAACGCAATGATGTTCATACACCATCCAGTCTCTGACACATCAGAGACACTCAGCAGATGTTAGATTCCCTCCTCCCTGGCCCAAACCAGCCCAACTACTTCCCAGACTTTGTCTTGGAAAAAAAAGAAAAGAATCTTGGACACAAACTTGACCTACATTCAATGCCAAGTCTCTTGTCCTTCAGGAAGAGAAGAAAGGCAATTCCAGGGATGCACACAGCCAACTGGCCTGGACTCAGTTAGATGCATTGTTTGGGAAACTCCCAGCTAAGGCAGGATCCTGAGATTCCTTCTTCCAATCAGATGCTAGCTTGAGAGCTCTGGCCACCTGAACTCTGGACGCTCTTATCAAAATAGGAATTCCTAGCCTGGTTTGTCAGGGTTCTAGTTTTATAGGAGGAGCTGGAGGAGAACTACGTTACAGTGTTCTGGGTTGTCTGAGGTTGTCACAAACGAACCAACCTTTTGCCTCTGGAGACCTTGATGGAGGGGTGTGGCAGCTCAGCAGGACTGCTGAGAGCCAAAAAGATCACCTGTCCCCAACATGAAGGAGGATGTGGCCGAGATCAGGAGACGTGGCAGGTTCTGGGGAGAAAATCCTCTCACTGATCCGTTAACCCACTTGTGAGGCCATCAGCACAGAACACCTATCTCCTCTCAGGCTGTGACCTAGAAGCATCCTGTTCTGAGCATCATCTTCCCAACCTGTTGTTTAGCAAAGATAAAAGGGATACGTTTCCCTGGCCTTTCCTTTTCAAAGCTGGCAAAATGACTGCAGCCCCTGCTTTATTCTCAGCCAGGGAAGCATTTCATCATTTTCTAGGACAAAAATCCTGTGAAAGGGAAAGGCCAGGTTGGTCTTTCATCATGAGAGATCAACTCAGCAGGCCAGCCAGGGAGAGAAGCCATTTGTTCTGGGAAAGGAATCAAAGTATCAAAGCAGCCTCCTGCAATTATTTAAATTAAATACTATGTTTCATTGAATGTAAGATATATAATTAATAAAGGTCCCCACCTTTTATATAGTCTTGCTGAGCTGCAAAGAGATTATTACCAGAATAATTCTCTCCCACAGTGCCCCAGAATGTGGGTGTGTTCGTGTGTATGTATGTGAGTGAGAACGTGTGCCTCCATGTTTGTGAGAACTTATGCCTTAGGAGTCATTTGACTGCAAGAAACCCACCAAAGCCAACTTAAGCAAAGGAGAATTTATTATAAGGAATTGGAAATATGTCAGCTTAGCAGACAGGTTGGTTAATTTCCCTACCTTGTGAGAGTCTGTACCTTCTGATTGGACCAGATCACCTTCCTGTACTCCCACCCTCATCATTGACAGTCACAGCCCATTGGACCAGGACATCTGACCCATATTGAGTCAATCGGCTTCTCACTCCCAGACATTTTGGACTGGGATACAGACACGCTAATTTAGTTAGTTGCTGGCTCTGTAACCAGGAGAACACGTCCCAGAGACATGTATCAGTGTTTGATTTATATCCTGCCTTGACATGATGGTTCTCAAACTTTAGCATGCCAAAGGACCACCTGGGGTATTTGTTAAAAATGTAGTTTCCTTGGCTCCATCCCCAGAGATTTATGGCTCTGAATTTTTAATAAATGTTCCAAGTGATTTGAATGCAGCTATCTCAGGAAACCAGAAGACAGAAAGAGAAAACACAAGCAAAGGAGAGATGAAAGACTTTCACCGCCCTAAAAAGAAAATAAAGAGGGGAAACCAGCCTCCTTGGTTGAGGATGGCTTCTAGTTTTCAGTTCCAGTCCTTCATAAGACCCATCTTTACTTCCTGCCCTTGTGTTCTGTGGATACCTCTGATTCCTAAGATCCCTTAAGTTGGTTTCTGTTTCTTGCTACCAAAGGATCTTTAAAGCACTCATGCTTATGAAGGTAAGCAACTATCTGGTCCAAGTAGCCATGGCTGATGGGAGAGGGAGGGCAGGGGTGCCTGCTACAAACAGAGCCTTGATCCACCTCTCCAACAGGTATAATGGCAGATCCTTCCTAAGAAGGGGGTGTTGGCTGGGAAGAAACCCCAAGCGCATTTACCACAGTGGATGTATCTGAGAGAGTGTGAGGGCCAGTGGGCGTTTGGGTGCGTGTGTGTGCATGCATGTGCACAACCCGGGGCTGTATGCCCGTGAGGCCTGTGGATGGTGTTTTCTCGGTGAACAGGATTATAACCGTGAGTAGGTGTGTGTGACTGAATCAGTCTGTGCCCGTGAGTGGCAGAGAACCAAGCCAACCTGCATTGTAGGTTATAATTGTGCACATTAGAGACTCATTAACTGTATAGCTACATCCACCCATAATACATCAGGATTATATTTAGAAATGGGCTTCTTAAAGAGAGAAAACAGAGAGGGGGGAGGGGAAGCTTCCAGACCACTTGGAAAAGGGAAGGTGGTAAGTGTTGCACTCAGCATGACCTGGGGGCTGGCAGAGACAGACACCAGGGGTCTGCAGGGTCTACCTGGACATTCCAGGAAGGTAGCAGGTTCAGTCTCCATGGTGTGGAAAGCAAAGTTGGAGCATTAGGGAATGCAATCCCAGAGCCAGGAGGTAACAAGGATACAATCTGCCTGGAAAGAAGCCACCAGAGAGGTGAGAGCCCAGTCAGGGATCAGGGGAAGACTTCTGGCACCGTCTGAATAGGGTGATTTTTATACCTTACCTAGAGCTCGGTTGCTAACCAAAACGTCAGCCATTTGAACCCACCAGTCACTCTGTGGGAGAATGACGTGGCAGTCAGCTTCCATAAAGATTACAGTCTTAGAAAGCCTATGGGGCAGTTCTACTCTGTCCTATAGGGATGCAATGAGTCGGAATCCACTTGAGGGCACACAAAAACAACAAAAACACCTTCAGAGGTCTCTTGCAGCATCTTAAAGACATTTCTACATCTCTCACAGTCACCATGAAAAATTTCTCATATAAAACAGAGGCAGGAAGAAAAGAAAACATTTCCTTCCCACAAGCCTCCCAGCACTTTATCTGTGTCTCTCTTACGCCAGGCATTACTTTCTATCTCACGCTGTGTCATGTGCACGTCAGTGGGAGCTATCTATCATCACCTCCCCCGCCACAGGCTCTTTGGTGGAACCCTCAGTCCCCTACCCAGACCCCCACTTCTCAAATACTCACCCACCTTCCACCCCTGCTTCTGTGTGCTTTGCTGCTAGTTGTCTGCAGCTGTAACCTTCTTCAAGTCTCGCCCTTGGGCTAGAGCTGGAGGTCCAGAAGGGACTAGGCATTTACCCCCACCCTCCTCCCATCCCCAGCAATGACTGACAACTGATACAGGGCTAGAAGCCCAAATCTTCCACCTGAATAGGTACAAACTCTCAGATGCAATTCATACTCCAGAGCTCCCAAGGGATCAGGGAGAGATTGAGACTTCACCTGCAGTCCCTCCTTTTGTTGATTTCTTCCCCTTCTGATACTGCCTCCCCACTCCCTTACTGACTTCTCCTTGGAACACTTCTTTTAAAAATTGCTTGTGCTCAAATCCTTGGCTCAGGGGCTGCTTCTGGGAGAACCTGATCTAAGATACACCTCTTCCTAGTGTTCTAGTCCTGCCCACAGCCCCAGAAAGGGCAATCCCGTGTATCATGGGACCTCACTTTCCTGGCCACAGCTAATTAGACCAGGGTGGATGCCTGTCCCTGCAGAACCAAGTAAATAAGTATCTTCAGACTCTCCATCATTCCCACCTCACACAAATCTGTTAACAAGTTGTTTTATTTCACACCCTACATATTTGATAGAGCTAATATCTTCACGGAACCCTGCTGATGCAGTGGTTAAGAGTTTAGCTGCTAACCAAAAGGTTGGCAGTTCAAATCCACCAGCCGCTCCTTGGAAACCCTAGGGGGCAGTTCTACTCTGTCCTATAGGGTCGCTGTGAGTCGGAATCAACTCAATGGCACCTAACAACAACAACAACAATATCTTCACAGGATTCCTGAGTGCCACAAACAGTTAAGTTCTTCTTGTTGTGTGCCATCTAGTGCATTTCGACTCATAGCGACCCCATGTGACAGAACAGGACTGAGCGCCATAGGATTTTCTTGGCTGTAATCCTTACAAAAGCAGATCACCAGGCCTTTCTCCTGCGGAGCTACTGGGTGGGTTTGAGCCGCCAACCTTCCCATTAGCAGCTGAGCACTAAACTGTTTGCTCCACCAGGGCTCCTTAAATGGTTAAGTACTTGACTACTAAACTAAAGATTATGGTTTGAACCTATCCAGAGGCACCTCAGAAGAAATACCCTACATTCTGCTTCCAAAAGGACACAGACATGAAAACTCTACAGAGCGCAGGTCTACTCTGAAACCCGTGGGGTCACCATGAGTTGGAATCGACTCGAAGGCAACTTGTAAATATCTTCACACTCAGGGCTCCAGCCACACAGAATAATTTGTAGTCCCCAAGATATACCATGGCTTTCCCACCCCTGGGCTTTTATACACGTTCTTACCTCTGCTTGGAATGCCTCTCCCTACCTCATCCACCTGAAGACCTCATATTCATCCTCCAAAACCCAACACTAGTATTGCCTCTTCTGGAAAGCCTCTTTTGTCATCCCCAGCAGAGTCTGCTGCTCCCTTGAAACATTGGACCCTGACCCATACATTCACTTGGTCCATCTTTCTCGGCTCTCTGCAGCTGCCAGCCCAGGTTACAGAGGGAAGGGAGAACCCATCTCAAAGACCTTCTGCCTCTCTGTCTTAGTCATCTAGTGCTGCTATAACAGAAATAGCACAAGTGGATGGCTTTAACAATTAGGAATTTATTCTCTCTAGTTTAGAAGGCTAGAACTCCAAATTCAGGCTAGAACCAGCTCCAGGGGAAGGCTTTCTCTCTGTGTCATCTCCAGAGGAAGGTCATTGTCATCAATCTTCCCATGTCTAGGAGTTACTCTGCACAGGGACCCCAGGTCCAAAGGACTCACTCGGCTCCCACTTCTTTCTTGGTGATAGGAGGTCCCTGTCCTCTCTGCTCATTTCTCTGTTTTATATCTCAAAAGAGATTGACTCAAGACACAACCTAATCCTGTAGATTGTGTCCTCCCTCATTAACACAACTGCCTCTAGTCCTGCTTCATTAACGTCATAGAGATCAGGATTTATAACACATAGGATAATCACATCAGATCACAAAATGGAAGACAGCCACACAATATTGGGAATCATGGTCTAGCCAAGTTGACACATATTTTTAGGGGCACAATTCAATCCATAACACTCTCCATGAATTGTGTGTTGGTCCTGGGTCAGTTCTCCCTCAGATGCATTCTTCACCCTCTCTTGCTCTGCTCCCTATCACAGCAGGGCTGTGTTTCCCCGATTCCAGTGTCTTCTGGCTTCTGTTTGGATTTGGCCAATAGGGAGCACTAGAAGGAAATTGTGGAGCTAGGGAGGAAGAAAAAAATCATATCTTCTCTAATATAACGTCTCCAAATCTTTCAACTATTCTTGACAAGGCAAGGTTTCTGGGATCCTCTCTCTCCTTTGGACATGCTCCCATTCAGCAGTGCTCCTTGAAGAGAGGCTGCCAGGATGGAACACAGGTCTTCAGATGTCATCTCACCTCCCTTGCTCCAGACACTCAACTTCCACTGATGTATCCAAGACTAAATTTCCTTTTGGAGTTGTAAGTCCAACTACTGGCTCACTGTGGATTTGAAGACTTGTCACACAATGGAAGAAAGAACGTGTTTTCTTTTTGAGCTAAACATACCCATTCCTGTCTGGGGCAGTTGGTTGGATAACTCAACATTCATTCAAATCTCCTTCTCCTTGCCCACTTCTATTCTAGAGATGAAAAAATGATATACTATCTTTCCTGGGGAAGGTGGAGCATGTAACACAGTTCTGACCAATTAAATAGGAATGGAAATCTGTTAGGGGTTTATGGAAAAGCTTTTGCCTTCCTAAAAAAAAAAGAGAGAGAGAGAGAGAGATGTCTCTGGAAGCGTATCTTCCTGGTCCTATCTGCCTTGAGCGCAGCCATAATGCTACTATGAGGCAAAAGCCTAGAGAATCTCAGAGAGGCTGGCTCTGACATTGTTACATCACTGAACCAATGCTGACATCCCCCTACTCTGGACTTCTTGTGGTGTTAGGAAAAAAGTTCCAAGCAGCACACTGAAGAAAAAAAATTTGTTTCAGCTTATATAAACTTACATCACAAGCAAAGGGTTAATATCCCTAATATTTTTTAAAAGCTTCTAAAAATAGAGAGGTAAAAGACCACAACTATATAGAAAAATAAGCAAGAGATTTGAACAGAAAGTTAACAGAAAAGAAATGCAAATGGCTCTTAACCACATGAAAAGATGCTTGTCTTAGTCATCTAGTGCTGTTATACCAGAAATACCACAAGTAAATGGCTTTAACAAAGAGAAATTTATTCTCTTACAGTCCAGTAGGCTACAAGTCAAAATACAGTGTGTCAGCTCTAGGGGAAGGCTTTCTCTTCTCTGTTGGCTCTGGAGGAAGGTCCTTGTCATCAGTCTTCCCTTAGTCTGGGAGCATCTCAAGGTCCCAGATCAAGAGCATCTCTGGGAGCAGGAACCTCAAGGTCCAAAGGACGCGTTCTGCTCCCAGCAGTGCCTTCTTGGTGGTATGAGGTTCCCACGTGTCTTTGCTCGCTTTTCTCTTTTATATCTCAAAAGAGATTGGCTTAAGACACTATCTAATCTTGTAGACTTCATCAGTATAACTGCCACTAATCCATCTTATTACATCATAGTGAGAGTTTACAACACATAAGGAAATCTCATCAGATTACAAAATGGTACACAATCACACAATACTGGGAATCATGACCCAGCCAAGTTAACAGATATTTTTGGGGGACACAATTCAATCCATGACAATGCTCTCCCTTGCTCATGATAAGAAAAATGCAAACGAAAACTGAGATTTCATTTTTCACTTATTAGGCTGGCAAAACTTCAAAATTTTGACAACATACTCTGCTGGTGAAGCTCTGGGGAATAGACACTCTCATACTTCGCTGGTGGACATGCAAAACTGGACAATCCCATGGAAAGGAATTTGGCAAAATTATCTATGCATTCATTCTTTGACCCAACAATCCCACTTTTAGGAATATACCCCAAAGATAAATTAGCCAAAAATAAAAAACAAAACACACACACAAGGCTATCATTACAGCGCTATTTTTAAGTGCAACCCCTCCCTCAACGATAGGAAATTGTTGAATAAACTATGGTATAACCCACAATGGAATTTTATGCAGATATAAAAAGGAATGAAGGCTATTTCCATATATTACTAAAGAGTGATTTTCAGGATTTTTTTTAACTAAATATAATAAATGGTAAAAGTGTGTATAGTATGCTACCATTACCACAGTATGCTAAAAAAGGGGAGGAGAGATACAATTATATTTACATATTTTAAAATAGAAAGATAAATGATAACTTTTTTTTAACAGTTACCTAAAAATGGAGGAAGGGAAAAGAGTGGAGGGGACAAGGATGGAAGCTAGACTCCCTTGAATGTGCCTTGCTTTGTACTTTAGAACCATGTAAATGTTTTTTATAATTGTTAAGATAAAATTAATATTTTTAAAATTAACCTCTAAAAATAAAAACTTAAATGAGACAAGCAAAAACAAAACTGAATCCCCTTCTGATCCATTAAAAGAATCTCTAATATTAAGTTAATCTTGCATTCCTAGTATAAATCCACTTTGATCATGATGCATTATCTTCTTTAACATTGTGGGACTGAGTTTGATAATGCTTTGTTTAGGATTTTCACTTTATAATCCATGTAAGATTGGCCTAAAATTTTCAGTTCTCATACTGTCTGTATTAGTTTCTTAGAGCTGCTGTAACAAAACCCCACAAAATGGGTGGCTTAAAATGACAGAAATTTATTGTCTCACAGCTCTGGAGGCTAGAAGTCTGAACTTAGGGTGTTTGCAGGGCCAAGTTCTCTCTGAAGGCTCTAGGGTAAGATTCTTTCTTGTCTCTCCCAGCTTCTGGTAGCTCCAAGCATTCCTTGGCTTGTAGCTGCAGCATAACTCCAATCTCTGCCTTCATTGTCGCATGGCATTCTTCTATCTGTGTCTTTTCTCTTCTTTTACAAGGACCCCACTCACATTGGATTAGGACCCACTCTTCTCCAGTACGTAGGGTTGCTATGAGTCAAAATCAACTCAACAGCACACAACAACTACTCCAATATAACCTCATGTGAACTTAACTGATTGCATCTTCAAAGACTCTATTTCCAAGCAAGGTCACATTCACAGGTATTGGGGGGTTAGGACGTATCATTTTAGGAGGACACAATTCAATCCAAAACATTGGCCTTGTCTGATTTTTTAAATCAAGTTATCAGAGTATCATAAAATTGTTTTAAAAGATCGTATCTTCTTTTATACCCTGGAAGAATTTTCATGGTATTAGACTTATTGCTCTTTTAATGTTTGGTAGAATTCAACCACATGAAACAACTAAATACACCAGACAAAATATATGAAACACAAGTTTTCAAGACACCGGACATCAGGCAATGAAGGACAGTTCTCCCTGAGAGACAAGAAATAAACAAGGGAAGCCATCCAATTGCCCCAGCTTAGTGCCTTGAGAGAGTATCCAGGACATGAAACAGGGAGAGGAAGCTCAGGCAGAGCCTGGTGTATACCCTAAATTGAGGAGACAGAGCTGAGAGTCTGGAGGACCAAAAGATATTTTGAATTGCATGTAAATGAAAACATATCAACATATCAAAATTTGTGGATATGGCTAAAGCACTACTTAGAGGAAAACTTATAGCACTAGAAAAGGAAGAGTAAATTAAATCCAAAGTAATCAAAAGGAAAAAGATAAAGATCAGAACATGAATAAATTAAATAAAAAACACAAAAACAATAGAAAAGATAAATCAAAAGCAGATTCTTTGAGAAGATAATAAAATTGATAAACTTCTAGCCAGACTGATCGGGAAAAAAAGAAAAGAGACAAAAAGCAAAAATATCAGGAATGAGAAAGATACCTCTACAGATTCTACAAATACGAAAAGGATAGTAAGGGGATATGATGAACAAGTTTATCTCAATAAATTCAACAACTTCGATGAAATGGATAAAGTTCTTGAAAGACACAAACTACCAAAGCTTGCTCAAAGAAACAGATCATCTGCATAGCCCTATGTCTATTTAAAAAATTGAGTGTGTAGTTTTACAATTCCCACAAAGAAGAATCCAGCCCAGGTGGCTTCACCGGTGAATTCTACCAGACATTTAAGGAAGAAATGATACCAATTCTATACAAACTCTTCCCAAAACTTGAAGAGGAGGAAATATTTTCCAACTCCTTCTATGAGATTAGCATTACCCTGATATCAAAACCAAATAAAGATATTACAAGAAAACTACAGACCAATATCCCTCATGAATATAATGTACAAATTCTAAACCAAATTTTAGCAAACAAAATTCAACCATATATAAAAAGAATAATACATCATTATCAAAGAGAATTTACCCAAAGAATATGTGTTTGGTTTAATATTAGGAAATCAATCATTGTAATTCACTGTACTAACAAAACTTTTTTAAAAAGCTATATGATTGTCTCAATAACCAGTTGCCATCGAGTCAATTCTAATTCAGAGCGACCCTATGGATGTAAAAGAAGCATTTCACGAACCTAATATCCTTTTCTGATAAAAATTCTCAGCCAACTTGACATAGAAGAGAATTCCTCAGTTTGATAAAGAAAATCTATGAAATACCTGATATCATAGTAATATCATACTTAATGATGAAAATTGGAATGCTTTCCCTTAAGATCAGAACAAGCTAAGGATGTCTGCTTCTTTCACCACTTCTATTCAGCATTATACCGCAGGTCCTCTGCAGTTCAATTAGTCAAGGAAGACAAGTAAGAGACAACCAGATTGGAAAGAAATAAGCAAAACAGGCTTTATTTACTGATGACATGATTGTCTGTTTAGAAAAGCTGATGGAATATACAAAAAAAAGCTACTAGAATAAATAAGTTTAGCATAGTTGCAGGATACAAAAATCAATTGTATTTCTAGATACCAACCGTGAACGATCAGAAGTGGAAATTTTTTAGAATATCATTTAAATTAGCATAAACAAGTATGAAATACTTAGAGATAAATCTGATAAAAGATTTGAAGTACTGGAACACAGAAAACTGCAAACACGCTGAGAAAAATTAGGGAAGGACTTAAACAAATGAAGCGATGTATTGTGTTCATGAATTGGAAGACTCAATGTTAATAAGATACTAATTTTCTCCAAATTGATGTGTAGATTCAATGCAATTCTAAACAAAATCCCAGCATGCTTTTTTTTTTCCCCTTAGAAATTGACAAGCCCATTCCAAAATTCATATAGAAATACAAAAGACCTGAAGAGCCAAAACAGCTTTGTAAAAGACAAACAAAGTTAAAGGACTAATGTTACCTGATTTTAAGACTATAAAACTACATTTATCAAGACAGTGTGGTATTGTTGTAAAGACAAATAGACCAATGAAACAGAATAGAGTCCAGAAATAGGTCCACATATATATGGACAACTGATTTTCAACAATGGTGCAAAAGCAATTCAGTAGAGAAGGATAGTCTTTTCAACAAATGGTGCAGGAATAATTGGATATCCATATACAAGCAAATGAACTTTGACCCATACCTTGCACCATTTACAAAAATTAACTCAAAATGAATGATAGATCTAAATGTAAACCCTAAGACTATAAAACTTTCAGAACAAAACACAGAAGAAGATCTTTGTGACCTTGGGTCAGGCAAAGATTTCTTAGCTATGATAGCGAAAGTACAATCTACAGATAAATTGGACTTCATCAAAATTCAAATTTTCTTCTCTTTGAAAGACACTGTAAAGAGAATAAAAAGACACGCCAGAGACTGAAAGAAAATATCTGTAAATCATATATCTGCTAAAGGACTTGTACCTGGAATATACAAAGAACTCTCAAAACTAAATGTTAAGAAAACAAACAACCTAGTTAAAAATGGGCAAAAGATCTGACATGCTACCAGAGGAGATATGTGGATAGCAAGTGAGCACATGAAAAGATTCTCAAATTAATAGTCACTTCCATTGTTGTTGTGTACCATCAAGACAATTCTGATTCCTAGAACTGTCCCACTGGGTTTCCTAGGCTGTAATCTTTCCTGGAGCAGATCATTGGTTCTTTTCTCCAGCAAAGTGATCCATGGCCTTTCAATTAACAGCAAAGCGCTTAACCATTGGGCCTGCAGGGGCTCTAATAGTCAATAGAAAATGCACATTAAAACCACAATGAGTAGGCCATCCAAGGCAGAGTGATTGGTTTCTATTCATCTGAAGCAACCGAGGAAGAAGGAAAGTCAGGACTAGGAGGAGGATATGGAATGTGTGGTTAATTGCCTCTGTGAGCAGCTGCCTCCTTTGCCGTGAGACAGGAGAATTGGATGATGCCCCACTACCATAACTCAACATTTTGATCAAAGATTCTATAGAAGAATTCTGACCAAAAGGGGCAAGTGCAGAACAGAATTTCAAATTCTTATGGAGTTAAGACTTTCTGGAGCCATGGAGGATAGATGAACCCCTGAAACTATTGCCCTGAGATAATCTTTAAACCTTAAACCAAAAATAGCCCCTGATGTCATCTTAAAGTTGCACAATAGTTTAGTTTAACTAGTAAAAAAGTCGGCCTTAAGTATTATGCTCTTTTAAGAACTATTTATATGGGATCATACTGACAATAGCAATTAGACAGGAACATTAAGGGGCAGTGAGTTTGTGTTAATGGGGGAGGAACAACTCAGAAAAGGAGGGTGAGAATGGTTGCACAACCCAAAAAATGTAATCAATGTCCCTAAATTGTACACGTAGAAACTGGAATTGGTGTATGTTTTGCTATGTATCTTCTCAACAAGAACAACAAAATAAATAAAATTTAGAAGTAAAACACACACACACACACACAATGAGTTACCGCTATACACCTATTAGAATGGTTACAATAAAAAAGCTTGACCGTACCAAGAGTTGGTGGGGAGATGGAGAAACTTGAACTCTCATCCACTGCTCTGCTGCTGCTGCTAATGTAAAATCATTGCAACCACTTTGGAAAACAGTTTGATTGTTTCTTAAAAAGATAAATATATATCTGTCATTGTTCCAGCTTTCCTCTTCTAAATATTTGCCCAAGAGAAATGAAAGCATATATCCATTCAAAGACTTATAGATAAATGTTTACAGAAGATTGATTTGTAATAGCCTAAACCTGGAAACAACCCAAATGTCCATCAACAGGTGAATGGGTGAACAAATTGTGGTATATCCATACAGTGGAAAACTACTCAGCAATACAAAGACTAAACTATTGATACATGCAACAACATAAATGAATCTCAGAATAATTATGCTTAGTGAAAGGAGCCAGACAAAAAAGTGTACATACTGTAAAATCCCACTTACATAAGATTCTAGAAAACGCAAACTAATCTATAGTGACAACAAGCAGATCAGTAGTTGCGTGGTGTGGTAGACAACCTCTAAAATGGCTCCCAATGATGGATGCCTCCTGGTGCTCACACCTTTGTGTAATTCCTTCCCCTTGAGTGTGGGCTGGACCTAGTGACTTACTTCTAATAAATAGAATATGGCAAAAAATGATGGGATGTCATTTTTGAGATTAAGTTACAAAAAGATGGGGGCTTCCATCTTGCTTGCTCTCTCTGGCTCGGTTGCGCTGAGGAAGTCAGCTGTCATATTGTGAGCTGCCCTAAGAAGAGGCCCAGGTGGCAAGTACCTGAGGGAAACGTCTGATCAACAGCCAATGAGGAACTGAAGGCCTCCTTTCAACAGCTTGTGAGGAACCGAATCCTGACAATAACTAAGCTTGGACGCAGATTCTCTCCCAGTCAAGCTGTAAGATGAGACTGCAGCCCTGGCCAACACCTTGTTTACAACCTTAGGAGAGCCCTTGGGGCAGAGCTACCTAGGTAAGTGGTGTCCAGATTCCTTAACTACAAAAAATATGAACTAGTAAGTGTCTTGGAAGAAGTACAGCCAGAATGCTCCTTAGAAGGGAGGATGGCAAGACTTCATCTCAGTTACTTTGGACATGTTATCAGGGAGGACCAATCTCTGGAGAAGGACATCACGCTTGGTAAAGTAGAGGGTCAGCGAAAAAGAGGAAGATCCTCCATGAGATGGATTGGCACAGTGACTGCCACAATGGTCTCAAACATACCTACTGTTGTGAGGATGGCGCAAGACTGGGCAGCATTTTGTTCTGTAATACGTAAGATCACTATGACTGGAAGCCAATTCGATGGCATGTAACAACAATAGTGAATTTTGTTGTTTTAACCCACTAAGTTTTGGTGTAATCTGTTATACAGCAATAAATAAGTAGTGCATCTATAGACTAAGGGGTAGGTGGGAGGGGCAAGAGGGAGGAATTGCAAATGGGCACAAGAAAACTTTTGGGGGTGATCAATATGTTCATTACCTTGACTACAATGATGGTTTCATGGATGTATACATACACAGAAGCTTGTTACTTTGTACACTCTAAATATGTACAGTTATATTAGTAGGTTGAACTATTGACCTATTGGTTAGCAGCTGAGCACTTAACCACTAGGCCACCAGGCGTCTCCTAAATGTACAATATAATGTATACAATATACAATATAATATATATTGAGATATCATATTATATCTCAGTAAAGTTTTTTAAAAAAGGATGCTATGAGGTGAAGTAAGAAGTTTTGCTGTTGCTGTTAGTTGCTGTCTAGTTGATTCTGACTCATGGTGACACCATGTGTGCAGAGTAGAACCGCACTCCATAGGGTTTTCAAGGATGTGACCTTTCAGAAGCAGATCACCAGGTCTTACTTCTGGGCATCTCTAGGTGAGTTTGAAACACCAATCTTTCGGTTAGTAGTCCAGTGCTTAACCAATTGCACCACCCAGGGAGTCTCAAGTAAGAAAAAGACTAAATTCATCGTTGGACTCAACAACATGATCTAGAGTGATCCAGAGTGGCTGTCTAGATTTGTGCAGGGCTGAGGGGTTCCCAGAACTCAAGATTTTTCAGTTTTAAAACTCTCCCCGTTTGCCTGGATCTGAGGGATTTTCTGGGATGCAGAACTTTTAGGGCTAAACAGGAACAATCTACTGAGGACTCTAACAAGAATGATAGGGGCATCCACTGTGCGACTCAGCAGCAACCTTGACGAAAGCTGTCTCTGTGGAATGGTGGGAGCAATTCAAAACAGAATGGGAGAAGAATTGGGGAAACTCTTTTGAGAAGTTTTGTTGTAAAGAGGAGAAAAATGTGGTGGTAGCTAGAGGGAATGTGAGGTCAGTCAGGAAGCAGGTTTTAAGATGCTAATGGGGAGTCCCTGGGTGGTGCAAATGGTTAAACTCTTGGTTGCTACCTGAAAGGCTGGAGGTTCCAAAGGCTGAAGGTTCAAAAGCCTGGAGGTTCAAAAGCTTTGAGGCTCCAAAGGTTGGCAGTCTACTTCTGAAAAATCAACCATTGAGAACCCTGTGGAACACAGTTCTCCTCTGACTCACATGGGGTCACTCTGAGTCAGTATCTACTCCACAGCAACCGGTATGTGATAATGAAAATAATCCAATAGAAAGAAAAATTTTGATAATGCCGCTGTATTGAGAGAAGGGATAATTGCAGGGGGAAAGTAGGCGAGACCCACTTGTCAGAAGAGTCTCAACATGTGGCCTGAGGCTCCATGCCAGGCCACAGGGCTTCCCCCATGGGTCACAGGGACCTAAAAGCGCGGGCTCTTTTTTCATTTCTTACAGGCAAGTGACTGATGCTTCTATGCATTCTGATATTTTTAGACAACTAAGAGCTACTTACCAGTAGCCTAACGAGTAAGTCACGAAAGGTTACTAAAATGTGCCACTCATAAACTAAAATTACCCAGGACTCTACTTTGCTAAGAAATCTGACTGCTACATACCACCTAGCAATGGTGTCAAACTCCTATCCTGCATGCATACTTGAAGATGGTTAGAATTTCACAATTTTCAGGAAGGATTCCTGGTCAGTACTTCATAAGTATTACCCGGAAGCTGTTGTGGTTTTTCATTACTGATGGCCTTGCTATTTGTTTTAGTAAAACTCTCTTGGTTTAGCTTTGACACCATCAATTTAGCTTTTTGTGGGTTATTAGGTTAACTTCACAGTCTTGAGTGATACACATTTGCATCAATAACTTTTGACCTATGATTTTCTTACACTAGGCTTCAAGACCACGTATGTTTAGGGTTCAAATATGAATCATTCATATCTGTATTGCTTCTAGAGGAATATGTCATGTGTGATGGGCTGCTTGTGAATATCAGCTATTTTAATAAGTAAAATAAAATCGCGGAGTTATTTTTACGTTTTTAGAAAATTTTATAGTATAAAAATCAGTTGGGTGTGTTCCTTCTTCTAAAGTAACTAGTGATTCATTTATATTGCTAGTAGCATGACAAATCCAACCTGTTTTCTTCCTTTTCATTTGTCTTAGTTTCTTAGTGCGACTGTAACAGAAATACCACAAGGGGGTGGCTTTAAAACACAGAAATTTATTTTCTCATAGTTTTGTTGTTGTGCTGATGTTAGTTGCCATTGAGTTGATCCCAACTCATGGTGACCCCCCTGTGTGCAGAGTTGAACTTCTCCACAGAGTTTTCAAGGCTGTGATTTTTCAGAAGCAGATTGCCAAGCCTGTCTTCAGAAGCGCCTCTGGGAGCTCCCCTGCCCGGGACCCACACGCAAGTCCAAGGGGCACCAGACAAGGCGCGGAATGATACTGAGGCACCACAAATGTGAAAGGCGCCTGACTGAGGCAGCGGGACAAGAGGGGGAAAGGCGTTTCTGCTGATGCGTCCCCGCTATCAACTTCTGTTCATCTTAAAACTGGCCGGAGGTGAGGTGGGGGATAGGAGGATAGGGGTGAGGAACTGGAGGGGGGTGCAATTTAGAGATTGCCCTTGGGCCTTCGAATTTGTTGGGGGAGGGAAGGCGAGTAATCTAGAGGTTGCCTGTGGGCCCTCATTACCCTCGCTACCCACCTGGTTCAAGCTTCCAACTTTTCGGCTGATAGTTGAGCTCTTAACCATTTGTGCCCCCCAGGGGCGCTCACAGAATAGGAGGCTAGGAGTCAGAATTCAGGGCGCCTCTCTCGGGGAAGGCTCTCTCTCTGCTGGCCTGGTGGAATGAGCCCTATCTCAGCTTCTTCAGCCCTGGCATTCCTCCGTTCCTTGGAGATGCTAGTGTGCTTCCATCTTCCCCAGTTTGTGCTGGTTTGTCTCTATGTCTAATCTGCTCTTTCTATATCTCAAAAGTGATTGGGTTTAACAAAACCCTACATTGATATAGCCTCATTAACATAGCAAAGAAAACTCTATTCCCAAATGGGATTACATCCACAGGTACGGGGGTTAGGATTCCAACGTTTGGCCGTGGGGGGGGAGGGGGCGGGGGTTGGGGCACGATTCAATCCATAACACCATTCTTTGCCACCCTGTGGGAAATAGAGGGAAGTGGAGAGCGGCAAAGTCTTATGTCTTTCCTAGGGGTGCCCACAATCAAAAGGTTCAGAAGCCCCAGCTGTGGCAGGAGGCCTTTAGTGCTTCTCAGGACAGGCCTTTGTGCCAGCACGACAGAATTAAGGGCTCCCCAAGTCAAGTCAGCACAATTTTTTCAGCACCAGGCTGGTCCCCAGGTGTGCCCACCAGCCATTCCTCCTTCTTATGGACCAGTCCAGAGTGCTCAGTGGCTTTGTTGCATGGAAGTAATAGCCCACTGTCTGGGCTGTGTCTTTCCTCCCCCCCCCCCCCCCCCCCCGCCTTGGCTTCTCTCTTCACCTTGTCCCAAGATTTACTGTTCTAAATATAGTTTTTAACAGGTGTGCGGCCAGGGCGGAAGGCCATGGTCCAGCTGTCCCCAGATACTTGGATTCTCTCCAACTGTCTTGTTGGAATCATGAGGCCCTGGGCACACTCTGAGAGGACTGCTTGGGCTCAGCAAGGAATCAGGACTAGATCCTATTTCCCTATTTGTGGCAGAGATGGCCAGATGTCCATTCAATATCTATCCTCTCCTTCTTTCTTATACAATAACCCTCATACGGGGGCAAGGAGTCGGGGGGGTCAGAACAAATGAGCGAGCTAAAAATGTAACAAAACTAAAATCTTAAATTTCCCAGCCCAGTTCTTGCCAATAAGACATAAGTTAAAAGTTAAGAAGGATTTTCTTTTTTAATGTAAGTACCATCCCTCCATACTTCCCTGTTTCTCCTCTTCATGACTAAATCATGATGATTAGAGCTACGGCAGCCATTTTGTGGCCATGAGGAAAAGGCCAAGAGACTCAGAGACTGCAGACCTGACGTCTTCAAACCTGTAAAACAACACTAGCCACACCCTATCTCTCTTGTTGGATGAGGGTAATAAATAAGCCCTTATACGTTTCAGTTTCACATCTGTTATTCTCAACTGAACACAAGTCTTAACTGATGAACCATCCTTCACCCAAGGCCGGGAGCTGGAGCAGGTAGCTAAGGACATGCCTGTTTGATATCTTCCTCCTTCCTCCCTACTTCCCTCTCTTCCTTTCTTCTTCCCCTTTGAGCCCCTACTATACACCAAGGACTGTGCCTTGTGCTGCAGGAGGGAGCGGAACAGCAGGCCACCCTGGGGAGAGCTTGCCACCTGCTCTATGGGGCTGATCTTGCCCCCAGAGATGACCTTGGGTCTCGTAGGTGGTTTCTAAGGGAAGCAGGAGGTAGAGAGGGAAAAGTATAAATCTCTGAATCAGACTGACTTGTGTTTCAATCCCAGCTCTGCCACCTGTTGGCTGTGAGATGTTGGGTAAATCACTGAGCCTAAGTATAAACTCCCCTGTACAATGAACTGTTGTGAGGATTAAATAACATGGTAATAGTTCACCCTTTTATTGTTGATAGTTGCCATCAAGTCGGCTCTAACTCATGGTGACCCCATGCACAACAGAACAAAACGTTGCCCAGTCCTGCGTCAACATTATGATCTTTATATGTTTAAGCCCATCGTCGAGGCTCTTGTGTCAATCCAGCTCATTGAAGATTTCCTTCAAGTGGGTGGTTACTCTGAGCCAGGTGATTTTTAGACATTATTTCTTACTCCAAGCCAGACGATGTTATTTCTGAGTTTTGCAGCCACTGCTTTTTAAACTTTAATGTGCAAAGAATCATGAGAGGCTATTGTTAAAATGCAGATTCTGTTCAAGAGGTCTGGGGTGGGGCCTGAGAGTCTACATTTCTGACAAGCTCCCAGGTGATGCCGATGCAGCTGGTCTGCATACCACACTTTGCGTATCAAGGCTGCAGGAGGTATGTCAGAGGTCAAATATTTCCAGGATCAGGCAGCAAAAGTCAACGATCAAGAGGCTCTGGTGGCATCATCTAAAGCAGGCAGCTCTCCATTGCCCCACAGAAATGTGGGCCTAGTACTGCCAGATAGTTCCACTTTTTCAGGGAAACCAGAAACCCAGAGTTCTAGGTGAAATCTCCTAATTTTAAAATATTGGCAATAAACTCAATTTTCAAATTTTATCTAGCTGTTCTTAAAAATATACACAGCTAAATATGCACCAATTCAACACTGTCTACATGTACAATTCAGTGACATTGATTACATTCTTCGAGCTGTACAACCATTGTCACTCTTTTTCCAAATTGTTCCTCCCCTATTAACATAAACTCACTGCCACCTAAGTGTCCTATCTAACCTTTTGAGTTGCTATTGCCAATTTTATCCTATATAGATAGTTCTTTAAAAAAGCATGATGCTGAAGGCAGACATCCTTTGAGGTATAATTGGCATACAGTAAACTACATATATTTGAAGTGTAGAAGTTGATAAGTTTTGACATTTGTATACACCCATGAACAGAAGTTTTTAAAAAGCTACTCAGTCAAATGACCGAACACATTTGCAGGTTAGGTACCGGCTATGAATCTCCAGTTGCATCCTCTGAGGTAAGACTTGTACACCCACTTTAAGATGGGGGAACCTGAGACAAGAAAGAGGAAGTGACCTAAGGCCATAAAGCTAGAAGCCAAGGAGTCAGGGTGCAAGCCTAGGTTTGTCTGGCTCTAAAGTTTAGCCCTTTCTATCACATCCTCTGTTGCCAACAAATCACTTAAAGTGAAGCCTCTTGGGTAACCTAGCTCTATGGCTACAACAGTAAAAGAAGACTCCCTGCCTCCTTCTCTGCTTCTCATTCCCACAAAACGATCTCTGAAGTACACAGGAGGTTCCTCTTTGCACATGTCACCCCGGAGAAAGAATAAAGCAGGCCCTGCTGAAACTGAAATAATGAAAACTTCTGGACTTCTGGACTTCCAGAGCATAGCTCTGCCTCACTGGACCCAGTGGGCTTTCTGCAGCCACAATGGCTCCTCAGGGGGAGCCCTGTGCCCAGAACACACAGACAGGGCAGGAACTGACCAAAGCCATCAGGGAACAGATTCTAAATCAGTTAGGATGTTTACAGCCACAGTAACAGAAAACCTTAACCCAAAGTAGCTTAAAATGTTAGGAGACAGCAAAAAGATGAAAACCAAACCAATTGTCGTTGAGTTGATTCCAGCTCATAGCAACAAACCCAGTTAAAAAAGGACAAAACACGTTTCTCCAAAGAAGATATACAAATGACCAATAGGTACATGAAAAAATGCTCAACATCATTGTTGTTGTTGTTGTTGTTGTTGTTGTTGTTAGGTGCTGCCAAGTTGGTTCCGACTCATAGCGACCCTATGTATTACAAAAAGAAACACTGCCTGGTCCTTCACCATGTTCACAATTGTTGTTATGCTTGAGCCCATTGTTGCAACCACTGTGTCAGTCCATCTCATTAAGGGTCTTCCTCTTTTTCACTGACCCTCTACTTTACCAAGCATGATGTCCTTCTCCAGGGACTGATCCCTCCTGACAACATGTCCAAAATACGTAAGACATAGTCTCACCATCCTCGCTTCTAAGGAGTATTCTGGTTGTACTTCTTCCAAGACAGATTTGTTCGTTCTTTTGGCAGTCCATGGTATATTCAATATTCTTCACCAACACTACAATTCAAAGGCGTCAATTCTGCCATCTTCCTTATTCATTGTCCAGCTTTCTCATGCATATGGGGCAATTGAAAACACCATGGCTTGGGTCAGGCTCACCTTAGTCTTCAAGGTGACATCTTTGCTTTTCAACACTTTAAACAGGTCTTTTGCAGCAGATTTGCCCAATGCAATGTGTCCTTTGATTTCTTGCCTGCTCCTTCCATGGGCGTTGGTTGTGGATCCAAGTAAAATGAAATCCTTGACAAGTTCAATCTTTTCTCCGTTTATCATGATGTTGCTTATCTGTTCAGTTGTGAGGATTTTTGTTTTCTTTGTGTTGAGGTGTAATCCATACTGAAGGCTATGGTCTTTGATCTTCATCAGTAAGTGCTCCAAGTCCTCTTCACTTTCAGCAAGCAAGGTTGTGTCATCTGCATAATGCAGGTTGTTAATGAGTCTTCCTCCAATCCTGATGCCCCGTTCTTCTACATATAGTCCAGCTTCTCGGATTATTTCTTCAGCATACAGATTGAATAGGTATGGTGAAAGGATACAACCCTGACACATACCTTTCCTGACTTTAAACTACCAAGTATCCCCTTCTTCTGTCTGAACAACTCCCTCTTGATCTACGTACATCATTAGTCATTAAAAAAAAACCAAACCCTTTGCTGTCAAGTTGATTCTGACTCATAGTGACCCTATAGGTAAATACAAATCAAAACCACAATGAATACCACTTCACACCCACTAGGAAGGCTATTATCTGAAAATAGCAAGTGTAGTGGAGGATGTGGAGAAATTGGAACACTTGTGCATTGCTAGTGGGAATGTAAAATGATGCAGCCTCTGTGAAAAAGATTTTGGCGGTTCCTCAAAAAGTTAAAAAAAAGAATTACCATTGTTGTTGTTGTTGAAGAATACTGAATATGCCATGGACTACCAGAAGAACAAGCAAATCTGTGCTGGAAGAAGTACAGCCAAAATGCTCCTTAGAAGCAAGGATGGTGAGACTACATCTCACATACTTTGGACTTGTTATCAGGAGGGATCAGTCCCTGGAGAAGGACTTCATGCTTGGTAGAGGGTCAGCGAAAAAGAGGATGACCTTTAATGAGATGGATTGACCACAATGGCTGCAACAGTGGGCTCAAACATAACAATGATTGTGAGGATGGTGCAGAACAGGGCAAGCTTTCGTTCAGTTATACATAGGGTCGCTATGAGTTGGAATCAACTCAACAGCACCTAATAACATCAACAACAATCTTACATAGATTTTAAAATCCCTGTCTTGTTCAAAGTTTAGCTTGCCTGGAACATTGGAGATGCTCAATATCTGTTGGATACTACAGGAAAGAGTTAAGCAGTAGAAATTAGTGATGGCAAATATCTATAGTAGACCCTGTTGGACACCTCCCCATCATTTATCCCCCTTTTTTATTTCTTAGCTTTGGCTGACTCCATAAGCTAGCTCATTCATCACCCATTTCAACCACATTCTAGCCTACCTTCCTGTACTATGGAGGCTGGAAAGCTAGAAATAGCATTTCTCAGACTCTCTTCCGCAGGGTTCTGCAGATGAGCTCCATCCTGCCAGGCAGGTATACCTCCACAAGACTTGGAAGGGAAGTGAAAAATGTGAGGGGATGGTTGTGCAAAGGGGGACTGGATCTCCTGGTGCAGCAGATTGTATTTCCCAAAAGTGGCCACCATCTATCCAGTTCTCATGTGCTCCTCTAGTGACTTGCCACTCCCCCATCAAGAGGTAGATTCTATATCCCCTCCTTGAAGCTGGGTGAGACTTTATGACTGCCTTGACGAATAGAATGTGGTGGAAATGACACTGTATGACTTCTAAGGTGAGGTCATAAAAGGAGATCTGACTTCTGTCCTCACTCTTACTCTTGGGGTGCTCGCCCTGAGAACATAGCCACTATGGTGTGAGGACGCCCAGGTCACAGGAGAGACATACTGCTGCAACCGTTTTTGAATTATCTTCAGCAAAATTTTACATGCGTGTGAAACTAATTATACTGTTCTATAATTTCCGCATATAAGATAGTCTTAGACAAAAATCTATGATAGTTACTTATTTACAACTGTGTTAAGGGTTTTTAAAAAGGATTTTAAATAAGGGCTTTTTTAAAAAGAAGCATATTCTAACTCAGGGTAATGGCTACACAACTTGACTAATGTAACTGATATCACTAAACTGCACATCAGAAAAACGGGGCAAAATGGCAAATATAGTGTTATGTATAATTTACTATAGCAGCCAAAAAAAAAAAAAATCACTGCAGCTGTAGATATTATTCGTTGTTATTGTTGTGTGCTGGCAAGTTGATTCCAACTCATAGCGACCCCATGTGACAGTAGAACTGCCCATACGGTTCTCTTGGCTGTAATCTTTATGGAAGCAGATTGCCAGGTCTTTGTCCTTTGGAGCCGCTAGATGGGTTCAAACCGCCGACGTTTCCATTAGCAACTGAATGCTTAACCATTGTGCCACCAGGGCTCAACTAAACATCTCCTGGGATTAGTTTTTATTGTTCAAATGTTAAGGGTCATGGTTTCATGAGTCTATCTAATCAATTGGCCTAATGTTGTCTTTAGAGTTTCTGTTCTACCTCCTAGCTTGGTGAGTAGTCCCTGGGGTCTTAAAAGCTTGCGAGAGCCTACTCAAGACACAACAATTGGTTTCTATTCACGTGGTGCATCAGAAGAAGAAGGAGACCCAGGAATCAGTGTAGGAAATGGATTGCATATCTAATTGCCTCCATGAATTACTACCTCCTTTGCCATGAGACCAGAAGACATGGATGGTGCCTGGCTAAATGTTTTGATCAAGTACCCAATAGACTGACCCTGATCAAAAGGAGGAAAATGTGGAACAGAACTTCAACTTCTTATGGAAATCAGACTTACTGGATCCATTGAGACGGGGGAAACTCCAAATCTATTGCGTGGAAATAATCTTTAATCTTTGAACCAAAACTAACCCATAAGCCATCTTTAAACTAAATAACAATTTGGCTTAACTGATAAAGAATGTTTGCCGTGAGCATTGCACTGTTTTAAAGAATTATCTATATGAGATCAAACCGACAGCAGTAACTTGAAAGCATAGACGAGAACTTTGAGGGAGCAGAGCGTCTAAGTTAACGGTGGTGAAACAATATAAGTAGTGGGAATGGTGACACAATATGAAGTGTGTAACCAATGTCATTGAACTTTACATGTAGCAATTGTTGAATGGGTGTATGTTTTGTTGTATATTTCCACTAAAAAGAAATTTTAAGAAATTTTAAAAGAAGTATATTCTGTACTTCCTCTTTCCACCTCTATCATATCTTGTTAGCCAGCTAGAGGAGTCCCTGGGTGGAGCAAATGGTTAACAGGCTCTTCTGATAATCTAACGGTTGGAGGTTCAAGTCCACTGTCTTAGTTATCTAGTGTTGCTATAACAGAAATACCACAAGTGGATGGCTTGAACAAACAGAAATTTATTTCCTCACAGTTTAGGAAGCTAGAAGTCTGAATTCAGCTCTAGGAGAAAGCTTTCTCTCTGTCGGCTCTGGAGGACGGTCTTGGTCCTTCAGCTTGTTTCCTGGTTCCTCAGAGATCTCCATGTGGCTTGTCATCAATCTTCCCCCATGGCTGCTTGCTTGCTTGCTTGTTTAATCTCTTTTATATCTCAATAGAGATTGACTCAAGATACACCCTACACTAATCCTGTCTCATTAACATAACAAAGACAACCCATTCCCAGATGGGATTATAACCACAGGCATAGAGGTTAGAATTTACAACATTTTGGGGGGACACAATTCAACCCATAATATCCACCCAAAGGCTCCTCATAAAAAAGTCCTGTCAATCTACTTCTGAAAAATCAGCCACTGAAAACCCTATGAAGCACAGTTCTACTCTGACACACATGGGGGCCCCATGAGTCAGAACTGATTCCAAGGCACCTGGGTTTTTTGTTTGTTTGCTTGTTTTTCCTTTTCCTTTTCTTTTTTTTTTTTTTCAGCCAGCTAGATAGAAAACTGCAAGCATTACAAACTGCCTTCCTTCACAAATCCCTCTGTAGTCATTATTACAGGACAAAGCTCATGTAGACACTCAGCCATTACTCAGAGTATTAACTGCTCAGAGTTAAGCAGTAGAGATTAGAGATTAATAAATGTAAAATTCTGGAACAGGCTAGTATCAACAATATCTGGACAAACTTGGCACAAACCAAAGCAAAGTGGAGGCTTTGGCTGCAAAGATGAGAAAGGTTCATTTCCAAATACAATCCAGATACTGACCAAGAGCAGGCAAGTAGAGCCTGGCTCAAGACAGAAGTGTTAAATGCTAGTGCCATGATCAACAGTCACCACTTGCCTCAGGAGATGTCAGTGTTAGCTGTTCTCAGTACTAGCCATGGTTAGAAATATTGCTCCCAGGGAAAGCCTGCTGATCCTTCTAAAAAAAGTACGTACTGACAAGGGAATAGGGTGACCGTGATGGATGATGTGACTGGAAACAATTATACCCGTACTGATTCCCACTGAAGGTGCTCCTATGGTTCTATGACCCCAATAAGTTTGTATTTTGGTTGTGTTTACATAGACTCCCCTTCAGAGGCTATCACACAGGGCTCTTCTAGTAGGTAAGGCAAGTGCTATGTTGAAGACATTGTTGGTTGCTGTTGTCCAGTCGGTCCCCCATTCACGGAAACCTCAGGCACAAATGAAACACTGCCCACTTCTGTGCCATCCCCGTGATCGGTTGCGGATTGGACTGTTGTGATCCACAGGGTTTTCACTGGCTCATTTTCTAAAGTAAATCGCCAAGCCTTTCTTCCTAGTTCGACTTAGTCTGGAAGCTCCATTGAAACCTGCTCTGCATCATAGTAACACAAAAGCCTCCACTGACGGATGGGTGGTGGCTGAGCATGAGGTGCACTGGCCAGAAATCGAACCTGAGTCTCCCGCGTGGAAGGTGAGAATTCTACCACTGAACCACCCTCATTGCTTTAGTAAACCAAAAAACCTGTTGCTGTCGAGTCTTCGAATCAATGCTGACTCAGAGTTCATTTCCAGATACAATCCAGATACTGACCAAGAGCAGGCAAGTGAAGTCTGGCTCAAGACAGAAGTGTTAAAGACTCACAGCAACCCTGTAGGACAGAGTAGAACTGCCCCATAGGGTTTCCAAGGCTATAAATCTTTACAGAAGCAGACTGCCACGTCTTTCTCCTGAGGAGCAGCTGGTGGATTTGAACTGCTGGGCTTTTGGTTAGCAGCCAAGCGCTTAACCACTGCACCACCAGGGCCGCTTCATTGCCTTGGTAGAGAGCATAAATAAGACCGAGGATAAAGGCTGGACCCACCCTAACAAAGTTTAACAGCAAATCTTTGTAACAGATATTGAACCATGTGTCACTTCCTCAGTTAACAGAATGAAGGCAGAAGAATAAACAGTGCAGCCTCGTGCCCATTCTTTTCTCCCCTGATGTTTTCTTCTTAAGAAACAAACACACAGCTTCATTACCAACGAGCTCAGAATAAATTAATAGGAGCTTAAATCCGTGAAATTAGATTCACTTTTCTAATTAGCTAGAGAGTTCACAGATACTGGGCGGTCTGTATCACAGGCTCTCTTCTTCTCAGGAAGGGGGTCCATTTGTGATCTCGGAAAATTAAAACCTTCCTTCTTATGTTCTACAAAGGAATTTCTGATTGAAGTGTAAATGTGAATTTCCTTTGGCCACCTGGAAGATCATTTTGAAGCTGTGAATCTTGGGCAAATTCCTCATTAATACTACCTCGTGGCTGGGAGATTGTGTGATACAGCAATTTCTATTTTCAAAGGAATTGTCTTTTTACTAATAATGCCCTCAGCTTAGTTGGCACCTTTCTCCATGGAGTTCAAAGTGACTTTGAGACTTCTTGTCTTTAATTTGCATATCCCAGTGAGAGGACACTGCTTTCCTGACAGAAAGGGAAGAAGGCTGAGGTCCAGGAGCCAGAGGCTCAGGGAGAGACGAAGCAAGGTTCTAGGATGCCCATGGCAGACCAGGAACATCTCAGTTCTTATTTTATTCCTTATCCCTATGGTTTCTCAAGAGTCTTAAACAGACCATAGGACTCAAAGCAAGGACTCTGGAGGTCTTACTTGCCTCCTCTAACAAATCACTAAATGTCTTAGACAGGCAAAATTTGCCCAATGAATGAAGGGGCTCCCTGTCCACAACATCTGGATGCCCACTTTTCAGGAACTCCTTCCTTCATTCATGTATTCAGTTACTTGACAGATTTTTATGAGCACCTGCTATGTGCAGATACTATTCTGGGTGCAGAGGATAGAGAAGTGGATAAAATGAACAAAAATCCTTGCTCTCATGGAAATTATTCTCGTGGAGAAGAAAGACAATAAATCAGATAAATAAGTTAAATATGTTGATGTTGCTGCTGGCATCAAGTCAGCCCCCAACTCATGACAAACCCATGCACAACAGAATGAAACACTGTCTGGTTCTGTGCCATCCCCAAGATCAGTTTGGACCAGAACATTGCGATCCATAAGGTTTTCATTAGCTGATTTTTGGAAGATCTCCAGGCCTTTCTTCCTAGTCCATCTTAGTCTGGAAGCTCCAATGAAACCTCTTCAACATCACGGCAACACGCAAGCCTTCGCTGACAGATAGGTGGTGGCTGCACACGAGGTACATTGGTCAGAAATTGAACCCAGGTCTTCTGCATGGAAGGCAAGAATTCTACCATTGAACCACCAATGACCCATAAGTTAAATATAAGTTATGTTAAACAGTGATAAATGCTAGGGAGAAAATAAAGCTGGGACATGGGATTTGAAATGGCGGGATGCATGGGGGGTTGGGAGACCTGGTGGCACAGTGGTTAAAGTGCTCGACTGCTAACCCAAAGGTCAGTGGTTCAAACCCAAGAGCTGCTCTGTGGACGAAGGATGTGGCAGTCTGCTTCTGTAAAGACTACAGCTTTGAAACCCTATGGGGCAGTTCTACTCTGTCCTATGGGGTCACTATGAGTCAGAATCGACCCAGTAGCAACGGGTTTGGTTTTTTTGGGGGGGTTGATTACTAGAAGGAGTGAACAGGGAACACCATACTAAAGGGTTCAGGGTGGAAGCCCACAATGAAACCATGGAGGGTAACACAGACTCGGGTAGAACATGGACCAGATATTTTCTACAATAAATTCATTCCTTTCTGCTTCTGCTTATGAATTTGTGAAAGTAGCCTAAAGCTATCCTTCAGAGATTGCAGGAGTTAAGAAATTAATTAATACCTAAAATGTTATTTGACCTCCTGGGTAGAAATGAACCCAGTAAAGGCAAGGTCTTACCCTTGTGAGAGCTGAGGAGTTTGGAAGGGATGGCTGAAGACATCATCACATGTGACCTTCTCCATTCAAATACCAAACTGGCACCTTACACTCAGTCCGGGCAAACTGAGCTCATTATCTGCCCCCCAAAAGCTGCTTTTCCTCCCCTGCTCCCTACCTAAGGGAATGTACCCTCTGCACCCAGCCATTCAAGAGAGATGCAGTCCTTGAATGCAGCTCATATTGATTCAGAGACCTGTGAACCAAAAAGACAGGTTATTTGGCCTCAACACATTTAACCTACAAGGGTGAGACAAGGATAGATATCCCCAGTAGACACACCCTCAGGCAAAGGAAGTAAACAAGAGGCACACGGTAGTCACTGGTCCATAGCAACTTTGAAATCTAGCTGGGCACATGTCATCAGTCCCCTCAACTCTAGGGACAGGGAACATTCCTTGATTAGGGCCTATTTTCTGCTTCCTGGGAGTGGTTTCCTAATCCATTATTTTCCTTGGTTCTTGGCTTCACACTCTGGACATCTTTCTCTTTCAATAATTAATGGCTCATATTTACAGCTGGGTATATACCTCTGCCTGCTTTCTGGCCATGAAAAATTGGAAGCCCAGAGACCTTTTTATTTTGCTGTCTTTGTCCCTTTTAGTCCAAACTAGCAGTGTTTTTCCCAAGACACTTCTCTTTAAAATTATATGGGTTTGTTATGAAACTGGTTGGGAGTGACTCCATGCTTCAAAAGCCACATTCATAATACTTTCCAAGACCCTATGGGGTCTTTGGGTGGGTGTCAGTGTTGTGTTAGAAGCTCTTTTGTCTAGCTGAGAGAATCTACTAGAATCTACTTAAATCTTTCTGAGATCTAAACAGTCTTATAGGATACCAGTTTGATCCATTCTTTGAGACTATTTCTTGCTTTCAGAATCTTTTGCTGGGGAGACTATCCTGGACTCTAATATTTCTCCTAAATTCTGCTTGCAAGTTGAACGGTTTCTTCTTTAGTTCTCCTCTGCCTTATGATACCTTACCATGCACTATTAAAAGAAGCCAACTGGCAATTTCAGTATTCTGCCTGGAAATCTCCTTAGACGGACCCATAGGTTCACTGGTTGTATTCTCAGTTCTCCAAAAGAACACAGGCTATGGCGTCGCTAATGGTCCCACCACAGTATAACACAGGCTGTCCTTTCTCCAGTCTCCAACAGCAGTTTCCTCACTGCTCTTCCAGGCTCCACTAATGGTCTGTTTGTCGTAAAAACTACCCTAAAACTGAGTGGTCTAAATCAGCAATCCTGACTGCGGTTCTACTGCACTGTTTGTCTCTGCGACGGGCAGCTTCAGCTGACTCACTCACGCGTCTGTAAGTACCTGGTGCCTCCACTGGGGGTCAAGGAACCAAGATGGCCTCACTCACTCACCTAGCACTCAGCTGAATGACCCAAATGGCTGAGGCTGGGCTGGGCCTGTCTCTCCACAGGGCTTCTTACCTTCAAGGAAGCTAGCATGGGCTCCTTTACAAGCAGTCTTAGGGCAGCAGGAGACTGAAAGCAAGGCCCCTTAAGACCTAGGCTCAGAAATTGTCCAACAGCCCTTTGGTTGCATTCTATTCCCCCAAGTAAGTCACAAGCCAGCCCAGATTCAATGTGGAAGAGAACTACTACCAAAAAAAAAACCCACTTTTTTTTTTTTTTTACCCACTGCTGTCAAGTTGATGCTTACTCATAGTGATCCTGTAGGACAGAGTGAAACTGTCCTATAGGGTTTCCAAGGCTGAAGTCTTTACGGAAGCAGATTGTCACATCTTTCTCCCGTGGAGCGGCTGGTGGTCCGAACCGCTGACCTTTCAGTTAACAGCCGAGTGCTTAAACACTGTGCCACCAGGGCTCCTTTCTTAATATACTAGGAGCCTAAAAAATGGAAAGTGATCTGGTCCCTCTAGGCCAAGGGCAGGCTCTCACCCACAGTAAGTGCTCAGTCCATGTTTGGCAAATAACATGGGCGACATGGTCTCCTCACTGACTGAGGGGGTCACTTGTACCAAGAGGGAAAAGTCATATCCCCAGCCTCTCCCCATGAGCTCTGGCTTTGCAGCTCCCTCCTCTGTCCCCTCAGCCCCAACAGCAGGGCCAAGCCAAGAAGGACATTCCAAGTGGCCACAGGTTCCTGCCTTCCTGCCCCTCACTGTTTGAGAGTCCTGGTTCCTGGATCACCATGATAGGAACAGGCTGTCCGCTGAGATTCAGCAGCACAGCAACCTCACCCTCAGAGCCAGAGACACAGACTGCTGGACCAAGAACACAAAGGGCAAGAGAGGGCAAGAAAATGCACACAGGATTGTCCCTACCACAATACGGCCTCTCTTCCTGGGAAGGGGACCTTACCAGCCACAGGGTCATAGCGAGTCAGACCACAAAGGGCCCTACCCACTGCATGCTGGAAACAAGACCCAGAGTGGAGCCTCTGGTCAGTGGTAGAGCCATGCCACAGGCCTGAGGAGCTGACCTCCAATGGTGCATTAGTTCTCTCAGGCAGTCACTCAACTGACACGGAGCCAGATGGGAAGATTTGCCAGGACAGGCACTGAGGAGAGGGCCCAGGGGAAACTGAGTGAGGAAACAGAGAGAGGAGGCTGTCCCTTCTCCACTGAACCCCAAGAGAGCCCTTTCCCCACCTGGACCTCCTTTCAACAGAGGACCTGTGAAGTAGGATGATATTTTGGGAGTGTCCGTAGGTACTCTGTTGGCGGAGAATATTGAATATGCCACAGACTGCCAGAAGAATGAACACCTCTGTCTTGGGAGAAGTGTAGCCAGAATGCTCCTTGGAAGCGAGGATGGTGAGACTTTGTCTCACGTACTTTGGACATGTTATCAGGAGGGATCAGTCCCTGGAGAACAACATCATGCTTGGTAAGGTAGAGGGTCAGCGAAAAAGAGGAAAACCCTCAGTGAGATGGATTGACACAGTGGCTGCAATAATAGGCTCAAACATACCAATGATTGTGAGGATGGCACAGGACCGAGCAGTGCTCTGTTCTGTTGTGCATGAGGTTGCTATGAATCGGAACCGACTTGACAACAGCTAACAACAACAACAACTAGGTACTTGCCATGTTTTCCTAGCCCATCTCGAAGGAATGCTGCTCCCACCAGGTCCCTCAGGACTCGGCTACTATCCCCAGACTCTCGCTCCAGCTGCCTATTGGGGCAGCCCAGACACAGCTGTGACCAGGCCCCATTCCATCAGCCTCCACTCTCCTCACCCTCCCACCTCCCCAGGCTGCAGCCCACCCCCCACCAGCTGCCCCCACCCCCCACCCCTCACCCCGTGTTGGCCCCCAGGGTGCACAGCCTACCCATTCCCCAGAGCTCATCAGTCAGCCACTTTCCCTGGCCCTACTCTGGCTGGGCCCCAGGGGCAGCAGTGACTCAGAGCCAGCCCTGCCCTTGGGTCTGGTCATTGTGGCTTCCAGATGTGAACAAATAGCCATCTTCCCTCTGACAAGGGAATTGATGCTTTTCTCTCAGGAGAGGCTCTGAGAGCCTGGGAAATGCTGTCGCCTCTGGCTCCAGAGCAGCTTTGAAGGCAAAGAGACGCATTTGTGAGGATATGCTCCCCTCACTAGCCACCACCTCCTCCCTGGGATTTTCTATAAATTGTTGGGAGACAGGGAGAAAAGGACTAAGAAGCTAGAGGAAGGACTGGAGAGAGGTGCACACTCACAGGCACACTCATGCACACACGGACACACGCACACACACAATCCCACTCAGACACAGCACACACACGCCGTGAGCATGCATGCCCACAAACACGAGACACACACACAGACACCAACATACCAGCATGCATGCAGATGGGGCACACGTGAGTACTTAGACACACACACACAGACACAGATACCAACATACCAGCATGCGTACAGACAGGGGCACACATGCATACTTAGACACACACATATACAGATACCAACATACCAGCATGCATGCAGACATGGGCACACATGCATGCTTAGACACACACACACCAACATACCAGCATGCACACAGACAGGGGCACATATGCATACTTAGACACACATATACAGATACCAACATACCAGTATGCACACAGACATGGACACACATGCATACTCAGACACACACATACACACAGACACCAACATACCAGCATGCACGCAGACACAGGCACACATGAATACTTAGACACACACACACACACACACACACACAGGCACCAACATACCAGCATGCACACAGACACAGGCACGCATGCATAATTATACATACAAACACATGCACAAAGTCACGCCCAGGCAAACACACGCACACACAAACACACCTACACAGAGGCCCAGAGACACTCACATCATCATGCAGGAACATGTGTAAACACAAAGCCACCGTGAAGGCACACGCACGCTGCAGCCATGGCACACAGACACACACGCCCAGGCATCACATGTAGACAAGTTAGCATGGGGTCATGGAAGCTGCACCATCACAATGGGAGGCATCTGCAGTCCACAGGCTCTGGCCCATTTTGCTCCACCATGGGGCGGGGGGGTGCCGCTCCCTACAGCCTGCTGTGGCCCCTATCTGGGTGGGCTGCAGCCTCTGACAGGAAGAGGCAAAGTGGGGAGGAAGATGCACTCTAAGGGAGACCTCAGCCACGCTCAGGGGCACAGCCAGTGGCCCAGGGAAGAGGGCAGCCTCCAGAGAAATGCCAGGTGGCACTGCAAGCCCAGGGGCATACAGCTAGAAACGCTCCCCACTGTGGGCCAGGAAACTCCAACACAGCATCCAAACCAAGAGGCTGCTCCTCAGGGGGCCAAGGGCTTCAGCCTCCCACTGCCTGCGTCAGCGGAGAGGAAGGGAACCAAAGCCACCCTCACTTCACCCTCACCCTCCCTGGCCTTCCCCACCCCCCAGACACAGACTTGCTGCTCCAGCAGATTTCCAGGGGTGGGAGCAAAGGAATCGATGATGCTCAGAGCATTTACAGCCAGTGGGAAAAGCCCTGGACCTCCCTGACACCAGAAATAAATGATTCCACAAACAGAAAACCACTCAAACGCAGCCGGAATGACCCGCTGGAGAGTGCTTTCACCTTGAGGAATTGCAGGCGCTGGCAGCCGCCGGCCATGGTGAGCCCCGGAACGGCTGTCTGGGCAGCAGAGGGTCAGAGCACATGGCGTCCAGGCCCCCAGACCTGACAGCCTGAGCCAGGGCTGCCAGCAGCCCTGCCAGGCAGCCTCTCATCCCTGGGGTGCACAGGGGATGGGAACCCCAGCCTTGCAGAGAGCAGCTGCTCGGAATGATTTGACTGTGGACAGAAATGGGGTTTTGCTTTCTTAAACAGAAAGCCTGGTTTCTGTTTCTCCTCACGTAACTCTGAGGCTGCTGATCAGCTCTAGAAAGGAAGAAACTATGAGGCATTGGCTCCCTGGTGCACGCAGGACCCCAGCACCTGCTAAATCTCCCCCACGTGTTTCTGGGAGTCCCAGGAGGTGTCCCACATGTGCTTGTGCACGAGGCTGGTCAGTTGCTACGTGACAGCTGCGGGTTTCTTCCTCTTCTGTTAGGGACTGTGTTTATCTGACATTGCCCCTTCTGCTGGGTACCCTGGGTCCACCAGGCACCACTGTGGAGCCCTCCCAGATCCAAAGCTATCCCACAGCCATGCAAAGTGGGGCAGAACCTGTCTCCTGCCACGCGACACTCCATCAGAGGGGTCTGGAGCAGGTCTACTTTGGCCCCAGTGCCTTATGGAACTCTACAGAAACGACAATTGCAATTCTGCCCACCCCACTCCACCCCCTCTCCCATGCCCTCACGTCCAGACAGGAGTCCATAGGGGTCTGCAACGCAGACAGAGCCAAGGCTGTTCCCAGAATTGTCCTGCCCCTGATGACAGCCCCTGGGCAAACCCATCGGCCTGGCTGCCTCTTCCCTCAGGTGAGCATTCTTCCAGTCCACAACCAAGAGGATGCTGGCAGGCCTGTCCCATCAGTTGCCAGAAATATCTAGCCTTACCTAAATTCTGGAGGTGCACAGTGGTGTGACTCAGGCAAGGATCCCCATTACACACAAGCATGTGTCCAGACCTTGGAAGCCTTGACAACACATTAGTAATGTCAAAAGCAAGGGCCTGGCTTGGTGCTGCTCGCCACCAGCTCCGCCTTAGTCCTGAAAGGTCCCCAGAGGCAAGAACACTGACTCCCATGGGCAGATCCTATGCTGAGGGCTGAGCTCTGACCATGAACTCTCTTCAGCACTGGTGAGGAAGACTTGGGGCTCCCCACTCCCACACCCCTTGCCCCACTTGCTTCTTTTCCAGATAAAATGAAGACTGTTGGTATGGTAGAAGGGAGGGATTATTGACCCTTGCTAGAAACCAATGTTTCCCCAAGCCCCCCTCTCCAAGCCTCCAGCACCAGCCTTCAGTACCCTTGCTCAGCCTCCCCAGGCCCTGTCCTGCTGTCCAGAGACAGCCCTGAGGACTAGTGATCCTATACCATTGGTTATCACCTCCCTGGGGTTCTCTGCTCACATCCAACCTCATTTCCCCTTAAATATGGGCTCTGAATGGTTCTGTTCTGAAAGGCTTCAACCCCAATATCTTTGGCTTCCGTATTTTCAGGGAAATTAGAGTACAGAGTCAGCCTCTGGCTGGACATCACCCAATATCCACACTCCTCTCGAAGATGATGCTAACATCTCCAACTGTGTCCTTCTCCAGCTCAAGAAGCCTGAAGAGGTTTCTTGGGAGAGAATAGATTTCTAGAAGAGCAGGCTTGTGTTGCAGCCAGCACAAACAGGAACGCCGACCTCATAGCCTGTGGATCTCAGCAGACTCGAGGATCATGGCGTTCATCTTGGGTCCGTGGTTCCCCCAGCCCTGAGGACCACAGGAACCAGCTGAGGGCCATGATCCCCCAGCCCTGAGGACCATGGGGACCAGCTCAGGGCCATGACCCCTCAGCCCTGAGGTCCATGGGGACCACCTCAGGGCCATGATCACCCAGCCCTGAGGACTGTGGGGACCAGCTCAGGACCATGATCCCCCAGCACTGAGGACCATGGGGACCAGCTCAAGGCCATGATCTCAGCAGACTTGAGGACTGTGGGAACCAGCTCCAGGCTATGATCACTCAGCCCTGAGGACTGTGGGGACAAGCTGAGGGCCATGATCCCCCAGCCCTGAGGACCATGGGGACCACCTCAGGGCCATGATCCCCCAGCCCTGAGGACCATGGGGACCATCTCAGGGCTATGATCACCCTACCATGGGTCAGGGAAGGGAGACGCTCAGAACCTGGCAGTCTGAGAAGAAGCGCAAGGGCTGCTGGTCACTTGGCCATTTAATTGCCCCCAAACTTTAATGAATGTCTCAGACTTCAAAAACTCCAAAATTTCTCTGACTCCTTTAAGTTTTTAAACTTAAATATATCTGTGCTCTTGCAGTAACATGGAGCATCAGGTCATTAGTGCTCAGGTGCTATGATGAGGTAGCAAAGAACTGAGACCAGCACTACAAGAAAACTGGAAAGTCCTACAAACATAAGAAGTTGATATCTGGGGCAGGATACTCCACTATAACCTGGGTCAAGGCCAAAAGGGAGTTTACGAATCACAGAATCACAGGAGCCAGCAGGCTCATAGTGGGAGGAAATGGCAGGACTCATACTGTGTAGGAAGAAAGACTTCTTGGCCCTTACTTGACCTTGAGGATATTCAAGTGTGCAGATGAACACAGGGGTTGGGAGCAGCAGATTCAGGGCACTTCCAGTCCTCATGGTGACACATCTCTAATCGGGTGGTGGAGGCACCAAACATTCCGTCACCTGACTCCATGCTCCCTCTCTGCCTGCAGGCACAGAGAGAAGGTGCTGGCCACATGCGCTTAAGGATGTCCTTCCTGGTAGCAGTGAGTTCTGGTACATCCTCCAGGTGGTTCTGGTGATGATTTGGTTTCACCTGTACATTGACCACAGGGAGAAGAGGTCCTGATCTTGGTCACACACACTCTCTCTCTCTCTTATTGTGCGCGTGTGCATGTGTGTGCATGCATGCATGCGTGTGTGTGTGTGTGTGTGTGTGTGTGTGTGTGTGTGTGTGTGTGTGTGTATGAGTGGCGGGTGTAGAAATATTATTTTAAAATCTGACTGCAGTTAGAGATGCTTGTCCTAAGAGGCTGATAGAATTCCTCTGAGGAAGAGACCTGCTCTTCTGTTTGGGAAAACACCTTAATGGATCTTTTAATTATGCAAAGAAAGGCCCCGGGGCTGCTCTGGATGGGAGAGAAAAAAACAAAGAGGAAGCTAAAGGGCACTGCATAATAAAGTAACTGGAATTTTGGAACTCGCCCAGGAGGTAGCCTTAGGAAAGGGGCCCCCAGCAAAAGAGGAGAAGTCAGGGGCCTAAAAAGAAAGGCAGCCAGCAAAGAATGCAAGCGTCTCCCTCCCCCCACCTCCGACCCTGCTGGGGGACAACAATAGACTTCCCACAGCACGCTGGAGATTCTTGACCTAGATGTTAATGGAAAGGGGCACCCTAGAAGGCTGGCAGACTTGAGACACGTGGATTACAGATTTCAACTATTTCCATTCCCAAGGTCTGCCAATGTTTATTATAAAGTGATAAACGGACATTCTGGTGTCTACCTCAACCTTTTGGAAGTCGGGGAAAGGCGGAGGCAGCATGGACAACGGTGGGACAGAGGTGAGGCGACTGGCCACCCAGGAGAGAGCAAAGGGTAGAGCAGAGTGGACCAAGGGGTGTTATCACTTGGTTCTGTTTTGCAGTTTGCAAGGTGGCCTTCTGTTCCATTTCTTCGCCAAATCTTCGGTAAAATCTGCATTGTTTGAGAATGATTTGTGGAATTATGGTTGACTTTTAGCGGGTATGATCAGATGCTGAGTCTTGCTCCAATGTGGACATGGGGGTAGTGGAGGCTAGTCACACCTGGGTTACACCAAAAGCTGAACATGTTCATTCAAAGGGCTATCCTTTATTCTTAGATCATGTACTTCCTGTCTTTTATGAGGACTCCCTGAGTGGTACTAACGGGCGAGGGGAGGCAGGACAGCTTAGCTGCTAACCAAAGGGTTAGCAGTTCAATTCCACCCAGGCACCTTAGAAGAAAGGCCTGGCAATCACTTCCGAAAAAATCAGCCATTGGAAACCCCATGGAGCACAGCTCTACTCTGACCCACACGGGGCCATTATGAGTCTAGCAGTAGGTAGGTATCTTACTGGAAGCTATGCCATCAGCATTTCAAATACCAGCATGGTCACCCTTGGTGGACAGGTTTCCATAGAGCTTCCAGACCAAGATTAGGAAGAAAAGCCTGGCAATCCTACTTTCCAAAAAAATTAGCCAGTGAAAACCCTATAGGTCACAACAGATTATAGTGCTGGAAGATGAGCCCCCGAGGTCGGAAGGCACTGCACAATGGCTGCAACATTGGACTCAAAAGCACCAACAATCATAAAGATGGTGCAGGGCTGGACAGCATTTCGTTCTGTTGTCCATGGGGTCGTCATGAGTCAGAGCCAACTTAGCGGCAAAAAACAGCAACCATCTTTTATGAAATGATAGGATTTTTTTTTTTTTAAATATCCTTACCTAGCAAAATAACATTGTTCAACCTGGTATTACCTTCCCTTCCAAAAAAAAAAATGGTACTGGTCCTTGAAACCCCAAGGTCTGACACGGAAATCACCTGCCGGAGGTCCTGCCGTGGTCAGAAAGGCTTTCCCTTCCATATGGCGTCTCACCGCTTCTTCGTCAGCGTGTGTGGCTTTACTACTCAGTAACGTCAGGAAGACAGGCGCGCTCCTTCCATCAAGGAAACCAGCCCTTACAGACAACCAATGAGAGTTTTATGGATGCCTTTATGTCCTTGGGCTAACTTCTTGGTTTTTTTCCTGAATAAGCATCAGGCTTAGAGGCACGTGTATTTTAGTTTGTCGCTCAGTGCACAATATGAGAGTTGTTTCCATCTTCTCAACCATACTTAAATACGATTTAGTCTTTATCAAACATCATGGGGAAAGACTTTTCATGGTATCTTTTATTTTCTCTTTATCCTCATCATGAAGTACAGTGGTCTTGTCTCACCCCTCATCCTACGTGACATCTCTGTCTCCCCAGGCTGCTATTACTCACTATTACTCTCTAGCTCCCCAGGTCTCCTCCTCCCTCTCTGACCACACCCAGATGAAGCTCGTCCTCCACACTCTGCCCTTGGTCTTCTCTCTCCACGCCAGTGTTTCTCAAAGTGCCGTCTGAACCTCCTGCCTTCAAACTGTCTGGGTAGCCTGCTAAGCAAACAGCTGGCTCCTGCAGAGCTCAGGAGGCTGGGAGTCAACAAGATTTGGAGCTAGAAGAACCAAAAACCCATTGACATTGAGTCGATTCCAACCCATAGCAACCCTATAGGACAGAGGTAGACAGGGCTAGAGAAAAGCCCTGATTACCAGGGGTTCTTTGTGCCAGTTCAGGCCTCTGGCCTATGGAACAAGGTGAATTATCAGATATTTTTGATGACTGAGGTGTGCCTGACCCAAGCCATGGTATTTCCAATCTCCTCATATGCATCCGAAAGCTGAACAATGAAAAAGGAAGACCAAAGAAGAATTGACACGTTGAAATTGTGGTGTTAGCGAAGAATACTGAACATACTATGGACTGCTAGAAGAACAAATAAATCTGTCTTGGAGGAAGTACAGCCAGAATGTTCCTTAAAAGCTGGAATGGTGAGACTTCATCTTGCTCACCTTGGACATATCATTAGAAGGGACTAACTGCTGGAGAAAGACATCATGCTTAGCAAAACAGAGGGTCAGTGAAAAAGAGGGAGAACCTCAGTGAGATGTATCGACACAGCGGCTCCAACAATGGGCTCAAACATCGCAACGACTGTGAGGATGGTGCAGGACCGAGCAATGTTTCATTCTGTTATACATGAGGTCTCTGTGAGTGGAAGCTGACTCCACAGCACCTAACAACAATTACAACAGCAATCAGATATTTATTTCTGCTCCCCTTAGATGTACAAGGAGGGACTGAACCACCTTTAGATGGAGCCTTCACTCCAAGGAGGATCAGAGACCTTGTAGCCTTCCACATTTAACCCAGAACCATTCCTCCACACTTGGGGAACATATACAACATGTGTGAATACACGTGTATGGGCATATGTACATATAGTACGTAATCGCAATATGCATACGTGCCTGTGTACTTCTGTGTGGTGTGTGTATGTATCTTTGTGAGTACAAGTGTTTGTGTGAGCATGATTGGGCATGTGTGTGTGTGTACAACTTTTACAAAGAACAAGGAAGCAAAGGAGACCGCGGTATGGTAAATGAAGAATATGGAGTGCTCGTGAGGAAAGAAGAAAAAGAAACAAGGAGTTAAAATTGTGTCTCCCCCTTCTCCTCTTCTATGATTCCTACTCTGACTTTCCGCACTTGGTGTCTCAGGAAGGCTCTGAAAATCTCAAGGTTGCAAGCAGCCATCTAGTGTTTGAAACCCTTCTGCAGCATCCCCAGTAAGTAGCTGTCTGCCTTCTGTTTAAACACCCCTGGTGCTGTCTGGGGAGTTCCTCACCACTCCAGAGCATACATTCCATTATCAGGTGGCTCTGATCACTGGAAATTCCTTCCTTATGTTACCTGAAATCAGTATCCCTATCAACTCCACTCACGGATCCAGCTCTGACTGACCTGATGGGTTTCACAAACCAAGTTGCACTTCTCAGTGCCAACTTCTTCACAGTCTTTTGAAAACTGACCCCTAGGACTGAATACAATACAATTCTCCAGGCTCAGTCAGATAAAAGGAGGCAGGATAACTGAGAAGATATTTGCAATTTCCGAAACCAAGTAGGACTAATATCTAGAACATTCTGGGAACTCCTGAAAATCATTATGAAAAAAGATAGACACCCCAGTAGAACAATGGGCAAAGGACAATGAATAGACAATTTACTCATGAGAGAACTCAAAAATCTATGGAGCATTTCAGCAGATGCTCAAATAGCATTAGCAATCAAAGAAATGCAAATAGAAACAACAATAAAATATTACTTTATATCTATTAGACTGGCAAAAATGAAGCCAGGTAGTACCAAGTGTTGGCAGGGATGTGGGACAATGGAACACACTCACACCTCTAATGAGAGTGTTGAGTGGTACAACCATTCAAGACAGCAGCTTGGCACTATCCAGGTAAAATAAAGATGCATACACTTGGTGAATACCCTCCCTGGGTATATATTCCAAACACATTCTCATACAGGTCCATAAGGGGCATGTACAGGGATATTCATCACAGTTGCTTACAGAGGCAGGAAGTTGAAAGCATTCTAGGTGCCCATCATCAGGGCAGTGGATAGGTGAAATGTGAGGATTCAGCAATTAGAAGCATTTAGAACCAATGAACTTGATGGACTCGTGGCAGGATGGATGCAAATTTGACAACAAAATACTGAGTGAGAAAAATAAATAGAATGAGCTACGACAATACCATTTACAAAAATTTAAAACAACAGCAATGCACACTTTACAAGAAGACACACAGACAAGAAGAACGGAAGGATGCTGCTGCAAGGCCTGGCTGGTGGAGAGAGAGCGTGGCCAGCATACTAGGGACCAGCCATGGGAACTCACAAAAGCTGGAGGTGTTTTGTCTGTCTTAAGCAGCAAGAGAGCAGACATACGCAAAGAACAGCTAAAGCAGTTGCAAGAATAAATTTCCTTTGAAACATCACAAAATGAAAGACAAAATCCTCTTAACCTAGTGATGGCCCCTGATGGAATAAAGCACTTTCTCTAAAACAGCCCCCAAATTAGCAAAACTGTAATTAGGATTACTAACGAATAGATCAGAATTCCATAGAGAAAATATTTACTCAGGCAAAACCTCCTCGATTCAATAACTCTTTCAATTAGTTTTTTCTAAAGTTTTGGATTTCCACTGACTAATCTGCTGGTATTTAGAAGGATTTGTAAACCACTTGCCAAGTAGTTAAAAAGTGTGAAATGTCTTTGCCAGGAAGCTCTTTGGGGACCTTTACAAGAATATACAGAGAAGCAGAGAGGTGTCTGAAACGGCAAGAAGACAGCACTTCCTCCAGTGCTAGTTCACGTCCCCCTAGTGTGTGCCTTACAAACTGTCTCAAGCAGCCTAAGATTGTTCAAAGCCTTGGCCAATTCCAAATGTGGTGGCTGCCCAAGCAGGAGGGATATAGTAAGAGCTGAAGGTTACAGCTGAAAGAAGCTAATGGATTATTAGAGCTGATACGAATTTGCACAATGGAAATGGGCTGTGTTTCTTTAATGTGATTGGCTGTGTTTCTTTCAGTGTGATACCAAATCAAGTCAGGACCACATGGGGCCTTCAGATTTATTTAGATTACCCTAACTTTGTATATGCATGCGTGTGTGTGTGTGTGTGTGTGTGTGTGTGTGTGTGTGTGTGTGTGTGTGTGTGTGTGTTTTGCTTTGTTTTGTTTTATAGGATTTGCTGGGTGGTGCACAGTTAATGTGCTCGGCTGTTAACTGAATGGTTGGAGGTTTGTGTCCACCCAGAGGTGCCTCAGAGAAAGGCTTAGCAATCTACTTCCAAAAAATCAGCCATTGAAAACCCTTTGGAGCACAGTTCTAGCCTGACACACATGGGGTTGCCATGAGTCAGAATTGACTCCAAGGTAACTGTTTAAGATTTTTAACTGATAGGATATCTGAGAGAACCCTGGATGTAGAAAGCTAGCAAGGCCCTACCCTGAGCCCTAATGTAGCTACCAGCACCATCTTCTGCCTGTCTGTGCCTCACGCCACTTGCTGATATACTCACACACATTCCCCACCCACACTGGCCTCTTCCTCCCTCTCCAAACTCACCTTTTGCTCTGGTTGTTCCCTCGACCTTAAATGTGCTTTTCCTTAGAGACTGGCCAGACTGAGAACACAGTGGAGAGCACCCAGTGCTCCCTGTAATCCTGAACCCAGGCATGGTGGTCATCCAGTGGGAGCCTCTAATCTTCCCCTCACCAGCCTTGGAACAAGAGTCAGAACTCCCCTTCCTTCCTCCAAAGAAAATCCTTCCCACATACATTAGAGTGAGAAGCAGATACTGTGGATGGGTGATATTGTGACACAGGGGAGGGTCACACCACACAGCACACAGCATATTCAGCAGAAATTCCAATTAGACGTCGCCACTCTCCTGCAAAGTTTCTCCTCAGCCGCACGCATTCCCTACCAGGTGACCCTTCTCCACAAAGCTTCAGTCTCCCGTCCCCTCCGCCTGTGTTCCCCTCTCCTTCTGCAGAGCAATTTAACTTTTCCTTTCCTTGCTTCCAATTCCGAATCCTACCTCCCATGTCTTTGGGAGGACAGTGGGGGGTTATAAACAAATAATATCTTTCCGTGTCACACGGTTTTGAATGAAAAATTAACTTGAGCTGTAAATTTTCACCTAAAGCACACTAAAATTAAAAAACAAAAACCAAAACAACCTGGATTAGATAGGAAATTTCGGGAAGTGAGTTTATGTTAAGGGAAGAGGAATAATTGGGAAAAGGAGGGTGAGAATGGTGGCACAGCTTGGAGAACGTGACCAATGTCACTGAATCGCACTCGGAGACCGTAGAATCGGTGTGTGTTCTGCTGCGTATATTTTCAACAACAACAAATGTAAGTTATTTTTAAAAACGTGGATTTTTATCTTGTATGGTTTTTAAAAATTTAATTTTTCTAGTGATTAACTTCTATTGGATTTTTACACAATAATGGCTGCACAAAAAAATCTAAAAATTGATGAGAGAGGGTATGGGATCTGATGCTCAGCACTGGCCCAGTGCAACCTGCAGTAACACCATTTAGGCCCCAAGGAAATGCTGCGCCTCACCTTTTGCCCCGTGTCCTCATCACAAAAGGCAACTGTGTCTGATTGTAACAAAGGTTTCTGGGTTGTGCTTCTGCCAACACCGGAGACAGACGCTGCTTCAGAGTACATGGAGGATTTGAGTGGCGGAAGCACTTAGGGAGGAAAAAAAGAGACAAATTAATTAACTTGTCAAATCCTTTCTCTCAGATAGCAGGAATAGTTTCTTGCACAGTGAAGTACCATTTCCCAGTAGGGCCACATGTCCATTTTCCTGCTTTTCTTTGTGCTCCACTTCGTGGTTCAGAAGGTACTCACAAATTAGTGTGGTGTTGACAGTTGCACATGGTCCTTGAGGAATGTTTTACGATATGAAACACTTTATCTTTACGTCTGTATAGATGTAAGTCTAGATGTAACGTGTGAACCGTGAGGTCAGTTCTTCACATTACTGTATGAATCTAGATACTGCTTTAAGAGTTGGTGAAAATTACACTATGAGGTGGAAATATGGTGAAGTTAAAATCTTTTGTAACATGTTCTGCAATAATGATGATTTATCTTATACAACTCCATTAAAATATTTAAACAGGGTATGTAAAATTCATGCTTCATTTCCAAAATAAAATATCATTTTAAGATTTTGATGACAATTTCAGTTATTACTGAAACTTTCTCCAAATTTAAACTAACTTTTAAAATTCTCTAAGAATTACAGTGATTGAAGAAAGATTGTCTAATTTGACATCATTATCAACAGAGCATAAATTATGTGAAAATCTTGATTATAGCAATATAATTAAGTGATTTTATAACAAGGAGGGCAAGAGAAATAAATTTAATGAATACGTAATAATGTGTGGATTATCTGTCTTTATTTTATTACTTATCTAAACATCACCAGTCCATCAACAGAATATCCAAATACGTGGAAAAACAATTAAATTCTATCTTTACTATCTTGCCAACTTTCATTCATGTACAAACCATGGTGTCAGATACATATTTTCTAATTTTTATTTTATGAGGGTATATTTTCCAGGTAGGAGAACAGAACATTTTTTATCTAATAATTTACTGGCTTGGTTTATAATTTTAAATACTTTGATGTATGCTATGAGGGCTTCCGTTTAGAATTAGAGACTAGCTTGTGGTTACCTTCCTGAACTAGCGAGTTCATTCCACATTTAAATTCACTCATGAGAGCTTCAGGTGTACAGAGATATGACTTGAATACAAACCTCAGAAGGGAGACATGGTTTTTACAAATAATTGTTTGCAAATGATCCCATATCTTATTTATTCTTCATAGAAATGATTGCTTGGCTTTGGCCTAAGAAAGTCACTCTAGCAAAACCTGCAGTGCATATCTGTGAGAGAAACCTCCATGATCCTCCTTTGTTGGTGTCCCTTCTTTGATCCTAGGAGCCCTGGTGGCGCAACCGTTGAGCGCTTAGCTGCTAACAGGAATGTTGGTGGTTCAAACCTACCCAGTTGCTCCATGGGAGAAAGACCTGGCAATCTGCTTCTGTAAAGATTACAGCCGAGAAAACCCAATGGGGCAGTTCTACTCCATCACATGGGGCTGCTATGACTCAAAAGCGACTCAGCTGCACGTAACAACAACTTCTTTGGGCCTGGAAGGACAGAATCCGATTTCCATGGTGAGGGACTAGAGGAATGGCTCCATCCTGGAAGATCACTCCTTCAAATCCGTCTCTGGAACCAGTGCTGCCAGCTAAGGAAGGAAGAAGAGGACTTGCACCCATCCACAACTGTCCACCCCTGCCAAAGCCTCTAGATAGAGGCCTCCTGTGGACTGAAATGATTGTAGTTAACCCTAGGCCTCACCATGAGTCATAAAGGAAACACCATCATTTACTTCATGTCCCTACTGAGAGGCATTTGGTTTGTTTCCAGAGTGTGTGTGTGTGTGTGTGTGTGTGTGTGTGTGTGTGTGTGTGTGTGTGTGGCTCCACACACATGCACCTTTAAGATCAATGCTGCAATAAACACCCTAGTACATGGGCCCTTAGGTTGATGCTTTTATTTCTTTGGAGTAGATTCCCAGGAGTGGGATTGCTAGGTCAAAGGGCATATGTATTTTTAATTTCAATGGATTTTTTCAGATTGATTTCCAAAAAGGCTGCAATAATTCACATCTCCACCAGCAATGATTGAGAGAACACTCCCATCTCCCCCAACCGGCAATAGATGTAGAAACTTTTTAAAGTTTTGCCAGTCTTAAGGGTGTAAACTAGTATCTTGTTACTACTTTCATCTGCATTCCCCTGAATTCCAGTCAATTTGAGCATCTTTCCATATGGCTGGATAGCTTTCTCCTCTGAATTGCCTATCCGTATCATTTTGCCTATTTCTCTATTGTGTTGTCATATCAATTTATAGGAGCTCTGTGCATACTATAGCTATTAACCTTTGTCTATCATCTGCATTACAAATATTTGTCCAAATCTATTGCTTGTCTTTGATATCGCTAACAGTATCTTTTGCCATAAAAATGTTTTAAATATATATAAAAGCAAAAACCTCTATCTTTTTTACCTTCTAGGTTTCTAGGTTGAGAAGGTCTTCTAACTCCCAGATTATGTGAAGTCTCTTAGATTTTCTTGCCAAAATTTTTATCGAAGTCCAATATACATATGAAATAGTGCATCTAATAAAATATGGATCAATGAATTTTCATAAGGTGAACACACTCATGTAACCAGCTTCCAGATCAAAAAGCCAAACATTACTAGCACCTTAGAAGCTCCTTCATATCCCCTTCGAGTCATCACCCACCCAAAGATTAACTGCTACCTTGACTTCTAACACCATAGGTAGGTGTTTCAACTTTATTTAAATTGAATCATCCACCTGTACTCTTTTGTGTCCAGCTTCTTTACTTCAACATTATGTTGGTGAGATTCATTCATGTAGTTCATTAATTCTCATTGCTAGGTAGTATTTCTTTATATAAATATACCACACTTTATCCATTGTACTCTTGATGGACACTTGGGGTATTTCCAATTTGGGGCTATTTTGAATGGAGCCGCTATGAATATTCTTGTACATGTTTTTTGGTGAACTTCTATATGCATTTCTGGTGCCACGGTTAAGCGTTTGACTGCTAACCAAAAGGTCAGCAGTTTGAATCCACTAGCTGCAGTTCTACTCTGTCTCTATGAGTCGGAATCAACTCAATGGCAATGGGTTTGGTTTAGTTTTTTGGTATTTACCTAACAGTAGAATTTCTGGTCACAGGGTTTACATTATGTTCAGCTTTTGTAGATATTGTCAAACAGTTTTCCAGAGTAGTTGTACCAATTACACTCCCACCAGTAATGTAAGAGACTTATAACCAAAACCAAAACCAAAACCAAAAACCCACTGCCATCAAGTCGATTCCGACTCATGGCAACCATATAGGACAGAGTAGAACTTCCCCATAGGGTTTCCGAGGAGCATTTGGTGGATTCTAACTGCTGACCTTTTGGTTAGCAGCCAAGCTGTTAACCACTGCACCACCAGGGCTCCTAACTTGCAGGTATAGGGGTTAGCATTTACAACACATATTTGGGTGGGACATAATTCAACCCATAGCAGGGATGTTCTTTGAGATCCTCGTTTTGAAAGGTGTTATTATCAAATGTCACTCAGGGGAGGGAACTTCTGTGTTTACTGAGCACTTATTAAGATCTATTACATATATTATTTCATTTAGTCCTCTCAATGGCTTTATGATGTGTGCACTGTTAACTTTAAGTTACACATGAGGGCATGAGGCTCAGAGAAATATAGTGCCTTGCTCTGAGTCACATAGCTAGTAAGTGCCAAAAAAAAAAAACCATTTCCAGCAAGTCAATTCTGACTCATAGAGACCCTATAGGACAGAGTAGAACTGCCCGGTATGGTAATTCCGTTACCCCACAGGTAACGGAGTGGCAGTGGATTCAAACTGCTGACCTTTTGATTAGCAGCTGAGCTCTTAACCACTGTGCCACCAGAGCTCCAGCTAGTAAGCAGCAGAACTGAAACTGGAACCCTGTCTGTCTGTCTCCTGAAATGTTGCTAACACTGCCAGTGGACATATGAATTGAACTTCCAGACACTTCCCAAATAACGGAGCATGTGATGAAGCAGAGATTTATAATCATTACATCAGCCCCTGCCAACACACCCTGTGGTATCTGTTTTCTCTCACCCTAGTCACACGAGCGGCTGATTTCCTGGGAAACTGAGTCAGCGCTCAGGCAGCAATGGCCTCTTCTGCTGAAAGGCATGTAGAATCAAACTTTGGTGACTGCCCTGGGCCTTTAGGTAGCTTACGGGAGTCATGGCCTGGGGGAAAAGGGGTGTGGGGAGAGGGAGGGGGAGAAATACACAAACAATGAGATGGTGAGGGAAGAGAGAAGTTGGGAGATTGCCTCTGCCCCGATTTTTCCCAGTCACAGTTCTAAATTACAGACGGTCCAGGACCTCTTCTCTTCCCAGCTGTGCCCTACAATAAGCCCTGGCCACCTGCACTGTCTTGAGAAGGTCTCCGTTTCTCAGAGCCAGGGGGATGTGAACACTCACAGACACGTACACACTACACTCGGACGCCACCAGACACCCAGCCACATAGACGTGGGGCAGACCCAGAGATAGATACACACTCACAGAGAACCTGCCTCCTGGACCCTGGGAGCCCAGACAATCAGCCGAGCACAAGGGTTTTCCAACTGTGCCATGCTGCTTGTTGTGCAGAGGGAAGTCACACAAATTATGAAGCAATTTCTCCCCAAAGGAAAGATTTTAACTGCTCGAGGTAATTGTAGAAAAGTACACTGAGATTATGAGGTACCATTTTCCCTCTATCAGATTGGCAAAGATTTAAAAGTTTGATTATACCCAGTGTTGGTGGGAATATAAAGATATGGCATTTGGCACAAAAGTAATTGTTAAAACCTCTGGGGAAGGTAACTTAGTAATATGTGTCAAAAGGTTAAATGCGGCTCCCCTTAAACCCAGCCATGCCACTCCTAAAAATGGTGTGTGTATGTGTGTATATATATATCTCCACACAAAAAAAATACTGTGAAAGGAAGTTAACAGTGCAGCATTGGTCAATAATTCCATAAAATTAGAAACAACTAAAAATGTATCGATAGAAGACTGGCCGGATAAGTCAAAGGACATTCGTATCATGGAATACTATTTAGTCACTTGAAAAGATAAGGTAGATCTCTATGTTCTGACATGGAAAGATGTCCACAATATATTATTTAGTTGTGGGGGGCGGGGGGAGCAAAGTACAGAACAACAAATGTTTTTACCCTATTTGTGTTTTTAAAAATATATGCGTGTCTATGCAAGGTACACAAGGAACTGTTATAGCAGGTGGCTCTGGAGAATGGGGAGGGAGCAGAGAGGGAGAAGAGTAGAGGGACTGATTTTTACTTAACAACCCTCTGTAAACTTTTACAATGAACATGTATTAACCCTATAATAAATTATTTTAGCTTATTATATACTGAGTCAGAATTGACTTGATGGCAATGAGTTAGTTTAGGTTTTTTTTTTTTGTTTGTTTGTTTGTTTTTTATATTAGGCTTCCCTGAAAAGTTTCACTTAGGAAAAATGTTCCACCACTAAAAAGTTTGAAAAACCTTTCTCCAACCCAACCCTATTGTACAACTTGCCAGGAAAATTATGGAAGACTTTTGAGACAGGGAGGGGGAGTACCAGTATCCTATGTCCTATGGAATGCTAGACTAAGGTACCCTCCAGCTTTCTGATTCTATAGAAGCCTGCATCTTTCATTGTCTTTGAGCTATTCTGAAATTCTGTAAGATGTAGAAAACTGAAATAATACAAAGGATTCTTACCCATAGCGATGCAAATGAGTTTTTGTTGGTTGGAGGTGCAATTGATTTCTGCCTACAGTGGAAGAAGCCAGTTTTGCATCAATTAACAAATTCATTGCAGTATTCCTGACTGCCAACATGTGTATCTGCTCTTTGTATTCACCTTTGAACCAATTTTTGACATATTACTGGTTCCCACGTTAATGAATGAGTTAAATAAAATCTTTGACACGTGTTACTTTTCTATTTGTATGGCAGGCATAATTTTCCCTTTAAACATTTGTCTTTTAACAAAGCAGCGACAATGAAGTCCAGTTGGGGAAGAGATTTGCCTAAGGTAAGTGCCTGCTGTTGCAAACACAGCACCAATCCTACCCTTTAAAGTGAGCTCCTAGACTGTGAGTACCTTGCCTATTTCACTTATATCATCGAGTAACAAGGATTGAAATCTTCTCCAATTCGACTTGAATATTTAGCCCATACAGTTATACCGTTCATTTAAAAGATACTTTCCCACAAATTTATACACCTGCAGGTTCACACATGCACAAGCACCCCCACAGGCATAAACGGGCCCCTGCTGACTTGACTGCACAGATTCCCACACAGATAGGGAGAATCTACATCCTTTCCCCGACCCCTACCCCCGACTGGGACACAGGTGCTATTCCCGCTCCTACTTGGCCTTTGGTTCAGTCTCTCATCTCAGCGGAACCAAGAGTGGTGGGGGCTGGGAGCAAGGCCCCCTCCTGCGGACCCTCGCCTGTACCACGCAGGGAGAAGAGGTTGCCGCCTCTCTTATAACCAAGGGCGCTCGGGTGCTGCGGGGAGTGTCCATGTAGGGAGGCAGAGCCCTCGGTCCTCAAAGACAGCCCAACGTGGGATGTGGGCCCCCCACACGGGCTGCCACGCCTCTGGGTCCTGGGGACGCACAGAAAGGCTCGCCGGAGGAGGTGACCTCTGTGCTGGGATTTGAAAACCCTAGAGGAAGGACTGAGAGCACAGGGGCTGTGCGCCGGCCGCTGGGCGGAGGCGTTTGGGTAGAAGGACTGAGTGGGGGAGGGAAAAAGCCAAGGCCTCCAAGTATGTCTCTGTCAAACTGATCATGTTTTTATCTTGCGGAAAAGGAAATCCCACGGGATTGCTAGGACCAGGCGCAGGACCTGACCTGCAGGCCCAGAGGAGTGCGACTCGCGACCCCTCCACGGGTGGCCGACGCGGCCCTTTTCCCTGGCAGCGACCGTCCGTGTCTTGGGCGCACGGCGCCCCCTGCGGGCTCCGAACCTCGTTCCGCAGGCGCAGACGGGAGGGGGACCGGGGCAGAGTGGGGAGCCCCTAGGCTGTCCAGTCCTTTATTCCCTCCGGCCGTCGGGGCCACTCTTGCAGGCAAGGCTCGGTTCTACGCACCGCAGAAGGCGTCCACGCACCTCCATCACTGTGGGATCCCATCTCCGCTCCGCAGATGAGAAAACCGAGACTCAAAGACAGAACATGATGCATCCAAGGGTACCAAGGAGAATCCCCGGGACACTGAGGCCCACTTCACCTGTGCTCATCTCCCTCCGCCCAGGGGCCACTTCCTTTGCCCTAGAGGGCTCAGGTGGGGCCACAGACTTGGTGGTTTACCGTGCAGCCCTCCAGCCTACTCTTCCCTGTTTCTTGAGCCACAGGGGTCGTATGGAGCATCCTGCCTAGAATGGGCTGGCTGGGCTGCGGTGTGGACTGGAGTGCCTGTGGTATGGGAGTATCCTTATCCACTTCAGGAGGAATGTCTGTCAGCTTTACTGGAGGGAAATCTGACAATGGCAATCGAGAAACTTAAAAATGTGCGTGCCCCTGGTCCCAACAATTGCCCGTGTGTGATTCTATCCTAAGGAGACATTTAAGAAACTCAGCAAAGATTTTGCTTTGAGAATGTTCATCCCCTCCTTCTTTATAATAGCCAAAAACTGTGAACAACCTAACTTTCTACTGACCAGCTATGTAGCCATGAAGGAGCCCTGCTGGTGCAGTGGTTAAGCCCTTGGCTGCTAATAGGAGGTTCAAGCCCACCAGCCTTTATTTCCGAGAAAGATGTGGCAGTCTGCTTTCGTAAAGATTAGAGCCTTGGAAACTCTATGGGGCAGTTTGACTCTGTTCTATAGGGTAGCTATGAGTTGGAATTGATCGCAGTGGATGAAGCCATGAAAAATTATGTTGGATAAAAATTTTTAGTGATATATGAAAGTGTTCATCGTATTGAGCAAAAAAAACGGAGGTTACAGTACAGTATATATATTAATAGAATCCCGTTTCTGTGAAGATGTGGATGTCTGTGTGCATATGTTAATAAAGAAGTCTGGAAAGACCAAAAATTAGTGGGATCAAGAGTGATGTTTTTAAATTTTATTTGTACTTTTCAATATTTTCTAAATAATACCCGTTAGCTATACATTGTTTTTGCGTGTTTTTCAAAAAGCAGAATAGCCCCAGTGCTTTTGTGCCCACCCCAGCAAGGACAGGACAAACAGCCTAGAGGGGTGGATCAAGGAAAGTCAGGGAAGGGGATTACTGGGGCGTTGCCTGCCCCCAATTCTGGCACAGCCACAGGAATCATGATCACCAAGAGCTGCTCTGCCTGAAGACTATGACAGTGATGAGAAATTCTCCAAAATGTTGACTATAACAGAGCCCACAATATGACCCAACTGGGGGATCATACATTTGGTCACCTATCAGGAGCTTTGGAAGAAAGGTACCTACTCAAGTTGTAATGGGTAGAATAACCAGCCAATGTGCCAGATTTTTGTTCCAGAAAGTTGGCAAACATGCAGTAAGTGATGTGGTTCCTTTCTTGTGCAAGCTCCATGCAAATTGGCTGGAGCACGGGGTGCGGCCTCTGGAGCCCACAGCCGAATTTGTCTACTCCAACAAGGGTTTGCAGTGCTAAGCTGCACATCCCAGGGATGCAGGGACATCATGTTGATGGATGCATTGGCGACTGAGGGCAGTGGTGATAACATAGGCTGTCACAAAAGTGCAGGTCCCCCAGAGTCTCCCAGGCAAGAGACAGCACCAGAAACTACATGTCAGGCTTTTGCCTTCTGAAGCTGAGCAAAGGAGAAGTTGCTGAAAAGTAAAGCAATGCAGTCTGTTTTTAATTTCATTTCTCAAAAAAACCCAGCTAACTTTCATTATGATTTTTTAATCTTGTATTTTTTTGGAAACTAACTTTTTAAATATAACATTAACTAAAAATATGTAAATTTTTGGTGTGAAAGCAAAGTCTATTTTTTAGAGTATTTTCCCAATGAAATACTACCCACTTTTTATTTAAGAAGTTATTTTCTATTGTTCTACACAGTAAATAGTGCCAAAAACTAAGAAAATGTGTATTATAGTTTCAAAATCAGGACTGAGTTTCTTAAAAAATCTGTTTGCAATAAATTGTAATGAACTGTAATATCCCTTTAAAGAAAGATTTAAATAAATTATTAGAATTATTAATGCATTTAAAAAAAAAAAAAACCTAAGCACAATGGGAGCAGAGTAGAAACAAACTGTCTGCTCTTGGGAGGTGGGGGAAAACATCCTGCTGAGGGCCAGTGGCCCCAAGGGCTGACCGGTGGGGATATTAGCTGCCCCTGGCCTGGGCACTGCAGTGTGAGTCTAAGGTATAGAGAAGGGCTATTGCCACAGAAGAAGATACACACAACCAGCTTCAGTCTATCCTACTTCCTGTCTCAGAATTTAAACACGAGAGTGTGACATATCTTTGGAAATAAGAGATTCAAATCTCAGACCCCTATACCCCATCACCATCACCTCCACAAACTGTGTGCTTTGGGGCAAGTTACTTAGTCTTTTCAAACACTATTTTCTCATCTGTAAAATTGAGAACAATATGCATATTACATGATGGCTGAAGGATTATTTTATTATTCAACAATTATTTTATTAAGTGCCAGGCACTATTCTAGTCCTTCTCACTAGGACATACAAGGTCCCTGTTTTCATAAAATTCATATTCTAATAGGTTGAGATCATAATTAATAAACAAATTAGAAAAATATCAGATATTGATAAGTTCTAGACAGAGAATATAATAGAAGTGATAGAGAACTACAGGTTGATTATATATTTATTATATATGTTATGTTATATCATATTACGTTAGTTGTTCAGGGAAACCTTCTCTGAGCAAATTGTATTTGAGCAGAGAGGAGTGACAGAAAGGACCAGGCATGAAAAGATCAAGGAGCAGAGTGTTTGAGAAGGAGGGAAGAGCTAGAGCAATAGCCTTAGGCAAAGTATCAAGTAGCTTTTGCTCCATAATGTTGTTAGTTGCTGTTGAGTCCATTCTGACTCACGGCGACCCCATGTATGCAGAGTAGAACTTCTCCACAGGGTTTTCAAAGCTGTGCCCTTTTGGAAGCAGATTGCTAGGCCTGTCTTCCAGGGTGCCTCTGGGTGGGTTCTATCAAAAATAAACAACTCAGAACACCATTAACAGATTGCTATGCAGGTTTAATGGACAAGTTGGGCAGCATGTCATTACCAAGTAAATCAGCGCTCTGACTAATAAGATTTTCAGGGTACTTATATATAATTTCATTAGGAACTTGTATCAAAAAAATTTTTGATTGTTGACAAGTATGTCAGAATACATAAATCTTATGACAGCAGTATGTGTTCAAACATTATAAAGAAGAGAAAAATGGAAACCTTGCTTAAGACAATCACAAAATCAGTGAGCCATGGTTGTAAGACCTCTGGAGTTTTGGAAACAGGACATGTCCATTAATCTTTGATTGTTTTCTGAAAGAGTAAGTTTCAAGTGTTTCAGTAAGCCTGATCACCTAAATACAATTATATGAAACAAGACAAGCTGCTTCTAAAGATTAGTTAGAGTTTAAGGCATAAATATAAGCTTTAAAAATTGTATATATCTATACATACATATATATATACATTTATATAGTTATACAACACATAGGTTTCTAACATTTAATAAGATGACCTTTAGTGTTATGGACAAGACAACACTCTGTTTCCATAAAGCAAAACTTATAATTTTATTTCACAGTTCAAATCACCAATATTTTGGCTAGTAGTTGAGTGCTTAACTATTCATGCCACCCAGGGATTCCTGCTCTATAATAAACCACCTCAAAACTCAGTGGCATAAAATAACAACCATTTATTTAGCTCATGATTCTGTGGGCCAGCAATTTGGTCTGGCCTCAGCTAGGCTGTTCTTATGGTCTCAGCTGTCCTTATGTTGGTGGTCAGTTACCAATCAGCTAGGTGACTGCTTCTCAGGGTTGGCTGACTTTCAGCTGAGCTATGGGAGAAATTGGGCCATATGTCTGTCATCATCTAGCAGGCTAGCCCAGTCTTGTTTATGCGGCAGTGCAGGGTTTCAAGAGCAAGCGGAAGCATTTAAGACCTTTTAAGGCTTCGACTCAAAGGAGCCCTTGTAGTGCACGTGTTAAGCGTTCAGCTGCTAACCGAACGGTTGGCAGTTCGAACCCACCAGCCGCTCCACAGGAGAAAGATGTAGCTGTCTGCTTCCATAAAGATTTACAGCCTTGGACCACCAGTGACCACCCTGACAGGAAACACAACCGAGAGTCCCTGATGGAACAGGAGAAAAGTAGGGTGCAGAACTCAAATTCTAGTAAAAAGACCAGATTTAAAGGTCCGACTGAGACTGGAGGAACCCCAGAAAGCATGACCTCAGGACTCTCCGTCAACCCAGAACTAAAACCATTCCCAAGACCAACTCTTCAGACAAAGATTAGACTGGACTATGGGACATAAAATGATGCTCGTGAAGAATGTGCTTCTTAGCTCAAGTAGATACATGAGACTAAATAGGCAGCTCCTGTCTGGAGGTGAGATAAGAAGGCAGAGAAGGTCAGGAGCTGGTTGAATGGACATGGGAAATCAGGGGTGGAAAGGAGGAGTGTGCTGTCACAGTATAGGGAGAGCAACTAGGGTCACATAACAACGTATGTATAAATTTTTATATGAGAGACTAACTTGAATTATAAACTTTCACTTAAAGTACAACAATTAAAAAAAAATATATTTACAGCCTTGGAAACCCTATGGGGCAGTTCTACTTTGTCCTCTAGGGTCGCTATGAGTGGGAATTGACTCAGTGGCAATGGGTTTGGTTTTTGGTTTTGGTAAGGCTTCAACTCAGAACCAGCACAATGTCACTTCTTCTGCCATATTCTATCGGCAAGGCCAGCACAGACACAAGGAGTGGAGAAACAGACTTTACTGCCTGATGGGAAAACTGCAGGAGACATGGACACAGAGAAAAGGAGAATTGTGATTTTTTTTTTTAATTAAATATTTTATTGTACTTCAGGTGAAGGCTTACAGAACAAACAGTTTCTCATGTAACAGTAGTACACATGCTGTTTTATGACTTTGGTTAACAACCCCACAACATTTTAACCCTCTGAATTCTCAGCTTTTTTTGGTGAAAATACACATAGCCAAAGATACACCATTTCAAAACTTTTTACTTACACATTTAAGTGACATTGACTATGCTCTTCCAATTGTGCTGCCATTCTCGCCCAAGATGAAGGCTTACAGGACAAAATAGCCTCCCATTTAACAGTTACTACAAATGTTGCTCTATAACAGTGGTTAACAATCTCACAACACATCAACAGTATCCTTACTCAACCTGTGCTCCTTATCATCAGCTTCCTACTCCCCCTCTGCCTTCTGGCCCTTGTTACTGGACTCCTGTACCTCGTTAGTCTCATTTAGTTTTACTGGGCTGTCCACTCCCAGGCTGAACAGTGAACCTCGAAGGTAACTTCACCTCTGAGCTGAAAGGGTGTCTGGGGGCCACACTCTTGAGGTTTCTCCAGTCTCCTTTAGGCCAGTAAATCTGGGGTTTTTTTTGTTTTTTTTTTTCGGGTGGATGAGTTAGAATTATGCTCTACATCCTTCTCCAGCTCTGTCCAGAACCCTCTGTTGTGATCCTGGTCAGAGCAGTCAGCGGTGGTAGCCGGGCACCATCTATCTGTACTGGACTCAGTCCGGTGGAGGTCTTGGTAGCTGTGGTCAATTAGTCCTTTGGACTAATCTTTTCGTTGTATCCTGTTCTCTTCATTCTCCCTTGCTCCTGAAGGGATGAGACCAGTGTAGTATCTTAGATGGCCACTCACAGGCTTTTAAGACCCCAGACACTACTCACCAAGGCAGAATGTAGAGCATTGTCTTTATAAGTAGTGTCATGCCAATTGAGCTAGATGTTCCCCGAGACCATGGTCCCCAGAGCCCTCCGTCCAACAACTCAGTCCCTCAGGGAGTTTGGATGTGTCCATGGGGCCTCCATGACCTTTCCTTGTGCAGGTTGTGTTAGTTTCCCTTGTACTGTGTACTGTCTCACCTCTCACCCAAGATACCACTTATCTATTGCCTATTTAGTATTTCCCCCCCCCTCCCCTCCCATCCCTGGTAACCAACAAGGATTGTTACATTTTGCATGTGAATTTTTTCATGGGTTTTTACAATAGAGGTCTCATACAATATTTGTCCTTTTGTGATTGACTTATTTCACTCAGCATAATGTCCTCCAGTTTCATCCATGTTATGAGATGGTTCACAGATTCATTGTCGTTCTTTCTTGTTATATAGTACTCCATTGTGTGTATGTACCATAATTTGTTTATCCATTCATCTGTTGACGGGCACCTACGTTGTTTCCATCGTTTTGCTATTGTGAACAATGCTGCCATGAACATAGGTGTGCATATGTCTATTCGAGTGACGACTCTTATTTCTCTAGGATATATTCCTAGGAGTGGGATTGCTGGATCGAATGGTATGTCTATTTCTAGCTTTCTGAGGAAACGCCGTATCATTTTCCAAAATGGTTGTATCATTTTGCATTCCCACCAGCAGTGTATAAGAGTTCCCATCTCCCCGCAGCCCCTCCAACATTTGTTACTTCCAGTATTTTTGATTCGTGCCAGTAATGCCGGGGTGAGATGGTATCTCATTGTGCTTTTAATTAGCATTTCTCTAATGGCTAGTGAACGCGAGCATTTCCTCATGTGTCTGTTGGCCATTTGAATATCTTCTTTGGTGAAGTGTCTGTTCATTTCTTTTGTCCATTTTTTGATAGGATTGTTTGTCTTTTTGTTGTAGAGGTGTTAGATTTTCTTGTAGATTATGGAGATTAGACCTTTGTCTGACTTGTACTGTCCAAAAATTTTTTCCCAGTCTGTAGGTTCTCTTTTCACTCTTTTGGTGAAGTCTTTTCAAGAGCATAGGTGTTTGATTTTTAGAAGATCCCAGTTATCTAGTTTATCTGTTGGGTTTTGTGTGTTGATGGTTATGGTTTGTATCCTGTTAATGCCAGGTATTAAGGCCTGAAGTGTTGGGCCTATTGTTTCTTCTATGAACTTTATAGTTTTAGGCTTTATATTCAGGTCTTTGATCCATTTTGAAGTAGTTTTTGTATATGGTGTGAGGTATGGGCCCTGTTTCATTTTTCTGCAAATGGATATCCAGTTTTGCCAGCACCATTTGTTAAAAAGACTGTCTTTTCCCCATTTGATGGACTTTGGGCCCTTGTCGAAAATCAGGTGACTGTAGGTGGATGGATTCACATCTGGGTTCTCAATTCTGTTCCATTGGTCAATGTCTCTGTTGTTGTACCAGTACCAGGCTGTTTTGACTACTGTAGCTGTATAGTAGGTTCTCAAGTCAGGTAGTGTGAGTCCTCCAGCTTTATTCTTCTTCTTCAGTAGTGCTTTACTTATTTGGGGCTTCTTCCCTTTCCATATAAAGTTAATAATTAGTTTTTCCATCTCTTTGAAGAATGTTGTTGGTATTTGGATCAGGATTGCATTGTATTTGTAAATTGCTTTAGGTAGAATTGCCATTTTCACAATGTTGAGTCTGCCTACCCATGAGCATGGTATGTTTTTCCATTTATGTAGATCCCTTTGGGTTTCATGCAGCAGTGTTTTGTAGTTTTCTTTGTATAGGTCTTTTACATTCCTGGTCAGATTTATTCCTAAGTATTTTATCTTTTTAGGGGCTATTGAAAATGGTATTGATTTCCTGATCTCCTTTTCATCGTTCTCTTTACTGGTGTATAGGAATCCAACTGATTTTTGAATGTTTATCTTGTACCCTGCTACTCTGCTGAATCTTTCTATTAGTTCCAGTAGATTTCTCGTGGAGTCTTTAGGGTTTTCTATGTATAGTATCATATCATCTGCAAACAGGGAGAGTTTAACTTCATCATTACCAATTTGGAGGCCCTTTATTTCTTTCTCTTGCCTTATTGCTCTAGCTAGAACTTCCAGCACAATGTTAAATAGGAGTGGTGATAAAGGGCATCCTTGTCTTGTTCCTGTTTTCAAGGGGAATGTTTTCATCCTCTCTCCATTAAGAATGATGTTGGCTGTTGGTTTTGCATAGATGCCCTTTATTATGTTGAGAAATTTCCCTTCTATACCTATTTTATTGAGAGCTTTTATCAGGAATGGGTGTTGGACTTTGTCAAATGTCTTTTCTGCGTCAATTGAGATGATCATGTGATTTTTTTCTTTCCTTTTATTTATGTGGTGAATTACATTGATGGATTTTCTAATGTTAAACCATCCTTGCATACCTGGTATGAATCCTGCTTGGTCGTGGTGTATTATTTTTTTGATATGATACTGAATTCTATTGGCTAGAATTTTGTTCAGAATTTTTGCATCTATATTCATGAGAGATATTGGTCTGTAATTTTCTTTGTTTGTGATGTCTTTGCCTGGTTTTGGTATAAGCGTTATGCTGGCTTCATAGAATGAATTTGGAAGTGTTGCTTCCTCTTCTATGCTCTGAAATAGCTTGAGTAGAACTGGTACAAACTCTTCTGTAAATGTTTTGTAGAATTCTCCAGTGAAGCCATCTGGGCCAGGGCTTTTTTTGGTTGGGAGTTTTTTTATTACCTTTTCAATCTCTTCTCCTGTTATGGGTCTGTTCAGATTTTCAACATCACTTTGTTGTAGTTTGGGTAGGCCGTGTGTTTCCAGAAATTTATCCATTTCCTCTAGGTTTTCAAATTTGTTGGAATATAGTTTTTCATAATATTCTGTTATAATCCTTTTTATTTCAGTTGGGTCTGTTGTAATGTCCCCCATTTCATTTCTTATTTGGGTTATTTGTGCCCTCTGCTGTTTTTCTTTTGTCAGTCTGGCCAGTGGTTGGTCGATTTTGTTGATTCTTTCAAAGAACCAACTTTTGGTTTTGTTGATTCTTTGTATTGTTTTTCTGTTCTCTATTTCATTTATTTCTGCTCTGATCTTTACTATCTCCTTTCTTCTGGTGGTTGTAGGCTTTTTTTGCTGTTCTCTTCCTATTTGTTTGAGTTCTGTAGTTAATGTTTTGATTTTGTCCCTTTCTTTTTTTTTGATATGTGCATCTATTTCTATAAATTGTCCTCTGAGAACTGCCTTTGCTGTGTCCCAAAGGTTTTGGTATGATGTGTTTTCATTCTCATTTGATTCTAGGAATTTTTTAATTCCATCTCTGATTTCTTCTATTACCCATTGATGTGTAAGCAGAGTATTATTCAGTTTCCATGTGTTTGATTTTTTTTCCTTGCTCTTTCTAGGGTTAATTTCTACCTTGATGGCATTGTGGTCAGAGAAGATACTGTGAATTATCTCAGCATTTTGGATCTTGTTGAGGATTGCTCTGTGGCCTAAGATGTGGTCTATTCTGGAGAACATTCCATGTGCATTGGAAAAGAATGTGCACTTTGCAGCGGTTGGATGGAGTGTTCTATATATGTCTATGAGGTCCAGTTGGCTGATTGTGTCCTTTAGGTCTTCTGTATCTTTGCTGAGTTTCTTTTTAGTTGTTCTGTCCTTTACTGAGAGTGGTGTGTTGAAGTCTCCTACTATTATTGCGGAACTGTCAATTTCTCTTTTCAGTGCTGTTAGAGTTTTTTTTTTAATGTATTTTGGAGCCCTGTCATTGGGTGCATAGATATTTATTATGGGTATGTCTTCATGATGGATCGTCCGCTTAATCCTTATATAGTGTCCTTCTTTGTCTTTTATGGTAGATTTTGTTTTAAAGTCTATTTTATCTGAGATTAGAATTGCCACTCCTGCTGTTTTTTGGTAGTTGTTAGCTTGATATATTTTTTTCCAACCTTTGACTTTTAATAAATTCACATCTTTGTTTCTAAGGTGTGTCTCCTGTAGACAGCATATTGATGGATCCTGTTTTCTTATCCATTCTGCCACTCTCCGTCTCTTTATGGGTGCATTGAGTCCATTTACATTCAGTGTAATTATTGATAGATGGAAGTTTGTTGCTGTCATTTTGTAGTGCTTTTTTTTTGTGGTGCTGAGGTTTTCTTTGTTCTTCTTACTCTCTTGTGCTGAGTTACTTTTGTTTGTGGATTTTGTGTTCATTTCTTTTGTTTTTGTAAGTTTTGTTTTTGCTGAGACTTTATGTTTTTTGTCTTTATTTTTATGAGTTGGTTTGTTAACTTTCTTTTGGTTACCATCAATTTTACCCTTATCTTTATATGTTTGAAGGAGTCTACCCTTACTTGGTATCGCCTTGCCTTCCTCTCCTTTAGAAGGTTCTATACCTATGCCGTTTGTTCCCTCTTTCATTGTTTTGATGTTGTTTTCATCCTTTGATTGATTGCTCTGATTCCCTGTTGTATTTCTTTTGTTTTTGGATAGTCCTCAGTAGTTCATTTCCTAGAATGGTATCTGGTTCGTATGAACCTGCGTCCTAGGTCCTAGGTCCTGCCTGAGGGCTGAAGCTGTTTGTCCTCAGATCGAAGAACTCCCTTTAATAATTCTTGTAAGTTTGGTTTGACTTTTACATATTCCCTTAGTTTCTGTTTATCTGGAAATGACCTAATTTCACCATCAAATTTGAACAAGAGTTTTGCAGGATATATTATTCTTGGCTGACAATTTTTTTCTTTCAAGATTTTATATATGTCATCCCACTGCCTTCTTGCCTGCATGGTTTCTGCCGAATAATCTGAGCTTAGTCTTATTGTTTCTCCTCTGTATGTGACTTCTTGTTTTTCATGAGCTGCTCTCAGGATTCTTTGTTTGTCTTTGGTTTTGGCGAGTGTGAATATGATATGTCTTGGTGATTTTCTTTTGGGGTCTCTTCTGTATGGGGTTCGTTGAGCTTCTTGGATGGCCATCTTTTCATCTTTCATGATTTTGGGAAAGTTTTCTGTCAGCAGTTCCTCAATGATCCTCTCTGTGTTTTCTGTTTTCTCCCCCTGTTCTGGGATGTCAATCACTCGTAAGTTTTTGCTTTTGATTGTGTCCCACATAACTCTCAGGGTCTCTTCATTTTTCTTTGTTCTTTTTTCTGAGTTTTCCTGAAACAGAGTTGTATCCAAGAGTTTGTCTTCAGTTCCACTGATCCTGTCTTCCACGGTTTCAAATCTACTTCTCAGCCCTTCTATGACACTGTCCATTTCTGAAATCTTGTTGTTTATCTTTTCGATTTCTAATTGTTGTTTTTGTATAATTTCGAGTTGTGAATTTATTTTGGCATTTTGTTCCTGCATCATCTTCCTGAATTCTTCCAATTTTTTGTCTGTATTTTCCATAAATTTGTCTATTTTTTCCTCATGTTTGTCAGCTTTTTGCCTCAGTTCTTGGAAAATTCTGAGTATTAGTGATTTGAGTTCCCTATCAGGTACTTCTAGTGCATTTTCTTCCACAGGAGAGTTATCTGGTGTTTTAATTTGGATGCCTATTGGAGCCATCTTGTCTTGTTTTTGTAAATGTTTTTATATTGTTTGCTGTTTTCGGGGCTTTCAGTAGATATTTCTCTCGTTTATTGATTGTAGATATTTTTTTGTTTCATCCTTGTGGTACAGCTGGGCAGATCTAGCTGAAGAGGAGCCACTGGGACGGGTTGTTTGTGGCACTCACCGCAGCCACCAGGACGGTCGGTAGTCAGTGCTGGGAGGGTCCAATAGGGCGTGTCTGCACAGCTTGGTGGTGTGATGTCAAGTGCATGGTGCAGGTAGGCAGGATGCAGCGGGGAGATGGTTATGTGTAAAGCTAAGCTGGAGATGGGAGAGAGGAGAGAGGAGCAGGAGCGAGAAGCATACAAACATAAAAGAATGCTAGGGGAGCTTGTCGTTGGAATGCACAGATGAGAGACTATGGGATGGAGGAAACCAGAAGGGGGAAGAGAAAGAAAAGGAAAGAATGAACAAATAAAAATCAGAAAAGTTAAAGAACTGCAAAGTTCCCAGGGATCCCACCGATGCAGCTATGAGGTCTGGGGGAGTTGGTCTCAGGTTTCACAGCACAGCCTGGCCAGAAGGTGCAGAGGCATACATCGCCTGGTATTCAGGGATCAGAAAGAGAAGGAAGAGATAGAGAGACGAGAAATTAAGCAATGAAGAAAGACAAAAGGGAAAAAGAGGGAAAAGAAAACAAAACTAATCAAAAAAGAAAAAAAATAAAATTAAAAAAAAAAAAAGCAACACCAGCAGTCAATGAATGGCACTCAGAGAGCCAGCCAGTGCGGGTTGGTGTTTCTGGACAAGAGACTGTGTCCGTGGGAAACAGAGGAGGCTAAGTGTGAGTGAAGAAGGGTGGAGAGTGGAAAGCATATATCACAAATTGCCTGCACTCTGGGGACCCTCAGAAAGGAGCTAAGAGGGTTCAAGGAGCTAGGCACCCAAGTGAAAGGAGCGGGAGGTGGCGAGAGGCAAGCGAGAAACCAAAAGGAGCAGGAGGGAAAAAAAAAAAGGCAGCACCAGCAGCCAACAAACGGCACCTAGAGAGCCGCCCGCCCGGGCACGCAGAATCCAAGCAGCCGGCAGACCCCGGTGAAGGGACTGCGGCCACGGGAAGCAGAGGGGCTAACGAACAAAGGTCCCGGGATCTCACCAGTGTGGCAGCCCAGACCTGGAAGCAGCCACACGCCCGAACGCAGCCGCACAGCCCCGCAGGAAAGAGCAAAGACGGCACTCGGAGCCAGGCACTCGAGCAAAAGGAGGCAGAGGCAGCAAGAGGGAAGCGAGAAACCAGAAGAAGCAGAAAAAGCTACACCAGCAGCCAACAAACAGCACCCAGAGAGCCCCCGCTCAGGCACATGGATTCCAAGCAGCCGGCAGTCTCGGGTCAAGAGACTGTGGCCACAGGAAGCAGAGGGGCTAACGAACAAAGGCCCCAGGATCTCACCAGTGCAACAGCCCAGACCTGGAAGCAGCCACACGCCCGAACGCAGCCCCACAGCCCTGCAGGAAAGAGCAAAGACGGCGCTCAGAACCAGGCCCCCGAGCAAAAGGAGGGGGAGGCAGCAGAAAAAGCTACGCCAGCAGCCAACAAACGGCTCTCAGAGAGCCGCCGGCCCGGGCACGCGGAATCCAAGCACCGGCAACCCCCCGGCCCAGGGACCCTGGCTACGGGAAGCAGGGGAGCCCCAGCCGAGGCAGAGAGGGGTGGGGGGTGGGAAAGCGCACACCGCAATTTACCGGTCGTTCTGTCTCCCACTGGACTCTCCGCGAGGCTGCTCTCTCGTTCTCCCGTTTGCTGGTCTCCGATAGGAGTCCAAGATGGTGGATCCGCGCTGCGTTAGCTGGTAAGGAATCTCTGCATGAGTCTCTCCTCGCTCTCCATTCTCTTTCAGTATTCTCACTCCGTTTGGTGTTTGGCTGAGTTCTTTATCTCTTCATTTGATGTTCTAGGGTTTCAGGATTGTTGATTCTCTGTTAGGCCTAGTTTTTCGGATCTTTGCTGTGGAGGGACGGCGTGGTGCTTCTGCCTAGAGCGCCATCTTCTGACTCTCCCGAGAACTGTGATTTTTGTAGCTTATCATGAGCAAGAATGGATGAAGAACACAGAAAAGGCCAGTGTGGCCAGAGCAATTGTTGGACAGGAGAGTGGAAGAGAATTAGGGAACAGTGAGATCATGTGAGACTTTTAAGCCAGGATAAGATGGGAAGCCCATTACGGGGTAGCAGAGAAGTTGTGTATGATTTGTTCTAGAAAAGAGATTGTAAAAGAAGCAAGAGCAGAAGGAGTTGAGATCAGTAAGGAGGCTCTTGCCATATTCTTGGAGAGAAATGATACTATCTGGAACTAAAGTAAAAAGTCAAATATAGGAATATGTATGAGAGGAATAATCAGCCCTAGACTGTGTTCTGCTCTGGTCTGGCCTAGAAAATGTTAAAAGAAGAACCTGGAAGGATCAACTGTTTTCAAATAACTGCATTCCAGCACAAAGCTCAATAATATGTATTGAAATACAAAAATATCTAGCACCCAAAAGGATAAAAATCACAATGTTTGCCATCTAATGAAAAAGTACCAGGCATGAAAATGTGACCCATGACAGCAAGAAAAATCAGTCAATCAAATCTGACCCAGAGATCGACCTAGACATAAGCACTAAAACCATGAAACTGTTAGAAGAAAACAAAGGGGTAAAGCTCCATGAACTTGGATTTGGCAATAGATTCTTAGATATGACTGTTGTTGTGTGCCGTCAAGTTGATTCTGACTCACAGAGACCCCATGCATGTGACAGAGCAGAACTGCCCCATAGCATTTCCTAGGCTGTAAATTTTATGGGAGCAGATTGCCAGGTCTTTTCTCCTTCGGAGCTGCTTGTGGGTTCAGACTGCTTACCTTTCAGTTATCAGTCAAGCACTTAACCATTGTGCCGCTAGGCTCCTTTTTAGATATGACTAGATCTTACTAAATCTTACTAAAACTGTGCAAAGCCTCTACACATGAAAGTCTAATAAATTATTGGGAGACATTTAGGTAGATCTAAATAAATGGAGTCCCCACAAAAGAAGACCAGACTTACTGGCCTAACAGAGACTGGAGAAACCCCGAGAGTATGGTCCCCAGACACCCTTTTAGCTCAGTAATGAAGTCACTCCCGAGGTTCACCCTTCAGCCAAAGATTAGACAACCCCGTAAAACAAAATGAGACTAATTGGGCACAACAGCCCAGGACAAGGACTAGAAGGCAGGAAGGGATAGGAAAGCTGGTAATAGGGAACCTAAGGTCGAGAAGGGAGAGTGTTGACATGTCATGAGGTTGTTAACCAATGTCATGAAACAATATGTGTATTAACCGTTTAATGAGAAACTATTTGTCCTGCAAACCTTCATTTAAAGTACAATAAAAAATATATATAAATAAAGAAAGAAAGAAATGGAGTCCCTAGTTGGTACAAACTGTTAACACACTTGACTGCTAACTAGAAGATTCGAGGTTCAAGTCCACTCAGGGGCTCCTTGGAAGACAGGCCTGGAGATCTACTTCAAAAATCAGCGATTGTAAACTATGGAGGGAAAAAAACCAAAAACCCTATGGAGCACAGTTCTACTCTGACATACACAGGGTCACCATGAGTTGGAATCGACTCAAAGGCAACTGGTAAAAATAAATGAAGAGCTCTAACAGGGTCCTAGATTGGACAACTCAATATTGCAAAGGTGTCAGTTCTCCCCAAACTGATAAAAATTCCAACTGCCTTTTCTTTTTGTTTGACAATTTTGATTTAAAAATGTCCCTGGGGATGAAAAAGGGCCAAGAATAGCCAAGATGATCTTGAAGAATAAGGTAAAAGAATCTACTTGACCACATTATCAGTGACGTGCTGGTACAGGGATGGACAAATAGAACAATGGATCAGAATAAAGAGCCCAGAAACAGATCCATACATATTGGACACTAGATATTGGATATTGAAATCCAGTCATTGAGAAATGACCGATAAAAGGCACTAAGTCAATTGGGTATCTATAAAACTACCTCCCACAATACTTAAAAATCAATTCCAAGGTGAATTAACATATAAATGTAAAAAGCAAAACCATATAGCTCTTGGTAGGATAAGAGAATATCTTCACCACTCAGGGTAGACAAAGATTTTTTTTAAGCAAGTAACAAAAAGCACTAATGATAAAAGAAAAGGCAGCAATAAAAAAGAGTGAACTATTAACTACATTAAAATTAAGAACTTTATTCAACAAAAGATATTATACCTAAACTCATTGCTGTCAGGTTGATTCCAACTCATAGTGACCCTATAAGACAGAGTAGAACTGCCCCTTTACAGAAGCAGACTGCTACATCTTTCTCCCAAAGAGCGGCTGGTGTGTTCAAACTGCCGATCTTTTGGTTAGCAGATGAGTGCTTTAACAATTGTGCTACCAGAGCTCCTTAAAGATATTATAAAGAGAGTGAAAAGACAATCCATAGAGTGGGACAAGATACTTGCAACGAACTAACCAACTAACTACGGTAACTAACAAAAACCCTCTCAAAACCACAATGAGACACTACTCCACACTCTACAGAATGGCAAAATTTTTAAGAATCTGTTGGTGTGTATGTGGAGCAATGGTAACTCTCAGATGCTGCCAGTGGAGGGGTAAACTGGTACGCCACTTAGGAAAGATGTGTGACATTATCTAGTAAAGTTGAAAACAGGCATATCATATGACCCAGAAATTTCACTCCCAGTTTATACCCTAAAGAAACTTCTGTCCATGTGCATCAGCAGAGTATATATAACAACACTGTGCATTATGGTAAAGAACTGGAAAAACCCCAAACGTTCTATTTACAGTAAAATGGGTAAATCGCTTTTGGTATTTTCATTAAATGAGGTATTATTGTATTGATGCTGAGCAGCCAAAAATTACAGAAGGCCACTACACTGTATCTATGCAGGGATGCCTGTCCTCCGTATAGTGAGAGAGTGACAGCCCAGCAGGGCTGAGAAGAAAATTAAGTATCATTCTCAGAACAAATCGTACCAATGGCAGGCAGCATTTTTCAGTTTCAGTGTGCACCACAGTTATACACTGAACTGTGTGACCCCTAAATATGTGTTGGAATCCTAACCCCTACACCTGTGAATGTAATCTAATCTAATATAATGTAATCATCGGCCATAGTGTAATCAGTTGAGGTCATACCAGTGTAGGGTGGATCCTAAACCTAATCACTTCTGAGTTACATAAAGAGAAGCATAGACACAGAGGCAAGAGCACATACTGGAGAAGACAGATGTTGTGTGAGGATCCTCTACAAGCCAAGGAACCAAGGAATGCCGGGGCTACCAACAAGGAAGGAATCAACACAGCCAAGACCCTGACTTGGATTTTTAGCCTCCAGAACTGTGAGAAAATAAATTTCTGTCCTTTAAAACCACCCACTTGTGGTATTTGTGTTACAACAGCACTAGGTAACAAAGACCAGGCACTGTGCTAGACTCTTTATATATAGCTCTAGCTCCCACCACCATTACGTAACATAGAAATTACCGTCCCCATTTTGCAGGTAAGAATACTGAGGGACAGAAAGGTTGAAGATAGCAGGTGGCAGAAGTGGAGGTTTGAAACCTGGCATCAAATCCCACTTTCCTTCCAGTAAAGCAGAAATTGTTGATTGCCTTGCAGCAACAATTCACCACATCTCCTTTCTCCTGGAGCGGTGATTTTGAGACTTACCCTCGCTTCTGTGCTGCCACCCTATGGACGGCAGAGCAAGAAACAGAAAAGCCTGGGCCCCTAACAACACTCTAGAAACAGAGCTGAGCTGCCATGCCATACCAGCTGAACGTTTTTTACTTCCCGTGTGTGGGTGTATGTGTGTGTGCGTGTGTACACACACACACATGCACACACACTTCATTTTAGTTTGTTTTCATATAAGGATGGCAACTCTTAGGATAAGTGGTTCTAGAACTGTTAGGGTTCTTCTATCAAGAAAGAAATGCTGTTAGAAGGCAAACTTCCCATTTCCTCTCAAACATACATTGCAGGTATTACAGAAACCCAAATCAGATCACTATACCATACGCCATGTGGTCTACAACCGGGCTGGCTTGCACAGCATCCAAAGGGAGCCCAAGCAGGACATGTGAGTGTAAAACAGCTGTAGCAGGCAGTCTGGTAGCAGTATTCCAGGAAGCCTGAGACGGGAGACAGCACTGCTGAGGGAGGCCCATGCTGTTTTTTGCCCCCTAACTCATTTGCTCTTTGAAGCTGGTTGACCCCTGCCAGACAGAAGCCCAGACTGCTCTGTTCCTCCTACTTTTCTAGGCCCTGAGCTTCCTGCTAGTCCAAGGCAGGAATCTCCCGAGGTAGAGATCCAGGCCTCCACACACATGCAGGCCCCAGCGTTCCACACTGTTCCAGTCCCACAAGCTGGGAAGTCTGCTCACAATCTGTGTAGGAAGGGCTGCTGTTGTCAGGGAACTTCCAGGCCCTCTGCACCACTTTGCTGCTGACATTCTCATCACCTGGCTCCCGTGCTTTCAACATCCCTGCTTTTCCCCATTCAGCAATCTATCCTGTGAGTTTTTCTAGTACCTTCCTGATCGCAGGTTAGGGAGGAGGGTGTCTGATCACTCAAAGCTTTCTGTCTTCAGATCTCGGGATCCCTTATTCCTTCTCTTTTGTCCCCTTGGAGGTTTCTATAACCTTCAAAGCCGGGCTCTGACTCTGGCCTTTGGTGGGGCCTGTGGTGGGCTGTGTCCCCTGGCATCAGCAAATGGCTTGACAGAGGGTAGCCTTCAGAGAGCAGCTTAGATGAAATCCCAGAGGCCTGGATCTGTGGGCAAAGCGGGTTAGTCCAGCTTTCATTAGGACTGTTTGGTCCTGCTTTAGTTTCTGCTCCAGTGTGGAAACAAACTTGCTTTTTAAAACGCCTCAGATCACATTGTTGGTGTTGACCAGTGTTTGTGTCAAAGCCAGAGCCTTAGGCTAATTTGAGAATGGATAGGACTCTGCTAATTCCTTGTATAAATACGGGATCTGCTCCCTGGCCTCCCAGGTCAGGGTCTTGGGTGAGATACCTGGAGCCTCTGCTGTCTCTGAATTTTCTGAAACGGGACTGCTTTTTTCTCTCATTTCAAAGTCCGGGGAGAGAGAGCCAATACCAAAGGCCATGTCTGGAAGCAATCTGGGTGGGTGGGTGGGTGGCGAGGGGCGGGGGGGGGGGGGGGTGCGGGTGGCCATTGCTTGAGGCACGCCCAGCCCTTTTCTCTTTGTTCTGTTTAGGCAATGGAGCCAAAGTTGCCCACTGGGATCTGTTCTGTATAATGCCCCCCAGAAATCTAACTTCTAGAAAACGAATTGGCCTGTAAACATTCCAGGCTCTATAAACAGATGATGGGAATCTGAAATTACTATTTTTCAATTAGGAAATATTTTAAGAGGGACTATGGCGGCACAGTGGTCAAGAGCTCAGGCTGCTAAAGAAAAGGTCAGCAGTTAGAATCCACCAGCCACTCTTCGGAAACCCTATGGGGCAGTTCTACTCTGTCCTATAGGGTCGCTATGAGTCGGAATCAGCTTGACAGCAAGGGTTTTTGGTTCATAGTACCAAGAGGATCCCTGATGGTGCAGTGGTTAAAGCACTTGGCTGCTAACCGAAAGGTCACCAATTCAAACTCACCAGCTGCTCCGAGACAGTTAGATGTGGCAGTCTGCTTCCATACAGATTTACAGCTTGGAAACCCTATGGGGCCGTTCTACTCCGTCCTATAGGGTTGCTATTGGAAGAGGCTGCATAGGCCCAGCTCAGTATTATTTACTCCCCATTGCTAACGGCCACATTGTCTCGTGATTTTTCCCTCCCATTCCAGTCTCTACAAAAAGGTTTAAGATTAACCAATGTTCCTCCCTCCCTCGGGGGTGGAAAACAACTGATAATGATCTAAGAATGAAAACCCAAACAAAGCACCCATCTTGTGACAAGAAAAAGCAGGATGTCCCCAGATAATCCCCAAAGATGTCACCAGATAACCTCTAAGAATACCAGTAGAAGGTTAACTCATCTAAGACATCATCACCTCAAGGGGAAACTACCACAAAAGATCCATAATCCTGTCCCTATAAAAGACTTCAGCCAATCTCCAGTGGGGGAGACGGGTTTTTTGAAGGAATCTATTCCCCTCCGTCTCCTATATATCGATATATAATAAACATCTTGCTGCTCACCTCACCCGTCTCAGAATTGGCTATTGCGGCAGGTGGCTCCAATCCGCGTTATTGCGGTAACACTATGAGTCAGAACAGACTCAGTGGCAATGGGTTTTTATAGTACCAAGAGAGCTGAATGCCTGCCCACGCGCCCCTGATGAGGAGTGAGAAGGAATTAAGGCCACTGTGGTTGTGGATGTGACTGGAACTGAAGAGGCAGGAGCTGCAGGAGGTGAAGAACACCAGTGACAGCTGCCAGATGGCAGGGCCTGCCTCTTCAGTTCCCAGTTGGAACTGAGGTCTGCTCACGGCTCCTTGTCTGGCCCCGCCACCACCCACAATGCAAACCCACACTAAGTGACCAGCCAGCGGACCCTCAGAGCAGCCACCACGGGGACCAGATGGGGTCAAGCTCACTGCTGTAGCCTGCAATGTGGCAGCACCCTATTTGGACTTATACATGAGAAATAAACTTCCATTTTGTTTAAGCCACTGTAACTAAATCAAGAGTTCTGGCAGGTCTAGAAGGAAGCAGAGGAATGAGGGGCAAAGTGCTAGAAGTTCAGCAGCCTCTCATGGAAGGAGGATGGCCCCAGGTGCCTTTCTCTCCACGTTGCTTTGGGCCTACTGGAGTACTCCCTCAACTCTTCTCAACTTGTCTGTTCCATGGCCTCCCTACAGTTGGGCTTCCTTTGCTCCTTCCTCTTCTCACCTTCGAAACATATTTAACTGGTTCTAGCTGACCTTCCTTTCTCATTATTGTCATGGATTGAATTATGTCCCCCCAAAAAATGTGTGTGTCAGTTTGGCTGGGACATGATTCCTGGTACTGTGCGATTTTCCTATATATTGTAAATCCTGCTTCTATGATGTTAATGAGGGAGGATGGGTGGCAGTTGTGTTAGTAAGGCAGGACTCAATCTACAAGATTGGATTATGTCCTAAGGCAATCTCTTGAGATATAAAAGAGAGAAGTGAGCAGATAGACAGGGGGACCTCATACCATCAAGAAAGCAGTGCCAGGAGCAGAGCACATCCTTTGGACCGGGGTCCCTGTGCTGAGAAGCTCCTAGTCTGGGGGAACATTGATGAGAAGGCCAACAGACAGAAAGCCTTCCCCTGGAGCTGACACCCTGAACTTGGACTTTGGGCCTACTTTACTCGAAGAAAATAAACTTCTCTTTGTTAAAACCATCCACTTGTAGTATTTCTGTTATAGCAGCACTAGATGACTAAGACAATCACCCAACTTTGAAATACAATCAGAATGTTCCTTAGAAGGGAAGACGGCAAGATTCCTACTTGCTTATTCTGGACAAGTCATCAGAAAAGACCAATTGCTAGAAAAAGGACATACTGTGATTGGTAAAGCAGAGGGCCAACAAAAATAAGATGGATTGACATAATAGCTACAACAATGGTCTCAAACATGCCAATGATCATGAAGATGGTGCAGCACCAAGCAATGTCTCGTCTGTTATACATAGGTCATAATGAGTCTGAACCAACTCAACAACTAACAACAATTTGGTTCACAGCCAAAAGTAACTACCTACAGACTCCTGACTCTTGGTACAAATTCTCGGAAGAAAGAAGTGGTCTCTGGACAGTCAGTGGATCCACTGCTTTTGCATTAGGTGCTGGTTTGGTCACCTCTGGAGTTGTAGGGAAACCCACCCACTCGACCCTCAGCAGAGGCTTGGGAGGGGGCAGTTCCTCTGAGAACTGACTGACATGTCTCCCCAGGCTGAGAGAAGGGACAGGCAACTCTAAGGAAGATAGCTTCATGGCTCCACACGAATCGCATTAGCACTTCGGCTTCTTTCTTTTTGATGGTAGCCCAAAACTCTTACTGTGCATACATCTCCTTTGAAAGAGATGGAATTAAAGGACCCAGGTGTCCTATGGTCAGGTGGGTTGGGTGGAGTGAGATAGGGAAGGCAGATGACCAGGATGGGGAAGTGTTAGTAGGGTGAGGCTGGAAGGACTAAAGCCTAATAGTGCTCAATATCAATTGAAGTTTTACTGCCAGGTTCGAAGGTCAGGGGCAGAGTGGAAAACTGGACACAGAGCCAAGCTCAGGAGACAGGAGAACTAGCAGAACTGGAAAATGGCAGGCCAGGCTGGGCATGGTGGCTGCTGAGAATGAGCTGGCAGCAAGCCTGTCTTCACTAGCCCTCAACCTAGACTCACACACAGAAGGGTCACGACAAGGAAGATGGCCTCGGTTTAAATGCTATCACCCAGGGGAAACAAGAGAAGTCAGGGTCCACTCGATGGCGCACAACAACATAACCCCCTGTGTTGTACACAAGATTGTGTGCATGTGTGCATTTTCCTGCGATAGTTCAAAGGAACACGCCCCCAAAAGGGTTATTTTAAGGTACTGAACGTTGAATATAGTCTTCCTGGCGAAGACGATCACTGCGGACTCTCCTTAGTCTTGACATAGGCCCTTATTGGCTGAACGGTCTCGGCCATCCTCCAAAGGGGCAGAATTTCCCTCCCTCGCACGCCCCAGGGCTTCGCTGCAGAGCTGCTGTTGTCTGAGCCGATTCCTCCAGGGGGCGAAAAGTGCCGAGCACCTTGCCTGGAAAAGAATGAGCTTAACGAACGATGGAGAATGGACAGACGGGCGGAGGGACGGATTTAAAAAAGGGGAGTGTGACTCGTGCCCCTCAGTGGACCTGCGGGCGCAGCTCAAATGGGTACACCGACTGTTTCGAATATTCATGTGAAGATTGCCCGCTTCTTCATAATCTGTCCGTTTCCTTTTACTGGGAAAACAAACGCATGGCAGCACCTCTATCTTCGGATACAGTTGGATTTCCAAATCACAGTGCCTCCTTCCTTTGCCCGACAGTCACTACCGCCTTTGTCCAACCTCCTTTAGGGCCGTGGAACCGCGCCCCCAAGTGCGAGGATTTCGACTGAGGACGACGGCCCCTCAGCTCCCAGCCCGACGCCCCGCCCCTCGCCCCTCGCCCCGCCCCTCGGGACCCGTGGCGCTCCTAGGTGACGTGGCGCGCAGGTCGACGTCGACGCGCGCCGAGTCCGGAAGAGGCGCGGGCCGGGAAAGGAGCCTTACGAGAACGCTTCAGCGCCGCGGTCCCCATGGCGCTCTGGCGTGGCTCTGCGTACGCGGGTTTTCTGGCGCTGGCGGTGGGCTGCGTTTTCCTGCTGGAGCCGGAGCTGCCGGCTTCGGCGCTACGCTCTCTGTGGAGCTCGCTGCGGCTGGGGCCCGCGCCCTCGCTCCCGGGACCCGCGTCCCCCGAGGGTCGTCTGGCGGCCGCCTGGGACGCACTCATCGTGCGGCCGGCCCGGCGCTGGCGCCGCGTGGCCGTGGGGTGAGTGCCTGTAGGGCCGGTGTTTCCCAGCCTCCCCAGGAAGTGCGGGTGCTCCGGGTTGGGCGGCTTGGGAGCTAGAGCCCGCGCGGGCACAGGTTCCCAGAGGTCCCCGGTGGGCTGCTCCACGCACGTGTCCGCGTTGCTGCTTTGGCGAGAAGCATCGGACGTCGGGAACGAGCCCCGGTCGTCACCGCTGCAGGGACTCACCAGACTGCTTTTTCCACTCGCCTGGCCCCTTTGCCGTCTCTCATGTTCGTAGGACTGGCCCTAGTCTCTTACAGATCCCACTCATGTTCGAGCCTCCCTCATCGTTCCAGCTTTAAACCCCTCCTGCAGTCACGGATGCTTGGTCTTACCCACCTTGACGGCACACTTCTTCCTCTTCTGAACTTGAAGATGAGTGATCTCTGCCTTAAGCTACTGACTTTTCTAAGCTTGCATTCCCTTCGTTGATGCCATACAGCCCATCACTCTATTGAAACTCCTCCCAAAGCTCAGTGGTGACTTACAGATTTTCAAATTCAACTGCCTTTTTTTTTTTTAAGCCTTTATCATCAATCTCTCTGTAGCCTTCTATGCGTTGAACGTGCCGTCCTTGAAACTCTTCTTCCCTGTCTTCAGTGACATTGCATATTTAAAGTGCTTCCAAATCACAGTGCCTCCTTCCTTTGTACTCCTCTCTGGGAATATAATTATTCCCTTTGCACTAACTCCAGTCCATGTCTCAGCTCTGTTGGAATATCTTGCCATCACCCCAAAGGCACCATATCCAAAAGCAGGCCTTCTATTCATTTATGTGTTTGGGCGCGGGGAAGGGATGAGAGGTAAGGCAGAGCAAAGTTATTCTGAAGATAAATGAAATAATCTATGTTATCTACCCAGCACAGTATCTGCTTTGTAAAAAGCACTTAAATGTTAGCAAGTATTTTTTATATCAACACATTTACTCGTTCTTCAGATGTCTCTCTGTTGACCTCTTCTTTCAAGTTCAGGCCGTTTTCACCCAGTTCCATATATGCTTCTTAATGCCTTCCCTTGCTTTATCTCATTTATTCAGCAGATATTCGTCAACGACATGTGTCAGATCTGTGCTAGATTCTGAGGATACAGAGATGGGTGAAGCAAGGTGCCTGCCTCATTTTTTGGAAACGGATAAATTCATTATGGAAAGTGCTTTACTGAGCTGATAGTAAGAACCAGGTAGCCCTGGTGTCCCAAAGGATGACTAATTCTTCCCAGGATGGGTTGTTGTCAGAAAAACTCCATGTGAGAAGGTGACACACCATTTGCTAATGCTACATAACAAATCACCCCAAAATTTAGTAGCTTCAAACAACAGTCATTGTATTATCTCTCACGGTTTTGAGGTTTGATTGGGTTGGGATAGTCACTTCTCATGAGTTGCAGTTGGACGGTGGCTGGAACTGTTTACCGTCTTGAAGGTTGACTGTGGTTGTCAGCTAGGAGCTCAACTAGGGTTTTTAGCTGGAACACCTACATATGATCTGTCCATGTAGCTATTTAGCTTTCTCAAGCAGAGTGACTGGACTAGGAGAGGGACTGTCCCAAGAGGACCAGGTGGAAGCTTTAATGCCTTATATGACCTAGCCTTAGAAGCACATAGTGTTCCTTCTATCAGAGTCACAGGTCCACCTGGTCTTAAGGGGAGGGGACATAGAACACACCTTGATGGGATGAATGTCAGCATCACTTTCTAAAAAGTGCGTGTGGGCTGGGCGATCTCGTGGCATCTTTCTGTTCTGCTGAAGTGGCTTGTGTGGGCCAGACCCTAGAGAAGAACTGGGGCTTCTCCAGGCAAACGTGGGGCAGAGGGAACCACATGTGGAAAAGTACATAGCCTTTTTGGGGAACAGCAAGTTGTCCCTGTGTTTAGGGCAAGTATCTTACAGTAGAGTGTGCCAAGAGATAATGCTGAGAAGGGAGTTAGGCCAGATTATGAAGGGCCTTTTATGTCAGGGTCAGTGATAGGGAAGCTATAAACGTTTATAAGCTGGTAAATGATGCTCAGCTTTTTGCCGAGAATAACTGGTGAGAGTTGAAGGGTGGATTTTGAGCAGTAATTGTAACCTGTTTTACTGCTTCCCATCATTTTGGGTAACATACTTATAACACTGGTAGCATTTCACATTACCCAAAGGGATTTTTCACCTAAAGATGGGGATTGCTAGGGGATGGGATGGGGATAGGTGCAGTACCTGTATAAGAATCTCGGTTTGGGGGGATGGGTTATAGTTTGCCTTCTCAGAAGAATACACACACATTCATGTAGTCTCTCTCTCTCTTCTTTGTCTCTCTTACATAAGGAGAAAAATCTTGATTAGGAGGCCGTTGTAGGGACTGGGTGAAGGGAGAAAACAGCTTGATAAAGAGATGAGATTTGAGAGGTACTTGACAGGCTGGATGTAGTAGAGTAAGGAAAGCTTTGGGTGGTGATCTTAGAAAAACTTTGTGCGGTAGGTAGGTATAGGTACAGTATTGCCAGTTTTCACAGAGATGATAAACCCAGGCTTGGAAACATTAAGTGACTTGCCCAAGATCACACAGCTGTCAGATACTAGAGGTGCCACTTGAGCCCATTCCCTCCATTCATGCTACATCCTTGCCTTAAGAGAGACTAAGAATACATTTATGGAGGAAGATAACCAGTTTCATTCTAGAGGAGGGAGAATGTATATTCTTTTGGGATTTCAAAGGAAGCTGCTCCTTCAGCAGCTGAAAATGAGAGACTGGCGTTTAGGAACATATTCTGGAGCAAAGCTGCAAATTTTTGAAGATGTCAACACTTTGAAGCCAGAGACAAGGTAAGATTGCCCAGGAAGAGAGCAAGAAGAGAAGGTAAAAATGGCAAAGGTGGAAGTCCTGGAGGCACCAGCATTGAAGGGGCTGGTGGAGAAGGAGTCAAAGAAGTAAAGGATGAGAAGATTTTCAAGAAGATGTTGGTCACTGGTGAGCCCACTCCCATAGCTTTCTAAAACACATCTTGTGACACTTCCCCTGCTTCAAATATGCTCTGAGTAGATGTTCAGTGATTTTTGTTATTGTAAAAAAAGTTATCAAATAATTTTCTTTGTAAGACTGTTCTTCCCCCTAATATTCATGACATGATTAGGGAGAGGATTCAAGATACTTCTGTGGCAAAGTTTTATATGTGTGTGTGTTTGTTGTTGTTGAAAATACAGCAAACATACACCAGTTGAACAGTTTCTACATGTATAGTTCAGTGACATTGATTACATTCTTCAGGTTGTGCAACCATTCTCACCCTCCTCTGGATTGTTCCTTCCTGGTTAACATAAACTCCCTGTCTCCAAAGGTTCATATCTAGTCTTTCGAGATGTGCTTGCCAGTTTGATCCCATATAGATAGATCTTAAAAGAACATAATGCTCAAGGCAGACATTCTTTATTAGTTAAGCTAAACTATTGTTTGGTTTTAAGAAGACTTCAGGGGATATTTTTTGTTTAAGGCTTAAAGATGATGTAAGAGGAATAGTTTTGGGGATTCATCCAGCCTCCATGGCTCCAAAAAGTCTGGATTCCATGAATTGAAATTCTGTTCTGCATATTCCCCCTTTTGATCAGGATACCGCTATAGACTTTTATCAAAATGGTCTGTAATGTTAGTTGGGCACTATCCAGTTCTGGTCTCATGGCAAAGGAAGCAGTTGTAATTTTTAAACTTAAAATTAGTTCTGTTAGATTTTGTCTTGTGTTGCAAAATACGCTGAACATTGTTCCTTTTACTTTTTTTGTGTGTCCGTAATTTTTGCAAACTCAACTTCCGGTATTCAAACCTCTAAAGCATCAAACTAAGTTTCTTTTTCCTGTTTTGTGTGTATGTGTGTGCTTTGGGTGAAAGTTTACAGAGCAAATTAGTTGCTCATTATCAAAGTTCAAGGTCTCAGCAGAACTAGGTATGGAGGTGATTAGCTACAGTTTTTAAGATAGGTATTTCCAAATACAGGTATCCCTCAGTATCTGAACACTTGCCCTCCAGACTCAAGAACCAAATCAGTTTGGATACATTTTGTAGATACGGCCGTTTGGAGGAATTTGCATCCCTGTTATCCAAGTCTCACTCTCTGAAACTCGGGAACCTATTAGCATCCGAGCCAGGGATACCCGTATCCTGTTGAGATTCTACTCTTCAGACATCTAATACTGTGTTAACTGAAAATAAAGGGCCCTCTGGATGAGGCAGGGTTGAGATCCGTTTACAAGCTGTGTGGGCTATGAGAGGAGTGTGTGTTCAGCCCCTCTTGGAGCACCTGCCACGTGCATGGCGATGTGTTCTGTGCACTCGGGTAGGAGTGCTGGACCACGCCTCTCCAGTTAACCGTAGTCACAAGGCAAAGGCGAAGCGATCTGCATTTAACATGATGCCTCCTGAAGTCCTAAGGGAGATGATGGGGTTTACAAGCTGGTTTTTGACATTTCAGAAAGCCTAATGGAAATTAACACCTTTACCTAGCTGCGAGCCTAACCAACACATGGCAGTTCTCTCCTTTTGGGGGGAATTATATTCATGTCCTTATTCCATGCTGATTAGGTCCAGTTTGTCAGTTATAGGTGTGCTTGGTTTAAAAAGAATAAGAAAATTTGAGTATTTAAAGCTGTTCGATAGATAGAAAAAATAAAGGATCCTTATGTGGAAGATGTAATCAGTGTGTCATGAAGAAGAGCATAGCTCTTCCTCGCCTTGTAACCCTTCCTCAAGTGATGGAAATAATACCTAGCTTACCTACCAAACCTTTTTTTAAATTATGTTGTAAAAATCATAAAAGCAATTCATGTTTATAAAAACTAGAAATACATCTTAATAGAAAGTAAAAATTTCTCCCTCCCCCCAGTCTCATTCCTCTTCTCAGAGTTTGCCACCGTTAATGGTTTGCTGTGTCAGTTTCCAGACCAAGAAATTTTTGAAGGGGAACAGGAAACTATATTTTACACTAAAATCCATTAAGCCGCCTTTATGGACGAGCTTGCTGGTTTCAACCCGTTGCTATCGAGTCAATTCCAACTCATAGCAACCCTATAGGACAGAGTACAACTGCCTCATGGAGTTTCCAAGGACTGGCTGATGGATTCAAACTGCTGACCTTTTGGTTAGCCACTGAACTCTTTAACCACTGTGCCACCAGGAACTGTCTCAGTTAGCCTGCTCTGAGCCTTCCTTGAGCCTTGCTCAGAGGCTGGGGGCTGCCTGTGTGGTCACCCAGCCCCACTATCGAGAATGGCATCCCCAATACAGAGACAGGAATAAAGGTGACTGTGGCGGGGGGGGGGGGGGGGGCAGGAAGACCCCATCTAGCTACCTTAATTATTTGGCCCTCCTCTTTTAAGGGATGACTTTCAGCAAGGAAATACTGAAGATAATAAGCCAGATCTTCTCCACCCTCACATAGGAGGGGCCGTGCCAGACACCTTTAGTACTTTATAACTTCCTTAGAGCCCATGAAATGATGCAGCACTGGCTTCTCACCAGCCCTTTAAGCTCACGCATCAGTACAGCGAACACCTGCCAAGTGAGGCGTTGTTAACACGGCCACAGGTGTGCCTGAGTCTAATGCACCAACCAACCCTAAAATGCAGGGTCTCGGCTGGGAGTATTTGGGCAGTTTATTTATCTTACCACCATCCTGATGTGTCCTTGGAAGGAAGGTGTCTTGATATTTGGCTTTTGATCAAAATTTATACCTTGCACCAAGCACTGGTCTAAGCATGTATTAATTTATTTAATCTTCACGACAGCTCTACTCATATTATGACCCGTGTTATAAATGAGGAAACTGAGACACAGAAACAGCCAGTATGCATCCAGGCAGGGTAGCTCCACCAGCATTATCTCTGAACTGTACATTTGTGCTGTTGTTGACAGGTCTGTTCTGAAATGCTGAGTGCCTGTCTCCTTTGTAGCTAGTGTAAAAGCTTGCCAAATCATTGAAAAAGTTCCTGAATTGTGTTCTGATCCCAAGATAACGCAGAGAACACAGAACTCGTTAGTCCAGGTTAAGTAATCATCTGCCATGTGCTCTTTGCGTTCCTGCTCAGGTTCAGATCCATCTCATCTGTTTTTCTCTTTACCGTTCTGGGAAACATTTTCTGTTGGACGCAAAGCACCACCCAGTGCTCTGTGGCTCTCACACTGTCTCTGCTCCTTCCTCCCCAGAGTCAACACCTGCGTGGATGTGGTGCTTTCAGGGGTGAAGCTCTTGCAGGCACTGGGCCTGAGTCCTGGCAATGGGAAGGATCACGCCATTCTGCATTCAAGGAATGATCTAGAAGAAGCCTTTGTTCACTTCATGGAGAAGGGAGCAGCTGCTGAGCGATTCTTCAGTGATAAGGCAGCTTTTCAGGACATTGCCCAGATTGCTTCAGAGTTCCCAGGAGCCCAGGTCTGTTCTGTTCACCAGTAGCGAATTAAGGTAGGGTGCGAAAAGGTGCCTTTCTCATGTATGGCTCCTAGAAGCAACCGAGCAACTTGTTGTTCCACTTGGCCCCAAGAGTGTGATCGTTAGAAATCCGATTCTGCAGTGTTTTCCCTTTTTGTAAAACTATACATCTGACCTTCCATTAACTCTGCTATTTCTAGTCGGTCAGATTCCACCAACATTTATGAAGCATATTTACTACAAATTTGGTTCTGATTTATATACTAAATTACCCCGTTTTGCATGTTACCCAAACTTAAGGTAGAAAGGATATCTGCTTCTCCTTGTTTGGATTGTACTGCCTGTGGCTGATAACTTGCAGTGATCTTAATATGGCTGAGTCCTTTCTGGGCAGGAGAACAAGGCCAGAGCCACAGAGAACTAGCTCTAGCCTTCATGCGGTCCTTTCCTTCCTCCCTTGGTCCAAAGCAGGGTTTCTCAATGGGGCATTATTGATGTTTTGAGGTGAATAGTTCTTTGTTGTAAGGGCCACCCTGTGCTTTGTTGGGTGTTCAGCAGCATCCCTGGCCTCTGCCCGTTAGATGCCAGTAGCAGCCTCATCTCCCTCAGTTGTGACGGCCAAAAATGTCTTCAGACATTGTCACGTATTTCCAGGGGGTAGGGGAGGGAGATTAAAATCACCAGCAGTCTAGATCAGTGGTTCTTAAACTTGAGTATGCCATAGGGGTTGTTGAAACAGATTGCTGGGTCCCATGCGCAGAGTTTATGATGGATTAGATGTGGGATGATACCTAAGAGTTTACCTTTCTGACAAGTTTCCTGGTGACATGGATGCTGTTGGTCTGAGAACTGCTGGTCAATAGGATAGAAATTTTCAAAAGTGGAGAGAACCCTAGGGATTCCCAGGCCCACCTGGTGGTGATAAAGCACTGGGACTGGTACGGTCCAGGCAAGCCCTGGAGGTCCCAGACAGAGTGAGAGGCAGCGCTGGGCTGAAGCCCCAGCTGCCACCATTCTCGCCTCTCCAGCAGGCCTGCTGCTGCACAGGCCCTCCCACCGCTTGAGACTGAGCTTGGGCTGTTTGTTTCAGCTTCGCCCCTACTTCTTCCTGCTCACCTAAAACCTTCCTGTGGCCCATCAGCCCAGTCTGTGGTTCCAGCCAGAGATGCTCTTCATGCCATTTTTCACCGGGACCTGTCACAGGCAAACCTTGGTGACCACGTTGATTAAGATTTTTAAGGTTTGTTTTTTCCTTTAGCTGCCCGTTGAACATCAGAAATGGGCACGAGCATTCCCCAGCTGAGACAAAAGAGAAAGCAAGCTGTTAACAGTTCATTCCCCGTCAGCGTGACAGCCAGCCTCAGCAGGGAGAGACTGATCTCTTAGAGAAAATCATGATGGTTCTACATGATGGCGAGTCAGCTGCTTGAAAGTCTTTATGATCATAGTGCTTTAACCACTAATCTTTTCCCCTAACGTTTTTAGCAGATTCTTCTGGCCACCATAGTTAAAACATTAATTCATGCTAACATGTCAAAAGGCCAGATTTCATCCTACATATCATAAATAGTTTTCTGTGTATTTATAGAAAGCTACAGCTGCCCCCGCTTGAGTCCCGAGGTCGATCCACACACACCTTGGGGTGAAAGTGATGTCTCGCATCTAGAATTGTTTGATTGTTAGTCTGTGCCTCTGCGTGGGGCAGAGGACTGTGAGGGTGTAGCATTCCGCCTGGGCAAGAATATTGATTAGGCTTCTCAGCTTTCATAATCAGACATCAGCTTTGCCTCCTACTTGTCAGGTTGCCAAAGCACATGAATCCATCCTTAGTCAGCAGCATGGAATCCCAGCTTTGACTTGTCTGCTCTCCAGCTCCCAGCTGGTCCTCACCTGAGAGATGCAGTGTTGAGGGAAAATAGTCGGAGGGTCCACAGACACTGTAAATGCTGTAAACTTTGTCTTTGAACTATTAAAGTTCACCCTCTGAAAAGTCTGATACATTCAACCGTATTAGCTAAACCCATCAAAGAAACATTGAATTACCGATTAATGTTAGTTATAAAATTAGCCAGGGTTTGCTATAAACATGTTGAGAACGTTGTCCTATATCAGAGCCTTTTTCTTCTGAGATATGCTCCCAGAAACGCCTTTCTTTTTCCCAAAGAATCAGTGTGTTTCTTCCTTTCCCAAAATTCAGCAAGACATTTACTGAGCACTTACTCTAAGAAGAGTAAGATCATTCCTGCACTGAAGAAGCTACTTATGCACCCCAATACTAATAACTCAGGCTGTAGTCCTGTCTGGGGGAGGGCGTTGTGGAAGCTGAGAAGGCAGTGGGGAAAGGGGAAGAGAGAAGGCATTGCAGAAGAGATGATGCTAGAGTTGACTCTTGAAAAGTGATCAGGAGTTCACCAAGTGTGCGAGAGGGGAGGGTGTCGTAATCAAAGAAATAGTGTGCTGAAGGCACAGAGAGAAGAGAGGGAGGCTCACTCAGAGAGCTGCAAGTAGGATGTGGAAGGGAAGGCAGGAGGTGAGGGTTGACAGGTAAGCAGGGGTCAGAGAGTGAAAGGCCTTGTTCTCCTCAGGTAAGTGTTGGGTTTTAGTTCATTAGAGTGTCTAGTGAATGATTTTCAGGAGGAGAGTGACATAATCATATGCTCATTTTAGAAGGAGTAAATGTAGAAGATAAGATCTATCCACATTTTTCATGTTTCCTTTTTCTGTCCTGGCTGCCTGGAACCTCAGAGCCAAATATGATCTATAGTTAAGGAAGTTACACTGGTCTTCGTGGTTAGCAAATTTATCTTCTTTACCTTTCCTTATTACTCATTGTCTGTTTCTATATTTTATTAACTTACATCTTTGTGTCCTTTGTTGTAAAGTCACCTTGAAACTTTTTTGGGAAAAAATGGACTATAAATTATTTCAATAAATTAGAAAATGATGAAGCTTAGTTAACATAGTTGTGCTAAGATACTGTCTAATAGTCTTGAACTCTTACAGCACTATGTAGGAGGAAATGCAGCTTTAATTGGACAGAAATTTGCAGCCAACTCAGATTTAAAGGTAGGTCAAATTCCCAGATTAAAACCTATACCTTTCAGTTAGTATTTCCATAATCTTATGGGCAAGAATGCGTATTTGTTCCTTGACTCAGGTTATGGACCACCTACTATGTGCCAGGCACTGGGCTCTTGTTAGAAGGTAATGAACTGCCCAAGGTTCACGACAAATAAGCAGTGGAACTGGGATTCTAACCTTGGCAGCCTGACGCCACTGCCCATGTTCTTAAATACTGTATCATGTGATGGCTGAGAGCATGTGGCCTCTGGAGTCAAGACTTGGAGACTGGGGATTATACAAGGGATGAGAGAGAACATGGCGGTCTGTATTGGTGAGCCCGGATCCAAAGTGGTGAAAAAGAAGGGGGTCACTGGGGGCATGTCTTCAAGTCCATTTGGCTTAACTGAAATTAAAAAATTATTGTTCTGTTCAAAGTAACAGACAACTAAGAAGATTCTTTTGCTATAAGTGCTATAAGACGGGGAGGCCAGCAAGAAATTATTGCTGCTGTCCTACTGTAAAATGATTAAGGTTTGGATTAGAGCAGCCACAAGAAGAAATGTGTATGTCTAAAACCTAATACAGTGGAGTCACTGGCTGGGCACTAGACCATGTCCATGGGAGCAAAGAAGAGAGATTTAGTGAAGGTGATTCCAGGATATATAAACTTGAGACGTGCAGGATGAATGTGGCCGCTGACAGACGAGAGAGGGAACAGCAGGCCTCTGGTTTTGGGGGAGCAGCCTGAAAACAGAAATATGGGTCAGAGGGACAGAATCAAAAGCCCAGAAATGGACCTAGTAATACAGATAGATGATAAGCAATTCGAGGGGGAAATCATATGGATCCACACTGTATACCAGAAGATGGGTGTACTTAGAGAATATATTAAAGTATGAACGTGTACATTTTAATAAGAATTAAAATGTCTGTAAATTATTAAGGTGGGAAATGCAGATTTTTGCAGCCATTAGTTATCTGTTCAAGATCTATGACTCTGGGTCTTTTATCAACATCTCATTTCTCGGTACGTTGTGGCCATATTCTCCAGAGGCCTAACCCCTGGCGGTCATCCCTCTACTACTTACCTCCAAACCAAGAGCTTTCAAAGTTAGATTTGGGTTCCAACATTTCGTTAAAATGAGTAGAACTGACCTGAATGCACCTCCCCGGTCACTGTTCAGATTCCACGGGAAAAGGGACAGGTTTCCTCATGGACTTCGTGGTTCTTGTCTCCAGGTTCTTCTTTGTGGTCCCGTGGGTCCAAAGCTGCATGAACTTCTGGATGACAATGTATTTGTTCCACCAGAATCATTGCAGGAAGAGGATGAGTTCCACCTCATTTTGGAGTATCAAGCAGGTAAGGGAAATGAGTAAGTAATGGCTGTAAGACTGGTCAGAGGACCATTTTCATAGATTGGGGCATGATTGCAGGAATTGTCATTGTAAATTAGGATCCTGTCCCTGCCATACCCAAAGGTTTCCTGACCCACTGGTTCTACTGAGCTGATCCTGGCCATTGTCTCAGGAGGAAGAGAGACTATTCCAACATTAAGAAAATTCCCAGGTCTTCAAACAAAACTGATCTGAATCCAAGATAAATCAGGCTGTAGGGAAGCAGGCATTTTGAATAAAAATAGAAAATGTGTTAAACACACATATCTAAAGCTTTTCTTTATTGCCAAGAAAAGAGAAAGGCGGGTAGCATCTGCTCAGCTCTGTGCTGGATTCTGCCCTAGGCCTTTCTGGCCAGCTGTTCAGGATTGATTGCAGGCCTCTGGCAAACTCCTTTTGAAGCATTTTGTTTTTCCTTAGGTGTGTAAGTAGAAGTGGTTTGTATTTAGCATCACTTACATTCTTTCCCATTATATTATGTTGCAGTGTTTATAAATCCAAATCCAGCCCACCTCACCTCCAGTAGTACATCTGATCTGTTACACAAACTAGAGACCTGATTTCTGAAAGAATCTTAAATACCTGGAAACAGTTTTTCATTCTGTATATTTCCTGCTGTATCTTTCTCTCTGCTCAGAACTCAAACCCTGAGTTTCTGATTCAACACGTTATTAATTCAAGTTAAGGACTCAAGTATCTAAGCCGACTAATTGGAATCTCAAAATAGTACTTACTTTAAGTTTCACTGAGCTGCTTCCAAGTCAGACAATTAAGAGAACCTCACCTACTAGAGTAATTAACTTTAATTAAGACAGGACATGCAGTGTTCTTTAAAAATATACCCTCCTTCAAATACAAATGAGAATTGTTTCTTATTTCTGATTCTCTTTTGGGTGCTTACTAGAGTCAGGAATTTAGGCAGGGCCAGATCTGAAAGTTAGTGACAGGAGGTTGGAATAGGCAATTCACATTTATGGTACACAACTTCCTCTCAGCGTAGTCTCCCCAAACAGGAAATCGGAGTGGTATTTCTCACTCCCTGAATGTTGTAACGGTTAAGAGGTTAGTGTGTTTCAGTATTTTGAACTGCTTAAGTGCAAAGTACAAACGTGACTGGAATGGCTGAAGATGTGCCTTTGAGGTCCTGCTGCTACCAGTTCCAGATTCGCCTCTCTTCCGTTGGTGCCCATGGCATGAACTGGCAGCCTTTCAGCTTCCTGGTTTCTGTCATTTTCCATAGCACCTATAGAGTGGAGAGACTTGTTTCTTCAACAAGGCTTTGCTGTGGTGTTTGACAGAGTAGTGTCTATGTGTTGTTTAGGAGCAGGCCTGGCTTATTTTGAGAGTGTCTCCATCTTTGAGTATGAGTGTCACACTCCGTTTTTCTCTTCTGTGCCTTATTTCCTTAGTACAAAGCGCTACGCCCCACCCCCCACCCCACGCCCCGCCGCTCAGCTGTGTGTGAGGTTGTATTTTCCTAGTCCTGAACTGGCGTGGACCAGGCAGCAGCGGCACTCAAGTCATCTTTCTCAACAGAAATCCATCCCCAGCTGGATACATTCCCGGAGAAGATTTGTCAGTTTTTTTTTTCCCCCTCTTTCTCTCCTACCAGACTTCCCCAGAGAAGCTTATGTTCAGGTTTTGGGCTGGGAATCCAGTGAGTCACTGCAGATAAGTTGTGCTGACTTACTGGCAGAAGGGCAGGATGATAAATTGAGAGAAGGCATTGCTGGCAGAAATAAATAAAAAGCTTTGTGAGAAAAGAGGGCATGAACCACTGTTGAGATGCTCACTTGGTCTGGGTACTGGTCGTTGCGCCTCTGGGCCCCTCCACCAGCCCCATGACCTGTGGAAACAGCCTCGAGCGCATCTCTGCTTCCTCACTGTCCTGGCTTTGCTGAAGTCTGTTCTTTTTTGCCTCTGTCATCTCTCCCCTGATGAAATCAATTTATTTTGAATGCTGAGTGACTCTTGGGCTAGGCTAAGCTAGATAGTCTTTCTTAAGCAGCCTTGTTATTTAAGGGTCAGTTCCAGGTCTTGCTCTATGGGGAATACTAGTGTAATGTATTTTTCCTGTTGAACAGATTGTTGTTAATTGCAAAATGCTGGATTCGGAGTTCAAAGCCATATTATTCGTTGTCCTGGGCATTTAGTGCATTAGTCTGTTCTTTTACTCATTGTTCTCTTGCTAATGCATTCACGTGGCTATATGCCAGGCTCATTGTGAGGCAGGAATATAATAATGGAAGGAGACATGGGCCCTACTCTCAGTTGACAGTTTCATGAGGGAGATGGATACTTGAACAAAGTATTTCAAAGTCATGTGTCAAGTCCTCTGCTAGGGCCTAGTAGTGGCCTGGGAAGGAGGTAATCAAGTCAGCTTGATGGTGGCAGAGCTCAGGAGAGCTTCCCAGAGGAGGCCTCCCTTGCGCTGGGTCTTCACAGATGAAGCAGAAGTGGAATACCGCTGTCAGCGCTGTAGAGCACCGTCAGCTGTTTGCTCTGGACAAGTAGTAAGACATGGACCAAGAGTTAGAAAGGGATATGGTGTTTTAAAAAATGCAAGCATCATGTCAGGATTTAATAAGTAGGTAACATCTTTTTTTGGGGGTTCATAGATTTTTATACAAGTGACCCACACATAAACTGTTTTTCATAGGGACAAGTTCAGTGAAGCTGTACTCACTCCAAAGGCAGCTGGGTTCTCCCAGCCTCTCCCCTGCTCTAGTGGAAGCCCTGGATACAACACACGCGCACACACGCACGTGCATGTACACACACACCCCAGGGAAGGGCCCATTACAGAGTGGAGGAAGCAGGTTCTGACTACAGTTGGCAGATGAGGCAGCAAGAGGAGGAAACTCTCTGCTCTGGTCTGTCTGCCTTAGGAAAAGATTTTGGAAGGAGTAGCCAGTGTATATGATGGAAACCAATGAAAAACTAGTGTCCAGAGTATGGCATTTAAGTTTGTCAGTGGGAAGTCTCATTACCGTGGAGGGAAGGCAATACAAGCCTGGCTCTTAGAACTTCTGCCTGCTTAGATCCCAGCTGGACGACGGGTGCTCAGAGCACTGCTGTGAGGTGGGGAGCACTTTGAAAAAGGTGGCAGGTCCTCTCTGCAGGGACATGCGTGGTATTCACCCATACTGGCGGTTCAGGTCATGCTGCTGCTCTGTAGATGAACGGACAGGAGTATCCCGTGTATGAGAACCCAAGAGGCCACTCAGGACAGTTGAGTTTTCCAGGGACTTGAAGGGACCTAATTACCAGCCCCTTGAAAAAGGCCTATGGGACCCACACTATGTTTCTGTTTTGGTTTGGGTTGGGTTTTTGGTTGGTTGGTTTCTTTACTGACCCCTGTCCCCCCAGATGCAGCACCATGTTTATCGTAGACAGTTGTAGCCAGGCTCCATTGAGCCAGAAACCAGTCTGCTCCAAGCCAGGTCTCCAGTGAGACACCTGCCAGTCCCCACGCAGCGAGATTTAAAGCCTCTTCCTTTTCTTCCCATTGTGTTGACTGGGCTTTTCTAGGGGAGGAGTGGGGCCAGTTAAAAGCTCCCCACGCCAACCGATTCATCTTCTCCCACGACCTCTCCAACGGGGCCATGAACATGCTGGAGGTGTTTGCGTCTAGCCTGGAGGAGTTTCAGCCAGACCTGGTGGTCCTCTCTGGATTGCACATGATGGAGGGACAAAGCAAGGAGCTTCAGAAGAAGAGACTCTTGGAGGTAACAGCACTGAGAACCCACACTTGCTGTAGAACTCCCTGAATCTCAGCTGGGGTTCTTCTCCAGGTTCCCACGTCTCTTGGCCACTGTAGCTTGTGCTGCCTTGCCTTAGGTCCTGGCTTCCCAAGGATGTACCTCGGCAGCTGGCTGGGAAGTCTGCCCCCTTCTCCAGGGAAATGCCTCACAGTGTTCATTCGGGTGTGGAGAGCTGCTTGAGTAGGACAGGCCAGAACCTCTTGCCTGAGCTGCTTCATCCTGCGCTAAACCCAGCATGGCTGCAAACTGCAGTGTTCTGTAGTTTGTCCCCTTTGTGTCACCTGTATCATCTCAGCGATGCCAGGGTTCCTGCAGATCCGTAGAGCCCTGAAGCCCCAGCTGCTCAGTTTAGGTCCCCGGGAACAGGCTGGCAACAGGAACATACAGGGGAAGTTCTTTGTCCTCTGAGTCTAATCCCGCTGCCTCTGCAGAACCTAGTCTTCCCTTTTGTGTAAAGTTTCCCTTGTCCACAGAGGCCGATGGTGACCCGCAGTGCTTGGAGCTCTCAGGAGAATGCAGCAAAGGCAGTAACATTAGGGAGGCATTTCCTTTCAGAACCTGATCCTTTCTTTGCTCTTCTGACTTCCTTCCAGTAGCAGTGCTGTCCTCTTTCCTCTCTTTGCAGGTTGTCACCTCCATTTCTGACATCCCCACTGGTGTTCCCGTTCACATCGAACTGGCCAGTATGACCAACAGGGAGCTCATGAACAACATTGTGCATCAGGTAACCAACCACCTGGGCAGGACGCGGGGCCTCCTTTGGCCTTGAACCCCCTGGGGTTTACAGAGAAACTTTGGTCCATGGGGGCCAGGTGTCTGTGCTCAGAGACCACGCACTGACACGTGGCTGGCATGTCACTCAGACTAGTCCACGGGATCCCAGGAAGGAGCCAGGACTGTTCGGGAACAGGATCTCACGCTAGGTTAGAAATAGGGCAGTTTAACTGATGGTTTTGTGGGTGGGTTTCGTGCGTTTCTCCTTCTGGAATAGGGACGTCGGTAGTTAGTGGGTTTTGCAGTAGAACTCAAAGGAAACAAAAACAAAACACCCAGCTCAGCTGCTTTGAGTTGAACTTTAGGAAGCTGAGAGAAAGGACACTTGGGGAGTTTCACTCCCTCATCACCAGGCACCTAGGTGTTTCACTCCTGTCTTTGGACGGCAGCAGGGATTAGGAGAAATACAAGCTTTGAAGACCTGGTTGAAATGCCAGCTCCACCACACACTAGCTTTATGAACACAGGCAAGTTATGTAACTTTTCATTTTATTGTTACTAAGCTTTTAAACTTAGTAATATATTCGTGATTCGAAAACCAAAACAAATACAGAAAGATACACAGTGAAGTCTCCCCATCGAGGTCTCCCCACCTCCACCTGTAACCAGCGTCAGTGATCTCTTCATTAGTTCCATCTGTGTCCCTCAAGGGCTTGCAGCCAGGTTCATTCAGGTTCAAACCCCTGCTGAGAATTTGCGTTTCCTCCCCAGATACACTGAATCAGAATCTCCATTTTAACGAGGTCCCCAGATGATTCTTATGTATAATAAATTTTGACAACCACTGCTCTTCTAGTGGTTCTCAGAATTGGTCCCTAACCAGAAACATTAGCATCACCTGGAAACTTGTTAGAAATGCAGATTCTCAGCAAGGGTTCTAACCAGTTTGAAGCCCTGTTTATACCTACGTAAGTATGAGAATATGTCCTTATTTTTTCATCCCTTTTTACCCCAGAAGATAGCATAGCATACCAAATACACTGTTCTGCGCTTTGGTTTGGACACCTGTAGTTTGAAATCTTGTCTCTATCAGTACAGGAGGAGCAGCCCCAGTCTTTTTACAGCCTCATGATTAAAATTTATTGTATGGATGTTCTTCGATTTGTTTAACGTGAACATTACTGATGGACAGTTCGGTTGTTTACTGTCTCTTGCTGTTACATACAGTGCTGCAATGAATACCTTTGTACATAATTTAATTTTGCCCATGAGCAAGTACAGGTCCAGTCATTCCTTGGTATCGTAGGGGGGTTGGTTCCAGGACCCCTGTGGATACCAAAATCTGCAGCTGCTCAAGTCCCTTACATAAAATGGTGTCATACTTGCATATAACCTACACACATCCTCCTGTATGCTGTAAATCATCTCTAGATTACTTACAGTACCTAATACAATGCAAATGCTGTATAAATAGTTGTTATACTATATTGTTTAGGAAATAGTGACAAGAAAAAGAATCTAGTTTTTTCGAGTATTTTCAGTCCATGGTTGGTTGAACCACATATACCGAGGGCCGTAAATTCTCAGAAGTAGAATTGCTACATTGGAGTATAAAAAGCATTTGTAAGTTCCATGTTGTCAGATTGCCCTCTATGAGAATTGTATCAGTTTACTTCCCACAGCAATGTTTTCAATAGTTACTTCCTCATAGCCTTGCCACCAGAATGTGATTAAAAGCTTGCATTTTTACCAATCTGACAGGTGGAAATTGTATTTCAGGATAGTTTTTATTTGCATTTCCCTTATTGAGGTTGAGCATCTTTTCATTTTTTTAACGAGAGCCATTTTTATTTCCTTAATTGTCTAAGGAGCCCTGGTGGCGCAGGGTGAAGTGCTTGGCCACTAACCAAAATGTCGGCCATTCATATCCACCCTTTCTGAGCCTCAGTTCCCTTATCTGTAAAATGGGGTTGGTCCCTCCTAGGGATACAGTGAGTTGAATGAATTAGAGGCGTTAGCTCAGTGCCTGGCATAGAACATGCGGTGAATGCAAGCTGCTATTACATTAGCAAAGGTATGAAACCCATTGCTGTTGAGTTGATTCCAACTCACAGAGACTCTATAGGACAGAGTAGAGCTTCCCCATAGGGTTTCCAAGGAGCAGCTGGTGGATTCGAACTGCTGACTTTTCGGTTGGCAGCTGAGCTCTTAACCACTGTACCACTAGAACGCTGGCAAAGGTATAGGCCATTAATTTAAATGAACATACATATACATCCAAGTGCTCATCTATCCTTTAGAAACACTCGCCTTACGTGAATGAGCCTTCTCCCGTTCAAGAGGGGCATGCTAAGCAAGAAAGATAGTGCGTGGATGTAGTGGTTCTTCCTCAGAATACTAGCTCAGCAGCTCCTGTTGCCATACTTTCCACACGCTGTTATTGCTCAGTGCAAACAGTCTTCCTATCCCATGCTGCTTAAAAAGCTTTAGGTCTCATCTGAAACTGCATTCTCCTTATTTCTTGGCATTGTGTAATAAAGGTCTAAAACAGTGTTACCTGCAGCTTTCTGGTTCATCTGAAGTGATAGTGAAGGTGGAGATAGAGGTGTACTAGCTCAGACAGTGCCCTGTGATCTGTCACTTCCTCTCCATAGACTTCAAGGACAGGAATCCTATGGGAAGAAAGAAGAATGCTTCCTGCTTGCCTTCCCTGTCACTTAGTCACTGGCTGTGCCCTGAGATGTATTAGGAGCGAGATCGTGTCCATCAGAAAGAGACCTATTATTTCATTTTTGTTAGCAGGTGTTTCCTGCGGTGACTTCCCTTGGGCTGAATGAACAGGAGCTGTTATTTCTCAGCCAGTCGGCATCTGGCCCCCACTCTTCTCTCTCTTCCTGGAGCGGCGTTCCGGATGTGGGCATGGTCAGTGACATCCTCTTTTGGATCTTGAAAGAACATGGGAGGAGCCAGAGCAGAGCTTCAGACCTCACCAGGATCCATTTCCACACGCTGGTCTACCACATCCTGGCAACCGTGGATGGACACTGGGCCAACCAGCTCGCAGCCGTGGCTGCTGGGGCTCGCGTGGCTGGGACACAGGCCTGTGCAACAGAAACCATAGATGCCAGCCGAGTGTCTCTGCAGGCACCCCGCGAGTTCACCACCTCCCACTCAGAGGCAGGCTCCAGGATCGTATTAAACCCTAACGAGCCAGTAGCAGAGTGGCACAGGGAGGGAATATCCTTCCACTTCACACCAGTCTTGGTTTGCAAAGATCCTGTTCGAACTGTGGGCCTTGGAGATGCCATTTCGGCAGAAGGCCTCTTCTATTCCGAGGTCCACCCTCATAAGTAGGAACCCACGAGGAAGGAGAACTAGCTGACTGTAGAATTACAGAAAGAAGATGGTTGATTGAGGGTGTCAGAACCGTTTCTAGATCTAATTGGAGGACAGCCAAAGAAATAACAGCAGATTAAACTGTACCAGATAACATTCCAGCCTGTTGGCGATCACACAGAAACATTCGGTTTTAGTTACTAGTAAGACTGGACTTCTGTGTTTTTTTATATTGTCTGTTACAGGGGTGAAAACTTGATTCCCAAATCCGCAGTTATGCAGAGCCATCAAGTATTTTGAGGCAAACGTCCAGTCAGAGTATGTCAGCTGGAGAAAGCCCCCCTCCCTGCCCCTTGAGAAGTGCCCTCTCCTCACCCACGTCCCACTGCCTCTGTAGAGCCTCCTGCGCACTTCTCGTGTTCCTTCTTGCTCAGTGCTCACAGCCAGGATCATGCTTTGCATTCAGTGTTACAGTGGACACATTCCATGAGCACACTTTCTCAGTCTCCTGCTCTCAGCCTTAGGGCAGAGCCACAAAGGAAGACTGAGCATCCTCAGGCAGCAGAGGCCGGTGGCGGGGGCTTTTGAGGGAGCCGCTCACTCTGCAGTGGCCTGGACGCCTGGCCCGCTGCAGCGTGGCACTGGGTGCTGATGGGCCATGCCCTCCTGCCTGGCTCTGTTGGCAGTAGGCTGGTGGTCAGAGGCTCCTGCGGCCTGGGCTGTCCCCATCGCCCAGCTGTAGGCCAGCTTCCTGCAGAAAACTGATCTCCGTTCATTCTCACCCTTGAAGGAATACACTTTTACAACTGGAATCTGCTTCTGTGTGTATAACAGATTATGTTATGTTTTATGTTTTCGTTGACACACCACATCCATTAAAGAGTTTGACCTCATAAGAGCCTCAGGATCATGAATACATTTGCCATGTTAATGTATTTATTTCTTTTTTTATAAGTCAAGGAGACTTCTCTGTGCTTTTAAGTATATTAAAAAAACTATTTACATTTCAGGAATCCTAAGTCTATTTGCAAATGATTTTGTTTCCACCACCACTCTGGAGCAGATAAAATATAAATCATTCTGATGTTGACTTGTGATTTCTACGTTACTGTACGCTCGAGGTGTCTTTTTACCTTGTCTTCCGCATCCTTGGGTTAGGCTGTTCCTCACACTGCACCTAAGCTGTAGGCCTGCGCTCCGGGCATTTAGTTGATCGGGAGCACAGCAGCTTGAATGAGCAGTGAGCCTTCAGAGTTTGTTCAGAAGGACAGTGTAGACACGGCAGCTGGTGGCAGGCCGCTTGGTTCTGTGGTGGTCATTTCACACAGGGCCCGATGTCACTGCTTTTGGAACCCCAAAGCTACCCCAGGTTCTTCATTTATAACCTCCCTTTCCCGTCAAGGAACGATTTGGTTGCTCCTTCTTCAAAGAAAATTTAAGCCTAGAGAAATAATGCCGTGTGAAATTCAAAGCAAATAGCTTATTAAAATCTCAGTTGCTACCTCATTCTTCTCTGCCTCCAAGCTCAATTAAGAATTAAACACCAACCTTCTAGCCTTGTTTTTTATTATAAAGGCTTAAGTGAGAAGAGACTGCTGTTTTCCCAAGAATTACGGTAACTCATCATTTATGCTCTGAATCTATTAAGAAGTACTGAAGTGTTCTCCATGTGACCTTTTTTTTCTGGTCTGTCTGTAAGGTATGTCTGCTCAGCCCCTGCCTTGAGGGTATAGTCTCAACAAGTTCTCCAGTTATTCACTGGTGATTTAATGAAAATTAGCTTAGGAAGCTATATACCTTAGAGCAGTCTTAAACCATTGTTAGCTGCCTCCGGTCTACTTACGGCAACCTTATATACAACGGACTGAAACATGGCCAGGTAACCTTATGTCCAACAGAATGCAGCATCAGGTCCTGTATCATCACAATCACCAGCATGTTTGAGTCCCATCATTGCAGTTACTGTGCCAATCCATCTCACTGAGGGTCTCCCATGCCCTCAGCCCTCTACTTCACCAAACATGAGATCCTTCTCTAGTGATTGATCCCTCATCATGACATGTCCAAAACAAGCGAGTTGGACAACGTTCTGTTGTGATTCATAAGGTTTTCATTGGCTACTTTTTGGAAGTAGATCACCAGGCCTTTCTTCCTAGTCTCAGTCTGGAAGTTCTGCTGAAACCTCTTCAGTATCATAGCAACGTGTAAGCCTCCACTGACAGAAAGATGGTAGCTGTGCGTGAGGTGCATTGGCCAGGAATCGAACCTACATCTCCCACATGGAAGGCAAGACAACTGCTAATAGTTGCTAAATCAATTTGGTGGTTATCACAAAAGTATTAGAATGCATCATACGTTGTAAAGGTAAGTATTATAAGTATTTTGTAAAATTTTAGCTCATGTATCTGCGAATGAGTATATATAAATGTATGTACGTCCCTCTGCAGAATCTGCCCTACCTTTTTGAGAAGCAAATACTTTTTTTTTTACTGTATTTACTGAAATTGCCTGTTCCTCTGGCAGGCCATGGTATATTCAATGTTCTTCACCAACACCATAATTCAAAAGGCACCAATTCTTCCGTCCTCCTTATTCATTGGCCAGCTTTCGCATGCATACGAGATGACTGAAAACACCATGGCTTGGCTCAGGCGCACCTCAGTCCTCAAAGTGACATCTTTGCCTTTCAGCACTTTAAAGAGGTCTTCTGCAGCAGATTTGCCCAATGCGGTAGGTTGTTTGATTTCTTGACTTCTGCTTCCTTGGGCACTGTCTTAGTTACCCAGTGCTGCTGTAACAAATACCACAAGTGGATGGCTTTAACCAACAAACTTATTTTCCCCCAGTCAAGTGGCTAGAAGTCTGAATTTAGGGTGCCAGCTTTAGGGGAAGGCATTCTCTCTCTGTTGGCTCTGGAGGAAAGTCCTTGTCATCAATCTTCCCCTGGTCTAGGAGCTTCTCAGTGCAGGAACTCTGGATCCAAAGGATTTGTTCTGCTCCTGGCACTACTTTCTTGGTGGCATGAGGTCCCCGTCTCTCTGCTCACTTCTTTTATATCTCAAAAGAGACTGATTTAAAACACAACCCAATCTTGTAGATTGAGTCTTGCCTCATTAAGTAACTGCTGCTAATCCCACCTCATTAACATCATAGAGGTAGGATTTACAACACAGGAAAATCACTTCAGATGACAAAATGGTGGACAATCACACAATACTGGGAATCATGGCCTAGCCAAGTTGACACATATTTTTGAGGGACACAATTCAATCCATGACAGGCATTGATTGTGGATCCAAGTAAAATGAAATCCTTTACAACTTCAATCTTTTCTTCGTTTATCACAATGATGCTTATTGATCCAGTTCTGAGGATTTTTGTTTTCTTTATATGTTGAGGTATAATCCATACTGAAGGCTGTGGTCTTTGACCATCAGTAAATGCTTCAAGCCCTCTTTGCTTTCAGCAAGCAAGACTGTGTCATTTGCATATCACAGCTTGTTAATGAGTCTTCCACCAATCCTGGTATCGTGTTCTTCACGAAGCCCAACTTCTCGGATTATTTGCTCAGCATACAGATTGAATAAGTATGGTAAAAGGATACAACCCTGATGCACACCTTTCCTAAACATGATAGCCATAGCATTTTCTTTTCCATAGATGCCCAGATGCCCTTTATTAGGTTGAGGATGTTCCCTTCTATTCTTAATATCCTTTAATATTCTTTAATATCCTGAGGGGTTTTTTTTCTTATTGTTGTTGAAAACATATACAAAACATACACCAATTCATCAGTTTCTACAATTCAGTAACACTGATTACATTCTTCGAGTTGTGCAACCATCCTCACCCTCTTTTCCAAGTTCTTCCTCCCCCACTAACATAAACTCACTGCCCCTCAAGCTTCCTATCTAACCTTTAGAGTTGCTGTTGTCAATTTGATCCTATATAGATAGTTTTTCAAAAGAGCACAATGCTCAAGGCAGATATTCTTTACTAATTAAGCTAAACTACTGTTTGGTTTAAAGATGACTTCAAGGGGTATTTTTGATTTAAGGTTTAAAGATTATTTCAGAGCAATAGTTTTGGGGGTTCATCCAGCCTCAGTGGCTCCAAAAAATGTGGAGTTCAGTTTCCATGATTTTTTTTTTCTTGCTTTTCTGTTGTTGATTTCTACTTTTATGGCTTTATGGTCAGAAAAGATGCTTTGGATTTTGTTAAGGCTTGCTTTATGCCCTAATATGTGGTCTTATTCTGGAGAATGTTCCATGTGCATTGGAAAAGTATTCTTGGCTGCTGTTGGGTGGAATGTTCAGTATATGTCTATGAGATCAAGTTGGTTGACTGTAGCATTTAGCTCTTCCATGTCTTTGTTGAGCTTCTTTCTAGATGTTCTGTCCTTCACAGAAAGTGATGTGTTAAAGTCTCCTACTGCTACTGACCCTTGTATTGACCATACCTTGCTGATGGACAGGTAGACTCAACATTATGAAAATGTCAATTCTACCCAAAGCGATCTACAGATACAATGCAATCCCAATCCAAATCCCACTGGCATTTTTTAATGAGATGGAGAAACAAATCACCAACTTCATATGGAAAGGGAAGAGGTCCCAAATAAGTAAAGCATTACTCAAGAAGAAGAACAAAGTGGGAGGCCTCACACTACCTGATTTTAGAACCTATGATACCGCCACGGTAGTCAAAACAGCCTGGTACTGGTACAACAACAGATACTAGACCAATGGAACAGAATTGAGAATCCAGACATAAATTCATCCACCTATGAGCAGCTGATATTTGACAAAGGCCTAAAAGTCCGTTAACTGGGGAAAAGACAGTCTCTTTAACAAATGGTGCTGGCCTAACTGGATATCTGCAAAAAACTGAAACAAGACAGATACCTCACACCATGCACAAAAACTAACTCAAAATGGATCAAAGAATTAAATATAAAATTGGAAACTATAAAGAACATGGAAGAAAAAACAAGGACAATGCTAGGAGCCTAATACATGGCATACACACAATACGAACCGTTAAGTAACAATGCACAAGCACCAGAAGAGAGACTAGATAACTGGGAGCTCCTAAAAATCAAACACTTACGCTCATCAAAAGATTTCACCAAAAGAGTAAAAAGACAACCTACGGGCTGGGAAAAAATTTTTTGGCTACAACAAATCCAATCAGCGTCTAATCTCTAAAATCTACAAGATACTGCAAAACCTCCACAACAAAAAGCCAAACAACCCAATTAAAAAATGGGCAAAGGATATGAACAGGCACTTCCCCAAAGAAGATACTCAGGCGGTAACAGACACACTAAGAAATGCTCATGATCACTAGCCACTGGAAAAATGTAGATCAAAACTATAATGAGATATCATCCCACCCCAACAAGGCTAGCATTAATCCAAAAAACACAAAATAATAAATGCTGGAGAGGTTGTGGAGAGACTGGAACACTTAAACACTGTTGGTGGGAATGTAAAATGGTACAACCACTTCAGAAATCTATTTGGCACTTCCTTAAAAAGCTAGAGCTAGAAGTACCATAGATCCAGCTATCCCGCTCCTTGGAATATATCCTAGAGAAATAAAAGCTGTCACACGAATAGATATATGCACACCCATGTTCATTGCAGCACTGTTCGCAACAGCAAAGAGATGGAAACAACCTAGTGCCTATCAACTGACGAACGGATAAACAAATTACGATATATTCACACAATGGAATACTACGCAACAATAAAGAACAACGATGAAGCCGTGAAACATCTTATAACATGGAGGAAGCTGGAGGTCATTATGCTGAGTGAATTTAGTCAGTCACAGAAGGACAAATATATTGTATGAAACCACTATCATAAGAACTCAGGAAAGGTTTAAACACAGAAAAAAACATTCTTTGATGGTTATGAGGGTGGGAAGGAAGGGTGAGGGGTTATTTACTAACTAGATAGTAGACAAGAATTACCTTAGGTGAAGGGAAGGACAGCACACACTACAGGGGAAGTCAGCACAACTGGACTAAACCAAAGCTAAGAAGTTTCCGGCATATGATCAAACACTTTGAAGGACAGAGTGGGAGGGGTAGGGGTCTGGGGACCATGCTTTCAGGGGACATCTAGGTCAACTGGCATAACAAAGCTTGTTAAGAAAATGTTCTGCACCCTACTTTGGTGAGTGGTGTCTGGGGTCTTAAATGCTTGCAAGCGGCCATCTAAGACGCATCAATTGGTCCCAACCACCTGGAGTAAAGCAGAATGAAGAACAACAAGGACACAAGGAACGTATTAGCCCAAGAGACAGAAACGGCCACATAAACCAGACTTCATCAGCCTGACACCAGAAGAACTAGATGGTGCCTGGCAACCACCAATGACTGCCCTGACAGGGAACACAACAGAGTGTCCCGGTTGGAGCAGGAGAAAGGTGGGGTGCAGAACTCAAATTCTAGTAAGAAGACCATACTTAATGGTCTGAGACTGGAGGAACCCCGGAAAGCATGGCCCCCAGATTCTCTCTCAGTCCAGAACTAAAATAATTTCTGAGGCCACCTCTTCAGACAGGGACTGGACTGGACTGTGGGACATAAAGTGATACTCATGAGGAGTGTGCCCCTTAGCTCAAGTAGCTACAAGAGACTAAACGGGCAGCTTCTGTCCGGAGGTGAGATGGGAACACAGAGAGGGTTAGGAGCTGGTTGAATGGACATGGAGAATTGGGTGGAAAGGAGGAGTGTGCTGTCACAGTATGAGGAAAGCAATTAGAGTCACATAACAATGTATGTATAAATTTTTATATGGGGAAAAAATAAAGAAAAGATAAACATGTCTAAAACTACACTCCAACTCTCCATTCTATATCCCCAATGTTCCTTTACTCTAATTTTTATTATCTGTTCTTGCAATCTAATTTTATCTGCAGTATCCAATCTCCAATTTCTGTTAATTTTTGCTCCTAAATCTCTCTCATACCTCCCTTCTTCTCTCCAATTCTGTCTTAATTTACAAGCTCATCAACACCTTTTCAGTAACAGGCAGACCCGACTCCACACAGATGTAAAAGTGAGCTTTCTCAATTGTTCCGGGTACAATCCCAGCACTGCCACATACCTGCTGCATGGGCAAGGGTATCATTCTGACAAGCTGCTGTTTATTTCTGAGGTATCAGAACTGAAGAGGCTTCTGCTCAGTTAGCTGCTTCTTCAATTACAATGTCAAAACAGACCCAGTCATAATATAAAGAATCACAAACGTAGTTTGATTTGACACTAGGTCAGTCTACCTTCAATGATGGTGACTGAAGGATACTTTAAGTGCAAAATGGGGACTGGCCCCCAGTAAGCGAACTGCTGGCCTAACATCCATCAGGGCTGCTGCAGAAGCCATGGTGGCACCAAGGAGGAACTTGGCCGTGAGGTTCCTCCTCCAGTTTCAAACTAGGCTTGGAAACAGGTAAGGGAAAGCCATGATCACAGGCTCTTTTTAAAAGCTTTATTGTGATTTTTTATTTTTATACCTGAAAAACAACTTTTCCTAAAGGATGATGAGGATACATAATCTTTATTTTAAAAATGACATAGATAATATAATGATAGCATCTGGTCAGTGGTTACATTGATTGTCTTAGATAAAATTCCTCAGCTAAGAAGCTCTTTTTTTTTTTTAAATATCCCTGGTGCTGATACAAGACCAGCCCTTGGTTCCTACTTTGTTATTTTTTAAGATCATACCGACATGATCTGGCTCCCAACTCTGACCCCTCTCAGGAACAGAATATAGGGACTTCTGGAATCCCTCTGGGCAAATGCCAACTGGGATACTCACCAGGCTGAGCCTCAGTTAAAGAGCTGTTTTTCTTCTTTTTTTTTTTTTTTTTTTCCTTTTAGACTATTAGAGCTGGATTATTAACCTAAGATCTGTGTTTGTGTTAGAGGCTGATACAGCTTAGCCAAGGCTTCATCATCCCAGGACTACTGAGCAGAGGTCTGGCTCAGCCTTTCCTTGCACAAAGGAAGGGGTCATTCATCCAGGAGATAAAATCCTTTCAACAGCAAACAGCTCCGTGTGCCCGGCTGCCTCTGGGAGCTCCATACATACAGAACAACAAGGCTTGCTCTCAGTCTTAAAAGGATCTTCCTGGACTGTCTTCTCCCTAGTCCCCAGAAGATGGGGCTCACGGTGGGGTGTGGGAGGGGGCTGCAACGGCCTCAGGCTCCTGATCACCGTAACATTGTGTTTTGGTCCTGTGGTGCCAGGGAATGGTGCTGGTCTCCACGCTCTGCCTGTGCTGCGTGACCTTTCCTAATCTGGTACATCCTAGCCAAAGAAACCCCTACTCTGGGGTCATCACTTTTCTCTTATTTGTTCTGATGCTTCAGTTGAAAAAGCAGCATCAGCTGGACTTGCTGCCACGGTGGGCTCTGGCTCCAGAGGAAGAGACAGCGGCTTTGTGAGCTGGGGTGTTCCTCCAGCACCTAGTAACAAAACAAACAGCTTGAATGCTCAGTTCCACAATTCCAGAAGAAATCATTATTTTTACTGCTAAATTTCAAGAAGAAATCCCGTATTTTCTGCGACTAGTGGGACTGTGGTGTATCTTTACAGCCATGAGAGAGACCATAACTGAAGAAATAAAGCAACAGTCAAGTTTGCCCTCAACGAGTCAGTGAAAGAAATCTTTGTTTACCCGCACCATGCCAACCTATGATGAGGCAGTAAAAATAAAAGCAAGACTAGGTAACAGAATGTACCATGACAATGTATTTCTAAACATAAAAACTGTAAAGACCCAGTGTAGTGATATCCAACTAAGCCTGACAGCAGCTGTTACCTACTACACGGCTTGCCTTGAGGAGACAAGTGCCAATTTGGCCACCCTGTGGCTTTCTTCTCCTCTGGGCAGTACTACACTGGAGATATTCTGAGTATGAAAGGTACAAGCCTCATTCAAAGCTGCAGTCTCTTTGCTGCCGTGTGCAGCTGGGACCCATTAGGTCTTCATGGAGCTTTGTGCAGCCTCCTACCTGCGGGGAGCTTCCTGTATGCAGCTGCTGAAGACATTGCCTGTCCTAGAGCTTGATTAGAGCCCAGAGGCTGCTGGAAACTGGCTGGTTTGCTGGCTGAAGTGGTCCGGTGCTTTGATTTGGGATCTTTCACTGGTTTAGTCCAGACCAGTGCCTCCCCAACCTGGAGAGCTGCTCCCAACTTCTGGGCCATCTCCACCATCTTGTGCCCACATGGGAAAAAAAAAAAAGAGTCACAGGCATGACTGGCAGAGACAAGCCTACCCAACTGTTCCTAGGCCTTCCATTAGGGGAGTTAAGCTGAAATAGTGACTGCTGCTCCTGGCATTTGAGAGAAGTAGTACTTTTTGCAAGGAAATCATTCTCAAACAGCAGAGAACAGAGATTGCCCTGAATGGATGGCAAGGGAGTTTAATACAGGATCTCAAAACCCAACAATTCAAGTGTGGCACATTACTGAGGTAAACTCCTGCTTTTCCTACATGAGAAGAAGTGGGAGGAAGCTATAGAGAGAAACAGATCTAAACTCAGATGAGCTATAATATCAGTGACAATGACTCAGGAAGCTTGAACTTCCTTTTATTATTATCTTCTTCCAGGAAAGCTTTTCTCAGGCTGCTATTCATTGAAGAACTCGTGCTGCCAGCCACATCAAAGCCAAAACAGCCATAAGCCTATAAAACCTTACAGTGGGATTAGTCAGGCTTGATTCAGAAGTCTCCTGACAGTGTATTTATGTCTCCTAGGGGCTAATGAAGGCATACCTCAGAGTCAAACTCCAGAGAGCTGCTGTGCTTGAACAGGTTGCCTTTCTTCTCCATCTCCTGGTATTGGGCCAGGGCACCCCTCTTGTCTCCCTGGTTATACAGCAGCACAGCATAGTTCAGGTTTACTAAAGGGTTACACCTGTGGCCGACAGATAGGTAATCTAAGGAGCTGGGGCTTTGCAACAAATAGTCATTTAGAGATCCTTTTTATTACACAAAAACAAAACAAAAGTGGGTAAGTAGAGTCTTCTATTACCCAGCAAGGTGGGGACACACGTGCAGTGTGGACTATAGAGAAGAATCAAGGAATTAATGGCCCAACCAGCTGAGCAGGAACTGGGACCAAGTCTGACATCTCAGCCTTCCAGAGACTACCCAGGGCAGGGGTGAGAAAGGGATCCCTACCCTGCTTTCTGGAGTCCCTGGGTGGTGCAAATGGTTAACATGCTCAGTTGCTAACCTAAAGGTTGAAGGTTTGAGTCCACCTAAAGGCACCTCAAAAGAAAGGCCTGGTGATCCACCTCCAAAAAATCAGCCACTGAAAATTCTATGGAGCACAGTTCTACTCTGACACACACGGGGTCCCATGAGTCGGAGCTGACTTGATGGTAACTGGAAAAAAACCTGCTTTCTAGCAGATGCCAGTGAAATAAATCCTGGAGGGGTCAAGTTTATCTTAGATTAAACTAAACCCAGAGTCCCACCATATCATCCAGCCCACTGCTAGCTCTGACTTTCTCCGATCTCCTGACTACTAAACTTGAGATTGGAAACATTCTCTCAGAAAGAGCCAGTGTCAATTCCTGCTGAGTCACTGTGTGCTCTGGAGCCATATCCTTCTCCACTCAGGCCTCTGTACAAAGGCCACAGAGCTGAGCTGAGCTCACTCAGCCAGCACCAGTGCTATGGCGCCACCTGGTGGCTTTGGAGAGTCCAACCCTCCCCAATACCATTCCCAACAGAGCAGCTTACTTATCCAGGCGGACTGCTTCTGCATAGGCTCTCTTGGCATTCTCTACATCTTCCAGATTGGTCAGAGCCACTGCAACAAAGAAAGTGAGCACTGTGGCTGAAGAGCCCAGCTTAGAAAACAAAAGGAATGTTTCAAGACCTCAGTCTATTCAGCTCCCACCTGAGCTCCTCCTTCACGCTGTCAGCTCAGGGCACCACCATTCACTCCGTCACTCAGCTTAGATACCCTGTGTTATCTCCTCCAACAGTCCCTCCCCACAGCTGATCAGCTGTCAAGTTCTACATGTCCTACTTGTACAATTCCTTTTCTGCCACTGCCCTTGTTCAAGCCCAAGTCGTTTCAGGCTTTCCAACTCTTCTCCGCGGTGGCTCCAATGTCCCCACCTGCCTCCATTCCACCTTCCACAATGCCGCCAGGTATCTCGCAGGTACACAGACTAATCTAACCATGTCACTATCCTATGTAAGAATCCTTATTAGTTCCCCGTCACCTGTAACTGTGATTTTTAAACTTTTATTTAGCAACAGAACCCCCTCTCTTAAACTCAGTGTTTCCTGGAAGCCTGCTATATAAAGCAAACAAAAGCAGAACTGCTCTGAAGCCCTGCTCAACTCACCTGACCACTGACCAGGCACTCACTTCTACCACCCACTTCCAAGGAAATCTGGGAATCCAGTCTGAAAAGCACGGCCTCTGGGATAGAGTCTAGAGTCCTTGTGCTGTACCATGGCCCTCCATAATCTGGCCCCAAACTATCTTTCCTGACTCATCTCCCACCACAACACATACCACTACTGCCACCAACTGCAGGGCACACCCCGCAATTTCATGGCTGCGTGCCTTTGTTCACAGTGGCTCCTCAGCCTGAAACATCCCTTGCTGTATTCCGCACTACTGAATTCCAGCTTATCCTTCAAAACCCAGCGTGAAGGCCATCTCTACTTTGTAAAGGTAGAATTGCTGCCTTACAGCATGGCTTATTTGTTTACATTTCTATATCCCCATTAGAATACTGGCTGTCTGTATTCAAGCAAACCCCAGATCACCACCACTCAATCTGCTTTTGCTACCTTCCTCTTATAAGAACCCCACAGTAATGACAAAAAGAAAACAAAAATATCTGAAGACCACTACCAATGAGGACATGGAAACTGCTTTTGGGCTTATATTTTAAGAAGTTTAGTAAGCTCAACATATGAAAAAATATCCCCCAGAAAGCATATTGCCCAGTACTTTACATGCTTGACTTTACATAATAGATTTTTAAAGTCTGCATTTGTTTAATTAATATTCATTAATTTTTGTGATCAATTTTTGAATTTGTATGGAATAAAATGGATTTTCAGGAAAGGAGCCACATTCTATACCTTTCTGCTCAAAGGAGATAAGGGTTTCAACATAACATAGCCTGACTTAGAATGACCACCCAGAGACCAATTTTATTAACAACATTAACAATAATGGACCAGTTACACAGCCACAACAAAAAACAACAGTTAATACTCACTGTTTAATCATGTAGTCCTCATATCAGCCCTATGAGGTGTAGCTAGAAAATGGTGGAGGCAGGACCCCATCTAAAGGCCAAGCTCTCAGTACTCTATGAAATCTGGGACTTAGCTGGGCTCAGTACATATAAAAATAAATGGTCAAGCCAACAGAAAAAAAATGGCAAAAGGAGGTGAACTAGGGATGATCTCAATTTAACCTGTTGGGTCTCTGAGTGAAATTCCCTTTTTATATCTTTCTTCAAGCTTTATGAGAGTAATCCAGATTCCTACAGTATCTGCAAGGGAACGGCGCGATGGGGTATCAAGCCCCTGGCCTCCTATGATTTAATTCACTTTTCCCTCATTGCAGAGAGGGGAGGGAGTTCTGCACGTGAGCATCTCTTACCAGCCAAGAGCATGTAGAGCTCCCCCATCTTTGGCTGGAAGTTGATGGCCGCACTGAGGAAATGGAAAGCTGACGCATACTGCTGCATGGTCAAGTGGACGAGCCCCAAATTATATAGAATCTTCCAGTCGAAGGGTGCCAAGTAGTTGGCTCGTTTCAGGCAGCTGATAGCCTGCAGGAGCGAGGGGACAGTGATGAGGAGGGGGCAAGCTCGGCAAACCCTGTAGCTGTATGCACAAACACAAAGAGCTTGAGGAGACACTTACTGCCACGTATTTCTTCTTGCCAAAGAAACACATTCCAATGTTGTTCCAGAGTGGGGGGCTCTCTGGCATGGCACAAGCTACAACTCTGTATTTGGTGAGGGCAACATCAAAGTCACCGTGGGTCTGCATCATGCTGCCTGCTGCCAAGATGGCCTGAAACATGGGGTGTGGGGAGGTTAATACTTCAGTCAGTCCTGAAAAGGTTGTATTAGCAGTGAAGTGGCCTTCCTGAATGTGGATGCTCAGCAGCCCATCAGCATAGATGGGACTGAAAAAATTCTTCCAGGTACATATATAATACATTCAAGCTATTGGGACAAACACACATGAGGAATGTCCCTCCACTCCACTGTGGCTCTCTTTGGGGCAGAACAGAAAAAGAAAAGATAAAACGTCACTAGCTTTACCAGTTCATTTGTGCCCTTTTTCCAGGGTAGTCAATATTTTCCAATATCAGGGCCCTTTAAGCAAAACTGCCCTTAATCTGTTCCCTGCACTTCCTCCTTAGTACACCAAGTGCTCGGGACACCTCTAAACACACCTGTCCTTGGTACTGAAGCTACAACTCCTTCTGCCACAGGACAGAGGGTGTGTGAGCTTCAGGTGTCCAGCCCCTTTCATTTTTCTAAGGAAAGGAGTCAAGGTGGGGAGCCTGGCAAACAAGGAGGTGACCAAGTCAGGCTGACACGGCTTCCAAGCCCAGGACTGAGTTTGCATCCTGAATACACAGTCTCTCTCATCTCCCTCAATGATATTCATCCACTTGATCATCATCTTACTTGCCCCCAAAGTCACGTCTGGACAAGGGTTGTAATCTCAAATTCTTTAGGAATCTGGGAGCCATTTCAGCGTAATTATTTTTGACAGTAGTTGTGGAAGCTTTGCTGATTTTCCAAGCAACACATAAACTATACCAGTGCTGCAGTTACACAAACGTGCTCTTTCAGAAGATAAGCAGAGCACCAACACTTGACAATAGTTTCAAATAAATAGAGTCATCTTTTGTTTATAAATTATCTAAGAAACAGATTATTTCTCAGGCATTCAACATGCAGAAGCTATCCCTTTGCTTTCCGGAGTCAGACCACCTCTAGGAGCCGTGAGACTGGCTATGTGAAGGCTCTGGGATTTCACAGCCTGCAGTACCTTATAGTTGGTAGGGTCATAAGTCAGTGCATTTCCAAGGTGTTCAAATGCCTTCTGGTAAATGCCAAGCTTGGAGAAAAAGCAAATCAGAGAATTCACATCAGAGAGGAGATGGCAGTTAAGGAGTCTGGCCGACCACACCGAGTAGACACACCCAGACTTCTGTTAGTCTCATGAACAAAAAAAGAACTATAGACACCGGATAAAGAAAGAAAACCAGAATCCCCCTAATATTTGTGGTTTTCCCTACTCCGCTGATTTGTCCCGATAGTATGTTTGCAGTAACCACCTATCACTCTGTCACATTAATGCTGTTTCACATTAATGTCTCTTGGCAGGAAATGGATCAGTTAGCCTCATCTCCCTTGGGGCCAACCTCTCAAACCAAAGCCCAGGGAGACCCATGGACACTGGGTTAAGCTCCTGATTCCTTTTAAAGAAAAACAAAATCAACATAAAGGCCACCACAGAGGCAGAGATGAAGGCAGGCTCACTGGGAAGTGGGTGAGGATGGTGGGGGCCAGATGAGGCCTCTCAGGGATCCCTGGGCCCCAGATCCTCAGGGTGATAAAGAGAAACGATGGAGCTAAACAAATCCCATTCGCACTCAGGAATTCTCCTTATTCTAGTATCAAACTACATTCTTTGTCTCTTTCCTATAGGACCCTGGCTTGGAGAAGAAGCAACAGAAATGGCCTTTGCCCCAAAGCCCTAGGTAGTGCTAGCTTTTATCCCAGTTTTTCCCCCATAAGAAAATAACAGCCCTCTACCCCCATCCCCAGACCAAACAGTTCTCATAAATGCCTTTTCCTTGGTTGGAATTATAATTAGAAGTTAGAATTAGAATTGCACTGGGCCCAAACAGAATTCCTTCTGACTTGAATGCAGAAAATTTAGTTAATTCCTTTAGTGGACAAATACTAAATGCAGAGCGCAAGATTCAAACGACCATTGGTAAAATGTGTCGAAGTAATGTCAAAATGCAGGGAAACCACCATCCACACAAATCCACAAGCATTTCTAACATCAGTGTGTGAATGAGTAGAGTTTTCATTACCTGTAAGTAGAGTAATCCTAAAGTTGTAAGGAGCTCTGTGTTTTCTGGTGAGAACCTGCAAATACAGATGAGTCATGCACTGAGAGAAACAAGATGTGTGAGAGACACTGAGACACACGCATAGTAATCTGCTCTCTCGCAGCGCCTGCGACTCAGGTGAGCCCCCAACTCCCCATGGAGATTCACGAAGGCAATTTGGGAATTTCCTTCAAAAGTCAGTCATTTCAACCCTGGCCATAGGGAGAACTGCTCAAGCAAGCAAGATATGGGACTTACAATGCAGACTCCTTTGCAGGGCCTTTGCTGAGGGTCAAAGGCCATGAGTGAAGAAATAATCTATGGAATGTCTGTGTGACTCTCCTGATTACAGCGACAGAATTTAAGAACAATGGTTTATGAGCCAAGTCAGTCTAGAACACAGAAGTTTTAACCAGCTCCCTCTTTTGGAGTTCTTTTTTTCTGTGCTCACAGTGCCACAAGGTCTGTGTAATTTAGGATCCCAAGAAGCCCCTCCCTCATGCTTTGCTCACCAAATATAAACAAAAAGCCATACTAAATGGCCAAACTAAAGAAGAGATGCAGGAATCAGCCCGAGGAAAGACTTAGCCGTTGGCCTTTGGGAATCAACATTGGCAAAGTAAAAAATTATCTGTCTTCCCAATTCCTCACCGATATTTTTGTCACAAAACCAAAGCAACTCTTGAGCTGAGATGATCTGACTATAGATCATCAAGCAGTCTCAACAGTGAAAAAGCCAAAGAGCAAGGAACCGTGTCTCCTGCTCCTAAGGAATAAGGCAGAGCACTGGGTACCTCTGGGAAAACCAGAACAAGAGGATCCAAAGCCCCAGCCAGGGGAGGCCTGAGCTGGCCAACCAGAGCTTACTCGGTTCAACTGAGTATTTGTCTTTCACTTTCTGCCATAATAAATATCCCTCTGATTACCTCCCTCCCCAAAACCAAGTAAGTAGCTTCTATGATTCTGGCAGCACCCGTGTCCCCTAGACCCAAACATGGTAACTCTTTCCAAAGCTGCGCATCATGAACAATGGTCTCTACATTCTCAGTGGGGCACCAAATGCTCTGCAGTCCCCTCTTCTCCCTTGAGAATTTCATTAAGTTGTCTTTGACCAGTCACTGGAAGAATGTCTTGGGATTCATGTACACTAATCTAAGAGAGCCAACTTTTAGAAGGCCAGGATCAGAGCTACCACCCAGCTCCACAGGCAGGGAGGCAATACACATATGCTACATGTTCACATATGCACACTGGCCCACATAAACTTGGTCAAGCCTCTTGATGACAAAAGCCCCTTTTAGAGCTTAACAAACCAAGGGGTTTTTGTGTCATTTTAGATGCACAATGTGGCTGAAAACAATTGAGAAAGCAGTACAGTGACTGATATAACCAGAAGAGTTACTACCACAGTAGAAAGCAAAGACAATTAACAAATTAATAGAAACCTCAGTTCAGAGTTGAATTATCAGGAGTAATAAATAGACCTTGAACCACAAACCATTCTATTAAGTGATCAAACACTAATACATTTTGCTACAGCTGCCCAGTTCAAAAAAACAAAGACAAGACCCTAAGCAGAAAGGACAAGCGGCATGCGTCCTTAAAAAGGGAACACCATCACGGTAAGGTCACACAGTTCTGTTATCAACAGGGTGGTGGCCTCCCTTAATGACGTAATGAAAAACAAGTTACTGGTCTCATGATAGGAAGGCCAGATGTTTATTACTTCATCAGGAGATTTCTGTCCCTAATAATATCTCTGGAAACACAAGATCTGTTCTAAAGTGTAAAACCAGAATGGCAGACTGCCAGCTAACCCCAAAATCTGTTGTCTCCTGCGTCTGGGCACGTGCCTGCCCATTTCCCTTGCAGCTAGGTGTAACTAACCGTGAGCCATGGAATGTAAGCAGAATGATGTGTGCTACTTCTGGGTCATTTAAAACTTACTACAAGCTGCTTATCCTGTGGTTAGCTTCCCACACCCCTTCCCCACATCCAGCTTCAACCACGTAGTTGAAGACAACAATCTAAGGAATAGCAGGTCCATATGCAAGGAACCTGGATCCCTGACTGACCTTGTGGAGGAGAGCTGCCCGGCTAGCCTCAACTGGCCATACTGATACATCAGAAAGAAACAGAAATCTACTTTATGGAATCCATTGGGATCTCTTAACCCTAACTTTAGATTAACCTTTACTCTAACTCATACAAATGGTAATCAGTCACACATATTTGCTCTTAGGCTTGGGAGTTCACATCTCTGCTCCCATTGTTTTTTAGTTTCTCACTGCCCTAAAGGAAACAAACATACTTACTCCACTGCTTTCTTGTAGATTTCAATGGCCTTGTCCAAGTCTCCCTCCAGCAAGTGGATCTTCCCCAGCATTATGTAAGTCAGATCATGCCTATTGAGCTGTAGAGCATTGTGCAATTGGTCTTGTGCCTAACAAGGTTGATGGAGTAAAGAGGACCCAGTCATTACCACTGAGAGGTAAAAGGACATGGCTTTGTACAGCTAATGTAGAGACAGAGCTCCTACACTACTAAGGCAGTAACATCACATTTCAGAAAATAGCCCCCACTAGCTGAAGAACCAAAACCTATTAAAACTGTGCTCCTTGACAAGACAGCTGGCAACATGGAGTGTTAGCCTCTAGAGCCACCTGGGAGAGTTTACACAAGATGATTAACCTTTCTGAATGTTTTCTGCTTCTTGATATTCATCAATGACTCATACGTCATAAGTCAAAGGAAGCATTATGGTACAATCTAGAGTAATGCACCAAACTTGATTCCAGCTGCACCACTGACCAACTGTGCAACTTTCCCCAGAGTGGGCCTCATATCCCCACCAATACGATAATGAATGAGTGAATGGCTCTTATTTATTCAGTCAACAAACATCCATTGAGTGCCTGCTGTTCTAGGTGCTAAGGATACTAGAGTTAACGAACAATCTCTTTGCTCTGGAAGAGCTTATATTCTAGTAGATGATCAAAAGGACTTCGTTTAGTCATTCACTGATTCAACAAGTGTTTATATAAATGCCAGGTATTACATTTTGCTTAGCCTATTAGCTGTACATGAAATCTAATTCTCCTCCTCATCAGTACAGGTCCAACCAAAGACCAATTCCGCCTTTCCTTAGGCTCAGAGTAATCCTATGAATAGAAATGTACTTGCTTAGAATATTCTCTGAAGAGAAAAATCTTCCAACCAAACATATAAAAAACTATAAAACTGTATGTAGATCTATCCAGAAAATCTAAGGGGCCTACTAAATATAAATAAATACATACGTGTGTGTGTATAATTATATATATACACATACACACACACACAAACATACATATACACAAACACATATCTTACAGGAGAAAAAGTTACACTTACACCTCAATGGCTGCAGTGCAGATTGTTTTTTCACACCCCTGAGGAATAGATTAGATTGCACCAGGTTTCAAACTGATGCAAATTAAATAGTGTCAAATGGGTATTAACCCATTCAGGTTCTCAGTCCTGTCAGCAATGGGGAAAGGATAATGAAACCTGACAACCACGAAGTGAGAGCTTTATAAAGAGGACTCTCTCCAGCCCCACCATGATTAATTTTTGGAGCTCTCAACAATTTGGTCTAGCCCTCAATTAAGGAACGTATTTTTTTCTTTATCTGAGTACCAAGGTCATCTCAAATTGTTTTCTCTGAAGCCTACAGCTTAATCACAATGAAATATAAGTTCTTATTATGGAAAATTACCTTAAAAACTGAGAACTCTCAGAAATCAGATGCACTTAAAATTTAAAATCTCCAATGACCTTAAAAACTAAAATCAGTTGCTGTTAGAGCACGAGATAGCTCACACGGTCATGACCACACCTGTAAGACTTAAGGGCCCACCCTGTGATACCTAACTTTTATTCGGCATTTGTTTCTATACTGGAAAATTAAACTAGGGGTGGAGAGAAAGGAGAGAGGAGAATATTTCATTTTCTTGTCAAAACCAGAAAAAAACAAGTGGATAATAACAAATTAGGGGTGGGAAATGGGAGTAAGTTTATGAGGCACTCTAAATTTTCATTTCCAAGCACCTCTGCAAGCACTAAGAATAACACAAAAAGAACAATGGCACCTCTGCAACAATGCATGTACCCTCAACGAAATCCCAGGCAACCAGTCAACTGCCAGCACCATTTCTATAAATTACCTTGTTGAACTGCTTCAGGTAAATGTAGCAAACTCCTAGGTTATGGCAGATCTCCTATACACAAAAGAAAGGGAAAAGGCTTAGGTATCACAGGAGGTATCAGAGTGAAACAACAGGCATCTAGAGACTGCTGTTGCTCAGCAACGTCTAGACTTTAAAACATGCACCGTAGCTAGTTGCTTTTTTTTTTTTACTAGAGCTCATACTTAATTCAAATAAATTTAATCCCACAAAATGGGTTCCTTAACATAAAAAAATTAAAGCTTATAAGAGAGAAAAGCAGAATAAACAAGTGGTCTTCCTGTCTATGTGGTACCCAGCCCACCTCTGTACCCTTTTTCTCTAAGAGCTGTCCATCACCCACACACTTTGTGCCCTTGTCTCAGAAAAGACTACTCACAGTCAGCCACACAGCTCCATCTTTAAGGCCATATATGCCTGAACGCCTGAGCCAATCATATTCTTCACCCTAGAAATCTGGTTTGGAACACAGCCTGCTACCTGCAAGCACTAGATTTACTAGGTGATGTGGCCTTGGGGACTGACAGCACCACCTAGAGGCCACTATGATGGGATATATGTCATTGGAGCTGGTCTGTAGACATCTACAGTAGAGGTCGAAAACCAAATCTGTCTCCTGCCTTTATAAATAGTTTTATTGGAACACAGCTGTACCTGAATGTTTATGTATTGTCTATCATTTGCACTACAACTGCAGAGTTAAGTAGTTTTAACAGAGACCATATGGAGCCATAAAACTGCAAATATTTACTATCTGGCCCTTTACAGAAAGTCTGCTGACCCCTAATCTACCTATAGGGTGGCTGAGTCAGAAATAACTCGACGGCAACAGGTTTTCTGATTAATCTACAGAAAGAAAAACTGAAGCAGACGTATGGAGTTGCTGACAGTTTTCTAGTTCTAGTTCACGTCAAGTCCAACCTATATTTCCTCACCTTGAGTTCTATAGGATCTCTCAAATTCCCTTATAATAAATTCGCCTTTATTTAAGGTGGAACCCTGGTGGAGCAGTGGTTAAGAGCTCGGCTGCTAACCAAACAGTCAGCAGTTCAAATCCACTAGCCACTCCTTAGAAAACCTATGGAGCAGTTCTACTCTGTCCTATAGGGTCACTATGAGTCAGAATCAGCTCAACAGCAACTGGTTTGGCTTTTTTGTTTTGTTTTGTTATTTAAGGTAGCTTTAGAGAAAGGAGAGAAAGCAAGGGCAAGAAAACTGCCCTTGGAATCACAGTAAGGACCACCATGTTAGTAGTGCCAAGTTATGAAGAAATATGATTTCTGACCCAATATCTAGTCAAATAATCAACAGCGAATATAAAATAAAGACATTTTTGGCATGTAGATTCAGTAATAATAACATAAGACAGTCAAATAATAAATGGAACCATTAGCATATTTATTAATAAGAACAAATGAAAAGTTCTCTGTTTACCCAGTCTTTCTGGTTAAGTTTAGCTGCTTCATTATATACTTCTATGGCAGCTTTATGTTTTCCCAAAAGAAATCTGTGGAAGAAATACATTTTCCATAATTATGACCTCAAATCTCTTACAAGACTAACCCCACTAGCCCTGCATTTCACTCATATTCCATCCAACAAGGAATTCTAGAAGCCTCTTCCCTAGAAGCTAGTTGTGCCAGTTTGGCTAGTGAGGCTCCTGTATACTATTTAATGGCAAAAGCTCTTTTGGTAGGGACTGCACCGGCAGCTGTTCCAGGCCTTTGGTTCCATTCTACATTAATTTTAGTGAAAAGTCTTTTGTAATTTTTTTTTCCCACGGTGTACTACACAAATATAGACCAAAACAGAAACAAGCCAGATCATATGCCAAATTAAGCAACAGCTACCATCATTTATCATCATCACCCACTAGGGAAATGCTCTTCCCTCCCAAGCCTAAATCTCTTTCTTTGACAATGGATCATGAGTCTGGAGAGAAACAGGGAAACAGGGACTCTACACACAAGACAAAACAGGTATGACAATGTAGGTAAGAAAATGGAGATGAGCTCTACTTTACTACTCTGAGAAGCGGATGTGCCTGATACTATATAGACTTTGGAGGCTGCCTGCATCCAGGAGCCTTCAGGGCATCCATTTAACAAACATTAAGCTGTGTGTCAAGTATTAAGCTAGTGTTGGATCAGTAGATGGGAAAAATTCTATGGGTTGTCAATATGATCAAGGGACTCAGGGCACAAGATGTCACTATTCACATTATAAATATAAATTCACATTATAAATGTATAAGTATCAATGTCCCCCCCATCAAACTAGAATATACAGTATTTGAAATATTCAGTTTCTTAACACTAGTTATCTTCTCAAATTTCAATATTAATTCACACTCTTAAAAGCGAATCCCAATATATCTACTAAGCCCATTCCCCATGTATCAAGTGCTCACACTGCCAGCAGCAGCCTCCACCTGAGAATACATTGCATGTTGTTTTCTGTGAGTACCCTAGGGCTCCCAAGCTGCAATACTCACAACGATCTGGCCACCTGCTTGAGGTTGTCAGCACACTGGGGGCTGAGAACAGCACACGTCTGAAAGAGTTCTAGAGATTCTTGGATATGTCCTTCCAGGCGAAATATCAGTGCTACCAAGAAATAGAAAACACAAAAAATAAAACCATGTCCTGGGAAGAATAGGGCCCTGGCATGAGAAAAATCGGAGAAGAGGGGAGGTGGGAAATCATATCAAAGAGCCCTGTGGATAATATCTTTAATACAATCAGATATGACCTCAGCTGGGTTATGTATGGAAAGTAGCCCTTGAAACAAGTAGCAAAGTTGTTAACAAGCTCAAATTTATTTATTCTCCCCCCCCCTTTTTTTTAATTGTGCTTTAGGTGAAAGTTTACAGCTCAAGTTAATTTCTCATACAAAAACGTATACACATATTGTTATGTGACCCTAATTGCAATCCCTATAATGTGACAGCACACTCTCCCTTTCCACCCTGGGTTTCCTGTGTCCATTCAGCCAGCTCCTATCCCTTTCTGCCTTCTCATCCTGCCTCCAGACATGAGCTGCTCATTTAGTCTCGTGCAGCTACTTGAACTAAGAAGCACACTCTTCATGAGTATTATTTTATGTTTTATAGGCCAGTCTAATCTTTGTCTGAAGAGCTAGCTTTGGGAATGGTTTTAGTTATGGATTAACAGAGCATCTGGGGGCCATGTCTTCTGGGGTTCCTCTAGTCTCAGTCAGACCATTAAGTCTGGTCTTTTTACGTGAATTTGAGTTCTGCACCACATTTACCTCCTGCTCCGTCAGGGACTCTCTGTTGTGTTCCCTGTCAGGGTGGTCATTGGTGGTAGCCAGGCACCATCTAGTTCTTCTGGTCTCAGGCTGATGGAGTCTCTGGTTTATGTTGACCTTTTTGTCTCTTGAGCTAATATTTTCCTTGTGTCTTTGGTGTTCTTCATTCTCCTTTGGTCCAGGTGGGTTGGGACCAATTGATGCATCTTAGATGGCCACTCGCAAGCTTTTAAGACCCCAGACACCACTCACCAAAGTGGGATGCAGAACATTTTCTTAATAAACTTTGTTATGCCAATTGACCTAGATGTCCCCCAAAACCATGGTCCCCAGGCCCCCACCCCTCCTACTCTTATCCCTCGAAGTGTTTGGTTGTGTTTAGGAAACTTCTTAGCTTTTGGTTTAGTCCAGTTGTGCTGACTTTCCCTGTAGTGTGTGCTGTCCTTCCCTTCACCTAAGATAATTATTGTCTACTATCTAGTTAGTGAATTCCCCTTTCCCTTCCTCCCTATCCATGTAACCATCAAAGAATATTTTCTTCTGTGTTTAAACCTTTTCTTGAGTTCTTATAATAGTGGTCTCATACAATATTTGTCCTTTTGTGACTGACTAATTTCACTCAGCATACTCCCTTCCAGATTCTTCCACGTTGTCAGATGTTTCACAGATTCATCACTGTTCTTTACCATTGCGTTGTATTACATTGTGTGAATACACCATAATTTGTTTATCCATTCATCTGTTGATGGGCCCCTAGGTTGTTTCTATCTTTTTGCTATTGTGAACAGTGCTGCAAAGAACATGGGTGTGCATATATCTATTCACGTGATGGCTTCTTTCTCTAGGACATAGTCTAAGGAGTGGGAATGCTGGATCGTATGGTACTTCTATTTCTCGTTTTTTAAGGAAGTGCCAAATCGATTTCCAAGGTGGTTGTACCATTTTACATTCCCACCAGCAGTGTATAAGTGTTCCAGTCTCTCTACAACCTCTCCAGCATTTATTATTTTGTGTTTTTTGGATTAATGCTAACCTTGCTGGGGCGAGACGGTATCTCATTGTAGTTTTGATTTGCATTTCTCTAATGGCGAAAGACCATAAGCATTTCCTCATTCAAGCTTCTTTTAATAAGGAAGCTCAAACTTACTTACTCCTCCCAGCATCCACTGCACTGATAATCAGGTGTCTTGAAAATTATAATATAAATTCAACACAAAAAACACTTTGAGTTTCTATACACCAACAGTGAGAATCTGAAAAGGAAACTAAAGAAACAATTCCACATACAACAGTATCTAAAAGAATAAAATACCTAAGAATAAGTTTAACCAGAGAGGTAAAAGACTTGCACACTGAAAACTATAAAACATTACTGAGAGAAATTAAAGAAGACCTAAATAAATGGAAAAGCATTTCATGTTCATGGATTGGATGATATAATATTGCTAAGATGTTAATACTACCCAAAGTAATCTATAAATCCAACTCAATCTCTATCAAAATTCCAACAGCCTTCTTTGAAAAAATGGAAAAGCCAATCCTCAAATTTTTATTTATAAATTTGCAGTTTGCACTTTGCAATTTCATATTAATTTGAGGACTGGCCCTGAGAGCCAAAGCAATCTTGAAAAAGAAGAGCAGAACAAGGGGACTTACACTTCCCAATTTCAAAACATACTATAAAGCTATAATAATCAAAACAGTCTGGCACTGATGTAAGGATAGACCACAGATCATAGACATACAGACCAATGGAATAGAATTGAGAGCTTAGAGAGAAACCCATCCATCTATGGTCAATTAATTTTCGACAAGGGTACTAAATCCATTTAACGGGGAAAGACAAGTCTCTTCAATAAATGATACTGGGACAACTGGATCTCCATGTGCAAAAAGAATGAATGCAAAAGGAAATTAAACAATTCCATTTACAATAGCATTAAAAGAATAAAATACCTAAGAAGTTGGACCCATACCTCACACCATACCTGAAAATTAACTCAAAACGGATCAAGGATTTAAATATAAAAACTAAAACCATAAAACTCTTAGAACAAAAGACAGGGTAATGCTTTGGGACCTAGTTTTAGGATTCTTAAATGGACTCTTATTTATCTATGATATCATAAGCCTGAGCAACAACAAAAAAAAAAAAGATAAACTATATTAAAATTAAAAACTTTTGTGCATCAAAGAACTTTATTGACAAAGTGAAGAGACAACCTACAGAATGGGAGACTATTCGGGAAACATACATCGATAAGGGTTTAATATCCAGAATACATAAAGAATTCCTACAACGCAACAACAAAAAGGCAAACAACCCAATCAAAAAATGGGCAAAGGACTTAAAAAAACATTTCGTGAAAAAAGATATACAAATGGCCAACAAGCACATGAAAAGATGCTCAATGTCATTAGTCATTAGGGAAATGCAAATCAAAACCACAATGAGATACTATTTCACACCTACCAGGATGGCTATTATCGGAAAAATAGAAAATAACAAATGTTGGTGAGGATGTGGAGAAACTGGAACCCTCATCCATTGCTGGTGGGATTATAAAATGGTGCAGCAGCTGTGGAAAACAGTTTGGTAGCTCCTCAAAAAGTTAAACATAGAATTACCATATGGCCAAGCAATTCTACTCCTAGGTATATACCTAAAAGACTTGAAAGCAGAGACTCAAACAGATACTTGTACACCAGTGTTCACTGCAGCACTATTCACAATAGCCAGAAGATGGAAACAACCCAAGTGTACATCAACGAATGAATAAACGTGCTATACACATACAAAGGAATATTATTCAGACATAAACAAAATGAAGTTCTAATACATGCTAGATACAAAAGAACAATATAATATATAAATATTTAGAATAAGCTAATACACAGAAAGCAAAGTTCATTAGTGGTTACCAGGGGCAGGTGAGAGGGGGAAATGAGTTTCTGTTAAGGGTTGTAAGAAAATTTGGACATGGACAGTGGTGATGGTGGCACAGCATGGTAAATGTAGTTAATGTCACTGAATTGTACACTTAGAGATGGGTGAAATGTTTTGTTATATGAATTTTATCACAATAAAAATTTTTAAAATTATCAAACTCTTTTCACGATCAGAACATCCTTGAGCTTCCCTATCAGAAATGCTATTTATCATGATAATTTAGACTTCCACCCTCAAAGGGACAAATGGAATCAATAACCTAAGCCCAACAAGGAGATTCTGGCAAAGAATACAGTAATACTTCAGACTTTGGTTTTCAGTATAACAATTTTTCCAGTCAGAACCCAGAATTTTTCTTAGGTCTAAGTTCAGAAGGATATATACACTTAAGTCTTTATTAAGCATTGAAAGTCTGGAACTTGTGATATTGGAAATAAAAAAGCATATTTTTTGTCATAATGACCTATTATCTTACCAATTCTGTCAGAAAATTATATATTAATTTGACGACTACAAATGCAATGAATAGTAAACTAAAACCAAAGAATCAAAAAAACCAAAGAATCAAAAAAAAAAACTTCATGGGCATTAAAGGTTAAAGCATAAGCCACAGCTCCTATATTTGGTTTAAGATTAATTTAACTTATTCTCTGCTTTATCCTGTATACCTCTAGGCTTCTTCCTTCCATTCTGACTCACCTTACAAAATTTCTCAAGCCTTTTCTCATCTCTTTTAGCCTGACTACAAAGAACCCTTCAAAAAGCATCTTCTGGCCCTGAAATCACTGCATGAGGCAGGGATCCCAAGCATCCATTCTGAAAAACACTCGCCAGAAACTAAAACAGGGGTGAAGGAGTAGATGAAAATTTTTTAAACAGTACTAGTCATTTCTTAAGTCAAATCCAGCACAAGAATTATGCTCAGATTTCCAAAAAAGAGAATACTGAATAAGACCTTTAAGGAACATGTACTTGAATTTAAGTACTTCACAAGTTGTTTGCACTTTTTCAAGAACCTAGACAAAGTGTGCCCTCCTCTAGTAAAAAGACAAGAAATGTATGTCTTACCTTGGACATAGATGGCATATTCACACAACCCCTGAGTCTCCTGAAGCTGTTCTTTGATAATAGCCTGAAAAAGGAAGAAAAAATACTTCTGAGCAGTGGTGAAGTATCTTTAACTATCTTTAAGAAAAGAAAGACATAGGCAAGGGACATACATAAGAAACTTAGAGTACTAATAATGACTAATAGTCCAGAATTTTTTTTTTAGTATTAACTCTTGTTATGATTAGTTATTCTAGAATAGGGATTGGCAAACTACAGCCCGAGGGCTAAATCTGACAACACAGCTTGTTTTTGTACAGCTCTTGAGTTAAAGATGGTTTTTATATTTTTAAAGCATTTAAAAAAAAAAGGAAGAAGAAGAAGAAGAATCCTTAATGGGTACAGAGATTCTGTTTACAGTGATGAAAACGCTTTGGAAATAAATAGTGGTGATGGTTGCAAAAAAATAGAAGAACATGTGACAGAGATCATGTGTGGCCTGCAAAGCCTAAAATAAAACTGTGCCACTCCGTCTAGAATCTAACTAGGCAAACTAAGAAGACCATGGAAAGATTTCCAAGCACCCCTGTAGATGCTAGACACTAGTTTCTGATGAGCAAAACAAAAATGATGCCCCCCCCCCCAAACACACACACAAAAAGCCAATACCAAGGATATATTCTGCAAAATATACTACTGTCAGCCATCATGTAACATATGGTACATTACCAAAGATATAAGTAGTTTACAGAAAAACAAATACAAACGGTTTTTAAAGGTATGAATATTTGACCTCACCCATAATAAAATACAAAACTCAACGAAATGTCATTTTTCACCTATCCAAAGATTAAGAAGTTAGATAATATGCTATGTTGAATACCTGTCCACCACAAGACTAACACATCCCAGAAAGGAGCTGCTCCTCCAGCCTAGACTTGAAATGAGAAGACACATGGAGCACCCCTGAACCTGATCCACAGAGCACCCGTAAACTTGACCCACAGAATACCCTTAAACTTGACCCACAGTGCACCCCTGAACGTGGCCCACAGAGTACTCCTGAACCTGACCCACAACCTGAAGTCAAAACCAGCCAACGATAGCCAACTTGGAGATGCATAAGCAATAAAGAAACGTCTGTCAGGACCACTAAAATTTTGAGATTGTTTGTTAAGCTGTATCATCACAGCAAAAGCTAACGAGCAGAGAAAATGTGGAGAAACAGAATGCATACGACTAAGAGCAACCCTATAGGACAGAGCAGAACTGCTCCATAAGTTTCCAAGAACAGCTGGTGGATTCGAACTGCCGACCTTTCAGTTAGCAGCCAAGCACTTAACCACTGTGCCACCAGGGGTCATACGCTGTTAGTGGGATATAAACCGCCACAAACTGCATAGCAGACACTGTTAGTTGTCTACCCAACAGCTTGCCTTTCATTTTCTTTATCGTTTAATCCCTTACCTTGCATGTTTCATAATCCTTCCGGATATAGTGGAGATGTATCAACCAGTTCTGCTTCTCCAAAATAGCAAACTCTGGAGCTGGGTAGAATATTTTGACAAAATAAGCAACACAGTCATAGTTAGTTTCTCCATTACCACTGTCCTTGTGTCTAAACTAACAATACGCATATTGCAGTAACATATTAAATTCTTCTTACTGCTGACCATAAGAATACATTACAAAGCATCAAAAATGTATCGACTGTTAAACTAAGAGATATTTGTCCTACTATTACACCCTGAGTATATGCCTCCCTTGAGTCTTTGTGGCTTGTCATTTCAGTTTCTCAAACTATAATTTCAGCGGAACTGAAAAAAATAAAGTTCTTCTTTTTCTTCTCTTCCTTCTTTATCTACCTCTCTCTGGTTAGAGAAAGTAAAGGGGCAGACGTTCTAAAGGAGATTTCAGGAATGTTACTAACAAAATATACATGACATGGTTAATGTCACATCTAGATAGATTAGAGTACCAAAAAAACATTTTAATTGTTAAATACAAATTTCAGAAATAGCTTAAATGTGAAACATTATGTTGTTGCCCAGGGATGAGAAGGCAACAATGAAAAAAATCAACTTGAGTCATTAAAAATGATTCATGATAGAGACCACAAAATGACAGTTACCTGCCCACTGAAATTCAAAAGTTTAAAATATAGGTGAAAACTCATTAAGAAATTATTTGTCTAGGGGAGTTCCGGCAAAATGGCACTCTAGGCAGAAGCACCATGCCGTCTCTCCACAGCAAAGATCTGAAAAACGAAGCCGAACAGAGAATACAACAATCCTGAAACCCTAAAACATCAAATGAAGAGAGAAAGAACTCAGCCAAGCACCAAATGGAGTGAGAAAACTGACAGAGAACGGAGAGCAAGGAGAGATTCATACAGAGGTCCCCTACCAGCTAACGCAGCGTGGATCCACCATCTTGGACTCCTATCGGAGACCAGCAAACGGGGGTATGAGAAAGCAGCCTCACGGAGCGTCCAGTGGGAGACAAAACAACTGTCTCTCATCTCTCCATGCCAATGGCAAGCTCCCCTAGCATTCTTTTTTGTTTGTTTGTATGTTTTTGGCTCCTGTTCCTCTCTCCTCTCTCCCATATCCATCTTAGCTCCACACATAACAATCTCCCCGCTGCATCCTGCCTACCTGCACCATACACTTGACATCACTCCACCAAGCAGCACAGGCACGGCCTACTGGAACCGGCCCTCCCCTGATTACCGACCCGCCCTGGTGGCTGTGCTAAGTGCCACAAACAACCCGTCCCAGTAACTCCTCTTCAGCTAGACCTGCCCTGCTGTACCATATCTGAGTGACTGACCCTGCCAGTTGGATAAGGAGGCAAAAACTATTGAGTGCACAGACAAGCAAACAACACAGAACACACAGTCCGCCTGCTCAAACATAGTCAAATTTTTTTTTTTTTTAAAGGGACGAAACAAACAAATCTACAATCAATAAACGAGAAAAATAACTACCGAATGCCCCAAAAACAGCAGACAATACCAAAACATTTACAAAAACTGGACAGGATGGTTCCATTAGGCATCCAAAATAAAACACCAGATGACTCTCCTGTGGAAGAAAATGCACTAGAACTACCTGATAGGGATTTCAAATCTCTAATACTCAGAATTCTCAAAGAAGTGAGGCAAAAAGCTGACAAACATGAGGAAATAATAGACAAATTCATGGAAAATACAGACAAAAAATTGGAAGAGTTCAGGAAAATAATGCAGGAACAAAATGCCAAAATAAATTCACAACTAGAAATTATACAAAGATAACAATTAGAAATCCAAAAGACAAACAACATGAGTTCAGAAATGGACGATGTCATAGTCAGGGCTGAAAAGCAGATTTGAAATGGTGGAAGACAGGATCAGTGGAACTGAAGACAAACACTTGGATACAACTCTGTTTCAGGAAGACTCAGAAAAAAGAACAAAGGAAAATGAAGAGACCCTGAGAGTTATGTGGGACACAATCAAAAGCAAAAAATCTGCGAGTGATTGGACTTCCAGAACAGGGGGAGAAAACAGAAAACACGGAGAGGATCACTGAGGAACTGCTGACAGAAAACTTCCCCAATATCATGAAAGATGAAAAGCTGACCATCCAAGAAGCTCAATGTACCCCATATAGAAGAGACCCCAAAAGAAAATCACCAAGGCATATCATATTCACACTCGCCAAAACCAAAGACAAACAAGAAATCCTGACAGCGGCTCGTGAAAAACAAGCAGTCACATACAGAGGACAAACAATAAAACTAAGCTCAGATTATTTGGCAGAAACCATGCAGGCAAGAAGGCAATGGGATGACATATATAAAATCTTGAAAGAAAAAAACTGCCAGCCAAGAATAATATATCCTGAAAAATTCTCATTCAAATTTGATGGTGAAATTAGGTCATTTCCAGATAAACAGAAATTAAGGGAATATGTAAAAGTCAAACCAAACTTACAAGAATTATTACAGCAAGTTCTTCGATCTGAGGACAAACAGCTTCAGCTCACAGGCAGAACCGAGGACGCAGGATCGTACGAGCCAGATACCAATCTAGGAAATGAACTCTCGAGGACTATCCAAAACCAAAAGAAATACAACAGGGAATCAGAGCAGTTAATCAATAAATGACAACAACATCAAAATGATAAAAGAGGGAATAAACGGCAGAGGTATAGAACCTTCTAATGGAGAGGAAGGCAAGGTGATACCAAGTAATGGTAGACTGCTTCAAACTTAGAAAGATAAGGGTAAAATTCATCGTAACCACAAACAAAGTTAACAAACCAACTCATAAAAATAAAGACGAAAAACATAAAGTCTCAGCAAAAACAAAACCCACAAAAACAAAAGAAATGAAAAAAAAATCCACAAACAAAAGTAACTCAGCACAAGAGAGTAAGAAGAACAAAGAAAACTTCAGCACCACAAAAAAAAGCGCTACAAAATGACAGCAACAAACCCACATCTATCAATAATTACACTGAATGTAAATGGACTCAATGAACCCATAAAGACACGGAGAGCGACAGAATGGATAAGAAAACAGGATCCATCAATATGCTGTCTACAGGAGACACACCTTAGAAACAAAGATGTGAATTTATTAAAAGTCAAAGGTTGGAAAAAAATATATCAAGCTAACAACTACCAAAAAAGAGCAGGAGTGGCAATTCTAATCTCAGATAAAATAGACTTTAAAACAAAATCTACCATAAAAGACAAAGAAGGACACTATATAAGGATTAAGCGGACGATCCATCATGAAGACATACCCATAATAAACATCTACGCACCCAATGACAGGGCTCCAAAATACATAAAACAAACTCTAACAACACCGAAAACAGAAATTGACAGTTCCACAGTAATAGTAGGAGACTTCAACACACCACTCTCAGTAAAGGACAGAACAACTAAGAAGAAACTCAGCAAAGATACAGAAGACCTAAAGGGCACAATCAGCCAACTTGACCTCATAGACATATATAGAACACTTCATCCAACCGCTGCAAAGTACACATTCTTTTCCAATGCACATGGAACGTTCTCCAGAATAGACCACATCTTAGGCCACAGAGCAATCCTCAACAAGATCCAAAACGTTGAGATAATTCAAAGTATCTTCTCTGACCACAAAGCCATTAAGGTAGAAATCAACAATAGAAAGAGCAAGGAAAATAAATCAACTACATGGAAACTGAATAATACCCTGCTTACACATCACTGGGTAATAGAAGAAATCAGAGATGGAATCAAAAAATTCCTAGAATCAAATGAGAATGAAAACACATCATACCAAAACCTTTGGGACACAGCAAAGGCAGTCCTCAGAGGACAATTTATAGCAATAGATGCACACATCACAAAAGAAGAAAAGGACAAAATCAAAACGTTAACTACACAACTCAAACAAACAGAAAAGAGAACAGGAAAAAAGGCCCACAACCACCGGAAGAAAGGAAATAGAAAAGATCAGAGCAGAAATAAATGAAATAGAGAACAGAAAAACAATACAAAGAATCAACAAAACCAAAAGTTGGTTCTTTGAAAGAATCAACAAAATCGACAAACCACTGGCCAGACTGACAAAAGACAAACAGGAGAGGACACAAATAACCCAAATAAGAAATGAAATGGGGGACATTGCAACAGACCCAACTGAAATAAAAAGGATTATAACAGAATATTATGAAAAACTAGACTCCAACAAATTTGAAAACCTAGAAGAAATGGATAAATTTCTAGAATCACACAGCCTACCCAAACTACAACAAAGTGATGTTGAAAATCTGAACAGACCCACCATAACAAGAGAAGAGATTGAAAAGGTAATAAAAAAAACTCCCAACCAAAAAAAGCCCTGGCCCAGATGGCTTCACTGGAGAATTCTACAAAACATTTACATAGAGCTTGTACCAGTACTACTCAAGCTATTTCAGAGCACAGAAGAGGAAGCAACACTTCCAAATTCATTCTATGAAGCCAGCATAATGCTGATACCAAAACCAGGAAAAGATGCCACAAAAAAAGAAAATTACAGACCAATATCTCTCATGAATATAGATGTAAAAATTCTCAACAAAATTCTAGCCAACAGAATTCAGCATTATATCAAAAGAAAAATACACCACGACCAAGTACGATTCATACCAGGTATGCAAGGATGGTTCAACATTAGAAAATCAATCAACGTAATCCACCACATTAATAAAAGGAAAGAAAAGAATCACAAGATTATCCCAATTGATGCAGAAAAGGCATCTGACAAAGTCCAACACACATTCCTGATAAAAAAATCTCTATAAAATAGGCATAGAAGGGAAATTTCTTAACATAATAAAGGGCATCTATGCAAAACCAATGGCCAACATCATTCTTAATGGAGAGACGCTGAAAACATTCCCCTTGAAAACAGGAACATGACAAGGATGCCCTTTATCACCACTCCTATTTAACACTGTGCTGGAAGTTCTAGCTACAGCAATAAGGCAAGAAAAAGAAATAAAGGGCATCCAAATTGGTAACGAAGAAGTTAAACTGTCCCTGTTTGCAAATGATATGATACTATACACAGAAAACCCTAAAGATTCCACGAGAAATCTATTGGAACTAAGAGAAAGATTCAGCAGAGTAGCGGGATACAAGATAAACATTCAAAAATCAGTTGGATTCCTATACATCAATAAGGAGAACGATGAAAAAGAAATCAGGAAAACAATATCATTTTCAATAGCCCCTAAAAAGATAAAATACTTAGGAAGAAATCTGACCAGGGATGTAAAAGACCTATACAAAGAAAACACAAAATACTAATGCATGAAACCCAAAGGGATCTACATAAATGGAAAAACATACCATGCTCATGGACAGGCAGACTCAACATTGTGAAAATGACAATTCTACCCAAAGCAATTTACAAATACAACGCAATCCCGATCCAAATACCAACAACATACTTTAAAGAGATGGAAAAACTAATCATTAACTTTATATGGAAAGGGAAGAAGCCCCGGATAAGTAAAGCACTACTGAAGAAGAAGAATAAAGTTGGAGGACTCACACCACCTGACTTCAGAACCTACTATACAGCTACACTAGTCAAAACAGCCTGGTACTGGTACAACAACAGATACATTGACCAATGGAACAGAATTGATAACCCAGATGGAAATCCATCCACCTACAGTCACCTGATCTTCGACAAGGGCCAAAGTCCATCAAATGGGAAAAAGACAGTCTTTTTAACAAATGGTGCTGGCAAAACTGGAGAGCCATCTGCAAAAAAAATGAAACAGGACCCATACCTCACACCGTATACAAAAACTACTTCAAAATGGATCAAAGACCTGAATATAAAGCCTAAAACTATAAAGTTCATAGAAGAAAAAATAGGACCAACACTTCAGGCCTTGATACATGGCATTAACAGGATACAAACCATAACCATCAAAACACAAAACCCAACAGATAAGCTAGATAACTGGGATCTTCTAAAAATCAAACACCTATGCTCTTCAGAAGACTTCACCAAAAGAGTAAAAAGAGAACCTAGAGACTGGGAAGAAATTTTTGGACAGTACAAGTCAGACAAAGGTCTGATCTCCATAAATCTACAAGAAAATCCAACACCTCTACAACAAAAAGACAAATAATCCTATTAAAAAATGGGCAAAGGAAATGAACAGACACTTCACCAAAGAAGACATCCAAATGGCCAACAGACACATGAGGAAATGCTCGGGATCACTAGCCATTAGAGAAATGCAAATTAAAACCACAATGAGATACCATCTCACCCCCGGCATTACTGGCACGAATCAAAAACACTGGAAATAACAAATGCTGAAGGGCCTGTAGGGAGATCGGAACTCTTATGCACTGCTGGTGGGAATGCAAAATGATACAACCATTTTGGAAAATGATATGGCGCTTCCTCAGAAAGCTAGAAGTAGACATACCATTCAATCCAGCAATCCCACTCCTAGAAATATATCCTAGACAAATAAGAGTCATCGCTCAAATAGACATATGCACACCTATGTTCATGGCAGCATTGTTCACAATAGCAAAACGATGGAAATAACCTAGATGCCCATCAACAGATAAATGGATAAACAAACCATGGTACATACACACAATGGAGTACTATGCAACGAGAAAGAACAACGATGAATCTGTGAACCATCTCATAACATGGATGAAACTGGAGGACATTATGCTGAGTGAAATAAGTCAATCACAAAAGGACAAATATTGTTATGAGACCTCTCTTGTAAAAACCCATGAAAAAGTTCACACACAAAATGTAACAATCTTTGTTGGTTACCAGGGATGGGAGGGGTGGAGAGGGAATACTACATAGATAATAGTTAAGTGTTATCTTGGGTGAAGGGTGAGACAGTACACAATACAGGAGAAACTAGCACAGCTTGTACTAGGAAAGGTCATGGAAGCCCCACAGACACATCCAAACTCCCTGAGGGACTGAACTGCCGGGCAGAGGACTGTCGGGACCATGGTCTCGGGGAACATCTAGCTCACCTGGTATGACACAGCTTGTAAAGACAATGCTCTACATTCTACCTTGGTGAGTAGTGTCTGGGGTCTTAAAAGCCTGTGAGTGGCCATCTAAGATACTCCACTGGTCTCAACCCTTCGGGAGCAAGGGAGAATGAAGAGAACAGGATACAAGGAAAAGATTAGTCCAAAGGACTAATTGTCCACAGCTACCAAGGCCTCCACCAGACTGCGTCCAGTACAGCTAGATGGTGCCCGGCTACCACCACTGACTGCTCTGACCAGGATCACAACAGAGGGTTCTGGACAGAGCTGGAGAAGGATGTAGAGCATAATTCTAACTCACAAAAAAAAAGACTAGATTTACAGGCCTAAAGGAGACTGGAGAAACCCGGAGAGTATGGCCCCCAGACACCCTTTTAGCTCAGTGGTGAAGTTACCTCCGAGGTTCACTGTTCAGCCTGGGAGTGGACAGCCCCGTAAAACCAAATGAGACTAACGAGGTACAGGAGTCCAGTGACAAGGGCCAGAAGGCAAAAGGGGACAAGGAAGCTGGTGACAGGGAACCCAAGGTCGAGTAAGTATAGTGCTGATATTTTGTGAGATTGTTAACCATTGTCATAGGGCAACATTTGTAGTAACTGTTAAATGACAAACTATTTTGTTCTGTAAGCCTTCATCTTAAGTGAGAATAGCAGCACAATTGGAAGAGTATAGTCAGTGTCACTGAACTGTGCATGTAGAAATTTTTGAAATGGTGTATCTTTTGCTATGTGTATTTTCACCAAAAAAAAAAAGAGGTTGAGAAGTTAGAGGGTTGATATGTTGTGGGGTTGTTAACCAATGTTATAAAACAACATGTGTACTTCTGTTTCATGAGAAACTATTTGTTCTGTAAGCATTCACCTGAAGTACAATAAAAATAAAATAAAATAAAAAATAAATTAATTAAAAAATTAACAGTGAGTAGGTATCCTTTGGGGCCCTGGTGGCGAAGTGTTTAAACATTAGGTTAAGCATTTGGCTGCTAACCAAAAGGTTAGTAGTTCGAATCCGCCAGCTGCTCCTTGGAAACCCTATGAGGCAGTTCCGTTCTGATCATCAAAAGATGCATTAAGAACATGGGGTTGCTCTGAGTTGGAATCGACTTGTTGGTAATGGTTACAAGTACAAGTAGATACCATTTATCATGAGCAGTGAGTCTCAATCTGAATCACTGGTGGGTCCTCTTAAAAAGACAAATGCTGGGCTCATCAAGTTAATTAGTAGAGTGGTGAAGGTAAAAGCCCCTCCCCCCAAAAAAATCAATGAAAATCATTCACTACCATGATAGAAATAGTGAGGTTAGGTAACTGTTTATCAAAGATGCTGTGGGAAGTCTTTCATGTGGATAGTGGGTTGAACTAGGTAACATCTAAAATTTCTAACTCTTTAATTCTGTGTACAAAACATAGGTAAAGGGAAAAAACATTATCAGTAGCATGTATCTATAAAATCACTATTAGAACCAAATATATATGTGTATATATTTACAAGGAGCCCTGGTGGCACAACAGTTAAGTGCTCGGCTGCTAACCAAAAGGTAGGCAGTTTGAGCCCACCCAGAGCTCCGTGGGAGAAAGACTTGGCAACATGCTCCTATAAAGATCATAGCCTAGAAAATCCTATGAGGCAGTTCTCCTCTGTCACGTGGGGTCGCTATGAGTCGAAATCAACTCATGGCACCTAGCAACACCAACATATATGTTTATACATACATACATACATACATGGAATTGCCTTATAGAGTACAGAAAATGATGTTATTTTCAGAATATCTACAACATTCTCAATTTCCACAACTTTTAATTCTATAAAAATAAATCATATGATATATGCAGTTTTAAAACTTTTTACTTTAACAATATATGTAAACGTCAATAAATTTACTACTATTATGTCATTCTTAAATGATCATATAGTATTGCATTTTGTGGGAGTAATAATCTAATTCCTTATTGTTGGGTATCTAGCGTTTTCCGTTTCTACTAACATGAACATCAAAATAAACATTATGCTTGCTATCTTACTGGTTTCCTTACCATAAATTCCTGCAAGTGTAATTGTTGGGTTACAGGGTTAGCTTGGGGCTTCCTGTTTATTTTTAGAATATAACTTTTTTTTTAATAATAATATTACATGTACTTTATAAAAACTTCAATCAGTACAGTAGAGTGTATTACTGCTGTTCCTTAACATTCAGATTTTAGAAGCTCTAATGCAAATAGAATAGAAAAAACAATGAGGCAAAGAGAAATCTGTACAAATATGCACATACAATGAAACTGCTATACAGACCTTTTTTCAGCCGGGGTTTTTGAGATTCAACAGATGTAGGAAACTGAGTTCTCTGAAATGACAAAAGTCTATGTTAAAGTACCATATACCTGGCTAACTTAAAGAAGCGTTTAAATAACAAGAATAATCAGTGGCTTACCAAAGATGCAATTAATCCATGAACTTCATAGAGGTACAAAGAACCATTCTGATTACAGTTTAAAAGCCAAGTGTCAAGTTGTACTTTTGCTGTCTAAACTATTGATGATGCATAATGTATTCTTATAATATTGTTGTTGGGTGCCATCAAGTCGGTTTTTGACTCATAGCAAGGCCATATGACAGAATAGATCTGCCCCTTAGGGTTTCTTAGGCTGTAATCTCTACAGGAACAGATCACCAGGTCTTTGTCCTGTGGAGCCACTAGATAGGTTCGAATTGCCAACTTTTCAGTAAGCAGCTAAGTCCTTAACAGTTGTGCCACCAGAGTCCCTTATTTATAATATATAAAAAATTATAATATATAATAAATATGCCGAAAAATGTAATAAGTTCTTAAACACTTCATTTTACTATTATACTTACTGCTATACTTCTCAGCAGTCAAACCAAAAAAGTGATCACTGGTAAGAGGAAGCTTATGAGGTCATCTACATAGAAATTATCTTGCACTAAATTCTAAGAGGGAGTTTTTTTGTTTTTTGTTTTTTAAAGGGAACATTATTTAACATAATAGATACTACCTTACTCTATAACTTTGCAGAAGATCTTCAAATGGATTTTTCTTATATCAGCCTCCTATGTAAGCAAAAATAACGGCTGAAAATTTTCCAGAAAAATGAGGGACACCAATCCTTAGATTCTGCATGCTCAACAAATCTTGAGCAGATTAAATATAAATAAATCCATACTTAGCTACATCATAGGGAACTGCACTAGAGACAAGAAGTTCTTAAAAGCAGCCAAAGCAAAAAACATATCACCACGTTACCTATAAAGAAAGAACAATTAGACTGACAGCTGACTTCTCAACAATTAAAAATAGAAGACAATGGAATAATAGACTCCAAGCGTCAAGTGCTAAGAAAAAATGAATTTTAACGTAAGCCAGGAGTCAGCAAACTACAGCCTGTGGGCCAAATTAACCCCATTTTTTAATACATCCCATGAGCTAAGAATGTTTTCTTAAATTTTTTTAATGGTTGAGAAAAATAAAAATATTTTGTAACACATGAAAATTAAATAAAATTCAAATTTCAGGGTCTACAAATAAAATTTTATTGGAACATAGTCACGTTCATTTATTTATATATTGTCTATGGCTGCTTTCACACACAATGGCATAACTGAGTAGTTGTGTTGGAAACTGGACAAAGCCCAAAATACTTATTATTTGATCTTCTAAGCAATAAGTTTAGTGACCCCTGATCTAGACTCTTACACCCATCAAAATTAACTTTCAAAAACAAAGGCAAATCGAAAGACTTTCAGACAAATAAAATTTGTGAGTTTTTAGACACATACTAAATAAACTTTTAAAAGATACGTATCAGGAAGAAGGAGAGTAACCCCAGAATGAAGGAGTAGAACAAGTAAAGGAATTGATAAAACATATAAGTATTCTAAACTGACTACTGACTGAATAAACAAAAATAGTAATGCATAATTTGCGATGGTGAATTGAAAAATGCAAAGAACTACAAAACTGAACAACAATGGCATAAATTTGCAGGGAGCAACTGGTAATAAAACATTCATTAATCCCTGTATTATTCAAATCAGAATAAACAGTATTAAGTTTTTTGTAATTAAGTACAAAAGCAAGTTTTATAAATTAAGTTATTTAAGTTAAATGTGTATTTTAAACTTTCTTTGTTAACCACTAACAAAAAACCCAAACCTGTTGCTGTCGAATCAATTCCAACTCATAGCGACCCTATAGGACAGAGCAGAACTGCCCCAGAGGGTTTCCAAGGAGCGCCTGGATCTGAAATGCCAACTTTTTGGTTAGCAGCCATAGCTCTTGACCACTGCGCCACCAGGGTTTCCTGTTAAGTACTAAGGAAGACAAATAGAGTATATAACTTCGAAGCTAGGAGCGGGGCTGAAGGGAGGCAAAACAAACAACTCAGCCAAAAAAAAGAAGAAAGGGAGAAAGGAAAAAAGAAATTCTCCAGTTAAAACATACATTATCAAGATGGCTTTAAAAATATCTAAACTTATGTTAGTTGTATAAAGACATGTCTAAAACATAAGTGAAAAATTTTAAAAAGCAAACGGATGGGAAAAGATATACCAGGGAAACAGAAACAAAAAGAAAACCAAAGTAGCAATATTAAAATAGACAAAACAGACTTTAAGAGAAAAAGCTTCATCAGGAAAATGAAATTTGATTAAGACAGACTGAAGACTAAAATGGAAAAAAGAACTTTAAAACCGTTAAGAGAAAAAACATTGGCTACTTAGAAAGGAACGAACTACTGCTACACGTAACAACACAGATGAACCTCAAAAACACTCTAAGTGAAAGCTAGACACTTGTATGATTTCGTTATTTGAAATTTCTAGAAAAGGAAAAACTATAGACAAGGAAAGCCTGTAGGAGTCCCTGGGTGGCACAAATGGTTAACCAAAAGGTTGGCTGTTCCAACCCACCCAGAGGCTCCTTGGAAGAAAGCCCTGGCAATGTGATTCCAAAAGGTTATAGCGTTGAAAACTCTCTGGAGTGCAGTTCTACCCTGCAACACATGGGGTTGCCATTAGTTGGAACTAACTCAAGGGCAACCGGTTTGGTTTTTTATTGATAGAGACATAAAGCAGACAAGTGGTGAGCTGGGTTGGGCGTGGAAATTGGCTGCAAGTGGGCATAAGGGAACTTTTCAGAGTGATGGACATGTTCTAAACTGGATTATGGTGACAACTGTACCACTAAATAAATTTACTAAAATTGATCAAACTGTACACTTAAAATGGGTGAATTTTATGGCATGCGTATTATACCTCAATAAAGCTGTTTTTAAAACACAGAAGAATTCAACTTTTTTTTTTTTTTTTTCATCTAACTGGGATTGATTTTTTTGTTTGATTTTTTACTTTGGGGAACATATTAAGTAAAAAATCTTAAAAGTTCAAAAAGCATCTCCTCTAGCTTCATGATTAATTCCCTACTTTTTGCACAAAGTCAAATTAAAATAAGTTATTATCATTTAATTCAAAATAGGCAAATGCATAGAGACTGAAGTTCATCAGTGGTTACCAGGGTTTGGTGGGAGGGGGAAATAGGGAGGTACTGCTTAAGGGATATAGATTTTTTTTTTTTTTTAAGGGTGATGAAAAATGTGGAAACAGATAGTAGTGACTGTTGTACAACATGGTGAATGTAATTAATGTCACCAGATTAAAGGTTCAAATTTCTTGCTACATATATTTAACCACAGTGAAAAAAAAATTTTAAGCTAAAAAAATAGATTATAATAAATGAGTATTTTTCCTCAAACGATTTTCTAGAATATTCTGAAATGTAAAGACTTCTATTAGCTCACTCAACCTCATTCATAGTTCTGTTTTTTGGTTCTTTCTTCATTTTTATGTATGGTCATTTATTCATACAACAAATATTCATGGAGCACTATATATGAGCCAGATCAACCAGTGCAGTGGTAATGTTTTTTGTATTTTTCCCCCGTTCTGAAAGGTTTCAATTGTTTAATTTACAGGCGAAAAGACATTTGTTTATACAAATACCTCAGATAGTGGGAATTAGGGAGTCATAAAAAATTTATAAATCATGGTTATCAAAGATCTTTCTTCAGCTTAAACCAGAGCTATTTGCTTGTTTTTTTTTTGTTTGTTTGTTTGTTTTTTTGGTAGAACTCTAAACCATTTATTATATATATTTGTACAAAATATAAATATCCATCCCCATTTTCCTCCCTAAGGAACTGGTAATAACTCATTAAAAAAAAAAAAAGCTAAAAACAATAGATTATAATCATTTAAATGAATATTTTTTCTCAAAAGATTTTCTAGAACATTCTGAAATGGCGAGGCTTCTATTAGCTCACTCAACCTCATTCATAGTTTGGGATATATGTAGAATATTACATATATTCTGGTAGTATATTAGAATTTCTGTGTGATCCAAACTGGGCTCGTTTCAATAATATTGGGAAATTTCCCATCCTCAAGGCCTTTACTACAGCATTCTTATTTTTTACTTATGCATTTATTCAAAGTTTCCTCTGTGAGTTTTGAGTCTTTTAGTCTTCTATCCTCCATATCTACATCTACAAAGCTAATGTGTTTTTTTCCTTTGTGTCTCAAAATTGGCATCATATAGTATAATACCACTCTACGTCTGGCTTTAATTTACATGTACACCATGGAAATCCATCCAAGTCAACGTACATGGTTCTACCATTCTTTTTAATGACAGCGTAATATTCTACAGGATGGAAATACCAGAGGTTATTCATCCATTATCCTACTAATGGGCATTCACTTTGTTTCAGCTTTTTGCCACTACAAACAGTACTGTAATGAATACCCTTATACTTATGTTTCCCTTTTATTTCTATGGGACACAAGTCTGGAAGTGAGATTGCTGGATCCTTTTAAAATCATTTTCTGTTACATAAGCACCTGTGGATAACTCCAATGGGCACTACAATATATATTTGTAACAGTATCAAGTTACCAGTATATCTTACATTTTTTTATTCTGTAGATGAAGTATTTTCTCTGATGTTTCCAGCATCTAAAACCAAATAACATTAACCATGCTATTTAAACAAAAATCCTTACTTTGCACCTCCTTCGTATTTTCTGATTAGACTAATTTGATTACTCTGTACAAGAAAAGGGAATACAAAAAAAGGGGGGGGGGGGGCTAGCAGATAAAATTAGCCTTGCTCCTTAACAGCCAAAAGTAAATCGTCAAACACTCAGCCAAAGGCTGCTATTTTATTATCTCCTATGTCTTCCAGGGACTTTTTCCAAAGGTAATAAATTCCGAATAAACGATTAAAATCAGTCTAACAAATGGGCGGAACGTGCTTTGAAACCCAATACTAAAGCAAGGTAGACAGAAGTTTCACACTTGGAATGTTTTACAAATTATATCCCGTTATGGATACGTGCCTCAAAAATTACTACTGGGTCATCTGAATTTATCTGGGCTACTCTGTATCAGCAGTTCTGTAGAGTTTAATCAACGCCTAATTGAGACTTCAATGAATCCCAAAACGGTACTTTGCTCAACTTAATCACAACAGAGAAAACATGGCCCCACCCCACCGGAAGAAGGCAGTGACGCCGAAAACGTCCCGGCTTTGTCAAATTAAACAGCTAATCCAGAGGATTAACAGAAACTGTTTCTTCATATGTAGTACTGCTTCCAGCACAAACCATATGACATAAAACGACGGAGCTAGGAAAAAAGCCATTTCTGGTGAAAATCTCGCTTTTCTGCTTAGCGAAGCCCAAGGGGGACTACAGTGGTAGAACCGATCCGGCGCAGCAAAGATTCAGACCTGTCCCCGGCTAACCAGACCAAAAGGGAGCAGGAGCGGGATCGCGTCGCCGCGTCCACCCCGAGCCTCTCCCGACCCGCATCTCCTCAGGGGCGGGTGCGTGGAACTAAAGCCCGGAGCCAGGGCCCAGCGCCCGCCAGCCTGTCTCGCCTCCCTACCCTGCCCTGCCCTGCCCTGCCCTGCCCCGCCCTGCCCCGCCCCGCCTGGCGACTTGGTCTCTAAAGAGAATCACGGCGCTCACCGTCACTAGTCTCTCCTCGGCCATCTTGCCTCCGCCCACTGTTACGCGACCGGAAGTCAACTGTTTCCCAGACAACTAGGCAAACGGAAGTCGCGGGACTGGGGACAACGGAGAGGGGCCGGAGCTGGAAAGAAAGTAGGTGGCAGAAAGTGATGCGGCGGCTGGGAAACCAAGGGCCCTCAGAAAGCTGGGAGAGGGTCGGGGTCTGCCCTTCAGCAGGCTTGGCTCTGAAGGAACCGACAAGGGACTATGCAGCTAGTCGTTGCTTTTATTTTGGGCATCTCCTAACGCCCACACCACAGTCGGGACGCTGCTAGAGAAGCCTCGGGCCGCTCGGGTGCGCATGGCCAGCCTCACCTAGGACTGCAGGGAGCCCTTGGGAGTCCTCGGGCATCCTCGGGCCTTCTTTCGCTGCCCTGCTCTGACCTCGCTCTGCCTTTATTTCAGTCCTCCTTCCAGGAGTCCCTCCCCCAATGCCGAGTCCTAACGGCAGAGTCTCGTCTATTCGTCTTACATACAAACCTCCCCATTTCTTGGCTGTCAGTATCCAGCTGAGAAACTCACCTCATCGGCCTCCCACTTGTGTCTACGCCTGTTTGAAAACCCTCTGCATTTGAGCCACAGTCTTGCTTTGTTTGGAAATATATTAAAGTAATGAGATTTCAGCAGAAGTCTGGAAATCCGGTCTTGGGATAAATAGAAGGGCAGACAATAGGCCTGCTTTCCTATATGGCAATAAAATGAATATGAATAGCGGCTCCAACTTCGGATATGCATTTGTTCGCTATTTTGGCACATTCCAGCCAATTTCTGTTAATTATCTGGCCCCAGGTATGGTGAGTTAAACGCTTAAGTTTCTCCACTGGCCTATCCTGGGAAAACATATGGGCTTTGGAGTCAAACATGAGTTCTGGTCTTGACTACTGTATAACCTCAGCCAGTCGTTTCCCTGAGCTTCATTCATTCAACAAGTGCCAGAACTGTGTGATGAACAAAAGATACAGGGTCCCTGCACCCCAAAGACCAAACACAGTGTTGTGAAGGAGCCCCAAAAATCTAGGTGCTTGGCCAAAGGAGAGGCTTCTGCCATAGATGTAGGCCAGACTCCATTTTTTACTGCTCATTCCGAGCTAAATCTCAAAATTCATTTAGCCAGAATACCTCAGGAAGCTTGCAACATCTCCTCCCCTCCTCTCCTTTCCTCTCACAGCATTATCCCAGGAAGGATACTCACCCAAGCTGACCCCCCCAAATATCCATAGGTTAACAAGAAGTTAGCTGACTCAGATTCTATGATTAACAAAACAATGCTTAAGGATCTTGCAATTGTATGGTGAATGTTCAATCATGATTTTATAAATGTCAACGAATCAGAATTTTTTCCTTGTAAGTTCCTGGACTTTCTGTAAACTCTGTGAAAAATTCCTTTTGCTAGAGCGCTTTTGTAAATCCTCACAAAGTGCTGCCCGATCCAGATCATTTTATTCCTTTAATAAAAATCTTGGCTTTAATTTTAACAGGGATTCCAGTTGCTCTTTGACATATCTTGGTGTCAGAAGTGGGATTTGAAGGTGCCTTATCTTCAGTGATCCCGAGAGGTTGAGGACCTGGAATTCCCGCGCCAATGTGAGCCCATTGCATACATCCATCTCCACAGATTTTTGGGAGTTGCTAGCATAAGCCCTCTCAAATTCCAAGGTCTGCTTTCTTGTGTTGAGCTCTTCGCTCAACACGATTTATTGAAGGGTCGCTTTAATTTTGTTCTGGTTTTGTTCTTGCAAGAATTTGCCTTTGCTAGTGGCAGTGATGTTAGCTTCTAGGCCAATTGGCAGATTGCCATCCTAGAAGTTTTTTAGTTTGTGAAATCTCAGGCTCCATAAGATTTTGTTGAGTCTGAGAGTCCAAAACTTTGAACAAACTCAAACCTTCTTTGAAAATGGGAAATGACATATCTAGGGACAATATGGAATTCTCTTCTGGGACTCCTGTTTGATATATGGGCAAGCACTATGGCTCTGCTACCTGCTTGTACTAGCTGCTTGGCATAGTCTCACTAAGGACAGTCTGAAAAAATATGTGGCCACTTTAGGGTTCTTTTGAATTATCTAAACTGAGTTTTTTGTACAGTAAATTAGAAAAGAAAGGCTCCCAAACTAAACAGAAACAATAGGACGCTTATTTTGATATTTTGAAGTCTCTAGAAGTTGCGATAAGAGTAAAATCACTTCTCTGCTAAATTAACTAAACAAAATAAGGAATTGCCATGTGAAATTTCTGTTCCAGCTACCCAGGTTGTCCTGGGACAGGAAAAGAAATATTGGTGGGCACAATTTTTTGAAGCTGCTGAGCATGTTGCCTCTCATTGCTGTATTTGTTCTTGCTATAACCCAGACAAAACTTTTAACGTTTCACCTGGGAAATACCCATTACCTTCAGGACCTATCCTTGAATGATAATTAGATTTTATCCAGCTCCCATCTTCAAATGGTTACAAATATGTCATAGTGGTGATTTGCAGATTTTCACACTGGTGTAGAAGCTTTTCCTAGCCACCATGCCGCTACAACCTTTGTGGCTAAAAAACTTCTTGAAAACATAATCCCTACTTGGGAAGCGCCTACAGTTCTTTGCAGTGACAGAGGGACCCATTATACTGAACAAGTAATTAAAGAAATATGTAAGATTTTTCCTGTTTATCAAAGATTTCATTGTCCTTACCATGGACAATCTTCTGGGCTAAGTAGAAAAAATTAATGAGATAATAAAAACTCATTAGTCAAGCTTTCTGAGTCCTTAAGCTTATCCTGGACTAAGTTCCTTCCCTTAGTCCTTCTAAATTTGAGATCCAGTCCATTTGGGCCACATAAATTAATCCCACATGAAATTATTACTGGAAGACCTATGGCTCACCTTTATTTTTCAACTTATTCTGACTCTAATTTAGTTCAACCTGAATTATCTAAATATTGTCACTCTTTGATTCACTACTCTAAAGAGCACCTTTCATGAATCAAAGAAGCTTCTGACAGTGAAAATTTAGAAATACAAAAATTACCTACTGTTGAACTAGGTGATTGTGTATACTGGAAGAGGTACTAGTTAAAAGATTCTCTGAAGCCTTGTTGGAAAGGACTATATTTGGTCCTTCTCACTAACCCTTGTGCTGCTAAATTACAGGAAGTTAAAATTTGGATCCACTTATCCCAACTTAGGGGCCCTGGTTCCACAGTGGTTAATAGCTCTGCTGCTAACCAAAAGTTTGGCAGTCCAAATTCACCAGCTGTTTCTTGGAAACCCTGTGGGGCAGTACTACTCTGCCCTATAGGGTCACTATGAGTCGGAATCAACCTGACGGCAATGAGTTTGGGTTTTTTGGGAGTGGCTAAGAAGGCTAAAGCCACTGCCTGGACTGTTAAACCTACTGAAGGACTTAAACTAAAATTCAGACACCCTTTTGGCCAGAAGCAGATGGTGTCAAAGTACATGACTCCTCCCAAGATCACGGAACAAGATTTCATGTAACCTGCTGAAATTCTTGGACTTTCTTTCCTGATCACTAGTATTCTTATGGTAGTTTTCTTTATTACACTGTGATATTATCCCTTGTTTTAATATCCTCTTTTTTTCCCTGCAGATAACAAAGGAAGAGTGTGTTTTATCCTGGTTATCATTTTTATTGGCCTTATTTTATTTTTTTGTACTCTTTTATTATTATCATACTTAGGTGAAAGTTTACAGCTCAAGTTAATTTCTCGTACAAAAATTTATACACATATTGTTATGTGACACTAGTTGCAGTCCCTATAATGTGACAGCACACTCCCCCTTTCCACCCTGACTTTCTCGTATCTGTCCAACCAGCTCCTGTCCTTTCTTGCCTTCTCATGCTGCCTCCAGACAGGAAACGCTGATTTGGTCTCATGTATCTACTTGAACTAATAAGCAGAGTCTTCACGAGTATTATTTTATATTTTATACTCCAGTCTACTCTTTGTCTGAAGAGTGGGCTTCGGGACTGGTTTTAGTTCTGGGTTAACAGAGCGTCTGGGGATCATGGCTTCGGGGGTTCCTCCAGTCTCAGTCAGACCGTTAAGTCTGGTCTTTTTACGTGAATTTGAGTTCTGCTTCACACTTTTCTCCCACTCCGTCAGGGACTCTGTTGCGTTTCCTATCAGGGCGGTCATTGGTGGTAGCTGGGCACCATCTGTTCTTCTGGTCTCAGGCTGATGGAGTCTCTGGTTTTGGTGGCCCTTTTGTCTGTTGGACTAATATTTTCCTTGTATCTTTGGTGTTCTTCATTCTCCTTTGCTCCAGGTAGGTTGGGACCAATTGATGCATCTTATGTGGCCACTGCAAGCTTTTAAGACCTCAGATGCAACTCACCAAAGTGGGATGCAGAACATTTTCTTAATAAACTTTGTTATGTCAGTTGACGTAGATGTCCCCTGAAACCATGATCCCCAGACCCCAGCCCCAGCTACTCTGTCCCTCAAAGTGTTTGGTTGTGTTCAGGAAATTTCTTAGCATTTGGTTTAGTCCAGTTGTGCTGACTTTCCCTGTATTGTGTGTAGTCCTTTCCTTCACCTAAGATGATTCCTTTTTTTCTTTTATTTTATTGTACTTTAGATGAAGGTTTACAGAACAAACTAGCTTCTTATTAAACAATTAGTGCACATATTGTTTTGTGAAATTGGTTACTAACCCCACGACATATCAACACTCTCCCCTTCTTGACCTTGGTTCCCTATTACCAGCTTTCCTGTCTCCTCCTGCCTTCTAGTCCTTGTCCCTGGGCGGTGTGCCCCATTAGTCTCACTTTGTTTTATGGGCTTGTCTAATCTGTGGCTGAAGGGTGAACCTCGGGAGTGACTTCAGTACTGAGCTAAAAGGGTGTCTGAGGGCCATACTCTCAGGGTTTCTCCAGTCTCTGTCAGGCCGATAAGTCTGGTCTTTTTTTGTGAGTTATAATTTTGTTCTACATTTTTCTCCAGCTCTGTCTGGGACCCTCTATTGTGATCCCTGTCAGAGCAGTCAGTGGTGGTAGCCAGGCACCATTTAGTTGTGCTGGACTGAGTCTAGTGGAGGCTGTGGTAGTTGTGGTCCATTAGTCCTTTGGACTAATCTTCCCTTGTATCTTTAGTTTTCTTCATTCTCCCCTGCTCCTGATGAGGTGAGACCAGTGGAATATCACCTAAGATGATTCTTGTCTACTATCTAGTTACTAAATTCCCCTCTTCCTCCCTTCCAACCCTCGTAACCATCAAAGAATGTTTTATTCTGTGTTTAAACCTTTTCTTGAGCTCTTATAATAGTAGTCTCCGTACAATATTTGTCCATTTGTGACTGACTGATTTCACTCAGCATAATGCTCTCCAGATTTATCTGTGTTGTGAGATGTTTTGTGGATTCATCATTGTTCTTTATTGTTGTGTAGTATTCCGCTGTGTGTATCTACCATAATTTGTTTATTCATCTGTTGATGGGCACCTAGGTTGTTCCCATCTTTTTTTTTTTTTTTTTGTGAACAGTGCTGCATTTAACACGGTGTGCATATATCTATTAGTGTGATGGCTCTTATTTCTCTAGGATATATTCCAAGGAGAGGGATTGCTGGATCATATGGTACTTCTATTTCTAGCTTTTTAAGGAAGCGCCAAATCGATTTCTGAAGTGGTTGTACCATTTTACATTCCCACCAGCAGTGCACAAGTGTTCCAGTCTCTCCACACCCTTCCCAACATTGATTATTTTGTGTTTTGTGGATTAGTGCCGGCCTTGTTGGGGTGAGATTGTACCTCATTGTAGTTTTGATTTGCATTTCTCTAATGGCTAATGATCATGAGCACTTCCTCATGTATCTGTTAGCCACTTGAATGTCTTCTCTGATGAAGTGTCTGTTCATATCCTTTGCCCATTTTTAAATTGGGTTATTTGTCGTTTTGTTGTTGAGGTTTTGCAGTATCTTGTAGATTTTAGAGATGTTAGACCCTTATCGGATATGTTGTAGCCAAAAATTTTTTCCCAGTCTGTAGGTTCTCTTCTTACTCTTTTGGTGAAGTCTTTTGATGAGCATAAGTGTTGATTTTTAGGAGCTCCCAGTTATCTAGTTTCTCTTCTGGTGATTGTGCATTGTTACTTATGGCTTGTATTCTGTTTATGTCATGTATTAGGGCTCCTAGCATTGTCCCTATTTTTCCTTCCATAGTCTTTATCATTTTAGATTTTATATTTAGGTCTTTGATCCATTTTGAGTTAGTTTTGTGCATGATGTGAGATATGGGTCTTGTTTCAGTTTTTTGCAGATGGATATCCAGTTATGCCAGCACCGTTTGTTAAAGAGACTGTGTTTTCCCCATTTAATGGATTTTGGGCCTTTGTCAAATATCAGCTGCTTACAGGTGGATGGATGTATGTCTGGATTCTCGATTCTGTTCCATTAGTCTATGTATCTGTTGTTGTACCAGTACCAGGCTGTTTTGACTACCATGGTTGTATAATAGGTTCTAAAATCAGGTAGTTTGAGGCCTCCCACTTTGTTTTTCTTCTTCAGTAATGCTTTACTTATCTGGGGCCTCTTCCCTTTCCATATGAAGTTGGTGATTTGTTTCTCTATCGTTAAAAAGTGTCATTGGAATTTGGATCGAGATTGCATTGTATCTGTAGATCGCTTTGGGTAGAATTGACATTTTCACAAGGTTGAGTCTTCCTATCCAGGAGCATGGTATGTTTTTCCACTTATGTAGGTCTCTTTTGGTTTCTTGCAGTAGTGTCTTGTAGTTTTCATTGTATAGATCTTTTACATCTCTGGTTAGATTTATTCCTAAGTATTTTATCTTCTTGGGGGCTATTGTAAATGGTATTGATTTGGTGATTTCCTTTTGGAAGTTCTCTTTGTTGGTGTAGAGAAATCCAACCGATTTTTGTGTGTTTATCTTGTATCCTGATACTTTCCTGAAATCTTCTATTAGTTCCAATAGTTTTCTTGTGGATTCTTTGGGGTTTTCTGTATATAAGATCAGATCATCTGCAAATAGGGATACTTTTATTTCTTCCTTACCAATTTGGATGCCCTTTATTTCTTTTTCTTTCTGTATTGCTCTGGCTAGGACCTCCAGCACAATGTTGAATAAAGGGCATCCTTCTCTGGTTCCTGTTCTCACAGGGAATGTTTTCAGTCTCTCTCCATTTAGGATGATGTTGGCTGTTGGCTTTGTACAAATGCCCTTAATTATGTTGAGGAATTTCCCATCTATTCCTATTTTGTGGAGAGTTTTTATCATGAATGGATGTCGGACTTTGTCAAATGCCTTTACTGCATGGATTGATAAGATTATGTGGTTCTTGTGTTTTGTTTTATTTATGTGATGGATTACATTGATTGTTTTTCTAACGTTGAACCATTCCTGCATACCTGGTATTAATCCCACTTGATCATGATGAATTATTTTTTTGATATATTGTTGAATTCTATTGGCTAGGATTTTGGTAATTAGAAAAATTTCTTCATAAAACATACTATCTTCACAGGAAAATCCCAGAAATCACATAAAGAATGTTGCATGTGTAAACATCGGTTTTCATTTTCCTTAGAAAATCTCTTTAATTATCAGGATCAGTCAAATCACGTATCTGGGCAAGGCATTCCAAACAAAATGGCATTTGTCTTTTTTCCCCACGATGTGGGCTGAGGAGGCAGGGAGAAATCAGGGATCAGTAACTTTTTAACATCCCCAATATGTACATAAAGAAGGAGCTATAGCTGAGTTTCTACATTTAAAAAATGTAATATATCATCACATTTTGATAACGTCCCCAGCCAGCTTTGTTCTAACACCACCTGCCAGACAACTCTCTAGCACATTCTGCTGCTTTTGAAATGTCCAGTCCTTCGCAAACCCATACCAACAAGTCCTGAGAGCTCAGCCAGCAGTTTTGGAGATGCCACTTGAAAATAATACTGAGCAGTGCCCATCAATAGATGAATGGATTAACAAACTGTGGTACATATACACAATGGAATGCTATACAACGATAAAGAATAACGATGAATCCACGTAACATCTCACAGCATGGATGAATCTGGAGGACGTTATGCTGAGTGAAGTAAGTTAATCACAAAAGGAAACATGTTGTATGAGACCACCATCATAAAGAAACAAGAAAAGGTTTACACACATGGAAAAAAAAATTCTTTGATGGTTACCAGCGATGGGAGGGGGAGGAAGAGAAAGTTACCAAGTAGATAGAAGACTTGTGTTAATACTGGCAAAGGGAAAGGAAGTTAGCAGAACACATTACATTAGCCCCCAAGGCTTGAAAAATAATCCTCTGTTCTCTGAGACCATTTACACAATGGCCCTGCCCTGCAGACTCTAGGTATTGGCCACATTCTCCTGATTCTGAGTGGAGACCCGTCGGCTCTGTGCTTCAGCTCCACCTTCCAGGCCCACTGGGACGGCAACTCTGCTCCCTCGGCTTTAGGCACACCATTCTCCTAGTCCATCTGAGTGGCATCTCCATCCACCGTTAGAAACACCAGGGGCCAAGGCTCCACCCTTTGAAACCCCAGACGTCATGGCCATACCTTTTGAGACTGAGGCAGCTCAGCTTCCTGTGTTCCTTGGCCTCTCAGCCCTTGGGCCTCACGCCCACATCTGCCCTGCTGGGGCAAGTGTTCCAACCAAAGCTCAGTAGCTCCACTGATGAGTGCCTGGAGGCACCCCACTCTGCCAGGAAGCCTCCTGCGCACAGGCACTCAGCTGTCTTACTCCATGGATCAGCAAGCCTAGTTCCACCGATAAGTGCCCAGAGGCAACCTACTCCACCCAGAAGCCTCCTGCACACAGGCACTCAGCTCTCTTGCTCCGTGGGTCGGCTCCAGCGCCATCTGGCGCTGGTCTTCTGCTTCTGCCGGTGCCGCTTCTCTGCTGCTGCCGGTTCTCTGCTGCTGCTGGTCCTCTGCGGCTGCCACTCCTCTCTCCATTCACAGTTTCAAAACCGCTTCCACATTTTAGGTATCCATTAGAGCAGCACCCCAATCTTGGTACCACATGTCTTAATTATCTAGTGCTGCCATAACAGAAATACCACAAATGGATGGCTTTAACAAAGAGATGTTTATTTCCTCACAGTAAAGTAGGTGAAAAGTCCAAATTCAGGGCGTCAGCTCCAGGGGAAGTCTTTCTCTCTCTGTCGGCCTTCTCATCAATGTTCCCCTAGACTAGGAGCTTCTCCATGCAGGAACCCCATGTCCAAAGGACGCACTCTGTTCCTGGCACTGCTTTCTTGGTGGTATAAGGTCTGCAACTCTCTGCTTGCTTCCCTTTTCTCTTAGCTCTTGTAAGACAAAAGGTAGTGCAGGCCACACCCCAGAGAAATTCCCTTTACATTGGATCAGGAAAGTGACCTTAGTAAGGGTGTTACAATCCTACCCTAGTCCTTTTTAATATAAAATTACAATCACAAAATTGAGGACAACCACACAATACTGGGAATCATGGCCCAGCCAAATTGATACACACATTTTTTGAGGGACATAATTCAATCCATGACATCCATGCTAGGGCATATTATACAGCCTGTGAAAGACCTCAAGATGGTCAAATATTTATGTGAAAAAGCAAAATGTAGAAAATATTTAGAGTGATTACATTGTGTTTTTAAAAAATAAAAAGGGAAAATATTTAAATACACATTTTATAAATACAATTTTTAGAATAACAAGAAACTGATAATGATGTTTGTCTCTGTGGAAGGAGTCTAGGGGAATAGGGCCTAGGATGGGAAGGTGTTATGATTCTCATTGGGTACCATTCTATAAAATTTTAACTTTGTATTATCCATGTATTTTTTAATTTAAAATGGTTAATAAAATATGTAACTAAAACCATTTTTCTTTTTATTATTTTGTCATTGAGTAAATAAAATCATTTTAAAGCTGTCATTACTAGAATTTACTTTTTATTTGGATATAGAAGTCATAAGAGAACATAGTTCCCACCCTAGCAAGCAAAAAAAAAGCTAGACTAGCTAGAAAATAAAAAATATTTTTAGCTTATCAGAAAGCTGAGGACAAAAGAAACCTAAATGAGCTAAACAGCTGAAAGTGCCAAGTCCTTTATAGGAAAGAAGAGATGAATGACTACTCATATTCCTGGCTGGACTATGCTAGGAAGAAGAATCCACAATCGGGGGAATAAAGAGAAACCAGCTGAAATTTAGCAAACTTTTTAATAGCCCCATGGGGACTGGCATGACATTAGAATTTGGAGGACCCAAATCTACAGAGGAAATTGGCACCCACCTACGAATCTTACCTCTTGGATCTTAACCAAGTACATGGAAGTAATATACCAAAAGTAGAAATGGGAATGTACAATAGAAAGAGAGCTGGCAGAGATCCACCGTCCATGCACACAAGTAAGTGAGGCCCCTCCCAAGTTCAAGATATCCCTAACAAAATGGAAGCAAGGCAGGAGAGCTCAGAAATCCATCAGAGGTACTCCTGAAGGCTAAGAGTAGGGCAGGAAAGCTGATAGACCTATCTCCCAGGCATTGCAGGCATTCTTCTACAGTTCTAACGGAAAGGCAAAAGAATTGAGAGAAACGCCTCACATCCTTACCCCCAGTGATTAAAAAATCTGGCAGCTTGACTGTAAAGTGGGGTGATTGCCCACATTTCCAAAAGCTGGCAGCTTTGCTGTGAAGCAAAGTCAGATCCCCAGAATCTTACCAATACCCAAAACCCAGGCCCTGCTGAAGGGAAAGTTCTGATTCTACCTTCAAAATATCTGAAGCTATTGGCAAACTGAATCAACCTGAAGTTGTAATAAAACCCAGATCTAGATCAAATATGCATCAGATTGACTGAACCTCTACTGAGTGGCCTGAAAGAAAAAGGGCCATGTCCCATTTTGGAGGTAAATAATATTTACCTCAGTCTCTCCCGTTCTTTTATACAAAATGTCCAGCATACAATCAAATATATAAGACATATGCAAAGCAGGAATATGTGATCTAGGGTAAGAAATGAAGCAATCAATACAAGTAGAAGTACAGATACCCAGATGTTGAATTATCAGTCAGGATCTTTAAAATAACTCTGATTAAAATGTTAAAAAATCTAGATCTAGTGGAGACTAAAATATTGGAATCAAGAGACAGGGTCTTTAAAATAACTACGATGAAAATGCTAAAAGATCTAGTGGAAAAATGTGAAAAACATGCATTAAAAATGGGAAACTTTAGCAAAAACATGTTAACTATACAAATGTGAAATACTGGGAATGAAAAATACAGTATCAAAAATGAAAAATTCATTAGATGGGCTTAGCAGGTCAGCATGAGGAAGGATCAGGGAACGTCAAGACAGTTAAATGTAAAAGTATCCAAACTGAAAACAAAGAGAAAAAAAGAATGAGGGAAAAACAAGAACAACAGCAAACAACAGATAGATCATCTGAGATCTGTAGGATAATATCAAATTATCTAATATATGTGTAATTGGAGTCTCAGAAGGTGAGGAGAGTCAACAGAGTATAGGACAATGGCAGTATTTGGAGGATAATGACCAAGACATAGCCAATATTAATGGAAGACACCAACACAGATCCAAGACGTTCAGTAAACACAATACAAAGAAAAACATACCTAGATATCAAAGTCAACCTGCTGAAAACCAAAGATAAAGAGCAGATATTAAAAGCAGCCATAGGAAAAAAAGATACATTATAGGCAGAGGAACAAGAATAAAAATGATAGATGACAGAAACAAATGCAACCAGAAGATAAAGAAATGACTTTACAGTACTGAAAGAAGAAATAAAAGGTCAACATAGAATTCTATATTCAGTTAACCAAACCCGTTGCCACTGAGTCAATTCCGACTCATAGTGACCCTATAGGGCAGAGTAGAACTGCCCCATAGGGTTTCTGAGGAGCAGCTGGTGGATTCAAACTGCCTCCCTTTTGGTTAGCAGCTGATCTCTTAACCACTGTGCCACCAGGGCTCCACATTCAATTAAAATACCCCTGAAGAAATAAAAAACATTCTCTGAGAGAGAAAAGTTGAGAGAATTCATCTCTAGCAAAACTGAAGTAGAAGAAATGCCAAAAGAAGTTCTTTAGACTAAAGGGTAATGATAGCAGATGGAACCTTAGATCTGCTGGAAAGTAGGAAGAACAATAATAAAAATTTATTGTGGAGTGTATAGCATATTATAAATGTAAAATATAAAATAACAAGAGTACAACATGTATATTGTAATTTCTAGAGCTGCACTGTCCAATACAGTAGTGATTAGCCACAAGTGGTATTTAAATAAAATTTAAATTAATTAAAATTAAATCAAAAGATTCCAATAAGCAAATTAAAAGACAAGCCACAGTCTAAAAAAAATATATTCACAGTACATATATCTGACAGAGGCCTTTTTTCTAGAATATAAAGAATAATAATCACAGTAAAATAAAACAATAAAAATCAGAATAAAGACAACCCAATTTCAAAATGGTAAGAAGAAAAACATGAACAACACTTCACCAAAGATATACAGATAGAAGGAAAGCATATGAAAACGTGCTCAACATCATTAGTCATCAGGGAAATGGAAATTAAAATCAAAAAGATTTTCACACCCACTAAACTGGTTAAAATAAAAACACTGACAATAGTAAATGTTGACAAAGATGTGGAGCAACTGGAACTCTCGTACATCGATGTAAGTACAAAATGATAAAACCACTTTAGAGGACAGGAGGGCAGTTTCTTATAAAGTTAAAAATTCACTTACCATATGACCCAGCAATTCTACTCTTAGGCATGTTTCCAAGAAAAGCAAAAACGTATATCCACAAACAAAACAAAAAACCTTGTGTAAGAATATTCATAGCAGCCTTATTAATAATCACCCCAAACTGGAAACAACCTAAATGTCCATCAGCAGGATAATTAATAAACAAATTGTGGTATATTTATAAAATGGAATACTACTCAGTAACAAATTACTGATACACGCAATATGCATGAGACTTTAAAAAATTAAAGAAGCCAGATGCAGAAGACTGCACATTGTAAGATTCCATTTATATAAAGCACAAAAACAGGCAAAACAAATTTTTAGTGACAGAAATCAGCCAAGTGAAAAAAGAAAAAAGTAAAAAGCAGGCAGCTTGAAGAGTATATATCACACTTTTATACAGGTGTAGCCAGTGAGGAAGGATTTACAGGTGCCGAAACAGGAAGTGTTACTTTAAGCTTTATGGATGTGAAGTCAATGTTATCAGCTCAAAATCAGACAGGCCTTCTGGAGAGGGTTTGGAAATATTGGCTTGCTTCTTAACTCAGTAAAATGCTAGGGTGGCTCTCAAATGTGAGGGAGAAAAAGGCATATTTTGGGTCCTTCTTAGTAGTATAATATCTGAGGTTAACAACAAAAGAGGCTGCTGTTTTGAACAGAGAAGAGCCAAAAATAAGAATTAGTCATCAAGTCTCCAGGGCAATCTAAGGCTGGAAGCCTCCCAAGCTACATAATTTTAGCAGGTGCTATTGGCAAGGCTGTTTGAGAAACAGCTACAGTGTGGTGAAAAGAATATAGTGCTAGAGGTCAAGCTGTGGCTCCAGCTCTGCCATTCACTGGCTGGGTGACTTTGGGCAATCCATTGAGTCTCCCTGGAGTACTGCAGTCGAGAGCTTTAGACAAACCAGCAGACCCTTGGTTCACTGTCCAGTGCATAGAACACTGCCTGGCACCATGGGTGCTGACTGAAGGAATCTTTAGGTTTGAAACTTTATTCCAACACTAACAGGGTGACCTCAGGCAAGTTACCCACCTTCCTTGAGCTTCTATCATCAGGGGATGGTAACTGTGTCATAGGATTCTTGAATTTGATGAGATGATGTACATGACGCACTTAGTGAACAATAAATCAGCCATAAGTATTAATTCTATACTAATTCCTTACATTTCTTTAAAAAAGAAAAATTTCAGGGCATTTTAGTTTTGCTTTAGACATCTTCTATAATGTATGCCCAGCTAGCTATGATCTCCAAGACTTGTGCACCAACCCCCCCCCCACCCCACCATTCATGGGGGTAAGAACCCAAGAGTCAGGTGTACACGAATGACTCTGCCCAGTTGGATTGGTCCTGTCTCTGTGTGTCTGGAATAGTTAACATGTAATACTTGGAGCTATGGAGTAGCTGACAGGAAAAACAGACTTTAATATAGACAGAAAAATGTGGATGTACAAATGGCACAGACCATGTGTGCCTAGGAGTCCAAAATGGCTTTCTGGTTCCTGGGTCCAGTCTCATCCTGTGTTTTGGAGTCTATGAAACAGTTTGTATCTTTATTTTCTGCCTTAGTACTAGTGTGCTTATTATTTATAACTAGGGTTTGGGAAAATGTGAGGTTTCTTTGATCTTCAAAATATTTCTGTAACAGACAAGGTAGACAACATAACAGAACGAACACATATAATCAGACAAACATAACCCTGCCATAAACTCACTGTGTAACTTTTGAGCAATAGTCTATGCCTGTTTCCTCATTTATAAACTAGCACAGCAATGCCTACTTTCTTTTAGGGCTGTCTAGAAGATACAGATAATATAACTAAGGCATCTGGCAAGAAGTAGTCAACAAATTATAGCTCTTATTAGTATCCCTGTTTTACAAAAGGGAAAACTATGGCTGGGAAATATCGATATTCTTTTCACTACCCACTCTGGGGATAAAAATAGGAAAATCTATTGTCTTAACACACAAAATTATCAAAAGAATGAAACTAAAAGAAACTTGTGAATTCAACCCTAAGTAATTAAGTGAAAGTGTACATCTGCTTGAATGCATATTATAAACATCCAACTTCTTTGGCCCAGCCGCTCCACTGATTTGCTTTCTCAGATTTCCCCTTTTAAGGAAGAGAACGTAGTGCCAGTTTACATGAATATTCTACTCTGCTTGTCAGGTCTACTTCTCAGTAAGGCTTTTGGTTTTGTCAATTATTTTCTCCAAGGTGGGCCACTTACTAGAAAACTGGGGGGGAAAAAAAAAAAATTGGGCACTACACATTGCCCTCTTAGGTGCCACCATTCCACAGACTCAGCCAGCTAAGGCCTACGGAGGCCGTACCCTGAGCTGGGGAACCTGCCGTATGAGTCCTTTTGTTCTTTATGCTCAGCTCTACTCCCTCTTTGAAATTACAGTCTAAGCTGCAACCCAAGACTCGTAGAAGTTGGAAAATGATGGCCATAAGTGGGTTTTGACTCATATTTGAAAATATTGTAATCACCAACATTTCAAAATGGAGAGAATTCATGAAGTCTGGATTTCACAGGGCTTCTTGAAGAACACAGGACAATCCATTTTAAAAATATTTAGCTGGCTCTTACAGACATTAAGAATTTGAAACTGTGGATTACTATGGTAAAAATGTTATACATTGGCACTGTTGTCCCAGGGTGGCACAAACAGCAGCATGCTTGGGTGCTAACTAAAAGGTTGGAGGTTATAGTCCACTCAGAGGCTTCTCAAACGGCTTGGTGATCTACTTTCAAAAAAATCAGCCATTAAAAACCCTGTGGAACACAGTTCTGACACACATGGGGTCGCCATGAGTTGGAATTGACTCAACAGCAACTGGTAACTGGTTTGGCATTAAGATCTACTATCAATGTATGACTGATTCATACACTAATGGACTCCTATCCTAAAAATGGCCCTAAAAAAGCATGTCTATAGTTTAGTCAAACTGCTTTTCAGAAGAATCTGATAATTCATTACTTTTCCTATTCTAAATGCTACTGCCTAGAGAAAGATCAACAATAGTTGTCCCAAAGTTGGATTTAATCACACAAAAAGAAAATAATTAAAATTTGGAAGTTTGTCATCCAAGGAGAAATGCAGAGATCAAATGGATATGGGCTGTTCTGCCATGTTTTCATGATAAAACATCTCCTGTAACGAATTCCAGTGGACTATCCAAAATTCTTTATATTGGAATTTTTTTTTTTTTTTTTGTTAACAACTAGGATCAACAATGGCAAACTGCTCAGACACCATTTAGCAAATCAAGCCATGCAACTATTTACTCTCAACTATCATGTGATAGTCTTCATATGAGGACTGCCCCAATCTATGAGATGGGAAGGGTTACTTTCTAACCACAGCTGGTTTCTAACAATCAGGCAAACACAGGGCCACAGGAGCTGTCAACGCTGCAACAAACTGAAGATGGAGATCGTATACAGCACTCCTCTAACAGTAGCAGTGACAGGTATTTACAGTCTTTGATGTGTTTTGAAAAGCACAGAACTATAGTTAAGAACCACCTTTTCTGGTATTGAATTCTAGGTCATTCTGAGACCAGAATAAGGAAATATGAGTATAAAGAAGTAGTGTGATACTGTTCGAGTCTCAGATATAAGCAAATTCGAGTCCCCAGTACAAGAAATTGTTTAATTTGGGGCAAATTACTAACCTTGCTGAGCCTTTTCTTCTTTTGTGAAACAGCAATTTCTACCCCATTTGTTTAGAGGGTAGTATAATAAAGTGCACTGAAGATGAAAGTGATGAACACTCGTAATTATAGATCCAAACAATCCCAAATTAAATTGTACTAAAATCTAAACTAAGGTAGAATATCAATGACAAATGCCTCCAACTCTGGAGCCTTCTTTTAAGATGGCAACTCTCCATCTCTAGGAGATACCAGCTTCTAAGGGTGACTAAAATGAAGTTATGTGGAGGAGTTTTACGAGTAACTGAAAGTGACTTATCTTAAAAAGAAGAAATTGGCATTCAAAGATCTACTGAGCATCTCATATTATCAATGTTACAACACAAATGGAAATCTCAATTCAATGTCCGAGACACAGAAGTTGGACAGCTTTCAGGAAATGCTCTGAAGGCTATAGTAACCAAGTTAATTGTAGGGGACAGTTTCATTCAGTTCCCTGCAAAGAAACAGAACCAAATCTTGACATTTTATATTAAGTAGGAACAGTGAATAAGGCACATAATACGGGTGGTTGTCAGGCCACCACTTTATCTTTTTTAACTATAAAAATAAACATAAGTAACTAATGGAATAACAAAATAAAAGTTTATTTTATTAGAATTAGGAATGTTCTTTCCCTCTGGGCAACCTGAACAGTCCAGTTACAATGAAAATCTAAGAACAGTTATTTCCACAGCACAGGGTGCTCTATGCACAAAATTACAGGGTTAGGAGCATTTAATCAATTTACCGATCTGATTGTCTCACCAACCCGCCCCCTCCCATCCCCCAAGTGCTCTATACCAGGATTTGTAGCTAAAAGAAATCTGTTACATCAAGTCCTTTAGGCTCTTGTACTGAATTTCAGTTCCTAACCATGGCTGAACCACATTTTACACTGCATCCAACCATTTCAAATCAAGTCAGTCAGTCTTGGAGCTGTTGTATATGTATGTATGTATACACGTGTATTTCATATTTTTATTTAAATACACATAAAACACATACAATCTGGGTCTCAGAAAATTACACAGAGTTTAGAGTCTGATGATAATATATGCTGTTCAGTTTTACCACTGTGGTTTGTGTCCTGAGCTTCTGACCAAAATTTTATTGTGGGTCACTGAAAGTCCATCTACTGCTTAATTATTCAAATGAAGCATGCACTTTTCAAAAGACAATGTAACTGCCCTCAAGAAGACAGGGAGACCCTGATGCTTGTGAATAGAGCCCTCTGATAGCAAGACTCAGGTAGATGAGATAGGGAAGCTGTCACACAATATGGCTTTGCCTATCCCAGCCTGGGGCATCAAAGCTACTAACCACCAAAGCAGTTAACTCAGGGAATTCTGTCAAATATGGAGATAGCTGTTAAAAGCCTGTAAGTAGAAAAGGCCAGTTCACCTTGCTCCATACAACTCCAATATCCTCAGGTAGTGTGCCAACACCGAAACTAGAAAGCATCTCTAAGAAGCACTGCTCCTCCATGGGGGCTGATATTACGAAGTGCACAAACTGTTTTTGGATACTTGGTGCAAGGGGAGCATGTAAAGAGGATTTATGACGCTCAAACCTAGATACTGCAAAGTTAACTGGTAAGATTTTTTTAAAACACAACACATACACAGAGCATTTTTAGGGAGCCACATATATCTATATAGCAACTCTGGCTGCTTTTCAAAGTTACCAGGGAAAGGAACTTGTTCAAGCTTTCTTAAAAAAAAAAAAAAAAAAAAAAAAAATCTGTTTTTAAATGTATTTAAGATTGATGCAGTCATTTAAAGTAAAATAAAATCAAATGGATGATGGGGGAAAGGGAGAAGAGACTATGGAAGAAGCAGACACTGAGTTCAGATTTGCACCTGAGGTGGCAAGGGAGGGGAGGATAAAAGGTACAGGTAAAGTTGATCCTAAAGCGACAAGTGGTTTAAGGAAGCAGCATAATATATTCAGCAAACATTCACTGATTTTTGATGGGAAAAGAACAGTTGCAAGTACATCTCAGGTAACAACCTTTTCTAAAAGGAAAAGTAGGGTTGATTCAGCAAAGCCTAACTTAGGCAAAAGGCCAGAGGAAAGTGAACCTACTTCCCAATGGAGTAATAAGATGTACAGTGCAAGAGCAGACAAAGCTGCCTCACAAATGGTAAACACTCCCCTAGGCGCAAGACATTTAAAGGAAGACAAAGAGGTCCTCAGCCAAAATTGGTATTTAATATTAAAACCTCTTAATCTAGTTGCCTAGTTCACTCTGCACTCCCATATAAAACTGACAGATTTAGGGATGCTGACCTGTTGAAAAATACCATAACCAGAATGGCCTAAACAGGTATATAGTTAATAAAACCACCACCATCCTTTACTTTTAACATAGCTTAGTAGAAATTTCATAAAAATGGACATCACAGCTAAAATGCATTATTAATTCTCCTACCTGCTGACAATAGAAAAGAAGCAAATTCAGTGATTTCTATTTAAATGCACTATATGGGAATATCATGTTCTAGGGGTGTTTGCCTTCAAACGGAACCCACAGCAACACACACGGGCAATTTCAGTATCCGCCACTTTAAATTTACAATCTGAGACTAAGTGAATGGCTATTTATTTATATTTAAAGCAAAAACATTCTATTTGACACCCTAACGTGGAAAAAGGGTAAAAGAAGAGCCATAACTAAATTCTTAAAAGGCTCAAAGCAGCAATTAAAAAAAAAAATCAAAAGGAAGAAAATTTGAAATGCTTCCTCTGGATGTGACAGGTAGGTTAGGAAGCCTTTGGCTGTGTGTATGACATGGGCACACAAAGGCTTAGGGAGATGGGTGAGGCCAGGGAGGGGTATGAGGTTGGGGATGTCATCTTGAACTACAGCAACAAAGCTCCCCCACTGCAGCCCTTATCAGGCCATGGCATTTAGTCAGAGCTCAGCCTCCCTGTCCCTGATCAAGTGCTGGGAATTCAAGGCATGACGCCCCTGACCAGCAACCGACATACCAAAACCAGAAAGAGCAATGTAACCTCAGCAGCAGGAAAGGGAAATCACAGAGCTCTAGTTAGGTCTTCCAGAGGTGCTAAACCAACACACCCGTTATCCCAACCCCCAACCCTGGAAATATAAAGCAAACTGAAAGAAAATGCACAGCAAATAGACATAATCTTCAAGATTTTTAAAGAATAAATATTTTTTGTAAGTAAACATTATGCAAACACGTGCCACGCTTGCTTTGTCCATGCATATGCGCTATATACAATTTTGAAAAATACTGTGTTGTCCTCTTGTTTTAAAAGTCATATACAAAGTTTGTTTTTGTTTAATCCTCTTGCTGCCTACCCTGTCCTGCCCCAAGAATTTCTTTACAAGGAGCTAATCATCATTCACATATGACCTTGGGGTATGAGAGAAAGAGAGTCGGTCTGTGTGTGTGAGTGTATGTACGTGTAGGGGAGGAAGGAAAAGAGATCCTTCACCAAAGTACAACAAAATGGCTGGTTTGGACATGAAAAGCAGTGTCAAAGAGCTGTTTTAAATTTTAACTGTACTACACTCAGGAAAAAGAAAAAGAAAAAAGGAGTCAGCTTTGAGAATGAAGCTACGTTACAAGTTAAAGTTGGAGGGCTTTTAGTGTGTCTGTCACACTTTTGTTGGCGGCCTAGAATACTGTTGTACAATGGTTTATCTACCTTTTTTATTACAATATAATTTACTTAAACTTTCCGTTAACAAAACAGAATTCCGGTACTACAGACCAGCGGTGTCAGAGGCTTAGTGCCTCCTTGTTTGTGTGTGTTTTGTTTTGTTTGTTTTAATTGCATGAGCACTCTAGATGGTAAAGTTTTCAGAGTTCATTTTATGCAGGGCCATTCTCAGTCCTCAATGTACTCCCAGAGATCTTTCTCATAGCCTTCATGCACATGCTGTAACAAGACCCTTCGTCGGCTCTCACAGTATCTGTAATCAAAGAGAAAAAAACAAAACATAACTTGTCAGTCTCCACTAACAGAAGAGTATTTACTTATTACTTTATGGCACCCCTACACAACTGAGCACTTGTTTTTAATAGGTCCATTTTTATGTCTACGTGCACAGATACATCAAACTGTTTCTAACATTAAAACTATATTTTCTGTAGAGCCATGATTCCCAGCCCTGGGAACTAATTTTAGAGCATAAGTGTTAAAAGTCCTAAGGGGACTTGGAAATCATCTGATTCAACTCCATCATTCTACAGATGAGTAAACAGTTTCAGAAAGAAGTAATTTTAAGGGTTACTTATCCGCATCTGTGAAATCTCTGTACACTGTAAAAGTACTATAAACATAATGTAATGGCTATAGCTGGCTAAGGAAGTGAAAATATTAGTTAGGCTAAATCTCCAAATCTTCCAATTTCCCAAAGTTTCCTACTACTATTTAACTATTAAAAAGAAATTAGTTATTTGCCAGGCTAGGGGGAAGGATGTTCATGTTGAGAAATAAAACATTTTCATTATCTTTAGCTTAAGAAGCAGCATATCTGCCCCTAGGCAAAGTAATTCTCTCCTAAGAAATAAATCTAATAAAAATTCTAAAAAGTGAGTTTGGGTATATCACTTGTCAACAGCAATGACCCACAGGATCCCCATGTTAAAACCAGCATCCTATTCTCACCCCTCATCCTAATGGCCACTTGCCCTTTTAGGCTCTTTCTTCCTTGCAGGGCAGCAACTAAGTAGATATAGCTGAACAGAAGCAGCAGAATCAGCCGGTGGGATAAATGGCTGATTTTCTCCTCTATGCTTGACCAGCACTACTAGCTGCAATTCGTTGCCCAATGGACAGAAGCAATCTGCGAGAAACATGGCAGCAGCTCAGTTACTGAATATGCTAAACCCAAGTTTCACTATCACCTAACTTTACCACTAAGACATACTAGAGCACCACTGGTAAAAACTTTTGCTCAACAGCTATTTTAAGAAAATTCTCACCTGTACTTATCTTGAACCTTTTGCTTTATATCCTGCAGAGAATCTTGGGAAATATCTCGTTCCAGGTAGCCCGAAAGGACCTCTGTTGCATTCTCTAGATCTGCTTGGTTATTCTGCAAGAGGAAGAATATATAGTGATTTTTTGTTTCAAAAGAAAGCTAAAAAAGACCATTTTAGTGGCTTCTTTACCTATAGACTTACTTTCAACACTGATTTCATAATTTTCACAGGTGATTTAACTGCCTCTGTAAAGCTCTTTATTGTTTTAAGCTCTAACATCTTAATCATCCTGTTTTTAACGCAAATAATGCGAGCCATCTATGCTGGCACACCAGAGGTATTTTTGTAAACATGCTATGCTAATTTTTTTACAGCAACATGTAAAAAAAAAAAAAAAAATCAGTATAGTAGCTCTTACAAATACTTCCTGGGGGAGGGAGCAGTTGGCAAACAATCGCAGAAAGCGCACTATTTGGGTGAAGTGTAAAAATATGGTATTCTCTCTTTTCTAGGCATTTTTTAAATGCTAAAAGAAAGATTCATTCACTATCCTGGGAAGGATATTGAGGACAATTTAAAAGGATTTAAGAAAAAAAAAAAATCTCGGAACCTCCTAGTTCTGAGAGCTGCTATGTATAAAAACTCAAAGGAAAATTTGAAGAAAAAACAGAAGCCTATTTTTGTTTACTTCTGGCTACATCTGTTTCTTTTAAGAGAACACTTTCTGGCAGATTAAAATTTTTGTTATTCTTTACTATTATGGCTAGCTCTCTACATGTTACCCACATCTCACCTGCCAGTCAGTCTTACTGTCTAGTCATCTATGACATCAATGTTTCATGCATCAATTTTACATGAGCATCTTTACTTAAAAATCATTTATGAAAATAACAACTAACCTCGTGATAGGGAACCCAAGGTTGAGTAAGGATAGTGTTGACATGTAGTAGGTTTGTTAACCATTGTCATAGGACAACATGTGTACTGTTTAATGAGAAACTATTTTGTTCTGTAAACTTTCATCTAAAGTGAGAATAGCAGCACAACTGGAAGAACATAATCGATGTCACTGAATTGTGCATGTAGAAATTTTTGAAATGGTGTATCTGTGGCTATGTATATTTTTACGAAAAAAAAAAAAAAGGGGGGGGGGTTGAGAAGGGAGAGTGTTGACATGCCGTGGGGTTGTTAACCAATGTCAAAACAATATGTGTACTGACTGTTTAATGAGAAACTATTTGTTCTGTAAACCTTCACCTAAAGTACAATTAAAAAAAAAAAAAAAAAAAGCTAAGCTTTTCAACCTTTTATTGAAATATACTATACATACCAGAAAGTATACAAGTGGAAATACACAGCTAAATTCTTACAAAGTGAACATATCCATGTAACTAGCACTCAGATCAACAAGTAGAGTTCTACCAGCATACTTTTTTTTTTTAGTCACTACTTCTCCACCAAAGGTAGTCACCATATTAACTTCTAATACCACAGATTTGTTTTGCCTGAATAAAGGCTTTTACCGAGAAGTTACTAGTGCTGTGTAAGCAACTTACATGGATTGTCTCACTTAAACTTAGAAAGATACTGTAGGGTTAACTTTACCTAAAGAATCTGGTTTTTCTCCTTGGTTCCTGAGAGATAACCTTTAAATCTGTGGAAATTCTCCAGTGACTGAAGTGTCTGATGAAGGCTCCAGACACATCTAACCTAAAAGGTTATGCTAGTGACTCTTGAGTAGGGACTGACCAGAAAAGAAAGACCCCTCTATTGATAGCAGCTGACATCAGGGGAAAGGGCATGATTCAATCAATTATGCCTATGTAAAAAACCAAAACCAAAACCCACTGTCATAGCAATTCTATAGGACAGAGTAGAACTGCCCCATAGGGTTTCCAAGGAGCAGCATTTTATTTGCCGATCTTTATAGTTAGCAGTTAAGCGCGTAATCACAGCCCCACCTGGGCTCCATGCCTACGTAATCAGGGCCCAAAGAAGGCTCTGGACACAAAAGCTTCATGGGTTTCCCGGTTGGTGAAAGACATTAATGCACTGGGATGGCAGCATGTCATTCGGGACATGGAAGTTCCACACAAGGAACCCTCCGAGACCTCGTCCTATGGTATCTTCATTTGTAGACGTTCCGCTACAGTAAAACTACATTAAAAGCACAGAGCTTTCCTCAGTTCTGTGAGCTGTTCTAGCTAATTACTGAACCTGAGGGAGTAGTGGGAGCCCAGCACATCAGAAGTGAGGGGGAGCTCTGGGCATCCTGTGGGAGTAGTCAGAAAACCCGAAAGTTGTAGTCAGGTCAGAAGTGAGAATGTAGTGGGACCCCAAGCATGAAGCTGGCATAAGAAATCTTGGGCGGACTTGGCAGTCTGGAGGACTGTGGCCCTTTACCTTTTGAAATATGACCTAGCACCACAAGATTAGAATCAGAGGAAGAAATATCACACCTGCAGCTGAGATGAATTAACAGATTGCACTGATTTGAGAAGTGTGATTTGATCTTCCCAGCAGGTATTATTCTCTAATGATTCCCATTTTAAAACAGAAATGGAAAAAGTTAAATAATTTGCTCCAAGTCCAGAGAGCTAAAAGTGATAAGTCAAGATTCAAATGCAGGGCCCTTAATTGCTACCTAACTAAACCACATCAATCTGAATGTAGTTTAGGGCAAGAAATTTAAATTTCTTTCCTGTATCTTCCTAATGAATACTATGTTTACCCACATTTTCTAAGTAGACAGAACCTTTAAAACCCTAACTTTTCTATGAAAGACCAAGTGGTCCTATGAGACAGGGTGAGCTTTTATCCCCCCTGAAACTATACCTACCTCAAAGATAATGGACTGGTTATTCTTTTTGAGGTAGAAGGCGAAGACATAAGTGTACATGAGTGTGGCACGACACTGGCAGAGGACATCAACTGCTTTCTTCAGGAACTGCACCTCGATCCAAGACATGTTGTGTTGTTGCATCTCCTCCATCTTCTGTTTCACCTGAGCATACAGTTTGTGCTCAAAGCGTAGACTCTGCATGTGGTTCATATAGCGATTACAGTAGAACAGGTACCTCTGCAGGGCTGCCCTAGATCGCTGTTCCATTAAGAAAAATAAATACATTATACACAAAAGCTGTTATCCAAATTTACTGGTGAAACAGTCTAGGAACTTAATCTAAAATCAGGAACAAAATGGAATACTGCTATCTTTGTTATTTAATACTGCCTTGACTGTTCGACAGCTATGCTTTCCAATACGGCAGTCACTAGCCACATGGGCTACTTAAATTTCAATTAGTTAAAATAAAAATTCAGTTCCTCAGTGCTCAATAGCCATTTGTGGCTACTGGCTACCAAACTGAGGACAGTGGTGATACAGAACATCTCCATCATTATACTGGATAGCACTGTTCTAAATATGCAATAAGATGTATAGCAAACAATAAGCACAGATATTTTAAAGTAGGAAATTATAGAGACAACCAGACATTATATACCTCCTGATGTTATGCAAAAGAAAGTAAACAAACAGTACCACTGCTTAAATGTTCTATGCTTCCATCCCCTGAAACTGAATCTGAATTTGATCAAACTTCTAGAATTAACCACCACTTTCAAGAAATACAGGGATAGAAGAACCTATTACATGATACCATGGAGTTACAATCAGCAAAATCCAGAATGTGGAATATTCTACAGGACAAGATGACCAAGCTTCTTCACCAAATAAATGGCAAGGGGGATTAAAAAAAAAAAAGGAGCCACAGATTAGAGTTGAGAGACATTAATCAGATATAATTTGTGGACCTGTGTGGATCCTGATCTGAACCAACTATAAAACAAGATTTATGAGACAACTGGGAACATTTGAAGATTAGATAATTGTTGATACTAAAAAGCACTGCTTTTAAAAAATATATATAAAAACTTTAAAAGGATAAATTTGTATTATTTATCATATTGCAAAAATAATTCACACAGATTATCTCCCACTATACTATAAATCTCTAAAGGGGATGGACTTTTAAAAACTCAACCTTAGTATCTCCAGTACCTGATGTACAGAAAGTGATAAACCACAAGCCATGTTACTTCAAGACTCAGGTAAGTATCAAATCAATGTTTATGCACTGAAAAATTATGCCAATCCAAAAATACATGTGGAAAACAATCTGCTTGGCATTTTCTCAGTTCAAAAAGCACTAATGTTTCCAAGCCTGTCAAATTCCCAAAATGGAACACCTAAATTATCATATTAAGATATATGATGCTGGCGGACTTCTTCTTTAATCTGACCGACAATTCTGAAACATCATCTTCTCACTAAAATATCTCTGAAACTCAGCATGAAAAAAGGAAACCCATGCCATCACTGCAAACAGGACTAACCTTCCAATCAACTGTCAGAATCTGGACTGAGAAGAGCAATCAGTGGCCTGAAGAAACCAAAACTGACTGCCAAAAGTATGACCTGCAAGCCAAATCCAGCTGCTGCCTGTTTTTGTAAATAAAAGTTACTTGGAACACTGTCATATCCACTAAGTCGAAGGCTTCTTTAGCAGCACAAGGGCAGAAGCACAGTTGAGTAGTGGCAGCAGAGTCCTTATGGTTAACAAAGCTGAAAATATTTACTATTTGGACCTTCACAGAAAAAGTGTGCTGACCCATAGTCTAGAAGACAGAAAAATTCAAATGTCTACCACTATTAGTACCGTGGCATAGTATATTAAGTCAACAATTATTTTACAATGCACGTACAGCTTTCTGAGGCACTCAGAGTGCCATCTAGGTTCTTTTTTTAACAGTCAGTACACACATTGTTTTATGACATCAGTTAACAACTCCACGACATGTCAACACTCTCCCTTCTCAACCTTGGAGGACTTTTTTTTTTTTTCCGTGAAAATATACATAGCCAAAGTTACACCATTTCAAAAGTTTCTACACGTACAATTCGGTGACATCAATTACATTCTTCTAGTTGTGCTGCTATTCTCACTATCCTTTTCCAAATTATTCCATCACCATTATCTTCAACTCACTGCCCCCGCTAGGCGTCCCATCAAAACTTTTGACTTGCTGTTCTCAATTTGATCTCACATATTTTTTTGTACCTTAGATAAAGGTTTGCAGAACAAATAGTTTCTCATTAAACAGTTAGTACACATATTGCCCTATGATAATGGTTAACAATCCCACAACATGTCAACACTGCCCCTTCTCAACCTTGGGTTCCCTATCGCTAGCTTTCTTGTCCCCTCCTGCCTACTACTCTGTCCCTGGACTGCTGTGCCTCATTAGTCCCGTTTTGTTTTATGAGGCTGTCCAATCCCCAGCTGAACAGAGAACTTCAGAAGTGACTTCACCGCTGAGCTAAAAGGGTGTCTGGGGGCCATACTCTCCGGGTTTCTCCAGTCTGCCAGGCTAGTAAATCCGGTCTTTTTTTTTTCTTGAGTTAGAATTTTGTTCTACATCCTTCTCCAGCTCTGCCCAGGACCCCCTACTGTGATCCTGGTCAGAGCAGTCTGGGGTGGTAGCTTGCGTACCATCTAGCTGTACTGGACTCGGTCTGGTGGGGGCCTTGGTAGCTGTGGTCCATTAGTCCTTTGGACTGATCTTTTCTTGTATCCTGTTCTCTTTATTCTCCCTTGCTCCTGAAGGGGTGAGACCAGTGGAGTATCTCAGATGGCTGCTCACAGGCTTTAAAGACCCCAGATGCTACTCTCCAAGGTAGAATGTAGAACATTGTCTTTATAAACTGTGTTACGCCAAATGAGCTAGAAGTTCCCCAAGACCATGGTCCCCACAGCCCTCTGCCCAGCAGTTCAGTCCCTCAGGGAGTTTGGATGTGTCTATGGAGTTTCCATGACCTTTCCTTGTACAAGCTGTGCTGGCTTCCCCAGTATTGTGTACTGTCTTACCCTTCACCAAAGTTACCACTTATCTATTGCCTATTTAGTATCCCCCCAATCCCTTGTAACCAACAAAGATTCTTTTTGTGTGTAAACTTTTACGTGAGTTTATACAGTAGAGGTCTCATACAGTATTTGTCCTTTTGAGATTGACTTATTTCACTCAGCATAATGTCCTCCAGTTTCATCCATGTTATGAGATGCTTCACAGATTCATCATTGTTCTTTATCGTTGCATAATACTCCACTGTGTGTATGTACCATAGTTTGTTTATCCATTCATCTATTGATGGGCATCTAGGTTGTTTCCATCTTTTTGCTACTGTGAACAATGCTGCCATGAACATGGGTGTGCATATGTTTACTCATGTGACAGGTCTTATTCCTCTAGGATATATTCCTAGGAGTGGGACTGCTGGATCGTATGGTATTTCTACTTCTAGCTTTCTAAGGAAGCGCCATAAATGGTTGTATCATTTTGCATTCCCACCAGCAGTGCGTAAGAGTTCCAATCTCCCCAGAGCCTCTCCAACATTTATTTCCAGTGTTTTTGATTCATGCCAGTAATGCCGGGGTGAGATGGTATCTCATCATGGTTTTAATTTGCATTTCTGTAATGGCTAGTGGTTTTAATTTGCATTTCTCTAATGGCTAGTGGTTGCGAGCATTTCCTCATGTGTCTGTTGGCCGCTTGGATGTCTTCTTTGGTGAAGTGTCTGTGTATTTCCTTTGCCCATTTTTTAATTGGATTATTTGTCTTTTTATTGTACAGCTGTTGGATTTTCTTATAGATTTTAGAGATTAGACCTTTGTCTGACTTGTAATGTCCAAAAAATTTTTCCCAGTCTGCAGGTTCTCTTTTTACTCTTTTGGTGAAGTCTTCTGATGAGCAAGTGTCTCATTTTTAGAAGATCCCAGTAATCTAGCTTATCTTCTGGGGTTTGTGTGTTGTTTGTTTGTATCTAGGTTCTTTTTTTTTTTAATTGTTGTGCTTTAAGTTAAAGTTTATAATTCAAGTTAGTCTCTCATACAAAAATCTATACATAGATTCTTATGTGACCCTAGTTGCTCTCCCTATACTGTGACAGCACACTCTTCCTTTCCACCCCAGATTTCCGGTGTCCATTCAACTAGCTCCTGCTCCTTTCTGCCTTCTCATCTCACCTCCGGACAGGAGCTGCCCGTTTAGTCTCATGTATCTACTTGAGCTAAGAAGCACACTCTTCACAAGTATCATTTTATGTCCCATAGTACAGTCGAATCTTTGTCTGAGGAGTTGGCCTCAGGAACGGTTTTAAGTTCTGGGTTGACAGAGCCTCCGGGGGCCATGCTTTCTGGGGTTCTTCCAGTCTCATCAGACCATTAAGTCTGGTCTTTTTTACCATCTAGGTTCTTTATGGATTGTGTACCAACCTCCAAACACATCATTTAATACTTTCATTTTAAACCTACTATTCCAGTAAACACTAGGCCAGAGTATGGTAGTGGGAGAAGTGGGGAAAGAAAAGAAGCCCAGAAAGACATGTAATGGTGTGGTCCATTCTGGAAGGTGTGGCTCCCCAAAACAAACAAAGGCACTGATATGAAATCTTTCCCCGTACTCCCACAGGAGCAGTGACAGAAGATTCTAGCTTGGTCTAACAGATGTGAACTAAAAAAAAAAAAAATATATATATATATATATATATATATATATATATATATATATATTCTAGACATTAGAAACCAGCCTAGAAGCTATCCACAATAACTCATCTTCCCTGTAGATCTCAGACAGAGATTCTACCAGCACCCAAATGAAGACCAGGTGAGGTCAAGGATAACCTATATATACTCTCTGGTATTGGCAAATACCGTTATCTGGCTAGACTGCTTTTCATTCATAGTAAGTAAAAATTAGAGGCCCACCAAGGTAATTAGGAAAAACATAATGCAGCATAAGAGAAAAAGAAGATCTCTCCGTGGACTCAAAAGAATTATCAACAAAACTAGAAAATTTTAGGAAACAAATAGCCTCTTCAGTAGGATATAAGACAATCATGACTGCTTAGAACAGAAAGCCGTAAGGTAGAAAAGACTAAGATGAAGAAAACAACAGAAGGAGATGCAATGACAAACTAAGCGAAATAAAAAATGTAACAGAATTAAGTCCAAACGGGAGGCTGGAAGAAGCATGACTGCTACTGTAGAACTTTCATATCAAAATTACATGGGGTGATGCATTTCACACTGGAGTCTAAAGGCCACTAGATAGGGGCTGGGTATGGGTGCCAACTGACCTGGTTTTAATAGTGTATGGAATTTTAAAATGTTTAAAAAAATTTTAATTAAACATTTAAAAAATGTGTTTAAAAATCTGGTAACATCTAAAGAAAAAACAAACATTCTGGATCATCTAAATAAGCTCCTTGTAACTGAGAACCAAAATTTAATTTCAGGGCTTACATGTGTGAAATGGATAAAACTGGCGTTAAGTAACATTACTTTAACTGCAGGAGACTAATGAGAAAAATAAGAGGTAAGAGAATGTTGTTGTTTTTAGGTGTCATTGAGTTCATTTCAAATCACAGCAACCTCACGTGACAGAGTAAAACAACTGCCCCACAGGGTCTTCTAGACTATAATCTTTACAGGAGCAGACTGCCAGGTCCTTTCTCCTGTGGAGTTACTGGGTGCATTCAAACTGCCAACCATTCAGTCAGCAGCTGAGCACTTAACCATTGCTCCACGAGGCTCCTTGGTAAGAGAATACATCCATAATGATCATGATGCACTGTAGGAATGAAGGTCTGCAACAGTTGAGTAGAAAACTGGTGGGAGAATGAGTTATCACATGGCATTTAGTAGTATGCTGTTGTTGTGTGCTGCTGTTAAGTCGGCCCTTGACTCATGGCGACCCTATGCACAACAGACAGAACCTTTGTGATCCACAGGGTTTTTACTGGCTGATTTTTGGAACTAGACTGCCAGACCTTTCTTCTTAGTCTGGAAGCTCCACTGAAACCCGTTCAGAATCACATCAACATGCAAGCCTCCAATGACAGACTAGCGGTGGCTACACTTGAGGTGAATTCAACCCAGGTATCTAGAATGTGAGGCAAGAATTCTATCACTGAATCACTACTGCCCTCTACTTAGCAGTATACTAACACTAAACTCAAAAGAATACAGTCATATAGCAGCCTATTAGCAGTAAGTTAATTTCCACAAACAACATATTTATCAAATGAAATTAATGTTAATTTGAGCTTCAAGGGCTTTGTAGTTCTCTTTATTTGGCTGTATAGTTGTATAAAGGTATAAGAGTTTATAGTTATTATTATGTTTATGGAGTCCCTGAGTGGTACAAACTGCCAACATGCTTGGCTGCTAACTGAAAGGCTGGAGGTTCAAGTCCACCCAAAGGTACCCTGGAAGAAAGGCTGGTGATCTACTGAAACACATGGGGTCTCCATGAGTTGGGAACGGACTCGATGGCAACTTTTTTTCCCCAATGAACATAATTTATATTAACACTTAAATACATGGGACTTTTTTCCCTTTAATAGGATTACAAATACTGTGAAAGTCTGTGAAACACTCATCATTTATAAATCACTACACTATCTAGTCTTTTACTTCATCATTTCTTCCAAAAGAACTGAACAGAAGATTTCAAAGGGCAGCTCAAGAAGACAAAGTAAAGTATTATAATGACATGTGCAAAGAGCTGGAGATAGAAAACCAAAAGGGAAGAACACGATCAGCATTTCTCAAGCTGAAAGAACTGAAGAAAAAATTCAAGCCTCTAGTTGCAATAGTGAAGGATTCTAGGCAGAAAATATTAAACGATGCAGGAAGCATCAAAAGAAGATAGGAGGAATACAGAGAGTCATTATACCAAAAAGAATTGGTCGATGTTCAACCATTTCAAGAGGCAGCATATAATCAGGAGCCGATGGTACTGAAGGAAGAAGTCCAAGCTGCGCTGAAACCATTGGCGAAAAACAAGGCTCCAGGAACTGATGTAATAACAATTGAGATGTTTCAATAAACGGAAGCAGCATTGGAAGTGCTCACTTGTCTGTGCCAAGAAATTTGGAAGACAGCTATCTGGCCAACCGACTGGAGAGATCCATATTTATGCCTATTCCCAAGAAAAGCGATCCAACTAAATGCAGACATTATTGAACAATATCATTAATATCACACACAAGTAAAATTTTGCTGAAGATCATTCAAAAGCAGGTGCAGCAGTATACTGACAGGGAAATGCCAGAAATTCAGACCTGATTCAGAAGAGGACGGGGAACCAGGAATATCATTGCTGATGTCAGATGGATCCTAACTGAAAGCAGAGAATACCAGAAAGATGTTTACCTGTGCTTTATTGACTATGCTAAGGCCTTCGACTGTGTGGATCATAACAAATTACGGATAACATTGTGAAGAATGGGAATTCCAGAACACTTAATTGTGCTCATGTGGAACCTGTACATAGATCAAGAAGCAGTTGTTCGGACAGAACAAGGGGATACTGCGTGGTTTAAAGTCAGGAAAGGTGTGCATCAGGGTTGCATTCTTTCACCATACCTATTCAATCTGTATGCTGAGCAAATAATTCAAGAAGCTGGACTATATGAAAAAGATTGGAAGACTCACTGACAACCTGTGATACACAGATGACACAACTTTGCCTGCTGAAGAGGACCTGAAGCGCTTACCGATGAAGATCAAAGACCACAGTCTTCAGTATGGATTACACCTCAACATAAAGAAAACAAAAATCCTCACAACTGACCAATAAGCAATATCATGATAAATGGAGAAAAGATTGAAGTTGTCAAGGATTTCATTTTACTTGGATCCACAATCAACACCTATGGAAGCAGCAGTCAAGAAATCAAAAGACACATTGCAGCCGGCAATCTGCTGCAAAAGACCTCTTTAAAGTGTTCAAAAGCAAACATATCGCTTGACCCAAGCCATGGTATTTTCAATCGCATCATATGCGTGCAAAAGCTGGACAATGAATAAGGAAGACTGAAGAAGAACTGATGCCTTTGAATTATGGTGGTGGCGAAGAATACTGAATATACCATGGACAGCCAGAAGAACAAATAAGTCTGTCTTAGAGGAAGTATAACCAGAATGCTCCTTACAAGCCAAGGATGGAGAGACTACATCTTACATACTTTGGATATGTTGTCAGAAGGGATCAGTCCCTGGAGAAGGACATCATGCTTGGTAAAGTACAGGGTTGGCGAAAATGAGGAAGACCCTCAACGAGATGGACTGACAAAGTGGCTGCAACAATGGGCTCAAGCATAACAATTGTGAGCATGGTGCAGGACCAGTCAGTGTTTCATTCTGTGGTACACAGGGTCGCTAGGAGTTGGAACTGACTTGACAGCACCTAACAACAACAACATCCAGTCTTTAAAAAGTGAGACACACAACGTTAATTTCTAACAATATGATAGGATTAGGTTATATACTTTTGTATTAATGGTATTGTTTTGTTAGAAAATAAATTTTAAAGAAACATTAAAAAGTGAAACAATACAGAACAGATGCAAAGCATGTTTAGGATTGCATCCAGCTAGGCAAACCATTTGAAAAGAATATTCTGGGACAACTGAGGAATTTCAATATGGACTAGGTGAATATAAGGAATCATTAAATTGGGTTAAGTGTGATTAAGTTATTTTGGCTGTGTAGGAAGGTTCTTGGTGAATAATGAAGTATAAGGAATTAAAAATAAAGTAGATGTTGCCTGTAAACAGCAGCAGGGCCCTTTAACAAATGCTACTTTCTACTCTCTTTGCTTGGGGAAAAAAAGAAATCCCGACATCAAGACTCTACTGAAACCTGAAGCTGTGCTACGTGACTAGATTAATTAAAAGAAAGCAAATAAATTTACAAAGATGCTCCTGATTAAGCATTTTGCATAGATTCCCTTCCTATAAACAGATACCCAGCATTTACTGGGTATCTTTTCTCAAACCTTTCAGAGTTGAAAACTTCTGCTAAATTATTCCCTAATGAATGCATAATGCATGTTCCTATTCAACTCTTAGCAGAAAATGGATGTACTTACCTCCTGTGCGTCTCTTGCTGCCTTTGCATCATCCTCATTATAGCGGTTACAGTTGTACCTTAAAGTAAATTAAGACGATGCCATAAAACAATAAAAAGAGAACAAATCACAATTTTAACCAACATTCTCCTTTACAGATAAACTGAGATGTTAAAATGCCCAAGGTGCTACAGTTATGACAGAATTACTAAGCTGAAAAAAGGAAAAGTTTTGCTGAATCTAATCCACATTAGTGTCTGAATACTCTCTGTAATAATGAATGGGTTCCCTATTCAGTATTAGAAAGTTCCCCACCTCCAGAAGCAGTCTATTCCAAATCAGCTCACCTATAATCACTGGGAAACACTGTCATTCTAGAACTTCCATTTACTGGCTGTTGTCTGAACTTCTCAATCAATTTTTGAAGATAAAGATAATCTCATTTCCTAGGTCTTCTCTTATTTAGGCCAAATAGTCTCCACTTTCTAGAGTTACTCACCTTATCTGTTCTTTTATAAGCAAAAGAGAACCAGTAGGCACTGTGCTATATACTTTGATGCTATTACAATCTGTAAGTCTCATTTAAAATTGCATGACATACATAATGGGGGGTGGGGAGGGAACATGCCCAGAGAAGCTCAGAGTGGAGAAGAGCAAGAGTGGCTATTCCCTTGTGCTGGATACTCTACCTCTTTTATGGAAGCCTACATTATGGGAGAAGCTGATATTTATTGAGTGCTTACTATAAAACATACTTGCTAAAAAACTTTATATGTACTATCAGATACTGTTCTTACTGATCAGATGAAGAATTAGATTAAGAGAAGAGAAGTAACATCCTTAAAGTCACATAGGTAGTTTCAGAGCTGAGAATTATTATATCTGTCTGCCAGCTAAGGTTTATGCTCTTAACCAGTGAGTACTACATTACTCACAGGCTATTAAGTCATATTTTCAAAATCTTTTAACAGTGATCTTTTTCGATCTAAAGGAAAAATTTGAATTTAATTTAAATCTTGTTAAGTTAAGCCACTATTCCAGCTTGTCAAGCTCTTTAGGATTTTAATGGTCAATATATTCAATACTCCTCTTTAATGTTACCCCAAAATGTATCCAAGATTCTTGTATTAGTTCAAACAAGTCATCAATAAAACAGACCAGGAAAAGAATATGTAATACTTAATGCATGAATAAAAAGAATTAGGACAAAGCCTTTCAACAAGCCTTTAAAGCTGTTCCATAAGAAGACATGAATCCATTTATCTGTATTCCTAGAAATGGTCACTCAATCCATTCCAAATATCCCTATCTGCATTCAAAGCCTAGGCCACAAACTTCTCAGTCCACACTGAAATATAGTGCTGAAATCTTAAACACACTCCTAGGTCTACCATCCTCCATTTAATTTTGGGATTTTGCATAAGGGAAGAATTAAGTTCTATGGTCCATGTACAGTTGGTGGAATAAATCACAAATTTTGGAAATTTGGAATTACAGTTTGTCTGTCTCTAGTCTTTGGTACCTATTTTCCATCATTACTCAAAAATAACAACCCTGGCTCACTGATCGCATCTTCAATTCCCCCCCCCCCCCCCGGAAATCTTTATTATTATACAAAATCTATATAACACAGTATTTGCCAATTCAACATTTTTTACATGTACAATTCAGTAACACCAATACATTAGTTATGTCAGGCAACTTATCACTTATCTTCAAGTTTAAAGTACCCCAGAACACACTTCAACTGGGTCAGATTAATTATTAATTTCCTCCCAGCTTGGGTTTACAGTCTTCTCTTACTAATAATTACTCTACTCAACCTAGCACAACAATCACTCTTGTTGACAGACACTGAAATTGCCATCTATTGGTCAACTATTAACATTTCTCCATCTGCATCTCTTCTTCCTATTATATCTTTAACAACTTCCCTTTTGATATTTTTTTTAGATATTTGTAAGCTTCAACTCATTCTGCGCTTCATTTGGCCAACATTATTAAGGATCTTAAACCCAGAAAAGCAAACAAGATTCATCTATACTTCCAACTCAGATGACTGACAGTGCTACTTGAAATGCTATTTTGAGGATTCTGAGGCATTTTCAGATTTCAGAAAGAAAGCATGCCCTGATTCATTTGCAATGTCAGCCATGGGTAAAGGCATGGGTAAAGACACAAGCAGCATACCTGACGCCCCAGCCCACGACAATCTTCTATATCCATCATTTGTTACATACTTTTTAAAGGTTTTGATGCAGCTCATTTCAAATCTGAGGTATGCTCAGAGATTCCCTTACACAACAACACATCTCTAAATGGCATTTCCGCACTCTCTTCCCCCTTCACAAGACTTGTTTACAGGGTGAGTTTAGGGTCCAAGAACATTCTAACCCTTCAATTTGCCTTCTTAAAGTCTAGGGTACCTGTCTGGCAAAACTCCAAATGCGCTTCCTCAGCTCTAAGAGTGGCACATTCACTCTCTTTATCTCCACTTACCCCGTCAGTTTTGACTTGTTCAGAATTTAACTTCAGAGAAGTAATCCCTCTTACTATTTCTCTAACATCTATCCAATGAAACTAAAAGGGAAGACTTGCCATTGTCTCAAGTTCAGATTCCCTTCATCTTGTCTTGAATCTATAATCTCTTCCCTTGCCATCCATTCTCTACAAAGCAGCCAGAATTATAAGATAATGTATATAAAGCACATAACAGAGTCCTCTTTATCTAAATTATAGATCTGATCACATCACTTCCACTCAAAATCCTTTATTCTTACTAAATGAAAAACAATGATGCCATTGTGATAAATGCAAATGACATTAAGCTTCAGTTTTGGGAACATATCAAATTGGAAAGTAAAGGCCCCACCTAAAGAGCTGCCACTCAGTTCTAGGTTGCTAAACAGGAATGTAAACCTGTTTCAAAGATAAGCTAAAAATCTGGATTTGGGGGGAGAAATTTCCAGATTTTAGGACAAAATTTTTGTCCAAGTGATGTGCAGGGTAAATAAAACACATCTGTAGGTTAGGGTTTGTCCAGGGTCTATTAGTTTTCAACTTCTGCCTAGAGAGCAGAAATATCTAAACAGGTCATGTACTTTTTTGTTCATGCTGCTCCTTCTGCCCTGAATGTATTTCCCACCACTTTTTCAAGTAATGAACTTAGTCCTGCTTACAGTTCATCTCAATTGTTAACCTCCTCTGTGAATATGCCTAACTAATCCCTCTTTCTGCATAACTTGCATATACTCTCTTCTAACAATGATCACACACTATTTTTATTTTACCTATCTCCCAAGTTAGATGGTGATCTTTATGAGGTAGAAGCCTTATTGATAATACTTGGCACACAGCACATACTTATGTGAACATATTCTTCCCTTTATATCCCCAACCTACCAGGCAGATCCATGTGGTTCCCAAGGGCCAAGACACACCCAGCAAAACTCTGCTTTACAGTTCTGGTTACGACAGACCATGTGATTACAACCGCCATCCTTCTCAATTGTGACATGGCATTTGGGACATTCCTATGAAGAGAAACTATAAAGTTGGTGTCAATGCTACACTAAGTTGTATTACTACCACTGAGGAGAAGCCAGTTCTAGATTCATTTTCATATACCATATTTACTGTGATTAATACATGTAAACACTTAGAATAGTGTCCAACACTTAATAATAAGCATTATTAAAAATTAGTTGTTATCATTGTTATTACTGGCTTTTAAGTGTACAATTTTATGAGGACGTTTTTTAGTGGAGTTGGGGGACAAAAACATTGTTAAGTACTTTTTATCATATATGTAGTAACAGCAGTTTCATGGGAGGTGAAATATTTTATATACATATATACTTCTCATGTCATCTAGAAATAATTATTGAGCGTTTACTATTATCTCGTGCACTGTTCTCAATGTTTATATGCATTAATGCATAATCCTTATAGTGGCACTATTACTATTTCCATTTATTAGGTGAATAAACTAAGATAGAGAGAAATAATGAAGAAATTAGTCCAAAGTCACACAGGTAGTAGATAAGAGTCAAGATTCAAATCCAAGCAATCTGGTCTCAAGAGCCAGGCAAGCAGGAAATAAGGCCTTGACTGGTAAATTTTTCTTGTGTCTACACAATTTCCCAACTGTCATCTGCCTAATACTCATGTTTTAAATTCTTCTCATTGTGGCCCATTTACAAATGTGTTACAGAGATTGAGTTAGGTTATTTTTTCCAAGTCCCTATCATTTTCTTGATGGCTGGTGAGTCAAAGTTACTGTTCTTTAGGTTTACAGTTGTTTTTTTTTTTCTGAAATATCTAGAAAATTAAACTCACCCATTATATTTATTAGAATTATAAATAACATAAAGCTTATATTTTTTGCTGTATTTACATATGTTTGTAACCTCTACTAGGGGGGAGTATCATCTATTTATTATTATTTACATAATTTGGCATTCTTTGTGAAACAGACTATCCTGACCACAAACTGTAATAATTTTAAATAGGCCAATATGGCAATTTTTTACATTATGTATTTTAAATTGAATTTCTGAAATTACCCATGTAAGACATTTTCCCAAATTAGCAAATTCCAGGCATAAAATGTTTACTTCATTCTACATTTCATGGTTATAATTAACCAGATGTTCTTAACCTCCCAGTATGTTATGTTACCATCAGCTAGCTGCAAATCTGTTTAAGAAGCTAATAATAATAATAAAAGGCTTTGAAACCTCTCGAACTCTTGGTGTCATCTCAAAAGTACCAATTTTTTTTTTATTGTGCTCTAAGTGAAAAGTTTACAGTTCAAGTCACTTTTTCATACAAAAATTTATACACGCATTGCTATGTGACCCTAGCTGCTCCCCCTATAATGTGACAGCACACTCCTCCTTTCCACCTCGGGACTTCCCGTGTCCATTCAACCAGCTCCTGTCCGTTTTTGCCTTCTCATCTCACCTCTGGACAGGAGCTGCCCCTTTAGTCTCATGTATCCACTCGAGCTAAGAAGCACTCTCTTCACCAGTATCGTTTTATGTCCCAGAGTCCAGCCTAATCTTCGTCTGAAGAGTAGGCCTTGGGAATGGTTTCAGTTCTGGGATAACAGAGAGCCCAGGGGCCAAGTCTTCTGGGGCCCCTCCAGTCTCAGTCAGACCATTAAGTCTGGTCTTTTTACTAGAATTTGAGTTGTGCACCCCAGTTTTCTCCTGTTCCATCAGGGACTCTCTGTTGTGTTCCCCGTCAGGGCGGTCACTGGTGGTAGCCAGGCACCACCTAGTTCTGGTCTCAGGCTGATGGAGAATCTGGTTTTTGCAGCCCTTTCTGTCTCCTGGGCCAAGCAGCTAAATTTGCTATTATAAATCACCATTCTTCCTGGGTAACTCACCTCGCCTTCCAAACAAAGTAAAAAATATCCAAGCTCTTATAAATATGAGTTTCACAGAGCATATTTAAGGCTCCTGAGACTTTAATAAACAATATAAAATAACAACAACAAAAAGAAGTAACCACTTGCTTTCCTGACAGTACAGTGTATCTAGCAAAGTTTTTCTGAGTGACACAAATCATGCTTACTTATCATGATAGCTTTTAGAAAGCAAAATAGTAATAATTTCTACCATACATCCCTTAAAGATTTAAGTACTTGTTTTATGTGACAGGAATCACTGTTTCACTGCTAATGCTTTCCGGGAGACAGAGAACTTAATTTGCAAAAACAGTCCACTTGTACGTTTTAACCTTTTTTGGGTAGAGCAGGGTATTAATAGTATCACATTGTGTGTTTGTGTTACAGTTTAAGCACTCCTTATTTCTACCATTGTCCTGTGACTGAGGGGTGAACAGGGCAAAGTTATAATAATGGTCATACAACTCAAACCATCATCTTCACATGTGAAAGAATACTAAAAATGAATAGCCCATGAATCAGTCTGTCATTTATCACTGAAGTTACTTCCTATAGAGACAGAATATAAAACTGAATTATTCTTTAAAAAGGATGGGTAGTTATATAATTTTATATCAAGAGATTGGCTGGGGACCAAGAAGTTGAGATTCAAATGCTCCCTTATCATTAGCGACAGAAAAGAAGGGCGCTCAAGATTACTTGCACTTGGTAACACATCTCCATCCAGGGTTAAGGGGAAGTAGTTCATGGTCATAAAGAGCTTAAATTTTGAAACTAGTATCACGAGCAATGTATTTCAAAACGAACAACAACAAAAAAAAACCAAGGGTATTTATTATTATCCAAAACTTCTATTTCTCAGGAGTCAAGTCTCTTAATAAATCATATTTTAAAAGTTTAACATGAAGTGAGAAATGACAAATCTTTAAGTCTAGTTCAGTTATAGAATAAAAACTTATCAGTTGCTTAGGTGCTCTGCTCTAATGAATGCCCTAAAAAAATGAGTGACTCCTAAAACAGGTAAACCTTGGGGAGTTTTCAAGGTAGAAATGTAAATAAGCCTAACAGAACCAAGCTAGAGGCAGTAACTCTACAGTACATTTGTATACTAAAAGGAAGCCAAGAACAGTATAATAAAGAAGGATTATCAGAACCCAGACCAAAAAAACTGCTATTAGCTTTTTCTTTTATGGGAAGCTAATATTAAAAGAAAACTTCTAAAGCATAGAACTTACTGTATATATTGCAGTTCAGTACCTAATACTCTCAAATTAACAGATACTCTAAAATAAACTCAAACACAAATAAGGGAAAGTTGTGTATTTATTATTAGATAGGCTATCATTTTGAAAAAGCTTAGGGAGAGAGAAGCCCTTAACCAGGTGAAGATATGACTTTTGCCAACGCAGACGCACCTGTCCTTACCAGTTTCATTATCAACAGTTGCTGAAGGGAAATACCAACCTTTGTGTTGGCTGCAATCCAGTTGGAGGTTTCACTGTCATCATCACACTTTTTAATCCACTTCTTTAACCACTGTTTGAAAACAACAATTGTTAGGGTACAACAAAAGTCTTAAGAAAAAGGATGGCAAATTACTTCAGCACTTAAATACATGTTTAAATATAAAAGCCAAAGACAAGACTATCACTGGGCTTACTTCCTCTTGAACCAGAGAAATTCTGTACTTCTCCTATATACTATACCAGTATATAAAATCAACCAAAGGAGGGTTTCTCTGGCTGAAGCTCAGTGGGGAACCTAGAGCTTGAAGAGAAGCCCAGCTTCAGGGTTTGTTTTTCAACTCAGCTAATTCCAAAGCTTGCCAAGAGAGGTGCTTTAGCCATGGTTACACTGATAATCTGGAGCTTGACTATTTTCCTCTTCTTATCCTAAAGAATGCTCCCTGAATATCTATGATCATCATATGAAATAAAGCCCCCCGCCACCACCCCCCCGAAAAAAAAATCTATCTACTAATGGATAGATAAAATCATGGGCTGTGATTTTTAGTCACGAAGTCATAGAAATGCCCCATAACATTATTTTAAAATGAAAATGCCAGATAAACTCACCTTACATTTAACAGGATCATGCCAATTTTCTCCACAGTTAAAGCTGTTAAGTGACAAAGGGTTAAAAGAAGTAAGTCCTACCTACTTTAAGTAAATAAACAAAACCAACCAACCAACCAGTTTCATGGTTTGTATTTCCATCAATTTCTGTTGTTGGCTGCCTTCGATTTGGCCCCAACCCACGGTGGCCCCATGCACATCAGGATCAAACTGTCGTAACCCATAGGGTTTATCACTGGCTGATTTTCCAGAAGCAGATCACCAGGCCTTTCTTCCTAGTTTGTCTTAGTCTGGAAGCGCCACTGAAACCTGTTCAGCATCACAGCAATATGTAAGCCTCCACTCCACAGATGGGTGGTGGCTGTGCTAGAGGGTGCCTTGGCCAGGAATCGAATCCCGGTCTCCCAAATAGAAGGAAAGAATTCTACCACTGAACCACCACTGCTCCCACCAATTTCTAGTGACTGGCAATTACAAGGGCAGGAATCATTTCTGTTTTCTACTACAGTAAACTACCTAGAATTTAGCATTACGACTAGTATGTAGTGGGCACTCGATCAATATGTGTGAAATGAATGACTATAAAAGCATTAAGACATGCTTCAATGACAATTTCATAATATCTATCTAAAGAGCTACCAAACTGATAAGGCCAAAAAAAGAAAAAAAGAAAAATCAGTTTATCTAGACACGTATTGATCTGATAGTTTTTATATCTAGAGTTCTTTGCTGTAACCATTCCAATTAAAAACAAACTGAAATCATTTTCATTAATTTAATAATTGTTGCTAAAGCAACTCAGACAATATTTACAACTTAAATTTCAGCCAATGCTTCATCAGTATATACTGAATCTTTTATTTAATACCCCAAATGAAGAGTAAGAGTCTGACTTTGTAATACAGTTTAATACAAATGCATAGTAAACTATGTGGAAATCATCAAACAGGTCACATCTTTGCATAAGCCAAATAAATAAACTACAACCTTGTAAAGAGAAGTGGTACCAGTCAAGGTTTTTTTTAAAAAAAAAAAAAAAAAAGACTGGGGCTAAATGTTCTCTAAACCAAAACCAAACCAGTTGCTGTCGATTCCAACTCATGCTGACCCCATGTGTGCAGAGTAGAACTTCTACATAGGGTTTGCAAGACTGTGACCTTTTGGAAGTAGATCACCAGGCAAGTCTTCCAAGCCACCCCTGTGTGGGTTCGAACTACCAACATTTTGGCTAGTAATCAAGCACTTAACCATTTATGCCACCCAGGGACTCGCAAGTAATTTGGGAATGTCAAAAATTCTTTGCATAGAAGACAAACTATTGATTTAAATAAAGTCCTGATAATGGTTACTTCTGGAGAGGAAGATGGGGAATGGGATGGAGCAGAGAACTAATGGGCTTCAAATGTATCTGTTGTATTTCACTTTTCAACAAAAACAAAAAACTAATTTTGATAAAGCTAGGTTGTAGATATCTAGGTGGTTATCTTGTTAGTCTCTATATTTCTGTTAATGTTTCATACTAAAAATACATTTGAAAGTACATATGGAATCAATCAATCCAGAGACTCTGAAATTTGCTCTTGAACATGCAGTAGCTAAAGCAAAAAGAAGAAATGATGAAGAGTTGAACAGAAGATTTGAAAGGGCAGCTCGAGAAGACAAAGTTTTATAACGAAATGTGCAAAGACCTGAAGTTAGAAAACCAAAAGGGAACATACTCAACATTTCTCAAGGTGAAAGAACTGAAGAAAAACTTCAAACCTCGAGTTGCAATGTTAAAGGACCTATGGGCAAAAAACTGAACAACGCAGGAAGCTTCAAAAGAAGATGAAAGGAATAGAGTTACTGTACCAAAAAGAACTGGTCAACGTTTAACCATTTCAGGAAGTAGCATATGATCAAGAACCAATGGTAATGAAGAAGAACTCCAAGCTGCAGTGGAGGCACTGGCGAAAAACAAGGCTTCAGGAACTGACAGAATACCAATTGAGATGTTTCACTGAACAGACGCAAAGCTGGAAGTGCTCACTTGTATATGCCAAGAAATCTGGAAGACAGCTACCTGGCTAACCAACTAGAGGAGAACCTATTTGTGCCCATTCCAAAGAAAAATGATCCAAAAGAATGTGGGAATTATCAAACAATATCATTAATATCACACAAAAGTAAAATTCTGTTGAATATAATTTAAAACATGGTTGCAGCAGTACATGGACAGGACACTGCCAAAAATTCAAGCCAGATTCAGAAGAGGACGTGGAACAAGGGATATCATTGCTGATGTCAGATGATCTTGGCTGAAAGCAGAGAATGTCAGAAAGATGTTTTCCTGTGTTTTACTGACTATGCAAAGGCATTCAACTGTGTGGATCATAACAAACTAAGGGTAACATTGTGAAGAATGGGAATTCCAGAACACTTAATGGTGCTCATGTGGAGCCTGTTCAGAGACCAAGAGGCAGTCATTCGAACAGAACAAGGGGAAACTGCATGGTTCAAAATCAGGAAGGGTGTGCATCAGGGTTGCATTCTTTCACCATACTTACTCAATCTGTATGCTGAGCAAATAATTCGAGAAGCTAGACTATATGAAAAAGACTGGAGGAAGACTCATTGACAACCTGTGATATACAGATGACACAACTTTGCCTCCTGAAAGTGAAGAGGACTGGAAGCACTTACTGATGAAAATCAAAGACCACAGCCTTCAGTATGGATTACACCTCAACATAAAGAAAACAAAAATCCTCACTACTGGACCAACAAGCAACATTATGATAAATGGAGAAAAGACTGAAGTTGTCATGGATTTCATTTTACTTAGATCCATGATCAATGCCCATGGAAGCAGCAGTCAAGAAATCAAATGAGATATTGCATGGGGCTAACCTGCTACAAAAGACCTTTTAAAGTGTTAAAAAGCAAAGATGTCACCTTGAGGACTAAGGTGTAGCTGACCCAAGCCACAGTATTTTCAATCGCCTCATATGCATATAAAAGCTGGAAGACGAATAAGGAAGTCCGAAGAACTGATGCATCTGAATTATGGTGTTGGTGAAGAATACTAAATATACCATGGACTGCCAGAGAATGAACAGTCTGTCTTGGCAGAAGTACAGCCAGAATGCTCCTTAGAAGTGAGGATGGTGAGACTTCATCTCACATACTGTGGACACGTTGTCAGGAAGGACCAGTCCCTGGAGAAGGACACCGTGCTTGGCGAAAAAAAGGGAAGACCCTCAACGAGATGTGGCTGCCAACAATGGGCTCAAGCATAACAATGATTGTGAGGATGGCTCAGGACCAAGCAGTGTTTCATTCTGTTGTACACAGGGTCGCTATGAATCAGAACTGACTCAATGACACCTAACAACAACAACAACAACAAATAGGATCAAATTGACAACAGCAACTCAAAAGGTTAGACAGGAAGCCTAATGGCACCTAATAACAACATGGAATCAATCAGACTCCACCCTTTGACAATAGGGTAGATTCTGAAATAATTCATATTTAATCTTGGAATCAACTACTTATCAGAACAGCCATGTATTTTATACGTATTTAATCTCAGTGAGTTTATCTGCTCTTTATGGAAATATTTATTAAAAACGATGTTTAATTCTAATTCTGCAGATGTTTGGAGATTTAAAAAAAAAAAAGATACAGAATACCAATAAGACATAGTATTGCTAGCTCCAGAGCCTTTAGCTTGACTTGGCTTCTCATTCCTTTGAGATCCTCAAAGGAATGGAAGATTTTAACTTTCTAATATGTGGAAATTTCCTGGTAAGTAGAATACAGAATACAGAGGCTGGAGAATGTGCTACAGAACTCCAAGGGCCGAGGTTAGCAAGAAAACTGGGGCCAGAGGAGACACAGGAAAACCACATTTAACCAACCATATTACATCTTTCCAAATTTATCTATGTTTTCCTTCTAGGAGTAAGAGTAAACTCGTCAAAATAAAGAAATTAAAAAACAATCCTAATTGTGTATTTCATTTTCTAAGATATAATTTGAAAGGAGAGCAAAAGCCATAAGGAACCAAATGTAATTTGACAAAATAAGCAATAGACCAGAAACAAGAAGGACCAAGTTTCTGTTCCAGATCCGTAAGTTGCTGCCATACAGTTTACAGATGAGCTTACGGGAAGATGTCATTATAGCTGCATTTTTTCCCCCCACCAAGAAAATACATCCAAAAGTCAGAGCAGCAGGGAAGAAGAAAAATTGTGTAAGACATGGCTTCTTCGCCATTTTTAAAATTAATTAATTTTTGTTGAGAATACACACAGCAGAAAATAAACCAATTCGATAATTTCTACATGTACAATTTAGTGACATTAACCATCATCCAATTCTTATTTAAAGAAATATACACTATTTTAAAACAACATCACTCACACCTCCCCGTCTGAAGTCAACATTTTTTTTTTCCTACTATTTTACTGCCAAGAATAAGTAGCAGCAATAGAAAAGCTATATGCACTATTCCAATTTAGGAAATCACTTGCTTACCAAAATTGGCGCCCACATTTGCAGCGAACAGGTTTAGCATCAGGATACTGGACTTTAACAACATGGTGGCAATCTGGGGCAGGACACCACTTTAACAGTCGATTGCACTGAAACACAAGTAGGAAAATAAAAATGACAACAAATTAAATCATAATACAAGTAATTTTTATTTCTAGGACACCAAGCGATTATTTATACTGCTTCCCTAGTGTGCAAGGTGAAGGATCTGCTTGAGAGGGAAGTGGGTAATGGTGACACAAGCATATAAAAACTTGCCAACGAAACTTAGTCTTCCATGGCAATGCTTCTGGATGCATTATTTTCCCAAGATTATAGAAACCTTAAAGACATGGTTTTATAGAATATGTGAAATATGGTATCTCTTGTTCTATCTTCAAAACATCTCTGAGAAAGTTTAAGATAATTACCCATTATGTAATCATTAATGACCATTAATTTGTTTATGGTTCTATTTCAGGGCAATTTTCATAAGATGCAAGAAATCAGATATGCTTCTAATTGGGGAAGATGGTTAGATACTAAAAAAATTAGCCTGAGATAAGTTAAGGGATATATAAGAAATTTTTCTCCTTGACCATAAGAAGCTCTTCTAAGAATCAAAAGCCAGTTCCTAAATCACAGGCCGAACACTTTATTTTAGTATCACAAAAGGAAATATAAACTTTGAAGTGTTTTTATTGTGGAACCAAACATAGCCTCTAGTTACACTCTGCATCAGAACTCAAAAAGTCCACTGTCCATCTCAGAAAAATACTATTCCTAAAATATGCTGTCTAGAAGATCTGACCACCTTCAGTTTAATCCTTAACAGAAATAAAAATTACTTGCTAGAATTAAAACATCAAGTTACACTGATGCCCTTATACAGGGATTGGCATGTTTTTTCTGTAAAGAGTCAGAGAGCTGGCTTTGGGGGACATACAGTCTCTGTAGCAACTATTCAACTCTGGCATTGTAATGCAAAAGTTGTCATAGAAGGAATGGGTATGGATGTGTTCCAGTAAAACTTTATTTACAAAATCAGGCAGGCAGCAGTTTGCCAATCTCTGCTCTGATATACAGAAGAAACATCACAAAAACAAATAACTATGGTGTTCTTTATTAAGATTTACTAGCAAAGAAACCTAAAACAAGCAGAGATGTAGCAGAGTCAGACTCCCAAACATGATTAAACACCAGATTGCTACAATTCTCCACTAGGAATAAAGAGGGAGAAAGGATGAATACTGTAAAAATAATTTAATATCCAGCTCAAGATCTCTGAAGAGAGATCTACTTATTGGCTTGCCATGTTTTTTTGAGAATAAAGATGTTTTGGTATGCTTCATAAGTAAAACCCATAAACCAAGTGTATAGTAAAAAGATGTCTCTTACTATCAAAAGTATATGACACAAACAGTAATATTTGGATTAACAAACAGAACTCTACATTAAAGGAAAGAAAACTCAGGAGAAATCACTTACCTCTACAAAGCTATTGGTTATTAAATGCTGATACTTTAATTTAACTTTTGAATCTGTGATCAGGCGCCTAAAACCAAAGAATAAAAATTGTTCATTAGGAAGTTTTCAACCAGTTTCCACATTTATAAAATTTAATAAAAAACTGTTCATGCTATGGCTATACAAACTGCCCTAAACTGAAAATAATGAAATGCACATATGTTATCAACAAATCTAATTGTACTAATCAAAACAGTAATTTCCAAGTTTCTATAATTTTCTTTTGGTAGCCTTTTCCGCCCCCGTGTTTCCTATACTCTAAACACTTTATTGTTACCTAGTTTGTATTACAGCCTAATGATTTACCAACTATTGCCAAGTGTAGGTCCCTTTCAGAGTCTTCTGACTCTGACATCTTGCCTTCAGATAGCAATTCTCAGCAGTTTGCTCCTCCCCAGGAACCCCATTCCAAGTTAAGTGTGAGAGACATGTTGTTGACAAAAATGTTAAGGAATGGATCCAGGTTTTGAGGGCCTTTTTCTGAGATCTTTTGGTTATTTACCAGAAATGTTTAGTGATTACAACTTTGCTTCCCTTATCCACCTAGAACATTCTATAATTCACAATAATTTCTAGAATTCATAGGGGCCTATGAAAGTGAGGAACCTGAAGCTTAAGCTTCATTAGTTTCTTGGTAAACGCCTCTCAGACTGTGTTATAAGAAAATGGTGTCAAAACAGAAAAAAATAAAGAAACCACTGCCAAAAAGCAGAAAGAATTTATCAACTATGCACACAGTCCAAACCCATTAAGATCTTTAACATGACCAAGAAAACACTGTATAGTTCGGCCACATCTCACTGTTAAACTACTGCTCTGCTCTCTTTCCACAGAACCCCACTGCTCCTGTGCCACTTTAAGTATACTCTAGTCACATTTATATTTCCTCAAAACTAGTAAGCAACACCATTCATCAGAGGCTTTGCATAGGGCTACCTCCCTTGTAAAGGAAAGAGAAGTATAACATGCTGGGGCTCTGAGGTGAGACTGCCTGGGTTTAAATACTGGCTTTAAAACTATTATGAATTACGGGCAAATTATCTGACCTCTTCATACCTTAGTTTACTAATCTGTAAAATGAGTAAGAGAAATATAGTTGTAAGATTAGAACAGTGTCTGGCAAAGAATAAGCAATCAACAAACATCAGACGTTATTACTTCACTCAGCTAAAATATATTGTCAAAGTGTTAACAGTACTCACTCAAGGAAACATTCCCCGACAACTGCTTACACCAGTTTAGATATGAAGAGTTCAGTTCTCTCATGGAACCCTATACATTTCCTTTATAGAATTTACATTTGTTTAACATCTGTCTTCCTGCTCCCCTAACCCCAACCAGACAATAACCAGGTGCCATCAAGTGGATTCCGACTCCTAGCGACTCTGTGTTTTCCAGAGCAGAACTGTGCTCCTTAGGATTTTCAATGGCTGATTTTTCAAAAGTAGATCACCACAGCCTTTCTTCTGAGGAGCCCCTGGGTAGACTTAAACCTCCAACCTTTCTGTTAGCAGTTGAACATATTAACTGTTTGCACCATCCAGGTTAAAAGTCAGATACATTTAAGCTCTGTGAAAAGATCCCTGTGTGTCCAGCATGTTGTCTGGCTTATAGAAGGGATTCAATAAATATTTTTTAAAAGACAAAACCTCTACATTTTATAGATGTTGAAACTGAAGTCTAAAAATAATTAGTGAGTTTGGCAGTTCCTCAAAAAGTTAACACAGAATTACTATATGACCCAGTAATTCCAATCCTAGGTATATACTCAAGAACACTGAAAACAGGTGTTCAAATAAAAACTTGCACATGGATGTTTATAGCAACATTATTCATAATAAGCAAAAAGTGGAAACCACTCAAATGTCCATCAATGGATGAATGAATAAACAAATTGTGGAATAACCCCACAAAAGAATATGATCCAGCTATAAAAAGGAATGAAGTACAGATACATAGTACAGCATGGAGGAACCTTGAAAACATTACACTAAGTGAAAGAAGCCAGACACAGAAAGTCACATATTGTATGGTTCTATTTATATAAAATGTCCAGAATAGGCAAATCCTAAACCCGAAAAACCAAACCGATTGCCCTCAAGTCGACTGCAACTCATAGTGACCCTACAGGACAGAGTAGAACTGCCCCACAGGAAATACTGGTGGTGTAGTGGTTAAGAGCTACGGCTGCTAAACAAAAGGTCAGCAGCTCGAATCCACCAGGTGCTCCATGGAAACGCTATGGGGCAGTTCTACTCTGTCCTATAGGGTCACTGTAAGTCAGGAACGACTCGACAGCAACAGGTTTGGTTTTTTATAGGGCTTCCAAGGCCGTAAATCTTTACAGAAGCAGACTGCCACATCTTTCTCCCGCAGTGTTCTAACTGCCTAACTTTTGGTTAGCAGCTGAGCACTATAACCAGTGTACCACCAGGGCTAGGCAAAGCCAGAGAGACGGATAAATGGTTGCCAGGTGCTGGGGGAGAAGGGAATGGGGAGTTACTACTTAATGGTATGGGGTTTCTTTTCGGGGTGATGAAAATGTTCTGGAATCAGATAGTTGTGATGGTTTTACAACGCTGTGAATGCCCTATAAACCAATGAATTGTATTCTTCAAGATGGTTAAAATAATGAATTTTATGTTACTTGAATCACACCTCCAAACAAAAAAAACCTAGTAAAACAGCCAGACCCAAAGTCAGATGCCTCTTCTATTACCCATAATGCTTCTTTGATGTGACAAACTCTTAACGATTTCTTACAGCAGACCCTAGCTTAAGGAGCTCTGGTGGTGCAGTGGTTAAGCGCTCAGCTGTTAACCAAAAAGTTGGCGGTTTGAACTCACCGGCCGCTTCGTAGAAGAAAGATGTGGCAGTCTGCTCCCATGAAGATTACAGCCTTGGAAACCTTGTCCTATAGGGTCACTGAGAGCTGGAATAGACTCGACGGCAATGGGTATGACCCTAACTTTAGAAGATATAAAACCTTATTTGGGTTCACAAGGACTGGCAAGAACAAAGGTCAGCCACAGTTATTTCTAAATTAGTTTACATGGTAACAGGGAAGGGAAAGAAAGTGACCTCCCATTCTTGAGAGTAAATACTTCTAAGAAGAAGGCAAGCATCACCCTGGCCATTAACTAGTCCATTCTCTTGACAAAGACCTGTTGCCAACACATACAGTACAGAATGACTTACATTATGCCAACTCTGATAATACAGGCAGCTCTTGATGAAGGTAAATAAAATGACTTTTATATGCTACACAGAGTCAGATGCATTTAACTACTCTTGAGTTTTAAGATGAGATCTCATTTTTACAAATGAGACAACTGGAGAGTTGTGACTGAAATCAAGTGACATTAAACGCAAGGATGTTTTTACTATACCAACTGTTAAACCATGCCTTATACAGCAGTCTTGAATAAACCAATATTATACAGCTAATAGAAATTAGGAGGTGGAAAAGATAAAGGTGAAGAAGAGTACTGAGCACTGATTTCCTCACCTTATACATTGTAGGGAGTTAAGATATACTGCTTAAAGCTGATCAAACAGGAAGTATCCATTGAAGAACAGCATTTAAGTTATTTAATTTTAAACCAATTTTTTAAAAAAAGAACGTTTCTGTCCTTTTCAAAAGAGTGGGAAATTAGCCAACAGATGTATACTTTATTTACACCATGATCCTTAGAACTATTTTTCAAAAAATCCTGTGTAGGAGATGCAGTGCAATGGATTGCTTTTATATGGCCTTTCTAGCCATTGTCTTATAACTCTCACCAAAAGATTGGGTGAGACTATGCAAATAAGGTGCTTGCGGTCCACCAAAGGGACTGGACCATGCAAATAAGGTGTATGGAATCCTAACGAGGGGACTGGTCAATTTTGCCATCCCGCTAGACTTAAAATAAGCCATCCTAGAGGTGGAAAGGAGGGACCTCACTACCATCAAGAAAGAACAACTAGGAGTGGAGCGTGTCATTTGGACCCGGGATCCTTGTGCTGAGAACATCCTAGAACAAGAGACAGAGAGAGGTGTTTAACACCAGAGATGGCTAGAGACGGTGAGAAGCAGCCGCAGAGAAACAGTGGCAGCAGAGGCAGCAGAACCAGGAGACGGCACAGACCCGCGGTGAGAGAAAGCTGAGCACCTTCAGGGAGGAGGCTTGCTGGCAAGTAGGGTCCTTCAGGGTACTTGGCAGAACTACGCTCACCAACCCACGGATCTAGAAAGCTGAGCGCCTGAGGCTTACTGGCAGAGTAGGGTGCCTCTGGGCACTTACCGGTGTAGCTAAAAAACTTTGTAACACTTACCCAAGCAGGGAAGAGGCTAGGCCGGCCCAAGAGGCGTGAGGGGCAGAGGGGCCGAGGGGCCGAGGGCCAGGGAGAGGCCTGCCTGTGAGCATGACTGAGAAGAAGCTGTCCTGATCGAAGAATTGTACCCTTAGTCGTTTCTGATCCTGAATTGTAACCTGTTACTTCCATAATAAATCCCATAATCGTTTTAAGTATTGTCTGTGAGTTCAACAATTTATTGAGCTCAGCAGAGAAGTAGAGAGTGCCACGGGAGGGACAGCTGGTGTCAGAATTGGTAAAAAGGTTGGAGGGTGGTGGTATGTTTGACTTCTGCCTCATAGGAAATCAGCCTTGGGCCGCTGATCTTGATTCTCCGCCCCCTTTGTGAAATTAGAGGAGCTCAGACACCCTCGCAGTACCATTTTTACAGCAGGTTAGGCCTTTAAAAAAGCATCTGGCATTAAGTCTGCTAGAAATGAGTGATAATGAGTTCCTGCTATCACCTCTTCCTGTCTGCTTCTAAAACCCATATATGAAACATTTTTAAACACACCTGATAGGATGTTGAATCAGAAAATCACAATTCCAGATGTGTGTTGTCATGGTTTGAATTATGTCCCCCCAAAAATGTGTATATCAGTTTGGCTGGGCCATGATTCCTGGTACTGTGTGATTTTCCTATATGTTGTAAATCCTGCCTCTATGATGTTAATGAGGGAGGATGGGTGGCAGTTGTGTTAGTAAGGCAGGACCTGATCTATAAGACTGAACTGTGTCCTGAAGCAATCTCTTGAGATATGAAAGACAGAAGTGAGCAGTGAGACAGGGGGACCTCATACCATCAAGAAAGCAGTGCCAGGAGCAGAGTGCCTCCTTTGGACCGGGGTCCCTGCGCAGAGAAGGTCCTAGTCCGGGGGAACACTTATGAGAAGGCCAACAGAGAGAGAAAGACTTCCCCTGGAGCTGACACCCTGAATTTGGACTTTTAGCCTACTTTGACTATGAGGAAATAAACTTCTCTTCATTAAAACCATCCACTTGCGGTATTTCTGTTGTAGCAGCACTGGATGACTAGGACATTTGTTAATGCAATCACTGATTAACCAGTGAAGATGAAACTAAACATACTACCTGAAGGTCTTGAAAGTCTTCACAGATTGTCTTATCTTTATCATCCCTCAGATTACTAGAGACAGTATATATAGTACAGAAAATTTAGACCCTAAATAACCTTACATAAAAAAACCAATAAACTGCTAAGATTAATAGAAATAGAAATGTATTTGGTCTCAAGTGATGCATAATTAACAAAATTCGCTTTCATTAATATTATGAAAGCAACAAGGATAAATCTCGGGACAAAGAAAAAGTTCTGAAAGTACATTGTTACCTTTTTGAATTAGGAAGCATAGGTATATGAGGCCATGGTATAGAGGAGTCCCACTTAGCCTAAAAGCCTTGATGGTATAGCTCAAATCAATCACTGAGTTTGCAATGATGACATGTTTATGAAGGCAAGGGAGAATAATATATTTCCAGTTACTTACTCAAAGATGTATATCTATTATCTACCAGTTACAAAAGAATAAAAAGGTGAATCCATCGAACCACTACTCTCAACAATATGGGTCTAAGAAGCATTAAGAGTAAATAAATACTTTCAGTGTAGTGTTTCCAAGGTTACAGCCTCACATCCCAAATGGAAATAAGCAAAGGATTCAGTCAACATAAACAGGGTGCCTTCTGTTATACAGCTTATGGCCTAAGAAAAAAACACAGACAAAAATATAGGCAATTACAAAAGTATAAAGTAAGGGAAATATGGGGGAGCTAAGGAGCTGACAGAATGTCTGTCCAAGCCAAAATTAAAACCTAAGCCAAGGCCTGAAGAAAGAATAAGAGGATGGATAGGTTAAGTGGAGAGAAGAGTAAAACAGGAAGAATACTGCATGCGAGAAAACCAGCAGGCAGTAGAGAAAAAAGTAAACCAAACTGTTATGGATTGAACTGTGTCTCCGAAAAAGATATACTGAAATTCTACTCCCTGTAATTATGAATGTGACCTTGTATGGAAATAGGTTTTTGTTGCTGCTATCAATTAAATCAAATGAGGTCATACAGGGTGGGTCCTAATCCTAATCTCTTCTTAGTAACTCATTTAAAAAAAAAAAAAAGGCAGAGAAACGGAGATGCACACAAGAGGAAGAGAGATGCCTTGTGATGGAGGCAGATGCATCTATAAGCAACAAAGGAATGCTAAGGACTGCTGGCAACCACCAGAAACTAGTAGAGAGGCATTAAATAGTTCCTCTCTTAAAGCCTTCAGAAGGAATAGACATGGCAGATACCTTGATTTGGACTTTAGCCTCCAGGACTGTGAGACAATAAATCTGTTCTTTAAAGCCACCCACTTTGTACTATTTTGTTATGGGAGCCCTAGGAGACTAAGATACAAATAAAATGCAATAAAAGGCACACTACTTTCAAGAAACTAAGTTCTGGGTAGCTAGAAAGTGGAATCTGAGAAAAGACAAGACCAAAAAAAACAACAGAGGTGAGAAGGCAGTGCAATGACATATTCAGAGCGGTGAAACTACTGAGTGAAACGTCAAAGAGCATACAAATTTTTCGAAATTGCCAAACTGCATTACAAAAAAGGCTACAACAGTTTATACCCTCTGTTAAATCTATCCTTACTCACATTAGGCATTAGCAAATTCCTTAATCTTTATCAATCTAAAATGGTTTAAAGAAAAAAAAAAAAAGGTTTAAAGGGGAAATATCTAATTTTGGCTTGCATTTATTTAACTAGGAGTGACAGCTTATGTTTATGGTAATTTCCTCTTCCTACTGATTTGTAAGAGCACTTCTGATAGGAAGGAAATGAGCCACATTTGTTTTATGTGTTAGAAATATTTTGTTATTTTATCCATTTCCCATCTAAAATCTTACACAGAAACCTATTATGTAAGACAAATATGAAAACAAGTTCCTCTGGGAATCACCCACCAGAGATCCTGAAGTACTTCTCCAGAAATTTAGGCCCTTCATTGTGCAGTTTGAACCATAGTGTGCACACACTGTCAGGAGAACTTCTAATACTTCTTAACAGTACCTCAGTAAATTGTAAAAGCTTGTTAAATCTAATTAGCATTGGCATATTAATGTATTCAAAACAACGTATTTTCTTTGATTTACAAATGAACAGAATTAGCCAAAGGTGTTCTATAGATAAACCAATATGCAATCCACTGGAGTATAATCTAGGATTTCACTCTCCCTCAAACTACTACATTTTTCCTTCCTTTCTTCAAACTGACTCCATTTTCCATTCATACCTGAACCCACAACAATCTGACTTCTTCTTTGACCATTCTAGTAAAACAGCTTTTACAATAGGGAAATCCACTGGTCTCTTTTCTATGCTATTCTACTTGATATTTCTGCAGGAAATGACACCACTGATGACTTCTCCTGACATTCTCTACTCCCTTGGTTCCTACAGCATTTATTCTCTTCTGGTTCTCCTAATTCTTAAAACATCACTTAAAATGTCTTTCAGTGACTCCTCACCTTCCTCTATTTTCCCCTTAAGTGTTAGTCATTCTACACTCATTCCAAGTGGGATGGCTTCCTTGCCCATTACTTCAACTGTTACTTATCTGTTAAGGTTCCAAACCTGAAGGATACTATTTTCTACCACATGGATTGAATTAAAAATTGCAGACTCATACTGGAGTGTTTTTTTTTCATACCCTGAAACCATTCTGTCCCTAAATTCTGTTAATTCTACAGATTACCCATTAGAATCCCAACTGCCACACCACTGTCTTTAGTTTAGACTTCTCCAACAGCCTTCTAACTTGTCTTACTGCCCACTCTAAAGCACCCTCCACTGTTATCAGCAAAGTTGTACACCTACTCCACGCTTATAGACTATCTCATTATCCGACATCTCACATTTACAATAGTAAAAAACCTACTATCTGACTATTCTGCGCGATAACAACATATTCTGGCAGTAATGAACACCGAAGCACAGGGTAAGAGTAATGCTGGCTGTGATAGATAGATAAGGTTATGTGTCAGCTTGGCTAGGCCATGATTCTCAGTGGTTTGGCAGTTATGTAATGATGTAGTCATCCTCCATTTTGTGCTCTGATGTGGTCATCTTCCATTTTCACATAATGTCAATTTTCACATAACGACCCGGTCTTTGTAACCTAACCATGTCAGTAAGTGAGAAGTGAGTACATTTCTAAAACTCAAATCTTATTATCAGTCTTAACAACTTTCCATGACAAAATACATTATAAACTGTCAAACTCTTTGCATCCTCATCTCAACTCCCTATTCTGTGCTCTAGCTATGGCCAAATACTTAATAGAGAAGTTTGTGACCCATTTAAAAAAACTGGCATTTTTTTCTCTAATCAATACTAACCTTCAGCCTACAACCCCAACTTTTTCTCCTTTTATCATGTTACTCTCTCTGTAAAAGTCTCTAACTAAACTCTTCAGGTGAGGTAATTTACTTCTAACAGTACCTTATACATACCTTTATGTATAAAACTTAAACCCTGCAATGTAATTACTTATTATTGTGAACCTCTTGAGAGAAGGCATTATACCTTAATTCTTTGTTCCACTGTGCATATGTGCTAATAAGTAGGACACACCAGTAAATGTTTGTTGAATATGTAAAAGAACATAGAGTCAGAAATCCACGAGGAAACAGAAAACGTTAGGGACACGATAAAGAAACCTAGAAAGAAGGTAGTACTTCAAGATAACTACAAGGCTTATTTTTGTTAGTTTAAAACAATAATGAAGATATGATTTACTGAAAGATAAAACTAGGATTAACACAGAGCTGACAATAATGGTGATATATTTCAAATAAACCAAAGTGGGTTGAGGTTAACAGAGCATAATCAGTCAACTTTATAAACTGTGCTGGTCAAGTCAATCTATGGCTTTATTAGGTTAAGAAATTCATTCATTAAAGCCCATAACTGCTTTTACTTTTATTACCTTCAAATCCTAGCACTTAAACACAAGTATATATTTCTGCATATATGATTATCCAGGACTGATTACATAATTTATTTGTGGATTCAAGCTCTCAATCTGTTTATTCACCTGGAGGGAGGTCAATTAGGTAGCCTGAGGTTATGAAAACGGCATTGCTCAGGGAATTAAGTAGCCTGGGATTTTACCTCAGGCTCAGGAAGTAACTATGTTTATTTCTCCAAATTTTTCTCCCTTAAGAGAATCTTCTACAAGGAGAGTAGTTAGGTGACAGTCTCCATCTACAGTGCCTTTGAGATCTGCAGCAGTGTTCAAGTCCAGGCCATGCTCTCCCTCCCTGTGTAACTCCCAGCCAATGAATGAGCACGGCAAGAGTACTGGGACCTTGTCATTTCTGCTTAGTGTGACACTCCTCTACAGGCAATCTATACACTCGTGCTCCACATTAGGCTGCCAGAGACTCTCTCAGAGCCGCACCACAGTCTAAGTCTCTTCCTTCCAATTCCTCCTACCTTCTCTTTCTCCTTTAACAGCTGTCAGATCTACCACATGGTCTACCTACTCCAGCTCCTTCTCCTCGCCTTTATTCTGCACCAATGCTACTCCATAATAAATCTCTTTCACTTCTAACTCAATCATGGCATGTGCTTCCCAGAAGACCCTCAACTGATACACTGACATATTCTATTATTCAATTCTATGGTTTACCAAAAGCTAGCTATCGTGTATTACCAAGTTTATCGGAATAATGACTGGGCATTTAACCAAGTTACAAATGGACTTCTGTACTACAAAAGAATATAGATTAGAAAGTCTTTTCAGACTTAATTTAAAATTGTCACCTCTCCCTTAAATAATCAACTATGTGAGAACAAATGGTCAACATTCATCCTAAAACAAAGATTAGAAACTAAGGAGGGGCAGGGAAGTTAGATTAATGGAAATAGAACAAACAGAATGGAAATAATGAGAGTCTTGACACTGCGTGAAAAAATGTAACCAATGTCACGGAACAATCTGTATAAAAATTGTTAAATGGGAATCTAATTCGCTGTGTAAACATTCACTTAAGACACAATAAAATACTTTTTAAAAAGTTTCACCTCCTTTGAGATGCTGAGATAAAGTTAATTTGGTTTAACTAACTAACCAATATTCAACATGTAGAATCTATAAAAAATACTTACATAACTGTGTTGTCATCCACTAAGATATCACAACCATGAGCAGGACACGAAATAGTCTGAAAAAGATTGATTCAAATTCAAACAATGTCTTCATTCAACAAATATTTAGTGAATGCCTATCATCTCCAGGCACTTTGCTAGGTTTTGAGGATTTCTTCACATTTATAGGCTCTTAATCCTTCCCTTTGTATTTAAAGAAAGTGTGTGCGTGTTTGTCACCATAAAGTAACTAGAACCGCTGACCTGAATAATTGGTTTTTCAATACCAAAAACAAGATACCTGAGACAAAATTGCTCAACAAACATTTATGCCTGAGAAAACACTGCTGCTGTTGCTGTTAGGTGCCGTCGAGTCATTTCCGACTCCTAGTGACCCTATGTACAACAGAATGAGAAAACATTACCTAGATTGAGTCGATAACTGGAATGTCACATTGTAAACAGAAAAAAATCTGTTATCTTTTAGCTGTATTTAAAAAAAAAAAATCCCATGTGATTCATAATACAGAAAGCTTGACTTGTTCATATTTGTAAAATTTCTGAACACTGTAGAAAATTTACCAAAAATTGAAAAATAAATTGGCATCTTTACCTGTCCCATGCCTTCCTCCATTATTTTGGTAGTTAAATATTCACTCCAGCACTGCATACAGAACTTATGTCCACATTCAAGGCCAGTGAAATACTGCAACAAAAGTAAAACACAGACTTTTAGCAACGACATTATCCAAAAATCCACTAAACACACCGACTAAATAAAAAAATGGCTCTATTAGGTCCACATTTCTCCAAGTAGCTAAAATGTCCAATTTGACAAGAACAGATGGGCTCCTAAAATGAGCTTCTAGGTGGTGAAATCCAGACATGCAAATACACTGAACACAAAACACCCAATTAATGAAAAATGCATCTACAGTAGAAATTTGTAATTTTCAGAAATAGTAAGTCTGTATTAAATATACGTCATGCACCAAGAGGCACATGAAAAAGATGCTCAATACCAGTAGTCATCAGGGAAATGTAGAACAAAACTACAATGAAATATCACTTCACACCCACTAACCACCACCACCCCTCTCCCCCCAAAAAAACAACCCAAAACAAACCCATTGCTATCAAGTTGACTGCAACTCAGGGCGACCCCACATGTTACAGAGTAGAACTGCTTCACAGGGTTTTCTTAACTGTAATCTTTAGGGAAGCAGACTGCCAGGCCTTTCCTTCCATGGTGTCACTGGGTGGGTTAGAACTGTCAACCTTTGGGTTAGTAGTTAAGTGCAAACAGTTTGTGCCACCCGAGGACTTTTTACACCCCCTAGGGAAGTATAACCAAAAACAGAGTGTTGGTGAGGATGTGGAGAAATTTGAACCTTTATACACCACTAATGGAAATGTAAAATGGTGCAGCCACTTTGGAAACAGTCTCAAAAGGTTAAGCATAGAGCTACTATTATAACCTAGCAATTTTACTCCTAGGAATATATCCAACAGAATTGAAAATAGGTGTTCAAACAAAAGTTGTACACGGATGTTCGTAGCAGCATTATCCATAATAGCAAAAAAGTATAACAACTCAATGTCCATCAACAGTTAAATGAATAAAATGTGACACATCCATACAATCAAATATTAACCAGCAATAAAAAGAAAATCAAGTATTGATACACACTACAGCACAGATGAACCTTGAAAACACTATGCTTAGTGAAAGAAATCAATCACAAAAGACCATATACGGTATGATTCCATTCATATGAACGGTTCAGAAAAGGCAAATCTATAGAGACAGAAAGTAGATTAGTGGTTGTGGAGGACTGGGGACTTGGGGAATGGTGACTGACTGTTAATGAGTATGGAATTTCTTTTGGGGGTCAGGAAAATGTTCTAAAATTAATTGTGGAGATGGTTGCACAACTCTGCACAACTCTGTAAATATACTAAAAAACCACTTTAAATGGAAGATTGTATGGTATGTGAATTATATCTCAATAAAGCTGTTACAAAAGTATCACAAAAATACAGGAACCAATGGTCAAATGATAGTAGAGCGTATGGAGGATTATACACATTTTTTAAAAACTTAAATAATGGTTATCATAATATAAGAACGTATTTTATAACATTTACCACTAAATTATTTGTATTTAATTCAATAAGCAATATATACACGGTTAAAACCAATTTTAACAGTATGAGTTTATACTGAAAAACAAGTGTCCCTCATCCTCAACCCTGTCCTCTACCCAGAAGCAATAATTATTTTCCAATTTCTTATGCATCCTTCCAGATGGTCTAATGTACACACAAACCATATAAACTTATCTTTCAAGCATGCATGCACACCCACCCACACACACACCCACACACCCACACCCACAATAAGAGTGCCACATCCTCTGTTCTGCATCTTGCCTTTTTTACTTAATAGATTCTGATATGGTTCCAAACTTGTACATACGGGTCCACCTCTTTTAAAAGTTCGTATGAAGGTACCACAATTTATTTCAACAGTCCTTTTTTTTTTTTTTTTTTTTTTTTGGTGAAAATATTCCCAACAAAACACAAACCCATTCAGCAATTTTGACCTGTACAGTTCATTGACAATGGTTGCATACTTCACACTGCATCACCATTCTCACTATCTTTGCCCATACTGTTTTACTGCCATTAACTCTCTGCCCAGTGAAGTTCTCATTTGTGCTTTAGAGTTACTGTTGTCATTTTGACCTCCTATGGGTAATTCTTTAAAAGGGCGCAATGGTCAAGACAAACATTATTTATTGACCTAATCTGTTGTTTAGTTTGAAGATGACTTGAAAGCACAGTTTCAGTTCAAGGTTTAAAAGTTGTCCTTAGGCAACAGATTCTGGGGTTCCTCCAATCTCAATGTATCCAGTAAGTCTGATTTCCAGTAAAAATCTGAAGTCCTGTTAAACAGTCCACTATTAATGGACATTTAGACTGTCTCTTGTTTTTCCTATTACACTACTGCGTTTTTCTCAGGATAACTTTTTAGAAGTGAAATAACAGTAGGTATACATATACAATTTGATAGAGATTACCAGCAATTTATATTGTGCAACAGTACTCGGTTTCTCACACCCATGGCAACACAGTATTATTCAACTCCTTGAACTTTGCCAATCTAACAGGTGGAAAGTGCCACTTCATTAGCTTTGCTTTGAATTTCTTTTATTATGAGTTAAACAGTGGGAAAAAAGACTTAAGGCCTGCATATTTCTTTTTCTGTGTACTTTTTTCACATATTTTGCTTATTTTTCAGTGCATTTTTAAAACTATTTAGGAGGGCTTTTTACATAATTCCAACACCCTTATGCCAGTTTGTTAATACTGTGGTGGCTTGCATACTGCTGTGATGCTGTAAGTGATGCTAGCAGTATTTCCAATACAAGCAAGGTAACCTACGGTGGACAGGTTTCAGTGGAGCTTCCAGACTAAATCAGACTAGGAAGAAAGGTCTGGCAATCCAGTATGAAAATTAGCCAATGAAAATTTTATTTATGATTTACAACAGAACACTGTCCAATTCTCTTGCTTTGGACTTGAACATACCAATGATTTTGAGGATAACATAATATTGGACAATGTTTTGTTCTGTTGTACCTAGGATCAGTATTAGTCAGAGTCAACTCAAAAGCAGCTATCTATCTTTAGCTCTATAATTTATGGCTTCTGACTGAATTTTTAGAAAAGCATCCTCTGCCATGTTTTCTTAGGTTTTTATATTTTACATATATATACACACACACACATATATTATTAACTTTGATATAACGTGATACATAGGAATCTAACTTTCCATCCCAGATGGCTACCCAGCTGTCAGTACACTATTTACTAAGTAATCTACCTGATTTGATAATGCCTCCTATTATCATACAATAATCTTCCACACATTTGACTCTTTTCTGTTCGAATGATCTACCCATTCATCTATCTGGTAGGTCTAGTTTCTATCTATTCTTATTTTCAATCTATGCAAATACTTAAGTCACCCCTTTATTTCCCTTAGTATTTAAAGTTTTCTTTATATAGCTCTTTTACATTTCTTGCCAAGTTTATTCTTAGTTACTTTATTATTTTAGTAGCTCTTATAAATGGTACTTTTTATTCCATTAAATTTTCTAATTAGCTATTATTTGAAATGTTTATGAAATTTCCAACGTTGCTCATGCTATTAGATGTAAGTAGTTAGGATACAAAATTCTATATATAGCATCTAAACTATACGGAAATGTGTAGAAAGTGGCACAGAAGGAAATATATCAGTGTTACGGATAGAATGACATGTAAAATATATATCAAGTTTAAAAATGAAGTGCTAATCAGATTAACAATGATTCTAAGTCATAGAACAAGTAAAAAGTAAATACTTATGAAGTCAGTATTCTTCAATGTTAAAAAAAAAAGGATCTGGGAAACAAAAGAATCTATTCTTATTACTTCCTATCAATGAAAGAGCTCTGGCATTAACTTGTTACCAGATCACAGAGACAGTATCTATTTGATTTTTGTGGCGGGATTAATTACTTTTGTGTGTGGTCCTTCTAGCCATGGTTTTGTGACTCCCACCCAGGTGACTGGGCAGGGTTGTGCAAATAAGATAATTGTGGCCCACTGAAGGGACTGGTCAGTTTTGCCTTAGAAGAGAGCCAATTCCAGATCAGAGAGGAGAGCCCACCACCACCAAAGAAGGAGAGACCCATAAGAGAGACCCGCAAGTGACAGCACAGTGGAATTCCTGGTCCACGGATTGAGAAAGCTCAGTGACTTTGGGAAGAGACTGAGGGCCAGGGAGAAGTCTACAAGTGACCCACTAATTTGAGACTTGCCTGCCTCCACAACCACCTAAGCCATTTCCTTTATATGGTTTGTGAGTTGTGTGAGATACTGCAGCGAATCAGGGAATTCAAAGACAGGAGGGAGAGTACTGAGGAAGAGAGGGAGTAGTTGGTGTTAGAGATGATGGAGTGGTACAGCAGCTTGGAAAAGTCAGACACTTGGGACATCTTTAACCTCTGCCTCACAGGAACCAGCTTTGTGCTGATCCTCATAAAAGAAATTACTCATTTAATTTTCTAGGCTACAAGAAAGTAAAAACACGGTAGAGTAATATGTTACTCATTCCAAAGTTAAAAATGTAAATCATCCTCACGTGCCTTATTGTTTTTTTCAAGTAAGAAACCTTAAGACTGAGACTAATTTGTTGAAGATCACGATGGTTACAAAAAGTGATCACTGTTAAGTAAAACCCTGACCTCTGGGGCTTCTAGTTCAAGGTCCATTATACTATTACCTGAAAAGAAAGCTTTTTATTCTTTCAAGGCTTCTTTTCAGTATTTTTTCTAATTAAACAGATAACAAGATGAAACAGAGTAAGTTATGCATGCATGTGTAAAGATGAAAAAACTAACCTGTGGTCTAGTGAAGAATACTTCACTGCATTCAAGAGTTGTGTCATTATCACGGGTAAGTCTGGGTATCTTCCCATCTGTCTGATTTCCTTTCCCTCATCTTCTTTTGGCATGTGTGTTTCCCTTTCTATCTTGTGCTCACCTATCTAGCTCCCTGGGCCTTTCTCTGACTCTCGGGATCAGATTATCTATTCATCAAACTTATCCCTGTTTACATCAGAAATAAATCCAACCAAGAATACATTAAAAATACATAAAATATTATCTACAACAAAAATTAATGGTCTGAAGAAAGGTAAAAGAACACCACATACTCTTTATCATATTCCTTTATCTCCCCCACCTCACATACACAGTAACTAATGTCAAATAGCAGAAAGAATATTAAGAATTATCTTTCCTCTATCAGAAGTTGCCCTATAATCCTTAAAGTTGAAGCCATTTTGTTTATAGAAACAGCAAATAATCCGGACATCAGTTTCTTCATTTGTAAAATGGAGTTGGGTAAAGAAGAAGGTAAGTGTTGGAACTAGATGTTTTCAAACTGCGTTCCCAGGACCACAAATATTTCACGGGGCGGGGGACCCACTTTCACAATCTTCAATTCTGCCTTTATGTATTTTACATTTTGGGTTTAGTTAAAAATAATTTTGAAAAATCTGAAAACCACTCGACCAGATGACCTCTTTGTTATTTTAAGTCACCTATCTCCCAGATTAAGCCAAATAATTTTATCCTTACTCATTGCCGTAAAGTTGATTCTGACTCACAGCAACCCTACAAGACAGAGTAGAACTGCCCCTTAGGGTCTCCAAGGCTGTAAATCTTTACAGAAGCAGACTCCCACATCTTTCTCCTACAGAGCTGCTGGTAGGTTCAAACTGCCGACCTTTCGGTTAGCAGTCAAGTGCTTAACCGCTGTGCCACCATAAATTAATACACAAGATATTGTGGCACAAGCGACACTGCCTATTTGAGTGATGGGTTAGTACGGCTGGATCTAAAGCTACTTTGATGCCAAACATTTTATCAGCTTTAAGAATTATAAATCCTTAACACTGGGGTTCACTTAAAAATCTTTACTCTGAAGTAACTGTTGCTCACTGGTTAAAAAACCACTGAAGTAGTCACAACACCTAAACCAAACTCACTGCTGTGGAGTTGATTCTGATTCACAGAGACCCCACAGGGTTTCCAAGGCTGCAAATCTCTACAGAAGCAGTCACATCTTTCTCCCAGAGGCGCTCGTGGTTTCGAACTGCTGACCTTTTGGTTAACAGTCGAATGCTTTAAGGACTGCATCACCAGGGCTCCTAGTCAACACAGATGAGGGGGAAAAAAAACTATGCATTTGTAAAGAGCTCCAAATCTCAGGAAATTGTTTTTAAAGGACAGTCTACCCAGGATAGTTAACTCTAAAAGTGTTATAAACTAAGCTACCGAAAGCATTTATTAAAAAAAACTGTTCTCATGTGGTACTGTATAAATCTAAAACTGCTTCCTAGAAAAATAAAGGTATTGAAGATATATACATTAAATAAAAGGCAGTGTAAATGTTTGGAGAGCAGTGAATGACAGTCACACAATATAAATGAAGAAATTACCCATCCAATTAATAAAGAAAAGTTTCATGAAGGATTTCAGGTGACATTTACTTCTGAGACTGAGGAGTTTAAAATTACCCTTCTATATTAGTCTAAAACTATGGGAAAAGCCCTAGTTTCATCATGATAATATTTGTGATAATGCTTAGCAGAGTCTCCCATAATTCCGTAACTCACACTAACTTGTCCTATCACTTATGTAGCCAAATTTCCTATGAAAAAGTAGTTTGTTTACATTTATTGCCTCCACTTCCTTTCCCATCTCCATGTCAACCATTCTCCAGCCCATGCACTTGCGTTTCCCATCCCATCGCATTACTTAAAATAACTTTCCGAGGTCACCAGTAAACTTCTTAATTCCAAATTCACTTTTCACTTCTTTTCTCTGAAGCTTTTTTAGCAGTGTTCATCATCACTCCCCATTTTTTAAAGCACATTCTCTTCCTTTGGTTTCTGAGTTGCTACATTTTCCTGGTTCACCTAACTACCCTATTTCAGAGATTAATTAAAATGTCAATTTCCGTGGGACGTCCTCCTTGATCTGGATTAGGTGTTCCTCCAACATGCTCCCATAGTATCACATCTTGTGTTTGCCCTATGAAAGCCCTTACCGTTCTTTTCTGAATATGTCTTTTATTATTTGCCCAGCTAATCTGTAAATTATTTGAAGGCAAGGATTATGTATTCTCCATTGTGTTCCTAACATCTAGAACAGTAGCCGGCATGCTGAATGAACGAACAGTAGGTTCTCCATCACCAGTTACAAATGCAAGGTAAAATTCATATTCTAAATCTTCTGTCATGATTTCAACTTCGTTTGTTGAGACTGCTAGATAACACTAAGGGCACTCAGAAAGCTGCAGGGGTATTTGTAAGCAACTAGCTTCAGTGGTCAAATTACAATCAAGACTTACACCAAGGAGGAACAGGAGGATTTAGGGTTTACATCCTCAAGTAAGCTTTCTCTGACAGCTCCTCACCACCAAATTGGGTTAAAGTTCCCTTGTATTACAGCCTCATACTACTCTGTACTCCCTTCACAGCACTTATCACATTAAAACGAAAATCCAGTGCTGGATTCTTAGGATGGAAGAGGTCTGAAAGAATATCTTATTCAACTCATTCATTTGAAAGCTGAAAGAAACTGAGATCCAATGAGATTTAAAAATCTACCTACCCAAAGCCAAATATTTACTGTTAAGAACTATGATCAGAACTTGGGAATTTGGAAATTCAGTTCAGTACTTTACCCCCTAAATTAATTTAACTCACTGATTTTTTTTCCATTTCTGTTAGGAGTACTTAATTGCTTTTTAAAAAAAAAATATCCTTACTGCTTTTCTACATACTTATACAAATTAGCTCCCTTCTTCAAATGGGTCTCTTTAGAGACAGACATATAAAACTCAAAGAATAACAAAGAAAAACCTTCAATATATTTAAATAAATAAATATAATACTGCTGCCAAAGACCTGGTATATAATAATTATTAGAAAAACCTGTTTAACTACTAGACCAAAGAATATAAACACGATAGTTATAATGGTCATAGAAATATGTTATTTCTTAGGTATCTTGAAACATCTTAAAGGGTGAATTGCAAGTAACTAAACACTTTTATAAGGAGCCCTGGCTGCGCAGTGGTTAAAGCGACTGACTGCTAACCAAAAGTACGGCAGTTCAAAACCACTGTGGCTCCGCAGGAAAAGATGTGGCAGCCTGCTTCTGTACAGATTTACAGCCTTGGAAACCCTATGGGGTAGCTAAGAGTCAGAATTGACTCGACAACTGTGGGTTTTGTTTTTTTAAACACCTTTAGGCGACAAATATAATTTTCCTCTGTTAATAAAAAAGGCCTTCACAGGGAAATTACATTTAGTTGAGTATAAAGTTTCCCTATTAGACACTGCAAAGTAAATCATCTTATTTCAATACATTTTGAAAGATACTTTTGTTGCTGCTGTTAGGTGCCCGTTCGACACTATGTACAACAGAACGAAACACTGCCAGGTCCTGCATCATCCTCACAATTGTTGCTATATTTAAGGCCATTGTTGCAGCCACTGTGTCAATCCATCTCATTATTACTTCTCATTTACTAAAGAAAAACACCAATCGAATGGTCCTGTTTTCTGCTCCAACTCTCTCCCAACATACTATATTTAAGCATCTCCGACAGAATGGATTTGTGTAAGTGAAAAGCTTTTCTTACAAAGAATCTTGAGAGCTCCTTTGTGAAACAGTGTTATAAGTGTTCTGGGTATTTACAAAAAAAAAAAGAAAAAACACCCTGAAGTTTTAAATCTATTTTAATTTGGATGAAAGACAATTCTACTCAGTGCCTAAGTATTGCACAATTCTTCCCATGGTGGTTAAACAAACTTGGGAAAGATTTAGTTATGTAATGACAAACTGGGCAAGCTGCTGCTTTAAAAAACAAACAGAGAAGGAGAGCCAAGCTTTAATTCTTTCTCTTCCTTTCCTTAATACTGCTTTACTAAAATCCCAGGCCCCCCCAAATTTTTCTTTGTTCTAAATAATGAAAGTTGATTCACCCTCTGAAACAGTGTCAGTGCTAGCCTTAAACTACCAGATACTCACCGAGTTAGGGTAGTTCAAGTAGCAGATCTGACAAGGCATATCCTGTGCTGATGACCTTGTATTCATCTGGCGTGTTCGTGACTTTTTACTTGGATTAATTACATGACACTCAGCAAAGAGCTTCTCCAGGTTTCCATCAAAGTACCTGCATTATTTAAACAGAAAGGATGAGAGCCCAGCAATAGCACACTGTTAGAGCTCTCCAAAAACCTGATTTTCTATAGGGAACAGCAACTAACTGAATTTTAAAAAAAAAAAAAAAGTAACTTTTTTGCTCAAAGCAAAGAAGAGCTGTATAGCTATCAAACTGTAGCAAACAGAGGTGTATATGTATTAAATTAGATTGATTTTTTTGCGGTTTTGATTTTTTGCCTTTGTTTTTAAATATGAGTCCTGGTAAATTAAGCTATTAGTATTATAACAGTGCTACAATTAAAACTCACAGATGAAAACTGTGCTATCTCTAGTGGTAGCTTATGAAGAATAGTGGTATTTTAAAAGGCTAGGCTGTATTTTATAGAAGTGAATTGATTTTATTTAAACCAGTCAAAATATACTAGTTGAGAATGCTTCCTTAGTAATAAATCACTAAAAAAGCACACCTCCACTCACAAGTCACTTAAAAAATCAGATTACATCTCATTCTATATAACAGACTTGCTTTTTAAATATTCTTTTGAAATGAAGTAATTTTTAATTACTGGGAAAGAGAGGAGGAAGGAATAAAAAATTTTTATATCAGGTAAATTACATGCCAGCTTAACATAAAAGATTTATCTAAATATATACAATTAGTTCAAGATCTAAGATACTGAAGTATCTTAGATATGCCAAGCAGTATCTACAGAATTCTAACTAAACTGCAAATTTCTTGACAGCAGAATAGTGGTAAATACCAAGCACAATGCTACCCATTAATCCAGATTAGACACGGTCCCTGGCCTCTTGAAATACCTTAAAATTATAAAGGGAAAATCAATAAACATTTTCAATCTTAGAGTCAAAATAACCAGCAAAAAAGTTAATGCAGAATCTGGTCAATTACTTTTTTAGCTTGTAAACCCCAGGTTTCAATAACTATAATTTTTTTTACATACAAACAAGAGGTTCTCAAGTTAAACAATAATCAATACTCAAAAGATATTTTAATGATGCTCTTGTTCAGGTTTTGTGTCCAAGCACTTACTGTATCTCCAGAAAATTATTCAAATAAGAACAAAACACACTCCTAAGACTAATATATTTTTAGACCTACTTTGACTACAGTACATTTCAATGTAATCAAATTATCAACCAAAATGTCATCACATAAGGGGAACTCATATACAGTCATGCATCATTTAACATCCACAACACATTCTGTGAAATAGGATGTTACATGATTTAGACAGTGTGTAAACACCATATTACATACTTAGTGAAGTTATATAGGATACCCTTTGTTTCACTTCCAAACTGATACTTCTCCTTTGCGTCTTGCTGCTGCTATCACTAGCACTGGTTTTGCTGCGTTTGGGAGCAAAGACATACTTCATGGTAATACTTTCAAAAGAAAATTAACAGAGGTATGCTACAACACTCAAGAGATGCACAATACACGAGATTGGGTGCTGCTGCCTAGGAGTTGAAACACACACTCTTATACGGTAAACTTTTTATTTGTTAAGTAGAGAAAGTTCACATTAAAATAAGAAAAGAGAAAGTACAGTACATACATAAACCATTAACCATTATCCCAGGCGTTCACTGTGACTATTAAGACATATGTGTTACAGGTTATATATGTACTTATCCATTATATGCCTGCCAGTGCAATCACTTCATATACAAGAGACCTGAGACAGACATGTTTACGTGTAGTAAGTTGTTGCATTCACTACATCTGGTTATGGACGCTACATCCCATTCTTCAACTGAGATTTCTGAACTCTATTATAACCTTATGGAACCAAGAACGTATATGTGGTCAGACATTGCCCGAACTGATGTTATGTGGCACATGACTGTAAATTTAAAGTTATCGCTGATCATTGAGCTATTCAAAGTATATCTACAGCAGAAATCAAATGCTTTCCCATAAATTATATCTCTGAGAAAATGTAAGGTGCTAAGTTTTATCTGAAAGCAGAAAGCACAAGAAACTAACAATAAATAGGAATTAAACAGCTTGTTTTGATAAAAATATTCATGCTCACAAGCAGGGACAAACTTCTGACTACATGAAACTAACAACTCATAATACTTGGGTAAACATCCTGGACGGCATTCTATGCATACACAGCTACACAGATATTATGCGTATAATTTTATATAAATAACATCATACTCAAGTTTTATAATCTACTTTTTTTCACTAAACAATATGTAACAGACATCTTTGTACACAGGTCTACTTTCTTTTTTGTTTGCATAGTATTTTAATGTAGGTACATAACATCATTTACTTAACCAACTTTATACTAAGGGGCATTTAGATGGTCCATATTTAAATAATTCTAGATTGAAATATCCTTGTGCATACATCTGTTCATGTATCTGGGAATACCTTCTCAGAGTAAACTCCCAGAGCTGTGATTAGAAAAAGCATGCACATCTTACTTTTTGGTATTTACTGCCAAAATACCCCACCGCACCCGAAAAGATACTGATTTACATTATCACCAAATACCCTGAGTTTGGTTTTTCCCACCATCAAAGAGTTGGTAAATCTTAAAAAAATTCTGGTCCACTTTAAAATATGGAACTTTTTTTTTTTTTTGCTACCTTTAGGTCTCAGCTTAAACTTCACTTCCTCAAATAAGCCTCCTCTGAAAGCTTCTCATCCCTAAATCAGGTAAGGCTCCCTTGTATTACAGCCTCTTAGTACCATTCTCTGTACTACTTCACATCACTTATTAAAACCAAAATCCAGTTGCTGCTGACTCTGACTCACAGCAAAGCCATGAGTATAACTGTGCTCCATACGGTTTTCAATGGCTGATTTTTTGAAAGTAGATTGCCAGGCCTTTCTTCCAAGGTGTTTCTGGGTAGATGCCAACTTCCAAACTTTCTGTTAGCTGTTTGCACCACACAGGGACTCCAATTATCACATTAGCTCTGTAATCACTGTTTATTTTATGTCTTTTCTGCTAAATATGAATTCCACAAGGAATATTATATTGCTCTAGTCCTAGTTTCCAGAAGCGTCTTATTATAAGCACTCAAATTTCTTGTTAAAAGAGTAATCTAACTCTCTTATTGATCTTAAACACTTTCTTTACTATGTATCAATTTTCCATAGTCACGTAAGTTTATTTTTCTGACTTTACATTCCAACTCTATTGCTTTGCCTGCTCTTGTAGCTTTCAAAAAATTTTCAATATTTGGCAAGAATTCTTTTATTAGTCTCTTTTTATATAATCTCCTTGGCTATTCTTCCATGTTCAGTTTTTCAAATTAAGGTAAAATCGTTTTGATAAAGTAAAAAAATCCTACTTGATCTTTTATTGCAATTAGATTAAGAATATATTGATTGAAGGGGAAAATGACCTCTTTATAATACAATGAAACCTGTGAGAGACAGAACTTAACAGAACCACCTTGTTTTTCAGGGTCTAAAAAGTTTTCCACTTTTGACAGGGTGCAGTCTTACCACTTCTCTGTCGTTCTCTATTAGCGGAAAATATTTGAGTTTTCCTTCTCTGATAGGTTTCTGCCTAATGCAGTTTTTACTATATTGTCTCCATAGACAAGAACAAAGTATTTTTTCTTCCAATTTACTCAATTCCTCATTCCTACTTTGTCTCTCAGTAGCTACTCTGCATTATGTGAGTCCTGCACAAGTCTCAGTAAGTTTATTCTCATGTATTTTAAGGTCTTTTATTATCAACCTGAATTCCTTTGCTTTAAGTATGTTAATTAAAGATAGCATATACTGGAGTTTATAGCTATTGATTCATTCTAGAAGTCACCAGAGGAACTTTTAAATAGTGCCTAGGTAAACAGACTGGGGAGTTAAGAATCCATTCATATTCTCAGACATGGTAGGCCTCTTGCTGCTCTTGTTGTGAGGTGCCGTGGAATAAAAAAACTTTCTTTTCTTTTCTTAAAGTATATTTAAGTCCTATTCCGAATAAATGCTTTTTCTTATTTTTTTTGTTTTGTTTTGTTTTTATTTTCATATATTAAATGGTCTGTCCACCCTGACTTCACAATGGTTTTTTTGGAGAGACTGATAACTAGTTTGATCAGAAGTTGCCTATATAACTTTCACTCAATACATAAACCTATTTCTTAATTTTTCAACTTTTAATAATATACTGATTGTCCCCATGCTATACAACACTACACTTAACCTTTCAGTTTTGGTTGGAACTTCCTGGAGCTTTTCAGTTTTCATTTTATATAACTTTTTCACAAATTACATTTTTATATCAGGTTTTTTTTTTTCCTCCAAAGAATGGTAAGAACTACCTTTTGTTTCCTAAACTTGATTACCCCTCAGTTACTTAGACATAATTCTAAAGTTCAGATGTATTGAAATGTTCACTTTGGCCAAGATTATCTTACCCCTCAATACTCCACATACAGACAGTCTTCTATCTTCTTCTGGTACCTGCTGTTATTGAGGAAAAGTCTGTAATCGAAATAATTTTTCTCCTTTTATAATTCAAATCCTTCTCCTTCCAGCATACATACATAAAAAAAGCACCAAAACCGACTGCCACTGACTCACAGTGACCCCACAGGGTTTCCAAGGCTGTATGTAAATCTTTACCGAAGCAGACTGCCATATCTTTCTCCCCTGGAGCCGCTGGTGGTTTCGAACTGCCGACCTTTCATTTAGCAGTCTATCACTTTAACTGAGCCACTAGGACTCCTTTTTTAGACATACCCACACATACATGGTTTTATTCTTGAAGTTTAATACTTCTACTAGGATTTACCTTAGCATTAACTTTCTCTTTTGAAATTCCATTCAGGTTTTATGTAGCGTACTTTTGCACAAACAAAGTACACCTTCTAAGACTGTTTGCCAATTGTGCCTCCCCCCGTGAGGTATTTTCCTAAGTGCGCTATGCTAATTTTTTTTTACAGCAACATGTAAAAAAATTGGCAGAGCAGCACTTATGACAGTATCTCATGGGGGGAAGGCGTGGTTGAAAACAAGCATAGAAGGCATGAATTATCTGCGTAAAACTACGGTACTTCAGAATCCTTTACTTATTAAGACTGTCCTGCTGATTTGTACCCAGTCTTTGTTAATATGTCCTCCATATCTACCATATGCTAATTCCTTCTTTATCCTTTTTCTGTCTCCACATCTCTATTTTCCAAAATGTGTATTCTGTTTCTTGCTGCTGTCAATGTGGTTTTTTAAGTTCTACAAGATTAATATTGGTCTCCTTTTTTTTTCTCTTAAGTTTTGTCTGCTCCCTTTTTCACCGTGTTCTTTTATCAGTTCAACTTGGATCCCTCATCTCATAGTCCATATTCACTTTAATTTCTTTAAGAGAACAAAGAGTCTGTTAACTACTTTCTGATTACGATAGTTTTATTCAGGCCTATTATGCCCAAGAATATGGGTGGGTGGATTCTTCCCCTTTCTGTTTACCAGAGTTCCTTCAGTTCACTGGCTTTTATGTATATCCTTGCTTGTGAAAACCAGACCACAAAGAAGCCTTGCAGTTTAGGCACCGTGTTTAATGAGTTAACCCTTTTGTGCCTAGCAGTACCTATAATGATCATGAACTTTTTCAGCTTCTGGGGCTTACTGGGAAGGTACTGGACCACTGACAGTACGTGTTATGCAAAGCAGGGGCCTTTATGACTGTTTAAAACTAAAGAAATGGGCATGAGCAGCAAATCACTGTGTTTACAGGGTATCATGAGGTGTCTGAATGAATATTTGGTAAGAAAAGAAGAAATTTTGATAATTTTTGTTTGTTACATATGTGTACCAACAGACCCCAGTGGGCACTATGGGGTATAATCAATGGCACTTCATACGTATCACTAAAACATTTAGAGTAGGCTTGTGGAAGGACGCAAAAACAAAAAACCCATACTACCTACCAAAAATTCAGACACTCAATGAATGATTCAGTGTGCTTCCCTTAAGGAAAACACATGGTACCAACAAAACATTCAAAGCAGAAAATAACTGGGTCATCAAAGGGTTAACATATTTCTCTCTGCCTCACTGACTTTGGTAAACAGCTGCATAGCTCATCTTCAGATACTGCTTCCCTCTTTTCCTCCAAACCTGCCCATCCTTTTGGGGAAATCATAGTGATGAAAATAAAAATGGAATGGCAATGTGGTTTCTCCATTACTCCTGCCTTTCCTCAGTGGTGGAAGGGCACCCATTTCTCATATGGCCTAGATTAAGCTTGTTAGAGGAAAAAAAAGAAAGAAAGAAAGATTGTTAGAAGGACACTTGAGAGGTCTCTCAGCGGATTATAAATTGTCTCTCAGGTTCTTTTCAGTTCACTCAGTATGTTTACAGAAATATAGTTAAGTAAACTGGCACTTAATCTGCCAACTTTCCTGAATATCTAGATCTTTTTTTAAAAATTCACTTATTTCACTGTTGTTGTTGAGAATATACACAGCAAAACATACACCAATTCAACAGTTTCTACATGTACAATTTAATGACACTGATTAATTCTTTGAGTTGTGCAACCATTCTGACCCTCCTTTTCTGAGTTGTTCCTCCCCCAATAAAATAAACTCACTGCCCCCTAAGGTTTCTATCTAATCTTTCAAGTTGTGGTTGTCAATTTGATCCCATACAGATAGTTCTTAAAAGAGCATAATGCTTAAGGCAGGCATTTTTTACTAGTTATGCTAAACTATTATTTGGTTTTAGGAAGACTTCAGGGGATATTTTCAGTTTAAGATTTAAAGACAGTCTCAGGGCAATAGTTTCAGGGGTTTATCTGAATTATCTAGATCTTAATTTTTCATTTTACTTGCCTGGCTAGACAGAAGAATACCAAATAATATGAATTAAATTTCAAAGCGGAAACAGTTATAGCCTAAAGACTCTGTCTGGCTTGGAGGGAGGGGAGATATGGGTGGTAGGAAACACCAATAGTTAGCGTTTCTTTCTGAATTCATTGTGACTGTGGCATTATTGTTTGCCAACTCAATATTTAATTTTGCCATTAGAAGTTTATCTTAAAAACCACTAGGGCTTCATACTTCATAAAAAGATAATTGCTGGAGAAGTAGTAACTCTCAATTCTCAGAATATTATCAGAAAAACAAAAATGTTAAGCCAATTTAAAGTTATCTGGTGGCTTTTCTACCCTATATCCTTGGCCTATCACAGAGCTCAATCCTACAGTTCTTTAATGCTCCATTATATATTTATTTATAACAAGTCAACTATTACTGTAAGCATTTATCTATTGTTATAAGCAAAACCGGAGCCCTGGTGGTGCAGTGGTTAGGAACTCAGCTGTTAACCAAAAGGTTCGAATCCACCAGCCACTCCTTGGAAACCCTACGGGACAGTTCTACTCTGCCCTACAGGGTCACTAAGAGTCGGAATTGACTCAATTGCAATGATTTTTATAAGCAAAAATCAACAGATGTGTGTGCATAAAATTTATAAAAATATATGTACTCCTATATAAACATGCATATACACATACTTTTACTTCTAAATAATCAAGAAAACTTTGTTTCAACATCTCATGTGGTAATTTATGACTACTAGACTTCAATTTCAAAAGAAAACAAAAGTGTCAAAATTGCTCCCTATCTTAGTTTCAGTTCTTACTAAGCAGTAAAAAAGATCTGTGACACAAACATTGCTCTTAGGAATTAACGTTTCAACTATCCTTCGGCTCATTAACCTGCTTCTATTTACTGATGTAGTTTTTTCACTTTTAAGAAGGATAAGTTTAAACAAAACCACTAAAGGAACAAAGAAACGGCTTAAAATTCATTTAAATCATATAGATGACTGAGAACTACCATTAAATTTACTAAAAAGAAAGAAAAAAAAAAAAAAAGACTAGTTACAAAAATGACAGTCCTAAGACAGCAGTATAGAACCAGAGAGCAGACCCACCAGAGGTTTCCTCGCCTTTACAAACAGACGTTAGCTTCTGAGATTAATCCTCATCTTCCATGGTAAGAAGCAAGTATAGTAAGGTATAGTACTATGAGCAACTTATTAGGAAATACTGAACTAAACAGTTCTTTCTCTTCTGGGGAGTAGGGCTGGAACTAACGGTTTGGAGTACTATTTTTCATTTGTAATCCCTGTACTGCTAGCTTTTAAAAACCTGTGAATGTGTTACCCTGATAAAAATTAAAATACAAAAAGAGTTCCTGAAATACAATGTAAATTTTCTACAGCTTAAAAGATACCACTAAAAAAAATTTTTTAAGGTATCCTTTAAAAAGAAGTACTCAAGCTAAAATGCAAGATAATTGGCATACCTACGCATCTCTATTATGTAAAATTCAGAATTCCAGAGAAACAGAACTATCCTAAGGACTTACGGATAGAAAACAACTTTTTCTAAGGAAGGCTTTGGGCTCTCATAAGGAAAAAGATCTCATGAACTTATACAAATCTTTAAGAATTTCCTTGAATAAAAGTTTCGGTTTTTTTACAATGCTAATCTCTAAAAATTAAACTGAGTTTGCATTTTACAACAAACATGTTCTATATCATTTATCATTAAATAAATATATTGCTCATGTATTTTAAGAAAAGAAAAAGCAGGATATTTTTTGAAATTATAATATAGGATTTTCCTCTTGTGGAACTCAACCTAATAAAAACAGCATTATGGTAAAATCTCCTGAGCTTGCTTATTGCTAAACAAGACTACTTTAAAAAAAAAAAAAAAAGCTACTTATTAATACTACTTCCAAGTTGCACTACAAAAATCTTATCATATAATTTTTGAGAATTTTTCTACCATTTATTCCTCTATATGTTAACCTTCTTGGTTCTGAGCCACTAGAAAGGCAGGTGGACTAGAAAACTGACAGTAGTGAAGTACCCAAACAAAACCAAACCCACCACCGTTGAGCTGATTCCGATTCATAGCAACCTTATAGGACAGAGCAGAACTGCCCCATATGGTTTCCAAGGCTGTAAATCATTACAGAAGCAGACTGCCACATCTTTCTCCCATGGAGCAGCAGGTAGGTTCGAACCACCGACCTTTCAGTTAGCAGTTGAGTACTTAACCTCACCACCAGGGCTCCTAGACTGAAATGCACGTAAGATGAATCCTTCTAAACTTGAATTAGCAACATTATAACAGGAACACAATAAACTATGCTGTTTTCCCAAAGGGTTCCCACCCCATTTATTACGGAAAAACTTAAAAATATACAAAAGCAAAGATAACAGTAAATTGAACTTCTACATACCCACCACCCAGCTTTAACAATTTAACAATGTTGCCAATCTGACAGAAAGTCTTTTTTGAGGGTTAAGATTTTTATTAATCTTCATATGAGCTTTCAGGGTAGATCTAAAACTATAAAGCACACTCTAAAAAGAAGTTAATGACTGGTCCCTTCCTAACAAGAGAATAGATGCTGGTTTACAGTGTATAACAGCTATGGTAGCACAGTGGTTAAGAGCTCAGCTGCTAACCAAAAGGTCAGCAGTTCAAATCCACCAGCCATTCCTTGGAAACTCTATGGGGTAGTTCTACTGTGTCCAATAGGGTCACTATGAGTCAGAACTGACTCAACGGCCCCTAACAGCAGCAGCAGCAGCTACGCAGATGTACCCACAGTGTCATCTTTACCGGTGGTTGTCCATGTTTTCTAGCTTGATTTTAAGTCTTTCAATTTTACAAGTTCTTCTAACACACAGATTCTTAACCTGAGGTCCCTGGACCCTCAGTAACTGTCCAGTATCTAAAATGTTATATAACTTATTTACACAGGTTCATTTTCCCCTCTGGGGAAAGGGACAAAGGGTTTTTACCTTCTCAAAAGTCTATGGCCTCCAAAATTGCAAAAACCACTATCATTTTCTTCAACTATTTTTACTTCCATTAAAGAAAACAAAGACAGTAGTTTCTGTACCTTCTGTCCAAGCACGTGCATACGTGAGAAGTCTACAGTCTCTCTACTCTGCTCAACGGTCTTTTTCTCCTGCTACACACCAGCAGACTAACTTGGAAATAAAACAATTACTACTTGTGATTCACATAACAGTGGATCTGATTCCAATTAAAGAGAAAAATGGTTTCTTCTAGTACATAAAAATATTATTTAACTATTTTGATAATGGTTTTTCAATATATTTAAGTCCTCAGGTTATAAATGTTGTGCGCCTATAAATCAATAAGTATGTTTAAAATCTAGCTATGCTAAAACTAAGACTAAGTAATCAAAACACAAGGCAATAGATAATTGAGTGCCATTTTAGATAGCTCACTTACATACTGAACAACTAGAATGCAGGAATTATGCTTGTTAGTGGTGATATTAACTGCTCTGAAGGAAAGAAATGAACACCTGCACACAACATGACAGGAGATGAACACCACATCTGCAAGAGGTAGGAAGAAATGCTAGGGAAGCATAGAAAATATTAAATAACTTCAAGAAGTCAAAACAACTAAACAGTAATGAGCAAAGAATTTAGAGAATAAGGAGATCCAAGGAATACCAAATAAATTGACTGTAACATACAGGATTGTATATGCTGTCTGTGACTACAATCCCAGAATAAAATATTACTGATACTCTCTGAACCTGTGCAAAGCTATAGGTCTTGAGATCAGTGCCTGAATAGTTGAGAGCACCCAATGAAGTGCTGCGAAGTAAGAAAGGAGTAGGCACGGACATATTGGATGCAATGGAGTATAGAAAGTTTTCAAAGTCGGGTAGTAGAGATGTGATGAACTACAAAGGTAGTGGAGGTTGATAAAGTAATTTGACATGATCAGAGTGAAGTTTAGGACAGATCTGAAAAACGATGCTACAACAGTGATGCTGAATCAGAAGAATGATACCAGAACCTAGGAGGGCAGTGAGGAAGCTTTCTTGGCAAAAAGTTACATTTACCTGCAGGTATCAAAGGCACTATAAATCCAACATACCCAAAAAACAAGTTAGACCTTCCCTTATAAGGCTGTTCCTTTCCTATGTCTGTGTACGTGTTCAAAAAATATTATTGTGAAATTACACAATTGTAGACAAGCACAAAAACATAAATAAGCAATTTACAAATTGTTATAAATTAAACACCAGTATACAACCAATACCCAAGACAGGAAACACAACACTACTACTACTCCAGAGGAAACCCTGGTGGCACAGTGGTTAAGAGCTACAGCTGCTAACCAAACGGTCGGCAGTTTGAATCCACCAGGCGCTCCTTGGAAACTCTATGGGGTGGTTCTACTTCATCCTACAGGGTCGCCTCAAGTAGGATATGACTCGACGGCAATGGGTTTGGGGTTTTTTTTTTTGTACTCCAGAAGCCTCTTCTCAGTAGTAAGCCACTCTTCCTCCAAGAAACAATAAATACGTGTTTTTCTTTATAGTTTCGCCACCTAAGTACACATCCCTAAACAATATAGCTTAGTTTTATTTTTATTTATTTTGTTATGCAAGCAGAGCCATTAAGTAAATAGGTACTCTTTTAGCTCTTTCTTTCACTCAATATGATGTTTTAAAAATTCATATCACTTGTCGCTTATTAACTCTAATTCATTTATTTTTTGTTGCTAGGCAGTTATCATTATATATACATACACCACAATTATCTATCTAATCTAACAGTGAATGGACAGTTGGGCTGCTTACAAGTTGAGGCTATTATAATAATGCAGCTATGAATATGCTTATTTATAACTTTCAGTGTAGATGTACACATACTTCTACTGGGTATTATTATGGATCAAATTATGTTCCCCCCAAACGTGCTGTAAATTCTAACCTCTATGCCTGTGGTTATAATCCTATTTGGGAACGGAATGTTTTTCTTACGTTAACAAGGCAGAATTAGTGTAGGGTGTATCTTTTGTCAATCTCTTTTCAGATATAAGAAGAGATCAAGGGAGAGGAGGAGGGGGAGAAGGAGAAGGAGAAAGAGGGAGAGAGGGAAAGGGAGAGGGACAGGGACAGATGAGGTAAGACAGACGCCAAGGCACATGGAGATCTCCAAGGAGCTAAGCAGCAGAAGCTGAAGAGACAAGCATCTTCTGCCAGAGCCGACAGAGAGAGGCAGCCTTCCCCTAGAGCCGACACCCTGAATTCAAGACTTCAAGCGTCCTAAACTGTTGGAAAATAAATTTGTTTGTTAAAGCCATTCACTTATGGTATTTCTGTTATAACAGCACTAATTAAGACAGATATATACTTCAGAGGGGAGTTGAAAGGTTGGCGGTTCAAACCTACCCAGAAGTGCCTCAGAAGACAGGCCTGGCAATCTGCTTCTGAAAGGTCACAGCCTTGAAAACCCTATGGAGCAGTTCTACTCTGCACATATGGGTTCGCCATGAGTTGGAATTGACTCCACAACAACAATTATGTCACCAGTGAATAGTAAGAGTTTAGCATCTCCCTTACAAACTTTACATTTTATTTTTCTTGTTTTGTGTACTACTGGCTAGGATCATCTCCAGTATAATGTGAACAGAAGTGGATATAGATAACATCCATGTCTTGAACTCTATCTAAAAGAGAAACTTTTCAACATTTCAGCATAAACTATGATTATCTCCTACAGATGTTTTATAAATTTCTGTCTAGCTTGTGAATTTTTTTTTAATCATAAATGATTGCTGATTTTTAGCAAATGCTCCTTCTACATCTATTGAAATGTTTTTCTCCACTAATTTGTTCAAGTGACCAATCACACTGAATTTTTTCAGGTTTAACCAAACTAGCATTCCTGGGATATACATGAGTTGGTCATGCTGGCTTATTATCCTTTTTATGCATATGAAGTTAAATTTTCTAATATTTTAAGCTTTTCTAGGAGCAGACATCCGTGTACATGAGAAACTGACGTGCAATTTCCCTTTGGGTTTTGGTGTCAAGGTGTAATAGCCTCATGAAGTTGTGGTCCATAGTGACATTCATTTTCATTCTTGATATTAGTTGTTTGTGCCTTTTCTCTCTCTTTTTTTTTTTTTTCCTGATCAATCTCACCACTGTATCGATGTCTGTTCAAAGAACCATGTTTTGGCTTCTTAGTCTACTCTACTTTATGTTTGTTTTCTATTTTATTAATTTATGCTTTTTTGTTATTTCCTTCCTTGTATTTTCTCTGCATTTATTTTGTGGTTCTTTTTCTAATTTGAGACTTCTCATTACTTAAAACTTTGAGGATGAATGCTTGGTTCATTAATTTCTTTACATGTGTATTTAAGGCTATGAACAGCACAACTTAAGCTGCATTCCACAAGGTCCCCCTCCCCACAACACTCGAATAGCTGCATAAATAGCCATTACGAGTACTTGAAACTTTAATCAACATTAATAAAACTTAAAACACTGACTTAAAATAGAAAGACACAAAGGCTAGGGACAATATAAAACCATTTATATTAATAAAAACTATTTATTAATACATTTTTCATGAACACAGTATTCTAGGTTAGCAATTATTTTCTTTCAACTCCCTGAAATATCATCCTAAATCACTTCCTTTGTTACTGTTTAGAAGCTGTCAGTCACTCTTGAAAATAACCTACTCCTCACTTATCAACCATCTCAATATCTGACATTTTGAATTTATGACAATAGTACAAAATCTACTATCCGACTATTTTGCACATTAACGATGTATATCTAGCAGTAACGAATGCCAAGGTGCAAAGGGTAATGCTGACTGTAATGGTTAAGGTTATGTTTCAACTTGGCTGGGCCGTGATTCTCAGTGGTTTGGCAGTTATGTAATGATGTAAGGCCATGGAAGCTCCAGAGACACATCCAAACTCCCTGAGGGACCAAATTACTGGGCTGAGGGCTTTCGGGACCATGGTCTCCAGGAACATGTAGCTCAACTGGCACAACATAGTTTATGAAGAAAATGTTCTACATTTTACTTTGATGAGAAGTGTCTGGGGTTTTTAAAGCTTGTGAGCCACCATCTATGATACTCCACTGGTCTCACCCCTTCGGGAGCAAGGGAGAATGAAGAAAACCAAAGACACCAGTGAAAGATTAGTCCAAAGGACTAATGGACTACAACTACCACAGCCTCCTCCAGACTGAGTCCAGCACAATTAGATGGTGCCGACTACCACAACTGACCGCTCTGACAGGAATTTAACAATAGAGGGTCCCGAACAGAGCTGGAAAAAAAAAGTAGAACAAAATTTTAACTCACCAAAAAAAAAAAAAAAGCACCAGACTTACTGGTCTGACAGAGACTGGAGAAACCCTAGAGTATGGCCCCTAGACACCATTACACTTCAGTAACGAAGTCACTCCTGAGGTTCACCCCTTTAGCCAAAGATGAGACAGGCCCATAAAACAAAATGAGACTAAATGGGTGTACCAGCCTAGGGGCAAGGACGAGAAGGCAGGAGGGGACAGGAAAGCTGGTAATGGGGAACCCAAGGTCGAGAACGGTAGAGCGTTGACATGTTGCAGGGCTGGCAACCAATGTCACAAAACAATATGTGTATTAATTATTTAATGAAAAACTAGTTTGCTCTGTAAACCTTCATCTAAAGTACAAAAAATAAAATAAATAGTAAAAGAATCCATTCCTGCCCTATTGTGGCTTATTCTTGTTTAAAAACACGAGTCATGTTACTCTTGCCTTTTTGTTAAAAAAAAATATTTTGTTTTAGGTGAAAGTTTACATAACAAATTAGGTTTCCATTTAACAATTTTTATACAAATTGTTCTGTGACATTGGTTACCATTTTCACAATGTGTCAGCATTCTCATTATTTCTATTCTGTTTTTTTTCTGTTTCCACTTATCTAACTTCCCTGCCCCTCCTTGCCTTCTCTTCATTGCTTCTGGGTACATGTTGACTGTTTGGTCTCATATAGTTAGTAGTTTAATGGAGCACATTCCTCACGGGTAGTAATATTTATTTTATAAGCCAATCTGTTATCTGGTTGAAAAGTGACTGCCAGGAGTGGCTTCAGTTCAAGTTAAAAGGGTATCTTAGGGTAACAGTCTCAGAGGTTCCTCTAGTCTCTATCAGTCCAGAAAGTCTGGTCTTTTTTTTAGGATACTGAGTTTTGTTCTACATTTTTCTCCCATTCTATCCAGGACCTTCTATTGTGTCCCTGGTCAGAACAGTTGGTAGTGGTAGCCAGGCACCATCTATTTCTTCTGGTCTCCGGCCAGAAGAGGCCGTTGTCTGTGTGGGCTATTAGTCCTGTGAACTAGTTTCTTCTTTGAGTTTTTGGTTTCTTTCACTCTCTTTTGTTCCAGACAAGTAGAGACAAATAGTTGTATCTTAGATGGATGCTCACAAGCTTTTAAGACCCCAGACACTACTCACCAGACTAAGATGTAGAATATTATCTTTATGAATTATATTATGTCAACTGACTGAGTTGTCCCAAGAGACTATGGTCCCAAGCCTTTTAACCAGGTAAACCAATCCCGCGAGGTGTTTGTTATATATAGGAAGACTCCGTAACTGTGCCGCCTGTGCCTTATTATCTATATATATAAATATATATGTAGCACACACAAACATGTATATACTTATCCCCACAAATATACCTATACACGCACACGCACATATTCACATGCCTTCCTCTACAGAAATAGCATACATATCTACCTGTGTAACCCCACACATATTTTACGGTTGTTATTACTACTGTTGCAAGTTTGCATGTTACAGCAGTTACCAAAATTGCCCTTTATTATTTAGTACTTCTTGGTGCCTTCATTTACCTTGGTCAAGTTGTGTTGAATTCCCTCATGTTGGCAGTTATCTTTCCCATCACCAAAAATAACAAGTATCTACTATTCAGAAAGCGTGTAGTGGTTATCTCGTTTTAATTTCAAATTCTTAAAGACTTATGATGTTGAGCATCTTTTCATATTCTTATTTGCCATCTGTATATCTTCTTTGGTGAGGTGTCTATTCAGATCTTTTGCCCATCTTTTAACTGGGTTGTTTGTTTTCTTATTGTTGAGGTTTTTTCCAATGGAAACCCATTTTTGAATTCCTAGGAGAAATCCTACTAGACAATTAATTTATAAAATTCAATTCTGTATTATTTTATTCTTTTTATTCTATTATTAGTCTTAATAACTGTTATTACCAATGCCATTTGTGTCTTCTTTACCCCCATCGTATTTTCCAACAGTTTATCTCCTTTAAAAAAATCCATTTCAAAACTCTAGTTTTCTGTTTTTTTGGAAGGGAGAGTTCTATTTTATTAACCCTATTCTTCTTTCTTTGGGCTTACTGCGTTATTTTTCTAACCTCCTGTTTTCAAAGGCTTAGTTCATTTTCTACCTCTTTATCTTTTTCTAGTGAAAACACTTAAAACAAAATTTCCCCTAACTCTTCAGCCACATCCCACATCTGAACTTATTTCATTAGTACTGGTATTATTTTAGTAACTTCATTTTTGGGTTCCAACTGAAGAAGGCATACTTATCTCTCTTTTTTTTTTTTAATTTATTATAGTCCACAATATGGTCAATTTGAAAATAATATACTTCAAAGGGTAGGAAGTACATATTTAAATCCTCTTGTATGCATACTTATTGATGTACAACCTAGAAGATAACATCTGCATAAGAATAGTTAGTATACTAAAAGAGATAAGGGGAGTATTACATCCACAGAACAAGAATAAACTGTTTTTTAAAAAATCAGCTGGTAACTGTTAAACAACTCAAGATACCTAAATAGCAAAACTGATTAAGAAAGAAAAGCAAGTTAGTGAATTAAAAAATTGTGCTGAGGAATCTTCACAGAAAAGAGTACAAACGCAAAGATGACAAGTATAGAAAAAAACTATGAAGTAACTTAAAAAAAAAAAAAACTAGATATGGAAGAGATGCAGAAATTTCAATATGTGACTAACAGGAATTGCAGAAAGCCATCAAGAGAATGCAGAAAAGGTAATATTGAAGAAGTAAGAGCTAAGAAATCTCCCCAAACAAAAACATGAGTCCTCAGACTTAAGGGACCTAGCTGGATATGTTTCCAAAAACCACATCTAGAAATATTAAAATAAAATTTCATAATAGTAAGGATCTCTCTTTAAAGACAATTCCAATGAATAAGAATCAGACTGACAACAGACTTATTAACAACACTGAATACAAGAAGATAACAGAATAGCTTCTAAGTTTTAAGAGAAAAGAATTTTACCACTAAAGTTCACATCCAGAAAAACTATTTTTAGAGAATGAGGGTGAAATAAAGATCCTTAAAAGAAACGAGAGCTCAAAGTTTACCATCTATAAAACCTGGCAAATGATTAAAGGATATATTCCAGAGAAAAAAAGGTAAATTTGGAAAAAGCAGTGGGTTAGAAGAAACAAAGTAGCAAAAAGAAAAAAAGTTAAATATATTAATAAACCTTAAAATCAAATTTAATCAAATCAACTTATGATGTTGAGGTAGTTCCTAGGTGGTGCACACTGTCAAGTACCTGGCTACTAACCCGAAAGACGGCAGTTAGAGCCCACCCAGACACGCCTTGGAAGAAAGGTCTGGCAATCTACTTCCAAAGGTCACAGGCATTGAACACCCTATGTATGAAGCACAGTTCTACTGACATGCACCAGGGTAACCATGAGTCGGAATCGACTCAACGGCAACTAGTTTTTGGTATCATGGTGAGAGAGGAAGAAGAAATAGAGTAGAAAAGCATGCTTTCATCTTGTGCTGGGGGTTGGAGGGGACTGAATAAATCAAATACTGTAACTATATGTTGTTATATATTTTTAGTTATGCATGTGCAACTGGTATGAGTGATCACTAGAAACACTAAAATCAAATATGTAACTTTGAAATTATTAGGTTAAAAAAAAAGGGCAGGGGGGACTTCATCAGTCCAACAAAATAACCAAGTAAGAAACAAGTCAATATGAAGTACAACTTACAATGGCAATAGTTAAATCTAAACACATTAGTAATCATAAAATATACGAATGGGTTGATCTCAACTATTAAAAGATACCTTTGCTGGACAGATCTGCTTTTTTTTTAAATCACCTACATGCTGTTTAGAAAAAATACACCTAAAATGAAATAAACCAAGAAGGTTGGATATAAAAAAATGCAAAAGATATCCCAAACGCTTTAAAAAAGGTGTGACAGTGCCAATATCAGACAATACAGAATATAAAGTGAAAAATCAATGAACAAGACAAAAATATATTGTATGTTGATTTAAAAAAAACTATTTAAAACCCCGACAGTATGGCACCCAGACACCCTTTTAGCTCAGTGGTGAAGTCACTTCCGAGGTCCGCCGTTCAGCAGGGGATTGGACAGCCCCGTAAAACAAAACGGGACTAATGAGACACAGCAGTCCAGTGACAAGGACTAGAAGGCAGAAGGGGACAGGAAAGCTGGTGATAGGGAACCCAAGGTTGAGTGAGGACAGTGTTGACGTGTAGTGGGGTTGTTAACCATTGACATAGGGCAACATGTGTCCGAACTGTTCAATGAGAAACTATTTTGTTCTGTAAACCTTCATCTAAAGTGAGAATAGCAGCACAACTGGAAGAATGTAATCAGTGTTACTGAATTGTGCATGTAGAAATTTTTGCAATGGTGTATCTTTGGTTATGTATATTTTCACCAAAAAAAAAGGAGGTTGAGAAGGGAGAGGGTTGACATGTCGTGGGGTTGTTAACTGATGTCATAAAACAATGTGTACTGACTGTTTAACGAGAAACTATTTGTTCGGTAAACCTTCACCTAAAGTACAATTTAAAAAAAAAAAAACTATTTAAAGATTTAATTATAAATCTTTAGGAACCTAATAGTATATTCTCCAGAATATATAAAAGAAAAACTGAAATTACATGGAGAAACTGATAAGTTCACACACTCACAGACGTCTCCCAGAAGCATCTTACTTTCTAACTCAGACTACGCTTAAGTACAATAAAACTGAAAAATGCTTTCAGCAGTGTTCACAGTTGTTATAGGTCAAAATTCTAAGTCTCTTTGCAGAAATTCATTAATAAAAGAAAAACTATGAATGAGTAAATCTCATCTATTAGAAGAGTATCAGATATAAACACAGACAACTCCTCTTCCTAACCTGTTGCCGTTGTGTTGATTTTGACTCACAGAGACCCTACAGGACAGAGTAGAACTGCCCCATAGGGTTTCCAAGCCTGTAATCATTATGGAAGCAGATCACCAGGTCTTTTCTCCTGTGGAGCCACTGGTGAGTTCAAACCACCAACTTTCTGGTTAGCAGCCAAGTGCTTAACCGCTGTGCCACCAAGGTTCCTTAAAGGTATATAAAATAAATAACCTGAAAGGAAATTGTTACCAAAAATAATTTTAGTACACCACTGACTTCAAATAAGATTGTCAGACCCATGGAGATGAAAACAACCAACCAATCAAACTAGTAAAGGAGGATTTTAACCTTCACGAACCCTGGGAAACCAGTATGCATTGTTACTTATTACATACATGAGCTTTGGAGTCCAACAAACCTGAGTTCGAGTGCTAAATCCTTCTGTTGATAAGCTCAGATAAATAATTAAAGCTCTAAGTCTTAGTTTCCACGTGAAGTAAGTGGAGATGATAATAGTTTCTGTCTCCATTAAGCTAACAGGATAAAATGAAATAGTGCCTGTCACAGAATAGTCCTCAGAAATTGACAGCTCTTATTGTTACTACAGAGCCCTGGCAGTGCAATGGTTAAGCATTTGGCTCCTAACCAAAAGGTCGGCAGTTCAAATCCACCAGCTGCTCCTTGGAAATCCTATGGGGCAGTTCTACTCTGTCCTATAGGGTTGCTTTGAGTTGGAATCGACTCGATGGCAATGGGTTTGGTTTTGGTTTTATTGTTACTAAGGAGCCTGGTGGCACAGTGGTTAAAGAGCTCAGCTGCTAACCAAAAGGTTGGCAGTTTGAATCCACTAGCCTCTCCTTGGAAATGCTCTGGGGCAGTTCTACCCTGTCCTATAGGGTTGCTATGAGTTGGAATCGACTCAGTGGCAGTGGGTTTGGTTTTTGGATTGTTACTACAGTGAAACCTGTGAGAGCTGGAACTCAACAGGACTGCCTTGTTTTTCCAGGTCTCAAATGTTTCCCGCTGTTGACAGGGTGTGGTCTTACCACTCTTCTATCACTAGTTTTAGTGTCCTTCTCTGACAGGTTTCCACCTTACACAGGTTCCGGCTTTTACAGGTTTTACTGTATGAAATTGTAGTTTGGGTGCAACGTATGTGAAACTGGGTTATATTCTTAGAATTATTTAATATCTGTTTTAGAAAGTGCTCTCTGACGTTTAAAATCAAATGGTAAATATTTTCCATTTATTTCTCACAGTATTTGGGCTCTCAATTCCCACCAATAACTAGGTACAATTTTATACTAAAATTAGAATTGCCAATGGAATAAGGCTGATAGAATAAAAACTATATATAGGTTGTCACCACCTTAACAAGCACCTCAAATTTTCAATCTAGGGAACGGAAAAAAATCAAGCATGGTATTAATGCTGTCATTCTCCAGACCCAGTTCTCTTTCAGAAGCACAAAGATTTTCAAAGGTGAAGTACGAGGAATAAAATCCTGCCCTGAAACCAGAGAACCACTCCAAACAGCTTTTTTGCTGGCCAGGATACCCTGAGGAACTTTCTTAAATTATTTTGTTTTTACTGAATAAATGTCATTTACATGCTTAATATAAATTTCCAGATTTACTGGCAAGAAATCTTTTTAAGTAATTACAGAAAGATCTTATTTATGTGCTCCAAATGGATTGAGTGCACTCTTTTTTAAACTTATTTTTAGATCCCAATACTCAACAAGATGTATGTAGAAGAAAGTCTCCCTATTCACCCCTAAAAGAAAATATGAAACATTAAGCCTGAGTTTATTGCAAAATTTAAAGGTAGGAAATACAAGAAATGAAAACAGGTACTACCGCACACTGGATTGTTCACATACTGGTACATAAATCAACACTTACTTTACTTCTTATAAATTCAGTTCAACAGGCTTTCTGTATTACTTCTAAATACAAAGCTGACAATATAGCTCCTTACCTTTCCATTAACTTCTCTTTATCCCAATTGAAGTGGCTAAGGAGTATTCTTGTGATAGTTGCTGGATTCTAAAGAAGGGGGGAAAAAAAGTCATTTTAAGGTAATAGCACTTCATAGACATTTAGTGAACTTCTAGGCTGAATTTAAATTTTCCGAACACTCCACCCAAATCTCCTTTCCTAAGATATTTCTTTAGTCCTGTAAGTAAATACAAACATTTAGTTGTAAGCTCAAGACTAGTTAAAAACAGTCTGCAACATTAATATAGCAGGTCTCTTCTATGATTTTAAGGCAGAATTCAAAATAAGCCAAAAGGACATTAAATGCAAAAGTAAGTTACTGCATTAAACCAAGCACTAACAAAAATTATTTCTGAATTAAGATTTAACAGAATGCTCAGCATACTATCAGGTTTAATCAATAAAACTGGTAATATCTTATGCACTGAATTGTTCAAATAGAGTTCAAACAATTTTTAAATCAAAAGGTACTTCAGAGATATTTAACCAAACTCACAAAATATCTGTACCATCTAATAATTTCTAGTGTGTAATCTTCAATTGCTATTTCATTTCTATGAAATAAACCCCAAATTTAATGCCCTATCATTCAACGCTGTCACAAATATCTCCATTTCCCATGAAACTAGTGAGCTTACTATTTGGGTACAGAATTTTAACTCAAAACTTAATTGGACCTAAAAGATCAGCTAAGCCCAACTCATTCAAAACTACTATAGTTACGATGCCAGAGACGGAACTGAAATCTGGGTCTGCTGATTTATATTTCATGTATAATTTTATCGTATCAAATAACATTTCAAAACAGATCTCTATACACTAAAACCGTTTACCATAATTAGGCCACTGTATCAGTTAACTATTAATTTAGTTGAAAAGTAATCTTCTATAGATTAATTGGGCACGACAGTCCAGGGACAGGGACTAGAAGGCAGGAGGGGACAGGAAAGCTGGTAATAAGGAACCCAAGGTTGAGAAGGGACAGTGTTGACATGTCGTGGGGTTGTTAACCACTGTCATAAAACAATATATGTACTGTTTAATAAGAAACTATTTGTTCTGTAAACCTTCATTTAAAGTACAATAAAAATAAAATCTTCTATAATGATTAATGCTTTGAAAAGAGATCTCTATCAATTATTCTCAACAATACCATTTGTCACAGAAAAACTCATATTCTCCAAAAAAGTAAAAAACACAGATGCAGAAACTTTCACCCAAGGCACATTATGCTTATATAGCCAGGAATTCCTTACTTCTTAGACCCAGACTTCCCTAAGAATCCTTCTTTAACAAAACACTGCAGACATACACCACCAATCTATAAGAGTTAATATGTGGAAAGAAACCCAATAAATGACCTTAAGCTATAATATGTTTATTTGTACAGAATATATAGATATTGTCATTTCCAGCTCTTGCTCAGAAATGTGATTTACAATAAGTTATCTTAAAAAAAAAAAAAAGCGTCAGACTGATAACAGGTAATCAGGGATAAAATCAAAAGAGGCATCTGACCTATTTGTAAAATGATTGAGCTAATGCTTAATAAAAGCTCAGTGTAACCATTCCCCCAGACACCACCTTTGCTGCCTATGAACCAACCTCTATTATTAAGAACTAAATTTCTTTGCGGTCAGGCTAAAGAATGTAAATACCTCATGGAAATTCATTTGTTCCCAATTAGAAACTCTTTGTTTCCAATCTCCTCCCAAGATTGACACCAGCAAGGTAACTTTTAACAGACCGCTCCTGAAAATTTCCATCATGTCACTGCTTTGTAACCAACATGAACCCCCCACCCCCACCCCATGTCTTTCAATTATGTCTTCTGGCCAATCAATGTATTCATGTAATCAGTGTCAAAGATTATGCTTTAGTTTGTCTTGCCTTTGACTGACCTCAGTCACTGTAAATCAGTCAGAATATATTTTGTACTTTTTTCTCCAGCCCTATAACCGTATGCCCCCCACTGCTCCCCTCACAGATTCATGTGTTCCATTTGTTAGGACTCAACATTTTTCCACTGCAATTTTTTTTGTGTGTGTGTGCTGCAGCTGTCTTTATTCCCTCAATAAAACTCTTTACCTTCATTTTAACCAGGCTTTGTGATTTTGCTCTAAGACACAGGTTCTCACGGAGTTATTATGTAGGAATTTGCCTACAAATGATATCGAGTCATTCATATGTAAAATAAAGGTAATACTACTATTAATCGAGGGGAGGAGGGGAATTAAGTCTAAACAATAGTGGTATTCATTAGAATTACGTGTCTACTACTTTATTACATCCCATACACTATATCCTCTCCTACCAGAAAGGGCATTTGGGGGAAAATGCTGCTTCAGAAATTAAAAGTCTTAATTTGCAGAGAGAAAAAAGGGAAGGGAGGAGAAAATACTCCCTTTCTAAGCTAATGTCAGGGCCTTTTCTGTGTCTGAGTTCCAGCATCATACACTGGTCCCAGCCAGAGGTTCCAAAATCTGTTGCAGGTTCATCAAAAATCACTACAGAAAAGGTTTTTTTTAGAACAGATTCCTAGGTTCCACCACCATTAATATGTTTGGGCCTGGGCAACCTTGAATGTGCTCATATTTAGATAATCAAAAATATGACAACTTACATATCTACATTTTAGCTCACCATTTAAAAAATTCTGTGTATATGTATTTGTTTGATAAGGTGCAATTATACCAGAGGTAAACCCTCAAATTTTTTTCCCAACAGGATGTTAATGAAAACATTTGTCTACTCAAAAACAACAAAATTTTAAAATTTAGAAGGGAAAAAAAAAGAACTTGTGTGACAAGAGAATGGAATTAATAAGAATGCTGACACACTGAAAAATGTAATCAATGTCACTGAATAATTTGTGTAGAATTTGTTAAACAGGCACCTAATTTGCCATGTAAACGTTCACCAAAAACACAACAAAATATTATTTAAAAAAAAAAATCTGTCTAGACCACACTGTCAAGAGTAATGCCAGGGCTCTAAGTGATGGGAGATTTTTGATCACTATTTCAGTACAGCTGGCTCAAGTTATTTATGCATATTACATATGACAAAAGGTGATAGAGGCATAACATTGATCATGCACCTACTCTATGCCAGGTCCTGCACATGGTACGTAACACACCTCATCTAATTCTCCAAAGCATTCTTTGGAGAATGTTAAATATACCTGTCTCCCATTTTAAATATGAAAAAACTATGGCTAGGCTACAAAAGACACATAGCTAACTAAGTGTAATAGTTGGGAACTCTAACTTGGCACAATTCCTTGCATTATTCCATGTAGTAAAACCTGGAAACTTAAGAGTATTGAAGATCTTATTTAACTACTAATCATCTGCGTTAATATCCTTTACATCTCTACCAAAGGATAATTCAGGACAATATGGGGAAAGGAAAGCAAAACGCAAAGAGGCACAAGAGAGATTTTTGAGGTACTGAAAAGGGTCTACATCTTGAATGTGATGGTAGTTACATGAGAGTACACATTTGTCAACTCAAGCTACATACTTAAAAGTGGGTGCTTTTAATCATACGAAAGTTAAAACCAAAAACCAAATCCACTGTTGTTGAGTCAATTCCAACTCATAGTGACCCTACAGGACAGACTGGAACCACCCCACTGGGCTTCCAAGGCTGTAAATCTTTACAGAAGCAGATTGCCACATCTTTCCACCGTGGAGTAGCTGGTAGGTTTAAACCTTTTGGTTAGCAGTTGAGCACTTCAACCGTTGCACTACCAGGGCTCCTATATGAAAGCTACATTAACATTAACATTGATTTGTTTAAAAACAAAACCAAACAATACTATCTGACTTCTGGTCTCCACCAAAATGGAGTAAACCCACTGCAGTGTCTCTCTCCTCCTAAAAATTCTGGACAAAATACAAAATGCAACCAACCAAGGGCTCTGAATTAAATAACAGCAAGTAGAATGGGGAGGAAAGTGAAGGCCCCTGTGAACCAGAGGGTATAGGGACGATACTCTGAGAACACAGCTACAATATAAATCATCGCCCAAGTCATACAGCAACCTGAGTGGGCATGGGAGGGGCCAACATAAATAACACGCAACGGCTTTGAAAACTGAACAAATATTGGAACTACTGCCCATAGTTTTGTAGAAAGAGTCTGAAAGAATCTGTAGTCAAAACTTAACTGAATTGACTTGTCTACTAAAACAAACAATAATACAGCAGCATTCTCTAACGATTTTAACAGGACCAGAATCTCCTAACATAATATCCAAAATGTCCAGAATACAGCCCAAAATTATTAGACATACTAAGAACAAAAAAAGTCTGACCAATTCTCAAAGAACACAATCAACAGATACCAACTTCTAGATGACCTCTTGAGGACTCTAGAATTATCAAAGACTTTTAAAGCAGCTATTAAAACCATGCTCTATTAGGTAACGGTGAACATTTCTGAAACACATAATAGAAATTCTCAGGAGAGAAATGTAAACTATAAAGAAGTAGTAAATGGGAATTTTAGAACTAAAAAACACAAAATCCACTGGAAGGGCTCAATAGCTGAATGGAGATGAAAGAGGAGTCTCTGAATTTGAAGATACACGAGTTATCTAATCTTAACAACAGAGAAAAAAACTTTTAAATAATAAACTGTGGGAGTAATATCAAAATGTGAAACTAAACTACTATATTCAGCAAAAATACAGTTCAGGAATGAAGATGAAATAAAGATGTTATGAGACTAAGGAAAACCAAGAGAATTCATTGTCAGCAGACCTGCTCTAAAAGAAATGTTAAAGGACGTTCTTCTGGTGGAAAGGAACTAATACCAGAGAGAAACCTGGAACTTCAGGAACAATGGAAGTGCAAAATAAATAAATACCTGGTAAATATTACAGACTATTTTTCTCCTCTTAAGTTCTCAAAAACATATAAAACTGTTGAAACCAAAAATCATAACTTATCATGGTAGCTGAGGGGGGTTAAGTGTATGTAGATGTGACAACTATGGGATAAAGAGGCCTGGAGGGAAAAATAATCTATACAGTTGTAAGGCTTCTATGTTTCACTTGAAGTAGTAAATTACTAACTCTAAGTAGAATACAAAGAGCTAGATTTTATATTATTATAATCCCTAGAAAACCAAAGCCTGCTGCCATCAAGTCGACTCCGATTCACAGCAATCCTATAGGACAGAGTAAAACTACCCGACAGGGTTTCCAAGGAGCCACTGGTAAACTTGAACTGCTGACTTTTTTGATTAGCAGCCAAATTCTTAACCACTGCACCACTAGGGCTCCATGATCCCTAGAGCAACCATTAAAAAAATAAGACGTAGATACAGCCAAAAAACCAACAGATGTAAAACAGAATGTTAAGACATTCAAACAATCTAAAAGAAGGCAAAAAGGCGGAACAGGAAAAAAATAAAATAAAATTGTAGACCTAAATCCAGTAACATCAACAACTACATTAAATGTAAATGGTCAAAAAAAAAATCACTTAAAAGAGATTGACAGCACAGATTAAAACAAAAGAAAAAAAGACAAAACTATATGCTGTCCATGAAAAACTATTTTCCAATGTAATTAGGTAGACACATTAACAGTAAAAGGATGTAAAAAGATTTATCACGCGAGCACCAATCAAAAGAAAGCCGCAGTGGGCTATATTATCATCAAAATAAACTTCAGAACAAGGAAAATTTCCAGGGATAAATAAAGGCCTCACATAGTGATAAAAGGGTCAATTCACCAAGAAGATATAATAACCCTAAATGTAAATCCCTGACAACAAAGCTTCAAAATAAAGGAAAAACTGATAAAAATAAAGAAATGCAGACAAATCTACAATTATACTAAGAGACTTCAACAGTCCACTGAGTGGGTAGACAGAATATTTAAAAAAATTAAACAACCTATGAATCAATAAGGAAGTCTTATGAAAAATTAAATAGTATCTTGAAGTGAACTAAAATAAAACTACGACGTATCAAAAATTTTGGAATGCAGTTAACACTGTACAGAAGGAGATTTAGTCCATCAAATACGTCTATGAGAAAAGAAGAAAGGTCTTAAATCCTAGAAAAAGAGTAAACTAAACCCAAAAGCAAGCAGAAGGAAGAAAACAGTAAACAGGATAAATCGATGATATTGAAGAGAAAATTAATGAAGCCAAAAGCTGGTACTAAAGATCAATGAAACTGATAAAACTCTAGCAAAGACTGACAAAGATTAAAAAAAAAGAGAGAGAGACACAAATTACCACTATCAGAAATGAAAGAGGGAGTATCACTACAGATCCTACAGACATTAAAAGGATGCTAAGAGAATTCTCTGCCCATTAATTCAACTTAGATGAAACAGACCAATTTCTTCAAACACAAACTATAAAATGCACTCAAGAAGAAACAGATAAACTGAAAATTCTGTATCTATGAAACAAATAGAATATGTAGTTATAACCTCAAAAGGACAACTCAAGACCTTAGATGGTTTCACTGGAAAACTCTACTAATCATTTAAAGACGGAAAAATATCTATTCTACAAATATCTTCCAGAAAACCGAAGAGGAAAGAACTTCCCAACTTCTATTATAAGGCTAATATAAAAATCTGAAAACAGCATTATAAGAAAGCTACTACACAAATAAGGTGCAAAAATCCTGAACAAAATATTAGGAAATCAAGTCCAGCAATATACAGAAAGGACAATATACCAAGACCAAGTGGGGTTTGTCCCAAGATTAATATTTGAAAATCAATCCATTTAATTGACCATATTAACAGCTGAAAGGAAAACAGTAAGATTGTATTAATAGGATACAGAAAAAGCACATGCCAAAATTAAACATCGACTCCTAATAAAAACTCTCAGCAAACAGGGGTAGAAGGGAAATCTCCTCAATTTGGTAAGGGTATTTTACAAAACAAGTAGAGCTAACATCATACTTAATGGTGAAAGATTGAATGCTTTTTTCCCTAAGATCTGGAACAAGTACTAGTCAACACAGTACTAGAAGTCTTAGCAGATGCAATAAGGCAAGAAAAATAAACAGCACAGAGATAGGAAAGGAAAAAATGAAACTATCTGCAAATGATATGATTGTCTCTGTAGAAAATCCTACAGAATCTATTAAAAAATTCCTAGAAAGAATAAATGATTTTTAGCAAGATCTCAGAATGCAAGGCCAATATACAAAAATGAACTGTATTTCTATACACTAGCAATGAAATACTGGGGAAAAAAATTTTTTTAAGTACCACCACATACAAATAAGTATAAATTTAAAATAAGTAAAGGATCTGTATGCTGAAATCTGCAACACACTCATGAAAGAAAAAAAAAAAGAACTAAGTAAAATGGACAGATACACAAAATTAATGGATTAGGAGATTCAGCATAGTTAAAATGTTAATTCCTCCCAAATTAATCTACAGATTCAACTCAATCCCAGTCAAAATTCCAGTAGAATTTTTTTTTTTTTTGGTAGATATGAACAAAACAAAAAAAACAAACCCACTGCCGTGGAGTTGATTCTAACTCACAGCGACCCTACAGGACAGGGTAGAACTGTCCCAGACGGTTTCCAAGGAGCATGATTCTAAAAGCTATATGGAATTGGAAGGAACTAGATTAGCCAAAATAATTTTGAAAAAGAACACCACCTGATTTCAAAACATTATAAAGTAACAGTACTGGCAAAAGGATACACATAGATCAGTGGAACAGAATACAGACCAGATGATATGGCGCTTCCTTAGAAAGCTAGAAGTAGAAATACCATACAATCCAGCAATCCCACTCCTAGGAATATATCCTACAGAAATAAGAGTCGTCACTCGAACAGACATATACACACCTATGTTCATGGCAGCACTGTTCACAATAGCAAAAAGATGGAAAACAACCTAGATGCCCATCAACAGATGAATGGATAAACAAACTATGGTACTTACACACAATGGAGTACTATGCAACGATAAAGAACAAGGATGAATCTGTGAAGCATCTCATAACATGGATGAAACTGGAGAACATTATGCTGAGTGAAATAAGTCAATCACAAAAGGACAAATACTGTATGAGACCTCTACTGTAAAAACCCATGACAAAGTTTACACACAAAAAGTAACAATCTTTGTTGGTTACCAGGGATGGGAGGGTTGGGGGCGGGGGAATACTAAATAGGCGATAGATAAACGGTATCCTTGGTGAAGGGTGAGACAGTACACAATACTGGGGAAGCCAGCACAACTTGTACAAGGAAATGTCATGGATGCTCCACAGACACAACTCCCTGAGGGACTGAATTGCTAGGCAGAGAGCTGTGGGGGCCATGGTCTCAGGGAACATCTAGCTCAACTGGCATAACACAGTTTATAAAGACAATGTTCTACATTCTACCTTGGTGAGTAGCGTCTTGGGTCTTAAAAGCCTGTGAGCAGCCATCTAAGATACTCCACTGGTCTCACCCCTTCGGGAGCAAGGGAGAATGAAGAGAACAGGATACAAGGAAAAGATCAGTCCAAAGGACTAATGGACCACAGCTACCAAGGCCTCCACCAGACTGAGTCCAGTACAGCTAGATGGTGCCCGGCTACCACAACTGACTGCTCTGATCAGGATCACAACAGAGGGTTCCAGACAGAGCTAGAGAAGGATACAGAACAAAATTCTAACACACACAAAAAAGACCAGATTTACTGGCCTGAAAGAGACTGGAGAAATCCTAAGAGTATGGCCCCCAGACACCCTTTTAGCTCAGTGGTGAAGTCACTTCCGAGGTTCACCGTTCAGCCGGGGATTGGACAGTCCCGTAAAACAAAACGGGACTAATGAGACACAACAGTCCAGGGACAAGGACTAGAAGACAGAAGGGGACAGGAAAGCTGGTGACAGGGAACCCAAGGTTGAGTAAGGACAGTGTTGACGTGTAGTGGGGTTGTTAACCATCGTCATAGCGGAATATGTGTACTAACTGTTTAATGAGAAACAATTTTGTTCTGTAAACCTTCATCTAAAGTGAGAATAGCAGCACAACTGGAAGAGTGTAGTCAATGTCACTGAACCGTGCATACAGACAATTTTTGAAATGGTGTATCTTTGGCTATGTATATTTTCACCAAAAGAAAAGAAAAAAAGGTCGAGAAGGGAGAGGGTTGACATGTCGTGGGGCTGTTAACCAATGTCATAAAACAATATGTGTACTACTGTTTAATTAGAAACTATTTGTTCTGTAAACCTTCACCTGAAATACAATTTAAAAAAAAAAAAAAAAATACAGACCAGAAATAGACTCAATCAAATATGGCCAACTGAAGTTTTACAAAGACATTAAAACAATTTGATAGGGAAAAACAATCTTGTAAACAAATGGCACTTTAACAATTTAACAAATGAACAAAAATCAGCCTTGACCTATACCACACACCTTATACAAAAATAAACTCAAAATAGATATCAGACATGCATGTAAAAACATAAGACTACGTAACTTCTAAAAGAAAAATCTTTGTGACCTTGGGTTAGGCAAATAATTCTTAGATATAACACCAAAAGCATGAGTCATAAAAAAGAAAACCTGTAGGCTGAAATTGGCCAAAAGTAAAAAGACACTTATAAGAGAATGAAGACTTGCCACAGCCTGGGAGAAAATATTTGCAAATATATTTTTATTTACATATTTGACAAAGGATCTGTATCTAGAATATATTTTTTCAAATCTCCAAAAACTTAGTAAGAAAACAACCCAATCTTAAAAATGAGCGAAAGATTTGAACAGACACTTCACCAATAAAATCTACAGATGGACATAAAAAAGCACATAAAAAACGCTCGACATCATCAGTTGTTAGGGAAGCACAAATGAAAGCCACAATGTTGCCACAATATACCTATCAGAATGGGGGGTGCGGGGAACCAACCTGACAATACCAAGGGCTGTTAAGTATGTGGTGTAACTGGAACTCTCATGCATTGCTGGTGGGAATGCAAAATAATACAGCCGATAGAAAAAGCTGGGCAGTTTCTTATAAACATGTATTAACCATACGATCCAGAAATCCAACTTTTAGAAATATACCCAAGTGAAATGAAAACATACATCCACCCAAAAACTTGTATGGATATGTTATAACAGCTTTATTTGTACCCACCACAAACTGGAAACTGAAACGTTCCTCAGATGAAGAATGAATACACTGTGGTACATTATACAATGGAATACTATTTAGCAATAAAAAGAACTACTGGCGCAACCAACAATATGAATGATTCTCAAATGCATTATTTTAGGTGAAAGAAGCCAGACTTAAAAGACTACATATTGCATAATTCCATTTATATGACACCAACTGAAAAGGCAAAACTATTAGAGATGGTGTACAGATTAGTGACTGCCAGGGGTTAAGGGCAGAAGAGGGAAGGAACAGAAAGAGGGAATTTGTTTTGGGTCGGGGGGGATGGGGGGAAGAGGGGGTAATGGTACTGTTCTGTAAACTGATTGTGGTGGTGGTCACTTGACTCTAGGCAATTTTGTCAAAAGTCAGAATTGTCTACCCCAAAGTGTAAATTTTATTGTATGTAAATCAAAATATAAATTGTAAAAGTAATCCAACCTGCGCTGGAACACCTATAGTGGTCTTCTGATTGCTAAAAAGAACAATGAATGTCAAAAGGGCAATGCTAAGCAAGAGGAACAGAAATTGGCAATCTTTTTATTTAGTGCCAGGCACACTGCTAGGCATTTCATATACATTATTATTTCATTTAATATTCACATCAGTACTGCAAAGTATGCATTATTTACATTTTATAAATTAGGTAATTAAGAGATTAGAGAGGGTGACTTAGCAAAAGATGAAACAGGTTAATAACATTTGAATATTAGAAGAAGTGCTGTTTTTTTTTTGGTTGTTGTTGTTTTAAATTTATGCTTGTAGCCCCAACTCCTAAGATTCCAATTTAATTGCTTTGGATTGATGCTTGGGCATCAGCCATTGGTCAAAGGAGAGAAATCCACTTATATGTGTCATGAGAACTGAATGGTTTACTTTAGACCTGATTAGTGGAGAGTCAATTCAAACTTCAAACTCTTGATTAAAATAAAGAGCTCTTTATGTCTCCTTACTGGTGTTCCTCATTTTCAAGCTACAAACAAAACAAACAAAAACGGCTAATGAACAAAATATGTAAAAGTAACATTATCAGCAGTACATCTAAATTTTAGGACAAGAAAGCAACCTAAAAAAACTCACAACTTCTCTAGTTACAAGCTCTAAACCAGTAATTCTCAATTCTGGCTACACATTAGAATCTCCAGAATAACTTAAAAAATACCATTCTTGGACTTTGCCTCCAGAAATCGATTCAATTGTCTCGGGTGGGACTTAGGCATGGGTACTTCTTACCCAAAGTTTTTACCTAAAGTTCCACAAATGATAGTAATGTGTAGCCAGAATTGTTTACTGCTCTAAACAGTTTCCTACTACATGGGTTCTGAAAAAGTATATCTCTAGAAGTCTCATATGGATATAGCAGTTTACTATTTTAGTAATTTGAAGAAAATGACATTCTAGGTTATTTTTTTCTTCCCACTGAAGGTAAATAAATGTTAAGAGCTTTATACTAAGAATCATAAAAAGGCTGCAATACAGTTAATGTTTACTCAATGACATACAATAAATTTTATGTATCCCAATTTTATACAGTACCATCTACAAAATCACCAAAGGATGCTCTTGACTTTGGCCAGTCAGGATGTGGTACAGGGAACAGAAACCACTAAATATACTGAACAAAAAGGGAGTTAATAGAGGAGATCAGGCAGTTAATTGTTGAAACAGCTGGAGAAGTGGGGCTTTAAGGGACCAGGAATGACCACCAGAACTGAATCACAGGGAGCTCTCCCACTTAAATCACCAATAACATACTGCTGTCAGCTGACTCCCAACACACAGCGACCCTGTAGAACAGAGTAGAACTGCCTCATAGCGTTTCCAAGGCTATAAATCTTTATGGAAGCACACTGCCACATCTTTCTCCCACGGAGCGGCTGAATCGCCAACCTTTCGGTTGGTAGCTGAGCGCTTTAACCACTGCAACACCAGGGCTCCTTAAGCCACCAATGGAAACACTTTACTCAAGAATGTATGGCAGACAACTGTGATACAAGGATTAGATAGCTGGGATCAGGAAGTCACCACTGCCACAACTGCCTGTAGACGCCCATGAAGCTAGGGGATGTACACAATGAACAGAGTTTAGCTGTTTGTTGCCTTTGTCACAAATGTCTCTTGATATGCAAGAAGCAGAAGAATGGGCAATGCAATGCTGTATTTCTGCTGCAGCAGAAAATTTTCACATCTTCATTTTACCACCTAGCCAAAAAAAAACAAGCCAGAAAAGGAAGAAAGATCAACTCCTTTCAAACCTCACATATACAGGTGGTGCCCAACTTACTATGTATTCGAGTTAACGACAAACCGCAGTTACAACTGTCTGTTTTTTCCACATAGAGGTGAAGTTGATGCCTGGTTTCAAGGCATTTAAAGACAGAATCATGCTGCTGCTTGGAGGAAATCCTGCTGGATTTAAATTAAAGCCTTTTCTTGTTTACCATTCTGAAAATCCCCGAGCATACAAAAACACTGACAAAAATAAGCTGCCCGTCTACTACAGAAGTAACTCCAAGGCCTGGATGACGACTGTTACTTGAAGACTGTTTTTTAAACTGTTTCATCCCAGAAGTGCACTCCTACTGTCTTTAAAAGAGCATTCCTTTCAAGATTCTGCTGCTACTTGATAATGCCCCAGGACATCCTCCTCACATAGATGATCTAAATCAAGATGTGGAAGTGGTGTATCTACCCCCCAATACGACAGCCTATGGATCAAGGTGCAATCGCCACTTCCAAGGCATACTACCTACATACTACATTTCCTAAGGCAACAGCAAACGTACATTACACGATTTCTGGAAGAATTATAATATTCTTCTGTGTATCCGGAACACTGCATCTTCCTGGGAGGAAGTTAAGGGAAAATGCATGCAGGGAATATGGAAAAAGTTGCTTAGTTATGTGAACACGCTCCAAGCATTTGATTAGGATAATATGATGGAAGGTATCAGAGAAAAAATTGCCTATATAGTTGAAATTTTATATCACCGATCTGGAACAACTCATGATCATGATGAAGGGGAACTGACAGATCAGGATTTAACAGATTTTGAAGAGGGAAGAAATGCTGAAGAAAGAAATAATGAGGAAGAGGAAAGAGAGAAAACGTTAAAAAATTTTACAGTGCAAGGATTAGCTGGAGTTTTTTCTAAACTAAAGCAGGGGGCTTGAAAACATGAACCCAAACACTGGTTGCTTTGCTAAAGTCAATAGATTTGTGAAACAGTGAAATGTTACCTCGAAATATATGAAGAAAAAAAGAAAAGGATCATACAGACATTCCTCATTAATTGTCTGACTAGAGATGCCACCCTCATTCCCAGAGATAATCCCGATGATCCAGAACTTTCCACAAATAGTTATTACCACAACTGACAAAATGCCAGCGTCGTAAGTTTATATGTAATGTTTCCAACCCCCAAAGACAAAGATTATGTTTCTAAAGATACTGATAAAAGGCAGTAATAATGAAAACCAAAAAAAAAAAAAAAATAAAGAGGTATTTAACTTATGTCAGAACCAACTTACAACAGTCACTGGAATGGAACTCTGTCATAAGTCGGGGACTACCTGTATATATTTATTTCACATCCAGAACCCTAAACGCAAAGTAGTCTGAAAAATGAAGTTTTTGGCTTTCTAGTCCAGTATGCAGGAAACTCTGGTGGTGTAGTGGTTAAGAGCTATGGGTGCTAACCAAAAGCTCAGCAGTTCGAATCCACCAGGCACTCCTTGGAAACCGTATGGGGCAGTTCTACTCTGTCCTATAGGGTCGCTATGAGTCAGAATCGACTTGACGGCAACAGGTTTGGTTGGTGTTTTTGGTTACCCAATAGGCAGAGGCACTCAGAAGGCCTCAGGGAGACAACCAATAGAATCCCAAGATGGCTTAAAGGCAATATGCATTTTAAAAGAACTTACAACTAAACAACACTAATCATCAAAGTTCCCAGTTTTGGATATTTACTACTAACTATTCTCAGAAGGAAGGTTAAAGGGAAATATGTTGAGGGTAATGCTCCTGGGAGATCTTCCCATTGAAGGTGTTTCCTAGGTTACATTAGCAGGACATTCATACTTTTGCTCACCACTCTTGAGATTTTTTAAAACAGAAAATTTAACACTGACAAGTTTTAACCCACTGTCTGTAATCTTGTTAGATCTATGATACTTATTTTGAAAGTCTGCTGAGGTATGCATTTGAAATGCAAATGCAGATGTACCAAAACTTGTTAATAATTGCACCTAGTCAGCTACCTTACCCATCAACAGCAACTCAACTTGACTTTGCGGTTCTTCATTTGCCCCTGCGCGTGTATTTTATAAAGGAAATTATGTAGACCATTGACCAGGTCAATCCAAATTTGGACTCATAAAGATTTCACCTCTAGAGGTTAGAGTTTAATCAGTGTTAAATAAATAAATACAATGCTTCTGTAACTGGACAGGAAGGGTGTTATCACTGTGCATAATCATCTGATTTCTTCTGTAAAAATCTGACTGCAAATAAAGATGGGGGTGGTGGTAGAAGGGATATATTTATGTAAACAGTAAAAACAAAATGTAAGGTAAAACTTCTATCTTACATCAGAATAAGAAACTCAAAACTTTGAGTTTTTTTCTGGTTGATCAAGAGCCAAATCATCCCAAACAAACACAACCCTAGTAAACCTTTACCATGATATCAGGCTCCATTCAGGCAAGATTTTCTTGGCTTTTGGTCTCTTAACTGGCTATTCTTTGAGGAGGAGAAAAAAAAAATCCTACATATATATAAAGGTTAAGAACTAAAGATAAGGCCAAGAACCAGGTAACTAATTCCAAACCACCATGGCATAATGGAACTAATCAAAACCACCAATGAAGATTCTATATAAACCGCCTCATGCTGCCTCACTATTTTTGTGGTGTTCCAGAATTGAGAAGTAACTAAGGCTACTTAGTGACTTTTATCAAGAGTCCCGAAATGGCACAAACGGTTAAACACTTGACTACTAGCTGAAAAGTTGGTGGTTCAAACCCACCCAAAGGTGCCTCAGAAGACAGGCCTGGTGATCTGCTTCTGAAAGGTCACAGCCTTGAAAATCCTATGGAGTACAGTTCTGCCATGATACTCATCAAGTTGCCATGAGTCGAAATCAACTCGATGGCAAGTAACAACGACAACAAAAAATAACCTTTTCAGTTATCCACATTCTCACTCTGGTTTCAACTGTCAAGCTCCAAGTATTACCATTCCACATAACTATCCTGGCACACTCTGAAAATATTCCACCCAAAACCACAAAATATCCAAGTGATTTCTATGTATCTCCACTTCTTCACTAACACAACCACTGTTAACACGTTTTGTATGTAGTTACCTCTTCTTCCCAACTTCTTAATAACTAACCTGACCAGATTAAACTGGTATTTTCTTCAGCCACTTCTTTTTACTAATATCCTTCTCTTCCCATCAGAGCAACTTAAAACACCTGTGACAGTTAAGATTGTGTGTCTACTTGGCTGGACCACAATTCTCAGTGTTTTGGCAGTTGTACAGTGTTGTGATCACTCCCCTGTTGAAATGTGATATGTGATCACCCCCTTGATGGAGTCTGCTGAGTGGTACCAGTGGGGGCGTGGCCTGTGGCAGCACGCCACCCCCTCAGCCTTCATCTCTCTGCCCTCCACCATCTACTTCCTTCCTGCTTGCCTTGCCAAGGTTTCTGGATTGTTCTGGATCCTGCAGCTGCCTCTTGTTTGTCTGACCTCCGGTTCTTGGGACTTGAGCTAGCAGCTTACCTGCTGATCTTGGGTTCGCCAGCCCCTGTAGCTACGTGAATCAGGAGAAGCCTTGTGGTCTTGCCTGCTAATTTTCGGATTCATCGATCTTCACAATCTGTGAGCAAGAGTCCTGCTCTCAGACCTGCCAATCTTGGGTTTACCGGCCCTGCAGCTATGTGAATCAGGAAAAGCCCTATCCTGATTCATGAACTCGGGACGTTCCAGCCTCTACAATCACATGAGCTGTTTCCTTGATATAAACCTCTCTGTCTATATATTATACGCTTTACTGGTTTTGCTTCTCTAGAGAACCCAGCCTAAGATATACATATCAGGAAGTACAGTAGGGTTATTGTAGGAGTCTGGTTAGGAATTCACTGATTACTTCTTACTTATCGTGTTACATATGTATTTATGTTATATAATTTTTGTACAACATAAACATGAATGAGATTATTTGAAAAGTACTTATTTAAAAAGAGTGTGGGGGTTTTATTTAAGTAAATTTGTCTCAAACTTTTTAAAGAAAAACCCTATAAAAAAGTTACCACAGATTTCTCTAAAGCTAAAAAAAAAAAAAAACCCAAAACTAAACTTGTTGCCGCTGAGTTGATTCCAGCTCACAGAAACCCTACAGGTCACAGCAGAACTGCCCCATAGGGTTTCTAAGGCTGTAAATCTTTACAGAATCAGACTGCCAGATCTTTCTTCCAGGGAGCTGCTGGTGGGATCAAACTGCTGACCTTTTGGTTAGCAGCCAAGCTCTTAACCACTGCACCACCAGGGTTCCTTAAAGCTCAAAAAGTGGACATAAATGCAAATAATCTTGAAATAGACACAAATATATTCCTATGTCTTAAGGAAAGTTTTATAATCAAGTATAATGTGCCATGTACTTCTCCAGTACATTCTCTTGACAGTTATTCTCAAAATACACACCTCTAATGATTAAGAATCATAAAAAATGAACACACAGCATGGACAACTGGAATCTTCCTCTGTTCATGAAGGCTTATAATGCATATCTGGACTAACAATACTTCTATATATACTTGTTAAGGGGATTTTAAAGAATGAAGATATCATTAAATGTGGATCTTTAATAATGGACTGAACTAAACCACTGTTTTAAAATTTAAGTTTTATTTGATATATGTACATAGTTTTAGAAGTTAATAAACACATTGCCGTCAAGTCAATTCCGACTCATAGCAACCCTAGAGGACACAGCAGAACTGCCCCATAGGGTTTCCAAGGAGTGCCTGGTGGATTCCATCTGCCAACCTTTTTTTGGTTAGCAGCTGAACTTTTAACCACTACGCCACCAAGGTTTCCGAGAAGTTAACAGTACTGCAAAACTTAAGTCTTCTTTGCCACATCTCAGACATTCCTAATTTCTAATCCTCTGTGGCAACCATTTTGAACTCTTTCAGCTGTGGTATTTATTATTCTTCTAAATGTTGTAATTATGCTCAGATATTTATTTTTTCCATGTTAGATATTACCTATTATTTCCGTAATGTATTAAAGGTGCTTAGAGTTATAAGTGACTCGATAGCAACTGGTTTGGGTTTTTTTGTTTGTTTTTATTTTACAGAAAATAATGAATGTTGGAGAGGATGTGGGGAAACTGGAGCTCTTATATACTGCTAGTGGGAATGAAAAGTGGTAAAACCACTACAGAAAACTGTATGGCATTTCCTCAAAAAAGTAGAAATAGAAATACTGTATGACCCAGTAATTCCACTCCTAGGTATACACCCTAAAGAAGTAAGAGCTGTGACATGAACAGACATATGCACACCCAAGTTCACTGCAGCTTATCCACAATAACAAAAAGGCAGAAGCAACCTAAGTGTGCATCAACAGATGAATGGATTAACAAACTGTGGTACATACACACAATGGAATACTATGCAACGATAAAGAATAATGATGAATTCGCCAAACGTCTCATAACATGGATGAATCTGAAGGACATCGTGTTGAGTGAAGTAAGTCAATCATAAAAAGCCAAATATTACATGAGACTGTTTTATAAAATAACAACAAAAGGTTTACAAACAGGAAAAAAAAAAAAAAAAAAAACTCTTTGATGGTTACCAGAGATGGAGGGGGGAGAGAGGGAAAATTACCAAAGAGATAGTAGACACGAGTTAATACTGGTGAAGGGAAAAGCAATACACAATATGGGAGAAGTCAGCATAACATGACGAAGGGAAGAAAGGACACTGACAGGAATGCAGAAATAAAGACAACTATGGTAACTAATGGGAGCCTTGGTGGCACCAGTGGTTAAGCATTTGGCTGCTAACCAAGAGGTCAGCAGTTTGAATCCACCAAATGCTCCTTGGAAACGTTTTGGGGCAGTTCTACTCTGTCCTATAAATCACTGCGAATCAGAATCAATTTGATGGCAATGGTTTTTTATGGTAACTACTATTCCATAGACGATCCTGCAACAATAGAATCAACAAACAATAATCTACAAATGGACACAGAGAGAGATATGCCAAGAGATGAGGGAGGGGTAAGGGAAAACACCCACTGGCAGATACAGGTTTGGTGGTGGAAATTTCTCAATACATGACTGTAGGTGCTCCTCATATATTAATATAGACAACAGAGCACACAAGTGGCATACTCAGGGAAACCTCTTAGACAGAACTAAACACTTCAAGGGATAAAGTTCCCAGGCTCGAAGGCAGAAGGACCACAGACTTGGGGGACATCTGTATCAAGTGGCACAACATAGTTCTTAAAGACAATGTCCTATATCCTATTGGTGAGTAGCATTGGGGTCTTAAAAGCTTGTGAGTGGCCATCGAAGATACAACTATCAGTCTCTTCTAGTCTGGAGCAAAGGAGAACGAAAAACAAAATTAAAGACTCAAGGGAGCAATTAGTCCAAAGGACTAATTGACCACATGAACCACAGCCTACACGACCCCAAGACCAGATGAACTAGATAGTGCTCACTTACCACAACCAACCACTCTGACTGGGATTACAAGAGAGAGTCCCAGACAGGGTGGGATAAAAATGAAGAACAAATGATTAAATTAACAAGAAAGACCAGACTTACCGGTTTGACAGAGACTGGAGGAATCCCTGAGACTACAGCCCCTGGACACCGTTCTCACTAAGAACTGAAGCCACTCCAAAAGTTCCCCATTCAGTCAAAGATCAACCAAAACCAAAAATTGTTGCCATCAAGTCAATTCCAACTCATAGCAGCCCTACAGGACAGAGTAGAACTGCCCCACAGGGTTTCCAAGGAGCGGCTGGTGGATTTGAACTGCCAGTCCTTTGGTTAGCAGTCTAAGCTCTTAATCACTGCACCATCAGGGCTCCAGACAAAGATTAGCAGGACTATAAAACAAACAATAATACATGTGAGAAATGTGCTTCTTAGATAAATCAAGTTTACGAGATCAAATGGGCAACAACTGCCCAAAAACAAAGACGAGAAGGTGGGAAAGGACAGGAAAACTGGACTAACAGAACCAGGGAACCCAGGGTGGAATGGGAAAGTGGGACACTGCTGAAACAATGCAGGATTGCTACCAATGCCACAAAACAATTTGTGTATAAATTTTTGAATGAGAAACTAATTTGCTCTGTAAACTTTCACCTAAATCACAATTAAAAAAATAAATTTGATTAAAAAAAAAAGGTGTATCCTTACAAAACTGGTGGAAAAGAGAGACCTATATTAAAGTTATAAATGCTATCATTAGAAGAAACAATAGCTCTTTACTTTTTTACAGGGCTTCAAACCAGTTCTTCCTGGTTCAATCATGGCCTAGGAAGCTACACTGGAACAGACTCAAATTTTGTATATTTGGGTGACCTGGAACCATAAACTCTGGGTCAAAGCCCTACTAGAAACTTAATCTCTCTGTCAGAAAACAAGGGCAGCGTAGGCATTGCATGGCAACCAAATCTCCTGCCAAATCTCAAAGATGGCGGCCAAACACACAGCTTTGAATGTGTCACTCTCCTTGGTCATGGCAATAATCCAATCTCAGTCATCAGGCTCCTGAAAGAGCTCACTACACATGCCTCTTCCAGGTTTTCCATTCTAGGGCGTCAACCAGTAATTTTTCCCTTTCGGGTTATGGTTTCGGATCACCCAAATCTTAAAAATCCGGTTCTATTCCAGTTTTGCTTCATTGGCCGTGCCTGAACTGGTTTGAACCTCTGCTTTTTTTGTTACCATGTGTGCATATTGCTCTGATTTTTTTTTTTTTCAAATAACAGATTGGATAAAAGAGCCACAATAACTATTTTATATTAAGAACTCATTAAGAAAAGGTACAAAGGATATGAAAAGGCAATTCACAGAAATATAAATTAAAACAATCAGTTAATATTTTCTTTCTTAGACTAATGAACATTTTAAGATTCAGAACACTGTCAGCAAGGGTGTAAAGAAAGTGATAATTCAGTCTTGGTGCAAAGATAAACTCATATAACCTTTTTTAAAACAACGTAGCATTATTTATAAAAACTGTAAATGCCTATGCTCCAGTCCAGCAAAGCCATCTAAAAGAAAGGAGCAAGCTCACTTTTAGGTTAGATTGTTAGATTAAGAAAGGAAAAAGGAAGGAGACACAACACGGAATAGGGAAATTGGTAAACAAACTGATGAAGTCATATTAGAGAATACTATACACAATTGTTTGGAGCCCTGGTGGCCCAGTGTTTAAGAGCTTGGCTGCTAAGCAAAAGGTGGGCAGTTTGAATCCACCAGCTGCTCCTCGGAAACCCTACAGGGCAGTTGTACTCCATCCTATGGTGTCACTATGAGTCAAAATCGATTTCACAGCAAAGGGTTTGGATTCTTTTTTTTTTTTTTTTTTGGTTTATACAATTGTTAAATTCACAGCATGCTGCTGAAGAAAAAGATAGCAAATTACAGAATAAAGTGGAACTACAGTAGGAAGTGGAAACGGCATGAATATGACTCACCATTTTTCTTCTTAAATAACACTTATATTTCAGTTGTGCATTAAAGTCTACTGACATAAGAAAGCACTATTTTTTAACAATTAAGTATTTCTGAGCAACGATTTAGATCAAGTTTAAAATCTCCCACCTTTACCCCCTTACTAACAATCCCTTTTTGTAAAGATATAGACGAACCAATCTTTTTAAAGATACTACCAACAGGCATTTTAAAAAGAAGAAAGCAGAGAAAAAGTTATTTTTAAACTGTCAATAGTGGAAGAGTCAAGATTAGAAATAAGGTCCCTGAAATTCAAAACTGTTTTGCTTTACATCGCATTGGACTGACAATTTTCAAGAAATTATACCTTCCTGACTAATACTCATTGTAATATTGCCACACCATAAAAGGTAAAAAAAAAAAAACTATTTATGATCTATTTAGTAGACCATGAAATAACTAAAATACATTTGAAAGAAGGTACTAAATACCAAATATGAAAGCAGAGTTATAATCAAAAAGGATTCCAAAAAAAAAAAAAACAAGCCACTCCAGAACACATCAAAACATCACATTTTAATACTACTGAGTCAAAACACCCTTACTATGGTATACCATGAAATGTCACTTCAAAATACGCTTCCACACTGAAGAGGCCATAGAGTAGATCTCTTCTCAATACAGTATACAGAGTTTATTAAAGTATTACAATCATTTATTTGCCTTTTCATTTGGAAAGCTTTGAGAAACACTGTATTAATCTATTTAGAAAAACATATCCCCTTCCTTTTAGAGGCATACCATCAAAGAAATTATTACAAATATCTGTATCATTTAGCTGTCCTTACAGCACTTCACTTTACAGCCAATACTATGATACAAAAGCAACCTAACACTTCACCTTATAATATAAGCCTTCCATTTTCTTCTTCTAATGTTTGCATTGTATTGCTTAAGTTCTAAAAACCTGCCTATGATTTAGGTAGTAGCATTCAAGGATAAAAATACTGTTGATCTCCCATTATAACCCAGTATTAAAAAGAGAAAGTCAATAATTGCTATTTATAACTGCTATCATTTTACAAGTAAATGGATACAAACATTTAAATAAACTGTATAAATATTTAAATCAAAATCCTTAAGGTTCGTTATAGAAGTTTGCTAAAGAACAACCTGGAAGATTTCGATTATTCTCATCAAAATATTCCAGAATTGGGACAACAAATATATTAATATACACACATGGACAGATCAATCTATCTTTTCTGCTGCTTCCCCCAGTTTTACAAATGAGATTCCTTGTAACCAGAGTTTCTAAAAATCAATCATGTCCATGAATCAAGTAATACCATTAATATTCTCCACTTAATCATCTCCTCTTTCTATAATTCAGTATTTTAAACTAAGATAGTGACAAATGCCAATTTACTTTGCTGGTGAAGTGCCAAGTAGGCTTCTGGTTTAAAAAATAAATTACAACTGCCCTTTACAAACAAATATACAAAATTTCTCATCTCAAAACAGGCTTTCCATTAAGATTTACAGGATAAACAGTGTGCCCTTAAATAATGAACTACTTGCTGCCAATGTGTGTATGCGCATGTGTGTTTAACGGTCCTTTAATAACTTGTCTTTGGAATGATTCTGTCCTACCTTTGCTGCTGCAGCCCGCCTGTCCTTTGCATCACTGAATTCACACTTCTGGAAGTACCCAATATGCACTGTAACAGACAGATGGACAGATCAATGGGCCACAGCGGCAAAGGCCAGATAGACAGACTTGATAAAAATTAAAATCAAAGTATATAAAGGGAAGGGGGAAACCAAGAGAAAACAAGTCTACTTCTATTTTGTAGCAAAATACCTAAGCTTGACGTCTGTAACCCTCCCACACACGTCCCCCAAATAAACTATTCTTGATTTATATATTATTCCCCTTTGTTTCAAGCAGAAATAGTACCACTGCAATAGGCAAAATAAATTAACCAGCATTTTTAATAACATCAAAAGTTACACATACAACAGGCACTTTCATAACCATATCATACAGTGTCATCAAATAGAGGTTGCTCTTTAATCCACAAGAAACCATTTATCATATTAACAGGAGGCTTTCTACATTAAAATTAAAATGGCAATTATTACATGTCAAAAATTTCTGCTGTAATGCCCAGGTCTATGTGATTAGAGTATACTTGGAATCACCGAATAAATATCATTTTCAGTATCTTAACAGTCTACATTTTCCATCTTTCCATGTAAAAACGGTTGTTAGCACCACATCTAGATAAGACAACTTTGGGGGCTTAAAAGAATATGCAAAACTATTAAGAGTATCTTTAAAAGCTAGGTAAAGTTCTCCTGTAACCTCAAATCCATTCAAACAAGTGTTCATACTTCAAGAAGCTTCTAAGTTTTCAAAAGAACCCTTAGTATCTCAAAATGCTGGCTTAAGCCAACATAAATACTGTAGTTTGATAAATTCTTTATTAAACATTACTCCAAATGCCTTTCTCTGCCTTTTAATAATGTTATTAAAAGTTTATATCCACTGAAAAACAAGTTTAATTTAATCAAATGATTTATTTAACATGCATCTAAAACAGTCTATGCCACATGTTTAAATAAGTTTGAGGGAAAAAATGTCCCATATACATTCCATACTGTAACCCCTCAAAAACATTAGCAGATAAAAGAGATGTGATAACCAAATGTAATGCACGATCCTTGATTTAATCCTAGATGGAAAGGAAAAAAATTTATAAAAGGTGCTACTGGGCAACTGAGGAAATCTGAATGTGGTCTGTATTTTTTTTTCTGTAACAACCTTTTAAGCTATTAATTCACATACCATAAAATTCCCCCTTTTAAACTGTATAGTTCAGTGGTTTTGAACATATTCAGACTTACGTAATCAATCATCAGCTACTATCTATTTTATAACATTTTCATCACCCCAATAAGAAACCCTGTACCTATTAGCAGTCACTTCCTATTCCCCAGTTTCCCCCAGCCTCTGACAACCACTTACCTACTTTCTGTCTCTATGGATTTGCCTATTTTGGACACTTCATATAAATGGTATCATGCAGTATGAGGCCTATTGTCACTGGCTAATTTTACCATTTAGTTTTAATTATCTAGGGAGGTCAACAAACTGAGAGTTTGAAAAGCAACTATTAATCCATCAAATTAGTTAAATAAAGACTGCTTAAAACTTCAACTATTATAACACTCATTTGACAGATGAGGAAACATAACTCATTCAAGTAACTGATACACAAAGTCACACAGCTGGTAAATGGCAAAGCTGGAACCTTCTATATAACGCCAAAGACCCCACTACTATGCCATGTTGCCTCCTTGCAAAATAATCCACTAACTCTCACTAATTCTACCTCCTGATATGCTGAATGCCTCCCCTCCTCTCTATTCCAGTCCTGCTAATCCCATCATATTTCTTACCCAGATGACTGTCACAGACTTCTCATTACGATCCCTGCTTTCTATCTCACCCTGTTCCCATTTATTCCCTATACTGCCAACAAAGTAGTCTTTCTAAACGCTAATCTCATCATATTATTTTAGAAATTTAAAGTTTATTTCACCTGGTCCTAGGGGATAAACTCACTCACCTCAACAGCACTATGTGTAAAGCCTTTCATAAATTGATCACACTACCTACGGGTCTAGCCTCAGCTCCTATCACTCTGCTTCTTGATAATTTTAGCAATATTCAATTACTTTATCATCCATTCAACATACCAGACCATTAATAGCTGGTCTTTCTGCATTCTCCTCCTCCTCTTCCTCTGACTGGAATGTCATCTAAAACTTCATCCGCCTAGTAAGTTACTATGCATTTGTCAAAACCTAGCTCAGACTACCTCTACCAGGAGGATTTGCCAGTCCTTCCCAGAAATAGCCTTAAAACATTTCTTTGACCTTGTACTTCTACTGTTACACATATCACTATACTCTAACATACTTAAGCCTACCTCCTTAAAGAGTTGTCCCATATCTGTCAGCTAAAGAAATCCTGGTTGGTAAAAGCAATCAGGTACTCGACTTATACAGTATACTGCTCCCTATTAAACTTAAGCATTATTTTTAAAGATCTATTAACCTCAGAAACTCAAAAAACACAATCATAACAAGATATTTAGGGCCTCACCAGGATAAAACTCAGGTTAGGGAAAAGGGTGGAAGTTCTGCACTTAAAAATGTTAAGAGGTAACACATTAACAATCTTGGTTGTCTAAGGGAGGGAACCAGGTAGTTGAGGTATGAGTGAAAGAGATCTATTTTAATTTTTTATCTTTTGTACTTTATATAAAATTTGAGCCTGGCAAATATATGCAGAGTCAAAAACATAAATAAAACTTTCTAAATCCTAAAAAAAAGTTTATCCACAGTGTAAATCAGAATACCAAGACTGCTTAAAAAAAATTTTTTTTTTAAATCAGAGGTTGTAAATGAGAGTCCAGTCTAGGTATTCAATTTATTTCTGTATTATGTTTTGGTTACATAGAATGAACAAAATCTTGATTCATAAAGATAATTTTGCATTGCAATTTCAGGCTATTCTTCACCTAAACTCATCCAGAAGCTTGAAAAACATAAAAAACATTTTATGCAGAGCTAATTAACACTGTCTAGCAACTTATTATATTTTCATAAATGTAGAGTCAGAGAAAATATACAGAACTCAAGACCCCAAATCCATAAATAATACAGCAACATTAATATGAATTCACTTCTTACTGCAAACACTTGCCAGCATTCTGTAATGAGGGTATGAACAAACAGGTCAGCCTTAGCCTCGTCTGGCATTTAACTGAACAGGGTAGGGAGCACATGGGCTGCTGTAGTGTTCTATATTATATAACTTGCAGAGGCCTGAATCCAAAAAACCAGTGCAAAATAAAATCTTCCTAATTAACAATCCATAAAAAAGTAAAGCAGAAGCTTTATTCTGGATTCTGTATAACAATGAGTTGGCATGGATAAATGCTAATGAATTAGTAGTTTCCAGTATGTTACATTACAGAAAGGCTATTTTGAGGAAGGGTTAGAACCAGGTAGGTTCAAGTGAGAAGACAGAGAGAGACAAATACTACCCTCAGTATATGGCAGAACTTTAAATAAGAGCTGTTCGATATGAATTGTGCTGCTTCTGGAATTAGCTGAGAGGTTTTAACTTATAAAATAAAGTCAGCTATTCTCCCTTAAAACAAGGGATTTGTTATCTAGAGTGCATCCATAACAATTTCACAGCGCTCTATCTTCCAGAATCTCTTGTTTCTGTCAGAGGGAGAATGATGGGATTTGTGGACCACTGGTCTCAGTTTGGACACCCTGGTAGCATAGTGGTTAAGAGCTACGGCAGCTAACCAAAAGGTCGGCAGTTCGAATCTACCAGGCGCTCCTTGGAAACCCTACTGGGAAGTTCTACTCTGCCCTACAGGGTCGCTATCAGTCGGAATCGAATCGACAGCAACGAGTTTGGTATTTTTTTTTTGGTTTGGTCTCAGTTTAAAGGAGCCCTGGTGGTGCAGTGGTTAAGCACTTGTCTGCTAACTGAAAGGTCGGCAGTTCAAACCTACTAGCTGCTCCGCGGAAGAAAGATGTGATAGTCTGCTTCCATAAGGATTACAGCCTTCAAAACCCCACAGGGCTGTTCTACTCTGTTGTATAGGGTCGTTATGAGTCGGCACTGACTAGACAGCAATGGGTTTTTTGGGGTCTCGGTTTATAGTTTCATACATAAATTATGAATTTTACATAGTTATTATTTTGTATTACACTTTGTGTTTTTAAATGCTTATACTGGACTAGAAAATTGTAAATATAGTACAATTTTTGCTTGAAATTTTCTTGAGTAGAGGTGCAGTCTGTAAAGTTTCAAATGGGGCGTGCATTACACTGTTGACTCTACTCCACTCTTGTTGTTTATTATTTATTTGGATTCACAAGCCACAGCAATAAAGTTACAAGTCAGAGCTCACTGATGCAGTCTGTACAAGTCAGTCTCCTGAAGCACAGAACAGGGTGAAGAAATGTGTAAAGTGGATCTGGAAAGGCAAACAGAAAATACCCAATACACAAGACATTAACATTCACATGTTTATATTTAATGATATACTGAGTTCCAATTCCAGTTATGAAGACTTGGACAAGTTATTTAATTCCTCTAAGGCTCAATTTTTCTATCCATAACATAGTAAAATTACTATCTACTTCACAGAATAGTTGTAAAGACTAAAGTCTGAGATAACTGGTTAAGGGGGGAAAAAAGTGCTAAAGATAAAAGAGTTAACTCAGAAAAATCTGCAGCAGAAGAATGTGAATAATTTATTAAAAAAATTAGGATAGTACCAAGACTTACTTTTATCAACAATAAAATCAAGAAGAAAACTCATTCATATTTAATTTTGTCTATTCAATCAATATCCGTTTATCAGCTATGTTCCAGGAACAGTTTTAGGCAATGGGAACACCAAAATTCATAACTGGTCCTACCCTCAAGGATTTCTGAGTCTCACCAGAATAAATAATGATAACAGGCAGATAAGACTCAAGCCATGGAGTTTTTAATTGCCTCATATGCACGTGAAAGCTGGACAATGAACAAGAATTCATGCTTTTGGATTATGGTGGTGGTGAAAAATACTGAATATACCATGGACTATAAGAAGAATAAACAAATCTTTCTTGGAAGAGGTACAGCCAGAATGCTCCTTAGAAGTGAGGGTGGCACTTTGCCTCACATATTTTAGACATGTTATCAGGAGGGACCAGTCCCTGGAGGAATACCATGCTTGGTAGACTAGAGGGTCAGCAAAAAAGAGAAATACCCTCAACGAAATGGACTGATACAGCGGCTGCAACAATGGGCTCAAGCCCAACAAAGATTGTGAGGATGGTGCAGGACTGAGCAGTGTTTCATTCTGTTGTGCATAGCGTGGCTGTGAGTCAGAATCGACTCAACGGCATCTAACAACAACAAAAACAAAAGAAGCTGTTAAATTGGTGTATATTTTCCTGTGTATATTCTCAACAACAACGAAATAAAATTCAGAAAAAAAGAAACTTCTATAGTTAGAATCTAATAACTTAGTCTAATCTAATTAAGATGAGTGCTCAATTTGCTTTCCTCAACAGCAGTGAAACCTCTGAAAATAACCCCCCCCCCTTCTGAGATCCACTTTAAAAAAAATACTTTTGATAGGCTATTTAATAGGCAAGGTCATGGAAGCTCCAGAGACACATCCAAACTCCCTGAGGGACCAAATTACTAGTCTGAGGGCTGTGGGGACGGACCATGGTCTCAGGGAACATCTAGCTCAGTTGGCATAACATAGTTTATAAAGAAAATGTTCTACATCCTACTTTGGTGAGTAGTGTTTGGGGTCTTAAAAGCCTGCAAGCTGCCATCTAAGATACTCCACTGGTCTCATCCTGTCTGGAGCACAAGAGAATGAAGAAACCCAAAGACACAAGGGAAAGATTAGTCCAAAGGACTAATGGACCACAAGTACCACAGCCTCCACCAGACTGAGTCTAGCATAACTAGATGGTGCCTGACTACCACCGACTACTGCTCTGACAGGGATCACAATAGAAGGTCTCAGACAGAGCTGGAGAAAAATGTAGAATTCTAACTTACAGGGGAAAAAAAAAAAAAAGATCGTACTTAACGGTCTGACATACTGGAAAAACTCTAAAAATATAGCCCGTGGACCCCCTTTTAACTGCATACTAAAGTCACTCCTGAGGGTCACCCTTCAGCCAAAAATTAGGCAGGCCCATTAAACAAAATGAGACTAAATGGGCATATCAGTCCAGGGGCAAGAACAAGAAGGCAGGAGGGGACAGGAAAGCTAGTATGGGGAACCCAAGGGTGAGAAGGGGAGAGTGCTGACATGTCATGAGGGTGGCAACCACTGTCACAAAACAGTATATATATTGTTTAATGAGAAACTAATTTGCTTTGTAAACCTTCATCTAAAATACAAACAACAAAAAAAAGATATTTAATGTCAAACTTTTATATAAATTAATACTGTGAATGATAAGGAAAAAATAACTGGATTCCCTCATGTATCAAGAGAAAGACAAAATTTTCCAGATAATTATGATGGTATGCCATGAATAAGAAATAACGTACTCCAATACTGCACCTGTGTTCATAGAAGGAAAGAACTTAAAAAAAAAAAAAAGCCTGCTCTCATTGGCAGAGTTTAAAGGCTTAAACCAAAAAAACCAAACCCATTGCCATCAAGTTGATTCCAATTAATAACAGTAAAATTTTACTGATGAAATGATATGACGTCTGAAATTTGCTTCAAAATAACTTTAGGGAGGAACAAGTGTACATAGATGAAGCAAGAATGAGCACAGCTGACACTGGCTGATGAGTATGTATGAAGGCTCATTATACTATTACACTTTGTACATGTTTAAAATTTTCTCTAAAATAGAAAGGTTTTAAAAAGTAAAAAACAAAAAAACCTAAGGCAGGCGTCCCTGGGTGGTGAAAAGGTCAACACTTGGCTGCAAACCAAACGACTGGCAGTTCGAGTCCACCCAGAGGCACCTCATTAGAAAGCCCTGGCCATCTACTTCCAAAAAATCAGCCATTCAAAACCCTACGAAACCTTAAACCAAAAATATCCCCCGAAGTCTTCTTAAACCAAACAACAAATTAGCTTAACTAGTAAAACATGTCTGCATTGAACATTATGCTCTTTTAAAAGATCTATATTGAATCAGGAGCCCTGGTGGCACAGTGGTTAAGCTGCTAACCGACAGGTCGGCTGTTCACAGCATACAACAGAGAGACTCAGCTATAAAACAAAATTACACAAACAAACCGGCTGCCATCCAGTCGATTCTGACTCACAGCAAACCGACAGGACAGAGTAGAACTGCCCTACAGGGTTTCCAAGGAGTAGCTGGTATATTTGAACTGCCAACCTTTTGGTTAACAGCCAAGCTCTTAACCACTACGTCACCAGGATTACAACCTCACGTAGGCTACACCAAATATCCATATGAAGTGCTATGGAAACATAGATAAAGAAGCACTGGAAAGGTAGTGGAGAAGAATGGGGAAAACAACCTGGAAAGAGGGTAATATTTTAACATGAGGCACTGGTGGTTCAATGGTAGAATCCTCGCCTTCCATGTGGGAGACCTGGGTTTGATTTCCAGCCAACGCACCTGATGCGCAGCCACCAACTGTCAGTGAAGGCTTGCATGTTGCTATGATGCTGAACAGGTTCAGCGGAGCTTCCAGACTAAGACAAACTAGGAAGAAAGGCCTGGTGATTTACTTCAAAAACTCAGCCAATGAAAATCCTATGGATAAGAAGAGTCTAATCCACAACCAATCATGGAGATGGATCCAGACAAGACAGCCTTTTTTCTGTCTTGCAGATGGGGGCTGACTTGATGGCAGCTAAAATCAACAACACCATTTTATCAGAGTTTGAACAGGAGTACATCATGCATTTAAGAAGAAAAATATCACAAAAGGAGGGACCAGCACGAGCAAAGAGTAAGGAAACATAAACGTGTATTATACATTAAGGAACTATATGTAGTGCAACTGGGGGTGAAGGAATCAGAAACAACAGATGAGACTGAAAAAATCAGCTAGCATCAAGATGTGGAAGCCATGAATGCCATATTAAGGAGTCTGGACTAAACTTTTCTAGGAAACTGGGGGACAATGGAGTGATTTTTAGGAGGGCAATAACTATTATACTTGTGTTCAGTAGTACTATAACAGATACACTAGAAGCTTAGAGACAAGATAAAAAGAGGCCATAGACTAGAATCAGTAAAGAGGGATAAGAAGCAACATGAAACTAATTTCAGAGATAACTTGATCATGGCCAATTTGATATGGGAAATGCAGGAAAAAGAGTCGAGAATGAACTCTCAAATTCCAAGAATGGTTAACTGGTAAGTCAATCAAAAGAACAACCTTGGAGGACAGAAGATAGCAAATTTGGATTCTTATGAGCTTTAGGGAAATGACTGCCCAAAATGTCACATATTCCAAGATAAGTGTCTACATTAGATGTTTTTACTTACATTTGCCAAGAATCAGAAAATACTTCAGTCTCTAGTTTTTACCCTTTAAAAAAACCATACAACTGTGATTAAGGGAGAGGACATATTACCTAGTAATAAGTCAGTTAATATTTGAATTAGAAGTATGACATTTTCAAAGGAGATAGCAAAACAAGCTTAGGAGAAGTGTCTGGGGTTATAGTCATGCTTGCATTGTCTAAACAAATGTCCTAGTAATAAAAAAATTTTTACCTAATACTTCATTACCTGCTGTGTTTTTTGCCAAAATGTATTTAAAAATGTCACATCACCTCTGACACTTCTTTTAAATTGAACATAGCAAGAAAGGAAAGAAATATGTTTACTGAACAATGTTTACATAAAAAAATATCATTACATGGGAAAACTCCCAGCACAGTATTTGGTATTTTTCACTCAAATCTTCACAATCCTTTGACCTTAATACCATATTTCCATTTTGATAAATGGAAAAAAAAAAAAAAAGTACGGATGAAAAGATAATTTGCCAGAGCAGAAGTTAGCCCAATTAAGAACTTTTAAAGCTGCCTTCTGAGACAGACCAAACTACCATTCAATTTAATTAAAATATTAACTGGGCATCTACTATGCACCAAGCACTGTAAATACATCAAGAAATGAAGGATTCAAGACCAACTTAGATAACCACCTACCACTGAGTAAGCAGCTGCCTCCAATCTAGGGTGTCCCTTACCAAAAAGCCAAACCCATTGTCATCGAATCGATTCCAACTCATAGCAACCCTATAGGGTGTACCTTAGGTGCAGTGAAATACTACTAGGAGCTCTCACAGTATGTTCAGGATTTCAAAAATCTAGTAACCGTATATTTAATAGAAACTTTTTATTAGGTTGAACCACACAAAATTGCCAATATTTAATCATTTTCAACCTCCAAAAATGACAATTTTTTATGATTCCACCTGAAAGCTTTATTTTTTACCTATATCAACATAAAAGTAAGCAAAATTTTAGGAAGAAAATGAAATCATATATGACTGTAGAAACCTACTGACTCTATAAAATATGCCATCTTTTTCAAATTGCGAATCTAACAATGGGTAGCTTTTTTTTTTTAAATTAGTTTATTTTTAAAACACTGAAAATAACGCAAGGACTGCCACAACTATCTCCATGCTTCCCTAAAGAATCTAAACACCCCAAGTTAGAAGAAGCTTCTGATTATAGATCATTCTCTCCTCCCATTCCTGTTGTCGTTGAGTCAATTCCAACTCATAGTGATCCTATAGGACAGAGCAGAACTGCCCCACAGGGTTTCCAAGGAGTGGCTGGTAGATTTGAACTGCCAACCTTTTGGTTAGCAGCCAAGCTCTTAACCACTGCGCCACCGGGGCTCCTGATCATCATATGTCAGCCCAAATAAATTCTCATTTTTCTATTTATCCTATCACTTAATGAGAATAATTAAACTATTTATAAAGTCGCATAGTAACATTATATCCAGATCAAAAGATGAGTTGTATATATACTGTCAAGATCTTAACAAAGTTATGGCCTGTGATACTATGCCTATTATAAGAAAGACAGTGGCTAATTGGAAAACGGCAAATTAGGCAACCTGCATAATCAAAGACTCAGGTTCAATGTCACTAAAGGAAAGATCAAGGAAGGGGGGGATGATTATCCTCAGGAAGGGAAGCTTTTCCTTCAGGCTTCCAAAATGATAGTCATGTTAAAACAAAACAAAAAGAAAAGAACAACTTCATATAGACAATCACCCTAGGAACCACGCGTAAAAGTTAGCTGCCTTCGAGTCAATTCCGACTCATAGCGACCCTACAGGACAGAGTAGAACTGCCCCACAGGGTTTCCAAGGAGCAGCTGGTGGATTCAAACTGCCGACTGTTTGGTTAGCAGCCGAGCTTTGAACATTTTTAAAATTCCCAAGTAAGGAATCTGAATAAGATCAACAGATTGCATCTTATATATCAACAGACTGATACATAACCGGCTGCGATAAACTTGCTATAGTTTTGCAAGATGTCACCATTTCAAGACAATCAGTAAAGGGTACACAGGATCTCTTGCATTATTTCTTTCAACTGCGTGTGAATCTAAAATTATCTCAAAATCAAAAGTATAACAAAAATCCCCACGTGATTCTAATATGCAGCTAGGACTTAAAAAAAGATTTAAAAAATCAGTTTACTATGTAATCTCAAATTCCTGCCAATTTGAAGGGACTGCAAACCATTTTAATCTTAGCCATTGAAAAATAATTAGGAATGCTTATTTAAAGACATACTGTTATGCAAAGTCAAACACAAATGATTTATGGTTAATCCAAAACCAAAAATCTAAACTACTATGCTCTCCCATTAGTCTATACCAGGAAGTTTACTGAATAAGTAAGCATTATACAATAGTTTTCATTCACCTACTGAAATGAGTCAGATATATAGTCATCCACCTTGCATAATGTCTGTTCAGGCAACGTCCAACTGCATGTACGTCAGTGGTCCCAAAAGGTTGTAACAGAGTTTAGAAATCCCAATCAGAGAACAGACATAGTGGATTTAGGTATGTCGCACTACAATCACTACAATCCTCAAAAACAAAGAAAAAAATTCTCCCAGTAGTTAAAGGCTCAGCTCCATTGAAAGCCACAAGGCCAACAAAAATGCGAGAGGGACCTATATCAGATATGGAGAAACAGCTAATGCCGGGAATTGAGGACCAAACACAAAAGCGAATCCCTCTCAGCATGTTGACCATCACTGTTAAGGCACGAAGGTTGCTCAAGATGTTTAGAGAAAAAGTAGGACTAGACTATGATATTGAGTTCAGTGCCAGCTCTGTGTGGTTCTAAAGTTTCAAACATTTTCGCTGCTTAATGTGAAACTGGTCTGCTAGTGCTGATGCGAAGGCAGCAGAAGAATCTGTTGAAACCTTAGATAAACTAATTGTAGAGAAAGGTTATTTGCCCCTGCAAATTTTTAATATGGACAAAACGTCCTTATTCTGGAAGTGAATGCCTGGAAGGATGTTCACCCATAATATGACATTGCACAACGTCCAAATCACACAATGTCCTATTTTACAAAAAGTATCGTAGACGTTAAGCAATGCACGACTGTACTTTTAACAAAGAGAATATTAAAAAGTGATGGGATATTGCTTCTGAGATTAAGTTATAAGAGCACCGTGGCTTCCCTCTTCGGGGCCTCTCTCAGATTCCTGCCTCGGGGGGAGCAAGCTACTATGTAGTGAGCAGCCTTATGGAGAGGCCCACATGGCAAGGAAATGATGTCTCCAGCCAAAAGCCAGCCAGTGAAAACCTGAGGCCTGCCAACAGCCACATGAGTGAGCTTGGAAGGGGACTCCCTCCAGTTAAACCTGGAGACTACAGCCCCAGCTGACACCTTGACTGCGGGCTTATAAGACATCCTGAGCCAGAGGTACCCAGTTAAGCTGCACCCAGATTCCTGGCCCATAGAAACTGTGAGATAATAAACGTATGGGGCTTTTTTTTTTTAAAGTCACTAAGTTTTGAAGTAACATAGGGAAAAAGTTCATCAGTACATATAGCTACCACAGGTCAAACCCAAAAGAAAGGAATTTAATCTGATGACCTCTGTCTACTTTCTTTGTAATGTCAAACGTCTCAGCCTGTACAACATTAACGCCCACCATTACAGACATCCTCCTCATTGGCACTTTGTTCAATTTCTTAGAATGGCTTCCTATCCCTTTTCTATCCACGCAAATCCTAGCTATCTTCCAGACAACACCCAAAGATCTCTCTTCCATGAATACCCTATTACTATCCACCAGCCACTCCTCAGGAGAAAGATGTAGCTTCCATTAAGATTACAGCCCTGGAAACCCTATGGGGCAGTTCTATTCTGTCCCACAGGGTTGGAGAGTCGGAACTGACTCAATGGCAATAGGTTTAGTTTTGCTTTTAGCACTTGATTGAACTACTTATCAGCCTAACAGCTTTGAGTGTCTTAATTCAAAGAGATCATAAACTCCTTGAGAACAGTCTTCTCATATTCCGTTCAACGTTTAGTATTGTACTAAGCAGGTGCACTGAGAGTATCGAAGACTTTATATCCCTCCTATAGTATTAATGAATAGGAAAACTCTTTTCTCAACTCCATTGGGGAAGGAGCAGTGGAAGAAAACCTAAGTGCTCCAACCTAGAGAGATGTCACTAGTTTGGTTTGAAAGTTTGAAATAACTGAGTAAAGGCCGCCTTATCAGCAGGATAGCAGTAACGATGACAAATTCCTTCCAAACCTATGATTAGCCTAGTAAATGTTGCCCAGGCTCTTGAAATTGTCCTTGTATTAGTTTCTTAAACAACTTACCTTCCATCATTAACCCACCTCTGTAGTAATTTATCACTAATCATAACACATGGAGAAAAACTGCTGTTACATTTCAACTAGATCAGTGGTTCTCAAACTTTGGCTTGCATCAGCATCACCTGGGGGCCTTGTTAAAACACACTGCTGGATCCCATGCCCAGAGTTTCTGATTCATAGGACTGAGTATTGCCATAAGCAATTCAACAAGTTTTACTGTAATTTAAAACTTATAGCTCAAGGAGATAGGCTGGGAAAAGGTAAAAGTTGAAGTGGACTAACTCTAAACCTTAATGACTTTAACACACACACACTATCCCCCAACAATTAAATTAATCAATTTAAATTACTCTTGACATGCACGCTTGAATTCAATTTATTGGAAACAATGAGCATCTCCAATTAAGGAAAACGAGTAAGTTTTTAAAAGATGTTAGATAATGACAAATGAACCATTTAATGTAAAAAAGACCGAGCTAGTACTTTAACTCTCTTGTTTTCACTTCATAGATTTAAAAAAATGAAGGTTCTGATATGTAAATTATCTTGCCAGAGTTAGAACTGATTACCATTACACGAAACACTGTACTACATTGCCTCCCTTAATTCACACTTGTAACTTCATCTTCGAATGAAGTAGTTCTTTAATTTCAAATCAATAGCTACCAGAAATGCTAGCCATTTTCCCCTGTAAGAGATATTTCTGTTGTTTTTAGAATTGGCTTATTTAGCAAAAGAATCCTACAAATAAGCAAGACACTCACCTACTTCTCCTTATACCTCCTCTCAGACTCCTCCCATCAAACAGCCCCATACCCCTTTCTCAGCATACCCTTCAAATGTGATATTCCTAAGGGTTGCTACCCTTCTCACTCTATTCATTTTCCCTGAGTCAAAATCATGACAGTGGATAAACTATCACTACACCAGTGGTTAAGAACTACCAATGAAGCGGCTAAAAATAAACAGATGTTCAGGCTCCACCCCAGACTTACTTAATAAATAAGAATCTCTGGCAATGGCGGCCAAGGATGTCTATGTTCCCCATCACAACGTGCTCTTTAGGCAAGGACAAGCCCTCCACTTAACACAGTGCCTGGCACACACAGGATGCACAATAAACATTTCCTGGACATTGTTGTGGAAATACAAAACAGCCGCCAACTACACAACTGTGTAGTGATAGTTTAATGAACTGTCTAGCTATTTAGGCAAATACTTTAGAAATCGACTTTTTAATGTCAGCAATACTAGTTAAGTAAATATAGTTTGGCAAGTTGAGGCCTTTAAGCACTTCTCTATCATTAAAGAAAATACCTGATCTCTTAAAAGCTCAAAAGGTAAGACAGGTAGCCACAAAGAATTTTAATAAAAGAAGACCAAATTTAACAGGCTATAACCAGGGAGTTACAGAAAGCCAGAGAAAATTTCCAAAAGAAAAAGTGATGACTTACTTTGGTTGAAGACTAGAACTAACCTATAGACTTCAATAAATGACAGTACTTACTGCTGCGCCAGAATTCCTCTCCCAGAAAAAACAATCAAGTTCCCAAGGGAAGATTAAATTAGCACTCTTTTTATATTTTGAACATTTTCTTCTGTAGATGTATTTCAAATTCACTAATAATATTTTTCACATTGGAACATACAGTCGGGGAGCAGAAAATTCTAAATTTTTAGAGTTGACAAACTCTCTAACGTGAACTAAATAAAACCTGATAAGCTTAAAACCTGTTAAACATTAGTTTTTTAAACTGATACATCTAAACTGATATTTAAAACCTCTACGAATATAACCAAAAACCCAAACCAAACCCGTTGCCATTGTGTCAATTCTGACCTATAGGACACAGTAGAACTGCCCCCCATAGGGTTTCCAAGGAGCAGCTGAGCTCTTAACCACTGCGTCACCAGGGCTCCCTATGAATATAAAGAGATCTTATAAACCAGTAACAAATAAATATCCCGAAAGGGGGAAAAAAGAGCAAAGAGTAAATGGCAATTCAAAAAAGAAACATTTTAGAAGTTTGACCTCAAAAAAAAAAAAAAAAAAAGGAGCAAATTCAGTGATTACAAAACACTTCTTTCAAAAAAAAAAAAGCAAATTTTAAAAATGATCATTTTATACCAATCAAGCACTGACAAGTGGGAAAAACTAGCACATACTACCAGCATAACCTTTTTGACAGCAATTTGGTAGTATGTATCAAGTGCCTTGAAAATAAGCAAATCCTGTGACTCAACAATTCAACTTACTCTAAGAAAATAAAATATTTATCTATGAGAATACTCCCAGTAATGTTTACAAAAACAAGAAACTAAAAAATAAAAGACAAATAACAACAGATTGATTAAACAGTTTATATCTGTAATTACATGTAAGCATTTGAAAAAGTTACTTAGTGACACAAGAAAGTTGTTGAGGGATTGTTTTTGTAACCTGCTCTTTTTAGTGAAAACATAAATAAAACATACAGTATGACCCCACTATTATTTAAAAAATTATGTAGTTTATCCAGAGGTCTGGAAAAATAACTACTGTTCATATTTTGGTTTATCTCTTCAGGTGGCAGGTTTCTCTTTTTTTTAATTCTTCCTTAATCTGTTTTTCTTACAATGTGTATGTATTAGCTGCCTAACTTTTTAAGTCTAAATGTATAAACACAAGTAACCTAAAACATAACCAAAGCCTAGTATAAACCTAGTAAGCATACTATTTGGAGAAAAGATGGTCTGGGATACATTCTATCCTTTATTTTACTGAAAATTCTAAACATAAACCTTTAAAGAAGGGGTACTATGTGTTCAGTAAGTTTATTAGAGAGCATCTTTAAAATGAAGTAGACTAGAAAAACAACAATCAGGCATGGAAACACGGTAAAAGTAGGACACCTAAAAAAACTCTAGTTTTTACTAGTTCATTTCATCACCATTTATTCACTCTCCCATAAACTAACAAAGAAAGAACGATGTCATACGCATTAACGACATTTCTTTTCCAGAGGTGACATTAAGAACTTTTAAGGTTTGGCCCCAGTGATTACGACACATCTAAAACCTGAGAAAGTCAGACAAGATTTAGCTACACGAGGACAGACTACAAAGTCAAAAAGCTAAATACCAGTTTAAAAGCTAACTAAAATGCCAATGTGTCAAGTAATAAGTTCAAAAATAACAGATTATATATTATTGTAGAAAAATGAAGCGTATTCAAGGTTTACTACAAATTTTTAATGAAATTCCCTCAAAAGAAAAAAATTGTAATAATTTCTCAAGTTAGTGACCTAAGAGCTCAACTGTCATATTTTTAGGATCAAAAAAAGAGCATTAAAACTTATCTTCTACGACTCTTTAATTTCCTTCTTAGGCTCTGTTATCTGCATGAAAGTTTGAGGTGTCCACTGTTTAGTTAATAGCACTAGATAGCTCAGATTTTTATTACTATTCAAAACACTGTCTTCAAATGATGGTTCAATTTTCAAAAGAAAACGTTGCTTATTAGACACAAGACTGTAAAATCTGTTAATTATGGAAACTCAACAAGTAAGCACTAACATATTGCTCATCTGTAAATTAATTTAGCCAACTCACTGAAGTTTAAAAAAAACGAGTGACGCAAAAAGTCAATATGCTGCTCATGCACGCATACAGTTCCATTCCACGTAACTAGTGCTTTCTACAAGTTGCAATCAATCAAGACTTCAATTTTATTTTTCAACCTTACCCCTGGATCTCTCATCACAACTGTTTTTCCAAACAAACTGTAAGTTTTTATTTTCTACAGCTTAAAAAATGCAAAATGTGACCCACAAGAACGTTAAATGAGATGTGGTTATCAACTTCAACCAAACCTAACTTACTGACCACGAAACAGAAATTATCAGAGAAACGAGTCTAGAAGCAGAATATCGGCCACTGCATTCTAACTTATAACAGAGTCTTGTTCAATATTAGACAATAACACTGCGTTTTGTTGTTGTTGAACTGCAAAGCCGGGTATGCAATCTGCAGTAACTACTCCAACAGCTTCAAGCAAGTCATATGCTACAACTTGGAACAGTAGTCTTAGGTCCCAAACAGAAGGGACGTAAAAAGATGTAAGCAGACGCCTCACCATCGGAAAAGAAGGCCCATCAACCCCTCTTCCGAGAAACAGTTCCCTTCCCCCACCTTTTAAGTAGGCACTTAAGATTGCCAAGGAGATCCATTTCTTTATTAACTGGTGCCCACTTGGGGCAACCGTACACCAAGCTGCTCTCAGGCCTACCCTAACCGATTCCAAAAGTGCAGGGAGACTGAAGCCGAGGGTAACCCTCTAGGTGGTTCAATTCTTCCTGACTCTTCTCCACCAACTCCCTTCCTCCGCTCCGCCCCGCCCCTCCAGGGTCTCTTCCGACCAGTGGAAGGACACCGGGCCCAGGGTCGGGCAATTCCTGCCCGCAAGAGAAGGCTTAGGCGGCCTGAGGCCTCCGCCATAGCAGGACCAGGGAAGCACCGCCCCCGAGCACCTCCCTAAACCCGGCTTCCGACACCCTCTATCCCCAGCAGAGACAGCGGAGGAGGCAGGGCTGGAAAAGGCACCGGGCTGGGCTGCGCACCAGGCCCAAGCCTGCCCCTTGGGGCCGCGCGGGCCAAACGAATCCGCTCCCTGCTTCGGCCCGGTCAAGCCGGCGCGGCGGGCCCCCCTCACCTGGATGACCTCGTTGACCTCCCGGATACATTCCACCATGTGTTGCAGAATCTGCTCGGCCGTGAGCACCTCGTAGCGATAATCCTCCTCCTGCTCGTGCCCTGGCCCGCCGCCGCCACCGCCGCCGCCCCCGCCCGGCCCCAGAGCGCTGCCGCCGCCGCCGCCCGTCTCGCCGCACAGCAGTCCGTCCCGCTCCCCGCCGACGCCCAGCCCGGGCTCCACCAGCTCCACCTCGCCCAGATCCAGGTTATCATCGTCCGGCTCGTCCTCGTCCTCATCCTCCTCCTCTTCGGCGCCGCTGTCCTCTTCGCTGCACTCCTCGTCCTCGTCGAACTCGTAGTTGTAGCCCTCGTCCGAGTCCATGGCGCGACGCGCAGGGACCCGGCGGACGCTGGCCCTAAGGCGGGGAGAGGGCGGGGACGCCGAGGCCCCGGCTCTCGCTCCGGCGATGTCCGGACGCAGGCCTGGCTCCGGCCCCGCGGGCCGCGGCTCCTCCCCGGGCGCGGCGGTTGGCGGCTGGTGGCGGCGGGGAGGGCGCGGAGGAGGGAGGGAGCGAGGGGACCTCTCACTGCCCGCCTCAGTCAGACGCGGCTCCGCTCCGGCCTCCGAGAGAAAACAGTCCCCAGCGCCACCTCCACGGCCGCTGCTACCGCTACTGAGCCAACAAAGGGGCGTGCGTCACCGCGCCGCGCTGCGTCGGCGCGTCACTCCTCTTTGCGTCACCGCGCTCCGCCCCGCGCCCCTGCGTGGAGCCCTAGGAGACCCCACGGCCCAACCTGCCTGGGCTTGAGAGCGCGTCGGCGCGGGAATCGCTTTTTCGGTCGTTTTGGATTCTCTCCGCGGACCATCTCTGGGGCGGTCCAAGACCTGACGACCCTTTGCTTGAGAAGGCTGCGGCCTCCTCGTCACCGAGAGAGAGGTCCCTGGACCGCCCAGGTAGTTATTTTTGCCGCAGGCCAAGGGATCCAGCCCTCTCACGCAATTGCGTAGGGAAGGCGGCCTTCCCACCAGGGCGTAAAGGCACTTCCCGCCCGCCCTAGGGTGAGTCCGGGGAAGCCCTCAGCTGTTGAGCTAAAATTCCTGTTGCCTGGGCTGCTGAATGGAAATCTGTTTTACGCGGCAAGTCTAAACGGTGTGGCAGGTGAACCTCATCGTTCTTTTGATTCTGCACACTTGTACAGACGTGCGGTGGTTGTAAAGTCTCCTGTAGTGACGTCATTTTAAAGAGGCGTTTCATGAATTCAGGCAAACACCTATTGAGAGCCCTAAACAGAGTAAATAGTAATGGCTTTCGTTAGCTGAGCATTGTGTAAGGGCTTTACATATATTATCTCTCATCTTCACGGAGCCACGTACCCATTTTGTGCCTGAGAAACCTGAGGGAAAAGGACTTGTCCAAGACCACAAAACACTTGCATTGTTTTAGTTGCTGGGTGAACTAAAACATCACTCATAAAAAGTGCTTTATACTGCTTAATACATAAAAATGCGTTATAATACAAGCAATGATAAAAATATCTACCAGGGCCAAATGTAGCAGAGAGGAAGTGCTTGACTCTTATTGGAAGTTGCTGTTATATCTGAATGTTGATCAGTGACTAGAAGTTCTCCAACAGCGAAGGTAAGGAAGGTTGTCTAGCCTGAGAGGACAACAGAAGCAAAAGCACAGAAAGTGTAAAGTAGTTGATAGTTTGGGAAGCTTAAAGCGCAAGGAGGGTAAATGCAAAATATTAGGAAGGTTAGGGGCCAGCTCAGTAAGAGCATTTGAAGGCATTCTAAGAGTGGACTCAAATCTTGTAAACAGGAAAGGAGAGGCATAAGAAAGCTCCCTCTTGAGATAGCTTGAGGGATTGGCCAGATTGAAAATATTTTAAAATCTGGATCCCTAGTTTATTGATAAATTTTTCTGTTCAACTTGTATGGTTCAACTTGGAAATTGATTCTGAAAGGTGGAAAGAATGCAAATAAGAATGTGTTAGTAAATAGTACTGACTTGCCCATTTTGGAAGTATTTAATCACAGTTTCTTAAAATAGCATACATATATAATCTCAGAATTCGCAAATTAAAGCTTTTAGCGTTACTGCTGGGAGGTCTTGGCCCTTTATTTTATTTTATTTTATTTTGTTGGTTCAACTAGGGCAGACTATGAACACTAGCAATCCTGTATAATTCAAATGCAGAGCCAGCACATTGGCTGATGGCTTGTATGTGGGGTCTGTAGAAAGAGAAATCAAGGATACCTCCTAGGTTTGGGGTTTGAGTAACTGGGTGAATGATGTGTCATTTCCTGAAGCACGCTGAGTTTGAGATGCTTGTTAAGACATCCAGGTGGAGAAGTTGAGTGGACAGTTTCATGTACTGCTGTACAAGACTGAAGGTTTGGAGAAGTTAGGACTAGAGATAGAATTCACCAGAATTTATGTCAACAGTGTTGAGAAGGAGATAGGATAAAGGTTAAGAGTTTAGGCTTTGGAGAACACAGACCTCAATTTGCCTCTGGCCCTCCAGTTGCTTTCAGTAACCTTATGCAAATTACTGAACTTCTGTGAGCTTCAGTTTGGAGGATTATAATTCCTGTTCTCATAGGACTATTTGTGAGGAGCAAATGAAATACCATATTCAAAGCATTTGACAAGGTGCCAGGAACATAGTTAAGTGCTCACAAAATGAGAACTTTAAAAAAGTGTAATAAGTCACCTTGTACCTTGTGGAAAACCAATTAAATTTTGTTTTGTTTTAGTTGTGCCTATATATACATTGTCTGTGTCATCCCATTTTCTAGGGAAGAAATCTGGTATTTTTTCTTAGGAACCTTTTCTGTGGTCTCATGACTTTTTTTTTTGGTCAGTATCATGAGCAGTGTTGTGTGCTTCTGAATTATAGTTCTGAGTCTCCTATTCATGGATAAACTTTCATAACCAGATTCGCAACAACACTTTAATTCCATTCATATTTTGTAAGCTATCTTAGATTCAGGTTAGTTTATTGTGCTATTTAAGGCAAACCAGTATAACAACTTCTCTCTGACCCCAAATTGGCCAAGGGATGACCCACATACACATTTGTTTAAATGACTTACACTTAAAGGAATTGACTGTGTTACTGCTGTCTTAGCTATGGTGATTACTGGGTATGAGTACAGTAGTCTCTAAACACCAACAGGATAAGGTCCTTGAAAAAGAACAGACAAGTTATATTTCCTTGAGGACAAAAAAAATCATTGCACATAATCATACATCCCTGGTGGCGCAGTGGTTAAGAGCTCAGCTGCTAACCAAAAAAGTCAGCAGTTTGAATCCACCAGCTGTTCCTTGGAAACCCTACGGGGCAGTTCTACTCTGTTCTATAGGGTGGCTATGAGTCAGAATTGACTCAAAGGCAGTCAGTTTGGTTTTTTATTGTCCTCGTGTCCTAGTAAGGTCAGAAAATATTAGTACACATTTATTAAATATCTACCATGAACAAAACTCCATAAGTATTCGTTCACCAAATGGTTAAGAACTAAATACCAACAGGAAGAATATGCAGATACTTTTCAGAAGAAAACACATTAAAATAGCACTGGAATTTTTCTAAAGGCAGATAATGGAACTGTAAGCTATAGAAAAACCTTTAGTAATGATAGGGCACTAGGATGACCAACCATCCCAGTTGGCCCAGGACTGAGGGATTTCCTGGGACATGGAACTTTTAGTGCTGTAACTGGGAAGTCCCCAGGCAAACTGGGATGATTGGTCACCCTACTGGACACGTCACCAAATCTTCTTGTATGTATGAAATTAGAACATTGTCTACAAAACCAAATGGAAAGAAATTACTTTGTATAATTTTTTAAATAAAACTTGTTTCAATGTAGCTTTTTTTTTTTTTTTTTTTTTTTTTTTTTAAGTTTTAGGTGTCCCTGTGTGTTACCAGGCAGGAGGTAAGAAAATTAAAATTTTAATGTAAATTTCATTTAAAATTAAATTTTAGCAAAAGCACAAAAAAGAAATACTAATAAGCAAACTAATTAATAGAGTAGTTTGCATTTCTTTAAAAACATGTACCTCAAATTTTGTTACAGATACCAGTTAAGAGTTACACCATTGTTCAGATGCAGATCTTACCACATCAATTCTAGTGGTAAGTAATAATAAGACATAGAGAAACGCAGGTTATATGCCTCATTTGAGGTCTGATAGAGTTAGTAACCAAAAATAGAACCCCGGTCATATTCCTGACTGCCAGCCCTTTTTCTAAGATATCCTCTGCCTTATCTTTCTCCCAGAATACAGCATCTATAGACTTTATTATAGACCCTGAGATTCTATACAGGTAATTATCTATAGTATGTAGTAAGATAATGCTTAACTAGAAGTAGAGTACATACCGTCATGCAATTGGACTAGACAAATACCTGAAAGTAGTTACCTACTGACAAAAATATAATATAGTTTGTGTTTTACCTCAGGGTAGGATACATTTAAGCCAACCTGGAATGTTGGTTATCTTCCCATTTCTAAATATCTTCAGAGAACGCTAAAACCACTTTGGTGGTGGTGCCTCACAAAGCTTACAATTAAAGAAGTTTTTCTAATCTAAATTCCTACACAAATTAATAGTTGTAGCAGACACCTAGATACTCCCATTGGAGAAAAAGTTTGATCTGTGATCTTGAGCTTGAAAATTAAACCTTTATGTGCTTACTCACTATATAACATTGACTTCCACAAGCACTGAAGTAGAAAACCATAGTGTCTGTGTTTTCCATACTTTAATCTCACAACAAATTTATTGGGTCAAAATGTAACAACAATAAAAAATAATAAATAAGCAGCTGAACCTAAAACAAAAAAAACAAAAAAAAATAGCAAAATGATCATACCCAAAAGTGTCCTGATGATTTAACCACTTGAAGAAAATATTTTTGTAAAAAAAGTACATGAAAGAAAGGCTTTGGTTCACAGTATCTAGTTTACTAATGTTGCCTTTTGGATGCATTTGAATGAATGGATGAATGAATAGGCAAAATGAGCAAATGTAAGTATATGCCACACTATATAGTATACTAGTATAGTATACACCATATGCTGGTATATGCCACCAAATTATCTAGTCACCTCCTTATTATCCTGTAAAGTTGAAATTCCTAACCTCATTTTATAGAGAAGGAAAAAGGTTCAAAGATGAAAAGTAATTTGCCCAAGTTCACGACAGATGGAAGAGCCTTGATTGGAATGCAAGTTTTCATAGTTAAGTCCATTCTTTTCCATAGAATGCAATTCTCAGTAATTGTAATAAGGTCTTACTCCTCTTCTAAAATTGGCTTTGTATTTGTTATAATGGAGTAATTGCTGTCAGGCCCACTGCTGTCCATATTGGCACAATAAACACTGACTGTATACAATGTTCCTCCTGGAAACAGATAATAAAAAAGTAGAATAGAGAATAAGGAGATGTCACCCCTATTCATATAATTGTGCTTTATTTTTGTAGATAAAATGTTAACATTTTTAATGGGAGCTTAAAAATACATAAGTTGTCATGATTTTTTTGGTCAATCAATAATTATTTATTAGTGTCTGTCCCGTGTTAAGAAGCAGTGTTGGTGGCACAGCGGTTAGGCACTCAGCTGCTAACGAAAGGTCAGCGGTTTGAACCCACCAACCACTGTGCAGGAAGAAGATGTGGCAGTCTGCTTCCATAAAGATTACAGCCTTGGAAACTCTGCAGTTCTGCTCTGTCCTGTAGGGTCGCTATGAGTCAGAATCAACTCAGTGGCACACAACAACATCTATGCAAGGAGTCCCTGGGTGGTGCAAATGTTTAATGTGTTCAGCTGTTAACCAAAAGCCTGGAGATTCAAGTCCACCCTGGGGGTGCCTTGGAAGAAAGGCTTGGCAATCTACTTCTGAAAAATCAGCGATTGAAAACCCTATGGAGCACAGTTCTCCTCTGATACACATGGGGTTGCCATGAGTCAGAATCAACCTGACAGCAACTGGTTGCTCAATGTAAAGCACCTTTCTAGGCATTCTGGAGAGATAAAAAGGACCCTGTCATTTAAGAGATCATAATTTGTTTTAGGGAAAGAGACAAAAGAAAGGTTAATTATAAAAATGGTAACTTTCGCTGAAGAGATATCACAAGCCAAGAAGAATGGTACAGATGGTAAGTGCTAAAGAAATTTAAAGGAGACAGAGGTCTCTAGGCTGGGGTGTTCTGAGAAAGCCTGATAATGCTGCACTTCCTCATGCATGCATGCCTTTGCACCTGATGTTCCCCCTGCCTGACATCCTTTCCACCTGTTTACCCCCAACTAATCGCAGATGCTTCAAGACTATTCTTCTTTCAAGCCATTCCAAACCTGTCCCTTGATGCCTAGAACCTGAGTCATCTATGTACCTCCTGTTCCTTAACAAAGTTCTAAGCTTTTGATGATGGTGGAATGAAATATAAACCTGAAGTTGTCTTACCGTCTTCTTACCTCAGTGCGTTGAATCTTGCTAACATTATATCAACATTGGTGTTTTTACCTGTTAATTATTCCTAGGTCTCTAAGAACACTTGAAGGTTGTGTGGAGGACAAGGGTGCCTGATGTTCATGTCCTCCACAGCATTCCATCCCCCTCATCTCGGGTTTCTGTAGGGCAAGTGCCCATCTCACCTCCTTACATCCCCAGTGGTACTTCAGCTTTTAATACTTCATGGCAGATGGGAGTGATATTGAATTCAACCAGATTGGACACAAGTGATATAACACAACTTTGTTACAAATGAGTAAAAGACAGCAGCAGGGTGCAAAAAAAGAAAAGCCCTAAGGATCTGAAGAGTGGAATAACTAAAGGAGCCCAGAAAAACAGCAGCACCTGACAGGTCCACCTAGCGCCAAAGCTTACAGAAATGAAAAAACTTTTGATTTTCTTTCTTTTTCTTTTTGTGGTTTCTCTCTTGGTGCTTTGGATTTTTTGGTTTATGTTGTTTGACACAATACCATGATTTAAATGGCAGAATCACCTCTTCCAGCTCCAGGAACCAGATGCCAGCCACTCCTTACAGTTATTTTGCAGTGTGTCAAGAATTGGTTTTCCAATTCTGGCTGTACCCTCAGAGAGAGATAGTGAGTCTATCATCAGTAGGGTCATAATGGAGGGCTTATGATAGATATATGGCTTCATGTCGAGAACTCTTTATGAGCTGCTTCATATTTTACTTTCATGGAAAAGAGGATTTATCATGTTGGATGCATGGTTGGACACACTCCAATGCTGAAGCACTGAGCAGCCTATTTTGAAGAGTTTGAAAGAGCAATAAAATAATTAAAATCCTTGCATTGTTGCTGAATGATATTAAAATGGAATAGTCCCAAAAGGTTATACCATTGTTACTGATTGGTGTATTTGTTTACATAAAGCAAAGCCAGTATATGCAGACATATTTTTTGTGAACCATAACAAACCACCTGTGCATGTATGAGCTATGAGTCTTTGTTTTATCCTAAGTGAGTGTATGTGGGAGGATGCAGGTGGAGAGAAAATACAGGTGAAGGATGCAGAGGGAGGGATGTTGTGCAAAAGTGAATATTGTTACTCAGCTAACTTTGAGAACTGCTAGTATGATAGTTAGCACCTTAGGCTCCAGAGCTAGAAACCCCATGTTTTAAGTATGTGACCTTAGACAAGTGCCTTAACCTCCCCTATGCCTGTTTCCTCATCTAAAAACATATAGGAATGATAATAGGATTTTCCTCACTGGTTTGTTTTAAGGATTAACTAGGTTAAAGTAAAGCACTCACATTGTTATTATCATTAGTAAACACAGAAAATGTACAATGCCTTGTTTTAGACCTTAGAATATACAAGAATGATTATTGAATCAATTTTAAAGCAGCAGCCCTTTGAAAAGTACAAAGGATATTTATTTGTCAGATTGTTGGAAAACGCTGCTGTGCTCTTCTTTTATGCCTGTATTTTTAATTCAACAAAGGTCAGTTGTTCACCAACAATATGTTGGGCACTGTGGTAGATGCTGAGAATAAGATGAGACCTTTCAGGTCTTGAGATGTTCGCACACTGCTGAGGGAAACACATGTGCAAACTGATAACTACATTGTAACAAAAGTATGAACTGAGTGCCAGGGGAGCAAGAAGATGGGCCTCTACCTCAGTGTGGGAGGCAGGCAAGGGTGTCATGGAGGACTTTCTGGAGGGGAGGGGCGCAGCCTGAGCAGAGTATTGAAGGAAAAATAAATGATCTGGGAAGAGGCAGAACATGCATGTAAGTATAAAAGAACATAGCATATTTGGGCCATGGCCTATTTGGGGAATTGCCAGTAGTTCAACATGCGTGAAATTCAGGGTGTATGTAAGATTGTTAGAAATGCCCTTGTCCCTTCTCTATACCCTTCCCATATTCCTTTCTCTATTCACATTTTTAAAAAATCCTCTTTCCCTTCCTCCTTCGGTAACTTGGCTAAAGATTCCACAGCTTGCGAGTGGTAGAGCTGGAAATCAAAGCCCTGATTCATCTTTATCTCCCCAAAATCTATGTATGCTCTGCTGTGCTGCTTTGAAGATTTTTCAGTCTTTTAGTAAAATTTGTCATTTATTTTGCTAGGATTTTTGTGAGGGAGACTGACAGGCTGCTTGCTTTGCTAAACTAATTTTGATCATTGCATTTAGATTATATGGGACAATAGGATGGATGTTCCATATTAATTAAATTAGATGTGCCTTTACTGAATGAAATTGAACATAGACCATTGTGTTTGGCTTTATTGAAAATGCAAACTAGGTTACATTTCCTGTCCTTAAGCTTACAATCTAATACAGGAAATGATACTTATAGGAAGAAATCTAATGCAAGACAATCTAATGCAGCTACCTATTGTGTTTAGTACTAGGGCAGTGTTTCTTAACTTTTTTCATTATCAGCCCCCTAAGGAAACTTTTTCAAATTTTATCCTAATCATCCTCCCCCAAGAAATTTTAATACACAGAACTGTGTATCTGTTTATGTACTATGTATATCTGTGCTTTATACATAAAGAGTAAAATTATTTCACTCCCCCAAGGACTAATTTTTGCACCTTGGGGGGGCGATATTGCCCATGTTGAGAATGTCTGCACTAGGCTAGGGCTATTACTTTCAAAGTCTAAGACTGGCATTCAAATTCTAGTTTCAGAATTTTGGTGAATATCTACCAGATACTAGTTATCTTTAAAAATTAAATTTCCTGAGTTATGAATAAAACTCACTACTGTCAGCATCAGATCAAAAAATAAAATAATTTCATATACACGTACTTGTGTGGCTGAGCTCACGTTTGCAATATTGTGCAACTCCAGGAGAGTCCATTCATGATATAGTCTATGTGATGAGGAAGGAAGGAAAAATAATTTAAAGCTATAAACTTATATTCCCCTATCCTATATAGATTTATGTGTTTGTCTTTTACAATATATAATTAACTGGGAATGCTAAACTCATCTACATAAATTTATGTACAGGCTAGAGTATGTACCCAATCAGAAAATTCAGTGTACACCTTCATTTTATTCTCAAATCTAGTACTAATATGAATGCTGTGCTAATTTTTACTCCGTGGAGACATTCTTCATAAGTTAGTTTATCAAAGCTTAACTACCCACCCTAGGATAAAAATGAATTATCCTTTACTCCAACCAAAATATCTGCCTTTTAATGTTCAACTACTCAATAGGTGCCAGAATAATTGGTTAGAGTTCGCCCACTGTCCGCTACTATAAAACTCTGCATTTCTTCATAGCATCCATCATGCTTGTAGCTTGCTTGTATAATATCTGTCTTCTTCATGAGTCAGTAAGTTACATAAGGATGGGGACCATTCCCTTCCTGTTTATTACTATCTAAACCAAACCCATTGCCATCAAGTCAATTCCAACTTATAGCGACCCTATATGACAGAGTAGAATTGCCCCATAGAGTTCCCAAGGCTGTAAATCTTTACCGAAGCAGACTGCTACATCTTTCTCCCACAAAACGGCTAGTGGGTTCAAACCACTGATCGGTCGGTTAGCAGGTAAGTGCTTAACCACTGCTCCACCAGGTCCCCTGTTAATTACTATAGGCTATGTACATTACACATTTTTCAATACTTAGAAGGTATACAATAAATAAGGTAAAGATCTAACTTAGTTTTCTCATTCATTCTACCCAAGTAGATCTTTGCCCATTGCCACGTCAAAATAAAATCCAGATGAGTTGAATGTTTAAGGAAAGAAAACATAATATTAGTAGAAAAAATATTGGTGAATATTTAATCATCTGGAAGTGGGAAAAGCCTTACCAAGGATAGCACCAAAGGCAATATCTGTAAAGCAAAATACTTTGTAGTATACTATAGCATAGTGTAGTATAGTATACTTCATGGGAGTTACATAATTTAAAGCTTTCTTATGTAGAAACACTACCATAAAAAAAGTCAATAATATATGAACATATATGATGAATGGTTATTTTAATGTATAAAATTTTTATATGAATTAATAAGAAACACCTACATACATATACATACTAGTGTATTTGGGGAATGGAAAGAGGACATAATTTGAAATACAAAAAACAAAAATAAAGGTCAATTTTATTAGTAATTGAAATGGAAATAATTAACAAGATACCATTTTTTCCCTTCAAAATAGTAGAGAATTTGTAAGATACTGAGTTTTGGTGGGAGAGAAGCAGGGATAGAATGACCACTTGTAGAGGTGCAAATTGTTACAACTTTTCTAGAGGGCAATTTGTAAATGATAAAAGCCTTAAAATGAGCATGCCCTTTGACCCAGCAATTCTAGGAATTTAACCTAAGGAGATTTGTTCCAAAATTACCTGCAAAAATGTTCAGGGAATGAATTAGTTAAGCAAATAACACTATATCATAAAATAAAAAACTGCTACCATTAAAAAAGAGAACCTGGAAAGAAGGCCATAAATGTGGTTTAAATGGGGAAAAAAGCAGACAGTTACAAAGCAGTGTTAGAGAATGGTCTTCTGGCAGGCATGGACATTTGTATGGGAAGAGAAAGCAAGTTAAGGAGATTTTTTAAATTATTGAGTTATAATTTACATATACAATTCAGCCATTTTGAGTGTATGAGCCAATGATTTTTAATAAGTTTACAGAGTTGTGACATCGCATTTCAGGTAAGAGGATTTTTATTTTCTTGTTTACATATACTTTCTTTTACTTCTACACTACATATGTACTACTGTTGATTTTTAAAGTTAAATTCATTTTTCACTACTGATCCCCCCCAAAAACAGGAGACAAAATACGAAATGCCAAAATAATATAATGATAGCAAAAAGATTTTCCGAAGCACAAAAAAGGTATCAAGCAAGTACACATGAATTCTTACAAAGAGATTGAAGACTCACAGAGACATTGAAGGACCTGCTTTCAGTTTGTGTACGTGTGCCTATTTGCACCTGCCCTCTCTCTCTGACGTTGCTGATCCAACATATTTCAGCTTAAAGGAATAAGGATTTTTAGTTTGGGATCTTAGAATTCCTAACTCAACCTCAATTGTGAAAAGTAAAAAGATCCAGGCTTGATAAATGTAAAGGAAAAATGAATCTAAGAAATAAATAGGAAAAAAATCAGAAAATAAAGTGTTAATAGAATATTTTCTCAAAGATCAAGATGTATAACCAGTTTTTATGGCTGTGGAAACAAACAAAAAACTGATTTGCTACATTGGGCAAAACCACAGCAGTTTTCCAACTTGAACATCTATGTCATCATTGAAAGACCAGATCTGAAAATGCCAGAAAAGTAAAGATGTGTTCTGAAAATTTCTAGAAGTTTTATGCAACCCAAGCACATTTTGCTTTATAGGAGTAGAAACAGAGCACATATACAATACACATATACCTGTATTACACTGTTAGTATTTAAGCTAGTGGTAGGGTAAATATGAAAATATTGGGGGAGGAAGGATATGAAATGCCAACAGCCTTCCATGTCAAGAAATTTTTTTAAAATCCAAAGATAGAGTTTTCACATGATGAAATCTCAGAATATTATAAAATAATAGTTATCTTTACTTCAACCTCTTTGTTTTATGAATGAGAAAATTAGACTATGGTGTGCCTATAGTGGTGTTATTAAGCTAGTTAGTGTGAAAAAAAAATCAAAATGTTCATCTTTCTTCTTAATCTAGCACTTCCTTTAACTCCTGTTCTTATGGGAAGCAATACAGTAGAGGCTCTGGAATCAAAGTGTATGAGTTCAAATCCTGGATCACCATGTAACTAGCTATGTGATCTTGGTCAAATCATTTAATCTTTCTAGGTCTCATCTGTAAAATGGAGGAATTTTACATGGGAATATGTGAAGATTGAACAAGACATTGTAAGTAAAGTGGATTTAATACAGTGCCTGGCACTTGGTAAGTATTCAGTAAACATTAGCTCTATATTAGTTAGTGTGCATAAAGTTTTACAATGATAGTGTGATGGGTAGAAGTGTGACTAAAAAACGTAGAACAAGGGGTCAAAGAAGGTGAATTCGTTTATGGAGCCCAGAGAGAGAAAAGGGCATGGAATGGAGAGGGGAAGTATGAGTCAGGAAAAAACAAATTAGGATTGAGTTAGGTACAGCAAGATAACTAGAAGGAACCTGCACGATAGGAGAATTTTAAAGAAATGATAGACCAAAACATCTTTGTAAAGATCTGGGATACATAAAATTATGGGCCTTAGAGTCTTAGTACAAATAAGCTTCAAGAACCACAGTCTCTGAATCCAAGACTAGAGAGAAAAAGAGATTTATGTACTTGTCTTCCCAGGGCAGCCGAAGAAAGGAGCTGACATCTGAAGTGTGGATAGAAATAGCAAGAGATTAAGAAGATATATCGGGCTTCTTTTGAGAAGCCCAGGCAAAAGAGAGACAGTTGCAGGAAAGGAATGAGGCTGACGCATTGGACAGTGTAGAGAGACAAGAAACTAAGGAAAATCTTCCTGTAGCCATTAGTTATTAAAAAAAACTTATGTATTGAATTGTGTTTCCCCAAAATATGTGTTAGAATACTAACCCCTATATCTGTGAAATAATCCCATTTGGGAGTAAAGTTTTCTTTGTTATGTTAATGAGGCCATATCAGTATAGGATGCGTCTTAAACCATCATTTTTGAGATATAAAAGAGCAGATAAAGCACAGATGGGGGCAGATAGATTACACATCACATGAAGATGGCCAAGGAATGGAGGAACAGAAGCTGAAAAGAGACAAGGACTTTCCCCCAGAGCCTGCAGAAACAGAAAGCCTTCTCCTAGAGCTAATGCACTGAATTTGGACTTCTAGACTCCTAAACTGTAAGAAAATTAATTTCTGTTCATTAAAGTCACCCATGTGGTATTTCTGCTATAGCAGCACTAAGATACTAAGAAACTAGGGCAACAACCAATGCTTTGTAGTCTTAAAAAACTAGAATAAATATGATGTGGTTCATAACACTCTATCAAACAGTTAAAGGCCTGAAAGTTTGTTCCTGAAGTCAGAGCCAAAACGGTTTCAGGTGGTAGCTGCAGGCATACCTGTTTATAATTATTGATACAGACTGCAATAGTGGGCTCAAACATAGCAACAATTGGGAGGGTGGCACTGGTCAGGGCAGTGTTTCGTTCTGTTGTACAGCACATAACAACAACACGAAGAGGCTTTTGTCCAAGTGTCTATGGCATTTTGTCACCACTATTTTCACAGACATATGTTCAAAGTTACCATAACAAGGATAGCATCCAGTTCTATGGACCTCATCTTGAACCTTTCTTCTGAGATGTTGTTGTTAAGTGCCGTCGAGTTGGTTCCAACTCATAGTGACCCTATGTACAACAGAGCAAAACACTGCCTGGTCCTGTGCCATCCTCACAATCGTTGTTATGTTTGTAGCCACTGTGTCAATCCATCTCATTGAGGGTCTTCCTCTTTTTCACTGACCCTCTACTTGACCAAGCATGATGTCCTTCTCCAGGGACTGGTCCTTCCTCATAACATGTCCAAAGTTTGGGAGACGAAGTCTTGCCATCCTTGCTTCTAAGGAGCATTCTGGCTGCACTTCTTCCAGGACAGATGTATTCGTTCTTCAGGCTCCTCCCGTTGCCATCGAATCAATTCTGACTCATAGCAACACTATAGGACAGAGTAGAACTACCCCATAGGGTTTCCAAGGAGCAGTTGGTGGATTCGAGCTCTTAACCAATGGGCCACCAGGGCTCCATTCTTCTTGCAGTCCATGGTATATTCAGTATTCTTTGCCAACACCATAATTCAAGTGCATCAGTTCTTCTATCTTCCTTACTTGTTGTCCAGCTTTCGCATGCATATGAGGTGATTGAAAATACCATGGCTTGGGTCAGATGCACCTTAGTCCTCAAAGTGAAATCTTTGCTTTTTAATACTTTAAAGAGGTCGTTTGCGTGGAATTTTCCCAATGCAATACGTGGTTTAGTTTCTTGACTGCTGTTTCCATGGGTGTTGATTGTGAATCTTCTGAGATAACGGTGCATTATCTTTTTTAACCAGCTGGAAGTGTTGGAAATTAAAACCTTTGTAATATGCTCTTCCTTCCTCAGAATGCCCAAACAAATAGAAATGGCTAGGTTTAGACCTGGAAGGGACTTTACAAGTCCCTCATTTTACAGAAGGAAAAACTGGGCTGAGTGGAATCAACTGACTTGCCCATTACCAAAGTGACAAATGGCAGAGCTGGCACTAGAACTGTGGTCCCCTAACTTCTAGTGCAATGCACTTTCCACTGTGATGGGTTCTTAAAATTTTGTATTTAAACCGGCCTTTTAAAAAATCTAGACTTTTTTGGCTATAAAAAAATTATTAGCGGTGTTTCTTAGAGAGACATATCTTGGGCCCATCTCCAGAGATTCTGATTCGATATAGTCAGAATACAGAATTTGTATTGTTAAAAACTACCCAATTACTTCTCTTAATCAGTCAGGCCTAGGAAGCATTCTCTGGTCCAGTCTCTGATTAGATGTGCCAATCCCATCAATAACATCCTTTACAGCTTCTGCTTAAGTACTTCCAATATAAAACAGGTCCTTGATAGCATGACACCTAAGCAGAAGAGTATGAGGATGGGGTTTAGATTCTGTTTTAAATGTCAGAAAACTCTACTCAAGTTTAAGCAGAGAAACAGGAGTTCTCCATATCTTAACAATCAATAGATTTCATTAATCAGTGGAACAAATATCCACCCTCCCATTACTCTTTCATTTTAGAAAATTTCTAGTGATTTTTGCTTATTTGTTTTTTCATACAAACTTTCGAATCAGACTAGTACCTGTTGACAATTTTTTTATTGGTGTCACAATAAGTTTAGAGATGATCTTACTGAGAATTTAGAACTGTATGATTTTTATCTTTCTTACAAGAATGTAGTATGTGCTTCTTTTTTTTAGCCTTTTTTGAAATAAATTTTCACTGGATACAGAGTTCTGGGTTCGCAGATTTTTGTTTTAGTGCCTTATTTTTTACGTGAACCTGCGATAAAATCAAATCCATAGAACAAATTGCTATGCATACAGTCTGCATGGGCTCTCTGCTTAGGCCTCTGTTAGTATGTTTCCAATTCCTCCCTTCCAGCCTTTGTGCTATTACTGTCATATGTTTTACATGTTATAAATCTCATGATACATTGTTACTATTTTTGCCTTAGCTGATAAATTATGTTTTAAAATAATTAAAATTAAGAAATGTCTTATATATTTATCTTCATTTTTATTATTGCGAGTGCTCTTCATTTCTTTATATAAATGCAAATTCTTCTGCTTGAAGAACTTTCTTTAACATTTCCTGTAGTGCAGGTCAACTGGCAATGAATTTTGTCCAAAACATCTTTGTTTACCTTCTTTTTTCTGTTTTTTTTTTTTAATTGTGGCAAAGTATATATAGCAAACTTTGCCATTTTAATCATGTTAAAGTATACAGTTCAGTGGCATTAATTACGTTCTCAATGTTGTTCAACCGTACACCACTCTCTATTTTCAATATTTGCTTTTATTTTTGAGATATATTTTCACTTTCTACGTGCCTATATTTCAGTTTCCACATGTTTGTTGCTCATCCCTTTGATTTTAACCTCTCTGAATCACTTTGTCTGGGGGATATATCTTTTGTTTATAGCACACAAAGAGATTTTGTTTTATAGTCCAATCTGAAATTAAACTTACTTTACTAGTTAATATTAAATATTCACATTTATTGATATGATATGTATATAAAATTAAATATTCACTTTATATATATGAGATACACATAAAACTTTCCAAATATAATGAATAGTTATATATATGTGTGTGTGTGTGTATACATATTTTAGGATATGCTTTTCATTTGTATAGCTTAATTTTTTTTTTCAAAATGTGGTCTGTGCTTCCTTTGTTTTGTTTTGTTCCGCATATTTAGAAGGTTTTTCTAATCAATTTATAGTGATAACTATATAATATGCCTTTAATTCTCATTTTCTTTAGTGCATTTAATGACTCCCTATTACGAGAATGATGCAATTTGCAATTAATAGTAGAGTATTTCTTCTTTCTTCCCTTTATTCTGTTTCTCCTCTACCATCTGATTTTTTGTGGTATTTACATTTACTACATGCTCAGAAAGTACGTAGCTGCCATTAATAGAAAACCTGACTAACATTGGCTTTAGAGATATGACTTTCTCTCACGTAACAAGAATTCTGGGTAGTTCTTGGGCATTGTCTAAGCTGCTCAATGACATTAAGGACTTTAGTTTTTCTGTATTTCTGTTCTATCTTCAGTATGTTGGCTTTTGACTAGATGCTTGTTGCTTCATGTTTTCAAGATGGATGCTGCAGCTCTAGCCATCACGTCAGCATTTAAGGCTAAATGAAAAAGCTAAGAGTAGCACCATGGTTTTTGCTTCTTATCAGGAAACGGAATGTTTTCCATAACCCTATAACTTAACTGCAAAGGAGGATGAAAAATGACTAATTAGGTAGTATGTAACTATTTAAATAGGTCTTCTGTTAAGTCTTACAGGAAAGTTTTATAGTTTTCTTCATATAGATTTTCCACATCTACTTTTAGGTTTATTCTTGGGTATTTTATTATTCCTTACTATTATGAATGTAATCTATTTTATTGTTTACATTTTCTAATTCGTTATTGCTATGGATTAAATCGTATCCCCCCAAAATGTGTATCAACTTGGCTAGGCTGTGATTCCCAGTATTGTGTGGTTGTCCACCATTTTATGATCTGATATGATTATCTTATGTGTTGTAAATCCTAACCTCTGTGATGTTAATGGGAGCCCTAGTGGTGCAGTGGTTAAGAGTTTGGCTGCTAACCAAACAGACGGCAGTTTGAATCCACCAGCTGCTCCTTGGAAACCCTATGGAGCAGTTCTGCTGTGCCCTACAGTGTTGCAACGGCAGTGATTATGATGTTAATGGGCAGGATTAGAGGCAGTTATGTTAATGAGGCAGGACTCAATCTACAGGATTAGAATGTATCTTGAGTCAATCTCTTTTGAGATATAGAAGAGAGAATAGAGCAAAGAGAGAACTCATTACTACCAAGCAAGAAAAGCAAGGAGTGGAGCATGTCCTTTGGACCTGGGGTCCCTGCACTGAGAAGTTCCTAGACCAGGGGAAGATTGATGACAAGGACCTTCCTCCAGAGCCAACAGAGATAGAGAGCCTCCCCCTGGAGCTGGCACCCTAAATTTGGACTTCTAGCCTCCTAAAGTATGAAAGAATAAATGTTTGTTAAAGCCATCCACTTGGTTATTTGTTATAGAACACTAGATAACTAAGACAGTCACATTGCTAATTTTTAAATTAGCTGTTGATTTTTTAAGTATTGCCTGCTGCTTTTTTTTAATCATCTATATAACGTAAGTTTCTTATTAGTTCTGATAGTAAATTGGGACAGTGAGGTGGAAAAGAAGGATGGAGCAACTGATATTCTGGTATGGGACATCAGTACTGCTTCTTCCTTAGACCTTATTCCAAATGCAAGCTTTTTGAACTTAGCTTAGCCACCTAGGAAGGCTGAAGTGTATTCAAAGCACACCTTGAAAAGGAGAGCAGTGGAGTAAATACCCATTCTGAAGGTAGGAAAGCTAAAGTGATTCCCCAGAAATGAAGGACAAGAAAGAAAAACATCACAAATACCGTGTTTTGTCATTTCATCTACTCTTGGAAAGGAAATCTATAGGACAGCTTTGCAAAATACTACAAAGAGGAAATGTAAATGAATAATTTCTTTTATAAGGATCAGCACAAAGCTGGTTCCTATGAGACAGAGGTTAAAAATGTCCCAAATGTCTAACTTTTCCAAGCTGCTGTACCACTCCATCATCTGTAACACCAACTACTCCCTCTCCCCTCGGTACTCTCCCTCCTGTCTTTGTGTTCCCTAATTCCCTGCAACATCTCTCAGAACTCACGAACCATATAAAGGAAATGGCTCACGCAATTGTGGAGGCTGGCAAGTCCCAAATTTGTGGGTCAGGTGTAGACTTCTCCCTGGCCCTCTGTCCCTGCCCAAAGGCACTCAGCTTTCTTGTTCCGTGGGTGGGGAAGCCCACTGTGCCTACTCCTGCAGGTCTCTCCTTCTTTGGTGGTGGTGGGCTCTCCTCTTTGCTCTGGAATTGGCTCTCTTTTAAGGCAAAACTGACCAATCCCATTGGTAAGCTACAATTACCATGACTAGAAAGGCCACACACAAAAGTAATTAATCCACTGCAAAATATAACTGAGAAAATGAAATAAACCCCTCCCCTAACTGTAGAGGATGGACCTTTTCTACAAACTTAATAGTTTTAAACACAATATTTTCAAAGCATTAGCTGAGCCCTTGGATCTCCATAGGGAGGTCCAGAACTGAGAGTGGGGGTAAGGATTGGAGAAAGGAAAAATTACTGTAAGAAGATGTGAGGAAATTGGATTTTACTCCAAAAAGAATGGGGCAACAACGAGTAAAAGAGGATGAAGTAAAGAAGGGAGATATGTAAGCCGAACACTTATGACAGAAGCTAGAGTCCAAGGAGCAAAAATGGCTGAGGGAGTTTTTTGGTTTTGTTCTTATTTTTTAAGAACAAGTTTATTTAATATACAGTTTTAAGTTGCTGTGCTGCCACAGCATTATTCCCTCTGCTTCCTAGAATCTTTAAGAAAGTCAGCTTCACACTAAATTCTTTTTTTTTGTATTTAAATTTAAATTTTATCATGTATCATCTGTCAATGTAATTTTTTTTTTTTTTAGTTTACTCAGTCTCATGTAATTAAGTTAGGTTCCATGTTATTCTGAATCAGCTGCAGTCTGTGAACCCATCAGGTTCTACATAAAAGTTCTGGAAAACATGATTCAGTCTAGTCATAGTTCTTTACACGTGTCCAATATAATCCATCTTTTTTTGGTTGAGATATTTTGGTCAAATGTTTTCAGCAAATCAGCAAAGTAAAGGCTTATCTGCAGATGACAAGACTTAATATGGCCATGAGTGATTTACAAAAATAATACTCTTAAAAATGAAAGACCTGATAGAAGTAAATTAAAAAGGTTATACAAAGCCAAATGACATCAGTTTCAAAAATGTTAGCCAAAAATATCTCTAAATATAATGATTAACCTTATTTTCAAACAGTTTCAGATATAATACATAATAATCTTGAGACATAATACCATAAAGTCAGGCTATAACAAGAATATACCAAGATTATCAAGTGTCTAAATATCTGAATAGTAGTAAAAAAACTTCACGGTGCTAGACTAAAAAAAATATCAACTCAATTGAAATTAAAAAATTATGACATAATATTACATGTTTGCAGTCCAGTATCAGGTATATATTTTAGCTTAAAGAAAACATAGAAATATTAACTTAGAGAAAATTTGGTATTTTTCTTAATTTGACAACACATTTCATATAATTTATAACATTTTAAATAACTCCTTTGGACTTTTTATGAAGTTTTAAAGTTGTCAGAAGTTTATCACAGATTACTGAGAAACAATACTTAAGTTACTTAAAGCAAAGATTTTAAAGGTAAAAACCTTATTTCTATGAAAACTATGAAATTTTTTACATAATTTTTTTATTGTACTTTAGATGAAAGTTTACAGAGCAAACTAGCTACTCGTTAACCAGTACACATATTGTTTTATGATAGTGGTTAACAACCCCACGACACGTCAACACTCTCCCTTCTCAACCTTTAGTTTCCTATTACCAGCTTTCCTGTCCCCTCCTGCCTTCTAGTCCTTGCCCCTGGGCTGGTGTGCCCCTTTAGTCTCATTTTGTTTTATAGGCCTGTCTAATCTTTGACTGAAGGGTAAACCTCAGGAGTGACTTCATTACTGAGCCAAGAAGATGTCCAGGGGCCATAATCTCAGGGTTTCTCTAGTCTCTGTCAGGCCAGTAAGTCTGGTCTTTTTTTGTTCATACTAAATTCTTATTGAGTGATTTTTTTTCTTAAATGAAATCTATGCCATCATTTGCTTATTTTTTTCAAGAACGAGCTTATTCATATTTTACCAACTCTGAGAATCTTCCCCTTAAGCCTCTAGACTGAATTATGTGTGCTGTGCCTCTTGTGTTCTGTAATAATGCTTTACAACTGTATTTCACTCTTTACTTTTATTGCCCTTATTCTCCATTACTTGTTAATTTTGGTAACGTTAGTATTAGAGTCTAGAACTTAGATGTTTAATACATTTTTGATAAAATTTTGATGGATCGGTGATGCATGGGAATACTGGTATGAACAAGAATTCTGTGTTTCTTCTGAATATTTGGATGGTTTGTATGAATAAGAGAAAATAGAGGTTACAGGCTTCCAAGCCAGACAAACATCCGATGTCTTCATGGTTGTCTTAGTCATCTAGTGCTGCTATAACAAAAATACAACAAGTGGATGGCTTTAAAAAGAGAAGTTTATTCTCTCACAGTCCAGTAGGCTACAAGTCCAAATTCAGGGTGCCAGCTCCAGGGGAAGGCTTCCTCTCTCTGTCGGCTCTGGAGTAAGGTCCTTGTCATCAGTCTTTCCCTGGTCTGGGAGTATCTCAGCACAGGAACCTCAGGTCCAAAGGATGCACTCTGCTCCCGGCACTGTTTCCTTGGTGGTATGAGGTCCTTATGTCTCTTTGTTTGCTTCTCTCTTTTATATCTCAAAAGAGATTGGCTTAAGACAGTATCTAATCTTACAGATTTCATCAATATAACTGCCCGCTAATCCATCTTATTACATCATAGTGATAGTATTTACAACGCATAGGGAAATCACATCAGATTACAAAATGGTAGACATACAATACTGGGAATCATGACCCAGCTAAGTTGACAGATATTTTTGGGGGACACAATTCAATCCATGACAATGGTGTAGGCAAAATTATAAAGGAGCTAAAGTTTATCTATCTCCCACATTCGTTTCTACCCTTTCAGTATCCCTGTCTTCCAGGTAGGTAATCAGCCCCTTCATCCTGCTTAAAAGCTCTCAAAATTATCCCCCCATCTAGATCTTCCCTTTGCAAAGTTTCTTCTTCCTCTGTCACTATCAAAACATCTTCTTAGTAGTATTTGGCTATCGGATTATCTGATGATTTAAATTATCTAAATTAAGGTATGATACAATTTTAACTCTCCCTTAATATTTCAAACCAAAAAACTACTTAAACTTGCTGTTTCAAAGATCATAATCCCTGTGGCAAAATGTGTAAAGCCTCATCGTAATTCCCTGAGTCTAGATTGCACACTCTGCCTCAGAGAGTCTGGGTCCCTTTGCCTTTGCCTTTTTCCTTCCTTTCTAGTTCTTAAAAAAAAAAGTTTTTAAAAAGTGAGTATCACCTAAAGTTTTGATAGGAAGTCTAAGTTAAAAAAAAAAAAGGAACCAGCTTTCCAAAAGTAGCCTCAGAGGTAGAGAACTGGATTTAATTACTCCGACTAGACTATGTTGCCTACTAAAATAACCTAGGGTTGCATGGGCCAACAGGAATGACTTCCCTATTGTGTTATCATTTAGAGATATAAAAAGTTAGCACTAGAAGGAATGTTAAAGTCTAGCTGGTCAATGAAGGATCTTAGACCCAAGAAAGTTCAATCTTTGCCCAAAGTCCACCTAACTAGTTAGGAGAATGAGGGCCAAAAATGAAAGACTTGAGTTTCCAAACGGAATGCTCTTTCCTTCTGATGAGTGTTCCATTGTGTGGTCATGGCTATCTGCAAAGGCTTGGTGGCCTGAAAACCCTATCTATAGCCAGGCTTTCCCAGTCACAGCACGCAACACTGACATTTTAGGAAACTTGCTTTAATTACTTTTCATTACTTTGTGATTCTTAACTTGTTGGTGTCTTTGGCCTAAACCACACAAATGACTTTCCTCCATCCATTATATCAACTTCTTCAGTGAACAAGGCATAATCTGGGGAGGGTTCACCAGAGTTGTTATATTGTCATCTCAGAATTATCACCCTTATTCAGACCCCCAAAACATCTTCAACTCTGAAGGGAAATCTCTCTCTGCCAGGCCATAAAAAAAAAATATCTCGTCCTCCACTACCTCATATCTGAGATTAATTTCTTGTCATTATCATTTTCCTCAGCTGAATCTCTGTCCTCATCATCCCTGTTGTTCATCATTTTCTTTTCCTTACCTTCAAGGCTATTGGTCAGCACTTCGCTAGGCTAGTCGCATTTCCTATTGTCTCTGCCTCTCCTGTGTCAACTGGTTCTATCTCAGTAACTGGCAGTGCCTGCATCACTGACCCATTCCTTTTTACTGACTCATTTCTTATCTTTGGCTCAGTCTGTATCCTTGACTCAGCCTGGGCCTCTGGTTCAGCCTGAGTCCCTAGCACCATTCGGATCTCTAGCTCTGTCTGGGTTCCTGCCTCTGTCTCGTTTTAGTCTGAGTCCCTGATGGTACCACTGGCCTTAACTGCCTTACTGATGCCTGATTCACCCATGGAGTAATATCTATACTTGTCTCAGACCCATTCCCACTGTGGGTATAGTTCCTGTCCTTATCCCTGTAATAGGGATCACAAGTAGACTGTCTGAAGTAGGAACCCAGGAATTTATGTGATTGATTCCAGAGATGAGCCCTAGAGAAAAAGAAAAGGTCAAAGTCAGTGTTGTGGATTAGTAACAGATAAAATTTCAAGGCAACAAACACCCTGAACAGTAGGACTGGTTTAATTATAATGGAATTTGATGAACAACAATACATTTGTGAATATCCTGTTCATTATCTCTAGGGGTCTGGGGCTCAAAACAACACTGACCTCATCCTTTCTGTAATATAGTAATTCCCAGGGAGTATAGGAAAAAAATAGGAGAGTTCCTTTTCACAGTTTTAGCTCACTGTATTTTAAATTTATATTTTTTATTAGATTTTATAATTTAATGAATGTATTATAATTAGTACATGTAAATATTTATATACAAATGTATCTTTTTGGAATGCTTGTTAAAAAATGTTTCATTAATAGGATACTTGATAAAAAGATTTGAAGACCAAAGTTGTAGTTAATTAATAAAAATAAATATGTGGCTTAGAAGGGTCAAAAAGAAGTGTTATACGGGCAAAACTCCTACCCTTTTGCTCTTATATCAATTATATTACAGAGGAATATATGTTGAAGCTTTATTTTGGAGATTGATTTGGGAGTTTAGGTAAATATTTCTCATAAAGTTTGAAAGGTTATTTGATAAGGAAAAAGAGAGAAGAATTTAGGAATTGTCTTCTGGAAGGACAGAAGAACTGTGAATAGCTTAATTATATCTTTGCCTTCCTCCTCTACTTTCTGAATCTTGATCCTGTCTGTGCACGGTCATGTATCATATTTTAGAATAAAAGTATTTTGGATAAATAAGAAGTATTTGTTATTGAGGATATTCCCTGACATGGAAATGACTCTTGATAGAGATCTTCAAAACTGTGAGATTCACATATACCAAAGAAACCAAAGAAAGAGAGGAAGGGAGGGAGGAAAGGAGGAAGAGAGAAGTTTCCACCATTTAAAATTGCGTTTTCTGTATCTTCACTATATAAAAGGAGCACAACTCACCTGCTATCATGTAGAAGATACTGTCCCACCAATTAAGGCGGTAGACTAATAGGAAATGGGGTTCCAAGATGTCCCTACTCTACAGTTTCACTTGCATCAGAAACAAAATGAGGCAGAGCAGTAGGCAGGTGCCTGAGATCAGAATGAAAGCTATCACTACCCATTATAACCCTCCTTCTACCATCTCTACCACCCTACCCTCCTCCCGCTCTTTGTACTTCCTTGTCACTCTCAGCCATCTCAGTTATGCCCTGGAGGCCTATTTCATGGTAGTGGTTATGGGAAGACCCCATTTGGCAATTAGCCAAGATAGTAGAGTGAAGGGCTTCCGCCTTGACTGAAATAAGGTCATCAAGGTAGGGCCTATATGTAAGAGAGACAGAAGAATTAGCTGCCTAGCTACATGGTGATTTTCTGGGCACCAGGAGGGCCTCCAGCCTATATCTCTATACATCACTTAGAGAATGTTTCCATTGGGTTAAGCATAATCTTTTCAGTGTCCTCCCTTTTAGAGACAATATCCCTGTAAGGAGTGAAAGTTTATCAAACGTTTTCCTCCTTTGAAGAAGAAACAAGGGTCCTATGATAAGAATATGCATTGGGGATGGGGACTTGGTAAAAGAAGGGAAAATGGCACATGAAGGGGAAGGAATGGAAGGACTCCAGGGACAAACTTTTCCAACCTTATTATGTTATACCTGATATGAAACAGAAAATGGATATGCCCAGATCTATGCAGGTTTTGTCTCTTGGCCATTTGGTGAAAGAGATGCAGAGCCAGATAGTAACACTGAGGATGGTGAGGGCAGAGATGAGGAAGAAGGCCCTGGAGTACTGGAGGTAGTCTGCCAGGGGAATGGATAAAAGGAGAGGCTTGGCTAGAGCAGAGGTGGCCTGCCCCTAAAGAAGGCTAGGCAGAGTCTAGGGAAGGGAGTAAGGGACAATGGAGGATGGAATCAGGGCTTGTCTTACATGTAATGGAGTCAGAGTAAATAATCACCAAATGGGTGGCTTCACAGCCACCACTAGGACCCTGTTCTCATCTCTTCATTGGCATGTGGAATTCCTTTAACAAGGAAAGAAATAATTTACTCCATGATGAGAGAAAAGTTGAAATTACAGCCATAATCTGGAGCGGTAACTGAAGGTATAACATGAGGTAGCTCTCATAAACCAAAAATACCGAACAAACCTGTTGCTGTTGAGTTGATTCTGACTCATAGCGACCCTCGAGCACAAAGTAGAACTGCCCCATAGGATTTCCAAGGAGCACCTGGTAGATTTGAACTGCCGACCTTTTGGTTAGCAACCATAGCTCTCATACTAGTGTGTAAATGACTAAGATTTCATTTTTTGAGAGAAGTTGTGAATGCAAAGGTAAGAAAATTACCAAGTGATCATTAGAAGTTTATATCTAATAATTAAGGGGCTGTGGTGTCTAGTCAAGACAAACTTGGGGAAAGTTACCCTATTCTGGGGAGCAGTCCTTACGTGCTTTGTGAATCAGGGGAGAAAGGAATGGGCAGGGTTGTGGGAAGGAGGGACAGAGAATGGTGAGCTGTGGGGGATCTGAGCAGATCTTCCAAAAGAGGGGCTCTAGGATTTGGAAAGCACTCACAGGGTGGCTTCGGTGTGTGGCTCCAGCAGAGCTCATGGTGGCGCACAGTCCAGAGCCCCACTGAGAGCATCATCCTGTCCTTTGACACCAACTGCACCCAGCTGAAATGGGATAAGCAGAGCAGCAGGACAAAGATGAAGCCAAAGAGGCCAACAGAGAACATGCGAAGGTAGCTTCAGGTCTGCTCCATAGTATAGAACTAGTGCATATGATAGGGGAGAATTGGCTGTGGTGGGGAAGGGATGAGGACATCATGAAAGGAATCTCATCTCAGGCATCTTCATCCCCACTCACAGAAAAGACAAGCCCCGAGTCCTGTACTGGAGGGAACCCCTCCTACTCCACATTTCGGTGTCTTTTTCTCCTTGCTCCAAAGCCTCCCACAGGTTCTTATTTTTTAATATTAAAATTTATTCTTGAGATTCCTTTTTCGCTCCATCCTCCCCGAGTTTAAAAAAAAGAAAAAAAAGGGCCTTTGACGTGTGCCCTATGACATACACAACCTGCCTCCCCAAAAAGGATCCCACCACTACCTAGCCCACAGAAGGCTTCTTCAACTTGCATATTGGGTCGCCCAGTAAGCTGGCACTATAAGAAGTGTGAAAGATCCTGGCATTTCCTTCCCTCATTTCAATCCTAGCTTCTGGCTCACTATGCTTCTCAACTACCATAGATCCCAACCTGCTTTGCCCTGTAAACACCCTTTCCTGCCCCTCCCCTCCCCTAGTGGGCAGAACCACAGAAGTTAGAGCACATAAGAAGAGTACCGTGTCTCTGTCTCCCTTGCTAGATCTAGTCAAATCCGTTTTTCTAGCCCACATCTCTGCTGAGCTCCAAACCCCTATATCAAGCTGTCTGCCAAACATCTATACCCAAATTTCCTCCAGATACATCACACCCAGGATACCTTTAAGAAATGTGCTCACCTTCTTTCTCTCCAAGATATTCTGCTCCCTCCTCCTGTGCCCTTTCCTTATCTCACACCAGTCATTCACAACATGTCCTGCCAATTCCCCCTTTAATATTCTCATCTTGTATTTCTGTTCCCACTTCCTTAGAGTGTGTATTTGTCATCTCTGTCCTGGATTACTGCAACAGATTTTTAACTGGTCTCCCTGCTATAAGGCTTACTGTCCTTCAATTTGTTCTCACAAAGTTACCAAGGTTGACTCCTCTAAAATGCAAATCTCATTATATCTGTCCTCTGCTTAAAATCAGAGGATTACTCCCCATTGCCATGAGATAAAGTCCCAACTTGTTAGCATAAATCTGTAAGGCGCCATATGATCTGGTTTCTGCTCACTTGCCCAGCCTCATTCAATATCTACCTGTGCCAGATGTGTTAGGTACCGAGGGTAGGATGCTATGCTGTATATCTTCCATATGTTCCTCCAGAATCACTCTCCATATTTGTTCTAGGAGGCTGACTGGTATGGACTGCATCAGTGGGCTCCCTTCCCATTCAGCTCTGGTTGGTTTGGCCAATAGCAGGTACCAACAAAAGATCAGAGGTCCAGGGGAGAGTGAGATGAGTGTGTTTGTTCACTGGTTCTCTCCTTACCCAATCACTATGGGTTATCTGTGTCCTTTTACCTAAAGTAGAGCTCCTGACAGGCGGCCTTCTCCATAAAGCTACTCTTTTCTGTTCTGGTAACTGCTCCCTTAAGTGATCAGGCCTAGAGACAGTAGTAACTCTGCCCACTGGTGGCTCCCCAAAATCCTTTTCAGTTCAAGAGGACTTTGTAAATAGTTCCTCAACTCTCCTAGATTAATTAGTTTCAGTAAGTCATCTATTCCCTGCTGAACATGGACCTTATTGTCATGGGGCATAAAGCCTAGTAACATCCAGGCTCATTCTCTCCCTCCTTCTCTACCTGTACTCCAAAAAATATTGTTCTTCTTGCATTTTCCTAAGCCTCCCCTGCTCCTCCCTTTGCATATGGTGTTCCCCTGTATCCAACACACTTTCTACCTCATCTTTGTCTGGGTTAATGTCATTCAAGATGCATCTTCATCTTACCTTCTTCAGGAAGCCTTCTTTGAATCCAACCCTTAATCCCAAACTTTGTGCTCCGACATCACTTCATTCTTATCCTTTCATAACCTTTGTCACATAGTACTGTAATTTGTCTGTCTGTACTCCTTGTGATCTATCCTTCAGCAGTGAGGACATATCCTATTCAGTAGTGTACATTCAACATCTGACAGAGCTAGGAAAGGCTTCTCTCTAAACAGGTCCAGTTGTTCTGGGGAACTAACATCATACTGTAAGTAGCCCTCAACAAATACCAGCTCCCTGCCCCTGGTGTGAGGGAGGCATAATCTGAAGCATGGGTTTTATACTGTTTCCCATTTTCTCTGAGGGATTAAACTCCAGTTGACCACAGTGGTAGCTACCTTAAAACTGCAGCCTTTGTTGGCTGCCTTTTCTCCCCTTTCTGACTTCTCCACTTCCCCTCTCCTCTTTTCCACCTTGTATGCAGCCCTACATCCTGAGATGGAAACAAAAGTATGAAATGGAAGAAGTATTAACTTCATTTGGGGCATCAAAGTTACCTTCTCCCAAAATTCTGTTTGTACCTTCCAAATAGCCTACTTGCATTTGAATCTTTGTCTAGAGTTGGCTTCTGGAAGAACTCAAACTAAGACAGGTGGCACACTGGACACTCAACTAAATAGGCAGAATCTACTGCTTGCTCAAAACTTAATCTCAACACACCCAAGGGAGACAACAAACTCAAAAGAAGTCATAGTCTTGTGGGATGACTTGGTCAATTGGCATAATATAGTCCATAAAGTTTATGTTCTACACCCTAGTCTGGTGAGTAGCATCTGGGGTCTTAAAAGCTTGCAAGCGGCCATCTAAGATACAACTATTGGTGCCTACTCATCTGGAGCAAAAGAAAAAGAAGGAAACCCAAGATTCAGAGATGGAACTGGTCTACAGGACTAATTGTCTACATGAACCACAGCCTCCTCTACCCTGAGACCAGAAGAAATAGATGGTGCCTGGCTACCACTACCATATGTTCTGATTAGGATGACAACAGATGGATCCTAATAGAAAAGAAGAAAAATGTGGAACAGAACTTCAAATTCTTAAAAAATCCAGACTTACTAAACTCACTGAGACAGGAAGAATACCCAAGACTATTTGCCCTGAGATATTCTTTAAGCCTTGAGCCGAAACTATGCCCTCAAGTCACCTTTTAGCTAAGCAGCAGGTTAGCTCATAAAGTAATGACTATCACCCTTGAGTATTGTGCTCTTTTAAAAAATCATCTATATGAGATCAAATGGTCAACAAGTACTCTGAAGCATACATGAGGAGGGTGGGGGGATGTGAGACTAGGTAAATGGGAACAGAACAGCTAGAACGGAAATGGTGAGAATGTTGTTACAATGTGAAGAATGTGACCAATGTCACTGAAAGATTTGTGTAGAAACTGTTGAATGGGAACCTGTTTTGCTGTGAACACTTTCACGGAAAATACAATAAAATACTATTTTTAAAAAAAAACTCCCAAGAGAAACAGTATGCTGGATCCTCAAGACACCTCCAGTATAAAGAACATATGAACAGGAGACATAGGAGGAGGTAATTCCAGTTGGAGGCAACCTGCATCTGGCCGTTCTGCCAACATATGCTCCATTATCACATATAAAAAACTAGATAATTGCTACCTAAACCATTCAAGATAACAAAAGCTGTCATGTTAAGGATTAGTCATACTGTTTCTTACTGAATATACTGGGACAACCCATTTCTTCCTTTTTATCTGGAAATACTTTAAAGCTTAAATAAAAGTTTCAAGAATAGTACAAAGAACATTCCATACCCTTTACTTAGATTCATTTATTATTAGCATTTTGCCCCATTCACTTCAATGTTTGCTCCCTTACTCTACATGAGGTTCTTTCATGAGGACTCTTTGACTTCTAATTTTACCATGAGCTCATGGATTACAATATCCTCCTTTAATTATTCTGTGAGACACTAGGCTGGTGCCCCTTCAGTTCCTGGTAACAGTCTCCAATTCAGAATTGATGCTAATAATTCAATATGTATTTATTTTACTGAAGTTCTTCCAAGACTTTCTGCTTCTGATCCTTTCATTAACTATGTTTTGTTTTTGCATGTATCTATTGCCAGTTTAAGAAGCTCCTTGTTCATTTGATTGGAGGTGGGATTCACTATACCTTGTTATCAGCTTCTGACTGACTACATTCATAGCAAAGCCAGTTGTAACTGTATCTTTGAACATCTGAACACTTGCCTTGCCCTTTGAGATCACCAATAGTTTTATGGCTTTAGTACAGATGCATTAATTAATTAATTCAACAAATATATATTATGCATCTATGTATGCTAGGCACTATTCTAGTCACTGGGCATACATCAGTGAACAAAACTGACAAAATCCTTGCTATCCTGAAGCTTACATTCTAGAGGGCTATATCAGTCAGTATTTGCTACAACAATCCTGCACAACAAACACTCCCTAAAGAATTGAGAAAAATGAGCCAACCTACCACTAGGGTGGGTGGGAGACAGAAAGTAAATACATTTCGAATATATAAAGCAAGTTAAGGGCACAGGAGTACTCTTTTAGATAAGGTGGTCAGGGAAGGCTTCTTTGCAAAGGTGACATGTGAGCAGTGGATTTCTGGGGCAAAAGCATTCTAGGTAGAGAGAGCAGTGAATGGAAAGGTCTCAAAATGGGAGCTTGCTTGAAGGAATCAAGGAACTGCAAGGAAGCCAGTGAGGCTGGAACAGAATGAGCAAGAGGGAAAGTAATCAGTGACGAAACCCACTCTTCAGTTGATGGACATTTGTTTCTAGTTTTTCACTGTAACAAACAACGATATACTGACTATCCTTATACATGCCTCATTTTGCATATGATAAAATCTTTCTTTAGGGTTAATATCTAGAGGTACAATTACTGAGTCATAGGGTATACATATCTTCCAGTTTACTAAGTATTAACGAATTACTTTCCAAAATGTTTTTTTTTAACCAATGTACACTCCCACTGGTAGTGTATAAAATTTCTTATTTGCAGTTAATAATGTCAGACTTTTTAATATAATAATAATTTTATTATAGCATTTAACTATACATTTGATTATATTTATATTAAAATGTATCACAATATTTATTGTAATTTTATTAAATACTGTTTTATCACTGCTGTTCAATGGTGTATTTTCCTAATTATGAAAATGAAGCTGAACATCTTTATTATGTTATTGGCCATTTGGGTTTCCTTTTCTAAACTGCTTATGCAGATCCTTTGGCAATTTTTCTATTGGGTTATTTGGCCCCATCCCTCCTTTTTCTTTACATAAAATTTCTTTATATATTCTATATACTGACCCTTTGTCAATTATATAATAGTAAATATTTTCTACCAGGTAAGCTTATTTCTTTGACTGCTTTGTGGTATATTTTGTAGTCCAGAAGTTTTAATTTTAAAATAATCAAATTTATGAAGATTTTTCTTTGTGGTTTGTAATTGTTTTATCTTAAGAACTTTTTATCTCAAGCCATAAAACTGTTTTTATATTTGTCTATTAAGTTGTATTTTTGCTTTCAAAAGTATTAATCTTTTTTATTTTGCAAAATTTCAAACCCCTTTATACTCATCAACTGTTAATATTTTGATACATACATCCATCTTTCTCTCACTCTGTCTCCATATATATTTTTTTCCTTTTTGCCAAGCCATCTGAAAATAGAGTGTAGACATCATGATACTTCACCTTTAAATATTTTAGCGTATCTCCCAAGATCAAGGACATTCTCTCACACATCCACAACGTCATTACCTCACCTTTAAAAAAAAAAAACCGCATTAATTCAATAACAACCTCCAACATACTTTCCATGCTCAAATTTCCCCAGTTGCCAAAAAAGTTCTTTTAACCTTTTTTTTAAAAAATCCAGAATCAATGCATTGCATATGATTGCTGTGTATCTTTAGTCTCCTTCAGTCTAGAACAATCCTGTCGCCTTCCCTCTGTTCTTCAGGATATTGGATCCTTTGAATAGTCTGGGCCAGTTGTCTTGTAGAATGTCCCATACTCTGGATTTGTGTTACTCTTTCTTTATCATTAGAGTCAGGCCCAACATTTCTAGGGAAAATACCACACAGGTGATGGTATGTATCTCCCACTGCATCACATCAAGAGGCATATGATGTCAAGCTGTTCTAATATCAGTGATGCCAACTTTCACCACTTAGTTAAGACTGTGATTGCCAAATCTTCCCATTGTAAAGGTACATTTCTCCTTTGTAATTAATACATATTCAGAGGAGTGATAATTTTTTATCCTGTTTCCCAATAACCCTTACTCAGTGATTTTAGTTTCTACTGATGATCCTTGCCTTAATTGTATTATGGTTATAAAATTATGGTTTTCAATTTCTGTCATTCCTTCTATGTTTTCTGATATTCTCCTATACAGAAAAGCTGCCTTTTTCTCCCCTTTCACTGTTTCTTTTGTTGAGAGTCACTATGGACTCTTGGATTATTTTTTTAATCAGTGTGTTATAATCTATTACTGTCACCTTTTTGATGTTTAAATTGCCTCCAAATCAGCCATTTGGTCTTGTATACTTGAAGAAACTAAGAAGCACGTTTCTCGTGTGTTATTGTTTGTTTTACAGGCTTGTCTAATCTGCGGCTGAAAGGTGAACCTTGGGAGTGGCTTCAATTCTGTGTTAGCAGGGTATCTGGGGGCCATAGTCTCAGGAGTTCCTCCAGTCTCTGTCAGACTAGTAAGTCTGGTCTTTTTTTGTAAATTTGAATTTTGTTCTACATTTTTCTCCCACTCTGTCCAGAACCCTCTATTGCGATCCCTGTCAGAGCAGTTGGCTGTGGTAGTCAGGCACCATCTAGTTTTTCTGCGCTCAGGCTGGTGGAGGCCATGGATCACGTGATCCATTAGCCCTTTGGACAAATATATTTTGTGTGTGTCTTTGGTTTACTTCATTCTCCTTTGCTCTGAATGTGATGGGACCAATAGATGTATTTTTCATGGCTGCTTGCAAGCTTTTAAGACCTCAGATGCTACTCACTAAAGTAGGATGTGGAATATTTTCTTTATGAACTATGTTATGCCGATCGACCTAAATGTCCCCGTCAAGGTTTTTTGTTGTTGTTGTTTGTTTTTAATAAATGCACTTATGGCTTTTGATTTAGTAACTTCTCTACTGTTGTTAAGTTCTAAATATTTTTTCATTTTCATTGTGATTTCTTTTTTACCCATGAGATTATTAGGGAGCATTGTTTAGTTTTCAAAAATATAAAGTTTTTTTTTTTAATCATCTTATTATTGTTGAATTCTAATTTAACTTCATTGTGGTCAGAGAACACAGGCTGATTTAAATTTATTGAAACTCATTTAGACATAGCATTTGGTCAATTTTTGCAGATAATCTAGATATATATGGAAATAAAATATTCTCTGTATTTGTTGAGTGTACTATCTAAATTTTATCCTATCAATTTAGTTTTTTTATTTCAATGACTATATTTTTCATTTCCATGATTTCTAACTGTTTTTTTTCATTTACATCTGTTTTTATTTTATTTCTACCTATGTTTTTCATAATTTTTGGTATTTTTATAATCCATGATTCTGTCATATATCTCTTTGTGCATCCTAAGCTTTCTTAGGAGCCCTGGTGTTGTAGTGATTAAGAGCTCAGCTGCTAACCAAATGATCAGCAGTTCAAATCTACCAGCTGCTCCTTGGAAACCCTATGGGGCAGTTCTACTCTGACCTATCTGGTTGCTGTGAGTTGGAACTGACTCAGCACCTAACAGCAACAAGCTTTCTTAAGGGCTTTCTCATACTATAAATGAGTAGTACCTGAAGTGAACTCATATTCTGATTGTTGACTTTGTTGGCTTTCTTCTGAACATTTCTTTACATGTTTTATAATTTCTATTTGGAGGCACATTTTCTGTTGTTTGCTTTCTTTTGTTTCTTTCTCTCCCTCTATGCTCATTCCACCCTACATGGTAGTTTTGGGTTTTCCTCACTTTGACTAAATGCCCCAGTCCAGTCCAGAAACAGATCTCATAATATGGTATTTCAAGTTTCCTATCTGTTATATTATCATAGAATATCACAGACCTAGTTAATGCATCAATAGGCTGCTTGGTTTATTAAGGTTATGTTTGTCTTTAGGTCTACATTTCTAAATAAGCTATAGCTTTAATCAGTGCTTGGCAATAGTTTTCATTCAGCTTCCTTTTATAAGTCCCTAGTTTGATCTAGAGCTGTGAACCTGGACCTAGTTCACATCCTGAGAAGCAGTTTTAGTCCTTTCACCCCCCAAGAGCTGTCTTCCTGTTCACCTCCATTTACTTTTGGACTTGGAGCCAAATAAGCCTGTGGCTTAGCTCTAATCACAGCTGTGTACTTTTGTCATTTTTCTGATCTGTGAAAACGTTTGTTTTGTTTTGAACCGGCTATGCTTCTCTCTCTTTCTCTGTACCTCTGTCTATCTCTCCCTCCCTCTTACCCTTCCTTCCCTCTCTCTTTCTCTTTGTTTCTCTTTACATACTTCATCTATGATGCAATGTATTTGGAGCAGAGGAGGTAAATAAAAGGGTGATTTATTGATTCATCTTGACTGGAAATTTACTTAACTTTTCTAGGAATTGTCTACTCGCAAGGAATGAGAGAAAGAAGAAAACAGGGAAAGCGTTCAGTTCCCAAAGTAGCAAAGTGGAAAAGTTAATTATAATTACTGCCTATTCTCCCTTAATAGGCAGGGCCCTTATTCGTACTTTCTTAGTATCTACCTCCACCCTCACCCCAACCTGCTTCCTTCTCCTCACCCCAATTAAAACTTCTGTTCTCTGAAGAGTCATCAGTATTCAGCTCCCTGTCAGTTAGTCATGTAATTAAAGTATCGAAACTAAATTGTAAATAAAGCTATAAACCCAATAAGTCTTCAGCCAATATGTGGGCATATTTTTTGTGTGAGTAGTGGTGGAGAGGAGATGACCTCAGCTACATGCCTATTCTTACAATCAGACAAAGGCCCAGGAAAAGCCTGAAGAGCCTCCTAAATGAAAGTTGTCCAACTGAAGTAAGGAGTCATGTCATTCTACTGCAACTAAGATCTTCTGCTAGGAAGAAGGGCCAACATGGAGAACAGGGTTTTCTAAGGCAGGGTCAAAATGGGATGCACATATATATATACGTGTGCTTGTGTGTGTGTCTCTGAGTGTGGATGTACACATGCATGTGCTACTAAGCTCCTACCCAAAGGGATAAAACCAGAAGTATTCACCTAAAGGGCTTCTAGTTAACCATCTGGAAATATTTGGGAATTACTGATCAAGGACCATAACTGCTCCATGATTGTTATTTTTGTTTTCTATAAAGATTACCACTAAATATCTAAATTAAACTAAAAGGGCCCAAAGGCCTATCTTTAAGAGCACCAAGGGTAAAGCTTGACAGTATAATCTATTCCATTGGCAGACCTGGGGAGGAGAAGGATCTCAACCAACAGAGTAGTGGTGGCTGCTACTAAAGGTTAAAAGACAAAATGAATGTCAGGGACCTTCTGCAAGGAAGAAGTGCACGGAATCTAGTTTGGGCTTGAAAGGGAGTTTTAGCTATCAGTAGATCTGTGTGATTGCCTGAAAACACTGCTCTCCCCCTCCCACCCCATCCACTGCTGCTGAGTCGATTTAAACTCATAGCAACCCTATAGGACACAGTAGAACTCCCCATAGGGTTTCCAAGGCTGTAAATCTTTACAGAAGCAGATTGCCACATCTTTCTTCCATAGAGTGGCTGGTACGTTCGAATCGATGACCTTTCAGTTAGCAACCAAGGGCTTAACCATTGGGCAACCAAGGATCCTTAGTCTTACAGGTCATATAAAACATGAAAAATACTTTCAACTTCATCCTACATATATACTTATGCTGAAGGAAGTCCTTTAGCCCCAGTTGGCTCAGTAAAACATAATTGATGCTTAGGGAATCAACTCCCCTTATCTAGAGTCACAGACATAGGGTCACAGTTTTGTATCGAATTTTAGGGAGTTTGTGGATGCCTGGTTTAAGGTATCTCAATGCCTAGGGAGAAGCAGCTGTTTTACATAACAGACTGTAAGGGTTTCAAATTTCTAATTTTTATAGGAAGTGGGACCTAATGGAATCCCCAGAATCCACCCAGCACCACTCAAACTCCTTTAGGTGATAGGTATTATCTCCATTGATGTTCATTCAATTTCTGGTAGTGGTCTCCAATTTAGATTCAACAATATTGTCCAAGTCCAAATGCCTTCCATCTTGAGTGTGCCCAAAGCCATAGTTAATAAAGAAAGTTCCAAACAGAATTAGGTGACATTCTTTTCCAGCTTTTCTATGAAATCCTTAATGCCCAAAGAGACCTCTGGTCCACAAACTCCATTTATTGCCAGCTTATTTCATTTCTAAACGTTGCTGTTTTCTTTTAGAAATATTTTCTTAAATGAGTTCTCATTAGTTTCTTTGTGAATATCACATGTATTTTGGATCCAACACATAAAGCACATTTCATCAGCTTTAGTATTGTCTCCCTCGGTAATGGACATGATATTAGGAGGGTTTCCTAGAATCTGCACAATCATTCTCAACTTTATTAGATGCTTCCTCCCCCATTTTTAAGACAAGCAGTAGAAAGGTTTTTCCTAACATCATCATAGTCCTGCATTTGGTCTCTCTTCCTTATTTTGAGATTCCACCTCAGGCCCTGACCCTTCATCTTTAGCAGTAGTCACCAGACCAACCCCCAACCTTGACTTCTCTGTGGGAATCACAGTAACGTTTTGGTCAGGTCAAGAATATCTGGAAGTTGAGGTGAGGTTCCGTAGATGGATGGCCTTTTGGCGTTTAAAATTCTTACTCACCCTTCAATACTCATTCAAAAGCCCTCTTTTCAGTGAAGCCCAACTTCTTCTCCCTCAGCAGAGTTACATTACTCTCCTGTGCTTCCATTGCGTTATAGTGTTTATCATACTGATTAGGACAAAGCTTGCACCTCCTGGATTCAAATCATGGTTCCACCACTTTCCGTGTGGTCTTGGACAACCTACTCAACCTGTCAAGGCCTCAGTTAATGATAGAACAGGTTAGTAAGTCCAAATTTTCTGACTCCAAAATCCATGCTTTCTCTACTGTACCACATTGCCTTTCAATGTATAAATGTTCTGAAGAAGGTTAGTGCCCTCCCTTTCCAGAAGTGATTTCTGTTTCTATCCTTCTAGTATAGGGCAGGGGACTGACTCACCAACAAACATGTATAAGAAGTCACCCCACCAGTTAAGATGATAGGTCCGTAGAAGATTGGACTCCACGACATCCCTACTATGCCAATGAACTTGTGCCAGGAACAGGATGAGGCAGAGAAGCAAGCAGGCATCCAGGACCAGAAGGAAAGATGTCAAAACCTGAGAGTCTCCAGTATGCCTCCATCCCCACCCCCAACTCTTCTGCTTCCAGAGACCATGTGTATGGCAAGGATCAAAAGGAAGGTCATTTGGGGATTGGCTCAGATGGGAGAGAGAAAGGGGCTTCTACCCACGTATAGGTCGGCTAAGGTGTGTTCTATACACTAAGACAGGGTAAGCAGCTGGAAACTTGGTGTCATACTGAAGAAGAGAAAAGGGATTAAAAAAAAGAGGATGAAAGCCCTATAGAGAAACGTTGTTACCTTGACAGTTTTACCGTGGTATTACCCTGCCAATCTAGGTCTGTACCTGAGGTAAAGATGAGCATGGATACCTTCAGATCCAAGTTGGTAGTCATGCTTCCTCTTCTAGGGAGGCAAGCCCTGAAGAGCCATCTGAGGCCAATGAGTATGGTGAAGACAGAGATGAGGAAGAAGGCCCTGGAGTATTGGAGGTAGTCTGCCAAGAAGGAGGGGAAAGGAAAGGCTTGGTTAGGCCAGTAGGGACCTACCCTTATGAAAGCCAGATAGTCTTAAGAGAAGGGAGTGAGGACAAAGGATGATTGCTGTCTGGCATCAGGGGCACAAATAAGGATTCTCTTTCCTAGCTCTTCATTGATACCTTTAATTTCTTAAATATAAAGATAAAGCTTTCATTGTTAAACTAAAGATGATATATAAATACTCCTGGGCCAGTTAACACGTCAACTTAGTCGTAAACTAGCTTATAAGAGGTGTTACCCCAACATCATAAGACTGATTAAAACTTTTTCTTATTTCTAGTTCTAATTCTAAAAGTAATTCATATTCAATAAAAGCATTGGAAAGACTAAAAAATACAAAGAAGCAGGAAGAAAATCAGCCATAGCCCCACTACCCAGAAGCAAGTATTGTTAACATATTATTTTATTTCTTTCTAGTATTTTTCTATTCTCTGTACATAGTAGATATGATACTGGATATCATGTCTTTTTTTTTTTAAAAGATCATATGATAAGGATGGTGCCTGGCTACCATTACTGAACGTTTTGGTCAAAGACACAATAGCTAGATCCTGATCAAAAGGAGGAAAAATTTGGAACATACTTTCATATTCTTATGAATACCAGACTTACCGTACCCAGACTGGGTACTGACTAGGAGAACTCTCTAATCTATTGCCCTGAAATAATTGTTAAACCTTGAACTGAAACTATCCCTTGAAGTCATCTTTAAACTAAACAGTTTGGCCCAAATATTTGCCTTGAACATTGAGCCTTTTTAAAGAATATCTATGAGATCAAACTGACAACAGTAACTCTGAAGCATAGATGAAAAGTTTAGGAGGCAGTGAGTCTAACCTAATGGTAAGCCGTATGAGTAGTGATGGTGAGAATGGTGACCCAGTATGAAGATTGAAACCAATGTCACTGAACTGTGCACGTAGAAATTGTTGAATGGGTATAGGTTTCGTTGTGTATAAAACACCCATTGCTGTCGAGTCGATTCCCACCCTCCCTCACATATATGGTTACCTGTGCTACATATTCATAACTAATCCCTTGCAAACATGGCCAACTGTATTGCTGTTGCCTTTCTCCCTTAAGCAGAAATCCATGAGGCTGAGTGGGGTGCCTAGACAGGGTTTCTGTTCCCAATTTAAAAACAATAAAAGATTTTCAATGAAGAAAAAAAAATTATATGATAAGTTTTCTCCCAGATCACTGAACACCTGTTGTAAACATAATCTTTAATGGCTACAATATGTAATGGCTATCATATTAATTACTAATTAATTAATATCATATTAATATACTTTGCTCAATGATTTACTCATTGTTGGATCTGGAGTTTTTTTCTGTTTCAAATGTAGCTGGCATGTACAGGCCTTGTCAGCCTGTGACTACAAAATGAAGTCACATTTACTTTAATTCCTATATTATGACTTCAAGCCCTAATTTACTGTATTGATGGAAGTTAACACCCCAAAAATGTCTCCTAGTTGTTTCTGAGAGTCCCCCAAGGTCCTATTTCATATCTGGTTAAGAACAGTTCTGCTAAAGTTCTTCTGCTTGAAACCTTTACCCAAGTGCCACTCTCCTTGTTCTTATTCCTTCATCTCTTGGCTCCAGGTCTCTGATATCTCTGGCTCTGCCACTGCAGATGGGATGGTGGTCAGAGAGCAAAGAGGGCATGCTAAACTTTACTGTTTGCTACCACGTCCTTACTTGAAATAGATCTTCCCCTTAATTTCTCCAACCTAAACTATAATTTTAGCAATATTTTACTGCAGATTTAAGAAATAGAAAGTAACTTACAATTGCTAGTAGATACAGTTTTTCTTAGATACAACAGACCCAGCAATATCCTCAATATCCTTTAGAGGGTGCCTCCTTGTCTAGCTTCTTTCCTATCTCAACGTGGCAGGAGCTGTTTATCTCTACTACTAAAAAGTTCTCTTAGTTCTATGCCTAAGAATCCAAGCTAGCTTGCAAATAACCCAGAGAGAACAAATGATGTACCAAGCTTATCCCAGTTAAGATCTTCCTTCCAAGCTTCATTTTGTTCTTTAGTACCTGCCACTTACTAACATAATCAGTAATAGTAATCTCCATTAAGAGAAATCACGCCCCTCATGGACTCCAGACTTTCTGGAGCCATGGAGGCTGGGTAAACCCCTGAAACTATTGCCCTGAGATAATGTTTAAACCTTAAACCAAAAATATTCCCTGAAGTCTTCTTAAAACCAAACGACAGTTTAGTTTAACTAATAAAATATGTCTGCCTTGAGCATTATGCTCTTTTAAGAACTATCTATATGGGATCAAAGTTACAACAGCAACTCAACAGATTAAATAGAAACCTTAGGGGGCAGTGAGTTTATGTTAATAAGAAGGAATAACTCAGAAAAGGAGGGTGAGAATGGTTGCATCTAAGAATGTAATCAATGTCACAGAATTGTACACGTAGACACTGTTGAATTGGTATATGTTTTGCTCTGTATATTCTCAACAAATATAACTAAATAAACAAAATTTTTTTCAAAAGAGAGAAACCACACCCCTAATCAGAGATGAGTTGGTCTGTGCTGCCAAAAGGTTAGCAACATCAAAACATGATAATCCAATAGCATCACATTTTCCAAAGACTGGGTAATTCAGAATTAGCAGAATACATAGCCAGTCAGAACCATCAGTCCAGACTGAGCTGCATGAAGCCCAGGGTAATAGGCATTTTTTTTATATATATATATTTTATAGTACTTCAGGTGAAGGCTTACAGAACAAATAGTTTCTCATGAAACAGTAGTATACATGTTGTTTTATGACATTGGTTAACAACCCCACAACATATTAACCCTCTAAATTCTCAACCTTTTTTTTTTTTTTTTTTGGTGAAAATACACATAGCTAAAGATACACCGTTTCAAAAATTTCTACGTACACAGTTCAGTGACATTGACTACGCTCTTCCAATTGTGCTGTTATTCTCACTTAAGATGAAGGCTTACAGAACAAAATAGTTTCTCATTTAACAGTTACTACAAATGTTGCCCTATGACAATGGTTAACAATCTCACAACACATCAACAATATCCTTACTCGACCTTGGGTTCCCTATCACCAGCTTCCTTGTCCCCTTCTGCCTTCTGGCCCTTGTCACTGGACTCCTGTACCTCGTTAGTCTCATTTGGTTTTACGGGGCTGTCCACTCCCAGGCTGAACAGTGAACCTCGGAGGTAACTTCACCACTGAGCTAAAAGGGTGTCTGGGGGCCATACTCTCAAGGTTTTTCCAGTCTCCTTTAGGCCTGTAGATCTAGTCTTTTTTTTTTTGTGAGTTAGAATTATGCTCTACATCCTTCTCCAGCTCTGTCCAGAACCCTCTGTTGTGATCCTGGTCAGAGCAGTCAGTGGTGGTAGCCGGGCACCATCTAGCTGTACTGGACGCAGTCCGGTGGAGGCCTTGGTAGCTGTGGACAATTAGTCCTTTGGACTAATCTTTTCCTTGTATACTGTTCTCTTCATTCTCCTTTGCTCCCGAAGGGTTGAGACCAGTGGAGTATCTTAGATGGCCACTCACAGGCTTTTAAGACCCCAGACACTACTCACCAAGGTAGAATGTAGAGCATTGTCTTTACAAGCTGTGTCATGCCAATTGAGCTAGATGTTCCCGGAGACCATGGTCCCCAGAGCCCTCCGCCCAGCAATTCAGTCCCACAGGGAGTTTGGATGTGTCTATGGGGCCTCCATGACCTTTCCTTGTACAGGTTGTGCTAGTTTCCCCTGTATTGTGTACTGTCTCACCCTTCACCCAAGATACCACTTATCTATTGCCTGTAATAGGCATCTTTTGTGGTATTTAGCCCACAACAGCCCACAGGACTTAGTAACCCTTGTCTATAGTCCTGGACTCCTGCCTATAGCCCTCAGGCATTAGATAATTATAGCAAGCAAGAGCACCTGACCCAAGTTGGACCAATTTGATTATTAAGCTTGGAAATTTAGATTTGGGACTCATTGATGCTAATTTTCTCTTCGGCTTGCTTGAACTAGGAAGAAGTAAAGCTGGGCTGGGGTGTCACCTTTCAGGTACTTGCACATTAATAAACATGACAACTGAGCTGTAGAGAGAAAACAAAGCATAAACAAAGATGAGTGACAACTCCAGAGAGACTGAGTGGTTGACTGGCTTGATTTCTGAAGGTCTCTACTTCTGAGATTTCAGCCTTCCGTGAGGTCTAGTCAACTTCTTGCCCTCGGGAGTCTATGAGATCCTACTGAATCTTTGTAAGTTCATTCTTTAGCTTACACTAGTTCAAATGGGTTCCAATATTTAAAACACGAGAGAGCGCCATCTAAAACACCCAGCCCAGCCCCTTTACACATTCTCTCTTCTACCATGAGGGGAAGACTATACCGTCAAGTTCTTCTTACAGTCTTCTCTGTCTTAGCTCCTCATTGCCTGAAAACTACATAAACAAGATCACTCACAACTCCAGAGGAACAACTAAAGATTTGTACTACAGAAGAATCTAAACCCTTCAACCACCCCCAAAGTAACCAAGTATTACTAGTCATAATCATAAACACAAGTTACATAACATAACCAAACAGAACACTTAGCTTCAGAGCCTAAAACACCTCCATTTGATTAACTTCATAGTTTCATATTCATGTATCTAAGCAAAATAAAGGCCCGAAAGTTGAATTCAAGCCTCCATCACCTATAAGACCGAAACCAATTTCAGCTTTTAAATGATAGTTTTTACCGCAGATCCCATCAGTTTCAAAGATCTTAAGACCTAAGTTACAAAAGGCCTTGCTTGTAAGTTCCAGTAAGCAGCATTGGACCAAAGAGAGCAGTGCCATAGATAAAAGGAACACCCACCCGGGTCACCTGTATCCAAATGTTTTTGAAGCTTTCCTCAATGATATACTTCAATGTGAGCTTGTTGTTAGATGCTGTTGTGTTTGGTTCTCATTCATAACGACACTATGTTCACGAGAACAAAATACTGCCCGGTCCTGTGCCATCCTCACATCATTGCTATGTTTGAGTCCATTGTTGCAGCCACTGTGTCAATTCATCTAATTGAGGGTCTTCCTCTTTTTTGCTGACCCATGATGTCCTTCTCCAGGGATTGGTCCCTCCAGATAACATGTCCAAAGTATGTTGCAGAAATAGCAAGGCAAGCCTCTCAGTTCACTGAAGGCAGTGAAGCTAATACCCTGGGAAGAGGGGTGATGCCACTTTAAATTTGGAGAGGAAGAAGCCCAAACTATTTGAAAAGCTTGGCAAGATCTCTGCTTGGGTTCTCAGGATCAGACCACCCAGTGATTCTGCACTTCAGAGCACCATCAAGAAGTATTTAAAAGCTATTAAGACTGGAGGGGGGCACTACTCAACCAGAAAGCAGCAGTGTTTCTGTGGCCTCCCCTCAGAACTCAGTGAAATAGCACTCACCGTTTGGTAACTCATCAGTTAGGATCTCCTTCTACTGTTGGGGAAGTTTTGGAAGGTAAGAGGGGCAGGGCTATAAGCCACCCCACCCTAGTGAACAACTAGACTTGGTTACCACTAGATGCTCTTCTACTCTAAGGCTGTTGGCCCTCTGGAAGGAGAGGGTGGGGAAGCCAAGATAACATCAGAAGAAAGAAACAGAGGACAGAAGACAGCCATATTAAAGCTAAGTACCTGGTGGTGCGATGGTTAAGCACTCGGCTGCTTACTGAAAGGGTGGCAGTTTGAACTCACCAGCGGCTCCACGGAGGAAAAGACCTGGCAAACTGCTCCCATAAAGATTACAGCCTAGGAAACCCTATGGGGCAGTTCTACTCTGTCCTATAGGGTTGTTATGAGCCAGAATCGATTTGACGGCACACAACAGCAACAACACCTGGTACCCAGCTATTCCAAAGGGATTTGGTGGTGGGGCTCTCCTTTTCACACAATAGGCCCTTCAGCAAAAATCAAAGCCAGGATAGGGAGGCAGTGCTCCAAAAGGAGTAAGGATCTTCCTCCTTTTAGCTATGAAGGAGCTACATCGAGTAGGGTGGCAGAGGTAGATACTGACTGGGGAATGAAGAAGGTGCTACTGCAGACAAGCTGGGGAATCAGCCCATTCATTAAGCCAAATCTAAGCCTCCATGCTGCTGCCATTATGCCTTTATTCCAGGCACAAAAAGCAAGGCAAAACCTCCCCAGACTCCGGGGAAGTGCCCAAAAGGGTGGTTTTGGAATGGAAAAGATCCTGGGTGGAAACCTAGCATGGTGGAGATGAGGCTATGAAATCTGCCCTGGTAACTCAATTGGAGGACCAGGAAAAAGCATTCCACCCCTACACAGCTTGACAATGTTTATTGTGTGGTGATTTCCAGAATCCTAGCTCTGGAGTGTCCAGTATCTTGATTCTTCTTCACCTGCTGCAAAACACTTATGGCTTTCTGTGGCAACACATTCCTTTACTTTACAGTCTGATCTCACCTATGCTGTGGGGAATTAAGGAAAGAGTCTGTTCACACTTGACACCTAGTAGTAAAGTGAAAGATAGTGTTTTCTACAGCTCTCACCCTGCCCCCACTTCATCCCGTTAGCAACGGCTACGGCAGTAAGGCCCACAGTCATCTGGAGCAAGGTGAGGCCAGAGACAGAGGCAGGATGGCCTGAAGTGAGTCCAGGACAGAAAAAGGTGAGCCCACCTTCTTGAGCCCACCTGGCATAGCCTGTCTGGAACTCTTAGAAATGACTGGGGGTAAGGGCAGAGGGCCCTAAATTCTTAAAGTCCAGGAAGTAAGAGCTTGAAATCTTTGAATTTAGACAATAATGTATCTGGGCAATAATAACATATTATTGTCACAGGCTGATGAGACTTGTACATCCTGATTACATTTTTGGGATTCCTTATGAGATCTGTATGGCAAACTAATTACTGGCCCTAGAAGTAGGATTAGTTGACACTGGAAATAAGGGTGGATACTTGCTTTATACTTGTGTTCCGAAGGGACTCACTTAGTTGGCTTTGTCAGTCTGCTTCAAAGGTGAACTCAAAGCTCCAAGAAATAAACTATTTGCTGTTTTAAGTGACAATTTTTCTAGATTCTAACTCATTAAAGAATTAAGTAATAATCTTAAGACCTGAGTTCTAGCCTGGACACCCAATTACATAAATATCATTGCAGCTTAATCTTTATACTTCAATCTTTTACTCCATTTCTAATTATTTCCTTAGAATTAATTTTTAGAAATGGAATTACTGAGTCAAAGGAGATGAACATTTTTAAGTCTCTGGATACACATTAACATATTGCTTTGGTTATACCAATTTACATAGTCCCCAGTGTATATGGGTGTGTATAGCCTTATGCATTAGCATTTAAAAATCTCTATTAATTTGATGGCTGAAAAATTGAATCTCTTTGTTCATTTGATCTGCCTTTTTTTAAATGATTGATTGAGGTTAAAATTATTTTTCCTATGCTTATTACCATTTGTAGTTCCTGTTTTATGAAATGTCTATTCACAAAAATTTGTATTTAGTATGGGTCATTATTTTTTTTCCTAATAATTTGTATATCCTTTTATGTATTAAAATCATTAACCTTTTATCTTTCATATTTGTTGCATATCTTTTCTCTAGTTTTTCTTTTTAGTTGAAGATGTAGTTGAATTGCCTGTCTGCCTTTGGTTTCAATTTCTTCCCAAGGTACTCCTCTGGCACCTTGCCCCCTAGTTGGAAATGCCACAGCCCATGGCCAAATAACTGACACTATAACTGGACCTCGGTGCTCTCCCCATCATCTGTGACCCCTGATTATCTAAAAGGAGAAATAAACACTTTGCTCATGTATGTTTTCTTTACAATACCTGTTTCTTTGTCTAAATGTGTATCTTCTGGGTGATGGGAAAACTGTTCAGGGTAGTTATGTCTTTCCTCCAAGTCTTTGTTCTGATTGAAAAACTAGAGTATGTATCTCTTCTAGCCTAGAAGCTTATTTTTAAATATTTTCTGTTACGTTTTCAAATATATTTAAAATCACAAATATTTAACATAAATAATTTACTCTAAATAGCTGGCATTTGTTTTTTATACTATGTATCTGACATGCATTTATGTTCTCTTCTACTGCTAGCAAAAGAACAAGCTGACCTTGAAAGTTAAATCTCAAGGAGGTCGAGACACTTTGCTTCATCTTCCAGCTATGATCAATCACTTCTCTTCTGTTTCTACAAGCCACATTAGAATGTCAATCACATTATTTCACCTTAAAACAAAAAACCAAACCCACTGCCATCCAGTTGACTCTGACTCATAGCGATCCTATAGGACAGAATAGAACTGCCCCATAGGGTTTCCAAGGCTGTAAATCTTTATGGAAGCCGACTGCCACATCTTTCTCCCACAGAGCGGCTGGTGGGTTCGAACTGTTGACCTTTTGGTTAGCAAATGAGTACTTTAACCACTGTGCCACCAGGGCTCCTTTATTTCATGTTAGCACATTGTAAATGACAAAGGAATTCTTCCCAGAGAGTAAAGAGAGTAACAACTCATTATTCAGGAAAGAGGGAGCAACCTGGGGTAGGAGGGAGAAAGGGTACACGGATGATACCAAAAAAAAACAATGACTACATTCACAATGTGGCTGAGGTCCAATCTGAGCTTGGAGAGGAGAGGGCCAAAAGATTTTGGAGGAAGAAAGATGAAAGGCCCATGTGGTAGAAAGTCCTAGGACGGTGGGGCCTGCGGCATTTAATTTATTAGCACTCACAGGGTGGCTGGGGTGTGTGACTCCAGCACAGCTCATGGTTGCATGAGGTCCAGAGTCCTGCATAGAGCTCAAAGCCATTCTTGATCACCAGGAACTGCACCCAGTTCATTGGGGACATGAAGATCAGGATTAGGAGACTAAAACCACAGAGGCTTCCACAGAACATTCTGATGTAGTTGTGTGTCTGATCCACATGCTGCTGCTGCCTCTAGGGTGACATCGAGGTGCTTGGATGTTTGTTGGTGGGGAGGGTAGGCTACAAGGATGAGGGAAATATTGCCCACCGAAAAAGATAACCCCTAATCCCAGGGTCTCCAATGCTTCTCTACCTTGTTTCCCCATGTGGGTTTGATTTACGGTATCTTTCCCTACCCCTTCTATAAAAAACAAAATTTTCAGAGTAATCTTTTCCATCTGTCCTTAGGAGACTGTCTAGCCTCCTCTTTAAGTAAGTCCTCCTCCTCCCATCTGACCTACAATTAGGTACCTCCTCACCCTTTGGTAGTTCTGGTTTCCCTTCATTTTGGGAACCTCAGTATTGTAGAAGGTCAAGATTAAATCTTCCCTCCTCTCCATCTTGGCAACCAGTTCACTTCCTAACTGTCACGGAATTTGTCTCAGCACTTCTTCAGTCATGATGGCAGAACCAAAAGGGGCCAGGACCCACGACATCGCACAGATCCAGTTTCTGTTTCTTATTTCAGATCTGGGCAGATCAGACCAAAATGATCACATTTTTAGCATATGCATGTATGTGGGATGCTCCCCACCCACCTTTCCCTGGCTATTCCCAACTCCTTTACCAAATGGATCCAAAAATATTCTGTCAGCTGTTGCTGTGTGTCAGGCCCTGTGTTAGGTAGGTCCTGCAACTAAAGATGAATAAGACAGAGTTCCTTCATAGCAGACAAAAAAGTGTAACTCAGATATCTCCAGGACTCAATAGCTCGTGGTTATAATTGAAGCCATATATGTTTCAGTAGCCCAGAGTCATGCTTTTGCCCCAACTCTAAGTGGAAAGCCTCTGGTGTTTCTCAGTAGGCTTATGAACCAGTCTGTCAGCCATAGTCCTTCATGCTGCATCCCTCTTTTCTTCCTTTCTTGCTCTGGTTCCATTTTTTCAATACCCTCTACTCATGAAGCCATTTAAGGGTGCTACACCACTGCCACTGCCCCTGCTGATAGGGCCCACTATGAGAATGCCAGTATGCACAGCCCAGGGGGCTACCAGTCAATGTGCTGAAAGCTGCCACTGTCCAACATACTGCAGCAGCAACGCTGAGTTCAATGCAGAAGTGAGGAGAGTGGCCTCTCCCTGGCTCCATAGTAGCACAGTTTGTGCCCAGAGTATCTCAAAGTCTCCTTTTCAAATAGCTCTCCCAGCTTCTCGTCCTGATTCCTCTCCTCACAAGGGCTCAAAACCAATCCAAGATGCTGGACAAATGCCATCCTATTTCACAGCATGAACACTGATTCAAATAAATGCCCAGCCAAATTACCAGCTCTTTCCCCCCGCCCTCCCCCGCAAAACAGATATACTTTGATTCTGAAGTTTGGGCTGACCCAGTATACTCTATCACACTTTTCTTCCAACACACTCTCTCCCCACCCACCCTGACCTATTGAAACTCATTCTTGATTTTAGCCGGTGAGAACTACTAGAGTATCTAGTATATGTCCATGCTTTAGCATGTACTCCTCCTTCTGCCAAAGTGTTATTTGATTCTGTGTCTCCCAGTGCTGGCAAGAAGAATGAATGAATGAGTGAGCCATAAATTTTTATACAAAGTACAGATGTTGATACAGAAGACAGAATGGTTAATATTGTCAGAGGAAAATTAGGAAAGGTTTACTCAAAGATGTAAGGTAAATTTGCCAGGTAATCATGGTGGGGAAGGTCATTTGAGGCAAGGAGAATAGTACGTTCCAAGGCAGGCAGCCATGGACAGCATGAGGTTCTCAGGGCACTAGAAGCAGTGCGGTTCTATTAAGTGTAAAATAAAAGGTAACAGTTGAGGGGAGGGGTTGGAGATATAGGCAAGAGCTAGATCAGAAAGAGTCTTTTATGCCATGCTATGCAATTAAATTGTGGAATTCCAATTGCTGATAAGCCCTACTGGCATGTTTACAGGAAATACTTTCTCATCTGCAACAAACTGGCTTGGACATCATGACTTTTAAATACACATGTATGGCTAGAGGGCTAGATGTAGACTTTGAGTAGGCAGGCCTAGTTTCAGTGTTGGTTTCAACACTTACTGGCTAGGTGCCTTTGGCAAATTTCCTTACCCTCACTGAACCTCAGTTTCCTCATCTCTAAAACTGAGATGGTAATAATTCCTACCTCACAGAATTATTGTAAAGGTTAGATGAGATAATACACATGAAACTTTTAGCCTAGTGCCTTAATAAGTGCTCTATAAATACTAGTTATTACTGAGAGATACTGATTTTTTTATACTGACACTATCTATATTGAGCACTTACCAAGTGCTCAGTAAACACTAATTTTATTTTTTAACCTGACATCTCTCCAAGCCTACTTGACCATGGCCTTGGCACTGGTCACTCTGAGACTGATGAAATACCAATGTAAATGAAGAGGATGTGTCACCCCTTTACTGCTAGCACTAAATAAGCACATTACCAAAGAGATGATATTGATGTAATATAGGAAAACAACTCATTTTGTGAACAATGTGTGATTTGATAAGAGATGCAACCCTCTAGCCATTAAACTAACAGATCAGGCACCATTCAACTCTCATGCCCACTTCAAGGCCATACCTAGGACAAAAGGTAAGACATCCTGGCCAGCTGGAAACTTTCCAGGTCTGTGATGCATATGACAAAACAAACATTTATTCATTCATTCCAGCAAATTATTGGACCAAAAGGAGCAGGGGGAGCCAGCTAGTCTGAAGTGCAGGGAGTCATGTGGACTTCTGTGCTTGAGGCCAGTACTCACTGACCTAGCCCCAGGTGGCTAAGGATGAAAGAAGGGGTTGGCTGATCTGAAATGGAGGGAGTCATGTGGTGTCCAGGCATGAACCAGTAACTTAAAATTTGTCTCAAAAAATGGAGGGTGTCAAAAGACCAAAGAAAGAGACAGACAACTCCAGTGTGGCAGCAAAGGAGTATATTAGGGAGACTTACATACAAGGCTAAGTTCAAGTCCTAGGCAGCAGCAGTACCAGAGCAGATCTCCCCCTGTAATGGGAAGACAGAGGTTTTATAGTGGTGGTGGACAATAGTAGCTCCATGCCAGGGGCTTACATAAGAATGCAAACTGTAGTGAACTAGCAGACCACATGGAGGCACCCGTGTTTGGCCTCACAAAGCCTGTTTCCCCTTCAGTCCATTCCTCGAGGCTGACTCTTACAATCTGGCACGTTTTCTCTCTTGTGCCGCTCCCCCTTTTGTGCCGTAGAACTAGAGAGCCCATTCCCTCCCCACTGGGAATAGATATAGAAGTGGGGTTGGCCGTGGTGCCTGAGCTTGTGCAAGAGACAGAGAAAGCTACTGTGTGCTCAGAACAGGGGGAAGGCTTCTCTGATAAGGAGAAGGAACTGAGAGAGAGAAGGCAACTCAGTTCTCAGCCTCTTTAACAAAGAATGCTCTGGGCCCAAGGCCTTTACTTGGGCAGTCTGGATGGGAGGCATAGAGGCAGATCATTCCCCCAACATGTAGACTCCTTAGCTTGAAGCCAGTACCCACTGACCTAGCCGCAGGTGGCTAGGGATCAGCCCCAGGTTGGCTGATCTGAAGTGGAGGGAGTCATGTGGACTCCTGAGCTTGAGGCCAGTACCCAGTGACCTAGCCCCAGGTGGCTTTTCCAATCCTGCCATTCTCTTGGTATATGACCTTAGTCAAATATTTTCTATTAAAAGATTTATTTGGGTGTGTACTGCATGCAAAGAACTGCACTATGTGCAACAACGAATGAATTTATTCATTTGATTAATATTTATTGAGCACCTACTACGTATACTTGGCACTATGCTAGGTGCTGGAAGTACCACTATGAATCAGATCCTATTCTTGATCTTGAGGAACGCTTCACCTCTCTAGCCCTCACTTCCCTCATTTTAAATGAGAGAGGTGAACTAGATATTTGCTAATATCACATCTAGCTCTAAACTTTTATGATTCTCAAGTTTTTTCCCTAGATCTCTGTACTCCGTACATTTTAGGGGTGAGGGGAGAAAGTTGTTTTGTTGTTTTAATTCAAGCAGAAGTTTGTAATAGGGGATTAAATAAAGTTTTCAGACATACACTGCAAACAGCATATACTGATTTGAGTTCAGTAGTGTAGTGCTTCTTGCTTCTCCCTAAATCTTTGTTAGAGCTGAATTCATTCTCTGTGGAATTTTACGGATGGTTTATCTTTATTCAGGATAATGAGGCCAGGAGCAGAATATTCAAGCCAATGAATTCTGACTAACAACATAATATGGCTACAACTCTGTCTGGTTCCTAAAGGAAAGAGACAAAGAGGACACTCCAGGCCAAGGAACGCTGGAGCTGCAACCTTAACCCCAAATCTCTAATGAATATTCTACACTGGTAAGATAGACATCACCACACTGGAGACACAGGACTTCTTTTGCCTAGGCTACATCCTGCTCCAGAGGTCCTGGATGGTACAAACGGTTAATGCTCTCAGCTGCTAAACAAAAGGCTGGAGGTTCAAGTCTACCCAGAGCTACCTCAGAAGAAAGGCCTGGCATCTACTTCCAAGAAATCTGCCATTGAAAACCCTATGGAGCAAAGTTCTACTCTGACACCTGTGGGATCTCACGAGTCAGAGTAGACTCGTTGGCAACTGGTTTGTTTGTTTGTTTTTACATCCTGCCCCAGGACCCCTTCTTCGGGACACCCCCTGCCTCTTTTCTTCATCTACCAAGTGGCAGGAAGCCCCAAGGCATTTAGTGTACCACTTACATGGGAGAGAAGTTCTAAGAGGGATAATCAATTGAAACATGAAAAAAGGGATCCAGGAGAAAGCTCCAAAAAGCACTTCTAACAAGACATGTGAACTTTGCTCCTAGTGTAAGTGCGATCATGCATTTCTAAAACTGGTATCACAGTGATGTGTTACTAACATGTTCTGCAACCAAGTGTTAGTGGATGGCCAAAGGAGAGAAAAGTCACAGCGATCTGTGCTCCAGGGTTCCTGGAGGCTATAGCCTGTTACTCAAGGAAGGAAAGTACTCCTTGCCTCCCTCCCATTCTCCTCCGGCCTGTGGAGGACTCAGGCAGGAGGAGAACATGAGGGAGGCAATGAGTGAGCGGAAGTCTTGTGGGAACAACAGGGGAATTCCAGTGAGCAATGGATGCTTTTATGTAAAGGAATGATATCCTCAGTTATAAGGTTTCATCATTGTCCCACCTCCCTTAAGTGGATTTTGGATGATTTTTGTGGGCTTGGCCAGAATGAGCAGCCCTTCCATAAAACCCATCAGCACTGAGGCTCTAGGCACGCAGGCCTATGAGACCAGGTGAGGCCCATGGTAATCCTAGCCCACAGTGGGTTAAATTGAAAGGGATTTAACCCACACATACCTGTCCTAACTATATTCCTAAATTTGCTCTCTTTTGGTCCAAAAGTTCCAATGTCAGAGCCCTGGGTTGGGCTGCTTGAACTGTTGGTCTATTAATAGATGGGATTTCTAATGCTATTCTATAACTGTATCTGACCTAGATGTAAGTTTAAAGTGGGCAAGAGCCTTGATCAAACAGCTCCCTTAGTAAAAGGGATACCAACAATACCTTCCTCCTGGCATTATTGTGAGGATTAAAGGAAACAGCATAGATTTTACATATATATATATATATATATATATATATATATATATATATATATATATCTACATGGTACAAAATTCAAGAGGTACAAAAGGATATACAAGGGAAAGTTTTCCTCTCACCCTATCTTTCAGCCACCCAATATCCCTCTTCAAACACAACCAGCTTTACCAGTTTCATATAAATATACATATACACAAGACATATATATACATATGTACATATACATACATTTATATATATAAAAATTAAAAAAAAAACCCACTGCTGTGGAGTTGATTCCAACTCATAGGGACCTTATAGGACAAAGTAGAACTACCCCCATAGGGTTTCCAAGGCAGTAAATCTTTATGGAAGCAGACTGTCACACCTTTCTCCCATGGAGTTGCTAGCCGCCGAGCTCTTAACCACTGTACCACCAGGGTGTGTGTGTGTGTGTGTGTGTACATTCTCTTTTAATAGCATTTTCTTCTTTGTAAAGAAGTCTTGTTACTTCTTGTTGTTTTGTTAGAGTACCTTACTTAATACCATGCCCAATTACTAGATGCCTACTGAATGCTTCCTGGCAAAGCTGGTGAGGATATCACCCAGTGTGGTCAAATGGCACTAACAAGGTTTCCAAGGTTTACATGGACTCACTCTTCATATTGAGTGGAACTTTGTGTCCCTTATTTGTAAAAGGCTTAAAATCCTCCAGTGCCAAGAGTTGTATACAAACCATTATTATTGTTGTTCTTATTCCTCTACTAGCCTTCTATGGATATATAGATACAAATATCTCTGAAGTTTTATGGGGGGAAATACAGGTAGTCCCTGTATTACGACCGGGTTCTGCTCTGACGACTCCATCATAAGTCGGTTCTGATGTAAATCGAATACCTCATTTTTTAGTTTTCATTATTTTTGCCTTTTATTATCAGTATCTTTATAAATCTGATCTTTATTTGTCTTTGGGCATTGGAAACATAATATATAAACTTATGGGTATGTTTTAATACATGCATACAAAAAATACACAAATCATAAACAAAAAAAAAGGACAGTCGTAAGTGTGGTTCATCATAACTCAAATACATTGTAAGTCAGGGACTACCTGTACTCTGAAGATGGAATGAAGGGTAGTTGTCATTCCATTTTATGTCAGTTGCTCTTTAAGGCTTTCAGTTCAGTACAACTACAAAAATAATGGTTTGAAACTTAATACAAAATTTGACCATTGAGGGGTGTTAATTTTTTTTTAACAAAATGGAATTTTAGAGCTGAAAGAAATCTTACGTATTTTTTATTCCAACACCATCATCATGCAGATGAAGAATAAACTGGACCATTTAAGAGACCTGATATGTAAATACCTGATTTATAACTAGCACACGCACTGGCTTTATATATATAAACCAAAAAAAAAAAACAAACCCCAAACCTGTTGCCATCAAGTTGATTCTGACTCATAGCCACCCTATATGACAGAGTAGAACTGACCCATAGGACTTCCAAGGAGCGGCTAGTGGATTTGAACTGCCGACCCTTTGGTTAGCAGCTGAACTCTTAACTACTGAGCCGCCAGGGCTCCAAACAATAGGGTCTCCATAAATATAAGGTAGAAGAACGAGAAGCCCTGTGGCTGGAAAAGCACGTGGAGTCAGGGTAGAAGCAGGCATTATGAGCGTTGCACAACACTCAAGTCATGAGGGAGTAGGGGTTATAAGGAAGTTGAGGTAGCTGACAAGCAAAGAGGAAACTGACCAGATGCTCAAAGAGAAACTAAAGAACCATGAGAGAGGGATGAGAGAGTGGCTAGGCCCTTGTTTCCTGCTCTTTCTGAAACTCGGTTTTCTGTCTTTCTGGGTTGTCTTGTATCTCCTTTCAGTAGATGTCCTTTTTTTGTGAAATAACATGAGTCTGTCTGTTCTTTGCAAGCAAAAGACCCTGACCAGAACACTGGATTTTATTCTGACAGTATTATAAAAATATTGACAGCTCTGAAATACAAAGATGACTTGATCAGAATATAACTGCCCCATAGGGTTTTCTAGGCTGTAATGGGAATAGGAATGAAGGAGTGGGAGGCAATAGGATAGAGGCATGGATGCCCCCATGTGAAATGGGATGAGTTTGAAGGGAGCCATGGAAAACACACAATTTTGGCAATCTCCTTTCCAGTAAATTTTGGCAAGTTAAACAAAGCTTAAGACTTATTGGCCTGGCTTGCCAGTGTGAGAGAAGAGAAATGAAGCCATCAACCCCAAGCTAATTCAGGTCTACATTTTCTGAGCCCTAAAGCACATGAAAGGAGCCCTAGTGGCATGGTGGTTAAAGTGTTCAACTGCTAACCAAAAGGTCAGCGGTTTGAACCCACCAGCTGCTCTGTGGAAGAAAGACATGGCAGTCTACTTCCATAAAAATTTACAGCCTTGGAAACCCTATGGAGCAGTTCTACTCTGTCCTATAGTTGCTATAAGTTGGAATCAACTCAATGGCAGTGGGTTTGGTTTTGGTTTTTATAACACACAGGGATGGTCAGGTTGTTTAGAGGGCTCTTAGCCAAGAGTCTCAGAGCTAATCTCCCTGCCCCTAGCTTTCCCCATTTGACCCCTTCCACACATGATAATAGATTAGTTTAGTGAATCTCAGCTCTGACCTTGTCACGCTTTATCTAAGACAATTTAACTGGCTTCCCATGGACTCAAGAATAAAATCCCGATAAAAGCCTGAGCTTAGCTTTCAAGGAAGTGATGGATGTAAAAAGCAGAAGACTTTGGCACAGAAAACCTGGATCCAAATACTGGTCCCGCCAACTATCTATGGGGTTTTCATCAAGTTATTTTAATTCTCAGAGCCTGTTTCCTCCTCTGTAAAATGTAGATAATATTCAATTGCACAGAGCTGTTGTGAGAGATAAAATAATATATGTCTGGTACACATTAGATTGCTCAATAATTTTCTGCTTTCCTTATGTGATAACCCAGCTTCAATCTATCTTTCTAACGTTATTTTTCTCAGTATTTCTCGTCATGTGCTGTTTGTTCTACTCAAACAGAATTGCTTGTTTCCCTGGTATTACTCTAGATTTTCCAGAGATCTCTGCATAGGTTTGTTTGCCATTTAATTCTATTCATTCAAATAAATACTCATTGTCTACAATGTGCCAGACACTGTTCTAGGACCTGGGGAACCTAAAGTGAACAAGGCAGACAGAGTTTTCCTTCTAGATGTAATTCTTCTCGGTGGACCTCTCTTTTTCCTCTACACATTGAAATGCTGACTGTCTTTCAAAATTTAATTTAAATGCTTCCTTATTCATACATTCATTCAACAAATACTAGCTGAACACTTACTGTGGGCAGAGTCCTGGCCTAGGCAATAAGGATAAAACTGTGGATAAGATACCACTCATTCAGCATGGACAAATCTGCTGCAAAAGACCTCTCTGAAATTTTAAAAAGAAAATATGTCACTCTGATGACTGAGATGTACCTGACCCAAGCCATGGTCTTTTCAATCTCCTCATATGCATGCAAAAGCTGGACTCTGAAAAAGAAGGCAGAAGAAGAACTGATGTATTCTAATTGTGGTGTTGGCAAAGAACAGTGAGTAGACCATGGACTGCCAGAAGAACAAACTAATCAGTATCAGAAGAAATACAACCAGAATGCTCCTTAAAAGCAAAGATAACAAGAGTTTGGCTTGCTTACTTCAGACACGTCATCAGGAAAGACCCGTCACTAAAACATGACATCATGTTTAAAAAAGCAGAGGGTCAGCGAAAACAAGGAAAACCCTCAATGAGATGGGTTGACACAATAGTCACAACAGTGGGCTCAGACATACCAACAAGTATGATGATGGCACAGGACCAGACAATCTTTCATTCCGTTATACATAAGGTCGCCATGAGTCACAGCCAACTTGATGGTAACTAACACAACAAATTCAGCATGTGATATGTGGGGGACGCAGAAAAATAAAAAGATTGAAAGGGGGGAGTTATGTAAAAAGACAAGACTTAATGGTCTGACTGAGACTAAAGGAACCCCAGAAGACATGGCCCCCAGATTCTGTTAACCCAGAACTAAAACTATTCCTGAAGCCAACTCTTCAGGCAAAGATTAGACTGGACTATGAAACATAAAATAATGCTCGTGAAGAGTGTGCTTCTTAGTTCGAGTAGATACATGAGACTAAATGGGCAGCTCCTGTCAGGAGGCAGGATGAGAAGGCAGAAAGGATAGGAGCTGACTGAATGGACACAGGAAACCAGAGGTGGAAAGGAGGAGTGTGCTGTCACATTATAGGGACTGCAACTAGTGTCATATAACAATATGTGTATAAATTTTCGTATGAGAAACTAACTTGAGCTGTAAACTTTCACCGAAAGCACAATACAAAAATGTTAACTGGGGGAAAAAAAAAGGAGGGTATTATATGGAAACATCCAAGAAAAGGTGATATAAAAGCCAGCGCTTCCCAAAGTTTTTCACATCACAGCACACATAGAAGGAGACTGCTCTTGGCAGGAGATGACTGACCAGGATGTCTAGCTGCCCCAGGCCCTGCCTGATCACCCTAAGGGTTGAGAGGATCACTGTCTGTGGTGCAGTGAATCACTTAATATGGCCCTTGTAGCCATGCATGATCTTATAACTCCTACAAACTGATTGGGTGGGACTATGCAAATAAGGTGTTTGTGGCACACCAGGATTGGATGGCCTACTAATAATGCAAATAAGGTGCATGGAACCCTTGCAGGGGTAGGACCATGCAAATAAGGTGTATGGAACCCTAATGAGGGGATTGGTCAGTTTTGCCATCACACTAGGCTTAAAATGAGCCAATTCCAGAGGCTAGAGGAGACCTCACTACCATGAAGAAGAACAGCAAGGAATGAAGTACGTACTTTGGACCTGGGGTCCCTGTGCTGAGAAATTCTGTGACCCAGGAGACAGAGAGAACTGTAACACCAGAGACAGCAAGAAGCAGCAGCAGAGAAACAGTGGCAGCAGAACCAGGAGACTAGTGCGAGACAGTGCAATGGGCTTTCCAGCCCACGAAGTGAGGCAGCTACAGTGGATGTGCCAACCCACAGAGCAAGAGAGCTGAGTGCCTAGAGACCTGAGTGCCTTCAGGCTGAGGCTTACTGGTGGAGTGGAGTGCCTAAGGGCACTTATTGGCAGAGCTAAAGATCTTTGTAACACTTGCCTGAGCAGGGCGGAGGCCAGGCTGAGGGGCCAGAGAGAGAGGCCTGCCTGTGGGCATGGCTGAGAAGCTGTCCTGACCAAAGAAATGTATCCAGAGTTGTTTTTGATCCTGAACTGTAACCTGTTACTGCCCGTATGGGGTTGCTGAGTCGGAATCCACTCAGTGGCAGTGGGTTTGGTTTTTTGGGTTTACTTCCCTGATAAACCCCATAACTGTGAGTATAGTCTGTGAGTTCTGTGTGGCCATTGCAATGAGTTATTGAACCCAGCAGAGAAGTAAAGAGTACCATGGCAGGGACGGCTGGTGTCAGAATTGGTAAAAAGGTTGCAGGGTGGAGGTATGTTTGACCTATACCTTATAGGAATCAGCCTTGGGCTGATGTTGATGTGGATTCTCCTCCCCTATTGTGAAGTTAGAGGTCTGACACTGCCTTACCATTTTTATACTGTCTCAGCACACCTGTACTCCTTTCACAGCATACCTGTTGGGAAGCTCTGGTCTAGGCTAAGACATGAAGTATAAGTAGATTTTAAGCACAAAAAGAGATATTCAGGGCCCTTCATTCAGTTATTTAACAAATATTTATTGAGCATTTACCATGTGTTAGACACTGTGCCAGGAATTACGAATACAACAGTAAACACGGAATCTACTTTTAAGGAGCTTTTACTCTTGTGGAGAAGACAGACAAATGAACAGGCAATTATAATACTAAGAGAGAAATGCTCTGATGTAGATAAACTCAGAGGGTTCTGTGATCCAAGAGAAGGGGATCCAACTCAGGTTTGAGGAGTCAGAGAAGATTTCCAGGGTGGTATCATTTAGCTTTAGACCTTCAGGTAGAGGGTAGGAGTGGGAAGTGGGAAACGTATTCTAGGGAGAAGGGAGTACTTTGGAGCAGGGCTTCGAACCAGTTGTTCCCAGTTCAGTCATGGCCGAGGAGGTGACACTGCAACAGATTCGAATTTTTTAAATTTGGGTGGCCCAGAACTATAACTGGAATGGGAAAAATTACAGGTGGAAGCCATGCTAGAAACTTAATCTTCATCTTAGAAAACAAGGGCAGTGTACACATTGCATAGCAAGCAAATCTCCTGCCTGTTGGATTCTGTGCAGTCTGAAACAGCAGTGCCCAGTCTGCACCTTTTTAAATGTGTGTCACTTTCTTCGGTCCTGGTAATAATCCAGCCCCATGCACCAGGCTCCTGAAAGGGCTCACTATGCCACTTCTGAGTCTACCATTCCAGGGCTTCGACTGATAATTTTTCCCGTTCCGGTTATGGTTCTGGATTACCCAAATTTTAAAACAATTCGGGTCTCTTCTGGTTTCCCTTTGTCGGCCATGACTGAACTGGTTTCAACTGGTTTGAGGCCCTGCTTTGGAGGGCAAGGAGGTGAAAAAATCATGGCACATTTTCTCCTTTTGCTATCCCCATAAACCCTATGGTCACTATGCCATCTTCTTTCACATCTCTGTGTTTGCCTATGCTCCCCATCCCTGACTGGCTAACTCATGCTTTGGGAGCCAGCTCAATGGTCACCTCCTGTGCGATAGATTTCCCCAAACAAAAGTGGTCATTCTCTCCCCTCTGCACCTACAGTAAAGACTTTACTTTATTAATCAAAAATCTGGACGCATTGTCTGACAGTGAATTTTTTTTCTGGTATGTAAGTTAATTTTATTAGTAGCTGTAGATATGAAAATTATGTTTTTATTCATCTAACAAGCTGCCTTTATAAAGGAAAAAATAGAAAATAAAGTGTATGCTAATATATTATCTGTATCATTATTTTGTTATTCATCTATTGTCAAAATTGATGGCAAAGTTGTTTACACTAATTTAAAGAACTCGTATTATTAAATGCCTTTATTCATTTAAATTTTTGCTACTATCTCTACGCTAACCTCTGAATATTTATTTGGATTATAGTGATTTTTAAAAAACTTTTAATGGTTACTCATTACTTTTCTGACTGTTTGATATACTTGTCAGAGATAGGATGATTGGAATAATATGCTTGGAATAGTCTCTCAACAAAAATCTCTAAATGGAATTTCCTGAATACAGCCAGAAACTTTGAGGGACAGAGTAGCAGGGGTGGGGGGCTGGGGACCATGGTTTCAAGGGACATTTAGCTCAGTTGGCATAACAAAGTTTATTAAGAAAATGTTCTGCATCCTACTTTGGTGAGTGGCGTCTGGGGTCTTAAAAGCTAGTGAGCAGTCATCTAAGATGCATCAATTGGTCCCAACCCACCTGGAGCAAAGGAGAATGAAGAACACCAAAGACACAAGAAAAATATTAGCCCGAGAGACAAAATGGCCACATAAACCGGAGACTCCATCAGCCTGTGACTGGAAGAATTAGATGGTGTCCGGCTACCACGAATGACGGCCCTGACAGGGAACACAATAGAGTCCCTGATGGAGTAGGAGAAAAGTGGGGTGCAGAACTCAAATTCTAGTAAAAAGACCAGAGTTAATGGTCTGACTGAGACTGGAGGGACCCCAGAAGACATGGTCCCTGACTCTCTGTTAGCCCCAAACTAAAACCATTCCCGAAGCCAACTCTTCAAAGATTAGACTGGACTATAAGACATAAAATGATACTCGTGAAGACTGTGCTTCTTAGCTCAAGTAGATACATGAGTCTAAATGGTCAGCTCCTATCCTGAGGCAAAATGAAAAGGCAGAGAGGGTCAGGAGCTGGTTGAATGGACACGGGAAATCCAGGCTAGAAAGAAGGAGTGTGCTGCCACAGTACGGGGAGTGCAACTAGGATCATATAGCAGTGTATGCATAAAGTTTTGTATAAGAAACTAACTTGAATTGTAAACTTCTATTTAAAGCACAATAAAAAAAATCTCTAAGTGCTTTCATTAGTAATTTCTAAAATATTTTCATTTGGGCCCAGCCCCTTTGTTTTGTGTGACTCCTTTAAATTAATGACCCCTCTCCCCTACTACAGTTGAATATCACATAAAGGGATGCCTTGACATATGCTCAGAACTGAATCCCTACTTTGACCTACTGTTCTCACCTTTGAACCTGCTCTGAACCCTCCCTAAACTATTGATCCTGGAGGAGAGGGCACTGATTATAAACTTGGCTCTTCTGGCAATGATTCTGAGCCTCTACCTTGTCAACCCCATTGCCGTCGAGTCGATTCCCAATTCCACACAGAATGAAGTCCTGACTCTTGGACATCCTCTGTAAGCTCCTGCAGAATCAGACTCCCGTCATTATCTCAGGGCATTCTCCATCTTGCACCCAAAGTCCCAGCAATATCTTACTGCTTGCAGTAAATATACACCCTGTATGTGCAGTCTTGTTTTGGGGGAAGGGATTTGGGGCAGTTAACTAGATTTACTATCAACCATAAAGTTAAGAGCCCACATGGGAGGCAGGCAATGGGATGCCTCAAGCTTGCTCTCAAGGCTGAATATTTTTTCCAGTTATAAGTCCATTACAAGCACTCCCCTCCCTATCAGAGCAGTTCAGACCCTACCTTCCTGCAGTGGTTATCACTAGGGTTGGTATCACCCAGTGCAGTAACTCATGGTGTGTCACCTTCCCGTGGGCCTCCTCCAGTACCATACCACACAGAATCCTTAGTAACGTTTTTTGTACTAATGGTACTTGTAAATCATAATTCTTATATATCACTGAATGTAACGGCGATAGTAGTGACATAAACAACTAGCAAAATTTAAATTACAATATCATATGCATAACCTAAATGTATTTATATTTACATAGTTTCATATGGCTAAAGTGAAAATTCCGTAAGAAAGCAATAGAATTCGAAGTAAAAACGTGCAAGAACTACAACAAAATTGTGCTCATTTTAATGTTAAATTTTACCATTACGTGAGATACGTTAATGGATTAGGTTTGCAAAATCTAACGGCCCACGTAATTCAGAAGCTGTAGATAAATGCATGTGGAAATATATTCATAAATGAAATAATACTATAAAAATCAACAGGAAAAATACACAAGTACTTTAGCACTTTATGAACATCACGACTAAATCAGAACTTTCCTTTCCTGGTCTTCAAAGCTGCAAACTTGTGACTGACTTCATCAAAATCAATGCCTTTGGTCAACTCACTTTTTAATGTGTCACTCCCTATTTTTCTAAACCATAATCCAAACTTAAACCCTGAAAATTTCATTAAAGTCAAATATATACTTGCAAGACAGTGACGTTTTTAAAGAAAATTTTAAAAAGACTACAATTAAAAAAAAACTGAATATAAGGTTTAGGTTATATTTCTAAACCTGTATCAAGAAGTATAGCATTTCCCCCACTTCATGTTTTAAACCGTCAGTTTCTCTATTTAGTTATCAAAGAGTCATATAATCAATAATTGTTATACATGTAAGTTTATTATCAATTTTAATCCTAGAATAATATGTGGTAGAGTTGTAAATCGCTTAAATGTAACGCTTCTTAGATTATATGAATCCTAACAACAAAATTGTTTTGTAAAATCTTTCTACATTGAATTACATTATTAGTTACAACATTATTTGTAATTGAGTGGAAGCCTTTTTTGATTTTTCTCCTTCCTTTGGTTAATACTTCATTCTCAAAAAAGTTGACATAGGTTCACAAATACTAATTACCACAATACTGTAACTAAAACACCAGAAAATTTGACAAAATCAGCGACTATAAAAACACCAGCAACAACAAAAACAGCCTGTGCGTGTAGCATGTGCAGATGAAACCACTTGATTCAAAGTGTCATTGTAACTGAGTAATAATGACAGCTCTGACTCCAGGACATTAGAAGGTTCAAAACGTAAATTAGCACAGAGTTTTAAGCCTTATAAGTATATTGATACATGCAAGCTGGGCTTACTGAAGAGATTTTTGTTGTTGTAACTACAGGGATATTTTTATAAAAAATAATTAATTTCTGCTGAAACACTGCACAAAAATTTCATAGACATTTTGGCGTCACCCCTCTGACAGTCACTTGGTGTGGTCTGCACCCCAACACCCTTAATGACTCCACTGCCTTCCCGCCCCACAGCATTTCACATCACAACAGACTTGTGGTTTTAATCCGTTTTTCTGCCTCCGAAGTTACCTCGGCCTGTAATGTCCTTTTCTCCCAGTCAGCCTGGCAAACTGTTATTCATAGTTCAAGATTCAGCCTAGAAGTCCTTTTTTCCTTTCCTGCTTGCCCATTGGCCTCCCCACCTTGCTTTTCTACACAGTGTAGTGAGCTTTGTAGTTTTATTAATTGTAGGCATGGATCTGTGGTGATAAGTTATTTACTGCTTCACCAGGCCTATCAGCCCCCTGAGGACCGGGGCCATAGCGGATACCCAGCGAAAATCGGTGGCACGTAGCAGTACCTACACGTTTAAGCCCGGAACCAAAGGACGGGTAGTTTGTGTTCCCGACCGCCGCAGCCTCTGGAGCCGCCTCGGGTCACGTGACGCGCCGATGGTCACGCGAGCGCCGCTCACCTGACCAGGGGCTCACGTGGCCCACCCCAGTAGGGGAGAAGAGATCGGCGGGCAATGGCGGTCTCCACACTTTGGTTTCCGCTGCTGCTGGCAGCAGCGACCGCTGGGCCGGTGACGGCCCTATGGCCTTGGCCCCAGTACATCCAAACCTCTGACCAGCGGTACGCCCTTTGGCCGAAGAACTTCGACTTCCAGTACCACGCCGGTTCTGCCGCGCAGCCCGGCTGCTCCGTCCTCGACCAGGCTTTCCAACGCTATCGTCACCTGTTCTTTCACACCGTGTCTGACTCCCTCACTGGCCGCACAGGTGAGTCAGACCTGCCCCGCCTCACTTCGGGCCCTGAGAGAACCTGACTTGGGCACCTCCCCCTCCCCTAACCTTCTGAGCGCCCTTCTTTGGGCTTTCGTTCAACCCTGTAATCACAGGCACTCCGCTTCCTCTTGCCATCTTTCTCCAGTTGCCCTCTCAGCTCCCCAAGCTTTAGTCCCCCATCTCCATTTACTTCTTTACCGAAACGACTTCTGGGGCCAGATTTAACCAGAATTCTTCCCTCGGGCTGCGTTAGATTTTCATTTTTAAAAAATGCCAACTCTAGGCCTACAGTTTAATCAGGATATCAGATTACTGAAATACTGTGCCAGTCAACATCTGAGGTGATCCGTATGACCATGTTCAAGTGAGACAGGGTCCAAGTGAGGTTGTGACCAGAGCTAGGTAGAGGAGACCAGAGAAGACACCCAAAATTGCTGAGACAAGACATGAAAAATGTATCGACCTATGCAAAATAACACAAAATTGTCTGGCACATAGCAGATGTTCAGTAAATGTTTAAACTGTGCAAGAAATCGTAGAACCCTTCCATAAGGAAATTAATTTGGAGCAGCCACTTAAAGGAGGTAGTGGATGTAACTGGACAGGACTGAAAGGAGAGAGAGTAAGCCAGGCAGGAAGAAAGGCACAAAGGATTATGAGTGAGCTGAAGTGCTGGACTGGTATGTGTATTGAGGGTGGGGATTGGGGAGAGTTTAGGGTTGAGGTGAAGAGTCAGTAGTGCTTTGAATATTAGTTCCATATAATATGGCAGGGGCTAGCAATTTTCTTTTAGGCAGCTAAATAATCAGTGCTGAAAATTGTGTTTGAGGATGATTATTCCACAGCCAATTTATGAGTAGAGTTAGCAACATAAAGGAATAAAATTCTAGTTTATGGGCTTAAAATACAGAGTTTTCTTGATAATCTCCTGGAATCTAGTTCTCTAGTTGTGTTGGTATAGGTATTTATTTGAGAGGAATCCATCCTTATGGTTAGGTCATATGGTAACATCATCTGTGTGTATTTTAAGTGGGCTTAAATTACTTCGACAGAGTTTCTTGTTCAGTATATAGAATTAAAAGTGTTTAAGTATATGGCGCTTAGAGAGTGAAATATGATTTTAGGGAAGGAAATAGAATCTTGGCATCATAGTTCCTAACTGGTAAAATGCATTATGCTGGGGAGGATGAAAAGCCTGATATTGAGTGTAGTGGATCACATATTTCTCTTACTCCTTCACTATGTGTAAGGAGTTACTTCACTGTGTTACTATGTGTAAATACAATAGTGCCTTACACAAGATTGGCACTCAGAATATGTTTATTTCGGCCATAGAACAGTTAAGCCCTGGCTTGTATGAAAATTAGACCTGTCATCTAATGCGTATGTGCCTCTCCCTGTGCTGGGCACTCTGGATTTTACAAGAAAAGTATTAGACTTGCCCAAAGTCTGCAGTCTAGTTGGAGAAATAAAAAGCAGAAGTACATAATACATGTTCTACTACTATTCATAAGGTTTTCACTGGCCAGTTCTTTTCAAAAGTAGGTCCACCAAGGGTGACCCTGCTGGTATTTGAAATACTGGTGGCAAAGCTTCCAGTATCACAGCAACACGCAAGCCACCACAATATGACAAACTGACAGACACATCATCAGTTAGAACAAGGTTACAGGTCGACTGTGGAATAGAACATCAGTTGCTCATATGCAAGTTCAATTCAGAGTTGAAGAAAATTAGAACAAGTCCACGGGAGCCAAAGTACGACCTTGAGTATATCCCACCTGAATTTAGAGACTATCTCAAGAATAAATTTGATGCATTGAACACTAATGACCAAAGACTAGATGAGTTGTGGAATGACATCGAGGACATCATATGTGAAGAAAGCAAGAGGTCATTAAAAAGAAAGAAGAGACCAAAATGGAAGTCAGAAGAGACCCTAAAAGTTGCTCTTGAATGTCGCATAGCTAAAGTCAAAGGAAGAAATGATGAAGTAGAAGAGCTGAACGGAAGATTTCAAAGGGCAGCTCGAGAAGACAGAGTAAAGTATTATAATGAGATGTGCAAAGACCTGGAGGTAGAAAACCAAAAGGGAAGAACATGGGCAGCATTTCTCAAGCTGGAAGAACTGAAGAAAAAATTCAAGCGTTGAGTTGCAATATTAAAGGATTCTATTGGGAAAATATTAAATGACACAGGAAGCGTCAGAAGAAGATGGAAGGAATACATACTCACCATACCAAGAAGAATTGGTCTGTGTTCAGCCATTTCAGGAGATAGATCAAGAATCAGTGGTACTGAAGGAAGAAGCCCAAGCTGCACTGAAAGCATTGGCGAAAAACAAGGTTCCAGGAATTGACAGAACACCAATTGAGATGTTTCAACAAAGGAATGCAGCGCTGAAAGTGCTCACTTCTCTATGCCAAGAAATTTGGAAGACACCTGGCCAGCCTACTGGAAGAGATCCATATTTGTACCCATTCCAAAGAAAGGTGATCCAACAGAATGCAGAAATTAGCAAAACGTTATCATTAGTATCACACACAAGTAAAATTTTGCTGAAGATCATTCAAAAGCAGTTGCAGGGAGCTGCCAGAAATTCAAGCCAGATTCAGAAGAGGATGTGGAACAAGGGATATCATTGCTGATGTAAGATGGATCATGGCTGAAAGCAGAGAATAGCAGAAAGATGTTTACCTGTGTTTTATTGACTATGCAAAGGCATTTGATTGTGTGGATCATAACAAATTATGGATAACATTGCAAAGAATGGGAATTCCAGAACACTTACTTGTGCTCATGAGGAACCTGTACTTAGACCAAGAAGCAGTCGTTTGAACAGAACAAGGGGATACTGCATGGTTTAAAGTCAGGAAAGGTGTGCATCTGGATTGTGTCCTTTCACTGTACTTATTCAGTCTGTATGCTGAACAAATACTCCAAGAAACTGGACTATATGAAGAAGAATGTGGCATCAAAATTAGAAGAAGACTCATTAACAACCTGAATTATGCAGATGACACAACCTTGCTTGCTGGAAGTGAAGAGGACTTGAAGCACTTACTGATGAAGATCAAAGACGACAGCCTTCAGTATGGATTAGACCTCAACATAAAGAAAACAAAAATCCTCACAGCTGGACCAATAAGCAACATCATGATAAATAGAAAAGAGTGAAGTTGTCAAGGATTTCATTTTACTGGGATCCACAATCAACACTCGTGAAAGCAGCAGTCAGGAAATCAGAAGACTCATTGCATTGGGCAAATCTGCTGCAAAAGATCTCTTTCAAGTGTTGAAAAGCAAATATGTCATTTTAAGGACTAAGGTGCGCCTGACCCAAGCCATAGCGTTTTCACTCGTGTCATATGCATTTGAAAGCTGGACAATGAATAAGGAAGACTGAAGAAGGATTGATGCCTTTAAAATTACGGTGTTGGCGAAGAATATTGAATATACCATGGACTGCCAGAAGAATGAACAAATCTGTCTTGGAAGAAGTACAGCCAGAATGCTCATTAGAAGCAAGGACAGTGAGACTTTCACTCGCACACTTTGGACAGGTAATCAGGAGGGACCAGTCCCTATAGAAGGACATCATGACTGGTAAAGTAGAGGGTCGGCAAAAAAGAAGATGACCCTCAGTGAGGTGGATTGACACAGTGGCTACAGCAGTGGGCTCAAGCATAACAACGATCGTGAGGGTGGTGCAGGACTGGGCAGTGTTTCGTTCTGTTGTACATAGGGTCGCTATGAGTCAGAACCAACTTGATGGCACCTAGCAACAACAGCTACATGATGTATGATAAAATTCTTAAAGGATAAGTAGGGTCACTCCTATACATCTAAATTAAACCTTCACCTGCATTGCTGCAGAACTATAATTGAGTAAATAGAAATGGGGAGGTTATGTGACAGTAAATTCCTTATGAAAGAGATTGAGAGCCAGAAGAGGGGCTCAGTAAGACACTTATTTCAATTTATTACCTTCCTGTGAATGAATTTGTGTTATTAGTTGGAGATTTTTGTCCATTGAGAGAGAATGAAAACTGGTTTGAAAGAACATTACCAAAGATGCGTAGGTAACTTCCTTCTCTATTGTTCTTCCCATGGAGTCTTCCCTTTGGGACATAGTTTCCTGTGGAGGCTTTCCCATGACTTTGAGCTATATATAATTCCATTTCTGCAAAAACAAAGATGAAATGGTGGAGGGGAAAGCAGTGTCAGCCAGGCTCAAGTCAATGTATTTCCCTGCAGGGCTGATTTTAATAAAACCACAAATGCAAGTTAAGTCTTAACTAATAGGTTTCCATCCCCTTCCTCCAGGTAACTTCCTTATGGACTCCTGGCGAGTGTTTTTCTTAATGCAGCACAACGTCTGGTTTTGATCTGACCTGGAAATCAGTGGAATTTTTACCTCTCTTTTCTGAAAAACAAGTCTGGTATTGAGATTTGATTGTATTCTGAGTTCGCATTCAAGGATTAGCTGTAGTCCCAGCAATTGCTAAGTGGTCTATGAAGGTGTTTAGTGCCTGTCATTGAGAGATGATTGGAGGATGTGTGTTGCATGTTGTTGAACCTGTTAAATGCAATTATTTTAGGCTCTAGATACTTGAATGAATTTAGTTTTCTGTTTCGATTATTAAGCCACATCCTGTTTGCTTAGATCAAAGACCTGATCATTTGGAATGGCAGCATCTAATGGTTAACCTCCAGTTGCTGCACATATTTACTTGGGTGCTTGATGGAGCTGATAAATCTCCAGTTTTCCAGGTAAAGCAGCTACATCTGATTATTTCATTTGCATTCTTCTTGACTTTTCCTGAAACTGGTTGATTGAAGCCATAGTACTTAATGAATTTTATAAGGTTCCCATCCTGTTTACATGCACATCCCTGAGCAGAATAAATTCCACTCTCTCAGCCCTTTTATTCTAGAGTGGAAATAAGATTATTATATGAGTATCTGGATCCTTCTGTAGCTATTATTGGTATTGCTCACTCTCAGATATTAAAACGACTAAGTTAATGAAAGCAACTTAAGTTGATTAAAGTGACATAGCTTGTTATAATCTGAATCTCCTAAAATACCTCCTTTGGCCATTCCTTCTATTCCTCTCCCTGACACATAGTAGATATTTAATAATTATTTGTTGGACATACTAATTTAAAAGGGGTACTTTGTGGAGCAGTTTGTAAGAAGGCTTCTTGGCTTTTGTTTATTTCTGAGATCATCAAAAAGGAGCTGATTTGCAGATTTGCATTTAGGATTGCCTTTCCTTTCAAGTTTCGAATTTGAGTTCTAAGCATGTGATTCTAGGGAAAGGAGAATCACACTGTGCTCTGATCTCAACTCTTACTGCTCTTACCTCTTCACAAAATTGGGACTGCATCTAGGGACTACAGAGAGAAACACATAAAGTCAGGCACCTGGGCTGGGGAGAAAGAGTAATGGTTATTGGTGTCTCCACTCTAATTGAGCCAGTGGCCAGGTACACTTTAACCTTTCCTGAGACAACACAAGGCATATTTGCGCAGAAGACTTGGTTTATTGTTTTAATAGCAAAGAGGAAGATGATAACACAGGAAGAGAGTTTTGTAGTAGAAGTGTTTCTCTTGTAAAGGACTATGTGGAGCATGGAGGGGAGGAGGCATACAGTGATGAGTACGTTGTCTTTGAAAAGGAGACAGTAGCAGGAGCATAGGTTTTAGTCAAGGGGTAAAATAATTGTCCGCTTCCATTTTGAATCCCAGGGCCTAGCTTAGCTTGGCCTGGAGCCGTCATCCAGCCTCTCTCCTCATACCTCTATGGAGGTGGCAGAGGTGTGTGTATGAAAGGGTTTTCTGTGATCTGTCTCACCGTTTTTGGTCTGCAGTCCATTGTAATAGAGAAATGGATTTTATTTTTCTCTCTATTACGGGAGCAGCTCTACTCTGTCACATTGGGTCAGTGTAAGTTGAAAATCAACTCCATGGCACCTAATAACCGCATTACTGGCTGTAGTGAATGAGAGCCATTAGTGGGCCAGGAATGTCAATCTTCTCTCTTTCGTTTCCTTTGCCTCTGTTTTAAGGTGTGGCATTGTTTGAGCCCGTGACCATTCACTCAGCCCTGAGCCCCAGCCAACTGTGGTGTGCTAGCATTGTGTCCACATCTTGAGGTTATTTGGGACTTGAATGGGGTGTAGATCTCTTTCCTCTGGAAGTGTATGCTTAAAGGTTGGAAGTGTGGGTGCTTGTCAGCTTGGATGTCAGTATACAGACTTCCCCTTTTGTACAGCTCTTGGGACTGGAGCGAGGGAGATGGCTTACCAGGTACGCTGCTTCCTAGTGAAAAGTTTGACTACTCTGCTATTTGACCTTGTCTTGGCAGTAACTAGTGCTAGAATTCTACATTTGTGGTTTCGTTCTTTTGACTGGGGCAGCAGTCCTAGATTGGGACAGATTCAGGGTTGGGCTTCCAAGCTCATGTCTCTTCTTGGTGTGCCAGCCTATTTGCCATACAGGGTGGCATCATATAGTAGTGGAGCTTCCAGGCTTCTGTAAGAAGCTCATAAAAGTACCTTCAGGGAAGCTCCCTCTGGCGTAGCTATACCATAAGGAACCCTGCAGCTGGGTTCCTCCAGCAAAGTGATAGAAAGAAGGTTTACGGTGGCAAAACTGTCTTGTTTTTCTTATTCTTGACTGACAAAAGAAACGGTAAGTAGAAAATGGAAGGAAATTAGTATTTATTGAGTGCCTGGCATTTGACTTGTGTTATCTTCTTTAGTCACCTAACAACCCTGTGAAGTTTGTGTTACCCTGTCTTTCAGAACTGAGGCTCCTAGAGGCTAAGTAACATGACCAGGGTTCCACAGCTAGTACCGGTGGAGCAGAAATTCCAGGCAGCTCAGTTTATCTACAGAGATTTTGCTCTCTTCACTGTGTAGTCTTGGGGTGAACTCATAAATACCTTCTTCAAGCATTTACCAGTTACCAGTTTGGAAAACTACTGGCCTCTGGTAGGATTAAGTCTTGATAACCCCTTAGTGTTAATTACTTCAGATAGTAACTTCTAACATCTAATTGCTTATTCATTAGCACTCCGGTGATGCATATTTTGATCCCCAACCCATTGTTATCAGATTCCAGATTCCTTCATCTTTCCTTCTTCCTTCCTTCCTTCTTCCTTCCTCCCATCCCTCAGTCATCCATCCTTAATACAAGTAGTGTGTATTAATAACTATAATTTGTCAATAGCACTAGGTCCAACGAATATTACATTGAACTACCCCATCCTTAAAGAATTTATACAATGGTTAAGTGTTCGACTGCTAATAGAAAGGTCGGGTTTGAACCCACCAGCTGCTCAATGGGCGAAAAGACCTGGAGATCTGCTTCTGTAAAGATTACAGCCTAGGAAACCCTATGGGAGAGTTCTGCTCTGTCTTGTAGGGTCTCTATGAGTCAGAATCGACTTGACAACACATAGCAACAACAGTAGTAGGGGTAAAGACATACAATAAAGTGTGATTTTTGCCATGATAAGGGAAGTACATGGTGCTTTGGGAGTGCGGAAGAGGAACATCTGGCCCAAATGTGGGGGGGAGTGGGAGTGGAGGGAGATGTGCATGTTGAGGGGGCTTTCATAGAAGAAGAGTTGTCTAATCAGACCTGAAAGTAGGACTTGGTTGGAGTGGAGGTAGTACTCCAGATTAGAAAAAAATGTGACGGAAAGGCCTTCAGGTAAGAAACCATGCCATATTCAAGAAACTCAAAGTCAATATGTTTGAAGCATACCTGCAGTTCTAGGGTGGTTCACCAGTACTGAAGCTAGAGAGGGGGTAGGGGCAAGGTCATGAAATGGCCTAGTGAACCCTGGTCAGGAATGTGAACTTTATCCTAAGATCAAAGAAAGCCAGTAAAGGCCATTAACCAGGATAAGTGATGTGACTAAACTTGCTGCATGGAGAGCATAGATTGGTAAGGAACAGGACTAGAGACAGGAAACCTAGTTAAAAGGCTGTTACTGTGGTCTAGGGAAGAGATAATAGTAGTTGAACTAGGTTGATGGCTCTAGGGACAGAGAAAACTAGGCAGATTAAAACGAAATTTAGGAGGTGGAGTGTTTGGAAGTGGAGAGTAATATGCAGGGGAAAGGGCTGAGGATGATTCCCAGATACCTGATTTAGCAATTTGAATGTATTCTGCCACCGTTCACAAAGACAAGGGAAATAGTAGGCGAAGAAGGGAAGGGAGGGAAAGAGGACAGAGAGAGAGATTGATTAATTGAGGGGCTGAGAGATGGGGATAAGAATCATAAAGTAAGTTTGATTTTAGCCATGTTGAATGTGAGGTATTTCGTGTCTAGCTGACAGTTAACTACATGGTACTGAAGCTTGGAGAATGAGTTTGAACATCTCCAGCGGATAAGAAGGTTCAAAAGGTGACCATGGGAGGTTGATGGAGGAGGAGGTTGTTGTTCGATAACTTCTAAGCCAGAACATGGTCTTAGTTCTTCCTCTTGGGTGTTGCAATCATCTAGGCTGATGGCCAGCCTTGGGGTGGAGCAGAAGACTGGGGAGCAGGCCCCAAAGTCTTGAGTAAATAAGGAAGAGTGACCAGGAAGTTGCAGAGGGTTGTGACAAGGAGAGGCTGAAGATTTTATACTGTATGGCATGAGCCTCAGAAAAGAGGTGTTTTTTTGTTTTGTTTTTTCCCCTCACTTAGTGGTGGAGAATGGATGGCTTGGAAGCAGCCCTATCTCTTGACCCTAGGATGTGAGAAGGAGCCACCTCTCAGAGCAGACTGTAAGGGAAGTGATGTTCCTGGAGAGAGCCAGGCTTCAGTTAAGGAGGAGGTAGAAGAGGCTGAGGATGTTGGTAGTTAAATAACCATGGAACGGGGTTCCAGAGGGTTTGCAGGGTGGATGATATGTAGTATAGGAGGTGTGGTTAGAAAAGAGGAAAGAACATTTATGTGAATGGGAGTGCAGGATCAAAAATGAGCAGAGGGGTTTGTATCTTAAGCAAAGTGACAGAGGGTGGTAGAGATATGAGAGGGTAGATTTCCCTGACTGTAAGGTTGCCAGTAAAACAAGTTCCAGAGACAAGAAGAGTTCATGTATATATGAGAATTTAATATAGGATAAAGGAAGCGTTTCCTACCAAAAGTGAAAAGATACATTGTTAGTCGATAAATATATAGTGATGATTGGTTATCCATTTGGAAAAAAACTGAATTAGACCCTGTCTTAGTCGTCTACTGCTGCCATAACAGAAATACCACAAGTGGATGGTTTTAGCAAAGAGAAGTCTATTTCCTCACAATCAGAGTAGGCTAAAAGTCCAAATTGAGGGTGTCAGCTCCAGGGGAAGGCTTTTTCTCTCTGTCAGCCTTCTCGTCAGTGTTCCCCCGGACTAGGAGCTTCTTGGTGCAGGGACCCCAGTCAAAGGACGCGCTCTGCTCCTCGCACCGCTTTCTTGATGGTATGAGGTCCCCCTGTCTCACTGCTCACTTCTGTCTTTTATATCTCAAGAGATGGCCTCAGGACACAATCCAGTCTTGTAGATCAGGTCCTGCCTCACTAACACAACTGCCACCCATCCTCCCTCATTAACATCATAGAGGCAGGTTTACAACATACGGGAAAATCACACAATACCAGGAATCATGGCCTAGCCAAATTGATACACACATTTTTTGGGGGACGTAATTCAAACCATGACAGACCCTTACTTCGTATCAAACACAAAAGTAAAATCCAGGTGGATTAAAGATCTAAAGGTAAAAAATATACCATAAAAGTATTAGAAGGAAATAAAGGGAACTATTCATGCAATCACAGGGGTAGAAGAGACCTTTTGGAGCAAGCGTACAAAGGAAACCATAAAGGAAAAGACCAACAGATTTGACTACATAAAAATTAAAGCAAAAGAAACCATAAGGTTAAAAAATAAAGGATAAACTGGAACAAATATTTACAATTTTAAAAGACAAGGTTTTCTCTCATGGACTTTACAAGTCAGTAAAAGAAAACTAACTCAGAAAAATATGCAAGGAATATGGTCAATAGATGTAAAAAGATGCTCAAAGGAGGTGTGGTCAGAAAAAAGGAAGTTATTATTAAAGAAATGTAAATTAAAACAATGATATATTTTTATCTATCAGACTGGCAACGATGAAAAAGAATTGAGACTGTCTAGTATTGGAAGAATATGGCAAGATGGGCCCATATAAGTTGGTTCAGGTATAAACCAGTACAATAGTTAGTAATTTGGCAATATCAAAACCAAAAACATTCATATCTTCAACCTAGCATTTCCACCTTTAGAAATTTATTATACAGAAACTTCTTAGAACTGATTAAAACGTGTGCACACATGTATAAATATTTATAATATATATGTTGTATATATACGTGTGTGTACACATATATAGGAGCCCTGGTGGCGTAATGGTTAAGGGCTTGGCTGTTAACCAAAAGGTCAGCAGTTCAGATTCATCAGCCACTCCTTGGAAATCCTGTGGGGCAGTTCTACTCTGTCCTATAGGTTCACTATGAGTCGGAACCGACTCGCCGGCACCCAACAACAACAACCACACACACACACACACACACACACACACATATATATATGCAAGAATATTTGTTTACTTCAACATGGTTTATAGTATAAAAAATTCAGAAACATTTCCAAATGTCCATACAGGAGAGAAATTAGATAAGGTATATTACCATCACTGTAATTCTATTCAGCAGTTACATATAATGATGTGTGTGTGGATATATATATAGAAAGAGCGAGACATTGAAAGATCTGTAAATCATTTTGGTAAGTGGAAAATAGTTCCAAAACAATATACATTAGGATTCCATTTTTGTTTTTAAAATTAATAAATCTGTGTGTTTTTAGAAAATGGGAAGACTGTGTAAAATACTAACCAAAGTTATCTCTTGGGATTTAGAATTAATAGGGAGATGTTCTCTTTCTAGTGAAAATGAAACAGATCATGTTTTCAAAGTAGAGGAGAAGCAAAAATGTTTAACTACTTAAAAAAAAAAGATGATGGGTGGAAATGAGAGGGAGGGGAACATTCGGGGTTCCTCTGGGCTGTATGGATTGTACCTCTGAGTAGGTATTAGTCTCTGGAGGTTGAAGAATCTTGGGACACATGGGAGGGGGGCACCATGGTCCAGGCTGAATTCAGCAGGTCTAAGGAGAAGCTCCAGGCTCAGGGCAGTTACAGTCTCCGTCTCCTCTTTTACTGAGATAGGTTTGACAGGGGCGGCTTTGCCTCTTCCTCTAGCCACAGCCATGTGATTTTGCACTGGCTGCTACCCAGGCTTGGAGTACCTCTTCCCCTCTTGGTAGCATGACAGATGCTCAAAGTTCCCCTTGGATGTTAAGCCTTCCTCCCCTTCCTGGAGGTAGCTGTAATGTCTACAATAGCCCTTAGCACACTGTTTAGTAATTGTTGTTTGCATTTGTCTCTCCCACTAGACTCTGAGCTCCTCAAGGGCAGGGACCAGGGCTTGTTTTTCTGTTTAACTGCCCCAGCACTTAGCACAGTTCCTGATGCACAGTAAGTGCTCAATATATCTTGGTTGGAATGAAGAAATGAGTGGAAAATGAATGATTACAAGGGCTTTCATTAGGTTGAGTGTGGGGAGAGGAAGCCTGGAAGTGATGTATATATAAAGGTGGGAGGGGGGGAGGAAGAAGGGAACATGGTGGGCCTGGAGAACAAACTTTGACATCAGTCTAGGAGAGATGGGGGCAGGGTAGACATTGAAGAGTGGGAAGGTGCTAAAGGCTGGGTTGACTTTTCCTACTTTCCACTTCAGGAGTCAAACCAAATGGCAGTTTGTAATCAAAACCATGTGTTTTCTCCATGCTGCTGGGATTCAGTGAATTAAACACATTCACATGATAAAAATAAGTTCTGACTCAGGGAGAATCAGAACAGGTGGAGGGAGAGGCTGTTGTACACAGGTAAAGATTTATAGTTTCCAAGTGCCCTAATACAGCAGTGAGTTCTCCCTTCTAGAGAAGTGGAAAGACCTGTGTCTTTGGATTTATGAATTGAGAGGTTTGCAGAACAGAGTCTGAGGAGGCATTTCTTCTGTATGCCTTGGTTTCTTTTTTTTTTTTTTTGAAGCATTTTTAAAATTTAGTTTTATTTTTGGTGGCAATATGCAGAGCAAAACCCACTCCCATTCCACAGTTTTAGAAATAATGATCAGTGACCTTGGTTACATTCTTTACATTGTGTCAACATTCTCCTTATTTCTGTTCTGATTGTTTCATGCCTTGGTTTCTTCTTATCACCCCCCACTTCAATCCCAGGACTTCAGAAAGATTAGGTTTGGGTGTATAAAAGTAATACCTACATTAACTGCTTGCCATTTATGCCTGATTATCATGTAGCACAATTATATTATGTATACATTTAATGTGCATTTTTTTAATTCTAGCATCATTCATTTTTTCAGCAAACATTTATTGAATGACTACCGTGTGTCAGGCACTGGGAATACAAAGACACTGAGATTGGTCCCTGCTGTTGAGGAGCTCACAGTCTAGGTGAGGAGATAGACAAACAGCATATATTAAGATACGTGTTATGAAAAAATGTATGGATACGTTGCTTCCTAATCATTTAGGAAGATCTCTTAGGAAAGAGTGGGAGAATGACAGAAATCTTATGAAAGAGAGACCAGAGCTGTTTCTTACCAGGTGAACTATGGAGGGAATGCAGTTTGTTTCAATCGAACAAGTAATGTGTACAAAGAAAGAGTATGGAAATAGGGTGAGAAAATGTGGTACTTTCAGGGTTCTCTAAAGGTTCGTTGTGCTATTGTGAGAGTTACTGCCTCCAAACTGAAAACCAAACCCATTGTGGTTGAGTCGTTTCTGACTTGTAGCAACCCTATAGGACAGAGTAGAGATGCCCAGAAAAAGACAAAGCTGGGGTCCAGGTCATGAGAAAACTCAAAAGTCATCCAGTGCATTCTGGACTCTATCCTGAAAGCCAAGGGAGCCAGTGAAGGATTTTAAGCAAAGAATGGCATGTTCTGATTTTCATACTAAAAAGGTCACGGAGGAAAGTAGATTTAAATGGGGGCCTATATGAAGGAAGGGAAAGAACAACTGGGAGATTTTTTATAGTCATCCAGGTGAGAAATTATGAGAGCCTAAACTAAGACAGTGTCCTAACGGGGTTGGGAAAATGATGATAATATTAAGAGTTAATAAGGATTTTGTAGTTCTGAGACTTGATTGGGTCTTTCTTTTTCACTTTTATAATCTCAGTGCTCAGTACAATGTTTGACCCATGGTAGACAGTCAATAAAACATTGTTTTGAGTGAATGAATTTGTGACCTAATCAATAAGGTGGGAGGTGCAGGAAAAGGAGATTATTTCTGGTCTGAGTAAATCGATATATGATGCCGTTACCAAACTGGGAGAGAGCATCAGTCAGGAAGATGAATGATGAGTTTGGATTTGTATTTAAGATTTGAGGTACTTTTGAGACATCCGCATGGAGGTGTATGGGTCTAGAACTCCAGAAGACAATATAGATTTGAGAGCCACCAGCCTGCTGTGGGAATGGATGGCATTGTCCAGGGAGAATGTAAGTGAGAAGAAAGAGGAGGCTGGAACCCTGGGGAACATGAGCACGTAGGGGTTGATGAAAGAAAAGAGGGATGAGGACATGTATTGAAGGAGTTAGAGGGAAAACTCAGAACAGCATCCCCTGAGCTAAGGGAATTTAGTTTCAGGGTCAGAGGTGTCTAATGCTGCCAGGAAGTCCCAAAAGGACCTCTTCAGTGGCCACTAGAATACCAGCTCTATGGGATTGTTGTCTGTTTTGATCACTGCTGTATTTCCAGCACTTGAAATAGCCTGGCACATAGTAAGCACTCAATAAATAACTGTTGAATGAGTGAATGAATTAAAAAGGGTCCCTTGAATTTAGCCACAGAACCAGCGAACCTTGGTGAAGGCATTTTCAGAGGAGTGGTAAGGGGAGCAAGATACAGTGGACTACGGAATAGCTAGGACATAAGAAGTGGCCACAAAGAGAGGACTCAGGAGGGTACCAACTCTGTGAGCATTTAGCATGTGCCAGGCACTGAGCGAGGCACTCTACATGCATTAAATCATTTAATCTTCCCAACAGCCCAGTAAGGTAGGTACTGTCATGATCCCATCTTACAGATTAGGAAACTGTGGCTCAGAGAGAGTAAATAACTTGCCCAGGATCCCATAGCTGGAAAGTGGTGGAGCCAAGATTTGAATCCAGATATGTCTGACTATGGAATTCAGCTCCTAAGTGCTTGGCTGCATTTCCTCTAGTTTCTTTGTGACAGGAACGTGAGAGAAAGGGGTGACTGAGATGACTTGCAGATGAGGTCAGGAAGGCTTGCAACTGTTTAAGTGCTGATGGGAGAGAACCAGTAGAAAAAAATAATTTCAAGACTTTGGAGAAAATTTATACTAGAGGAGCCTGAGGAAGGATCCAGAGCACAGGTGAGATAGGGGTAGAAGGTAGTCAGGTTGCAGGTATTTTTGTCAGAAAAGAGGGAAAGGCAGGGATGGATGGGAGTTCTCTTCTGATAGTCTGCTGAGAGTAAGGGAGGTGATGATCGAGTTACAGACTTAGGGAAAGTGGTACAAGTTTGAAATAGCTGTTGTAGAGAATAGAAAAAGTGATGGCGGAGATAGATTTTCAGGGCAGTATGAAAGGTCCAGCAAAGATGGGGAGACTGATTTTGCAGCGGCCTGATCCACTATTGCATGATTCCCACCCTTCCCACCAGTAGGGCAGAGTAGCCCAGGGGTGAGGGCTTTGCCCACTGGCTGCAGCCGAAGAAAAAGACAGGTTGTCAAGAGTATTGGCTAGAATGTCTTTGAGGTGATGGATCGCCCCATCTAGGCCAACAAGGAAGGAAGTAAAGCGGGGAGGGGACTGAGAAACAGAAAGGAAATGCAAAGGTCATAGTACTAGAGTCTGGAGGAAGTTCAGCAGCTGGAGTTTGGTAGTAAAAGGGTCCTTGTTCTTATGCTTCCATGTCCAGTGTTTACCTGTCTGTGATGAAGAAGGCAAAATTATGCTTAAAAGGGCTACAAAAGTAAGAAACTGAACATTGCTCATCTCTTCAGAGAAGGGTCAGAGGAGGAGTGCCAGCGGTACTTTTATTATTTATTTTAAACACTTCTGAACTGTGTGAAATTTTTCAGCTAGTAAGTACTACTTTTGTAGTAATAATAATTACGTATATGTATATAAATTTCACTGAAGCCAAAGAAGACAGCAGGTTTCCATGAAAGCAGGAAGGGTAGAGCAGTGCAGAGATAGTATCCTGGTCATGGAATGGGACTACCCTGGAATACAAGATCTGTTTGTGGACTCATGAGGTATTAGCTCTGAGGAGGAGCAGCAGGAATCTGGTCCCATCCAGCCATTGTTTGCAGGGGAGGAAATGGGAGTCCCGAGACTCACCCCGCTTGGCAGCTGCTGAACCAACCAACCTTTCCTGATTTCCCAGCTCCATGCTGTTTTCCCTGCTGCCTCCTGAGCACCTGAGCCTTCAGAACTTCTGGCTGTCCTACCTGGGCTCATTGTGAGTGTGTCTTTCAGCCTGCTGGCTGTTGGGGCTGTTTGCCACACCACGGTTCCCATGGCTCAATTTGCAGTGCGGGGTGTGGGTGTGTGTGGAGGCAGCTGTACTGTCCCCTGCCCATTTCCTCCTCTTCAGAGCTCGACAAAGCAGCAACTTGGAGGCGGAAAACCACAATGATGAGACTGTTCATATCCTTTTAAATGACCCAGTGTCCCTTCTGTTTTGCCAGCTCCCATATTGCCACCTCCCGCAGACCTTCTCTCTCATAGCGTGTTTAAGCAGCAGCCTGACTCAGTATCTGCTACTTCTCTATCAGCCCAAGTCCTGATGGGGGCGCTCAGACAGAGCTTCTTGACTATGGTGATAGATGGCAGGGGTGGAGGGGACAGTCCTTAGATTAGGGCCATTGTTCTGGAGAAAAGGTCCTTTCATTTTCATCAGTTCTCCAAAGGAGTCTATGACCCTTCTCCAAAAAGCCCACTGACTTAGGGAATGGAGCCCAAGTGTATTTTGGAAAAATATAACAACAATTTAAAAAAAAAAAAAAAATTAAGTGTGTTTCCATCTTCCAAGTAACCATTCAGATAAACCTGGTGTTTATGCAGTCCGTCTTATTTTGTCTTCAGCACAGTGACCATGGAGTTGCATGTGGATTTTTTGAAATTTCTCCTCAGTTTGGTAGACTGAGATCCAGAGGGTTGACACTAAAGCTCATAACTTCTGCTCTCTTTTGCTGGCCGCCTGGGTAGATAAGCAGGTGAACTCCCTACACAAGGCAGTTGGGGCTCCGTGATGTGTGTGGTTGGGAGTGGGGACAAGGAGGCAGAGGGTTGGGGTATAGTTCAAAGAGGGTATTTATTTTTCTATAGTTTTCTTCACCCTGCCCCTAGGATAAGTCTTGCTTGGTGTTTGCAATTAAAGTTGGGTTTGTAGAGATGGCCTGTCTGCTTGGGAAGCTTGGAATGACCCTGCACATTCTGCTTTGAGGCAGTAGTCTCTGCCCTGAAAGCCTGATTGTCCTTTTATGTTGTGGGGATGAGTTTCTAGGGTTCAGAATGCTGTTGTGAGTTGGCCTAGCCCAGAGGAGCCACAGGTTCCCTTCTCCCTGCAGACTTTGGGCACATGTTGGTGTGAGGATGCAGGGTGTTTTCTGGGAGACGGAGGAATATTCATGACGGCAGACTAGGCCCCCTTATTGGTTTGCTTCTTGGCAGACCTGAGAGCTGAGGTGCAGCTGTGTGATGCAGTACTCAGGGGTTTGGACAGGCTTCCCAGAGATGGCTGGGGCCCTTGGGTTCCTTCTGCCTAGGGATGTAACATTTGGGATTCCTGTTTGGTTCTGAATAATCTCTCCCTGCCTTCTGCCAGGCCATCCCATCTCTGACTTTGTAGTTCCATAGGAGGTCATGGATTTTGTGGTACCAGTGGGAATATATGTGGCTCAAGGAAAGAATAATGAGAGCGTTCACTGAGGTTCAGGCTTGGGACAGTAGAATCAGGACCCTACACCCTACCCGGAGGGTCAGAGAGAAGAACCAAGAAGAGACATTGCATTAGTGTTTTGGCTTTGGCATTTTTTCTCAGTAGACTGGGGTCCGAAAACTATGTTAGATTTTGTGTTGGCCCGTGTTGCTTTCCTCTGTTGGGTAGAAGGCTACCCTGGATAGAAAACCTGTTTGGGAAAAGGAGGGAGGGAAGCAGGAAGTGACCATGTGCCTTCTTTGGGGCACCAACTGGATCGTCTCAGGGCTTCTCTTGGTAGGAGCTCCTGATAGGAGCTTCATCTGCTCATATTAGCTCTTGGGCTTTTACAAAATTGGGACACCTGTGTCTGGGGCCCTCAAGAGCAGTGCTACTTCAAGTGCTAGTACACAGTAAGATAAAAAGCACATGTAGGCACCAGAATGTAAATCTGTTCCCTTCATCAAGAAAATTTTGTTATGGGAAAAATAACAGTGTGCTTACTTTAACATAGTTGATTTATATTGTAGTGTACTGTAACCTTTCTATCTAGTCACCAATACCACGATTTGCAGATTGGCAGCTAATCTGCAGACCACACTTTGAGTAGCAGTGTTCTGGAGCTGCCTGGAGTTCAGAAACAGTTAATGAGGTCTTGGAGTCCTGTGCTCGGTACAGTCAAGGGGGAGCCAGAAATACAGGGTCCTGGTTAAGAAGAGCTGCCACCCAGATCATTTATAGGTTGGGCAGGTTATTGGGAGAAAAGGGAAGCACAACCACAGTGTAAAAGTTGAACAGACAACTAGGCCTATGGTAGTGCAAGGGTAAATGTCATGTCCTCCCTCCCCTTTCATCACAGGCATGGCATGTAAACTGAAGGGACTAGAAATGGGGCCCTCCTAAAGGGCCTTGATTTTGCCTCTTGTTTCTGGTGACAGATCAGTAACACTGAGTTTACCTTGTCTTTGCAGAAAAACAATATAAGGCAGAGAAGAATACATTGACTGTCTCTGTGGCCACCCCCGGATGTCACCAGCTTCCTAGTTTGGAGTCAGTGGAGAATTGTAAGTACCACCTTGTTCCCTGTCCTGAAAGACTAAACACTTATCTGGAACTACAACGCTGCATGGCCTGGCCTCAGCTGCTGATACTAGGCCTGAAGGCTTCCATGGCTGTGGGGACTGAGGGTCGCCAAGAGCCTAGAGTCATAGAAGATGAGTGTTCCCTGTGCAGAAAGTCTAACCAGTATCTGAAGGTTAACTGAGGAACATCACACTGGATGTTTGTGGAGTCTCACAGGATGCCTGCCTTCTGAGCTGAGTACGATTCCATTTCCATTTTAGGAATTTGAACACTTTGCTGGTTTTCTCTGAGAGACCCTACACTGGGGAGAGAAGATGTTTTTAGTTGTGGGTGGTACAAACGGTTAAGCACTCGACCACCAGCCAGAAGGTTGGCAGTTTGAGCCCACGCATGGATGCCTCAGAAGACAGGCCTGGGGATCTGCTTCCAAAAGGTCACAGCCTTGAAAACCCTATGGAGCAGTTCTGCTCTGCACATATTTGGTTGCCGTGAGTTGGAATCAGCTCCATGGCAACTAACAACAACAATACTGAGATGAAGCTGACTCATTTAGTCCTGTGACAGCCTCCCATCTTCCCTGAGCAGTAGCATTTGGGAACTTCTTAGTCTCCAAAGTGGACCTTCAGGTATTGGCTTCTTCCTCACATCCTTGGATGAAGTAACTGGAACCAGGAGAAAAGGGGAAGGTAGGGTGATTACAAAGGCCTTGGGAGCATTTTATCCTGGAGTCATCTCTCCAAGCATCCCTTTCCCCTCTGCCAATAGGAGACTTCATGCTCTCAGCTAAAGGCTGGTAGGAATTCATGTTTCTGGTGGGGGAAACTGACTGCAAGGCAGGTGGTGCTTTGCTGAGACCCGCTCCAGCCTGACCTGTAATCACTCCTCATCTCCCAGGGCCTGCAGAGCCAGTGTGCTGACGTCACTTCCTCTCTGGCCATAGGCCTGGCCCTCCTGCAGCTGTCCCTTTCTGGGGATGTCTTCTCTTTGAAAGATTTTTTAAAATGTGATTTTGCTGTTGTGTTTTAAGCCAAGGGTTTGAATAAAAATATCTGCTCTGTAATCTGAGAGTCGAAAACCTTAACCAAATAGGGTCGTTTCTGTCATTTCAGACACCCTGACCATAAACGATGAGCAGTGTTTCCTCCTCTCTGAGACTGTCTGGGGAGCTCTCCGAGGTAACAAGGTGGGGCTGACGCTGGGAGAGAGAGAAGGGTAGTGTACAAGGTGGGCAATGGTAGAGTGGGAGGAGGCCAGGACTGGGGGCCAGCAAATACCCACACTTCAGACTTGCTTTTTTCATAGAGACCTTGAAGGGCAGGTTCTGCTTATGGCTGTCCCTAGACATTGCCAGACTTTAGCCTGTGCAGTGGCAGCAGCTCCTCTGGCTCGGCCCTTGGGGAAGCAGTAGGAGACTCTGTAGGCTGTGATGCTCAGGGTACGGGCAGCTGTGGGGAGGAAGGATCTGAGTCCACCACAAACACAGCCTGTCCAGCTCCCACTAAAGACACAGAATCGGAAAGGTTCTTCAAAAAGGAAAACTATATCGAAAGAAATTGATAAATGTCCAAAAAAAGAGAAAAGGTAAGGAGTAGTATGATAATGTCAATCTGTATTATTCCAGGAGAAAAAGAAATTGCCTAGCTAACAGGCCCCTGCCTTTCCTCTTGGTTTACTGAAAAGGTATTTTGTCCTTGAGTACAGACTTAGCCAAATATGTCTGCTATTTTTGGTAATCCCTTTGTTGGTGGGTGATGAGGAAAATTCTCACAGAATTACAAACCTTGTTTTAGTTTGTTTTTATTCCCTGACCCCTGCTTCCCATTCCTGTGTTTTGGGGAGGCAGCATGCTGACTCCCCTTTCTACCCTCTCGTACCTTTTGTGCAAGTTCTAATGATTGGTCAGGTTGTAGTTAGGGGGAAATGTAGAGCTCAGAATGCTTGGACCTCAGAGTAATGAGAAGCAAAAACCATGTACTGTCAGTCTTCCTCAAACAGTGCTTAGTGACAACTAAAGTCTTAGGATTCTTTCATTCTAGAAATTTGAGATGCTAGGAATCCTTTCATGGGCTTCTGCTAGGTTTGCTGAAGTGGGCCCCCAGCTGTTGAGAACATGTAACATTCTAGACTGAGTACACCTGCCCATGGGCCTTGCTGAACTCTAGAAGACTGTATGTCCAGTGGACTGGCAACTTCTTCTGGGGCAGTTGCTGCCTGCCACACCTCAGCTCCCTACAGCTGGGACTCTTCCAAGTTCTAAAGAGGAAGAGTGGATATTTCCTTGTCTTCTATGCCCAGCTATGGACCTACGTTCCTTGGAAACTCAAGCTTTTGATCTCTTCCCCACAATTCTGTCTCAGAGAAGTGAAGGGGCAGCAGACTGGGGACCCCTTTTCTAACTCCTTTAGCTCCCCATGGGTATTATTTATGGAAAGATGTAACACTTGAGGCTAGCCTGTCCCTGCATCAGTCCTCACAAGCACATATCTTGGTCTCTCTCCTTACTGTCCTTGTGAGTTCAAGGCTCAGAAAATTTGAAGAAAAGACATGGGTTTTAAAGGTGTTTGTACTTCAAGGAGGGGCACTAAAACCCTTTACATCACCACCTCCCAAAATAAAATACAAAGTAGAAATGGATACTGGCTTCCCTTGTATTCCCTTTTCATTCATCATTGAGAATCATCAAGCCTGGACTGTGTCAACTTTCACTGTGTACCCAAATGTTGTGCTCTGCTACATTGGGAATCTTCCAGATGGGTGATTCTTTGCAAGATTAAAAAAATGTGATTTTGTTGTTGTGTGTGCGTGTTTTTGTTTTTTTTTAATTTTATTTTATTGTTGTGCTTTAAGTGAAAGTTTACAATTCAAGTTAGTCTCTCATACAAAAATTTATACATACATTGTTATGTGACCCTAATTGCTTTCCCTATACTGTGACAGCACACTCCTCCTTTCCACCCCTGATTTTCCCTTGTCCATTCAACCAGCTCCTGACCCTCTCTGCCTTCTCATCTCACCTCCGGACAGGAGCTGCCCATTTAGTCTCATGTATCTACTTGAGCTAAGAAGCACACTCTTCACGAGTATCATTTTATGTCCTGTAGTCCAGTCTAATCTTTGTCTGAAGGGTTGGCCTCAGGAATGGTTTCAGTTCTGGGTTGACAGAGTCCAGGGACCATGTCTTCTGGGGTTCCTCCAATCTCAGACCATTGAGTTCTGCACCCCACATTTCTCCTGCTCCATCAGGGACTCTTCTATTGTGCTCTCTGTTAGAGCTGTCATTGGTGGTAGCTGGGCACCGTCTAGTTTTTCTGGTCTCAGGCTGATGTAGTCTCTGGTTTATGTAACCCTTTCTGTCTCTTGGGCCAGTACTTGCCTTGTGACTTTGGTGTTCTTCATTCTCCTTTGCTGTTGTGTTTTAATCCAAGGATTTGTACAAAACATCTGCTCTGTAATCTGAGAGTTGAAAACCCTAACCAAATGGAGTCCCCACCTCCCTGAGTCTTTACTGTACCTCTTTACTTCTCTGTAGGTTTGGAGACTTTTAGCCAGCTGATTTGGAGATCTGCTGATGGCACGGTAAGTGTAGGCCCTCAGAAACGGCTCCTTTTTAGTCTCTGGAGGGGTTGCTCCCAATATTTAGAGTCCTGGAAATATCTTGTTCTGCCTTAGACAGGGTGGCTTGAGATGGTCGCATCAAGTATATAGGAGGAGATACAGGGTGAGAACTGGTTTGGTAGATTTGGCCTATTTGGAGTCATTATAATTTGGTTTTCTTGAGTCATTGTTTACTAATGGCCTTTGAGGTCACACTACTTTGGAAAAAATAGGAACATGTTAACAGTCAGTGAAAAGCCAGAATTTGTAGGTTAAGTGGTGTGTGTAACAGTTGTATTTGGCTGGCATGGACAGTTGCTATCTGGGCAGGTGTCTTGTGATCACTGATGTGGAGGTGGGGGGTGTTTAGGGAGATGATAACCCTGCAGAATAGTCTCAGATTGGTTTTTCAGAATACTCAGTAGAGTTCTCCTCATCCCGCCTCTAACCTAGCAGTAAGCTCCCTTTGTATTCTGACGTGTTTCATGTTTGGTCTGCACAGTTCTTTATCAACAAGACGGACATCTTGGACTTCCCCCGCTTCCCTCACCGGGGCTTGCTGTTGGATACGTCTCGCCATTACCTGCCACTGTCTAGGATCCTGGATACTCTGGTATCTAGGCCTTAAGGCCTTCATCTCTTCTAGGGCTCTGGGATAGTGGGGTAAGGAATAGACTAGTTACCATATTTCTAGAGAGTTAGAGAATGTATGTAACTTTGTGAACTCTTGGAGAATATCTCTGTAGCAAGACTCAGAAGATAACTAGTATGACTTAAATTTATCCCACTGGCTACTGTGAGCCAATACCCAGGCAGTCTCCAGGGATACAGAAGGTAGTTTGGGGAACTGGCTTCTTTGGCCGAGCAGAGGTGACTTTAGTGAGGACAAGTTCACAGAAAAGAGACGATCAAAAGCTTTAACTGGAGAAGTTCCTAACTATCTTGAGTTGGATATTCAGTGTTTTCTGACAATTGCTGATCCAACTTGTGTGTCTGCCTTTCTTGCTCCCCTGGTGCAACCAGATGAGTCAGCACAGCCATCAGCCTTGGCTTCTGAGGCGTATGAGTTACTAATTTCTCAGCAGACCTTACATCAACGCTAGTCATACAACCCAACACAAATGATAGGAGGAAGCATTGGTCTTCAGGCTGTTGGGGGCTTTTGGAAGACTCCGCAGCCTTCTCTCAGTGTGGCCACAACACATCTCAAAAAAGAGATACATCTTCTGCACCCATCTTTGGATATGGCCTGGGAAAAGAAGGAATGTGTTGCCTTCTCTCCATGCCAGGCCCTCCTTCCTAGGAAGGTTTGTTGGAGAGACCTTGTAAACACGTCATTGGAAGCTGAGGGGGGCAGAGCTGAGCCCATTGGGATGTGCAGAGCAGCCTGCCAGCCTGCCCAGTGCTTCCCAAGTTTGAGGTTGAAACTGGAGAAGTCATGATGGGTTCATTGTGTGTGTTCTGACCTACAGGATGTCATGGCCTACAATAAATTCAACGTGTTCCACTGGCATCTGGTAGATGACCCTTCCTTTCCGTATGACAGCGTCACTTTTCCCGAGCTAGCCAGAAAGGTATGTTTCAATTTTGCCCAAAGTTTATGGTGTTCGTGTCTGAGCCTGGTGTAGCCCTGTTGGCAAGGCCATTGGCCCTCCTCCTAACCAGTCCAGTTTTAGGCAGACATACTGACATTGCAGGGCCCTGAATTTACAGTCAACAGAGTTGAGTCAAGTTTACATATTGTCATTAATTTGCTCTTCAGAGATTATTCTCCTGATCTCATTTTCCTTTTGTTATTTATAGTCTGTTAAATGGGCATAACACCTACCTTGTTTATCTCACTGGCATAATGATGCTCAGATAAAACAAAAGATGTGATAGCTTGTGGGAAGTTTTGATAACGTTTCTTGAGGATAGTCTCTGATACCAAAAGGCTATGAGTAAATTTTCTGGTACCTGGGACGTCCTGGGGACATTCTGAGTATCCTCTATTTTACTAGCCTTCAGGAAATGAGAGCCTGAAGGGTGTCTTATGCATTTCAGGGCTCCTACAACCCTGCCACCCACATCTACACAGTGCAGGATGTGAAGGAGGTGATTGAATATGCACGGCTCCGGGGTATCCGTGTGGTGCCAGAGTTTGACACTCCGGGCCACACTTTGTCCTGGGGAGCAGGTAAGAATAGTGTCTGGGATGGAGAGAGTCTGTTGGTCCTTGTCATAGGGGCTTCAGGGCATCAGCTCCTGGATGTGACATACCCTGGCCTTGATCCTTGGAAGAATGATTTCGATCAACTTTTTCCACCTGGGAATTTGGACAGGAAGATCTTACTTTGGGTGAAGGAGTCCACTGCTTACTGTTAAAATAGGGGCAAATTCTTCTCAGATCCCCTTGCCTTAATGACACCCTTGCAGGCTGTTGTGCCCTAGAGTGGATGCTGAGGGATCTGACCCCTAGGATGGAATCTAAAAGAAAGAAGCCCAGCGTGGCCTCCAGAGGTAGAGTTGGACAGTCACTACTCATGCTCACTCACCTCCTCCATATACCCCCAGCCTGCCCCAGTGAGTCCCCCCTGACTGAGCCCCAAAGCTGGTTAAAGGAACGCTGAGGGACACTGTCAGCCTTGTAGAAAAGTGAAGGTATCTGTGGCCTCCGCCTCAGGAGGGAAAGACTCTTGGCCAGGGGAGGTGCCTCTTAGGGAACGTAGAAAGATCTGGGTTGATGGGTGACCCAGTACAGGAGGGGATAGGGAAGAAAGATTTTGCCAGTTTGGCTGGATCAGGTCTCTCCCTCTGTTCATCTTCTTAAAGGCAGTATGAGGAGGAGAGCAGCCTTTGGGAGCAAGGGCTGACCCTTCTACTGGAAGCCGTGTGTCAGGACAGGAGTGTATGTGGCTGACAGTTGTATGGTCGTAACTCAGTCTCTGATTGACTGGCTCAGCTGTGAATGTGATTGTGGATCTGTTTGTATTTCTTTGATTGTAACTAAATGATGGTGATTATAAGTGTCTGTGAGTGCCCGGCTGTGTCTAACTAGGTATGGGTAATATTTAAGAACACGATTGTGTGATTTATGTCCTTAGGGGTCTGGGCATTTGTGACACTTATGTGGGGCTCTCTGTTGGCTTAGGTGTCCCTGGATTGTTGACTCCTTGCTACTCTGGCTCTGAACCCTCTGGGACCTTTGGACCAGTAAATCCCATTCTCAACAGTACCTATGAGTTCATGAGCACGTTCTTTTTGGAGATCAGCTCTGCCTTCCCAGATTTTTATCTTCACCTTGGAGGAGATGAGGTTGATTTCTCCTGCTGGTATGAGTCCCTTGATCTTTCCATCCTGGCCTGAATTGCTAACTCAGAATAGAGGTTTGCCCCTGAGGGGCACCCTATCTCAGTTGCTTCTCTGGGGCTAACCTCTGAAACAGCAGTCTGTCTCAGTCCAGGCTGCTCAGATCTGGGGCCTTTCCTCTGCCCACCTTCAGAGAGGCCCTACCTGACTGTGGCAAGGCTGTGACTGTGAATCTCTCCCTTCCTCTGTTCTTGTAGCCTTGGGATATTTATGGAAAAACTTAGCTCTGGGTACAGAATTGCCTTGGCAAAATCCAGGCTAGGGAAAAATAATTCCTGTTTATGGAGGCTTAAAATAGTCTGGCTGAAGAGTCAAGACACAGATGAATTTGAGGCTAATACTGTCTAATAAGGTCCAAACCCTCAGATCTAGTGAGTTTAACAAAGGGTTGAGGGCTTCTTAGAGAAGTAAGTGGTCACTAGAGCTGAGTCTGGGGAAATAGGCTATTTATAAAGAGACATGGAGGAGGGGAAAAGCATCCCAGGAGGAGAATAGCGTGAGCGAAATGTAGACGTGGGGCAAGGGAGCTGTCGTTGGTGACAGACACCAAGGCTTGTCTTCCAGCTGGAATAAAGATAAATAGTAATGGAACAGCACAGTATATGCCAGGTTGGGGTGTGGGTCAGGCAGCCAGAATGCAGTGTGCTGGAGCCCCAAAGTAAGACCTTGGGTGCACTTGTTGTACTCTGGCTAGCAGATGAGTATGCGTTCCCTTTAAGTTTGAACCGAGAACTCTTCAGGTCCAGACTCATCCTTTCTCAGCCTATGTAAGTGGCCCCCTTCATACAGCTTTGTTCAACCACGTGTTCCACATTGGGGGTTCTGTGCTCCTCGGTTGCTTGTTTTTTCGCATGGAAAGGGGAAGTTGTGGGAGGCCAGGTGACTAATCCCCAAGCTTTGTGCTTTTAAGATGTTGAAAGAATTAATCTCCATTTTCTCTTGGGGTTCAGGAAGTCCAATCCAGATGTCCAGGCCTTTATGAAGAAGAAAGGCTTTGGTGATGACTTCAAGCAGCTGGAGTCCTTCTACATCCAGATGTGAGGAAGGAAGGAGGGTGGGCAGGGTTCTTTTGGGGCTATCTACTGGGGGGTCCTCACTTTCCATCCCAGGGCCAGGCCCTGTTTGATTGCTCTCTGGGCCCTGAAAGGTTCCTTTGTCCTATCCTTTCAGGTTTGGAGTTCCCAACCCTGGGGAAGACACTGTTCAGTCAGGAGTAAGCCCCAAGCCAGGCTCAGCCCCTAGAGAGCTGGTACAATCAGCCCAGGGCCTGTCTGAGCTGAGCAGACACTTTCTTTACACTCTCTCCTCTCCAGGCTGCTGAACATTGTCTCTGCCTATGGCAAGGGCTACATGGTGTGGCAGGAGGTGTTTGATAATAAAGTCAAGGTAAGCCAGGGGCAGAGGAGTGGAGCCACCAGCAGTGCCTCCTTGGTCTCCCCAGCCCTTCCCTGCCCCTGCAGGAACTAGTCCTCCTGGTTTGGATTAGGTTTTGGTGGTCACAGCACTGGGGGTCATCTCTGCCTCCCCTTATAGAAAGGTCACAGAGGTCTGAGCCCTGGGTTTGTGTGTCAGAGCCTCTGTCTGTCTTCCCTTGCTGCAAACTGCTCAAGAGTGATTTCTGCTGCTAGCTTTCTTGGAAGTCCTCAGACTGGCGTGATGGGCTGAGTTTGCTCCTGCACTCATGGACTAGGGTCTTCCAGGTTTGCAGGAATAGGGCTTTCTTCTCCTTCATTGTTGATCAATAAGATATCAGCCTTCTGCTATCTGCAGGACCTCTGCAGAAACCTTCTCCTATCCCCAGAAACACCTAGAGATGCTTGAACATGCTAGCTCCTGATGAATTCCCTGGGCCCCACTGCTTGCCTCCCTCAGGTCACAGCCAGTGTTACTATCTCAGTGTGGACAAGGAGGCTGTAGAGGGGCTGTGAAGAGGGGCAGGGCGGCAGGGCGTGCTCCTAGGGCCTCTGAAATCCTTGGCCTCTGCTCTAGGGTGGGAGCTCAGTGGTTAGGAGACAGAGACATACTTTGCTGTTGGGGAGCAGAAGGAGCACACACCGTTCGCCTGGGTTGCCTACATAAGAATGAGGCCCAGGCATCTCCTCAGCCACGTGTCATTACCCCCATTTGATCTCTTGTGACAGGTTCAGCCAGACACTATCATACAAGTATGGCGAGAAGAAGCACCAGTAACCTATCTGAAGGAGCTGGAACTGATCACCCAGGCCGGCTTCCGGGCCCTGCTGTCTGCCCCCTGGTACCTGAATCGCATAACTTATGGCCCTGACTGGAAGGAGGTCTACATGGTGGAGCCTCTGGCATTTGACGGTGAAAGCATGGAGCTCACCTTGCTGACGCGAGGAGGCTGGGCTGGGGCATAGGGCGGGAGGCAGGGGCAGACATGTCAGTTTAGGAGATGAAACAGCTTACCGGAGGAGGAGGCCACCCTGGGAAGGTGGTTGAGGAGGATCCCAGTGTTTACCCCTCTGCCTCCCAGCCCCCCACCCCCACCCCCCACCAGCAGCCTGTTGCTTGTTTTCCATCAGGTAGCCCTGAGCAGAAGGCTCTGGTGATTGGTGGAGAGGCCTGCATGTGGGGCGAGTATGTGGACAGCACAAACCTGGTACCCAGGCTCTGGTAAGGGTTTTCTGAGGGAGGTGGAAGGTTGGGCTGGTGGGCAAGGTTTCTCCCTTATAGAGTCAATCCCGGCCAGCCACCCCCAGACTCATACCCTCCTTTCAGGCCTGAGAGAGAAGGGGCATTGCAGTGACCCTTCTGTTTGTTTGTAATATTCCCTTCTCACCCGGATTACACGTAAATACTCCTCCAGCAGCCCAGTAGGTGCGTAAGGTAGAGGTGATAAGGCCTGGAGAACAGAAGTGACAGCCCAGGATCCAACAGTCCAACAGTGAGAGGCCGTGGTTCCTCTGATAAGACTTCCCTGTGCTGTTCGCTCAGCAGCCACAGAGACTGCAGCCTCACCAAGCCTGGTGGGTGTGTAGAGTTCATTTGTGAGAACGCCTGCTGCCGCTATTAGTAACAGTTTATGGTGCCTTTAAGATTTTCCCTGTCTTTGGGAGAGGGGAAGGGTGGGATTGCTCTCCACATTTTAAGGAAGGTGGAGCTAGGCCTAGAACCCGGAGCCCTCCAGCCGGGCTGTAGCCCTGAGCAAGGTGCTGATCACATCCCTTGGCCTTGAGCTGGTCCAGGGGGCCTAAGCACGGGGCAGTAGTCTATGGCTTCAAGGAATACAGGTGCAATCTGGTGTGTGCCCCCTTCCTCCAGGCCCAGAGCAGGGGCTGTTGCCGAGAGGCTGTGGAGCAACAGCCGCGTGACCGACTTGGAATTTGCCTTCACACGTTTGACGAACTTCCGTTGTGAACTGCTGAGGTAGGCAGGCTGTGGGCCCTCCCAGGGTAGGTAGGGCAGGCCGGGGTCTTGGGACCACTCACTTAGAGGAAGAAAATAATAACAATGGCCAGCATTTGTAATGTGATAAGCACTGTGGTAAGCCTTTACCTGCGTTATCTCATTTAATCTTCATCACAACCCCTTAAGGTAGGTAACTCTTTTACCTGCATTTTAGCCATAGGCAGCCAAGGCACAGAGAAGTTCAATAACTTGCCCAGAGTCACTCAGAGCCGGGATTTGAACCAGGCTGACTTCAGAGTCTGTGCTCTTAGCCATGGGCCATGCTCTTATGGGCTTTCATGATACCTGCACCCCTGTTGGGGAGAGGCCTGCATAAGATGGGCATTTCCCTGATTTCATCATTGACTGTGCCTTGAGAACCTGGGGGACACAGCCTAGTGTAGAGCAGAGTCCCAGGCAGAGAGCCAAGCATTGTAGGGTCTAGACCTCAACTGTCTGTAATTCACTGGGTGACCGAGCTAGTTTTTTACTGTCACTAAGCATGTTGCTAATTTGCATAATAAGGAAGGCATGCCTACAGGTCTAATGAGACTGGTCAGGGCTTTGAACTCGGGAGGCCGAAACCCAAGGACAGGATTTCATGCCCAGGCCTAGTGCACAGGCTGGACAGTGCCTCAGTTCCCCTACCACTGCATTTACAGTGTTTTAGAGCCAGGAACAGGGGGCTCAGTAGGCCAGGAGCACTGGGCACCCCTGAGGCATCCACCTCTTTTCTAAAGAGGCTGAGTTACTTAGGGCTGGGGTACAGAGACAGACAGGATAGAAATACAGAGGTGGCCTCCAAGGTTCCTGGGTCTGTCTATATCAAAATCACCAGGGGTACCTGTTCAAAACACAGATTCTTGCCAACACTTCATCCTAATCTCTGGAAGTGAGGTTACCAAGTAATTTTATTGTATATTGGAAGTTTGAGATCCACTGAAATGGGAGAGGGGAGACGACTGTTGTGGAGAAAAGTTTCTATGGCCGCAGACTGACCACTTTCTGAGTGGCTTATCCTACTGTTTCTTTGTGTCGTCTTGCAGGCGAGGTGTCCAGGCCCAGCCCCTCAGCGTAGGCTATTGTGAACAGGAGTTTGAAGAGACTTGAGCAAGCAGCCCCAGGTACTGAGGAGGGTGCTGGCCCTAGGAGAGTGGCAGTGGGGCCAGGCTGGCCAGGCTTCCACTGCATCCCGGCCGGGGGATGGAGCCCCTTGCCGTGTGCCCGGTGCCTGGAGAGAAAGGAGCTGGTACTGGTGCTGGTGTCCAATAAAGAGTAATGTGGCATTTTTCTATAATGAACATGGATTATCTGTGTTTAAAAAAAAAGAAAAAATACGGTGAGCGGCCCTGGGATGAGGGAGGCGCCAGAACTGGTCTTCTACTTTTGAAAGGGCTGAGCAGGGTCCAGCCAGGTTTGGCACAGAGTCTGCCCCTGGAGGGATCCTGTAAATTGAGGAATGGGAATGAGACCCATAGTCTCTGTGCTGTCCTGCTTAGCCTGGGTTACCGGACTTGTCTCCCACCCCCACTCATAGCCCAGACGCACACCTCAGCCGTGTCACTTCAGCATTAGAACTCCAAGGCTTCTGTATATGGAAGAAGACATTATAGGGTCCTGAAGGAGTTCTTGGCAGTGGCAAAGGCTCCAGACCCAATCTGGTCACAGAACAAGCCCCTCCTCCATTGTATACACACACTACTCCCCTCCTGTAGTGCTTTTCTCCTTTGGGTTCCTCGTTACTTCAATTTTATGCAGCCATTATTTAAATACTAGGCACTGTGGTAGGTGTTAAGTTTGAAGAACTTGGTCTTCAGAGGCCCTGATCCATTCCCAGTAATGCAGGCAACTTCACCATCACCATCACACTCCTGCCTCTTTTCAGCCCATAGCATCTCATGGAATTGGTGGCACAGCTGAGACCATGAAAGCAAAGCCCTTGGTGGGGGATAAGGGAGTGGGCATGAGGCTCTGGAAGAGAGGCTTTGCGCCTGTGACCAATATTTCCCCCAAAAGGAAAGATATCATTGTGGACCCAGACTGCCCCCTGGTGGATTCCAGGGCAGACCATTTGAGATGAGGACTTCTGGCTGTTGTTCGCAAAGTTATCTTGCCTGGTCCTGGGCTGTCACATCAGTAGAGTGGTCCCAGGCATTTCTTTCAGAAGACTTGCAGTCTGGTAGATAGAGAAACTTGGGGAATGCAGGGCTGAAAAGGAACCAAGTAGAATTTAGACCTTAAACTCCATCTTTGAGTCCCCCAGTCATCTTCCTCTGAGGACCTGGTTAGAGGTAGACCCAGCCCTGCTTTCTTGCACTATTTCTGTAGGGACAGGGTGGGCACTTTCTACCTGCGAAAATTCTCTTTGGGACGGGGTTTTCAAACAGCCCAGCTTAGTCAAGGTCAGGCCTCTGGCCTGGAGAGATACTGGAACTAGGGCTTCACTATCTACACCTACCGCAGGAGCCTCCTTGCTTCTGTCACCCATAAGCCTGTGGGGTGTTCCAAGGCAAGGACCCTGCAAAAATGTACATACACTTCAGACACCCCTGCTTTCCTCCTGATCACAACTGTGATGTTGCTATTGTTTGGGATAATGTTAAATGAAAAGAGCAGACACTAAGCTGGAAGTCTAAACTGGTGAAGGAAGAGACCGTGAAAACACTTGTGTTAAAACAGTAAGGTTCTATGATTTCTTACTCCTTTTGCAGACATTTTCTTTAATGTTACTATTTTACAATTAAAAATTACAACAGAAAAAGCACAAGCAGCAAAACACAAAACAGATAAGTGGGACCTCATAAGAGTTAAAAACTTGTGTTCATCAAAGAATTTTATCAACAAAGTGAAGAGACAACCTACTGATTAGGAGAAAGTTTTCAGGGACCATATATCCAGTAAGGGTCTAATATCCAAATATATATATTATATATATATCCAAATATATATATGTATTATATATATATATATATATATATATATATATATACACTTTTTTCTACAGCTTAACAACAAAAAGACAACCCAGTTAAAAAAATGGGCAAAGAACTTGAACAGATAACTTCATCAAAGAGGATGTACAAGTGGCCAATAAGCACCTGAAAAGATGCTCCACATCATTAGCCATTACCCAACGCAACCCATTGTTGTCAAGTCAATTCCGACTCATAGCGACCCTATTGGACAGAGTAGAACTGCACATGGTGTTGCCAAGGAGTGGCTGGTGGATTCGAACCACCACCTTCTGGTTAGCAGCTGAGCTCTTAATCACTGTGCCACCAGGGTTCTCATTAGCCATTAGGGAGATGTAAATCAAAACTGCAACGAAATACCACCTCATTTTCATTAGAATGGTAGTGATTGAAAGAAAAACAGTAAACAATAGGTACTGGCAAGGTTGTGGAGAAACTGGAACCCTCTTCCATTGCTGGTGGGAATAGTACAGTCACTATGAAGTGTTTGGCAATTTGTCAAAAAATTGAACATAGAATTACCATATAATCCGGCAGTCCCATTCTTAGGTATATGCCCAAAAGAAGTGAAAGCAGGAATGCTAACAAAAACCTGTACACCAGTGTTCATTACAGCACATTTTACGATAGCCAAAGGCAGGAAACAACCAATATGGCCGTCAGCAGTTGAGTGGATAAACAGAAGGTGGCTTATACACGCGATGGAATATTACTCAGCCTTAAGAGAAATGAAGTATTGATGCATGCCACAACATGGATGAACTTAAAGAAAACATCATACTGAGCTAAGTAAGTCAATTGCAAAAGAATGAATACTGTATGACCTCATATGAAGTAAGCAGATACATAAAACCAGAGATTTTAGTGGTTACCAGGGGTGGGAGGGGGGAGGGAAGGAGGAATTTTGCTTAGGGGGGCGTTGAGTTTATGTTAATTGTGGTGGGATAATTTGGAAAAGAATAATGATAATGGTTGCACAACAAGAAAAATGTTAACATTGTCACTGAATTGTGCATGTGGAAATTGTTGAATTGGTGAATGTTTTTGCTGCGTATATTTTCACCACAATTAAAAACCCTGGTGAGGAACATCTAGCTCAACTGGCATAACTTAGTTTATGAAGAAAATATTATACATTCTACTTTGGTGAGTCGGAGTTCTTAAAAGCTTGCGAGCAGCCATCTAAGATAACTCCACTGGTCTCACCCCGTCTGGAGCAAGGGAGAATGAAGATGACCAAAGACACAAGGGAAAGAGTCCAAAGGGACGAATGGACCACAACTACCACAGCCTCCGCCAGGCTGAGTCCAGCACAACTAGATGGTGCTGGCTTCCACCACCGGCTGCTCTGACAGGGATCATAATAGAGGATCCTGGACAGAGCTGGAGAAAAATGTAGAACAAAATTCTAACAAAAAGCAAGACCAGACTTACTGGTCTGACATTGACTGGAGGAACCTCTAAGACTGTGGCCCCCGGACACCTTGCTAACTCAGAACTGAAGCCACTCCAAAAGTCCACTTTTCAGCCAAAAATTAGACAGGCCTATAAAGCAAACAACATGGGAGGAACGTGCTGCTTAGTTCAGTCAAGGCTATGAGACCAAATGGGCAACACCTGCCCAAAAGCAAAGATGAGAAGGCAGGAAGGGACAGGAAAACTGGATGAATGGACCCTGAGAACCTAGGGTTGAAAGAGAAGGGGAGAGAGTGCCGACACATTGCAGGGGTTGCAGCTAATGTCACAAAACAATTTGTGTATAAATTTTTTGAATGAAAAACTAATTTGCACTGTAAGCTTTCACCTAAAACACAATAAATTTTTTTAAAAAGTGGACTCTGCCCTCAAGTGGAAACGAAACGACACTCTCCCCAGTGGCGACCCCCTCTGCTGGGTGTTCTGCGCCAGGCTTCGCAAGCCTGTCCACCCTGCCTCCAGCCAGCAAGAGGGAGCGCGAGGTTGGAGGTCCCGGCTGGCTGAGATTCAGAACCAGAATAGGTATTATGTAGGGCTGCTTACCCTAAATGAAGGCTCAGTTTTATTATCTGCATTTTAAACTCTCATATGCCTCCCAAGATGGTGTCTGGTTTGGAAAATCACTTACAATAAATGCAGATAATCTCTTATTTTGAATATAAAAAAATGTTGAGAAACAATGTGCAGGGGATCGAGGGGGTATATGGGAACTCTGTACAAACAAAACTGCTGTAAAAAGTAGTCTATTAAAAACCTTAAAAAAAAAAAAAAAGTGACCGATTTACGGCCTTCAGTCGTGGGGAGTTCCCCACTCCACCATTTGTTTTTCTGGGCCCATTGATCATGAGAGTATTTACCTGAAGATATGCATTGTCATACCTCTAACTGCTGACAGGTCAGAGGCAATGCCCCACAACCACAGACCCACTGCTTCCCCACCTCTTCACCTGGGCCGTGAAGTCAACACCCCACCCTGCTCAGGGCCAGTCCCCTCAGGCCTGTTTGTGTTGTCGGTGCACCTCCAGGGGGCGGGGAAGAGCAGGGACGCTCCGCTTCAGATCTGCTAAGGACGCGAAGATGGCCCAATGGGAATAACTAAGGGGGTGAATGGTAGGAGTGGAGGCAGCTAGCCAGGTACCCCTCCCTTCTTGAATATAATAAAGTGATGTCAGATGGCAGACAGTGTTTCCAGGTGCACCTTACAGTAGGGATAGGATGTGAGGAAGGTAGAAATGATACTGGGAAAGCGTAAAAAAATGATTTTATGGGTGTAGACTGATTTTAATTTTTATTAATGGAGACAAAGTTTGTGGCAACATTGCTAACTTTCTAAAATTTGAATTTTTGTATCTTCTGTTTTTATATAGGGTTTTTGGTCCGTATCTTAAGATTAATCAATACAGAGCATGACAAATATGGACCATACTGTTTTTTTCGTTAAGAAAGGAAATAGATATTCCGTGGTTCATTTATTAAAAACATTGTCTATTTTTCCATTATAAGTAAATAAACTTCAAAAAGTTGAAGATTAGTATCCTTTCATACCACTTTATAAATATATGTAAAACATAAATACATGTTAACAAATTTCGGTGACGTGTTTCTTTACCGTTGAATTTTTTCGTAACTATTCACTGTGGCCATATATAAAGCCTCACACTTATCTTAAAGTACTCTTCGAGCTGTCCTTTTTATTTTTCTGTATTTTAATCTGATTTTGTTATTAAAATTTCCATGAACCTTGCTTTTTTTTAACAGTATTTGTTGTTCTCTAACCACATCCATATTATGTCTTCCTTACCCCAATAACTATTCTTTAACGATTTAAAATGTTTCAACAGAAAAGTGTAGAGAATAAAACACAGTATAACCACCACCCAGATTTATCACATTTCAATAGTCAAATTTGCTTCAGCGTTTTTTTTTTTTTTTTAAGGAGATAAAACATTACGTATGTGCTCCTTCCCTAGCCCATTCCCTCTCCTCAGAAGTAACCAGTTTCCAGTGGTTTTTTAATTTATTTTAAATCTCATTTCCTCTGGAGTGTCTGATACTTACCTGTCATTTCTCTTCCACGTTAACAAATTCCTTATGGCTGACTTTATAGCAAATTAGAAAGGGATGTTTTGGAAGTTGCTCAGAAAGGTCGTGTGTGTGTTCGGAAGACAGACTGGCTGGCGGGTAGGCATGGGTTGGGAAGATGGGTGTCTCTGTTCTGTGGGTGTTCTGTTGAATGTGTGAGTGAGGGTGTGTTGCTGGGTATCTGGATAATGTATTCATTATGAAAGAGAATATTTGAATACAGAAATGCGGAGAAACCTATGCTGATGTTTATCTAGACTCAGGTAAGAAATTGGAGTAAAGATGTATGTAGAGATCCAGCTAGGGGAACAAAAGTGCTTCGTCATTTTTATGTGCTTGCTGTGTCAGGCACTATTATAAGCAGTTCCCTAAACGTTAACTTACTTAATCCTCACCCCAGTCTATGAGGGCAGCTGTCAGTAAAATCCTTATTGGATACGTAAGGAAAAAGACACAGAAGGTTGACTTGTTTTTGGTTACACAGCTGACCTGAGTTAGGATTTGTACTCAGAGAATATGGCTCCAGGCTCAACTACTTTACCCTATACTGCACCCAGCCATCAGCCTTGACCTCACACAGCACCCAGACCTTGGCCACAGTCCCAGGCTTCCCTCAAGTCTCTATTGCTGCTCTGAACTGTACCAGGCATCTTTCTGCCCTTGGACACACCACCCAGACACACGCGTGCACACAGCCACAGATAAAACTGAGTACTCCAGAGACCATTTTCTCCCACCTACTTGGGGATCTTGCTGCATAATTACCTCTTGCTGTTCAATCTCTTCCATACTGATGGCTCCTTTCCCTCAGCAAATAAATAGCACAATCTCCTGTAACTCTAAACAAACTTAAAACCTCTTCAGTCCTGTTTTTCTCAGTCAAATTCCTGAAATAACTAGGTATAATCCCCATTTCTTTAGTTGCCATTCATTGCCCTCGAGTTGATTCCAACTCACAGAGACCGTATAGGACAAAGTAGAACTGCCCCATAGGTTTTCCAAGGAGTGGTTGGTGGATTTGAACTGCCAGAATTGCTGACCTTTTGGTTGACAGCCAAGCTCTTAACCACTACACCACCAGGGCTCCATCCCATGCTTAGGGCCCTGCAATTTGGTTGTAGTCCTCATGTAGGCTTCTCTCCTTAAGGCCATATATTGCAAATCAAGGGACATTTCTAACAAGTAAAACATTACTTGACCTTTTCTAGTATCTTCAGATTTCGATCACTTCCTCTTTGAAATTCTTCCTAGACTTCTGTGACACCATTCCTTCCTGGGTTTTCTCCTACATTTGTCCTCACTCCTTAACCTGTATCCCACAACAAATCACATTTTTAAGGGTTTGTGCCCTGTCCTCTTCTGTACTTTCTGCTGAGTGATCTCATTTACACTCAGACAAATCTTCAACTATCCTTATATAAAGTCTCATCTGAGCTCCAAACTCAATAGCCAACATCTACTAGATACCACCTGAATGTGCAAAATATACGTTAAGCTCATGTCTCAGGGAGAATTCATTTTTCTGTATAGCTCCCTACTCTACTACGCCTATGCCAATATTCTGCTAGTTATTTCAGCTGAAACCTGGGAATCATCTTTAATTCTTTCCTATCATAATTGCCCTCTAATCTGTCGCTATTCATTACACTCTGTATCAATAACTCTTAGATCCATTTCCTCTGTCGACACTGCCACCAGTTTGGACTCATCATATCTCCCCTGAGCTTAGGAAAGGATCCTAACTGATGCACCTGCATCCAGTCTGCCAAAGTCATCTTTAAAACTACAAATCAGATCATTTCAGTTTCCTGCTTTTAACTTTTCCGAATCTCCCCCATTGTCCAATTCACTTAGCAGGTATGCCAGTCTTCTCATGAAGATGATGTGTTGCTTGAGCTCTCCATCATCCTTTTCTGGCACTCTACCTGTATTTACCAGGATTTATTTAGTTGCAAGGAAACAATTCAACTGACAAGCGAAAAAGAAAACTTACTGACTCATGTAACTAAAGAATCTAGAAGTGGGCAATTATAGGATGCTAGTAATAAATCTAATCAATGATGTGTATAACTTTGAAAATTATTAAAATTTTGGAAAGACAAGATAACCCAGATTGAGAGATGTAACATGCTCATGAATGAGAAGACTCAATATTGTAAGAATTTCAAATTGATTTGTAGATCCAATGTGATTCCAATCAAAATCTAATTTAAAAAAATTTTTTGAACGTAAAGCCAATTTTAAAGTATGTAGAAGAACAAAGGGTAAAGAAAAAGTCAATTTTCAAGAAGAGAAAAATTTGAAATATGGAATAGAGTTGATATTTAGCTAGTACACACTTCTGAATGATCTCGTTTACACTCAAATCGTCAGCTGCCCTTATATATACAGTGAAACCTGTGAGAGCCAGAATCGATGGGACTGCCTTGTTTTTCCCGGTCTCACAAGTGTTGCTTTTGATGGGTTGCAGTCTTACCATTTTTCTGTCGCTCGTTTTAGAGGAAAATATTTTAGCTTTCCTTCTCTGATGGATTTCTGCCTCACACAGTTTCCAGCTTCCTCAGGTTTTACTGTATTGTATAATGCAGTGAAACCTGTGAGAGCCAGAACTTGACAACTGCCTTGTTTTTCCAGGTCTCATAACTTTTCCACCTTTTACCGGATGCAGTCTTACCACTTTTCTGTCACTCTCTCTCAGTGGAAAATACTTGAGTTTTCCTTCTCTGACAAGTTTGTGCCTTACACAGTTTTTGGCTTTCATATATATATATATACACACGCACACGTGTGTGTGTGTGTGTGTGTGTGTAAACACAGGGTTTACAGTGAGTATTCTGATTGGTCAGGGCACATATTAAGTATTTTCAAAATTACCCTGACAATGTCAGATATGAAGAGTTATTATAAAGCTATTAACTATCAAGACAGTTTGGTATTGATGCAAAACAGACAAGTAAACCCATAGAAAAATAGAGAACCCAGAAAGAGCCTTACACGTATCCAGTAAGTTAAAATATACAGAGGTAGCATTACAAATTAGTGGGGAGACTTCTGGTTCTTATATTAACATGGTGGAAACATGGCTTTTTCTGGAAATCATACAGCGCAACGAGGACAATTTAAAAACATACACAAAAATTCATTTTCAGTGAAAGAAGAAGAAGAACCTAAAAACTCTGAAGTAACTGAACTGTACACAGACAGTTGGTTCAGGAAAATCCAAGTTACTCAAATACGAATAGAATGAATGAGTAAAACCATTTTTAAAATGAAGGCTGCTTTATCATAGTGATGGACTAGATAATTCCAAAGTTTTGCACCGGGAGACAATTAGGAAAGCTGATACACACACATATATATGCTTGAAGGCATTGGAAAGATAAAATGTAAAGAATTACTTGGTTAAGATCTGAGACACATCCAGGAGGGTAAGCCCAGTTTCTGGGGACACTTCCTTCCTGAATGCACTTGCCAATTTCAAATAAGGACTCTATCAATAGACTAGGGGTTAAAAGTTGAAGTCCAGGGCCTGCAAATGGATCCTGGAAAAACTCTACACTTTTTGAATTGAACAGACCATTCCTTGCGGAAAATGCAGCTTGGCTTTCAGTCATCTCAATCACTACAATTGGCTTAAGGTGATCCCAAACTACTAGAGTCCCTAAATATCTTTGAAAAACAAATATAAATTTATTATAGAAGAAGACACCCTTTCACATCTCTAATTAATTTCTAAGATTTTTTTTCAAATGCAATGCTTATCATATGGCCAAAAATAACCAGGCACATGAAGAGATGAGAGAACATGATGCAGAAACAATAGCTAACAGAACCAGACTGAAAGGAGCTCTAGATAATGGACTTATCAGGCACATTAAAATAAGAAGGATTACTGTGTTCAGGGGAATCAAAGACAAGATTGAAGATTTTGGCAGAAAACTGGAAAATATAAAAGGAGTCATAACATTTGAAAAGAAATTCTAGAACCAAAAATTACAATATCCAGTATTAGAAATATAATGGAAAGGTTTAATAGCAGAACAGATACAGATGAAGACCGAATTCGTGAATTTGAAGATAAGTCAGAATAAAAATATCCAAACTTAAGCACAGAAGATGAAGGTGAAATAAAGCTGTTTTTAAACCAAAACATACCAACAAAGGAAAACCCCTGAATTTTTTTATTTTTATTTTTTATTGTACTTAAGTGAAAGTTCAAAGTTGAAGTTAGTCTCTCAACAAAAATTTATACATACATTGTTATGTGACCCTAATTGTTCTCCCTATACTGTGTGTGACAGCACACTCCTCCTTTCCACCTCTGATTTCCTGTGTCCATTCAACCAGCTCCTGACCCTCTCTGCCTTCTCATCTCACCTCCAGACAGTAGCTGCCCATTTCAAAAACCCCTGAATTCAACAGCAGATCTGCACTAAAGGAAATAATACAGACGAAAAGTAGTTATCCTAAAGGAAGGTTAGAGATGCAGAAAGTCATGAAAAGCAATAAAAAACGGTAAATATATGGGCAAATCTAAATGAATATTGTCCGTGTAAAACGATTGTTTTGATATTTTAAATATGCTAAGAATTAAAATATTTAAAGGCAAAGAAGTCAAGGGTGGAGATGGAGTTAAAGTGTTCTGGAGTCCTTTCATTATCCAAAAAGAGCATAAAATTACTAATTAAAATTAGACTATAGTAAGTCAGAGTTATCAGACTTCAGCTCACTTAATTTGGACACGTCATTAGAAAAGACAAATCTCTAGAAAAGGACATCATGTTTGGTAAAGTAGAGGGTCAATGAAAATGAGGGAAACCTTCAATGAGATGGATTGACACAATAGCCACAACAATGGACTCAAACCTACAAAACATACCAAGCAGTACAATCATCTTTATTTACAGATGACATGATCATCTATGTAGAAAATCCAATGGAATCTATTTTTAAATGCTATTAAAACTAATAGCTGCAGGATACAAGATCAATATACAAAAATCAATTGTATTTATATACAAGCAACAAACTGCTAGAAATTGAAATTAAAAAATAGCACAATAGCATAAAAAAAAATTGAAACACTTAGGGATACAACTGAAAAATTATGTGAAAACCCTATACATGGAAAACTACAACATATTCCTAAGAGAAAATAAAAGCCTGACAAGTTAACAGTGATGGAATTCTTTGGAAAAGGATAGCAATAATGGTTGCATAACATGAAGAATATAATCAACGTCCGTGAAATATACATTTTAAAATTGTTATACTGACTAGTGTTTTGTTGTGTGTGTTTTCACCAAAAAAAAAAAAAAAAAAGAATGAAGGGGAAATTAAGACATAGTTAAAGAAAACCTAAGAAAATTTGTTACTAGCAGAACTAGCCTAAAAGAATGGCAAAGAAAGTTCTTGAGATGGAAATGAAATGACAAAAGAAGAAATCTTGGAATATCAGGAAGGAAGAACAATGGAAACAGTAAAAAATATGGGTAAATACAATAGCTTTTCCTTGGGTTTTCTAAATTATGTTTGACAGTTGAAGTTGTAATGTTGTCTGATGTGGTTCTTAACGTATGTAAAGGAAATATTTAAGACAATTATAAATGGGAGAGGATAAGGTGACTTAGAAGATAGGTAAGGTTTCTACTGAAGGTATTGGCAAAAAACAAGGCTCCAGGAGTTGATGGAATACCAATTGAGATGTTTCAACAAACAGATGCAGCGCTGGAAGTGCTTACTCATCTATGCCAAGAAATTTGGAAGAAATCTCCCTGGCCAACCGACTGGAAGAGACTCTTATTTATGACTATTCTCAAGAAAAGTGATCCAACCAAATTCAGAAATTATCAAACAATATCATTAATATCACATACAAGTAAAATTTTGCTGAAGATCATTCAAAAGCAGCTGCAGTAGTATGTCAACAGGGAACTGCCAGAAATTCAAGCCAGATTCAGAAGAGGACATGAATTGAGGGATATCGTCATTGCTGATGTCAGATGGATCCTGGCTGAAGGCAGAGAATACCAGAAAGATATTTATCTGTGTTTTATTGACTATGCAAAGGCATTTGACTGTGTGGTTCATAACAAATTATGGATAACATTGCAAAGAATGGGAATTGCAGAACACTTGTGCTCATGAGGAACCTGTACATAGATCAAAAAGCAGTCATTCGAACAGAACAAGGGAATACTACATGGTTTAAAGTCAGGAAAAGTGTGCATCAGAGTTGTATCCTTTCGCCATACTTATTCATTATCTGTATGCTGAGCAAATAATCTGAGAAGCTGGACTAGACGAAGAAACGGGGCATCGGGATCGAGGGAAGACTCATTAACAACCTGTGATATGCAGATGACACAGCCTTGCTGAAAGTGAAGAGGATTTGAAGCACTTACTGATGAAGATCAAAGATCGCAGCCTTGAGTATGGATTACATCTCAACATAAAGAAAAGAAAAATCCTCACAACTGGACCAATAAGCAACGTCATGATAAACGGAGAAAAGGTTGAAGTTGTCAAGGATTTCATTTTACTTTGATCCACAATCAACACCCATGGAAGTAGCAGTCAAGAAATCAAAGGACGCATTGCATTGGGCAAATCTACTGCAAAAGACCTCTTTAAAGTGTTAAAAAGCAAAGATGTCATCTTGAAGACTAAGGTGCTCCTGACCCAAGCCATGGTGTTTTCAATCACATCATATACATGTGAAAGCTGGACGGTGCATGAGGAAGGCCGAAGAAGAATTGTGGTGTTGGCGAAGAATATTGAATATACCATGGACTGCCAAAAGAATGAACAAATCTGTCTTGGAAGAAGTACAACCAGAATGCTCGATAGAAGCAAGGATGGCAAGACTATGTCTCACATACGTTGGACAGGTTATCAGGAGGAATCAGTCCCTGGAGAAGGACATCACGCTTGGTAAAGTAGAGGGTCAGCAAAAAAGAGGAAGACCCTCAATGAGATGGACTGACACAGTGGCTGCAACAAAGGGCTCAAGCATAACAATGATTGTGAGGATGGCACAGGACTGGGCACTGTTGTACATAGGGTTGCTATGAGTTGGAATCGACTCCATAGCACTTAACAACAATAAGGTTTCAGCACTTCACTCAAATTGGTAAAAAGTCAACACTAATAGACAGCTATAAGTTATTTAGGTATTATGCAATACCTAGAAAAAGGAACAAATAACTCACAGGAAAGCAGGAAAAATAAAACAGATAAATGAAGATCAGAGGGAACAAACAAAACAATAAATGGCAGTCTTAAGCCCTAACGTATCAATAATTGCACTAAATGTAAATGGTCTAAATACATCAATTAAAAGACAAAGATTGGCAGACTGCATAAAAAGATATGTGCTGTCCACCAGAAGCTCACTCCAAATATAATGATACAAGGAGGTTGAAAGGAAAAGGATAGAAAAAGATATATCATGTAATCATTAATTAAAAGAATGAAGAAATTTCAGATAAAGTAGATCTCAGAGGAAGAAATTTACCAGGAACAAAGAGACATTAGATAATGATAAAAGGGCCAGTCCACCAAGAAGAAATCACAATCCTAAATGTCTATGCACCAAACAGAGCTGCAAAACACGTGAAGCAAAAACTGGCAGAACTGAAAGGAGAAATAGACAAATTCACAATTACAGCTGGAGACTTCAACATCCCTCTCTCAACAATTGATAAAACAATGAGACAGAAAATCAGCAAGGATATAGAAGAAATCAACCACACTATCGATCAACACGATTTAATCAACATTTATAAAATCCTTCACCCAATAGCAGCGGAATACACATTATTTTCAAACACTAACGGAAAATTTACCAAGATAGACCATATCCTGGTGGCCACAAAACAAACCTCAACAAATGTAAAAGAATTGAAGCCATATATGTTCTCTGACCAGAATGGAATCAAACTAGAAATTAATGACAGAAAAAAAAGAGGAAAATCTCCAAACATTTGGAAACTAAACAGCATGCTTCTAAATATTCCATAAGTCAAAAAGGAAGTCTCAACGGAAATTTAAAAAATGCACTGAACTGAATGAAAATGAAATGTTCTGAAAACCCATTTCATAATTACCAGTTACAAGGAGTAGCTTTTTATTAAAAGAGAAAATGAAAAAAAATCATGATTTATTTCTGAATTTGAATATTGCTTTAAGAACTTTTTTATGATTCCAGTTGCTATGGCTGCACTGGAATAGTTGCTTGGAATAGTCGGTGTACACAAGTTTTGTTAAAATCTATTGAAACAATATAATTAGAATGGCGTACAGGAGTACACCCACGAGCATACATAGGTTTGGCAGAGGATATTTCTACATAGGCATTTTTATGTGCTGCAAATATATCCATGTATATAGTTGAGCACATAGGGGGCACAGTTATGAAAACTTCTTAGCCATAACTAAGCACCTCAAGGGCTGAGTCACTGGGCTTGAGGACTTAGGATCATAGTCTCAGGGGACATCTAAGTCAATTGGCATAGCGTAGTCCATAAAGACAATGTTCTAGATCCTACTTTGGTGCGTAGCAACTGGGGTCTTAAAAGCTTTCGAGCAGCCACCTAAGATACAAATATTGGTCTCTTCCCATCTGGAGCAAAGAAGAGTGAAGAAAATCAGAGTCTCAAGGAAACAATTAGTCCAAAGGACTAATAGACCACATGAACCACAGCCTCCACTAGCCTGAGACCAGAAGAACTAGATGGTGCCCAGCTACCACTACCACTGTTATCGGGATCACAGTAGAAGGTCCGGAACAGAGTGAGAGAAAAATGTAGAAAAAAATTCAAATTCATAAAAAAGACCAGACTTACTGGTCTGATAGAGATTGGTGGAACCCTCAAGACTATGGCCCTTAAACACCCTTCACATCTGGAACTGAACCCACTCCTGGAGATCACCTTTCAGCCAAACAAGACAGGCTGATAAAATGAACAGTAACACCCGTGAGGAATGTGCTACTCAGAACAATCAGCCATATGAGACCAAACGGGAAGCATTTGCCCAAAAACAAAGTTAAGGCAGGAAGTGGCAGGAAAGATGGGCAAATGTAAACAGGGAACTCTGGGAGGAAGTGGGTAGAGTGCGGTCACATTGAGGGGATTGCAACTAATGTCATGAAACAAAACGTGTATAAATTATTGAATGGGAGACTAATTTACTCTGTAAACTTTCAGCCAAACCACAGTAAACTGTTCAAAAAAATATAAATAATTAGAAAGTTTACTGAAAGAGGCAAGAAAAAACTTTTATGGAATAAATACATAATTCATGAATTATTTATCTTTGTTGTATTACTCATCCATCCAAACATCTCTGGCCCATCAAGCGAATTACCAATCATGTGAAGAAGAATAAACTTCAATCATCTCTGATATTTTGTCAACTTTTAGTTATATAAAAAACATAGCTTTACACATATTTTTCAGTTTTGTTATTATGAATGTGTGTTTGTGAAAATAAGAAGAGAACATATTTAACAAATTGTGCATTTCATTCATAATTTTTAAGTATTTAGACACATGGTACGTGGATTTCCATTTGCACTCTTGTCTGGACCCAGCAAATGTTGGGGGCAGGCCTGGCCCTAACCTCCTTGAACTCACCTTCCTTTTCCGGAAAAGGAGGCTCATTCTCCAGAGCTCACTGAATCGGGGATGAACCAGCCACTTGGTCCATAATGGGTATTAAGTAAATATTGCTAATATAAATTCACTCTCTCTCTCGTGGAGAAATCAGTGTTGGGAGTGGTTTTGTTTTGTTGTTTTTCCTCCTGTTTCCTTTTCTTTCCTTTCTCTTTTTAGGATGCGGGAGGAGATGAACATGTTTGAGGCTCACGAGTAAAGAAGTGGGTGAAGACAACCAAGAGAGAGACTTGTGATGAAGCGGGTTGGGATCGGCTCCGAAGGATTGGCTTTGGTAGTGGGAATGGAGAAGAGGAATCCCCATCCACTCCCGCAGGAAACGCGCCTGAGATTGGAGGTGTGTGTGCCTGTGTGTGCAGGTGCGTGAGGAAGGGGTTAGCTCTGACTCCCGCAGATACCACCACGCATGACGAAGCTACTTCCCCTCACGCACACTAGCGATCCACGGCCACGCCCGCACACACTCGACACACACACGGCATCACAGGGTCCGGTTGCCATGGCGAGCAGGCGCGCTTGAGCCCAGCCTCTCCTCCCGTCCCCGGCCGAGCCCGGTCAACTCCAGCTCTGATTGGCCGCTGCTTCTTCATTATGCAAATCATTTGCGTAGACTCGGCTGCCAGCTACCTGACGTCACCAAGCACGGGGGCTGGAGCGAGGGGCTCGGCTCCGGGAGAGCTCCCGCCCGAGCCCAGAGAGCGCGACGCTGGGACCCCACGCCAGACCCCAGCGCCTCCCCGCCTCAGCCCGGGGCTGCCCCGCCCCAGGCCCCGCCCCTTTCCAACCCGCCCCACCCTCTCTACGCCCCTCCGCCCAGACCCCGCCCCCTGTGCAGTTCCCCTCTCTCGCCGCCCGGACCCCGCCCCCTCCCCCCCTGGCCCTCACCACCGGTCCAGGGAGGGGACGGCGGGACAGGCGGGACCGGTGGGACCGGCGGGAGGGCGGACCGGGCGGGGACATGGCCGCTGCGCCCGGAGGGTCTGCGCCGCCCGCCGGCCCCGGCCCGCGCCTGGGTTTCAGCACCGCGGACAGCGGCGTCGGCCTGAGCGGGCTAAACCCCGGTCCTGCCGTGCCCATGAAGGACCACGACGCCATCAAGCTCTTCGTGGGGCAGATCCCGCGGGGCTTGGACGAGCAGGACCTCAAGCCGCTGTTCGAGGAGTTCGGCCGCATCTACGAGCTGACGGTGCTGAAGGACCGGCTCACCGGCCTCCACAAAGGTGCGCGGGGGCAGCCCAGCCCAGCCCAGCCCAGCCCAGCCCCAATCCGATTAGAGTGCAGCGAGGCCCAAACCCCAGCCCCTACCGCAACCCCAGTCCTGGACCTAGAGCCAGTCCAACACTAGTCCAAACCCCACCTCAGTCCAGCTTCTCTGCAGATCACAGAACCCCCAACCCAGAATTTTCTCTTCCACATCCTCCCTCTAGTCATCCGTCTGGTCCCCTAACACCTCCACTCTAGCTTCTAACTCCCTACCTGCCACCTCTCACACCCTGACAGTCGCGCCTTTCAGTTGGACCTCTCCTCTGTCCCTCTAGTCAGCTATCCCAAATCCTGGAATTTGGAAACTTAGTCCACCTTCTAGATTTCTAATACCCTCAACCTTCCAAACCCTGGACCCAAGCATTCCTGAAGCCCCCATCTAGTACCACTCCACTCAGGCCTAACAAACCCCATGCCTATCTTGCATTTGTACCCTTCATTCTGGCCTCCCTAAGTCCAGCCAACCCCCAGAGCCTTGTTTTGACAAAACTGCCAACCTAAACCCCCCACAGACCCAAGCTCTCCCCTTCTTCAGACCCCAGACCTGGCTAACTCACAAAGTCCAATTCCTCTCCCAGAACGCTCTCAGCTCTAAATGCCCACCTTACATTTAACAACAACCCCAATCTTCCCTACCCCTTGGCAAAATCCCAACACTCCTCCGCCTCTTCTGATTTCAGTCCGGAACTCTAATCTCAGCTGGGGACTCCTGCCATCCTGTGTCCCCTCATCTCAGGCTTCCCTTCTGCTGAACCCCCATGTCTTTCATCCTCTAATCTCCCCACTCTCATGCCTCTTCTTTGCTTCCCCTCAATCCTCTTCATGGCCTCCTGATTTCCCTCTCCCACAGGCTAGTCCTGGATCAGAGCACTGTCAGGGTGGGTCATGTGGAAAAGACAGAAGGGGGTCTTCTCCCTGCCCTTGCTAGAGAGACAGAGGCGCCACAGCCCTGTCCAGCCACACCCCTTTCTCCCTGTAGAGAGAGGGAGGAGGCTTGTTTACATGCAAAAATTCTGTCCAGGCTGGGCTGGAGTGAGATCGAGAATCACAGCCATGAGGAAGTGGCAGTGTCATATATGGGCAGGGGAAGGGGAGATGATTTGAGGAGAAGCACTTCTATCTCCCTCTTCCCACGCTGTAATTTCAAGTTTTGGGGTTAAGGGTCACCAATATCATCCATGATCTTCCTAGGAGAGGAGTGTTGGGTCCTAGGTTATAGCTAAAAGTGCATTCCTAAGGGCTGTGAGCTGGAATCAGGCTGCTACCTCTCTCAACTGAGACGCCTTGTAGAGTTCCTAGGCATATGCATGTAGGAGCTTCAGGGAGATGCCCATAGAAGGGCTGGGACCAGATGGGTAGGGGTGTGTCTCCTACTCTTTGGAAGAGGTATAGTAAAGGGGTCATGAAAGGACAAGACCATACCATCCAGATTTCTTTCAATGCAGTCTGGCTGCCTACCTGTCTGTCTGTCCATCCTTCTAGAGCATTTTATTTTCTAGACAGCGATTTCAGTATGTAAGTACAAGCTAATCTTTCTGAACCATCTGTACAATAAGGGAAGTGTATAGAATACCTTTAATTCTCATTCTTTTTATTCAAACACTCTCGAGTCTCTGAACTGTTTCTTCATCCTCTCTCACTCTTGCCATTTAGCTGTAACTCTTCCTGTTTGCTCACTTGTCTGTCCCTCAAGCCATGCTTCTCTGTCTTTCCATCCCTCCATTCCTTCATACCCTATCCCAGGTAGTGCAAACTGGGCTCAGGCACCCAGCAACTGGGCCCCTGAGCTTTTCAAATGGGCCCTTAGCCCAGCCCCTTTCTGAAGTCAGCTGATAAGGCTTGGTGATAGCAGAAGGTGGATCAGGGATCGGGTGTTTGGTGATTTATCCCCAGACCAACTCATAATTCCCCAAGGCAAGGGTCACCTGTTTCTTGCAAGATGATTGGGGAGGGTCCCCAGTAAACATCTCACCCACCTTCTCCCCAGCAACAGTGATGCCTCAAAGCCAGGGTGACTCATTTTTCTTTTCATGGCTAGGTACTGAAGGAGGCAGCCACAGTGCTTTGAAAACAATCCAGCCTGGGAGTTAGGAGATTCCAAATCCTGCCCTGCCACTGATACACTCTCTGGACTTCAGTTTTCCTACTGATATGATCAGAGGTTGGCCCAGGAGTTCTCTAAGTTCCCTTTACTCAGTGAATGGCAGACATCCGCGCACCTTAAGAAGACAGTAACATAGAAGACACCTTAAAAATGCCCCCATTTTTTTTTTCTAGTCTGCTGAGGCATACGTGGAAAACTGCAACAAGTTCCTAATGGCTTCCCACAACCACTCTCTCCTCTTTCAATCCGTCTCCCTCCTACACTCAAAAGATTCTTTTTCAAAACACAGGTCTTATCATGTCACTCTTTAGTGGCTCTCGATTGCTCTTAGGAGGAAGTTCAAAATCCGAAATGAGGCCTCCATAGTCCCTCTGCCCCCATTCACTGAGCTCCAGCCACACTGGCCTTCTATCCGTTCCCCCAACACACCAAATTCTTTCTTGACTCAGAGGCTTTATATAAGCTATTCGCTCAGCCTGGAGTACTTGTCTGCTCTTCTTGCTACCTGGCTAACACAGGGCTCAATGTCTTCTTGGAGACATTCTCCTACCTTTTGGACTCAACTAGATGCCCCCACGATACATTACATAATCTGAGGGCAGGGAATTTGTCCCTCTTGTTGCCACTCTATCCCCAAGCCCATCATAAAGCCTCACCATAACAGGTCTTCAATAAATACATTCTGAATGACTGAGTGCTCAGTGACTGTTGGAAAGGAGAAGATATCCTGCTTCAGTGCCTCCTAGCAGGCTACAGGTTCTGAAGCTGAACACAGAGAGGTAGGCCTGGCTCTTTGGTTCAACCCTGCCCCACATCTGCTGGCTCTTTTAGAGGAGTCAGATACGGGACACAATAACCCTTTAAGAGGCCCTATATTAAAACTCTGGGAGAGTGGATAGGATTAGGGTGTCCCTGAAAGCTCCCACCTACAGGAAGCCCTTAAGCCAGCCCCATCTTCCACGTCTCAAATTAATCTGTCCCCCAGCTTCAAACTTAGGAGAGAGAGGCATTGGGAAGGAATGGTGGGACCCTAGGCTTGGCCCCCAACCCTCCTCCTCCTCATCTGCCTCCTGCCATTCTTCACTAAGTTGAGAAGGAATTGAGACTGATCCTGTGAGACTCAGAGAGTCTGCATCCAAAGAGGAAGGGGGAGGCTAGGGCTAAAGCTGAAGGCAAATCTGCTTAGTGAGGTTTGAGCCAACAGGACTTAGAGCTGGAGTGGGGAAGGGAGGGGATAGGATTGTATGAACATGTGATTGGGTGTGGGTGCACGTGTTCCCCTGGGCAGGAGGCCGGGAGCAAATGATAGAGAGCCAGAGTCTGGGACACAGGTCCCCAAGCACACAAAATCCCTCCGTTCAGAGAAGGTGGGAGCCAGAGAAGCTTCTCAGAAGTAGTGGCCTTGTTTAAATGAGTGTGGTCTTGAGTTCATCAACTTAATGGAGTCTCTCCTGGAAGAGAATTTGGGGGTTTCAGGAGACCCCCCTGAGCCAGCCTCTTCCTCCCCAGGCTGTGCCTTCCTCACCTACTGCGCCCGGGACTCTGCTCTCAAGGCCCAGAGTGCACTGCATGAGCAGAAGACCCTGCCAGGGGTAAGTCCTCCAGGGTTGGGGATGGGTGGGAATCAGCTCAGGCTGGGAGCATGCACTGTGTGCATGCCAAGGCAGCATGTGGGGACTGGGCTGGGACCAGGAACTAGAAGCAGGGTCATCTCCCTAGGAGGGGGCTTCCCTAGGCTCTGAACACCTATACGTCCTTTGTTGTATTCGGTCTTCTGGCTCAAAGAAAGGAGCTGAGGCCCCTTGGGCCAAATGTTTTACTCCATCTTTTAGGAGAGGCATCAGTGTCATGGGCAAAGCTAAAATTTTTCCACCTTGGCTAAAATTATGGCTTCAGGTGTCATTTGTCACTGGTGTGAACGTGTATGTGAACACATAGGGTAGGGACTCTGCTGTACTGGTATCCATCCCATTTTCTCCAATCCCAAGGTCCTTGGTGGCACTTTCCTCTGTTCCTCTCTCTGTAATGGTTTTTTGGGGACCTTGTCTCATGAAGATTCCCTTTCTTCCACACACCCAAACACTTGGCTAAAGTTCTGGGAGACCTGATTCTGTGGTTAGCTAGTCTTGTACGTACGAATAGCATCTGGTCTGGCTTTGGCTAATGGGTAATCATTGGACAAAGTGGGACCTACTGACCACGTGGCAGGAAAAAAGTAGTGATCATTAGGCACTAACTTGGGTTCACCAAGAGCAAGTTATGCCACAAGAGCCTCATTTCCTCTTGTCCAAGGAATAGAGTACCTAGAACAAGAAGGCTATTCAAATGCCATGAGCAGGCAAAACCTGGAGAACTATGTCCAGTTCTAGACCTCAGATTTAAGGGTGTCATTGGCATGCCAAAAAGTGACCAGGATGGAGGAGGAACACAAAATATATCACGGGAAGATAGTTTGAAGGAATTGGAGATATTTAGTTGGAGAAGATAGGGTTGTGGGGCTTTCATAGGGAGGGAAAGGGCCCTGGGTGGTGCAAGTGGTTTGTACTCAGCTGCTAACCTGAAGCTTGGCAGTTCAAACCCACCCAGCAGCTCCATGGAAGAAATACCTGGCTATCTGTTTCCAGTAAAAATTACAGCCAAGAAAACCCTATGGAGCAGTTCTGCTCTGTAATACATGGGGTCACTGTGAGTCAGAATTAACTAGATGGCAATGGGTTTTTGGGTTTTAATAGGGAGGCATCATAACATAATCATTAACAATACTGACTTTCAAGTCTCACAGACCTGGATTTGAATCCTAGCTCTGCCATTTACCAGTTTTGTGTCCCTAGTTATATTACTTCGCGTCTTGAGCTTCAGTTTCCTCATCTTTAAAGAGTAGGTTATACTAACATCTAGATCATAGTGAGGCTGTAGTGAGGATTGAGGCTTATAAAGTGCCTGGCACAGAGTAAAATCTCAATAAATATTATTGTTGGGTGGGGGTGATCACCTCCAGATTCTGAAGAGGTATTTCGTTTTCTACAAGTGGCCCCAGAGGGCAGGATCAGGATTAGTGAACATAAGCGACAGGCACTGATTTCAGCTCATATAAAGAAGTCATTTCTCTGAATTGGAGCCTCCTGGCAACGGGATAAGGAGCCCTGGTGGCATAGTGATTAAGCGTTCAGCTGATAATCGAAAGGTTAACAGTTCAAACCCATTGCTGCTCCATGGGAAAAAGATGTGGCAGTCTGCTTCCGTAAAGATTACAGCCTTGGAAACCCTATGGGGCAGTTCTACTCTGTCCTATAGGGTTGCTATGAGTCAGAATCAACTCAACAGCAATGGATTTGTCTTGGTAATGGGATGAACTTTACCTGGAGCTGATCAAGCAGATCTGGTTAATGGAATGTCAGGTCTTACAACCAATGCTAGTAAGTGAGGCAACTTGAGCCCCACTGTCAGGGACTCAGTGCTAAGTAACAGCGACTTATCACTCTCACCGGTCCTCTGTATGCAGGCTCTGGGGTCAGACAGACCTCTGTGTGGCTCCAGGCCCCACAACCCACTACCTCTGTGACCTTGAGCAAGTCTTCACTTCTAAGCCAGAGTTTCCCCGTCTGTAATATTGAACTCATAGGATCGTTGTAGTGATTAAATGAGCGAAGTCATGTAAAGTGCTTAGCACAATTCTTGGCAGACAATGAGCACGCACTATGGGTAGGCTGATGGTGGTGGTAGCAGTAATAGTAACAGCAGCTTCAGGAGTAGTGGGAGAAGTTGTCATTCATTCAAACATGGGAGCAAATGACCTCTGCTGCTAGGATCCAAGTCAGTGAAAAAAGCTGTGACGTTCCATGTGGGAGATGGCTCGGTAAAGGTGCAGAAACATAAGGCACGGGATGAGTGTGAAATGGGATTAGGAGTCGGAGTGTGGGAGAGAAGATCCACAGAGGGTAGGGACTGAAGAGGAATGCTAGGCTAAGGGGGTTGGATGTTATCGTGAAGGCAAATGGGAGGCACTGAATAAATTAAGATAAACTTTCAGAGAACATAACCTCTCCTCAGCCAGCCACAGGGCCCCACAGAGGTGATAGGTACCTGGGAGGGGAGGGCTCCATGAGGATGAGGGCACCTGAGGCAAAAGCTATGAAGCCCTAGAGTACTGGGAGAATTTCTGGGAGAGAAGAGAGAAATGATAATAACTAAAGTTTTTGATACCAGGCAGTGTTCCTAGCACTTTACATGGTCTAAGACATTTAATCCTCCATGATGAAGGTGTCGTTATTATCATGCCCATTTTACAAGTGAAGAAACTGAGTCCTAGAAATCAAGTAACTTGCCCACAGTTACGTAGCTACTAATGGGAAGATCTTGGCTTCGAGCCCAGGTAGTCTGTCTCCAGAACTCATTCACTTAACTACCACACTGTTCTGTCAGTCATGCTGGTGGCAGGCTGGGGTTTTATGTTCTGGAGGGGATAGTAGTGACTGGGTACATCTGCCCCTCTCCCATTCTTCTATCTGCAGTCCTCCAATGTGGCTGAGCTTCCACTGGTCTGCTAGGATTGGCTTTATTCAGTCTCCTTAGCTTAACAAAGTGAAAATTAATATTTAATTATTCTCCTAAATGAAAATCAATGGCTCTGTTCGCCAGCCCCAGCAATGTCTGTGCCATCAATCTTTCCTCTAGGCCTGCCAGGGGCAGCAGCAGCTTCAATCACCGGGTTTCAAGCCCACCACCATGGAGGGAGGAGGGTGCCGAGCTCTCTGCTGGCACTGGGTCCTGAGCACATCTGCCACCTGCTGGAGAAGCAGGGACAAGACTTCAATTTGGACTCCTGCTGGAGTCAGGCGGGAGTATAACTATGGGACCAGAAAGGGCTTCAGTTTCCCCAAAGAGAAAGCCTGGTCCCCTAGGAGAATTTTCACGGAATCCCCTGGACTCGAACCTCCTTTTGATTCCCCTCTACTTGCCCCTTGCCAGTTTCTGTCACTTATCAAAGCTTGGCTCCCTGCTCAGGACTTTCTTCAAACCTCAGCGTCCGTCTTTCCCACCTGGTTCCCATCTCCTGCAGCCTGTTCCCCAGGAAGCTGGAGCTTTGTCCTTCAAGAGCACATTAGGCTCCAGAATTCACCAGAAGAGAGTGAGGCCCAACTTCAGCCCCACCTTCTGGGATTCAGAAGGTGCTCCCTTTCTTGTCTCTGTCCCTGCTCATGACCTCTTTTCACTTAGGCATCCATCCCTTCAAACGTGAAGGAGACAGACATAACTGAGTCAGGCAGTGCATTTGCTTTCTCACTTGTGCCCTGCGCAAAACAGCTTGGGTGAAGAAGGCAGATGGGGGCAAAATCCAGCCGTGCTCCACAGGCCAAGCCATGCACATTATTGCAGGGCTGTGTCAGCCCAGAGGAAGGGACACATTGTTTCTAATATATACCCTGGGTTGGAAAAACGCCTTTCTGTAATTCATACAAAGGCACTTGACATGCTAGCAGTTGCCCAGTGAATGAGTCTGAGCCTTTGCCTTCAAGGAGCTTCCATGCCAGAAAGAACTCACTGCTCCCACTGGAGTTTTCATCTGGGCACGTAAAACAGTCATCAGGAGTGGTGAGGGAGGCCCTCATGGAGGAGACACTATCTGAGCTGAATCACGATCAGATTCCATCATATTTGAGGGTCTAGAAACTTGAAAGACAAAGGCCACTTCTGGGAGTAAGAGGATAGTGTGCCCACTATCTAGCACACTCACTGGCAGGACAGGTGTCTAGCAAAGACTGCTGGAGTCCAAGTGGGTGGAAAGTTATCATGAATGTTGGGAGGCAAGATTACAAGTCTTGATTGCCAGTCTTAGGAACTTGGGCTTTATCTGGAGGCTTGCAATGGGGAACCACAGGTGGATTTTAAGCAGAGAAGAGAGAGGGACTGGTTTTACAAGATCACTCTGGCTATAGTGTGGAGAGTAGGTTGGAGAGGAAGTAACGCTGGAGGCAGGATGACCCTTTAGGATACTGTTGCTTGAGTATAGGTGGATACTGATGCTGGCCTGGAGTTAGGGGTAAGGCAGGAATGAGGAGGAGAAGACAGACTTGAGAGCTGTTTAGAATATCATATCGATTCTAGAACCAAGAGGACCGGGTAGTGGATTGAATTAGAAAAGGCAGGTAAGGCAGAAAAAAGTGCTGAAATTGATGAAGTTTGCTTTTTTTCTGCCCAATTCTTCCCCCGAACCCATGACACCTCTCCCAGACACACCAATGGTCTTTTTTCTGGGGACTTTTTGGTGACCTCTCTTCCCATGGGGGAAAGGGGGCTGAGGGTATGAGTGCTTACTGGAGGGAATAGTTGGCTTTAGGGAAGAAGAGTCAGAAGACAGCAATGCTGGGTCCAGGGCAGAAAGTACTGATGAAGAAATTTTAGACAAGTCAAGCAGGGAGGTGAGGTGGGGTCTTGCTTTCCCTTCTGCTCACTGGGGCAGAAGAACCAGGGGCTTGTGGGTGCCTATGCCACCTCTGACCTCTCCCTACACCCCTCACCCCCCATTGACTGGAGTAGACTGTTCTCTCCTCTCTCTGACATTCTCTCCCTTGATTCCCCCTCCGGGGCTGGGCCCTAAAGCCGATGTGGGCCTGGATTTTACCCAGGACACTCTCAAGTGAATAGGTGCTCAGCCAAGGGCAAGAGCTCACCTGAGGTCCCACGACATGTTCTTGGACAAGGAGAAATGTCTCTTTTCCTCAGAGGGGAACCCTACTTACCTCACCGCACTCCCACACCCCTCCTCTGGCTGTGGCAGGCAAGAGGCAGGGTAGAATTGCCCAGGTAGCTCATGTGGACATTTCTCCTTCTTCAACCAACCACACAGAGCATACCTAAATCCCATAACCACTGTCCAGTGGGGACTGAAGGCCCAGAGCCCTGGAGCACTACCCTTCCCTACTCTGTCTTCATCCTCTTGGGCTCCTCCCCTGGGGACTTCCTCTGTACCTCCATACTCACAAACTGCCAACTTCCCTAAATCTCAAGCCATAAACCTGGGAGTCAGCCAACATTCCCTCCTCTCCCTCAGTCTCTACATCCAAAAGAACTGTAGTCTATTTGGTTCTTCCTAAACATCTCTTGAATCTGTCATTTCCTTTTACCCCGGTCCAGGTCACCCTCACTCCTTATGTGTACCACTGATGTTCCTGCCTCTGATCTTTCTCTTTCCAATCCCTTCTCTGCATAGTGGCAGCTCAGTGGGATCCTTCATAAGATAAAACTGAGTAGGTCACTCTGCTGCTTAAAATCCTCCCCTGGATCCCCATTGCCTTTGAAATACGATACAGTTGAAATTCTTGGTTATAGTTTACACAGCCTGGCCCTGATCTGGCCCCTGCCTACCTTTCAGTTTCATATCCCTCCATTAAAAAAAAAAAAAAAAAAAGCATCACATCTGGTGCACCTACTAAGACCCAGCTGTTGTCATTTCCACCATAATCTTGCAAGGTAGGATCACGATTCCCTGCTTTACTAATGTGGACAGTGGGTCTCAGAGACCTCTGAGAACTTGACAGTGATGGAGCCAGGCTTTAAATCCACATCTATCTGACTCAGAAGCAATTTGCTCTCCCTGGCTATCTCCATGCCAGGTACCCACCAGAACCCTTGCTCCTTCAGACTTGCAATTCCCTGCCTATTCCCAGGAGAACACCAGTAGGAACAGCTACTTTTCCCGTTATCTCTACATGGCCAAATTACCCTAGTCCTGCAAGGCTCAGGTTAAATATTGCCTCCTCCATGAAGCTTTTCCTGATTCAACCTGTGCAGTTGGAGGCAGCCTCCCCCATAGCACTTTACTTTGCGCTCCTCCTAAGGCCCTGGTCCCTCTGTGCCTCGTTACTTGTGTTCACTCTTAAAAACAGAGGAGAGCAGCATAATGCAAAAATCATGGGTTGCAGCATTATACAGACTTGGAGGCAAATCCCCAGCTCAACCATTTCCCCACCTTATGATCTTGGATGAGTGATTTTACCAGGGCTTCGAACCGGTTTGTTCTGGTTTGAACCCCTGCTAAGAATGTGCATTTCCACCCCAGATATACTGAATCAGAATCTACGTTTTAACGAGATCCCCCACATGATTCTTACGTATAATCCGTTTTGGAGAACCACTGCTCTACTAGTGGTTCTCAGAATTGGTCCCTAACCAGCAGCATTAGCATTTCCTGGGAACTTGTTAGAAATAGAAATTCTCTGTCAGATTTGAATTGGAACTAACTGGTTAGAAGTACTGGATTTAAACTTCCCTGAGCCTCGCCTTCTCATCTGTGATATGGGGACAATGGTATTACCTTGCAGAGTGGTTGAAAGGATTTAGAGTCAATGTATGTAAGTGCCTGGCACATAGTGAGCTCTCAGGGAATGGTGGCATTAGCTTCCCATTTGTGAGCCCATGAGGGAAGGGTCCCCATCTGTCATCGCTGCTCCCCCAAAGGACCCAGCCTGGGACTCTTCACAGAGTTCAGGAAATGCTGGCAGCGTGCCTAAGTGGTAGAAGGCCTGGTCTCCCAGCCTGTGTGGCCTGGACCCTGCCAGGTCCATGTGAGACATATCCATACCACCCAATGCCCACCACTCTCCAACGAAGGGTGGTGCAGTGGGTGGAGGAGGGAAAGGGGCGTCCCCTAGAGCACTGATATACTCCATCTCCCAGGAAACCAGCCGGGGAGGCAGCTGCCATGGAAACCGCTACTGTCACATGTGCTTGTCACTCTAGGCTCCAGAGAGAAATTCTCAGTATCTATTTAAGAACTAATAAAATAATGATGGTCTTGCTCACCCTCACTGCCCCCCACCCCAGGTTTCCATCCTGCTCTCCTTCTCGCCCACCAGGCTTCTCCCAGCCTCTCCCACACCCTCTTCCTGACCCTACATCCCCTCAGTTCCTTCCTGTCTCCACCGGCATTTCTCTTTCCTTGCCTCTTTCTGGTTCTGTCTCTTCCTCGCTCTCTCTCATCATTTCTTTCTTCCTATGCCTCTTCATCTCTCCCTGTGTCGCCGCTCTCCATGCCTCTGTCTCTTGGTCTCTCCTTCAGAATCACAGGTGGCCATGCCCAGGGTTGGGTCCTGTCCTCCTGGTCCCTGGTCCAGGCCAGTCCAGACCTGTCCAGCGCGCCCTGATCTGCTTGGATTGATCTGTCACCCCCTCTAGACTGCAACCTGAGTCCTGTCGGTGTCTCGGCCCCCACCCACAACCCGGTACACTGCAGGTGCTCCACCACTAGTGTGTGGGTGTGTCGGAGCGTGTAAGAACCTGTGTCCTGGTTGGGAGGGGGATTGCGCTGGTTCAGATTTGGCATGTTTTCCTTTCTTTTTTTTATATTTTTTTATTTTTTAGTCAGTCCTCTCCACCCCTCCCACCTCCACATTTGATCCAAAGGCAATTGCTCAACTGTGACTGCCAGGGCGTTACCATGGTTACTGGGTAGCACTTGTGGCTATGATAACAGGAAGCTGCCTGTTGTCTCGGCAACCAGCACATTGGTAGGGGATGGAGTGGCCCCTGATTGGTGCAGAAGCAGTGCATTTCCTGAAGGGAGGGGGTCTGATAATCACCTTCTCAGGCCAGATGGGCATCAGTACCCCTTCCTCCATGAACGGGAGGGCTGCTGTTCTTTCCTGTCGGCACTCAGCTGTCTGCCCCCCAACAATAACTCCTCACATCCCACGCACCCAGCTCTTGGCAGTTTACAAAGACCTTTTGCATCCCCATTACCTCATGTGATCCCCACAACACCCATGAGAGGAAGGTGAGATGGGGATTCAATCATTCATTCACCCAGGGTGGTTGGGGGATGGGAGTGGGTGGGGTGTATATTGAAATCACCTAGGAGCTTTTTCAAATTGTACAAACCCCCATCTTGAGAGTCTGATATGATTCTCAGGTGATTGTGATCCATCCCTGGTCAGGGAACCCCTGAATTAGAAGGTGAAATTGGTTGGAGGGAGGGGATGGAGGGTGGCGTCAAGCTGCTTTCCAGGCTTTTAGCTTGGGAGATTTGGAGGAGCAGTTTTGGGCAAAAAGACAAGGCCTGTTGTGGGTGTGTTGAGTGGAAGGTACCAGTGGGACTTTAGTCAAGATGTCCAGCAAACAGCTGGGCATGTGGGTCTAAATCTCAGGAGAGAGGCTTGCGCTGAAGACGTGGAGTTCTGAGTCATCCCTGTGTGGATAGTGACTGAGGCCGTGGGTGTGGATGAGTCTCTCCAGGAAGAATTGGAAGAATGAGGCAAGTGAGGGCCAAGGATGGCACCCTGGAGAACTTCAGCATCCTCAGGGGAAGAGGAGCCAGGGAGGGGACTGAGGGGGTGAATGTGGAACCGCTGGTGACACAGAAGCTTGGGGAATTTCTACCCTATTTGATAAGCTGAGTCTAAGAGATGATGGCTTACTTGAAGTCATACAACCATTAAATGGCAGAGTTGGGGCTAGATAGTACTAGATCTGATTCACAGACTGTTGAATCCGAATGACGTGTAGCATTATATTCTCCGCTTCAGCCACAAAACACAAATCTGCTGTGTGAACTCCACCCTCCCACCCAGTCCATCTTACACAGAGCCAAAGGGATAAAAGCCCAAGAGCCAAAGGCAGAAAAATCTCTTTAGCTCCCATCTGACCCTGTGCTTGCCACCAGGCTTCCTATCACCCATCCTTTCAGGTTTCAGCACCATCTAAATCCCTGGGGTTAAGGAAGGAATCCTGAAGAAAATCTATAATTCCAGTGTAGAGGGCAGGGTAGAGGGTAGAGCTCAAAGCGGCCAGAGCACAAACCACGAGGAGTCTAGGGGTAGAGAATTTGGGGCTCCTGGGCCAGACGGTGGTGCTCACTGGATGCCTTGGTCTGATGTCTTTCAGATGAATCGTCCGATCCAAGTGAAACCAGCTGCCAGTGAGGGCCGAGGAGGTAACTCCCCTGTCTGATGATCCTCAAAGTGTCACCATGTAGGGAATGGTGGGCCACTGCTGGTGTCAATCCTATTACTCCAGTCCTCTTACTGGAGCCTCCCTGGCTCAGGGAACAAGTGAGCCTCAGAGCTGCGCAGCACCAGGGACAGCTCAGCCATTCTAGCTCAGACTGAAGAGCATAGTGGGGACCCCAGGCCCGGAAGACACAAAGCGAAAAACCAAACCCGTTGCTGTTGAGTAGATTCTGACTTGTAGAGACCCTATAGGACTCATAGAGACCCAGAGTAGAACTGCCCCATAGAGTTTCCAAGGAGTGGCTGGTGGATTCAAACTGCTGACCTTTTGGTTAGCAGCCGTAGCTCTTCGTAGCTCTTAACCACTGCACCACCAGGGCAGGAAGGGCCTAAATAGATGCTGGGAATGGAAGAAGGTGGCTCTTGCCACTTCTCCCCTGGAGAGGTCATTCCTGTTTTGAGAAGTGGATCTTCCAGACTTGTTTAAAGAATCAAGTTGAGCTGTTTCCCTTTTCCAGATTCTTCTGATTCCAGAGAACCCAATCCACCTGGGTTGGGGCCACTCATTCTTTCATTGTAATTGCCTGTTTACACATGGTAAAAGATGAGGCTGGTAAAATAGACTTCGTAGGCCATATTAAGGAATTTGCCTGTATGCTGAGGATCATGGAAAGCCTTTAAAGGGCTTTTACCTGCACTGTTCCCTGGTGGAGAAAAAACCAATGCCCCTTAAGAGTAGGAGAAGTGAAGAGCCTATGCCTTTTGACAACCAGGTGGGTTCTGGCCACCTCTGTCATCTTCCATAGTGGAAAGGCAATGCTGGTTTCTGGTATCAGTTCCTGATATCTTTCTCTCTCTTGAGTCTTATTTCAGCCTCCAGCCCTCCCTGATGTTTACTGATTCTCTCCCTAGGACGCTAGTCTTACCCAAGATTAGTCATGGCTTTGTTAGGCAAAAGAAGCTGCTTACCATCAGGGGAAGAATGTAACCTAATTGACATAAACATTTATTGACTTCTAGTAATTATGTTCACCTTCTCAGACTTCATGCTCAATGTCCACACCCACAAGAGGCTCTGGTGGCTTCATGGTTCCATTGTGGAAGTTGTTCCTCAAGAAAGCCTTCCTTCCTTCATCCTTTTAGATTCTCTGATCCTGGTTTTGTGATGGCCAAGATGTTATCACTCTCACTTTGTCTTGGAAAGGTATTTCCAAGCTCTTCCCCCAACACACACACAAACACACATGCAGGTGTTTGTGTGCACATGCACACACACACACCCCACATCTTCCTTTCCCATCTAATTCTTATGGACAGGTTCATGAGATGCTCCAGGCTGCATCTGAAACTTCTGCTTCAGGTATCCCAAGAATTTCCACTTCTTGAGAAACTGTGAGGCATCAAGGTCACTGCTGGCTATCTTCTAAGCCTTGCCCACAAATACCAGACAGTCTTACAGATGAGAGGCCAGCTGAGAGTACTTGAGTGAGCTGATACCACAGATGGATTGGATTGTAGTTTATTGAACCATTCAACCACCATCTTCTGAGTAACTTACTCCACATTAGAATACATACGTGAACGAGGCAGACCGACCGAACCACCTCCACAGAGCTCCCAGGCTATGAGGGGATACAGACAATTAAACAAGGGGTTACAATTCAGTGTGGTCAGTGCTTTGCAAAGGAAAGTCCAGGAGAAGGGGAGTGATTGTGCCGGAAAAACAAGGAGCAACAAACCTAATATGGGAAACCAGGGTGTGCTCCTAAAGGTAGTAATATTTAAGCTGAGATCTCAAGGATGAATAAGAGGTAGTCAAACAGAGAAGGGAGGAGGGAGAGAGCATGGGTTTCAGGCAGAGGGAATAGTATATACACAGGGGTCTCAGAGCTCAGAAAGGATGTGATGCAACTTGGCATCTTGTTTAGAAACTAAGTCCACAGTGCTGGGCACTCCTTCTATATGGAGCCCAGCACACCTTGCCAGCATGAGGGCAGCTACACAAAGGAGCAGCACAGCAGAAGGCCCCTCAGAGGTCTCCATGCCTATAATGCTTCTGCTTGCCCTGGCCATACATCCCCAGTCAGTGGCAGCAGCCTGAGTTTCATAGTTTTCCTCCCCTTCTTTGTACAAGTTTTGCGGGTATCACATCATTGAGAAACTCTGCACGTGTGACCTCCCGCCTATGCACCTGTTCATATTCAGAGCAGCTCAAGAGAGCAGGAGAACAAATCTTGCTGAAAAGAGATCTGCCTGGCAGTATAACTCAGAATTCCAGTTGTTACGTGTTACACAGATATTTCTTGAGAAGTGATGGCACTCTAGATATATGCATCTGCCAGATGCACCTAGCAATAGTCCCTCTTGCAGGTTTGGATGAGCAGATCTCTCCAGTCCTCCTCCTGCTCCCACTCAAAGAGCCATCAAATGCTCCCTGCTACATATTCGGGAGAGAGGAGGCATATGTCCCAAGTCTTGCAGAACAGTCGAGCCTTTACAATTTATAAGTATTTTCCTGCTAACTAATTTGTGTTAGGTAATCTTGCTTCTAGTCAAAATGTGTTCCCTTTCTTCACTGCTATCATACATGTCTTTGAAAGTGAGGTCAGCTCTCTGCTGAATTTTAACACGACATGATGTTTTAGAAACGTGACGTTTAAAAATGGTATTGGGTTTTGTTTTTGGAATGTAACATTTAACACTAGTGTGGGATAGCTTGTCCCATTCAAGTCTTATCTCTGTGACCCTAAACATTCTATAAACCTTCAGAGTTAATGGTCAAGCCTATCCGGATACATTTAAGCCAATAAGCCTGCTTTTTTTTTTTTTTTTTATTACTCTTGAGATTAAGTCCCTTAGTTTACAGTTGATTAAAAATAGTTTCTATGTCTGATAAAAATAGTTTCTATTATTTGGTAAAGGAGCCCTGGTGGTGTGGTAGTTAAAACACTTGGCTGTTAACCAAAAAGTCGGTGGTTTGAACCCACCAGCCCCTCCGTGGGAGAAAGATGCAGCAGTCTGCTTCCGTAAAGATTACAGCTTTGGAAACCCTATAGGGCAGTTCTACTTTGTCCTATAGGGTTGCTATGAGTCAAAATTGACTTGACGGCAACAGGTTTGTTTTGTTTTAGTTTTATCTGATAAGGATATTGATATCAACACAAATATAATCTAAGCCTCCTTCCAAAATTCCCCAATCTTTTTCTGGAAGAGATTATTAGATTTTTAACTTGGCTTCGCATAAAGCAGAGATCACAAAATCAAATGCCACAGGAACCCAGGTAGGTTACCCTAAATAGGTAAGACTATCGTGATTTAATTTTTAAAAAATTACATGTTAATTATATCCAATTAGAAACTAATTCAATTTTTTTTAAGAGGACCAGCACTGTGTGAGCCTAACCACACCTAACAGGTTTGCTTCTTTGGCCCATAGACTACCATTTTTTTCCCATCTGGCATAAAGATGTATTCCATAGTGCACACGTGAGCTTTGTGACAAACATAATTACTTTACCTTCTGTCTCTTGAATTGTGTTGCCAATGCAACAGAGTAGTTTTCTTCTTATTTTTAATCAACAGACATGAGGTTTGTGGACTGTTGAAATAACCTGTACGTTAAACATACTGTATATTAGTTTTAGAAGTTATTGGTAACCCTTGTGCTTTCAATGTCTACAATGCAAGAACAGTAGCAGTACAACAGGATCTGTCTGATAAAAGGTGCTGGGGTCCTCTTCCTCCACGGCTGTCCCCTGCAGCCTTGGTGGCACTTTTCTCAAAGTGCCAGATGTGCATCTGGGTCTTCATGGACTATATCATAGCAGCCTTTTAACATACCCCAGCCAATTCCCATAAATTCTGAAGCTCAGTTCCACACTGTTTAAGTCATTCCCCTGACTTTAACAGTTAAAGGAAAATGCATCTAATTTTCCAAAATAAAATAATCTCCTAACGTGCTAAAGGCACCCATTTCTACAGTAAACATACACAGCATCAAAAAAAAAAAAATTGTCGCCAGCCCTCAGACATCTCTAAATGTAAAAATTAAAATCTTTTTCTGGATAAAAATTCAGAGTTCATGTATTTCAAAATGTTAATTTCAAATTTTATTAAGTCAGTGGTAGGGGGTCTCCAAATCCCTCAAACAATGGTAACTAAATGAGTCCATTTATTTGCTGTTTAGCATGGGAACTGTGGTTGATTTTTCCTAACTAATAGTATGTCTACTTTGGAAATATTAATAATAAGTTATTGTAAATACAAATCTTAAAGGAAAAGTATTTTTTAGTTCCAAAGCAAAAATCTTGAAAAGCATTTAACACCTTCTGTATTTTCTTTCCTCCCTTTCAAATTTCATGACATAGAATCAATAAATTCATAAATCACAATGGTGATTGCTTTGCTTGTTCCATTCTCCAACTTTGATGTTTATTTATTTATTTATTATTTATGTACTCAAGATGTCTAAGGTACAGAAATAGGTTAAGTAATGCATCCATGCACCCTTCTCACTTCAGTTTTTTTAACTTTAAATTTTCAAACACTCTCTGAGGATTTTAAAATACACTTTGAGGCATCTTCTTTTTTTTTTTAATCTTGGAATTTGGCTTAACTCAAAAGCCAATTGTCTGTTATCACGTTAACCTCCTATCACCATCCTATATTTGTTTAAGTAATTTCTCCCCTGAATTTGCAAGGGTTTGGTTAAATATTGGCCTGGACTTTAAGTAATAAAAACGTTGCTATCTAACTAGGTAAGCCATCTTTTCCAAATTCTTCCTAGGATCCCACAGGGGATCCCAGATCCCACTTTATTCAATGTTTAATAACTAATCTTTGGATTAAAGTTAAATTTTGAACTAGAATTTTCATAATTGCATGATACTGGGACATATTCTTTGACCTAAGTCAGCTACGAATCTTAGCAACAGCTGTTCTATCATAGTCAGCTGATAGTCATATCTGTCTTTGATCCTTATACTTATTTAATTCTAAAAAAGTACTTTGCCAACTAAGTCCTGGCTAAATAAGTTTCACAGTACTGCTTAAGGCTGTCCTCAGTTAACTCTTCACTTCCTGAAATGCATTCTACCCTCAAAAGTAAAGAGAGGTGCTTTCCTCAGGTTGCCTCAGAGCGGATCACCAAAGCTGATTGTCCATGGCTGTGGCTGACCCTCTGGCAAGCCCCATGTGATATGACGATGCCCTTCAGGTACAGGTGCACGGCCTGCAGGAAAATGCATCTCTGGAGACTCAGGTTCTCCTCTCTTAAGGGAACCTGGAAGCCCAGGCTTGGTCTACCTTTCTCACTTCTCCCTGGCTCTCCTGGATCAGGGTAAAGGGACAGTGGAGTCTCTGTTCTGCCTCGTGGTCAAAGTCTCTTATTTGCAGCCCTTTTAAGAACCCTTCTTGATGCTTGTCAGATCTGGCCAGGAGACTGCTTGTCCTGGATACTTCTTTCATTTACTTCTCTAGTCTTTCTCAGCTCCTTATGCTCCATTCATTACCAGGAACACAAAGGGAGAGATGCTTTGCTCCAGATGCTGCCACCAGCAGAACTTCTTGGCTTAGTATTTGGACTGAAAGGAGGACTGGCGTTTTTAGGATGTGTTTGGTGGTTAGTACTGCCAAGACCAAGACTTTGTCCCTTCACTGTCCCTGCAATCATGACCTCTCACCAACATGGAATACAGTAGGTGTGAGGGGCCTAGAAGTCAGCCACCTGGGCACCACAGGAATTCCTTTGGACCAGCTTGAGGCAGAGCTTCATTCAGCCTCCTTTCTTGGGCAGCATCCTGGTGTCCTTGCTGAGGAAGACAGAATGGACTGACTCTGCTATGATTCCTATGCTCTCAACTCCATCATTTGCTGCATGAGAATCTCTGACCTGTATGGCCAACTGCACAGGCAGCTACCCTTCATGGAGATGGACCCCTGGGGCCTAAGTCTCTTGGTTTGGGTCCAAAAGGCATTTAGTGGAAGAGCAAAGAGTGTACATTGGTTGGTAGCAGGAAAATGCAGTGATACCATTCAACTGTGTGACTTTCCAACCATGTCTCAGCTCCACACTGATGCTGCCTTCCAAGTCCTTCACTCCAGGAAGGCAAACTTCTGTTTGATATGTCCATCTTTCCAGGAACCAGGATGCTTTTATTCAGACATTGCTGACCTGCTTCTTGAAGCATCCTTTTTTTCCACCAAACTAGGGCAATAATGACTTGACCTAGAGGAAGTTGAATCATCAGGGCTCTATTCCATCATCATCTCCATCTAAGGGCATTAATCATCCCGCAGAATCTTCAGAGCTGTGGATTTGGGGGCTACTCTCCAGGGTCCAGTCTGGTACTTCTCTGTGACCAGGTGTGTTAGTTTCCTAGGAAATAACAAAATACCACAAAGTTAATGGGTTTAAAAAACAAATTTATTGTCTCACAGTTCTGGGTGTTGGCTGTGTTGATTTCTTCTGAGGCTTGAGGAAAAATCTGTTCTGTGCCTCTCTCCTAGCTTCTGGTAGCTCCAGGTGTTCTTGGTTTGCAGCTGCTTTGTCATGTGATAGCCTTCCTCTGTGTATCTTTCATATCCTTCCTCTGTCCTCTTTTATAAGGACTCCAGTCATAGAGGATTAGGACCCACCCTATACTAGCATAACCTTATGTTAACCTGACTGATAACATCTTTAAAGATCTTGTTTCCCAACAGGTTCTCATTCACAGGTACAGCGGTTAGGACTTCAACATACTCTTTTCTCGTTGGGGAGTAGTGGGGAGGCACAATTCAATCCATAACACCAGGTTTCTTAAGAAATCTACCCCACCATTTTTGGGTCACTTGAGGCCCACGGTCACTGTGACATATCTCACCCTCCTGTCAAAGACCATCAAAGTCCCTGTAAAGTGGCAAAGATGAGGACTCAAGGTGATGCCTGGGAAACAGGCAGCATGGAGCCCAGCCCACAGTGAGTACTCATTTCCATTTCATATTCTGTACACCCCAGTAGTCCACAACCACAGGGTCAGTGCCCTGACACGGAAATGGAAATTCTTAATCCAGTTGAAAGACTATCACTGGAAAGAGAGACTAAGAGTAATTCATGGGCTGTGACGTGAGCTCGAGCTGATCACCATCAGCAGAAAAGAGCAACAAGAGGTAGAGCAGACGAAGGATTAGATGACCACTGGCCAACAAGCCTCTTTCCGGTCCTGGAGGCGCTATCTCAGCTTGTGACAACTCTCTTCCCACCTAGGACCACCTGGATGTTGGACTATGTGACATGACATCTCACCTGCGTTGCCATCATCATCGTTCAGATCCTACCCAATGACACAGCTGCACAATAAATTAGGGCATCATGAAGCCTCCTGTAAGCCTTGGGACTCTAGAGGCCCAAAGATGTCCTCCAGCCCCTCCTGAGCCTTCTGCAGTCATGTGGGCATACTCTAGTGTCATAGCTCAAAACTATGACAGAGTCTTCTGGGGTTTGATTCCCTGACCATTATGAGGCATGTCTTCCAGTGTCAAGGCAAAGTCACCAACATCAGAGTGGTCAAGAGATTTATGAAAGATCTTTTGTGTCTTCTCGGGCTCCTGAATGAAATCTCAGCTCTGTCTTCATACACCATATGGAATTCTAGTCTCTGTCTTCTAGGTCAGTGGTTTTCAAAGGGCTTTCCCTCAGAGGGGGACACTGAGAGATGATCAAGCAGGACTCCAGCATATTCTCCCATTCCTTTCTGGCTTCAGTCAGAACAGTTCTGCTTTTCTCTTGCATTTTGGGCTTCATCCTAGTATTTTTGTTAGAACAAAGGAGTCTACGGCTTTTTTAAAAAGTCTGAGAAGCTAGTGATCTATTCCGAGGGCACTATTCTGTAAATAACGCCCCCAGAAGAGAAGCACACCCACTGGGTTATACTGTTACCACAGAAGGTCCACACCTCTTCCAGAATTCTGGCCACAAGTACATTATCCATTCACTCCTCCTCAAGATCACTGTGGAGGCCCCTTCTGGACAGAGGGACTGTCCCATATGAACTGCAGCAACAGACAGAGAGATACTTCAGGATACCCAGGGCAGCCTAGGCTGCACCCTACACCATCCAGGTGAAATGTGGACACACACATATCCTTGCTGGAGATTCCTGCCACTGCTAACTTCTGTCAGTCTGTTCTTCCTTTTCACTGTCCCCCAGCCTTCAGTCTATGACACTCACCAGCCTTGTCTCCCCTGCACTCAGGATCCAAGGATCCCCGCTCTGCCTAGCCAAGATTATCAAAGGGTAAAGGAGTTTGGAATGTGCTTTCCTGGGCTCCAGGGTCTTGCAGTGAAGCCTGAGCCAGATTCCCACCCACCCCTTCTCTCCCAACTTGTATTACCCTCCTACAGGGTCAAGCTCTATCCCAAATTCAGAGACTCATCTTGGTGCAGGAAGGACTCTAGCTTTAACAGCAGACCCTGTGGGCTGGGTCCTCTGCCCCAGACTCCTGGATTATGCTCCTGAGATCTGCCTTGGTGGCTGTACAGCCATGCCCTGGTGTCCGGCCCGTCCTCCAAGTTTCCCCAGGCACCAGATCCCCTTTCCTCACATCTCTGTCACTCCTGCAGAAAGTGTGGACATGGGGAGGGATCAGACCTGTTCTCAGGTAGCTGTCCAGGTCTGCAGGCAGAACTTGTTCTCCCAGTGTGAACACTTGGGAGGGTCCATGAAGGGAGAACGGGAGACATCAGAGGGAGGCAACAGGGCTTAGTGAGGAGCCTGGAGGCTTGGTGAAGGAATGAGGTGTTGGAGATGGGGGTTAAGGAAAGCAGTCAGGTGTGCTGGGGAAAATGCTAATGTTAGAGGCTGAGGAACCTAGGCTTCTGCCTTCTTTAGGCCTTTGGGAGGGACATCCAGGTTGGGTTTGGTGCTAAGGGTGGGAATTCATGATTCCAGTGCTCAGTGTCTGGGCATGGGGCAGTGGGACAAGAGAACTATTTCCTGTGCTGAATTTTTTTTTTTTTTTTTACCCCGAACCCTCCTTAACTTGGTCAGGAAGGGGCACTGATTCTAGCTACCCCTAAAGGTGACCTCCAAGGGTATACTTCTCTGCTCTGGACCCAGTGTGAATACAAAGGCCTTCTCTGAGCATCTCCTCCCTTAACACAGCCAAAATGGTCCAAAATAGTGTTTCCCAAACCCTAAGAACAGAAAGGTCAAACATAAAAGGATACATATAGGGCTCTATCTGCCCAAAGATATCAAGACTGAATCACTCCCCACAAGAGCAGCAACAGGCCTTTCTGGGTTTTCAAAGGACTTAGGTTTTCCTGATGGAACAACTGAGCTGAGTTCCTTTCCTCCAGACCTGTCTGCAGGCCATCTCCTCCTCAAAGAAGCCCAACTTTGTAGCCCCAGGGCCTTCTCCCTCCCTATACCTCTTCCCAGAGCCAGGCTGTGGAGATACCTACATAAGTTCCTCAGATGACTCTGGGGAGTCCAGGAGGACTTGGAATCCCCAGGTCACTCCTGGCCTTGTCCCCAGAGGATCGAAAACTGTTTGTGGGGATGCTGGGCAAGCAGCAGGGTGAGGAGGACGTCCGACGCCTGTTCCAGCCCTTCGGCCATATCGAGGAGTGCACCGTACTGCGGAGCCCGGATGGCACCAGTAAAGGTGACCTACACTGACCCCAGGACTTCCTGGTGACTCTGTCTCATATGACCCTTTGGCCTCTGTGGCCTGAGTCACCCGATCCCTCTGTCCTGCCCCAGGCTGTGCCTTTGTGAAGTTCGGGAGTCAAGGGGAAGCCCAGGCGGCCATCCAGGGTCTGCACGGCAGCCGGACCATGGCGGTGAGGGCGGGCACCTGGGGGCCAAGGGTGAGGCCAGTGGGGCAGGGGCAGGGGCGGGCCCCTCCCCTTCACGGGCGTTCAGTGCCCTGAGAAAAGGGTCAGGGTCACTCGGGGCCCGGTGAGGGTCGGGACCGGTCACCACGGATTCCCCTGCCTTGCCCAGGGCGCCTCGTCCAGCCTAGTGGTCAAGCTGGCCGATACGGACCGGGAGCGCGCGCTGCGGCGAATGCAGCAGATGGCGGGCCAGCTGGGCGCCTTCCACCCCGCGCCGCTGCCGCTCGGGGCCTGCGGCGCCTACACCACGGCGGTAGGTGTCCGGCCCCGGGGGGCAGGTGGACCAGACTGGGGGCGGGTGGGGGCGGGCAGCTGCCCGCCGCTGGGCCCTCCACCTGCGCCCATCCTCTCTCCCAAAGATCCTGCAGCACCAGGCAGCCCTGCTGGCAGCGGCGCAGGGCCCGGGCCTAGGCCCGGTGGCTGCGGTAGCGGCACAGATGCAGCACGTGGCAGCCTTTAGCCTGGTGGCAGCGCCGCTATTGCCCGCGACAGGTACGGCGACCGGGGGCAGAGGCCGCAGCAGGGAGGGGGCCGGGCAGGTGGAGCAGCTGCCTGACTCTCTGGCCTCTGCCACCAGCAGCGAACTCCCCGACAGGCGGCGGTCCTGGCACGCTTCCTGGTCTTCCGGCGCCCATCGGCATCAATGGATTCGGGCCCCTTACCCCCCAGACCAACGGGCAGCCGGGCTCCGACACGCTCTACAATAATGGGCTCTCCCCTTACCCAGGTGGGCCCCCGCTCCACCCAAATCTCCCCGAAATGGGGTGGGAAGCGGGGGCTGGGGGGCAGGGCCCAGGGAAGGGATTCCCCTTCCGTCCCTGCTGCCCCTCACAGCCTGCCTCCACCTCCCACCTTCGCCTTCACCGTGGGCCTCGCCCCCTCTCTCCCCAGCCCAGAGCCCCATGGCTGACCCCCTGCAGCAGGCCTACGCTGGGATGCACCACTACGCAGGTTTCACTTGGCGCTACACGGTCTGGGGGGTTGAAGGGCCCCAGAAAGGAACAGGGAGATTTGTGGGGGGGTTAGGCTCTGTTCTGAAGAAGGAGTCAACCCTCCATCCCCTCCCCTGGGCCCACGATGACTTCTCTGGGGGTGAGGGTTACAGTGGGCAGGGCTGAATTGGTCCAAGGTGGCCAGGCAGATCGGGCCCTGGTGGAGACCGGCTCCTGGAGGAGTCCCTGTCCACCCCCACCTCTGTCTCCAGCAGCCTATCCGTCCGCCTATGCCCCAGTGAGCACAGCTTTTCCCCAGCAGCCTTCAGCCCTGCCCCAGCAGCAGAGAGAAGGTGAGGGACGGGGGCTGGAGATCAGGGCCTGGTGGGGCTGGACTCACGGTCCCTCCCCTGAACCAGTCTGCTACTGTTCCTACAGGCCCCGAAGGCTGTAACCTCTTCATCTATCACCTGCCTCAGGAGTTTGGTGATGCAGAACTTATACAGACATTCCTGCCCTTTGGAGCCGTTGTCTCTGCCAAAGTCTTTGTGGATCGAGCTACCAACCAGAGCAAGTGTTTTGGTGAGCTGAGCCCATCCCTGGACCCCTCTACTTCTAACTCTGGGATTCTCTGCACACCCTAAGATTCTCCCTCCATAAGACAGTGATTTCCAGAAACTGAATGTATGGCACAAAGTTGGGTCATAGAGCAGTCACAGGGCTCAGCCCAGACCAGGAACAAGCCTATTTCAGATTTACCTGGGAAGGTCAGGTGTCTGGGAGATGTTTGACAAGGTCAGACTTAGGATTCTGGGCAGGGCAGGAAGATTCTAGGTCTAGGACCAGAGATCCCCTCCAACTCAACTCCAGGGAAGTTTTGGGAACCAGAATGGAAGTTGTAGAGAGAGAGAGCCAACCCATGCCAGGGAAAAACAGGAAGAAGGAAGATACCCTAGCCAACATACTCTACACACACACACTCAGAGTTGTCTTCTGTCTTTTTAAGAGTCACACCTTTGGGAATTCAGGCCATGTACCGTTATGAGTATATGTGTGTATGTAAATAATAGAGGGGTGTGTATGTAAATAATAGAGGGGTATGTGTTTGATGGGACTGGCCTGAAGGGGCAGGGAGAAGAGGGGGTAGGTCAGGAAGGAGGGCCTCCCAAGCAGCGTCTCCAGCCAACCTTTCTGCCCACAACTCACAGGGTTTGTTAGTTTTGACAATCCAACCAGTGCCCAGACTGCTATTCAGGCCATGAATGGCTTTCAAATTGGCATGAAGAGGCTCAAGGTCCAGCTAAAGAGGCCCAAGGATGCCAACCGGCCTTACTGATCTGCTCTCACAGACCAGCCACACAAAGGTGAGCCCGATGGACCCCAGGCAGATGGGACCTGGGTAATGAGGCCCTCCCAGCTTTGATGTTTTTTTTGGAAGTTAGGGGAACCCCACTTCTGAAAAAGTGTGGGATAGAGAGGTGAGCCAGGAGCTAGGAGGAATTCTCAAGAGTCTTTGCGCTTTTCCTCCAACCCAAGGATTGAGATAAATTAGACAACATTCCTGCCCCCACGGTCTGGGGGAGACCATTACAGTAAAATTCCACCAGTTCTGCTCTAGAGATAGCCACAGGGGCCCGTGAGTGTAGAGAATCTGTGTGTGGGGAGGGCCAGCGGGTTGGAGCATGAGACTAGAAAAGTAGATTTGGGCCAGCTTGTAAAGGGTCTTAAAGGCCAAGGAGTTTTTACTATCCTGAAGATAGTAAGGAGCCACTGAGGAGTTTAAGCAAAGAAGGAAGAAGATGTAAGTGCAGAGATAATGACACTGAACATGGAAATGGGGGGAGAGAAGCAAGATATGCTTAAGCAGCAGGATTTGCAGGGCCCGGCGGGTGATGAGGAGGGAGATGACAAGTTCTAGGTGTCTGACAGGGCCCGTGGGTCCATAAGATGCTGCCTCAACTTTTGGAGATTTGCTATCTCAAAAGGCCCATATGGCCCTGCCTCACTTGAACTACCGCAGGGAGCCTTTTGGAGGTGGTGTCAAGCTGGGGTCATCTGCCCAGAATCCAGGGTTTGCTGCAGCCCTGGCCACTCTCCTGAGACGCCACTGATGAGGCAGGCTGCTCTTGTCTTGTCCTCCAGGGTGATTTTTGCCTTTTCATCATCCTTTTTTTTTTTTTCTTTCCACTCTCATTCACTAATATTCCACAGCAGAAAACGAAGAGTGAGAAGAAAGGAAAGGAAAAGCACAGACATGCTTGAGCAGCCCTTCCTGAAGGAGCAGCTGCTGATGGAGGTGGATCCAACCCAAGGCTGGCGCCTGGTGCTCAGGCCACTTTAAGGATTGTTTCTTACAAGAGGGTTGTTCTGTGCCTGGGGCAAAGCTCAGGCTGGCGGGGCAACTGGGGCTAACTGAGGATTGACTGTCGAGGGGAACCAGCAGAGGGCCGTGGGGGTGCCATGGGCTTCTCCAACCAGGAAGCCCAAATTTACTTCTTTCAAAATCATACCATTCCTTAGAGTTTAGGGACCAAAGGACTATTGCTTTTTTTAAATAAATAAATTATATATATATATATATATATATATATATATATATATATATAAATTGAAAAACAAACAAACAAAAACGAGAAACACAAATGACAGTGTAGAGTCTCATAAAAGCTGCCTTTAAATATCTCTAGGAGACAGGGTGAAGGAGACCCTTGAAAGTCTCAGCCGAGGCTGAGGGAGGCTGTGGAAAGATTGTTCTGTGTCTCATTCCCTCCTGAACCCCCTCCCCACCTGCCCTTTTAGAAATAATTAAGGACTTGAGGTCTAGACTCCTATGCAGGTAATGAGAGAGCCACGGAAGCAGTGAACCCACAAGCTGCAATTCTCAAACTCACAGAGTACCCCTGAAGAGGCCCAGGAGGCGCTCTGACCTGCCCTGGATGTCACCACCCTGAAAGGCCCCCTTAGCCAGCAGAAATGGGAACCCACCTTTCCTTCTTGATGGCCTTTCTCAAAGTGGAATCACTGCTTCCCCGGGCAGGAAGAAAGGGAATTTTGGCCACCCCAGCCTTCCCCTTCCCAGTCCAGATAGACAGAGACCCTGCCTTTGGCTGAGCCGAGACATCTCCTGTTTCCCCCTCATCTTCAGCCAGCCCCAGTGTCCCCTTGCTCCAGGCCACCTTCTGTCTCTAAGTCTAAGTTTGCCTGCCTGTAAAGTAGAGTCAGGATATATGTAGAGGACTGTGACAACAGACTTGGAAGGTTTGCTACTGTATATACTGCCATTGAGAAGGGGATAATTTTCAATATGTAGAAGCTTCAGAATTAGAGGTTCCTCTTTACCCAGGACCGGGGAGGGAAGTAGATGTTTTGCCAAAATACTTCTTCATTCCTTTAAAAAGTACATCTTTCCTATGCAAGAGTGTCTCACATGTGCTTATCCAAGGTGCTTCTAGATGGTGAGCAGTGTTCAGCTTAGAAGTGGTGTGTGCTCTGTCTGTCTGTCTTTGTCTGTCTGTTGTATACAGTGGGTGCCATATAAAGCTGATCATTGGTGGTGCTTCCTGCCTGCTTCTGTGAGATGGGCAAAAGATTCAGCTTAGAACACCATGATTCACCTTGCCTTGGTCAGTCTTTCCTGGGCCTGCAGGGCCTTGCGCATATTTTTCCCAGGAGGATAACTTCTCCTCTACCCCACAGAGATGAACCAACCTAGTCTGGGACTCCAGCTGGGTGGTGGGCACTCCAATCCCCAGATGCTGCTATGAGCTGGAGGCCTCTTATCTATATCACATCAGATAGTAAAGAAGCCTCTGGGGGTGGGGTGGGAGGGTTCCTCCTTCATAACAGTTTCTAAGAAAACTTGTTCCCACCTGTTCCTTTGTCTTGGACTCTTTTTTTGAGGGGATGAGAATGAAAAGTAGATTTGGTAAAAACATTACCAGGTAAGGTGCAGAGTACATCCACAGATAATTTTAAACTGAGAGAGAAACCAGAGCCGAGAGCATCCATACACCAGCACAATGCCGACACATACACTGATTGCCCTGGATACAGACAGAGGTATAGAGCACCCACATATGCAAACAGATATACACATAGAGGCATACAGTCCCCTCTAGTACTAAGTGCTAAGCACTGAGCTAGGTGCTGGGGCTGAGGCATGGTCCAAGTACTCAGAGTTAGGGAGAAAGATAAATACTGTAGTTAAAAAGGAGTTCCTAGGTTGGTTGGGAGAGGTTCGCAAAGGGTTTCTCAAAGGAGATTAAGGAGAGGAAGAGTCTTCAAGGATGACTAGGACATTTGGACAAAGCCATTTGGACAGCTCATCAGTATGAACAATTATTATCAAGAAATAATAATAATTACTATTTATCCAGTGTCTATTATGTGGCAGGTAAGGGGCACAAGACAAGACCCTTTTCTCATTCCTAACTCTATTCGGAATCTTAACTCATGTCAAAACATTTGAACTAAAATGACATTTACAGTATTTGCTCATGGCTAGGGACTGGATGACTGTGTAACTCCAAAGATACAGAGGTTGGCAGGGTCTAGATCAGAGGTTGGCAAACTATGGCCTGTGGGTAAATCTGGCCTGTGGAAAGTTTTTACATTTTTAAAAGGTTATAAAAACAAATCAAAAAAAGAATATGAGACAGAGACCATATGTGGCTCACAAACAGTAAAATATTTACTATCTGGTCCTTTAGAGAAAAAGTTTGCTGACCACTGGTAAGATCGTGAAAGACTTGTATAATGTCTAATGAGTTTGAACAACATGGTGTTTGTGTCTCTGTTTGTGTGTGCATGTATTAGTCTGGACTTTTTCAGTTGCAAGTGTTAAAAAACCAAATCAAACATGGTTAAGCCAATAGGAAATTAACTGGCTTACATAATTGATAAATCAAGGGATGTATCTGCCTTCAGGCATTGCTGGATCTAGGGGTTCAAATGATGATGTCTCCACCTCTTGGCTCTGCTTCCTTCGCTATATCCTGGCCTCGTCAGTTCTAGCTATAAAGTCTTAGGGAGGGTTTTGATTGGCCAGCTTTGGACATGTACCCACCCCTAGGGTAGAAGAGTACCAAAACCAACCAAACCCGTTGCTGTTGAGTCAATTCCAACTCATAGCAACCTTATAGGATAGAGTAGAACTGCCCCATAGGATTTCCAAGGTGTGGCTGGTGGATTCGAACTGCCTACCTTTTGGTTAGCAGTGAAGGTCTTAACCACTGCACCACCAGGGCTCCAGGGTAGAAAAGTAGGCCACCATAATTGACAACTTTATTAGGACTGTATAGAGGGGAAGAAATAGGTCTCCAAAGGAAGGGATGATGGGAAGATAAACAATACCGTCTGCTACATTCCACCCCTTTATTTTCCAGCATTCACCCATGCTTTTATTAACAAACTATAATTTCAGAAATGTGCCTGCCTAACAATGCAATGATCCTAGGCCCAATCAAAGACCTACTTGCCAACAGGACACACATCAGAATCATATCCAGTTGCTTTGTCAAGCCCTCAGTCCGGGGTTCCTGAGTGACGTGCATCTACTTGGTGAAATCTGCATATGGCTTCTTACGATCTTGCAGTCTGTAGCTAGAAAGATAAATTTAGCTACCCCTACATATCCAATATGAAATAGTGGAGGGAAAATAAAATAAGCATAGTAAAAAAAAAGAAAAAAGAAAAAAACCCTCCCACTTTGAAAAGAGGAGAAAAGAAAACAATAGTCACTAATCTATAGCATATAGCTGTCTGGACAGTGGAGTGAGTTTCTTGGTCAACAAAATTGATTGCTCTTGGTGTTTTTCCCTGGGAAATATCTCTTTTATCTATTGTCGTTTATGAACATCCCTGAAAGGATGCCCCTTTTGGAACTGAACCATTCCATTTCCCTTTGGATGTGGTTTAGGGGCCTGAAGATTGCCTTAGAGATTAAGCATTCCCAGGTCCCTGTTTGCCACGTGTGAGGATTCTCTGGCAATACAATTCCTTCCAAACTGATTGATTTATTCCTGGGCTCTCTGTGAGCTAGCATCTAAGTATCTTGCTGAGTTCTAGTCCTTGAATCTGGATCTGGCTCTTGTGGTTTCTATCTCTTAACAACAGGTCACACTTTGCCCATTCCCCTATCCCTCAGCTTCACGGCTTCCATAATGGTCTGTCTGCGGTGGTGAGTAAACCTTAGTCTGCTGAGTGCCCCCAGAGAGAGATTACCTCTCAGACACTTGACTGGCTCTTGCCCAGTCAAAATTTCAAACAGTACTGGCTCCTAGGCCTCAGCCCCAAGGAGTTGCCTAGGACAGGAGTGAGGCAACCATGAAAGCACTCATTCTGGACAGCAACCTGTAGCTTGCTCCCCTACTCCCCCCACCACCACCTCAGCCCATCATTGCATTAAGGTCACATCACCAAAGGACTCCTGGGGGGAGTCTGCCAGTGGATATTGAACTCAAGGGCCTTCTGAGAACCTGTGTAACTTAGGGAATGTAGGCAGAGTCTTTAGCCTTTAGCAGGGCCCCTGGAATTTCTTTCTCTCCTGGATGCAACCTGGGTGTCCTGTGTGTAGGGAGAAAAGATCTTTGGTCTGAGATGGGACTAATGACTTCTGATCTTGGAAGCAGTTCTGGTTCTGCTGTGTGCTGTGACCAGACCTGGAGTTTTGCCCCAGCCTCAGTGGAGCAAAGTGTACATACAATGCCCTCCAAAAGAGGATGCTAAGGCTGTGGAGATCACAGGACCTCACTTGATCCTTTCCAGCTTCTGTTGTAATTTTTGGGCATCCCCTGTTCTGACTGCAACTGCCTCCATTGGGACACAGCCAACCCAGCAGGGACTCAGTGGCTGCTTTTGGCCCCTGGGGCTCCCCTCCCAGCCAGTATAATCTGCACAGTTATTTTACAAAGTCCTTTGTTTTGTGGGAGAGCCAAGGAAGTAAGAAACATCATTGGCTCAGAGAACTCTAAGCCAGTGCAGCCCACACAGCTGTGCTTCTAGCCTAGGCCCTGTGGGGTCTGCAGAGAGGTGAAAAAGTCTGCATCAAGCACAAAATTAGAGAGGGCAGAGGGCTTCTCTTTTTCTCCCCTAGTCCTGCTCTCAAATACTGTTACCACAGCCTTCCCCACCCTCTAGCAATCCGGGTTGACCACAGCCTCGGACTGGTCATTGATAAAGGGGACTTTGAACTTCTAGGCTCTAGCTTCCTGCCCCCTAGCTGTCTAAGAACACTGAGACCCAGAAGGCAGAGCAGGCTGCAAGCAGGTCTGACTTTTCCCAAGGGAAGTCTCAGGTGCTCAGGAGTACAAGGGACCAAGAAGAAAGCCTCAAAGTGAGCCTCAACTTCTCCTGGGGAATAGGCCAGAATTGGCCTGACTGGGTGACCTTAGCACTGAGCCACCGAGAGGAAGCCAGCAGTTTGGGCTAGATTCTCTGAGTTTGAGTAGGAAAAATCAATTTTGTCCTCAGCACCTTCTGACTACCCTACTGTTGGGAGCCAAGGTTGGGATGGAGGCATAACCCAATTCCTCTAGAAAGCAGACTCTGAGGCAAGGATTAACGTACTGACACATTACTTGGGAGATAGAAGCCTAGGATGATGAGGGGAAAAAAGAAACAGGAGACAAAGAAAGATGTAAAGCAATGCAAGATAATGTGTTACTGTATTGATTGCTGTTTCTCAGTGGGCCGTGAGGAAAGAGCAGGTCACTTGGCATGGCTGTTTGCTGATCGCATGGTGTTTGCAAGCGGAAGCCATACCTTGAAACAGGTTCACCAAGTGGAGATTGAGAGGGAATTTATCTACTTGTTCCCCTCTTACTTCCTGTTTTCTGTTAGCCAAGATTCGCCCCAAAGGAAGCTAACTTCCCTGCACTTCTGAGTTGCATTGTCTGCCCCTTGGTAGGCTGCCCCTGTTGTGTGGCATTTTTACCACAGGTGTGGAAGTGGAGGGGCTGCTTGGCATAGATGGGGTGTCAACCAAGAGAGACAGAAAGAAGGAAGTGGTCTAAGGAATCCAAGAAGATGAGTAAGGTTTATGACCAATACATCCCACCCTCTCCCACAGAACTCACAGCCAAGGTTCCCAGGCACCAGAATCCCCAGCACTGTCTGAATTCTAAGACAAATAAGTATTACCTAATTTTAGGGAGGAAAGAAGCATTCTGCTGTGGCTTGGAGAATCAGGATTCCTTTAAATCTCTGGACCTTCCCAGGTCCCAAGCTTCTGTATCTCCTGCTGGATTTCCCACCTCCATGCCTTTGTTCTCACTCACTTTAGCTTGGAGGAGAGAATTTGGCTTTTATAATCTACAAGACACATGATTATCCGACCCTTGGCAGTCTTGGATTGCTGGCCACTGGCAGAAAAGGCAACTCTAAACAAAGCTGTATTCTATAAAAGAATGATGCTGATCCCACTGTAGCCACTGCTATCAGGATGAATTCTCTACTGTTCCATTTCTCTGAATCACTTACTCCAGAATCAACATTTCTGGGGGCTGCTTGGCCAGGGCTAGGTCACTTACCTCTGTCCTAGCTGCCAAAGAGCTTGGATAGCAAAGAACTGACCTTTTCAGCATCTTTCATAGAAGGTAGACTCTGCTTACCTCCAAGACTTGTAACATAAGAAGGGGATCGAGATTCTGCAGCCCAAAATTACCAAGGTCTGCTTTAGGTGGGTGTTGTTGAGGTCACTGGGAAGAGTGATGTGGGGAGAAATGGTTGTGAACTGAACTGTTTTTATATTTAAATAGTTAATGAAGGAAAAGGAGTCTCTTAAGGATGCTATGAGGGAGCCATGTGGGGTGTAGGAAGAAACTGGAAGAGGAAAGAGTTGCAGGTACAGGGTGATCGACCAATGGCATCAAATAGTCAAGTAAGTTAAGTCTGAAAACGTCCAGTGGATTTGGCAGCTTGGAAATCATTTGTAACTTTAGTGAAAATATTTTCAGTAGGGATTTGCGGGAGGGGGAGTCAGATGGCATCGGATTAAGGAATAAACTGAAAGTAAGGAAGTGGAGATAGAGAGTGTAGACTACTCCTAGAAGCTTGGTTCGAAAGCAAGAAAAAATGTTCAATAGTCAGTAGAATGTGGGATTAAAACTGGATTTTTTAAAAAAAAGGTTGGATTAGTTGACCAAGTGTGTATGCTGAGATAAAGAGGAGAGGAGAGAAAGAAGTTGAAGATATATGAGGGAGATAGCTAAGTAAAGGAGCAAAGTTCCTGGAGAGGCAAAAGGGAATGAAACACAAACCACAGTGAAAGGATTTAACTTGACACGTGGAAGGATTGCAGGGTACACTGAGAGTCCAGCTGAGGGTGGAGATACGAATTTGTAATTAGCTCTGTACTAGACACGAGTTAACTCAATTTAGCTTAAGTGATTTATTCTAGATAAAGGGTGACTCAAAGACCTTAAGGTCAGAGGGTCTCAGGAAGGGCCTGTGGAGCTGCTAGGAACCAGGGAGCAGTCTCACCATCTCTGGCCTCTGCCTCTCCATGCTACATTCTCTCTCTGCAGATGGTCTTTCTGCATTTCTCACAGCAGGCTGGGGAGGTGGCTGTACCATCGCTCCTGAGTTTACAGTTCTTCTGCTCAAGAGAGCAGTCCAGTCAGAATCACAATCTCAGTCTTAATCCCAGATTCCCAGGAGAGAACATCTGTTTACCACAGCATCAGTCAGGAGTCCACTCACAGTTCAATAAACTGCAGCCAGGGTGCTAGAGGTCATGCAAGACAAACATGGCCATAGGGCCTGTGGATCTGGAGTGTGGGTGTGGAAAATATAATTCCCAAAGAATGGGGCTCACGGGCTAGATTCACCTAAAACGGTGTCCACCTAAAAACTCGAGTTTGCAGGACCAGGTCATTTCCTTCATCCTGGTTTAGGATGAGAGAGTAGAGAAGGTAGATGGCTGCAATGATCCAGAGCAGTGATTTTAAAGGGCAAGGGAAATAGTAGAAACAAAAAAATGTGATTAAAGTGACTGACCATAGAATCTAGCCTGGATAGGAAAAGAAACAAAGCCAGGAAGATGTGGACAGACTATGAGACAGTCGATATGAGGAGGTAGGGAGGGGAAATCCTGGAAGGTTATAGAATACTGGAGTGTGACATTTCTCTTGTGGGGAAGATCTCTGTGCTTACCCAAAGTGTACATGCTGGGATACAAGTTTGGTTATCAAAAGCTCTGACCAGACTCTCGCTGGTGAGTTGTTTTAGGGAGCAGGGCCAACTCCTTCCCCAAGCACTCTGAACTTCTGCACTGTGGGATTGAAGGCTATGAGTCCTGTTATTTTATACCCCTTACTTTTTCGGTTATTATAAGCAATGGTTGTGACAAACTAATACTAATACAGTGGTGTGGCTGGGTGACAAAGTGAGAAGAGAGAGGCATCAAAAGGGAAAGGCATCAGAAAGGGGAGGCTGAGGGTGTGCAAATGTAAAACACTTCACTGGGAAGATTCTGTCTGAGGCCGGCACAGGAGGGATACACATAAACCTGTGCTTACATCACTCAGGGCCTTGTCCAGCTAAAAACAGGGAGTAAGGAACTAGAGCATGTCTAAGATAAGCCATTAAGCCTGATGGAAAATTCTGGTAAGGATGAGAGGAGGTGTGGCGATGCCTGGGAGGGGTTAATAATCATAATAACCCAAACCATAACATTTATGGGATACTTCTTGTCCTAAGTATTCTGCTTGGTTACTTTACATGTATTAGGTGGTTGCTGTTACTTGCCGTCGAGTCTATTCCGACTCATGGCGGCGAACTCAGGTGTGTTAGGTTGCACCCTAAGAAATGAAGGTATTCGACTGCTTATATCCTACAAAAACAGCTTTTTCACAATCTCTACCGGCCGGTCTCAGCCTCCAGCGAGGCGTCTACCCTAGTCTACAAGCATCCTGCAGCGCCTTTCTTGATCATTCCTCCTCACCACATGGGGCGCCAAACTGAAACATTCTTCCCTTGAACAGCCCGCCGTGATATCCCCCAAAGCCCTTCTTTCTCCCATCCGCTTCCAGCTCAGGGCGCAGGCGCCACCCCTCGCTCCGCACCTCCTCCCAACCAGCGGACCACCACGCAGGCGCCTCACGCCTGGCGTCGCGGCGAAGCGGGGGTGCGCCCAGGAGTAGGCCGCGTGGCAGTTGGTCGGGAGCGGGCCACGTGATACGGAGTGGCCGCGCGAGCGTGCGCAGAGCGGCCCAGCGCGCCAGTGACGGAACGACGAGGCGTGGGGCTGCGGGACCTCGCCCGCCTGGCCCGGCCCCCGCCCCTTGGCCTGCCGCTCCGCCCCCGCGGGGCGTCCCGGGCCGCTCGTCCCGTCGGCGGCGGCCGCGCGCGGCCCGGGGTCGCCGTGAGTACTCGCGAGGCCGTCCTGTGGGGTGGCAGCTACGGGGACCGGGCGCGGCGGTCGGGCCGCGGGAAGGGTGTGGGGCCCGCCCCGCCTCGGCCCGGGTGGATGAAGTGAGGGGCTTGAACTGGGTGACGCTGAAGGACCCTGCTAGAGTTGACAGGCTTCGCTCAGGTCGGGCGCCTGGCGATATAGATCGGACACAGGGCTTCTTCCCCGGGGAGGCAGGTGTAGGAAATCTTTGGGGTCTCTGGAGGAACCCGGAGAAGAAGAGCTGTAGCTGCTTCCCCGAGAAGAAGAGCTGTAGCTGCTTCCCCAAGGGAGGCCTGAGGGCCTGTCCTGGAGGCGCGGGTGGTAGAGTGTTTTCGGAGCCAACGCCGTCCTTCTCTGCACGGGGTACCCGAGATAGCTTTAGCCTGCGCGAATCGCGCCTCCGTGGGTTCTTCTTTAACACTCTTTGTTCAGTGGCCTAGTCTTTCAGAGAAGGGAGCACTCGCTGTTGGAGCTGAGTAACCTCCTCTCCCAGGACTACAAAGCCGAGAGTCTAAACGTTGAGCTCGGAGGCTTCTCTGACCAGATGTAAAGTTGTCACACCGAGAAGCGCCCCTGGACATAGGGAAAGGCCTTTGTGATCCACACGTGAGGCGTATTTACATTTGGCCTATTCCATTGCAGATTTATAAAGCTTCTTTCAATTGTCATCATCCAAATTAAACACTGGGCTGAACAACACCCTTGCTCTGGGTTCTCTTCAGTCTATATTTGGCCTCAAGTTGTCTTGAAAGCTTCCTTCCTTTATTTAATTTAGATAAATAAGTCTTTCTTCATAGTTTCCTTAATAATTCATTATAACTCCATCAGATGAGTATTTGATGTGAATTAGACTTGTCAAATGTGCTTAAGTCCCAGTACCACTATCCCCTTGCTTTTGACCTTAAACAAGTCGCTTGACCTCTGTGGGCCTGAGTATTCTGTCTGTAGCATAAAGGCTTTAAACTAGGCCATCTTTCATGTTTGTTCCTCTTTAAAACGCCTGTGTTTCTGTGACTTCCATGGCCCACCATTTGCCCCTTCCCACTCTTCACTATTTAAACCCACTCTCTGTCTCTCCAGAGAGTAAGTCCCTTTCACTAAAGCAGCCTGGTTTGAAAAAGCTGGTAGTCTCTAAACTGTCTCCTCCCTAGACAAGAAAAACTCCCCGAACTACCATTTTCTTCTTGGGACAGCAGCAGGAACCAAGCAACAACAGCCCTTGGAGAAAGGCTAAGTTTTTCTTGACTTCTGCGGTGACAGAAACCTTAAAAGAAAGCTGGTACTTCTGACCCTCACTGCCATCATCCTACCACCAAGCCCAGGACAGCCCAGGCTGGACATTAGTTGCTCCCTCTGGACTCTTCTGTGATCATCCCGATCAGCACCTGTTTTCTTTTCAAATTTCGCAAACCCAGTCCTCAGATCTTCGTATTCTGGTTCTCAGCTGCCCTTGAAGGTGAATGGAATCTTGTTTTTTAAAAATCATTTTGTGTATGCTTTTGTCTGTGTAGAAGCATTTGGGTTCTTGTATATACCTTTCATTTGGCTCAAGGAGCCTCTTTTACTTAGTGTCCAGTGAGGGTTCATTCATTCCTTCACTCATTCAATAAGTATGTGTTAAGGGACCACTATGTGCCAGGCACTGTACTAATTGCTGAGAATATAGGGAGTGAAAATAAATGGAACTTAACATTCTGATTGCTGATAAAGACAAACAAAGAATAGTATGTCAGAACGTGGTTAGTGCTGTAGAAAAAACTAAAGCAGGGAAGTGGGGGATAAAGAGGGTTGTTGTTTTATTTAGGATAGTCAAGGTGACCTTTGAGCAGAGATCTGAAAGAGGGAAAGAGCAAGCCATGTGACTATCTGGGTAAAAAGCATTCTAGGAAGGAGGAACAGCAAACGCAAAGACCCCGAGTTGGTAATATGCTTGACATATTTAAAGAAGAGCAAGGAAGCCATTGTCGAGTCTCGGGGATAATAGTCCTGTTCACATTTAGATTTGACTTTCTAGGGAGAAGCCCTGCAAGAGTAGCCTCTGATTTTTTTTTTTTTTTTAACTTTATATTATGAAAATTTCCAGTTATACACAAAAGTAGAGAGTACAAGAAACTCTTATGTACCTGTCACCCAGCTTCATCGATAATCCCCACTTTATTTCATCTTTTTTTTCTTTTCCTTCTTTTTTTTGGTGCTGGAGTAGTGTTTTGGAGCCCTGGTGGCACAGTGGTTAAGTGATCACGCTGCTAACCAAAAGGTCGGCAGTTTGAATCTGCCAGCTGCTCCTTGGAAACCCTATGGGGCAGTTCTACTCTGTTCTATGGGGTCGCTGTGGGATTTTAAAGCAAATCCCAGACAACCTGGCTTTTCATCCCTAAAAACTTCAGTTTCAGTTTCCTTTTGCATATTGTTTAAATGGGTCAGGAAGTACTATCAGCTGGAGGACGGTTATGCTGAGTTTGCTCTGGTATTGTGGTTTATGTCCCTATCCCGGATCGGTGACCAGACTAAAGTTGGGATCTGAGGAACAGACCACAGGCCCTTGGAACTCACAAGGATCTAGAACATTGATTCTCAAATTGTATCATGCATCAGAATAACTTGGAGGGCTTGTTAAAGCATAGATTGCTGAGCCCCACCCTTGGGGTTTCCTATTCAGTAGTCTTGGGGTGGGGCTGAGTATTTGCATTTCTAACAAGTTCCCAGGTGGTGCTGATGCTGTGGTTTGGTTTCACAGACCCCACTGTTGAGAACCACTGATCCAGAAACCTAAGGTTCAGTAGACTCAAGAGACCAAGAACATCTGTGTTTAAGGTTGGAGTGGGTTAGGCTGAGGTATTTGCAGAACCAGGAAGACTGAAACAGTGGTTTTTAATTTTGACTTCACAGTAGAATCACCTGGAGAGTTTTTTTTTTGTTTTGTTTTTGTTTTTAATTTAATACTTGGGCTCCAACCCCATGAAATTAAATTAATTGGTATTGGGTGGGGCTGTGCACTTGTGTGTGTGAAAAGTTCCCTAGGTGATTGTACTTGTGACTTGCTGATGTAGAGAGTAACAGAAAGCCTTTTAATTTGCTCTTAAAGTAGTTTTTGCCACACTGTGCCATTAAAGCTTTCATAAATTTGGCAGATAATTTTTTTTCTACTTAATGTGGAGGCTTTTGTGGGACTAAAAGTGGCTAGTGTGGGGTTGGGGTTCCTCAGAGTTACAAGGGAACCGGGAAACTATGTGAAGGGACTAGGGGTCACTTTTTCTGAGCATTTGTTGGGCTCGTTATTGCATTTTTATTTTAGGGATAGGTTCTAAGATGAGTCTAGGGCATTATTTTGGCCATAAAAACTCAGACCATGGCTACCAGATGTTCAGTATTGCTGAGGATTTTTTAAGGTAGCTGTGATTGTCATACAGAGACTTGTAGTGATTCTGTTGCTTAAAAAGAGATAATGACTCAGTCCAGAGAAATGACTGGGCATAAAGAGTCCAAAAAGAATCTCAGATTCTGGTTCTTAACTCTGGTGGGGAGTGGTACTGTGAAGACTGTTCCAGAATAAAATGACTGGAGAGTAGCATAAGCATCTGATTCTGCCACCATCTTTTGGCTCCAGGGCTTGATGCAGCATTATGAACTGCAGCAGGAACTTGGGACTCTGCAGTCATCAGTCAGATGACTGCAGACATGTTCCAGTCCCTGCTTTCAGCATAAACTGTGCATTCATAGTTCATTTTCTTCAAAGAACCATACATGGAAGTGTGTGTGTACATGCATGCAAGTATGTCTGTGTGCAAGTATCTGGACATACGTGTAATGAAAGTGTATCTCTAAGCTGTTAAGTGGTGATGAAACCGGCTGTTGTCTACTTTCCATAGGACAGTGACTTGTCACCACTGCAACAGCAGAGTCTACCATCTCCAGCAGATCTCCAGTCAGCTCCTGACATTGCCCCCTCCATTGTCTCCCTTTGTGGCCTCCTAAATGCCCATCTCGTTGGCCTGGGTTCAACTGGTAGTATGGAGGGATGCTGCCTAGCACTGACCTGGGAGTGTGAGTGACCCACTGAACCAATGGTGAGAACTGACTGCCCACCTGGGATGAAGGTTTCACCTCTCCAGCTTATCATCCAGGGGGTTGATGGGACAAAGTGCAGATCTCACCCTTTCCTGGTATTTTCCCTTCAATCCTATTGGAAAGTGGAGTGGCTATTCGCAGTTAAAGGAAGGAGAAGGAGCATGGAAACATTATTACTTGGTGGGTGTGTATACGTATGTGTGTGTAGGTGGCTTTTCTTGGGAAAGAAAGGAAGAGTTAAAGTAAGGGATTCAAAAAGAGCTTAGGTGTGCTTGGGAGCTGCCTTGGGTAATGATCCTAGGAAAGGCCAGCTTGTACTAGAACCCAGATATGGCTGGCAATCAACCTTGACATTGAAATTTAAGTCTTTTGTTTTCCTCTTTCTGCTGGCTACCAGAGCCTGAATCATACTTAGACTTAAGAAAGCCAGAATTCCCTACTGTTTTCTTCCTCATCCCACTGAGTCAGAGTTAGGCCATGGAGATTCAGAAAAAGCCTGAGACCCTACCAAAGTGTGAGGCAAAGGAAGAAAGAGATTAGGGCCTCAGTTACTCTCTCCCAAGGGACCTTCTCCCACTCTTTGTGGGAGCCTATTTCCCATCCTATCACCCCACCCCGTGCCGTGGGTTAACAAGAACCTAACGGTGGGTTATATTATTTCTCATCACTAGGACATCAAAGGCCAGTTCTGGAATGATGATGATTCGGAAGGAGATAATGAATCAGAGGAATTTCTCTATGGGGTTCAGGTGAGGCTATGGCTGGAAGACCCATGTTGGATGGTCTAGATGTGTGCTTCTCTCTGGATGCCTTAGGAGTGAGAGAGGTTGTTCTAAAGCAGAGATGAGTTGAGGATATGGTCTGAGCATGATCTTGTCAGAGCTGATCGCATGTCCTTGTTCCTGCTTGGAACTCATACCTGTCCCAGAGTACACCATAGTCTCTGTCCGTGGCGGCTACTCATATGTTCTTAGTTAGAAATAATTATTTTCATAGTCTCTTCTCTCTCTAGGCAACCCCAAAAACCCATTGCCGTTGAGTCAGTTCCAACCCATAGTGACCCTACAGGACAGAGTAGAACCACCCCATAGGGTTTCCAAGGCTGTAGATCTTTATGGAAACAGATTGCCACATCATTCTCCTGCAGGGTGGCTGGTGGGTTCAAATTGCCAACTTTCAGTTAGCAGCTGAGTGCTTAACCACTGCACCACCAGGGCTCCTTTCTCACTAGCCAGTGGGGTTATTTCATAAAGTTCAAATTCTTAAAAGATTATCCTGCCACTGATTCCTTAATGCCATCACTGCCCAGGGCATGATCGTGAGCAGGAATGTCAGGGAGTCTCCAGACAAAACCAACTAGAGTTGAATGCTGTGCTTTTCAGCCTGTTCCGAGTTCTCATAGAAGGTGTACCTGAGGATACTGGTCATCGAGAGGAAATGCTGGAGACCTAAGGATGTAAACTCCTCAAACAAAGCCTGCAGTTGGTCTGCTGTAAGGTCTTAGACTGGTGATGAGAGGGGGACTTTGTCAGTGAAAGCCCCACCTAGGACCACCACCAAGAGCCCCTTCATGTAGGCAGATTTCATTTTGCCTGTACTGCTGCTGTTTGATTTTCCCTCTTCCTGGGATCTCTCCATGTGCGATCTTTCATCCCCTCCTTCTTCTCCACCTTGTTTATCTTTTTCCACTCCTCCCTACCACCACTATTTTTGCCACTGACTTAGGGGAGCTGTGCAGCCGACCTGTATCGACACCCACAACTTGATGCAGATATTGAAGCCGTGAAGGAGATCTACAGTGAGAACTCTGTATCCATCAGGTGGGACTCTACTTCAGGGATGGCAGGGGAGCGAGCCATTTCCTTCCGAGTTGTTAAAAGGCTAGGGGTTTTTCCTTTTTATGGTGTGATAGGAGGTCTGTGGACATAGATAAATTAAAAGCTTGATGATAGTGGGAGTCGCTCAGAATACTTCAGCTTGGCTGACAGGAGCCAGTGGGAGAAGTATGGCCACTTTTCTTAGAAAGTCCCTCTAATCCTAGACCCCTCTAGGCTGGTAGTTTTCACCTTTTGGCCTGGAGAAGACCCTAATCATGTGAGTGGCTTGAGGCTATAGCTAAGAGCCTAGATATAAGGCTACCTTCCACCCTTCCCTTCCTTCTTCCCTGCCCCCAGGCTCTGTTCTCCTTCCACCTCCGTCTCTGTTTCCTTCTTTCTCCCTTAATGATTCTCACCTGTGTCTCTGTAGAGAATATGGAACTATCGATGACGTGGACATTGACCTCCACATCAACATCAGCTTCCTTGATGTAAGTGGTGCTAGTGCCTGCCAACAACATGTCTAGCTGGACTTGTGGATTTTGTCATATAGGCCAGGAGTCTTGTTCCTGAGTGCTGTATTTGGAGCACATATTCTTCATCCCTGTCTTTCCTAGACCATCAGCAGACAGTGGTGTGTACTGTCATGTGCATGTGTACGTCATACGGGGAAAGCGTCAAAACCATTCTTCTCTGTTGCTAAGCTAGTAACTATTTCCCTTATTGTTTTAGGAAGAAGTCTCTACAGCCTGGAAAGTCCTCCGGACAGAACCTATTGTGTTAAGGCTGCGATTCTCTCTCTCCCAGTACCTTGATGGACCAGGTAAAGGCAGTGACTTTGGTTATTTGGGTGTCCTGAGTGTGGTCTGATCCAGTCATCAGCCAACTGAAGTAGAGAAAAACTGGGAATAAGGCTATTGGTAGGAGCTTTTCAGTCTCCTCTCATTGGTGTCTTCATCCCCTAGCACCTGATAGCCATCCCGCTAAAGACCTTCTTGGTTAATGAAATTGTTTTCTCTGATTTCCAGATATCATTTTTTTCTTCCCCTCTCTCCTCAGCTTCCTACTGAGGACACTTGAACTTGCCCAGTCAGCTCCCAAAGTCTACCCTCTGCCTCGGATGTTTTCTTCCTCCACCCTTACTGTTTAGAGTACCCTGCAGCAACTGTTTTTAGAGTCTAAGCAAGCTATTCCATGGAACTGTGCCTTCAGATTCCCAGGAGGATAGAGATATGTACATACTAGGAACTTTCTTTTCTCTTTGCAGAACCGTCAATTGAGGTTTTCCAGCCATCGAATAAGGAAGGGTTTGGGCTGGGTCTTCAGTTGAAAAAGTAAGAACTTTGATCTTTCTTGGTCATGGACATGTGAGGGGAAGACAGATGGATATATGTGGATGGACAGGCAGACCCTTGGATGGGTGTTGGTTTTATACAAAAAATATCCTTCTGCAGTATACACAAGGAAGGCTAAAATAAATTTGGGGAGCCAAGCTTATGGTGGTGGCAGGGGAGCCTATGGTTCAGGGATATCTGGCTTTGAGACTTCTGGGTGTGACAGGAGAGGCTTATTACTACTTATCATTTAAAGAAAAGTACAAACCGGGAATCAGTCATGCTGTTCACATTTCCTCTTACGGTTTCCTTATGGACTCTAGGACCTCTGATAATTTTAGTTTGTTGGATGTGTTGACTATCTTGCTAAGTATTTGCTAAGTATACAAAGAGAAATGAAGCACAGATTCTACCCTTAAAAGAAGTTTCAAATAGAGTCCAGTGGATACATGTTGTAATATAAGTGAATATGTAAGGTTTAGAAAGAACACAGAAGAAGGGATGACTCTGGTGGCAGGTGGAGGAGGGCTGTGAAGGAAAGAATGAGAGGCAGATTAGTGGTTTTCAAGGATGGATAAGCACTGTCCTTATAGACAGATTCTGAGAGTGAGTAACATTTGCAGAGATACGGTCATGTAAAGCAGCCTGTGTGTAGGGTGCTTCAGGTAGTTAAATATTGCTCTTTTTTTTTTTTTTTTTTTTTTTTTAATTGTACTTTAGATGAAGGTTTACAGAACAAATTAATTTCTTATTAAACAATTAATACACATTGTTTTGTGACATTGGTTGCCAACCCCACGACATGTCAGCACTCTCCCCTTCTCGACCTCTGGTTCCCGTTACCAGCTTTCCTGTCCCCTCCTGTCTTCTCGTCCTTGCCCCTGGGCTGACGTGCCCATTAGGTCTTGTTTTGTTTTATGGGCGTGTCTAATCTTTGGCTGAAGGGTGAACCTCAGAAGTGACTTCATTAGTGAGCTAAAAGGATGTCCAGTGGGTCATACTCTCAGGGTTTCTCCAGTCTCTGTCAGGCCAGTAAGTCTGGTCTTTTTTTGTGAGTTCAAGTAGTTAAATATTTCTTGAGTATCCAAGGGGAGACTGGTAGGAACCAAAGCCAGAGAAGTAAGGAGGGGTTCAAATCAGAAAGGATCTTGGGCTTTTATAGACAGTGGGGAGCATTGAAAGGTTTTAGGCAAAGAAAGGACGTGATCAGATTTAGTTTTAGAAAAACTATTCTGGTAGCGTTGTTCAAAACTGGTTAGAGGGGGTGAGATAGGAAACCAGAACCAGCTAAGTAGCAGGTTTTTTAAGAAGTCCAGACATGAGATGGTGAAGGCCTGAAGTAAAGTGTGACCATAGGTAAGAATGGAGATGAAAGAGAGATTAGAGAGATTTGGGGAGTATAAAATCACCAAGACTTGAGTGATTTGGATGTGTTGGATATGGTCATAAGAGCAAAGGAATAGTGGAAAATTGCACCTTGATTTGCAGGCCAGATGTCTGGGTAAATTGTGATACTTCCAATTTAAATAGAGATACAAGAAGAAGAACAGGGTTTTGGGATGGGGATAGATAATTAGTTCTGTTTTAGGCATTTATTTAAAGTTAAAGTTGAGATATGCAGGTATGCAAGTGGAGATCCTCAGTAGACAGATACGTGGATTTGGTACTTACGAAAGTTAATGTTGAAGATATACATCAGTGTATGGATGTTAATTACAGCTAGTACAGAGTATGAGAGATTGCTAAGGAAGAGCATGATAGAAGAAAATAGGATCAAGGGCAAAACACCCTTTGTAACACCCAGTCAAAATACCCAAGAAGCCAGAAGGCAGACAGAGGAAGAGAAAACCCTCAAGGTAGGTCAGAGAAGTAGAAGAATGGGAATAAAATGGTGCCATAGAAGACAAGGGAGGAGAGTTTCCACAAGGAGGCCAGGTATCAGAATAAGAGGAGAACTTAAGAGTTTCTGTTGGATTTAGTAATTTTAGTGGACTGGTGAAGGTAGAAACCAGGATGCAGTAAGTTGAGAAGTGAGTGGTAGGTGAGGAAGGGGAAACAATAAATATAGATTGAGAAATTGGATGAGAATGGAAAGAGGAGAAAGAGGTAGCTAGACTGAGGTTCAGGTACTTGAAATTTTTTATAGGCTGCAGGACAGGAACTGATATAAGAGAGCAGGGATGACTGATAGATCAAGGTCCCTGAAGAGTCAAGAAGGGGCTGAGATCTAGAGCCTGGTAGAGGAATTGATCTTAAATAGGGGAGTCACCTTGTCTTCAGAGAACGGAGGGATCGAGATAAGGATGAAAATGGAGATAGGTTTTGTGTTGGAAAATTAAGGGAGCTCATCTTTGATGGTCTCGTTTTCTCTGTTAAGATGAAAGAGTTTGATTGTAGATGAAGTTAGAAACTTAAGATGATAAGAGTTTAATAGTTTAGAATAATACTAGAGAAAACTGATCAAGGACCAGTGAAAGGATTGACAACTCTAGCTGAGGGCCCAATCTACGTTGGAAACCATAAATTTAGTGATGTAATTTTTCTCCACATGAAGGGACTAAGTACCCCTCATGTCCCTAATCTTCTTCACTATTCACAAGGCAGAGAGTGGTACTCATTCCATCCCACCACTTCTGCCCCACTCTCTCTAGAGTCATTTCTTGGCAGTAAAAATTCAAGGTTCACAGCCTTTGAAGGCTCACCTTGATGTCTCCTTCTAAAGGTAATAGGAATGAGTATTTACCCCCTTACCTTGAATAGGTGCTTTAGGACAGTACATTTCCACGTGCTAAGGTCATATCAAGGGAGTCTTCAAACACATATTCCCCCACCACAACTATTTTTGCAGTCCCTGGATCTGAATTTCTGATTAATCGCCTCTCTTAGTCCTTATTTATTGACCAACTCTCTTGCCTGAGCTTTCCTAAGCCTAGTCTCTTTGATCCCTCAGGATCCTGGGCATGTTCACATCCCAACAATGGAAACATCTCAGCAACGATTTCTTGAAGACCCAGCAGGAGAAGAGGCACAGTTGGTTCAAGGCAAGTGGTACCATCAAGAAGTTCCGAGCTGGCCTAAGCATCTTCTCACCCATCCCCAAGTAAGTGCTCCCCTAGGAACTGATAATCTCTGATCACCTTAGTCTTGTCTTATCCCTCACCCCGCCATCTTGATTTCCTAAACTTATGTTGTCTGTCCTCTCTGTAAGTTCTCTGAATGCTGTGTCTTTCACTGTTAACACTACCCATGTGGTGCTGTCATCTATGTGTCCTTACCCTTCTACTCTTGACCCAATACTCATACCCCATCCTTTATGTAAAACACAGTACACGTAGTAAATGGTGTGTATTTGGAGAAATGCATGCTAATCTCTACGTCTTTGACTCTCATGCTTATTCCCCAGCCTAAGGAGCAGAGTGAGGAAACAGGAACTAATTCCTCCTCCTTATGCAAGGGTACATCGATCTGTTTTCTAGGTTTGGGAAATAAATATTCCATTCTTTGACCCCAGGTTTACCTGATTATTGTTATTGGGTAGGTTTTTTTGGGGGGTTTGTTTTGTTTTTTCCCCCTTTTTCCCTGGGTGACTTGTAATCTTCCCAAAGACAGATACAAACCCAGGTGGCAGGTATTGACTGTTGAGTACTAAACAGATGGCTCTTGGGGTCACCGATTTTCAGCTTACAGGCACCATTATTGACAATCAGACATTAGGCTTTGGGGATGTAACTAATTTTGCCTAGCACGGTGTTTAGTATTTAATTAAAAAAAAAAAAAAATACATGTACAATGAGTAAATGAAATAGGCATCCTGTCCAGAGGATCATTCCATACCAGCCTAGATACCATAGAGAGTGACCTGGGCTCTACCTCTGCCTACCCTTCATGGATTTGTTCCAAAGAAAGCACAGATAAGGGCATAAGAATCGAGTTCAGATGCATGATCTATTTACCTTGACAGTGTTTAAGATCCAATGGAATTTTCTTCAGATACAAGTTTGTCTTTGGCTTCACCCATCCTGGCCTGTATCTCTCTTAGCTCCAGTCCTCTTCTAGGACTTATACTGAATCCCCAGTGTCATCACTTCTCTTTGCTGTCTCTTCCCCAGGTCTCCCAGTTTTCCTATCATACAGGACTCCATGCTGAAAGGCAAATTGGGTGTACCAGAGCTTCGAGTTGGGCGCCTCATGAACCGTTCCATCTCCTGCACCATGAAGAACCCCAAAGTGGAGGTGTTTGGCTACCCTCCCAGCCCCCAGGCAGGTCTCCTGAGCCCCCAGCACGTGGGCCTCCCTCCCCCAGCACGGACCTCTCCTTTGGTACATGGGCGGGGAGGGTTTGATTTGGGCCTTAGGAGGGTAGGAGTGGAAATGTAGGAGATAGCTACTCAAAATAGATGGAAGTATGGTTGTCCAGGCATCATAAATCAGTCCTGGGCGTGTACCATGAGTGGTTAGAATGGAATACATTTTTTATAGCTGAAAACTTATATCCAGACTGGCCAGTTTTTATATTAGTAGGCCGTAAAGCGGAGAGTCTGGAGATGGTCATCCCAAGGAGTTGTCATATATGATTTTATAGGTTGTAGGGCTGGAGATAGGACTTGGTAGTCAGCTGCTGCACTAACCTGTTCCAACTGCCTTGCAAGAGGATCAAGGCTAGGTGGGCCCTTTTCTTTCGGAGAAAACGTCTCAAGGTCTTCTCTCCAAATTTGGGATTACTTAGGCTGATCCAGGCTAGGACTTAGTTACTTTTGGAGAATTCTAGGTGATGGGTGTAAGTAAGGTCTGTCTAGACCTCAGCTTCATGGGAGGCTCATGGGGTCTTTTTATTCTCACCAGGTCAGTGGTCACTGCAAGAACATTCCCACTCTGGAGTATGGATTCCTCGTTCAGGTAATTCCAGAGCTCCTTCTCTCCTGTTGTCTGACCCGTCTGATCCCTTGTTACTGGTCTCCTAGCTCCTTAGAATCATTTAACAAATATTTCCTGCATTGCTTTGCTCCCAAAACTATACTAAATAGTGTATGGATAGGAGGAAAGAAGGCACAGGTCCATCCTCAAGAAGCTTAGCGTTATTGGGAATACAACACTAACAGACCACTTACGATCAAGTGCCAAACGAGGCACTGCACGTTTTAACTGTGTAGGTATCTAGATGAGGGAGAGGGGTCAACACTAATGTCTTTACAGTCCTGAACATCCTGGCTCAAGTGGTGTCCAGTTTTCCTCACAGACCTCTTTCACTGCTGGTCATTTGCTTCTTACTGTAATCACTCAGCTGCTTCCACATGCTCTCAATTCTGCATCTCTGTTACCTTTGTTTATGCCACTGCCTCCACCTGCCGCCTTCCCCATATCTGCCTATCAAGGTCAAGCTCAGATGCCACCTTTTCATTAAATGTTCTCTGTTACCCTAACTATATTAGCTGGAAATGATCTCTCCCCTCACTGCTTTTTGTTTTGTGTGGCACCTGTGTGTCACATACCATATGCTGCCTTAAATTGTAATTAAGTTTTTTTAAATAATACTGTGTTTTCGGTGAAGGTTTACATAGCAGTTGAGGTTCCCATTCAACAGTCTTCACAGGTTGTTTAGCGACATTGGTTGCGTTATTTACAATGTGTGAATATTTTCATTTGTTTTGGTTGTTCTGATTCCAGTAATGTGTTTTCCCTGCCCCCTTACATTCTCATCTTTGTTTTAAAGTACTTGTTGACCGTTTGGTCACATATGAATTGTAATTAATTGTTATATATGCCACATCTCCTGAGTTTAGGTCTTAGAAGACAAAGAAAATCTTTTATATATCATTGCAACATCAGGAGACCTTTCACAGAGCTGGGTAAATAGTAGGCATTCAATAAATCTATATTAAATGAATAAATAAAACCCTTTGCATGTCCTACTACCAGCCCAAAAGTATGTGAGATGGAAACAGCCTGATTCCAGTCAAAGTGCAGCTGATTGGAAAAGCCATGTTAAGACAGAGTGTTTATAAAATGCTTTAGGATATCGCTGTGTGAGCTTTGGATTTGTGCTGTCTTCCCATCACAGAGTTCTGTGTGTGGTATTTACTAGTGGATAGGCTGATTTTCTAGGTATTTGAAATGACTTCTCAGGCCTCCTTGTCACCTGATCATGGACTAAATACCTGTCCCAAATTGCTACAACTATTGTTAGTAGTCTGATGAGTGCCTGTTAATGGTTATAAAATACTTTCACAAAATCACCTTATTCCTCTCAACACCATTATGAGGTGAATAATGCCCCACTTTATAAATGAAGAAACCAAGGCTCAGGTTAACTGCCTTGCCCAAAGTTATATAAGATATATAAGTAGAGGTGGGACTTTATCCAAGTCTTCTAAATCTAAGGTCATTGCCGGTTTTATTTTTTTAATACTATACAGTCTTAGCTTTGCAGTTGGGTCATCAATTTAAGTGCAAGGCCCAAGAATAAATCTTGCCCTGGGTACAGGACTGGGAGGGAGGAGGGTAGCTGGAAAAGATGCTTAGATTATTTCGCATATCTGCCTGTACTTCCAAAAGATTAATAGAATCTGTTCTTTTCTTAGATCATGAAGTATGCAGAGCAGAGGATTCCGACACTGAATGAGTACTGTGTGGTTTGCGATGAGCAGCACGTCTTCCAGAATGGCTCCATGCTCAAGGTATAGGCCTCTGCTCTGTGACCCTCTTCCTTGGGTCCTTGGCCAAGGACCCCCCTTTATTGCTTCCTTCCTGGATCTGTGGTAAAGGTAGAATTCTGTCCACACTCCCTGAGACTCTAAGAATAATTGCTTTTCACAGAATCTTGGCAGTCCTGTTTGGAGAGATGAGGATATGAGAATGTTTTTGAGGATAGAGTCCCCACCTAGCATTGAAAAATAGGAATCAGATACTAACCAGCATGATTGAACATGATACTGTCCTCACGGACTCCAAGTCAAGGTGGGTAGATAGACACTTAATCATAATCACAATATGTATTAAGTGTAAGGAGAGGTAGAAGCAGTGATGTAAAAACTTAGAGCATCTGACTATTAGGGAGGTCAGGGAAGGCTTCATAAAGGAAACAACATTGATTCTCAAGCTTATGTGTAAGTCATTTTAATTTAGATTTCACTTATTTTTAGAATAGCTTGCTTCTGACATAGAGGCCCCGAATTCTTACCTTGTTCTAGGAGATTGTCCCTCTCTCCTGCAGCACCTTCTTACTGCATACCTCCCTTTCCCCCACCCCTATCTCTTTAATATGTCCCATTCAGCCAGCTGTCTGTACTCGGGAACTGTGCGTCTTCTCCTTTTACACACTGGGAGTCATGTCTGGAGCTGCAGAGGAGGTGGCCACTGGAGCAGAGGTTTGAAAGCGGGAAAGGTGGCTGGGGAATTGGGATCAAGAAAGAAAGGCAAGGGAACCCAGCAGTGTTACTCTCTGGAATTTAACCTACAGAAATGCCTTTATACATAAGGATGTTCACTATACTATTGTTTGTAATAAGAAAAAAGGGGGTATAACTCCATCTATAGGGGATCTGGTTACAGAAATTTGGTACTTCTTTATAGTGGAAATACTATACAACTATTATTTATGGATAGAAAATTATAATATGTAAAACAAATACAATAGTATGTATATTACAATTTTTTTTTCTTAATTACTTATATAACAAAATTGGAAACCCTGGTGGTGTAGTGGTTAAGTGCTACAGCTGCTAACCAAAAGGTCAACAGTTCAAATCCACCAAGCGCTCCTTGGAAACTCTATGGGACAGTTCTTCTCTGTCCTGTAGGTTCACTATGAGTCGAAATCGACTCGAGAGCAACGGGTTTTCAAGTTTTATATAACAAAATAACTATTTCCATAGGAAAAATTTCCGGAAGGGTATACATCAAGCTTAACAAGTTACCTATGAGGATCAAGATTTGTTTAGAGGTGGGGGGATGATTTTTATGTTTTCTTTAATCACTTTGGTTTAATTTGAATTTTTTTAATGAGCTTGTATTTTCTAATTAAAAACCACGAACATACTTGCTTTTAAAAAGAGCATCAGGGAGAAATGCTCAGAGACCCTGAAATGTAGAGCTGGGCTGGATACTTTGTGACTCCAGTATTGGGAAATCATTAGCTTCTGCTGCCTTTGTCTCCTGTCTCCTCAGGTAGTAGATTTGCTGGTGGCCATGTGCAGGGCAGCTTTGGAGTCCCCTAGGAAGAGTATCATCTTTGAGCCTTATCCCTCTGTGGTGGACCCCACTGATCCCAAGACTCTGGCCTTTAACCCTAAGGTATGATTGCTTGGGAAGAAAATGGGGCTAACGTACAGATACAGGAAAAGTTAATGGGAGACTGTGGATGTCATTCCAATATACACAATAACTTAGAACAAGAAGAAAAAGAAGTGGAATTCTTGGCTGCAAGATTGCGACTCTCGGAAGGCAAGAGCCAAGGCAGTAGGGTGTCATGGCTTGTGCTTATAGGGTTTGGGTAGAGAGGGGGCCCCTCATCGCCCAGGAAATGAGCAAGTGGGCCATAGAAGAAAGTGACGCTTCCTGGATGGGAACTGCTAGTGGGAGAGAAGGCAGACCCTCTGCCTTGTTTCTTGGGACCTCTTCAACCGTGGGATTTAGCTGTTCCAATGAATAAATAGCTGAGTTTGTCAGAAGAAGGGGAGGAGAATTTATATGTGTTACATCAAGATAGGGAAGAATATAGACTTTGAGCCAGACAGACCTGGATTCCATTTGAGGTTTTGGTGCTCCCTAGCTGAATGGTGTTTAGTCAGGTCAGTTAACCTTTCTGAACCTCAACTGCCTTATCTGTAAAGGGAATAATACCTATCTTGTCCATATTATAAAACTGACAGATAATATACGTAAGAAACCCAGCACAGTGGCTCACTATGACTTTCATTATTATGTATTAGGCCCAGTACTAGGCTCTTCACGTATGTTATTTCATTTAATCCTCAGAGCATCTCTATGAGGGTGGTAGGTGTTATCTTCATTTACAAACAGGGATGCTGAGGTTCTGAGAAGTAACTCACCCTGGTACTTCTAGCTGATAAAAAAGAACTAGCGTGTTTTTCCAAAACTGTCTGACATAAAGCTTACATTCTTTTCATTACATTCTACACTGTTTCCCTTGGGCTGAGACTTCTTTTGTGCATCTGGCCCTCCTTTACGTCACATCTTACTCCCCTCCACTTTTCCTCATCTGGTTCTTCCCATTGATTCCCCACAGAAGAAGAATTATGAGCGACTTCAGAAAGCTCTGGATAGTGTGATGTCCATCCGGGAGATGACCCAGGTATTCAGCCCTCTATCCCCTGCCCTCTACATGCCCAGCTCAAGTGTTGTGTTCTGCTTGAAATTCGTGGGAGTAGGGTGAAGAGTTAGAGATGCTACTCAGTGTCCTCACTGTATTTTCTCTAGTCTTCCCTCTTTAACCTTCCCAATCCTTGTTCTCTGTTTGGTTAGCTATTACTCCTTTTCTTCACTCTTAATGTCTCTCTCAACCTGTAGCTTTGCTGCTAATTCCTTCATAGGTTGTTCATATTTAATGTTTTCCCCATAATTGTTAGGCGATTAGGGAAGTAAGGGAAAGACCTCTGCTTTGGGTTGGGAGGGTGAGGAGGGGGACTTGCAGGTAAGGAACTAGACCCAGGGGCCTACATCTTCTATCCTTCCAGGGGTGGGGCAGCCACATGGAGCAGTGACCATCCTTTGACTCAAGGCTGTCCCTCACCAGACTTCCCCACCCCTCGTCTGCAGTCTCTGCATGAATAGACATTCATTTGTACTCACATTTACAGGTGGGCCTCTTCTCAGCAAATCCTATGTATCACAGTTCAGATTAACACATAAGATACGCCCAGGAGGAGTGATTTACATGACAGAGGACCCCTTGCTTTATGTAAAGCTTTACCGCAGGAGTCCTTAGTTTAATTTTTCTGGGACATTGATTTATTTTTTCATTTACAATTAACTTTTTAGGGTTGTAGGAATTGCATAAAATGAGGGAGACCCACCTGCATGTTGTTTTGTAAACATCTTCAGTCATTTTCATATTTATGAGTCTTCCCAGCCTGACTGAGGCTCCTTGAGGGTGGGAACCCCATCTCCTCTTGCCCCCGTGTGGCCTTCGATGCATAGCCCTAGGCCCTGATAGTCAGCCTGTGGAAAGTGGGAGGGTGCTACCTCTCCTTAGAGTTAACCTCAAGGCCGTTGTCTTCCAGGGCTCATATTTGGAAATCAAGAAGCAGATGGACAAGCTGGATCCCCTGGCCCATCCTCTTCTGCAGTGGTATGGATAGAATGACTCATCCTTCCCTAGGGGGTTATTGGACATGGAGCCTACGCCTTCTCTTAGAGGTGGTTTCATCGTTGTTCCAGAGTTACTGACATCATGGCTGTTTTTTCTTGGGTGTCTATTGATACACTTTGCTCTGAGAAGAACTCAGAATCTACAGAGAACCCACAGATTCTGATTTGGTGCCTCAGGTTCTCTTTAGGTATTCCATGTCCCGGTACGTGTTTGAGTGCTCCTTGCATGTAGGAATTAACACTATTCAGCAAAGTTTTCTGTGCATCCATGCGGGCCTGTCTTCCCCCAGCACCCTTTTGTCCCTATGTCAGGGCCTTCCCTGTTAATGTAGAATGTCCAGAGCCTTTAGGCACTGTTGTAATTCCCTTTTCCTAGCAAAAATTCTGAACATTCCCTACTGCCCTCCACCCCTTGCTCTCCCTCCCTGATCTTGATTTCTTTTCTGTTTTACTGATGTAGCTTTCCCCTTGTAACTTGCCTCCCTCTTCCTAGTCAGTCTTTGATATCGGTACCTTTTCGCATGAGGAATGACCAGGAATAGAACATCCAGGGTGGCATCCCAGGTACAGGGATGAAGCACAAAAAAAAAAATTATATCCAGCATAGGAGATGACGTTCCCTTGCCGAGCCCTCAATGTTTTATGCTTCTGTTCTCTCCCGTCCTCTGAGGTCAGTCTAGGTGCAGCCGTGTCTGTCCTTGACTGCTCAAGAAGTGTGTTCTAGTTTCTTTCTGTAGCCCAGCAGTAACTTTATCTCCATTCCTTCTTGTCCCTGAGAGCCTTCAGGCAGAATGGCTCCTAAGCCCTGGTTCTGTGTGTCTAAATCCCAGTTATAAGTTGTCACGATCCTAATAAAGACCTCTCATAACTTTTTTTGTAATAGATCACTTGTGCTCTTCCTTTTGTTCTGTTCTCTCTCTAGATGTAGCAGTCCACTTCCTACCCTTTATTTCTTTCATCCATTGTCTAACTCCCCAGTAACTAACTGGTCTCTGGACAGGAGCTTCCATTTTGTGTTTTTATACACAAGCATTTCTACTCACAAGGAAGGTCCAGATGGTGACCTCAACATTTCACACAATTCAGATGGTCTGGAATCCTTGTTTGTTCTCCCAGGGGTCAGAGAGAGACTGCTGCTTTGTTCAGGGTGGCCAAACCACACACTTACTCTACCCTTTTCCTTATTTCTGTTTCTTTCCCAGGATCATCTCTAGCAACAGGTCACACATTGTCAAACTACCTCTCAGCAGGGTAAGTGACCATTCTCCCTCTAAACCCTTTAAGTTCCTGGTGGGGGCAGGGTGGGACTCCAAACCAGCTAGCCACATTGGTCCTCAGCTTGCCTAGTGGGCTCTGTCCATTAACCTTAGTCTTTGGACCTAAGCATGTCTCCCTTATATGGGGCCAGCACAAGTCTGAGTTGCTCCCTCTCTCCAACCCTTCCTTCCCTGATCTCCATTTCTGCTCTGTTCTCCTGACCCCACCCCACCCTGGGCAGCAGCTGAAGTTCATGCACACCTCACACCAGTTCCTCCTGCTGAGCAGCCCTCCTGCCAAGGAGGCTCGGTTCCGGACCGCGAAGAAGCTCTACGGCAGCACCTTTGCCTTCCAGTGAGAGGGGTGGAGATGGGGCAAGGGGCAACAGATAATGTAGGGGACTAGGAGGGCAAGTGCCCTTGAAGTATATGAGTTTGTATTACCTATGTCTGTCAACCGATCAGCAAATATTTATTAGCTGCAATTGTGGTAGGTGCTGTAGAGGATAAAATTATATATGAAATGGTCTTTACTCTCAGACTATTTATGATGTAGTTGAGGAGAGATGACATTTACATTAAAAAGATGTGGTTGAGGGAAATGATTGGAAAGGGACAGATTCAAAAACTATTTTAATGAGAAAACAGTCATTTATGCTTAATTCTTGGATGGGACAGAGAGGAACAAAGGTATTAAAGGTAACTTGGAGTGGTGATACACTTTTCTTAAAATAGAAAGTGAACATAAGACAAGAAGCCATAGTGGGATCAATAATAAGTTTGTTGAGTTTGAGATTGATTTGTTGAATTTGAAATATCAGGAGAACACTCAAATGAAAATACTGAACAAGCAGTTGAGGATTTAGGATGAGACTAGCTGAAGTACAGAAGAGAGGAAGAGACTAGATGTGGGGATGTAGGGGTTAACCACATGTATCTTCCATATGCAGGTCCATCGCTAGGTGTATCTGTGTCCATCTTCATATCCTGTGTGGGTGAGAGAGGGTGGGAATAGCAGTCTTGGAAGCTGCTCCTGGGAACCATATTGTAAGGAACATGTATTCTACCCTGCCTTACAGTGGGTCCCACATTGAGAACTGGCATTCGATCCTGCGCAATGGGCTAGTCAATGCATCCTACACCAAACTGCAGGTGAGGCTGTGCCCCTTTCCCTTTCCTCTCCACCCGCCTCCGTGCCCCCACTCAGTTCTGGGGAAGGCTAGAGTACTCTGTTCTTTTTGTGTCACCATCCTCAAATCTAGCCTGCCTTGAGGGCCTCCCTAGAGAGGAAGTTGGAACTGTCTGTCTAGAAGGAATGTGGCTGTTGTATATTTGACCAGACTGTTTTTTGGTGGTTTGGGGAATGGGAATGTAGCACTAGTCAGAAATACGGAATTGCTGATTGCATCCACTGTGCTGAAATATTAATGACAGTCTTCCAATTTATACAGTTAGTTATTCAGAGAGCTGATATTGGAGGCTATCAGGAGACTGATACTGCTTCTTGCCTTGGGAGACTCCAGGGACTGCTTATTACCCCTCCACCTGGCTACCTTTCTGTAGTTCCTCTCTTTTTGAATCTGCATGTGTTCCAAGACCTGGGGATAGCTTCATGGACTCTGAGGGACTGACTCTTACGGCTCTGCCATTCCTCACTCTCCAAGGCATCGACACCTAGTATGTCATAGGCAAGGGGGTTAACCTGTATCCACTTCTCAGCCAGTCAGCTTTTCAAGAGTAGGTACCTAGAGTGTCTGAATGAGTCAGAAGGTAGACAGAGGGCTGGATAAGCCTTGTGGCTGCCTGATATATAGCCATGGGATGGCCCAGGCTCATATTGCTCATCCTGGTGTTTCCCCGCAAGCTGCATGGAGCAGCCTATGGCAAAGGCATCTACCTGAGCCCCATCTCCAGTATTTCCTTTGGATACTCAGGTAAGAAATACTCTTTGGCCACTTTGACTTTATTTACGTTACTTCCGTTTTGTGACCACATGATCTGTGCTGTTTTCTCCTAGCCCATCTCATGAATATTTGGTTTATGTCAGCTCTCTCCTCAGTCATGGATACATTGTCTGTATGTCTGTCTCTCTTTGCTTATTAGAAATTTAGAGATTCCTTACAAGATGAGGGCAGTTATCTCCCTTTTTGTTCGACAGTCCTCTTCTCCATGGGGATGGTTTTGTTCATTGTAGGGGCTTGGCCCTTGGAATGGATTAGAGAGTAACTGGGGCATGAAACTTGGCTTTTTTACAGACCACATTTTTGGTGTTGACAAGAGCCTGTTGTTCTAGATTGTGTTTGTGCGCGTGTGCACCCACGTTGCATGTAAATTTATGTGAATACACCTGAAGACTTGAGTTCCTTCCATTGACATACACCTCTTGAAACATTGTTCTTCTTCCTATCAATCGTCCTTTTAAAATCACTGATGGCATAGTGGTTAAGTGCTGAGCTGCGAACTGAAAGATCAGTGGTTTGAACCCACCAGCTGCTCTGTGGGAGAAAGATATGGCAATCTGCTTCCGTAAAGATTTACAGCCTTGGAATCCCTATCGGGTGGTTCTGCTCTTTCCTACAGGGTACCTATGACTTGGAATCGACTAGATGGTAGTGGGTGGGTTATAATCACACATACCATTTTATTCCAAAGGTAAGAAATCAAGAAGGCCCAGATTCTAATCGAGAAATGAGTTTAGCTTTGTCCAGCTCAGAAAAGGAATCTGACTTAGAGTTCTCTCAGTCTTCCAGGTTTATGTCTTAGTTCTTTGGCAGTCTGGTTTTGTTCTGTCTATTTAGTTTCTTTATAAGGGATAGCCACCATACGGTTTTATGTTCACTGTATGAAAGGGATGAGCCTTGGTGGCGCAGTGGTTAAGAGCTGTGACACACTACACTGCTAGCCAAAAGTTTGGCAGTTTGAATACAGCAGCTGCTCCTTGGAAACGTTATGGAGCAGTTCTGCTCTGTCCTATAGGGTCATTATGAGTTGGAATTGACACAACGGCAACGGGTTTGGTTTTTTTCTTTTTGGTTTATATTAAGAGGACTGTGCTAGATTCTTTATAGACTATTATTTAGCATTCTCCAGTAATTGTAACTGTTATAAGAAAAGTCACAGGACTAGAAAAGTCTAACAGAATAATCCAAACAAAATAGAAAAATGAAGATAATATAGATAAGAATGAAATAAAGTATAGTAGGTAGGATCAAAGAAGTCAGAAGACGGTTCTTTTAAAGAACTAACAACAGATAAATCCTGGTTAGATTGATAAAGAAGAAAAAATGCACAATTAAATGATACCATGAATGAAATGGACATAAGTACAGATAGAGCAGAATTTAAAAGTAATAAGAGAATTCTGTCAACTTTATTCCAGTAATTTGAAAAATTGGACAAAACAGAAAAATTCCTAGGAAAATGTAACTTAACAAAACTAACTCAAGAAGAAATAAAAACATGGATAGCCCTAAACTATAAACAAAATTGAAATAGTAGAAATAGTTTAAAAATTTCTCAAAAAAGAAAACACCAAATCCAGATAATTTTACAAGTGAGTCTTAAACCGAACTTTCAAGGAACTGATTATTCCAGTCTTAATACAAAATCTTCCAGAGAACAGAACAAGATAAAATTACAAATCATAAAAGAAGGTAAATTCAACTTCACTAAAATTATAAACTTCTGTTCATCAGACACCTTAAAGAAAGCGAAAAGACAAACAAACCAGAAGACATCTGCAACTCATATAACCACAAAAGATTAGTTATAAAGATATATAAAGAATTCTTAAACATCGGTAAAAGAGAGACAGCCCAATAGAAAACAGGCAAATGAAAATATGAAAAGTTATTCAACTGCTATTAATCAGGGAAGTAAAATTGAGAGCAAAATGAGTTTCCATTTGGATTGGTAAAAATTAAGAAATTTGACAGTACCTCTGTTCCAGATGTTGTACATCAGTGATACCTCTTTTATATTGTTTATGGAGGTATAAATTGGTACAACGACTTTGAAAAACAATTTGGCATTATTTCTTAAACAGTCTTCTCCCTGTGAACCAGCAATTTTATTCCTGCATATGTGGACAGAAAGATGTATACATGGATGTTCAAAGCAAAACTGTGACAACAAACTTTAGAAACAGCCTAAATGCTCATAATCAGGAAAATGGGTAAATAAATTTTATATATTCTCACAATGGATTATTATTCAGCAATGAAAATGAACAAACATTAGCTGTATGTACCAACGTGGAGAAAATCTTAGTAATATGTTGAATGACAAAGGCACAACCCAGAAGATTATCACCTGTATTGTGCCTTTTTTTATTGTTAATCGAAAGTGAACAAAATTAAACATTATATATGCATATGTATATATATATGTATATGTACATATGCATGGAGTCCCTGGGTGGCACAAATGCTTAAGCACTCAGCTAGTAACTGAAGGGTTGGTAGTTTGAGTCCACTCAGAGGTTCTTTGGGAGAAAGGCTTGGCGATCTACTGAAAAATCAGCCATTGAAAACCCTGTGGAAGAGGCGAGGCCAAGATGGCAGAGTAGTCAGACACTTCCGGTGGTCCCTCTTACAACAAAGACCGAAAAAACAAGTAAACCGATTATATGACAATCTAGGATCCCTGAACATCAAAGGCAAAGTTGAGGAATCAGATTGATTAGCAGCGGGAGGGAGAGACAGTTCAGGAGCAGCGAGGAGACGTTAGACCTGACCCAGTGGGAGCCAGCGCCCTGCAGGTAGGATTGGCTGGGGTGTGTGGTGAGGCAAACAGTGGCGTTCAGGATGCATTTTCCATGTCGGGAGAGACCGAGCGACGGAAAGTCTGCTCAGGCCTCCAGAGCCAGAGAAAAGCGGCACTCCGTTGGCAAAGGATAAATACGTGAGTTTAACCTATCCTGTGGATCAAAAAACACCCCATTTGGGAAGAACCTCTCTCCCATTTACCTACTCCCCCTCCACTCTACACCAGTCCCGGGCTGGCTTCAGCGATTGCCGTGTCCCCGGGTATGGAAGTAGTACCTGTCATGCGCCCTGAGCCACTCTCCCAGCTTTGGAGAGGGAACAAATTAACAAACAGTAAAAAATAATCTGCCAGCTCCCCTAAGCCAGGAACTCAGGGCAGGCACAGCTCCTTTGCCTAGGCACAGGCATAAGGGGTCCATGGACTTTGAATACTTTCAGCCCTGCATAGACCTGTGTGGGCCCATTGCAGCAGGATAGGCCCTCATTAGCACAGTACAACAGGGTATACTCTTGAAGCCTAACTTCACTGTATCAGCTATATGGTAGAGTGGCAGGTTCGTGACATTTGATACCACTCTGCCCATTAAGCAGATTCCTCACCTACCCAGATCAGGGACTTGAGGACCAGTGGTGCCTCCCAGTCCTTACAGCAAATAGCATTGGTGTCCATAGTCTGGCTGCAAAACCCATCCACCTCCTTACTCTACGAAACAAGGATGCACTTTCCTCCCAGACACTCAGGCAGATATCAGCCCCCTGCCTTGCTCAGCATGTGACCTCCTACTGCAGACAGATACCTGTGCCTACTGTAGTCACCCCTGCCCATCTAGGACATAGGTAAGAGCCTGCACCACACACTTGGTGACTGACTATCTGGACACCTGAGCTGATTCCATACAAGAAAAGTAAACGGACTCCTGGGCTCACATACCTAGTAACAGATCTAACCAACTGGTGACAGGACATTAGAGCTTCAGAGGTGCCAATAATCAAACTAGCTCACATGAGCAGCCTATTTGGGTAAAACAAAACAAGAAGCTGGGACACAGTAAGCAAACAAAATAAATATAACTTACTGATGGCTCAGATACAACAGTCAATATCAAATCACATAAAGAGGCAGACCATGATGGCTTCAGCAAGCTCCCAAAGCAATCAGATTTTCTGGAGGAAGAGAACTTCTTGAAATTAGCAGGTGTAGAATATTAAAGATTAATATACAGAACTCTTCAAGAGATCAGGAAGGAGGTCAGACAGAACGCAGAACAAACCAGGGAATACACAGGCAAAGCAATAGAGGAATTTAAGAAGATTATAAAAGAGCACAGTGACAAATTTAACAGGCTGCGAGAATCCATAGCAGTCAGAAATCCAGAAGATTAACAATAAAATTTCAGAATTAGACAACTCAATAGAAAGTCATAGGAGCAGATTTAAGGCAACGGAAGTGAGAATTAGTGAGATTGACGATAAAGCACTTGACACCAACTTATTTGAGGAAAAATCAGATAAAAGAATTTTTCTAAAAATGAAACCCTAAGAATTATGTGGGACTTTCTCAAGAGGAATAACGTATAGGTGATTGGAGTACCAGAACAGGGAGGATAACAGAAAATAGAGAATTGTTGAAGATTTGTTGGCAGAAAAACTTCCCTGTTAACCGTGAAAGATGAGAAGCTATCTATCCAAGATGCTCATCAAACCCCACACAAGGTAGGTTCCAAAAGAAGGTCACCAAGACATAATCAAACTTGCCAAAACTAAAGATAGAGAATTTTAAGAGCAGCTAGGGATAAACGAAGTTATCTACAAAGGAGAGTCAATAAGACAAAGCTTGGACTACTCAGCAGAAACCCTCCAGGCAAGAAGGTAATAGGATGACATATATAAAGCCTTGAAGGAAAAAAATTGCCAGCCAAGAATTATATACCCAGCAAAACTGTCTCTCACATATGATGGCAAAATCAGGGCATTTCCAGATAAACCAAAATTTAGGGAATTTGTAAAAACCAAACTAGAATTACAAGAAATACTAAAGGGAGTCTTCTGGTTAGAAAATCAGTAAATACAACAGCACAAGACAGAGCAACCAGATATCAACCCAGATAGGGAACTGACAAAAATAAATCAAAGCTAAAACATGAAAATACGGAAACAGAGATGTCAGTGCGTAAAAGATGACAACACTGAAACAAAAAAGAGGGACTAAAAGATGTAGTTACAGATCTTTCATATGGAGAGGAAGTCTAGGCAATATAAAGAAATAAAAAATTGGTTTAAACTTAGAAAAATAGGAGTAAATATTAAGGTAACCCCAAAAGAAACTAACAATCCTACCCATCAAAATAAAAAACAAGAAAAATGTAAAGACTCAGCAAATACAAAATCAACAACAATGAAAAAATACATGAAGAAAAACGACTCAGCACAGAAAATTAAGTGGAACAAAGAAACTGTCAACAACACAAAAAAGACATCAAAATGATAGCACTGAATGCATGCCTATCAATTATGCTGAACATAAATGGACTAAATGCACCAGTAGAGAGTGGCAGAATGGATTAAAAAAATACAATCCGTCTATATGCTGCCTACAAAAGACACACCTTAGACTTAAAGATACAAACAAACTAAAACTCAAAGGATGGGATAAATATATCAAGCAAACAACAATCAGAAAAGAGCAGGAGTGGCAGTATTAATCCCTGACAAAATAGACTTTAAAGTAAAATCCATCACAAAGAATAAGGAAGGACAGTATATAATGATTAAAGGGTCAGTACACCAGGAGGACATAACCATAATAAATATTTACGCACCCAACGACAGAGCTCCAAAATACATAAACTCTAACAGCATTGATAAGAGAGAGAGAGAGCTCCACAATAATAGTAGGAGACTTCAACACACCGCTTTCGGTGAAGACAGAACATCCAGAAAGAAGCTCAGTAAAGACGCGGAAGATTTAAATGCCACAGTCAGCCAGCTTGACCTCATAGACATATACAGAACACTCCACCCAACAGCAGACCAGTATACTTTCTTTTCCAATGCACATGGAATATTCTGTAGAATAAACCACATATTAGGCCATAAAGCAAGCCTTAACAGAATCCAAAGCATTGAAATATTACAGAGCATCTTTTCTGGCCGTAAAGCAGTAAAAGTGGAAATCAGTAACAGAAAAAGCAAAGGGAAGAAAATCGAACACATGGAAACTGAACAAACCTTGCTCAAAAACTACTGGGTTATAGAAGAAATTAAGGACAGAATAAAGAAATTCACAGAATCAAATGAGAATGAAAACACATCCTACCAGAAGCTTTGGGACACAGCAGAAGCAGTGCTCAGAGGTCAATTTATAGCAATAAATGCGCACACCCAAAAAAAAAAGAAAGGGCCAAAATCAAAACATTAACCCTACAACTCAAACAAATAGAGAGCAGCGAAAGAAACTCTCGGGCACCGGAAGAAATCAAATAATAAAAATAGAAGTAAAATTAAGTGAAATAGAGAATAGAAAAACAACTGAAAGTTAAAAAGACTAAAACCTGATTCTTTGAAAAGATCAACAAAATTGATAAACCATTGGCCAAACTGACAAAAGAAAAACAGGAGAGGAAAATAACCTGAGTAAGAAATGTGATGGGTGATATCTCAGCAGACCCAACTGAGATTAAAAGAGTATAACAGAATAGTATGAAAAATTGTACTCTAACATTTGAAAATCTAGAGGAAATGGACAAATTTCTAGAAACACACTATCTACCTAAACTAACACAAACAACTAAATAAACGTATAACAAAAGAGGAGATTGAAAAGGTATTTTTAAAACTCCAAACAAAAAAAAAGTCCTAGCCCTGACGGTTTCACTGGAGAATTCTACCAAACTCTCAGAGAAGAGTTAACACCACTATTACTGAAGGTATCTCAGAGCATGCAAAAGGATGGAATATTCCCAAACTCCTTCTGTGAAGCCAGCATAACCCTGATACCAAAACCAGGTAGGCACCACAAAAAAAGAAAATGACAAATCAGTACCACTCGTGAACATAGACGCAAAATTCCTCAACAAAATTCTAGCCAATAGAATTCAACAACATATCAAAAAAATAATTCACCATAACCAAGAGGGATTCATACCATGTATGCAGGAGTGGTTCAACATTAGAAAAACAATCAATGTAATCCATCATATAAATAAAAGACAAGAACCGCATGATCTTATCAATTGATGCAGAAAAGTCATTTGACGAAGTCCAACACCCATTCGTGATAAAAACCGTCAGCAAAATAGGAATAGAAGGGAAATTCCTCAATGTAATTAAAGGCATTTATACAAAGCCAACATCCTTCTAAATGGAGAGAGTCTGAAAGCATTCCCCTTGAGAATGGGAACCAGCCAGGGATACCCTTTATCACTACTCTTATTCAACATTGTGCTGGAGGTCCTAGCCAGAGCAGTTAGGCTAGAAAAGAAATAAAGGGCATCCAGTTCGGTAAGGAAGAAGTAAAAGTATCTATTTGTAGATGATATAATCTTATACACAGAAAACCCCAAAGAATCCACAAGAAAACTACTGCAACTAACAAGATTTCAGCAAAGTATCAGGATACAAGATAAACCTACAAAAATCAGTTGGATTCCTTTACACCAACAAAGAGAACTTCAAAGAGGAAATCACCAAATCAGTACCATTTACAGTAGCACCCAAGAAGTTAAAATACTTAGGAATAAATCTAACCAGAGACGTAAAAGACCTATACAATGAAAACTACAAGACGCTACTGCAAGAGACCTGCATAAGTGGAAAAACATACCTTGCTTGTGGACAGGTAGACTCAACATTGTGAACATGTCAATTCTACCCAAAGCGATCTACAGATACAATGCAATCCGGATCCAAATCCCACCAGCATTTTTTAATGAGATGGAGAAACAAATCACCAACTTCATATGGAAAGGGAAGAGGTCCTGGATAAGTAAAGCATTACTGAAGAAGAACAAAGTGAGAGGCCTCACACTATGTGATTTTAGAACGTGTTATACCACCATGATAGTAAAAACAGCCTGGACCTGGTACAACAAGGGATAAGTAGACCAGTGAAACAAAATTGAGAATCTGGATGTAGAGTCATCCACCTCTGAGCAGCTGATATTTGACAAAGGTCCAAAGTCTGTTAACTGGGGAATAGACAGTCTCTTTAACAAATGGTGCTGGCATAACTGGATATCCGTCTGCAAAAAAATGAAACAGAACTCATACCTCACACCGTGCCCAAAAACTAACTCAAAATGGATCAAAGACCTAAATATCGAATCGAAAATGATAAAGATCATGGAAGAAAAAATAGGGACAACGCTAGGATCCCTAATACATGGCATAAACAGAATACAAACCATAAGTAACTATGGACAAACACCAGAAGAGAAACTAGATAACTGGGAGCTGCTAAAAATCAAACACTTACGCTCATCAAAAGACTTCACCAAAAGAGTCAAAAGAAGACAACCTACAGACTGGAAAAAAAAAAATTTGGCTAGGACAGATCCGATCAGTGTCTAATCTCTAAAATCTACAAGATATTGTGAAACATCAACATCAAAAAGACACAAATAACTAAAAATAGGGCAAAGGATATGAACAGGCACTTCACCAAAGAGGACATTCAGGCAGCTAACAGACACATGAGGAAACGCTCACGATCATTAGCCATTAGAGAAATGCAAATCAAAAACTACAGTGAGATACCATCACACCCCAAGGCTAGCGTTAATCCAAAAAACACAAAACAGTAAATGTTGGAGAGGTTGTGGAGAGACTGGAACACTTATACACTGTTGGTGGGAGAGTAAAATGGTACAACCACTTTGGAAATCAATTTGGCGTTTCCTTAAAAAGCTAGAAATAGAAGTACCATAAGATCCAGCAGTCCCACTTCTTGGAATACATCCTAGAGAAATAAGAGCCGTCACACGAAAGCTATGTGGACACCCATTTTTATTGCAGCACTGTTCACAGTAGCGAAAAGATGGAAGCAACCTAGGTGCCCATCAGCAGACGAATGGATAAACAAATTATGGTATATTCACACAATGGAATACTATGCAATGATAAAGAACAACGATGAATCTGTGAAACATGAGGAATCTGGAAGGCATTGTGCTGAGTGAATTTAGTCGCAAAAGGACAAATATTGTATGAGACCACTAATACAAGAACCCAAGAAAAGGTTTAAACACAGAAGAAAACATTCTCTGATGGTTATGAGGGTGGAGAGGTAGGAGGAGGGGTATTTACTAACTCGATAGTAAATAAGAATTATTTTAGGTGAAGAGAAGGACAACACACACTACAGGGGAAGTCAGCACACCTGGACAAAACCAAAGCTAAGAAGTTTCCTGAATACAGCCAAACACTTGGAGGAACAGAGTAGCAGGGGTGGGGGTCTGGGGACTATGGTGTCAGGGGACATCTAGGTCAGTTGGCATAACAAAGTTTGTTAAGAAAATGTTCTGCATCCAACTTTGGTGAGTGGCATCTGGGGTCTTAAAAGCTAGCAAGTGGCCATCTAAGATGCATCAATTGGTCCCAACCCACCTGGAGCAGAGGAGAATGAAGAACACCAAAGACACAAAGAAAGTATTAGTCCAAGAGACAGAAAGGGTCACATAAACCAGAGACTTTCATCAGCCTGAGAACAGAAGAATTAGGTGGTACCAGGCAACCACCAATGACCACCGTGACAGGGAACACAGCAGAAAGTCCCTGACAGAGCAGGAGAAAAGTGGAGTGCAGAACTCAAATTCTAGTTAAAAGACCAGACTTAATGGTTTGACTGAGACTGTAGGGACCCCAGAAGACATGGCCCCTGGACTGTCCGTTAGCTCAGAACTGAAACCATTTCCAAAGCCAACTGTTCAGGCAAAGTTCAGACTGGACTATGGGACATAAAATGATACTTGTGAAGAGAGTGCCTCTTAAGTAGATACATGAAACTAAATGGGCAGCTCCTGTCCGGAGGTGAGATGAGAAGGCAGAAAGGGACAGGAGCTGGTTGAATGGACACGGGAAACCCGGGGTGGAAAGGAGGAGTATGCGGTCACATAGGGAGAGCAGCTAGGGTCACATGGCAATGTGTGTATAAATTTTTCTATGAGAAACTGACTTGAACTGTAAACTTTCACTTAAAACACAATGAAAAAAAAACAGAGGAGCTAAGATAATTTTGAAAAACAAGAATTTGGACTTACTCTACTAGATATTAAGACTTCTGGGATAATTGGTTATCCACAAAGGAAAAAATAAAATTCAGGCAAATGCAAATTTAAAAAAGATAAGATTTTTCATAAGTTTGAATGGCAACAATTAAAAACACTGAGGAAGAAAAAATGCACTTTAGTATAGCAAGTCTGCTTCTGGTTTTATTCAGAAATAGACCTGTATAGATATATGCATCATTATGTATAAAGTAAAAAAAATGTAAATATCTTAAATAGTCATCTATGGGAGAATAGGTAAATATTATTATGGGATATATGTATATATGTACTGACATGGGAGGATGTCCAAGATAATACTGTTGAAAAGAAAAACGAAGTTGCAGTGTAGAAGTACAGTATGATTGTATTTGATTTAAAAAAAAAAAAAATTTATATATACTGTGTAGAAAACGGTTCTGAAAACTCAGTGAAATATAGCATAGTGTTACAATATAGCATAGTAGTTTAAAAAGATTTATGAGGCAGAGCCAAATCCTGGCTTTACCATTTATCAATCTGCATGGCCTTCGACAAGTTATTGAACCTCCTGATTGTTCAGTTTTTTTCCACTCGTGTAATGGAGGCAATGCATAAAGGTTTGTTTTAGGCATTGAATAATAATGCCTGGTACACAAAAAAAAAAAAAAAAAAGAATAGAAAACCCTGTGGAGCACAGTTTTGCTCTGAAACGTGGTCACTGAGTTGGAATTGACTCAACTGTCATTGGTTATCATTCCTTTGCCTTTTTCCCCCCCATATACATACACACACATTACGGGGAAAAAGGAAAGCGATGATAAGCAAATATTAGGATAGTGGTTACGTCCCAGGTGGAGGTACAGGTAGCTGCGATATAGGGTAGGAGCACATAGTTAGATCTAAGTTACTGGTAAGGTTTTAGTTCTTAGGTTTAGTTCTTAGGTTGGATGTATAGGTATTTATTGTTCTATTAAATGTTAGTGTGTCATAAACCAAGGATTGTGATCAGTCCACACAGGTTAAAAAAAAAACCTATTGCCACACAGGTTAGGTACCCAATAAATATTTTTGAGTAAGTGAATGAATCTTTTGTGTTCTTGAGGTCATAGTAGGTTGAGATGGGGGTAGTCTTTGGCTTCTTTGTCTAGGTTCCTCAGTTTCTGTCTTTGTTCCAGCCTGAGTATCCCTCTGATTAAGCTACTTTCTGAGTAGTAAAGATTCTCCTGGCTCTTGGTGCCCACAGGACTCTTCCTGTTTATTTTCTCCTTATTTTCCTCCCTCCCCGTGTGTCCTCTTGCACTCCTTTAACTGGCCTTTGTTCACAACTAAGTGCCTGAATACCTTTGATCATCAGGTGGAACTTAGAATCTCTGTTGATTCTCACTGATTAAATGAAAACATACAACACCGCCCTCTCTCTTTTCCCAAAGGGCTATTGATGCTAGATAGAAAATACCATAGATTTTACTATTGGAGTTACAGATCATCTAGTCCAATCCCTTATTACATTATAGTTAAGAAAGTTGGTACACAGAAATATCAAGTGACTTGCTTGGGGTCACACAACTGTGAGTAGCAGAGCTAGGCCTGGAAATCAGGTCTCCTGACTTTAGGCCAGTGTTATCACTGTATTGTACTGGCAGGGTAGGCTTTGCTTCAGTGTCTGTGTTTCTGAGGGCCCACAGATATATCAGAGTCTCCGTAACAGTGTTTGGGTGTGTGTGCAAACATCTCACTAATTGTAGTTCTTCTGGCCTTTAACCAACTCTGTCTTCTTGCATGTTTCCTTCCACCCCATTCTCAAATTTTCTGTTCTTTCTTTCTCAAGGTACTCAGCCTAGTGGCATTGGATACCCTCTTGGGGTGTGGTGTGAATAGAGAACATTCATTTGACCAGGGGAGCCTCCAATGACTTAGACATAGTGTGCAGGTTAGAATGAGGCAGTGAGAAAGGAGATGGTAAACTCCTTTCCTTACTTTCTTAGTCTTGTTAGGGACTTCTGATAGGTACATATATACTCTGGACCTAAAGCATCCAGGGATCATTCTAGCCACTGTGTTCTCAGGGTCTGGTATCAAAAAAACTAACTGAAGATTACTGGGTCAGTGTGGACAGAGCAATGTGCAACAGTGTAGGCATGGACCAAGATTTGAATTACATCCTAAGGGCAATCTCTAAGACCAGCTGTGGAAATTAGATTCTTCTTTCTTACCCTTCTATCTGCTTTCTCTGGGATAGAACCTGAATAGGAGTTTAACCGAGAACCTTGTCACTGAGATACCCAGGCTGAGAAGATCATGAAGTGTGGATGCAGAGCTGAACCTAGTTAAGGTTAATGGAGAAGATAGAAGCAGGGGTGGTGTTTGTCTTTCCTGTAGGAGGAGGAACTTGGCAATTCAAGCTTTAAGGCTCCCATTGCGCTGAGGTTTATTCAGGCCATAAATCTATCGGGAGACTTCACAATGAGTGCAGGAGGAATTGACCATCTGAGCAGGGAAGAATGTCAGTCCAGTGATTTCCACCCCCACTTCTATACAATGGCTGTCACTGAACCAGAAGTTGAAGCGGAGTGGAGTTGGCAATAATAGAAAGTTTGGGATGGAGTCATGAGATTGCTTATTGCTCTTTATGGCCTGTTAACGATAGCATCGTTTCTACCCTTTTGTGACAAGCCTGGGCCTGTGATAAAGCTGCGGATATTGTCTGAACTCCTGTCCCCAGGCCAAAAAGGTTGGGAGTAGGGGCACACAAGCAATATTTCACATCTAAATCAGGAAAATTCAGGTTGAGTTTGTATTAATAAGCAGGACTGTTCAGTGGGGGTGAGTGTGGTGGAGGGTTTATGGATTTAGATATGGTAGGAACTGGAGAGAATCGACACCCCTTTCTAGTCAGGGAAGACTTCCTGAAGTAGGCAGGATTCTTTAAGGTAGTTGCCATTCTAATTACCTGTAGAAAAGTATTTGTCACTTAACTTCTGTACTTTCTTCCTTATCTCTTGAATGACATTGGTCAGTTTTTTACATAACCTTGACACTAGAGCAGATCTGACTTACTGTGCTTGCTTCCTTCCCACCTCATTTCTCTTAGCTCTGCATTTGATACACAGGTGTTGATGTCCCCCTCCTGGGCCCCTCATTTCATGTGTTACTCTCCTCTCTCAGAGCCTTCAGTGTTTCTCTGTTCCTTTCAGGATAAACTTGTTACCTTAACATGGCCTCCAAAGCCCACTTCATCTGGTCCTAGCTCACCTGTTCCAAGTCATCTCTCACCACTCCTCTGCCATTAACTCTGCTCCATGCAGACTGAAGCAGTATGCTTTATCTTTCCTCCGGCCTTCCATATCCTATACCTCTGCCCAGAACATTTCTTTATTAACTCTTCCTGATCCTGTAGTTCTCAGCCTAACTGTCATTTCCACCAGAAAACCTTCTCCAAACCTCGAGGCTAGGCTGGTTCCCCTCCTCTGGCTCACCCAGTGCTCTGTATGTTCCCATCACAACTTTTAAGCAAACTGCCATATCTTTCTCCTGTGGAGCAGCTGGTGGGTTTGAATTGCTGACCTTTTGATTAGCAGCCAAGCATTTAACCACTGTGCCACCAGGGCTCCTTGATCCTTAACATGCTGTATTGTAATTACTTGGTCCTCGCCTGTAGTTTCCACCAGACTAAATTCTGTGAGGGCAAATGTCTTGTTTTAGTCACCACTGTATTGACAAGTGCCTAGCTCAGTGCCAGGCACATAGTGGTTACTTCAGTAAATATTTGATGAAGGAATGGGGGAATGAACTGGGCTTGTTGTTCTGTGACAGGAATGGGAAAAGGACAGCACAGGATGCCCTCCAAGGATGAGCTGGTCCAGAGATATAACAGGATGAATACCATCCCCCAGGTATTATTAGTTGGCTGTGCTCTAGTGAGGCAGAACCCTTCTTCTGGGACTAGTTTAGGCTACAGAGATGGGTGGGGAAACTATGAGGGGAAGGTGGGTGGTTTGAAGACCATTTGAAGGAATCAGTTATGTTCTAAGATGAACACAGTTCTGGAGTCACGTGTGGTCTCAGTCAGTTATGAAGGCAGGGACTGAGTTTAGATTCAGTAACATGAAAATGTCAAGATGGAAGCTCTGGGCCCATCCAAACTGATTATGGGAAAGCAGAATTTTGGGAGGTGGCTGGGTGCCCAGGGTATCCCTGATCCCTACCCCCAACCATCAACAACTACCCGGCATCTCTGGGGAATGCTGTGACGGTCTACCTAGCTGTGCTCTCCTTTGTTTCCTCTTCCAGACCCGATCCATTCAGTCGAGGTTCCTGCAGAGTCGGAATCTAAACTGTATAGCACTTTGTGAAGGTACGAAGCTCACTGGTCCCTGTTTTTCTGGGTCCCCGACCTTTACTTCTAGTGCACCTTTGGCACGTGATCCAGCCAAGGGTGAGGAGGGGTCTGTTGAAGCATCAGGTCTTCCCTCTCCCGCCGGGACTCTGTGACTTAAGCATTACATCTGTGGCTTCTGGCCCCTTCCTTCCCACCCAGTGATTACATCTAAGGACCTCCAGAAGCACGGGAACATCTGGGTCTGCCCTGTGTCCGACCATGTCTGCACACGGTTCTTCTTTGTGTGAGTCTAGGAGGGTATCCTGGGGATTGCTGAAGGAGTGAGGGTGGGAGTATGATAGTGTATGACTGCTGGAACAGTCTATTTCTGTTATCTAAGATTTGTCCCTAGCTCCCTGAGTGGAGCTGGCACTGGGACTTTCCCTTTGAAGGATGGGGACGGGTACAGATAGGGGTCTGTTTAGAGGAGGACAGATAAGCTGAGTGCCTTTTATCCTGAAGAGCTGCAGAAAAACTTTGACTTCTGGGATGGCCACACCTCCAAATACAGCCCCGCTGATTCCCATTATTCTGGTATCGCCCTCCCTCTCACGCTCACGCTCGCCCTGTCTTCAACAGATACGAAGATGGCCAGGTGGGCGACGCCAACATAAACACTCAGGACCCCAAGGTACAGAAGGAAATCATGCGTGTGATCGGAACTCAGGTTTACACAAACTGAGGGGGCCCCAGCCCTCGTGCCACGCCGTTCCCCCAGGATCCATCTGCCCTTATGGAAGGGCTCAAGAGCAGCAGATGAGGCTGCCCTGAGGAATCGAGGGGCCATTTCTAAGAGGCAGGAAAAGTATAGAAGAGGCAGCCTCATGGTGGAGATTGACCCAGGAACCACTCCACGTTTGGATGGCCCAGACTGACTCCCAAGCCCTGATTTTCCCAGTTGACTTCACCCTGTTTGTAAATTAAACAATAAAATGGAAGGTGCTGTGGACTGGATATGAACACTGTAGTCTGATTGGCCTTGGTCCAGCACCTACCTGAAGCCCCCAAATGGGCCGTGGGGGTGGGGAGGGTGGAATCCTGAGGGTTGGGACTGTTTATGTTGGATGGTATCAAAACTGACTCCATCTTGAGTAGTGTACTACACAGATCTGTCAGCATTTTTATCAATGAATTAGATTAAAAAGGGAAATTGATGCAAATGAAACAAACTGAGAAGGATATAGAATCCACTGATGATTATTTGTCATGATTTTAAAGGGCCATGAGGCCAGAGCAGCTCAGATTTCCTCCCTTAGGGCCTCTGCTCTCTGCACAAAACCTGGCCAGTCACCGTTGCTCTGTATCTCAGGGTCTGGGCCCTGTTCTTCTTCTTCTCCCAGCTGTATCTTTGGAATAAGGGAACGGGTGGGGAGCTGGTGCCTGTTGTTAGCTTGGTCTCTAACCTGAAATCAATAAAGAAACCCTAAGGGAATATAGCCTCCTATAGTGAAACAAAACCCAAATCCTGGTTAGCAGGTGAGAGGCAATGCTGTATCTAGGAGACCTAATTGTTGCACTGAATTCCATCTTCTACCTGTTGAAATGCCCACTGGCAGCCTTCTGCTGGCCTTTCAGGTAGTGTTCCATGGACCCGAAACCTTTAGTTGTAAGCATAGCTGAGACAGGGTGGGTATTTCCAAATATTTTATGAAATATTAATGAAGAATATAAGCAATATAAGCACAGAGGATACAAAAGGCATTAAACACATCTTGGCTTTTCAAGTATAGGATTTTTATTCTGTAGCTTCTTGATTGACAAAGCCTGCCCTAGACCACCTGCTGTCTGTCATTGCCCTCACTCTACTTTGGAGACACCTTCTCTGCTTGGTTACCTGACCCTGTTTCCTAGTTCCTCACCTGCCTTAACATGGAAGTACTGTTTTAAGGTCCTTCACCCTAGGAGCTGCTCTGTAAACTTCTTTACTCCTTTCTTGATCAAGACGAGTATTCTGACTCTACAAGTCTCCTAGGGCTCTCCTTCCCCATTCTGGTTTCAGTTGTTAGGTACCATCAAGTTGGTTGCGACTCATAGCAACCCTGTGCACAAGAACGAAACACTGCCTGGTCCTGCACCATCCTCACAGTCATTGTTACCCTTGAGCCCATTGTTGCAGACACTGTGTCAGTCTTGTTGAGGGTCTTTTTTTTTTCTTTTTTTTTTTTTTTAATGTACTTTAGGTGAAGGCTTACAGAACAAATAGTTTCTCATGAAACAGTAGTACACATATTGTTTTATGACATTGGTTAACAACCCCACAACATGTCCACCCTCTAACTTCTCAACCTTTTTTTTTTTTGGTGAAAATACACATAGCCAAAGATACACCATTTCAAAAATTTCTACATGCACAGTTCAGTGACATTGACTACGCTCTTCCAATGGTGCTGTTATTCTCACTTAAGATGAAGGCTTACAGAACAAAATAGTTTCTCATTTAACAGTTACTACAAATGTTGCCCTATGACAATGGTTAACAATCTCACAATCAACCTTGGGTTCCTGTTGAGGGTCTTTTTTGCTGACCCTCTACCAAGGATGATGTCCTTCTCCAGGGATTGATCCCTCCTGATTAACATGTTCAAAGTATGTGAGACAAAGTCTCGCCATCCTTGCTTCTAAGGAGCATTCTGGCTGTACTTTTGGTTTCAGATCTAGGAGAAATACCTCTTCACTATGTAAACGACCCCATCAATGAGCCCACCCTTACTGAAATTCCTGCCTCTTGACCCTCACTGCCATCTGAATAGTATTAGAAATGGCTAACATTTTTGAGTGTTAGTAGGTCCTAAGCATTTGAATAATTAGCTAACATTTTGCAGGGTTTACTGTGTGCTTGGCATTAGGTGTAAGCTCTCTACATGCATTGACTCATAACCCACACAACAAGCCTATGAGGTAGGTACAATTATTTCCATTTTGTAGGGGAGGAAACAGGCACAGAGGATAGTTTGCTCCCATTCCACAGCTAGTGAGTGCCTGGCAGTCTTGACTCAAGAATGTGTTCTGGTTCTGTGCTATACAACCTTCCAAACCTTTTTGAGTCTTTTTCATTTAATCCTGACAACCAAGCTGAAACATCAGTTTTCTTTAGAGATAATATGTGTATAAGTCTTACAGCTGGTTAGTGACAGTGCTGGACTTTAACCAGATCTCTTCTCTATAACCTGAGCTCTTAACCGTTACTTCCCTAGAGGTTCTCAAACTCGGCTCCCACTGGCGTTCCAGCAGTGGAACCCAGGTGCTTGGCTGCTAAGATGTTGTAACAACACTTTAGTTCTATTTTCAGAAACTGTTAATAGATTTTTCTCATTGTAAGCATTTCTTATAATTTTCTTTATCATTGGCATCCAATATAGCAAGTACTAGTGAATGATAGAAGAGAAGGAATGAACAAATAGCGTCTATTACCAGAAAAACTCAAATAGCTGAGCTAGCCTCATAATTTTTCTTTTTAATAGTATGTGCATAATAATGGTCTTTTTTATGCCAATAAAATTGTGTGATAAAATTAAATATACCATTTCATAGTGTTCCACAGAAAAGCAGGACTTTTTGGATCCAAGAAGTTTAAAAGCCACAGATAATCGTATCTGTTAAAATTCAAAACATATATGGCATAAAACAAATGTAATTAACCCAGAGCTTTCCTGTCAGCGTGGAAGGAAGCATGGAGGATGGGCCCTGAGTCTGCGGGGAGGAATACTCACAAAGCCCGGATAAGGGTTTGAGGGAGGGTTGTCTCTTTCCCCCCACAGGCCTGGCTACATGGGAGGGAGGGAGCAGGGGCTTTTAAAAGCTGGGTCTGAGCAAGGGTGCATCCTTCATAGAGGCCAAGGCTATTTCAAATACTGCAGACAGGTTGACAGTGGCCTCCCTGCTGCACCTTTCACATACTGCATTTAGACTTGGACATGCTTAGTTAGGGCTCAGATCAGGAAGAGAACTCTTTTCCTCAATTAGCTCCTGATGGAGAGTAGATGGCTGTGATTTCTGGACTGAGAATGCAAAAACTGAAGTGGAACCTTCCCTTTCCCTCCTCTCCTGGTGATTTTCCATCCAGGCAGGGTGCGGTCATGACTCAGTTTGTGGTGAGGGTGTAGCCATCCCCTAAGGGGAAGCCTGCTGGATTCTGCCTTTCATTCTGGCTGGTGGGGAGGGGAGAGGAGTCTGGTGCTGAGTCATCACTGGTTCCTTACCAGCTTCTCACAGGATGGATTCTGAAACAGAGGGTTTTGGTGTCTCGGTTTCTGGGGCCAATTTGGGAGTGGTGGGAAGAAGCTTCATGGATCAGACAATCCTCTTAGGGCCCCCCTTCCCCAGGAGGGGTGGGGATAAAGTAGGTTCCATTTCCAGTTCATTTGAAGGGGCATCAGCACCTTTAAAGCCCAGAACTTTCCACAAAATAGAACCCCCCTGCAGTGGAGCCAGAGGCGCAACCCTTTAAGTTAAAGCATTATCTACAAACATTACCTAGGAGAGAGACCAAAGTTTCCCTTAGGCCTCACTCTCTGTCCTTCTCAGGTTAAGTGGGTCAGATTAGCTGGCAGCCAATGTGCAAGGATGGACACAGAAGGTGGAGACTTGGAAGTATGGTGTCAAGTAAAAGGCAGATTTTGATTGTTCTACATCAGGAGGAGTTCCTGGAGAGGGGGACACTTGCTCCATTGTTCACTGATGCCTTCCTTGATCTTTCAGATCTTGATTGAGGCTCCATCTCATTCCCACGCCCTATGTATCAGGATCCTCCCAGTCTGTGCCCTGTCCTTGGGATGGAAAGTGCCAAAGCGTACCCAGGCAGATAACTTTTTTTTTTTCTTAAATAATATTGTGTTTTTGGTGAAGGTTTACACAGCAGTTTAGGTTTCTATTCAACAATTTCTACACAAATTGTTCAGTGACCTTGGTTACATTCTTCACAGTAAGTGAACATTATCATTATTTCCGTTCTGTTTGTTCTGTTTCCATTAATATAATTTCCCTGCCCCCTTACATTCTCATCTTTGTTTTAAAGTAATTGTTGACCATTTGGTCTCGTATAGGTAATTTTTTAAAGGAGCACAGTCTGTACAGGTGATACTCATTATTTTGTGAGCCAACTTATTTAGCTACAAGGTGACCTCAGGGGTTCATTTCAGTTCAAGGTTTGAAGAGGTTTGAAGGGCATCTCAGGGCAATAGTCTTCAGCAGATTACTTTTTAGGGATAGGGTCTGATCAGAGTTCCACATAAATTTTAGGGAGCCTGTGCTCTGACTACACTTGCAGAAAAACAAGAGCACAGGGCATCCAAGGGAATGGCTTGGTGAATAGGATTTGACTGCCTTAAAGAGGCTTTGTCCAGTGAGCTCAAGGCAGTTCTGGGCTAGAGAAAGATTGCTGGAGGTCACATCAGTTGACAGGGTCACCTTGGCTGAGGCAGCACTTCAGTTAGAATGAGGGAGGACTCCTCAGGCTTTCTCCCCTCCTGCTTTTAAGTGCCAGTGAGGCATTTCCTCAGGAGCCTGGGGAAACCTAGATACACAGTTGCATTCAGAAAACATTCAGTACTTGTTTGCTGTTTCTTCCACCTAGAGTGGCCTTCTCAAACCCATCTCTAAGTATCCTAAGCAGCCTTCCATGCCTCAGTGCTCAAATGTCTTCTCTACCATGAAGCCTTCCCTCTCCCAGACAGACAAACTGTTCTTTCTTTATAATTGCAAAAGGCCAACTTTATCTTCCTTCTGGGATTGGTCCTGGTAAACTCTGGAATGAAGATTTTGTACAACCCTAGTGGAGCCCTGGTGATGTGGTGGTTAAGGGCTTGGCAGCTAACCAAATGGTGAGCAGTTCAAATCCACCAGATGCTCCTTGGAAACCCTATGGGGCAGTTCTACTCTGTCCTGTAGGGTCACTATGAGTCAGAATGGACTAAGTGGCAATGGGTTTGGGGTTTGTTTTTGTTTTTTGTCTGATGGGCCTAAAGAGATCTTAGGGGTCTGATGTAAGGCACAGAATAAATAAAGGAATCCCTGTGGTCGTGGTCTGGCTCTAGAAAGGGTAGATAAGATCCAGGGTGGTAAGCATTACTCTTTAAACCTGACATTCAGGACTTGTAGGCTGCCCTAGAATTCCATTTTGGCCTGAGATAACAGTGCTGCTTCAGGCAGAGAACAAGAGGTCATGTAATGAATGGGAAAGACTGTAATCTCACCCTCTTTACCAGAACCAGAGCTTGTCTTTGGGCTTCAGGATTGGGTCACAGTATCATTTGCTGACACTTCCACTCCCCAGAGTTAAATCATTAGATTCCAGATTCTGTGGTTCTGTGGCAGAAACTCCACTCAGATAACACAGCAATCTACATTCTCACTCTGACACCCAAATCCACTGAGCCTAGTAGCTCCTCTCCCCTCCCGACCAGGTCAGTGAGCGCGTTGGAAGGGCTGCCTGTAGGGTGAGGGGCCTGACCTCTGGTCTGTTCTGTGCCCTCCTTCAGTTCACCTGCAGTTTCCTATAGCCCTGGGGTTACTTGTTGCAGAGCCAAAGGAGTCAAGAGTCAGGAGAAGGGCCTACAGAAGGGCAAGCTTGAATCCAGAAAGATGCTCTGGCAATGGTCACCAGGACCACTCTCCAAGGCTAGTCAGTTGCCACAGAAGGAGGATACCTACTGTCCAGTGTGCTGGACTTGCTCACATACATCATCTGATCAGACCTCACTCTATAAAGCAGGAACTGTGTTCACTTTTAAGGAACTAGACTCCTACGTGTTACATTACAGGGCATGGTCAGAGCTAGTGAATGGAATTGAAACTAGGCGATGATGGAACTCATGCTCTGCTATGCTGATTTGCAGGAACAGACAATGATCAATGACAATTGTTATCGATTGAATTGTGTCCCCCCAAAATATATGTTGTAAATCCTAACCTCTATGTCTGTGGTTGTAATCCCATTTGGGAAGGGGTGTTGTTGTTAGGTGCCCTTGAGTCAGTTCCAACTCATCGAACCTATGTACAACAGAATGAATGAAACACTGCCGGGTCCTGCGTCATCCTCACAATCATTGCTAAGTTTGAGCTCATTGTTGCAGCCACTGTGTCATTCCATCTCATTAAGAGTCTTCCTCTTTATCGCTGACCCTCTACTTTACCAAGCATGATGTCCTTCTCCAGGGACTGGTCCCTCCTGATAACATGTCCAAAGTGTGTAAGACGAAGTCTTGCCATCCTGCCTTCTAAGAAGCATTCTGGCTGTACTTCTTCCAAGACAGATTTGTTTGTTCTTCTGGCAGTCCATGGTATGTATATTCACTATTCTTTGCCAATACCATAATTCAAATGCATCAATTCTTCTTCAGTGTTTCTTATTGTCCAGCTTTGCATGCATATGGGGCGACTGAAAATACCATGGCTTAGATCAGGTGTGCCTTAGTGCTCAAGGTGACATCTTTGTTTTTTTAACACTTTAAAGAGGTCTTTTGCAGCAGATTTGTCCAATGCAATGCATTGTTTGATTTCTTGACTGCTGCTTCCATGCGCATTGATTGTGGATTCAAGTAAAATGAAATCCTTGACAACATCGATATTTTCTCTGTTATGGGTAGGCTTTGTTAATGAGACAGGATTAGTGTAGGGTGTGTCTTAAATCAATCTCTTGAGATATAAAAGAGATTAAACAAGCAAGCAGAGATGTGGGAAGAGAAATGCCAAGCCACAGGATCACGCAGGAACAGAAGCTCAGAAGAGACAAGGATCTTCCTCCAGAGCTGACAGAAAAAGCCTTCCCCTAGAGCCGGTGCCCTGAACTCGGACTTCTAGCCTCCTAAACTGTGAGAAAATAAATTTATTTATTAAAGCCATCGTTTGTGGTATTTCTGTTACAGCAGCAGCACTAGATAACTAACAGTGATCTCCTTAAACTCAGTGTGACACATTTTCATTGTGCATCTAATGTGAGCAAGGGTATGCTGATTAGTCTCTGCCAGAATTTCAGATGGCATTTTCGTAACTATCAGATGATCACAGTCTGTACTGAAGGGCAGCAGCTTGCCACCAGAGCTCCAGTTAGTACATGTGCATTTCAATCTTGGAAACATATCTAGATTTAGAAGTTTAAAATGCATCACAGCCCAGCATTGACAATTTCACTGCCACTGCAGTGCCGCCCACCACCGTAGCTCATCCTTAGCTCGGGGCAGAGAGGCCCATTTATGCCATCCCTTTCTCCAATAGGGAGGCCTCTGACTCCCTGGTTGGGCTTGGCTTTTTTTTTTTCCTCTCAACAATTTCAGGTCTTCTCACACCTTAATAGTCAAGCATTTACTTCCTACCTACAACTAAGGAGACCAGAAGAAATGAAAAGATTTTATCTCACCTCAAACAGAAATGTACTTTCAGGCTGTCAACCTTCTCCTCCCCAGCTTATCCAGCTTACAGGAAAGCAGAAGGAAAATCTGTGATTCAGCTGCAGGCAAGGTGCCTGCCTGAGCAGGTCACACCCTTTGGTCTCATTGTCCAGGAAAAGGAAAGAAGGAATCTAACAGAACAGTTCACTATTTTGAGTAGGGCAACATCACATCTGCTCGCTCTCAAAACTGCACTGAATGAGGCAAGAGATGGCAGCTGTTTCACGGATAGCTGCTGTCATTGCCTCGTTGTCGGTTGTCACTGGGAAATTGGAAAATGTCTTTTTTAAAGAAGTAAAAAAAGCTCCAATAATACCGGTTTAAATAGACAACTAGGTTGAAAACTTAAGTGCTGACTCCTGCATAGATTTTCGGCTGTAATGTTGCCACTTGTTACTCCTGATGGTCAGTTCTGCACTAATATTAATACTTTCTATTCGGATGGACTCCACGGCAGTGGGTTTGGTTTGGTTTTGGGGATTCGCTTTCTACTCTTCAGGCACTCACTCACTCTGCAGGATTCCAGCCCCTCCTAACGTATTCACTGGGCCCCAACTTGTCCTTCTTTGTTCCGGGGTCCTAGGACAATAAATAGCCCTAAGAACAAATGGGCCTCGAGCTCCCGCTCCCTCCACCCCCGCCTGTGTCGGGGCCTCGACCATCCCCCCACAAGTATCCACCCTGGTTTCTGGTCCCATCTCGGACTCCCCACCTCTTGTTCGGCTCAGTCTTCAAGGTGTGCGCTGGCGCAGGGACCCGGAGGGGTGGGGAGTTGCAGGGCGGGGCTGGGGAAACACTGCCCGAGGACTCATAAATCTGGGCGGACAGGTAGGCCAGGGCAGCTGTGGCGCCCAGAGGTGGGGGCCAAGCGAAGAGCCCCTGTTCAGCAGCCTAAGTTGGCGGCGGCAGGTGGCCTCGACGCCCGGGGGTCTGGGAAGGAGGTCTTGGGCACTCCGGGGGCGGGTCCTGCTGTCTCACCGCTCGCCCATTGGCTTCCACATGGTGTCAGTAGAACGCTTTTTGTGACCGTGTCCTTCCGCCGCGGAATGTAGTCCTTCCCCAAAGGGAAACCTGGCAGCCCGTTCGGCCGCCACAGCTTTTCTTATTGAAGGTGCCTGCGCCCAGCGAGGACGCAGAGGGGCGGGCCCAGTGTGCCGACAGCCGGGATTGGGTGAGGGGCGGGGTGGCGGAGGGATTGCAGCTCGGCACCCAGGATAACCTTGAGGCTGAGCCGACTGATTCCGGCAAAGGAGCGACGCGTCCCGAACTTGCAGGTCCTTCCTGCATTTGCATCGCAGCCCAAGCCGGACCACGCCGGAGGTGAGCGATGGAGAAGGCCTGGCCATGCGTCTCCACCTCGGGCCCGCCGGGCCACTGCGGAATCCCGGCCCGCCTGTTCACTCGGGGCACCCATACGGGGATGGCGCAGGGTCCTGGGCATCTTAGATTCAGGGAGAGAGGAGAAAGGCTGCTCGCGCCCGGGGTCGGCTCCTCAAAGCCCTCAGCTTCCGTTCCTTCCAGATTCAGATGGATTAGCCAGCCTGTGGCGTACCCCCATCCTGGTCTCATCCTCCCCTCCTTCTCCCTTCCACCTCAATCTGGTTCCATCCTCTGCTTCCGTCCCTTGTTCCCTCCTAATCTGATCCCATCTTCACTTCCCTCCTCCTCCGCCCCACTCTGGACCCATCCTTACCTCCTTCCTCCTCCCGCTTCATATTAGTCCCATCGCGCCCTCGTTTTCAACCTGTCCTTTTCACCTTCATTCTGATGCTTTGCTTGTAACCTCTCTTTAAAACTCCGTCTCTAGTTCTCATCCCCCGACCCTCCTCCATTCCACTTCCATCCGTTGTTCCCGCGTCCTTGTCCCCTCCTTAATCTACCCCTTTCCCTTCCCCGCCCCCTCCCTTCTGGTCACGTCCGCTTCTCCGCATCCTTCTCCTCCCCCCCCCCCCCGCTTCGGCCCCTCCCCCTGCCTTCTGGTCTCGTGCGCTCCCCTCTCCCGGGTGTGCCTTATCGCTCCTGCCCGTCTCCATCCCGGCTCCCAGGCCCACCAGCAGTCTCCAGCCCTGGTGGAGCCCCGGGCCCGGGTTCATGGCGGGAGGTGAGGCAGTGAGTCACCATCCGAAGTACAGTGGTGTGCGGATGCTAAGGGCTGAGTCACCTATGCGACCTGGAGGATACAGCGGCGGCCCCGGGCGCAGCTAGGGTTACATAACTGTTGGCCTTCCCTGCTGCAGGGGAAAAGGAGTGACTTCTCCTGTGGCGAGTTCCTGTTTTGTGCCGCCCTGGGTTCAGTGGGGCGGCTCTCCCCGCGCAAGCCCCGGACCTTGCTGAGACCCCGCAGGGTGGCCGCGTGACAGTAGGCTCTCTCCGAAGAAATCGTGCTACTCCATCCCGCCGCGGCCAGGCTGCAAGTACCGGTCCCGTGCCCGGGACCTACCCCGCTGGACGACCAGCCTTGCCTGGCCAGGCCTAACCTGCGACCCGAGAAGCTGCCAGATGCTTCGCTGCGGTCTCCTGGCGTTGGAGACGGGTTTTTTTTTGCCTGTTCTTCACGTGTCTTAACAAATGCGCCCTGATTGTAGAACGCGGAGGCCACAGGGTGGGTGTGGGAGCAGGTTATGGGGGAGGGGAGGGAAATCTTCCTAGAGCTTGACACCATTCGCGGTCGTCACACAATAAAAACTCTAGTGCCAAGGGCTGCTTTGGGGAAGGGTTTAGTGTGCAAGAAGGAGATGGGGAACTAGAAATAGTCACAGCCCACTGAGCTCGCAGTCTATTTACAGAACGAACATAACTTTTATCGCTGGTAAATGCTACAAGAAAGGTACCAGCTTCCTGCTTGTGGGGATGGAGACTGGGGGTGGGGTGGGGTGGGCAGGAGGCCTCACAAAGTGGCAGTCACACTGGGTTTGAAGGAGCAGGGAAAGCACCTTCTAGTCTGAAGGTTAAAGACCCAGTCGTGGAGAGAGGCATCCCTTGACTTCTTATCCATATTCTCCAAACTCTGGAGGTTGATGTCCCTCAGTATGTGTAAAATGAGCCTAATAGTTAAATTCCAGGCATGATGGGCAGATAACCTTGGTAAATTGTGGAGAGAAAACAGACTTTAGAATCAGATTTGACTCATTAATATACTGAGATGATCAAAGGACCTCAATTCCCCATGCATAAACTGGAAGTAATATTTTCCTCATGATTGTTGAAAGAACTGGTCTCTGCACACACCTACATGTATATATGTTGAATAGCCTGTGCAGTGTCTAGGATGTAGTAGGTGCCCCACAAATAGCAATTGCTAAAGTCTAATCTGGTGAGACGTCCAGAAGAAATGTCTTCAAATGCATGTATTGTTTTGGTCACTGAGCACAATTACTTAATTGATGCTTAAGTATAAGGGCTTGAACTTCTTGATTCACCTAATCCCAGCCATCCCCAAACACATACAGTTAATTTTGGGGAGCTAGGCTCTAAATACAGTGAAAACTGTGAGAGGTGGACTCTACTTGGCTGCCTTGTTTTTCCAGGTCTCGCAAGTTTTCTGCCTTTGCCAGGATGCACTTTCCCATCGCTCTCTGTTAGTGGAAAATATGAGTTTTCCTTCTCTGACAGGTTTCTGCCTTACACGGGTTCAGGCTTTTGCAGATTTTACTGTACCAGACATCAGTTGGAAACCAGTCCCCTGAGGGATGCTGGGATAGTGTTTACAAAGTAACTAATAATGTTACTTTGCAAATCTCTACTTGCAACAGGGACTCTTTTGTCTGAGAATGGCAACCTCTAGAAAAAGGAAGGTTAGGAGGGGGATGATTTCAGCCTTTGATGGTTGGCTGTAAGAGTGGAAACAAACCTGCAACACCAAGACTGAAATCTTTAGATTCCAGGTGTCCTCACCTCCCAGTTCCTGCAGGTACCGGGTTCTAGGACTTGCTTTATAGACTGGCAAGGGTGAGGTTAGGACTGGAGACTGGGGGCAGCAGCCTCTTGGCCATACTGAGGGTGTGGTCAGAGGAAGGGCATAAATCAGGACCCACCACCATTGTTAGCAAATAATTTGCCCCCTGGTTGCCGGAGGATGCTGATGGGTATGCAGTGGGGCTATTCTGAGGGGAAGGGTATGTAGCCCATTACCAGGTCTGTGTGTGGGGTGGAGTGGGGAAGATGACTCAGCCTCTCAACTTCTCGGCTTTTGAGAGAATTCTCCTCATTGGGTGAGTGTGGAAACTGCATTGCGGTCTTTGCAGGCTTAAAAAGTCCCTTTTCAATGAGTCAGATAACGAAGCGTGTGTTTGCCCCACATAAAAATGTCCCAGCTAGATGAAAAATGATTGGTCCAGGGCCCTGGGCCCTCTCCGTACTGCCCAAAGAGCGGAAGTGCAGACTGGGAGTCTGTGCACCTGCATTCCTGAGCATGGCATCCCCTCAGGGGGTTGCCCTCTCAAGGACAAGGGATGTAGTAATGATGACTTAGGGGAAGAATGCCCTTGAACTCGTTTCTGAGGTAATGGACTTGAGCCCAAATACGTGGATGTTAGTCTTTTCCTGTCTAGAACAGCTGCTTTTAGTTTAAGCGTTTATTAGAAATGAATAATTTTAGCTGTCGCATTTCTAGTTTAACAAGGAGGATTAATGGGCCTTTAAGAACTGCAGCCCCCATGATTTTGCAAATTTGGCAGCTTTGACTCCAAACAACTTAGTACTTTATGGATGTTGCTTCTGTTGTGACATTAACTTGGGGTCACAGGAAAAGCCGTTTTATTTCTTAATGTTAAAGCAATGAGGAAGTGGCTGTGGGCAGGAAGGTAGAAAAAATGCAGCCCTTGTATTACAAACATATTACTTGGGTTTGAATGTATTTTGCTTCAGCTTTTTATGAAGGCAAGTCCGGATGTGTTATCTTTGCCAAGAGCTAAGACTGAGATCAAGGTAGAGGAAAATGACTCCTTTGACATTATCTTTATTTCTGAATCACTCCAAGTGTCCACAGTCAAATCTTGATTAATTGGTACACCACAAGGAGGAGTTAGCCCTGTGAACAGAGTTTTATTGCAATCTTGTTGAGGATGTTTGTGAAATGCACAAGTGATTCATTTGATAAAACGTCTCATCGAAACTTAAGTTGTCACTTTAAGTTCAAATCTGGTACAAATGGGAACAGAGCTGTATAACCGAATGTATGAAGCCCATTTTTAATGCCACTATACTTTCTGGGAGCTGGATTTTATCACGAAGAGCCAGACCTGGGCTAATTGAGTAGTCTTTGTTAAAGAAGTTGTTTGGGGGAAGGTGAGCCTGGATGGGTGATGAACAGTGGGATGCAGTTTCTGCAGGGCCTTTTGGCCTTCTGGTGTATGGTGGGCTTGGTTCAGGGGCCAGGGTAAGGGGGCTGGGAGGGCCACCAGGCAATGCAGCCCGGCCCTGCAGTGGTTTGTGCCTGGCTGCACGTACTGCATGTAGGAGGGTGAGCCTGGCTGCAGTACCTCCGGTGGCCTCTTGAGACAGCCCTCCCTCTCCTGTCCATAGACAGAGCTCCTGGGGAGCTCAAGCTTCTTTCCTGATGCCAGCAAGCTGTGTGTGGAAGTCAGGCTGAAGCTGTGGTGGTGGAGATGCCAAACCCAGGGCAGTGAGGCTGCTGGTCATAGCATTTCAAGGGAGAGGACCAGCTTTTAAAAAAAAAAAAAAAAAACCCGTTGCTGTTGAGTCGATTCTGACTCTGCTGGTTAAATTAGAAGTCAAAAAAATGGTTTGAAGGGAGCCTCATCCCTTGTGAACACCTTTTAATCGACATACAGATAGTATTTCTTTAAGTTTAAACAACTGGTGTTTCCCTGAGTCATGACCATGGCACATAGGACAAAATGTATCAGCCATGCCTGTTTTGGAGGAACCTGGGAATTTGATTGAGGCAAGAGGTAGGAAAGTAGCAGACTTCCTAAACAAAACATCCCTCTATCCTTCTTTTGTTACTAACATTAGACCAACAAATGCCAGCCATCAGACTGGCAAGCATTTTAAAGTCTGACAGTATCAAGTGTTGGCAAAAGTGTGGGAAAGCAGGAACTCACATTATTGGTTTAATTGATACCAGTAAACTACTTTGGAGAGCAATTTGGCAATATTTAGTAAAATAAATAATAAACATCTTACAGCCCAGGAATTCCATATCTAGGTATATAGAAGCTCATACATGGCTCATACATAGAAGGCATGTGCTAGGAGAGTTACTATAGTATTGATTACTAGGGGAAAATCAGATTAATGGGGGGTGAAGGCTACCAGTAGGGGAGTTGCATAAATTAAAAATGGTCTAGTCATACAGTGGTGCAAACGGTTAATGAACTCTGCGGCTGACTAAAAGGTTGGAGGTTCAAGTCCACGCAGAGGCACCTCAGAAGAAAGTCCTGGTGATCTGCTTCCAAAAAATTAGCCACTGAAAACCCTGTGGAAGCACGGTTCTACTCTCACAGATGTGGGGTCGCTATGAGTTGGAATTGACTCAACAGCAGCTGGTACTGATACATACTAACTGGATGGATCTTAAATGTGGTGTTGAGTGAAAAGCAAGTTGTCCAATGATATGTACAATATCCTACTTAGGATCGTTCTTTTTTTAAACCACAGCAAAATATAGGGTTCAGCATAGACATCGATACATTGTATATAGACACACTTAAATGAACTGCAAAGATACAATATATCCATGACAGTGGTTGGGTATCAGAATTCATGACAAGGGCTAGAGGGGCCTGAAGATGAGGGCCGGTGAACCATTGTTGGGGAAATATAATTAAAAACAAAATCTGCTCCCAACCCAGAAAACTTCTCCAGAAAGGTAGAGGAGAACAGAAACAATTTTATTTGGTGAACATTTGACCAGAATGGGATGCATCACAGGCAGTCTCCTAGACAGACTGTGAAGACTGGAAGAAATCTCCCCCTCTATGTAGCCGAGTCGATGCAACCCGTTTCATGTTCTCAAGGTACACGATGACTGGTTCTCAAATAAGAGGACTCCAGGGCACCATTTGTTGCACCGTTGTTTATCCTAAATCCCCCTGGTTATTGGTGTTTGTTAATTGCCTTTATCCACAGGAAAAACGCACTTCTCATGTCTTTATGATGGGAGGTAGTTTCGTAGATGGAGCTCACAAAAGTTAGGTTCTTTCCCTCCCGCAGAAGCTGACAGGCAGGGCGCTGTCTGCCTTACTGGTGACAGTTTCAAGAGATGGCTCCCACGTCCTTGAGGAAACATTCTGGGTTGTAAAACTGGCAAGAAGCTTATTTGGCCTTTCAAGAGGATTTCTCAAAAGATGCGAAAGAGAAAATTCTAATTACAAGGTTTCTAAAGTAAATGCTCTAAGAAAAAGAGACAAGAAGGGACCCTCCCTTTTTGCATCAGGGAAAATTATATATACATAGTTTTTTCTGTTTGATTTATGTTTACCCTTTTGTGATTGATTTTATTTTTAGAAAGTCTAAAGAAAATACGGATAAATATTAACGGTCAGTTTTGGGTGGTGAAAATGCAGATGTTAATTTTTTTTCTTTATTTCATAAAAAAATAATACAAGCAAACCTATGAAGGTCATTATGTAGGAAGACCAGTGGTACTAACTAGGTCAGTGCTCTTGGCATTGCTCACCCCCCACCCCACGCAGTGATGCAGCGCAGCTCCTCCTTTAAATGCCTCACTTTGCAGAGACCCTCACCCCCTGACTGCACCTGACCTGAGAGGGTCCTGAACCAGGGTTCCAGGTCCCTCGCTGCTTCCAGAGTGGGATCATGCCCAGAAGGCAGCCCAGGAGTACTGCCCTACTTTTTAAGCCTAGTAAGGAGCTTTTGTGGTATGACGGTTAAGCACTCAACTGTTAATGGAAAGGCTGCAACCAGTTCTCTGCTCTAAGCATCTGGGATAAAACCAGGAAATCCTAGGCATTTAGGCCATCTGGGTTTCTTTTAGGGGTGGGCCCATTTGGTGTTGGCTTTTGTGCCCTATTTCACACTCTAGCTTGACTCCTGCTGATAAGGTTCAAGTGGCTTTGTTCTAGCCCTGAAGAAATAAAAGAGAAAGGAAATTTTACTTAAACTTACAAACGGTCTCATTTTGTTTTGTGTGGCCTGGTAATATGAACCTTTGCTTTCTGTCATGGGACCTACTGGCTGTAGAGTGGACTTCAGATTCAGAGCTCTTAGCCCAAAATATGTGTATCCTCCCTGCCGCCCTCCCCCCTTGTGTAAAACCCACACTGTTGATAGCTCTCTTGGCAGAGTGCTGGGTAAGGGTGTGCGGCGTCCACTCCAGACCTTTCCACGTTCTCCTGGGCTAGCCCATCACCTGTTTTGATCTTGTCGCTGCCAAAGTCATATTAGGGCCCATTCTGGAAATTCTGTTTTCCTGTTCCCTCATGAGAAAGCTCACTAGCTCCTAGAGAACAGGCTGGCCTTGATGCCATTCCAGCAAATTATGATGCAGACTTTCTAACAGATGCTGGAGTTCTGAAGATTTGGGAGTTGAAAGGCCTCCAAGCTGACTTGGAGATGCAGGTCCCAAACCCTTTGCCGTCGAGTTGATTCCAACTCATAGCGACCGTATAGGACAGAATACGACTGCCCCATAGGGTTTCCAAGGCCGTAATCTTTATGGGAGCAGATTGCCTGGTCTTTTCTCTGATGGAGCAGCTGGGGGGTTTGAACCACTGACCTTTTGGTTAGCAGTGAGCACTTAACCACTGCACCACCAGGGCTCCTTGGAGATGTAGCAAATAACAGATGTTGGTGTCAGTAAGGAAGACAATCTTGGGTACTACCTGCAATGTTGGAGGGAGCTGTCTGACTCAGGTGCCATCTGACTGGGTTGAGCCCTGTGGTGAGGTTGGTGTCAGAGCAAAATTAGTCCAGAGAGCTGGTTAGAAATTGGCTTGTGCAGACGCAGACTCACAGGCCTGGCTGGTTTATTGGAGCGGGATGATTTGGGGCTGTTGGAAGATAGAATTGGTGGGGTGAAGCGTGACTCTCTCCTGGCACAACCTCACGGTGCTCTAAGAAGCAGAGTGTCACGTGGTTTTTATGATTTATTTTCCCTGGTTTCTAAAGGGTGGCCCAAATGAAACTAGAGAGTCAGGAGCCCCTGAGATGAGAAGGAGAGGGCCGCAGTCGGGGCATGTGGACCTGAGCTGTGATTGTACCTGTCAGCCTGGCCTAAGGCCTCCTGTGGTCTCATTTCTCACAGAGGAGAAATGGCTCTGAGGAGGATCCTGCTGCAGGGGCTCAGGCTCAAGAATTAAGGCTCCTGTACCTGGGCATGGTGTTTGGCACTCTCAGTGGATATGCTGGGCCTCCGCTGCTGGCTGGAGGTTGGCTCTGCATGTCGGTGCCACCTGAGGAGGAGGGTGTAGTAGTGAGTCAGACTGGCACGGGCTGGGCCCAGTGTCCTGGCAAGCAGTGTCCAGATGACCAGTGGGAGGGAGGGGAGCCATTCCCAGAGCCTGCCCCAGGGCTGGGCTGTCCTCCTGGGCCTGGGCGAGACTCCAGATGGTGTTAGATACATAGCTGTAGGTAGGTGGTTGGTGGGCTGGGGAACTTGTACTGGGGAGAAGAGGCTTGTGGAGGACCTTGGAGACAGGCAGGGGAGCTCTGACCCTCCCTGCAAGGCAGGCTAGCAGCAGGGCAGGTGAGTGCCTTGCCAAGATGGAGAGACTCCAGGGAGAGCCTGAAGAAGGAGACCTTTGGTGACCTGAGGATGAGACACAAGGGCTCTGGCCTGGTAGGGGACACTCAGGACATGAGAGATCTTGTAGGAGTCTGGATAGACTGCTGACAGGCAAACTTTTTTGATTGCTTTTGTGTAAATCCACTGAAGTACCAGACAAATTTTCATTTGTCACTTTTGTACTTAATAGCTTAGGTGAGTAACAGATTAGAGCTTGTAGACTTCTGATTTAATTCAAGATGGTAAAAGAGGGTTTGTGTTTGAAGCCACCTAGAATTAGATCTGCTGATAGATAGCATCTCCTGGTCTAAGAGGCAGCCCTTCTGTACGAGAACTCCCTTGTCACAAAGATTTCGTTGGAAAGCTTGAAGACCGATTAAACAGGAAGAGACGTTTGCTGGATTTGGGCACGTTAACAAGCAGGTTTGGGCACAGGATTGTCCTGTGGGCCTTATTAACAGTTTTTTGTTTTGAGGTTCTGAATGGATCCAGGTATGACTTTCCCGAGCCAGTGAAGCTGTTCTGTAATGTATTTGTGATTTAGGGCCTGTCAAACCCTGTTGCTGCCACATTTAGGCGGAGTATTCTGGAGCTGTGTAGAGCAGTGTTCTAGTAATGGAGCTAAGAGCTTCATGTTCCGTTTAATTCCTCCCAACAATTCTACAGAATGCTTGTAAAATATATCATTTTCAGAAAGTGAACACTTGTAATTTCTATTATAAAAAAAAATTCGTATCAGTAAATTTAATAAAGAGAAGAAAAAAATTTTGCTATAATTCTACCACCCAGATAACATGCTGTTAATATTTTGGTATATATCCTTCTTAGTCTCTGTTTGCTTTGGTATCCCTCTCCTCCCTCCACAAAAAGAAGTGAAGGGGGAATAGTTCTTACGTAGAATAAATTGTTAGTAAACAAACCATGGGTTTAAAGGAACTTCAGGGTAAAGGCAATCTTTGGGAGGGCATAAAGCACCACAAAGGAGCCCTGGTAGCGCAATGGTTAAGCGTTCATCTGCTAACAGAAAGGTCAGTGGTTTGAACCCACCAGTGGCTCCATGGGAGAAAGACTTGGTGATCTGCTCCTGTATAGATTACAGCCTAGGAAACCCTGTGGGGCAGTTTTACCCAGGTATACAGAGTCACTATGAGTTGGATGCAACTCGAGGGCACACACAAAGCACCACAGGGGAGCCAGTAAGAGCCCACTTCTACCTGTGAATTTTCTTTTATCAGTCTCTTGGTATTTTTCTTGGGAGGTTTCTATGTTTTTAGCTGAATCTCTAGGACCAGCTGCCACCTGGATATCTGGTTGTTAAGGTAATGTCTCCATTACTCCTAAGAGCTCTATATTACACTCAGCTTTTACCTTAATCCTTGTACAGCTCTCCAGGGCAAACCTTACTCAGCTCCCAGCGGTCTGTGCAAGTGGGGCCAAAGAGCCACCCTGAGCCAAAAAAAGAGCATTATGTCACCGGAGGCCCAAGCCCAGAGGACCAAAGGTATGACGTGATCATCAGCGGCCCCAGCTAGGTCTTTGCAAGGAGACCCTAATGTCTCAGGTCTAGAGTAGAAAGAGCCAGGTGATTTTTTTAAAGAAGAGTGGGATTAGTTTCCCCACCCCACTCATTCAGACCTTATTTTGCTCACCTTATATTCCTGGGACTAGATAACAGTCTCCCTTTAGAGGCTATAGCAAGGCCTTTGTGTCGTTGGGCCAACTGGTCTACCCCTTCGGCAATGTCCCTTCCACAGCCAGTCTTACCTAAGCTCTGAAGGTTTGCATGCTCTGCCTCAACTGTGAGTGTCGTTGAAGGGACACTGTCAGAGGCGTCTCAGATTAGAGAGTGAGGTATAGCTTTGATTCTGCCAAAGAGGCATTAAGTTAGAGTGAAAGGCTATTCAGTGAACACTGGAATGCCTTTAAGTATTAGGTGCTGAGAGATATAAAACGAAATGCATCATGGAGGAGAGGATTGACTTACTCATTTTGGTAGCTGGCATGTGTTGGGGGGTTAGGAAATACACACTGACATAAAGAGTTCATTTGCCATATCGAGTAGTTAGCCAGTGCGTTATTTCCCCAACGTTAGGGTTTTCGACTCTGTAGCGGAGGACTTCTAGCCATCGATTTTTAACGACTGACAGATGGTTTGCTCGTCACTGTCACAAAGCCCCTTGGACTTTTTACCAGACCTTTGTGGAAATGGCAGAGTTCTGGATTTAGATGGATACTCTACTTGAGCCCCCGCAGGGAGGCCACAAAGTCAGGGATGGAGGAGGATAAGGAGTAAGGGTCATACGTAAGGGATGCTTTGATTTGGGGTCCTGAGATTGAGGAGGGAGGTGGGCAGATAATGGGAACTTGTTCCTGAGCCTTGGCTGAAGCATTTAGCCTGAAGGAGTTTTAGAAGGAATAGACCTTGGTGTGAAGACTTGAGGAAAGGGACAGCCTACTGGTATCAGAAGGGTGTTGTCAAGCTTCTGGTTCATATCGTTAACTGATGGTTCTTCAGACACTGACAAGGAAATCAGTAACTAAGTGGCTGAGTGAGTTTAGTTATAAGTCGGTAATGAAGCAAAACAAAGGTCAGGGCAGTTGTCAGGATTGTGACCTGGGCTAGTTAATTGCCTGGAACCAACAGTCTTTACTACTGGGCATGCTGTTCTTGTCAGAAAGGGAATTGGGATGGTGTATCAGAAAACCAGTTGGGGAAAATAATATGACAAGCGATTTTAATTTCCTTACCTTGCAACTATCCTGGTAACGTAGTTATTTGTGATTTTAGAACCAGACCAAGTGCCATTGTGGTTTTCTTAGGCTGTGTGCAAATTGTGTCCTGAATTCCTCCTGACTAAAAGTAGATGTGATTTTTAAGTATGGTCTCTTGGGATGAAAGATTTAGCATTCAGGGTTCTGGGTGGGCTTTGCTTCCTGTCAAGGGACTGGTTTTTATTGACTATCAGTGGGCTGAGACCCACTCTCAACCTCGTCTGAGTGGAAGGAAGAATGAACTCCAGGGACTCAGGTGGTACTCAGTGTTGGGTTCACAACCAGGGGAGTCACTTGGGTTTGGGTGGGGATTGTAAAGAAACAATGTAGGTGCTCTTCCCGCTCCATAGCAGAAGTTTGTTGCTTTGAGACAACTTGTTCAAAGATCTGGATTTACCATGGTGATAAACTAGGAGTCAGTTGTTGGTATCACTGGCAGACTGGTTACAGCTTCCTTTTGAGGAAGCTCCTTAGGTGCAAGTACATGTTACTTTTAGGGTTGGTGGGGAAAGCTGTCAAGAGCGATGTGAGCCCAGGGTAAGGGAGACCTGCCTACAGTGGCTGTCTGTGAAGACATGCATTGGGTGAGAGGCTTGCACTTGTTCTTTAAGGTCCTTTCCATTTGCTCATGGACATGTGAGCCCTTTGCCCAAGGCAGGGAGCATCCACGTAACCAAAGCATGGTTGGGTTCCCTCTGGCTTTGTGCACAAAGTGTGCTCATTGAGTTAATGTATAAGCAGGAGACAGCTTCCTGTGCCAAGCAGTATATTAACCACCTGGCCTTATCATTCTAACTGCTTTGATTCTCCTGGACCCAGGACCTCAGAAGCCATGTCGAAGCACCATAGCGAAGTGGGATCTGCCTTCATTCAGACCCAGCAGCTGCATGCAGCCATGGCTGACACATTTCTGGAGCACATGTGCCGCCTAGACATCGACTCGCCACCCATCACGGCCCGGAACACTGGCATCATCTGTACCATCGGTAAGTGGGTCTCCTCTGCAGCCCCCAACATACACAAGTGCTTCACGTGACAGTGACTGCCCCTTTCCTGAAAAGACTAAACAAATGTAGCAAACCTGGGTGCTGGTCAAGATGCTGCACGGATTCTTATGGGAACTGAGGTGATAGGAAGTCATTATAAACAATTAGTATGTTTTATGTTCTCTGATAAGGGCGATTTAGAGGGTCTCTTTAGTGGATCTTCATAGGAGCATCTCAGAGATTCAGGAAAGATCTTTTTGATGTGTTCCATGCATCCAAGATTCTGTGGTTGGGACATCTGGCTGGGCTTTGGAAAGAGCAAAGAGAACTGATCAAGCCTTACCTACACACCTTCCTAATTCGAAGGTAACCTACAGATTTTAAAGGAAATCAAAGTGGGCTAGCACAGTAAAAACCGTCGATGTGCTTTTGAAAGACTTTTAAGCTGTTTGAGGGGGGAAACATTTAGTGAGAAAGATAAAAAAACAAGAATTCTTTAAGCAAACTGGTCGTATTATTCCTACTTTGAATAGTTAACACTTGTGGCTTTAAAACTTTTTTAAAAAATTTTTCTAATAGGCCCAGCTTCCCGGTCAGTGGAAACATTGAAGGAGATGATTAAGTCTGGAATGAATGTGGCTCGTCTGAACTTCTCTCATGGAACTCACGAGGTGAGCCCCTGGGAAGTTTGGCCACCAGGACTGCTTGTAAGAAAATAGGGAGAGGAGGTTGCGTGGCTCATTTAGCCACAGTGGAGCAGGCAATTGTAAGTCTAGGTTTAATAGCCAGTGGGAAAATTATCTTTACCAGGCCACCTCTACTCTCCTTTCCCCCTTTCCAGACCCCTCAACTGGCCACATCTCCTCAAGCAGAGAAGACATACTTTTACTTTGTGATTGACTGTTTCTCCACAGACATGTACTACCATTAGCCTTCACAAAGGGAAGTGTGGAAGGATTCTTCCGGAAATACCTCTAAGCCATTAAGTATCCTGACCTTTGTGCTTAACACTCCTGCTTCAGGGTTTCTGTAGCAGCCTGGATTGCAGTGCTGAAGTAAAGGGTCATCCCGCAGACTGATTCTGACCTAGTTTAGACCCAAGATAACTGGACCAGGTCCAGGAGGAGGGTTGCCACTAATGTAAGTTAAGGACTGTGTCTAATGCACTGAAGCGATCTGGTATACTTGTTGTTGGGTCCTGCTGAGTCAATTTCAAGTCATCTTGATCCATGTGACAAAGTAGAACTGCCCCCATAGGCTTTTCTTGGCTGTAATCTTGACAGGAGCAGATAGCCGGGTCTTTCTCCAGAGGAACCACTGGTGGGTTCAGTCCACCAGCTTTTTGGTTTGAGCCGCCAGGGCTCTGTATCTGGCATATAGTACTCTACTTATCAGCATGGTATTCCCAACCTGTCTCCTCCCAGGGCTTCTGGTACACTAAAATGAAACCAGTTAGCACTCTTCTCCAAGAGTCTGTAGGAATACATTAGTGCTGGGCTGTTCATTAGCTGGTTTGACATATAGACAGAAGTTACCCAGGGACCAGGGGGCAGCTGTTGGGAAGACTCTGTTCCTGCCTCTGTCCTCAAGTTTAGAACCAACTCATTCTGAGGAGTCGGGGGCAGAGGGGAGGGCTCCCTGAGGGGCAGTGCCTTTTAAAGACCTTCAGGCTGACCATGCATAGGCCGCGGGATTTCACACTGGCATTGGTAGACGATTAGTGGAGGAGGCCAATTTTCTCCTCTCTTTTGTACTTCTAGTTCAAAGTGAAGAAAATGCTAAGCTGTGAGGTCAGTGGTATGGGGCTGCCCTCTGGCATTTGGAAGCTGATATTAAACTTAGACTAAAAATAAAGTCTCAGGAAATGCCGTCCAAGAGGCGAATTGCCCCTTTCTGGCAACATGAGACTCTTCATCATGGACTCCTAACCCATGTTCCTTAAATGGCCAGTGGCCTGGAAGACAGCTGGCATTTAAATGTCATGGGGACCTGACCAAGTTCAGAGGGACTGTGCTCAACTCAGCAGGCACTTTGGACAGCTTAAGACATGTCCCTAATGACATTCTCTGTTTTCCAAAGGCAGGGGTAGGGGGTCCTCTGCAGGAGTCATCAGGAATTACTGCAAGTATTAGCTTAGCCCAAAGAGAGAGAGAGCTAAACGTAACAGTGAAGACCTGTTTACTATTGATCTCTGCTGTTGGAGTGTCCCTGGGTCTCCTGCCAGCAGGGGAAGGAGCAGAAATAGATTTTAAGAAGTTGACCTTTAACTAGGCTTTCTGACACTTCAATCCAGTAAAATAATACCGCTCAGCTCTAAAATGGCAAGGGCGAATGATGGCCGCTGCATCTGCTGGAGACTTGCTGACTCAGGGATGTTTGGTTTTTAAACTACAAGAAGCATTTGGAGACTGTCTGTGCTTTAACTCTTATTCTCAGGTTAGAACTGATTAAAAAGAAAAAAAAGTCCCTCTTGTGGGTTTATTTTGAGATTTTAGACCAGAACGATGTCCATGGGCTTAGAGTTTTTGGCAACTCATCTGAAACTGTCAAATACTGTATAATAAAATGTAATGTAAACTGTTTTAGTCTGACCATGTGTCAGGGCTCTTTCGTACGCACCTTAGACTGTGCACCTTTGACTAGGGGTTGGGACATGCTTATCCAGCTCTTAGCTACTTTTAAATATTCTGAACAGAACATTGAAATCGCTTCCTCTCTCTCTCAGTCTGACAGAGGACACCCACTCTGGAGCTGATCTTGTGACAGCTTTGGCACTGTGTCTCTATCCCCCACTTTGGCAGTTCACGTGAGCAAAATGTGTTCTTGCTGAGCGTGTAAGTCCCATAATGCCATGTTGGCCAGAAATAGTGACTTTTAAACAGCTTAGAGTTAAACCTTCTACGAGGACAGCATTGATTAATGGAACTCTTTATCACTTGATAATGTGCCAACAAAACCACAGCCACAGTAGAAGCTTTAATACACCTCCCAGAAGTATACCCAAAAAATAACATGGAGGATTTGAATTATATACCTAGGGATCTAATTGGTATGTGTATAATATATGATTTTGTATCCCCAAGATCAAAATGCCTATTTACTTAAAAAACCTTTGTTACAAAAATATATTAAATCCCTCTAACAAAAAAAAAAAGTTCCATAGAATAGAAATTATGCGGATCACATTCTGTGACATAATTTTTTTTATGGAAGTTAAGAACAAAGTCCAAAGAAGTAATCAGGAAAACTTATCTGTAAATGCACTAATTTGGAAACAAAGTCTGAACATAAGTGAAATAAATATTTAACTCGAAAAGTTAGCGGAAAAAAAACATAAAATAACCTAAAAAGGATGAAAGAAAAGAAAGGCATTGATTTAAAATATAGCTTAAACTAGAGAATAGATCTGACAGATTAAGCCAAAAGCTGATTATGTGAGGGAAAAGAATAGTAAAACAGAGAACCCTCTGAAAACCCTGGTTAAGAATCAGAGGATGAGCAAGGAAGTCTATGAGTTGAAAAGGTAATGATTCCTAAGATTAGAAGAAATTTCTTAAAAAAAGTCATAGACTTCTGCTTAATTCTTATGAATCAAGAGGCGGAAAATATGAATAGACCAACAGCCATGCCTTAGTTATCTAGTGCCACTGTAACAGAAATATCACAGATAAGTGGCTTTAACAAAAAGTTTATTTTGTCACAGTTTAGGAGGCTGGAAGTCCAAAATCAGGGTGCCGACTCTAGGGAAAGGCTTTCTCTGTCTGCTCTGAAGGCAGGTCCTTGTCTCTTCTGAGCTTCTGCTCCTGGGCAATCTTCACATGGCTTGGCTTCTCTCTTTCCCCGTCTCTGCTTCTCTTATGCTTATTTAATCTCGTTTATATCTCAAAAGAGATTGACTAAAGACAAAACCTACATTGATTCTGTCTCATTTACATAACAAAGACAACCCATTCCCAAATGGGATTATAACTACAGGCATAGAGGTTAGGATGTACAACACATTTTTGGGGGACACAGTTCAATCCATAAAGTTCCACCCTTTGGCCCCCAAAAATTCATATTCTTCTGTGAGTCGGAATTGACTCAATGGCAACAGGTTTGTTTTTCTTCCCCGACATGCAGAACATACCCCATCACATCTTTCCAAAAGTCTTAAATTCCAAACCCAAAATCTCATCTTCTGAAGCATCTAAATCAAATCTGGGTGAGACGTTAGGCATATTCCAGCCTGTAGCAAAATTCCTCTTCATCTGTGAACCTATGAAATCTATAATACAAATTATCTGCTTCTAAAATACAGTGGTAGAACAGGCACAGGGTAGATTCTTAGCAAGTCCAAAACCCAACAGAACAATTTACATTTGCTCTCAAGACTTGAAAATAATCTTCTGTTCTCTGAGACCATCTGGGCAACGGCCCAGTCCTCCAGACACTGGGTGTTGGCCTTGCTCTCTGGACTTCGGCCCTGGGCTTCAGCTCCACCTTCCAGGTCCACAGAGATGGCAACTCTGCTCCCTTGGCTTTGGGCGGCCCCGTTTTCCTAATCCATATGAGTGGCGACACCACCCCTTAGGCCCAGCAGGCCCTATTCTTCTGCCCCTTGGGCATAGTAGCCCCACCCCCTCAGCTTTGGGCAGCAGCCCCATCTTCTTGAACTGAATGATAGCCCTACCCTCCAGAACTGAGTTGGTGAAGATCTGACTCTTTGAAACCTAGGAGGCTGTGGCCCCACCCTTTGACACCCCTGAGGCCAGGGCCCTATCCTTTGAGACTGAGGCAGCTCTGCTTCCCGTGTTCCTTCCAACAGTTCTACTGATCTCTGAGCTGCTCTAGGGATGGTTCTTTTCTTTTCTTGGAGGACGACAGATGTAGCTCCTTTGGCCGGTTTTCCTGCCTGTAGAATTCCAAAAGGTAGACCGCGTTCTTTCCTTTCGTTCTTTATTTGTCCCCTTCAGTCTAAGCTGATAGGTTTTCAGCTGTGGTAGTTGGTTAGAACCATCAGTCACAGGCTTAATCTATTTAACAAAAGATTGTGTAGCCATGTCCTTGGTGAAAATTCTAGGACACATATCCTTAGTTTGTACAACAGAATTTTCCGAATCTTTAAGCTCTGTTTTCATTTTGCATGGTTCATTTTTAAGTCCATCTTTTTCCTCTTACGTTTTATTGTAAGCGGCAAGGAGAAACCACGTGGCCCCTTTAAGATCTTGCTTAGAAATCTCCTCAGCCAGATATCCAAGTTCATCACTTACAAGTTCTACCTTCCACTAAACATTTGAACATGGTTCAGACAAGTTCTTTGCCACTGCATAAAAAGCATCGCCCTTCCTCATTGTCTAATCACATGTTCATCATTTTTTTTAAAGCCTCACCAGAAGCACATTTAATATCCACATTTCTAGCAACATTGTGTTGTTGGCGCCATATGTATTCTCTAAGATAACAGAGACTTTCTCTGTAGCTCTATTCACTTCCTTCTGAGCCCTCATCAGAATTGCCTTTGATGTCCATAATTCTACCAATGGTCTCTTCAAGGCAATCTAGGCTTTTAGTATTAAAGCCAAACCAAATCAGTTGCCGTCAAGTCAATTCTGGCTCATAGTGACCCTATAGGACAGAGTAGAACTGCCTCATAGGGTTTCCAAGGAGCACCTGGGATTCAAACTACGGACCTTTTGGTTTGCAGCTGAGCTATTAACCACTATGCCAAAACCCTAGTGGTACAGTGGTTAAGAGTTCAGCTGCTAACCAAAAGGTCCGTAGTTTGAATCCACCAGGCACTCCTTGGAAACCCTGTGGGGCAGTTCTACTCTGTCCTATAGGATCGCTATGAGCCAGAACCGACTCGACAGCTTTTATTGTTAGGCACTTTAAAACTCTTCCAGCCTCTACCCATTACCCAATTCCAAAACTGCTTCCACATTTTAGGTACTTGTCAGAGCAGCAACCCTACTCCTGGTACCAAATTCTTAGTTACCTAGTGCTGCTATAGCAGAAATACCACAAGTGGGTGACTTTAACAAACAGAAATTTATTTTCTCACAGTTTAGGAGGCTAGAAGTCCAAATTCAGGGTGCCAGCTTTAGGGGAAGACTTTCTGTCTGTGTCAGCTCTGGAGGAGAAGGTCCTTGTCTTTTCTGAGCTTCTGCTCCTGGGTGATCTTCCTGTGGCTTGGCATCTCTTTTCCCCCGTATCTGCTTCTCTTGTTTGCTTGTTTAATCTCTTTTATATCTCAGAAGAGATTGACTTAAAACACACTCTGCACTAATCCTGTCTCATTAACAAAACAAAGACAACCCATTCCCAGATGGAATTATAAACCACAGGCATAGAGGTTAGTGTTTACAAGACACATTTTGGGGGGACATGATTCAAGCTATCAGAAATGGGAAAAAGTAACCTGTAAGTTCTCTGCCCCACACCCTGCCCCACCCCCTCGAACACCCAGATGATTTTAATGGCTGAATTCTGTCTCCCCTTGAAGGAACAGATAAATTCTTTGTTACACTGCCCCAGAGCCCAGAGAAGTATAGAAATCTTCCCAACTTGTTCTTTGAAACCAATATACCCTGATGCCAAGGTCAGGCAAGGACAGTACCAAAACCAGAGAGGTTAGCACTAAAGGTTGGTATACCAGACCAATCTCACTTAGGAGAAAGATGTAAAGGCATAAATAAAATGTTAACCATCTAAATCCAGTAGTGTATTAAAGGAATTAGATGACCCATGACCAAGTAGATTTTATTCTAGAAATGTAAGGTCCCATGTAATACATAATATCATTGTAATATATATGATACTATAATAATAGGTTACATTTTTTAAATAATGACTGTGTGCCTGACTCTGTTCTAAGTACTTCATATATTGTTTTACCACTTGCAGTAACTTTTTTTTGTGTGTGTGCTTTAAGTAAACGTTTAAAATTCAGGTTAGCTTCTCATACAAAAATTTATACACACATTTTCATGTGATCCTAGTTGCTCTCCCTATACTGTGACAGCACACTCCTCCTTTCCAGCCTGGATTTCCCATGTCCACTCAACCAGCTCCTGACCCTCTCTGCCTTCTCATCCTCCTTCCAGACTTATATCCTGTTACTTTGCTGAAATCTTCTATTAATTCCAGTAGTTTTCTTGTGGATTCTTTGGGGTTTTCTGTGTATAAGATTGTATCATCTACAAATAGAGATACTTTTACTTCTTCCTTACCAATTTGGATGCCCTTTATTTCTTTTTCTACTAGTAGCTTTGGCTAAGACCTCCAGCACAATGTTGAATAGGAGTGGTGATAAAAGGGCATCCTTGTCTGGTTCCCGATCTCAAGGAAAATGGTTTCAGACTCCCTCCATTTAGGATGATGCTGGCTGTTGGCCTTGTATAATGACCTTAATTATGTTGAGGAATTTCCCATCTATTACTATTTTGCTGAGAGTTTTTATCATGGATGGGTGTTGGACTTTGTCAAATGCCTTATCTGCTCACAGTAACTTTTGAGGAAAAGGCATTTGACAATATTAACACCCATTCCTTTATTATTTTTTTATTTTATTTTATTTTTTATTGTACTTCAGGTGAAGGCTTACAGAACAAACAGTTTCTCATGAAACAGTAGTACACATGTTGTTTTATGACATTGGTTAACAACCCACAACATATCAACCCTGTAATTTCTCAACCTTTTTTTTTTTTTTGTGAAAATACACATAGCCAAAGATATACCATTTCAAAAATTTCTATATGCAGAGTTCAGTGACATTGACTACGCCCTTCCAATTGTGCTGTTATTCTCACTTAAGATGAAGGCTTACAGAACAAAATAGTTTCTCATTTAACAGTTACTACAAATGTTGCCCTGTGACAACAGTTAACAATCTCACAACACATCAACACTATCCTTACTCAACCTTGTGTTCCCTATCACCAGCTTCCTTGTCCCCTTCTGCCTTCTGGCTCTTGTCACTGGACTCCTGTACCTCATTAGTCTCATTTGGTTTTACGGGGCTGTCCACTCCCAGGCTGAACAGTGAACCTCGGAGGTAACTTCACCACTGAGCTAAAAGGGTGTCTGGGGGCCGTACTCTAAAGGTTTCTCCAGTCTCCTTTAGGCCTGTAAATCTGGTCTTTTTTTTTGTGAGTTAGAATTATGCTCTACATCCTTCTCCAGCTCTGTCCAGAACCCTCTGTTGTGATCCTGGTCAGAGCAGTCAGTGGTGGTAGCCGGGCACTATCTAGCTGTACTGGACTCAGTCCGGTGAAGGTCTTGGCAGCTGTGGACAATTAGTCCTTCGGACTGATCTTTTCCTTGTATCCTGTTCCCTTCATTCTCCCTTGCTCCCGAAGGGATGAGACCAGTGGAGTATCTTAGATGGCCGCTCACAGGCTTTTAAGACCCCAGACACTACTCACCAAGGCAGAATGTAGAGCATTGTCTTTATAAGCTGTGTCATGCCAGTTGAGCTAGATGTTCCCAGAGACCATGGTCCCCACAGCCCTCCACCCAGCAATTCAGTCCCTCAGGGAGTTTGGATGTGTCTGTGGGGCTTCCATGACCTTTCCTTGTACAAGTTGTGCTAGTTTCCCCTTAACACCCATTCCTTTAAAACATAAAAAACTTTGCAAGCCAGCAATAGAAATTTTTATAACTTCAATAATGGCATCCTACAAAAAAAAAAAAAAATATATATATATATATATATTGCATTGGGCATATCTGCTGCAAAAGACCTCTTTAATGTATTAAAAAGCAAAGATATCACTTTAAGGACTAAGGTGTGCCTGACCCAAGCCATGGTGTTTTCAATCACCTCGTGCGTGTGAAAGCTGGACAATGGTAAGGAAGACCGAAGAATCGATGCCTTTGAATTATGGTCTTGGCAAAGAATATTAAATATACCATGGACTGCCAGAAGAACAGACAAATCTCTCTTGGAAGAAGTGCAGCCAGAATGCTCCTTGGAAGCAAGGATGGCGAGACCTCGTCTCACATACCTTCAACATGTTATCAAGAGGGATCAGTCCCTGGAGAACAACATCATGCTTTGTAAAGTACAGGGTCAGCAAAAAAGAGGAAGACCCTCAGTGAGATGGATTGACACAGTGGCTGCAACAGTAGGCTCAAGCATAACAACGATTGTGAGGATGTTGCAGGAACAGGCAGTGTTGCATTCTGTTGCACATAAGGTCACCCACAGCACCTAACAACAACAGCAACGGGAAAAAAAAGGGAGCCAGTGCTCAGTGGTCATTCATTATAGCCAGAAACCAGTTGTCATAGAGTTGCTTCTGACTCATCGCAACCCCGTGTGTGTCAGAGTAGAACTATGTTCTATAGGGTTTTCTCTGGCTGATTTTTTGGCTGTAGATAGCCAGGCTTTTCTTCTGTGGTGCCTCTGGGTGGACTCAAAGCTTTTGGTTAGCAGCAAATGCATTAACCATTTGCATCACCCAGGCATGCCCCTCATTATAGAGTATATCTGAATTAACAGCTGAGGATTTTCAAATACAAGCTTTAGGAGCCACCTGCCTTAAGGATTAAACTGTGGTCCCAGCTCCCCTCCCAGCTTCCTGCAAGTGACAGCCCTGCTTGCAGGTGCTGCGCTCTTGGACAGTGGTGGTTAAAGGCAAAGGCTCATGAAGTGCTGAATTAGAAACCCCTGTTATCAGCAATGTCATACTGATTGTACTGTCTAACAACTCTTTCAGCATCTTATCTTGGCCTTGAGTCACTTTTTAATCGAACAGTAGTAGCAAATGAAAAGGAGAAAGGGCTTCAGAGAGAAGTTTAAAGCTAGGATTTGCTGTAAGTGAGGAACAGCAAAGGAAAGCTCAGAGAAAGTCATATTACCACCTGTCCCTGTTCCACTTCCCTCTCTGCTCTGGCTCTAGAAAGTGATTGTGAAAACTGGGTTTGTATGACCTTACCAGTGAGTTATTTCGCTTGGACCGCTGTTAGCATAAGTAAACAACTGAGTTTGATTTGTAGTTTTAATCAACAGAGGAAAAGCTCTCAGAATTGCTATATCTACCAAAATCTGACACTGATTGCCAGACCAGTATTATCTAAACACAGAGCTCCTAGATCTTTTATCCCAATTGTCTGCTTTGTTTGCCCAAAGTATCTGATGAGTCCTAGGGAAAAGAGAACAGCTGAAGGCACATAGCTTCCTTTCTACTCAGACGAGTTTATACCCAGCCGGTCAGTGGTTTTGGTGGTAATACTCTGAAAAGTTCCTGAGGTTTTTCCTTAGAGTGAGTCCCTTTAGTGGTAGAAGCAGGTTTAAGCTGAGGAGGTTGAAATAACCACATAGAGGGTGCTCAGTGAATGGATGGTACCGAGGCCAGATGGTGATGTGTGTTGGTGTCATAGTTACCATGAAGGTCTAGAACATATGTAGGCCTTTCCTAAGTGCTCAACTCTGGCGCAAGGCAACTGGTGTGTGTATGACATCTTCTTTCCTTTTCCCCAGTACCACGCAGAGACCATCAGGAACGTGCGCACGGCCACGGAAAGCTTTGCTTCTGACCCCATTCACTACCGGCCAGTAGCTGTGGCCCTGGACACTAAAGGACCTGAGATCCGAACTGGGCTCATCAAGGGCGTGAGTATTCTGGGAAGAAGCGCACGGGAGGGGGCAGGCAGCAGTGGGCCTCAGAGTGTCTCCTCAGCCTGGATGCCATGTTCCTCAGAGTCTAGGTCTACAAATCAGGGAGAGTTTTATTCATCACTGTAAAAAAATATTGATTGGATCTTCTTTGCCAAGAAATGACACAACAAAAGAAACTTCTTTACTCTAAAAGCCTATCTACAGATCTTCTCTAACTTTTGGGAGCAGTTTCTTTGTTTCTTTCTCCCTCCCGTTAAATAGCACAGTGGAGACATTGTAGTTGTTGTCCTCTTTGGGTTACTTCCTCAAAACTACTAAGTTAGGGAATGAGAGCTTTTATTCACAACAAAAAAGCTTTATCTGTAGTTTTAACTGCGATTTGAACACTGTTCCCTGGAGGAAAGGACATTTCCATGCTTGCCAGTAGGGCCTGTTCTCTGCAGTGCGCACGCACACTTACTGTCTTGTCTGTAGAGCGGCACCGCTGAGGTGGAGCTGAAGAAGGGAGCCACTCTCAAGATCACTCTGGATAATGCGTACATGGAAAAGTGTGATGAGAATATCCTGTGGCTGGACTACAAGAATATTTGCAAAGTGGTGGAAGTGGGCAGCAAGGTCTATGTGGATGACGGACTTATTTCTCTGCAAGTGAAGGAGAAAGGTGTGTACAAGAGTCAGGGTCTAATTGTCTGAAAACCATCACTCACTCATCTCTAAAAACCATCACTCATCTCTAAAACCATCACTCATCTCTAAAACCATCACTCATCTCTAAAAACCATCACTCATCTCTAAAAACCATCACTCATCTCTAAAAACCATCACTCATCTCTAAAACTCAAAGAAAATAGGAAGCTTGGTTGGCTGGCACCAAGATTGGGTCTATATACTTTCAGGAATTCCTCTTAATAAATCATGATCCTCAAAAACAAACTTCAGTCCAGCTTAATCTCACTCTTCTGGTTCTGGAGAGCATATGCGAGGATTCCTTTTTTGTTCTTCCTCACTGCTTTTTGGCTGCTTCCTTCCTCCTTACCTTAATGTAATATGGACAGGACTCCAGTGTGCCTGGGAATGATAACTAATATTTAAGTGCCAGGCACTATTCTAAGCATGTTACAGGATAATTCATTTAAATTTTAAAACAGTTACGAGTGTTATTATCCCTGTTTGTACATAAGGAAACTGAGGCACAAAGTGGTTAATTGATTTGCCCAAGGTTACACAGTTGGGATTTGATCTCTAGAGCCCACGATGTGCTACTTCTCAGTTCCTTGTACAGGTAGCTTGCTTCCTGGTTCTTAGCTTCCGGTTTAGCAGAAGTGCTCTATTTTCGTGTTGTTGTTAGGTGCCATCGAGTCAGTTCCGACTCATAGCCACCCCATGTACAACAGAATGAGACACTGCCCGGTCCTGTGCCATGCTCACAATCATTGTTATGCTTGAGCCCATTGTTACAGCCGCTGTGTCAGTCCGTCTTGTTGAGGGTCTTCCTCTTTTTCACTGAACCTGTACTTTACCAAGCATGATGTCCTTCTCCGGGGACTGATCACTCCTGATGACATGTCCAAAGTATGTAAGACGTAATCTTGCCATCCATCTAAGGAGCATTCTGGTTGTACTTCTTCCGAGACAGATATGTTCGGTTTTTTTGGCAGTTCATGGTATATTCAATATTCTTCGCCAACACCGCAATTCAAAGGCATCAGTTCTTCTTTGGTCTTCCTTACTCGTTGTCCAGCTTTCGCATACATATGATGTGACTGAAAATACCGTGGCTTGGGTCAGGCACACCTTAGTCTTCAAGGTGACGTCCTTGCTTTTCAACACTTCAGAGAGATCTTTAAAGAAGTCTGTTTTCCTCCCTACTCTGTTTTGCACAGGTGCTGACTTCCTGGTGACAGTGGTGGAAAATGGTGGCTTCTTGGGCAGCAAGAAGGGTGTGAACCTCCCTGGGGCTGCTGTGGACCTGCCTGCGGTGTCAGAAAAGGACATCCAGGATCTGAAGTTTGGGGTACAGCAGGACGTGGATATGGTGTTTGCATCTTTTATTCGCAAGGCAGCTGATGTCCATGAAGTCAGGAAGGTCCTGGGAGAGAAAGGCAAGAACATCAAGATAATCAGCAAAATCGAGAATCACGAGGGAGTTAGAAGGTGAGTCACCCCTGCCCTAGCCCAGAAGGGGCTCTCGTTGCTCTCACTTGAGAGCCCCGTGGAATCTTGTGCCTTCCTTGCCTTCACTTGGAAAGCAGCAGCAGTTGACGTGATGATCGGATTGGGTCTGGGTGGTCCATTCAGGTTCCCAGAGGAAAGCAGGCAGTTCATCTCCAGCTCAGCTTAACCACCTCCTAACCGTTCATAAGGTGGGGCAAAATAACTATGGCCAGCTTGGTGACATCTGTTCCTCTTTGGCCTCCTACTAGAAACACAATTAGGCACTACTGAAAGGTCAGACCTGCTCTTGGGGGTTAAGAGTGTGCTTAGGGAGAATGGGAGGAGCAGCACCATGGCCCACTGTTGTGACCTTTCTAATTTTCGGTGTAGATACCTTTTGTATCAGGCAGTTTGGGGGTCTCCCCTCTGTCATCCTGATAAGCCGTGAGTGCTTTCTGACTTCAGCCCCAGGGCAGCCAAAGCCACAAGTCCTCCTGTCCTCAGCAAGTTGGAGGGGGTCACCTCAAGGGGCAGCCCTCACGTGTCCTTGGCTAGGTGAGGCCGTGAACCCTGGGGTCAGGGAGCAAGCAGCAGGCCTTGGGTTCCCTTTCTGCCTTGGATGTGCTGATTGGGAAGTAGACATGGTAGAGAAACACCGTCAGAGGGCCTCGTAAGATACAGACCAAGAGGGAATGGGACGTCTTCCCATTCTGTTCCTCCCCCAGGGAAGTGTCAGTACTGGGGTGCTGAAGAAACCCAGCAGGCAGGACTTGTTGGCTCACTTTGTCCAAAAGGACTGAGGTAGCTGGTGTGCCGCCACCACCTCCATGTACCCATAATGACCGCCATGGATGTCTGTCCTGGTGTGAGGGCATCTAAGTCAAGAATCCCAGGAAAGCTTCCTCTCTGTCACCATGGCCCTTGTTCAATATAACCTCTCCCCTACATTCTCCGTCAGGTTTGATGAGATCCTGGAGGCCAGCGATGGGATCATGGTGGCCCGTGGCGATCTGGGCATTGAGATTCCTGCAGAGAAAGTCTTCCTTGCTCAGAAGATGATGATTGGGCGGTGCAACCGAGCTGGGAAACCTGTTATCTGTGCCACACAGGCATGTGCAACTCCCCTCACTCACATGCTTGGAGGCTATTTGGTGTCTTCTCACAGACCCTGGCCCACATCGCATACCCCTGCACATGCACACACACCCTCCCCTGCTCCCACACACCTACACAAAGCCATACACACTCTCCAGGGGATCTCTGAAGACAGCGCAGGCCTCACGAATGCTCTGTCCCCTCCCAGATGCTGGAGAGCATGATCAAGAAGCCTCGCCCCACCCGGGCTGAGGGCAGTGACGTGGCCAATGCAGTCCTGGACGGAGCTGACTGCATCATGTTGTCTGGAGAAACAGCCAAAGGGGACTACCCGCTGGAGGCTGTGCGCATGCAGCACCTGGTAAGTTCACAGGGACACCCCACCTCGGGGCTTCGGGCTGGGGTGGGGTGGAGGTGGGGGCTGGCACAGAGGCACACCTAGACTTCTGTCCTCTTACCAGCAGTCTCTCATTATCCTCAAAGCCACAGTAACAAGAGTGAAGGGGTGTGTGCCGGAGGGGTGGGAGACCAGTAGGCAATCTTGTTCTCTTCTGCCTTCCCTGCCCACACCCCTTCTCCTATTTTTTTCTGCTCTGGAGGCTTCCATCCCTCATTGGACATAACACAGTGTTGCTAAGAGCTTAACTTTCAGTCTGGCTGCAAGGTTGTCACTTGTTCTTTGGCTTAAGTCCGGGGATACCTGTGCAGTCAAAGAAGGCCTTGTACCTCTTTCCCTCTGGGTAGTCCAGAGGCCAGATGCCTCTGCTCTGTTTTGAAAAAAGCCAAGGGCTCCCGCTCCCAGACATTCTCTTAATTTGGCTTCCCATTTGATTCCCCACCTATCCCACAGACAGGTGCTCCCCCACAGCTGCCTCTGGGGGCCTGCACCAGAGGCTGTTGCCTTTGCTGAGCTGCTAACTGTCAGCTGGCCTTGCATGGCGCCTCTAGCAGGGCCTGCTTTGCTGTGGCATTGGGATGCAGCTGCTACACTCACCTGAGACCAAAAAGTAGGGTTTAAGTGATTTGACAGCAAGTCCACAAGTAGAGAGTGGTGGAAAGGACGTTGATCCTGGCTGGCCCTGGCGTGAGAACACCTGGAGAAGTCCTGGGTAGCCGCTTTCTCCCCCACGGTATGTCCCGCTGCCTGGTTACTCGTGCCTGGTAAGATGAGGGCTGTAAATCAGCGTTCTCACCACAGGATAGGGTATAGCTCAGTGAACCTGCCTTTTATCCTGCGAGGGTTTTTCTTTAACCTTCCTGTTCCTTTCCAGCCAACAGAGGACTCCGTGCCCTTTGTGTGTTTCCCCCAAGTCCCCCCAAATTTAAAGCGCCCAAAAAAACTATAGACTAGGCATCTTCCTTTCCTCCTCCACGTTCTGTGTGTCCAATTATTGGGCTTAAACAGCTTCCAGAGAAGTCATATCATTTAATTAAACTGAATTCATGCTTGACTAAAGATGCCTTCTGGGCTATCCTTGGCACCCTTGGTGGATTTTCCCACACTGAAATCAGTGGAGACGAACACCTTCCCCCTGTCCTGGCTGATAAGTTACAGTGTGCAATTTGGTTGCCGTTCGGATGCTCAGGAGCTCTTGGCTCATGCTCCTGACTGCCCCCGTGGTGAGAAAGTGCTTTCTCTGTCCCAGTGGACCTTGAGCAAGTCACTTGTAGAATGGCTGCCTTGATGGGTCTCTCTACAGGCCCTTTCTCTCCAGCTGCCTTGCCGAGTTATGTGGCCTCATGGCTTTGGAGGTGGGCAGGTCGCTGACCTAGACTTGCTTGACTGAACCGTGAACCATTAAGCCAGGTAGACTTTATATATCATTTGCTAAGTCACTTAACTGCTCTTTGCCTCACCTATAAAATGGATTATATCAGAACCTGTAGTGGGATAAGAGACTTAAGATTCAGGGCTCTAGGTCCTGAGTTGCATGTCCTTTCTCCCATACCTCGGTGTTTCCTATGGACAGACAGACACCTTAGACAGAACTTCAGGCTTGGATTGCATGGCACTGCTCGGAAGATGGAGTTGTGGGGTCGGGGCCAGGCTGCAGCTGCCTCTCTATGCGGCACAGCCTTTCCCTTCCGTGTCACCAGTTAATGCTGGCCAGAGCTTCTCTTAACTGTTCACTGCTTTCTCCTGCATCTAAATGTGATGCAGTTAATGGCCCGTAACTAAAGGCTAGGCAGTACCAGGTATGGTTCTCTTTCCTGTGTATTTTTATGTCCCCTGTCCTTGGGCTGCACGCATTTCATTCTTCTTGCAGACAGAAAACCTTTAACCTAACAAATCCTGACACACATCTGCTTGTATTGTCAAATAAATGCTGCTTGAATTGTCAAATAAATGAGATGATATTGCTGATTCTTCCCTCACCTGTCTTCTCTGAGGTTCTGGAAATTGCACTGTAATCCTCTAGAGCTTAAATTTGCTTTCTAATTCTTGGTGTTATCTGAGCAGGTAGATTGTAAATAACACAATGGCTTTCTCATGCTTAAGAGAGTCCTCACACTGTTTAATCATTAGACTTGAATCAAATGTCTCATTAAACTAATCCGTATGCTTCCACAGGCATCTGCCTCTTCACATGGCTGTACAATGTGCCCCTCACAAGTTAGCCCAAGTTCTCCAGCCTCCTGTTAAGAGCGCAGTTAAGCTGTATGGCTTTGGCTTTGTCTAACCCCAGATTTCCGGGGCTGCTGAGTTGGTTTCCATGGCAGGCCATTAGAAAGGCTTGTCAGCATCCTTGTCTGAAGCCAAGCAAGCGTTCCTTGTGTGCATGGAAGCCAGGCAGGAAGCCCTGCGGTAACCAGCCAGCCATGTGAGGAGGGAGGGCCTGTTCCTTCCTGTAAGCTGTCTCATGAGGCAGCGTGGACAAGCCCTCTGCCGGGGAGTGGTGTGGGCCCCGCCTGGGCATGTCTCCATGCCACAGTGCCAGATCCTTCCACCCCACATCTCCCTCCACTCCCACCCCTCAGAAAAATGCTTCCAGAATGGAGCTTCTCCAATCAAGAACCAGTTTTCCCTGTATTGGAGGGCTTGAAATTCCCCACACCGCCTTGTGCAGTCCGGCTTTTACCACCCTGCCTCTTTGCATCTACGTGAAGGACAAATTTAGCCAATTAACTTAAGATTACCTTCCTCTCTGATTAATTCCCCATTCTGTCTTTCCATGTGTTGTCTCTCATGTTTTTCCTCCTTCCTCCCTCTTCCTTGCCCTCCCGCCTTCCCAAACCTTACAGATAGCTCGTGAGGCTGAGGCAGCCATGTTCCACCGCAAGCTGTTTGAAGAACTTGTGCGAGCCTCAAGTCACTCCACAGACCTCATGGAAGCCATGGCCATGGGCAGCGTGGAGGCTTCTTATAAGTGTTTAGCGGCAGCTTTGATAGTTCTGACGGAGTCTGGCAGGTAGGGCCCTGAGGGCAGGTAACACCGTGTAGGATAACTGGATAACCGGCCTCTTACTCCGGCTCCTGGAGGAGAAGACAGCCAGGATCGAGCCCTGTGCTTGGGGCCTTGGCTCAGAGCCTTTTTCCTCACCTGCAGGAAGACAGCCAGGGATATCACGACAGGGCAGGACCGGAGGGTCCTTTGGTGTGATAGGCACAGTGGGTGTCACAGGCACCTGGTGAAGGACGGGTCCCTGTGAGTCTTGTTCTTGCTCAGGGATTGGCAGCCTCTTGACCTTTGGACCAAAGGCTCTGTCTTTCACTAGCTGTCTGTGTGCCTTGTCCCCTCCCTCCCTTTTTCTCACAAAGCTCTGACAAAGTGCTGTCCCCTTCTCGTCCCTCTGGACGATGTTGCTCCCCTAGATTGCCCGTGAGGCAGAGGCTGCCATCTACCACTTGCAATTGTTTGAGGAGCTCCGCCGCTTGGCCCCCATTACCAGCGACCCCACAGAAGCCGCCGCCGTGGGTGCCGTGGAGGCCTCGTTCAAGTGCTGCAGTGGGGCCATAATCGTCCTCACCAAGTCTGGCAGGTAGGAGGCGGTGGCAGCTCTCCTGGGGATGCCTGCTCAGTGGCCCCTTTCCTTGGGGGCCCCAGAAGCAGTGCATCGAACATTGCTCAGATGTGCTGAGCCCAAGGTAGGAGTCCTCTGCCTGCCACCTGGAGCCTGCAGGGTAGCGGCTCCCTGACCCGGAAGGACTCAAGGCAGCAACCACAAGGCGTGGTTGGACTATTTGGTTCCAAAGCCAGTTTACACCTTCACAGTGAACTAGAGACTCATTGCATAACAACTGATAGGCCGATGACAGATGATCTTTTGATATTTAAGAGGTTGTCCTCTAAAAAGGAGCCCTGGTGGTACAGTGGTCAAAACGATCAACTGCTAACCAGAAGGTCAGCGATTAGAAACCACCAACCACTCCATGGGAGAAAGACGTGGCAGTCTGCTTCCATAGAGATTTACAGCCTTGGAAACCCCTATGGGGTCGCTATGTGTCAGCATCGACTCGACGGCAGTGGGTTTGGTTCTCTAAAATAGTGGAAGGCAACCGATTTTAACATCTCCCAGTTACGCTGTGCTCTTTAAACAGTACAGTGTGCTCTTGGAAGATTAATGCTGTTCACTTGACTCGCTGTGTCCCCCATTATGGTGTACCAATCCCTGTCTGTCTTTGAGTCCCAAAGCCAAGTAGGCTCCAGCCCAGGAAAGGTCACTGGTTGTCTTGCTGGCACTTTTAGGACTGCCCCGCCTGTGCCTGGCTCAGCGCCTGGCCTGAGACTTGGGACCCCTGTCTAGCCTGGTGTCTGACCTCAGACTTGGGACCCCTGCCTAGCCTGGAACAGAGTTAGTCTTTCACTCCCTCGATCAGGGAGTGTGCACCTGAATCCTGCCTGCAGGGTGGCTAGAGTTTCCTGGAAGAGGAGGGTAGAGAGGAGGACGGGCGGTCACTGTGCTGAGGAGCAGCAGCCGGGCGGTCAGCAGATTTCTCTTAACAGAAAGGCTCAGCCGGCCACTCTCGGATAAACCATTCTAACCATTAGGGCTGACCTTTGTTAAAAGGTCCAACCTTTGCTATTTGGCTATTTTTAGCTCCAGTCTTCTAGGATTTCACTCTCAGCTGGTCTTAACTTCAGCAGCTGCTTCCCTCTAAAGGCCTTGTACGAAGGCCAGGCCTTAAGCAAGGCAGTCTTTGCTGTGACCCAGCTTAAGGTCCCCTGACACCTGTTGAGTGTCCTCACAGCCTGCCTTCTAGGGCCCGGTTCCCAACTCCTAAGAGAGGCCAGGGGCACACGTCTGCAGTGATCACTGTACAGTGTCCAAGGAAGCACCTGGCATATGGAGTCTCAAAGGGGCCCCCTGCCTTCCAGAGGAGCCCCAGTGCGCCAGAGCAGCTCCCACACTCACCTCCACCTCCTGTTCTTGCCTCCTGGGTAGAACCCAGACTTCTAAAGTCTCGTTTAATACCCAGGTTTGGCTCTGGAGCTCTAGAGCTTAGTTGCTGGTTCTGTTTGAAGGATTTGGGGGCAGTGTGGTGTGGGGAGAGGGCACAGAGAAGGTGTACACTGTTGATTCCCAGGAGGCTGCTCAGCCCTACTGTTCCTTGCAGATGTCAAGAGTCAGGTGCTATTCACATGCTGCTTGGCTTCTAGCTGTTGGCTGGCAGCAAGAGGCATGGGTGCTGGTGATGTGGGACAAGGGCAGTCTCTCTGTGCCAGAATGGAAACGTTTAGGGGGAGGGGCTCGGCCAACCATGGGCCATGTGGGCTAAGTGGGTGAGACTGAACAGGCAGGGTCAAGGATGATCCTGGGGCCGTGGCCTATCGGAAGGGGTGGAGGACAAGTGAGTAGCTTAACCACGAAGGCGAGTTGAATGCTGTGGAAGATACAGGATGAGAGGCGGTCCTAGGAAGCCCAGGTAGCAGATGTGCAAGTGGCCAGAGCCTTCAGGCCGGCCCGATAGAGGGTGGGATATTGCTAAAGCAAAGCTGTTAGGTCCTGAGGTGCTTCCTGGGAGGCTCCTGGGACATTGTTTAATGGTCTTTCCCTGTCCCCCATCCCAGGTCTGCTCACCAGGTGGCCAGGTACCGCCCTCGCGCCCCCATCATTGCTGTGACCCGGAACCACCAGACAGCTCGTCAGGCCCACCTGTACCGCGGCATCTTCCCCGTGCTGTGTAAGGACCCGGTCCAGGAGGCCTGGGCTGAGGATGTGGACCTCCGGGTGAACCTGGGCATGAATGTTGGTACGTGCCTGGGAGCAAGGGCTGGAACTTGGAGGGGTGTGGGTGCTTGGATGCTGGACTCACTGGGACCCTGGAAGGTTTAGGAGTGGAGGGGGGAATATACAGACCTTGGGAGCAAGAACCCTAAGTGGCCACACCTCACCCTCACTGGGAATGGTTGCTCTGAATTCTCCCTCCCATTTCCTGAAGTCCTGGGAAGAGGGGCCTTTGAGTTGCTGGGCTAAGCAGCTTGGTCCCTCTCCTCTCTGGGGTCCAAAGCAAGAGATCCTGAACTCTTCTCTGGCATCTGCTTGTTGCTGAGGTTGCTTATAAAATTGGCCAGAGCTCTTGCAGTATGGGGTGGCGCACACACTATAGGCTGATGTGGCCTTTGTCCCTGTATAAGTGCAGGATGTCACAGGATGAGAGGGAGCAGTTAGCGCTGACCTTGGGCAAGACTCTCCACCCCCTAGAGTATAAATGAAAGATGTCAAAAGTCCCTGCCAGCTCTGCCACCTGCGTGATAGGGAAATCCCTGGGCCAGCCTCATCCCCTTTGCCTGGGCTGTGAGGCTGGCGCCACCTTGTGGTTTGAGGAAGTAATGGTCAGCCAGCTATGTCTACCCTTTGGGGCGCAATTGCCCAGATGATGCTGTACCTGCCTGTCTTGATTTATACTCACTAGCCTCTCTTCTCTTCCTCTAGGCAAAGCCCGGGGCTTCTTTAAGACTGGAGATGTGGTCATCGTGCTGACCGGATGGCGCCCTGGCTCTGGCTTCACCAACACCATGCGTGTGGTGCCTGTGCCGTGATGGGCCCTGGAGCCCCTCCTCCAACCCCTGTCCCATCCCCTCCCCTCAACCCCTCCATTAGGCCAGCGACGCTTGTAGTGCTCATTCAGGGGCTGTAGTGCAGCACTGGTGGGCTGCGACACCAGGAAAGAAGGATGAAAGTCTCTGGTGACACATGACTGCTTTAAGACCCTGCTCAGGTTGGGTAGCCCAGAGACTGGCTGCCCATCATGTGGCTCCACCCAAGCAAGGGAAGAGTGAGGGGTGCAGGACTGGAGGCCCCGAGCATATTTAATGCAAGAGGTCACCATCTCCCTCTCCTTTGTGTACTTCATTCAGTTCCCGTAGAAAATGGATGCCCGGAGAACGCTCAGCCCGGGCCTGGGGCCCGGAGACAGCAAGAGCAGGGGCTTAGGGCGGGGGGCAGTGGTTCCAGTGGAAGCAGACTGACCCTGGCCCTTACCTGCTTCCCCGGCCACTCAGCCTCTCCCACTCCCACTTTGTTGTCTGTGCATTGGGCACTTGTGTTTCCTGCACTCCCCTCAGCTGTCGCTGCAGACAAACACTCCACCCTCCACCTTCCGTTTTCCCCACTACTGCAGCCACTTCCAGGCCTGTTGCTATAGAGTCTACCTGTATGTCAATAAACAACAGCTGAAGCACCTGTTTCCTCTCTTTTCTGCTGGGGAGGTTAAACCCTGCCTTCTGAGCAGGACCAAAACAGCAAGACCCTTGGGCCTGGTGGTGGGTGCTACAGCGTTGGTCAGGCTGCGTGCCATCTCTAGGGTGTGGGATGCTGGGAAAGCAACAGCTGACTCTCTTCAGAGGTATAGATTCCCCCTTCAATCCCCAGGGAGGTGGGGGTACCTGTGTCTGAAAGCTCTGCAGGTGGGGAAATTGTAATGGCTTATGTGGACAGAAGATGGGTGGAAGGCAGGGCAGTGGGCCCTTGTGCCCTAGCTCTGCACCTCCTTAGGTCTCCCTGCATCAGAGGACTCGGAACTGGAGGGACACAGGATTCTGCTTCCAGAAGTGGACCTAGGTTCCCCTTGGGGCCATCCCATTTGCTGATGCCATCCCCTCATGATGCAGCAGGGTCAACGTGGTGGGAGAGGGTTGGGTGTAGAACCATACCTGGCCTGTGCCGTCCCCTCTGCAGACCACGGGACCAAGCGCTACCCGGTGGGGGTAGGATGCAAGTTGGGGATTAAGGCCTTGGGTCGCATTCTCAAGGCCCAATTGGGTCCAGTTCCTTGTTACACCCCACCAATCACTGAGCTCATTTCTGACATTTGCCCACTCGTGAGCTCTGGCACTCTGGTCCCTCTGTAGACACCTCCAAAAGACTTTTGTCTTGGAGAGACACTGAGAAGTTTCCAGTTGTGGGCGAAGTGCTCTGAGGGCATTCTGGCGCCCAGCCTCAGTCATGGGCTTTCCAACTGCTGTTCAAAATCCCCTTTGGTGTTCTCTTCGAGGGTCAGGGGAAAAGGGGAAGACCGTTCCACGGGATGCCTTGACACAGTGGCTGCAATGATGGACTCAAGCATAGCTACTTTTGTGAGGATAGCGCAAGACCCCCAGTGTTCTGTTGGACAGGGTCGCCATGAGTCTGAACCAATTTGACGCACCTACCGACAACAGCAACAACTCATCACCTCACTTCTCCGGGGTGAAGAGAAATTGAAACCTACCCTATGTTGGGAGGGGCTGGCGGAGGGCGGGAATGGGTTACCTCAGAGGGGACCGAGCTTCAAGACCTGGAGGAAGGTAGAGAAAGAGTCTGGAGGGGAACATGTGAGGCGGTGCAGACCCAGGTCCTGGCCTCCGGGGGTTTCCAGTCAGAGGCACCGAGGGGTGGGATCTGGATAGTCTGGAGTGGGAGGAACGGCTAGCGGGCCGGGCCTGTCCCGCGCGAGCAGCCAATGGGCGGGCGGAGGCGGGCGCTCGCGCGTGGGTCGGCGAGGTCGCCGGGCGCTCGGTCGGGCCGCGCGGGCCGGGCGCTGAGGAGGTGCCGCGATGACCGTACTGAGCCGGAGCAGGCTGCGGAGGCGGACAGGTAAGGGGGCTCCGGCCTGAGGGCCCGGCTGTGCCCGCGAGGCGCCGCAAGCGGCCGCTACCGGGCGGGGCCGGGCTGCGCCGCCACTGCACCTCGGCGTCCGTGCCCGCCGGGCAGGCACTTCCCCGCCGCCGGAATGCGGGCCCCGGGCCAGGGGTGCGCTGCGCGGCCTGGGTGCCCGGGGCTTCGACGGGCCGGTTGTCCAGGCTGAGCCCGTGGCTCCGTGCGAGGGGCCCGCACCTGGGGGCAGAGGGACGTTCCGGGCGTCATCGGGGCGGTGGAGGGCACGCTCCTTGGGAAGACTCCTATGGTCCGCCCCTGCCATCGCTGTTCATTCATTCATGTATTCATTCATTCATTCCCCAACCAGATCTACCCCCAATCCTGACCCCCGCTCCCCGAAGGTTAGCGCTTCCTTGCCGCCCCGGGAGGGGTCAGCCCCTTTCTTCACCGCCGGGTCTGCACTTGTAGCGGCCCGCCGCTGCCTGGGAGGCGACGCGGAGCTGTCCCAGCACGACTCAGCCCCACCCCGCGCTAGGCCGGTCCCTGCCGGGCGGGCTGAGGCCGGTCCTCCAGCCTCGAAATCTGGTCCAAAGTCTCCCTGGGAGGAAGGAAGGCTCTTGCAGCTGGTGAAGGGGCAAGGAGGCAGGGCAGGCGGGAGGTGGCGTTGCAGGCAACATCAAGAATTGCGGCCTCTGCCCTTTGAGAGCTTGGGGCCCTGGCGGTGGGGTTATTTGGGGGAAAACATAGCCCATGCATAAGGGAGCATGGCTGCTGCCCATGCCCAGATCCCCAGGTCCACAGTCTGAGCTCTGGAGGGCAGCCGGGCAGCCCTGGCCAGGTAGCACTGGGGCAGGTAGGGTGAAAGTGTGAACCCTGTGCCCATATCGGCCCTGGATGTGGGGCTGGTGGGAGGCTTAGGGGGCTCCCTCTGCCGTGTCCTCAAAGGGACCGGTGGGGCTCTAAGCAGCTGTCACTTGCCCTTCTTTGCTTTGCTTGCCCCTTCCCTCACCACCTCATGATTGCTCAAGGGTCCCTGAACTTGCAGGGTCGGGCTCCTAGGGAATAAGAGGGTGCCCTGAGAAGCTGGGCTGCCTTTGCCTCAAACACAGCTCCAGCTGGCTCTGAAGCCTGCCTCCCTTCAGAGCAAAGATTTATGGGGCTGGGGGGAGAGAATGGATTAGAGGGTATCCCACTCATCCTGCAGTGGGGGCCAGGCTGGCCAAAGGAGGGCTCTGACGAACTGTCGCTCCACAGTCCTCTGATACAGCCCATGCTGGCAGACACTAAGGTTTGAGGTTACAGCTTGACAGGCCAGTTAAAGCAGTGGCACTGAGGCAGCCTCAGTGGGCCTCTCTGGGGGCAAATGGTCAGGCTGAGAGGGCAAAACTGACAGAGGCTGCCACTGAGCTTCCATGGGAGTTTCTGCTGGGGCCAAATTGAAGTTCTCCTTCCCAACTTCCCCTGGGTGGAAATTTCTAAATAGCCCAGAGAGAACAGCTTGGGGCCACCCCTCCATTATTCATGCCTTAATGCTGCTTGCTTAGGTGAGTCCTCAACGCCTAGAGGCAAACCAGAGAGACCCGTGAGCTAACTCTCCTGCTAGGATGAGCCCAGGACCCTCTGAGGTTGAGGCCGGCAAGACAGGCTTATGGCAGCCAGCCTCCCCGAAGCTCCTCCATGAGCTGCTGAGCTCGTAGCTCCTTCTCGGGTGGCTCCACCCAGTCCTTAAGACGTTGCATTGGCCCTTAAAATGCCACCTAACACATTTATCAGCTCAGCCTGAAGAGCCTCCCTCTGGGAATCAGAAGTGAGTTCTGGGCCTCACGCTGCTATTTTGCTGTGGCCTGGGGTAGGTCACTTTCCCTCCCTGTGCCTGCTTTGCCATCATAAGGAGATCAGCCTGTAGGCTCCCTAAAAAGGCCTTCTCAAGGCCATTGTTCAGTGATTTTGCTAACTAGTGTGTTTCCCCCCTGATTTCTGAAGGTGTTTAAATTTTTTTCCCATAATTTCTCCTTTGCTCTAACTACCCATGGAAAGCAAATGACATTAAGACCGGTGCAGCATTTAGTGTCCAGTGTTTAAGGCTGAATGCCGGGAAATAATTTGCTTTTCTCCTTTCCTGACACGTGAACCTATTTCCCTGAGATTCTGCAGCCGTCTCTGATACTAAGTGTAAGTTTGGCATGAAGTCAGCCTTGGGTGCTGTGCTGCTATTCACCTGGGCTGTAGGGCATCAGTGTCACCACCTGTTATCAGCAACCTTTGAAGCTTTGATTAATTCCCTAGCTGTTTACTTATGTAGGAAAGAGAGGAGGGTGGCGGGGCAGAAACCCCTGAAATGAAGCTTCCTGTGGAATTAAGAAGTGACAGCCTCCTCCAGGTATCCCTGCCTGCTGCAGCACGGATTCCAAAAGGAAGACATTATTCCCAAGAATATCCAACTCTACAGGACAAACTGTTTCCTCTCTCCTCTTCCCTACCATGACTATACATTTATATTAGTTTAGAAATGCTTGGTCATATTTTAGGGCTAACGAGCCCTGGTGGGGCAATGGTTAAACACTCAGCTGCTAACCATAAGGTCAGCAGTTCAAACCCACTAGCAGCTCCAAGGGAAAAAAGACCTGGTGATCTGCTCCTGTAAAGATTAAACCCTGAGGCAGTTCTAGTCTGTCCTGTACGGTCCCTATGAGTTGGAATCCACTCGATGGCACGTAACAGCAACAGCAATTTAGGACTAAGGAGCCCTGGTGGTGCAATGGTTAAGTGCTCAGCTAGCCGAAAGATTGGTGGTTCAAATCTACCCAGCTGCTCTGCAGCAGAAAGACCTGGCTGTCTGCTTCTGTAAAGATTACAGCCAAGAAAACCCTGTGGGGCAGTTCTACTCTGTCACATGGGGTCAATATGAGTCGGAATTGACTCTATGGCATCTAACAACAAGATTTAGGACTGAAGTGTGTTTTAATAACCCATGGTTGAACCAATCTTTAAGTCCTTATCCTAAATTACGTGCCCTCAGGTGATGTTTAAAACCCACTAGAAAAATTATATTGCTATTATTTTTTTAATGGACGTTAGTTTGGGGTTGGTATGGGTTATTTTTTGTTAACCTGAAATAAAAAGCACAGAAAGAATTAGTTTAAGTCAAGCATGAATTGCTTTTCCTCCTAAAGTATTGATATCAAACATCAATGCTAATTGTCAAAATCCTACTGGTATTTCGTTTGAGTGCCCTTTTTCACTGAAGTAAGGTCAGAGCAGCAGTGTGGGTGGGAAGCCTGAGCAAACAACTGTGAGTGATTAAAATAATCTTTTTTCTCTCTCTCCCCTGTAGAAAAAAAATTTTTTTTGTTCTAATATGTGTTAGCATTAACCAAGCTGCTCAAAACTTGCCAATGATCACTCGGCCACAGAAAATGCTATTTTAAAATCACTTGTAGGAAAAAAAAAAAAAAACAACTTCTGAATTTTGAGGGATGATCCAGAAATTTTATTTTAAAATAACCCAGCAGCAGTAGCTCAGAATTGACACTCATACACGACTTATTTTTATCACCAAACAAGTTGAAAAAACGTTTATATTTTTAATTTTTATATCTTTTTATTATGGAAAATTTCAAACACATGCAAAAGGAGAGAGAATAGTATAATAGGCATGTGTCCATCACTTGCCTTTAATGATCACCGTGGGCCAAGCCTCTTTCATATATACCTCCCTTCTCCTTCAATCCTAGATTATTTTGAAGCAAATATAAAATACCATGTTATTTCTTTCATAAATATTTCAGTGTGCATCCATAAAAGTTAAGGGCTGTTTTAAAATATAACCACAATACCATTATCACACCTAAAAATAACAGTAATTCCCTAAAGTCATCAAGTATCCAGTCAGCTTATAAACTTCACCCATTGTCTCACAAATATCTCTGTACCATTTGATTATTTGAATAAGGATCCAGATGACGTTTATACAATTGGTTGACACTTTTTTTTCTTTAATTTTATTTTTGGTGAAAATATACACAGCAAAACTGGCTTCCATTCCACAGTTTCTAGACATAACGATCAGTGACATTGGTTATATTCTTCACATTGTGTCAACATTCTTGTTATTTGTTCTAGTTGTTTCACTTGCTTGACATTTTACATCTATATATCTATAATTCCATCACTTTTAACCTATAGCTTCCCCTTCTACTTCTTTCTTTTTTCTTTTTTCCCTTGCAATTTAATTGTTGAAGAAACTGGGTTATTTGTCCTATTACATTTCCCAATTTGTTAATGTTGTTTAAAACATTCCTCTGACTCCCGTATTTCTTATAAATTGGTCACCAGATCTAGAGACTCAGTCAGATTTAGGTGGTATTATGTACTTGAGGAAGCAGATAATGTCTGGTTATTTCTCTTTGAAGGATGTTAGCAGCCATTAATAATTATTTCATCTAGACCCAGTATTTTATTGTTGTTGTTAGTTGCCGTTGCGTTGATTATGACTCATGGCGACCCCATGTGTTACAGAGTAGAACTGCTCCATAGGATTTTCTTGGCTGTAATCTTAATGGAAGCAGATAACCAGGCCTTTTTTTCCACAGTACCACTTGGTGGGTTCTAACTGCCAACCATATGTGCCATCTAGGGACCTTATTATTAGGGGTTCTAAAATAGTGTTAGCTATTTATCTGGAATATTTCTATAAAAAGAAATGCTCCCTTTTCAACTATTTGGTTACCCTGAGCTATAGCTAGTGCTAGAGAGACAGAATAAATAATTATTTATTTACTAGTTTTTTACTTTTATTTACTAGTTTTCAAAATAAGGAGATAGATCTCTAGGATCTACCAAAGGTGACCAGTGAGTCATTTTTGTATTATTATGATCTTATAGATTTAATCATATCTGATGTGTTTCAGGCCATTGCAGACATCATTCTTATTGATGCTCAAATTTTTCCATCTTTGTCTCATCTTCAGGTAGGCTCGTGAGTAGTTTTGACGTGACTCTAGTCTTTGATAGCTTTCTTGCTTTCTGGTATGATAAGATGTTTTAGGCCCATTTATAAATTTTCTGCCCTAGATTTGGAATCAGCCATTTCTCCAAGGAGCCCTGGCTGTTTTTAGTAGGAAATAGTATTTAGAGACCACAATCTAAGTACCAGGGGTGTTCAGTGCTAGCTGAGTGTTTATTTTTTAAAGTTATCAGTTTTGGGGATTTATATTTTAAACCCATTTTGTTGTTGATTAAGTTGAAGCAGTAGTTCTTATATTTTGGGGGGTGATAGGCTACACTGAGAATCTAATAAAAGTGAAAAGCTCTCTTTCCAGAAATATGCACCTTTGTTAAAATACAACAATTTTGCCCATACTTCCAGGAGTTCACAGACATACCCTGCAACCCTTGCCTGGACCTCAAAGGGATATGATTTATATTAGACCATCAACCTTGGTCTGTAATGATAGAGGAAGATTTGGGAGTGCTGGAAATAGTCAGTTGCCCCCATTTAAAAATAGCAAGTGGGAAAAACTAATGGATTTTTTCAATATCACTAAAAGCCTAAGGGTCCCTTGGTTACAAGAGAGGGTAGAAGTGGTCATAGCCCAGACTCTGCACTGGTCACACCAACAGTGGAGATCCAGTTTTATCAAGGAAGGAGTTGTTCCTTGGTGAAGAATTCAGATCCCTAGATAGAATGAGGTCCATTTTGGGCATTGGAAAGAACTTTCTAATCAGGGCTGCACAGTGACATACCTGATGGATGATATTCACATGTAGGCACACAGTTTACAATACCTAGTGTCTAATTGGAGCCCTGGTGGAGAAGTGGTTAGAAGCTCAGGTTGCTAACCAAAAAAAAGGTTGGCAATTCAAATCTACCAGCTGCTCCTTGGAAACCTTATGGGGCAGTTCTACTTGTCCTGTAGGGTTGCTGAGTCAGAATCGACTTGACAGCAACAGGTTTGGTTTTTTAGTGCCTAACTGTAACTCCACCTTTTTTTTTTAACCTACCAGATATTTCTTTCTTCCCACTCCCTTTATTAAACTTTATTGTGCTTTAGGTGAAAGATTACAGAGCAAATTAGTTTCTTATTGAAAAAGTTATACACAAATTGTTTTGTGACATTGGTTGCAATCCCTGCAATGTGGCAGCACTCTCCCCCTTTCCATTCCTGGTTTTTGTTTCCAATTGTCAGTTTTCCTGTCCCTTCCTGCCTGGGGCAGGTGTTGCCCATTTGGTCTGCTAAACTTGATGTGTGTTATTGTTTGTTTTATAGGCCTATCTAATCTTTGTCTTATAGGTGAGTTTCGGGAGTGGCTTCAGTTCTGAGTTAGCAGACTGTCCCGGGGCCATAGTCTCCGGAGTTTCTCTAGTCTCTGTCAGACCAGTAAGTCTAGTCTTTTTATGAATTCAAATTTTGTTCTACATTTTTCTCCCCCTCTGTCCAGGACCCTCTATTGTGATCCCTGTCACAGTGGTCAGTGATTGTAGCCAGGTAACATCTAGTTCTTCCGGGCTCAAGCTGGTGGAGGATGTGGTTCATATGATCCATTAGTCCTTTGGTCTAATGTTTTCCTTGTGTCTTTCTTTTTCTTCATTCTTCTTTGCTCCAGATGGGATGGGATCAATAGATGTATCTTAGATGGCTGCTCACAAGCTTTAAAGACCCCAGACACTACTCACAACAGTAGGATGTAGAACATTTTCATTATGAACTATGTTATGTCAATTGAACTAGATGTCCCCTGAGACCATCATGGTCCCCCGCCCTCAGCCCCAGTAACTCAGTCTCTCAAGGTGTTTGGATGTGTCTAGGAAGCCTCCATGATTGTGCCCCCTTTGTGCTCTATTATATATATGAATATACATGCTGTACATACGAATCTGTATGTAAAAATATCCACAGCCTAACCTATATGTGTACAGGGGTATAGTCCTATATGCCCTCCTTCCCCCATTCAGCATACGTATCTGCCTTTGTATCTGCATGTGTTATTATTTGTTTTTTACTGTTGTTGTAGGGTTATATATGCTGTAGTATTTACTGTGGTTGCCTCTTTTTCTTTTCTTGTGTTCCTCTAAGTGTCTTCCCTTGCCTTGGCCAAGTTGTGCTGACTTCCCCTATGTTGTGTATTGTTTTTCCCTTCACCAAAGTTAACACTTGTCTACTGTCTAGATAATGATTTCCCCTCTCCACCCCTACCCTCCCTTGTAACCATCAAAGATGGTTTCTTTATGTGTAAATCTTTTCTTCCGTTTTTATAATAGTGGTCTCATACAGTATGTGTCCCTTTATGATTGACTTATTTCACTCAGCGTAATACCCTCCAGATTCATCCATGTTATGAGACATTTCTCAGATTCATTGTTGTTCTTTATCATTGCGTAGAATTCCATTGTGTGTATGTACCATAATTTGTTTATCCATTCATCTGTTGATGGGCACTTAGGTTGTTTCCATCTTTTTGCTATTGTGAATATTGCTGCAATGAACACAGGTGTGCATACGTATATTTGTGTGATAGCTCTTATATCTCCAGGATATATTCCTAGAAGTGGGATTGCTGGATCATATAGTATTTCTATTTCTAGCTTTTTAAGGAAGTGCTATATGGTTTTCCATAATGGTTGTACATTTTACATTCACACCAGCACCATTTGTGGAAGAGACTATCTCTTCCCCATTGAATGGACTTTGATCCTTTGTTGAAGATAAGGTGTCCACAGGTAGATGGATTTCTTTTCTTTTTTTTTATTGTTGTGCTTTAACTGAAAGTTTACAATTCAAGTTAGTCTCTCATACAAAAACTTACACATACATTGTTATGTGACCCTAGTTGCTCTCCCTATACTGTGACAGCACACTCCCCTTTCTACCCCGGATTTTACATGTCCGCTCAGCCAGCTCCTGACCCTCTCTGCCTTCTCATCTCGCCTCTGGACAGGAGCTGCCCATTTAGTCTCATGTATCTACTTGAGCTAAGAAGCACACTCTTCACAAGTATCATTTTATGTCCCATAGTCCAGTCTAATCTTTGTCTGAAGAGTTGGCCTCAGGAATGGTTTTAATTTTGGGCTAACTGAGGGTCCCGGGGGCCATGCCTTCCAAGGTTCCGCCAGTCTCAATCAAACCATTAAGTCTGGTCTTTTTACTACAATTTGAGTTCTGCACCCCACTTTTCTCCTGCTCCATCAAGGCCTCTGTGTTGTAGTCCCTGTCAGAGCGGTTATTGGTGGTAGCCAGGTACCATCTAGTTCTTCTGGTCTCAGGCTGATGAAGTCTCTGGTTTATGGGGCCCTTTCTGTCTCTTGGGCTAATACTTTCCTTGTGTCCATGGTGTTCTTCATTCTCCTTTACTCCAGGTGAGCTGGGAACAATTGATGCATCTTAGATAGCCACATGCTAGCTTTTAAGACCCCAGCTGCCACTCACCAAAGTGGGATGCAGAACATTTTCTTAATAAACTTTGTTATGCCAATTGACCTGGATGTCCCCTGAAACCATGGTCCCCAGACCCCTGCCCCTGCTACTCTGTCCCTCGAAGTGTTTGGTTGTATTCAGGAAACTTCTTAGCTTTGGTTTAGTTCAGTTGTGCTGACTTCCCCTGTTGTTCTGTGTTGTCCTTCCCTTCACCTAAGATAATTCTTGTCTACTATCGAGTTAGTGAATACCCCGTTCCTTCCCTCCCCATTCTCGTAACCATCAAAGAATGTTTTCGTCTGCGTTTAAACCTTTTCTTGAGTTCATAAATTGTAATAGTGATCTTATACAATATTTGTCCTTTTGCAACTAAGTTCACTCAGCATAATACCTTTCAGATTCCTCCATGTTATATTTCATGGATTCATCATTGTTCTTTATCGTTGTGTAGTATTCCATTCTGTGACTATACCATAATTTGTTTATCCATTCGTTCCTTGATGGGCACCTAGGTTGTTTCCATCTTCTTGCTATCGTGAACAATGCCGCAATGAACATGGGTGTGCATATATCTATTCGTGTGATGGCTCTTAATTCTCTAGGATATATTCCAAGGAGTGGGATTGCTGGATCGTATGGTACTTCTATTTCTAGCTTCTTAAGGAAGTGCCAAATTGATTTCCAAAGTGGTTGTACCATTTTACATTCCCACCAACAGTGTATAAGTGTTCCAGTCTCTCCACAACCTCTCCAGCATTTATTATTTTGTGTTTTTTTGGATTAATGCTAGCCTTGTTGGGGTAAGATGGTATCTCATTGTAGTTTTGATTTGCATTTCTCTAATGGCTAATGATCGTGAACATTTCCTCATGTGTCTGTTAGCCGCCTGAATGTCTTCTTTGGTGAAGTGCCTGTTCATATCCTTTGCCCATTTTTTAACTGGGTTGTTTGTCTTTTTGTTGCTGAGGTTTTGCAGTATCTTGTAGATTTTAGAGATTAGATGCTGATCGGATTTGTTGTAGCCAAAATTTTTTTCCCAGTCTGTAGGTTGTCTTTTGACTCTTTTGGTGAAGTCGTTTGTTGAGCATAAGTGTTTCATTTTTAGGAGCTCCCAGTTATCTGGTTTCTCTTCTGGTGTTTGTACATTGTTACTTATGGTTCATATTCTGTTTATGCCATGTATTAGGGATCCTAGTGTTGTCCCTATTTTGTCTTCCATGATCTTTATAATATTATATTTAGGTCTTTGATCCATTTTGAGTTAGGATTTGGGCATAGTGTGAGGTATGGGTCTTGTTTCATTTTTTTGCAGATGGATATCCAGTTATGCCAGCACCATTTGTTAAAGAGACTGTCTTTTCCCCAATTAACAGACTTTGGACCTTTGTTAAATATCAGCTGCTCATAGGTGGATGAATTTACATCTGGATTCTCAATTCTGTTCCATTGGTCTGTGTATCTGTTGTTGTACCAGTACCAGGCTGTTTTGACTACCGTGGTGGTATAATAGGTTCTAAAATCAGGTAGTGTGAGGCCTCTCACTTTATTCTTCTTCTTGAGTAATGCTTTACTTATTTGGAACCTCTTCCCTTTCCATATGAAGTTGGTGATTTGTTTCTCCATCTCATTAAAAAATGCTGTTGGAATTGGGATTGGGATTGTATTGTATCTGTAGATCGCTTTGAGTAGATTTGACATTTTCACAATGTTAAGTCTTCCTAGAGATGGATTTATTTCTAGATTCTCAATTCTGTTCCATTGGTCTATGTGTCTGTTGTACCAGTATCAGGCTGTTTTGACTACAGTAGCAGTATAGTAAGTTCTGAGATCGAGTAGTGTGAAGCCTCCTACTTTGTTCTTCTTTTTCGGTAATGTTTTACTTATCAGGGGCTCTTTCCTTTCCATATAAAATTGGTGATTAGTTTTTCCATCTCATTAAAGAATGTTGTTGGAATTTGGGTCTGGATTGCATTGTATCTATTGATTGCTTTGGGTAGTATTGACATTTTCATAATGTTAAGTCTTCCTATCCATGAGTGTGGTATGTTTTTCCATTTATGAAGTTCTCCTTAGTTTTCTTGAATTAGAGTTTTGTAGTTTTCTTTATATAAGTCTTTTACATCCCTAGTTAGATTGATTCCTAAGTATTTTATCTTTTGGGGGGCTATTGTAAATGGGGAGCCCTGGTGGCAAAGTGGTTAAGAGCTCCGGCTGCAAACCCAAAGGTCAGTAGTTTGAATCCACCAGCCATTCCTTGGAAACCTTATGGGGCAGTCCTACTCTGTCCTATAGGGTGGCTATGAGTCGAAATCGACTTGATGGCAACGGTTGTTGTTTTTTTGTTATATTGTAAATGATATTGTTTTCTTGATTTCCTTTTCAGAGTTCTCTTTGTTCGTGCAGAGGAAACAGACTGTCAAATGTTTATTTCTTTATACCAGGTTTCTCAAATGGATAACACTGAACCAGCTTTGTTTGTTTTTTCTTTTAAGTCATTCCCAGTTATGTAGTCAGTGTGATGTAATCAAGGCTTTGAACCTGTTCTGCCCGCTTCAGTCATGGCTGACGAAGTGAAACCCGAATGAACCCAGACTTTTAAAATGTGGGTGAAGTGGAAGGATAAGTGGAATGAGAAAAATCACAAGTGGAAGCCCTGCTAGAAACTTAATCTCCCTCTTAGAAAATAAGGGTAGCATGCATGTTTGCATAGCAACCAAATCTCTTGATGGGTGAAGTCAGAAATGCAGCGCCTTGCTCAAAGATGGCTGCCGACCACATCGCTTTGAATGTGTGTGGACTATCCTTACTCCTGGCAATAATCCAGTCTCCTGCATTAGGCTCCTGAAAGGGCACACTACACCTCTTCCGAATTTCCCACTCTAGGGCTTCATCCTATAATTTTTTCTGTTCCACTTATCGTTCTGCTTCACTCAAATTTTAAATACCTGTGTTTGTTCAGATTTTGCTTCGTTGCCTCTGACTGAACCGGTTCCAACCATTTCGAAGCCCCAGATGTAATAGGCAGAGCATGAGCTTCCAGACACACTTGGGTTCAAATCCTTACTCCACCCATTACTACTGTGTTACTACTAGCTCTGAGCCTCCCCTTCCTTCATCTGTAACTGGAGTCACATCTGAATAATTCAAAGGCTCTCAGGCTGTGTGATGGCCTGGTACACAGTAGGTGCTCATCAAAAGTTAGTTTCCCCACGGCGCCTCCAGTTTTGAGAATGTGAGACAAGGACTTTCTGTGATGATTCAGCACCAGCTCTAAGGAAAGCTTTCCTTTTCAAGGTGCAAAATTCAGTTTTAAAAATAAACTTTTTATTTTGAGATAATTGTAGATTCACATGCAGTTGTATGAAATAATACATGTGAAATAGTAAACAGAGATCTCATAAGCCCTTCACCCAGTTTCCTCCAGTGGTAATATCCTGCATAACAATAGACCAATAACATAACCAGAAATTTGACATTGGTAGAATCAATTGACCTTATTCAGATTTCGCCAGTTTTACATGCAGTTACGTGTGTGTGCGTGTTCCATCACGTGTGGATTCAGCGAAGTTCATTTTTAAAACCAAGTCTTCTTTTCCTGTTGGGTTCTGAGGGTTTCTATATAGTGAAAGATGAAGAATTAGGAGTTTGGAATTTCAGAGATGTCTGTTAGTTAACATTATTATGCCCTTTGAAGCATTTTTGTTGTTGTTGTTGCTTTCTTTTTTTTTTTTCTCCAAATAAAAATAGTTCATTCTGACCACAAAATTTAGGCAATACAGAAAAGTATAAAAAAAAAAAATATAAAACACCTGAAATCCCAATTCATGGAGAAAACTATTGTTAGAATTTCAGTAAGCATCCTCCCTGCATATATTTTATTATTGGGCATGCAGTTCTGTATAATACTTTTTCCAATGCTATTATCTTTCCATTTTAATAAATACAGAATTATTTTAATAAATAAACAATGTAAATATCATTTTAATTGTTTCCGATTCTATTGATAAACCATAATTTGATGGATTTTATGTTATTTCCAGGTTTTTTTTAAACTCTTCTAAATATACTTCAATGAACATTCATATACATTCAAATTTGTGTACAGTTATTTCCTAACAATAAACTGTTAGAAGTGGAATTTATGGGTCTGATGGGTATCTACATATAAAATTTGAGTGCCATTTTTCAAACTGCCCTACCACGCAGTAGTGTGTGTGAGTGTCCATTCAACATGAAATGTGATTACCTTTTAAATCTTCGAAATCTAATAAATAAAAAATGTTATCATTTTCTCCTTTTATTTTTTTTTTAATATCTTTATTGTTTTTGGTGATTTTAAAAGATACACCCCTGTTATAATAAATTCAAACAAAGCAGAAAATATATAGAGTGAAATCACCCCACAAATCTCCCCTCAAACATAATCACTGTTGTTCGATGTCTACCTTAGAATTTTTTTATTTTATTATATCATTATAATTATATCATACTTACTGATCTGCACCTACTTTTCACCAAACAGTACATTTTAGACTTTTTCCCCCCATATGAGCATGTACAACTACCTCATTCTTTTAGTCAATTGCATAGCAATCTATTATATAGATGAACAACTATTTCCACTTTTTTTCCCCGTAATTGTTAACCATATAAATTTTTGCCTACTTGTGATGGTTAAGATTGTGTGTTAGCTTGGCTGGACCATGATTCTCAGTGTTTATATGTGCTCACTCCCATGATTGAGTATGCTGTGAGTAGCCAATCAGTTGAAAGGGAGTTTCCTTGGGGGTGTAGCCTGCACCTGAATATAAGCAGATGTTCCGGCTTTTTCGCGCTCTGGAACCTGCGGCTGCCTCCTGTTCATCTGACCTCTGGTTCTTGGGACTTGAGCTGTCAGCTTATCTGCCGATCTTGGGATTCATCAATCTTCACAGCCTGTGAGTGGAGTGCTGCTCTCTGACCTGCCTATCTTGGGTTCAGCAGCCCCTGTAGCTACGTGAATCCGGAGAAGCCTCTATCCTGATTCATGGTCTTGGGACGTTCCAGCCTCTACAATTGTGTAAGCTGTTTCTCTGATGTAAATCTCTTTCTATATATATTTATACACTTTACTGGTTTTGCTCCTCTAGAGAACCCAGCCTAAGACACTACTAATCCATTTATTTCCTTACACCAAGTTCCTTGGAATGGAGTTGTTGAATCAAAGGATTTGCCCTAATAAGGCATTTGACATATGTCAGGAAGATTAATTCAATTTTCAGTCTTATCAGTGGGATATAAAGAATGCCTGCTTTCCACATCCTTGGTAATATTGAGCACTATCCTTTGTTTGTTTGTTTGCCAATAAAATAGGTGTTTTTCCAACAGAGAGTCCCTGATGGAGCAGGAGAAAAGTGGGGTGCAGAACTCAAATTCTAGGAAAAAGGCCAGACTTAACGGTCTGACTGAGACTGGAGGAACCCCAGAAAGCATGGCCCCCCGACTCTCTGTCAACCCAGAACTAAAACCGTTCCCGAGGCCAACTCTTCAGACAAAGATTAGACTGGACTATGGGACATAAAATGATACTTGTGAAGAGTGTGCTTCTTAGCTCAAGTAGATACATGAGACTAAATGGGCAGCTCCTGTCCTGAGGTGAGATGAGAAGGCAGAGAGGGTCAGGAGCTGGTTGAATGGACATGGGAAATCAGGGATGGAGAGGAGGAGTGTGCTGTCATAGTATAGGGAGAGCAATTAGGGTCACATAAGAATGTATGTATAAATTTTTGTATGAGAGACTAACTTGAATTGTAAACTTTCACTTAAATTACAATTATAAAAAAGATAGGTGTTTCTTCTTTTGTGAATTCCCCGTTCATATTCTTTACCCACTTTTCTATTAGATTGTTTATCTTTTTCTTATTGACTTGGATGAGTTCATTATATATTAAGAATACCAATTCTTTGTTAGTTTAAATTTTGATGTATAGAAGTTTTAAATTTTTATTAATTAAATCTTTTCTTTTATGTGCTCTGGGTTTTATATCTACTTAGAAAGACTTTCCCTGATATTTAAACAAATTCTCTTCTATTTTATTTCTTTATAGATTTAGAAAATATTTAGATGTTTAATCCACCTGTGATTTATTTTTGTGAATGGTGTGAGGTAGCCAGTTGCCTAAATACCATTTATCGGGCAGTTCGTTCCTCTCTTATTTGCAACACCGTCTTTATTATACACTGAATTCTCATATACCTATGGATTATTTTCTAGACTCCCTTTTAAGTTGCATTAATCTATTCATCTTTCCTAAGCCAGTAAAAACCTCACTTTTTTTTAGTCTTTTATTGGTTTTATTGAGACTTTTGTTTGTTTATTGTTGTAGTTTAAGTGAAAGTTTACATCTCAAGTTAGTCTCTCATACAAAAATTTATACATACATTGTTATGTGACCCTAATTGCTCTCCCTATCCTGTGACAGCACACTCTTCCCTTCCACCCCTGATTTCCCATGTCCATTCAACCAGCTCCTAACCCTCTCTGCCTTCTCATCTCAAAAACTTCACTGTTTTAACTCTCTAGCTTTGTAGTTTGTTCTCACATCTGATAGGGCAAAGCCCTTGCATCGTTATCTGTCTTCTTCATAAATTTGTTGGCTATTCTGATGCGTGTAGCCTTCCAGATGACATTTAGAGTCAATTCATCAAGTCCACACACACACACACACACACACACACACACACACACACACACACACATACACACACACATCTTGTTAGGACTGAATTACAGTTATAAATTAATTTGAGGTGAATTTGCTTCTTTAAAACTTTTGCATCTTCCTGTTGAAAAGCAGGAATCACCTCTTCATTTATTCAAGTCTATTTTATGTCATTTAAAGGTGTTTATGGTTTTCTTCACATAGGTTTTCTATGTTTTTGAAGTTTAGTCTTGGGTATTTTATATTTTTTGTTGCCAGTATGAATAGAATCAGTTTCCCAACTGTATTTTGTAACTATTGATTGAAGGTCTACAGAGAAAACTTGAGTTTTATGTTGATCTTGTAACCACTGGCATCATAATTAACTCCGTAAGAGTTAATTATGTATCCCCATCACTGCTCTGCCTAGCCCGGTGCCTAAGTATATGAACATCTGGGCCACTTTCTTATGGTTTTTCAATTTTTTAAAAATGACTTATTTTTGTTTCTATTGTAGAGAATAAAACCAAAAAACCAAGCGACCCTATGGGGACAGAGTAGAACTGCTCTATAGGGTTTCCAAGGAGTGGCTGGTGGATTCCAGCTGCTGATCTTTTGGATAGCAGCTGAGCTCTTAACTACTGCACCACCAGGGCTCCGTTGTTGAGAATATACACAACAAAAACACACCAATTCCAGTTTCTACACGTACATTTCAGTGACATTGACTGCATTCTTCCAGTCGTGCAACTATTCTCACCTTCATGGTTTTTCAATCTATTACCTGTTTTCTAGGTAGTTTATCTTACCATCTTCAAATAATAATTCTGTCTCTTTTTAATCTATAACCATTTTATGTATTTGCTTTTCACCTTTTTTTGCTTTCTCTTATGTTTTAGTCTGGTTTGTACATTTCCTGCCCTGGATGTGGAATGAGCCATTTCTCCAAGGAGCCCTGGTTCCTTGGAATGGCCAGAACCTCCAGAACAATGCTGGATAATAGTGGGGAGAGCAGGCATTCCTAGGGGGGTTCTCCTCAGCTAAACGATCTGGGGTTCTACTTGGAGGAAGAGGTCCCAAGACTCAGCAAGCTCCCTAAAACTAGGTCATCTTGTTTGGAGGCTGGAGCGTAGCTTCGGAGAGCCGAGGCTGGCTGGCTGGAGCCTCTGGACCCCCTGCCTGGGGGCATCCTAAGTCCGGGCCAGCTGCCAGGTGCCGTGCTGAGCACTGATCCAGGAGGGTGTCTCGTGTGGGGCGTTGGCTGCCTTTCCTGAAAGGCCAGGAGATGGGGCACTGCTGCTGCACCCAACAGTCCGCCCAGTCTGTGCAAGCTTTTCCCCATACGCCTGTAGTCCCTCCAGCCCGCAGCAAAGGGTTGGCAGGGGCCCGGCGGGCGGGATTACAGGCCCTGCAGGCGCCGCCTCGGGGAGCTGCCGCTGAGAGTGGTGCTGGAATGCAGGGTGTGGCTGCCCACTCCGGACGAAGTGACCCTGGGTTTACCAGTCTTTTCAAAGGCAGGCGCAGAAAGTAGAGTTGTGGTTTGTGCCTTTGCGGGCAGAGCGCTGTGGAAGATAACGTGCCCTCAAGGCGGCTGCCCAACTACCTCCACCAGAGATGGAGGAGCGTCAGGTGAGAGTGGCTTGGGGAATGGTGGGCCTGGCAGTCAGGCTGTGAACAAGGGCAGTGCCCCCTCCCTCCCAGGCTGCAAACAACCCTCTCGGGGGGAACCTGGAGAGAACTTTACAATCTCATTTCCTTCCCAGTATCTCTGTGGTCTTTTACTGGGAGTGGGAAAAGAAGGTGGGATCTGAGGTTGGTGAGGAGCTGGCCTCTGACCTGGGAGCATCCTCACCTGTGGGCAGAGGCCTGCTGTCAGTGTCGACCCCCCAGGTGCAGTCACCAGCCAGGAAGGGGCAGGCTTTTAGAGTTCGGGTCTAGATTCAATCCCCACTGCCGCACCAGTATGTCCTTGCTGAAGTTATCGATCTTCTCCGCATTGCTAAATTCAATGACTGTCTTTCAGTCCTCCTCTTACTTGGCCTCTCAGCAAACTTTGGCACTGTTTACCGAGTCCTCCTTTTTGAAAGTTTTTTTGTCTTTCATGACATCCTACACACCTGTTTTTCTTTCTAACCATTTGCTGCCACTCTTTCCCAGTCTCCATGGGAGATTTCTTCATCCACAGTCTTCACTGCTGTGGTCCTTCAGGTCCAAGGCTTTGCTCCTCTTCTACTCCTCCTCCTTTTTTGAGATATAATTCACAGGCCATAAAATTCACCCTTTTAAAGTGTAAAATTCCCCGGTTTTTAGTATATTCCCAAAGTTGTGCAACCATCATCACTATCTAACTCTAGAACATTTTCATCACCCTCAAAAGCAACCGTACCCATTAGAAGTCACTCCTCTTCTCTTCCTCCTGCCAGCATCTGGCAACCACTAATCTACTTCCTGTCTCTATCGATTTGCTTACTCTGGACATTTCATATTAATGGAATCATACAATGTGTGGCCTTTTGTGTTTGGCTTCTTTCATTGAGTAAAATGTTTTTAAGGTTCATCCATGTTGTAACATATGTCCATCCTTCATTCCTTTTTATGGCTGACTCATATTCCATTGTATGGATATACCACATTTTGTTTTCCATTAATCTGTTGATGGACATTTGGGTTGTTTCTATATTTTTGGCTATTATGAACAATGCTCCTATGAACATTCACGTACAAGATTTTGTGTGGATATATGTTTTCAATTCTCTTGCGTGTATTCCTAGAAATGGAATTTCTGGGTCTTATGATAACTCTACGTTTAACCATTTGAGGAACCACCAAACTGTTTTCTAAAGCAGCTGCACCATTTTACATTCCCATCAGTGAAGTAAGAGGGTTACAGTTTTTCCACGTCTTTGTCAATACTTGTTATTGATTGCAGTCTCCTAGTGAGTGGTATCTCATTTCCCAAAAGTGGCTTTGATTTGCATTTCCCTGATGACTATTGATGCTGAGCATCTTTTCATATGCTTATTGGTCATTTGATGTTTTCTTTGGAGAAATGTCTATTCAAATCCTTTGCCCATTATTTAATTGGGTTATTTTTTTTTTTTTTATGGTTGAGTTGTAAGAGTTCTTTATATATTCGGGATATTAGACCCTTATCAGATATTCAATTTGCAAAAAGTTTCTCTCATTCTGTGGGTTGTCTCTTCACTTTCTTGATGGTATCATTAGCAGCACAAACGTTTCTCATTTTGGTGTGTTCCAATTTATCTTTTGTTGCTTATACTTTCGGTGTCATACCAAGAGACCATTACCTTATCCAAGATCACAAAGATTTATGCCTATGTTTTCTGCTATGAGTTTTGTGGTTTTAGCGCTCATATTTTGAGTTAATTTTTGTATATGGTGTGAGGTAGGGGTCCAACTTCATTCTTTTGTGTGTGGATATTTAGTTGTGCCAGCACAATTTGTTGAAAAGACTATTCTTTCCCCCTGGGATTGCCTTGCACTCTTGTTGATAGCTTCTCTTCTTTATGTACTTACTTTTCCTGGGGGAATCTTACTAATTCCTATCCCATGTGTGGATCAGTAACTCAGAAATTTATCCCCTAAGCCTGGACCTTTTTCTGAGTTCCTTACTCATATACAGCTTGAAATTCTGACTTGAATGTCTCTCAGACATGTTCAAGACTGAACTCATGATTTTTACCCTCCAAATCTGCTTTTCTTCCAGTGCAGTTTTCCCTGTTCTTTTTTTTTTTTTTGGGGGGGGGGGAGGGTCTCAGCAAAGCAGCCAGTGTCCTACTTGTTCAAGCCTGAAATCTAGAGTCATACTTGACACTTTTTCCCTTTCACCCCAGTGTCAACTGATCACCAAGTAAGGTTGATTCTATTTGGATATATATCCCTCGTGCTCCATTACCACTGCCACCAAGTCCAAGACATCATCAACATCTCTGCTGGACTACGGCCTCCTAACTCATCTGTTTCTGTGGAAAATTTTAAACATACACAAAGGAGGTTAGAGTTGTACAGTGGACCCCCATGTATCCAGCACCCGGTTACCATAAACCCCAACACAAAGCCATCCTTGTTTCATCAATACCCACCCTCTACTCTCCCCCACTTCACCTCCACTGGATTACTTTAAAGCAAATCTATGTATCAGAGTGAAGTTTTTAACACACAGAGTTGATAGTATACTTCCCTGCTTAAATCTCTTCATTGGTTCCCCATTGCTTTTAAGATAATGACTGAAACCCTTACTGGGGCCTATAGGGACCTGCCTGATCTGGCCCTGCCAACCTCTCCAGCCTTATTGCTCATCACTTCACTACTCACCCCTACCCTCCAGACATACAGGCTCTGTTTCAGTTCCTCAAAAAGTCTCACACCTTCTGGACTCAGGGCCTTTGCACATCTTGACCCCTTTGCCAATATCCCTCTCTAACCACCTCTAACTACTACTCTCCCTCCATCTGGCTAGCATTCATTGGATATCAGTTCAAATGCTTCTTTAGGAAAGAAGCTTCTCATAGGTAGCGGTCCTCACAGGATCCTGGGCTTTCTCTTCATAGCATATATTACACAGTTATTATTATGTATTAATTTATGTAAATATTTGTTTCATGTGTACCTCTCCTACCAGGCATTTTGAGGATAGTACCTTGCCTTACCCTCTTGGTATACACAGCACTTACACAGAGCTGAGCAAACAGCAGGCCCTCCACTGGTATTTGTGGAAGGGAGAAAGAGAGGCTGGCAGTCCTTTGAGGACTGTGCTCTGGTCAGCCTCTCCTGGGACAGGGGTTCTGACCACAGAGGGCCAGTGCCCATCAGCAGTTTGCCCAGTTCCTTTGCTTTACTTTGTCCTCAATTAGCAGTGGGATCTCCTGGGTCAAGACTTTCTTACCTCTTTGCAGAGGAAGTAACTGAGGCCCAGGAAGAGAGAGTGACTTACCCAAGGACCCTCAGCAGCGAGAGGTCATAGCAGGCCTACATCCCTGTCTTTCTGCCCCACTCCCAGGCTCTTCAAGCTCCAGAGGCTCCTTAGACCTGCCTGTCGCCCTGAGGAGAACCTGGTGGGTCCACAAAGCTAGAGTGATTCTGAGGTGGGTATCCTAGGTGGTTGGGGTGGGCAGGCTGGATGATATCCATGGATGGACAGAGCTGACTTTTCCCGAGTAGCCACAGTCCCTGGCAGCCCTGAGTAGGGGCATCTGAGTGACTAAGGCTGAGTCTGGGCCCACCCCTCAGCAGGCCTGGCCAGAGGGTGGCCACCAGGAGCACAGGGGTGCTCTGTTTCTTAATGAATGCAAGTCTGTTTTTAGACCTGAATGACCAGCTTCTTGTCTGGAAATGTCCAGGCCTCAGGTGGCCTGCCAAGAAAAAGTGGTCTGTCATCAGGCCCAGCGTGCCAGCTCACACAGACGCTGCTGCTACAGCAGTGGGCACTACGGGTGAGGCCAGCAACAGGCAGCATGCTCTCTGCAGAACAACCCGCCTGCTCTGCTCGTCGGTGGTGTGGTCTGGGCTTTGTAGGAAATCCTGGAATCCCCCGAAGCAAAGCTTCCAGGTTCCAGCTGTTTGTCCCCATCTGTCTCCCTGGTGACTGTTCTCACACCACAGGCCTTTGAGCTCTGGGCAGGAGGCGGGTAGCTAGCTTCAAACCTCTGACGGAGGGAGTAGAAGAGAGGGAGGGTTCCTGACAATGGCTGGGCCTGAGCTGGGGGAGTGCCTCTGGGCCAAGAGGGGTGGGAGGCAGGCACTAGGTGCTACCCAGGTGGAAGAGGGCCTTGCTCCCAGCCTGTTTTGCTGGCTGTTGTCCCTGGGGAAAAACTCAGTCATGCAGGGTAATATGGAGCTTCATGGTGCAGTTTGAGGCCTGGTGGTGCCCCCATCGCCATGTCCATGGAGAGCTGCACCTTAGGTACCCTTCAAGGGGCATGATGTGACACGGGGACCAACTCAGCTCTCAGCAGTGCTGGCAGGGGGTGTGATGCTTCTGGGCAGGGCTGTGGGAACCCTTCTCCAAGCCTGAGCGTTACCTCACAGCAGCCCTGAAGATCTGCAGGTCGTAGATGTTCCCCATTTTATAGGGGAGCAAACTCAGAGGGAGGTGACTGGGGGTCACCCAGAGGGCCAGGGTGGAGCCCAAGGCAAACTGGAGTCTTCTTATTCAAGGTTTTACATTTGTACCCTGAGGCCCTACAGCTTCTGGGCAGATGAGCGGGTATCTGTGCACAGAGGAGCTTTTCAGCAGAAAGCATTTTACTGAATAAACAGTTGTTGAGCTCTTACTGTATGCCTGAAGCTGTGTGAGACCCTGGGCATAAGAGATGAATAGGACACAGTGTAGTAGGGGGACAGGCACATAAAGGACCAATGCAGCAAAGGAAGACATCTGAGCAGACAGCATGAGACGCTAGGGAGGGAGGGGTGGACTCGCCCTGGAGGAGAGGTGCTGGGTGACTAAGATCAGCTCAGCAGGGTCCAGGCAGAGCTGGGAGGGGCAGCTCATCAGCACACCTCCTGAGTGGAGGAGAGGGGTTAGCCTGAACACCTTGCTCCTGAAATCCATCCCCATGAGGGGCTGGGCCTCCCTGGTGTGGGGAGAAGAGTAACGGCCCAGGCCTGCGTGGGAAGATCAAAGAACCGGGAAAAGGGGGGCTGGGGTCCATTAACTGGGGGGGCCAGGCAGCCACTCAGCTAAGGGTGTGGCTGGCCAGATCTGGGCTCCATTGAGAGACCTGGGCAGTGGGCAGTGTCTTGATTGCTGAGGCTGGGAGATGGGACCAGCCTTGCTCTCTCTGCTCTCCCAGCTCCCAGTGGATGGGAGGACCCAGTGGTTCTGAGATCCCTGTAGGTAGAAGGAGCTCTTGTTAGCAGCAGAGCTCAAAGGGGTCCTTGTTCAGGCTGGACCCAGACACCCCCAGAGGGCTGGGCCAGCCCACACCTCCTGAGTGACCACTAGCTTTCCCAATTTGTTTGGTTCTTTGAGTAGGGATGTTAAAGGTTTGGGGGAGGGGCCTGATCTAGGGAGCCCCACTCCCCAGAGGGGCAGCTCTGTGGTTATCTCACCCCAGAGAGACCTTCCTCTGTCTCCTCCACCCCCTCTGCTGGGAATTTTGGGGAAAGCTGCCCCCTCACCCCCCCCCCCCCCGACTTCAGCCAGAGAAAGCTACAGGAGGGGGCAGAATTCCGGAGCCCTAGAGCCCTCAAGGCAGTGCACTACAGTGGAAAGAATGTATCCTTTCAGCCAGACTGGAATTTGAATTCAAGTTCTACTACCTTCCAGTGTTGTGGTCAGGAGCAAGGTGATTTAACCTCTCTGGGCCTCAGTTTCCTCATCTCTATAATGGGAATGATGCCACCTCCCTTGCAGAACTAGAGCTGAATGGAGAATTAGAGGAGATCATGGGTCAGATCTGTTCACCTCCCTTCTTTCCCGGGGCCACCCCAGGAAGGAACAAGGCTCCTTGGGCTAATGAGGCTTGACTTTGAAGTACTCTGGAGCCCTGCCCCTTCCTGGTCCTGAATGCTTGTTGGGGGTGTGGTGAAGACCCAGGCTTAGGTGTGAGACAGACCTCCATGAGTGCTGGTCCTGCCAGTGACTGTGTGGGCAAGTCACTGAACCTGGCTGAGCCTCTATTCTCCACCTGCCCCACATGGATGGCCTGAATGACATGTGTGCGCCCTGGTTTGCGGTCTGGGCAAACCAGGTATGGGGGTTTCTTATCTGGCTGCAAGTGCCAGAGCGCTGGAAGCAGAATTGGAAGTGAATGGGCAGTAGACCCTCTATGCTCCCTCTGGACTGGAGACCAGGCCCAGGGCCCCTGCTTCTCTCTGCACCTCTGCTCCCTCTTCCTTTGCTGCAGACCGAGTCTGCGGTGTACCTGGATATCCTGCTCCTGCATACCTGCCACCCTCGTCTGCCTGTTCACTGTCTCTGGCTGCACACCTCCACATCTTCTCAAATTTCCAGTTGGATTCATTAGAAGGGGAATCTCCCAAATGTCCCTGGGTGGCACAAATGGTTTGTGCCCAGTTGCTAATCTAAAGGTTGGTGGTTGGAACCTACCCAGCGGCACTGCAGAAGAAAGGCCTGGCGATCTGCTTCCTTAAAGATTACAGCCAAGAAAACCCTATGGAGCAGTTCTACTCTGCAACACATGGGGTTGCCATGAGTTGGAATCAACTTGGTGGCAACTGGTTTGGTTTTGGGTTCTTGGTGTGTGCCTGTAGTTTCGCTGGCTGTGGCCAGGGTCTTTTGGTATAAACTGTGGCCTCTTGGGAAGCAGGCCCTCTGCCCTCCACATCCCTCCTCATTTCAGTGCTGCCACAGGCTGTGTAGGGAAACCTGGCTTAGGTGTTCTCAAACCTGTACCTGGGAAGTAGGGGTTTTGACTATGCCAAGTACCTCCTTCTCCCTGAGCCCTTTGCTTGGGGAGCTGAGAGGGACAGCTGGATTGGAACCCAGGTGCATGCCCCCAACTCACTGAGCCCCACCCCACCTTACACCCAGTATGGGATTCAATTATGGGATTTTTCTTCCCTTTCCTAGTCAGTGGAAGGGGCAAGGCAGTTGTCCTAGATGTGGAATATCAATTTAGAAAATAAAAAGTAAGCAGCTTTTGTGTAAGTGTGGAGACAGCAATAATAGAATTATTTTTGCAAAAGAATGAAACTTTTATCCTCATGTTTCAGTCTGTTGATGATGAGCTGACTCCATGCACATTATCCCAGTGTCCTTTGGGGAGAGGTCTTATGGACCAGTTTCTGGACTGTGGGTAGGGACCGTGGCTCAGAGAAAACACCAAGTGACTCTTGGAAAGGACACAGAGTGTCCTCTGCCACGCAGGAAACCTGATTTTGTTACTTCCTTGGCACAACCTAGTAATGGGTTCTGTGGCCTTCACAGATTAAAGAAATCTCTATTAACATATGGCTGCTTGCCTTGCCAAGGATGTTCCTGAATCTCAAGAGGAGTAGGTTGAAGGCACAGGAGAGCGAAGGCCCTGGTGATTCAGAACCCGGGTGGATAGATTGGCCTTGGAGAGGAGGAGGTAATGCTTCTCCCTCTGAGCCACAAAGAGAGGAGGGGTGGAGGCAAGAGTTACCCAGGGGTTTCTTAGTGCTGGTGGTACTTCTAAATTCACCTGGGAGCTTTTAGAAGTCTGAAGCTATGACCCAGCAATACCACCCCTAAGTATTTACCCATAGAAATGAATGCTTGTGTCTACAAGACAGATGGTTAAATGTTTGGCTACCAGCCAAAAGGTTGGTGGTTCGAATCTACTCAGAGGCACCTCAGAAGAAAGGCCTGATGATCTACTTCCAAAAGGTCACAGCCACTGAAAACCCTATGTGTAGTTCTAATCTGAAACACAAGGGGTTCCATGAGTTGAAATTGACTCGATGGCCAACTGGTAACAAGTCAGGTACTAGAATGCTCATAGCAGCAAATGCCCATCCACAGTAAAATAAATAAATTATAGTATGTTCATACAGTAGCATTCCAAACACTAATGAAAATGCACAGTTTACAACTCCAGGCAACACTGTGGATGAATCACATATTGCCAACCAAAAGAAGCCCCATAAGACAGTAGCCCACAAAAGAGGACCTGTGGTATGATTCTATTTCCATAATGGAAGTCCAAAAACAGGCAAAGGCAAACGATGTTGTTAGAAGTCAGGATAATGGTTACCCTTGGCAACAGGGTAGTGAGACCGGAAGGAGCAGGAAGGGGCTTCTGGGGTGCTGATTCCCCAGGTGTGTTCTGCTTGTGAAAATGCATTGAGTTGTATACTCCTTTTAAGTGTAATTTTCTATATGGAAATTATACTTCAGTTACAAGTTAAAAAATACATAGTTGCCTAAACTCTACCCCCAAGGAGCCCTGGTGGCACAACAGTTAAACGCTTGACTGTTAAACAAAAGGTTGGAGGTTCGAACCCACCCAGCAGCTCTGAAGGAGAAAGACCTGGCAATCTGCTTCCATAAAGATTACAGCCAAACCCCCTGGTGGTCATGCCCTTTTGTAATTCCTTCCCCTTGAGTGTGGCAAGACCTGTGACTTGCTTCTAAACTAGAGAATACAGCAGAAGGGACAAGATGTTCGTGATAATGTGCACCTAACTACATTACAGAAGATTGTAATATCCCTCTTGCTAGTACTCTCTTCCTTGCTGCCTTCAAAGCAGCAAGCTGTCACATGGGCAGCTGCCTATGGGAAGGGCTATTTGACAAGGAACTCAGGGCAGCCTCTGGTGACAACCAACAGGAAACTGAGGCCCTCAGTCCAACAACCTGCAAGGAACTGAAATACTGCCAGCAACTGCATGAGCTTGGAGGGGGATGCCGCCCCATTCAAGGCTCAGGTGAGACTGTAGCCCTGGCCCACACCTTGCTTGCAGCCTTGTGAGACAACCCAGTTACACCGTGGTCAGACTCCTGACCCACAAAAGCTGTGAAATAATAAATGTGTATTGTTCTAAGCCACTGAAAAAGAAAGGGGAAAAAAAAAAAAAAAAGAGTACAGCCAAGAAAACCGTATGGGGCAGTTCTACTCTGTCATATGGGGTCACTGTGAGTCGGAACCAACTCCACAGTACCCAACAACAACAAAATGCTTCCCCCCAGGGATCCTGGTTTAACTGATCTGGGACGAGGCTCAGGCATCATCTGTTTGCTTAAACAGCTCTACAGGTGATTCTAGTGGACACCCAGCAGGTTACACTTTAGAGTTAACAGCAGTGTCTACTCTGAAGTAGGGGAACTGTGTGCTAAGTGAGAGGTGGGGGTGGTGGCAGGAGCCTGGGGGACTTTGGGGCAGCCACAAGACAGAGAAGCCCCTGATCCAGACCGCTGGGCCCTGGCCGACATTCCATCCAGGACAGATGTCTACCTCTCAGCTCTCTGTCACAGCTGGCCAATTCCATGGGTTCTGGGTCTGTCCTCTCAGGGGCCTGCTGCTCAGACGTAGTTTTTGGTTGGAAGAGAACAGTGTTTGTTTTCAGGTGTCTCCTGGCTGGCTGCAGGCGAGGGCCGTGCCATCTCTGGGCCCAGCCTTGACCCACAGGATGCTCTAGTATCTCAAATGCCCACAAGAAGCCAACTTGGAAGAGTGTGGACGTCTCCCTGGGTAGGAGACACCCAAGGGGAGCATCCCTCTGCCAGCTGTGCATCAGCATCACCAGTGACCGCACAGGCCTGGCTGGGTCAGGCTGCCGGGCTGCCAGGCCTTGTGAGGTTTCTGCTTTAGAGTCAGCCCCAGCCATTGCCAGAGGCTTTGATGAGCCTTGGAGGGGTCTGCCCTGTGGTTATGTGGGTGTAGAGAAAGAGGGTGGGTGAGTGTTCTCTGACATGTGACAGCCCAGGGAAGGGCAGCAGAGTGACTCCCCAGCCTGTGTGTTCACCAGAATACCCCAGCTTATACTCTTCTGTATGTCCTCTACGTCTTCCCACCTGAGTTCTCCTTTTCATCAGCCAGCCAGCATGGCTTGAGTGCCTCATGGAGCTGGGCTGTCTGCCTCCCCCCACCCAGGCTAGGGCCCATTTCTGGGCAACCCCATCAGCTCTGCCTATTCCTCTTGCTTCCCTTTCCTTCTGGGTGTCAGCCACTCTGTGCTCCTTCCCTCTTAGTGCTTGTCTTTCTCCTCTTCCTTCTTGGAGTGTCACCATTGCTCTTTCTCTGTCTCTGTCTCTCCTTCATTTGTTTAGCAAATATTGGGTGCCTGCTGTGTGCTGAGTATACAGAGATGTCCGAGACACACCCCTGCTGGAGCTTAGAGTCGACTGGGGAAGACAGATGTGTAAACAGACAAGCACCGTGTGGTGTGGTAAGTGCTGGGGCAGCAGACTGAAAGAAGGCAGAAGGGGCCAAGGAGGAGGGAGTGACCAGCTCTGCTGGGTGGGGAGGGATCAGAGAAGGCTTCTCAGAGGCGTGATATTTGAACTAGGACTTGAAAGATGACCAGGAATTCACCAGGGAGAGAAGCACAGGGAGAACGTCAGATGCAAGGCAGGCAGGTGTGAAGGGCTTCTGTGCTGAGGAGGCTAAGCAGCTCAGCTGAGCTGCACAGGGATGGGGTGGGGGTGGGGGGATACGGGTAGAAAGAGAAGCAGGAAAGCCAGCTGGGGAAGTGATGGGGAACTAATGAAGGAAAGCAGGTGGGAGAGTAGCAAGATCAGGCTCTGGCCCCAGATGACTCTGGTGGCAGTCTGGATGTGGGGGAAGGGCAGGGGCATGAGAGCAAGACTTGGGCAGGTTTAGGCAGGGAGCAGGAGTCCCTGGATGGTGCAGATGGTTAAGTGCTTGACTACTAGCCAAAAGGTTGGGCAGTTTGAACCCACTCAGAGGTGCCTTGGAAGATAGGACTGGCGATCTTCTTCGAAAGGTGGTGGTGGCAGTGTAGGTGTTGGCAGCAATATGATTGAAAACCTTGTGGCACAGTTCTACTCTGAAAACCCTATGGAGGAGTCACACTCTGCACACGTGGGGTCGCCATGAGTTAGACTCGACTCCGTGGCAATTAACAACAGGGAGATGTTTTCAGCTTCCAGGAAAAAGATGATGGTGAACTTGGATGGTACAGCAGGAATGGGGAAAAGGAGATGGTATTGAGAGTTAAGTAGAGGTAAGACTCTTGAGGGTTCTTGGTGACTGACTGGTTGTGGGGGATGGGGAAAGGAATGAGTTGAAGATTCTGGCTTGGGTCACTGTGTGGAGGATAGAGGTCACAAATACTGGGCCCTTGCAGAAGGAAGCAGATTTGGGAGATGATGCTGAGCTCACTTTGATGGATACATCTAGATGGCAATTGAGGTGTGAAGCTCAGGAGGGGATGAGGTATCAGGGTTGGAGCGTAGATGTGGGAGTTGTCTGCCTCGTGGGGATATTTTGAGCCTGGGGGAGGCATCCGGGACAGAGAACAGGTGTCAGGTGTCCTTGTGAGGCCTCGCCCATGAGTCTGCAGAAGGCAGCTAGACTCCTGTCTCTCTGGGTTCCCTACTTGCTGCCTCTCTCTCCCTCTGCTACCTTCTCTGTTTGTCCCCCCACTTCTTGACAGGGCCTTGCTCCTCTCCTTCCATCTCCCGTGCTAGGCTGCTCATCCCTGACCGCTCAGCAGCCCCTCAGGCTGGGTGGCCCCCATACGGGCCTATAGTGTGATAAGCTCAGTAAGTATTTGTGGAAGGAATGAAAGAGCAAGCAGGTGGTGTGAGCTCCCCAGCTGGCTAGTGGGACTCTGGGGCAGGGCAGTCACCTGCTGTGACCTCCAGACAGTCATTCCTGCTTTAACGAGGCTCAGCAGAGTATAAGGGGCCTTATCTTGGCAGTTTTCCAACCCTTTGAACTCTTTTTAATGTCAAAAAATACTGGGAAACCCTCCACCCCATTCCCACACAATAGTAATTATATTTTTGTGACATTGATTAAAAAAACATATAGATTGGAGGGCCCCAGATATTCCAGAGTCTGGATGAGGTAGGATGGGGGTGGATAGGTAGGAGATGTGGTCCACAGCCCACAGTGTATGAGTGACTATCTCAAGGAAAGTCTGTATGTGGGAATGGACTGAGGCTGTCAGACAGGTTGGGGGGATCAGACTGAGCCAGGCTGGTTCCCTACTCTCCAGCTCCTTGCTCTGGAAGCCTCCTTCCTAACCCTTAGGTTCAGGGCCCAGTTGGTCACTGGGTGACCCCTGCCTGACTGGTTCTGCTGGTGAACTCTCAAGGACCACCTCTGTCCCCCAGACCTTTCCAAGTAGCATTGCTTCCATTTCCTTTTTTTTTTTTTTTCCATTCATCTAAGCAAAAAAGGAATCTTCAGGTAGTGCAAAGGTTAAGCAATTAGACTACTAACCAAAAGGTTGGCAGACTGAACCCACCCAGAGGAGCCTTGGAAGACAGTCCTGGTGATCTGCTTCAAAAGATCACAGCCTTGAAAACCTATGGAGCAGTTCTACTCTGCACACACGGGGTCACCATTAGCTGGAATTGACTTGATGGCAACTAACAACAACAGCAAGCAAGCAAGCAAACACACACTGTAGGGGAGGAGACAAGACTGCCTAGTTGGAAGTCTGAATTGTAGATAATTTTGAAGGCAGTGCAGGCCTAGTTGTTTGGGCCACTGGCAGGGTCTTGGGACCAACAGCGTTATCATGAGGCACCTAAACGAATGGCTTGTGACCATCCTGTTGATTTATGCCATTATTTTCTGCATGGAGGTGCTGTGGGAAATGTGTTCAGCCTTCTTTTTTTATTCTCCTGGTCCATCTCTCCTCCAGCAGTCGTTCTTTACCTTGCTTACACTGTCTTCACACAGCCAGCAACACTCCTGTGTCTGATGAACATGTAGCAAGTGCCTGACCTCTTGGAGCCCCCGTCTAGTTGGGGAGGTGGACGGTCACAGCACTCCGACACAGTGTGATAAATGCTGAGACGGAGACTTACGATGAGTGCTGCTGGGGGTGCCTGAAGCAGGGGTTCCTCACCTTGGCTGGGGGAGTGGCAAAGGAAGGCTCCCCTCGGTGAGCAGTCATGGTTTAGCCTCAAGATGAATTTGGTTTAGAATCTATGCAAATGCTTGGAGGCAAGTTTTATAATCCTACCCAGTTGAGAAAGCTTGGAGTCCCTGGGTGGTGCAGTTAATGTGCTCAGCTGCTAACTGAAAGGTTGGAGATTCCAGTCTACTCACAGTTGCCTTCGAAGAAAGGCCTGGCGATCTATTTCCAAAAAATCAGCCATTGAAAACTCTATGGAGCACGGTTCTACTCTGACACATTTGTTGTTGCCATGAGCTGGAACTGACTCCATGGCAACTGGCTATAAGGCTCACCTTCCGATTATTTCAGTCCACAAAGATCTATGTGTCCTTTGAGCTCTTGCAACCCCGAGAACCCAAATCGCACTCTCCAGGGTCTGATTACAACCTTGGGAATCCAAGGGTCAAAACACCAGCATAATCTGTCACTTTGCTAGATTCAGTAAACATATGTTGATGAGTGCGCCAAGACCTTCCATGAGGTTGAGGACAGAGGCCAGCAGCCCAGATGGCTGTGGCTGGGCTGATTTTGTGGGTGAGATCACCTGGCTCTTCACTGTGTGACACTGGGCAAGACCTGTCCCTTGGCGAGTCTGTTTCTTCATCTGTACATTGGTATGTGGGGAAGCGGCTAGACTAAATAATCTCTGAGGGTCCTGGCAGGTCTTGGGCTGAGCCAGTAACTATTCTTGAAGAAGTGAATTTTGTCTTGCCCCAATTGCTGAGTGTGACCTAGAGTTGGGATTTGGAGCCTAGTCAGTATTTGCAGACTCCAGGTTCTAATTCCTTAACTGCTGAGGGTCCTTGTTACCTATGCCCAATCCAGACGCGTAACTTGGTGTTATGAATTGAATTGCTTCCACCAGAAACGTGTGTTAACTTGGCTAGGCCATGATTCCCAGTATTGTGTGGCTGCCCTTCATTTTGTGAGCTGATCATTTATCCCATGTGTTGTAAATCCTAACCTCTATGATGTTAATGAGGCAGGATTAGAGGCAGTTATGTTATTGAGGCAGGATGCAATCGACAGGATTAGGTTGTATCTTGACTCAATCTCTTTTGAGATATAAAAGATAGAAGCGAGCAGAGAGAGAGGGAGACCTCATGCCACCAAGAATGAAGAACCAGGAGGGGAGCGTGTCCTTTGGACTTCCAGCCTCCTAGACTGTAAGAGAATAAATTTCTCTTTGTTAAAGCCATCCACTTGTGGTATTTCTGTTATAGCAGCACTAGATAACTAAGACACTAGGGTATGGCAGGTATGGCAGATATTGCACCAGCTGTGGGTGCGTGGCACCACTAAGCACTTTCTACTAACCTGATGTGGCCAGTGGTGTATCTACAGAAAATGGCGCCTATGGCAAGCACTGAAATTGTGCCCCTGTCCAAATATCTTACACCCCTCTTTTAGATAAGTTTACCATAGTATCAGCTCAAAAATACAAGTCAAGCTTGTTAGTTAACACATTACCATGCTTGAGGAAGGACATTGGGCCATACCAGGTTAATAGAAACTGCTCAGTGGTGCCACATGCCCAGGGTGGTGCCATACCCTAGATACGCCACTGGCCCGATCACTGCACTCCCTCTTCTCTGGTCAGCCCGAGCCCACTCCGTTGCAGGCCAAGGGGCCAGTGTGACAGCTCTATTGATTCCAAGCCTACCTCCAGGGCAGATGTCTAGCACCAAGAAGCTGGGAACCCTGTTTTTTGAAGCTCCTTAGTGGAGGCAGGAACCCAAACGTCATTGGGGAGGGGGAGGGTGTCTCTTCCTTCCTGAGTTCTCTGGGACATCTTTTATTTTACAGTTTGAATTTTTCTTTTTAATTGTGCTTTAGGTGAAAGTTTACAGAGCAAATTAGTTTCTCATTAAATAGTTAATACACAAATTGTTTTCTGACATTCGTTGCCAACCCTGCAATGTGTCAACATTCTTCCCTTCTCCACCCTGGGTTCCCTGTTTTCATTGATCCAGTTTTCCTGTCCCTTCCTGCCTTCTTGTCTTTGATTTTGGGCTGGTGTGCCCATTAGTCTCATATACGTGATTGAACTGCGAAGCATGTTGCTCACGTGTGTTATTGTTGGCCCTACAGACCTGTCTAATCTTTGGCTGAAGGGTGGACCTCAGGAGTGACTTCAGTACTGAGTTAGAAGGGTGTCCAGGGTCATACTCTTGGAGTTTCTCCAGTCTCTGTCAGACCAGCAAGCTTAATCTTTTTTCTTTTTTTTTTTTTGGTGAATTTGAATTTTGTTCTACATTTTTCTCCCACTCTGTCTGGGACCCTCTATTGTGATCCCTGCCACAGCAGTTGGTGGTGGTAACCGGGCACCATCTAGTTATTGTGCTTAGTCTGGTGGATGTTGTGGTACGTGTGGTCCATTAGTCCTCTGGACGAATCTTTACCTTGTGTCTTTGGTTTTCTTCATTCTCCTTTGCTCCAGCTAGGATGGGACCAATAGATGTATCTAAGATGGCTGCTCACAGGCTTTTAAGATCCCTGATGCTACTCAGCACAGTCAGATGTAGAACATTTTCTTTATCAACTGTGTTATGCCAATTGAGCTAGATGTCCCCAAGACCATGGTCCCCAGTCCTCAGCCCAGCAGCTTATTCCCTCAGGGCGTTTGGATGTGTCTGTGTAGCTTCTATGACTTTGCCTTCATCAAGTTGTGCTAACTTCCCCGTCATTGTGTACTGTCTTACCCTTCAACAAAAAAACAAAAACCTGTTGCCGTTGATTCTGATTCATAGCGACCCTACGGGACAGAGTAGAACTGCCCCAGAGGGTTTCCAAGGAGCAGCTACTCATCTGCTAGCTAGCGTTTTTCCCTCCCTACCTCTCCCCTCCCTCATAACCATCAAAGATTGTTTCTTTCTGTGTTAAACCTTTTCATGAGTTTTTATAATAGTGGTTTCATATAGTATTTGTCCTTTTGTGATTAACTTATTTCACTCAGCATAATGCCTTCCAGATTCATCCATGTTATGAGATGTTCTGCGAATTTATCATTGTTCTTTATCATCGCGCAGTATTCCATTGTGTGTATGTATCATAGTTTATCCATTCACCTGTTGATGGAGACTTAGGTTGTTTCCATCTTTTTGCTATTGTGAATAAAGCTGCAGTGAACATGGGTACGCATATGTCTATTCATGTGACGGCTCTTATTTATCTAGGATATATTTCTAGGAGTGGGATAGCTGGATCGTATAGTATTTCTATTTCTAGCTTTTTAAGGAAGCACCAAATCGTTTTCCAAAATGGTTGTACTATCTTGCATTCCTACCAGCAGTGCATAAGAATTCCAATCTCCCTCTGGGACATTTTTGAGATGGTCTGGCTCTTAGGGCAGAGGGTCCTGACTGTCCAAAGGTGACTGAGGCCACTTCCTGGTGTGATGCAGGCCCCTCCTCTCATTCACACTCACTTGTGGGCTGACTGGAGACCACCTTCCCCTGGTCAGCCACATCAGCTACTCAATTTTGAAAGGCCTCCTGTGCTCAGCTTCCTTTCCGAGAACTGGTTGGTTTATGGTAATGCTGCCAGGCACTTCAGAAACTTTTGCTTTCACTAGTGAGTAAGTCTCAGAGTCCTGTCTCTCAATGTGCCTCCGTAACTGTGGGGCTGGCCTAACTCTGCCCAGCCTACTAGCTGCCTAGCACCCTGGATGAGTAGATTGATGTCACTTCTGGCCCAGGCATAGGCTGAACTTCAGGTTTCTAGGGAAGTCGATGTGTGAGGCTCCCCCACCTCTGTCAGCTGCCCTGGAACTCCTGCCTGAGCTGCTGCCTCCAGACTGTGACTCCTTTAACCTTACCCTGAAAAGCAGGCCCAGTCTTGGGTGGGGAGTAGAGGCAGGCTGCCCTGGGCATGGTGGGGCTGGTGGGCAAGATACCCCATCAAGCTGTCTTCCTGATGTGGGCCTATGTCTCCCTAGCAACCAACAAACAGATGGAAAGATGGCTTCTCTGAAGAGCCCCGTGGCCTCCACAGAGAAACTAGATATGGTTCAGAAGCACCCAGACTACAGGTGAGGTCCCCTCCAGTCAGATACACATACAGATTGGTGGGTGGGAAGCCTTCAGGAGGTGACCTGTCAGAAAGGGGACCGAAAGTCTGGCTCAGGGGTCAGGGCCCCTCAGCAGGTCTGTCAGACAAGATCGGGTGCGTTTAGGGTGGTATGGCTGTGAACTGCGCAGGTCTGTCAGGTCGGGCACAGGCTGTCTCTGGGCCTCTTCTCCCACCCCTCAGGGCTGTCTCAGTGCACTGGGACCTAGCAGAGTCCAGGCTTCTCAGGTTACAGCCTCCTCCCTGCCCACCTGTGCTTGAGCCAGCCCCCTCCTTCAGGTCAGGTGCCTGTGCAGAGCTCCTCAGTGCAGAGCTCCAGGCCACAGGGAGGGGGCTGCAAGGAGGGCAGTCCTGCAAGGATCATGGCCCATGGCCAGGCTCGGGAGCCATGAGTCTGACACCTCCATCCCATCCATTCCCCATCCTTGTCCCCATTCCTGTGCTTCCTGCTCCTTTATTCTTGGGCTTGCTCCACGGCTTACTGCTTGGCCAGAGAAATGGGAGAAGGTCTTTGACACCCAGGGGAGGGCAGTCCCTAAGCATCTCTGGGAGGCTGAGGCTCAGGCTGAGCATACCTCCTGGGAGGACACTGCTCGCAGGGACCCGAGTGCCCTTCTCAGGGATGAGCTGCCTGCTCCCTGTGCCTGGCACTTGGCTGTGGCCTCTGGATGAGGGCGCTTGGCTCCAATCTCTGCCTCAAGCTTCTGGCTCAAAGCCAGGGCACAACTGGCTCTGAGCACACATGGGAAGGACTCGAAGGTTCCTTGTCCCTGGAATGGAATGTCTCCTTTGCAGCTTGCGCTGGTCGGAAGGACTGAAGGGCGAAGAGATAAAGAAGTGCAGCCGAGAAGGGGTAAGTATGTGAAGGCCAACTTCTCACTGCCCGACGGAGGGGCCCTGGGCTGCCTAAACTCAGTGACTGTTGGCTCCTTGGTCACCAGGCTTGTCACCAGGAAACAAAGAGCCTCAGAGACCTGAGTGGGTGTCCCCTCCCGGACGGGAGGTGTGCGTCCCCCTCCAGTACAGGCTACGTCATGACCCAATGTCACCAGGAGATAAGCTGTGCTTGGAACTCAGCCCTCCACACCCACTGGCTGCTTCATGCTAAGTCCCTGGGGGGGCCCTTGTGGCATTATTTCCTGGTGGTCTGATCTCCCAGAGTTGCTAAGACCCAGCCCGTGTGTTTACAGACACTACAGAGTAAATACAACCAGCAGTACCACAAGCTGTTTAAGGACATCCCCTTGGAAGAGGTGGTTCTCAAAGGTGAGGCGTCTCCCTCGTGTGGCTGGGTAGGCCCCCAGAGTGCCCGGGGCCCAGATCCTCTCCTCTGGTGTGTCCAAAGCACAGCTTAGATTGGGGAACTGGTTGCCCTTTCGATGTGGTTGGTTCTTTTTTCTTCAAAAGTGTGAGAAGACTGGGCTGGTTTGGGATATGAAGTTGAACTTATGAAGTCAGGGCTTCCGAATCTTAACTTTTGTTCTGCTCTTATGAATGATGGTTTTTCCTGCTCAGGCTCTGGCAGAGCCTGGGGAACACATGCGTGATCAAGGCCCTCTCCTCAGGGCAGGGCAAGACAAAGGGTTCTGCCTGAGGTAGGGTGAATCCAGGCTTGGGGGACTAGGCAGGAACCTGTGCAGACCCTTTGGGGCATGAGTGGAGAAAGAGGAAACTTCTAGCTCTCCGGTGGGGTGAGGTGGGTGGGGCAGTCAGGATTCTTAGGAGAAGGGCTCGTGAGGGTGCTGGGGGAGTGGATTATTTGGGGCCTGGGATTGGGAAGGGGGAGTCTGGCAAGGACAGGTCCTGAAGCTGAACTGTGGACTCCAGCGTGTGAGAACTCAGGGCCTGGGGCATCCTGGGCTGAACTTGCTCAGCAGCCTTCTCTCCTCTGACTTCCCAGTGTGCTCCTGTGCCCTCCAGAGGGACCTCCTTCTCCAAGGCCGGCTCTACATCTCCCCGAACTGGCTCTGCTTCCATGCCAGCCTCTTTGGCAAGGATATCAAGGTAGTAATGAGTGGTAAGGGATGCCATGGCCTAGTGAGGCCAGATCCCCCTGCCCTGAGGGTGCATCTCAAGTCCTACCTGTCCCTCTGCATGCTGGGCACCTGCTGAAGCCTCTCACTGGTTGGATGAGCAGCTGCAAGGCTTCCCACTCGGTGTCCAGGGAAGCAGCCCTGCTCCTTCCAAACAGGGGGCCTCATCTGGACCTCACATCTGACCTGAGCTGGCCTGTTCACAACCAAATTATTCTGCCTGTAGGTGTCTCAGAAATGCCTTCAGAATCAGAGTGGGATGTCATATAACTGTAGCCAAAAGGTAGCTCAAGGAAGTCTATTGTTAGAATGTGGTATTTGCCAGAGCAACTGTCCTTGGCCTCCTGGATAACAAAGGTTAAACTGAGAGCCCAGAGCAGCATGTGCCGCCAGGGCTGGGCTGGGGATAATTGGAAGGGGAGCCTGGATGAGGTGGAAGGTTCGCATACTCCCCCACATGGGACCAGGCTTCTCCATGGTGTCCATGTTTGGATCACTGCCAGCTGTAGCTGGGGCCCCATGTAGGGAGTGGAAGGACCATGTCCTTGGGGCATGTCTTGACAGGAGCATCCCTGTCCCCCTTCAGGTGGTCATTCCTGTGGTATCCGTGCAAATGATCAAAAAACACAAGATGGCACGACTCCTTCCCAATGGACTGGCCATCACCACCAACACCAGCCAGAAGGTGAGCAAGTCCCTGGGCCACAGCTCCCCTGTCAGTCTCCACACCCAGGCCTTCACGTCTCCCCACTCTGCAGCTTTCCAGTGGGTGTTTCGGGCACTGTAAGACACTGGAACAGAGGTTCCTAGGCAGGGGGTCCCTTTGACCTGTCACTGACCCATGGGGCGGTGGGGGGGGGGGCTGCTGGCACAGCAGGGGTCTCATCTTACCCCACCCCTTTCTGTTTTCTTTGTCCCAGTATGTGTTTGTATCACTGCTCTCCCGGGATAGTGTATACGACCTGCTGAGGAGGGTCTGCACCCATCTACAGGTATGGAGCTCAGGGGCAAGGAGTTGGGCCAGGTGGGCTGCTCAGGCCTGGGCTCAGGTCTTGGGTCAAGGCTATTGGGGGAAATTGGCCACCCATTTCTCCAGAACAGAGGACAGGGGACAGGGCAGGGCAGGGAGAGGGGAGTAAAGGCTCAGCTCAGTGTCCTGGGGCAGTACTTGGACTGTGTGTCTGTGCATAAGCATGTCTCTGAGCCCAGTGGGTCCTTGTGTATTCTCACTTGCATGTCCCCACCTGTGCTTCCTCAAAGCACAGACAGACAAGAGCATGTGGCTGCTTCCCAGTGTGCCCTGGAACTCCCTCTGGCCTATGGTGAGGAAGAGGAGGAGGGAGGGGGAAGCTGCATGGGAAGACTCCCCTGGATCTGCTGCTCTGCTTCAGCATAAAATTCTGGGGACGAGGCTTCATCTGACACAAAAAGTGGCTTAGTTGGAGGCAAAGCTGTCTCGGGAAGTGCTAACTCCTCCCCATGCCAGATGGACAAGTGACCCCTGTTCTCCTTCCTCCTCAGCCTTCCAGCAAGAAGAGTCTGAGTGTGAGAGAGTTTCCAGAGGAACCTGAGTGCAAGTCTCTGGTGAGAGCTGAGGCTCAGAGCAAGGGCTGCTGGCCTGAGATCGCCCGGGGCTCAGTGGCTTTGGGGCTCCCAGGCAGGAGCTCCCAATGTAGAACTGGAGCGCCAGGCTTGGGGGCCCACGGCCATGCTGTGTCAGGGGATCCCCTAGACCCACGGTACTCCACACAATGCAGAGCTCCTAGGTCCTGGGCAGATTTGCTGCCTTTCTGAGCAGAATGGATGTCCAACCCCAGGAACAATGCCCAGGTTGGATCCCACACCTGTACAGACACAGGACCAGTAAGCCATCTTCTTTCCTGTGGCTGAGTTGGGAGGGCCTTTGAGAGGATACAGATGTCCCTGGGGAAAAACAGGCTATCACTGTGGAACCCCAGACAGACTAACTCCAGGTCTGCTGAGGTCCCAGGGACCTCCTTTGGCAGCTGGGGCCCTAGGTAGGCAGAGTTGAGCTTCCAGAGCAGGGAGTGTAGGGGTGAAAATGACCTGAGGGTGTCTGAAGCCTGCTTCAGTAACTATTGAGCATTTAGTCAAGCACACAATATGCACAATACCATGCAGGGAGTAGAAGGTGGTGTTCTCATTTTGTTGATAGTGACCCAAAGGCCCCCTGCCAAGGTCAGTGATATGCTTAGGGTTTGAGCCAGGATTAGAAGGAACCATGACATAATCCATCTAAGACATATTGTGCCCTGCTTTCTTGACTTGGCTGATTCGAGCATTACCTGAGTTGGCTCATGTCTAAAATATCTCTGTGGTTCCCACTAGCAGTCTTCAAAAAGTGTTGTTTCCTGGGACCACGGTAAGGGAGGTAAGCGTGAAAGAAGTGTTAAACCAGGGGTTGCAGGGAAGAGGGAGGCCCCGACCCAGCCCACAGTTCGAGTAGGGCCTTCCTTGCTCTGCCCTGACTTCGGGGTAGTGAGGCACTGGTTGGTATCACTCTAATTAACACCAACCACATTTCCATGTGGACCTTCAGCTTCTTATTTAGATCTTGAGAACAGCTGCAAGTGAACTCACTCTTACTCACACTTTCCCTGCCCAGGTGGCAAGAGGAGAGCCAGTGTGAATGGCAGGCAGGACACGTGTGGGGCTGAAGGGAAGCTCAGTGCTCCTTGGTCAGGACCCTGCTCCTTGCTTCTGGTAGGAGGGCGGGAGGGGAGTGAGTTGGCAGAGTGTCTGGTCATAGCAAGGGAGCAGACAGGAGAGACATGTGGTTGCTGCAGCAATGGTTCCCTGTTCCTGAGTACCTGCTTCCACCCCCTGGCTAGGCATCCACATCGGTAATTTCTGAAGAGAGCTATGATAAACCTGGTACAAGCCCCTTACGGCATGTAAGATCCTAAGGGCCATGGTGAGACAGCTTCTCCCACCTTCTCTGCAGGAAGTCCTCATCCCCGAGATGAAGTGGAGAAAAGTGTGCCCTGCCTCCAGGTCCCTGTCCCTCCCAGAAAACATCCCTTGCATTCCTCAGGCATCCATGGGCTCCACGGACAGCCTCTTCCCCTCCAGGAAGCCTTCAGGGTCTGGTGAGTTCAGGGGGGCTTCTCCCTGGCAAGGAGTCCCTGGGTGGTATAAATGGTTAAATGTGTAACTATTACCTAGAAGGTTGGCAGTTCAAACCCACCCAGAGGCATCCTGGAATAAAGGCCTGGCAATCTGCTTCTGAAAGGTGACAGCCTTGCAAACCCTATGGAGCAGTTTTATTCTATAACACATGGGGTTGCCATGAGCTGGAATCCACTTGGACGGCAACTAGTTTGGTTTTGGTTGTCCATGGCAATGGCTTGCAAAGGCTAGGCTTTCCCTTCTCCCTCATCACAGCCAGCAGAGCTTCTGAGAGCTGTTTCTTTCTGCAAATCCATAAGGGAAAGTCAGGAGCCCAAGCTGGCCCAGGCAGCTGCAGGGAACGAGGGGAGGCTGACGTGCCCCTGGCTGGGCTGGGGTGCTCCCTGCCCCAGCAGGATGCCTAACTGCTTTCCCATTGCAGAGGATGCCGTCTGTGAGGACACCGTCTGTGAGGAGGACACGCTGGAGGAGGAGCCCAAGAGCCACAGGGAGCTGAGGCTCTGGGATTATCAGCTCCTTAAAGTCTTCTTCGTGCTGTAGGTGACGACACTGGGGGAGAGGGCAGAGCCACCTGGGTGTCTAGGTGTAGGGGGCAGGGGCCTTGGTTTGTGGGGTCGCCATTATCCAGAGCCAGGGGAAGGTTCTGAGTCATCTACAACAAAAAGCAGATTTGGGAACCAGCTGTAGGATTCTGTACACTAAGCTTCAGCAACCACTTAAATGAAAAAAAATTCATCTTGCTCCTTGGGGGTGACGAGGCTGCTCAGCAGGCCCTTCTGTAGCAAGAGAACTCTCTCCAGTTCCTGTTCTTGAAACCCTGTAATCTGGGGTTAAGTCTGTGCAGGGGGAAAGGGTGGGATATACAACTGTTGAGAAAAGGAGAAGCTGCTGCACATGGTGGGGGAGGGCTGGGCTCTGAGAGTTTGTGCTAGAATTCAGATTTACTTTGTGTGACATCTAGACCAATTCAGAGCCCTGGGCTTCAACTGCTGCCTTTTGGCCTCTGCTGTGATTTCATTTTCCTTAATCTCTTAGTCAAATGTCAAATCCTATGTGTATTTTTCGAGGGGAAGGGCCTTTCCACGTGTTGGCTCTGGAGAGGTCATCCCTGCCCAGAGTGGTGAGGGGATGTAGCAGAATTGCAGAGGCTATCAGAGAGTTGAGGAGGAATAGTGACTGGGGAGAAGCATGGCCTTCCCACTGCCCACCATTAGGGAAGTTTCTAGAACCCCCGACTTGTCTGTCCCTTCACCTAAGGACCAGTAGAGTGTGAGCATGGTGGGATGTTTTGTGAACAGCCTACCCAATTTCACCTCACCTAGCTTCACCACCTTCCTCTGGCCCTGCTGGCTGGGTTTTGACTGTTAACCTCAGCACCTGCTGGGGTAATCTGCTTATGAACTCAGGGGGTGATCTTAGTGGCCTCTCAGAGGAGGCGCAGGACCAAGATGGCTGGTCAGAGGGAAGGTGGGATGACAGCTTTGGCCAGAGCCCCCTCCAGGGCACAAGAGAAGGGTCCAGAACTCCTGCTGGGCTTCGAGGACACCTCCACCGGGCCTAGTCTCACAGCTCTCACGAGGCCTCTGGGAAGAAAGATGCCCAGGTCTGAGCAGGGCTGTAGAGAGATGGGTTCTTTAATTCCTCCAATTGCAGGAATAGCTTAGTCCCCACTCCTGTTTCTGGTGAGTCTCTAAAAATGCCTTTTCTCTAGAAGAGAGATTCAACTTCTTGCCTGTCTTCCTCCAGGATTTGCTTCCTGGTCATGTCCTCATCCTACCTGGCCTTCCGCATCTCCCGGCTGGAACAGCAGTTGTGCTCCCTGAACTGGAATGGCCCAGTCCCTGGGTACAGGTGAGGCCCTTTATCTTCCTAATGCTTCCGGAATCGAGGGTGAGGACGGGAGCCAAAGTCTAAGGCCAGGCTGCCTGTTACCCCAGCTGGACTTGGCCCCCTCTGGCTGAGCTGGCTTGATGGTCCAGAGCAAGGTTGGGCTGTGTGTGCAGGGTACACAGATCCCACCCCTCTCCCTTGTCGAGGGGAAGGATCCACTGACCCTTAGGCCCTTGTTAGTCTACCTTCTGGGCCTTTCCCCTGATCTGGGCATCTCTCCTGTGTGCAGGTAACAGCCACCTGGCCTTTGTTCCCACTCCTACTCCAAGAGGAACTCCCTGGGTGCTAAGGCTCCACCAATGATCCCCTTGGTTTATGCTGCAGCTGTGCTGAGACTCAGAATGAAGGAACAGATTCCAGATCCCTTCTCCTTCTCCTCCCAGCTCTCCTCTCTCCTCCAATGAGTGATCTGAAGTACCTGTTTACAAAGTAACCAGCTCCTAGAATATCTGGACTCAAAGAAAAAGCTAGATTTTGGAACCAGCTGTGAGATTCTGTACGCTAAGCTTCAGCAACCACTTAAATGGAAAAAAAAAAAAAAAAATTCAACTTGCTCCTTGGAAACAGTTCTGGCACAGGAAGATCACCAGGGCACCCCAAGGGACAAAGGCCATGCTCTGATACTAGGAATGTGGCTCGCTGACTGTCACATGGCTCGCTCCAGTGGAGGGTCAAAGGCTAGAGCACAAACCAGCAGAGTGGGCTCTGGTCCCTCCCACGTGCTGGGCTCTCACTTGGGCCCCCCTGCAGGAAGCCAGGCACTTACCAGGCCCCAAGAGTAGAGGCCCACCAGGGCCGACTGGAGGGAAGTGGGAGGCAAGCTATGAACGGGAGAGGAGGGCTTGTGGCCAGGATTACAGCAAGAGATGACTTTTCATGCTCTGTGCTGAAGCTCTGTGCTGGCTCCTCAGGAGGAGGCTGGCAGAACCTGTGGACAGTAGCCATAGCAGGGGATAGTGGCAGGGGCTGGGAAGAACAGGAGGTTCTAGAACTCTGTGCCCTCAGCCACCACTTCCTGGGAGACAGGTGGAGCAGGGCCTTTGATCACTGTGGCCACAGACCTGGCACTGGGTGTTCCCCTGCTGTGCACAAACATTTCCAAGGTACCCCAGGCCCTGGAAGTAGGGGATGGGAAGGGTGGACTGGGTGGGGGCCTCGACTTTTTGTACTCCCTGCCTGACTGCCTGGATCTCAGGCATGGCCAATAGCAGCCTGTTGGGGAAGCTTGGCTGGGCAGCTGGGCGTGATGGTGTTGGGTCACTATGGGGCAGAGCTCTCGTCACCTGTAGTCGGTGTGCTGCAGGCCATACAGGAGGGGCCTCCACCGCATAGGCTTTGTTCTCCACAAATAAGTTGGATGTGTCCAAGGTGGGCCTGGTACAGTGTAGGGAGCAGGCCAAGGGGGTTATGTGTGATACCCTTGGGGACAAGAGAGGTGGGGATCAGAACAGTGGACACAGTGGTAGCTTTGACTTGGAGAGGCCTCTGTCAAAGCCTTCTCTATTCTAAAAAGCTTCTTTGTGCCCTAGAACCTTGGCCTACTCTCCCTGGACTCCATCTGCCAAGATACTGCCTTTGGAGGTTTAGGAAGGGCCTTAGTGAGAAGGCCCAGAGGAATTAGGGAAAGTCACTGGTGGTAAAGAAGGTGGTCAGAAATAGCCACTGTTTTCCCCCATTCAGACACCTGAGAGGTTAATCAGGGGAGAAATCTAGGTGGAAATTATTTCAGAGCCGTGATAGTGTGTCTTGTTTATGACAAACCCAAATGAGGTTTGGAGGGACTGATAGTAGGTAACAAGTCTTGGAGCTCAAACTAGAGGTTCCTCTGTCCTTTCCCCATCCCAGTTTCTACGATTAAGCTTAGAGCCTTGTGGGTTGCTTGCACTAAATTTGTATGTCTCAGGTGAAACTCACTATCCTCATTCTCACCATAGTGACACACTGGATGGATGCCTATCCTTTTTTTGGAGTCAGTCTTCTTCATCCTTCCTTTCCATTATATTTTCAGGGAAATACTCCTTCTTGCCCCAGCACCTCCCCTCCCTGGTCCGTGTTGAAGAGCAGGGAGAACAAATCTGTTCTCTGGGCCTTGCTAGGCTGAGCCAGAGGCCATGAGAGGTGCCAAGTCATGGGTGGCTGTGCCAATACGCTGGTGAACCTGGTCTCCAGCCATAGCCCCAGGCTCAGAAAGGGCAAGAGTCTTGCTGTAGCATAGGTGGCTTTGGAGGCCCTCTTGGGGCCCAGTGCTTTGAGTGGTGTGGGTGTAGCTGTTATAGCTTCTGTTGTGTTCATTTATAAACCCTATGTGTATTTATACAGACCTGCTTGCTTCTCTAATTCCCTGAATTTGGTTCAACCACCTTTGGGTTGTTCCACTATGGCATTAGCCTTTGAAAATGTTTTTAAATAAAAACAAAAATCTGATTTTTCTACAGTCCTGTGGTATGTAGTAAAGTTCATTTTCATCCTCTGACTACTCACTGAAGGTATGCTTCCTGACATACTCAACACCAAGGAGAAGGATGGAGCCCAAATCATTCCCAGAATCCTAAGTACTCTGCAAATCTCGGACCTTAGCTGAACCAACTCACACTTCAGGCAGATAGGGAAGGGTAGGGATGGCCTCAGCAAACCATCACAGCCTTCTGCCTCTGTTGGATGGATACTGGGAATGCTTCCCCATTTCTCCTGGGCAACTTCAAAGCAACATCCCTGGTTCAAATAGCACTGTGCTTCAGATTCAGGAATTAAAGTCTGGAACTCAGAGCCAGAAAACTCCCGTGGCCTTTCTATGATTTACAGTCTAGGTAAGGAGGTTAAAATCTGATTTGGGCCATACCACCTTTCCTTTTTCTTCAAAGGATGTCCCCATCTAGTAGTGATTGATTCATTCAATAAATATTGAGCCCAGATTATGGGCCAGGTACTATGCTAGACACTGGGGACACAGCAGTGAACATGTCAGGCAATGTCTGCAGCCCCGTGGAATTTACACTCCATGTAAGTAACAGGTACACATGTAAACAAGGTAATTGCAGGCTGTGATTAAGTTTCATGAAAGAAAGAAATAGATAAAAAAGGGAGATGGCGCTACGTATCTGTTGCTGCCGAGTTGATTCTAACTCATAGTGACCTATAGGACAGAGTAGAACTGCCCCGTAGGGTTCCCAAGGCTGTAATTTTTATGGGAGCAGACTGCCACATCTTTCTCCTGTGGAGTGGCTGGTGGGTTGGAACCACTGAACTTCTGGATAGCAGCTGAGTGCTTAACCACTGCACCAGCAGGGCTCCTCCATGGCTCTAGATGGGGTGGTCAAAAAAGGTCTCCCAAGTGACATCTGAGCTGATGTCTAAAGGATATGGAGCCAGTCATGGGAGAAGCTGGGGAAAGAGCACTCCAGGCAGAGGGATCTGCAACTAAAAAGGCTCAAAGGCAGGAAAGACTCAGTCTCTGAGGAACAGAGAGATGATCTACGTGACTCTAGGACGCTAATCAAGTAGGACATAGACATGAAAAGAGGCTGGAGATGTGGGCAGGAAAAGGGAGTTTAGATTTTATTATGATTGCTGGGTACTGCAGCTCAGATCAGAAAGGGTGGATGGGTGGTTGCTGAAACCAAGAGGTTTTCTTTGCTAAGAGGGAATAAGGACCAAGATATAATATGCAGGAAGATATGGCTGATAATCTACAGACTTCAAGAAACCAATACAATGAAAATAAAAAAATATATATCCATTTCTCACTGTTTCCAGAAACTGGTCCATAGTGACAGCATCATAGAGAGGGTACATATTCATATATTTATAATTTTTAAGTTGAAATGAGCTAACTTTATAAGGGAAAAATAACTGCCTTAAATTTGGGGAAACAAGGAAATACATATTATGTTGGAGCCTCAGTTTTGCAACATGGGCCTTAGTCAGATGAGGAAGGGCGTGGGACCAGCAGTTCTAGTGGAAAGGGGATCCAGGGCTGAGGGGAGCTCACAGGGAATGTCATCCTACCACAGTCCTGAAGTAAGAAACTGCCCCCCACCATGCCCACATCCAGGCTCCAAGCCAACCAGCCACGGCCCTCTCACCTGGTTGCCATGGCATTAGGAAAGCTACCAAACGGGGGGAGGGCTTGAAGCCTGTGCTCCTCTCTCCTAGCTGCTGGCCACAGGATCAGGGAGTCCTAGGGCAGAGAAACTTTTCAGAGAAGGACTGCCCATTTGCCTCACAACTGGACTGAGACCAGATCCCTAGGCTCAAGCTGAGACTTGTTAGAAGGGAAACAAGCTTTATTCTTCTCTCTTTGAGGAGGAAGGGATGCCAACTGGCCCACTAGGCGGCAGCAAAGGTCCTGCAAGAAGACCCGGAGCTGAACGGGTGGGGAACAGACTTCATTCTCATTTCTCAGACAAAGGGCCTCCTGGGTGAAAAATGGGTCCAGGACTCTTCCAAGTGCAGTGCACTCTGCTATCCCATAGAAGAAGGGAATCTTCAGCAGGTGACGTGGCCATTTTTCCCCAAAAAACAGCTTTCCCTTTTGGATCCTTCTCAACTCCACCCCCACTCTTCTTTCATAGCATGGGGAAAGGCTTGAGGCGATTCTGAAAGGAAAATATTTACAAGGCTCTCCAGACCTTCTAAAGGTCAGGACTGTAGGAAGGCAAAACTGGCAGATGTGAGGAACAAATGTGTGTGTGGGGTGTGTGTGTGTGTGTGTGTGTAGTGGGGGCAAGGTCAAACAAAGGTGGGGAGCTCAGCTTCTCTCCCAACCAGGGCACAGAAATCCCAAGCTCTTCCCGGGACTGACAGCCATTGTGACTAGCATCTCCTCTCACTCAGAACACTTGGCAATCACAGAAATCTGGCTCCTGCAAAATGCGATTTCAGGATGGCAACCATACTCCTCCCCCTCCCTCTTTTGTTTAGAAAGCTGGCGCTGGACCTGAGAGCAGAGAGGTTTAAAATTTAAAAATTACGTATGCTTTGCTGATTGACGGTGAGAGGGAGGGAGGCGATTAAAGCCTCCAAAATGATAATCCAGAGAAACCTGAGTTCATCATCCCTCTGCATGTCTGACCTCCATAGTCAAGGAGCACCTGGCGCCCGGTGGGGCACTGCTTGCTGGGCTGCCTTCATGTTGGCAGGGCTCCTTGCCTTCCCGGAATGTGTTCCTTCTTGTTTGCCTGGCTCAAAGCCAAACCTGGGCTGCTCGGAATACCAGGCCCCCACTCACTTATCCTCTTCACAGGATCTGAGGCAAGGCTCTTTTCCACTTGGGGGAAGGCCAAGCCCTAGCTGCAGCCTCATCCCACTGGTGCAGACTTCACTAAGGACATCAGACCCTCCAGTAGCAGAAAGCAGAAGCACTTAGGAAGGACGCAGCTGGGGTCCCCGACAAGCAGAGAGCGTTGCATGTTGATGTCTTATCCTACTGGCAGCCTTCTAAATTGGGCCAGAGTGGGCAAAGCGTTACTCACAAGCTGTTCATTAACTTGTTAAATGCAGAAAGGTTGGCTTCTGCACCACTTTGGGAAAATGTGACACCCACTGCTCCTGGATTTGGTCTAGCATGAAGGCGTGCTAAATGGTGTAGGATTTCTGATGGAAGTTTTTCTTTGCTGTTAGTTCCAAACACCAGGCTAGTCTGCATGGCAGACTCTCTTGATAATTACATTTAAAGGATTTATTAAGTGCCTTCTATGGGCTTCTGAATGTATGCTTCTATAGATACTATAATTTTCTTAGTACTTACTGTATACCAGGCCCTAAACAAGATGCTTTCTATACTCATTATCTCATTTGATACTCAATATAAGAGCCTCTCAATATAATACAGTTTCTACACTTTACACTGTGGAAACTGAGACTGACGGGTGAGAAATTACTACATGGACCCCTTCAATGAGCTTACTAAGGAGGCAAGATAGAGGGAATAGCCATCCAACAGTGTAAGACATGTGAGTCCATGGTAAGTGCAGAAGGAGTGGTGCAGGCATTCCTGGCCTCTACCCACTAGACGCCAGCAGCACTCCCCCTACCCCTGGTTGTGACAACCAAAAATCCCTCCAACATTGCCAAATGTCCCCTGGGGGGCAAAACTGCTCCTCGTTGCGAATCACTGATCCAGATGGCAGGAGATTAGGGGCTGCATCTCAGAATATTGGCAGGTTTATTTTCCCAGCCAACTGCGTCAGTCTATTGATTTTTAGAATAGCTGACAAAAGAAAACTGGTTTCCTTGCCACAGGAAATTCATCATCAATGCCAAAGAACTCAATGGCAGAGATAAAAAAGCCTTCGGAAGTAGATCATTCTGCATATTAGAAACCTCTAGAGGATACCCCAAAGCTACAGATAATGTGCTCTAGACTCACTACCAAGAAAGTGGCTGATATCAGGGTTTCTCTCCCTACCCTACCCGAGTCACGTTACAGTATGCTCAATGGCCACAGTCAGTAAGGAATGTCCAACTTGCCTGCAGAATTTGTGTGCCATCAGTCAGAACAGCTACTGATCTGTAATTTTGCTAGGTTTGCATTCACCCCTCTAAATGTTTGCTTTTGGCAATTAGTAGAGTGGACGGATAGAACCTGGCCTACCAATGAAGAGATCTGATTTACCAAGATGTCTCTGAGTCTAAAGCATTGAAGTTGAGTCCGCTAGCTCGCTGCTTATTTTTGTAAATAGTTTTATTGGAACACAGCCACATCCACTTGTTTCTATATTGTCTCTGGCTGCCTTGCAGCAGCAACAGCAGAGCTGAGCAGTTGTGACAGAGACCACAAGAGACAGAGACCTTAAGCCTAAAATACTTGTTACTTGACCCTTTAAGACAAAGCTTGCTGATCCCTGGTCTACAGGAAGATGCCCGTGTTATATAAAATTGTGAACCCAGATTCTCATTCTGTTGGTGAGAATAACAGATTTTCATTTATTCTTTCATTCAATAATCATCACTGAGTGCCTACTATGGGTTAGGCACTGTGCTAAGTGTTTGGAACATATTGGTGAACAAAACAGATACTTTATCTTTGCCTTCAAGGGGCTTGTATGTTCTAGCGGGCGGAGGGGGGTAAGAGATAGACAATAAACAAATAAAGATAATAAAGATTATATAGTATGTTATAAGGTGATAAGTGCTAAAGGATTAAAAAAAATAGAGCAAGAGTGGTCAACAGGAACAATGGTTGGGGGAAGTTGCCACTAAGACAGTAGTCAGGTAAAGTCCAGTTGAGAAGTTGACATTAGAGCAAATACTTAGAAGTGAAAGATCAGCTGCGTGCAGCATTCCAGGCAGAGGAACAGCCAATGCAAAAGCTCCAAGGTGGAAGGGTGCCTAGGTTGTTCAGGAACAGCACAGATGTCAGTATGGTTGGAAGAGAACAAGGGAGGCAGCAGCTAGCAGATGAGGTCAAAGAGGTAATGGGGGAGGGCATGGAGTCCATATAAGACCACTGTAGGAACTCTGACCTTTACCCTGAAGAGGAGCAGAGAAGTGAATAATAAGCTTTTAGTATAAGGTTTTAAAATGATCATCCTTGCCTGCTAGGGAGCGAAAGGTGGAAGCAGGGAGATCAGTTAGGAGACTTTTATGGTGATCCAAGCAAGAGATGGTGGTGGCTCTGACTAGGATGGTAGAAGTATAGATAGTGGAAATGGGCTGACTCTGGATATATTCTGAAGGTGAAACCAACAGGATTTCCTGTCAAACTGGAGATGAGGGTATAACAGAAAGAGAATCATCAAGGATGACTACATGTTTTTTTGGCCTACAAGGATGGACAGAGTTGCCACCAACTGAGATGGAGAAAGCTATGAGTGGTTCATGTGGCTTTTGGGAGGAAGGTCAGAAACGTAGTTTTGGATGTGTTAAGTTTGAGATGGATTTTAGGTACTTAATTGGGAATGTCAAATGGGTATATAAGTTATATGGATCTGGCATTCAGGAGAGAAGTTTGGGAGATATAAATTTGGGAGTTGTGGACACAGGATGGTATTTAAAAGAATGACACTGGATGAGATCACCAAGGGATTGTGTGTCTGTTGATAGGGAAGAGGAGAGGACTGAGCCCTGTGGTATACCCTCGATAAGAGATTAGGAAGAAAAGAAGGAATTTGCAAAGGGACTTGAGGACTCCCTTTGAGGTAGGGGGAAAACAGAAGACTATGGTGTCCTGGAAGCTAACTGCCATATATCAAGGAGGAGAGTGTGACAAATACTCATGATAAATCAAGTTTCTTTTAGTGTGGTTCAACGAAAGTTCTTTTTCACTTGAGGGTAAACCAGAAGTTTCCAACCTGGACAACCCCACGTCATTTAACTTTCAGGAATCATTCTTTTAGTAGATCATAAAAACGGCCTGAGCGTACTTCTAACCATTGTGGGAAGTTGTAAGACTACCAATTTATCGAAGGGCTTCTAAGGTTGCTTCTGCATCTCCCGGGTCAGAACATGATGAAGCCTGCTTGTTCACTATCCCCTTTTTCTTCAGTTATTGCCCTCTTGGCTCATGATGGTGTCACTCCTCATCCTTCAATCCTCCAAATGATCTGCCACCTGCATGTATTGAGATATCCAAACTGCATGAAAGGTTTAATGGTTAACAGAAGGCTACAGGACAAAGCAGAAAACACCTTCAAATTCAACGCATACATGCCTGCTTATAGAAATTTAGCAGCCATTCTCTGTCTCAGCAAATTTCTCACTGGCCTCAGTAGGCCCCTGCCTCCTGTCAAGTTTCTGGTATCTCAATTCTCTTCACCAACCTCCCCTACTTCTTTCTGTTCTTGGGCCTCATTCCCTTTCTCCCGGGCATTTAATGGAAACTCAAATTTCCTTCACTTTATTATTTGGAGTAACTGATCTCTCTTTGTATCTTCCTGATCCACCCATGAAGTTCACCGTTCTCAACTTTCTCAACCAAAAAGGTCCATCTAGATGTCCACCTCAACAAAATAACTAGCTCTCTAGCAATAAATTAGGCCACATCCCTGGAAATCAGAAAGACTACATTCAGTTTTCCATAGCAATTTTTTCCCCTTTCTGTTAAGTAAAACAGAAAAAACTACTACTAACAAACAACTAGGAGACAGTATATAGCATGGCGGTTTAGAATACAGGTTCTGGAATCAGTAGATCTACATTTAACCTTATCGATTTATTTAATTTGGGCAACTGTAAGCCTCAGTTTCCTCATCTCTAAATGTGGGATAATAATAGTACCTACCTTACAGGTTTATGGTGACTATTAAATGAGAAAATTCATGTCAAATCCTTAGAAGTCCCTGGCACATAGAAAGAGCTCAATAAATGTTAATTATTATTTATTAAACTTTAAGAAATAAACAAATATAAAATCCAATGTCGGTAGGGCTAAATGGAACTAAATATAGGTTTATATTACAGTTTTAATGGTACTATCAATGATTCTTTCTTTTTAGAAAACTCTCTGGCTATTCATACGAAGGAATATAAATTGTTGACGTTTTGATGTCTGAATTCCACTTTTGTATTCTTTAGAGATAATGTGAAATAAAAAGTTATGAAGATGTTTGCAGCACTGCTATTCATAACAACATCAAATCAGAACTAACCAAAAAGCCCAACAATGGGGAAGTGGCTAAGAAAATCATGACCTATTAACTTGATATAACCCCATGTTACCTAAAACTTAACAAATATGCAGGCAGTGATTAACAGTGAAAATGGAAATGTAAAAGCAGAATTAAAATAGTGCTTACACATGGACTACAACAATGTAAAATGTGAAAATCTCTAGGAAATAAGCATAAAAGTTGAAGAGATGATTATGGTTAGAGTGAGTTCCTTATTTTCTGTAAGGCTGCTTAACTAAGTTCATCAACTCCTCACCCCTCAATATCTTGCTTTTATCTGAGTATGAAAAGTTGTACTGATTAACATGGCATTTTGATTTCTGCTTCTATGTCATGGAAAGACGATGGGCTGCATTTTTTTCTCTCTCGATAAAATGCTTCTATATTCTCATTTATTCATTCAACAAATAATGAGTGTCTCGTGCCAGGCACTATATTAGGCAGCAGGGATTCAATGGTGAATCCCAAGTCAGACATGGTCCTGGCTGCCATGGTTCTTACAGTCTAGTGGGAAAGAGGGACATAACACCAAAAACTACATGATTTGGGAACACTGAAAGGACGCGTGATTCTAGGGAATGTTCAACAAGGAAAGCACACTAATCTAGCCCATCAGGGAAGGTTTCCCTGAGGAAGAGATTACACAGGAGTTTCCCTGTTGAAGAGCTGGGGGAGTCATGAAACAATTTGTGTATACATTTTTTGAATGGGAAACTAACATGCTCTGTAAACTTTCACCTAAAGCACAATATAATGTTCAAAAAAAAAGTCAGGGGAAGAGGTAGGGAAATAACAGCAAGTGGGAGGGCTTCAAATGGAGAAAAGACTGTGTTGCATTGGAGGAACTAAAGGTGGCCCGCAGGGTTGGAACACAGTAAACAATGTAAGAGCAGTATGGCTTGTAAACTGGGAGGAGAAGCAGGGAGGGGCCAGACTATGCGGAGTTTTATTAAAGATACTGACAGAATATAAAATGGACTAAGGGATGGAAAGTAGTCCCGGTGGCGCAGTGGTCAAGTGCTCAGCTGCTAACTGAAAAGTCGGCAGTTTGAGCCCTCTAGCTGCTCCATGGGAGAAAGATGTGGCAGTCTGCTTCTGTGAAGATTACAGCCTTGGAAACCCTATGGGGCAGTTCTACCCTGTCCCTACGGGGTTGCTATGAGTTGGAATTGACTCCTTGGCAATGGGTTTATGTACCAAGTGAGGAGCCCTGGTGGAGCAACGACTAGGCAGTCAGCTGCTAACTGAAAGGTTGGTGGTTCAAGCCTACCCAGCAGCTCCATGGGAGAAAGATCTGCTGAAGATTACAGCCTAGAGAACACTATGGGGCAGTTCTACTCTGTCCTATAAGGTCGCTTTGAGTTGGAATTCATTCTATGGCAATGGGTTTGTGGGGATGGAGAGTATGAGTGAACACTGGAAGACTACTTTCGAAGCTGTTGTGGCAGTCCAGATGAGATGATGGTTGTTTGGATTAGAATGGTGGTATTGGAGATGGAGAGAAATACATGGATTTAAAGGATACTTAAGATGTAGAACCAACAGGACTACAAGATTGATTAGATGTGAGGGTGAGAGTAGGACAAGGATGACTCAGATTTCTGCTTAGAACTGGGTGGGGCAGAGCTTCTATTTCCTGAGATGGGGAACACTGATGAAGCAAGTTTGATGTGGGAGGTTGAGTTCAGCTTTGGGACCTGCTGGATTTGAGGAGCCCATGAAATATCCAACTGAAGATGTCCAGTAGGTAAGTACATGGATATACAAGTTGAAGTTCAGGAGAGTTCAGCTGAGAAGTACACCTCTGAAGTGCCCAAACCTATCAATGGCCTTGGGAATAGATGAGAGAGCCAGAGTGAGAAAGTACAAAGGAGAACACGGCTCAGACAAAACACTGAGACTCTACAACAAGTAGAAAGGAAACTGGCAAATGAGAATAAGAAGAGCGGTCAGAGAAGTAAGAAAAGAACTAGGACAGTGCTCCTACTGGTTTTACATCAGCTGAAGAGTGGTTTGAAAGAGAGTCTAATGTTTGCTGAGAGGTCTATTAAGCTAAGAACTACTAGTGAAGTTATTTTGAATTTTTTTTGTAGAGTTGTGGGGCAGAATTCACATTAAATCAAGAATTGGCAACGTTAGGTGACACTAACTACAGACACTTTAGAACTGGCTTGAAAGGGGAGGAAAGCAAAAGGTCAATCAATATTTAAACATGGGGTCATGTCATTTATTTTTAAAAAATGGAAGAGACTTAACACATTTAAATGCTGGGGAGCCAGTCGAGAAAGAGAGGTTGATGATGATGTGTGGGCGTGGGGGAACTGTTTGCACAAGATACCTGTGTGCAGATGGAGGGATTAGCTTTACCTATGAGGGAGGGAGTGAGGAAGGCTCAAGGATGGGAGCAAATACAGGTAGGTTTGCAGATTTGGTGTCAAAAAAGTTGAAAGGAGTTCTTGTTTGGTGGCTTCTTTTTCTCTCTGAAGCAGGAGAGGAAGGGAGGAAGTGAAGACTTTGCAGGTTTGATGAAGATTGACAGACAGTGACGGAGAGCTGGTTAGCCCACTACAGAAAACCTTGTCTGAGCTAGCATCACGGGGAAAGGGTTTTCTTCAAAACACTGGTTGCTTGGTTTGAGTACATGGAGGGAAAAAGTCCAAGAAAGTAGCTCTTATCTTGTCTCCTTCTAACACAAACTTCAGGATCTGAGTTTTTTTCCAGAGTAATGGTAACTCTTCCCTACTGCTGATACTGAAGATGGCCACCTCTTCCTTTGGCACTCTGACATGTTAGTTCTTCCCAAGAAAATTTCATTTAAGTGCCTTCAGCACTTGGTCTTTCCTTAGTGGAATTTCACTTGCCTCACTTTGGGACTTAGAGATCAATCTTTACACTTTTTCTTAGAGATGTTGCTTAGTCCCATTTATTTGCTGCAATTCCTTTGAGTCCTCTCTTTTTCTGTGAGATTCCCCAGGCTGCCGTTCTTGTCCTACTTCCCCTCTTTCATATATAAGAAATCTGAAAGGTATTTAACACAGGAAGTAAAATGTAAGGCTTTTGAAATGCCTTATTAGATCAGTAGATCGATGTAAGGAGCTGATCCAAATATGACATAATATATAAAACAAAGCCAATTATTGTGTAAGTTCTGCTACCTAGCAGGTAATCGAGATGACAATTTCTCTCCACTGGTTCCTGTAATATACCAGGTGAATTTATATAATTTAGAAAGTGAGGGGAGACTACATTTAAAATATTCAAGTATGGAGTTCTTTCCATTGTTTTCTAGGAGAAAGAAATTAGAGTAAGTAGAAAAAGTATGAGAAGCTGAGTCAGAGGCCCTGCATTTGAGTCTTGGCCCTGTCACTTGTGATTTAGCTTTTCTGAGTTAGTTTCTTATCTAGAATTAAATGAGATAATGTGTGTAAAAAGCATCCTGCACAATATAGAGTGGCATAAAGGTTAGTTGTTGCTAATACATTTTGCATTCTTCATCATCCTCTAATAAATTTCTCTTTTGTACGTAACAGTATTTATGAAGCCATTTTTTACACAGTCTGTTTAGCTGCATAGCAATAAAGCTAAGTTTTCAAACTTGCTGTTAGTCTTAAATGGAACTAGGCAGTAGGACTGAAGGGAAATGTGGTTTATTTTCGTTGTCTATTACATGCTTTCCATATGGTATCTTAATCCTTATAAATCAGTTGCTGTTGAGTTGATTCTAACTCATGGTGACCCACGTGAGTCAGAGCAGAACTGTGCTCCATAGGGTTCTCAATGGTTGATTCTCTGGAAGCAGACTGCAGGCCTTTCTTCTGAGGTGCATCCAGGTAGACTCGAACCTCCAACCTTTTTGGTAAGTAACAGGGTGCTTAACTGTTTGTGCCACCCAAGGACTTCCTCAATTCCTTACAGTACCTCTTAAACAAACTACTGTCTTCATTTTGCAGATGAGGCTACTGAATCTCAAACTTGCCCAAGCCTATAAATTTAAAAGGAACACAGCCTGGGTTTGGTTAAAAAATTCATGCTCTTTCCAATACCACAGCATGTAAATTTCTGTAAATGTTTTCTCCTTTCCTATTTTAAGTGGTAGAAGGAAAAGCTCTTTCAACATCAGTAAATAACCATGTGACTGAGAAATTCTACTTTGCCATTTCAATGGAATACCGTATTGTTAAAACATATGTTCAATATGGATATAGTAAAAATTACAGTACAATAAAAAAACAAATGCACCTTCTCCTCATTTACCGACTATCTCATCCAACATTTCACATTTACGACAAAAGTAAAAAATCTACCGACTATTTTGCACAGTAGTGACGTATTCTGGCAGTAACAAATGCCGAGGTACGAGGCAAGAGTAATGCTGGCTATGATGGTTAAGGTTACGTGTCAGCTTGGCTAGGCCATGATTCTCAGTGGTTTGGCACTAATGTAATGATGTAGTCATCCTCCATTTTTGCGTAACACTGATTTCACATAATGACCTGGTCTTTGGAGCCTAACCATGTAAATAAGCAAGAAGGTGTATATCAGAAATAATAAACCACTTATGATTTTTTGGAAACCCTGGTGGCACAGTGGTTAAGACCTGTGACTGCTAACCAAAAGGCTGAGAGTTTGAAGCCAGCAGGCACTCCTTGGAAACCTTATGGGGCAGTTCTACTTTGTCCTATAGGGTCGCTATGAGTCGGAATCAACTTGATGACAATGGCTTTGTTTTTTTTTCCCCCTTTGGTATGATTTTTTTAACTATTCTGATCCGATTAGGGAGCCACTGCTTATGAACTTCAACAGATACCTAGCCAAAGGATGGAAATATCTGTGGTTTAGACAGCATTAAATAGAAAACCCACTGATAATTATTTTCAGTTTTGACCACATCTACAGCTGGGTTTACGCATGGTGACCTTTCTGAATTCTGTATTGAGACACAGGTTGGACAAGTGTGAATATACTTATGGGATAATACAATAGGATATGTGAAATCAGGTGGTTCAGTTGTTTAATAACTGCTCAAAAGGAAGTTTGATTACCTTTTCCTTTTGAATATTTTGAAGTTGAATTTTACTGACTGGATTCTTTTCATTCTAAAAGAGAAGGGAGTATAATACCAGCAAAAGATCTTTTTCCTATTTTATATCATGTAAGATCAGTGGTGGATGGCCAAGCAGATGCATATGCTGTCGATTATTACAGTATCTATCTAGTGAAACATTTACAAATAAATTCTTACATTCTCCTGTCATTTATAATGCTAACACTTACACATGGCCTATCAAAGTTTTACAGAAGGAGACTAATCTGTTGCATAGTCCCAATATCATGCTGTGTATTTGGAAAAGGAAACCTTAAATTTTAACTTTTTTTTTTTTTAAAAAAAGACTTACTAGCTTAGTTAAAAAGATAATTTGTTTCTGGGTCAAATCTTAGGAAGTTAAAAGATTGCTCTCAGATGTATTAACTCTCAAATGAGAGATACTGACACTTAAGCAAACACACTTTGCATTATCAGAAAGATAGCAATTTATCCTAGAAAGGATGTGATTCGTTCATTGTCTACACTAGCTGCCTAAGTCAACAGTTACTGAAATAGTTATTACTTTCTTATCTTTACCGACACTCCTGGCCTATCACCAACCTGTGTCACTCCTCTTGCTGTTCCTCCCTCCGTATTTCACCTCTATGGCTGATTACTAGTTCCTAATCTTGTTCCTGTCCCCACCTGTCCACATTAGGCCTCCTTTTTATCCATAACATACTGACTTGGCACAGACACTTTTCTGTAGCTTTTTCTTTGACTTTTAGTTCCAACTCCTATGTCACTCAGGCCTGCTATATAACCTGTGTTTATCTACACTCACTGTGTTTTCCCTCCCTGGCTAACAGGAACTTAGTTACTGCTTTCGTGGTCACTTGGTGGTGAGGTTATTTTGAGCCATGAGGGCTGGGGGCAGGGTTAGGCTAGGGAGGTAGCTGAAGCTAATTTTTGGTTTTCAAGTCTCATCTGCACTGCCGTCTAATTCTTACTGGGAACAGAATTAACGTGTATACCTGATATATCATTTGATTGTTAATTATTTGAAACAACTCCAGAAAAACACGTCAGTTTGCAGGGATAGCAGTTCTTTTTACTCTTGGTTCCACATTTTTCAAATCACATTGTCTGCATTTTGAATTAAGCATAAGGGTTGAGAAAGGTCATTTTTTTCTATCTTAATAACAAACCAACTCTAAGACTGTAGATTTCAGATATAATAATAGACCTGAAATTACCCCGACATACTTGAAAATGATCCTGCCAGATTAAGGATAGAGAGAAGAGGAAAGCAGAATATTTATATGAAATAACAAGTAACCTTTGGCAGTTATCAGCTATGAGTTTTAGAATTACAGAACTTTGGGTATAAGGAGTGGATGAGTGCATGGCTAATAGACAAAGCAAGCAAAAGCTGTTACCAATCCACAGTTGCAAGTCTCAGCATAAACTAAACGGTCCATGACAGCCACTTATTTTAATGAAATTACTCAAGATTCTTCCTTTCTTAAAGCATTCTAGGAATTAGATGGGGAAGAGGGGCTAACATCTTGTTTATCAAGTATTCGCAAAGGTTAAGCAGACAGCCAGTTAAGTAGATAGAAGGCAAGTGAGGGACAGATCACAGAACTGAATAATGCTTAGGTCCTGAATGAAGTTAGGTCTTCATCTGCTTCCAGCCACTTATCTCTTTAGATATGTAGGATGTACAACAGATTTTTGGTTCTTCTATAGTTTTCTTCTTGCATTTCAGTTGTCATTCTCTTTTCACTAAGGTCCATTCCTCTGGATTTCACATATTTTTGATGTGCTTTTCTTTGGAACAGACCAATGTGAATATAGAAGACCAAAAGGGAATTAATTTTATACCAACAGCAAAAGAAAAGTCTTAGCTGAAAAGCATATGTAATAAATGTTATGTTAAGATATGTTGGTTTTAAGGTTTTGGTGCATAACTTCAAGACATTTTCAGAGAACATAATGCTCTCAAGTGAGGATTAAAGTGAAACTGTCCATTAGGATAATGCAGAAGATGACATTCCTTCAGGAAAAAGTAAGAATACTGAAGTTTTCCTCTACCAGGCATCTTCCCTTAGGCACTCAGATTGCAGTCATCCAACAAATGGGGACTGGCAGAAAGAAAACTTCAAAAGCCACAGACATACCTCAACAGTTAATTTTTAGCAAGTCTGGCAATGAGATCTTTCCATTCTCCCCTCTTCTTTGTGATGTATGTAGGTGTGAGTAACTGCAGTAGTGCTTCTGGCTGTTGACTAAAGAAGTTCTGACACAAGGCCTCAGTGTTACATATCACATACATCCCACAGTCATAGCTGTTTTGTTGAGCAGGGGCTTTCTCTTCCACAAAGGCCAGTCTGTCTCCTTTTCTGACTAAGAAAGCCTCCAGTTTCTCTGCTACCTGCTTTGCATGGACTGAGTTGCTTCCGCTATGGGAATCATAATGAGAAAAGCTATTTTTATCTTGGAGATAAACTAACAAACTCCAGTGGGTTCCTCCAGCTGCCCGGTTGGAGTTATCGTTGATGGCTAAAAACACAACTTTCTTGTGGGGGAGGTCCAGGGGTTCAAGGAACATGGTGATCTCCGCTGGGTTGCTAGTACACTTGATGAACTGGGTGACTTCGGGGCTGATGAAGCAGACTTGGTGACAGCTGTCATGAAACTGACTGTTGGCAAAGTACTCAAAGGCAAACCCAATAATATGGTCATTGAGCCAGCCTGGAGGATCCAACAGGGAGACATCTGATTGCCGTAGTAAACTGTCCATGTAACTCAAGACCACAGGGTCCATCCTCTACTGTCCAGGGCTGCTCCAAAATTCTAGAAGCTGAAGGAGAGGCAGAAGATAATATTGACTGTTGAAGCTGATGCCTGTCTATAAAATGAGGATCATAAACAGCAGCTACTCTTACAGGGTTGTGGTGAAGATTAAATATAATTGTAAAGTGCTTAGCAATAATGCCTAGCTAAGAGTAAACACTCAAGAAATCCTAGCTTGTGTGCTGTGTGAGCAATTAGTTAGAATAAAAACTTTGGAAATTTTCCATGCTGAAACAGTAAGCATTTAATTTTGTCTTTCAACGCAGAGATTGGTTAAAATCATAGCTAATGTTTTACCAAAAACCATAGCATTAACTGTATATTTAGCCCTTCAATGAACATGCATGATAACAATGGTGAATTATTTTTGTATTAAAGATGAATTTGCAAAGAGTCTGAAGAAAAAAGTCACTAATTACCAAGGGAAATAGTTTCCATTTCAACATTAATTTTCAGGAGAAAGATAAAATATTGCTTCCTCATTCCATAATGGAAAGTGACAGTGATTAGAGTTACAGTTAAAAGGAACCATAATTTCAAGAACAGAAAGTCACGAGAGTAACACAAATGAAATTCATTCCTGATTCTGTCCAGCTATGAGCATGGGTGATTGTCTTTGCCCGTTTCATATCTTTAACCTCAAAGGATAAGATAAGATTACATAATGTTGGTAGTATAAGTTAGAAATTCTTTTGGTGTTGAAAGGGAGTGTGGCATAGGAATCAGGAAACCAGGGTCTAGCCAGTTCTACCATGATTTGCTGGTCTCATCTCGAGCATATCACTTAAATGATTTTGGCCCTGTTTTTGTCATCTGTGTAAAAAGTTTATGCCTTCCTTATATACCTCAAATAGTTGTACAGAAGGCCAAATAATTTTTCTCAAAGGTACTAAAAGAGTATAAAATGTTGTACAAATAATTACCATGTCATCATTTGGATGATAACTAGTAAAATAATCTGAAAAATGCAGGAGTGCTCCAAATCAATCAAAGCCAATGAGGTTTGGAAACAAATACCCTTCCATATTATCTTGTCCAGACAAAAGCATGAGTAACTTAAAGAAGAAGCAACACAAGTTGTATGATGAGATTAATACGCTTGCCATTACCCAGGGCAGGGTGCAAAGACAAGAAGTCTGATGGAGGTGGAAGATAACATAACATTTGAGACTATCAGACAGATAGTTAACTGCTACGCACTACCTTGGCAGCATAATGATATTTCTAAAACCACACAGCAAAAACTGTCACATGCGAATTGAGAGTACAAAACAAAGCATACTGTAAAAAAACAGTAACACTGCTGTTAAGAGACTAGGCTAGAATTATGACATCATTCTAATAAACTCGGGCCATTAGACCAGTTATTTTAACCCTTGGGTACACCATCAAAACAAGAAAATCTTGTGACATAACTATTTTCACGTAACGAAAACCCTGCAAAACCTCTACAGAGAAGTAAAATATCCCTGAAGATAAAAAGCTAAAGTAAATGAGGTAACTAAGAAGCACCCAAGATGGTTGTATGTGCACACAGTACATAATCTGAACTACTTCAGAAACAATTTAAGGCTCTTTATGAGAAAAAAATATATACACAAAATAAGATGGCATGAATTAAGATTTTCTTAAGAAGAAAGAATAACTAGAGCAGAGACATAAATTGGAGCCAGGAATGAAGTCAACGAGGCATAGAGCACATTTGTTACGGGTGGGCCACAAATTTGGCTCTAAGGTTTTTGGCAGCTAACCAGAGAGAGTTAAGTTAAACATTTACAATGCTTATAAGGTAAAAACAAAGCAACTGCACAGAAGTAAAAACAATCTCTGTATTAAGGTCAGGCACTTTTTTGTCAAGAAATCTTGATAAAAGAAGACACAGTATATCATAACGAATAACATCCCACCGTATCCTTATAATAGATGCAATAGTTCCATAGGATTGTTTCTTATAATGACCTTTAATATCTAGCCTGATGGCAAATGAGTGCACACGGCAATGTAGTAAAAGCTATTTTGTGGAGGCTAGGTGCTCAGCTGGTGTCCTGTTGGAGCCCGAGTGGTACAGTGGTTAAAGTCCTCCACTGCTACTTGAAAGGCTGGCAGTTCGAACACATCAGCTGCTTCATGGGAGAAAGATCTGCTTCCCTAAAGACTACAGCCTTGGAAACCCTATGGGGCAGTCCTACTCTATCCTATAGGGTTGCTATGAATCAGAATTGAGTTGATGGCAACTGGTTTAGTTTGGTTAGGTACAGTTGGCTCTCTGTATCCGTGGGTTGGCATCCGAGGATTCAATCAATCGTGGATGGAAAATATTCGGTGAGGGAGTGGGGGGAGAAGGGGAGGGGGAAGTTCTAAAAAGCAGAACATGAATACACCATGTGCCAAGCACTATGCTGAATCCATGCGAAGGAAGCGATATGCAGGCATACTCTGCTGTAGCCTCTCCTCCCATCATTTCACAGGTCCTCAGTCTTTCTCCAGCACTCGCTGGAGCATTGTTCACCTTGCCTCTTGTTCGTTTGCTACTTGTGTTGTGTGCACCCTTTGTTTCTGTAAAAAAATGGCTCCTAAAAAGCAACTAAGTGGTTAAAGCAATCCCTCAAAGGCTAAGTGTGAACGTAAAGTGCTATCTCTGGGCAATACAGTGTAACACTATTTACACAGTATTTACATTGTATTAAGTACTGTAAGTAATCTGGAGATGATTTAAAGTACACAGAGGATGTGTGTAGGTTATATGCAAATACTATGCCATTTTATATAACAGACTTGAGCATCTGTGGATTCTGGTATCTGTGAAGGTCCTGGAACCAGTCCCCTGAGATACTGAGGGATGACTGTACTCAGCCTGCTGCTGATTTGACTTGATCTAAGAGCAAGTGAGTATGAAAAGGGAACGACTGCCTGTGCCTCAGGCAAGCCTTCCTGAGTACAGTATCTATTCTCCATGCCTTCGACAAATACTGCGAATACTGTGCAGTGGTGGGTGCCGGATTGTACTGTATGGCAGATACCTGGAGATCTGCCACTCTATGCTGCCAACTGAAATCAAATCCCCAACTTGACAGCCAACTCAGGGAGGGACAGGAACCTACAAGGGGAAGAGTGCTTTAGTGGATGGTCATCTCACCGTGGAGTGAGTATCCACAGGCAGAGCCAAGAGTCAAGAAAATAGTTTTCGTGTTTGATTTTTCAAATATCCAGCACACAGTCAAAGGGTCAGTCAACGCCCCAATTCTATTCCATACGGCATGGTTGCAAAAGTTTAACCCAATGGAACTAAACTAGCTTTTGGTCAAGCCACAAAAACACTCCAAAACCCAAAACAAAAAAAACACCAAACCCGTTGCTGTCAATTTTATTACTACTCATGGTGATCCCATGTGTTACAGAGTAGAACTGCTCCATAGGGTTTTCTTGGCTGAAATCCTTACAGAAGCAGATCGCCAGGACTTTCATCCGTGGTGCCACTAGGTGCGTCTGAACTGCCCACCTTAAGGTTAGTAACCCGCTGCCGTTGAGTCGATTCTGACTTATAGTGACCATATAGGACAGGGTAGAATTGCCCCATAGGGTTTCCAAGGAGTGGCTGGTGGAATTTGAACTGCCAACATTTTGATTAGCACCCGAGCTTTTAACCACTGCGCCACCAAGGCTGCTTTAGGTTAATAGTAAAGTGCAAAGCGTTTGTGCCACACAGTGACCCGTAAAACCCAAAAGAAAACATAAAAAACAAAACAAAAAAAAACCAGTTGCTGTCAAGGTGATTCCAACTCGTGGTGTTCCTACGTGTCTCAGAGTAGGGCTGTACTCTATGGGGTTTTCAATGGCTGATTTTTCAGAAGCAGATTGCCAGGCCTTTCTTCTGAGGTACCTCTGGATGAACTCAATCCACCTCTGGGTAGACTTCAACCAACAATCTTTTGGTTAGCAGCCAAGTGTTTAACCATTTGCGCCATCCAGGGACTCCAGCAGAAAACATACTATTCCAGAATTGTGAACTTAACTCATTTTCCCCCTAATTGTTCAGTAATGGCTCTTTAAAAAAAAAGAAATAGCCTTACTCGGCTGTTTTTGAAATACATTACAAAGTGCAGCAGTTCTACTCATTTTAAATGAAGATTATAAAAGTCAGCAATTTTTAAGTGCAGTGCCCCTCTTACCCCTTTTGGCTACTGTTTCAAATTGTACCAAACTCCAAGTGCTCAGAGATATGTTCTGTGCTTCTCAAAATGGATACATGGCTGGGTGCCATTAGGTATTTAAAAAAATAAAAAACTAAAACATAAATACAGGTTAATCACAGTACATCTTCCCAGAGCCTCAATTTCACTAGCTTTGCGGGGAAAAGATCCAAGCAATTTAACTGGTAACTTAAAATATTGTAAGTTAACATAAACAGGGCTATATTGTAGAATAAAATGCAAATAATCAAATTTTGAAAATAAAATATGATATTTCCACAGAACTTTTGTGCCCATGGCAGGCAATTTTCTCTGCTTCATTCATTCTATTCTGCCCGCTTGGATACTTCAGTGGAAGACTCTAATTACTATCCACAACTGATGTGCTTGTAACATAAGCCCCTAATACTTAGGAACCTGACTCCCTAGTATTTAATAAAGATATGAGCACAAGCTTGTGCTTTAGTAGTTTAAATGTATATTTGAGCAATACAATTATTAAAGCAAGTTCCTTCCTTTGGTAAAAATATATTAGTGTCTCCTGTGTGACAATTTACCTGAATGAATCAGACCTGAAATTGAACTAAGCAATGTATAATGAAATACAGACAACATCCTAGAGTTTTCTATTTTCTTCACCCCTCACATCTAATCCATAACAAATGCTGTTGATTCCACAGCCAAAATGTTCTGAATTCGTCCATGGCATTTTGCCTTTCACTACTATCATCCTAATCAAATCCATCATCATTTCTTGTCTTGACCTAGTCTAACAGGTCTCCTTATTTACACTGTAGACTCCCTCCAATTAATTCTCCATATAGCTGTCAGAGTAATTGTTTAAAAAGTTAAGTCATGTGTCTCCTCCTTAAAACTTTCCAGTAGCTTAATACCACACTTAGAAAAAAATGCAAAAAAGCTACAGTACTCTACATGATTATATGGCCCCAGCTACCTCTTCAACTGCATCTCCTATTACTGCTCTCCCCCTTGTTCACTAACTTCTAGTTAAACCAAGCTTCTTTTTATTCCTCAACACACCACACTTTTTCCCTCCTGAGAGCTGGTGTACTAGCTGTTCTCTCTGCCTGGACCTTCTGGGGCTGGCACCTTCTGTTGGATAGATCTCAGCTTAAATGTCACTCATTCAGATTTTCTCTGATCAGCCAAAATAAAGAGGCCAACCAGTCACTCTCTATGACATCCTCTAATTTTAATTCCTTGTGTAACAACGGTTCAGTGTTTGGCTGCTAACCAAAAGGTCGGCAGTTCAAATCCACCAGCTGCTCCTTGGAAACCCTATGGGGCAGTTCTACTCTGTGCTCTAGGGTCACTATGAGTTGGAACCGATTCAATGGCACTCAACAACAACAACATAGCACTCATGACTACCTTATAATTTTTTAAAAAAATTTATTTGCTTGTTGGTTAATTCTTTATCTCTCTCTGGAGCAAGAATATAAGCTCCATGAGAATACGGGAACAAGAGACCTTGTCTGTCTTGTTTATTATACTAGACCAAGGGCCTAAAACATTGCTTGTCAGGCAAGTACTCAATAAATAATAGTAGAATAAATGAATGAATAATGCAGCATGGATCGCAACATGATATAAAAGTTCTGCAGAAAAATGTTTAGTACACAAATTTTAGATTTACAGAGTCTTAGAATTGTAGGGGTCCTTACTCTCTCTTCTAGTTGAACTTCCTACTTCATGCAAGAATTCTTAATTTCTAATCCGACTGAAAATGGTGCAGGAACTTAGCTCACTACATATTTTTTTATATTTTATTTTCATTGTTGTTGTTGAGAATATACACAGAACATATGCCAATTCAACAATTTCTACATGTACAATTCACTCACATTGATATTCTGAGCTGTGCAACCATTCTCACCCTCCTTTTCTGAGTTGTTCCTCCCCCATTAACATAAACTCATTGCCCCCTAAATTTCCTGTCTAATCTTTCAAGTTGCTGTTGTCAATTTAATCCCATACAGATAGAACTTAAAAAAGCACAATGCTTAAGGCATTCTTTTCTAGTTAAGCTAAATTACTGTTTGGTTTTAACCAGATTTTAGGGGATATTTTTGGTTTAAGGTTTAAAAATTATCGCAGAGCAATAGTTTCAGGGGTTCATCCAGCACCCTTGGCTGCAGAAAGTCTGGAGTACATAAGAATTCAAAATTCTGTTCTATATTCTCCCCCTTTTGATCAAGATTCTTCTATGGACTCACTGATCAATATGTTCTGTAATGGTAGCCAGGCACCATTTATTAATCCTTTTTTTTTTTTTTTAATAGTGCTTTAAGTGATAGTTCACAGTTTGTTACTTTCTCATATAAAAATTTATACACACATTGTTAAATGACCCTAGTTGCTCTCCCTATAATGTGACAGCACACTCCTCCTTTCTACCCCAGATTTCCCATGTCCATTCAACCAGCTCCAGTCCCCTTCTGCCTTCTCATCTCATCTCACCTCCGGTCAGGAACTGCCCATTTACTCTCACGTATCTACTTGAGCTAAGAAGCACTCTCTTCTCGAGTAGCATTTTATGTCTTATAGTCCAGTCTAATCTATGTCTGAAGAATTGGCTTTGGGAATGGTTTCAGTTCTGGGCTACAAGAGAGTGTGGGGGCCATGTCTTCCAGGGTCCTTCCAGTCTCTGTCAGACCATTAAGTCTGGTCTGTTTACTAGAATTTGAGTTCTGCACCCCACTTTTCTCCTGCTCTTTCAGGGACTCTCTGTTGTATTCCCTATCAGGGTGGTCACTGGTGGTAGGCAGGCACCATCTAGTTCTTCTGGTCTCAGGCTGATGGAGTCTCTGGCCTATGTGGCCCTTTCTGTCTCTTGGGCTAATATTTTCCTTGTGTCTTTGGTGTTCTTCATTCTCCTTTGCTTCAGGTGGGTTGGGACCAACTGATGCACCTTGGACAGCCGCTCGCTAGCTTTTAAGAACCCAGAGGGCCAGGCACCATTTAGTCCTTCTGGTCTCATGGCAAAGGAGGCAGTTGTTCATGGAGGCAATTAGCCACACATTCCATTTCCTCATCATATTCCCGACTCTCCTTTCTCTGACCAACTGTTGTACCTTGGACTGCTGCTCGCAAGCTTTTAATACCCCAGCACTACACAAAGAACTCGGTGAAAATATTCTTTATCTGCAATGCCCAATACGGTAGCCGCTAGCCACGTGTGGCTACTGGGCCCTTGAAATATGGCTACTGTGAGGAACTAAATATTTAAATTAACTTAATTTAAATTTAAATAGCTGCATTGGACAGCACATGGAGCTTTTACAGGTATTTCTTGAAAGAAAAAAATAAGATTACATAGTTAAGTTAGGGAAATGCTGTAACCTAAAACTACCTTATTGGAGATTCATCATGCTCACAAGCAGGTTAGAGGCTGGAAGACATTCTGTAATAAACACGTTTAGCTTTTTCTGGTTTTTTCCCAAACTCATTTGACTATGGAACACTTTTTTTTTTTTTTTTAAGTAGAATTAGCACCTTTTTTTTAGGGTAGAATTTTTTGTAGAATTAGCATCTACTGTCTGTGCACTGAAGTTTGGGATATGCTGGATTATTTAATAAATGGCATAGGGAAAGTTGTTAATCACTTGATAAAAAAAAGTTAGATTCCTACCTTACATGAAATTAATTAATATTTCAGATAGGACTGTAAACAAATACAAGCTTTCAGGAGGATAAATTATCATTATATTTTACGTCTTATGAAATGTTACATTTGTACAAATTCTACTTTTAAAAATTTGTCTTAAGGGAAACATCAAGGATGTGTGCAAAAATTTAATATGATGGCAGCAATACGAAAAATCGGAAACCACCTGAATGTTCAAAAGAGGACTGGAAAATTTAAATAATAGGGTTTCCATACGATGGACTATTTTTCAACCACTAAAAATAAAGTTGTAAACGAAAATATATTAACATAGAAAGATGTTCATGATATGCTGTGAAAAAGGAAAGTTATGTAAAAATTTGATTATGATAAAATATATACAAAAATAATCAAGAATGACATCCATCAAAAGTTTAAAAATATAGTTTTAAGAGGTAGGATTATTAATAATTTTTTTTGCTTTTTTCCTTCTACCTTTTGATACTGTGTTTTATTTTTCCCCCTTTTATTTTTTAATGAACACATAACCAGAAAATACAGCTATTCCCATTTTGGAAAAAAAAAAAAATATATATATCTCCTAATCTTACACTAAACTATGTCTGTTTCTTCAACCCACTGGTTTTACTTCTGTCCCCTGGAGGAAAATAGGGTAAGTTTTTCTCTTCTCTGTTCTACAAACCTCCAAACACAAAGATTTAAAAATAATCTGATGCATGCTAAAACTGGAAGATTATATCCAATTTCTATGTATGATTCCACTTTCAATTTCACAAAAAAGAATTATATTCAAGACCAAATGTGCTCTTCAAGGCAGCATAAACTGAAATATTTTCAGGAATGAAGTTTAAACCTTTTTTTTTGGCTTCAATATCCCCCAATTAAACATTTCCTTTTAAATGCTAAGACCAAACCACCCGAAGATTTGTACAAAGTGGCATGTAAAAATTACAATCCGATTTCTACATCTCTCTTGAGGGTAGCGATTAGATTTTACTCATCCCTATATCTTCAGTGCCAGACCAATTAGAGGTTTTAACAAACGAATTTTTTTTCCTGAACAAAATACAGAAATGAAATACATTTTAGTTCTTTTATTTTTTGTTGTTGAAAATATACGCAGCAAAACATACACCAATTCAACAGTTTCTACATGTACAATTTAGTGACACTGATTACATTCTTTGAGTTGTGCAACCATTCTCAACCTCCTTTTCTGAGCTGTTCCTCCCTCACTGACAAAAACTCACTGCCCCCTAAAGTTCCTATCTAGTCTTTCCAGGTGTTGTTATCAATTTGATACCATGTAGATAGTTCTTAAAAGATCATAATGCTCAAAGCAGACCTTTTTTACTAGTTAAGCTAAACTATTGTTTGGTTTTAAGATGACTTCAGGGGATATTTTTGGTTTAAGGTTTAAAGATTATCGCAGGGCAATAGTTTCAGGGGTTCCTCTACCATCCATGGCTCCAGAAAATCTAGAGTCCGTGAGAATTTGAAATTCTGTTCTGCATTTTCCCCCTTTTGATCAGGATTCTTCTATGGAATCTCTGATCAAAATGATCAGTAATGGTAGCCAGGCACCATCTAGTTCTTCTGCTCTCATGGCAAAGGAGGCAGTTGTTCATGGAGGCAACTAGCCACACATTCCATATCCTTCTCCTATTCCTGACTCTCCTTCTTCCTCTGTTGCTCCAGGTGAACAGAGACCACTGTTGTGCTTGGATGGCGCCCTGCAAGCTTTTAGTACCCCAAGCCCTACAGAACAAACCAGGAGGTAGAAGAGAAGCACTAAACACATTATTTGGTCAGTTAACTAGGATACCCCTTGAAATCATGACCCTAAACCTCAAAACCAAGGAAGCAAATCTCCTGAAGTGTTTAGTTGTACATAAGCAGCCTCAGCAGCTACTCTTGTTATTCTTGTAAATATAAGAAATGAAATATATTTTTAAAAACTACTAATACAAAATTTGTTATAAACATAGGAAACCGTCTCAATTTTATAAATAATTTGAACGCTAGCCCTCTAATATTGATATTTCACAGAGGAATATAACTCTACAAGTAGAGACACCATTTGGTGTGATGATGATACACAGTTAACGTCATTAATTTCCATTTAGTCCTGCCTTGGGCCAGGGAGACGAACTAAGTGGTCTTTTAGGATTTCATCTAGCTCCAAGGCTCTCCGTTTGCTGCTCTGTTATTACTAACTGCCGTTGAATAGACTGATTCATGGTGACCCTATATGTGTTAGAGGAGAACTGTGCTTGATATGGTTTTCAATGGCTGATTTTTCAGAATTAGATCACCAAGCTTTTCTTTGAGGTGCTTCTGTGTGGACTTGAACAGCCAACCTTTCAGTTGGTAGCTGAGCAGGTAATTGTTTGTGCTACCAAGGGGTACCACTCTGTCTATCAGGCATGGCTATCAATGGCTAATGTGTCATTGATCATGAAAATAATTTTATTCCCAGTCTACCATTTCTACCTCTAGGGTTCTATCTGTAATTGTGTACATTTTTTTCCCTTTTTTCCTTAGTATAAACTTGGTAAAACACAAGCCTTTTCTTATATTGACTTTGTTTGACATTTTTTGAGAAATGACTTCATACAACTGCAAAATTTGAAATGAACTGCAGTGGGGGACAGTGCGTGGGGAGGCCATTAAATTTAATGAGAAGTCTGAGTAAAATAACACTTTATAAAAGAGTGGACAATATTTTATTCTGGTACATACAGTAATGGATAACACTGCGAAGAAATGGAATTCCAGAAACTTCACTGTGCTCATGAGGAATCTGTACATAGACCAAGACACAGTCATTCGAACAGAACAAGGGGATACTGCATGGTTTAAAATCAGTAAAGATGTGCATCAGGGCTGTATCCTTTCACTATACTTATTCAATCTATATGCTGAGCAAATAATCTGAGAAGCTGGACTGCATGAAGAAGAACTCAGCATCAGGATTGGAGGCGGCATTAACAACCTGTGATATGCAGGTGACACAACCTTGCTTGTGGAAAGTGAAGGGGACTTGAAGTACTTACTGATGAAGATCAAAGACTACAGCTTTCGTATGGATTACGTCTCAAAATAAAGAAAACAAAAATTCTTACAACTTGACCAATAAGCAACTTAATGATACACGGAGAAAAGACTGAAGTTGTCAAGAATTTCATTTTACTTGGATCCACCAACAACACCTATGTAAGCAGCAGTCAAGAAATCAAACAAATTGGACTGGGCAAATCCGCTGCAAAAGACCTCTTTAAACAGTTGAAAAGCAAAGATGTCACCTTGAGGACTAAGGTGCACCTGACACAAGCCATGGTATTTTCAGTTGCCTCATGTGCATGCAAAAGCTGGACAATGAATAAGGAAGACTGAAGAATCGCTGCATTTGAATTATGGTGTTGGTGGAGAATATTGAATACAGCATGGACTGCCAGAAGAACGAACCAATCTGTTCTGGAGGAAGTACAGCCAGAATGCTCCTTACAGGTGAGGATAGTGAGATTTTGTCTCGCTTACTTTGGACATGTTACCAGGAAGGACCAAACCCTGGAAAAGGACATCAGGCTTGGTAAAGTAGAGGATCAGTGAAAAAGTGGAAGACCCTCAACAAAATGGATTGACACAATGGCTGCAACAATGGGCTCAAACACAGCACTGACTGTGAGGATGGCACAGGACCAGGCAGTGTTTTCTTCTGTTGTGTGTGGGGTTGCTATGAGTCAGAAACAATTTGAAAGCACCTAACAACATATATTAATAAATAAAGTCTGTTAAAGTATGGTCAAGCTAAAATCCTAATTTGCTTGATTTCATAAACAAATCACTGTGTTATGGATTTAACTGTGTACCCTCAAAATATGTGTTGAATTCCTGACCCCAGTACCTGTGGATATGATTCTGTTTGGAAAGAGGGGTTTTCTTTTGTTATGTTAATAAGGCCATACCAGTACAGGGTGGATCCTAAACCTAGTCACCTTTGAGTTGTAAAAAGACCACGACAGACACAAAAATACACATGAGGAAAGACAGATATCATGTGAGGAGTATCCACAAGCCAAGAAACACCAAGGAACACCCAGGGCTGTTGATAAAGAAGGAAGTGACATGGCCAAGACTGATTTGGACTTTTTCGCCTCTAGTACTGTGAGAAAATACATTTCTGTTCTTTAAAGCCACCCACTTGTGGTATTTGTGTTACAGCAGCACTAGGAGACTAAGAACATTGTGTTCAACACATGGTAGCTATGTGCAAACAATACTGTTTGAAAAGGTTTGAAAAGGCTACAAATACAAGATTTATTCATTTGTCTAGTCTCTTCATGCCTATCGTCTCCCTTGACAATCTAACCTGCACATTACTACAAAACTAATTTTTCAAATAGAACTCTAATTACATTATTCTACTCCAAGAATTTCAACATCTCTCCATCATCCATCAAATTAAGTAAGTACAAATTACAGTCTGGCTTTAAAGGATTTCCACAAAAATAGACTCAGTCTACCTTTCCTGGGTTACTTCCTAGTACTGCCCTGGTGGCACAATGATTAAAGCGCTTGGCTGCTAACCAATAACCAAAAGGTTGGTGGTTCGAACTCACCAGCAGCTCTGTGGGAGAATAATGTGGCAGTCTGCTTCCATCAAGATTTACAGACTTGGAAACCCTGAGACAGTTCTACTGTGTCCTGTAGGGTCGCTATGAGTCATAATTGACTTAACAGCAGTGGTCTGACTGCTCCCATATACTTACACACTTACAAGGTCATCCCCCCTAGAGGCCCAGATTGCTGGGCAGCTGTAGATTAGTACTTTTGTTACTACCACTGAGGTATAGGAGGGACAAGAGAAAAAAAGAGCCAGTACATAACCTCCCACTCTACCCCAAAAGAGAGGATGGGAAGTGAACACTGCTCTAGTACCTTTCTGAAACACAGATCTGATCTGTTATGCTCTTGCTTAAAACCTTTACACCAAGGGTTCTTTTAAACCTGGGATTTATGGGCCAGGTTGTGGCTAGAATTTAAGGGTCCCATGAACTTGGACTGGGAAAAAAGTTACATTTATTTTCAATAATCTCTGGCTGAAATTTAACATTTTCTTCAATTACAAGTGTAGGCAATAAACCATATTAGCCATTCTAAGTCTCTGTCAGCGTTAGAAATCTCAGATATTTTCAAATCACATTAAAGTTGAGATACAAATATCTCAAGAATGTTATTTAAACTGATTATTACTTTGTGATTACATAATTAGACCCCTGCTAGATATTATATAATGCATAAAGAAGCACATATATAACTTACACATTTAATATTTTGAAAATGGTTTCAATAAAATTGGTTTCCTTTATATTTCTATATATTTTATTTTCTACATTTGAAAACATTATTCTGAGATAGGGGCCACATGCCAGAATGCCAAAGCAGTCCATGGCATAAAAGAGGTTAAGAACCCCTACTATTTATACCTATTAATTGCTGATAGTGTAAAACCTAAACTTTCTGGTATGGAATTCTAGGCTCCTCTCAATCTGTTCATACCCCACTTTACTGCCTTTATCTCTGCCCCACCCCTACTCTCCATACTATGCTTTGGCCATAGCACACAACAGTAATTCTTATCTGGACTTAGATAGACAGGTTTTGGGATTAATCCTAGTTAACCCTCATGTGCAGCCACCATCCATCTGTCAGTGGTCCTTTGTGTGTTGCTATGATGCTGAAAAGGTTTCAGAAGAGCTTTCAGATTAAGATGGACTAGGAAGAAAGGCCTGGAGATCTACTCCTGAAAATCAGCCAATAAATACCCTACGGACCACATGGCCCAATCTGCAATCAGTCAAGGGGATGGTGCAGGATTGGATAGTGTTTCCTTCAGTTGTGCATGGGGTCGCCATGAGTCAGGGGCCTACCTGATGGTGGCTAACAATAGACAGTAGCATGCACTGTTCTGGGCTTTGCCTTAACTGCTCTTTTCTGTCTGCCAACTTAACTCTTCTTTGTTTAAAGGTCTGTTTTCCCCAATACTTTGTGACCAGAGTCCCTGGGTAGTGCAAATGGTTAACACACTTGGCTGTAAGTCCATCCAGAGATATCTTGGAAGAAAGGCCTGGCAATCTACTTTAGAAAAATCAGCCACCGAAAACCCTATGGAGCACAGTTCTACTCTGACATATATGGGGGTTGCCATGATTTGGGGTATATTTGACACCAACTTCTTTTTTTTTTTTTTTTAAATCTACTAGGGCTCTATATTACACATCTTTACATCTCAGTCTTCACTTATAGTTGGTACTTCTTAAAAGATTAATGAATGACTAATAGAAGACAGATTCTAAACTGGCAAGGTACTGTGTGTAGTAATCTTTAGGGGAATGTTTAAGTTGGTTTTTCAATAGCATAAACTGGCTTAGCTCTGATCTTTGTGAGGATATATAAAACCTGAACTCTAAGGGTGGATTCCCAGCTGATGAATACTGGATGGAAGGGAAAGGAAAAGGATGAGGGCAGTAACTGAAGCAGTTCTTGTAAGAGTGAGGGGTGGAACTCCGCTGAAGGGAAAGCAGGAGCAGCTCTTTCTCCACTTCCCAGAGCAGTTATTCAAATCTTTTATTGCTCTGCTCAAGTTTCTTGTCCCATCCCTAACTCTCTCTTTCATCAAATATCCCCCCTCTTACATTTCACAGTGTCAACTCCCCCAACTTTCTGCCCTTCCCTACTTCCCTTCTCTCTAGTCTAGTGGTTCTCAACCCTGAGCATTAGAGTCACCTGGGGAGCATTAAACAAACAAACAAAAACTGATGCCTGGACCCTAATCCAGAGTTTAATTGGTCTAGCATGGGGCAACAGTATTATTTTGGATAAAAAAAACCTTCCGAGGTGATTATAAGGTACATACAAGGTTGAGACTACACTGATAAAGGTTTCACTAGTGTTCTGCTTCAAAATCTTGATCTTATAAATTAGCCTCTATCTCCTTTGATTTGGAGCCCTGGTGGCACAGTGGTTAAGAGCTCATGCTGTTAACGAAAACATGAGCAGTTCAAATCCAGCAGCCACTCCCTGGAAACTCTATAGAGCAGTTCTACCTTGTTGCTATGAGTTGGAATCGACTGGATGGCAACGAGTTCTCCCTTGAATTGCTCGAGTCTCCTATCTTAAAAAAATTCCTTGTCGCCTATATTCTCTCTTATCCTTTACAAGAATGCTTCCTTAAAGTGAAGTTTACACCAGCATGGTGTCCAGCAGCTGTATGACATTCCCAACTTTTTACTCTTCCAGGACAATACTGTTACATGCTTTTGCCCCTGTTATTCTCTCTGCTTCCGCCTCCTCTCTCATTTTCTTGTTCAGCTAATGATCACTAGTCTTTTAATAGTCTTTGAAAGAGTGAAACAGGAGTCCTTGGGTAGTGCAAACGGTTGATTGATCGGCTGCTAACCCAAAGGCTGGAGTTTAGCAGCTGGCGTCCACCCAGAGGCGCGTGGAAAGAAAGGTCTGGCGATCTACTTCCAAAGAATCAACCACTGAACACCTTACGGAGCACAGTTCTACTGTGACACACATGGGATCACCATGAGTTGGAATCGATTCCACCGGGCAAATGTTTTCTTTCCTTCCGTGCTCAGAGGGCATCCTGTGCTTTTTTTCTATTACAATTTTTATTCTACGGATTCTCTCGTCGTGTCCCATACTACACGGCACTTCAGAAAGCTGAGACTGTTCTACTCGCCTGGGATTTTCCGGAGCCTAAGGCATGGAAAGTACTCAAGTGAAAGTCTGAGGATTGAATGAAGAGGAAGACTTCAAAACGGAGGTCAGGGGCGGGGACATACGGGCGGAGGGGGCGGGTGTGTATGTGGAAAGGGGCGGAGGCTAGGAGGGGCGGCACTGAGAACCCAACGCCAGAATGGGGAGGGAACACGAAAACGCCAGAGTCTGTATGGACGGCAAACCGAGCCAGTGCCAGGATAAACTCACAGACAAACCGAAGTAGAGAGGCGGCTTCTTACCTGCCTCGGGCCTCACCACCCCAACCAGCCTTCAGCGTCTCTGTATTGACCGGAAAGCGAGAGCTACAGTCGCAAACCCAGAGTTTTCGTCCTCAACTTTGCGACATTCCTCTCTATTAGAGGGAAGAAGCTAAGGCAGAGTCTCCATCTCTACCGTAAGGTGAGGAAGAAAAGTTTGGGAGGGGCTGCCTGGGGCGGAAGAAATGGGGCGGGTCCACGCAAGCGCATGTAGTACACTCCGGCGGCGTCACGTGCGTGGGCGGGCCGGGGCGGGGCGGTCGATAGGGGGCGTGGGAGGTAAGTGCGCGCGCGCCTGCTCGCCTGCAGCCGAGGAGTCGCGCGGGGCGGGGCCGCGTGCGGGGCGTCGGGGGCGCGCGGGCCGTAGCCGACGAGGAACGCGGCGGCAGTTGGTTGTGGCTGTTCAGTCCAGCCAGGACAGTGAGAGGCGGCGGAGGCTGTATCCGCCGCACCGGCAGAAGAGGCGACAGTGGTTGAGACGGCAGTCCAACGCGTGCTCTCTGGGCTGGGTGCGGCGGGGGATGTGCCTGCCCAGGCCGGGCGGAGTCTTTCTGACAGGGCGGGGGATGCGCGGCAGCCCCTCGCCGGGACCCTGAAGCAGCCGGGCCCACCCTCCCGAAACCGTCCGACCCTCAGTGGCCTCCGCGTCAGCCGCCTCCTCCGGCCTGACTCTGGGGCCGAGGCTGGGAGGCGGCTTCCGCCGACGAAGAGGGGACTGTGGTGGTCGCAGCGGCGGAGCCCGAGGTAAGACCCGCCCAACCCGCCCGGAGGCCCGGCTGCCCGGTCCGGCCCACGTCTCCGTCTTGCTCTTTGGCTTCTGCAGAGCCGCCCCGCCCCAGCGGAGACGCCCCGCGAACGGGTCTGCCCGGGAGCCTCCCAAACACTCCATCTCGGCCCGGGTCCCGGTAGACCCCACCCATCGTATTTTCCATTGGTCGGACACTATCCCGGCCCTCTTGCCTCCGCGGCGATTCTCCTCAGACTCTCTTAGAACCTTTAATGGAGCTTCCAGGCTCAGTTACATCTCCTATGAGCCGACCCGATTACAGTTCCCCTGAGACCCAGCCACGGCCGTCCGCAACCCGTTGCGACCCCTTCCTCCAAGGCAGCCGTCGCTGCTGCTCCCACCCCCGCTCCCCAACAGACCCCCTCACAGCTGCTCACCGCCAAGCCGACTATGTCTTCCCTGACCCATCACGACTTTAAGATAGTGTATTTCTTGATGCTCTTTTCTCCCAGTTGATCTGGACTCAGCGCCTCTTCTTTAGACACGGTCACAGGCATCGGCCTCTCCCCTACCCACATTTGTATCCCCTCCCACAGATTCCGGCAAACCTGTTATCTTTCTCCCCAGTTGTGATCCTTTCTTTAGTTGAAAGAGCTTTGCCAGGGAATCCGGAGGGGATGTTTGCTTAGCCTAGTGTATTCTCCCCAGTGGGGCTTAAGGGGACCAACTGAGACCTACGTTTGGAGGGTTTGAGCTGGCGACTGAGGGAGGGAGAGGGAAGCACAGGGCAGGAGGTGTTTGTTACAAGGTCATACAGGCTGCTCCTCGTCCGTCTCTTCTGTAGAACGTGTGAGGTAGCCCAGATCTGACATTTTAGGGGCCTCTGTAAGGATTAAATCACGTTGCCCTAATTGGTGTAACCATGTTTCTGTAGTATCATTTACTTCCCCTTGTAGCTTTTTATAGAGCTTTTGCTCTGTTTTTGAAGGGGACTAGGGTACTTTTTTGATGATGTTTTTGGATTTGCTGCAAAAATAAGATTTGCAACTTTCCTTAATCTGTAAAGATTTTAATGTCCGTTTCATAATAAATTTTTGCTACTTGGTGCTGCTGTGGTGCTGTCTTCTTCTCCAAGGAGCAAGTCCAAAAATCATGCAGTGTTCATTGATGTCATTATCAGCAGTAGTAAAATACTCAGTAAAATATTGTTTGTTGAAGTTGAACTCCTGAGCTGTCAAGAAAGAAATGTAATGTTGCATCAAATGATTAATGCATAATTTTAAGGTTGGCATTATTTAAGCAGTTCCCTTGAAGGGGTGAAAATGAAGTAGAGAGCGGTCTTTGCAGTGAATAATTTTTATTTTTTGAGTGTATGTGTTGGGGGGGGGTCGGAGAGGGAGAAAATCATATTAAAATTATTCATAGATAATAACTAGATGTGGTATAAAAGTCAAAAGGTTCAAAGGAGTATGTAGTAAAAAGTTTCTCTCTTCCCTTTGTCCTCTAGTCACACAGTTTCCCTCTTTAGAGTCAATCACTATTTCCAGCTTCTTGTGTAGCCTTCCTTGATATTTCCAGCAGATATGAGCTTATACATTTATATTCTTAAAACACACACCATACACAAATAGTTGCATACTATACACTCTGTTTTTTGGGCACTTAACATTTGGTCCTACAAAAAAAAAAACATGCTGTTGCTGTCAAGTTGATTCCGACTCATAGCAACAGAAGCAGACTGCCTCATCTTCTGTGGAGCGGCTAGCAGGTTTGAACTGCCAACATTTCCGTTACCAGATGAATGCTTAACCACTGTGCCACCAGGGCTCCTTTAGATCATTTAATGATTAAATGATCTCCTAGAGATCATCTAATAACAGTGCATGTAGAAGTGCCTTATTTAATGGTTGGGTAGTATTCCATTTTGGTGGACTTTAGGTTATTTTTAGTCTTTTGCATCTACAAATAATACTTCATGCTTTTCTTTTAAATGTGTCAGCAGTTAATGGTATATGTATGTTTAAATAATTTTTGGGATTTGAAAAAAATTTCCTAATGATTCTTTTTGTGTTGTGTCTCCATAAAAAAAATATATAACTAAAGTAAATTTCTTATTGAGCCTCTGAGCTTCCATGGTGTGACTAGCTTTGACGATGGTTATATTTATAGGGTAAGTTTTTGAAGGATATAAAGCAGGGGACTGAAATGATCAGATTTTGATTTTTAAAAAGGTTACTTAGGCTGCACTGAGGATGGTGGATTGAAGGGTGAATAAAGCTAAAGGCAGGACTACCAGCAGGGTAGGCAAATGATGATGGTGGGTCTAGACTTGGGTAACGGGAGTTGACAGGGCTCTGATTCGATTGTATTTGGTGTTAGGGAGAAGATGCTTAGAGGATAAGACCCAGATTTTTAGCTTGTTCCTTTCACTGAGGTGGGGATCCACATGAGTGTGGAGTGGGATTTTTATTCTGTCAAGGAAGAGGGTTAGAGGGGTTTAGTTTGTGACATGTTGAGTTTGGGTGACTGGTTCTTTCTGATTTAGATGGCCTAGTCAGTAGGATTAGTGGCTGAAGCTCAGTATCAGGTTTGGATTGATGAAAACCTGGGTTCTGGGTTTTGAAGGGAAAAGGGTATAGACATGAAGAGAAAAGGATGTGGGAGAGAAACCCGACGTTTAAAGTAAAGGTAGAGTTGATTGTGTCTAAGCCGCTAAATTATTTGATAAATTCTGTGAAAAATCGTGTTATATTTAAGCATCAATAATGACATTCACTGCCTAATACATGACTTTTTAAAAAAACAGTTTTGTTCTTTAGTTAACATTAGTGGTATATAGTTCATGAAGAGGTGGAGTGCGCTTAGATTTTTTAAAAAGTAAAACCTCAGTAGAAATTAGTAATATAAAACCTATCTTTCCTAATCATTTGGGTTTTACTGTCTATAGAAGTTTGTTTAGTCTTAATGTTTACAAAGAAGTGCAGAAGGTTTGAAAATGCGATTTTCCAGGGATATTAAGTTTTTTAGTATGCACGATTTTTAGTTATATTAACTTAGTTTGAAATAAATGTTGTTGTTAGTTGACGTTGAGTTGATTCTGACTTAGTGGTGACCCCGAGTGTGCAGAGTAAAACCACTTGACAGGGTTTTCAAGGCTGTGACCTTTCGGAAGCAAATCGTCAGGCCGAGGTGTCTCTGGGTGGGTTTGAACCATTAACCTTTTGGTTAGTAGTCCAGCGCTTAACCATTTGCACCACCCAGGGACTCCTGAAATAAGCAGTAGTATCTCAGAATTATCTAGTGGTTATAAAGCCTTGATTTCTAAGGAACTTCGTACAGACATTTTAATTAATCCTCAGAATCTTTCTTTTAAGGTAGACGACTACTTTTTGAAAAGAAAACAAACGCAAGGAAGGTTCAAGAATTTTGCCCAAAAAAACCCATTGCCATCGAGTCAATTCCGACTCACAGCGACCCTATAGGACAGAATAGAACTGCCCCATAGAGTTTCCAGTTAGCACCTGGTGGATTTGAACTGCTAACCTTTTAACTTTGCCACCAGTGTTTCCAGAGAATTTTGCCAGTTGTCATCAAATCAGTTGTATAGTTGATTGAATCTCCATTTAAATCTCATTTTTTTCAGTGAACCCCACCTGTTCCTTGCCTATCGATTTGAATTTTCCTCAGCCTCTTGCTGCTTCTGTTGTATGCTGTTGAGTTGGTTCCGACTCATAGCGACCCTATAGGACAAAGTAGAGCTGCCCTGTAGGGTTTCCTAGGCTGTAAGTATTTACAGGGGCAGAGGTCTTTTCTCCTGCAGAGTGGCTGGTGGGTTCCGACCACCAACCTTTCAATTAGCAACCAAGAGCTTTGACCGCTGCGCCACCTGGGCTCCTCTTGCTCCTTCTACCTCTCATTAACACGATTTTTCCTATCCTTATCTTCATTTCTTCTATCTCAGTGGCAGAGACATCTGCCTTTCTCTTTGTCACTGACGATGTTCTATCAGTTATTTATTCTCTTTTTTGGCTTTATATTGAACTCACCCCTCACCTTTTTTGGAGTTTGCTCCTCAGCATGAAAATGTGTTCAGAGCTCTTCCATGTTTTAGAAAATCGTTTTTTGATCCTGTTTGCCTGTGGTGTCCTGATTCTCTCTGTTTCTTCATTGCTAAGCTTTGAGAAGATATTAACTTCAAGTTCCATATATTCCTTGTTTTCCTGTAACCTGACTTCTCTCCTCATTATTCCACCAAAACTGCATTCTCAACAAAATTGCTGATGCTAAATTCAAGGGACATGTTCTAGTCCTTATTTAACTTGACTACTGGCTATGTCCTCTTTGGAACTCTGCTCCCTTGGAGGAGTACAGTAGCTCTCTACTGGTTTTTCTTTCTCTGACCCTTATACTTTGGCGTTTCTTCAGGGTTTATTATTAGTTTACATTTCTTCATATTTGGTACTTGTTATGGATTGGATTGTGTCCCCCCAAAACATGTGCTGTAAATCCTATGCTCTATGCCTGTGGTTGAGGAGCCCTGGTGGTGTAGTGGTTAAAGCACTTGACTGCTAACCAGAAGGTCAACAGTTTGAACCCACCAGCTGCTCCATGGAAGAAAGACGTGGCAGTCTGTTTCTGTAAAGATTACAGCCTTGGAAACCTTATGGGGCAGTTCTGCTCTTCCTATAGGGTCACTATGAGTCAGAATAGACTGGATGGCCATGGATTTGGTTCAGTTCAATGCCTGTGATTATAATGCCCTTTGGAAATAGATTGTCCTTGTTATGTTAATGAGATGGGATTAGTATAGGGTGTATCTTGAGTCATTCTCTTTTGAGATATAAAAGAGATTAAACAAGCGAGCAGAAGAGAGATGGGTGAAGAGAGGTACCAAGACACATGGAGGTCTCCAAGGAACCAGGAAGCAGAAGCTCAAAGAGACAAGGGCCTTTCTCCAGAGCCAACACAGAGAGAAAGCCTTCCCCTAGAGCTGGCAGCCTGAATTTGGACTTCTAGTCTCCTAAACTCTGAGAAAATAAATTTGTTTGTTAAAGCCACCAGCTTGCAGTATTTCTGTTATGGAAGCACTAGATAACTAAGACAGTACTCTTGGGTGATCTTATTTACAGTTTTGTGGTTTAATTTGCTGTTCTGGTTATCTATGGCTGCATAATAAATTACTCCAAAATGTAGCACATGAACAACCATTTATTTTGGTCACGATTTTGTGGTTCAGGAATTTGGGAAGGGCTCAGCTGGGAAGTTCATATTTGAATTCTCTTATGCAGCTGCAGTGGCAGAGTTACAACAAAGGCTTCTTCACTTAAATGTCTGGTGCCTGGGCTGGAAGACTCAGACAGTGGAGAACTAGTTTCTGGAGGCATCACTTTTTCTCTCTCTCTATTTGGTCTCTCCAGCATGATGGCTTTATGGTAGCCAGACTTCTTACATGCCAGCAAAGGGCTCCAAAGGTTAGTATTTTAAGGGAGAGCACCAGGCAGAACTTGTTTATGATCTAGCCTTAGAAAGACACTTCTTGCCCCCATATTATCAGTTAGAAGTGAGTAAATAAGGCCAGCTGATATTGAAGAGAGGGGAATTAGACTCTATCTGTAAATGGGAAGAGAGTCAAAGAATTTGCAGACAGACATGTTTTAAAGCCACAACATAGACTAAATGTATTGATTCCTAAGTCTAGAGTTGCTGTTTATGGTTCTCACCCCTGCTGTAGATCTATGTAAATCATTGCCTAATGGATATCTCCTTTTGGATTCACATTTCACAGGCGGCTCAATCCAAACATGTAGAAAAGAAAACTCTTCTCTGTCTCTCTTTTCTCCAAAAAGGGGAGGGGTACAGAAACTGCAACAAATTTTTTTTCTTCTGAGTTCCTGTCTTGATGAATGGCACTATCTTCTCACGAAGCCTTCAGGAACCAGGGAATCATCCGTGACTCCACTCTGTACCTTAGTACCCACATCCAGTTGGTCACTACATCCTTTACATTTTCCCTCATGATATTTCAAATCCATTCTATATTGTTGTTTCTTCCTTATTTTAACCTGACATGTCTGTTGGGCTTCTATAATACTTTCTCAGTGGTCTTCTTGTCTTCTCTCTTCTGTCTCTTGCCACACCCCTCGGTTCATTCTTTGCCCTGCTGCCAGAATCAGTGTTCTAAAGTGCTAGTTTAGTTAGGCTCTTTCAGTGGCAAGAGGCTCAAATTACCTTTAGTAGTGGAGTGCTTATTGAAAGGAAACATGCACAGGGGAACCCAGGAATAACTAAACAACTCCTTCTCAAGAAGAAGAGGAACCTAATACAACTGGAAGCAAGAGAAGACGGACTGCACTAAAGTGCTTCCTGTTCACTTGTTTTAGCTACTCTCTATTTCTTTCTAGTTTATTCTTTTTCTCTGAATTTTTTTTCTCTGTCTCATAGCTTCAATTTATTCTTAGTTTCCCTATAACTACTTAAAACTACTGTGTCACCCCCATGCCAACATCTTGCCTCCTGGCTGCTATCTTCTTAACTTAAACTCCTGTTGCTAACTTCTTTCTCCCTAGGATTTTCTGATTCAAATTCCAAGAAAAAAAGTTTCTTTGGCTCAGCTTTTTTCCTCATGGGCTGCTACCAAACTTGTGAACTTGTGTTGTGTGACTGTTTCTGGCCATTTAGTGTTGGCTGTGTGTGTATATGTATATGTGGATGTCGCTTATAGTCATAATAGTGAAAAACATGGGACAGTGTGCAGGCTGATCTCCTACAAGATGGGTTTGTGAGCATGGCAGGCACCATAATTGACATGTGTAATTTAAATGAAAGCCCTTTAGTGCTTTCTCATGCTTTCAGGATAGAATGTAAAGTCTGTAGTATGGCATGTATATGAGATACTTTATGATCTGACCCTTCTCCAGTTTTTTCCTTTGCTGTCTTCATTAAATTCTTTGATCCACTCTTTATGAACTTAGGCTTCCTCTCATGTAAGGATCTTCGTCTCTTGTCTTTGCTCTGGCAGTTCCTTTTCCCTGCCTTCTATTTCCCTCTTTCTTTGCTTTGCTACCTCCTGTCTGACTTTCAGGACTCCAGTTCAGATGTATCTTTTCCAGGAAGCTTTCCTTCACCCCTTCCAGCTTAAGTTAGGTACCGCTTCTCTATGCTGCTGTAGCGCACAGTGCTTAACTTCTTTCATACCTCTGTAATGAAATTGACTGATTGCTTGTCTGTTTTCTCCATTAGACTGTAACTTCTTTGGTGATAGGGATGATACTAGTGCTCTCTAGTAAGACAGGTTTTTAGAATGAAGATATTTTTAATGTAAGATTTTTATTAAATTACAAAATATACAAAAAAGTACACAGATCATAAATAAACAACTCGATGAATTTTTACCAAGCAAACACACAAGTATAACCAGTACTCAACATCAAGAAAGAGAATATTACTAGAGCTCCACAAGCCATCTCATGCCCTCTTGTAGTTACTAATACAGTTCAAAGAGGATTTAATTTTAAATGGGAAAACCATTTATTTTCTCTATATATTTTGTGTGTACCTTTAGACATAGAATGGCCATAGGTATTGGAACTTTGACCCTATACAAAGATCATACATAATCTATATTATGGTATAGAAACATAATTTTAGCATACTTTTATGGAATAGACAAATTCAAAATTATATGTTTTCTGATACTTATAACTTAGTTGTGGGGTTGTTTGTGTTTAGGCATTTTTTTCTTATAAGTTAATATCACCATTTTAGAGTGATAAAAAAAGAATATGATAGATCAAATATTTTTGCTAAAATACCATATTAACTTTGAATGGTGAACATACTTGGAATAGGTGTATACTAAACATATAAAGCACTTTCCAAATGGTATTTGGCCTCTAGGTTTTAAATGTGAATTATGTTGCTAGCATATTTGGCAATGGGGTCATCCAGTGGGTAACTAGAGTGTAATTTTACATGTACAGTGAGAAAAGAACTAGCTGTCCTATGTTGTAGACAGCTGCTTTGCTAAGAATTGTTTTTTTTTTTATAACTGGAAATAATTTTAGAGTGTGCTTTTTCTCAGAGTTTTCATTTTTTATTTTTTTATTGTACTTCAGGTGAAGGCTTACAGAACAAATAGTTTCTCATGAAATAGTAGTACACATATTGTTTTATGACATTGGTTAACAACTCCACAACATGTCAACCCTCTAACTTCTCAACCTTTTTTTTTTTTTTTTTGGTGAATACACATAGCCAAAGATACACCATTTCAAAAATTTCTACATGCACAGTTCAGTGACATTGACTACGCTCTTCCAATTGTGCTGTTACTCTCACTTAAGATGAAGGCTTACAGAACAAAATAGTTTCTCATTTAACAATTACTACACATGTTGCCCTATGACAATGGTTAACAATCTCACAATACATCAACAGTATCCTTACTCAACCTTGGGTTCCCTATTACCACCTTCCTTGTCCCCTTCTGCCTTCTGGCCCTTTTCACTGGACTCCTGTACCTCGTTAGTCTCATTTGGTTTCACGGGGCTGTCCACTCCCAGACTGAACAGTGAACCTCGAAGATAACTTCACCACTGAGCTAAAAGGGTGTCTGGGGGCCGTACTCTCGGGGTTTCTCCAGTCTCCTTTAGGCCAGTAAATCTGGTCTTTTTTTGTGTGTGTGTGTTAGAATTATGTTCTACATCCTTCTCCAGCTCTGTCCAGAACCCTCTGTTGTTATCCTGGTCAGAGCAGTCAGTGGTGGTAGCCGGGAGAGTTTTCATTTTTTAAAAAATATTACGGTATTCTTTTAAACCTACTTTTCCTTAGATGGACTTTTCTGCCTGTTAATCTTAAATCCGTTAAGTCCAATTAAGTGGAAAGAATATGAACTTTCAAACCAAAAGATCAGGATTCCAGTTCGATCCTCATCACTTATGAGCCGTGGTTTGTGGGCAAGTCAACACTTCTGAGCTTTAGAATGTTCATCTTTCAAATGGGGATAATATTTACCCCAAAAGATTATCATTAGGGTTAAGCAATTTATGTAAAGCACCAAGCACATAGTAGGCACTCAACAAATCTTCCTTTTATCCTTTGAATGTGTATTTTTTGTTATGGTTACATATGAGATCAAGAATTTTAAAGAATTTCATTGTATGCCTTTTAGAATAAATGGCTAATCAGTTTGTTGCTAATTGGAGTAAATCTTAGAAGGATAAGCTACTAGCTCTCCTTTAAATGTGTTAATATTTTTCAGTTAAAAATTTTTTTGTAGACCTGCTTTTTTTGATGGCTTAGTATGTCATATTAATGAGTGTTAAAATGTGTTTTGATTCAGTGTGAGGTATCCTAACAAAATGTGTTGTGTTTGCCAATGACAAACATTTCTTAAATCATTGATAGATTGCCGTATTATTGCTGTTTGTAGTGTGTAAGTATTTGTTTGAAATCTGTTTACTTTTATTGATCAGATGATAGTGGACTGAGTAATGTCTGCAGTTTTTTTTTTTTTTAACACGAGGGAGAAGATTATTCAGGTGACTGTGTGGACTGTGTTTGTAAGGGATTTTTGGATCAGATTTTTTCCTTACTTACAGATCCACCATCTTTTAGTCCTCCTCCTACCTTTTTGTTGAACTTAAAAAATGTAGAAAAGTTGAAAGAATACAACAAAGAACACTAATATACCTACTGTATAAATTCAGACGTTACACCATGTTTGCTTTATTGTTCTCTGTAAGTGTGTGTATACTTTTGCTGAACTTTGTGGAAGTAAGTTTACTTAAAAATACTTCAGCATATACAGTAAAACCTGTGAAATTCAGAACCTGTGTAAGGCGGAAACCTGTTAGAGAAGGAAAACTAAAATATTTTCTGCTAAAACAAGCGATAGAAAAGTAGTAGACTGCACCGTCAGAGGCGGAAAACTTGCACGACCTGGAAAAACAAGCCAGTCCTGTTGAGTTCTGCCTCTCACAAGTTTCACTGTATCTCCTAAGAAAGTAGGTATTCTCCATATCACCTCAGCACCATTACCAACACCTAAGAAAACGAACGGTTCCCTAGTGGTATTTAATATTCAATCTATATTTGAATTTCCTCAATTATCCTCTAAAATGATTCTTTCAAAACAAGATTCTTGCATTGCATTTACTTATCTCTTCAGTCTCTTAATCTAGAATCATCTCTACTCCTCTCCCCATGACCTTGAACTTTTGAAGAGACCAGATTGTTTATTTTGTAGAATTCCCTGTTTTCTAGAGTTAACTGATTTTTTTTGTGTGTGTTATTGTTTAACTTGTTCCTCTGTTCCCTGAACACCCTGTAAACTGGAAATGATGTTTTAAGGGTTTGATTAAATTCGTGTTAAATTTTTGTTGGCAAGAATACTTCATAAGTGATGCTGTACTTCGTGTTGTATGTTATGGGAGAAACATAATGTCAGGTGTCCCACTGTTGGTGATCTAAGTTTGATGAAGTGGCATTTGCTGTATCGCTGCATTGTAAGGGTACGTATTTTCCTTCTATAGTCATCGTTTACAATGATATTATCTAATCATTTTAGCGTCCTTTGTTGATCATTAGGTAAATCACTTATTGAGGGTTGCAAAATGGTAATTTTTCTAATTCTATAGTTCCTTTACATTTATTAGCTATCATTCTTTATGTTGAACTGCCAAACATTCCTGGAATAAATCCCTTTTGGTCATGATGTATATGCTGTTGGATTTGATTTGCTAGTGTTTTGTTGAGGATTTGTGCATCTGTATTCAGAAGGAATATTGGTCTGTGATTTTCTTTTCTTACGTTATCTTTGTCTGGCTTTAGTACCAAGATAATGCTGGCCTTCTAAAATGTGTTAGAAAGTGTTTCCTCCTCTTGTATTTTTTGGAAGAATTTGAGTAGGATTGGTGTTAATTCTTTTTCATTGACCTGTCTTTTCATTTCTCTTGGATAAATACATAGGGATGGAATTGGTGGGTCATAGATAGATGTGTTTATTAGAAACTTCCAATCAGTTTTCTAAAGTGGTTGTATCGTTTTACACTCCTGTCAGTAAAGTTGCTCCACGTATTTGCTCACACTGGGTATTGCCGTGGTTTAAAGTTTGGCTATCCTAGTAGGTGTATAGTGGTATATCATTGTGGTTTTAAGGTGTTAAGCACCTTTTTATATATGTATTGGCCATCCTGCTATTTTATTTTGGGAAGTGCAGTTGAAGACTTTTGCCATTAAATTTTTTTTTCTAGATTGTTGATTCGTAGGAGTTTCTTGTATATTTTATAAATCAGTCCTTTGTGATATGTGTATTTTTTTTTTTTTTCAGTTTGTAGCATACCTTCTCACCTTCTTAATGGTGTCTTTTAATGGACAGAAGTTCTTAATTTTAATCAAGTCTTATTTATTAATTTTTTTCTTTTGTGTTGTTGTTGTTAGGTGCTATCGAGCTGGTTCCTAGTCATGGCAACCTTATGTACAACAGAACAAAACACTGTCCGGTCCTGTGCCATCCTCACAGTCGTTGCTTTGTTTGAGGTCATTGTTGCAGCCCCTGTGTCCGTCCTTCTCATTGAGAGTCTTCCTCTTTTTTGCTGACCCTGTACTTTACTAAGCATGGTATCCTTTTCTAGGGATTGGTCCCTCCTGATAACATGTCCAAAGTAAGTGAGATGAAGTCTTGCCATCCCTACTTCTAAAGAGCATTCTGCCTGTACTTCTTCCAAGACAGATTTGTTCGTTCTTCTGGCAGTCTGTGTTATATTCAGTATTCTTTGCCAACACCATAATTGAAAGGCATCAGTTCTTGTTAGGTCTTCCTTATTCATTGTCCAGCTTTCGCATGCATATGAGGTGATTGTAAATACCATGGCTTGGATCAGGCATACCTTAGTCCTCAAGGTGACATCCTTGCTCTTTAACACCTTAAAGAGGTCATTTGCAGCAGATTTGCCCAGTGCAATGCGTCGTTTGATTTCTTGACTACTACTTCCGTGGGCGTTGATTGTGGATCCAAGTATACGGAAATTCTTGACAGCTTCAATATTTTCCCCATTTGTCATGCTGTTACTTATTTCTTTTATAGTACTGCCTTTTTTATACTGAGAAATCTTTACCTATCCCAAGGTTACAAAGATATTTTGTGTTTTCTTCTAGAAGACTTTTTTGTGTTAAGTATCCTCATGATTCACTTAGAATTGTATTTTCTATATGATATAAGGTGGAGGTCAAAATTCTTTTTTTTTTAAAAGACCAGACTTACTGGCCTGACAGAGACTGGAGAAACCTTGAGAGTATGGCCCCCGGACACCCTTATACGTTAGTAATGAAGTCACTCCTGAGGTTCACCCTTCAGCCAAAGATTAGACGGGCCCATAAAACAAGAGACTAAATGGGCACCCCAGCCCAGGGGCAAGGACGAGAAGGCAGGAAGGGACAGGAAAGCTGGTAATGGGGAACCCAAGGTCCAGAAGGGGAGAGAGTTGACATGTTGTGGGGTTGGCAACTAATGTCACAAAACAATATGTGTATTAATTGTTTAATGAGAAACTAGTGTGCTCTGTAAACCTTCATCTAAAGTACAATTTAAGAAAATTCATTTTTTTCTGAACCATATGAATATCTTATGGTTCAGCACCATTTATTCCTTTCTGTGTTAAATATATTGGCACCTTTGTTGCAAATTAAATGATTGTATATGTATGAGTGTATTTCTGAATTCTGTACTGATCCACTGGTATATTTAATATATTTGTCTATCATTTTGTTAACATCACACTTACTGTTTGGTAAAAACTGTTCTTATTTTTTCAAATTATTTTGGCCATTCTGGAATTTTTGCATATCTTGAGTTTTAGAATCACCTTCTAAATTTCTACATAGAAAGCTTGCTGGGATTTTGATTGTGATTATATTGATCTTTAGATCAATTTGGTGGAAATGCACATTTAATAATATTGAGTCTTACCCATGAAAGTGGTATATCTATGTTATTCAGGACATCTTTAATTTCTTTCAGCAGAGTTTTTGGTGTAGAGGTCTTTCACATCTTTTTGTTAATTTTGTTCTTAGGTATTTGTTGTTTTTTGGTGCTATTATAGATAATACTGTTTATTAAATTTCATTTTCCAATCGTTTCATGTTAGTGTTTAGAGTTACAATCGATTTTTGTATGTTGGCATTTTGTCCTCCAACTTGCTAAATTCAGTTATTAGGACTCTGTTAATCCTTGGCTCCTCTGTGTATGTGGTCATGCTGTCTGATGATAAAGACGGTTTTAATTTTCTTTCCCAGTCTCTGTGCCTTCAGTTCTTTATGGTAGCAGATCGCCAGGCCTTTTCTTCCATGACGCCGCTGGGCGTGTCTTACATATTTAGGAGTTAACTGCCTCCAATACAGTATTGAATAGAAGTGGTGAGAGGTCGTCCCTGTTTTGTTCCTGGTATTTTCTGGTACTCTTCATTCCTTTCTGCAGATCTAGACTTCCATCAGGGATCATATTCCTTCAATATGCAGAAATTCCTTTAGTATTTCTTAAATTGTATGTCTGCTGGTGATGAATTTTCTTAGCTTTTTCTTTGTCTGAAAATACATTTATTTTACCTTAATCTTCAAAGGACATTTTTTAACAGGATTTATAATTCTAGATTGACCATTTTTTTCCCCTTATAGTAATTTAAGTATTTGTTTATTGTTTTCTAGCTTCCATTGTTTTATATAAAAGTCATCTGTCATTCTTATTGTTGTTGCCCTGAAAGAAATGTGGCCTTTTTCTTTGGTTACTTTTAAGATTTTCTCTTTATTCTTAATTTTCAACAGTTTGACAGTGATTTGCCTAGGTGGAATTGTGTGTGTGTGTGTGTATTAATTTGCTTGTGATTCACTGAGTTTCTTAGGTATGTGGGTTTATGTGTTATTTTTGGGAAAAATTCTGAATTCACTTAGCTTTTTTGTGTCTAGTTTGGTGTTAAGTCCATTGAGTGAACTTTTCAGATGCTGCCGTTTTTAGTTTGAAAATTTCCATTGTGCTCTTTTTCAGAGTTTCTGTTTGTCTGCTAAAATTTGTAGATACCTTGAAAATCCATATTTGTCTCAAAAATATAATTAAAAAAATATTTTAAAGTTTTTGCTAATTCCAACATCTGGATCACTGGTGGTTCCTTTTTGACTTTTCCCTCCTTTCCAGTGGGTCACATTTTCATGATTCTTTGCATATCTTGTAAATTTTTTTTTATTGTATGTGGATATTATATATAAAAAGAACAGTGAGAATGAAGTTGATAACTGTTTAGTACTGGAAAAAGACATGCTAATTCCTCAGGCCAAAATGGTTAGGGGCTGTCTTCCCTCTGATGTGGAATTGAATTATGTAAGGGCCGGTTTGGAGCCCTGGGGGCACAATGGTTAAGAGCTCTGCTGCTAACCCAAAGGTTGGCAGTTTGAATCCACCAGCTGCTCCTTGGAAACCCTATGGGGCAGTTTGACTCTGTTTTACAGGGTTGCTGTGAGTCGGAGTAGACTCAGTGGCGTTGGGTTTGGTTTTTTTTTGTTTTTTTTTTTTTTGATTTGTTTACAACTATAGTTCACTTTGGTTTCAGATGCTTTGAGGGTGAGTTCAGTCTCCTCCCTACAACTGGGTTTACAATTTAAGTACTGCTAGATTCGAGAGTTCTTTCTCTGCTTTATAGCCCTGCACCTAGCCTTCCAGGCCTAGGGGATATAAGTGGTTTGTGATCAGCTGCTAATCTACAGGTTGGTGGTTAGAACAGAACCCACTTAGTGGCGCCATGGAAGAAAGGCCTGGTGATGTGCTTCTGTAAAGATTACAGCCTAGAAAACCCTATGGAACAGTTCTACTCTGTAACACGTAGGGTAGCCATTAGTTAGAATCGACTCATTGGCGCCATATACCTGGCTTTCCATTCTGCAGAAGATCTTTCTCTGTCTTTTTCACCTGTGCCTAGATTTGTGCATACTGCTTCATACTCTGTACAAACTCCGTGGGGATGATTGGGTAGGTGGTGTTGATTAACTCTGCTTCCGGGGCTCCTCTGGATTTCAGTGCATCATATCAGTCTACAGGGTTTTTTGCCCCTTTACTCACTATGTCCTTAGAGTTGAAAGTGGTCACTTGTTTCTATGTAGGAAGGGCTTATCCCTCTCTGGTATTATGTTCCTTTAGACTTCTTTGTGTGCTTAGCTCTCTGATGGGTTTAAAAAATTTATTTTGTAGTTTATCCAGATTTTTCTTGTTTTTATATTAGAAGTTACTGTGTCTTGGGGTCTTCTTCATCCTAACCAGAAGGAGAACCCTCAGCATTTCATTTTAATGATTTCTTAATTTGTTCAGGTTGAAAAAGTGATGTTCTGGTAAGCTCTTAATAGCATGAACAAGTTTGCTGGCATGCGCCAGTGACTTAAGCTTTAGTTTCTTTCTCATTTCCATTGAAGGTGATTTAAACTATGTGGAGCATAGTTAATTTTTTTTTTTTTTTTTTTTTACCATACTGCAGGAATGCCTTACCAACATAACTTTCCAACTGTTAATTTTTTTTTGGATTTCAGCTTTTATGAGTAAAAGGCAAGTGATGTGAAGATAAGGTTTTGTTTATGGCTGCTTTTACTTTTACAAGGTCGGAGTTGTTGACAGAGATTTATGACCTGCAAAGCCTAAAATATTTACTATCTGGTCCTTTGTGGTTAAATTTTGCCAGTGCTTGCAGTAGGCTATGATTGAATGCCAATGAATAATATTGTAAATTAAATAACTTGCTCCAGATCACATAGCTAATTCTCCTTAGGTGTCTTTTTTCAAAAAATTGTAGAGTCTTAATTTCAGTATATTCTGATGCCAGATTTACACATTACTTTTCATCGTTATTTTTTCCTGTTGATTGTTTTCTGTTAATAAACCATAAAACCAAACTCACTGCCATCGAGTGGATTCCAACTCATGGCAACCCCATGTGTTGCAGAGTAGAACTGTGCCATAGGGAGCTGCTTCAGGAAGTATTGGAATGTTCATTAATAATACTTGCTAACACTTAACTGATATTTACTACGTGCTATACGTTGGTCTGTGTTCGTATATTAACTTATTTATCTCTTGCAGTAGCCCCATGAGGAACTTGTGGCACATGCCCGAGCTTACCCAGTTACAATCATAAATTAAACACAGAAATGGTCACAAATGATTTCCATGTATTCAAATCCATAGGTCATTTTTCTATCCTTATCTGACATCATTTGCCCCTTCTTGAAACACTTCTCTTTCATTACTGTTCGTTTGTCTGGGTTTTCTCTGCTTACATGTGTCATGTGACCCAAGCAACCCATTGCCGTTGAGTCAATTCCAACTCATAGTGGCCCTATAGGACAGAGTATAGCTGCCCCATAGGGTTTCCAAGGAGCAACTGGTGAATTCTGACTTTGGTTAGCAGCCTGAACTCTTAACCACTGTGCCACTAGGTTATTTATCCTGTATTCTTCAATTTCTTCATTTGAAAATGGTGGTAATGGTGCTTACCTCTGCAAAGTTGTTCTAAGATTTAATGATTCAAATGAATAGCTTGATGCTTAATAAGTACTCTAAGGGTTAACCATTAAGACTATTACTACTGCTATTACAGCCAGCCCTGTTATTATTACTATGCGTTTGTAAGTCATTGGCTGCTCCTTTTTTGATTCCTCTTCCTTCTCTGCTGGGACACTAAACATTGGCAACCAACCACCAGGGCTTGGTCATAGTTTCTCTTCTCTGTCTGCAGTCTCTTTGTGAGTTCATCTAGTTTGATTGCTTTAAATGCCATTCATATGCTATGACTACCAGATGTGCATTTTCTCTAATCCTTTCCTCTCATTTGTTTTCCAGACTGGTATATCTAGTTGCTTACGTATTTCCACTTGTATGTCTGATAGGCATTTTAGACTTAGTAGGGCCAAAGGCATATCAAGCCATACTCCTACTTCCCTCTCAAACAACAGCAAAACAACACAAACAAATAAACATAAATAAACCTGTTCCTCTCCCAGCTTTCCCCATTTTAGTAAATAGAAACAATGTCTACCCAGTAGCTTTAAGTGAAACAGACCTAGGTATTGTGCTTGTTCGCCTATCTAAATCCATTAGTCAGTCTAGAACACATAGCAAATTCATCAATTTCTTTTCAACTCCACTGCTACTGCCCTATCCAACAACCATTATCTTTTGCCCTGACTACTACAACAACCTCCTAACTGGTCTCCCTGTTTCTACTTTTTGCTCCCTCTTTCTTCTAATTTATTCTCTTTCAAGTAATTAGAGTGATCTTTTCAGGTTATGTCATTCCTTGTTTAAAAAAGCAAAGCAAAACCCCAGAAACTTTTAATTACATTTAGAATAAAATCCCAGACTGCAAGATATAATACAATCTGGTCCCTACCCATCCCTTACCTCATATGTCACCATTTTCCTCCTTGAATACTTTGAGCCACACGAGCCTCCTTTCAAATGTGGCATGTTTGTTCCTGATTTAGACATTTTGTACTACTTATTTCTTTTAGCCTGGAGCATTTCTCTCGTATCTTAGTATTACCAGCTCCTTCATGTCATATAGACCTCTCACCACGTCAGAGAGGCTTCACTGAATGCCACTGATAACTAGAATAGCATATCTAATCCCTCTAGTATAATGATTGGCAAACTACTGCCCACAGGCCAAATCTGGCAGGTGGCCTGTTTTTGTACTGCCTGAGAGCTAAGAATGGTTTTTACGTTTTAAAAAGATTTAAGAAAAACTAGCCAAGCAACCAAACAAACAAAAAACCCCAAAGAATACGCAAGAGAGACTTTATATGGCGTACAAAGCCTAAAATACAGTCGGCCCTTTACAGAAAAAGTTTGCCAACCCCTACTGTAGTGTATCATTCTGTTTAATTTTTCTTAATACAACAGAGGGCTATTTTAATTACTTTGTCCATTTGTTTTCCTTGGTAAATTTTGTCCTTAATTGTTGAAGAGTTTTGGAACATTGGTTGAGTTATCTAGAATGAAGGAATTAAGCAACAACAGTTTATAAAAAGAATATTATGTTCTGTTAAAATTAGGGAAAGCAGGACAGATCATAAATGTAGTAGGGACCAAGAATAAGGGGTATGTGGGACATCTCCCCAAGTGGACAAGAAGAGGTGGTTTGTTGTTGAAAGGATCTACTGCTCACATGACTCTGTAAACTCCTTAGAATCATTCAAATTGAGAATTCAAATCTGTTTACTTCACAAATAACCTGTGAAATTGTTCAAGAGGGTGCAAGTCTGAAAAGCCTCTAAATACCTGAAAGATGTCACATTATGGAAGCAGTGTGTTCCATAGACAAAGTAGTAGAGTTGAAAGATGTTAACTAGGCCATGCTTCCAAATAAGTGTTGTATTCTTGTTGTACAAGCTTAGTAATGTGTAAAGTGATGCTGAGTCTCAGGATTTGATGTTCATTTGTAGTCATTGAGTGTATCTGTCTTGTCATAAGTGGATCAACCCATAGATGAGCTTCCCTCTTCTCTAATTTTTACTGAAAGTCAAAAGAAGAGGTGCTCAAATGAAGGAAATCCTGAAAGAAGCTGAAGGCATAAAATTTTATGAATATGTAAATGAAATAAGATAAAAGGGCCTCTTTTTTTCTTTGCTTCCGTATTTACTGCTTAGTGTAAGTAGTATATGTTTCTACTAGTCCAGTGATGCGCTCTCTCCATAATTCCCTTTCCCCTAAAAGAAACCATTTTTCTGAGCTCTGTCACCATAGGTTATTTATTTAGTTATTTTAGATGTTTTACTGTTATTTTATTATTATAGTCTGATTTTGAAGTGTATATCAAACAGGTTTATCAGGAAACAGATGATACATATAAATGGGTATTAGGGAGAGTTTTACGATGAGACTACAATGTTGTGGGTAGGGTTAAGGAAAACCAAAAAGTGGTAGCAATGCTCCCCCTGCCAAAGCTAGGCATGAAGGGGCAAAGAGGGGCATGTGTTTCTGGAATTGGAGATGGTTGTTATGGGGTTTTTTTTTTTTTTTTTTTTTAATAATTTTATTTATTTTGTTGTTATTGAGAATATACACAGCAAAACATACACCAATTCAGCAGTTTCTACATGTACCGTTTAGTGACACTGATTACATTCTTTGAGTTGTGCAACCATTCTCACCCTTTTCTGAGTTGTACTTCCCCCATTGATGTAAATTCACTGCCCCCTAAGGTTCCTATCTAATCTTTCAAGTTAGTGTTGTCAATTTGATCCCATATAGATAGTTCTTAACACCATAGATTTATTTTGGGTGTTTTTGAGCTTCATATAAATAGGATAAGTCAGTCTGTAGTTTTTTGTATCTGACGTTTTTCACTCAACAATTATGTCTGTGAGATTCATGTTGTTGTATACATCGGCAGTTGTTTTTTTTTTAATGCTGTATTCTATTTCATTTATCAGTATACCACAGTTTATCCATTTTATTGTTGATGGAAATTTTGATTTTTAAAAAAAAATTTTTCTTGTTATAAGTAAAGCTGCAACGAACATTCTTATATGTATCTTTTAATAGACATATGCACTCAGTTCTGTTGGATATATAGATCCAGGTGTGAAGTTGCTGAGTCACAGGATATATGTATGCCACTAAGCAGTTTTCTAGAGTAGTTGTACCAATTATACCCCCAACCAGTAACCGTTGGTATTGCCAGTTCTTTTAATTTTGGCCATTTTGGGGGAGGTTTGGTAGTATCTCATTGTGGTTTTTATTTGCATTTTTTTAAAAAAAAATTTTTCCCGTACAAAAATTTATACATACATTGTTATGTGACTCTAGTTGCTCTCCCCATACTATGACAGCACACTCCTCCTTTCTACCCCTGATTCCCCATGTCCATTCAACCAGTTCCTAACCCCCTCTGCCTTCACATCTCACCTCCAGACAGAAGCTGCCCGTTTATAGTCTCTTGTATCTACTTGAGCTAAGAGGCACACTCCTCACGAGTATCAGTTTATGTCCCACAGTCCAGTCCAATCCCTCTCTGAAGAGTTAGCCTCGGAAATTGTTTTAGTTCTGGGCTGAATCTGGGGGCCATGCCTTCCGGGGTTCCTCCAGTCTCAGTCAGACCATTAAGTCTGATCTAACTAGAATTTGAGTTCTGCACCCCACCTTTCTCCTGCTCCATCCAGGACTCTCTGTTGTGTTCCCTGTCAGGGCAATCATTGGTGGTAGGCGGGCGCCATCTAGTTCTTCTGGTCTCAGGCTGATGAAGTCTCTGGCTCATGTGGCCCTTTCTGTTCTTCGACTACTACTTTCCTTGTGTCTTTGGTGTTCTTCATTCTCCTTTATTCCAGGTAGTTGGGACCAATTTATGCATCTTAGATGGCTGCTTGCAAGCTCTTAAGACCCGAGACGCCACTCACCAAAGTATGATGCAGAACATTTTCTTAATAAACTTTGTTATGCCAGTTGACCTAGATGTCCCCTGAAACCATGGTCCCCAGACCCCTACCGCTGCTACTCTGTCCCTCAAAGTGTTTGATTGTATTCAGGAAACTTCTTAGCTTTGGTTTAGTCCAGTTGTGCTGACTTCCCCTGTAGTGTGTGCTGCTCTTCCCTTCACCTAAGATAATTCTTATCTACTGTCTAGTTTGTAAATAACCCTCACCCTCCCTCCTCACCCTCATAACCATCAAAGAATGTTTTCTTTTGTGTTTATTTGCATTTCTTAGATGACTAATGTTATTGTATTAGTCAGCTATTACTGCTTGACAAACTACCTGAAAATAACTAAACAATAAGCATTTATTTCTTGGTTGTAAGTTTATGGGTCAGCTGGGGTAGTTCTGCTCCTTCTGTTTTAGTTTCCTCCTAGTACCAGTAGTACCAGGAGGGCCAGTCCCTGGAGAAGGACATCATGCTTGGTAAAGTGGAGGGTCAGTGAAAGAGAGGAAGACCCCCAGCAAAGGGATTGGCACAATGGCTACAACGATGGGCTCAAGCATAGCAACGATTGTGAGGATGGTGTTCTCTCTGTCTCCCTTTGTGCCACTACTAGACTATCTTTCCTGTACCTTTATACTGAATATTGATATTTGGTAGTGTAAGTCCTCCAACTTTGTTCCTCTTTAAGATTGTTTTGACTATTTCAGGTCCACTAGATTTCCTATATATTTTTGAGAATCAGCTTGTCGGTTCACCTGGCTTGGATTTTGTTTGAAATTGTATTGAATCTGTAGATCAGTTTAGAGGAGAATTGACTACTTAATGATGTTGAGCTTTCCAGTCAATGAATGTGGTATATTCCTCCATGTGTTTAGGTCTTTTTGAGGCCTCAGGGTGGTGCATATGGTAATGTGCTTGGCTAATGTGCTAACAGAGAGGTTGACGATTCAAGTCCACCCAGAGGTGCCTTGGAAGAAAGGCCTGGCAATCTACTTCTGAAAAATCACCCACTGAAAACCCTTTGGACCACAGTTCTACTCTGACACACATGGGGTAGCCACGAGTTGGAATTGCCTTTACGGCAACTGATCTGAGGCCTTGAATATCTTTTGTTAGTTTTATTCCTCTAGATGTGTGGTGGTATTCTGTATGTGTGCGTTAAATTCATTTTAACTGAGGTACAATTAATAGGAGCCCTGGTGGTACAGTGGTTAAAGTGCTTGGTTGTTATTCAAAAGGTCAGTGGTTTGAACCCACGGGAGAAAGATGTGGCTGTCTGCTTCCATAAAGATTTACAGCCTTGTCTGGGGACCATGCTTTCAGGGGACATCTAGGTCAATTGACATAACACAGTTTATTAAGAAAATGTTCACATCCTACTTTGGTGAGTGGTGTCAGGGGTCTTAAAAGCTAGCAAGTGGCCATCTAAGATGCATCAACCCACCTGGAGTAAAGGAGAATGAAGAACACCAAAGACACAAGGAAGGTATTAGCCCAAGAGACAGAAAGGGCCACATGGGCCAGAGACTTCATCAGCCTGATACCAGAAGAACTAGATGGTACTCGGCTACCACCAATGACTGCCCTGACAGGGAACACAACAGAGAGTCCCTGACAGAGCAGGAGAAAAGTGGGGTGCAGAACTCAAATTCTAGTAAAAAGACCAGACTTAATGGTCTGACTGAGACTGGAGGAACCCCAGAAAGCATGGCCCCTAGACTCTCTGTCAATCCAGAGCTAAAACCATTCCTGAGGCCAACTCTTTAGACAAAGATAAGACTGGACTGTGGGACATAAAATGATACTCGTGAAGAATGTGCTTCTTAGCTAAAGTAGATACATGAGACTAACTGGGCAGCTTGTGTCCGAAGCTGAGATGAGAAGGCAGAGAGGGTCAGGAGCTGCTTGAATGGACATGGGAAATCAGGGGTAGAAAGGAGGAGTGTGCTGTCACAGTACAGAGAGAGCAATTAGGGTCACATAACAATGTATGTATAAATTTTTGTATGAGAGACTAACATGAATTGTAAACTTTCACTTAAAGTACAATTAAAAAAAAAAAAAAAAAGATTTACAGCCTTGGAAACCATATGGGGCAGTTCTACTCTGTCCTGTAGGGTCACTATGAGTTGAGATCAGTTCAACATCAATGGGTTTGGTTTTGGTTTTTACAATTAAGATAACAATAAAATGCACACGTCTTAAGTGTTCAGTTTGAGTTGTGAAAAATTTATACACCTGTGTGTAACCAGCACCAAGAATAAGATACAGAACATTTCTATCAACCCCAGAAAATTCCCTCTTATTCCAGTCAATTCCTCCTTCCATCCCCTCAACTACACTTTTTGATTTCTGTCACTGTAGGTTAGTTTTGTCTGTTCTTGGAGTAATCATACCTATGTGCTCTTTTGTATCTGGCTTCTTTTGCTTAATATAGTGTTTTTGGTGTTGTGATATATGTAATTTTTTTAAATTGCTGAGTAATATATGAATATGAATACTATATTACAGCTTATCCATTCTTCATTTTTTAAAAAAAAAAGTTCATTTTGTATATAATTTCTTAGTCCTTAATAGAGTTTTAGCATCTCCATCATTTAGCGGTTTTCTTAAAGATAGCTGCATAGAGTGGCCAACAGTTAACCTTTGTTTCTAAACTCTCTTCTATATATTGTTAGGCATGCTTGCTGAATCAGCAACATTGATTACCTCTTAGGAAAGGACTTTGATTACTTGCTCAGTTTTAAAGTTAGACGTTGTCAAATTTTTGTTGAAAACAGCTCTTACAGAAAGTCAAATAAAATGGCATATATACATAATATGTGAAACTGAGATGAAAGAGTCAGTAGGAAAAGGGAATAAAAGCAGTCATGAAGTTTAAAAAAATCACTACTATAAGCAATAAAAATGATTGCTAAAATATATTAATGTGTGTGTGGACTTGTTTATTCTTTCAACAAATATACTTTTGGGCTGTAGATACTGACGAGAAAAAAACAGTGACCTTACTTTTTGATGAGGAAGTCAGACAGTAAACAAAAATAAATAATAATATAATCTTAGTGCTTTAAGTTCTCTGATGAAAAATAAATTAGGATAAAAGAAATAGAGCCATGGGGATGGTTATTTTAGATAGAGTAGTGAGGAAAAGCCTCTCTGAAGAGTTGGCATTTGAGAGACCTTCAGGCAGAGGGAACAGGAAGTGTAAAGGGCCTGAAGCAGGAAAATGCTTAAACAAGGAAAAAAGACCAGTGAAGATACAGTGGAGTGAGGGAAATAAAACGTTGCTGGGGATCAGATCATGTAGGGCCTTCTGGGCCACGGTAAAAGGTTTCAGTTATGTTTAATTGTGGTATGGAAAACTGTTGGAGAGTTTTGAACAGGTAAAAAGATGATTGCCTGCTGTGTGGAAAATAGACCGTAGGGGAACAATAATAGAAACAAGGATACCACACTTTTTTTTTTTTTTTTTTTTTTTACTAATTCAGGTGAGAGAATGATAATGAGCTTGAACTAGGTGGTAGAGATGAGGATGGTAAGAAATGGTTAGATTTAGGATATATTTTGAAGGTAGACCTATATACAGAACTGATAGATTGACTATAGGAGGAATTTCCTTACAGGATTTAGAAAGGGGAGGATTTGGAAAAATTTTGTAGTAATGCATTAATCGGGGTAGGCTCACTTCTAAACAATCCCTAAATATCGGTGGTTCCACACAGTAAAAGTATATCTCATTTACATCACAGTCCAGTGTAACTAGAGGTAGGGTGATGATGGGCTCTCTGCTCCTTGTGGTCGTTTGGGAGCCAGACTTCATCCAGTTAATGGCTGTCTTATCCTTAGGGCCTCAAAACATTTTACTGGATACTCTTGATCCTCCCAGCAGATCAGAAAAGACAGACACGCTTAGGGGCTTTTTATTAAAGCCTGGAGCAGATGTATGTCACTTCTGTCTGCTTACTGGTGGCATAGGGTATGTTCATCTGGCCACATGTAACTTCAAGGAAGGCTGGGAAATACAGTCTAACTCTGTGCTCATACAGAGGAAGAAATGGGTTTGTAGACCATCTAGTCTTCTTCTGCCACAATACAAGATTATTTTGGGGTTTTTGAAAATAATTGCTACAAAACACATGGTTTGCAGAGTTTAAAAATCCAAATGTTTACATATTGAAATAAGTTCCATATATGTTTATATGTGTGATTGTACATTAGTATGGTAATAACTTTGTGTAATAGTTTGTCATATTGACCCTGTAGGACAGAGTAGAACGCCCCATAGGGTTTCCAAGGAGCTGCTGGCGGATTCAAACTGCTGACCTTTTGGTTAGCAGCCAAGCTCTTAACTACTGTGTCACCAGGGTGCCTGTAAATACTATAGAATGAAGAAATATGAGAATTAGTTTTAGAGCACCACTTTCCCATAGTTATTTATCTAGAAGAAGTTCAAAATGTTTGATAGTTCTCGCCCCATAAAATTTATAGTTGTAGGTAAATCAGTAATGTTTTTTAAAAAAATGAACCTTGCCTTGATAGTACAGTGGTCTCCTTTTTATGTATACCAGTGAGGCCTTTGCTTTGAGCTATTTTTTCGGCAGTAATATTAGACTTTTTATTTTTTTTAGACACTTGTCTGATCTGTCCTTCCATTCCTCTTACTAAATGATAATGTATAATCCTACTTATTAACATTCATCAGTAGATCCTTCTGGTAAAGCAAGTAAGAGAATGGAGATTTTTTTTTGGAAAATAACTTTGAGAACCTGATAAAGAAGCAGAAGCAATGTTAACAATTTTTTTTGAGAAAATTGAATTTTATTAGCATTATTTCAGACACAGAACTAAAATCTTTATTTTTATCTTTTTAATTGAACTTCTAATTTAAAGGAAACTATATTTTCTAATTCTGTTTTCTTTCTTCACCACAGTTTTCCTCTATAATAGTCCCTTCTAACTCAGTCCAGTGAATAACACCAGAAGCTAGTCTATTCTGAACTACACCCTACTGACCACAGCAACTGTCTCACCACATTGATTCCCCTGTCAGCATATACTTTTGAAGTAACTACATTGGGATAGGGAATAAAAAGAATATTAAATGTACCTAATTCTTTATATGCATTGTTGTGTTTTATTCTTGCAGTCAGTCAATTATTTCCACATCATGTATAGAGTACATCTCTTCCCTGCTGATTTGAAATGCCATCTTTATCATGAAGTAAGTTCTGTTAGGCTTTTGGGTCCTTTTTTACTCTTTAAGTCTTAATTTTCTGATTTGAAAAGTTATAGTTTGTTCATTGTCTCAGAGAATTGCTGTGCAACTCAAATGAAGAAATGTATGTCAAACTTATTTTTGGTCAAAGTATAAAAGCAAATTTTGAAGATTTCCCAAAAACCTAATGTTTTTGTCCATTTTTTAATATTATGTGTGCATTTATGTACAACTTTATAGTCTGTTTTTTTTCATTTGACATTATATTGTGCATCCCTTGCCAGGTTTCTGCATGTTGGCATACAAGTATCCCTCACTATCCAAATCTGTTTAATCTTTCGTTTGGATAGTGAATTTGGGTATCAGGGCATTGCCTTATTTGAATCTATTTGACCTTCCCTAAGTTTGGATAGGAAATAGCAAGCTTTTTGGTTCCTGTGTTTACATAGTGAGATTTTTAGATGTGAGAAATTTGTTTAATAAGGAATACCTATGTCCCCAAAGGGCATTCTCCTGAAATGCTACCTATTATAGTGTTTTGTATTTTTTTTCCCCAGAAAACAGATACCCAATTCAGACTGGCTCAAGGAATAAAAGGGAATTGGTTGGCCTCCTTAATAGAGAAGCTCAGTGGTTGAGGTTACTTGAGGCTCAGCTGAATTCAGTGGCCCAAGCAATGTTGATAAAGCTGTGTGCATTAGTTTCAAGCAAAGAGACTCTTCCATGCATTCTGGAAAGATAACTGCCAGCAGCTCTAGGCTTACATCTTTTTAGCTTAGGTGCCTTAGTGGGGAAAAAAAAAAAAAAAAACCACCAAAACTTCTTTCCCAGTAGTTGCAGCAAAAGGTCCAGTATAGAATCTCATTGAACAGCTACTGTGGCTAGGGTGATTGGAATAAACTAATTGGCTGGACCTGGGTCACAACCAATATTACCACCTCCCTCCCCCACAACCTCCCACCCACAACAAACAAAAAACCTGGAGGATGAGTTTAGTCCACTCAAACTATATCAAATGCTGAAGGGGAAGAAGTGGTTCTTCATAGGAAAACACACTACTTTTCACCAGAAGGTACATTACATGCTGGGCAGGCTAAAACAATAAGTGTCTATGTATCTGTGCTACAGTGTGTCATATGATAACTAGTTTCTCCTATCACCTTTTCTTTAATACAAATACTGCAAAATGTTTTTTATTTCCGCGCCCAATTTGGCTTTTACTTCGCATAGATGTACTTTAGGTAAAACCTGGGCTCTTCTATCCCATCTGGTGATGATGATCAGCTGACATGTACCCTTGTCACATCTTCCTCAAAATCTGTTTCTCTCTTTTTTCTATTCTTTCAGAAAAAGAAATAGTGTTTTTGTTTTCCCTATCTGAGATGAAGCTATCCAGCTTTGACTTAAATCTCATTTAGTCTTGCTTACTCGAGGACCTTGGCTAGTAAGTTAGACCTGCTTTTTTTTTCAGTTTTCAGTTTCTGTTTCTCTACTTGATCCTGTTTATAATCATACAGATACATTCCCAAGCCGCTAACAGACATTTCTCTTACACTCCTTTCCCTTCTTTATTGCAGTTTTGACCAACATCTGCTATTCGCTTGCTACCCTATCACTTCTTTTTTAGCTTCTTATAGTCTTTTCCTAATTCCCATTTCTCTCCAGGAGTGGAAACCCTGGTGGTGTGTAGTGATTAAGAGCTATGGCTGCTAACCAAAAGGTCGGCAGTTCGAATCCCCTAGCTGTTCCTTGGAAACCCTATGGGGCAGTTGTACTCTGTCCTATAGGGGTCGCAAGGAATTGGAATCCACTCGATGGCAATGGGTTTTGGGTTTTTCTCCAAGATTACCAGTGATATCCTGAGACCTTTTTCTCAGGTCTTAACCTAGAATGATAGTGTGTAACAGCTAGAAAGCACCCAAGAGATATTTAACTCAGCTTTCTTTTTCTATTTTGTTTGGTATTATTTTGGTATCTTTTGGCTAGTATTTACATGGTATATCCTCTTCCATTTTTTTCTGTTTACTTTCAGATTCTGTATCCTCGTGTTCTAGATGTGCGTCTATTGAAAACTGCATATAGTCAGATTTGAAAAATCTGGTCTGACAAATCTTTGTCTTTTAACTGTAATATTTACCTTTAATGAAATTACTGAGACATTTAGTTTTAAAACTTACTGTCTGCTTTCTATTTGTTCCACCTGTTCTCATTTTCTTTTTCACTCTTTTCTTGCCTTCTTTTGAATCGATTGATTTTATCATTCCATTTTTTTTTCACTCTACTGTTTGGTGAGTTATACTTGTCAAAGGGCCATATAGTAAAAATGTTTGGCTTTGTGAGCCACATGATCTCTGTCACAACTGCTTAATTCTGTTGTTGTAGTGCAAAAGCATCCATAGATAATACATAGATGAATGAATTATAGATAGAGTTAAAGCACTGAATAAAAATCCAGATAGAAGAGCACTTGGGTTAAGACGAGAACTGTGGAGAATGACAGTCTTTAAAGTGAGGTAGTGGAAAAGGAGCTGTGGGAGTGAGTCAAAGGAAGAGTAAGCATATTTAGGAAGACTGTAAGAAGAATAATTGTCACATAAGGGCAGAGTTTCAGGAAGAAGATGGGCGCCTTAATCAGATGCTATAGTGTAGTGTGTTACGATGAGGGTTGAGAAGAGACCTTTCACTTTGGTAACTCTGGTAACTGATGACTTTTTCAAAGAGCACTGTCAGTAGCTTGCTATGTGGGGAGAGTGGTAAAGGAGTAGAGAATGGGAATATAGGCTATTGATTCTTGAATACTGTTCTTTGGTAATCCAACAACAACAAAATTGCTTAGATTACCCCACCTCAGAACCACTATAAAACCAAACCAGTTGCCGTCCAGTCGATTCCAACTCATGGTGACCCCGTGTGTGTCAGAGTAGAACTGTGCTCCTTTCAATGACTAATTTTTGGGAAGTAGATTGCCAGACCTGTCTTCCAAGGAATCTCTGGGTAGACTTGAACTGCTGACCTTTTGGTTAGCAGTCAGCACGTAATCATTTGCACCACCAGGATGCCAGCTCCAGGGGAAGGCTTTTGCTCTCTGTCAGCTCTGGGGGAAGGTCCTTGTCGTTAATCTTCCCTGATTGAGTAGCTGCTTAGCACAGGGACCCTGGGTCCAGAGCACACGCTATTCTCCTGGCTCTTTTTTCTTGGTGATATGAGGTACCCGTGTCTCTCTTCTCACTTTTCTCTTTTGTATCTCAAAAGAGATTGATTTAAGGCAAAACCTAATCTTGTAGATCAAGTCCTGCCTCATTAACATAACTGCCTCTAATCCTGTGTCATTAACATCATAGAGGTAGGATTTACAACACTTATGAAAATCACATCAAATGACAAAATGATAGACAATGACACAATACTCGGAATCATGGCCTAGCCAAGTTGATAGCTATTTTTTGGGAATATAATTCAATCCATGACATCTGGTAAAGTTTGAAGATATCTAAAACCCACTTCCATTCCTGGGTATAAAGTCCAGAGACATTCTAGCAAAAGCTTATACAAAAATGTATATGAGAATGCAGTGTAATATTAGAAACAATCTAAGTGTTCACTGGAAACAGAGTAGATTAACACTGTATAATTCGACATTGGGATATTTGCCAGTTAATAAAGTATAACTATATGTAGCAACATTTATAGACAATATTAAGTTACAGTGTGAAGTAGATTATTAATACAGTATGATACCACTTTTTGTAAAACTTAAAAAATACTATATATAATTTATGGAAACTCACACATGTAATAAACATGTAAAAACATTCATGGGAGTAATACCAACTTTAGGATAGTGGCTACCTTTGTAGAACAAGGGAAGGAGCTTTAACTGTATCTCTAACATTTCTTTATAAAATGATCTGGAGCAAATACAGCAGTTTTAAAATTTGGTGAATCTGGGTGGTAGGTATGTGGCTGCTTTTTATTATTATTTTTTTTCCCATACAAAAATTTATACATACATTGTTATGTGACCCTAATCACTGTCCCCATACTGTGACAGCATAGTCCCCCCCCTCCACCCCCGATTCCCCATGTCCATTCAACCAGCTCCTAACCCTCTCTGCCTTCCCATCTCACCTCCAGACAGAAGCTGCCTGTCTAGTCCCCTGCGTCTACTCAAGCCAAGAGGCACACTCCTCACGAGTATCAGTTTATGTCCCACAGTCCAGTCCAATCCCCGTCTGAAGAGTTGGACTCAGAAATTGTTTCAGTTCTCAGCTGATAGAGAATCCAGGGGCCATGCTTTTCGGGGTTCCTCCAGTCTCAGTCAGACCATTAAGTCTGGTCTTCTTACTGGAATTTGAGTTCTGCACCCCACCTTTCTCCTGCTCCATCTGGGACACTCTGCTGTGTTCCCTGTCAGGGCGATCATTGGTGGTAGGCGGGCACCATCTAGTTCTTCTGGTCTCACGCTGATGAAGTCTCTGGTTTATGTGGCCCTTTCTGTCTCTTGGGCTAATACTTTCCTTGTGTCTTTGTTGTTCTTCATTCTCCTTTACTCCTATAGCTGCTTTTTATATGTTCTATAATTTTCTGTGTATTTGAAAGATCATCTAGGGAAAAAGGTAAGAAACACGTTTCTTGATTAAAGGACTTTGTCACACTGGGTGGTAGCATGAGAGGGAAGTAACTAAAGGTATTTTTTTTCTTTTTTTAATAGCATAGCATCTTTATATAATTAAAGAATGAAATAAGTAAAAGGGAAAGATTGATAACACGTGAGAGTGACTTTTTTGATGAGGCAAGTTACTAATGGAGATGAGAAGAAATAGGGTTTTGTAAGTCCTGGAAAGGATGTGGGATGTAATTTCTTTGTTGACAGGAATGGAAGAGTAAAAAATAAGATGAAAATAGGAATACAGTTTGAGTTGGAGAAGTCATTTAAGGGAAATCACTATTTTCTCAGGTATAAAAATGGAAATCAATCTTCTAGAGGTTGGTAGATGTGAGATTTGAGAAGATTGGAAGGATATGAAGAATACTTGTAAGGAATAATGTAAGGATACATAAAAAGGTATAACAGTAGAATTCAGGTCAAGGTGAGACTGAGTAAAATTTGTCATGGTGCCAACTCAGGCTAGTTGTATAATTTTGCCAGCTTTGTTGAGCAAGCCAGGAGCAGGATCTTCTTGTTGTCCCTGACAAATCCACCTCACCCACCCATCCTGGGAGAAGTCAGAGTCTGGAATTTCCTGAAACTGTCCATCTCTGTAGCAGGTCTTTCTCATGGGTTCTCTTGGTCATAACTTTATCTAGTTTAATTTCTCTATCTCATCTCATCTTCTGTTTTTAATGAATTTTACAAAATTTTGCTCCGTTGATGGCATTGTTTCTTGATTTGCTTTATCCTGAAGAGATTTGGGGTACAATGTGATTAGATTTGTGTGGTTATTACTATCCACCTTTTTCCAGTCTTTAATGAGGGTCTTCAAGTATGAGGAAAAACTTGGTTCTAGTCCCAGGTACCTTAGAAACATTTGAAACAGTTGGGGATAAAATAATTTATCTTGTTACGCTTTGATATCTTGGATAATTGAATTAATATAATAAAACATGGATTTTTTGTGTGTGTGTGTGTGCAAGTTTCTGTTTTAGGAAGTGCCCAGATTTGGACAATATAATGCTATAATTATGTGGTCTCAATGAGACTGTTTTTAAAACTGTTCCTTTACTAAGAGTTAGATTATGTATTCTAAAAGTGTAATCAGCATGATTGTTCAGCTTTTCTTTCTTTAGCATCAGAAAACAATAATTATGTAATGTGACTTCTAAATGTTTCACATTATTTTTTGTTACAGTTTTTTGCCAAGAAAATGTTTTACACAGTCTTGAACGTGTACTATCCATGCTGATGGGACAGGATCCAATATGAATATAAGTGATGGAGGAAGACGACGCTTTGAGGATAATGAGCATACATTACATATATATCCTGGGGCAATTTCAGAAGGGACAATCTACTGTCCACTTCCTGCCAGAAGAAACTCCACAGCTGCTGAGGTGATTGACTCTCTTATAAACAGACTCCATCTTGACAAAACAAAATGTTATGTTCTAGCAGAAGTAAAGGAATTTGGTGGAGAAGAATGGATACTCAATCCAACAGACTGTCCAGTTCAGCGAATGATGTTGTGGCCCCGCATGGCTCTGGAAAATCGCTTGAGTGGAGAGGACTACCGCTTTCTTCTAAGAGAAAAAAATCTTGATGGATCAATCCATTATGGTAGTCTTCAGTCATGGCTACAAGTAACAGAAGAACGTCGCAGGATGATGGAACGGGGTTTTCTTCCACAGCCACAACAGAAAGACTTTGAGGATTTATGTAGCTTACCTGACTTGAATGAGAAAACTCTTTTAGAAAACCTACGAAATCGCTTTAAACATGAAAAAATTTATACCTATGTTGGCAGTATTCTAATAGTTATTAACCCATTCAAGTTTCTTCCTATTTATAACCCCAAATATGTAAAAATGTATGATAACCACCAGCTAGGAAAACTTGAACCCCACATTTATGCTGTGGCAGATGTAGCTTATCATGCGATGCTTCAACGCAAAAAGAATCAGTGCATTGTGATTTCAGGAGAGAGTGGTTCTGGGAAGACTCAAAGCACAAACTTTCTTATTCACCACCTGACTGCTCTCAGTCAGAAAGGATTTGCCAGTGGAGTAGAACAGATTATTCTTGGAGCTGGACCAGTACTTGAGGTAAGTGTGTAGAAATACTTTTCTTACTTCTAAACGTATCTTAAAAATATTTTTTAAAGAAGTATTTGATACAGTTGGAAGATGAAATAAAACTAAATGGAAGTTTAGACATCATTTGTAGTTACCAAGGGAAACTGTACCTTGTGAATTCTAGTATTTATATTGAATTAACTTAATGAATACACAGCTTCACATCAGGATCATGGAAGATGGGAAAACAAAAATGGCAGTGTGGAAGATTGAAGGGAGAAAGAATGTGACAGTGGTACTTCTGTTTGAAATGGTGTCTTTGGGTAGAGTGATGCAGAAGAAGGAGATGACGAATCATATCCCTCTGTGAAGGGAGAAAGCAGGGGTAGGACTTCTGTCTTTAGGATGGACTGTAATGGGGTTGTGAAAGTAGGTGGTTGGGGAAAATACTCTTGCCAGTGTATTTGCATCTCTGCAGCTGTAACATCTGTGCCTGGCATTGAAACTATTAAAGGTTCACTTTTGAAAATGTAGAGAATATGGGAAAAAAAAGTTTTAGTTGTAGAATTTTTTAGAAATAATACTATCAAATGTAGAAAAGAAAGAGAATGCTGTTTTAGTTTTAAACCTGAAAGGAAAAGGCAACATAAGTTTTTTTTTAAACAGATTTTGTGAAATATAATTGAGATTAAGTAAACTGTATACATTTAAGGTGTATAATTTGGTAAGTATTGACGTGTATATACCACCACTGCAGTCAAGATAGTGAACACATCTATTATCCTAGAGTTTACTCTTGTCCGTTAGTAATTCCTTTCTCACACTGCTTTCAGCCCACCCATCTACAAGCAACCACTGATGTGCTTTTGTCGGTATAGTTAATTTGCATTTTCTAGAATTTTATATAAATGTTTTAGTATGTATTCATATTGTTGCATGTGCCAATAATTCATTCCTTTTTATTGCTAAGTAGTATTCCGTTATAGAGATATACTTCAGTTTGTTTATCCATTCACCTGCTGATGGGCATTTGAGTTGTTTCTAGTGTTTGGCTAGTACACATAAAGCTGTATACAAGTCTTGGTGTGTAAATATTCTTTTCTTTCTCTAGAAGTGGAATGACTGGGTCATATGATAGGTATATTTAACTTTTAAGAAATTGCCAGTTTACCATAATGGATGTATATATCATTTTACATTCCCACTGGTGGTGTATGACAGTCCCAGTTACTATATATCCTTGCCAATCATTATAGTTATTCTTTTTAATTTTAGCAATTCTAATAGCTGTACACGGTCCTTGGGTGGTGCAAACAGTTTGCGTTCAGCCACTAATTGAAAGATTGGTGGTTCAAACTCACCCCGTGGTGTTGCAGAATAAAGGCCTGGCAACGATTTCAACAAAGAAAACCCTATGGAGCTCAGTTCTACTCCATAACACATGGGCTTGCTCTGTCAGAACTGGCTCAATGGCAACAGGTTTGGTTTGGTTTTGGTAATATATAAAGATCTCTGGGTGGCACAAACGGTTTGTGCTTGACTTTTAACCTAAAGGCTGGTATTTGAACCCACCCAGTGGTCCTGTGGAAGAAAAAGTGATCTGCTTCCGTACAAATTATAGCCAAGAAAACTGTATGTAACAGTTTTACTTGGCAACACGTGGGGTTGGCATGATTTAGAATCAACTGAGTGGCAATGGGTTTGTTTTCTTGTTGATAGATATATAGTGGTATCTCATTGTGGTTTTAATTTGCATTTCCTTACTGGCTTATGATGTTGAATATCTTTTCATACGCTTATTTTCCATCCATATATCTTCTTTTTTAAAAAATATTTATTTCCCTTAATTTTGTTGTTGTTGAGAATATACGCAGCAAAACACATACCAATTCAACAGTCTCTACATGGACAATTTAATGACATTGATTACATTGATTTGTTTATTCTCCTGGCAGTTCATGGTATATTCAGTATTCTTTGCCAGTACCGTAATTCAAAGGCATCAATTCTTCTTTGGTCTTCCTTATTCATTGTCCAGGTTTCACATACATATGAGGTGATTGAAAATCCCATGGCTTGGGTCAGGCGCACCTTAGTCCTCAAAGTGACATCTTTGCTTTTTAACACTTTAAAGAGGTCTTTTGCAGCATACTCTTTTTTTTTTTTTACTTTTTAAAAATTTTTTCCCGTACGAAAATTTATACATACATTGTTATGTGACTTTAATTGCTCTCCCCATACTGTGACAGCACACTCCTCCTTTCCACCCGATTCCCCGTGTCCATTCAACCAGTTCCTAACCCTCTCTGCCTTCCCATCTCACCTCCAGACAGAAGCTGCCCGTTTAGTCTCTTGTATCTACTTGAGCTAAGAGGCACACTCCTCACGGGTGTCAGTTTATGTCCCACAGTCCAGTCCAATCCCTCTCTGAAGAGTTGGCCTCAGAAATTGTTTTAGTTCTGGGCTGAATCTGGGGGCCATGCCTTCCGGGGTTCCTCCAGTCTCAGTCAGACCATTAAGTCTGGCCTTCTTACTAGAATGTGAGTTCTGCACCCCATCTTTCTCCTGCTCCATCTGGGACACTCTGTTGTGTTCCCTGTCAGGGGCGATCATTGGTGGTAGGCGGGCACCATCTAGTTCTTCTGGTTTCAGGCTGATGAAGTCTCTGGTTTATGTGGCCCTTTCTGTCTGTTGGGCTACTACTTTCCTTGTATCTTTGTTGTTCTTCATTCTCCTTTGCTCCAGGTGGTTGGGACCAATTGATGCATCTTAGATGGCTGCTTGCAAGATTTTAAGACCCCAGTGCAGCATACTCTTTGAAACCTAGGAGGCTGTGGCCCCATCCTTTGAGATTCAGGAAGCTGTGGCCCCACCCTTTGAAACTGAGAAGGCCCTGTTCCTTGCTCCTTCCAGCAGTTCTGCTGATACCTGAACTGCTCCAGGGATGGTCCTTGTCTTTTCTTGGAGGACAACAGATGTAGCTCCTTTGGCTTGTTTCCTCCCTGTTGAATTTCAAGAGGCAGGCATTGGTATCTCCTTTCATTCTCTCTCTGTCCTGTTCAGTCAAAGCTGATGGGTTTTCTGCTGTGGTAGTTGGTTAGATGCATTGGTCACAGGCTTAATCTCTTTAACAAAAGACATATAGCTATATCCTTGGTGAGCGTTCTAGGATACATATCCTTAGTTCATACAATGGAATTTTCCAAATCTTTAAGTTCTGTTTCCATTTTGCACAGTTCATTTTAAGCCCATCTCTTTCCTCTCTCATTTTACTATAAGTGGTGAGGAGAAACCACGTGGATGCTTTAAGATCTTGCTTAGAAGTCTCCTCAGCGAGATACCCAGGTTCATCACTTACAAGTTCTACTTTCCATCAAAATTTGAACATAAATCAGACAAGCTCTTGCCACTCTATAAAAAGCATCACTCTTCCTTCCTTGTCCAATCACATATTCATCATTCATCATTCTCTTTTAAAGCCTCACCAGAAGCACGTTGAACATCCACATTTCTAGCAAGATGCTGGTACCATATGTATTCTCTAAGACACTAGAGACTTTCTCTGTAACTGTCCTCACTTCCTTCTGAGCCTTCACCAGAAATGCCTTTGATGTCCATAAGTCTACCAGTAGTCTCTTCAAGGCAATCTAGGCTTTTATTGTTAGGCCCCTTAAAACTCTTCTAGCCTCTACACATTCCCCTATTCCAAAACTGCTTCCACTTTTTAGGTATCTGTTAGAGCAGCACCCTCACTTCTTGGTACCAAATTCTCTTAGTTATCTAGTCCTGCTATAACAGAAATACTGAAATTGAATGACTTTAACGAAAAGAAATTTATTTTCTCACAGTTGAGGAGGCTGAAAGTCTGAATTCAGTGTGCCAGCTCTAGGGGAAGGCTTTCTCTCTTTGTGACTTTGGAGGAAGGTCTTTGTCTCTTTGAAGCTTCTGCTCCCGGGCAATCTTCATGTGGCTTAGCATCTCTCTTCCCCTGTCTCTGTTTCTCTTATGCTTGTTTAATCAAAAGAGATTGACTGATGACACACCCTACGCTAATCCTGTCTCATTTACATAGCAAAGACAGCCCTTTTCCGAATGGTATTATAACCACAGGCATAGAGGTTAGAGTTTACAACATATTTTTGGAGAGTGCAATTCATTCTGTCACAGTGAGTTACATTGAAGGATTTAAAAAATTGTTTTTTTTATAAACTTTATTTTTTAGAGCAATTTTAGGTTTGCAGAAAAACTGTGCAGAAAGAATTCTGGCTTATTTTTATCTTTTTACTTGACGATGCTCTCTAGTTCTGTGCCTTCTTGGCAACAGTTTCTCTGGAGGCTTCTGGTACTCCACAGTTAACTTGAAATAATTAATTTGTCCCACCATTTCCATGACTGCCCTGAACCATTAAGTCAGTCAATTTTCCTTCCCTAACACAGCCATGCTCACTGCTCCTGCTTGTCTGCAAGGTTCTCCTGACCAAGAACACCCTTTCCTCTCTGCTCACCCTGGGCCCTAGCCCGGGGACCTTCCCGTAGCAATGCCTTCTGAATTCTTGCTGGCACTGAACTCTTTGCCTTCACTTAGCTGAATGTCTGGCTGGCTGAATGCAGCTTCTTCCTGGGCTGGAAGGGCCTGAGGGCAGATGCCAGGCCTCCTCTTTGTACCGGGCATTCCCTCTGGAATCTGACCAGGGCTAGGTGACCCTCACGAGTTATATAAATAGTGTCATATTGATCTGATCAGCCCAGCCCCAAATTCACTAAGGAAAAATTCAAACCTCTTTGAGAAGGGGAGGAGGTGGGATATTTTTAACAACTTACATGGAAACGGAGAGGTTTAACAATATCCTTGAAGCAGTCTTCAGAACAACTCCCATTTTTCTCCTCCTCCATCCTCTGGTCTACCATCAGTTATCAATTAAGCAATTGCCTCTGGAATTAGTGCCTATCAATGAGAGCAGTAAACTCTGATGTCTTTCCCTGCACCCAGCAGGGAGGAGTGAATGGTGCTGCATGGGCCTCCAAGGGAGGATTCCAGGCACGATTCATGGTATTGGGGGTATTTGTGACTGGAAGAGTAAATGAGCCCCATTTCTCCCCTCCCCTAAACTCCTGATTGTACTCTGGACGTTTAGCACTGTGTCATGGAGCACTCTGGGCCTTCCACTGCTATGTGCTACTGACCACCTCTCCATGTCTAAGTTTCTCAAGGGCAGAGACCCTATGTTCTTCACCTCTGTCTCGCTTAGCACTGCTGCGGTGGTGTCCCAAATAAGAGGCCCAGGCCTCACTAACTTGCTGTCCAGTAGCCCCAGCTATGCTGACGTGTTCACAATGGACTTGTGTCCTTGGTAAAATGCCAGGCACTGCCTGGTTAGCACGTCCCACTTCCTGATGGTGTGGTCAGCACTGCATGTGAAGGCAGCTTCATTCAGGAGCTGGTGGAGGTCACATAGCTTTCGTGTCCTGCAGGTGAGGGGAAACGTGAGCACACTGGTGGGTGCCAGCTATTATTTTTCTTCTGTACCAGAGATCTTTTTTTTAAAATAGTTTGCTAATATGGTGCGTTACGTTGATGGATTTTTGAATATTAAACCATCCCTACACTCCTGGGATAATCACCACTTGGCCTTTTAATGTATTGTTGGAGTTAGTTTTCTAAAATTTTGTTTGGAAGTTTTGCATCTGGGTTTATGAGAGGTATTTGTAGTTTTCTTTAATTTCTTTATTTTTTGTATAGAGTAATGCTAACCTCATAGAATGATTTGGGAATTCTTCTCACTATTTGGAAGAGCTTGTGCAGAACTGGTATTTCTTCTGTCAATATTAGAATTCACCAGTGAAGCCATCTGAGTCTGGAGTTTTCTTTATGGGAAGCATTTTTTTAGCTGAAATCCTGTAACCACTGATCTTTTTACTGTCTTTATAGTTTTGCCTTTTCTCAAATGTCATATAACTGAAATCATACAAGTGACTTCTTTCACTTACTGTCATGGATTGAATTGTGTTTCCCCAAAATGTGTCAACTTGGCTAGGCCATGATTCCCAATATTATGTGACTGTCCACTGTTTTGTCATCTGATGTGATTTTTCTATATGTTGTAAATTTTAATCTCTGTGATGTTAATGAGGCAGAATTAGAGGCAGTTATGCTAATGAGGCAGGACTCAATCTACAAGATAAGGTTGTGTCTTGAGTCGGTCTCTTTTGAGATATAAAAGAGAGAAGCAAGCAAACAGACAAGGGAACCTTGTTACCACCAAGCAAGAAGAGCCGGGAGCGCACATCCTTTGGACCGGAGGTCCCCTGGAACTGACACCCTGAATTTGGACTTCCAGCATTGTAGACTGTGGGAGAGGCTTTGTTAAAGCCATCCACTTATGGTATTTCTGTTATAGCAGCACTAGATAACTAAGATACTTAGCAATATGCATTGAAGGTTCCTCCATGTCTTTCTGTAGCTTGTTAATTCTACGTTTAATTTTTTAAAGAACCACCAACATTTTCCTCAGTGGTTGCACCATTTTACATTCCCAGCAGCAATGAATGAGGGTTCCAGTATCTCCACATCCTCATCAACACTTGTTATTCTCCATTTTTCTGTCATTCTCTGGGCTGTTGCTTTACTTTGTTGGTAAAGTCCTGTGATGCATATGTTTTTAATTTTGATGAAGTGAAGTTTATCTCTTTTGTCTTTTGTTACTCATGCTTTGGGTATCATATCTAAGGATTCATTGGCTAAAAGAAAGCCCTGAAGCTTCAACCCTATACTTTCTTCTAAGAGTTTTATGGTTTTAACTCTTACCTTTTGATCATTGATCCATTTTTTAGTTAATTTTTGCGTACAGTGTAGGTATGGGTCCAAACTCATTCTTTTCATGTGGAAATGCAGTTGTCCCAGCACCATTTGTTAAAGAGATGCTTTCCCCATTGAATGGATGTTGCATCCTTATTAAAAATCACTTGGCCACATATGTGGCTTTATTTCTGCATTCACAATTCTATTCCATTGGTCTATATGTCGGGTTTTTTTTTTCTTTAACCTGTAGCACACTGTTTTTATTAATGTAGCTTTGCAATATGTCTTAAAGTCAGGAAGATTGTCCTTTTTTTTTGAAGATTTTTTTGGGTATTCTGGGTTGCTTGCAATTCCGTATGAACTTGAGGATCACCTTTTCCATTTCTGCACAAAAGGTTCTTGGAATTTTAATAGGAATTGAGTTGTATCTGTAGATCACTTTGATAGTATTGACATCAATGATACAAGGTCTTTCAATCCCTGAACATAGAATATCTTTCTATTTATTTAGATCTTCTTTAATTTCTTTCAGTGGTGTTCTGTGGTTTTCATTGTGGAGGTGTTTCATCTCTTCCATTTAATTTATTCCTAAGTATTTTATTCTTTAGATGCTTTTGTAAAAGGAATGGTTTTCTTAATTTCCTTTTCAGAGTGTTCATTGCTGGTGTATAGAAACAGATTGCTGAGCCCTATCCTCAGACATTTTGATTCAGTAGGTCTGTGTGGGGCCTAAAAATTTATATTTATGACAAGTTTTCAGGTGATGCTGATGCTTCTGGTCTCTGGACCATACTTTGAGAAGTATTGAAGTAGAAATGCAGTTACTAGAACATCAGCTAAGTTCGCCTTCAGCTTGTCTTATGTGTGTGTGTTTTTATGCTGTTTGTGTGTGCTTTGCATAGTTCTACCTTATCACATGGTTTTGAATTCAGGAGATGCTAGTTAATGGATAGATTAGGTTTATACGGAGTCCCTGTGTCGTGCAAATGGTTAGTACACTTGGCTGCTACTTAAAGGTTAAAAGTTCAAATCCACCCAGAGGCATCTTGGAAGAAAGGCCTGGCAGTGTACGTCCGAAAAATCAGCCACTGAAAACCTGTGGAGCGCAATTCTACTCTGACACACGTAGGGTCACCATGAGTCAGAATCCACTCAGTGGCAATTGGTTTTGTAAGTGTTTGGAGTTAGAGGTTACGCCATTTCCATGAGATCAATTATGATAGGAGAAGATCTGCAATGAGTCACTTCTTGCTCCGTCTTTAGTGTGCAAATCACTTCTCTTTTCTAGTTTTGTTTCTTCAGATATAACATAAATTGGTTGGCTAGGGCAGTGCCTTTTTTTAAAGTCAGTTTTGAGATAGATTGAGTTATAACTTATAATAAAATGTACATATTTAAAATAGCTTAATGAGTTTTGACAAATATATACACCTGTGTTACTATCATATATAATCAAGGTATAGAATATTTTATCACCCCAAATAGTTTCCTTATACCCCTTTATAGATAATTCCTACCCCTCGGCCCTTTCCCAGGTAACCTCTGATCTGCTTCCTGTCAGTCTAATTATCTTTTCTAGAATTTCATATAAATGGAATTATGCAGTATATATTCTTTTATCTAGTCTCTTCCTTTTACATAATGTTTTGGCTTCGCTAGCGTTGATGTCTATATTAAGTTTGTTCATCTTTATTGCTAAGCAATATTCCATTGTATGATACATGCTTTGGGTAACAATTTAGGTTACAATTTATAGTTTTCTTATTTTAATAAGTACTGTAGCTTTGTTCATGACTCATGGCGACCTCATGTGTAGCAGAGTGTAACTGCGCCGCATAGGATTTTCAAGGCTATGATCTTTCAGAAGCAGATTACCAGGTCTTTCTTTCGAGGCACCTGTGGGTTCTAACCACCAATCTTTTTTTATTTTATTGTTGTACTTTAAGTGAAAGTTTACAATTCAAGTTAGTCTCTCATACAAAAATTTATACATACATTGTTATGTGACCCTAATTGATCTCCCTATAGTCTGACAGTATACTCCTCCTTTCTACCCCTGATTTCCTATGTCCATTCAACCAACTTCTGACCCTCTCCACCTTCTCATCTCACCTCCAGATGGGAGCTGCTCATTTAATCTCGTGTATCTACTTGAGCTAAGAAGCACACTCTTCATGAGTATCATTTTATGTCCCATTGTTCAGTCTAATCTTTGTCTAAAGAGTTGGCCTCGGGAATGGTTTTAGTTCTGGGTTGACAGAGAGTCCAGGGGCCATGCTTTCTGGGGTTCCTCTAGTCTCAGTCAGACCATTAAGTCTGGTCTTTTTTATTAGGATTTTGAGTTCTGTACCCCACTTTTTTCCTGCTCCATCAGGGACTGTCTGTTGTGTTCCCTGTCAGTGCGGTCATTGGTGGTAGCTAGGCACCATCTAGTTCTTCTGGTCTCAGGCTGATGCAGTCTCTGGTTTATGTGACCCTTTCTGTCTCTTCGGTTAATAGTTTCATTGTGACTTTGGTGTTCTTCATTCTCCTTTACTCCAGATGGGTTGGGACCAATCGATGCATCTTAGATAACCATCTGCTAGCGCTTAAGACCCCAGACGCCACTCACCAAAGTAGGATGCAGAACATTTTCTTAATGAACTTTGTTATGCCAGTTGACCTAGATGTCCCCTGAAACCATGATCCCCAGACCCCCAGCCCTGCTACTCTGTCCCTCAAAGTGTTTGGTTATATTCAGGAAACTTCTTAGCTTTTGTTTTGTCCACTTGTCTAAAAACCAATCTTTTGATTAGTAGTCAAGCTCTTAAACATTTGTACCATCTCATGAATTGGAACCGGCTTGACAGCAACTGGTTTGATTTTCTTTTGGTAGCTTTGTTTTAAATAAGTGTAGTTACTTTATGTAATGAAACGTCATCTCAGTTTTACTTCTCTAAAATTACAATTATTTTGATGGTATTCTTCCAGCTCCTTGATATTTTAGGTTAGCAAGGTATGTATATATACATATATATACACACACACATACATATATATATGTAAATGTACATATATATGTTGCTGCTGCTGGGTACTGTCGAGTTGGTTCCTACTCATAGCAACCCTATATACAACAGAAGGAAACACTGCCTGGTCCTGTGCCATCCTCACAATTGATGTTATGCTTGAGCTCATTGTTGCGGCCACTGTGTCAGTCTATCTCGTCGAGGGTCTTCGTCTCTTTCGCTATCTACTTTACCAAGCGTGATGTCCTTCTCCAGGGACTGGCCCTCCTGATAACATGTCCAAAGTATCTGAGACAAAGTCTTGCCATCCTTGCCTCTAAGGAGAATTCTGGCTGTACTTCTTCCAAGACAAATTTGTTTGTTCTTTTGGCAGTCCATGGTATATTCAATATTCTTCTCCAACACCATAATTCAAAAGCATCAGTTCTTGTTTGATCTTTCTTATTCTTGTCCAGCTTTCACATACATTATGAGGCAATTGAAAACACCATAGCTTGGGTGAGGCACACCTTAGTCCTTAAAGTGACCTCTTTGCTTTTAAACACTTTAAAGAGGTCTTTAGCAGATTTTTCCAAAGCAGTACGTCATTTGATTTCTTGCCCACTGCTTCCATGGACATTGATTGTGGATCCAATTAAAATGAAATCTTTGACAACTTCAGTCTTTTCTGTTTATCATGATGTTGCTTACTGATCCAGTTATGAGGATTTTTGTTTTCTTTATGTTGAGGTATAATCCTTGATGAAGGCTGTAGTCTTTGATCTTCATCAGTAAATGCTTCGAGTCCTCTTCACTTTCAGTGAGCAAGGTCACGTCATCTGTATAACGCAGGTTGTTAATGAGTCTTCCTCTAATCCTGATGCTGAGTTCTTCTTCATATAGTCCATCTTCTCAGATTATTTGCTCAGCATACAGACTGAATAAGTATGATGAAAGGATACAACCCTGATACACACCTTTCCTGGCCTTAAACCACAAAGTATCCCATTGTTCTGTCCAAACGACTGCCTGTTGGTCTGTGTACAGGTTCTTCATGAGCACAATTAAGTGTTCTGGAATTCCCATTCTTCACAGTGTTATCTGTAATTTGTTATGATCCACACAGTCAAATGCCTGTGCATAGTCAGTGAAACACAGGTAAACATCTTTATGCTGTCCTCTGCTTTCAGCCAGGATCCATCTGACATTAGCTTGTATATCTGTGTCTGTGTATACACACACACACACAACACACACATTTAACTTATGGGTAAATATATTAGAAAATTTTATGACTCTTGAATATTAGACATTTGCACTTTAATGAGCATTACTTTTTTCAAAATTAGAATTTATTTTACTGACTAGCGTAAAATAATATCTACTTGACCATTATTTTAATTATTAATTGCTTTCTCTTATTTGACCTGAGCCATGAATGTCAGTCTAATGGTGTGAGTTGCTTTTTTGCTACCTATTTAGCATTTTGTCTCTTTGAACTGACCTAAATAAAACTTACCAAATTTTTTTTTAAATGAAACTAATGACAATTTTTTTTTTTTTTTTTACAGGCGTTTGGAAATGCAAAGACAGCTCATAATAACAATTCAAGTCGTTTTGGCAAGTTTATTCAAGTCAATTACCAAGAAACAGGCACTGTTCTTGGGTAAGTGTCAGTCATTTCAGGACTTTGGAGCATGTTTATATTTTTGTCATTGCCCCATTGTTAAGCTATGGACTCTTCATGTACTTTTTAGTGAGAATAGTAACATTGGTGTCCACATTAAAAATTTTTCCCTTCAACTTTTTTCTTTTGGAAAAGTTTAAGCCTCAGAAGAGTTAACGTGTATACCTCAGAAAAGTATAGCATTCATACACCCTTAACTTAGATTTATTAATTGTTAGTAATTGTCATATATGCTTTCTCTCTTTATCTCAACATTATCTCAACATTTATCTCAACATATCTTTATCTCAACATCCATTTTCTTGTCAGTTGTTTTTGAGTAAGTTGGATATACATTACAACTTGACCCCCTAATTACTGTATTTCATAAAAGCAACCACATTCTCCTATATAACGGTAATATTGTTATTATACCCAAGAAATTTAATACTGTTATGATAATATTTTTTATTATATAGTGTATAATAAAACCAGAATCCCCGGATTGTCTCAACAATATTGTTTATAGCTTTAAAAAAATCCAGGATCCAGTTAAGGATCACATATTGCACTTGTTTGTTATGTCTCTTTATTGTTGTTGTTCAGTGCTGTCGAGTCGGTTCTGACTCATAGCAACCCTTTAGGACAGAGTAGAACTGCTCCATAGGGTTTCCAAGGAGCAGCCAGTGGATTTGATCTTCCAACCTTTTTGTTAGCAGTCAAGCTCTTAACCACTACACCACCAGGTCTACTGCTGCTTTCCCCACTTATGTGTTTTCATTGACATTTTAGGATAGCATGCATCATTTAACTTGTAGGATGTTCACCAGTCCGTATTTGCTTGATGATTTCTGTATGATTAAAATCTAAATAAATATTCTTGGCAAGAATACTATAGAGTTGATGTTCTGTACTTTACATTCTATGACTCAAGGAGACTTCTGTCAGTTGGTTCAATTTTTGATGATGCTAAGTTTTGTCACTTGGTTTACATAGTCTCCTCTGTTCTCTCCATTTCAAAGATACCTGTTTCCCATTGTAATTAAAAAGTAATCTCTGGGATGATACTTTGAGATGTGCGTATTCTACTCTTCACGATCTTTCAGCCAGTGGTTTCAGTATCCATTGATAATCCTTGCCAGAACTAGTTATTACATATATGGCTCCAAAGTGGTGATTTTCTCATTTTGTCAGTCTTCTGTATTTATTAGCTAGTGTTTTTCTGTAAAAAAAAGATACTTCCCTTCCCTCTTCACTCTGCATTTACTTTATTTTTTAGAGTTGCATTAAACCCACTGCTGTTGAGTTGATTCTGACTCACAGTGACCCTGTAGGACAGGGTAGAGCTTTCCCATATGGTTTCCAAGGCTGTAAATCTTTATGGAAGCAGACTGCCACATCTTTCTCCTGCGGAGAGACTGGTGGCTTCAAACTGCTGACCTTTTGGTTAGCAACCGAGTGCTTAACCACTGTGCCACCAGGGTTCTTGAAGTAACATTAGGGATCCATGAATTCTTTTTTATTCAATATGATATAGTCCATTGCCTTTTTTTTTTTTTTTTTTTTTTTAAGGCTCTAATTGTCCCAAATTTGGCCAGTAGTGGTCCCTTTAAGCTAGCTCCTTGTCTTCTTGACGTTCCCATTAGTCTTTCGTATTTCCTTGCCTCCTATCACAAAATGTTCCAAACTCACCTTTTATTTTCCTTGCCTCATATTTGGAATCTGCCATTTTGCCAAGGAGCTTTGTTTTTTGCTTTTGTTTCCTTTTTATTGTTTTATTCATATTTAGAAACTAAGATTTGGCAACTAGGTGTATTCATTTTTACTTTGGTGTCTTTGCCTCAAGGCCCTTTCATTGGAAAGTGCTAAGAGATACATATTTAAAGAAAATTGTAAGTCTGTACTGATACTTCTAATTTAAATGCAACACTATAGCATTATTCCTCTTTTTCCTCAAAATCCGTGTTGTATATGTCTTTTCCTATAGTGCTATCCCTAGTTCCCAACACTGTCAGTGTATTTACTCATTTGCTTTGTAAGACAATATACATAAAATGATTTCAGAACTGCTATACCAATACCACTACCAACTACAAACTTATTAGGTGAATTTTTATTTCTGCATTTCTTGTCCTTAGCAATATGTCTAACTAAGAATGTATGGTCAGAGTACTGTGCTTAGATTATGCTATTAATTTGGTGTATAGCTAGGTTAAGAGGAGCCTTGGTGGCGCAATGGTTAAGTGCTTGCCTGCTAACCAAAAAGATGGCAGTTCGAACCCATTCAGCGGCTCCACAGGAGAAAGACCTGGTGATCGGCTCCCATAGAGATTACAGCCTAGAAAACCCTATGGAGTAGTTCTGCTCTGTCACATGGGGTTGCTATGAGTCAAAATCGACTTGACAACACCTAACACAGTTAGATTCCTTTGTTTATATTCAGTTTTAGGGCTTGCTTTATTCCATCCATTTGGATTTAATTTTTTTTTGACCATGCAGAACATTTGTGTGGTTTAAAAGTCAAAACTACATAAAGAGGTTTACTCTTGAGAAGTCTTCCTCCTGTCCCTGTCCCTTCTACTTCATCCTCACGTACCACCTGTAGGTAACCATTTTCATTAGTTTCTGGTTTAGTCTTTGTGTCTTTTTAGTGAAGTGAAAAAAAGTTAACATACAGTCTTTCATCTTTTGCTTTTTTCATACTTAAAAATACATCCTGAAAATCACTCGTGTCAGTTTATAGAGATCTTTCTCAATTTTTTAACATCTGAATAGTATTATATTTTATGACTGTATCAGAGTTTATTCATCCATTCAGTGTTCTATGGATAGGCGTTTAAGTTTTCCATATTTTCCTATTTCATATAGTGTTGCAGTGAATAATCTTGCACCTATTATTTTATATTTGCATCTTTAGACTAAATTTCTAGGAAATGTGATAGCAGAGTTAAAGGGTAAATGCATATATAGTTTCGTGTGCTGTTGCACAGGTCCTCACTTATAAGGGTAGTACCTGTTTACATTTCCACCAGCTATATAAGAGAATGCCTGTTTTTCCACAGCTTTGTCAAAGGAGGATATTGCTGAGTTTTTTTTTTTTGTCAATCTGATAGGTGAGAATTGGTAATTTGGTTTTCTTATGAGTGAAGTTTAGCATATTTTAAAATTATTTTTAAATATCTTAAAAATATTTTAAAAACATTTGAGGCCTATTGTTTATATTTTTTCTTTGAATTTTCTGGCCATGTACTGTGTCCATTTTTCTATTGACTTTTTGGCCCCCTTTTTAAAAAAAGAGCTCTTTATACAGTAAGGATATTAATCCTTTAGTAGTGGTATGTTCAGGTATTTTCTCCCATTTTGTTATTAGCTTTATAAACCAAAAAAAAAACAAACCTGTTGCCATCGAATTGATTTTGAATCGTAGCGACCCTATAGGACAGAGTAGAAGAAGTGCCCCATAGGGTTTCCAAGGACTGGTTGGTGGATTTGAACTACCCACCTTTTGGTTAGCAGCTGATCTCTTAACCATTGTGCCACCAGGGCTCCGCTAGTCTTTTAGTTTTGCCTAATTTCTTATTTCTTTCTCTGTCATTCTCTTCTTTTCTCCTTTCCTTTCTTGCCATGGAGTAATTGATTTTTGTAGTCAAATTTATTCTTTTTCCTTTTATGAATCTAGATTGTAAGTTATAATTAGGCTTTCCTCATACCTAGATTATAAGAAAATTTAGCCATTATTTTTGGGCATTTAGATCTCTGATTTGTTATTTTTCTGATATTATGTAAATATGAATTCAATTTCATCATTTTGTAAATGACTATTTAGTGCCAAATTATTTACTAAAATATTTGCTTTTTCCACTTGCGGTGATTTGAGAGGTCACCTTTATCATATTTGTCCATATGTGCTTTTTCTAGATTTCTTATTCTTTCATTGGTTGGTCTGTCTATTCTTCTAACATTACCACACTCTCTTAATTGCAGAGGCTTTATAGTAGGTTTTAATATCTGGTAGGGATAATTCCCCCATCATTTCTTTCTAAAATAGTTTATTTTTTGTTGTTGTTGAGACTATATACAACAAAACATACACCAATTCCAGGACTTCAGACTGGTTTGCACTGGTTCAGCCATGGCTGACAAAGCAAAACAGGAATAGAAGTTCCTGAAGTTTTATCATTTGGCAGATGCGGCACGGTACCTGCAATGAGAAAAATTACTGGTCGAAGCACTGGAATGGGAGACTTGGAAGAGGCATAGTGAGCCCTTTCAGGAGCCTGATGTGTGAGATTGGATTATTGTCAGCACAGTAGGAAAGCAACACATTAAAAGCGGTGTGTTTGGCTGCCGTCTTTGAGTGAGACACTGCCATTTTTGAGCAGGGTGCACCATCTTTGAGCAAGGCGGAATTGCTTCAGACTATGCTCAAAATCTGAGTGTAAGAGATTGGTTGCTATGCAGTGCTTACACTGTCCTTGTTCTCTAATAGGGGGATTAAGTTTCTGGTAGGACTTTGATCTGTAATTTTTCCCATTCCAGTTATGTTTCCATTTGACTGTAGCTTCAGAAAAATTTGAGTCTGTTCTGGTGACGCTTTCTCAGCCATGACTGAACCAGGCAGAACTGGTTCGCAGCCCTGACCAATTCAACAATTTCTACATGTACAGTTCAGAGCCACTGATTACATTCAAGCTGTGCAACCATTCTCACTCTCCTTTTCTGAAATTGTCCTCCCCCATTATCATAAACTCACTGCACCGTAAGTTTCCTATCTAATTGTTTGAGTTTCTGTTGTCATTTTGATCTCACCTTATTTCTCGTCTTTCTTGTTTTTTCCTTATAGTTTTCTGAGAGTTTTTGCATGTTTATTTATTTATTTTTTCATTGGCTCTTCAGAATCAGCTTGTCTAGCTTGAGAGGAAAAATAAGCCAAACTTACTGGTATTTGTGTTGGAATAGTGTTAACTGTATATGTTAATTTGGAGATAGTTGATTTCTTTGTGCTTTTTAGGGGTGTTTTAAAGTTTCTGGATTTCTTGTTGAGTTTATTTGTTAAGTATTTTAAGTTTTTGTTGCTGTTGTAAATGTGGTTTTCTCTTATATCTTGTAATTGCATTTTGTTTGTTATATATGGAGGCTATTGACTTTTGTATTGATTTTATGTCTGATTACCTTACTGAATTATCTTATTGTTTGTATTTTATTATTGTTTTTCTTACCTTTTCTACATATTTAGATAGCTTTACTTCTTTTTGGAAGTTCTTATATCTCTGATAATTTTCTTTCTTGTCTGATGCCATACTTCTAATACATAGAGATAATGGACATTCTTGCCTTGTTTCTGACCTTAGTATGAATGTCTCTACTTTGTTTCCCATTAAGTAAAATACTGGCTTTAGGGTATTTTATCATGTTAAGGAATTAAGCATCAATTTTTATTTTCTTGAGTGTTTTGTGTCAGTAATAGGTATTAAATTTTATCAAAGGTCTTTTTGGCATCCATGGAGATAATCATGATTTTCACTCTAGGCTCTATTATCTGAATTTTTGCAGTTGGTTTGCTGATATTGAACTGCCTTGCATTCCTGGGAAAAGACTCTCATTTGATCAGTACAAACAGACACACACACACAAATACATACATACATAAACACACATTTATACACACACTCACATGTAAATTAGTTATTGCTTTCTGTTTTCTTATAATTTTTTACATCTGTATTAATAAACGAGATTGACATGCACTTTTCTTACTTGCGTGTTTAAATTTTGACCAAAACTGTGTGTACTTACCCCCCCTCCCCAAAAAAGAAAAGAAAGTTTCATAGCTTTATATATTTCCTGATTCTGAAGAATCATCAGTTTACAAAGATACCGTTGTTACTTTTACTGATGAAAGTGGTATTCAGTCAAATTGTCAGTCTTCTCTTACCTAGTATTTATGACTGTGCTGCAGGAGAGGTTTGTAATTGGTAAAGTTGTGTCCTTTGCTTTTATAGTTTTCAAAGTATCATTATGTATATTCTTTGGTTCTCAAGACAATTTTGTGAGGAGTATCAGATGTTTATTTTTCCATTTTATGAATGAAATTTAGGGTCTCATATGTTAAGTGACCACCTAAAAAAAGTTAAACTGTCTTTCACATCAACAGTGAGCAAATATAAATATCTTAATCTTGATTAGTATAAGTCAGTGAATATTAATTGAATATTTTAAAACTTCCATTTTATCATTTATTAAGCAAATGTTTATGGAGTTCATTTTGAGTACCAGGCAGTGTGCTAACTGTTGAGGATGTAAAAGATGTGGACACATTCTCTGCCATTAAAGTTCTTATAGTTTTTCTGGGAAGACAATTATTTATATAGTATAATTACAGTTAATGAGATAAGTACAATGACTGAAGTATATATCTGGAAGATTTCACACAAAAAGATAATTTTTATGTTGGGTCTTGAAAATTTGCCAAGGAGAAGAAGTGGGAAATTACATTATTGGCTGAGGAATTGGTATTAGCAAATGAATGGTATACTTGAGAAGATGAGTTAAGTGGCTATAGAGCATGGGCATAGTGATCAGTTGATGTCAGATTGTGAATAAAGCTCTAATATTGTAATTCACCCTGTTGACACTGGGGAGCAGATTAAAAAATATTATGAGACAATGTCAAACATACACTATAGGAAAGAGTAGTATAAAGAACTTCCACTCAGATTCTACAGGTATCAAATTTTGCCGTATTTGCTTCATCTATCCCTTTTTAATTTTTCTATGCTGATGTATTTGAAGAGCAGTTCCTAACAAAAGTAATGTTAATTTACCCCTGTGTACTTCAGTATGGGGAGCAAGTTCAAAGTTAAGGGAATAACATGAGTAGATCTTATTTTATAGTAAGATAACTCTTGTAGACTCATGTGACTCATAGGTTGGAGGATCGAAAAGAGAGATGGCCGAGAAGTAGCGTGTTGGAATAATTGAAAGAGACAGCCTTTGTAGTTAAAGTAGACCCTGGGTTCAAATCATAGGTATACTGTTTACTAGCTACATAATCTTAATAGTTTTAAGCATCAGTTTCTACAGTTGTAAAATAGGGGCAAGTAGTATTTACCGTGCAGTGTTGTGAGAATTTAACATATTCATGTTCGTGCACTTTCTCCCATTTTACGCAAGTAATCTGTCTGAGTAGTGGCGGTGGTGATAATGGCTGTGAATTTGCAGAGGAAGGCACATTTGAGCTTCATTTTATAATGATTTAGGAGTTTATGAATAGCATCCGTAACACAATTATAGTGATAAATATTCTGAAATGATCTGGATAGTATCCTTTGTACTTTTGAATCTTCTCTGAATAACTATTTGTGTACCTTATATTAAGCTTTCTTATGTATATCAACCAATTTTATTTTCCTTCTAGTGCCTATGTTGAAAAGTATCTACTAGAGAAGTCCAGACTCGTTTATCAAGAGCACAATGAACGGTATGTATTTTTATTTGTATAATTAGATCAAATTAACATTTGTGTCATGAAGACTGACTTTTAGACTCTTTGACTGTTAGGACCCTTAATTCAGTTTCCATCATGCAAAGCTTTACGTTTAATTGCTATTTCCTGTAATGAGCACAATAATGTTATTTTTCTGAGGTTGTTAAAAGATTTTTACTGGATATGCAGAAATGTTCCCCTTTCGAAGTTTGAGGCAAACTATCAGAACAGGAAAAAAGTTTCTTAGGTGGTATCACATTGCTCTTAGTGAGCTTCTTTTCCCTTGCCTTTAGTCCTTTCTTCCATTTCCTGGTATTTTTTTTCTAGTTTGAAAAAAAGATTTTAATGAAGCTGTTAATTCCATTACAGTATTTGAGGTATATGGGACTTTCGAGGTGATACCTGTAACATCCTGCAGATGAAGAAACCAGATATGGGAGAGATTAATGATTTGCTTCATGCTGTGTTCCGACACAGTAAAGCTCAGTTGTTAAGATCCAGGGTTTAAAGTTAAACAGGCTTACATTTAAATCCTGGATATGCTTTGGGCATCGCATTTCACTTCCTCTGTTTCTTAGCTGTTTATTCCCATTTTACAAATGCAAAACTGTATCCTAGAGTTGTCTAAAGGATTAAATGATATAACACTTATCAAACACTTAGTGCGGTCCTTATATATAACAAAAGCTAAGGAATTGATAGCTAAATTACCATAGTTAATTACTGACAAGGCTAGAATTAGAATTTAAGATTTTCTGTGGCTAGTTGAGGTAAGAATTTTGCATTAGAGGTGTTTCATAAACAAAAGGCAGAGAGTTACAGGAAGAGAATAGCTTCATAAATATTTACAGAGCTGTCAAGTGCCTCTACTAGGAGGTTATTAGTAACTGTTACTAACACATTTTTAACGGTGTGGTGGAGATACAAGTCTGGTTTCCCTGGGTTGAAGAATGAATGGGAAGTGAAGGTCCAGAGTTTACAAACTGATTCTATGTCATCTGGCTGGATTTGTCTTGCAGATGTGTTTGTAATCCTTATTATGTGATGCTAGATTGGTTTGCTAGTACTTTGTTGAAGATTTTTGCATCTATATCCATAAGGGATATTAGTCTGTAGTTTTCTTGTGGTGACTTTATCTGGTTTTGGAATCAGGGTCATACAGTGAAACCTATGAGAGCCAGAGCTTGACGGGACTGCCTTGCTTTTCCGGGTCTTACAAGTTTTCCACCTTTGACGGGGTGCAGTCTTACCACTTTTCTATTGCTCTCTATTAGTGGAAAATATTTGAGTTTTCCTTCTCTGACAGGTTTCTGCCTTACACAGGTTCTGGCTTTCTCTGGTTTTACTGTACTGGCTTTCATAGAATAAGATGGAAAATGTTCCTTCTTTTAGTTTTTTGAAGAGTTTGTGAAGGATTAAGGAGCCCTGGTGGTATATTGGGTAAACACTCGGCTGCCAACCTGAAAGATCAGCAGTTTGAACCCACCAGCCACTCTGTGGGAGTAAGATGTGGCAGTCTGCTTCCATAAAGATCACAGCCTTGGAAACCCTATGGGGCAGTTCTACTCTGTCGTATAGGGTCGCTATGAATCGGAGTCTACTTGATGGCAGTGGGTTTGTGTTTGGTTGGTGAAGGATTGGGGTTAATTCTTTAAATGTTTGGTAGAATTCACCAGTAAATTTAGTGGTCCTGGACTTTTCTTTGTGGCAAGTTTTTGATAGTAATTTAATCTCTTTACTTGTTATAGGTCTATTCTGATTTTCTGTTTTTTTTTTTTTAAATCAGCTTCAGTAGTTTGCATCTTTCTAGGAATTTGTTCATTTCATCTAGGTTATCTAATTTGTTGGCAGAAATTGTTCATGTTATTCCCCTTTAATCCTTTTTATTTCTTTAAGGTTGATAGTAATGTCCCCTCTTTCATTCCTTGTTTGAATCTTCTCTCTTTTTCTCTTGGTCAGTTTAACTGAAGATTTGTCAATCTTGTTGAACTTTTCCAAGATCCAATTTTTCTATTCTCTATTTTATTTATTTCTGCTTGCTTTGGATTTGGTTTGCATTTTTTTTCCCCCTGGTTTCTTAAGGTGGAGTGTTAGATTATTGGTTTGAGATCTTCTTTTTCATAATATGGTTTATAGGTGTAAAGTTCCTTCGAAGCATTGCTTTAGCTGCATCCTGTAAGTTTTGGTATTTTGTATTTTTGTTTTCATACATCTCAAAATATTTTCTGTTTTTCCTTGTGATTTCTTCTTTGATCCATTGACTATTTAGGAGTGTGTTATTTGATTTCCACGTATTTGTGACTGTCCCAAATTTCTGGTATTGATTTCTGATTTCATTCCAAGGTGGTTAGAGAACATATCTGGTATGATTTCAGTCCTTTTAAATTTATTGAGACTTATTTTATGGCCTAACATGTAGTCTGTTTTGGAGAATGTTCTATGTGGACTTGAGAAAAGGTCTATCTTGTTGGTGGGTGGATATGTTTAGGTCTAATTGGTATATATGGTTTTTCAAGTCTTCTTTATCCTTGTTGATATTCTGGTTAGTTGTTTTATCCATTATTGTAAGTGAAGCATTGAACTCTCCAACTATTATTGTTGAATTGTCTATTTTTACCTTCAATTTTGTAGCTTTTGGTTTATGTATTTTGGGGCTCTGCTGAGTTAGATGCTTATATATTTAGAATTGTTATCTTTTTGTGGATTGGCCCTTTTGTTATTAAAAATGCCCTCCTTTGTCAATAAGCATAATATTTTTTGTTTTAAAGTCTATTTAATCTGGTATTAGTATAGCCACTCAGCTGTCTCTTGATTGCTGTTTGTATGGTATCTTTCTCGATCCTTTTACTTTCAACCTATGTGTCTTTGAATCTAAAGTGTGTCTCTTGTAGATAGTATGTAGTTAGATAATGTTTTATTTATCTCTTCTGCCACTTCTCTGCCTTTTGTTTGGATTATTTAATCCATTTACATCTGATGTAATTACTGACATCTGCCATTTTAGCTATTTGTTTTCTATATATCATATTACTTTTTTGTTCCTCTTTTCTTCCATTACTGCCTTCTTTGTGTAGATGTTTTCTAGTGTACCGTTTTAATTTTGTTGCTTCTTTTACTGTATTTTCTTAGTGGTTGCCCTGGGTTTACAATTAATATATTAACTTAAAACAATCTAGTTTGGATTAATAACAACTTAATTTTGAGAATATATAAAAAGTTTGCTCCTATATTTTGCCATGCCTTTCCCCCTCCTTTGTGCTTTTATTGTCGTACAAATTACATCTTTACACGTTGTGTGCTCATCAAAACAGGTTTGGAAATTACTGCTTTATGCAGTTATCTTTCAAATCAGATATTAGGAAAAAAGTGTTACAAACAAAAAAATAAATTTATACTCTCTTTTATATTTACCTATGTAATTACTTTTATTGATACTCTTTATTGAGGTTTATTCCAGTCACGTTTAGTGTCCTTCGTTTCAGCTGGAAGGATGACTCCCTTTACTATTTTTTTGTAGGCCCATCTGCTAGTGACAGAGTATCTTCGTTTTTGTTTATCTGGGAATGTCTTAATTTCTCCTTTATTTCTGACAGCTAATTTTGCTGGATATAAAGTTCTTAGTTGTTGAAAGCTTTTTCTCTCAGCACTTTGTATTTGTTATCTCACTGCCTTCTTGTTCCCATGGTTTCTGATGAGAAATAAGCTGCTAATCTTATTGAGGATCTTTTGCTTGTGATGAGGCCTTTCTTCTCATTGCTCATAATTACTGATGCACACCTCTAATTTCAGTTATTGTACTTTTCAACTCCAGAATTTCTATTTGGTTATTTTTTATAATTTCTGTATCTTTATTAATATTCCTTATTTGGTGAGACATTGTCCTCATCTTTTTATTTAACTCTTTAGATATGGTTTCTTTTAGTTCTTTGAATGAAAAAAAAAGTTGTATTTGTATGTGTGTGTGTGTGTGTGTGTGTGTGTGTGTGTGTGTGTGTGTGTATGTGTGTCTTTATTTATTTTTGGGTATAGGAAGTCCAACTTCTTCAGGGAGAGTTTCTATTTTTTTACCCTGTGTATGGGCTGTACTTTGTTGTTTCCTTGCATGTGTTGTAATTTTTTGTTGAAAACTGAACATTTTGAGTAATAGAATGTAGCAACTCTGGAAATGAGATTCTCTCTCTTCCCAGGGTTTGTGGTTATTGTTTTTGTTGTTGCTGTTTGAGTCTTTCGTGTTTTTTTTCCAGCTAATTCTGTAAAGTCTATGTATTCTTTGTCATGTGTGGCCACTAAAAATCTCGGCTTGGTTATCTTAGTTGTCAGCCAATGGTTGGACAAAGATTTCCGTATATGCCTGGGAACAGTAAGTCTTCTAGTCTTTTCCATGAGGCTCTGTGTGTTTATTGGGGGCACACTTTCAACATTCAGCTAGTGATTTTACAACTTCACCTTCGCTTTTACTTTCTGCTTGGGCAGAGCATCAAGGTTTGTCATAGGTGAGAGCTTTGTAAGAGACCTTTTCTGCTACTTTGCTGAGCATGCACATAGCCCTGGGCATACAGGTAGCCCTACACATGCATGTGGCCTTTTAGATTCTTAAGAATATACTGGCGCTTTTTAAAGCCTCTGGAGATCTCATCCCCAAGCTTTTCCTTTTAAGCTTTTTGGTTATTTTATTGTTTGTCCCACCTCCTGTCCACTGCTTCAGGCATTTGTGATGTTCAACAATTGCCTATAATTGTTTTCAACAAATCCCCCTGGGAACTAGGCTTTTCACACTGGAGGAGTTCTGAATCATGTCAAATGAAGATAGCCTTGCAAATGGGGTCTTCCAGGGACAGTTCAGATAATTACATTTCTCTGGGAAAGAGGCTTTGAATGAGCTTCAATTCCATTTTGCCCCTTCTGATGGCTGTCAGATGGCTGGCTTTAATTGTAATTGCAGGCTGTTGGTTCTGAAGGCTACTGTGGATCTGGCAAGTGGGGAATCAGATAGGGCAAGATAAAAATGCTGTTTTTATTGAGATTCAGCTGTTTTTCTTGAATAAACACTCTTTGCATTGCTGGAAGCTTTTGGTTAATCTCCAGGGTTTTGAAAAAGATGATTCTGACAAATTTGCCAGTTTTCTCATTGCTTTCATGGAAGAGAGAATTTTCAAAGTTCTTAATGTTGCTGTTTTTGCTGCTGTCACCCCTCCTTTTTGTATTCAGCATCTAAAACCTCGTTCTGTTTTGTGGGAGTCTTTAAATGTTGAATTTACCATATGTGTATTAAAAATAATGCAGAGATAAAACATTTTACTTCTTAATTTTTTTTTAAATGATAATCACAAATCACATTCATTATATATAATACCATACTTCTTAATGTTTCCAACAGGAATTATCATGTATTCTATTACCTCCTGGCAGGAGCAAGTGAAGAAGAGAGATTAGCATTCCATCTTAAGCAACCTGAGGAATATCATTATCTCAATCAGGTGAGAGTTCATGAAGAGCATTTTGAAATTGGAGCATTGTTAAATTTTAGCTCTTGAATAGTACTCTGTTTATCAAACCTGTTAATGGATATTAACTTGCATTTTCATGTATGTTTTCTAAAAAATGTATGTGATGCATTTTTCAGTTGAAAAATATTATTACACTTATATATATGTGTTAAAAGTTGAGTTATGTGTGAGCTTTTTGAGAGTCTTTAAGAAAATAATAAACTGTTTATTGATACCACTGTACTATAAAAATGATTTACTTGTTCCAAAATTATTTACCATTGCAGAAATGTTACTAATGATTAATGGTTGTTCTTTAGAAGAGTTTACCTAAACCTGATTTGCATGTTTTTAAGTCTAATACACTTATCTTTTTGCATGATATGATGATTGTTATTGACTTAGAGTGTGACTTTTTATAATTTAATGAACAATCTTATTGTAAATTCAAAGTGAAATTCATCAAAGGCTGGTAACTTAGAGAATTTGGATCTTTTCTTGAAAGTCGAAATTAACCCCCAAATTTATTTATAACTTCTGCCATGGAATAAGGAGTAATTCTCCCAATTTTTCACTACATTGGTTTCTCCAAATTTTATTATTATTCCTCATACCAGCTTCTTAAATTCAGTATTAATGGCATTGGTATAACAATAAATCTTTTAAATAGTAGATTATCCTTAGTTTTTGATTATTTGAGGCAAGATATAATGATTATCTCGGAACCCTGGTGGCATAGTGGTTAAGAAATTGTCTGCTAACGAAAGGTCGGCATTCGACTCCACATTGGAAACCCTATGGAGCAGTTCTACTGTGCTCTGTAGGGTCAGTGTGATTCAGAATTGACTTAATGACCACAGGTTTCGAGTTTTATAATGATTATTATATCTTGCCTCAAAAAGAAGTTCCTTTTATGATAATTTAAAAAATTCTTATGAATGTTTTGTAAGCAAATTGACACTCTTGATGGCTCAAAAATTTTAATATGTATTTGGAGTTATGAAAGTAACATTTTAGGCTTTTCCTAAGATATACAATATACTGTTTAACTGACATTTCTTAATTTTGAAACTATTAATATATTATTAATATAAACTAACATAACTTTCTTTGCATTAATATGTAGAGAATTTAAAAAAGTTTAAAAGTATCACTTTCTGGTATGATACTAAGTATTTTATTTTTACAAAGTTCTAAGGGCCTACAAATGAGCTGATAGTCATTAGTATTAGGGAAATCCAGGGTTCATTGCTTTTCTTCTATTTTTTTAAGTGGCCTTACCATACATACTCTTGCCAAACATATACATAATATCAGTATTCATAGGATATGGGACTCAGCAGTTAATACCAGAATCACTGAACAGTAGCAAGTATGGGTTGAGCACAATAGTATATGTTCTCCCAGAATCTGAATACTAATACTTAGTTGTTTTTTGTTTTATGCTGCTATGCAAAATAACTTTCTTTGGATAGCAGCATTGTTACCTGCACACTGCATCTAAAAGATGATTAGAGAAGTGTGATAACCATTACTTCCACCTAACTAATCTGCCTTACTTTCAGATAACAAAGAAACCCCTCAGACAGAGCTGGGATGATTATTGCTATGACACTGAGCCGGTCAGTACAAATACCTAAATATTCTATGTTCCTGTTAAAGGACCCTCACTTTGCACATTTGATTACATCCATCTCGTTACTTAGGCAAATAGAAAATTTGCTTAAATACAAAGTAGAATTGAGGGAAGATAAATCAATTTATTATCTTTGAATTGAATCATTTGTATGTGTATGGTTTGTTGATTAGAAACTAGTCTGTTTACTTTTGAGGATGTTATTTGTTGCTAATTTTAATTCAGTATTTTAACAAAAATTTTATTGCCACCTCAGCATCTCTGAATCTTTAGCCTTAATATGAATTCTTATGAACTACAGTTTTTTTTTTTCTTTTTGCTGAGTTATTTTTTAAAATTATTTTTTAGTAGTTTCATTACCCATATGAGAAGCAGTTATTTTTTATTTTAAAAATAAGTCTTTTCACATAATGAATGCATGTATATATTTATTTTTTAACTTATTTTAATAGCAACAGAAGCCATAGCTTATATGTATTTTTCCAAAGTTTAAATTTTATAAATCCTAGAAATTAGATAATTTTATGGTTTTAATTGAGTGATTTAAGGGCATATATGATATAAATGTAAAATGAGTGGGAAAATTTAGTTTCCTTTGTTACATTTGACAAGGATAACTTTGTAACCCAAAGAAAGCAGAGGAAGTATTTTTTCTTTCATTTTGGAATTAGGTCAGATGTGAAAGGCTTAAAACACTCACACACACATTTATCTATAACTCTGTCTATTAATTAACAGTGAGCTAATTAACTGCGTATTCCTCCAGGATGCATAAAATGTCTGGGTCCTTGTTACGAAGAATCATAATTTTAATTGTTACTGCTTGTGAATACAAAGCCTACTAATGGCAAAACTAGCCTCTTTTGGAATTGACAGGTGATAAAAAATCGGTATATGTGGGTATTATTTAATTTTTTGTTTCAGGAAAGTTTAATTGTATTACCATTTCATAATAAATCAGTTAAGGTATGGCTTCAAATTTAATATTATGGAAAGTAAATATTAGACGCTTAAATGTATAGATTTTGAGAAATTTCAGTAGAAAAAATTTAAGTTGTTTTACTACTTGAGGAGCTCTCTCTTTTTGTCTTTCACTTATTACACCAAGTGACTGTTCCTCATTGGGAAATAGGTATGGAAGTGGGAAACCGCAAATACAAGGTTCGATTGCTTGTGTAGAGCTTATAGTGAATATGTGGACTCATCTGTTATTATTCAGAGATATTCTCCGTAACTCTTCAGAATTTGGATTGTGGAGTAGGCAGGTGTGACTCGAACCCTAACTTGTTCACTTATTAGTTTTGACACCCTTATCAGGTCACTTAATTCTTTTGTTTCCATCATTTATTTAAGAGAATAATAGTGATCTTTAAGTTTTGTGAATGTTAAATTAAACAATGCATATAAAGAGTTTGATAGAGTGCTTAACACTTAGTATGTGCACAGTAAATGTCCTTGCCACCGTTTCTGCCTCCACTGAAATCATTATCCCTCTTTCTCCTTTAGAAGAACACTGTGGTCATAATCTCCTATTAACATTACTTTCATCACCATCTTTCTGCTTATTGTGCCCCAGAGGATTTTCAGTGGTGTGTTTTCAAACCTATTTTAGGTTGAACTTTGATTCATTTCTCATTATTTTTTGCAAGCTAATTAATAAAAGCAAATAAATCAGTTTGAGAATATTTGGATTTGTTGTTTACTGTTAGCTCCTTATAGTGTATTTAGGGGCAACTAAATGTTTTTTTCCTTTGAGTTATAACTTTGTGACTAGCATTATAGTGAACAAGAATTGTTAAAGGACTGTTGTTTTGTTTGTGCTACCGTTACTTATCATACATGTTATGGAATTGTGTAAATGATCCCAAGGGGAACTGTAGTGAGAAAATTGCTTTTCTCACTGTTGTGAAGGAGCTATTGTTGCCTACTGTATGATAATTCCTTTTAAGGGTTATTATATTAAATGAGCTCCAGTAGTGGTGCTGCATGAGAGAGAACCCAGGAACTGGATAAATTTTGGTTTGGCCAGCCCTGTGATTTACAAAATTTTTGACCTTGCATGAGTTATTTAACCTCTGTGATCTGTTTTCCTACCTATAAATGTACGTATAATTATCTCCTTGTGTTTTGAGAATTTAGTGAGGTTATACATGTTAAGTGACTCTCACAGTAACTGATATATAGATGATATTTGTTTAATGGTAATACTCTATTCAAATATAAATTCTTATTGTTAACGACATCTCTTAGACTTTGTTTCCTTGATTTTAAAATACAGAAGATGAATTAAGTACTGATAATATGTTGGTTGATGTCTGCTATAATTCTGATTATCAGTAACTGCAATCTAAAGTGTCAGTCGTACCCACTCCTTTTATTTCTCTGAACTGAACTTTGAATGAGTTTAATGCCCGACTGTCAGGTAGGGTCTTAATGAGATTTGCCATATAGTCTCAGAACAGTGTCCTGCCCACTGTGCTGCAGAGGGATTTGAACTATATTATCCTATAGGGTCACTATGAGTTGGAATTGACTCAGCAGCAACGGGAAGGAAGGAAGGATCCCATGGAGACAAAGCTCTCACCCTGATTCCTGCGCCTTTCAGGAACTCATATCTGTGAAACACCTGGCAGCCCATTTTCCCAGGAGCTAGACTTGTTGCAGTGTTGTCAGGGATCCTGTTGCAGTTTTGGTAGGATCACTTCACACCACGATGCTTCCATTCACCGTGTTAGGAGTATTTCTACAGCATAAAGACTCCTACTGCCATGTCCTATCTGTTAGCCTGTAAGTTTGTGGTCACTCCCTCAAACATTGCCCTTTTGGGTTTACTTATCACCCCTTGCCAGTCCACTCTGAGGTCTCTGTATGCTTTACAAATTCCTCTGCCTAAGTTTTCCATTTAAAAACATTTTGACATCCGTATTACATTGAATCCTTATAAAACCCCTGGAATGTAGTTAGTATGATTACCTTTCACATAAGAAACAACAGTGGCCCAGAATTAAAGTGACTTGCCCCCATGGTGGTAAAGCAAGTTAATAGTGTAACTGAGATTCCATCCAAACCTATGTTCTTTATATCCTTTTTTCTTAAAATTTCTTAAATCTTATTTCTCCAGCGTCTTCACTAACTCTCGAAGTTAATTATTCTGATTTATGTCCTGGATTATAAGCTGGAAGTTGTAAAAAAGTATAGTTTGTAAGTATCATTCTAGGAAATATAGATATTGTAGAAGTATACTCTTCCCTTTCTCCCTCCCTTACACCTACATTAAGTGCCTTCTACATACCAGGCTTATCTTGGGCACCGATAAATGAAAAAAGATTCTCTTCATCCCAGACAAAGAAATGAAAATGCATGAAAGAGCATTTTGTTGTGTTGGTGTGGGGGTGTGCAGTGGTATGATACCAAGTAAGACTAGAGTGTGGGCTGAGTTGGATAGAGGAATTTATACCTTTTTTTCAGTGGAGGGGATTATAGTAGATGTTGGTCAGTGTCCCTTAGTATCTTTTGAACCTTACCATTTCATTGTTCTCTGGCAGACTTCCAACTGCCAGTGTCTGCATCTTGGTTTCTGAAAGCTTTTTCCAGAACCCTGGAAGACCTTTATGCCCTTGCATAACACCCCACTCCTCCCACCTCCAGCAGTCTTCAGCCAATAACTGATAAGAGATGATGTATAAATGCTCCACCTGTCTTATCCCTCTACACTGTATACTGTTTCCCAGAGATGGCCTGTGGTATTAAACTCCAGTGGTAGCTAGTTTAATACTCCACCCTTCTTAGGCTATCTTCCCTTCCCTATATCAGTTTCCCACTCCCCTACTACTTATATTCACATTTTGGTCTTCAAGGTCTGCTTCTAGGGAATTTCTGTTTTGGTAGATTAATCGATCCTTGGTTTTTCTTTTACAGTTGTCATCAGGGAAATAGTAATGGTCATCAATACACAGTTTAAAAAACTAATTATGATTTTGATCCTCATTGAGACCATTTTGTATTTCTTTTTTTTAATTTTAACTTTTTTATTATTGTGCTTTAGATGAAGGCTTACAGAACAAACTAGCTTCTTATTAAACAATTAGTACACATATTGTTTTGTAACATTGGTTACCAACCCCACAACATGTCAACACTCTCCCTTCTGGACCTTGGGTTCCCAATCACCAGTTTTCCTGCCCCCTCCTGCCTTCTAGTCCTTGCCCCTGGGCTGGTGTGCCCCTTTAGTCTCGTTTTGTTTTATGAGCCTGTCTAATCTTTGGCTGAAGGGTGAACCTCAGGAGTGACTACATCACTGAGCTAAAAGGGTATCTGGGGGCCGTACTCTCGGGGTTTCTCCAGTCTCTTTCAGTGAGTCTTTTTTTGTGAGTTAGAATTTTGTTCTGTGTATTTCTCCAACTCTGTCCAGGACCCTCTGTTGTGATCCCTGTAAGAGCAGTCAGTGGTGGTAGCCGGGCACCATCTAGTTGTGCTGGACTCAGTCTGGTGGAGGAGACCATTTTGTATTTCTGAAGAATATTTGAATAAGATTAACAAGATTAACAGCAAATATAAATGGACTTGTATTTTACTGCCTCTTCAGTTTCCTTTCCAAGTATTCTATCCATTAAATTGAATTAACTGTTTTAATTACTTTGGGGCAGTAAGAAGGTTATGAATTATGAGAATTGTTGGCTTTGCCGTTGAGTTTACACAAGTGGAAGCATAGATATTTTTTTCACTTGCTTGTTATAGAAAAATGTTAACTAAATATAAAATGAATGAACTATTTGTGGTTTTGGGGACAGAAAAAAGCAAAATACTTTTTACCAGTTTAACTGTAGATGAAAAATGTGTTAACATTTGATTAAAAAATTTGGTGAGTAGGACACAGGCATGTCTATAAAATGTATTAAAATTGGTTACCAAAAATTTTATAGGCAGAAAATTAAATACATAGATTCTCAGAAAGAAATTTTCTTGCAGTGAATTAATATTTTAAACCTAGGCATATGTGCCTTTCCTTTTTTAAAAAAACAAACCCATTGCCACTGAGCCAATTTCAACTCATAGCAACCCTATAAGACAGAGTAGAACTGCTCCATAGGGTTTCCAAGGCTGTAATCTTCAGGAAAGCAGACTGCCACATCTTTCTCCCGTGGAGCAGTTGGTGGGTTCATACCCCCAACCTTTTGGTTAACAGCTGAGCTCTTAACCTTTGCACAGCCAGTGCTCTTTCCTTTCCATATAGATAATAAAATTATTTTCAACAGTATTCCCAAACTTAATATTTAATTTTGAACTTCAATATATTCATTAACTCACTCTTACAGTGCAGGATTTTTTGTACATAGTTGATACTTGATAAATATTCTTTAAAATATAAATTGACACTTAATTTTTTTAAAAGGACTGTTTCACTCAATTCAATACTTAGGCACTATTCAATCATTACGTTTTTAGTTCACTAATTACCCACTATGTTCTTGGCACTGGCTTGGTGCTGAAGATCATTAATGTATATGACAGATACATTCTTGCATTCATTATTTGATGGAACAATGCGTAGGAAGAGAGGCATTTAAAAAATAAATATATATGTGAGGAGTTTTTTTGAAAATGTAATTACAAGGGTCTGTGAGAACATATAATAAAAGGATTTAAAGACTCATTAATTTTTTAGAGATTTAGATTATTATGTCCACAGTATTAATGTTTGACTTTTGTGGGAAATCACATGCAAGGGTTACACTAAGAAAGTAATATGTTTATGTGATAATTTACCATTATTTTTACTGACTCATGAAGTATATTATCTGCAAGTTTTTGTACTTTCACATATCTTTCTTTTGCTGATTATCATGTTGTCTATGTAATTTCATTAGAACTATTTATATTATATCTCATACAGATGTAACATAAACCTCTTTATATTACATAAATCTAGGCTCCAATTCTCAGTTAAATTGCTGTCTGTTCTAAAAATTATTTTGTCTCCCCAGCATCGAGCTCAGTGCCTTGCATTATGGCAGACACTTACTAAGTATTAAGTATTTGTTGGATAAATAACATTTGTGTGTGGAATTGAGCCCTCTTACATGCCTTGAATATCCAAAATGCTAAAGAACCACTAAAAGTCAAACTTGGTATTAGCACACTTTAAAAGAGTACTATGAACTAAGTACTACTGGTATTCTGGTAGGTATGTGTTTATTTGACATCCCTATGGTAAGTTAAGAGCTCTATTGACTTTGACTATATCTAAATATTCCACCAGCTCTAATTTACATTTGTACATTGGTGGATTTATCTGAAATTGTCATCTTTCTAAATGGCTTATGTTATTTTTCACTAGGTAATCTTGATTTTTTTCTTTTTCTTTTTATCTTACAAAAGCAGGATTGTTTCACGGTGGAGGGGGAAGATTTGAGGCATGACTTCGAACGCTTACAACTGGCCATGGAAATGGTAGGATTTCTTCCCAAGACACGAAGACAGTGAGTTTGTTTACTATATTCTTATACCCCCAGTAGAGAACAAATCATGATGTGTATTTAAAAGATTCCTCTTGCTTGGTCCTTTTCAACAGTTTTCCAACTGGTATTACTGGTCCGGTGCCTCCTCCATCTTAAATGTTACTTATAAAATTGATTTTTCTAGAAGATTTGTTGTAAACTGCTTTTTCTTTTTTGGTCATCAATTCTTTGGGAATCTGATGAATGGTGGAGCTCCTCTTCCTGTCTTCCTGTAAATTGTACATTCATAAACTTTGCATGTAATTGTAGGAATTCATGTGCCCCTGAATCTACCATGGACCTTACTTAAAAACTCTTGTTTTACAACACTCTGTTTTAGCTTCTCGTTTTCTTAATCAGTGATCTCTAATCTTATTAAGTCATATACATCTACAAATAAAAAAATATTTTTCTGTTTATTTCCTCTGTATTTGTAATTTACATCTTTACTCTTGAGCTAAACACATTTTGTTCACTGTAGATCATAAACAAAAGAGAAATGTAAAAAGGTTGAGATTAAGATGAAGTAGATTATATTTAAAATAAAAGAAACTATGGAGAATTAAAGGCACCTTGACTCTACCAGAAAAAAGCTACTTTTTCTTATTTTGTGGTGAAGTAGTGTTGATGAATATGTCGGATCTGATTTATATTGTCAATTTTTTATCTCATGATTGATAAGCTCGTACTAGGAGTAGAGGAATATCAGTTTTTCCATTTTCTTGTTTGCTTGTGCTTACATCATTGCTGTGAATCTTCAATCAGCAAATTCTTTGCTGTGATCTTTTTATAAGGGTTAAGTTAGTTTTTTCTACTGAACTCAGGTTTACCTTCGGAATCCCTCTTAACACAGCCTTGCAGGCAGACTTAAATTTGGCATGTGAATTGAAACCTAATTACTTTAGAGAACTATTCACGTCCTGCCTATTTTATGAACTTTTCCTTAACTTGCTTTTCTTCTGCCTTGTGGATTTTAAATACTCTGTCCTTTAGTATAGTTACCTGTTATTACCTTCTAATGCAAAATTATAAGCTTTTTAATAACTGAGATTCTTACTTATATTTATAAATCTTTTTTATATTGAATTGTAGGATATTTGATTGATTATATGACATTTATCATTTCTGGAGACCATATATCACATATTGTATTTGTGTTTGATAAAACATTTATCTGTTGATTACTGAAACTAAACTGTGGAAACTATGATTAGCAACTGTAAGAACTACTATTAAAAATCGTTTTTAAGAAGTGTCTCCTGAATTTGTGTTTTATGTCTTTTGGCTTCCATTAATTTTTAAAAAGTTTCAGTTGATACCAAGTTTACTCCCTAATTTCTTTTAAAATTCAATTTAATGAAGAATACTTTTATGAATTATTCTTTTATAATCGACTTACATTTTGTTTGAGTTATTTATGTCAATGATTCAAATATTTAAACTTTTAAAATTATTTGAAAAATTAGATGTTGATTCAGAGTCTCTGAAAGTATATCTATCAGGTTCCTAAAGCAACATGTTTGTTTTAGTAAGAATACTCCTACTTTTAGGAAAACACATACTTAAATTCTCATAAATAGGCCAGATTTATCTTAAGAAAGTAGCTTGACAGGGACACAAAGATGTGTATATATAAGGATTTTCAGAAGGGGATTTTAAGAGGAGTGTTCATCTGTGTTAAATGCCTCTGAGATGTCAGATAAGGGCATAATATACTTTCTTAGCTACATGATGGTCTTGGTAACCTCCATGAGACATTTCAGTGTGGCGTAGATGCTAGAATGCAGTAGTGAATAGGGGATGACAAAGTGAAGGCAAGGGATATAAATTAACATCTTAAGAAGACTGTTTGCAAAGGGAAAGAGAATATGTGGGCTCTAAGGTGGGTTGTTTAAGATAGAAGTGAATGTGAGACTAATTTGCTTGAAAGCTCTTGGAGGTGCAGGTGAGAGATAGTAAAATGAGTATAATAATGTTCCTGAGTCAACTGGAGTTCATTGGATGTAGAGCACAAGTGGAGGGATTAGTTATTGACTAGAGGAAGGTCATATGTTCCTCTAAGACAGGAGAGAAGGTGAGAAGGAAGAATCTAGATGAAGATGTTTAATAATAGGGACCCGATATTAGATGGTATTCCGCAATGGCTTAGTTTTTTGTTTTTGCAAGCGTTCACTAAGAACTCTATAAAATGATGTAGGAAAATATCTGTTAAATGTACCTAATCATAAAAAAATTACCTAGATACTTGATTAAAAAAAAAAAAAAAACATATAAAAATACAGACTCCAAAGCCTTTCTTTCCATTGGAGATCCTGATTTATAGATTGAAATAGATGGTGCAGGGAAAGGGCATTCCAGATAGGCTGAAAAGCATTTAGGAAGGGCGTTAAGTGTTTAAACACTGCAGCAAATTCAAGTAATAGCAAGAAGTCCTTTTGAAACAAATATCTATGACAAGTGGTATGATACTGAAAGTAATTTCATATACAGCACTTTATACAGTGCCTGACATATAGTAAACACTCATTATTTTAATTATAGTTATTCTCCTATTTCTATTTCTCTGAAAGCTAAATACTTCATATTTGTACTGGTTAATTTGCTTGACTAGAATTTTGGAATGAAATGAGCTTTGAGAACACACATAAGCTATAATTTGTGATGTTTTTATTTTCACAGGATTTTCTCCCTTCTCTCAGCAATACTACATTTGGGCAATATCTGTTATAAAAAGAAGACATACCGGGATGACTCCATTGATATCTGTAATCCTGAAATACTGCCTATTGTCTCAGAATTATTAGAAGTGAGTGATTACATTTGCAATTATCATTTCAAACACTGGGTAACTTCTCATTTTTTATTTTGTGTAACTATTTCATAAGTGTAAATGGGTCAATATGCCTTTTATTGATAGTTTTTGTCCAAAAGATGGAATTTCTCTTGTTATCTGCGTTAATTTGCTACTGAGTGTGCCAGAATCTTTAGAGGATTGAGGTTTTTTCCCTTGCCTTCCTTCCCTTGCCCCAGGAATTCATAATCCCTCAGTTTGCTGGATAGCATGAGCCACTTCTACTCTAGACTCTAATGTTTTGGGCCCATTCTAATTTTTCTCCTTTTTTTGAGATTTCTTCTCGTACTAAGATTGTAGTTAGATTATTTTATTTGATGATACCTATCTGGATGGGTAGAGAGAAGAGGTATTATTTTTCCTTTCTTCATGGGCTGAATAGGATTTAAAGGTCCTCATCTCTTACCATGCTTCTTCCTCCATCAAGATGTTTATTACCGTATTCTTTCTTCCTGGAGTGATGATTTCCTATGTTTTCCCAGCTAACATCTCATCTTGCCAGATTCATCTTAAAAGGAATGTTGTTTTCTTATTCACCCTCTCAGCTGACAGAACAAGATAGTATATGTGTGTATTTCATTTTACTTGGATCCACAGTCAACACCCATGGAAGCAGCAGCCAAGAAATCAGGCAACGTATTGCATTGGGCAATCTGCTGCAAAAGACCTGTTTAAAGTGTTGAAAAGCAAAGATGTTACTTTGAGGACTAAGGTGCACCTGACCCAAGCCATAATATTTTCAGTTGCCTCATATGCACATGAAAGCTGAACGGTGAATAAGGAAGACCTAAGAAGAATCGATGCCTTTAAATTATGGTATTGGCGAAGAATATTAAATATACCATGGACTGCCAGAGGAATGAACAAGTCTGTCTTGAAAGTACAGCCAGAGTGTTCTTTGGAAGTGAGGACGGCGATGCTTCGTCTCACATACTTTGGATGTATTGTCAGGAGGGACCAGTCCCTGGAGAAGGGCATCATGCTTGTTAAGGTAGGGGGTCAGCAAAAAAGAATAAGACCCCGGATAAGATGGATTGACACAGTGGCTACAACAATGGGCTCAAACATAGCAACGATCGTGAGGATGGCTTAGGACCAGGAAGTGTTTTGTTCTGTTGTACATATGGTTCCTGTGAGTCAGAACCAAAGCAATGACATCTGACAACAACATATTTCTATATATGTAACTATCTGTATCTATATAAAAACGTGAGTTCATACTGATGCCCCCAACCAGTCCATTACCATGTGGATCATTCTAGCCTTTCACGTTTGCTTATTTGTAAATTCCCCTCCATCTGTGAGAAACCTGACTCCACCATCTGCCATCTATATACTTAATCATTGAATTCCAGGATACATATATCAGAATTTTTAACCCATACCCTGTGGGAAGCTGCTTTATCAACTGGAGTACAGTACTTACGTGCAGTTCCTTTTGCCTTTAGTCTTACAGACACCACTCATTTCCAAAATTATTTATGTCAAAACTTCTTCCTCAACCCCTTCGGAGAGGTTGTTTCATACACTTGTATGAAATAATTAGATTTCTTTTTACAGTCTACATTACATCCTGGGATCCCTGACCTCCTAAATGATTTTTTAAACAGATTTTTATACATTATGGTTCACTCTTTGTCTTTTACCATTCTGTGGGTTTTGACAAATGAATAATGTCATATATCCACCATTATACTATCTACAGAATAGTTTCATTGTCCTCAAAATCCTCTGTGCTTCATCTATTCATTTCTTCCTGGCAACCACTGATCTTTTTACTGGCTCTGTAATTTTGCCTTTTCCAGACTGTCATATAATTGGAAGCATACACTGTAGCATTTTCAGGCTGACTCTTTCATTTAGCAATATGGATTTAAGATTTATCTATGTCTTTTTGTGGCTTAATAGCTCATTTCTTTTTATTATGAATAATATTATGTTGCACGTATGTACCACAGTTTGTTTATCCATTCACCTATTGAAGGACATCTTGATTGCTTCTAATTTTTGGCAATTATGAATGGCTTGCTTTTTCTCTATTAAAATATTACTCATCGTTCAAATCTTGGTTCGTATGCCACTTTGTGGCGTTTAACCTTATTAAATGTTCTAAACCCACTCCATAAGCATAGAGCGTTTGCTTCTACTTAGCATAATTTAGTTTTGGTTTTGTAACATGAAGTTAATTGTTTACTAGTTTATGTCTGTTACAAGTCTGCTGTGCTCTTTGAGAGCATTGACTGCCTCTTACTTTATCTAACCTTACAGTGTTTATTTTTTCTGTACATGACTGAGCATTGCTTATTAACTTTTAATGGAATGATTTAGCCGGGTGGAAGGGACAGGAGAAGGGAGTACCTTGAATTGGAACTAGATTCACTCATTGGAAAGAAGTTCTACAAGGAGGTAGAATGTAGTGTCTCAAGGTTGTGATTTGAAGGTCATGAAGATCAGAGAACAGATGGTATTTCACCCAGGCATTTCAGGTGATATTTTAGTCAAGCATCTAGTATTTGGTAATAGAGGGGTGGTGGTCTTACTTGTAAGTCCAGTTATTTGACAAAGACTAAGGCTTCTGAGGACCAGTGCAGTATTCCTTGTCTAGTGGGAGACTGGTAAGAGTAACTCAGATAACTAAAAGAGGAACTCAGGTATTGGTTAAAAAAAAAAGCCAATTCTGAGAATTAGGCCTACCAGTGTTAAAGTATGACTAACAGCAAATGTGATTTGATAGCAGATCTTATTTTTGATCCCAAGCCTCTTAAATTCCTTCTTGTTATGTACGGTTTGAACTAGTTCTAGGAACTGAGGTTTGATATTAAGTAGAAAGAAGATAGCTTCAAAGTTCAGAAGCTAGAGAAAATCTGATAGAACCTACCATGATATCCTACCTATAGTTAATTCTTAGGAATTATTTAAATAAATAATTGCCATTAATTGGTTAAGATTGATAATAATAATTTCAACTTTAAAACCTTGACTGAGATAAACTTCAAAAAGATAGCTACAATAAAAGATTTAATTAAAATTTAAACTTTTAATTAAGAAGATTTAATTTAATTTCCCTTCCCTCCTTCCCAAAGTGATTCAGTTCAGTAATAAAACAGATTTAGTTTTTTGAACATAAATGTTTTTAAAATAATGGTTTAATTTTATATATATTTTTTTCAACTATTTTTTGTAGTAACGTCAGGCAAAAGTGAATGTCTTTTGTTACTAAATCTTACTGGGACAGATACTTAGAAAATTACTGAAAGGTGAATGAGTTGCAAATAGTAGATTGATTGTGGAGGATATCTTTTTTGTGAGGTGTTAGAACTATTTTCATTACCAAAACTATTCAGTTTTTAGCAGATTTATATAGTTTAAGTATATTTTCTATTAATGAAGTTTTTGTTTTTTTTTTTAAAGTCTTACATGTACAAAAAAGAATATTTGGAAAATTTTAGAGGTAGCTGATTAAAATATCATGAATTCAGTAATATTTTCTTTAGGAAGTTTACCAAATATAGTAAGATGATTTACCAAATGTAGTAAGGTGATTTGTGTGGTGGTGCAGTGGTTAAGAGCTCGGCTGCTCACCAAAAGCTCGGTAGTTTGAATCCACCAGCCTCTCCTTGGAAACCCTGTGGGGCAGTTCTACTCCATCTGATAGGGTTGCTATGAGTTGGAATCGACTCGATGGCAACGGGTTTTTTTTTTTTAGTGGTATATTTGTGTAGATATGTGTATGATCTTGGTCAGGTTTTATTGCCACTGTTAAGCCCACTCTGTAAAATGAGTTGAGTAGTTTTCCATCCTTCTTTTTTCTGCATTTAAAAAAGGGATCATTAGCAGATAATATATTACTTACATTTTTGAGAGATATCAACCTTATGATCCACTGCATTTGATGCCTTTTCAGTTGTTCCATGTTAACTTGTTTGTTTGGATTTTCAGATCTGCCTTAAGTTAATTTTATGTTTTCCTAGGAAATCTTGTGTTATGTTAAATGTTTAAAATTTATTATTTTTAAATTGATGGTAAATATTCCATTAATGTTTTAAGATTTTTTCTTTAAGTGTGATATTAAATTTCTGTTTGCTTGTGTCTCTTAAATTTTTTTTTCTTTAAGATTTGTGTGAGATTTATCTTCCATTTCTTATTTTCAAATAATTGGTTTTTAGATTTATTAGTTTGGTTATTTTACTTACTGTGTATTTCTGTTTTTGCTGTTTTCCCCCTCTTAAATGATGAAATGGTTTAAACACACAATATGATATAGAAAACGATATAATAAATACCTGTGTACTCACAACTCAGCCAAAGTAATAAAATACTTGAAAATAAATACAATTGAGTTGAAAAATATAATTGAAGCTCACTATATGCACTCTTACCAGAGATAACCATTATCATGAATGTGATGTTTATGATTCCCATTCAAGTTTTTATAATTTCAGTACAGATAAATTTTCCATAAAAACGTAGGTTTGTTTTGTATTTTTTCAGACTTTATATAAATGTTATATTGTAGCATATCCTTTTGCACCATGACTTTTTCATTTTATGTTTTTGAGATTTTTTTATCATTGTTGATTTATATATTCTAGATTCTTCTTTTTAACTGCTGTATAAGATTCTACTATATGACTAACAAATTATCTGTTTTTCTGTTAATGGATATTGAGGTTGCTTGTTATTTTCCTTTTATAGATAGTGCTATGTAGGCATTTTTATATACATTTCCTTGTTAACATGTGCAAATTATTCTAGGGTATAGTTCAAGAAGTATAATTTATGGGTTATAATTATCAGCTTTACTGATATCAAGAAATTCCTCTCCACAGTAGTATACCAATTCCTATTCTTCCTTCAAGTGTATGGAAGTGACCTTTATTCTACATTGTTACCAACTTTATGTTTATTCCTTTTTAAAGATTTGTCGAGTCTATGGCATAGATCATTTATGTTGAAGTGCTCACTTTTTATGATTGTTTAAATCTAGAATTATACCTCATAATATAACTTTGTCATGCTTATTTCTTATTTTTCTTAGCTTTGGTACTTTTGTATAATGTGGCATTTTATTATTTTCCTCATCTGTTTAAATATATCTGAAAGGTTGAAGTTTTGTGTTTAAATGTGGCTGTTTATTTTTAGTTTTACTGCATTTTGGGAAGATAATATGCCTCAAATAATTTCCAGGTTTTAGAATTTGAGACTTAAACGGTGAATACTCCAAAGCATCTGTTCGTGGTGTAATATTTAGTAGATATTTATTTATTCAGTATGGTTCAAAATCATCCTTTAAACAATTCTTGATTTGTCATAAATTGATGGTGGTAGGGTAATGTAATGCATCCCTCGATAGTTTTTTTTTTTTCCTTCTCTAGTTTTTTAACTCAGTTTTCCCTTGTAATCTAAAACTATTTGTTGTATATACTTTTATATTATACTCTGCATAAAATTTTATGAATGTTTTATCTTTATAAGGCATAGATACTATTGTAAAATAACCCTGTTTTACCATTTCATGCTCATTGGTGTGGGAAAAAATCAAAAGTCTGATAATACCAAATATAGTCAAGGTTTAAAAAATAGGAACTTTCAACGCTGTTGCTGAGTGTCCATACTGGAAAAAATTGTATAAAGGAGTTTGACAATATCCTACAAAGCTGAAAAGGTGTATCCTACAACATGGTAATTCTACTTTTAGGTGTGCATTACAGAGAATCTCTTCAACTCATATGCAAGAATATTCACTGCAATTTTATTTTGTAATATTACAAAATTGTAATTTGGATAAATTCCCATAAGAAAAGGAATAGATTACACACAGTGGTGTGTTTATATGCCAGAATACTGTATGGCAGTTAAAATGAGTAAGTTTGATCTAAATTATCAACATAGATAGATCTCAAAAACATATGGGCAATATGATACCATACAGATAAGGTTTAAATACACATGACAATATAATATGCTATTTACGAATACATCTAATATATATAAAAGTATGAAAGCATAAAGTGAAATTATACATGTCAGAATCATGATATTGTATTTGCCTCTGGGGAGAGAGTAAGAACCAAGGAAGCATCAACTTTATCTTAAAGTTTTACATCTGTAAATAAAAATAAACATCTGAAACATATAAATTAATAATCTGTTGCAGTGTTCCTGGCATTCAAGAAATGTGGTCACTTTCTAGTCCTTTAGATTGTGGGATTATGATTGATCTTTTTAAAATGTTTTTTTACTGTTCCGTATTTTCCATGTTCTGTACAACGAAGCATGTTTCTCCATTATGATCAGAAAACAAACTTAAAGGGCTGTTTTGTCCTGTTTACTTTTATATTATTTTTTGGGAAGTGAGGCGAGTGGAACACTTAAATTCCACTTTGGCCGGTATTAAAATCACCAGTGTATTTTCTTTTTCTCTATTGTATATTTGCTAATCTTGTTAAGATTTCTTACTTTAGTTGGCCTTTCAATAAAATAATTCAACCTATTATCATAAATCATGTATATTGAATTTTTCATTTTTCTGCTCCATAGGTTAAAGAAGAGATGCTATTTGAAGCATTAGTTACCAGGAAGACCGTGACAGTAGGAGAAAAGCTTATTTTACCATACAAGCTAGCAGAGGTATGAATAGATTTTCTTTGAAATCAGAGGACTCTGAATGTTTTTAGAAGTTTGGGTTTGTGTTCTTTCCTTTAACAGGATGAAAATGACAACAATGGAGTGTTGATTAAAATACTATATAGGTCTTTGAAATTTTGGTCTTGAACTTTTTATTGACTTGGAAACTTAAAAGTTACATGTCCTCTTATTTTAAGCAGTAGATTTACATTTTTCTCAAAGGATCTTTCTGTGTTCACTATTCTTAATTTTCATATTATTGATATGGGGTTGATAGATAGTAGGTAGAATTATATATGAGCAGTATCTGACCCAGTTGATTTCTTCACTTATATTCCAGGACATCATACTCTTCTAGTTTACTCCTACAATGTTGGCCACTCCTTTGCAGTCTTTTTTTAACAATTTATTTATTTATTTATTTTTTATTGTACTTCAGGTGAAGACTTACAGAACAAATAGTTTCTCATGAAACAGTAGTACACATATTGTTTTATGACATTGGTTAACAACCGCACAACATGTCAACCCTCTAACTTCTCAACCTTTTTTTTTGGTGAAAGTACACATAGCCAAAGATACACCATTTCAAAGATTTCTACATGCACAGTTCAGTGACACTGACTATGCTCTTCCAGTTGTGCTATTATTCTCACTTAAGATGAAGGCTTACAGAACAAAATAGTTTCTCATTTAACAGTTACTACAAATGTTGCCCTATGACAATGGTTAACAATCTCACAACACATCAACAATATACTCAACCTTGGGTTCCCTATCACCAGCTTCCTTGTCCCCTTCTGCCTTCTGGCTGTTGTCACTGGACTACTGTACCTCGTTAGTCTCATTTGGTTTTACGGGGCTGTCCACTCCCAGGCTGAACGGTGAACCTCGGAGGTAACTTCACCACTGAGCTAGAAGGGTGTCTGGGGGCCATACTCTTGCAGTCCTTTTTGCTTGCTTTTTCTTTTCTTCCTAACCTTTAAAATATGAGGTACCCTAGGACACAGTCTTTGTCCCTTCTTTATATTCTTTATCTCAGTTATCTCACCCAGTCCCATGGCTTTAAATATCATCTGTAGACTGAGGCTCCCAGGTGAGATTTACTGTTATAATGAGCTACTATTACTGCCACTATTATTATATTCTTCAGGTGTATACCAAAACCAGACCAAACCCATTGCTGTTGAGTCATTCCGACTCAGAGTGACCCTATTGGACAGAGTAGAACTGCCCCCTAGGGTTTCCAAGGAGGGGCTGGTGGATTCGAACTGCTGACCTTTTGATTAGCAGCTGAGCTCTTAACCACTGTGCCACCAGGGCTCCTCTTTAGGTGTATAGGGGTAGGAAAATTATCGAAGAGCCACTATTTTATAATTTTATGAAAGTGATGCGAAATCAAACTGTAGCAATTATAAAAAATATAGGACAAGAATGTGGGGTTGGGAGATACAAAGGTGGGGATATTGTGATTGAACTCTGGAGAATGTTCTCTAGGCTGACATGGATCCACTTATCCTACTTTTTGGGTACCTTCTAACTGTACCTCTAAGTCTTTTTTTCATTATATCTGCTATCTTATGTCATATTTTATAGTATCACACTTGTGTGTGCACCTTTCTAAACCAGAATAAACTCCAAGCCTTTTAAGAGTTTTCCTCTTCTTTTACATAAAGATTCAGAGCTTTTATATATTTTTTAAGAATCTTTTTCATTACAAAATGTTTCTTTTATGTTTATTTACATTTTAAATTTACATTCACCTTTCTCAGATTATTTTGTCATCCTTGTTTTATTTTTGTTTACGTTCGTGTGGTGTATTTATTTATTTAGTCCATACTTGAAAACCCTCTTTGTGCCCAGAACTGTGTTTTGTTTTTTGTTTTTTGTGCTTTAGGTGAAAGTTTACAGCTCAAGTTAATATCTCATTCAAAAATTTATACACATATTGTTTTGTGACATTGGTTGCAGTCCTCATAATGCAACAGCATGCTTCCCCTTTCCACCCCAGGTTCTCTGTGTCCATTTGTCCAGTTCTTGTCCCTTCCTGCTTTCTTGTCTGGTGTTTGGACAGGAGTTGCCCATTTGGTCTTGTATATTTGATTGAACTAAGAAGCACATTCCTCACGTGTGTTATTGCTTGTTTTATAGGCCTGTCTGATCTTTGTCTGAAAAGTAGGCTTTGGGAGTGGTTTCAGCTCTAAGTTAGCAGTGTCTGGGGCCATGGTCTCGAGTTTTTCCAGTCTCTGTTAGACCAGTAAGTCTGGTCTTTTTTTTTGTGAATTTGAATTTAAGTAAGAAGAATTTTTTTCTTTTTTTTGAAAGATCATCCTGGCTGCAGTGTGAAGAATCAACTGGAGGAGGGTATATTAGTTTTCTGTAGCTGTGTAACAAACTTTGCAGCTTAACACAACACAAATTTATTATCTTAGAATTTCTGTGGATCATGGGTCTGGACACAGTTAGCTGGGTCCTCTGCTTAGCGTCCTACCAGGCAGAAATCAAAGTGTTGGCCAGGGCTGCAGTCTCACGTGAAGCTTGAGGTTCTCTTCTAGGTTGTTGGCAGGATTCAGTTCTGTGCAATTAAAGGCCTTTGAGGTCCCTGCTTTCTTGCTGTCAGGTGGGGGCCATTCCTTGTGTATACCTCATAAGCACCCACTTTCATGTGTTTAAAATAGGTCCTTGGATAATGTATGTGTATTTGAAAAGATTCATAGTGTTGTATATGTTTTTGTAATTTACATAACCTATCTTTACTGATACAGCAGATAAAAAAACAACAAAGTAGATATATTCATGGTACTTCGTGTACATACAATTTTTTTGTTCCTGATTGCTGTATAGAATTGCATCGTATGTATGTACCACATTTTTTCAATCCATTCCCTTGGTGAATGGACATTTAAGTTGCTCGCAACTAAACTGCCATCACAAACAATGATGTATATGTTACATCGTGGACTGGTGCAAGACTGTCTCTGGAGCAGTGGTCCTCAAACTTTAGTGTGCATTAGAATGACCTAGAAGACTTGTTAAAACACAAGATAGCTGGGTCCTACACTGAGTTTCTGACTTTAGTATACCTGGGGTGGAGCATGAGGATTTGCATTTCTAACATGTTTTCAGCTGGTGCTAATGCTGTTGCTGTTGGTCTGACGTCACATTTTGAGAACCACTGCTCTGAAATATAAACCCAGGAGCATGGTTATGGGGTCATAGTGTTTATATGTACTTAATTGATGTGTAATACCAGATTGCTCTTCAAAATGGCTATGCTAGTTTAGATATTTAACATCAGTGCATGAGGATTCTTTATTTCTTACATGTTTGCTAACACTTTGCTATTATCCAGTTTTCTAATTTTTGATAATATGGGTATAAAGCAAACCTGTTTCAATTTGTGTTTCATGGATTACTAGCTAATGACTTGGATTTTTTCTTTTCAGATTACTTATACATATCCTTTAACCATAATTATCAGTTTCCTGTGTTGCTTACTGACTTGGTTGATAGTAGAAAATATGAAATACGTATTCTCACAAAAATGTGGATGATAGAATAGGAGGAGTTTAACAGTTTAGGAGAAATTAGTGCCATCCTAGATTATAGAAGTACTTTTCAGAATGATTGTTTTTATTAGACTTTTGAAGGGAGGGAAAAAATAAATTGCGTAACTCCGTAGTAGAGGAGTTATATTACTCTCTCTGGTGTAGAGAAGTTCTAGAGGTTACTGTGCATGACAAGGTGAAGACAAATAGAAATGTAACTGTGGCAGTATTATATGTATGTTTTAAGACTCTGGTTAGGATTCTGCAGTGACCATGTGCAGGCATACCTTGAAGATACTGCGAGTTCAGTTCCAGACCACCACAACAAAGCAAGTCACATGACTTTTTTTGGTTTCCCAGTGCATATAAAAGTTACATTTGCGCTATACTGCAGTCTTTTAAATATGCAATTAGCATTATGTCTTAAAAAAAAAAAAAAAAAAGCCACGTATATACCTTAACTAAAAAAATACTTTATTGCTAAAAAATGTTAACCATCATCTGAGAATTCAGTGAGTCCTAATCTTTTTGTTGGTGGAGGGTCTTGCCTCAATATTGATGGCTTCTGACTGATCAGGGTGGTGGCTGCTGAAGGTTGGGGTCGCTGCAGTAATTTCTTAAAATAAGACAGTAGTGAAGTTTGCTGCATCGATTGACTCTTCCTTCCATGAAAGGTTTCTCTGTAGCATGTGACGCTGTTTGATAGCACTTTACTCACAGTAAAACTTCTTTCAAAATTGGAGTCAGTCCTCTCAGACCCTGCTGCTGCTTTATCAACTAAGTTTATGTAATATTCTAAATCCTTTGTTGTCATTTCAGCAGTGTTCTCAGCAGCATCTTCACCAGGAGTAGATTCTTTGTCAAGAAACTACTTTCTTTGCTCATCTATAAGAAGCGACTCCTCATCCGTTAAAGTTTTATCATGAGATTGTAGCCATTCAGTCACATCTTCAGGCTCCACTTCTAATTCTAGTTCTGTTGCTACTTCCACCACATTCTGCAGTTATTTCTTCCTCTGAAGTCTTCAACCCCTCAAAGTTATCCATGAGGGTTGGAATCAACTTCTTCCAAACTCCTGTTAATGTTGATATTTTCACCTTTCCCATGAATCACGAATCTTCTTAATGGCATCTAGAATGGTGAATCCTTTCCAGAAGGTTTTCAGTTTACTTTGCCCAGATACATTAGAGAAATTACTATCTATGGCAACTATAATCTTACAAAATATATTTCTTTAATAGTAAGACTTGAAAGTTGGAGTTACTCCTTGATCCATTGTCTGCAGAATGGATGTTGTGTTAGCATGCATAAAAACAACATTAATCTTGTACATCTCCATCAGAGTTCTTGGGTGACCAGGTACATTGTCAGTCAGCAGTAATATTTTGAAAAGAATCGTTTTCTGAAGAGTAGATCTCAACAGTGGACTTAAAATATTCAGTAAACCATGTTGTAAACAGATGTGTTGTCATCCAGCATTTGTTCTGTTTATAGAGAACAGGCAGAGTAGATTTACCATAATTCTTAAGGGCTCTAGGATTTTTGGAACAGTAAGTGAACATTGGTTTCAACTTAAAGTCGTAGCCGCATTAGCCCCTAAGAAGAGAGTCAGCCTGTTCTTTGAAGCTTTGAAGCCAGACATAGACTTCTCTCTAGCTATGAAAGTCCTAGATGGCATCTTCTTCCAATGTAAGGCTGTTTTGTCTACATTGAAAATATGCTGTTTAGTGTAGTCACCTTCATCAGTTAGCTAGATCTTCTGGATAACTTGTTGCTTCACCTTGCACTTTAATGTTGTGGAGATGGCTGCTTTCCTTAAACCTCTTAAACCAACCTCTACTAGTTTCAAACTTTTCTTCTGCAGGTTCCTCACTTCTCTTAGCTTTCATAGAATTGAAGAGAGTTAGAGCCTTGTTCTGGATTAGGCTTTGGTTTAAGGGAATGTTGTGGCTGGTTTGATCTGCTGCCCAGACCACTGAAACTTTCTCCATATCAGCAATAAGGCAGTTTCGCTTTCTTAACATTCATGTATTCTACTGGAGTAGCACTTTTCATTTCCTTCAAGAACTTTTCCTTTGCATTCACAACTTGGCTAACTGTTTGGTGCAGGAGGCCCAGCTTTTGGCTTATCTTGGCTTTCAACATGCCTTCCTCACTAAGCTTAATCATTTCTAGCTTTTGATTTAAAGTGCGACTCTTCTTTCACTTGAACACTTACAGGGCATTGTAAGGCTATTAACTGGCCTAATTTCGATGTTGTCGTGTCTTGGTATAGGAAGGAGGCCCAAGGACAGGGAGAGAGACATGGAGGAATGGCCAGTTGATGGAGCAGTCAGAACACACACAGCATTTATCAATTATGTTTGCCATCTTATATGGTTGTGGTTTGTGGTGCCCCAAAACAACTCTAATACTAACATCAAAGATCACTAATCAGGGATCACCATAACAGATATAGTAATAATGAAAAAAATTGAAATATTGCGAGGATTACCAAAATGTGACACAGATCAGAAGTGAGAACATGCTTTTGGAAAAATGGCACCGATAGACTTACGTGACACAGGGTCGCCACAAACCTTCAGTTTGTAAAAAATGCAATATATGCAAAGTGCAATAAAATGAGTTATGCCTGTACTGAATTCTTATTTTGTGCTACAACTTTATCTAGCTATTGATTCCTTTTTACTTATATTTATTCCTCTACCTAGAATACTTTTCCCCACTTAGCTGACAAGGTCCATTTGTTTGATAGTAAATCTTTATACTGAACTTTTCCATTATACACTTCTTTTCCAGGGGAAATATGTAACTTAATTTTCAGTAAAAATATTTTGAGCCAAGTGACCTATGTTTTGTTTCCCTTGTCTTGTATGGCAGTTTTGGCCATCTCCATTAGGCTCCCTGAGTTGGACCAAAGTAATAAGTACATATAGAAAGCTTCAATTCTGTACTATTTATTTTAAAACAAAAATGAGCTTCTAATTTAGGATAGTAAGCTTGCTTTCTTGAATGAGGGCAAAGCAAAGTTTGTAACAGTATCTGAGTTCAGATTATTGTCAATTCCACTTGCATTCCTAACTCTTTTCTTGTTTTTTCAGGCTGTGACAGTGAGGAACTCCATGGCTAAGTCTCTATATAGTGCCCTGTTTGACTGGATAGTTTTTCGAATTAATCACGCACTTTTGAATAGTAAAGATTTGGAGCAAAATACCAAGGTAAACATAAATTTGATTATACAAAAATTTTCCCTTAAAATTGTTTAATGACGTGTTTAATAAATGAAATTAAAAGCAACATAGAATAGTGTAGAATAAGTATGAATCACCTTTTATCTGTACTCTCTGCTGCCTCCCTTCCTACTGCTACGTTTATTATCCTGTTCAGAGGAACTGTTGTTCTGTGTGTATCTTTCCAGACCTTTTTCCTGTGTATTTATATTTCTATAGATGTTCATATACAGAGTTGCTCTTAAAAATATAAATAGTATCATGCTTTCTGTGTTGTTTCTAGCTTGTATTTTTTACTTAGTATGTCTTGAAATATATTCTGCATTGTTATCTGAAATTCATTTTGTAATAACTTTGAAGTGTTATATAATTCACATTGTTTTACAAGTATCTCTTTGAGTTCCTGTTTTCAAGTCTTTTGGGTAAGTACCAAGAAGTGGAATTGCTCAGTAATATGGTAATTCTATGTCTAACTTTTTGAGGAGCTGCCAACTGGTTTCCACAGTGGTTGCATCATTTTACATTTCCACCAGCAATGGACGAGAGTTCCAGTTTCTCTACATCTTTGTCTATACTTGTTTTCTGTTTTTCTAATAATAGCCAACCTGTTGGGGGTGAATTGGTATCTCATTGTGAGTTTTTTTGAATTGTGGTAAGTACATATATAAAAAAATATTTTCATAATTCAGTGACATTAATTGTGTTCATTATGTTGTGTAACCATCACCATTATCCATTTCCAAATTTTTCTATCATTAATAGAAGCTCAGTGTTCCCTAAGCATTGAGTCCCCCTGTCCCCTCCCTCCTACTCACCCCTGGTAACCACTAGTAAACGTAGGTCTGTACACACTTGCCTTTTCTAGATATTTCATGTAAGTGGGATCATGCAGTATTTGTCCTTTAGTCACTGGACTTATTTCTCTCAGCATGATATTTTCAGGGTTCATCCATGTTGTAGCATGTGTCAAGATTCCATTTCTCTTTTTGGCTGAGTAATATTTCATTGTACGTATATATCGTATTTAGTTTATCCATTCATCTGCTGATAGACACTTAAGTTGTTTCCCCCTTTTGGTTATTGGGAATAGTACTGCAATGAACATTGGTGTACATGTATCTGGTTGTGTTCCTGCTTTCAGTTCTTTTGGGTATATACTTAGAAGTGGAGTTGCTGGGTCATGTGGTAATTTTATGTTTAATTGTTTGGGAAACTGCCAGACTGTTTTCCACAGCAGCCATATCATTTCACAGTCCCACCAGCAATGGATGTGGCTTCCCGTTTCTCCACATCTTCGCCAGCACCTGTTGTTGTCTGTTTTTTTAATCGTAGCCATCTTAGTTGGCATGAAGTGATATCTCATTGTGATTTTGACTTCCATTTCCCTAATGATGGCACACAGCAACAACAATCATGACTAATAACATTGAGTATCTTTTCATGTGCATATTGGCCATTTGTATATTATCTTTGGTGAAATATCTAAATTCTTTACCATTTTTAAACTGGATTTTTTGTCTTTTTGTGGTTATATCCTGGATTTTAAAACCTTATCAGATATATAGTGTTATAGATTGAATTGTGTCCCCCTGAAATATGTGTTGCAAATTTTAGCCTCTATGCTTGTGGTTATAATCCGATTTGTGAATGGATTATGTCTTAGGCTGGGTTCTCTAGAGAAGCAAAACTGGTGAAGTATATGTATAGATATATATATGTGCATATATACATACATATATGTATGTATGTGTGTGTGTATATATATGTGTGTGTGTGTGTGTGTGTGTGTATATATATATATTTATACACACACACACACACACACACACACACACGCACACGCACACGCACACCCTGAGAGAGGGATGTTTATATCAAGGAGATAGCTCATGTGGTTGTAGAGGCTGGAAAGTCCCAAGTCCATGAGTCAGGCTGGAGACTTCTCCTGACTCACGTAGCTACAGGGGTCGCAAACCCAAGATCAGGACAGACAGCAGGCCTGTGGTTCACAGGCTGTGGAGGCTGATGAATCCCAAGATCGACAGGTAAGATGGTAGACCACTGGCTTACAGACCGTGAAGGCTGACGAATCCCAAGATCGACAAGTAAGCTGCTAGCTTAAGTCCCAAGATCTGGAGGTCAGGTGAGATCTAGAGCAAGCAAAAGCCAGCAAGCTTTGCCAGAAAGTCCACATATATTGGATGCAGGCGACACCTCCAAGGAAACTACCTTTCAACTGATTGGCTGCTCATAGCAGATCTCATCATGGAGGAGATTCTGTTATATCAGATCTCATTATGGAGGTGATTACATCATTACATAGCTGACATACTACATTATAACTGCAAAACCACTAAAAATCATGGCCCAGCCAAGTTAATACACAACCTTAACCATCACGGGTTGTCTTTGTTATGTTAATGAGGCAGGGTTCGTGTACAGTGTGTCTTGAGTCAGTCTCTTTATAAAAGAGATTAAACAAGCAAGCTAGAGAAGCAGAGATGGAGGAAGATAGATGTCAAGACACACAGAAATCTCCAAGGAACCAAGAAGCAGAAGCTGAAGAGACAAGGACCTTCCTCTAGAGCTGACAGAGAGAGAAAGCCTTCCTCTAGAGCTGGCGCACTGAATTTGAACTTCTAGCCTCCTAAACTGTGAGAATATAAACTTCTGTTTGTTAAAGCCATCCACTTGTGGTGTTTGTCTTATAGCAGCACTAGATAACTAAGACGGAGTTTGGTACTGGGAGTGGGGTACTACGCTAACAGATACCTAAAATACAAGAATGGTTTTGAAACTGGGTGATGAGTAGAGGCTGGAAGAGTTTTAAAGTGCCTAATAGTAAAAGCCTAGATTGCCTTGAAGAGATTGTTGGTAGAATTTTGGACTTCAAAGGCAATTCTGATGTGGGCTTGGAAGGAAGTGAGCAGAGCTATAGAGAAAGTCTCTGTCGTCTCAGAGAATACATATGGCATCAGCAACAGAATGTTGCTAGAAATGTGGATGTTAAATGTGTTTCTGGTGAGGCTTTAAAAAATGCTAAACATACAATTGGACAATGGAAGAAGGGTGAAGCTTTTTTTTTAAAAATTAATTAATTTTTTATTGTACTTCAGGTGAAGGCTTACAGAACAAATAGTTTCTCATGAAACAGTAGTACACATATTGTTTTATGACATTGGTTAACAACCCCACAACATGTCAACCCTCTAACTTCTCAACCTTTTTTTTTTTGGTGAGAATTCACATAGCCAAAGATATACCATTTCAAAAATTTCTACATGCACAGTTCAGTGACATTGACTATGCTCTTCCAATTGTGCTGCTATTCTCGCTTAAGATGAAGGCTTACAAAACAAAGTAGTTTCTCGCTTAACAGTTACTACACATGTTGTCCTATGACAATGGTTAACAATCTCACAACACATCAACAATATCCTTACTCAACCTTGGGTTCCCTATCACCAGCTTCCTTGTCCCCTTCTGTCTTCTGGCCCTTTTCACTGGACTACTGTACCTCATTAGTCCCATTTGGTTTTATGGGGCTGTCTACTCCCAGGCTGAACAGTGAACCTCGGAAATGACTTCACCACTGAGCTAAAAGGGTGTCTGGGGGCCATTCTCTCCAAGTTTCTCCGGTCTCCTTTAGGCCAGTAAATCTGGTCTTTTTTTTGTGAGTTAGAATTTTGTTCTACATCCTTCTCCAGCTCTGTCCAGAACCCTCTGTTGTGATCCCGGTCAGAGCAGTCAGTGGTGGTAGCCAGGCACCATCTAGCTGTACTGGACTCAGTCCGGTGGAGGCCTTGGTAGCTGTGGTCCATGAGTCCTTCGGACTAATCTTTTCCTTGTATCCTGTTCTCTTCATTCTCCCTTGCTCCCGAAGGGATGAGACCAGTGGAGTATCTTAGATGGCTGCTCACAGGCTTTTAAGACCCCAGATGCTACTCACCAAGGTAGAATGTAGAACATTGTCTTTATAAACTGTGTTTTGCCAATTGAGGTACATGTTTCCCGAGACCATGGTCCCCACAGTCCTCTGCCCAGCAATTCAGTCCCTCAGGGAGTTTGGATGTGTCTATGGGGCTTCCGTGGCCTTTCCTTGTACGAGTTGTGCTAGTTTCCCCTGTATTGTGTACTGTCCCATTAAGGGTGAAAGCTTTTTATGAAGTGGCAGAGAACACATCTGAATTGTGTTCTAATGTTTAGTGAAAGGTAGAACTTGTAAGTGATGAAGTAGAATATCTGGCTAATAAGATTTCTAAGGAATATCTTAAAGGGGCCGTGTGGTTTCTCCTTGACACTATAATGAGCTGAAGGAGATGGACTTAAAAATAAACTGTGCAAAATGAAAATAGAACTAAAAGATTTGGAAAATTCTGTTGTACAAACTAAGGGTACATGTCCTAGAATTTTCACCAAGGATGTGGCTACATAATGTTTTATTAAAGAGATTAAGCCTGTGACTGATGGATCTAATCAACTGCCACATCATCAACTTAGACTGAAGGGGACAGAGAAAGAATGAAAGGAAAGAAAACTGCCTGTTCTTGGAATGCTGCAGGCAGAAAACGGGCCAAAAGAGCTATATCTGTACTCCTCCAAGAAAAGAAAAGGACCATCCATCCCTGGATCAGTTCAGAGATTAGCAGAACTGTTAAAAGAACAGGGGAGGCAGAAGCAGGGCCTTCTTAGTTTCAATGGGTGCGGCTGTCATCTCCTGGATCTCAAAGGGTGGAGCTATAGCCTTCTAGGTTTCAAAGAGTCAGATCTTGGCCAACTCGGTTCCAGAATGTGGGGCTGCTGTTAAGTTGTGCCAGGAGGATGAGGCTTCTGCCCAAAGCTGAGGGGGGCAGGGCTGCCATGACCAAGGGCAGAAGGACAGGGCCTGCTGGGGCCAGGGTTGTGGGTTGGCAACTTAGATGGACTAGGAGAATGGGGCCGCCCAAAGCCAAGGGAGCAGAGTTGCCATCCCTGTGGACCTGAAGGCAGAGCTGAAGCTCAGGGCTGAGGGGCCTCCACCCAGAATCCAGAGGATGTGGCCAACACCCAGGGCTATTGCCCAGGTGGTCCCAAGGAACTGAGGAGTATTTTCAAGCCTGTGCGCTAACGTAATGTGTTCTGCTGGGTTTTGGACTTGCTTGGTGCCTGTTAATCCCTTCTTTCCCTCCAAATTCTCCCATTTGTAATGGAAACACCTACTTTGTGCCTGTTGCACGGTTGTACTTTGGAAACAGATAACTTGTACTCTAGATTTCACAGGTTCACAGACGAAGAGGAATTTTGCCCCAGGATGGAATATGCTTAAAGTCTCACCCATATTTTATTTGCGTGATTCAGAAGATGAGATGTTGAACTTGGAGTTGATTTAAGACTTCTGGGATGATGGGATGATATGATGGTGTGAGTGTGTTTTGTATGTGGGAAGGACATGAATTTTGGAGGGCCAAAGGGCAGAATATTATGGGTTGAATTGTGTTCACCAAAAATATGTGTTGTAGATCCTAGCCTTTATGCCTGTGGTTATAATCCCATTTGGGAATAGGTTGTCTTTGTTATGTTAATGAGGCAGCTTTAGTGTAGGGTGTGTATTGTGTCAATCTCTTTTGAGATATAAAAGAGATTAAATAATCAAGTGAGAGAAGCAGAGATGGGGGAAGATAGATATCAAGACATATGGAGATTTCCAAGGAACCAGGAAGCAGAAGCTGAAGAGACAAAGACCTTCCTCCAGAGCTGACAGAGAAAGCCTTCCTCTAGAGCTGGCACCCCGAATTTGAACTTCTAGCCTCCTAAACTGTGAGAATATAAATTTTGTTTGTTAAAGCCATCTATTTTGGTATTTGTCTTATAGCAGCACTACATAATGAAAATAAATGGTTCCGAAATATTTTTCTCCTCTGTATGCTGTCTGTACACTTTGTTCATAAAATCTTTTGGTACACAAAATTTTTTAATTTCAGCGAAGTCCAGTTTGTTTTGTGTTTTGTTGCTTGTGGTTTTGGTGTCATATCTGAGAATCCATTGTCGAATACTAGGTTCTGAACCATTACCCCTATGTTTTGTTCAAAGAGTTTTATAGGTTTAGTTCCTGCGTTTAGGTTGTTGATTCATTTTGACTTAATTTTCATACGTGGTATAAGATATGGGTCCACCTTCATTCTTTTACATGTGGTGGTCCCTTTGTCCCAGTACCATTTATTGAAGAGGCTCTTCTTTTCCTTTTGAATGGACTTAGCACCCTTGTTAAAAATCAGTTGACCATAGGTGTGTGGATTTATTTCTGGACTCTTCAGTTGTATTCCATTGGTCTATATGTTTACCATTATACTAGTATCAGACTGTTTTGATTATTGTAGCTTCGCAGTAAGTTTTCAAATCAGGAAGTGTGAGCCTTTCTACTTTGTTTTTTCCTTTTCAGGATTACTTTGGCTGTTCAGAGCTTCTTGCGATTCCATATTAATTTGAGGATTAGTTTTTCCATTTCTGCACAAAAGCTGTGGAAATTTTAGTAGGAGATGAATCTTACATCACTTTAGATAGTATGACATCTTAACAGTGTGAAGTCTTCTAATCTATGAACATGATTGTGAGGGTGATGCAGGACTGGGCAGTGTTTTGTTCTGTTGTGCATGGGGTCACTATGAGTCGGAACCTACTTGACAGCGCCTAACAACAACAACAGCAACAATTTACGTACACAGGCTATCTTCCCATTTATTTAGGTTTTCTTTGATTTCTTTCAGAAATGTTTTATAACTTTCAGTGTACAAATCTTTCACCTCGCTGGTTAAATCTATTTCTAAGTATTTTATTTTTTCAGAAGCTATTGTAAATGGAATTGTTTTCTGAATTTCCTTTTCAGTTTGGTCATTGCTGGTGTATTGACACGTAACTGATTTTCGTGTTTTAACCTTGTACAACTTTGTTTAATTCATTTATTAACTCTAGTAGTTTTCTTGTGAGTGAGATTTTCTATATAATGTCGTCTGTGACTAGGGATACTTTTACTTCTTCTTTGTTAGATTGGATACCTTTTATTTCTTCTTCTTCTTCTTCTTTTTTATTTTGGCTTAATTACTCTTGCTAGGACCTCCAGTACAATATTGTATAGCTATGGTGAGAGTGAGCATCCTTGTCTTATTCTTGATCTTAAGGTATAAGCTCTCAGTCTTTCTAAATGATGATAACTTTGGAATTTCTGTGAATGTCCTTTATCATGTTGAGGAATTTCCCTTTTATTCCTAGTTTGAGAAGTGTTTTTATCATGAAAAAAGGATATTGGATTTTGTCAAATACATTTTCTACATTGACTGAGATGATCATGTGGTTCTTATTTGTTCTGTTAATGCAGTGTGTTACATTGATTGATTTTCTAATGTTGAATCACCCTTGAATTCCTGGAATAAATCCCACTTGATCTTGGTGTATAACCCTTTTAATATGGTGTTAGATTTGATTTTCTAGTATTTTGTTTAGGAATTTTGCGTCAAAAATCATAAGGGATACTGGTCTATAGCTTTCTTTTCGTACTCCGTTTGTCTGGCTTATTTTTCAGTGTAATGCTGGCCTGATAGAGTGAGTTATTAAGTGTTCCCTGTTCTATTATTTTGGAAGAGTTTAAGAAGGATTGAAATGTTTGGTATAAATCCCAAATGTAGCCATCTAGCCAGGTCTTTTTTTTTCTTAGAAGATTTTTGATTATGGATTGAATATCTTATCTTGTTACAGATCTGTTGAGATTTTCTATTTCTTCTTGAGTCAATTTAGGTAATTTGTGTGATTCTAGGGATTTGTCCATTTTGTTTTAGTTATCTAATTTGTTGATGTAGTTCATAGTATTCTCTTATGATCCTTTTTATTTCTGTTGCGTCAGCTGCAATGTCTTCATGTTCATTTCTGATTTAGTTATTTGCATTTTCTCTTTTTTCTTAGTCTAACCAAAGATTTCTCAATTTTATTGATCATTTCGAAAAACTAACTTCTGATATTTTTGATTCTCTCCATTCTTTTACTATTCCCTATTCCATTTATTTCTGCTCTGATCTTTGTTATTTCCTTTCTTCTGATAGCTTTGGGCTTAGTTGGCTCTTCTGTTTCTTTTTCCTCAAGTTGTAAAGTTAGGTATTGATTTCAGATCTTTCTTCTTTTTTAATGTAGGCATTTGCTACTCTAAATTCACCTCTGAGCATTGCCTTCATTGCAGCCCATAGGTTTAGGTATGTTGTACTTTCATTTTTACTCAACTCTGAGCTTTTTCTGATTTTTCTCAATTTCTTCCGTGACTCACTGATGTTTAACTATGTGATTAATTTCCACATGTTTGTGTATTTTTCAGTTTTACTTCCATTACTAATTTCTAGTCACATTCCTTCGTGGTCACAGGAGATACTTTGAATGATTTCAGTGTTTTCAAATTCATTGTGACTTGTTTTGTGACCTAGGATGTGGTCTTTTCTGTAGAATGATCCATGTGCAGTGGAGAACAATGTGTTGGATAGAGTATTCTGTATGTGTGTGTTAGGTCTAGTTGATAATGTTGTTCAAAACCTCTATTTCCTTATTGATATTCTTTCTAAATGTTTTGTCCATTATTGAAAGTGTTGTATTAAAGTATCAAACTACTATTATAGAATTGTCTATTTCTCACTTCAGTTTTGTCACTGTTTACTTCATATATTTTAGGGTTCTGATGTTAGGTGCATATATATTTATAATATGTATTTTTGATAAATTGACACTTTTATCATTATATAATGTCCTTCTTTGTTTCTTGTGTTTTGACTTAAAGTCTGTTTTGTCTTTTATCAGTATAGCCACTCCAGCTTTCTTTTGGTTAGTATTTTTACCTGGAATTTTTTTTTTTTCCCCAGTCCTTTCACTTTCGGTCTGTTTGTTTCTTTGGATCCAAAGTGGGTCTCTTGTAGACAGCATATAGATGGATCATGCTTTTAAACTGTTCTTCCACTCTCTGCATTTTTATCGGATTGTTTAATCCATTTCCCCTTAATGTAAATACTGATAAAGAAGGATGCCTGCCATTTTGTTGTTTTTTGTGTCTTATACCTTTTTTGTCCCTCATTGCCTCTAATACTGCCATCATTTGTGTTTAGTTGTTTTTTTGTAGTGAGTCATTTGATTCCCTTCTCCTTTCCTTTTGTGTATATTTTTTAGATTTTTTTAATGTGTGTTTATCATGAGGTTCACATTTAATGTTTTAAATTTATAACAGTCTAGTTTAAATTGATACCACCTTAATTTCAGTAACATACAAAAACTCTATTCCTGTACTGCTTCTCTCCCCTGTTAGATAGTTGTCATAAATTACATCTTTATACATTATGTCCCCAGTTGCATAATTTTATAATTATATTTTCTGTATTTGGCTTTTTGAAAAATACTGGACATGACTACTAAAATTATAAACCAAAAATATCATAAAACTGGGCCTTATATTTGCCATGATATTACCTTCATTGGAGATGTTTTTTTACTTACATAAGTCTTGGAGTTTTTGTCTGGTGTGTTTTTAGTTCTATCTGAAGAACTCCCTTTAGCATTTCTTGTAGGGTAAGTCTAGTTGTCACATACTCTCTCAGCTTTTGTTTATCTGGGAATGCCCTCATTCTTGAAAGATGGTTTTGCTGGATATAGAGTTCTTGGTTGACAGTTCTTTTCTTTAAGCACTTAAAATATGTCATTCTATTGCCTTCTGGCCTACAAGGTTTCTGAGGAAAAATTGGAACTTTTCTTATTGAGGATCCCTTGAATGTGACAGTTTGCTTCTCTTGCTGCTTTCAGGATTCCCTCTTTATCTTTGGCTTTCAAGAGTTTGATTATAATATACTTGGCATAAATCTCTTCTAGTTTATCTGACTTTGAGATTATTGAGCTTCTTGGATGTGTAGATTCATGTCATTTGTCAAATTTGGAAAGCTTTCTGCCATTATTTCTTCAAATATTCTTTCTGTTCCTTTCTCTCCCTCTGCTTCATGTAGGATTCCCATGATGCATGTGGTTTCATATAAATCCATTAGGCTTTGCTCATTTTTTAGATTCTTTTTTCTTTTCGTTCTTCAGACTCAGTAATTTCAAATGCCTTATTCTCTAGTTTGCTGATTTTTTTCTTATGCCGATTTCAAACTGCTGTTGAGTCTTTCCGTTGAATTTTGCATTTCATTGTATTTTCCAACTCCATTAATTCTGTTTGGTTGCTTTTTATAGTGTCTATCTCTTTATCGATATTCTTGTTATGCTCATGTACCATTTTCCTGATCTTTTTTAGTTCTTTGTTAGTCCTTTAGTTCTTTGAACATGTTTGATACTGTTCATTATCTGGGCTTTCATAGACCATTTCTCGCTTCATCTTGTTCTTTTGAATTGTTGTCATTCAGCAGTGCCTTGTGATTTTGTTGAAGCTGTGACATGAGAATATTACAGTGTGTTAACCTGTGAACATGTGTGTGACTTTCTCAATTCTACTGTATACATTGTACTTTCAAACCAAACCAAACCCATTGCTATTGAGTTGATTCCAACTCATAGTGACCCTATAGGACAGAGGAGAACTGCCCCATAAAGTTTCCAAGGCTGTAAATCTTTATGGAAGCAGACTGGCACATCTTTCTCTCACAGAGCAGCTGGTGGGTTTGAACCGCTGACCTTTCAGTTAGCAGCTGAATGCTTAACCACTGTGCTACCAGGGCTGCTACACGGTGCTTTAGAAAGTGCTGATTTCTGCAATAAACTCTCAGGAAATCACAGCCTTCAGTCTTCGCTCACTACTCCTTTCCCCATCCTGTGTGAGCTCTGGTTCATGTCTGACTGAGTCTTTAGTCCTTTAGGCACCTTCCAGAGAGATTAGAACAGGCATACTGAACCTTCTGTCAGTAAAGTCAGTCCACTCACTCCAGAGCCTGAGATTAGGCCTCCTCTCTGAGAATGTGCATCATGGCCCACTTCTGCTGCAGTGGATGCTGTGTCAGGAGAGGGAGGGATGAAGAGAGTAGGAAAAAAAGTTTTCTTACCGTTTAAATGTCACCTTTTTCTTCTTCAGTGTGTGGTTAGTTGTTGCAGTCCTTTGCTTACTTTTCAGAGTTCTCATGGAGTTGAGAGTACAGATTTCTAGTTGCTTTTCTTGGTGCTTATGTCATTGGGCTGGGTTCTTAGAACTGTTTATGCTAGTGTCTTCCCGGAAGTTACGTTAACTTTTCATGCTTTGAGTAAGTCTATAATTTGTGAGGAGTTAGAAAACTAATTTTTTTGTAATATAATTTATAAAATTGAATTACATTTGAAGAGCTATATTTTTGTTGTTCTTGCTAAGGACCTAGAGTTGTTCAATAAAATTAATCAAAAAGTACTTTTAGTAGAGACTTTAAAAATTCTCCTTACCATTTATCATTCATTATATTATTATAATAGTTTGCCCAGTATATGTCTTAGCACCTATGGAGAAAAATTGTTTTCATTTAACCAAAAATTTCCGTACGACTATATTGCAAGAATTGGATGGGGTGGTGAGAAGAGTGTCTATATGTGTGGGTATTAGAGCTGAATCCCTATCATCCATAGTAAGAAGTTAATAGATAATTTTAGAAGTAAAATATCAATAAATAGAAGTAAAAGTATTTCTTTACTGTACTATATTATACTGTAGTATACCAAACAACTAAAACATGTAGGTGTGGTTGACCTTAGAGAGCAAAAACTGAGGATGAGGAAGGGTTTGTTATTTTTTGTTATAAGCCTTTTAGAACTTTGTAGCATTTTAAACTTTGTGCATATTTTTTTTGATAAAAATAAAATTAACTTAAAAAAACCACGTTTTGATATCTAGTTTTATTCTTACCCTTCATAAGGGTGATTAAACACACTTGTTAGCTTGGTTCTTAAAGTAGAATTCTGTTTATTGGGTTATAGAATCAAAACTAGGAAAAATTATATGATGATCCTCTTGGCATAGCCAGTCATAATCCGGATTAACCTAACTCTCATGATCCTTCACTTAAATAACCTTCTCACATCCCCATACCCTGTTCTTGTTTCCATTCTCTTTTCTCTTGGAGCTTAGGAATTTATGAGATTGAGATAACAGGCAGCTACTGTATGCAGATAACATGCACCTTCTACGTTAGTTTGCCAACTGCACCACACCACGGGTATTTTTGTAAGCACGCTGTGCTAATTTTGTTTACAGCAATATGCATAGCAGCGCTTATGAAAATACCTTGTTGGGGGAGGGTGCGGTTGGCAACAAATGTAGAAGGCACACATTATTTGTGTAAAAATATGGTAACTTTGGTTTGTACATTTCTCTAAAGTAATCCATGGATTACTCGTATGTTCAAATTTTATGTATCAAAAATTTAATGCATTAAAATTTTTAATGTATTATTAGAGTAAAAAGAAAAAGATGAAGAAAATGTTTTTTATTTGTAGTATATTTTGCATGAGCATTGGCAAAAAAAAAAAAAAAAAAAAAAAAAACCTCCTCTCCCCTGCTGTAGAATGACTTTGAGTGTTTTGTTACATATCATACATTAAGTACATCAGAATATCATTTTTAACCAAATTTTGTGTCTTATTTTTCAGACTTTGTCCATTGGTGTTCTTGATATTTTTGGTTTTGAAGATTATGAAAATAACAGCTTTGAACAGTTTTGTATTAATTTTGCTAACGAACGTTTACAACACTACTTTAATCAGCATATCTTTAAGTTGGAGCAAGTGAGTATCTAAATACATGTATGCTTAACCCTGTCTCTGCACACACACAGACACTCTCTGTCTTTCCCACACATGTGAATTTTTGAGTCATAGTCGGAACGTTTTACATTTTTTAGTTTATTACAGATATTGCAGTCTTTTTATCAGTGTAAGCAAATGACAAATCAGAGCACAGTATTTGAGCCGTGTCATACAGGATTTTCTTTTTTTCATAGCCACTAGATTTGATAATATGTGCTTGTTTGAGTGTACCCTTGGAAAAAAAGATGTGTGGGTTTTTTTTGGAGTTTCAGTTGTTTCTTAATTACTACCATGGGCTTGGTTAGTGTATACCATGGACTAGGTATAGTTGTATGATTGCTTTGCTCTTTTAGTTCTAGAATGGGTTAGAGGAATTTATTAATAGAATCTTGAGTCAACACAGAGTGTGGGTATAAGGAAACAATGTGATGAGATTAACATGGATAGCTAGGTGTTTCTTGTGAGAAGCCCCAAATTAATTGAGTTAATATAGACAGACAGAGCCTTCAGTTTCGATGAGCATTCTTAGTGTAAAGGCAGGGAGAAACAAAATGTGGGCTGTTTCTCCAAATCAAGTTTGAAGTCAGTAACAGGTTGAATTTGTAGCTCACAATTTCAGTTTGTATATGGTGACATAGAAGCAGTGCTCACACTTGGGAAGAATGGAAAATGTACAGAAAGATCACAGTAGACTGGACATCTACAAAAGAAAACAAACCACAAAGATCTTTCCTATCTTTGGGGCTTGTTTACTTCTGTCCTAGCTTTAAGCACCTCTATTTTGCTTAATTGGTTGTGGGGCTGTTTAATATTAACATAGGCAACATTAGTTTGACCATCTTGATGAATGCTTAAAGTTTCTGATAAAACCTTTTAGCTAGATTCTTCAATAGAGCTGTTTGAAGATAGTGTTATTTATCACTTTATTAGGTAACACCTAAGAGCACTTAATACTTGCCAGGCAGGTATTATTATTTCAGTTTTACAGATGATGCCTAAAGCCTTAACACTCTGGCTTCATAATTCTTGATATTTACAAGGGGCTGATCTGGGGTTGGTCTCCAGTTGCCCTGATTGAGTTCAGTGTATTTTTAACTAGATTATGCTAAATTAATGCCATTTCTGTTTTTCAAATGGGTGTATGTGGTGAAGGGACCAAAACCGAGAAACGTGTTGCCACCAAGTCAATTCTGACTCATAGTGACCCTATAGGACGGAGTAGAACTGCCTCATAAGGTTTCCAAGGAGTGGCTGGTGGATTTGAACTGCTGACCTTTTGGTTAGCAGCTGAACGGCTCCAAAGTCAAGGATACACGTTATAAATTCTAGGGTAACAATAAATAGTAGAAGAATATAAAACTATCAAGTTTTATAGGGGGTAAGTAGAATAAAAACAACTCAAGTTATCCAAAAGAAAGCAAAAAAGAAGAAATGTCAAGAAAGCAGGACAAATAGATAGTTGATTTAGTCCAACAAATATCAGTAATTAAATTAAATGTAAATAGATTATTTGCTTCAACTAAAAGCTAAGACTGGATATAAAACAATTTGTTTGCTGCTTATAATAGAGATGCTTTACATATAAACATACAGAAAAGTTAAAAGTAAAAGAATGCAAAAAAGATACAGTAAACCTTAACCAAAAAAAAAAAAAAAAAAGCTGGTATAGCTGGATTAATAGCACACTTCTGGGTGAAAAGCATTACTAGAGATAAAAAGGGATATTTCATAATGCTTAAACAATCAGTTCATTAGGGAGGCTAACAATTCCAAATTTATTAATACCTGATAACATAGCCTCAAAATATATACAGCAAAAATTAATAAAACTAAAGGAAGAAATGGATATATTTGTAGTAGTAATGAGCTGTTTTAACATATCTTGTTGGATAGTTGATAGATCAAGTAGACAAAAAAAAAAAATCAGTAAGGATGTAAATGATTTAAGTCCCCTGTCCTTTGATGCTCTGGTGGCACTGTGGTTAAGAGCTTGACTGCTAACCAGAAGGTTAGCTGTTTGAATCAGCTGCTCCTTGGAAACCCTGTGGGACAGTTCTACTCTGTCCTATAATAGGGTCGCTATGAGTTGGAATCTACTCTACCAGAGTGGGTTTGGTTTTTGGTTTTGGTCTGTCCTTCAGTTCATAACACCAGCTTTCCTTAGGTGTGAGGCCTGAGACCTATGTCAGTAAGGATCTATAAGATTTTAAAAACAAATATCTAATTGACATAATTAGAGCACTGCACCAGTAGCTCCAGAACACACATTTTGTTTAAGTACATGACATATTTACAAACTTTGTTCATATACTAGACCATAAAGCAAAAGTCAGATTTCAAAGAATTGAAATCACGCGGATTTCATTCAGTACCATTATAGAATAATGCTAGACAGCAGTTAAAAAAACTGGAAAATTTCTATATGATTAAGAATTTAAGAAATGTACTTTTAAATAGCCTGGGAGTTAAAGAAGAAATTAGAAAACATAGTGAACTTAATGAACATGTTACATATTAAAACTTCTGGGATGCAGCTAAAGCTGTACTTAGAGAAAAATTTATAGCTGTTAGAAAACTTTAAGGCTGAAAATCAGTGATGCAAATACTCATCCTAACAAGTTGGAAAAAGAGCACCAAACTCAACCAAAGGAAAGTAGAAAAATAAAAGAGAAAATTAAATAAAAGTTGAAAATAAACATACCATGGGAAAGTATCAATAAAGTAAAAAAATCAATATGTTGAAAAGACTAATTACATTGATAAACCCATCAAGAAATTCATTTGAGAGAGATAGGCAGATGAAGGACAGAGACAGAAAGGGATATAAGTAACCAGAATCATTGTGGATCCTACACATTTCAAAAAGGTTATCAATAGGATACATAGTGGTTAAGAGCTTGGCTGCTAACCAAAAGGTCAGCCGTCCAAATCCATCCGTTGCTGCTTGGAAACACCATGGGGCAGTTGTACTCTTTCTTAGAGGGTGGCTATGAGTCGGAATCAACTCGACAGCAGTGGGTAATGGTAAACAACTTTATGTCAGTAAGTAGACATATCAAATAATATGAAAAACACAACTTTTCAAAACTAAAACAAAGAAATAGAAAATCTGATTCTGTAACTATTAAAGAAATTAAATATGTAATTAAAGCCTTTCCATAAAGAACATTCCAAGCAAAGATGGCTTCACTGGTGAATTCCAGCAACACTGAAAGAAGAAATAATATCAGTCTGACATAAATTATTCTAAGGAATAGAAAAAGTAGGGATAATTCTCAAGTCATTTTAGGGTACCAGGATAACATTGATAGCAAAATCTGTCAAGGATTTGTTCGAAGTGGAAATTACAGGTCAGTCTCACTCATAAACATAGGTTCAAGAACTGTACACAAACATTAGCAAACTCAATCCAGAAAGATATAAAAAAGGTTAATATATTAAAACCAAGTTGAATTTTTTCAAGGTTTGTGTTATATTTAACCATCGATCATTCTAATTCACCTCATTAACAAAAGAAAGGAGATAAAGACTCAAGATCATCTCAGTAGAAATAAAAAAAAAATGGATAAAATTGCATAATCATTCATGATAAAAACAAACAACAAAAAAAAAACCTCTTAGTGATCTCTAGGAATGGAAGGGAAATTCTTCACCCTGATAAAGTTTCTGCATCTGCAGAAAACCCACAGCTAATATATTTAAATGAAAGCCAACTTAATGCTTTCCTCCTAAGATTGAGAACAAGGCAAGGGTGTTTGCTAAGTTTGTGTGTGTGTGTGTGTGTGTGTGTGTGTGTGTGTGTGAACAGAGGTACTTCGTAAAAGAGGACATCCAAATGGGCAGTAAACAGGAAAAGGGTTTACCCTTATTATTTATCAGGGAGATTAAAACTACAATTAGATACTCCTAGGCATTCACTAGAATGCCGAAAATGAAAAAGACTGATAATGCAAGGAATAATACAAGAGAAACCCCATACATTGTTGGTGGGTGTGTACAATCACTTTAGAAAGCTGTTTGACAGCATCTGCTGAGGTTAGACATATGTGTAGTTTATAACCCCTGTGTTTCCTCTTTCAAAATGTATGTCAATGCACGTCAAAATTTTGTGCAGAGATCTTTATATAATGGTGTTATTTTTAATAGCTAAAATTGGAAATAACTACAGCATCTATCAGTAGTAGAATGGGTGAATAAATTATAGTGTATATACAACGGAATACTCTACAGCATTAATGTAAAACTGGACACTTGTTAGAAATGCAAATTCTGAGGTCTCACCCTACATCTGCTTATTCATAAACTCTAGGGATGGGGGCCCAGCAGTCTGTTTAAACAGCCCTCCAGGTCATTCTGCTGAACACTGAAGTTTCAAAATCAATGCTGTATAGCAGGTGTTGGCACACTTTTTTAGAGGGTCAGATAAATAAGTAGTTTAGGTTTTTTTTTTTAATTTTTTTTTTATTGTACTTTAGCTGAAGGTTTATAGAACAGATAGTTTCTCATTAAACAGTCCGTTCACATATTGTTTTATGACATTGGTTAACAACCCCATGACATGTCAACACTCTCCCTTCTCAACCTTGGAGCACCTTTTTTTTGTTGAAAATACACATAGCCAAAGTTACACCATTTCAAAAGTTTTTACATGTACAATTCAGTGACATTGATTACTTCCTTCCAGTTGTGCTGCTATTCTCACTATCCTTTTCCAAATTATTCCCTCACCATTATCTTCAACTCACTGCCCCCTAGGCTTCCCATCAAACCTTTTGAGTTACTGTTGTCAATTTGATCTCACATAGATAATCTTTTTTTTTTTTTTGGTACCTGAAATGAAGGTTTGCCAAACAAATAGTTTCTTATTAAACAGTTAATACACATATTGCCCTATGACAATGGTTAACAACCCCATGATATGTCAACACTGTCCTTCTCAACCTTGGGTTCCCTATCACCAGTTTTCCTGTCCCCTCCTGCCTTCCAGTCCTTGTCCCTGGACTGCTGTGCCTCATTAGTCCTGTTTTGTTTTATGAGGCTGTCCAATCCCTGGCTGAACGGTGAACTTCTGGAGTGACTTCACTGCTGAGCTGAAAGGGTGTCCGGGAGCCATACTCTCGGGGAGTTTAGGTTTTTTGTCACAACCACTCAGCTGTGCTGTTGTAGCGAGAAAGCAACCGTAGACAGTGCATTAAGTGAATAAATCTGGCCGTGTTCCACAACTCTTGCCCTACAACAATTAAAACGGATGAACTATAGGTGCATGCAACAGCATAGATGTGTCCCTGAAACATAATGTTCAGTAGAAAAAAACAAAGAGTATGTATTATTTATATAAATAGTTAAATCTTATCAATGTTAATAGAAGCTAGAGTAGTAGTTAATTTTGGGAAAGAGAGTCTGGATTGTAATTGGGAGGAAGGGATGAGAAGGGTTTTTGAGATGCTAGTAATGTCTTTAAAAGTACAAATGCTCATACTCTACAGTTCGCTACATAACTGCAAAAAAGAAGGGGGAAAAACCTTTGTTACTGCCCTTTGGGGATGACCTTATAGAACAATCCCTTGTTCTTTAAATGGTTGATTAAAAGTATCATGCTTCTGGAGAAATAAGAGTCGTCACTCAAATAGACATATGCACACCTATGTTCATGGCAGCATTGTTCACAATACCAAAACGATGGAAACAACCTAGATGCCCATCAACAGATGAATGGATAAACAAACTATGGTACATACACACAATGGAGTACTTATGCAATGAGAAAGAACAATGATGAATCTGTGAAGCATCTCGTAACATGGATGAAACTGGAGGACATTATGCTGAGTGAAATAAGTCAATCACAAAAGGACAAATATCGTATGAGACCTCTGTTGTAAAAACCCATGAAAAAGTTCACACACAAAATGTAACAATCTTTGCAGGTTACCAGGGATGGGAGGGGTGGAGGGGAAATACTAAATAGCCAATAGATAAGTGGTATCTTGGGTGAAGGGTGAGACAGTACACAATACAGGGGAAACCAGCACAACTTGTACAAGGAAAGGTCATGGAAGCTCCATAGACACATCCAGACTCCCTGAGGGACTGAATTGCTGGGCAGAGGGCTGTGGGGGACCATGGTCTCGGGAAACATCTAGCTCAATTGGCATGACACAGTTTATAAAGACAATGTTCTACATTCTACCTTGGTGAGTAGCATCTGGGGTCTTAAAAGCCTGTGAACGGCCATCTAAGATACTCCACTGGTCTCATCCCTTCGGGAGCAAGGGAGAATGAAGAGAACAGGATACAAGGAAAAGATTAGTCCGAAGGACTCATGGACCACAGCTACCAAGGCCTCCACCGGACTGAGTCCAGTACAGCTAGATGGTGCCTGGCTACCACTGACTGCTCTGACCGGGATCACAACAGAGGGTTCTGGACAGAGCTGGAGAAGGATGTAGAACAAAATTCTAACTCACAAAAAAAAGACCAGATTTACTGGCCTAAAGGAGACTGGAGAAACCCGAGAGAATGGCCCCCAGACACCCTTTTAGCTCAGTGGTGAAGTCATTTCCAAGGTTCACCGTTGAGCCTGGGAGTGGACAGCCCCATAAAACCAAATGGGACTAATGAGGTACAGCAGTCCAGAGACAAGGGCCAGAAGGCAGAAGGGGACAAGGAAGCTGGTGATAGGGAACCCAAGGTTGAGTAAGGATATTGTTGATGTGTTGTGAGGTTGTTAACCATTGTCATAGGGCAACATGTGTACTAACTGTTAAATGAGAAAGTATTTTGTTCTTTAGCCTTCATCTAAAGTGAGAATAGTAGCACAATTGAAAGAGCATAGTCGATGTCACTGAACTGTGCATGTAGAAATTTTTGAAATGGTTTATCTTTGGCTGTGTATATTTTCACCAAAAAAAAAAAGTCGAGAAGGGTGAGGGTTGACATGTTGTGGGGTTGTTAACCAATGTCATAAAACAATATGTTTACTGCTGTTCCATGAGAAACTATTTGTTCTGTAAGCCTTCACCTGAAGTACAAAAAAAAAATTGTTTAATGAGAAACTAATTTGCTCTGTAAACCTTCTTCTAAAGCACACACACACACAAAATTAAGCATTTTCCATTCCTATTTAGAGTTGTTGTGTGCTGTGGAGTCCATTCTGACTCATAGTGACCCTATAAGACAGAGTAGACTGCCCCATAGGGTTTCCTAGGCTCTAACCTTTACGGAAGTAAATTGCCAGGTCTTTTTTTCTCATAGAGCTGCTGGTAGGTTCGAACAGCTGACTTTTTGGTAGCAGCTGAGTTCTTAGACATTGCGCCTCCAGGGCTCCTTCTAATCAGAGTAGCTAGTGGTGCCAATGGCTAAGCGTTTGGCTGCTAACCAGAAGGTGAGCAGTTCACATCCACCAGCCACTCCTCAGAAACCCTATGGGGCAGTTCTACTCTGTCCTGTAGGGTTGCTATGAGTCAGAATTGACTCGACAGCAACGGCGTTTTTTTTTTTTTTTTTTGGTAGTTTATGCCAGGTTTGTTCTTTATAGGATAATAATAAAAAATACAGAAGGAATAATAGATCACAAAATCATTATTTTCCAAAGCTACCATATTTTCAGAGAATTAATTGATTTGTACAGGTGTTATCAGTGACTGCTAAAACCATTAGAGGAATAGGATATTGTTGCCTAAATAACACTCCAGTGTAGAAACCTGTCTCCTTTAGATTCTCAGGGGTATCTTTCTGAATAACAATCTAAAAGTGGAAGCATCATAGGGATGATTAAAAGAATATTTCCTAGTACAGAGAATAATGAAAAATGGGGGCTTGATAAGAGGATTTTGAATAGTTACTCAAGGCCTTAGCTTTGAGTTTTTTAACCTTGGAATTTGAAACCTTTTTTTTTTTAGATGTTGGAATGGTTTTCTTTTGCTATAAGCCAATGCCAAGTGTACATGAATTCCATTTGATTTATGTCACCAAGGGCTAGAGGTGATAGTTTCCCACTTTCCTCAGAAATTCTGTTTGATTGAATTCATTGTGGAGCCAACAAATACTTGTAGTTCTTTTTGATCGCTTAGAGTCATGGGAGAGATTAGGCTTCACTGTGTATTCTTCCATAGTGGAGTCATCAGGGACTGTAGCTAAAACAAATCCATCCCTAAATTTTGATGAGAGTGGTTGATCTCACAAAAAGGAAGCCACCCCAAAAATTTGGTTGAGTGAACGCCCCTTCCCCTATTTCTTTCTAAACATGTTTTAAAAGGGGGTATGTACTTTTTGAAAAAATGATATGCATAGTATCATAGGAGTCCTTGGGTGGCATAAATGGTTAAGTGCTCAGTTGCTAACTGAAAGGTTGGGAATTGGAATGCACCTATAGGCGCTTTGGAAGAAGGCCCTGGCAGTCTACTTCTGAAAGTTCACAGCCATTGAAAACCCTGTGCAGTTCTACTCTGAAATACATGGGGTTTCCATGAGTCAAAATCGATTAGATGGCAACTCCTTTGTTTTGTTTTTTTACTTAAAAAAATGATATTACGTAGTATCAAGATTTGTACAATTTTACTTTAAAAAAATGATATTACATAGTATCAAGATTTGTACAACTGATAATTATTATTCTTTCTATTGTTTGGCTTGGTGGTTTAAAAAAAAGTGTAGACTATTCTCTTAAGCCTGCTGTCTTAGTTATCTAATACTGCTATAATAGAAATACCGTAAGTGGATGACTTTAACAAACAGAAATTTATTTTCTCACAGTTTAGGAGGCTAGAAGTCCGAATTCAGGGGGCTGGCTCTAGGGGAAGACTTCTCTGTCGGCTCTAGAAGAAGGTCTTTGTCTCTTTAGCCTGTGCTTCCTGGTTCCTTAGAGATCTCCATGTGTGTTAGCATCTGTTATACCCTATTGCTCTTCCTAGCTTGCTTTTTTTCTCTCTTTTATATCTCAGAATTGAGACTGACTCAGAATACACCCTATACTAATCCTGCCTCATTAACATAACAAAGACAGCCTATTCCCAGATGGGATTATAACCACAGGTATAGTGGTTAGGATTTACAACACGTAGTTTTGGGGTACATAATTCAATCCATAAACCAAAAATCAAACCCATTGCTGTCGAGTGGATTCTGGCTCATAGAGACCCTATAGGACAGAGTAGAACTGCCCCATAGGGTTCCCAAGGAGCAGCTGGTGGATTTGAACTGCCAGCCTTTTTGTTGGCAGCTGAGCTCTTAACCACTGTGCTACCAGGGCTCCGTTCAATTTGTAACACCTGCTAAAAGCTTTTTAATTCTTACCATGTACCTGTTATTTTCTGCAAGTTGAATAAATTGTTATTTTGCTGTTTGGTTTTTCCCAGGAGGAATATAGAACTGAAGGTATCAGCTGGCACAATATAGAGTATATTGATAATACCTGTTGTATAAATCTTATTAGCAAGAAACCAACAGGATTGCTCCATCTTTTAGATGAGGAAAGCAAGTGAGTATGATTCTTTTTAATTGTGTTATTTGCCATTTGGGCTTTTTGTGTCTTTGTAAGTCCTAAACTTTCTTCTTACATTGTCAAATAAAGAGCCAAAGGTTTTGCATGCATTTTTTGGGTGTTTCTTGGTTAAGTAGGATGAACTTCCATATTGAACTCATTTTTTCCTTGAGTTTTTCTTGATTGCTTTTTTAGTCACTCTGATGTTAAATTTATTGGCATATATATATTTATATATATAGAGAGAGACAGATACAGATTTTTTTGTGTTCTTCTCTTCTTGAATTGTGTTTTATATATGATATGTTTGCAGTTTACATGTTTCGCAGAAAAGAATATCTTAATAGATTAGAGATGTCTACTCTAGCTGTGCAGTTAGTGTCAACATATGCCAGATGGTTGCCATTCCTTATTGACACTGTTCAATATACCAAACTTAAGTATAAGCTTCAGAAATAAAACTTCATGTAGCAACCATCAGAGTGCTTTCAGTACTGTATACAATATAGGTAAATGATCCTAAAAGATAGCACCTCTAGAATTGGAGAAACTGAAGTGATGGAGAATATGTGGGCTTTTTGTGACTGTTCAATGAAAAAAGTAGAAATTGAATTAGGCCACTTGATTTGTAACTTAATATTATACCCACTAAACTAGGATAGGCAATACTGGGAATTTATTATCTTATGTATATTAAGTGTGAGACAGTCTAAAGTTTATGCCTGTTGTCAAAGTGCCTCCTTTCATTCTCAGAAATATCTTGGTTTGTATGGTAAAGTGTATGTCACCCTATTCATATGCCATAAACACACAGAATTGCTACATATAAATAGAAAGCAATATTGGCAGAATGAAAAATGTATTGGGAAGATGAATACCAACAGTTTTGTCTGATATCCACTGTACGTACTCTCTCCCTGGTCTATTTCGATTCATAATCTAAATGAATTAAAATGCAATTAACACAAGTAAAAAGTATTTTATTTTTTGTCCAAAGTTGTATAAAAGTTTCTTGTATTGCTTGTGTGCCTTGGATTTACATTATCTCTTATAAAATTATAGAGTTAGTGGTCCTTAACTCTGCTTGCATACCTTCCCTCAGGCCATTAATCAGTAGATCTGGGATGGAGCTCAGAGAACTTTATTTTGGAAAGCATCATAGGTGATTGTGGTATTTAGTTTTGAGAACCATTGTGGTTCATTTGGAAATGATAAAGTTATTTTTGTTTGATGTATTTATAGTAACAAAAAGAATTAAAATGTTCAGTCAGTTTAAGAAAAAGTTCATATATGTAGTAAATGGTGGACTTGACATTCAAACCTTCCAGATATTTCTGACTTTTAAGCTTATGCTTTGAACTATTGTAATATTATTTCACGTAATACTTAGACTTTGGAATCCAAAGTCCAAAGTTTATATCTTAACTCTATTTACCTACCCTTGGCAAATTTTTTAATGTCCTTGATCCTCAGTTTTTTTGCATGCAAAAAGGAAATAATGATAAATGACAGTGCTGTCTGCTATGCATTTTAAGGTAGTTTTGAGTAGCAATTGAGGTAGAATAGAGCAAGGGGGTCATGTCTGGCTTGTCATTCTTTAAGCAAAATTTCATTGAGTGTGCATCTTATTATACGTAGAGGGTATTTCCCTGGCCAGTTACTACCTCACATAGAGGTGAACATTGCCCAATAAAGAAAATGTCATCTCTCTGTTGTTAGCCAAAAGTTTATGGAGCTAAACCACATGGCCAGAAATTACAAGGGGACTTTGTCTCAATATAATGAAGAGCTTTCTAATCTTTAGAGCTGATTAGCACCTGCTTCATAAAGTAATAAAATCCCTTATCCTAGTAATTATTTTGCATTCTTTTTCAGGGTATTGTTATAGGTAGGAGACTGGACTCAGTACCCTTTTAATCAGCCCTTCAATTCAGTTTCTATATTCAGTCCTCCATATAAATTTTTAAATAAACAATAATATTAGTTTCCTCACTTTGAGTCAGTTGTGTAGTTATTGTCTCCTCCTAAAAACGAAGCACCTTTGTTTCTATGCCTTAACATCCCAGAAGATGCATGAAAACATGAACTATTTTTCCTCTGCCATTTACCTGTAAAGTGGGATTGAAACAAATTTAGTAATATTTAGGAAGAGTTATTTTGAGACTCACTTAGACTGAGTCTTTTTCCTCTAAAGAAATATTTTGTTCTATAGGGAAAATATAGCATGAGATATATCTTTAGTAGTGTTCCTGCTTCGTTCAGTGTGTGTGTAGTGCTTTAGGTGTGTGGGTTTTGAGTCAGAAGGCTTGGTTAATCTTATCTCTGCTACTTACTGGCTATATGACCTTGGGCAGCATTATTTAAGCTCGATTTTAAAGGATGCAATGTGAACTAGATAGTAGACAAGAATTATCTTAGGTGAAGGGATGGACAACACACACTACAGGGGAAGTCAGCACAACCAGACTAAACCAAAGCTAAGAAGTTTCCTGAATACAGCCAAACACTTTGAGGGACAGAGTAGCAGGGGCGGGGGTCTGGGGACCATGGTTTGAGGGGACATGTAGGTCATTTGGCATAACAAAGTTTATTAAGAAAATGTTCGGCATCCCACTTTGGTGAGTGGCATCTGGTGTCTTAAAAGCTAGCGAGCGGCCATCTAAGATGCATCAATTGGTCCCAACCCATCAGGAGCAAAGGAGAATGAAGAACACCAAAGACACAAGGAAAGTATTAGCCCAAGAGACAGAAAGGGTCACATAAACCAGAGACTCATCAGCCTGAGACCAGAAGAACTAGATGTTGCCCAGCTACCACCAATGACTGCCCTGACAGGGAACACAACAGAGAGTCCTTGATGAAGCAGGAGAAAAGTAGGGTACAGAACTCAAAATTCTAGTAAAAAGACCAGACTTAATGGTTTGACTGAGACTGGAGGGACCCCAGAAGCCATGGCCCCCAGACTCTTTTGTTAGCTCAAAACGAAAACCATTCCCAAGGCCAACTGTTCGACAAAGATTAGACTGTACTGTGGGACATAAATTGATACTCATGAAGAGTGTGCTTCTTAGCTCAAGCGGATACATGAAACTAAATGGGCAGCTCCTGTCCGGAGGCGAGATGAGAAGGCAGAGAGGGTCAGGAGCTGGTTGAATGGACACGGGACATCTGGGGTGAAAAGGAGAAGTGTGCTGTCACAGTATAGGGAGAGCAACTAGGGACACATAACAATGTATGTATGAATTTTTGTATGAGAGACTAACTTGAATTGTAAACTTTCACTTAAAGCACAACAATAACAAAATAAATAAATAAAGGATGCAATGTGGCATTTAGGAGGGACAATAGTGTAAGCAAAGTCTCAGAGCTGGGTATGAATAAGGTGTTAGGAGTACTATCAGTGTTCCCTATAGTACTCAACGTATGAGCTGCAGACAGCAGCACTGGCATCCTCTTGGAACTTGTTAAAAATGTGGAGTCTCAGGCTTCCAACCCAGACCTGTTGAATCAGAATCTGCATTTTAACAGACTGAAGCATTTATTTAGGGAGGCATTTTTCAGTCTTGCCTGCACATAAGAATTACCTGGAAAATTATAAAGAGTACTGATGTTAGGTCCTATCCTGACCAATTAAATCTGAATCACAGGAGTTGGGGTCCAGGCATTGGTGTTTTTGAAAGCTCCAGAGGTACTTCTTTATATGCATAAAAACACTAATCTAATGCTATCCTTGCAGATAGCTTTTGGGCTGGATTGAGAACTTTGAAATGAGCAATAATGTCTGATTTACCTCTGATCCAAGCTCTTTTCCTTGCTGTATGGTATCCACAAATGTTTGTTAAATACAGGACCTGTAGAGAGCTTTCCTTTCCATCATTCTTAGTTTGGAGTAAAGGCTACATTCATTTCTTGCTTTCTTCCTTCAGCAATTTCTGTTCTCCATTTAAAGGTAGGGGAAAAATAAATCATAAGCTATTTGATTACAGAGGATTAGATTGGAAGGTAAATAAACCCTTACTTAGAGACAATGAGATGAGCATACTGCCTGAAGAAAAGAATTCTTCTGTGCAGTAGTGCCACTATTTTTGCAGAAGTTGAGTTGGCCTAGGTTTAGGAGCTTGGAATCAGACTTTTGGCTTTGGTGACCATGATTTTTCTGAGTAGGGGAGGAACATGATTAAAGCACTATTGTAGGAAAATTTATTTTGATAATGTTTTGGTGACTCGAAATAAGGTAAGATTAGAATCAGAGAGACTAGTATAAAGGCTGAGGTTTTAAAGTGGCTTTAGAGTTCTGAAATAGAAAGGAACACCTAGATGGGGGAGATGTTTTGAGGAAGATATTTGAATGTAACAGCAGGCCTAGATGACTAGGGGGATAACGTTTTTGAAATCCCTATAGGGTACCACCTGCTGTTAGATGTTTTTACTAGTATTCTTTAATTTTCCTAGCACTGTGATACCTGGTATTGTACCCATTTTATGGATTAGGAAACTGTTCTCAAAGAAGTTTCTTTGCCCAATGTCAGAGACCTGATAATCTCAGCTGTGGCTGACACCAGAAGCCATTCTTTTTCCTCACTGATTCCAACACATACTATGTAATTAACCATTTTTGTTATCATCAGAGTCATTTGCATATATTAGATCTAGTATTCAGCATTTTTAAATCATTTCTCATTATTTCAGCTACAGTTAAAACTATTCTCTGAAAGATATTTGCTCGCTCTCCTTTTTATGTGATACTTCCTTTATCGGAAACTTCTACCCAGTCTTTAACATCTAGTTTATATACTACCTCCTGTGTGTTCTGCAAGCCCTTCAATTATTATTCCCAGCTACTAGTGATTTTTTTTTAAATTGTGCTTTAGGTGAAAGTTTACAGCTTAAGTTAGTTTCTCATACAAAAATTTATACACACATTGTTATGTGACCCTACTTGCTATCCCTATGATGTGACCACACACTCCTCCTTTCCACCCTGGATTTCCTGTGTCCATTCAACCAGCTCCTATCCCTTTCTGCCCTCTCATTTCACCTCTGGACAGGAGCTGCCGAATTAGTCTCGTGTATTTACTTGAACTAAGAAGCACACACTTCAGAAGTATCATTTTACGCCATATAGTCCAGTCTAATATTTGTCTGAAGAGTTGGCTTCGGGAATGGTTTTAGTTCTGGGTTAACAGAGACCCTAGAGGCCATCTCTTCAGGGGTTCCTCCAGTCTTAGTCGAACCATTAAGTCTGGGCTTTTTACTAGAATTTGAGTTCTGCACCCCACTTTTCTCCTGCTCCATCAGGGGCTCTCTGTTGTGTCCCCTGTCAGGACAGCCATTGGTGGTAGCTGGGCACCATCTAGTTCTTCTAGTCTCAGGCTGATGGAGTCTCTGGTTTATGTGGCCCCTTTCTGTCTCTTGGGCTAATATTTTCCTTGTGTCTTTGGTGTTCTTCATTCTCCTTTGCTCCTGGTAGGTTGGGACCAATTGATGCATCTTTATGCAGCTAATTCTTAATAAATATTATCTGAATAATTCCTAGGTATGAAGTGATCACCAATGAATACAAACCCATTGTTGTATATTTGAAGTAAAAATATATATAGTATAAAAATATGTAGTAATTGATATTAAAAAAACCCAAAAAACCAAACTCTTTGCCGTCAAGTCAGTTCCGACTCAGGGACCCTGTAGGACAGAGTAGAACTGCCCTGTAGGGTTTCCAAGGAGTGGCTGGTGGATTTGAACTGTTGACCTTTTGGTTAACAGCCACGCTCTTAACCACTGCACCACCAGGGCTCCAGTAATTGGTATTGGTAAGAAAATTATTACTTATTTATATATGAAGAAATAGGAAAACAAAGAATGACTATGGATTTAAAAGATCTACCCAAATTGAGGGAACCCTGGTGGCGCAGTGGTTAAGAGCTCAGCTACTAACCAAAAGGTCAGTAGTTCGAATCTACTAGCTGCTACTTGGAAACCGTATGGGGCAGTTCTGCTCTGTCCTACAGGGTCGCTATGAGTTGGTATCGACTTGATGGCAGTGGGTTTATTCAATTTGAGAAATTATTTTCTTTTTGCAAGTTCTAGGCCCCAAACGAAATATGATTTGGTTTTTATTTTCCTTTTGGTTTTGCAGTAGTGCAGTAGACCTAAGCTAAATAAAGACCTGAGTTATTTTCTCAGTTCTTCTACTTGAAAAATGTGAGTTTGGGCAAGTCACAGCTTTTGATCCCTCAACTATAAAATAGGGACACGAGTCATTGTTATACTCACTTTTAGCTTGTTTTGAAAATCTGATTACATAATATAGATGAAAGCTCGTTGTAAACTAAACTACTAAATGTGTTAGATGGCAATGTGATTATAAACTACTTTAAAAGACTACACTAATTGCTGCCTCTTTCTTCAGTATTATCTTTTTTTTTTTTTTTTAATTTAGCTTTCCACAGGCTACAAATCAAACGTTGCTAGACAAGTTTAAGCATCAACATGAAGATAATTCTTACATTGAATTCCCAGCGGTGATGGAGCCTGCTTTCATCATACAGCATTATGCTGGAAAAGTTAAATATGGGGTAAAGGTCAGTAAATTTCTCATTGAATATGCCTTCGGGGCAGAGTTGTGTTCTTAACTGTGTCACTGTCCTTGGCACTTGGCTGGTGGAGGCTCTTGGTCAGTAAAAGTCAGATTCTGCTTTTCAATACATTATTGTCTTAGGAAGTGTTTTTGTTGGTTTCCTCCTGCAGACAAACCTGATGTTGTCAGTCCTTTCTAAGAGCTTTTGTTAGATCCGAAAGAATAGTGTCTGTATGTCTCAAACCTGCTTGTTCATCCTCCTAGTTCGTCAAATTTCTTCTGTTAGATCCATGAGGCCTGACAGAGGCTTCATGTCTTCATGTACCATTAAGTATTTGTGAGCCTGCATGCCTAATGAATATATTGGAACTCCTAACCCTGTGGAAGGGAATCTTTATAATTTTGTCCATTTCCTTGTTTGTAATTGGTGAGTCCATTACTCTTCACCACTTAATGTTTAAGCCTGCCATTTAAGGCACTTCATTTCCCAGGCAAGACAGTGAAGATAAGGAGAGTAGTAGAGTAACATATTTTTTCCTGGGTTTTGAGATGAGTGTCCAATTAAGATCACTTGTCCCTTCATCCATATATTCAAGAAGTGTTCATTGAACACAGACCATTTATCAGACCTTGTGCTGAGTATTGGCAATGATATATAAGTAAACTAGACAGCCATGTTCCTGACTCTATATATACATATACACATATACATACATATATCTGTATGTATGTATGTGTGTGCATTTATACATATACATATAGAAATGAAAATGGGGTATGTGCTATAAATAAAAAAATGTTTTCTATGAGAGAAAACAGTGAAATAGTGGATGGATCTATTTTTAATTTGTGCATCCATAAATACCTTTCTGAGAAATTTAAAGGGATGGCTTGAAGTAAGTATTAACTGGTAAAGAGTTGGGAAGATGATTATTATAGGTCATGAGATAGGAAAGAGCTTAATATGTTGAAATAATCTAAAACAGTTGGATTATAATGAGCAAGAGAGAGAGCTGCATGAAATGAATTTAGGGAATGGATAGTGGTTGGGTATTCAGCTACGCCAAGTTAAAGGAGTTCATTTTTTATTGAGATTATTTTGGGGAATCATGATGAAAAGATTTTAAGGAGGGAATGTGATTTATATTTTTTAAAGACTACTTTGGTTACTTTCAGTAGAAGGAATAGCAGAGAATAAGAGTAGAAGCTTGGTGATCAGTTAGGTAGGTTTTTTAATAGTCTAGGTGGAATGTTAAGGTAAACTGAACTAGAGGGGTCTCAGTAGAGATGAGAGAGATCCAAATGACAGTGAGATATATTTTGGAAGTACAGTCAACAGACCTTATTGATGGGTTCTAGGTAAATAAATGACTTCTGAGGCTAGAGCAGATGAGTGAATTAGAGGTATTATTTCTTGAGATAGAAAAGATGGGGAAGGAACAGGTTTTAGAACAAAGGTTAAGACTTTTTTTTTAACTTGAGCTATAAAATCATATAATGAGGTACATAAAGTACACAAATTTAAGTATAGATTTCCTTCATGCTCATTTCCAGCTCATTCTTCCCTCAGAGGTAAGCACTATCCTGATTTTTATCATCCTTAACTAGTTTCAGATAAATGGAATCATGTATTGTATACACTTGTGTATGTAAGATTCATCCACGTTGTTGTGCTGATCAGATAGGTTGAAAGTAAAAGGATGGAGAAAAAATACACTGTGGAAACTCTAATTGAAAGAAAGCTGGTAAAATTATATCATTATCAGACAAAGACTTCTAAGGTAAGAAGTATTACTCTAGATAAAGGGGGGCATTTCATAATTATAAAAGAGATCAGTTCAACAGGAAGACATAACCATCTAAATTTGTGTGTACTTAATGTCAAAGATTCAAATTATGTGAAATAAACTGAGAGCAAAAGTAGAACCAGACAAGTTCACCATTGTAGTTCAACACAGATCTCTCAGTAACTACCAGAACAGGCTGACACAAAATCAATAAAAACAGAAAAATTTCAACAACACTATTAAATAACTGACCCATTTGACATATTGTTAGTATAACTAGATATTCCCTAGGTGTTTAGAAATTAAGCAAAACTCTTCTGAATAACCCATGAGTAAAAAAAAAAAAAAATTCAATTAAAATTATAATTTTTAAATTGAGCAAAAATGAAAATACAACATCAAAATTTATAGAATACAGTTAAAAAATGATTTGTTATTAGATGCTGTGGAGCTGGCCCCTGACTCATGACGACCCTATGTGTTACAGAGTAGAACTGCTCCCTTAGGGTTTTCTTGGTTGCAATTTTTATGGAAGCAGTTCTCCAGGCCTTTCTTTTGCAGAGCTGCTTGGTGGGTTCAAACCGCAAACCTTTAGGTTTGCAGCCAATCGCAAACTGCTTGTTCCACTCAGACTCCTAAAGCAGTTATTAGAGGAAAATTTATAACTTTAAATGCATATATTAGAAAAGAAGTATGATTGAAAAGCAGTTATCTAAGCGTCCATGTTAAACTAGAAAAAGAACAGCCAAAGAAAATTTGGTGTCTTTAAACCCAGAGAAATTAGAGAAAGAAAATGATAAAGACCAGAAATCAGTGCAATAGGAAGTAGACTTACAATAGAGAAATCAACAAGTCAAAAGTTAGTTCCTTGAAAGATAACAGAAAATAATATAAATTAAAGATAGACAATAACTGATAATAGATAAAACGATTTGCAGATACAGATATCTACAAGATTAAAAGGATATTAAGAGAATGTTATGAACACATTTTGATAACAAATTTGACAACTTATATAAAATGAATAAATTCACGTATAACACAGTTTACCAAAACTTACACTAGAAAATACAGGAAAATCTGAAAATCCTATGTCTGTTAAATAATTGAATGAATTATTTAAAGCTTTCCCATAAAGAAAATTTCAGGCCTATATGGTTTCACTAAAGAATACTTCTAAATATTAAAGTAAGAATTAATTACACATTCTCTTTCAAGTTGGTGATACCTTTAAGGTGTACAAATGGATCTAAGAAATAACAAGAAGAGATCTAAGTTGGAAATACACATTTGGCTCTCATCATACAGTGTTTAAAGCCATAGATATAGTTGAGATCATGTGATGTTAAAGAATTGAGTGAAAAAAATAAGAACTCTAAAAATTTCCAATATGGAACTGGCAATGGGGGCTGAAAAGGGAGAGCACAAGAGGTAAGTAGTAAACCACGAAAGTATGTTGTTATAGAAAACAGGAGAAGATTTGTAAGAAGAATGATGTCAGTTATGTCAAATGTACTGAGAAATCTAGAAATAGGAGGACAGAGAGAAGAGAACATTTCATTTAGAAAATGAAGGTCATTCATTGGTTACTGTCAACACTTGACAGGTGTGGAAAATAATTCTAGAATTTTAGGTTGTAGAGTGTAGTGATTAATTGGAGGTATGGTCCTTTGAGTAGGGCAGATTGGTGTTGCAGTTCCTGGACTAGTACTTACTATTTAACCTTTGGCAAGCTTCCTTCTCTCTGTTTATTTATCAGCAGAGTATCATTTGTAGTTGAATTTGCTTCATTAGAATTGAATGAAATCAGTTATGTAAAGCACTTAACTTATTGCCTGACACCTTGTCTGCCCTCAGTAGGTATTAGCTACTGATAGTAGTAGGGGCTGTGATTTGGATTTGAAAATCCTTGTTCAGTGTTACGAACTTTGTTTTATAATATACGCTCTTGCTGTAAGAATTTTTAGGAATAAGCCAGGGAGCAAGGCTCCTGGTTTCTTTCCTCCTTTTCCTTCTCAGAACAAGGAAGAATTAGGAAAGGAAAATTCGTAAAGATAATAGGATGAATCCAGGCTCCCTTCTGGGCATGAGGGTAGATGAGCTCATTTTAGACATGTTCCTCACATAATTCTGAGTTAGAAGTGTTCTATGAACCTGCTCCAACTTGGAGTGACTTACTCACCAACTTATTAATTCTTACGTTTGGATGTGGTTATAATTGTAAGATTATAGCCAAATGCCTAGCCTTTACAAAACAGTCTTGGACTTTCTTTCAGAAGTGTACGCTTCTTGCCCTCCTAATCTTTCCGTGGGGTATTCTAACCTATTTTATTGTCTGCTGTCCCTTCTGGCCCCCATTCTTTGGCAGATGGTTAATACTGCCTATTTACAGTTTTTAGATAATCTTATCCAGGCCTATAGCTTTAAAAATCTGTATGCTGATGCTACCAAATGTATTTTCTAGGACTTCAGACTCATGTATCTAGCTGCCTACTTGATGTCTGTATGCAGACATAGTATAGTGACTATAAGGGAGTATGTTTGAACCCCTCCGTTTCCACTTACTGGTTGAGGGATAGGGGCCAAGTTATTTAACTTCTCTGTATTCAATTTCCTCATCTATAAAAATGGGAATAATGTATGTACCTCAAGGGGTTGTTATGAGGATTAAATGAGACAGAATATGTAAAATACTTAGAAGAGTCCCAAGTACATAGTAACTTTGCAATAAATATTATCTGCTATTATTAATATCCTCACCATCTCAAACTTCACTTGGACAAAGCTGATTTCTTGAGCCCCACTTCTCATCCCCAAACTTACTCCTTCACTAGTTTCCATATCAGTAAATGGCACCTCCGTCCATCTAGTTACTCACACTCAAAATACAGGTGTTTGCCTGATTCTCCCTCATTCTCTCACTGTCCCCCAATCTGTCAGCAAGCCCTTTTGCTTTTACCTTCAAAACATATCCCAATATGACAACTGCTCTCTCTCTCTCCACTATTGTCATCCGCCTAGTTGAAGTCATTATCAGCTCTTATCTGGAATATTGCAATTGCTGCTCTCCCTTTTTTCATTCTTTCCCAACATAGTAATCAATATTCTTCATAAAACACCAGTTATCTCATGTCATTTCCCTTTCAGTGTGTTCCCTTTACACTTGTATATAATCCAAACTCCTAGCTCAGGCTTACAGAGTTTAAATATGCCTATTTATTTGCCTAACCTTCTACCACTCTCACCTTTCCCACTATACTTTATCTCCTGATCCTAATGCTTTTCTCCTAACATGTCCAACTCATTACCACTGTTAAGATCTTTTTGGTAGGTGATTCTTTTGCTTGGAATGCTCTTCCCAGTCTTCTCATGACTGGCTCCTTTTTGTTATTCAACTCTCTTTTCACGTTATGTGATACTCTTTCAGGGAGTCTCTTCCTGACTAGTAATTTAACAAGCTGCAATAAAATTGTGGAATATTCATTCTAATTTACATGTTTTACAGAATTCAGTAGTTTCAAGATTGACCAGGACTTTGTAGAAGATATCTGGTCCAGTTAGTTACCCAGAATAGAAATCACTTCTATAGTCTTTATTCAACCACTGTCCAAACATGACCCATCTTCCTTTGGGTTTTAATAATTAAAAAATTAACACTGGTACTTTTTTCACATAGGATTTTCGGGAAAAAAATACAGATCATATGCGCCCAGATATTGTAGCTCTTCTGAGAAGTAGCAAGAATGCATTTATCTCTGGGATGATTGGAATTGATCCAGTAGCTGTTTTCCGATGGGCAGTTCTCCGAGCTTTTTTCAGAGCAATGGTTGCTTTCAGGGAAGCTGGAAAAAGACACATTCAGAGAAAAACTGGTAAGCAGTAGATATGAATATTCAACCATACTTCATTTTAAAGTTTTTTACTTCTCTTCCATGTAACAAGACATAATAATTTTATTCTTTTTGTTTTCCTACCACACAGTATCGTCATGTTTCATATCTCATGAGTTGACTGAACTTTATATGGTTAAGTGGATCTGTGGTGTGTGTGTGTATGTGTATGTATGTATTGTTCACAGGATAATAAGTGTAAATCGCCTAGTATTTAGTAGGCACTCAGTAAGTCATTGCTATGATTTTTTTTAAAACAAAAACAGAAGTGATAATTGATCATTTAATTATTTAGAATTTAATCTTGATACCCTCCTCCATTTTCTTCTTATGCCATAGCTTTTAATACAAATGAAACATAATTTGATGTGAAAGCATAAATCAGGAGACAAAAAAAGTGGGATGGAGATAGTGTAATATAGTGGAAAGACTCCTGCTTCTATAATCAATCAAGTGTCATCTCTTCTCTTGACTGATTTTGTGACATGAGCAGTTTTTCTTGTCTGTAAAAGAAGGTTAATACCTTCTTTAAAATTATGAGCGTAGAGTCAGATAATATATGTAAAGCATCTGTTAATGGAGTGTTAATTTTCTTCTACCCTTAACTCAGTTTATTGGATTTTACATTGAAATTTAGAAATGGATAAAGCAGGATACTTAAGTCTGTGTGCCTTCTTTTTAAATCATAAAATATTTTCTTTCACATTCTGTGGGAGAGCATTTTCATAGGTAGGTACTTATGGACTACTGGAAACCACACTGTTGGTTACTGCAGCTCTAGCCTTAAATAGAACATTGTTGCATAGTTTTCTGACATATAAGCACTTCAAATAAATTTTTCTGCCCAGAGAAACTTGACAAAGAGATAAAGAAAATGTCAGGGTGGTCCTTGAGAAAATCCAGGAAATTTATAGCTGTAAACACTGGCATTAAAGAAGGAGAAAGATCTCAAATCAATTAACCTAACCTTACACCTTTAGACTCTAGAAAATGAAGAGCAAACTAAACGCAAAGCAAGCAGAAGGAACGTTGTAATAAAGAGTAGATCTAAAATAAATGAAATAGAGAGTAGAGACTATAGAGAAACTCAATAAAACCGAAAATTGATTTTCTGAAAAGAGCCACAGAATTGGAAAATCTTGAACTAGACTGACCAAGCAAAAAATGAGACAAGCCTCAAATTACTAAATTCAGCAATGAAGGAGAGGGGACATCACTATCAACTTTTACAGAAGTAAAAGGGATTATAACACTGTGAACATTTGTATAGCAACAAATAAGAACCTAGATGAAATGGGCAAATTCTTAGAACGATGCATAATAGTGGTACTGACTCATGAAGAAATAGAAAATCTGAATAGACCTGTAACAGGTAAAGAAATTGACTAAAAAATGAAACTAAATCAGTTGCTGTCTAGTCAGTTCTGACTTATGGTGACCCTGTATTTGTCAGAGTAGAACTGTACTCCATAGGGTTTTCGTGGCTGGTATTTAGAAGTACATTGCCAGACCTTTCTTCTGAGGTGCTTCTGGGTGGACTCGACCACCAGCCTTTCAGTTAACAGCCACGAGGGTTAATTGTTGCACCACCCAGAGACTCCCAAAGACATTGAATTAGTAACTTAAGAAATCTTCCCACCAAAAAAGCAAAGGACCAGTAAATTTTCTGGTGAATTCCACCAAATATTTTAAGGAAGAGTTAACATCAATTTTTCACAAATTCTTAAAAAAAAAAAAAGTAGTTGAGAGAACACTTTCCATCTCATTCTATGAGGCCAGTATTACTCAGATATATCACAGGAAAGAAAAGCACAGACATTACCAGAAAGATAAGCCATCACAAGAAAGAAAAGCACAGACCAAGATCCCTTATAAATTTGGACACGAAAATCTTCGACAGAAAACTAGCATACCAAATCCAGCAAATACAAAGGATTGTACACTATGACCAAGTGGCATTTATCCCAGGAATGTAAAGTTGGTTCAACATACGAAAAATTAATCAATCTTACACACCATATTAATAGGATGAAAGATGTAAATCACATGATCATCTCAATAAATACAGAAAAAGCATTTGACAAAAGTTTTTTATGATAAATACACTGGACAAGCTAGAAATAGAGGGGAATTTCCTCAACCTGATAAAGGGCATCTGCAAAAACTCCTGGTGATGCAGTGGTTAAGCGCTCAACCGCTAACCAGAAGTTTGGCGTTTTGAACCCACCAGCTGTTCTGTGGGAGAAAGATGTGGCAGTCTGCTCCCATAAAGACTTATAGCCTTGGAAACCCTCTGGAGCAGTTAGTTCTGTTCGGTCCTATAGGGCCACTATGAGTCGGAATTGACTCAACAGCAACGGGTTTTTTGTTTTTTTGTTTTAGTGTCATACTTAATGGTGAAAGACTGAATGCTTTTCCCTAAGATCAGCAACAAGACAAGGATGTACACTTTTGCCACTTCCTTTCAGCATTGTACTGGAAGTTCTAGCCAGTGAGATTAGACAAGAAAAAGAAAAGACAAGCAGATTGGAAAGGAAGAAGTAAAACTATCCTGTTTGAAGGTGTCATGATGTTATATATAAAATATTCTAAGGAGTTCACACAATACACACTCACAAAACCCCACAAAAGCAATTAGAGCTAATAAAGGAGATCACCATGGCTGTATGATACATGATCAACATGCAAAAATCTGTTATATTTCTATAAACTAACAGTGAACAATCTGAAAACAAAATGAATAATTCTGTTTATAAGAGCACCAACAAAAATTGAATACTTAGAAATGAATTTAACAAGAAGTACAGAAATTGTATACTTAATACTACAAAACATCACTGAAAAAACTTAAAGAAGATCTAAGTAAATGGAAAGACATCCTGTGTTCATGGATTTGGACACTTAATGTAGTTAAGATGGCAGTACTCCCCAAACTGATCTATAGATTTAACACAGTACCTATAAAAACCTCAACTGCCTTTTTGTGTGGAAGTTGACAAACAGATCCTAAAATTCATATGGAAAGGGATCCAGAAACGCAAGAAGAACAAAGTTGGAAGATTCATACTTCCTGATTTGCATTAGACAATGGTTCCTTAGATATGACACCAAAATCACAAGCAACCAAAGGAAAAAAATGGATAAGTTGACTTCATCAAAAAAAAATTAAAACTTCAGTGCTTCATAGGTCACTATTAAAAAAGTGAAATGAGAACCCACAGAATGGCAGAAAACATTAGCAAGTCATGTATCACATAAGAGCTACTATCCAGAATATATAAAGTAGTCTTACAACTCAGCAATATAAAGGCAAACCAATTAAATAACCAGTGGAAAAAGGATCTGAATATACATTTCTCCAAAGAAGATACAAAAATGGCCAGTAAAGACAGAAAAAGAAGCTCAACGTCTTTAGTTATCATTTGCAAATCAAAACCATGGCGAGATACCACTTTACACTCACTAGGATAACTTTGATAAAAAAAGACAGAAAATAACATGTTGGTGACATTGTGGAGAAATTGGGACTCTCATCCATTGCTGGTGGGAATGTAAAATGGTACACTTAACTTTGGAAAACAATTTGGCAGTTCCAATAATGTTAAACATAAAGTTGACATATGACCCAGCAATTCTACTCCTTGATATATACCCAAAATAATTGAAAACAGTTGTTCAAACAAAACCTTGTAAACGCATATTCATAGCAATATTATTCACAATAGCTGAAAGGTGGACACAACCTAAATTTCCATCAACTAATGTATGGAATGTAATTCAGCCATAAAAATGGATGAAGTATTGGCTGACAGGCAACCAGGCAAAATTTCCATATTACTTTTGAGACAGAATTCCTTCTTTAGGGAACCTCAGTTTTTGCTCTTAAGGCCTTCAACTGATCAGGTGATCTACAAAATACTTTCACAGCAATGTCTAGACTAGTGTTTCACCAAACAGCTGGGCACCATAGCCTAGTCAAGTTGACATAAAATTAGCCATCACAGGAGAGATGATAGCTGAAGAGTACACGTTCCCTTTTGATATGATGAAAATGTTCTAAAATTGATAGTGATGATTTTGCACAACTGTGAATATACTAAAAACCATTGACTTTGTACATTTTAAATGGGTGAATTGTATGATATGTGAATTATATTTTAGTAAAGCTGTTATACACAGGCACACAAAAAATGATGTTCACAGTGGCTTTATTCATAATAGCTCCCAGCTGGAACACCCAAATGTCCAGCAGTGCAAGAATGGATAACTAAATTGTGATATATTCCTTTCATGTAACATTATTCAGCAATAAAAAGGAATGAACTACTGATGCTCATAATGTTGTTGTTGTTAGGTGCTGTTGAGTCGGTTTCGACTCATGGCGACCCTGTGTACAACAGAAGGGAAAAACTGCCCCATCCTTCGCCATCCTTACAGTCTTTGCTGTGTTTGAGCCCATTGTTGCAGCCACTGTGTTAATCCATCTAATTAGGGTCTTCCTCTTTTTCGCTGACCATCTACTTTACCAAGCATGATGTCCTTCTGCAGGCACTGGTCCCTGCTGATAACATGTCCAAAGTATGTGAGACGAAGTCTCTTCATCCTTCCTTCTAAGGGGCATTCTGGCTGTACTTCTTCCAAGACAGATTTGTTTGTTACTCCTTGCAGTCCGTGGTATATTCAATATTCTTCACCAACACCATAATTAAAAGGCATCAATTCTTCTTCTGTCTTCCTTATTCATTGTCCAGCTTTCACATGCATATGAGGTCATTGAAAATACTGAGTCATAAAAACCTGTTGAGCAAAAGAAGCCAGACTTGAAAGTATGAATACATACTACATGATTTCATTTAGTTTAAGTGCAAGCAAGTAATGTATAGTGATAGAAATAAGAACTTTGTTGTCTCTGGTGAGAGTCAGGGGTGGTATTGACAGGAAAGGGGGGGTGAAAGAAGTTGCTGAGGTGTTGGAAATGTTCTGTTGAGGTGTGGAGCATAGGAATATAAACATTTGTTAAAACTCACCGATTGTGTACTTGTGTTTGGTTGTACAGTTTATGAAATACACCTTAAAAAATGACCCTGGGCATTTGCATTACAGAAATCCTTTTTTTGGGCAGGGACATGGCCTCAGGTCTGAGTGATACAATGGAAATGGGATTTAACCCCTGTTGTACAATAAATATAAACTAATAGAACTTAATTAGTTTAATTGTTTATGTTTTATTTAATTTGCCTCTATCGTTAAATTATTCGCTTTTGGTTTTTAAGACAAACCTACTTAAATTTAGACTTTATGCCCTAACTGTAGAAGTGGTCTCTAAGTAAATGATTCACAAGTTTCCTAAAGCCTGGAAAACCTGTATTCTCTTTTATTGCTACTATTTATTGTACTGAAACTGTTTTCTTTTTCCTCTTTATTCCTCAAATTGCTGTTTAAATATCACTAACATGGAGCTTTGGTCTTTACTTGAATATGCTGTCTTCCCTTTCCCACTAGTAGCTGATTTGTCTTGTGTTAGTAAGTAATGGTGGTGAGCTACACATTCTCCATCTTTGTTCTCAGATTTATAAATAAGAAGTACTGCTGAGTTTCCCTGCTCTGTGGTGCTTTTCTTCACACTTATTGGCACATTTGTTGAAATTCCTACAAGTGTGGGTAATTGCAGGATTTGTGAAAATTGTTTAACTTTTGGTAAATTGTTTGGAGTATATTTCTCTTCGGGGTTTCATCAGTGTTCCTTAAAGTGTTGCCAACTATATGCTAATTTTATTTATGACCCAGTAAAACTAATCCATTTTTAAAAAATGAATTAAATCATACAAATTGTTTTGAAGTTTTCTTATTTTAATTTAGGAATTTTTAGTATGGTGTTAACTCACAGCACTCTGAGTACTGAAGAGGACACTGATTACTTGAAAATGACTTTTTTCCCCCCACTATTACTATTGTGTAATTCCTTCAAATTTATTGGAAAAATAATTCATTTTAAATCCCTATTATTTGATACATTTTTATATACTCTTAAGATAGTTGGCAGCATTTTACTTTCCATTTTCCTCTATTGGTTTGGGCTTATATAATGTCTTTTTCTTTTCTCTATTTTTTGTTTTTCTTTTGCTTCCTAAGGACATGATGATACTGCGCCATGTGCAATTTTGAAAAGTATGGATAGTTTTAGCTTTCTACAACACCCAGTCCACCAGAGGAGCTTAGAGATTCTGCAGAGGTGCAAGGAAGAGAAGTACAGTAAGGCTGCAAATCCTGATAAACTCTATGTCATCACATGTCCATTTGGAAATGGAAACCAGGATGTTCTACACCAGGGTGGGACATAGATTGCACAGGCAACATGACCTGTATAACTCTTATGACCAGTTTCAGGCTACTTCCATTGAAATTTTACTTCTTTCTCTTGAAAATGCTGATACATCTCTTTTATTCTATTTGCCTGTGATCCTTGACTTATTAATTATACTTGATTACAGTCTCTGAATTGATTCCCTTTTTTATCTTCCCAGTAACAGTGCTGGGTAAAAATGAATACTTTTCATCCTGCTATTTTTAAAATGTCATTTAAGTCTAATTGAAGTAAAATAAACTGTGTAGAGTGTACAGTTTGATAAGTTTTGGCATATATGAAACCATCACCACTATTCAGATAATGAACATGTTCAGCATCCTCAAAGTTTCATCATGCCGCTTTCTAAGTTCAGCTGATTTTTATGCTTGCATTTCAACATCAGAAATGTTGCATTTGTGTATCATTGGTAAATCTATTTAGTTTGATTGCAGTCCCGCATTAGAGTTTCCTTTGTCTGGTTTAGAGCCAAGTCACCATTATGTTGTAGCTTAAGATAGAATGGCAGAATTATAGTGAATGTTCTTTTTCTTTTAACTGAAATTGGTGTAAAAAGATGCTCCTGGTCTCCATTTCCTCCTCCTTATTTATTATATTCATTCTGCATGAAAATTGGTTCTTCTGCTTAGTATGAGATTATAGTTGTTGGGCTGCTGCTACAGTGAGAATAAAGGGGCTCTTCATAATACTCAAAGCCTAACTCAGCAATTTTGCAGGATGGGCCTAAATTACTTCCAAAATCTACCCTGAGTTTTGTAAATTGCCCCAAATTTAGTTTTCTAATTTCACAGTTTATGGTTGAAATTTTATGAGATTTGAATACCCAATTGTCAGTGAAAGGAGAATATAAATGGAATTTTTAAAAGCAATGTTGTAGGTTCTTTCTTCCAGTCCTGTTAGTTTTTTTTTTTTAACTTGGTATAAAAAAAGTTTAATCTATTTTGAAAAATATTATTAAAAATATTATTTTCTCATTTTAGAAAGAACAACGGTAAGTATTTCACTTTAAAGAAATCCTGAAAAATTTATGCTTAATTATTGCTGTTGTTTCTAAAAGGTACACAAGTCCTCATTCTGCTTATCCATCTTAATTTTTAAATCTTTTAATCCACGGGACGTTATTGAAAAGTCTACAAATCTTTTTTTGAGCTTAAATTAATTCTTTTTAACTCTTAAATAGTTGTGAGTAGTTTATTTGCTTTGTTGCATTTCATGATAACTTTCAGCCTGACAACCCAGAGGGTACCAATTTCAGCATAGGCTGCATGAGGAAATTGTGTATTTATGTGTGTTCACATGTAAATTGCCATATTTGTGTAACTTGGAGCTTTTCCATTTATTTTATATAGCGTATTCCATTTTCAGTTTTAGTACTAGCAATAATACAAATTTTATAATATTTAGAATTATAACTTGAAGTGTGAGAGATTGTTTTTAAAACACCTGGGGGCTTCCAACTTCAAGTAATGGTGAAGTGAATTGGTGAGGGAAATGAACCCTCCCACGGGTAACAATGATAAAACCTGAAAAAAATATAAAAATAACCAACTATTTGAAAGCACTGGAAAAAAGACTAAAAGCAGGAAAAAAACAGAGGAAAGTTTATTCTCGAAAGTAAGTAATTATGTGTTTGTGGCTTTTTGTGTTCCCCAACTCCTATAGCTCCAGAGACAGAAAACCACAACCCCACTTGATTGAGGTGTCAAAGAGCAAAGTCAGAGGCTAGCAGATCAGCTGGAAATTTGGGAGGAAAATCCTGCAACTAATAGCTGCCAAATGGCTAAAACCCAAAATCAGAGTATAAACTCTGTCCACATTTGTTGTTGATTTCTAAAATATAAACTTCCAAACTTTATGCAGGGTAGGCTTCAGGGGTTCTGTCAAAACTATGGAAACCAAGTAGGAGATAACTCTTGAAAGACACAATTGTAATAGGTGAGATTGGCAAGTTAACTGCTTTTTTGACTGAGTACATTTTCTACTCAGTGCACAGCTCAAATGGGAAAAAGCTGAAGTGTTATTGACTTAATTGGAGTCCCAGGAGAGGAGAGATAAAGGGGCAGATAAAAATACTTGAAGAAATATTGTGGCTGAAAATTTCCCAAATTTGAATAAAAAATATTAGCTTCAGATCCGAGAAAATCACTGAACTTTAAGTATGATAAGTACAAAAGAAAACCATACCTAGTCTTAATATAGTCAAACTACTAAATGCCAAAGATAAAGAGGAAATCTTGGAAAAAGCCAGAAAAAAATATGGCATATTAAATACAAGAGAACAGTGATGATTAACAGCTGACTTCTTGATAAAAACAATGGAGGCCAAAAGATACCCCAAAATCATTTTTAAATTGCAAATAAAAAAACCTAACATTCACCCAAAATTTCTGTATTTGCAGTTTTAGTCCAGACAAGTTAACTGTCTGTTAGAAGAAAGATCAACAATCTTAAGAAGAATGTAACAAAATCCAGTTTTGGTGTCATGTGTTATCCACAATGTCTATTTTTAGGTTAGCAAAAGAATACTTCAACAATGAAGGTGATAGAGTCACAGTTTTATGGGACATCCCAGTTAATTGGCCTAATATGTGTTTAGTGCTTCTTTTCTACCTCTTAGTTCATTGCATAGTTCCTGGGGTCTTCAAAACTTGCAAGTGACCGTCCAGGGCACAACAGTTGTTCACTATTCATCTTGAGCAATAGAGGAAGAAGGAGAGTCGGTAGTACCCCTTGCCGTGGAGTTAATTCTGACTCACAGTGACCCTATAGGACAGAGTAGAACTGCCCCATAGGGTTTCCAAGGCTATAATCTTTATGGAAGCAGACTGCCACATCTTTCTCCTGTAGAGCAGCAGGTGGTTTCAAATTGCTGACCTTTCGGATAACAGCCAAGCACTTTAATCACTACGCCACCAGGGTTCCTTAAGGTCAGCAATAAATGGAGGAAATGGGATGTTTGTCTAATTGCCTCCATGAATAACTGTCTCGTTTGCCATGAGACCAGCAGAACTGTATGGTGCTACCATTATTGAACATTTTGATCAAATATTCTATAGAAGAATGCTGATCAAAAGGGAGAAAATGCAAATTAGAATTTCACGTTCTCAAAGACTCCACACTTTCTGGAGCCGTGGAGGCTGGATGTCCCTTGAAACTATTGCTCTAAGATAATCTTTAAACCTTAAACCAAAAGTGTATCCTGAAGTCATCTTAAAACCAAACAGTAGCTTAACTAGTAAAAAATGTCTGTCTTGAGTATTATTCTCTTTTAAGAACTCTCTGTATGGGATGAAGTTGACTACAGCAACTCGAAAGATTAGATAGAAACCTGAGAGGGGGCAATGAGTTTATGTAATGAGGAGGAATAACTCAGAAAAGGAGAGTAAGAATGGTTGCACAACTGGAATGTAATCAATGTTGCTGAATTGTACATGTAGAAACTGTTGAATTGGTGTATGTTTTGCTGTGTATATTCTCAACAACAGCATAAAATTTTTAAATAATGAAAATGAAAGATATTTTCAGATAAACAGAATCAGAGAGAAATTGTCACCATATGTGTACTATAAGAAATAGTAATGGAAATTCTTCAGGCTGAAGAGAAATAACACCAGGTGGTAAGATGAATCTACAGCAGAGATTGACAAACATTTTCTGCAAAGGATGAGACAGTAAATATTTTAGGCTTCACAGGCCCCTTGGACTCTGTTGAAACTGCTCAGTTCTGCTGTTTTAGTGTCAGAGGAACCATGGGCAATACGTCATCAAATGATCATGACTGTGTTCCAATAACACTTTATTTGTGGGCACTATAATTTAAATTTTATATATTTTTCACATGTCAAAAAGTTATTTTCCTTTTGTTTTTTTCCCCCAACCATTTAAAAAGTAAAGACCATCCTTAGCTCACAGGCCATACAAAAATGGGCAGCAGATTTGGTTTGGTCCTTGGGCTGTAGTTTGCTGATCCCTGTATTACATGAAGAAATGAAGAAACCAGAAATAATAAATATGTAGAAAAATATAAATGACTATACATATTTTATTTCCTTCTCTTAATTTCCCTTAAAAGATATATGACTATTAAGGCAAAAATTATGACACTGTTTTGGTGGTTTAAAATATGTCTACAAATTCTCTGATACTCCTCTCTTCAAAAGGCAGAGCTTAATTCCTCTCCCCTTAAGTGTGTCACTCTCTTCTAACAAATGGAGTGTGGTGGAAGTGACATGTGTGACCTTTGAGATGAAGACATAAAAGATTTTAGCTCTTCTTTCCTCCTTTTCATTTCTGGAGCTCCCATGTTCTCTCCACACTGGTTCTTCTGTAGGATTTGGCAGAGAGAAAAATAAAAGAGAGGAGAGAAATTGGGGTTCCTGGGAACATGAGCTGCAGCAACTTTTCAGAAAGATTGGGAGCCTTGAAAAGGAGAAAGAATAATATGGCAGGAGAAAGAGAGAGAAGGTAGAATGGAAGAATCTACTTCAGTTTGAACCCATACTTCTGGACTTTGATCCAGTCTGGGGGTGATTGAGAATATGATGTTCATCAACAAGTTGAAGGATCAACAGTTGCCAGAGATGGGTTGTGGATTGGCTCCACCTAACTACCCCTGTCTTACTGACAGTGCCTGCCTTAATGTCCCTGAGGCATCAGTATGGTTATACAAATGATTGAAAACTTCAGGTTTGTTGTATGACCAAATAGAAATCAGTGACAGAAGGATATCTGGAAAATCCTCAAACACTTGGGGAGGGGGGAACCACATATAAATAACTCATTGGTCGGAGTAGAATTCATAAGGTCAACCTGAAAGTATTCTGAGCTGAATTATAATGGAAACACAACATATTACAGCTTGTGGAATGCAGCGTAAAGAAGTGTGCTTAGAAGAAAATTTATAGCTTTAAATCCTTATTTTAGAGCAAGGTAAGGGCAAGATTCAATGATCTTTCACTTTAATAAAGTAGAAAAAGAAGAGCATATTAGACCCAAAATAAAAGGAAGACTGAAATTAGTGAAATAGAAAGCAGACTTATAGTAGAAAAAATGAAGGAAACGAGAAGTTGGCTTTTTTAAAAGAACAGTGAAATCGATAACTACTAGCCCAGCACAGTCCAATAGAACTTTTTGTGATGATGAAAATATTAATGTTATTCAACTCTACCGTCCAGTACGGAAGCCTTTAGCTATATGTGGCTGTTAAAACATCTGAAATATGGCTAGCATGAGTGAAACTGAAGTTTTATTTTTATTTAATAAATTTAATAGCCATATATGGCTAGTGGCTGTTGTATTGGACAGCACAGTTTTAACCATTCTAGTCAAGAAAAAAGAGATAAGACACAGAAACTAATATCAGGAATGAAAGAATGGACACAGATATATATGCTACAGACCTTAAAAGGATGAAGGAATATTGTGAATATTTATCTCATTAAATTAAACAACATAGATGAAATTGAAAAATTCCTTGAATGTTAATAAGTTATCAAGATTGACCGAAGAAAAATAGAAAACATGAATAGATTTATTATCAGTGATAAAGATAATGAATTATTAAGTAAAATCCTACAAAATCAAAAGTTGAAGCCCAAATAGCTTCACTGGTGAATTTTATTTAAGAAAAGTTACACTAGTTTTACTCAATCTTTCAGGAGATAGAAGAGCAAGGAACACTACCCAACTCATATCATGTGGTCAGTATTATTCTGATACCAAAGCCAGACAGTTACATAACTGGAAAAGTACAGATCAACATACTTCACAAGTATGGATGTAAAAATCCTTAACAAAATAAGAGCAAACCGAATCCAGCAGTATATAAAAGGAAAATACATGGAGGCTAAGTGGAGTTTATGAGTTGGTTTGGCATTTGAAAGTCAGTCAGTATAACTCACTACATTAACCATCTAAAAAAGAAAAACCATATAGTCATTTCAGTAGATGGAGAAAAAGAGTTTGTCATAGTTCAACATCTATTCCTATTTAAAACTTTTGTAGCCTAGTAATAGAAGGCAACTTCCTCAATTTTATGAAAATCCTATAGCTAACTGCATACTTAATGGTGAAAGACTGAATGCTTTTTCCCTAACTTTGAGAACAAGGCAAGGAAGGGTATCTGCTATCACCATTTATATTCAACATTGTACTAAAGATCATAGGCAGTGCAATAAGGTGATAAAAAGAAAAGGTATATAGGTTGAGAAGAAAGAAGTATACATCATGATCGTATATATAGAAAATTTTAAGGTGTCTGAAAAATGCTCCTAGATCTAAAAAGTGAATTTAACAATCTCACAAGATACCAGGTAAATAATACAAAAGTAAAATGTAGTATTCTAGCCATGAATATTTGGAAAACGAAATTTATAAATTCCATTCATAGTACATCTGTGATAGCCACCCTCCTAAATGTCTCCTAGTTACTTCCACTTTCTGGTGTTCTCAATATTGTGTAGTTCCTTCCTGCATCTTGCCATAGTCGATCTGTGTGGCCTGTAGAACATGGCAGAAATGATACAGTGTCACTTCTAAGATGAAGTTATACAAGACTGATTTTTCTATTTTAGGTACTCCCTTGTTTACACATGTGCACACTTTCTCTCTCATCACTGTCTCTGGGAGAAGGAAGCTACCATATGTGATCAGCCCTATTGAGAGTCCCACTGAAGCCTCTGACCAATAGTCAGTTAGGAACTTTGTATGAATGAGACATTTCTCTTTTGGTGCTGTCAAGATTCTCCCTTTGTCTTTGACATTTTACAAATTGATTATGATTTTTGTAGATGTGAGTCGCTTTGAGTTTGTCCTACTTGGAGTGTGATGACATTCTTGAATGTGGAGATTAATATTTTTCATCAGTCACATGAGTGAGCTTAGAAGCGTATCCTTCAGCTTCATTCTAGCCATTCAGCCCTGGCTGACAACTTGAATAAAACCTCATGCGAGAACCTGGATCAGAACCACCAAGCTAAGCCACTCCTGAATTCCTCTTTTTAACTTTTTGATGAATTGCCAGACTGTTTTCCAAAGTGGTTGTACCATTTTATATTCCCATCAGCAGTGTATGAGAGTTCTACTTTCTCCACATTTGTGCCAATGCTTGTTATTTTCCTTTTCTTTTTTTAAAAATTACATCTATCCTTGAGTGTGTGAAGTGGTATCTCATTGTGTGTTTGATTTGTATTTCCCCAATCATGATATAGTGCCCTTCTTTGTCTTTTTTGGTGGATTTTGTTTTAAAGTCTATTTTGTCTGATGTTAGTATTGCCACTTCTGCTCTTTTTTGTTAGCTGTTCACATGATATATTTTTTTTTCCATCCTTTGATTTTTAATAAATTTACATTTTTGTTTCTAAAGTGTGTCTCTTGTAGAAAGTATATTGATGGATCCTGTGTTTTTTTAATCCATTCTGTCACTTTCTGTGTCTTTATGGGTGAATTTAGGCCATTTACATTCAGTGTAATTATTGATAGGTGTGAGTTTATCGCTGTCATTTTGTAGTGCTTTTTTTTGTGGTGCTGATGTTTTCTTTGTTCCTCTTACTCTCCTGTGCTGAATTCCTTTTGTTTGTGGATTTTGTTTTCACTTCTTTTGTTTTTGTAGATTTTATTTTTACTGAGACTTTATGTTTTTCTTCTTTATTTTGATGATTAAGTTTGTTAACTTTCTTTTTGTTTACCTTGAAATTCACCCTTATCTTCCTAGGTTTGAACCAGTCTATTATTACTTGGTATCACCTTGTCTTCTTCTCCATTAATAGTTCTATACCTACACCATTTATTCCCTCTTTTATTGTTTTGACGTTGTTGTCATTTACAGATTAACCTTTATTGTTCCCTGTTGTAATTCTTTTGGTTTTGGATAGTCCTTGAGAGTTCATTTCCTGTGTTGATATCTGGCTGGTATGATCTTGCGTCCTAGAGTCAGACTGTGGTCTGATATTGTTTGTTCTCAGACCGAAGGACTCTGTTTAATAATTCTTATAAGTTTGGTTTGGTTTTTACATAGTGCCTTAATTTGTATTTGTCTAGAAATGTCCTGATTTCACTATTATATTTGAACGAGAGTTTTGCAGGATATATTGTTCTTGGTTGGCAATTTTTTTCTGTCAGGGTTTTGTATATGTCATCCCATTGCCTTCTTGCCTGCATAGTTACTCCTGAATAATCAGAGTTTAGTCTTATTGTTTCTCCTCTGCATGTGACTTTTCATTTTTCTTGAGCTGCTCTCAGGATTCTTTCTTTGTCTTTGGTTTTAGCAAGTGTGATTATGGTATGCCTTGGTGATTTCCTTTTGGGGTCTGTCCTATATGGGGTTCATTGAGCTTCTTGGATGGTCAGCTTTTCATCTTTCATGATATTAGGGAAGTTTTCTGTCAGCAATTCTTCAATGATCCTCTATGCATTTTCTGTTTTCTCTCCTTGTTCTGGAACTCCGATCACTTGCAGATTTTTGCTTTTGATTGTATCCCACATAATTCTCAGGATTTCCTCCATTTTTGTACGTTCTTTTTTCTGATTTTTTCCTCAGAGTTGTATCCAAGTGTTTATCTTCAATTTAGCTCGTCCGGTCTTCTATCATTTCAGACCTGCTCCTCAGCCCTTTTATGACACTGACCATTTCTGAAATCTTGTTTACCTTTTGGATTTCTGGTTGTTTTTGTATGATTTATAGTTTTGAATTTATTTTAACATTTTGTTCCTGTATTATTTTCCTGAATTCTTCCATATTTTGGTCTGTATTTTCCATGAATTTTTCTATATTTTTCTCATTTTTGTCTGCTTTTTGCTTCAACTCTTGGATAGCTCTGAGTATTAGAGATTTCACTTCCCTATCAGGTAGTTCTAGTGCTTTTCTCCTACTGTAAAGTCATCTGTTGTTTTATTTTGGATGCCTGCTGGAACCATCCTGTCCTTTTTTTTAATATATTTTGATATTGTCTGCTGTCTTCAGGTCATTCAGTAGTTATGTTCATTTGTTGATTGTAGATTTGTTTGTTTTGTCCAGATTTTTTGTTTTCTTTGGTTATGTCTGAGTGGGTGGGCTTGTAATCTTTGTTGTTTGCTTGTCTGTGGGCAAGATACTTTTCACCTCCTTCTCCAAACGGCAGGGCCAGTTGCTCTGTATGGTGCAGCAGGGCAGGTCCAGCTGAAGGGGAGGGGCTGGGATGGGTTGTTTGTAGCATGTACTAGGGTTGACAGAGCAGGCTAGGAAATCAGTGCAGGGTAGGTTCTGGAAGACCGTGCCTGTGCTTCTCGGAGGTGTGATGTTCAGTGCACAGAGAAGGTAGGCAGGGAGGAGGAGGGAGATTGTGATGTGTGGATCTAAGATGGGTATGGGAAGGAGGAGAGAGAAACGAGGAGAGAGAGCAGAAAGAAACAGGAGCCAAAAAGAAACAAACAAAAGAGTGCTAAGGGAGCTTGCCGTTGGAGTGGAGAGATGAGAGACCGAGAAATGGAGAAAAACGAAAAGGGAAAAAGAAAAATAAATAAATAAAAATAAGAAAAAAAGAAAAGAAAAGCTCTCAGGGGATTCCACTGGTGTGGCTGAGAAGACTGGTGAAGTGACTCCCAGGCTGCGAAGTACAGCCTGGCCAGAAGGAGTAGAGATGTCACACATCACGAGGTATTCTGGAGATAGGAAAAGATAGTATACAGACACAAGAAGCTGAGAAATGAAGAAAGACAAAAAGGAAAAAAGAGAAAAAAATAATGCCCCCAGGGATCCCACCGGCACGGCTGCGCAGACCGGGGAAGTGGCTCCCAAGTAGCGCAGTGCAGCCTGGCTTGAAGGGGCTCCCAAGCTGTGAAAAGAAAAGGGAAACAAGCAAAACAATACAGAACAAAACAAAACAAAATAAACCAAAACCAAAAACAAAAAAGCCCCGGGGATCCCACTAATGTGGCGGCGCAGGCGCCGGGGAAGCAGTTCCCCAGTCGAACAATGCTTCACAGCCTTTCAGGAAGATGCAAAGATGGCATATGGAGCCAGGTGTTCAAGAGAAAGGAGAGGGAGGTGGTGAGAGGCACGGAAGAAACCAAAAGAAGCGGAGAAAAGTAGTACCAGCAACAAACAAATGGCACTCAGGGAGCCGGACAGTGTGGACGGGGAGAATCCAAGTGACATGTGACTGAAGCTGGTGCCTCCTGGCCAAGAGACAGCGGCTGGCGGGAAGCAGAGGATTCTGAGCGAGGGGGAAGAAGGGTGTGGGGGGTGGGAGAACTTATATTGCTGGTTACCGAGTGCTCTGTCTCTTGCTGGGAGGTCTGTGAAGATGCTTTCCCGTACTGTCTGTCATCCAGTCTCCGAAAGGATTCCAAGATGGCGAATCCATGCTGTGTTAGCTGGTAGGGGACCTCCACTTGTATCTGTCCTCACTCTCTGTTCTCTGTTAGTTTCTTATTCCGTTCGATGCTTGGCTGAGTTCTTTATCTCTTCATTTGATGCTTACAGTTCCATGATTGACATTTGTCTCTGTTTTAGCTTTTCCGGTCTTTGCTGTGGAGGGATGGTGTAGTGCTTCTGTCTATAGCACCATGTTGGCTCAACCCCTGTAGTAAGTTTTGAAATGGGAAAGTGTGAGTCCTCTAACTTGTCATTTTAAATATTGTTTTGGCAATTTGCAGTCCCTTATAATTTCATACAAATTTTAGAGTCAGCTTTTCCATGTCTACATAAAAGGCCATTGCAATATTGATAGTAATTGCATTGAATCTGTAGTACTTTGGATTGATTTGCCATCTTAACAATATTAAGTGTTCCAGTCATGAACATGGAATGTCTTTTTTTGTATTTAGGTCTTCTTTACATTCTTTCAGCCATATTTTATAATTTTCAGTATACAACTCTTTCACCTTTTTGTTTATGTATTCCTAGGTGTTTTATTCTTTTGGATGCTATTGTAAATGGAATTATTGTCTTAATTTCCTTTTTAGATTGGTCATGGCTGATGTATAGAAACACAGCTGATTTTCTGTGTATTAATTTTGTACTCTACAACTTTGTTGAATTAGTTTTTGTGCATTCGTTGGTATTTTCTGTATATAAGATCATGTCATCTGCAAAGAGAGAGAGAGTTTTACTTCTTCCTTTTCAGTTTGTCTACCTTTTATTTCTTTTTCTTGCCTAATTGCTCTGACTAGAAATTCTGGTACCTTGTTGAATAGCAATAGTGAAAGCGGGCCTCCTTGTCTTGTTCTTGACCTTAGGGGAAAAGCTTTCAGTTTTTCACCATTGAATATGATGTTAGTTGTGGATTTTTAATAAATACCCTTAATCATGCTGAAGAAATTACTTCTAGGTTTGCTTAATGTTTTTACTATGAAAAAGTGTTAGATTTTGTTAAATGCCTTTTCTGCTTCAATTGAGATGGTCATGTGGTTCTTTTCTTCATTCTGTTACTGTGCTGTATTACATTGTTCGATTTTCTTCTATTGGACTACCCTTGCACGGATGAGGCATTTCTATTTTGGTGCTGTCAAGATCGTCTTTGATGTTTGACAACTTGGTGATGATTTTTGTTGGCATGGATCGCTCTGAGTTTGTTCTGCTTGGAGTTTGCTGACATTCTTGAACGTACAGTTTAATGTTTTTCATCAAATATGAGAAATTTTCTGCCATTGTTTCTTCAAATATTCTGTCTTCTCCTTTCCCTCTTTTCCTTCTGTGACTCCCATTACGTGTATTTTGGTATGCCTGATGATGTCTCACAGGTCTCTGAGATCATGTTCATTTTTCATTCCTTTTTTTATCTCCTTCTCAGATGGGATAATTTCAGTTCAAACCGAGAAAACCAAACCCGTTGCTGTCAAGTTGATTCTGACTCACGGCGACCATATAGGATGGAGTAGAACTGCTCTATAGGGTTTCCAAGGAGTGGCTGATGGATTTGAACTTCTTCTCTTAACCATTGTGCCACCAGGGCTCCAATTTCAATTCACCTGTGATCAAATTTTTTCTTTTTTTCTGCCTGCTTAAATCTTCTATTGGAAACTTCTAGTGAATTTTTCATTTCAGTTATTGTATTTTTCAGCTCCAGAATTTGATTGGCTCCTTTTTATAATTTCTGTCTCTTTTTGATTTTCTCTATTTGTTTATACCTTGTGCTCTTGATTTGTTTTAGCTCTTTTTCAAAGATCTCTTTTAGTTCTTACAGCATATTTAATATTTAAAGTGCTCGTCTAGTAAGTCCAATGTCTGTTTCTCATCAGGGACAGTTTTTGTTAGTTTCTTTTGTGAATGGACCCACTGTTTTCCAAAGTGGCTGCATCAGTTTGCAATCCTGCCAGCAACGTATGAGGGTTTCAGTTTCTCTGCATCCTCTTCCACACTTATTTTTGTCTGTCTTCTTTACTATAGATATCCTAGTGGGTGTGAAGTATCTCATTGTAGTTTTGATTTGCATTTCTCTGATGACTAATGATGGAGGGTATCGTTTCATGTGCTTATTGGCCATTTTGTGTATGTTATCTTTGAAGCTATATCTGTTCAGATCCTTTGCCCGTTTTTCAGTTGGGTTATTTGCCTTTTATTCTTGATTTATAAGAGTTCTTTATATATTCTGGATACAAGGTCCTTATCAGATATATGATTTGAAAATGTTTTCTACCATCCTGTGAGTTGTCTTTTCACTTTCTTGTCCTTTGAAGAGCAAACATTTTAATTTTGATGGAATCCAATTTATCTGTTTTTTCTTTGGTTGCTTGCACTTTTGGTGTCATATCTAAGAAACCCTTGCATAATCCGTTGTCTAGAAGATTTACTCCTATGTTTTCTTCTAAGAGTTTTATAATTTTACCTCTTACATTTAGGTCTGTGTTTATGGTGTCAGTAAGGAGTTCAACTTAATTCTTTTGCGTATGGATATCCAGTTACTCAGCAACATTTGTTGAATACTTAATTTCCCCAGTGAACTGTCTTAGCAGCATTGTTGAAAATCAGTTTATATAAATGTAAGGGTTTATTTCTGGACTCTCAGTTCTTTTCCATTGATCTATTTTTCTATCCTTATGCCAGCACCATACTGTCTCAAGTACTATGTCTTTGTAATAAATTTTGAAACTACCTTTGTTCTTCTTTTTCAAAATTATTTTGGTTATTCTTGGTTATTTGGTTATTTTGGTTATCAACTTGTTTATTTCTTTAAAAAAAAAAGGCAACTGGGATTTTAATAACATTTTCATTGATCTGTAGATCAGTTGAGGAGTATTGCCATTTTAGAAGTTTTCCAATCCATTATCATGGGGTACCATTCCACTTACTTAGATCTTCTTTAATTCTTTTTGTTTTGTAGTTTTCAGTGTAGAAGTTTTTCACTTTTGTTAAATTTACTCCTAAGTGTTATATTATTTTTGATGCTGTTATGAATGGACTTGTTTTCTTAATTTTATGTTCAGATTGTTCATTGCTAGTGTATAGAAATAAAAAAAAATTAATATTGATTTTGTATTCTGTAATTTTCCTGAACTTGTCTTTTAGTTCTAATAGTTTTTTTTGTGGATTCCTTAGAATCTTCTATGTACAAGATCATGTCATCTGCAAATAGAGATAATCTTAATCTTATTTCTCCCTTTCAAATGTGTTTTACCTGTGTTAATGGTTCGTGTGTGTGTGTGTGTTATGAAAATTAATAGCCTTGTGCTTATAGAGCTTAAATTTCCTTATCAACTTGTCTTTTTTGATTCTTAGTGTCTTCATCTGTACTATTGATCAATCTTTAAACTTCATAGGCCATGTTAGCAATATATCTGTTCCTAAAAAATGATGCAAAGGAGTCAGATTTGAAAAATTTTTATTGTGTAAATAAGAATTTGTGTGCTTCTAGATCTTCAGCACAATTACCCTTGTATTCCTAATGTTAGTGTTTAAATAAGAAAAGAAATAAAAGATATTATTAGGTCCTGTAATTCAGTTCAGTGCTAGCCAAGCAAGATTTCTGAGTGACAGTCATGGAAATGGGTTTGTATTATTATTTATACATTTCTGACATGTTTAGCAGATATTTGCTATTGAAGTACATTTATTTCACTTGTCTTAAGAACAATTGTTTTATGTTTAGTTTTTCTTAGCACTGATTTGAAAATTTCTGCTTTTGATATGCTAGGTATAACCCGGAAAAATCCCAGAACACCTCTGTCTGATCTCCAGGGCATGAATACTCTAAATGAAAAAAACCAACAGTAAGTATGTTTGGTTTATGTTTTTAAGGAAGTATAGAACAGATGACTAGAATTCTTATTAATATTTTTATGTCTTTAAAAATTATAAGAAAATCAATTTGTTTTGTGCTTTAAGTTTTTAATTTTTTTAAACTCTTTAGAAATGATGAAATAACAAGTTAATAAGCTTAGAGTTGACAAAACTAGTAAGCCTGAATTGTTCAAGATGGCCTCTGGTAATATGGCTATTCTATTTTAAAAAGCTTGCTCAAAATAATTTAAAATGAGTTCATGTGTTTTAATTTCTGAGAGTCTTCTTGCATTTTATGTTGTTTGCAAAATTTCAGGGCTGTTCTGCTTCTGTCAGTGACGAAACTTATTAGTACACAATAATTGAGTAATTCAATTTACATCAGACCTTTTCTTGGTGACTCTGGTAACCAAAGCTTACCCTTTACCATCTTCAATGAAGAAGTCTTAAAGGGAACTTGAAAGGAACAAATATAAATAATTTTTTGAGTTTGTAGATAAAATTTCCTTATTCTTTACACATACTGTTATATAAAGATTGTACTTTATATGAGCGAGAGAGCATTGTTTAGTTTCTAGAGTCTGCTGTCTACATTATACACATGAAGAGAATTGACCTGCTCAATGTCCTACACGGTAATTAGTAAGGGTGGCCTGTACCAAAAGTGAACATATAACTTTATTGATAGTTTCTTTCAATTTGAATTAATGTCTTTCTAATATATATTGTCAATTATTGGCTTAATAACCTTTTTATAACTCTTTATTGCTTACTTAAAAGAAGTCTATGTTCACTCGCCTGACATTTAAGAAGTGACACAGCCCAAACATTCAGTCTCAACTGACTTTATTCCCCTTACATGCCAGCAAATCGAACTATTTCCTGTTTTTATTACCATGTACGACCTTTGTTCCCTCAACACTTTTACTTGGCTAATGATGAAATCCAGCACCATATTAGCATGTTAAATTCTACCTAAGAACAAATTAGATCATAAATACAGTGACTTGTGTCAATTCTGTCTACCGGCAGTATTCTCACCCTGTTCGTTAGAGACCCCTAACTTCAGGAACTCATTTTCTTGATTTGGGTAAAGAAAGAAATTGTAACTTCCCCATTCTACAAAGCAGTTTAATGGTTACAAATCTCCTAATTCCTAATTTGTGTTTCTTTCTTTGTACTTTCAATTTTGGATACACGAAGTTATTGATATAATAAGAGGCTTCTGGTTTTTTCTTCACTGCAGTGTTTTCCAATCTCTTGTCACATAGGACATACATAAAAAATGAAGTTTGTATGGTACCTTTGGATAAACTGAAGAAACTGATTGTGGTAGTAGTTGATTGGCTTGGATCTCTATCTACTGCATGCCTTACCCAGCTGCCCTGAGGAATGAGAGGAATCAGTTATCTCATTAGATATCAGTTGGGGTACTCTGATACACGGGTGTAAGATTGATTGTTTTGACCTAAACTCAAGCAATTAACTGAATTTAGACACCCATGGAAGGAAACTAATTTTGTAAAGATATTCATATAACCTTATTTATGAGAACCCACTGCACAGGGAACTTGATGAAATCTGCTTTTTTCTTTTTCTTTATGAACAGTAAAGATATGTAGAGTTGAAGTACAGATAGTCCTCGACTTACAATGGGGTTCTGTTCCAGTGATTCCTTTGTAAGACAGTTCTGACATAAGTCAGATACCTCATTTCATATTAACAACTGATGCTTCTTATGGTACAAAACGCTGAATAAGATCATGCTATAGGCCTGGTCTACAATGAAGTCAACATCAGTGTCATAACAATGAAGTTGGAGTCATAATGGGTATAGTGCACATGTGCAGTTCAGTTGTCATATGTCAGTAGAGTCGAACATTGCCCAACGTTCTGTCCATTATGACTCACAACACTGAGACCGACTTGACTGTAGACTAGGCTGTAGCCTGGTATAAGGCAGTGTTTGAAGTAAATCATAAAATTGAACATCTGCTGGTGAACATCTGAGAATGATAACATCAGCAAATTATGTGCTGCAGCATTGTATAGTACGTATTGCAATTGTTGTTGTTGTTAGCTGCCATTCATTTGGTTCTGACTCATAGTGACCCTATGTACAGCAGAACAAAAGATGTACAAAACAAACAAAAAAATACGATCATAAGTGCAGTTTGTTGTTAACTTGAATACACCATAAATCAGTGACTGCCTGTAATGTTATTAGGAAAAGGCCAGCTAGCAGTCTTAACAAGATGTTCTTCAGAATTGTGTTTATTGCATTGGTGAATTTATTTTAGACATATTTTAGAGAAAGTGGGTGGGAAGAGGGAGATGATAGTAACACCAAAAGCCAAATCAGGTGCCGTCGTGTTGATTCCAACTCAAGGCAGCCCATGTGTTTCATAGTAGAACTTTGCTCATAGAGTTTTCATGGCTGTGATCTTTCAGAAGTAGATTGGAGGACTTTCTTTTGAGGCATCTCTGGCTGGATTTGAACTGCCTTTTTTCTGAGGTGCCTCTAGGTAGATTCAAACTACCAACCTTTCAGTTAGTAGCCGTGTGTTTAACCAATTGCTCCATCCAAGGTCTCTGATAGAATAGTAAGTACCTATAAAATCAGATCAGCCATGAAATCATTGGTTTAAGCTGTATCTACTAAGTGGAGCCTTTTGGACTTTGCAATGGAATTTTCATAACTGGTTCTAAAGAGTCATACAAGCACAGTGAACCTCAGGAAATATCTTAGGTTCAATCATGTTAATCTAACAGTAGTTTTTAAAGTGTAAGGACTGTTTTGTTTTTACTTCCAGAATTATATCAGCTGTATCTTACAAGAATGTAGTTAATCACTTTTATGTAAATGCACAGAAGATCTTTGGTGTTATGCATTTAACAGTGACTTTCTCGCCTATTTACAAATGACCGTGAAACAAGTGTTATATGAGAAAGATGTTTTGCAAATAGTCAATTAGTATCTTCATAGTTATTGACTTGAAAAATGATAAAAAGCTTTTTTTCTTTATAAAAATAACCCCTTTTTCAGTCAACTGGCAGGATTAATGCTGTAAGTGAAGAATTCTATAAAAGTAGAGCTACTTAGCCTAAAAATAAAAGTTTTGAGTGAATGAAAGAGTGGAGTGTGCAATTTGGTAGTGAGCCAGGACTAAGAATTGATACAGTCTATATAAAAACAAGGAAAAACAAGTACTATGCTTGTTTTTAGCCAGTGCATATATTCTTCAAGCGACAGATAAAACTTTTGTTAAATTTGAGAGACCGGTTAATTTTTGGTTAGAGGTTATATATAGAAACAAATGTCTTTGTATTAAAATATGATTTGAGAAAATGTACAGAGCCTGTGTATACATTTCATGAAGACAAAATGGTAAATGTACTCGTAGCAGCTGCTGAACTGACTTTTAATACGTAAGAGGAGAAACAATTGAGGGGGAGTAAAAGTTTCAGCTTGGGCATGTTAGTTTGAAGTTCAAGAGAAACATCCAAGGAGAAAGATATCATTGGATACACAGATACACTCCAGTAGGACCTGGACTAGAGATATATTTTGTAATTGGTTAGGAACCTCTCCATTTAGTTTGTGACTTCTGAATGTCTGTATCTGTAGACTATTTCTTTTGGGCTAGTCAGTATATCCCAAACCCTTAATTTCTTGCTTAGAGGTTATAAATCTTATGGTCATGTAGCTAGTCTTCTCAGTTCCATATTTATACTTCCACTTCCATATCCATACTTCTACTTGATTCCTCCTATTTTTAATGTGGTACCTGACTGCTACTTTTCGATATGCCTGATGTCCCTGAGTTCTTCTGAGAGGCTATGGTTCCAACTCCCCTATGAAGTAAATTTCACATCTTCTACAGGAGTAAAGAAGGGAATGGTGCTTGGCTATACAGGGTGAGGGAGAAGGTCTAGCTCCTTTTGAAGACTTTCAACCAGTCTTCCTGTTTTTGGCCCCATTCAGCAGCACCCTGATGTCTATAATTCCTGAGCCTTTTCTGACTTCTCCAATGAGAATCTGCATACATCTTGTTATTTTAGTCCCTCTTGCCCACTGCTTCTGCATACACACACTGGTAAGCACAAATATTCATAATCACATGTACACACGTATGCCCTCCCCCTACACCCTTGCTCCCTTTTCTCCAATTGTTATATATGTAAACCTTCTCTGGTCTACTAAATCTTTACTACTTTTCTATCCACTTTTTATTGCCCTCTGCTCCCTGCATAGTCTTCTTTCCCACTCCTTGTTCTTATGAATTCATGACTTTTTTACTTATCATGTTCGTGATTTTTCAACTGGGAACTGAGATAAACAACTGAGTTCAATGTGTCATGGAAGCTTAGCAGGTTTCCCTTAAGCAGAGGCCAAGTAGTTTATTTAAGATTGTAGCTTGCTTAAGAATGTGATCACAGAAATGAGGGATGCGGGAATGAAAAAGGGAAGTATGGAGAACCCATATGAGAATACATTATTGAGTTGGACACTGGCTGCTCGATCCTTTAAGACCAATGGAGAAGTCTTATGGTTTGTGTCTCAGGACCATCTTTTTGCCTTAGAAAAGAAAAAAGGAAGGGTTTATTCATTGCTCCATAGTTGCCTGCCCCACAAGGTTATACATGTGTGAGTGCTGAGCAGATGTCTACAGCAAACAAGAGGGCAACTGTCTCAGTATGAAATTAGGTACTTTCAGTAGCATCTGTTTGAAACTGGACCAAGTGTCTGTGGAACTAGTCACAGCACAGTTTGCAGCAGTAATGGCTAGAATAAGGTAAGACTGAGAGGATTTGAAATGGTCCATGAGAAATGTCCAGTGTACATGTTTAAAGGAAAACTCTTACTCGTTTTCTTTTTTTTTAAATAATATTTTTTTGTTTTTAGTGTGAAAGTTCACACAGCAAATTAAGTTCCCGTTTAACAATTTCTACACAAATTATTCAGTAGTATTGGTTACATTTTTCACGATGTGTCATCATTCACATTCATTCCTTTCTGGTTGTACCATTGACAGTACTCTAATCTCTCTGCCCCCTTGCCTTCTTGTCTTCACTTTAATTTTTGACCATTTGGTCTCATATAGATGATTTTTTCTAAAGGAGCTTATTACTCATGGGTAATATTCTTTATTTTATGAGCCAGTCTGTTACTTAGTTAAAAGGTGACCTCAAGGGATCATTTTGGTTTAAGGTTTAAGGAGTATTTCAGGGCAGTAGTCTTGGGGAGCCCTCTAGTCTCAACCAGTTTAGCAAGCCTGGACTTTTAAGAATTTGAGTTCTGTTCCACATTTTTCCCCCATTGTATTAGGATCCATCTATGGTGGTCCTGCTCATAATGGTCGGTAGTTGTAGCCAGGCACTATCTAGTTCTTCTGGTATCAGGGTAGATGAGGCCATGATTCATGTAGACTATTAGTCATGTAGACTACTTTCTTCTCTGACCCTTTGATTTCCTTCCTTCTCTCTTGTTCCAGATGAGTAGAGACCAATAGTTGTTTCTTAGATGGCTTTTCCTAAGCTTTTAAGACCCCAGACACTTCTCACTACATTGGGAAGTAGAACATACACTTTATGAACTATGTTATATGCTGGTTAACTGAGTTGTCTCATGGGACTATGGTCTTAAGCCTTCAGACCCAGAAAACCAATCTCATGAGGTGTTTGGTTATGTCTAAGAAGTATCAGTAACTGTGTCCCCTGTGTGGTTTATTATATGATATATGCACACACATACCTGTATGTATATATGGCTATAGATTCATCTCTCTCTGCCTACATATGTACCCACATATTCATACCTACACACATATATGGCTATATAAATATTTGTGTAACCACACATAGATTTTTTGGTTGTTGTTGGTGTCCATTTCTTTTAAAAATTAATGTGGCATTTTGATACGAGAGTATACAAAACATACATGTAAATTAGGAAGCATACCAACAAAATGAACCTACCACCTAAATACAAAAAAAGAAGATTACTAATACTGCCACAACCACCTTCTTATTACTTTCTGATCATCCTCTTTCTCCCTCCCCACAGGTAACCACTCTCCAGAATTTTATGATCATCATTCCCTTGCTTTAAAAAAAAGTAGTTTTATAATGATGTATGTTTTTTAAAGTAATAAATTATTTAGCTTTGCTAGTTTTTGGACTTTATAAAAATGCTAATATATAGTCTTTTGTGACTTTTTTTCACTCAACAATATGCATCTAAGATTCCACCATCGTGTTACATGAAGTTTCTTCATTTTCATTACTGTATGAAATTACAAGGCATAAATACACTACAGTTAGTTTATCCATTTTCCTGTCAGTGGGTATGTGGGTGCCAGTTTTTTTGCTTTTACAAATGATTCTGCTGTAAATATTCTCATACCAGTCTTTTGTTTCACTTGTTATTAAATCTCTGGGACATAAATTTATTAGTGGAATTGTTGTCTTATTGTAGTTAAAATTTGCATTCACCTGCTTATTAATGATATTGAATACCTTTATACATACTTCTTGGTCATTCATGTATCTTCCTGAAATGTCTGTTCATTTTCTTTTCTTACCACTTTTTCCTTCTTTTATAACTATTCTTTGTAAATTTTAGATACTAGTCCATTTCAGTTCTGTGTTATAAATATGTTATCCCAATTTGTAGCTTATCTTTTCACTCTCTTTAATGGTGCCTTTTGATGAACAAAAGTTCTAAAATATAATATAGTGTATTTTTTCTTTATGATTTGTACTGTTTATAACTTATTAAGAAATTCTTGGAGGACTGGGGCCAAGATGGCGGAGTAGTCAGATGCTTCAGGTGGACCGTCTTACAACAAAGACCTGAAAAAACAAGTGAATCGATTATATGGCAATCTGGGAACCCTGCACATCAAAGGCAGAGTTGAGGAACTGGACAGAGTGGCAGGGAGAGGGAGAGACAGTTCAGAAGCAGTGAGGAGTTGCCAGACCTGACCCGGAGAGAGCCTGAGCCCTTCAGGCCTGATCAGCTTGAGGGTGAGCAGTGAGGCAGGCAAGCAGCTGTGCTCTGGAAGGACGTTTTCCGCACCGGCAGAGACCTAGCACCAGAGAGTCTACACAGCCACCAGGAACCAGTAAGAAGCAGCCCTCAACTGGCGAAAGATAAGTAATTGCATATGGCCTACCATGCGGATCAAAAACACTCCCCTTGTCTCCCATTTACCTCCCCGCTCCCTGCTCTGCACTGGATCCTGAACTGACTTCAACAATTGCTGAGTCCCGTGGGCCGGAAGTAGGATCCGTCACATGCCCAGAGCCTTTCTCCCTGCCTTGGAGAGTGAACAAATTAACAAACAGAGGGAAAAAATAAACTGCCAGCTCCCCTAAGCCAGGAACCCAGGGTAGGCATAGCTCCTTTGCCTAGGCACAGGCATAAGGGATCCATGGATTTTGAGTGCCTTTCCCCCTGCATAGACTTGTGTGGACCCATGTCAACAGCGTAGGCCCTCGTTACCACAGTACAACAGGGTATATACTGGAAGTCTAACTTCAACTGTTTCAGCTGTCAAGTGGCAGGCTCTTGACATTTGATACTGCTCTGCCTGTTAAGCAGGGTCTTCATCTACCCACATCAGGGGCCTGAGGATTGGTGGCTCCACCCACGCCATCTAGCCACCTGCGATAGAGGCCCATGAATAAGAGATGCCCCCCAGTCCTTACAGCCAACAGCATTAGGTGTTTGTAGTCCAGCTGCAAAACCCACCCACCTGCGTGCCCTAGGGAACAGGGACATGCCTTCCTCCTGGACAGTCGGGGGTGGCCGTCAGCCACCTGCCTTGCTCAGAGTGTGTCCCCCCACTGCAGCCAGATGCCTGTGCCTACACCAATCACCCACACCTGTCTAGGACTGGAAGTGAGTGCCTGCACCACACACTTGGTGGCCATCTACCTGGGCACCTGAGCTGAATCCATACAGGAGGAGTGGGCAGACTCCTGAGCTCACATACCTAGTAACTGATCTAACCACCTGGTGACAGGACATTAGAGCTTCAAGGTGCCAGTAATCAAACTAGCTCATACAGGCTGCCTATTTGGGCATATCAAAACAAAACAAGAAGCTAGGACACAGTAAGCAAACATAAAATAAATATAATAACTTACTGATAGCTCGGAGACAACAGTCAATATCAAATCACATAAAGAAGCAATCCATGATGGCTTCAGCAAGCTCCCAAAATAAAGAATCTATTCTTGAAATATTCTTGGAATTACCAGAGGCAGAATACAAAAAATACACAGAACTCTTCAAGAAATTAGGAAGGAAATTAAGCAAAACACAGAACATGCCATAGAGGAAATTAAAAAGATTAGAGAAGAGCATAATGACAGATTTAACAGGCTACAGGAATCCATAGAGAGACAGCAATCAGAAATCCAGAAAATTAACAGTAAAATTTCAGAATTAGACAACTTAGTAGAAAGTCATAGGAGCAGAATTGACGCAACCTAAGTCAGAATTAGTGTGATTGAAGATAAAGCACTTGACACCAACTTATTTGAGGAAAAATCAGATAAAAGGATTTAAAAAAATGAAGAACCCTAAGAATTATGTGGGACTCTATCAAGAGGAATTACCTACGAGTGATTGGAGTACCAGAACAGAGGGGATAACAGAAAACACAGAGAGAATTGTCGAAGATTTGTTGGCAGAAAACTTCCCTGATATTGTGAAAGATGACAAGATACCTATCCAGAATGCTCATCAAATCCCACATAAGGTAAATCCCAAAAGAAAGTCACCAAGACATAATCAAACTTGCCAAAACCAAAGATAAAGAGAGAATTTTAAGAGCGGCTAGGGATAAACGAAAAGTCACCTACAGAGGAGAGTCAATAAGAATAAGCTCAGACTACTCAGCGGAAACCATGCAGGCAAGAAGGCAATGGGATGACATATATAAAGCGTTTAAGGAAAAAAACTGCCAGCCAAGAGTTATATATCCAGCAAAACTGTCTCTCAAATATGATGGCGAAATTAGGGCATTTCCAGATAAACAGAAGTCTAGGGAATTTGCAAAAACCAAACCAAAATTACAAGAAATACTGAAGGGGAGTCCTCCCTTTAGAAAATCAGTAAGATCGGATAACAACCAAGACTAGAACACAGGACAGAGCAAGCAGATATCAACCCAGATAGGGAAGTCACAAAAGTAAATCAAAGTTAAAACACTGAAAATAGGGAAACAGATGTCAATATGTAAAAGATGACAACACTAAAACAAAAAAAAGGGACTTAAAAAATGTAGACATAGATTTTTCATATGGAGAGGAAGTCAAGGCAATATAAAGAAATAAAAGACTGGTATAAACTTAGAAAAATACGGGTAAGTATTAAGGTAATCACAAAGGAAACTAACAATTCTACAAGTCAAAATAAAAAACTAGAAAAATATAATGACTCGGCAAACACAAAATCAACAACAATGAAAAAGACGGAAAGAAAATACATAAGAACGACTCAGCACAGAAGATTAAGTGGAACAAACAAACTGTGAACAGCACACAAAAAAAGACATCAAAATGACAGCACTAAACTCGTACCTATCAATAATTACGCTGAATGTAAATGGATGAAATGCACTGATAAAGAGACAGAGAGTGGCAGATTGGATTAAAAAAACAGTGTCTATATGCTGCCTGCAAGAGACACACCTTAGACTTAAAGACACGAACAAACTACAACTCAAAGTGTGGAAAAAAATAAGCAAACAACACTCAAAAAAGAGCAGGAGTGGCAATATTAATCTCTGACAAAATAGACTTTAAAATCCACCACAAAGGATAAGGAAGGACACTATATAATGATTAAAGGGTCAATACACTGGGAGGACACAACTATAATAAATATTTACACACCCAATGATGGCTCCAAAATACATAAAACAAACTCTAACAGCACTGAAAAGAGAGAGAGACAGCTCCACAATAGTAGTAGGAGACTTCAACACACCGCTTTCGGTGAAGACAGAACATCCAGAAAGAAGCGCAGCAAAGACATGGAAGAGCTAAATGCTACAATGAGCCAACTTGAGCTCATAAACATACTGAACATTCCACCCAACAGCAGCCGAGTATACTTTCTTTTCCAATGCACATGGAACATTCTCCAGAATAGACCACATATTAGGCCATAACGCAAGCCTTAACAAAATCCAAAGCATCAAAATATTACGAAGCATCTTTTCTGAGCATAAAGCCATAAAAGTAGAAATCAATAACAGAAAAAGCAAGGGAGAAAAATCAAACACATGGAAACTGAACAGCACCTTCCTCAAAAACTACTAGGTTATTGAAGAAATTAAGGATGGAATAAAGAAATTGATAGAATCAAACGAGAATGGAAACACATCCTACCAGAACCTTTGGGACACAGCAAAAGCAGTGCTCAGGGGTCAGTTTATAGCAATAAATGCACATATCCAAAAAAGAAGAAAGGGTGCTGTAATCAAAACATTAACCCTACAACTGGAACAAGTAAAGAGCAGCAAAAGTAGCCCTCAGGCGCCAGAAGAAAGGAAATACAAGAATCAGAGCAGAATTAAATGAAATAGAGAATGGAAAAACAATTGAAAGAGTTAACAATTAACAAGACCAAAACCTGGTTCTTTGAAAAGATCTACAAAGTTGATAAACCACTGGCCAAACTGACAAAAGAAAAACAGGAGAGGAAGCAGATAACCTGTATGAGAAATGAGATGGGTGATATCACAACAGACCCAACTGAAATTAAAAGAATCCTAACAGAATACTATGAAAAATTGTACTCTAACAAATTTGAAAACCTAGAGGAAATGGACAAATTTCTAGAAACTCACTACCTACCTAAACTAACACAGAGGAGAACAGCTAAATAAAACTAAATAGGTTCTGAGATCAGGTAGTGGGAGTCCTCCTACTTTATTCTTCTTCACTAGTGCTTTACTTATTCGGGGCCTCTTCCCTTTCTATATAAAGTTAATGATTAGTTTTTCCATCTCTTTAAGGAATGCTCTTGGTATTTGGATCGGGATTGTGTTGTATTTGTAGATTGCTTTGGGTAGAATTGATGTTTTCTCAGTATTGACTCTACTAACCATGAGCATAGTATGTTTTTCCATTTATGTAGATCTCTATTCATTTCTTGCAGGTTTTTTTTCTTTTTTCTTTCATTTTTTTTTTTTTTTTTTTTTTTTGCAGTTTTCTTTGTATAGGTCAGTTACATCCCAGGTTAGATTTATTCCTAAGTATTTTATTTTTTTTTAGAGGCTATTATAAATGCTATTGTTTTTCTGATTTCCTTTTCGTAGTTGTCTTTATTGGTGTATAGGAATCCAACTGATTTTTCTGTGTTTATCTTGCATCCTGCTACTCTGCTGAATCTTTCTATCAGTTCTAGCAATTTTCACATGGAGTCTTTTGTGTTTTCTGTATATAGTATCATTATTATCCACAAATGAGGACTGTTTTACTTCTTCCTTAGCAATTTGGATGCCCTTTATTTCTTTTTCTTGCCTTATTGTTCTAGCTAGCATTTCCCATTGCTGAGTAATCTTTGACTATCTTTTAATTGTGTTGTTGTCTTCTTATTGAGTTATAAGAGTTCTTTATATATTCTAGGTACAAGTCTGTTATCAAATATTTGATTTGAAAATATTTTCTCTCAGTCTTTATTGTCTTTTCACTTTTCTTGATGATATCATTTGAAGTGCATACTTTCTAAAATTTTTATGAAGTTAAGTTTTTCTTTTTTTACTTGTGCTTTTGTTGTCATATTTAAGAAACCATTGCCTAAGCCAAACTCGCGAAGAGATACTTGGTACCACCAACTCTGGAGCCTGTTGGGAGTATGGTAGAGCAAATAGGATTGCTTTCTCAGGGTTACTACTCATTCATCTGCTTTCTGTATTTCAAAATGTATTGCTGTTGTTTTTTAGCGTATTCTTTTTATTCTAATGTGTTTATTTCTTAAAAATTATTTTTATTAGTGTTTATGGGGTTTCTGGAGGGATCCAAATGTATATTCAATCTGCCATCTTTACCTGGAAAGTTCTCCATTAACTTTTTTTTTTTAATATTAAACAAAAATTTTATTGTTGAGAATATACACAGCAGAACATACACCAATTCAGTAATTTCTACATGTCCAATTCAGTGACATTACATTCTTTAAATTGTGCAGCCATTCCCACCCTTCTTTTCCAAATTGTTCCTCCCCTGTTAGTATAAATTCACTACCCCCTAAAGTTACTATCTAATCTTTCGAGTTGCTGTTGTCAGTTTGATCCCATATAGATAGTTCTTAAAAGAGCTGGAGGCAAATATTCTTTACTAGTTAAGCTAATCTTTTTTTTGGTTTTAAGAAGACTTCAGGGGATATTTTTGGTTTAAGGTTTAACGAAGAACTCAGGGCAATAGTTTTGGGAGTTCCTTCAGCATCCATGGCTCCAGGAAGTCTGGATTTCATGAGAATTTGAAATTCTGTTCTGCATTTTCTCTTCTCATTAACTCTTCATATTGTAATCAGTGATAATTTTAATCTGTTTTCTGTTGGCATAGTAGTTTGTCTAAAATATGACTTTCATGCTTAAGGTTTTATTTATTTAAGCTGTTTAGAGAGTGTGCCCTGACTTCTTAATAACTAAAGGAAATTTTACTTTTTTTTTTTTATTTTAAGTGATACATTTGCTATTACCTGGAATGGCAGAACAGGGATCCGGCAAAGCAGACTATCAAGTAGTAACTCCTTGCTTGATAAAGATGGGATATTCGCTAATTCGACTAGCAGCAAACTCCTGGAGAGAGCCCATGGAATTCTCACGTTAGTATGCTATCAGTAATGTGAATTGCTTTTAATGAGTGGTTTAAATTTCCTGATGAAAAAACGAAGAGAGATAGTAAAGCATCATTTTTATAAGTAGAGTTTTGGTAGACTCAAGACTCAAAAGTATTTTGTGAATATTTAGTGCTATGAATCTTATGCATTATTAAGCTATTTTTTCATGTCACCAAGAGTATTATGGTTGCATGATCTTGTTATGGAGATGATTCTTTATTGCTCTTTAACAGACCCTTCTCCCAGAGAGAGAAAAATATTAGCTCTTTTTAGGGTTCCTAATCTTTACTGCAGTTCTTTAATTCTGGCAGTTCTAACAAATTGGGGAAGGAAATCCACTATGAATTGTGAATGGGACCATATATAGTGGTATATGACACTTATCTAAGCCTGCCATTCCTCATTACATGATTATAGAATTGGTTTGAGGACATAGATATAACCATGCATGGTGGATCAGTAAAAAGTTGTTAGCTACCTGTGTATCAGCTTATTTCTGACACTTCGCAAGCATATATTTTGACCACTTCCTAGAAATGTGACTGAATTCGATTCCTTAATCTCTGTCCAAGTTATTGCTTAATGGTATTAATAGGCACAATTTATGTAGGGCTTGCTATACTCCAGAGATATGCATTAACTTATTTATTCTTCACATCACCTCTGAGAGGTAGGTGGTTTTATAATCTTCATTTGATATGCATTAACTCATTTATTCTTCACATCAACTCTGAGAGGTAGGTGGTTTTATAATCTTCATTTTATATTATTACATAATGAAAACTGAGGCTTAGAGATGTTGAAGTCATACGTTAGTAGGTATAGAGCTTAGATTCAATCCAGATCTTTCTGAATCTCTAGCGCGTGTTCATTAATTTATTCCCTGTCTTTATAGCCTAAAATCAAAACAAAAACAAACCAACAAAAAAGAGTTAATTTAAACATATTAGAATTGGGAGTAGAAAAAAAAAAGTGGAAGAAGACTTTTAAGTTCAAAATTGAAGATCCTAAGTTTTACTGAAAAGAACATTTTTTGCAAATCATGAAATTAGACATCTCATTTCAAGTCTCAAAATGACAGAAATAAAGCTCTGTAGGTACAAGAAAGCGGAACCCCACTAACATTTAAAGGAAAATGAGACTACAGCTTAGGATGTGCAATGTTAACATTACTGATCACCAGGCTTGAGTCTGCTTGTAGCTGTATTACAGAGCAGGAATCTCTTTCCACCCTTTTTTTCCATGCTTACCTTTCCTTCCCAGTGGTGCCTGTTAGGTTGAAGGAGGTTGTTTTCATACAGAGGGCCTACATTCTTGGAAAACTGGTATATAGTCTATTGTTTAAGAAGAGATCTTGAAATCATTCATCTCTACAGTAGTTTTTTCTAATATATTTATCTCTCTAGGAGAAACAAAAACTTTAAACCCAAGCCTGTCCTTCCAAAGGTGAGTATTATGAAAAAAACATTTTTTTAGCAGTTTCTTTTTACATATTATTTTGTACTACTGACGTAAATCTTTATAAACCAAAGACAAGAAATATCTTCTTTATATCCAAAATAGAGATTCATTGTGTATTCAGGTGAGTCCATTTTTTAGTGGATTTAATGTCTGAAAAGCTTCTGAATATAAATGTAAAGTTTTGTGCAATTATTACCTCTTTATTTAAGATTTTTTTCATTTCCCCTTGAGCCAGGTTAAGATCAAATTTTCAGTTCTACCTGATTTTAAAATAATTTCTAATAGTGTTTACCTACCCTCATCATCTATAGCAGGGATTGGCAAAGTTTTTCTGTAAAGGGCCACATAGGTAGGCTTTGCAGGCCTGTAGTCTCTGTCTGCTGATTAAATCATTCATCTCTACAGTAGTTTCTTCTAATGTAGTATATTAGAAAACAGTTCTGCTGTTGTAGCACAAATGCAGCCATCAAAAATATGTAACCAAATGAAGGTAGCTGTATTCCAATAAAATTTCATTTATAGGCACTGGAATTTGAATTTCCTATAATTTTTCACATTGTCATGAAATACTAACTTTTTTTTAAAATTATGTATCAGCCATATATAGTATATAAAAACAGTGGACATGATTTGGCCCACAGGCCATAGTTTGCAGAACCCAATCTACGTTGACTATGCAGGGATGGCATTGCAAAAATACTTAACTGAATTTACTAAAGAAAGAAAAATCTTAATGGGATACACTTAATGAGTGTTTCTCATGTACCCTCCAAAAGAAAGACTCCTATCACTTAAAACCTTGTTAATAAACTTGATTTCAAAATTTCAAAGGAATTGATAAAGAACTTTTGTTATCCTGTGATTATCTAGTTCAAAAAACAAAAAATAATCTGTTTTTATTAATCCTTCTACTTAAGTCACCCTAAGTTTCCAAAGAAAATTTAATGCCCTGCTGATGTAATTTCTAGTACTGGTAAACACTGCTTTAAACCACAAAGTACAATGAAAAATTATTTGAATGGTTTGTAATTATGTTTTTATTATGAAATGATACTATGTACAGAAAAAGACAAACATAGATACCACATTTGTTATCAAACGTGTTTATCTGTTCTTTTGTCTTCCTCTTTTCCTTGCTGTGTCTTTAGTGTTTTAGTACTTGAGTGCCATCTATGGGCCTCGCTATTTGCACTGTTCTTTTCATTCTCCTCAAATGGTAACTTGTCACTAAACTTCACTTGAATATGTTGGCTACATCTGAAATAATTGCATTCATTCACAGACATCCCATCTCTTTCTTTTTACAGTAAACATAGCTTTTTTTTTTTTAAATTATTTTAGCTTGTCTTGTTGCATTGAATACACACATATACACATTATATATATATTTCCTATTACATGTATATTAGAGAAGCAACATCATAGCCTGTGAGAGGATAGGCTTTGTACTCAAGCTGACCTATATTCAAATTATGGATCTGTTACTTGCTCTGTAGTTTTTGGAGAGTGTTCTCTAACTTGTCTTAACTCCATCTCCTCATCTGTAATGAGGGAGATAATATGTTACTTTTGAGATAATATATGTTTGGTACATAGTTAGCAGTTCAGTACATAATTTCTTCATTTATATTTCCTGCCAGAAAGTTTAGAGCTTAATTTGTTATTTGTCTGTTATCTCCATGATATATGGTTTATTTAATAACCTCACTTTTAATCTTACTTTCCTACCTGTATTTAAATATGCCTCATTTTTTTTCTAATTATGCTTTTACTTGTTTCTTTTAATCCAGTTCAGATCAAGGCAAGAAAGGTATATATTAAAAAATAGAAGAAAGTGGCAACTCCAGTATTCTCATTGACCATGGTTATTTGCTAAATAAAATATTTCTGTTGCACTAAGTTACATTAAGTTAGCATTATATATGACGTTGAAAAAGGCAACAGAAGTGTTGCCTGAGCTTTTTATTTTCCTCTTTTGTGAGATCTTCAGCCTCTTTCCAGCCTTGTCATGTGAAGCATTATTGCATACAGTCTTACCATTTTTCTCACTACTAGAAATAAGATTTAGTCATCAATATTAAGGACGCCTCTAACACCTCATTTTATTGTTATAAGTAGGATTCAGAATGTTTTATTTTTATTACAATCTTAAATAATCAATCATAGACAACTGCTTAATAAAGATAATCTTCTAATAGCTCTTGGCCCTCTGGTAATATAGCTGTCTTTTAATAGCACTCTCTCTTTTCTCTCAGAATTTATTCCCTCTCATAGCTTAGAACTATCACTTCTATTAAATCTGCCTTTTTAACCTGAACTGTCTTTTAAGTTCCAGTCTTTTACTGACAGGTACCCTGTTGTGCATTTATACTTGATGCTCTACTGTTGTCTTCAACTTTATGCCCAAAGTGATTTTAGCATATGGCTTGCCTACCCAAATTTTTATAGTCACTCAGGCTTAAAATGTGGAGGTAATTTTATTTTCCATTTTAGTTCTTTTTAATGACATGAGTTATAGCTTATTCATCTTCGTATATACAGCATCTTGCACAGCAAACAAATAATTTTTTTAAAAGAATGAAACTATTAATAAGCCCAAAAAACTAAACAGAGAAGATGGAATAAAGAAAGGAATAAAATAGATAATGAACAGAAGACCTAAGAAATAAATTAACTCTATATAGGTTTTCCTCTAGCTCTGTGACCTTCATTCTAGTTCTAGGTTTCTGTCACATCATGATTGGGCTACTGTAGCTGTCACTTAATGACATTTAAGTGGGTTCATCTCTCTTTTGCCCCTTTAGCCTTCTGCCCCCCACCGTGTTCAGTTATGCTTTATCTCCCTGTCTGTCTTGCCCGATTTTATCTTCTTCATAAATCTTAGCTATCTCTCAGATTACCGTTTATTTTTTAATGTGTTTGTAGCCTGTTTCCTTATACTTGAATGTGATATATCCGTAACATTTAGAATAGCGCCCGGTCTGTAGTAATCTCTCTGAGTATTTGTTGATCGATTTGCTCATGCTGAGTTTTTATAGGCAGAGTCTGGTCTTCAGTGGTTGAGAAAAGCATTGCTTAAGAATCATTAGTTGCTACAAAACTTAAACTAAAAACATACCCTGATGTCTTCTTAAAACTGAACAATAGTTTAGCTTAACTAGTAAAAAATGTCTGCCTTGAGCATTATGCTCTTTTAAGAACTATCTATATGGGATCAAAGTGACAAAAGCATCTTGAAAATTTAGATAGGAACCTTAGGGGCAGGGAGTTATGTTTATGGGGGAGGAACAAGTCAGAAAAAGAAGCTGAGAATGGTTGCACAACTTAAAGAATGTCATCAGTGTCACTGAATTGCACACGTAGAAACGATTGAATTGGTGTATGTTTCACTGTGTATATTCTCAAGAACAACAAAATTAAAAAAAAAAAAAAAAAAAGAATCATTAGTTGCTGTAGTGTTATAGCATAAAGACTTGTCTAGATTCCTGAGGGATAAGAACCAGGATCAGCACAAAGCTGGTTTCTGTAAGGTGGAGGTCAGAGATACCTTCACTCTCCAACATTTTCACCATTTCTGACACCAGCTGTTACCCCCACAACACTCTCTACTTCTCTTCTGGGTTCGATAATTCGTTGAAATAGCCACACAGAACTCACAGACCATACTCGTGTGGTTTATTAGGAAAGTACCAGACTACAACTTAGGATCCAGATCAACTTGGAAGTTACAGGGACAACTCAGATCAGGATCAGGAAGTACATGGGCAAGGTCTGGAAGGCTCCCCTGAAGTGGAGAACATATCCCTCCCTTCTTCAGTGCAAGACAGCTTCCAACCAAGACAGCTCTTTCAGCTGCTCTTGTCTGGCAGGTCCTTCTCAGCCATGCTAGCTGGCCCTTCTCTCAGCCGTGCTAGCTGGCTCTTAGCTGTGCATAGCCCCTTTCAGCCTTGAAGGAAAGGACTTTTTTCTTACAGTTATTTTTATTTTCCATAGTCCATATGATACTTTTTCACACAAAGACAAATATTTAGTAATTAATTTTACCACTTTTCTCAATATGGTTTGCAAAACTAAAACATTATTTCCGAGGTCTTTTTCTCAGAAGTGTCTTAAATGTTTGAGAGGGAAAATTGTTTTAGGCTTCATGTTAATTTGTTTGTACTTAAAGATAAACTATAAAAATTTTCTAATTGAACCTTGACCAGGATGTAAAATATTTTTTTGTGAATATACGTTGAATTTTCTTGTGAGAATTCCAATGTGCCAATAAAAATAAAGTAAAAACCCTCAAAATTTAGTACACACACTGTTTTACATACATATTGTTGTTTAACATGGCTCTTTTTTGTCAATAGTAGTTGTAAATATTTTTCCATGTTGGTAGATTTATGTTTATAATGTCTTTATGAGCTGTGTAGTATTCAGTTTGTGGGTGAACCATGCTTTATTTAAATAATTTCATATAATTGCATATGTCATTTCATAATTTTTCACTATTTTGAAGAACATTGTTATAAGCAACATTGAGACCTCATTTGGTAATCTCCTTCTGCAAATTCCTTATAATAAATAATAAATTCCTATAATAAATTCTTGTCAGGAAGATTATACGAAGTTGTATTCCTAAGAACAATGCATATATATGCTTATTTTCCTACATCCTTATGAATACTGAGTTTTATCAGTCTTTATTATGTTTGTCAATCTGATATGAAGAAAATCTCTTCAAAAGAAAATTTACATTTCTTTGATTACAAGTGGGATTGAATGATTGTCGTTATGTTATTTGCTATTTATACTTGGCTTGAGAATTGCGTATTCCGATCTTCTGCTCATTTTCCATTGTGGTCTGTATCTTTTTAAGGATTTTGAAAATTCTTTTTATATGTAAGTAATCAGCCTTTGTCCATTTGTTGAAAATATTTTTTTCTTAATTCCAATATTTAAATGTGTTTACTTTTAGTCACTTGAAGTTTTTTTTAATGTTCATATTGTCAAATGAATAATATGTTTTAGCCTTTTAGATTAATGTCATTTTATGTCACGCTTTTTAACTCAGACTTGTGTTTCTCATACAAATAAGACTTCTACTATACTTCTTGAGTAACATTTATAGGTGTACATCTATATAGATGATATTCTTTCCATTGACGGACTCACCATCCTAAATATACTGTGATTTAAAAAATTATATTAAGATTGGCTAAAAGAGCTCCTGAATCTTTATTCTTACCCTATTTTGATTTTGTATTACTTAATTGCCTCTTTTGTAAGTCTTATTCCCTAATTAAGATTATAGGGTAGCACATTAGGATGAGGGTTGATAGAGCCTATGTTTTGTTTTTTACTGTGTATGTGTTTTTGGCATACCTACTGTAGCTCTGGGATTGAATCTATTTTTCTTTTCTCTGAGTCAGGATTTCTTTGTAGATAACAGTAATCATTGTAGATATTTTAAGTAGAAAGGGACTTAATTCAAGGAGTTAGGTATTTACAAAGTGATTAGAAGCCTTAGAGATTCAGAGCATTAAAGCACCACTTTGGAACAGACCCCAGCCATAATCAGAAAGCTAGGAAATCAGGAAGCTGCTGCTGCAGCTATTGGTTCCAGGCACATACTACCTGTGGGGTCTAGGGGTCAGAAAGAAGCTACTGCAACTCTCGGCAATGTTTACTAGAGTTGCAGCGACCACACAAATACCCTACGCTCTGCCCCTCATCACTCACAAATCATGTCTGGACTTTGGGACCACAGAATACTAAAGCACTTTATGCACGTGCTTGCCAGTAGAAACAGAAGCTAGGAGTCAAGGCCTCTGCTTCAGTTGTACTTTTCCAGTTTCACAGGTGGGCATTTGATTGGTGGATCTGAATCAGATCCAGAACACTAGATGCAACAGAGAGTTTGTGAAATGTTTTCTTTTTAGCTTCCCAGCTTTTGCAGGAAGGCATAGGAGCATAAAATGAATGTTGAATATCAGTCTTCCATATTCACCGCATTCATTATAGATAGAAAACAATGTAACAAAACTGGCTTAAACTTTGAAAAATTATATTCTTAGATTGATTTTTTTGAAGAATTTAATGTTTTTTGTTTTCCTTCTCCTTTTCAGCACTTGCTAGAGGTAAACTCTTTAAAGCACCTGACCAGACTGACCCTACAGGATCGAATTACCAAGTCTCTTCTTCATTTGCACAAGAAGAAGAAACCTCCTAGCATCAGTGCTCAGTTTCAGGTTATTTCCTTTTTTACTTATAGCAAATAGGAATCTGTTTTTTTCAAATTGGCATTGAAAGGTCAGAATGAATGAGATATTATTCATAGGATTAAAAAGCCATTTTGCAGAGAGGTACCAGGGATGGAAAAGAATCAGCTGCCTTTGTTTTTCATTCTTATATTTGTGGATGGTAGATATCCCAAATAGTAGTTAATTATTTTCACTGTGAGGTGAAAGGCAGCAGAAAATGAGTATTATAAACAAAATGTGCCTTTAAACTGTACTGCCTAGATATATGGACTCAGACATACCAATGATCATGAAGATAGTGGAGGATCAGGGAGTGTTTCATTCTGTTATATATAAGGTTGTCATGAGCTGGAGCCAACTTGATGGCAGCCAGCAACAGCAGTCTAGATATAGTCACTGTAAACTTAATGGTGTATTTTTTTCTACATATATTTAAAGCATATGATGCTGCTGCCAATATTTAACTAAATGGGATTATAGGACATTTTTTTCTGTTTGTTTGCTTTAGGTTTTATACACAGAAATCTAGTTCCTTTAAAATGACTAGGCATTTAGGAATAAATATGATTAATATTAAATTAGCCAAGTAACTTCCAGAATAACTGTTTTCAAAATATTACATTACTTCTTCCTTTTCTTCTTGAACCATCTCTCTAAAGTTCTACTCATTTGGTAGATTTATACATTTATAAAAAAACAAAATCTGGTGGGTAACAGTGCTTTCAAGGAGCCCTGATGGTGCAGTGGTTAAGTGCTCAGCTGCTAACTGAAAGGTTGGTAGCTCGAACACACCAGTGACCCTGCGGGAGAAAGACCTGACAGTCTGCTGCTGTAAATTTACAACCTAGGAAACCCTATGGGCAGTTCTCCTCTGTCATATAGAGTTGCTGTGAGTTGGAATTGACTCAGCAGCACACAACAACGACAATACTTTGCATGATTTACTCTTCGTCATGCTTCTGTCACAGAAACAGTATTTACTGTTAACTAAAAATTTCTTTATCTGATGGTAGGTATATTTCCGTATATTATCACTTTTTTTTAATGCTTCTTTTTACGCCAGGATGTTTGAACATAAATTATCTATTAACATGTCACTGCATATGATCTTGTTTGATTAATAAGCACAGTCTGTCATACTGTGGGCTTAGAAATGTTATTTTATTTTAGATAATTCTCAGCATAGACCTGCAGAAAGATTTGAATTGGTGAAGGCTGTTTGGTCACATGCTTTCTCTTAAAAAGAAAGAGAAAAAGAAAGCCAAGACTGAAGAGCCAAATAACTTATTATAATGTGCTAATAAGCTTAAAGAAAAGGTGTTTGAATGTAGAGGAATCTCTGCCATATATTTTAAAAATCCTTCCTAATTAACAATCTTTTGGGTTAATGGTATTTGGTTTGAAGTAACAAGAAAGAGAGGTGTTAGGCAAGGCTGTCTGTGCCTTGGTGCTGTCCTCACATTCCGGAGTCTGGCTTTTCACTTTGTAGATTTAGAAGTACAAAGATAAATGGGAGAAAAATCATGGTGCCTAATAAACTATAAGCACTGTTGTGTAAAACAGTATCAAAATTTATTAATATATAATGAGAAATAAGAGTCATAAGCAGACTTGATATAATTGCTAGTTCGTTAGCCCAGTTGCCCCTAATTAGCATCAACATGGGAAGCCAAATTCTGATCAAAAGATAATGTGGTGAGTTCAGTATCTGAAAAGGATATCTCATCATTATGAAGGATCATTAAGTTATAGGTGTCATTTGGTTTATTACCTTGGATCTTTTATAGTTGCTTTGTATACCAGATTGCTTTAATCTGAAGAGTGCAATATAGCTATTACAATAAAAAACTTAGTTATAATCACAATCCTATTATATCCCTTAAAAATCCTCACAAATTTAGGAATTTTTGATATTCCTGAAATTCTCAAATAATATTCATGTATTTTATTTCTTTTTTTAAAAAAAGGAATTAAAAACATAAAAGGATGACCTTCAGTGTTTCCAATACATTGTTAAATTATCCCAACTGTATTAAGAGTTAATATTGATTATTTAGAAAATACAGATGAGGAAAAACAAATGAAAATCACCTACCATCCAGAGACAGTGACCACATGTACTGTATTTCCCAGACCCTTTACCAGATATTTAGACATATGCATTATCTAATTTTTTTCTTAAACCATTCCATGAGATAAATATTATTGTTCTTACTGTATAGGTGAGGAAATTGAATATCCAAGCAACTTATAAGTGGTGGTAATAGATGACACCCAGGTGTCTTTGTCTTCATGACCTTCTTATGAATGTTTATGCTTATCAAAATGAAACCATAGAACTTCATGAAGGGTTAACTGCTACAGTAAACCCTTGAGTCTTGAGAGGAAGGGTACAGAAAAACATATTTGAAGAAACAATGACCCCGATTTTTTCTGATTTGATGAAAAGTATAAATACAAAAATCAGAGAATCGCAATAAACCCCAAGCAGAACAGAGAAAAACACACCAAGGCACATCATATTAAACTGGTAAAACTGATTAAAAAGAGAAAATTTTAAATGCAGCAGGGGTGGGGGAAGATATTATGTGCAATGAAATGAAGATAAGAATTATAGTAGATTTCTCATCAGAAACTATATAAGCCATAATATAATGGAGTGATATCTTTGAAGTACTGAAAGAAAATAATTTCACCCTAGAATTCTATGCACTGTGAATATATCTTTCGCAGACAAACAAAAGCTGAGAGAATTCATTGCCAGCAGATCTGCACTACTAAGAGATTTTAAAGGAAATTCTTAAGGTAGAAGAAAAATGATGGAAAGTCAGTTGAAACTTTGAATCTGCACAAAGCATGAAGAGTGCCAGAATGATAGAAATGTACCTGACAATTAAAAAAAAAACAACCTTTAATCTTTTAAAAAGATATTTGATTGTAGAAAATTAAAAAAAAAAATAACAGTATAGTGTATTGTGGGATAGAAATAAAGTGTATGATAGAGTAGCGCAAAAGAAGAGAGGGACCAAATGGAAGTATACTGATGCAAGGTTTTTACACTCTGCCGGAAATGACATAACATTGTTTGAAGGAAGATTGTGATAAATTAAACATTGGAAACCATAGAGTAACCCTGCAACAAAACAGAAGAGCTATAGGTAATAATCTAATAGTGGAGCTAAAGCAGAATAAAAAAATTAACTCAATCAAAAAAGACAGGAAAAAGAAACAACAGATTGACAAATAGAAATAAATAGCAGATGATAGACCATAGGGATATTTTCCCTATTTCAGCCTTTTGGTAAATTTGAGACTTTGTCTTTCGCAAATAAATGACAGTTTTTAATGAGTCTATCCCTTTGACCACCAAACTGTCCAATAAAGTAGCTAAAGCCTTCGTTTTGAGCAGGATGATGCAACTTGATCATAAAGCAAAGAAATGTGCAGTGCTTATGCATAGGCCCCTGTGTGAAAGCCTGGTTACTTCATAGGCACCATATCTGTGCTCATTCAGCTCTTTAAAAGGAGGAATTTTGTGGCTTTCTCCTAAGAAAATAGACCATGCACAGTGGACCATACTGTTGCTGTTATATCTGCTGAAAACTGCTAGTGAAACTGTTCTCCCTCTCCTGACCTGATGATGCGTACCCAACCTAGGGTTGCTGAAAAACACATCTCCCACTGTGCTATTAGTCAGCATAGCCCTTTGCTTAGAGTGGTGAGAACTCTATAAATTTTTCTCTTCCCTGGACTTTGGGTCTAAGGATGTTGGCTATGTTAAAGCTTGTTTTATTTGTAAAAATCTTGAGTTCTCTGTGTAAACGTCCATTTGTTGCTGTTAAGTTGCTGTCGAGTTGATTCTGACTCATGTTGACCATGCGTGAGAGTAGAACTATTTTCAAGGCTGTGTGCAGAGTAGGGTTTTCAAGGCTGTGATAGAAACAGATTGCTAGACTCGTCTTCCAGGGTGCTTCTGGTTGGCTTTGAACTGCCAACCTTTCAACTAGTAGTTGAGCACTTAACTGTTTGCGCCACCCAGGGACTCCAAAGATCCATTGGTTAGAGGAGAATAACTTGCCTTTTAGTTCTTCCTCTACACCAAAAAAAGAGCACTTAAAAGTAAAATAAAAGTATGTTGATATAATACCTGTGACAATAACAGAGGTCTGTATGATTGTAAGGCTTCTATGTTTTACTTGAGGTGGTGAAATATTAACTGTAAGTAAACTCTGACAAATTAGGTTTGTATATTGTAGTCCCTAGAGTAGCAGCTAAAAAAAACAATACAAAGAGATACAGCCAAAACATCAGTAGATAAATTAATATGGAATACTAAAAAATGTTTGAAAAAAATTGTAGGATACAATAAAATACTGTTTTTAAAAAATTGCAGGAAAGGGGCAACAGAGGAACATAAAGAGAGGGGACAAACAGAAAACAGATAATGAAATGATAGACCTAAATCTAACCATACTAATAATTATATTAAATGTGAATACTCTAAACACTCCAATTAAAACTTTATTGTCAGATTGGATAAAATAGTTATTATCAGATTGGATAAAATAAAAGAAGCCAATTATATGCTGTCTACAGGAAGCCCTTTTTAAATATAAATAATATAGAAGGTTAAAGAATGACAACGATACCCTCTGAAACACTAATAAAAAGAAAGCCAGAGCGGCTGTAGTAATGTCAGACAAAGTAGACCCCAGAACAGAGAAAATAACTAGGGCAAAAGAAGGAAGGAAATAATAAAGAGCAGAAATCAATGAAATTGAAAACAGAAAAATAAGGGAGAAGATTAATGAAACAAAAAGCTGGTTCTTTGAAAAGATAAAAAAAAAATTGATAACTTCTAACCTGATCAGTCAGGAAAAAAGAGAGAAGGTGCAAATTACCAGTATCAGGAAGTAAAGAGGGAGCATCCCTAAATACCTGATAGACATTTAAAAGTAAAGGAACACTACATAAAACTCTATGCCTATAAATTTGACATTTGTCAAAACTCGTAAGATCCCACCAAAAAGTGAATTTTCATGTATGTAAATTAATGATAACCCCCCAGAAACAACACATACAAACCCCAAGCTCATTGCCATTGAGTCAATTCAAATTAGTAATAAAGTTTCTGAAAAAGTGGCTTACCTACTGGATGATTTTAAAAGTTGCTTTAGGAATGCATAAATTTGAATAAAATTGTTGTCATGAAAAGTGAAATTTGGATTACTCTGAAATACTGTATATGTACGATATTTACTATTGTCAGGCTGTCAGGTTTAAGATTAAACTACTATCTTTGTCCTTAATTATCCCTAATTTAACCATTACAGGAACATGGGAATATACAGTTTGGTTTTCAGGAAAAAAAACATTTCTTTGTATGCTACTAGTTTGTGCATATTTTGCCAATATTATTGTTTATATTTATGTATCATTCATTGTCAGTTTGAAATGGAAAAATATGCTAATTGTATTGCTTTGTATTGCAGGCATCATTAAGCAAGCTGATGGAAACACTTGATCAAGCAGAACCATATTTTGTAAAATGCATTCGCTCTAATGCTGAAAAGGTAAAAATGTTCTATAAACGAGAGCATCAGTTCTAGCTCACTGACTTCAAACTAAGCTTTAAATTCTTTCTAAGGAGAGTAAGTGAAAGGGAAGAGTTATTTATAATCTTTATAAAGAAAACATGTTCCATAAATATTTTTTTATAGATATCCTTGTAATTTCTGCACTTACCTGCCTGTATGACGTTTATATGAACTTGATTTAGCATCTCCTAAATTTTGAGAAAAAAAATTACTCTTGAAATTCTATCGGAAAAGAGTTTTCTTTTATGTAACATATTTGTTTCCCTAAGATTAACATGTGTATACTGTTTTCAATTGCAGTCCCCTAATTAGAGCTTTTGCGGAATATACGTAATTAGTGTAAATATTTGTCATCTTTCCTTAGGTTCATCACAGAAAAGAATAGTCTCCTGCCTGAACAGTTAAAATGCACTGGGAATTAGATTCAGCTTCTTAACTTTTAAGAAGCATTCTACTCTACTCTTTATGAGTTTTGTAACTTTAAACGAATTACTTGACCATTCTGTTCACTTAAATATTTTCATCTGTGTAAGAGTGTACTATACGGATAGGACAACCTCATTGTGTTTTTCTGAGCATATATAAGTTAATACCTATAAAGTACTTAGAATGTTTCTGGTCTGTAGTAAGCACTTCGTTGATATTAGCTGTTCTTTTATAGTTACTAAAATGGAAGTAGTTTTATTTACAGTTGTATAAAAGTTTGCATTCCAATTATGAATTGAGACCTTGCTATAGAAATATTTCAATTAATGATGTATTTCAAGGCACAGAATAAGTATTAAATAAATGTTAGCTGATATTATTGTTTAATATAAATTGCCTATTTGATTTTTTTCCTTGATAACTGGTGTGCCCTGCCTTGCTGCAGGAAAATGTTTGGGATTGTCTTAGAGGATTATTGAAAATAGCACTTAGAGAACAGAGAATACTGTCAGAAGATCCATATCCATCTTCTGAATGTCTAAAATCACATCTACCAAGATACTTACGAGTGACTTCTCCCATTAGCCCCTTGCCTGTCAGTGCCTGTGGAATGAGGGCATTAATTCTCAGGGACTACAAGAATTTTTTGTTTTTCAGTGTTCATACCAGTATCATCAGCAAAAGGTGTTTAAGAAAACAAGCTACTCTTATTTAGCCTATGCTAGAAGAAGAATCTATCAGCTTTCAGTTAACTAAGGCAACTGGTGGGGAGTGTGGGTAGGTGGTTTCTTAGTAAGATTATAGATAAATCACAATTAAAAACAAAAATACTGTGCAACTAGATGGTGCCCGACTACCACCACTGACTACTCTGACAGGGATCACAATAGAGGGTCCCAGACAGAGCTGGAGAAAAATGTAGAAGAAAATTCTAACAAAAAAAAAGACCAGACTTACTGGCCTGACAGAGACTGCAGAAACCCCGAGAGTATGGCCCCTGGACACCCTTTTAGCTCAGTAATGAAATCACTCCTGAGGTTCATCTTTCAGCCAAAGATTAGACAGCCCCATAAAACAAAACGAGACTAATGGGGCAGAACAGTCCAGGGACAAGGACTAGATGGCTGGTAATAGGGAACCCAAGTTTGAGAAGGGACAGTGGTAATGTGTCATGGGGTTGTTAACCATTGCCATAAAACAATATGTGTACTCACTGTTTAATGAGAAACTAATTTGTTCTGTAAACCTTCATCTAAAGTACAATAAATTTAAAAAAAAGGTTACAGCCAAGAAAAAAAAACAAAAATACAGACAGCTCTTGACTATGCCTAAGTAGGTTAATCTTGATACAGGTTTTACAGTGACTATGTGGCCTCCTCTGTGAGCAACTGCATTCCTTTTGAGCTTTAAGTTCCTCTCCCTCTACAACCAGAGCAGTCTGGAAGCTTGGGCTCTCTCTTTTTCCTGTTAGAAAAAAACCCCGTTGCTGTCAAGTTGATTCCGACTCATAGTGACCCTACAGGACAGGGTAGAACTGCCCCATAGGGTTTCCAAGGAAGAGCTGGTGGATTTGAACTACTGACCCTTTGGTTAGCAGCCGTAGTGCTTAACCAGTGCACCACCAGGGTTCCTGTCTTTCTCCCAGGGTCAGGCAATTAGAACTTTTGGGAAGTTCCTAGCTGAGGAAGTGAGCTTTTCTATCACCTCTGCTGTATCTTAACCAGACAACCCCCAGCTGATCTAAGTTAACTATACTTATAAGACAAACATTAATTTGGAGATCTACTCTTCTGGGTTAACTTCTTTTCCATTTGCTTTGTTTTAGCTGCCCTTAAGGTTCAGTGATGCCTTGGTACTTAGACAGCTTCGGTACACTGGAATGCTGGAGACAGTTCGAATTCGCCAGTCAGGATACAGCTGCAAATATTCTTTCCAGGTTATGCTTTTATAATGTTATTTAAATATATGCATGTCAAGTAAATTATTACCACATGTCTTGCTTATTATTTATTTGGGGCTCACATGTTTATTTATCTTCATTCTTTCTATTCCATCTTTTGTATACAGAGTTGAAAAGAGTACTCACTTCCATTGAATGACAGCAATCTCATTAAGCTTGTATTGTAATAGAATTCAGTCAATGGCTATTCTCATTTAATCTGAATATTTGGTAACATTAAGTTTTCTTGTAACATAGCAATTCCTTACACTGATTACTGCAGTAATTGGAATAGTTCAATCTGAATTATCTACTTAAAAGACAAGATTCCATTTGGTTTTCCCTAGAGTTTTCTCAGTAGGATTTTTTTTTCATAGGAAGTTCCCAACAAGGCTCAGCTATTCTCATTAGCTACTGCTCTTCTGGGTATAGAAATTACACTGCGGCTTCTCAGCAGCTGAGCAAATCTTTGCTGTTGCTGGAAGGCAAAGCTTCATTTTCAGTTATCCCTGTAGTAGCTGTCACATTTGCATATTTTTATGCTAAAAATTTCAGGTTCCTGTTTGGAAAACTTTTTCTTTGCTCTTTAATACAATTTTCTCAAAAGGAATAATTAGCTTCTGCACTTCTTTTCATCATCTGTTCTCCTTTGATAACGTAGTATATAGAACTTGCTATCTTTTCCGAATTAGCCTTTTTGTAATATTTTAAATTAACAAGCACATTCTTGATTTTACTCTGTTTAAAAGAATGAGAAAAAGAACAATACAAAGACAATTAGCTAGTTTAGGATCTTGTTTACGTACAATTCTTTTGTGATTTTACAACATTTTCTTTTCATTTTTCAGGATTTTGTGAGCCACTTCCATGTACTTCTTCCCCGAAATATTACTCCATCCAAGCTTAACATTCAGGATTTCTTCAGGAAAATAAATCTTAATTCAGATAATTATCAAGTTGGGAAAACCATGGTAAATACAATATATACAGACCTTGTCAAAATTGAGTGCATTTTTTATTTAAATAATAGTGGCAGTCTTCGCATATGAGAACATTTATAATAAAGATAGTATACCAGATATTTTGAGGAAATTTATTAGGCCAAAGTTATTTAATAATATAGCCAGTATTAATCAAAGACTTTCTGGCCAATGCTCTAGTCTGACTGTGATTTTAATTTCCTAAGAAACATCTCTACTGTAATTCTGACTCACCTTGCCTAAAGTGACCTTATCTAGATTCCCCTACTCCCCTAAATGTATTAACTACTCTGACACTTTCTTCTGGTTTCTCAGGCTAGAAACAGTAATCATCTTTAGCGTAATTTTTACTTTAATTCTTTTACAAAGTTCTATGTTTTTTTTCCTTTGTAAGTCATCTTCCCATCTCTCCCTTTTTTGCCATTCCTACTGCCATTTTAGTTCTAGTTCTTAGCTCCTCTTACCTACCTAGATTGCTCTTATAATGAACAGTTTGCTTATCTGATTCCAGTGTATTTGTCATTCTGTTGAACTCATTCTAATAATATCAAAATCATTATGCTAATATACTTATTTATGTAGGCCTCCTGCCCAGAAATAATCCCGATAGCCTTCTCATTAAATTCAAACATTTCTCTTTTTTAAGCCTCCATATTATGTCTTCACACTATGTAATATCTTCTTTATAAAGAAAAGTTGTTCTGTTATACCATGTGGGTGCCTTTATTATTATCTCCATTTCCTCTTTAACTATCTATTATCTGTTTGCTCTTACAGGTGAAGTGTGAATCCAGTTTCCAAAGGGACTGTGTCTAATTTATGTTTGCATTCCCCCAAATAACTAAAAATTTATTCATGAAATTAAAGAGTAAATAAATAATAACTCTGGCAAGCCAGATGCCTTTCATGCATGCTGGGTTTCGAAAAGACTGTTATCATTGGTTTACTCACGTTATGATCAAACTTTGAGATCTGTGGTTCTCAGCATTTTTTTCCCCACCCCAGCACCCTACAAAAATAGGATGTACATAGCCAAGTAGTACATTAGCTCATTATGGTAGTGATTTTCCCAAGCGAGTATATGTCACAGTCTCTGGCTCCAGGATTTTTGTACTTTGCTTATCTTTCCATTTCATCTTTCATAGTCTAATATCTCCTTCCCGACTTGACAATGATTACTTTGGATAAATCAGTACTGCATTTACACATGTGCCACTCTTGTGTGTATGCTGTTCTCTAAAAGCTTAGCACAGAAAAGATAATTCATGAAAGAAATTTCTTATTTGTAAGCTACATTCCTCACGTTTCCCCCTTCGGGTAGGTCTTCTTAAAGGAGCAGGAACGACAGCACTTACAAGGTCTGCTTCACCAAGAGGTGCTCCGCAGAATCACACTGTTGCAGCGATGGTTCAGGGTCTTGCTGTGTAGGCAACATTTCCTTCATCTGAGACAGGCATCCATTATTATCCAGGTGGGAAGCAAAGGATTTTTTGCATGGGATTAGCTGGTTCATTTGACCTTTATTTTAGTAACAGAACTGTTTTACTCTGAAACATTTAAATAAGAATGTAAACTTCTTCAGAGATGAGAATATGTCTTCCTCATTTTTGAAATGCTCATAGTACCAGACAGATTGCCTGGCATGTAAGAGTAGACTATTAATAAATATTGGTATTGAATTGAAATTAAATTGAATTTATAGCTGTAATGTCTTGTGAGGTATGAATGGGGCAAAGAAGTTTATGCTTCTTTAATTTTGTTGACATAGTTCTTTTTTATTTAATAGTTTTTTGAATAGTAGTTGAGAGTTATATGTACATTATTATTGTTGTTATAGTTTGTTATGTACTCATTTCAGATGATAGGTACCTTATTTCATATTTTCTCTATTATTGTGTGTTCTCCATAGAACTTTTTCTATTTGTGCAAGAAAATCCTTAATCTTTGGAATTTTTCATCTTTGAAATATATGCATGGTGACCTTGAGCTCATTAATGTTACTTGGGCAAATTATAGTGTGAAAATATATTAATTTATTAAAATTAATTTGTAGGGCATGAAAGCATAAAACATTTTAAATTATTTTAACTTCTATAATTAACTTCATTAAGGTTATATTATTTAAAATAGTCATTTTTAGCCAAGCATATCTGGAAAAAACTTTTTTTACTTTAATCACAAATCGTTTAGCTGTTTAGCCAGTTACACTCTAATTATCATGTAGAAAATTTTTTCTTTTTTCTCTTTCTATGAAAATGTGATAGAAAATATGACAACAGTTTCTATTATTCTGTCTTCCTCACAGCGATTCTGGAGGAGTTACCTGAATCAGAAGCAAGTCAAAGATGCAACTGTGCAGAGGAATGCTTTTGTTAGGGCTAGTGCAGCCACTCGTCTCCAAGCTTCCTGGCGTGCTCACTTAGAGAGGCGCCGGTACTTGGAGCTACGGTCTGCAGCCATCATCATCCAGCAGAGATGGCAGGAACATTACAGGCAGAGGCACATGGCTGCTGTCTACATACAGGCAAGATGGAAAGGCTACAGGGAGAGTAAGCGGTACCAAGAACAAAGGAACAAAATTATCCTTTTGCAAGCAGCATGTAGAGGATTCAGAGCAAGACAAAGGTAATCTCTGTTACTATAATTATTACCCTTCTTCTCTCTTCACGAATACTTTGTTTATACCTCTGCCTAACTTGTGCTTGAATTAGTTAAGTACAACACTTGCCTAACTTGTGCTTGAATTGGTTATGCACAATTTATCTTCTCCACTGGACTGTGAGACTCAGCAGCTTTAACCCACATTACCTGGCCTATAATAGAAGCTGAATAAGCTTTCACTGAATTAATTGGATTGAAAACCTAGATGATCTGTGGTTATAGCTGCTAAGAATGAATTTTTCCATTAAGTTGAAACTGATAAAATAGGCAATGCTCAATTCTTTTTACCTTCAGAAACTTTAGTTTCATATGGTTCACCTTATAATGATGAGTATTATTAAAATGGGAACTTTATTTCTGAGTTAATGTTTTGAATAGAATACCCAGTTGGGAATAATATACTCAATTAACAGTATCATCTCACTGATGAAAATAGGAGAATGGTGAAATGTGCCTCCGAGTTAAAGAAAGTATTGTAAAATGAAATTTTTGAGACTTCTCATTTTTAAAAAAAATTCTCAGTAAATGTATTCTCTGTAGTGATCACCAATAGATATCTGTAACCCATTTATTTCTGTTTTTGTATAGATTTAAAGCTTTAAAAGAACAAAGAATTAAAGAAACAAAACTAGAGCTTGGACTGGTGAATATCAAGTCATATGGGTCTCTGGAGATTCAGGGTTCAGACCCTTCAGAATGGGAAGATTGTTCCTTTGACAACAGAGTGAAAGCCATAGAGCAATGTAAATCTGTGATAGAGAGTAATCGAATTAGCCGTGAAAGTTTAGGAGACTACTCCAAGGAGTCCCCAAACAAGCGACAGGAGAGAGTCAGAAGTCAAAGCGGTGTGGACTTGCAGGAAGATGTGGTTGTGAGAGAGAGACCCAAGTCATTGGAGGATCTCCACCAGAAAAAAGTAGGCCGGGCCAAAAGAGAAAGTCGGAGAAGGAGAGAACTGGAGCAAGCTATATTTAGCTTAGAATTGCTGAAAGTCCGTTCTCTTGGTGGTGTGTCTCCTACAGAGGAACGTAGATGGTCTACAGAACTGATGCCTGAGGGCCTTCAGTCTCTACAGGGTACACCTGATAGTGAAAGTTCTGAAGGAAGCTTGGAAATTCTGAGCTGTGAAGAAAGCCAGAAGAGCAAACTAGAGTCCATAATTCCAGATGAAGGAGACTTGCAGGTTCCATCACCTAAGATATCTAGCAGCAGTCCAAAATTTGATTCACAGGATAATGCCCTCAGTGCCTCAAGTGAGACTAGCTATGCATTGATGAAAAAGCAGAAACCCTGTGCCTCAGAGCATTTCAAGAATGGGACTATGAAGGAAAAACTGGTTTGCAGTTCTGAATCTATTCCCTGTAAACCACAGCGGAGAGATTCTTTTATTTCAAATAGTCTGCCTACATTTTTTTATATTCCCCAGGTAGACCCATCGAGAAGAAGTTCCCAATTAGACACAGGTATTCAGAGAAACAAACTATTGGAAAGTAAAGAAACTCTAGGGACAGCTCTTACCTTGGATATCAACAGGGAAGCCCGCAAGTATCACATCTCAGGAGATCAGGTTGTTGCTTCTTTGAATACAGATTCTTCTAATACTGTGCTGGAAAAGTTGGAAAAGCTAAACACTGAGAAGGAAGAAAGGCAAAAGCAGTTGCAGCAGCAGAATGAAAAAGAAATGATGAAACAGATTCGCCAGCAAACGAATATTTTAGAGAAGGAGCGTAAAGCCTTCAAGACAATTGAAAAGTCAAGAACTGGGGAGTCTTTCCCAGTACCCTCTTTCCATCAATTAAAGCAAACAGTAGAGAGGCCATCCTCTCTCATTCTAAATATTCCAGATAAGGGAGAATCCAGTGTACCAGGGCCCCCATCAGTAACTATAAACGATGCTGCTCTTGCCCCAAAAGACACTCCCTGTGCTCATGTACCTCTGAAGGACCAACCTATCACCCTGTTATTTGAAAGAAAGGGAAGCCCATGCCAGTCTAAGGGATTATCTAAGACAGACAGAACGGGCCCCCAATTGAATGTAGCGCGTAAACTCTCTAATAATCACGTTTCCAAAAGAGAATACCTTAGGCCGGCTCAGTCTTATAGCCACAAATCTGATGATCCTTCCAGAGAGGGAACTACTGGGGCCATTTTCTTCGTGCCGAAGGACAATATGAGTGTACCCCTGTAAGTGAAATGTTTATATTCTTTTATGTATATGCCCACTCCTCACTTATTGACTATTTCAGTATCTAACATTTCACATTTATGACAGTAGTAAAAAATCCGTCCAACTACTTTGCACATTAACGATGTATGTCTGACAGTAACGAACACCAAGGTATGAGGTGAGAGTATAACGCTGGCTGTGATGGTTAAGGTTATGTGTCAGCTTGACTGGGCCATGATTCTCAGTGGTTTGGCAGTTATGTAATGATGTGTAGTCATCCTTCATTTTGTGATCAGATGTGGTCCTTCTCCATTTTCACGTAATGCTGATTTTTACATAATGACCTGATCTTTGGAACCTAACCATGTTGATAAGTGATAACTCTTGGAGAGTTTTATTAAGGTACCTTGATCTGCTCCAACTGTTTGCGTGGAAGCTGCTAAAATTAAGCTTTTTTTCCCCCACATAAAAGAATTTCCTTCATTATTGACTCTGCTAGCCTCCTGAAATAAACATAACTATACTCTAGGAATCTTTGAGGAGTTCCTGGGTGGTGCAAATGATTAAGCACTCTGCTACTAACCAAAAGGTTGGCAGGTTCAATCTACCCAGAGGTGCCTAAGAAGAAAGGCCTGGTGATCTACCTCTGAAAGATCACAGCCATTGAGAACCCTATGGAGCACAGTTCTGCTCTGAAACACGTTGGCTTGCCATGAATCAGAATTGTCTTGGCAGCAACTGGTTCAGTTTCTTTTTTTTTTCTGAAAGGAATCTTTGACTAAGCACAGATAGCAGAGATTTTGGTTCCTCCCCATTAAGTAAGAAAGCATTTGTGAAGGGCAGTACAGTGCCTCTTAACATAGTAGGCATTCAGCAAGTGCTGATTGTCTTAGAGTGGTAAGATATAGCAATCTAAGCTTGTTAATGTCAGGCTTAAAGAAGCTAATGTGCTTTGTCACAGCTGTTGGCCTATTAATAGTCTTCATTAAGTTCTTTACCACTTAACTAGTGGTAACCACAAGAGAAGCATTTTGTAAGTGGACATAAAAACAAATTTGAAAAAATTCAAGATACTTGCATTAAATCTTTGTACCTAGTGGATTCTTTCTGTTCCTATGGGAGAGTATCATGGTTTAAATGAAGGGAGGCTGTTTCTTAGGGCTGAAAAAGTTAAATTTCATATTAACAATGAAAATATCTTTTTCTCTCTTATCATATCCTGAGTCTTTAAATCTTTCAGGCTTTAATATAGCATATGGGTTTTTAGGAACCCTTTTTAAATACGAGCAAGAGACCATAAATATTTTATTTTTCCTCTGTTTTCTGTACAGTATTATGAAATGCAGTCGCACAGTTTGAGATCTCATTCCTGCCCATTAGCCTAGGGATTGCCCATGAGTTCAAAGGCACTGAAGTGCGTATAAGCCCATGAGGAGAGTGTTAAAAACACATTATTTCCTGTCATTCTGCTTAAGTTTTATGGTCCATATGTATATATATATACACTGAAAATGTGTTTAGTGGTTCCAAGAATCTGTTTTGTAGAAAGTTCAGTTGTAGTTTCCAAAAAACATTAATCATCCTTGTCAGTTACTCCTTTTGTCATTTTTCCAAGATAAACTATCTTAACTCTCCTTGATCTTGTCTGCTTTGCCTCATTTAAGCTCTACATGTCTTCGAAAATGATTATGTATTAGATTGCTTGTATGAAAGCTTACAGATAAAATGCATATATCAAATCTCTTGTTCCATAAGTAATATTAGAAACCTTAACCTTTTATAGAATCATAAATGTTGGTGCTTCTGAATTATCTAGCCCAATTCCCATATATTATAGATGAGGTCACTGGGGCACAAAGAGGTGAAATGACTTGTTAATAGTCACATATTTAAAGAAAGTTGGGACTAGAACTTGGTTTTCATGATGAGGAATCAGCATTGGGTTTAGTGATAGGAAATAACACTAAGTTAGTGTTCTTTCTGTATACCACAATGTGATAAGTACGTAGTTGCCTTCATCTGGCTGATGAAAGGGGATGAAAAATCATGGGGAAATCTAAAGAAAATGCTGAGTTTAAAAGTTTTTTGGGGTGGTCAGATGCTATCAAAGGTTCTATTAATTATTGTTTTTCTCTTTGAAGGACAGATCAAAGGCCAGTAGGTTCACCTGTGGCAAGAGAGGTTTTAATGGCCAGAAGGTAGTCCTTTAGGACAAGCTAGGATTGCCAGGCTTGATCATAGACGGGTTAAAACGGGAGCTCTCTGAGAAGCCTTTATAGCCTTGGGCTTCTTTAGGGATTATTACATTTGAGCAAAGGGCAAGATAACTTCTGTGGATCCTAGGCCTTCAGTTACAAAAATGGAAGAGCAAATAATAATAATAATACTACCAGTTAGTATCATCAGTGTCTACTTGGAACCCAGCACTATGCAAAATGTTACGATATGATTCACAAGCCACTTAATAGTCTTGCTGAGGAGAGATTAGTAATATGTTATTAAATTTTAAGACTAATGTAATTGGGGCTGTGAAAGTACAGGTTCTATTCAGATTTTCATCAGATCCTGACATCCATTTCTGCACAGAATTTAATGATAAAGCAGTCATATCATGTAGTTATTCAAGCAAAATTTAATTTTTACAAGCTGTATTTTATCATCTGTATGGTTTGGTTCATACTTCTTTTGGTTGGATAACAATTTCTCATCCTGCCAGTGTCGATTTTGTTCTATACAACCTCAAGTTTTAAAACTAAAACAGTGAATGAAAGCTACAGAGAGACATTTCAGAAAGAGAATTTTTTAACAAATAGGAATCATTTCAGTGTAAGATAAAACACTAAGGTCCTCATCACTGAATGGCCACTTATCCAGTATTTTATAATGATTAGACTAAAAGGCCTCTTCTAAGAGTAATATTCTAAAGATTTGGCATTTCCCCTTTATCATCAAATCCATTTCATATCTTGAGCTAATTGTGCTGCTACTACTATTCTTAAAGATATGTCATCGTAGTGGAGTATACCCAGTGATTATCAGGGCAGGGCCTCTAGCAGTTCACTCATGCAAGTAGATTCTTGGTAATAGTATTAATTAGGTAAGCAGAAAAAAAAATTTTTTTTTAAATTGTCCTTCAGGTGAAGGTTTACAGAACAAATAGTTTCTTATGAAACAGTAGTACACATATTGTTTTATGACATTGGTTAACAACCCCACGACATGTCAACCCTCTCCCTTCTCAACCTTTTTTTTTTTTTTTTTTGGTGAAAATATACATAGCCAAAGATACACCAATTCAGAAATTTCTACATGCACAGTTCAGTGACATCGACTACGCTTTTCCAGTTGTGCTGCTATTCTCACTTTAGATGGTTTACAGAACAAAATAGTTTCTCATTAAACAGTACACATGTTGCCCTATGACAATGGTTAACAACCTCACAACACATCAACACTGTCCTTACTCAATTTTGGGTTCCCTATCACCAGCTTTCCTGTCCCCTTCTGCCTTCTAGTCCTTGTCCCTGGACTGCTGTGCCTCATTAGTCCCATTTGGTTTTATGGGGCTGTCCATTCCCTGGCTGAATGGTGAACCTCGGAAGTGACTTCACCACTGAGCTAAAAGGGTGTCTGGGGGCCATACTCTCGGGGTTTCTCCAATCTCCTTTAGGCCAGTAAATCTGGTCTTTTTTTTGCGAGTTAGAACTTCTTCAGCTCTGTCCAGAATCCTCTGTTGTGCTCCCGGTCAGAGTAGTGAGTGGTGGTAGCCGAGTACCATCTAGCTGTACTGGACTCAGTCTGGTGGAGGCCTTGGTAGCTGTGGTCCATTAGTCCTTTGGACTAACCTTTTCCTTGTATCCTGTTCTCTTCATTCTCCCTTGCTCCCAAAGGGATGAGACCAGTGGAGTATCTTAGATGGCTGCTTACAGGCTTTTAAGACCCCAGACACTACTTACCAAGGTAGAATGTAGAACATTGCCTTTATAAACTGTGTTATGCCAATTGATAAGCAGAAAATTTTTGACATCTTGTTTTGGGAATTGAATAAGATCTGGAAATATTTATGGAATTTGCTGGAATTCTTTGACCTGGCTTATTAGACTATATTTCATGCTGTACTTAAAGACTGCTGGCATGGGATCCCTGCTAGTAATTGAAATGTTATCCTATTGTCTTATCTAAAGTGTCAGCAAGGAATCCTTAAAGTGTGGAAATCCTGAACACCATAAACAAGATGAACCAACTTGGAAACCTGTGAAGTCAGCTGGGCTGGGCCAGCGAGAGGTAAGTATTGGATCTTGTTTATCTGTCTTTTATGTGAAATAGATGCATGTTGTTTTGGAAATTATTATTTTTACAGTTAGAGTACTTCATCTACCCATTTACTCCCAAGTGTTTATAGAGAAAGAAACCATGAGCTAAGCCCGTTATACTTGAGGTGAACTCCAGGCAGAGAGTGATGCCCAAGAACCCAGATTATGTGTACAGATAAGAAGTTGCTGTAAAAAAGAGGCAATTTAGGCAAGTGACTTTGGTGACAAATTATGTCAGTAAGGATGACTTCCTTGGCTGTGGATAAAAACAGTATAGATTTAACTTCTATTCTTATCCTTTGTCTAGAGTAATGTATGTGGATTCCTTTTGGTTATCCCTGTCACTTCTGGTAGTGGAAAGAGCATATGGGGTGGAGGGATGTTTCAAGAAATTCATGAGCCCTCTGATGCCTTTTGTTGGCATCATCTCCATTAAAAACAAAACATTGTTGTGTTATTTGTTTTATCATTTGGTCAAGCAGGTTGCCAGACCGGCCCATAAAAAGAAAGCGCGAATGGCGCGGACGCGCTCCGATTTCTTGACTAGAGGTACTTTTGCCGATGGGGAGGGGGATACAGAGGAAGATGATTACGATGACATTATTGAGCCCCTTCTCTCCCTTGACCGAGCTTCTCACTCTGAGCTAGGGCCTGCACCCAGCCTGGGTCAGGCCTCTCACAGTGACTCCGAAATGGTAATTTTATAGCAATATAAGAAAAGTAGGCAACAAGCAAATCTGATGGGAATAGACTTTGCTAATCTAAAGCTAACCTTCACAGCTTCTTCCCCATGCAATGGTTTGTACACAGGAAACCTCAGTGAACACAGCAACTAAAGCTAACCCTTAATTTAATAGGACTCAGTGAACGACACTTTAATAGGTGTATGTCAGATCATAAATTAGGCAAAATTATTTAACTTAGCACTAATGTAGAATTTTCCATGTTATATCTTAAAAGGTGTAGGTAGCACAGGGGTCAACAAACTTTCTGTAAAGGGCCAGTAGTAAACATTTTAGGATCTGTGTGTCATACAGTGTCTCTGTCAACTACTTAACTCTGCCACTGTAGTGTGAAAGCAGCCGTAGACAATAAGTAAACAATTGGGCGTGGCTGTATTCCAGTAAAGTTTTCTTTACAAAAACAGGCGGTGGTCTGTATTTGACCTCCTGGTTATAGTTTATTGATCCCTTGTGTAGAGAATACAGTACGTTAAATAATTCAGTAGCTTGTAACTGAAGTGATACTCACTTTTTTTTTTTTTTTGCCTTTAAACATGCTTCCCTCCCATTGTTCAGTAGTAGAAAATAAACACGAATATTAAAAAATGTATTCAGCAATACCAAAAATGTGTTTCCCAGCCAGGTAGAAGGCTGTATGTAGTGTGAATCGGTATTAATCACAAATTATAACCTTAAAGTTGTGTTTGAATGAAAACAGCTGTTAAAGAGGTTGGCTGCTAACCAGAAAGCAGTTTGAATCCACCAGCTGCTCCTTGGAAACCTTATGGGGCAGTTCTACTCTGTCCTATAGGGTCGCTATGAGTCAGAATGGACTCGATGGCAGAGGGTTTTATTTTGACTGAGATATATAACTTTATTGTCAAATCTCAATCAAAATTAACTATATATTTTGACAAGTTTGAGTATATTCATGAATATATTAGGGAGAAAGTGATTTTAGAACTATCCTAGAAAAAAATAAATATAAGAACCCTATATGTCTAATATGTATAAAAAGATTATCACTATTAGAAAGTGGCATGACCTTTTATTTCAGTTCATGTTCTTAATTAGTTTGGATCTCTAATGAGGTTCTTTACTGTTTATTCATTATGGGAGGAAAATTTTAGGACAGTCTTTACTGGACTTATTAAATAATTTATCTTTCAACTGTTTTAAGATGTTTAAATTGTGCCAAAGACCTAGTTAATTCAAGTTTCTTTTAACTTCCAGAATATCCCCATTTTCTTTATCTTTTGGTGGAGGTAGACTCAATTTTTAAATTACAATGCTGTATTGATGTTGTATAAAGGAAAAAGACAACATAGAAGAATGTACAACGTCCCCTAATTGGAGCCAAACTGTAGGATAGTTAAAGTTGGAAAGAATCTGTATAATCTATTTATATGTATATATATATAAAATTTAGAACTAACATCTTCTCTTCAGTGTGAGATAAAAAATAACTCCTTTTTGGAGATGCACTGAGTTATAAATAATGAAAAATATCATATGATTAGTAATTAAAGATGAAATTAGGTAGTGGAACAAACTAATTTTAATTAAAAGTGCTGCTTATAGTTTTTCATGACAAATAGATAGCATACTTAATTTATTCTATAAAATATACATAGATTTGTCATTTGTGGAAGAATTTAACATATTACGTGTAACTGCTGTTTTGTTCCTGAGAGTTTCCTTTGTTACAAACCTTAGTTCTTTTGGTGGTAGAATTCTTTCATACTGGGAACTCTTACTGAGATGCATCAGGAAGTTGGGCTCTCTGCTTGGAGCATTCAGCCCCTTTCAGGGTTCTAGCTGGTAGCCTCTGCCTGTGAGTCTGTTCACCTGCCTGACAGTCATTGCATGCCAGTAGTTGCAGAGCACCTCCTTGCACAGTGTATTAGTCACCTCTTTACCTCTCTCACTGTCCTGTTTCGTCACTAGCTAGTTTACTTTTAGAAGCAGGTGGTGGTAGTTGTTTCTGGTGGATGTTTGCATGAAGAAGCTTTGCTTTTTAGAATATACCAGTAGATGCTTACTGGGGTGGGAATGGGGAGGGTAGGAACAGCCTTAAATATATTTCTCTACTTGTGTGTCTTGAAAGTATGCCATGTTTTAACATTATCTGATGTTGTGAGGTTGAAGACTAATTGTTTCTAAATGAAATCTACTGCATTCTCAAAGTCTAAGTATCTTCTGGGTTTTAAATGCATTTGATTTTCTGGGCACATGGATTTTTAAAAACTGTACAATTTTTTTCCCCCTGGACAAAAAATTTCCTCTGTCACTTGCTAAGAAGTATATCATTAAATCTTGGAAGAAATGTCCATGTGACCTTTAAAGTGTTGAAGTATCTGATCTAATGGGATAAACACAGTTACAAATCAATTGCCTGAAGGGGATTTGATAAACATTATCTCCTGAGCTGGTTGATTATTAGTTGTTATCTGCTGTGGGGGAGGAGGGATAAAGGTGTTGGTTTTCCTCAGTGACTTTTTTATGTTTTTTTAACTTCCTACTTATAACTCTGCCATTTCAGTAACTTCATAGTCTGTGTGCTGCTCACACTCCGTTCTTTTTTTTTTTTTTTAATTGTGGTAAATATATATTTAATAAAACATTTGCCATTTCAACATTTTTTACATGTACTTTTCAATAACATTAATTATGTTCATTCTGTTGTTCAACCATCACCATTATCTGTTTCCAAATTTGCCTTCAGTTCTTGTATGTTGACATTTACCCAAGAAGAATGACATGTTCTGCTAGTCAGTATTTTTAAGGTGACTATCATATAGGTTTTTTTTTTAGTCTCTCTGTCTTCTGGATAGTAAGTGGGTTAGTAAAATAATTTCTGTTACTATTTTGTAGGATTAGTAAAGGTAGCATACTTTATGTCTGTGTAGTCTCTTCAGCTGTTCACCATACTTAAACCAAGCATCTCTATAGATTTGACTCCCACATCTGTCTCCAGAATTCCAGTCTTCTTTACCTCCATCTTGGTAGAACTACATTTCTCATTTGTTGTTGTTCTTAGGTGCTGTCAAGTGCATTCTGACTCATAGCAACCCTGTGTACAACAGAACGGAACACTGCCTGGTCCTGTGCCATCCTCACAATCCTTGTTCTGCTTAAGCCCATTGTTGCAGCCACTGTGTCAGTCTATCTCATTGAGGGTCTTCTTCTTTATCGCTGACCCTCTACTTTACCAAGCATAATGTCCTTCTCCAGGGACTGATCTCTCCTGGTAACGCGTCCCAAGTATGTGAGATGTAGTCTCGCCATCCTTGCTTCTGAGGACCATTCTGGTTGTCCTTCTTCCAAGACAGATTTGTTTGTTCTTTTCGCAGTCCGTGGTATATTCGGTATTCTTTGCCATCACTGCCATTCAGAGGTGTCAGTTCTTCGGTCTTCCTTATTCATCGTCCAGCTTTCACATGCGTTTGAGGTGATTGAAGACACCATGGCTTGGGTCAGGTGCACCTTAGTCTTCAAGGTGACATCTTTGCTTTTCAGTGCCTTAAAGAGGTCTTTTGCAGCAGATTTGTCCAGTGCAGTGCATCTTTTAATTTCTTGACTGCTGCATCTGTGGATGTTGATTGTGGATCCAAGTAAAATGAAATCCTTGACAACTTCAGTCTTTTCTCCATTTATCATGATGTTGCTTATTGGTCCGGTTGTGAAAATTTCTGTTTTCTTTATGTTGAGGTATAATCCCAGTTGAAGGCTGTGGTCTTTGATCTTCATCAGTAAGTGTTTCGAGGCCTCTTCACTTTCAACAAGCAAGGTTGGGTCATCTGCGTAACACAGGTCGTTAATGAGTCTTCCTCCAACCCTGATGCCCTGTTCTTCATCATATAGTCCATCTTCTCGGATTATTTGCTCAGCATACAGACTGAATAACTATGGTGAAAGGATACAACCCAGATGCACACCTTTCCTGATTTTAAACCACACAGTATCGCCTTGTTCTGTTTGAACGACTGCCTCTTGATCTATGTATAGGTTTCTCGTGAGCATAATTAAGTGTTCTGGAATTCCCATTCTTTGCGGTGTTATCCATAGTTTATTATGATCCACAGAGTTGAATACCTTTGCATAGTCAATAAATCACAGGTAAACATCTCTCTGGTATTCTCTGCTTTCAGCCAGGATCCATCTGACATCAGCAGTGATATCCCTGGTTCCATGTCCTCTTCTGAACCTTCTTGAATTTCTGGCAGTTTCCTGTTGATATACTGCCACAGCCACTTTTGAATGATCTTCAGCAAAATTTTACTTGCATGTGATGTTAATGATATTGTTTGATAATTTCTGCATTCGATTGGATCACCTTTTTTTGGAATAGGCATAAATATGGATCTCTTCCAGTCGGTTGACGAGGTAGCTTTTTTCCAAATTTCTTGGCACAAACAAATGAGCAGTTCCAGCACTGCATCCATTTGTTGAAACATCTCAACTGATATTCCGTCAATTCCTGGAGCCTTGTTTTTTTGCCAGTGCCTTCAGTGCAGCTTGGACCTCTTCTTTCAGTACCATTGATTCCTGATCATATGCTACCTCCTGAAATGTTTGAAGGTCTATCAGTTCTTTTTGGTAGAGTGACTGCGCGTTCCTTCCATCTTCTTTTGATGCTTCCTCTGTCATTTAATATTTTACCTGTAGAATCCTTCAGTATTGCAACTTGAGGCTTGAATTTTTTCTTCAGTTCTTTCAGCTTCAGAAATGCTGAGCGTGTTCTTCCCTTTTGGTTTTCTATCTCCAAGTCTTTGCACATGTCATTATAATACTTTGTCTTCTCGAGCTACCCTTTGAAATCTTCTGTTCAGCTCTTTAACTTCGTCATTTCTTCCTTTCCCTTTAGCTCTTTGACATTCAAGAGCAAGTTTCAGAGTCTCTTCTGACATCCATTTTGGTCTTTTCTTCTTTTCTGTCTTTTTAGTGACCTCTTGCTCTCTTCATGTATGATGTCCTTGATGTCATTCCACAACTCATCTGGTCTTCGGTCATTAGTGTTCAAATCTATTCATTCTCATTATCTCCCCCAAAATGCCATTTCTTCTTAAATTTCTTTTTCTGTTTGTTATTCTTCAAGATAAGGAGCCCTGGTGGTGCGGTGATTAAGCCCTTGGATCCTAACAAAAAGATCAGAGGTTCAAACCCACAGCCGCTCTGTGGGAGAAAGATGTGGCAGCCTGCCTCATAAGGATAACAGCTTTGGAAACCCTATGGGGCAGTTCTACTCTGTCCTATAGTGTCACTAGAGTCGGAGTCCACTTGACAGCAACAATGGGTTTAGTTTTGTTTTGTTTTTTTATTCTTTGAGATAGTCTCCCAACCTTATCTGTGTTGATTTTTCCTTCTCGCCACTGTTCATTCACAAAACTGCCAGAAAAACCTGTTGATCAAGCAGGGCTAAGTTATTAGCTTATTATTATTACAATAAGAGAGAAAATCCTTACTCTTTTTTACTGTAGTAAGGGGAAAGTCAGGAAAGGATATTTATAGGGTTTTAGGGACCGAACTAGGTGATTTTAAAGTAGTTCTTGCATGGTGGAGAATTGGTTGGTATTAAACAAAGTTTAATGACATAAGAGGTTTGGATTGATGGATCCAGGACAGCAATCTCATTATTGGGTGTACTTGGTATTTACATACCTATTTTATTCCCCCCAAAATGTCAGGGATAATTTATGCAGCATCGTGACTATCCGCTCTTTGAAGGTTTGGTAGAATTTTATATGAAACCATCTGGAACTGGTGCTTTTTTTGTGGCATAGTTCCTTGATATGTTTCTCTAATTCTTCTAGGGAAATTGGACTTTTTAAGCTTTCTATGTGTAATGGGGTCAATTTTGGTAAAAGTTTTTTCTTAGGAAATTAACCATTTCATCTAACTTACTGGGTTTATTTGCATACCAAAAAAAAAAAAACCAAACCCGTTGCCCTCGAGTTGATTGGATTCCGACTCATAGCGACCCTATAGGACAGAGTAAAACTAAATACCACCTAGGATTTCCAAGGAGCAGCTGGTGGATTCGAACTGTGGATCTTTTGGCTAGCAGCCTTAGCTGCTAACCACTGTGCAACCAGGGCTCCATTATTTGCATAGAGATGTGGAAAGTAGTCTCTTATGATTTAAATTTCTCAGTTTCAATGGTTAGTTCTCTGTTGTTTCTTTTTTTGTAGATTTATGTTTTTACCTTTTTATCTTTAAGTTAGCTAGTCATTTTTCTGTTCAGTTTTTCCCCCAAAACAACAGGATTTTGGTTTATTTATTAAGTTTATTTTTTTCCCCCATTCTCCACTTCATTGATTTCTGCTTTTATATTTGTTATTTCTTTTCTCTGCTTTCTTTTTTGATTTACTTTTCTTGATTCTCTAGCTTTTGAGTTGAGAATGTAATTCGTTTATTTTATTTTTATTGATACAGGTTTTTAAGGCTATGAATTTAGCTCTGATCACTGCATCAAATGTGTCTCATAGATTCCAATATGTAATGTTTTCTAGAACAACTGAAATTTCAGTTTATATTGCCTTTCTTACCCAAGACTGTGGAATAAAAGATTTTTATTTTTTATTTTTTCAGAGGAAGGGCCTTTTTGTTTTCTTTATTTTTGTTACTTTCTAGTTTTATCATATTTTGATCCAGGTATTTGTAATATTTCTCCTTGATGGAACTTACTGATATTTTCTTTATTACATAATACATGATCCATTTTTGTGAACATATCATGTACTTGATGAGAAGGTATATTCTCTATTCAGAAATGTAAAGTTTCAAAATATATCCATATTCTCTATCTTATTGATTACATTGTTCAGGTCTTCTACATCCTTAACTTATTTTTTGTACACTGCTGTGTCTTACACTTTTTTCCACATTCTGTTGGATCACTTTTCTTTGAAATAGGCATAAGTATGGATTTCTTCCAGTCGATTGGCCAGGTAGCTGTCTTCCAAATTTCTTAGCATAGACAAGGGAGCGCTTCCAGTGCTGCATTAGTTTGTTGAAACATCTCAGTTGGTATTCCATCAGTTCCTGGAGCCTTGTTTTTCATCAGTGCCTTCAGTGCTGCTTGGACTTCTTCCTTCAATGCCATCAGTTCTTGATAATATGCCACCTCCCAAAATGGTTGAACGCTGATCAGTTCTTATCTCTCAAGGATAAATGCTTATCATCTTGAAAACTGCTGTTTGATATTATTCTGTCTCGGGCTTTTTTTTGTTGTTGTTGTTGTTCTTTTGATTGTTTCAGGCGAGAGGGTAAATCCAGTCCCTGTTACTTCAACATGGCCAGAAGCAGAAGTCTGTTCTTTAAATTTTAACAGCTCAGGATATTTTCTACTTCTGTTGATAGGACCACAGTCAAGCAAACAAAAAGACTAAAGAAAAGATATTATAGCTATAGGAAAATGAAATACCAGGAAATGATTTGAATAGGTAACAAGAAATTCTTTCCTCAGAATGGAATTGTCTTTAGAGGAGTTCATTGTAAACAAATGGAACAAGAATTGCCAATTGTAATTCAGGTCCCAGTTTGATAGCTTTGTAAGTAGTTTACAATTTAGACTATTACTTGTGGCAGTGATCCTTTATGCTTTAGTCCTTTGGGTTTTTTTTTAGTCTTCCTGTGTTCTAGCTCTTTGAAATCAACTAATGATTCCTTGTTTAGATATAATAAGAATCTGTAATAGCAAATTAAGCCGTAAAAATTATTATCACTTTTAGGGACAAATAGAAGGAAGTATAAAAGCCAGTACTTAGGGTTCTAGATTTATTAGATCTTGGATGTTGTATCTGTATCTTTTCGATCATTTTGACTTTTTTCTTAGCTTTCTATTTGAGATGCTTTGTTAAATTGTCAGAAAATACGAGCTGGTAATTCTTATTCAGCATTTTCATTTTCTTAAACTCGCCTTATTTCAGTTTACTCTAAAAGGTTAATAGAATTTTTAGTAAGTTCTATTATTTCAATGAATTTCTGAATAATACGAATGTATTTTTACATATATTTTTAACAGCTGTAGTTCTCAAGCATTTCTATAACCTGAGTTTTAGTTACAGTGTTATCTATCATGTAGTTACTTGGTCTTAAAATCCTTCATATATGTAATTATTACAGACGTCACAGCGATTTTCTTCAGTTGATGAGCAAGCAAAGCTTCATAAGACTATGTCTCAAGGAGAGATTACAAAGTTGGCAGTGGGACAGAAGCCTTCAGATTCGGATACAAGGTATAAAATATAAACTGAGTTTAATAAGAGTAATATAATTTTATTTACCTATTGACTATAGTTAAATACAGAGCCTTTAAAAAAACATAGCTGGAAGAGAAGCTACTTTTGAAATTCAATTCATTTACCTATTCTTCAGCAAATGTTTATTAAGTGCCTACTATGTGATAGGCACATATTAATTTAAAGACCATCCAGTAAACCACACGGGAAAGATTCCTACAGTTTAGAAGCCCCACCAATGCACACTATAGAGTTTCAAAGCAGCTTTTTTAAACTGTATTTTTAACCATAATCAGGTATCAGCGATCACCATACATTTTTGGAAACATTTTGTATGAAAGAAATCAAAACCAACAGATAAAACGCAACTTGAAGGAAATAATCTATACAGGGGAAAGAAATTTTAAGATGAACATTAACTATCAACAGACTTTCTGAATAAGAGAAACATTCATAATAAAAAGAGCTTTTGAAAATTAAAAATATGGTAACATAAAGGAACACTTCAGAAGAGTTAGAGGGAAAGTTTAGGACATCTCTTAGTAAGTTGAGCAAAAAGATGAAGAATGGAAGAGAAAAGATAAGAAAATTAGGGGAGCAGTTCAGGAGATCCCATAACCCGATGACAGGAGCTCTGGAAAGATAAAATTGAGAAAATGAAGTGGAGCAAGTTATCAATAAAAGTAATTCAGCTGAATTTTACAGAACTAAGGTGCATGAGTTTCCAGACTGAAAGCCCACTCAGTATCCAGCATAATAGATGAAAATAGACCCTTCCCAAAACAATAGGTCGTTATAAAACAAGCGAGATAAAAGTATATCCAGTATGATAGTGAAAGTAGCTCTTCAAACAACAGCTGTACAGCAAGTATGGAGGGAAACCTCCAGAGTGGAGCAGGTCAGAAGGTTCTGGGAGAGATTTCTTTAAGAAGATGAAACTGATGGAATACCTAGTATGTTGGAGTATACTGAGAGGAGATATACACAAATGGAGAAACGCTTTGAGGCGAATTGTATATAGAAAAATGAGCAAATGAAAAACAAAACAATTATTAACTCTAGGGGGAAGAAACAGGTTATGCAGGAAACTACATGCCTCAGCTGTGAATATTATTTATATAGTAAAAAGTGTAAATACTAAATGTTGATCTAACTGATATTACAATATAGTTCTTTTGGAGGCTTGGGAAAGTAGGTATTCGTGGTGGGGTTAGGGCAGGAACGTGCTTAGTCATTAGCTATGGTCACGGGTACGATAGCAATGTAAGCATGTTAAATTTCAAAAGAATCAGTTGAATCCATTGAAAAGAGTTGCCTCTAGGGAACAGAAAATGGGTGAGGGTGGCAGAAGGATGCTGTTGTTTGTAATAAGGCTTATAGAGCAATTTCTCTTTATATGAATGTATAAGTTTAATAATAAACTTGAAAAAAAAAGAAACGAATTAAAAAGAACATGGGCTGCAGAATCAGAGACCTGATTTTAACTTCCATTTCCACCAGCCATCTGAGCCTGCGTTTGCTTATGTGTGAAATAAGGATAATTTCATGGTAGTTGTGAAAATTAGGAATATCACATGTAAGGCATAGTGCCTGGCACGTAGTAGATGCTCATTTAATTTTTTGATGGAATGAATGAATGAACATACAAATAAACAACTAAATTAATATACAAATAAGCCTCCTAGTACAAAGTTGTTGTTGTTGTTAGTTGCCATGGAATCAAATTCTGACTCATGGTGTCCTCATGGCTGCAAAGTAGAACTTCTCTATGGCGTTTCCAAGCTTGTGACTTTTTGGAAGTATTTTGCCAGACCTGTCTTCCGAGGCACCTCTGGGTGGGTTTGAACTGCCAACCTTTCGGTTAATCATTTAGCACTTAACCATTTGTGCCACCCAGGGACTGCTAGTACAAGGTTAGAATATATCATGTCTGTTCAGAAAATGTGAGCTACTTCTTGATTTATATAACGGATATAAGCACTAAGAATAGTGTTTATATAAATGGATATAAACACTAAGGATAGTGTTTATATACTGTCTTCCATTATATAAACATAGCGTAGTAAGTGTGATTGTCAACTTTGTCACTCACTGGCTGTGTAACCTCGGGAAAGTTACCTCATGTTTAAGCCTCCAGTTTTTCACCTGTAAAATGGCTATAGTAGTTTGTTATGATTAAGTAAGGTAATCCTATGGAAGCACTTAGCAGTATGCCTGGAGGAAGATAAGAGCTCAGTAAGTGGTGGCTGTTGTAAATTAATAGTAATGATAGCTCATGAATAAGATAATGACAGTCAACCTTTATTACATAATGGTGAGTATCTGCATCATGATTACTGTGATGTAAAAATGTGCATGTTTATGGATAAAGGCTGGAGGAAAATTACAAAAAATGTAATGCTTTTTAATTTTTAAAGTGGTGGGATTATTAGTGTTTTTTTTTTTTTTTTTTTTTTTTTAAGTATTTTCTTTTCTGTTAAAAGGTCTATATACTAAATCCAAGCTGGAAAGGGGACAAGAATGAAAAGATATTTTGGGAATTGGAAAACCTGAGTTGGACTCCTAGCTCCCCTGCTTTCTAGCTGCTTTATTTTAAAATACTGTTTAACATTTCTGGGTATTAATATTTCCATATTTAAGATGAGGAAACTTCCTGCCTTCCAGGTGAAATTTAAATGTGAAATTAAAGATTGCTTATGATTAAATTTAAATGTGAAGGTTAAGTGACCTAAAATGCATGAAAGATCTTTATACAGCTTAAAATGATATACAAACTTTGTCACTCTAGGACATGCTGATTTCCATTTTTACCTTTATTTTTTTAAATAGACCTCAGAGAGCGAAGATGAGATTCTGGGCCAAGGGGAAACAAGGGGAGAAAAAGACAACCAGAGTGAAGCCTGCCACTCAATCAGAGGTTTCAGCACCTTTTGCTGGCTCAGATGTACTTCCAGTTCATCAGTTTCCAGATGGTAAAAATGGGCAAAGGGTGGAATTGTCTTCATATAATGACAATCTTGTTGGCTAGATGTTCTAATGAGTTAAGACCAGGATTGTTAAATCCTTCTTCAGTTAAAAGAAAATTATGTAATTACATTGTACCTATAATCAAAGTTCCAAGGAAATGTGGCACAAAGTGATGGAGCAATAAAAATCTCAAGAATGATTGTGAATCTTAGGTTAGCTTCAGTTTTCTAAACTAAAATTTTAGCTGTCATTCATTCACTTAACAAATAATATTATTAATAAAAATTAATAAAGATAATAGGAGCTGCATTCATGCCTACTACTGTACTAAGCATATTATATGAATTAAACTCAGTTGATCCTCACAACCATCTTTTGAAGGTTGGTGTGGTGATTGGAGTCACTGGGTACAAACAGTTAAAGCTCTCAACTGCTAACTAAAAGATGGAGGTTTGAGTCTACCCAGAGGCACCTTGGAATAAAGGCCTGGCCATCTACTTCAGAAATAACAGCCATTGAGAACTCTGTGGAACACAGTTCTACTTTGACACACATGGGGTCACTGTGATTTGGAATTGACTCAGTAGAAACTGGTCGTGGTGGATGATTATCATTCCCAATTTAGAGATGAGAAAACTGAGACACAGAGAAGTCAATTGCTTATTATATACGTATTGTAAATGGCAGAGCTGAGATTTGAATCCAGGCAGTCTAGCTGAGTCTACATTCTTAACCACTGTGCGAGATATTAAGTACCTGTTATACGTCAAAGCCTAGCAGATGCCTAGCGCTTTATGTTCTTGGCGGTGGCTGTCCTGTCAGTTCAACTCATGGCAACCCCATGTGTGCAGAGTAGAACTGCTTCATTGGGTTTTCAAGGTTGCTACCTTTCAGAAGCAGATCGCCAGGCCTGTCTCCCAAGGAGCCTCTGGATGGGTTTGAACCACCAACCTTTTGGCTAATAGCCGAGTGCTTAACTATTTGTGCCACCCAGGGACTCCTGGCGCTTTATGATAGTAGATAGTATTTTAACTTTTCTAGCATCAATCATAACACATTTGGAAGTACCCCACAGTTAGTTCATCTGTTAAGAAAATTAGTCTTTCTAAATGGAAGAATTACTAATTCTCCAAGGATTCGAGTAATTTCCAGTGTTAGAAGATTACTCCATTCTCCCCAAGCCCGGTGCGTGGGCCTGCATAAGAGTTTTGGGCTACTATGTAAAGATGCCAGCTATCTTCAACAAGGAGTATACATCAGAGGAGGTTATATGGTAATGAGTGAGTGAAATACCAACCTTGAACAAAATGGAAAGAGGTCCTAGGAAGAAAACTGTTCTCTCTTAAAGAAGGATAGAGAAGACTTAGTTACAATAAGTAAACAAAAAAAAAAGTAAAAAAAAAGCTCCTATCTAGCTTGATGAAAGATCATCAAGCTTTACATAGCAATGAATGAACTGGAGCAGAGGCACCTCTTATCTCTGTGTGTCAGAGGGAAGAATGGTAGAGATGTAGTTAGACTCCTGCCTTTGTGTCTTGTGGTTTTGCTATCAGTTGGCAAACTGATGTGGATAAGACCAATAATAAATTGAGTGATACAAGTTCTGTTTGGAAAAGTTGGAATTCCTCACCATTATGGTCCTAAGTGAATCAGTTTCTTATAATTTATCTGGTTGACAGTAGTCATTCTAAATTTTTCATTTTTGACAGTTATATTCTCCACTGCTAATTTCCAATCAGATATCCAAGGAAGAAGCTTAAAGCTCTTTAGTTGATTCATAGATTATAAGCAGACTTCATTGTGTATTTGTTTCATAAAGATACATGTGTAGCTTTTTATTTATATTTGGGTAAAATATTATTAACTACTTATGTAGCTAGATTATAAAGTGGAATTTAAATCAGTTGATATCAATTTGAATATACTTGTATCCTCTATCATAATAATCTTTATTTTGGTGCCATATCTGTCTGAGATTGGGCTTTTCTCAGTTCCTGCCTCTGGTACCATTTAGCATGCTGAAACTACATTTTTCCTTCATTATTAATAGTGTTAGCTTTTAGATGGAATTAGGGTATACTGTTGGACAGAGAAAGGGACATACATGTAGGGGAAACAAATATGAAGCAAGAAGAGGCCAACATTCTCAGCAAGTCCCAGATAGGGCTTTGATAAATCCAGTCTAGTTCTAGATTGTAATGAACTACATGGAATCCAGTTTCTCTGGTGGAAACAATTGCAAAGAAAAATTGGTGTGCTTCTCAGTATTATATACAAAGCCAATTCATTCTAGGAATTCTGTGAGAAATCTAGACAGTGTTTTGAAGGATGTATAAGAGACCCAAGCAGAAGTCAGCCAGTTGAATTACCTGGCTGCCTAACCAGATATTGTCCCTGAAGCATTTATGGCTTTAGACCCTAGAAAAGAAATAATAATAATTATCAAACCCCTCTGGTTTGTTGGACTTGTATATTGCTGGATGTTCTTTCAAACAGTCATAGTAAAACTATGACTAATAGTCAACATTTAACATGCTAGTGTGATTGTGTATTCTACTTTCTTTTCTTTGGGACTGGGGTCTTTGGGATACAGGCTGAAGTTCTAAAGGCACTTTCATCCAGGTTTTCAGTGTCAGACCTCAGTTTTTTGGGAGACATGGTGGTGTTTTCCTTTGAAACTTGGTAATTCTTAAATACATTTTCCATGCAAATTTGTGATCTGGGTTTAGTGCCTACCAGCCTGACATCAAACATTAACGTTAGTTTGCTTTTTAGATACCTGCATATGTTTCCTTCAGTGACTTATTAAAGGAACATAAATTTACAAAGATAAGTATGGATATTATCAATATTTTCACTAAATATATCTTTTTGGCTACTGTATTTTGAATTGTAGAATTAGTTCGGTATCACCCAGCACCTCCTTTGAGTCCAGAACTGCCTGGTAGTTGCCAGAAGGAGTTCAAAGAGAACAAAGAGCCTTCTCCAAAGGTAAAGCGCAGGCGAAGTGTGAAGATCAGCAGTGTGGCTTTGGAGTCAATGCATTGGCAAAATGATTCTGTCCAGATCATAGCAAGTGCCAGTGATTTGAAAAGCATGGATGAGTTTCTTCTGAAAAAGGTACGCTCTGCTTGCTGAGTTTGGCCCCTCAGCAGCTTTGATTATGAAATGCTTGTATATATTAGGATGTGCTCTATAGAGGTCAAGGTTACATATGCTTCAGTAAATTAGATGGTCTGTTCTTTACCAGAAAAGTGCAAATAATGGGGTATGCATAAGTCAAACTGGGTAGATAGAATTTAAGGTTTTAGGCTTTACTTGTTGTGTACCATTTTACTATAACTGTCCCTATGTGAAATTGAGGCTTGTTATTGCACACTTAGAGTTGTTTTTCTGTTAGTAGAACTATAGAATCTCACAATGTTAGTGTCAGAAGGGACCTTAGAAATTATCTAGTAGGAATAAAATTTTGGCTATCTATTCATATTTTTCCCTGGGTCCCATAATAGTCAATGGCTTGCATTTTCAGGACAGTTATTGTTGAAGAGAAAATCCTCTGTTGTGTTCACCTCTTTTCAATTAGTTGATTGTGTACAGAAACTCTTTCTGTGGTCCCCAGATGAATGACCTAGATAATGAAGATAGCAAGAAAGATACAGTGGTGGATGTTGTATTTAAAAAAGCCCTGAAAGAATTTCGGCAGAATATCTTCAGCTTTTATTCATCTGCATTGGCGGTAAGTTTGACTGTGTTAGGAGATATTCAACATATGAAAAATTTGGCAGCACTGTATAAAACAATACAGAGTCCATGGTCAACTGAGATTTCTCCAACTCTCTGTTTTTGTTTTAGGGATAGGTGGGGGAAAGTATACTGACCTCGGATTAATAACCTCCTTGAATTTCCTTGAGTAGTTTTTTTTTTATCTTACAGATATTATTTCATCTTACTATATTATATATGGTATTATGGTATTATGGTATTGAGTTCATATATTCAGATATTCTGGATACTGTTTCATTTCACCCAGTAGCTCACTACTATTTTGACTTCTCATAATTCTTTTAGCTCTCTTGCAAAGTTTTAGCTTCTAATTCTTGTATGTTATCTTTCAGTGGAATTAGGGTAGTTTATGTTCTCTGATGTCTATATATCAGCTTATATCACTCAGATATGCCTAATATTTTCAGATTATATCAGTCATGTTTTAGAATATGTATTTTTGGTGCTAAAGTGTCTAGTAATGCTTTCATCTGTAGAATCATTATTCATATCTATGAATTGTAATATTCTATAAAATAATTCCTTTTTAATTGTTTTTTGTTGTTGTTGTTCTAGTCTTTAATTCATTTCTAAAAGAGAAGTCAGGAAAACTTTCTTCTGTATCCTCTGCTTTTTTCTTTCTCAGTATATATACACACATACACACACACACACACACACACACACACACACACACACATATATGTTTTTGCCTTTTAAAAATAGAAATCATACAGTCTTAGAGAATAGGGAAAAAATTTTAATGAAGGAATAATCAGTTTCTGACAAATGGCTAGGACTGGGAAGGGACAAGATTGGCCACACTTTTCTAATCTGCCTAGCTACTTGTCACTCTCTTCTCTTTCTCCTCTTCGTACTTAGGTTTCCTAGATTAGAGACTGAGGATTGTTAGATGCTCCAGTACACTTTAGATTACATGGGAAGACCCAACACTATGAAGCAGAGCTTAATAGTGGGTTTCTAACCGTGTATCAAAAAAGTTCAAGCTCTAAATCTGAAGAGGCTTTCACCTCTTCACAAAAAATTGTAGATGGATTTAACAGCTTTTGATAACTTAAAGAGTTTTCTCTCTTATAAAGATTCCAGACCCCATTTAAGTAAATTAAAAGGAATTCCATTTAGATTCCTTTGCAAGTAATATAGTGTTACTCTGGGCATGTCACTCCTCTTTGGAAAAATAAGTGAAAATAAAGAAGGTTACCTAATGTATCATTAGGCAAGAATCCAAGTAATTAGTCTTCCAATTTTAGAGTGGAACTATTTAAAACTAAAGTCATTTCTGGGGATAGATAATTAGAAGGGATATGAATAACCTTTACAGCTAAATATAGTTAAAAACCTAAATCCATAGAAGAAATTCCCAGGACTTGCTCATATTATTACATTATTTAAATTATTAGGTCTTGACTAAAACTTACCAAGGTTGTATCCTGCATACATTCCACTGTGGAGTGAGAGTTTGTAAATACCACATATACTCATGGTATTAGAAATTACTAATATGCTCATTATAAAGTATATCAGAATCTTAATCTTTATCCTAAATAACACCCAATACAAGTTGAATCAGATTTCTATATTTAAAGAATTTCTTCATAAAATCTTACATTTCTTCTCTTGTTGCTTATTAGATGGATGATGGGAAAAGCATACGGTATAAAGACCTCTATGCGCTATTTGAACAGATTCTAGAAAAGACCATGAGGCTTGAGCAGCGCGATTGGAGTGAATCTCCAGTCAGAGTCTGGGTCAACACTTTTAAAGTGTTTTTAGATGAATATATGAACGAGTTCAAGACTTCAGATTGCATAACCACAAAGGTATGTGATATACTTTGATTTCTGAAAGGATTCAATTATGAATTATTATTTTTTAAATTTTTTAAATTGTACTTTAAGTGAAAGTTTACAATTCAAGTTAGTGTCTCATACAAAAATTTATACATACATTGTTATGTGACCCTAATTGCTCTCCCTGTACTATGACAGCACACTCTCCTCCTTTCCACCCCTGATTTCCCGTGTCCATTCAACCAGCTCCTGACCCTCTCTGACTTCTCATCTCACCTCTGGACAGGAGCTGCCTAAATCATTTAGTTTCACGTATCTACTTGAGCTAAGAAGCACACTCTTCACGAGTATCATTTTACGTCCCATAGTCCAGTCTAATCTTTGTCTGAAGAGTTGGCCTCAGGAATGCTTTTAGTTCTGTGTTGACAGAGAGTCTAGGGGCCATGCTTTCTGGGGTTCCTCCAGTCTCACTCAGACCATTAAGTCTGGTCTTTTTACTGGAATTTGAGTTCTGCACCCCACTTTTCTCCTGCTCCGTCAGGGATTCTCTTTTGTGTTCCCTGTCAGGGCAGTCGGTGGTGGTAGCCGGGTACCATTTAGTTCTTCTGGTCTCAGGCTGTTGCAGTCTCTGGTTTATGTGGCCCTTCCTGTCTCTTGGGCTAATAGTTTCCTTGTGACTTTGGTGTTCTTCATTCTCCTTTACTCCAGGTAGGTTGGGACCAATTGATGCATCTTAGATGGCCACTCGCTAGCTTTTAAGACCCCAGAAGGCCCTCACCAAAGTAGGATGCAGAACTGAATTATCAGTTATTTTTAAGAAGCTGTTTGGGACATCTGGTTGTTTGAGAAAAACATTATAGTGAACGTGTCACCTTAGCACTACTTTAGATCTTCCAGATTCCTTTCTATTTTGTAAGTTCATCAGACTGTGTTATCTAAACTGTCTGCAATGAATACATTCTTCACTGAGTTAAAAAATAGTGTTGTGCCCTCATGACTGGAGCCCTGGTGGTGCAGTGTGTAAGAACTCAACTGCTAACCAAAAGGTTGGCAGTTCAAATCTACCAGTCGCTACTTGGAAACCCTATGGGGCGGTTCTACCCTGTCCTGTAAGGTCACTATGACTCTGAATTGACTCAACTGCAGTGGTTTTTTTTTTTTTTTTTTTTTTTTTTGGTTTGGCCCTCAGGATTGTACCATCAGCTTTTATACAGGTTATGAATTTCCTTTTGAAAAACAGTGGTTAAAGATGAGATTCCTTGTATCATCTAGGGGCCTTTACATAAGGACCCACAAAGTATATTTCTCTTTGAATTGGGTTGTATGCATCTGCAAATCTATGTAACAATAATAATAACCTTTATTTATTGAATGCCTATTCGGATACTTAATTCTTGCTTCAGCCCTATGAAACAACTGTTGTGAAGCCCATGTTACACAGAGATAGCAGGCTTAGACAAAGTTAATCAACATGTTTCCTTTCAGTCCCCCAGCTGAAATAATTGGGGACCTGTAACATCAAGAATATCATCAGTCCTGTTTATTGATTAGGATCCATTTTATTTTTAGTTTTCTAGTTTATATGTGTTTAGATTTGCAAACCAATTTAAATAGTTTCTGAAGTAATAAAATATAAATCCTTCAAAGTTCTGTTCTAGATCTAGGGTAAGGTCTTTATTTTTATGCAGATTCTTAGTAGGCTTATATTGCCTTTGAATGTTTATAATTTAAAAGGTAAGGTTTAAATTGTTCTATACTGTGGTTATCAGAAAATGTCATATGTAAAAGAGCTTTTCCAAGTTCCAAATAATGCCTTTTTGTATTTAGAATTTTTCTAGGGCCTAAATGTGGAAAGTGCAAGAAAAATTTTTTTATCTATAATCATTTAAATTAATGATTAAAATAATTGTCTTAATATGATGTTGCTTCTGGACAGAATTGAGGCTTAAAAAAGAATATCTCTATCCTTCCATCCATTAGGTTTTACTAGCATCATGTTTTATCAGATTAAAAAATGTTCTCACATTTGATTATTAGCACTGCAAAGTTCCTCTTAAAGAATAAGGAGCTGCTTACCTCCTTACCTATTTAGCAGAAGCCTCAGCATTTGCTAAGAAGTAAGAAAATATTTCAGTCTTTATTATATCACAAATTCTCTGTTTCTCCCTACCCCCTGCTAGGTGCCAAAAACAGAAAGAAAGAAAAGAAGGAAAAAAGAAACTGATTTGGTAAGTTACAATCTCTTTTCTATGTTACAAAAAAGTAATTTTTCATATTGGCAGTCTGAAGTGTATATCATACAGTATTTCTGTGGATACATTGAAGGAATAGGCGTTTCAAGGTACCTAGGGAGTAATCAGGAGCCCTGGTGGCGCAGTGGTTAAGAGCTCGGCTGCTAACCAAAAGGTCGGCTGTTGAAATCCACCAGCTGCTCCTTGGAAACACTGTGGGGCGGTTCTACTCTGTCCTATAGGGAATAATCATTTATGCCTTTATAAAAATTATATCTGTACTCATATATGCACATACTGTTGTATGTACATACACATATATACACACTATAAAGCATCTGGAAGTATATACAAGAAACTGATAGCAGTGCTTATTTCTTTAAAGGGGAACTGGACATTTGGGGTTCAGAGATGGGAGAAAGACCTACCATGTTTTTCATTGTATTCCATTGTTCACATTTTGATCAGGTGCATGCATTATGTATTAAGAATAAATTAATTTTTAATGAACTTTTTAATGAAAACAATTTTAATAGAGTTCTAGTGGAGGAAAAGAATGTACGTGTGTAGTTTACAGTTTCATCAAAAAGAAAGATGTCAGTGAGATAAGATGTCAATATCTGGGAATATTTGAGACATTAGAGTGAGGCCAGATTGTAAAACTGGCATGGATGAACCATGAATTGAATTTTATTTGTTTATCTAATTAATTATTGACTTAATTTATTTAGAAAAATGTAACTAACCCTCTCCTCCCGTGTGGTTTAATGCCAGCAATGCTGCAATCAGAATTAATGGCATTCTTGGTCTATCATTCTGTTTTGACACCATAACCTTTTAAAAGTAACTAGTTTTTATTTTCAGTAGAAAAAGTAATACATGGTAAATTCATTATATTTGACATATTGCAAAGTTACACAAAAGTTACAACAGAAGTATGAAGAATACTGTATCCCCTCACCCAAATTTATTTGTATTTCATAAATTGTCCCAGTATTGTCTCTTTATGACAAAAGAAGATCTTTGTTGAATTCGGCTGTCAGCCTTTTTAGTCTTTTAATCTAGAATAGTTCGTCAGTGTTTTGGGGTTTTATGAATCACATTGACATTGTTGAAGAATATAAGCCAGTTATTTTGTAGAATGCTCTTCAATTTGAGTTTGTCATATATTTCTTCACAATTAGATTCGGGTTATCCATTTTTGGCATGGCATATCACAGAAGGGATGTTGTGTTTTTTCAGTGTATCATAGCAGAAGGTATAGGATGTGTGTTTGTCCCATTACAGGTGATGTCTGCAAGATTATTTTTAAAAAACAGCAAATATACTATTAGTTTCCATTGTAATTAATGAATATCTTGTGGAGGGAATACTTGAGACTGTAAATATCCTCTTACTCTTCAAACTCTCTTCCACTAGTATTAGTATCCATTGATGATTCTTGACTGAATCACTTACTGCTATGAGGTTGCCAAATAATGATTTTTCAAATTCCGTCATTCATGCTACATTCATTAGTTGAGTTTTTGCTATAAGGAAGAGCATTCCCTTCCTATTTATTCAGTTTGAAGGAGCTCCCACTGGCCAAATTTGTGACAATTTGCGCATCAAAATAAATGAGAGTAAAGGATTATAATCCATTGAATAAAAAAAATCCATGAGGCTGCACTGATATAAATAAACATTCCTTTTTAAAATGTGTTTTTTTTCTAATACATAATACATTTATATTGTTCAGACTTTTTTTAAGTATATATACTGAGAATTCTAACTTCTACCCCTGTCCCTGTCTACTCTCTTTCCCCCTTTTTGTCCTCTAGAGGTAAATATTCTAGTTTCTTATTTATCTTTCCAGTTTTTCTTTATCCAGTATAAGCAAATACAACTATACATGCTTAGTTTCTACTCTTTCTTAAACAAAATGTAGAGAAATTTGAACTTTTGTCCATTGCTGATGGGAATGTAAAATGGTGCAGTCGCTGTGAAAAACAGTTTGGCATTTTTTCAAAAAGTTAAACATAGAATTACCTTATGATCCAAAAATTCCACTCCAAAAGAATTGAAAGCAGGGACTCAAACAGATACTTGTACACAGGGTTCACTGCATCTTTATTCACAATAGCCAAAAGGTGGAAACTACCCAAATGCCCATCAACAAATGAATGGATAAACAAAATGTGGTATATACATACAATGGAATATTATTCAGCCATAAAGAGAAATGAAGCTCTGATACATACTATGATATTGTTGAACCTTGACAACATTAAGCTGAATGAAATAGGCCAGACACAAAATGATAAATATTGTATGATTCCACTTACGTGAGGTACTTAGAATACACAAATTCGTATAGGCAGAAAGTAGAATAGAGGTTACCAGGGCTGGTGGGAATGGTTAATGGGGAGTTAATGTTTAATGGATATAGAGTTTCTGTTTGGGATGATAAAAAAGATCTAGAAATGGATAGCAGCAATGATTATGCAATATTGTGAATGTCCTTAATGCCACTGAATTATACACTAAAAAATGGTTAAAATGATGAATTTTGTTATGCATATTTTACCACAATAAAAAGTTTAGAAGAAAAACAGCATAATACCTTCCTGTACCTTTTCTCATTAAACAATATATTCAGAAGATTCCTCTGTATCTATGGTAGACATCGATGTTCCCCCAAGAGTCTCATCCCCTGATTATTTAATCAAACTCTAGATATTATTGTGAAAGGACGTTGCAGATGAAATTAAGGTGGCTAATCAATATAAGTAGCTTATCCTGGATTATCCAGGTGAACCCAATGAAATCATTATGGGCCCTTAAAAACAAAAGAGGAAGGCAGAAAAGTTAGATGAGGAAGAAGATGCAGAGGAATAAGGTGCTTCTACCTTATTTCTCTGGCTTCAGAGATGGAGAAAGGGGGCCAGAAACCAGGGAGTGCAGGTGGCCTATAGAAGCAGAGAACAACCTCCAGACAACAGAAGCAAGGAAACAGGAACCTCAGGCCTACAACCACATGCAACTGGATTCTACCAACACCCTGAATGAGCTTGGAAGTAGATTGCCCTTTACCTGCTCCAGAAAGGAACGCAGCCCTGCTAACACTTGATTGTAGCCATGTGAGACCTGGGCCAGACTTCTGACCCATAGAACAGTGAGATAATAAATAATAAATGAGTTTTGTTCTAAGTCACTAAGTTTGTGGTAATTTGTTAGAGCAGCAATAAAAAGTAATACAATAGCTGTACGTAGAAATCTGTTTTATAGCTGCCTAATATGGCGAGACTTCGGCTCACTTACTTTGCACAGGTCATCAGCAAAGACCAGTCACTGGAAAAAGACTTCATGTTTGATAAAGTCAAGCGTCAGCAGAAACAGAGGAAATCCTCGGTGAGATGGGTTGGCACAATAGCTACAACAGTGGATTCAAACATACCAACATACATGAAGATGGTACAGGACCAAACAGTGATTCATTCTGTTATACATAAGGTCACTATGAGTTGGAGCCAGCTCCACAGCATCTAACAGCAATAACGGTATTTCTTGTTTGACCACTGGGTTGCTTCCAGTCTTCCGCTATTACAATGACATGGATAATCATGTGTGTTTGTGTGTGTGTGTATCCATAGGACAGACTCTTAAAAATGAAATTATTGGACCATAGGGTAAAATGCATTTATGTTTTAATCACTATTGCCAGATTTCCTTATAGAGGTAGTATCATTTTACACTCTCAACAATAATAATATGGAAGTGTCTGACAATCCCATCAGAGTGAGTTGTCACATTTTTAGATTTTTGCCAGTCTCCCAAGATGAGGAGTATTTTATCTCCATGTAATTTTAATTTGATTTCCGCTTATTATCAATGAGATTGAGTATCTTTTCTTATGCGCTTAAATGCCATTTGCATTTCTTTTCCTATGACCTATCTGTTCTTTGCTCATTTTTCTATGGGAACTTTGGTCTTTTTCTTCTTAATTTCTAGAAGTTCTTTATATGAGGGAGATTATCCTTTGTGATATAAGTTGCAAATATGTTTTTCCAGTTTTTAAATTGTTTTTTGACTTTGCTTGTGACATTATTTGCTGTGTAGATGTTTTATTTTTATGAAATTAAATTTACCAATATTTTCATTTATAACTTCTGAAATTTGAGTTACAGCTAGACTTTCCTCACTTCCAGCTTATGAAGGAATTCTCAATTTTTTTCTTCTAATACTTTAATAGTTACATTTTTTACATTTAAATTCTGATCCTGTGGAGTTTGTCCTGGTGTAAAGTGTGAGTTATTTTACCTTTTACCAAACGACTGCAACATTATTTATTTAAGTCCATTTTTACCCATCTACTTTGCGATGTCACCCTTGTTACATCCTCGGTTCCCCTTTATGCTTGGACTTTTTCTGTCCTGTCCATTGGCTGATGATCTGAATATCCATGAACTGATGCCACACTATTTTAATTATTGAACTCTTACTATGTTTAGTAATTGGTAGGGCTAGTCTTCCCTAATTGCTCTTCTCTTTTCATAGTTTTTCTGGCTAGTCATGCTTGTTTATTTTCCCATGTGAACTTTGAGTTTTATTGTCTAGTTTGAGGAAAAAATCTAGTGCTTTTATTTAGATTGCCTTATAGTATAAATTAACTTAGAGAGAACTGACATCTTTATGATGTTGAATCTTTTCATCTGTTCAAATCTATTTTTGTGTCCTTCCAGTAGGTTTTAAATCTTTTCTCATATAGGTTTTGATTGTTTCATGTTACATTTATAACTGGGTATTTTATCTCAGCAGAGATAATCCCCATATTTAAGAGTATGATGTGTAACCTTCCATACTGTTTCTGTGCATATATAAAACTCTTTAATCCAGTGGTTCTCAAAGTAAGACCTGCAGGGGTTTCTGAGACCCTTTCAGGGATTTCACAAGATCACAACTATTTTCATATTAATAATAAAACATTATTTTTCTTTAAGTTGACACAAAAGCAATCATGGACAAAACTGTTGACCACTTAGCACTAATCAAGGCAGTTGCTCCAAACTGTGTTAGTAGTCTTCAGAATCTTCACGGCCACATACTCACATTTAAAAAAAAAAAAAAAGTGTTACTTAAGACTGTCATTGATAAAGCGGTAAAAATTATTAATTTTATTCTTAAATTCCCATCATTTTAATATTCTGTGTGATCAAATGGGAAGTATGCAGTAGCTGCATATGATGGTTTTCTCAAAAAATAATCACTCATACAATTAATTGCAGGTGATCTGGGCTTTTTTTTTGTACTGAGATAAAATTCACCATTTTAACCCTTTTAAAGTATGCACTTTAGTAGTTTTTAGTATATTTACAATGTTGTACAGCCATCACCACTGTCTAATTCCAGAACATTTTCATCACCCCAAAAAGAAACTCCATACCTATTAAGCAGCCACTCCTCATTCTCACTTCCCTGAAGCCTCTGACAACCACTAATCTACTTTTTGTCTGTATGGATTTGCCCATTCTGGACATTGCATATAAATGGAATCAATAAATGTGTGGTCTTTTGCATATCGTTTCCTAGCATAATGTTTTTGAGGTTCATCCATGTTGTGTGTATCAGTAGTTTGGTCTTTTTTAGTGCTGAATAATACTTCGTTGTATGGATATACGTTTTTTTTATCCTTTCATCAGTTGAGGGACATTTGGGTTGTTTCCACTTTTTGGCTGTTGTTAATAATGTTGCTATGAGCATTTGTGTACAGGTTTGTGCATAGACACATTTTCAGTTCTTTTGTCTGCGTATCTAGGAGTGGAATTTCTGAGTCATTTATTTGGTAACTCTCAGTTTAACAGTTTGAGAAATTGCCATACTGTTTTCCAGAGTGACTGTACCATTTTACAACTCTACCGGCAATGTCTGAGGGTTCCAGTTTATCTACATTCATACCAACACTTGTTATTGTCTTTTAGATTATAGCCATTCTGTTGGGTGTGAAGTGGTATCTCACTGTGGTTTTAATTTATCTTTCCTGAATAACTAGTGATGTTGGTATCTTTTCATGTGCTTATTGGCCATTTGTATTTCATCTTTGAGGAATTATCTATTCAAATATTTTGTCATTTTTTAAATTGGGTCGTTTGTCTTCTCATTGCTGAGTTGTAATTAAAAAAAAAAAAAAAAAAACCCTGTTGTCGTTGAGTCGATTCCGACTGACAGTGACCCTGCAGGACAGGGTAGAACTTCCCCATAGGGTTTCCAAGGAGTGCCTGGTGGATTTGAACTGCTGACCTTTTGGTTACCAGCCATAGCTCTTAACTACTACACCACCAGGGTTTCCAGAAGAAAAGCTTTCTTGATTGGGAATCGAACCCGGGCAGCAGTGGTGAGAGTTCTGAATCCTGACCACTAGACCACCAGGGATGAGTTGTAATAGTTCTTTATATATTATGGGTGCACAACTTTTATCAGATGTATGTTTTGCAAACATTTTCTCTGAGTTTGTTGCTTATCTTTTTATTTTCTTAATGGTATCTTTAAAGATAAAAGTTTAAAATTATAATGACATCCAGAATAATGAATTTTAATGTCACAGACCATGAAGAGTTTATTGGAATGGTTTCAGATTTCACATTGCAATTAACCCTTAAGTTAGCATTTGTAGAGTTTTGGTGTAGTATCAATATCTGAAAGGACTTAAAATGTTCCTCCGTTTTCCCACTTCATACCTATATGAAACTGGATTTTCTTCATACATTTCAGTCTAAACTGCATACTGAAATAAAGTGAATGCAGGAGTGGGTATGAGAATCCAGATGTCTTTTATTAAGTCAGACATTAAAGAGATTTACAAAAATATGAAACAACATTACTCTTATCATCAGGAGTTCCTAGGTGGTGCAAATGGTTAAGTGCCCAATTACTAGCCAAAAGGTTGGCGATTTGAACCCACCCAGAGGCACCTCAGAAGACAGGCCTAGCAATCTGCTTCCAAAAGGTCACAGCCTTGAAAACCCTGCGGAGCAGTTCTTCTCTGTACTCATGGGGTCACCATGAGTCAGAATCGACTTGACGACAACTAACAACAACAAACTCTTAACCATTTTGTTTGTTTGTTTTAAAGACATAGATGTTTTTCATAAAAATGTTATTTATATTAACATATGTTTATTGTTAATTCCAAATGAATTAATGAATAAATTTTTAATTTTTCAGTTTAATTTTGAATACAAGAAATATTGATAGGTATAACTCATAAAAGAGGGTCTTTGGAGTCCTCAGTAAATTTCAAGGGTGTAAAGATTCCTGAGTTTAAAAAAAAAAAAGCTAAGAACTGCTGCGTTCAATTTAACCTACTGACTCATAATCACATAATACAGCTCTTACATGTTTGTTGCACTGCTTTCTGTTTTTCATACAAGTTGATCCTATTTTCATTACTAGATAGTTAGCTTTTTCGAGAGCTGGAATCATACATTTTTATTTCTCAGGATATCATAATTCTCCCTGTGGAATAAGCCCACAGTAAAGACTTACCTGAGAAATTGAAAGATTTCCCATTGGCTGGCCATGTTAGGGTAGTATTTATTGTGTTGGCTTTTTTATAAACAGCTAAATTTTTTCATTTAGGTCGAAGAACACAATGGTCACATCTTTAAAGCCACCCAGTATAGCATCCCTACATACTGTGAGTACTGTTCTTCTTTGATATGGATAATGGACCGAGCCTCTGTTTGCAAATGTAAGTATGAGAGACCTTTGGGGAATTTTTAAAAAACACCTGACATTTCTATTTCCTTGAATTTTCTTATATCTTCTTTAATAAAAAGGACTAATTCACACTGTCTAATTCTTTAACCTCATCTGTCACTGTCTTCTTCACCTACTCTTTGTAGCCAGACCAGATTTTTTGGTATCCCTTAGTCACTCAGAGCCTTTGTACTCATTCTATCCAAAATGATCTTCTCCCAGATTTTAGCATGAGTTATTATTTCAGTTATATATGTCTCCACTCAAATGCCACCTCATTTGTTTTCTTGTTTGTCAGTCTGTCCCTCTAGAATGTAAATTTTATAAGGTCAGAAAACTTATCTGTCTCTTCTTTATCACCATTACCTAGAATAGTTCTGGCATGTAATAAGTTTTAATAAATATTTGTTGGATAGACAGACTTGTAGATGGATGGATGAATTAACAAGTTCTTAGGTTGTTTCTAAATAGGTACTTTTTTAAAACTATCAACCCTTCATCAGAATATATAAACCCTAGAATATTAGTAGAGACTCTGTAGGTCAACTTAGTTCTGGCCTACAGAGAATCTTCCATCCTCTTATTCCGTATATCTACTCTGATGTTATCAGTAATTCTGTGGGGCTTTGCTTTTACTAGTGTCGTTGTTAGATAACTGTCGAGTCAGTTTCAACTCCTGGCCACACTGTGTAACAGAGTAGAACTGCTCCGTAGGGTTTTTTTGGCTGCAGTCTTTACAAAAGCAGATCACCAAGTCTTTCTCACACAGAGCCTCTGGTTGGGTTTGAACCACCAACCTTGCAGTTAACAGCCTAGTGCTTAACTGTTACACCACCAGGGCTCCTTTGTTTTTACTAGTAGGCCAGAAATGAATGAAGGAAATGTTAGGAAGGGCTGGGTCCAGTATGACAATAAGGATAAAAGTCATGTTTACCATAGTAAAATCACCACTATCCTCAGCATGCTCACTTATTCCATGGTCCGACACTAGTTTTCCTTTCATTTTATTACTATTAATCTAAAAATTTATAGTGAGAGTAAAATGACAAGTGTTTTAAAACGTATTTGACTCTATAATGTTACTCTGATTCCTGTAGGTTTGATGTAATTTCCTCTGTGAGGTGAAGCTGAAAGTTTAAAGAATCTGTTTTTTTTATTATTGGATTGGGCTTGGTTTGATTTCTTAGTAGAATCAATTAGCTTTCTTTATTTTCCTGGTGACTTTAACAGTGCAATTATAGGGCCTCCTCTACTTGTTTTGGCCTTGAAAACCTCAAGTTATCATTTAGAAAGTCAAGAAAGATATTCAGGTGTTGTTATGCAGGAGCCAGTGCTGGTGTAGGAAAACGACATAGGCCAGGTTTGTTCCCGGTGTCGTTCTCTTAGTGTGCCTCTTCCTGCCCACCAGCTTCCCAGCCACCCCCTTGTCTATGGCTCCAAGAAATGATTTCTGCTCTGACCTTTTTCTTTATCGCATCTTATCAGTCACAACTGATATTCTTTATGCTTTGGTTTCTCAGAGCTCTGTTCTGGGCCTTCAAAGAAAATCTAATAAATGAGGCCTTTTTTTTTGTCTTAATGTCCTAACCAATTTGTTTTCATCTAACTAAGGGTCTTTGATAACAATTCCTTACTTACCCATAAGAATAATTTTTAACTGGCATTTTAGCAGGTTGTAGAGCATATATGTAGGGGAACATGAGCTCTAATTTGTGAATCAAATCACAGAGATGGATACCTGTCCTGCCGGAATATTGGTGGGGGCAAGGAGGGAGAATCTTGAAAGAATAAAAAAATTTTTCATAGACAGTGGTTAGAAATTTTAGGCATGTTTTTCACCTTTATTTTTTCAAAAGATTAGGTTAAAATTCCTTTTCATTATAACATGGAGTAGCATTTCGTTCTGTTGTACATAGGTTTGCCATGAGCTGGCTTCGACTTAGCAGCAGCTAACGGTAACAACAACATAGTACGTTTATGACATTATAGCAAACTCAGATTTAAGGAAAATACTTATATCCAAAATAAGGTTGTAAACTGGTGAAGTTCTTGTCATTGATGTGGACACATCTAAAGATAACTGCATTCTTAACCTGTTTTTCAGTATGTAAGTATGCTTGCCACAAGAAGTGCTGTCTGAAAACCACAGCCAAGTGCTCTAAAAAGGTAAGAAGTTACCACCTGTCAGTAATAAATAGCATATCTGTTTGTGTGTGTGTGTGTGTGTGTGTGTGTGTGTGTGTACCTTATGGAAAGAAATTAAGGCCTCTTTGATGGTTTTTTAGAGCAGTGATTTTCAAACCTTTTGACCACAAATCCCAGTAAGAAATATGTTTTATGTCATGATCCAGTACACACTTATGGGAAATGCATGTATATAACTTAAATAATTTTCATGGAACTGGGTGGTGCAGATGGTTAACATGCTCAGCTGCTAACCAAAAGGTTGGAGATTTGAATCAACTCAGAGGTACCTCAGAAGAAAGGCCTGGAAATCTGCTTCCAAAAAAATCAGCCATTGACACACATGGGTCAGCATGAGTCAAAATCAACTCAGTGGCAACTGGGTTTTTGTATTTACTTTTACTACACATGAGCCGCTGTATTTATTTCCCATCCTACAATTTGAAAAACATAACTTTTAGAGATTTTTTTACTTCCCTGTAAGAGATTTCTTCCTTCCTTCCTAGAAATTGTCTTTAAAGTGGTAAGTTACAATTAAAGATAACCAAATTTAAAACATGAACAGCAAATTTTACCCACATGGTTGATGTTGTTACGTATTTGAGTACACAGCCAGAACTAAAAGATACTGAACGTGTACTCTTTGGTACCGTATGCTTAAAGGAACTGACCATTTTTAAAAGATTTCAGGCTTTTATCAGTCTATGTATAATCACAACATTATTTGTTACTTATTAGTCACATGCTCCCAGTTGTAGCATGCTGTGTAAATCTGAACTGTAATATAAATGTGTCTGTTGTTTACAGTCTATATATAGACTTTGCATTTGCTCCAAATTAGTGGACAAATCATTGCAAAGTTCATAGAGAAATTTGGTTTAGAGCTTAAAATACAGTGAAGGTGGACGTACGTTTTCAGCTAAGGTGGAATAACTTGTGACAGACCAGTACTCTTTGCTGAGAACAAGCAAAAAATCGCCTGTTGGCAAACATCAGAGAGCTGCCCATACAAATTAGACTTTAGGGGCTAAGATCCTGGAGGTAAGAGAATTGCAGAGTGCTGAATCTGTATTCTCTGAGATGCTTTTCTCCTAGTGGAAATTTTCCGGGTTTTGGTATAGGGCAAGAAGCCAAGAATCTAAGCTGAGAGCCACGTTTAAGAGACCGAGAAGCCAGCAGAGCTTTTAGCAATTTCATATGGCTATAGAGACGAAAATGGAGTTTGAGACTACCACGATTTGAGGAACCATGATCCAGACATACAGAGAAGTGAGCCTGAAGCTCAGAGATTTTTTTTCCTCAGGGCATTTTCTTGAATTCTTAAACTGTACAGGGCAAAAAAACTAAGAAGCTCATCAGAAAAGCAGATTAAAATTTTCTACAGTTTTACAGTTACAAGGAGAAAAAATTGGTGTTATAGAATCCACCATCAAAGAGAGACTCCAGTAAACACCCTAGACTCTCAGAGTTAAACTTAATTTTTTTTTTTCAGTTGGAAATAGTAAAATTAATTTTTACATTAATTTCAAAAAATAGAATTTTAAAACCTGTTTGCTTTAGATGGTTGGTTTCAACCAAATGAAACCAATTGATTGAGCTAATTGATCAAGCTATTTAAAAAATTTTTGTTTAATGCCCTCAAGCATTTTCTTTTTTTTTCCTTTGCTTTCATAAGTCTTAACTATTAACATTCGTAATACCCTAAGGAGAGTTATAACCTTTAAAGACCATAAATTATGTATGTGTGTGTCACAGTAATAGGAAGAAGTTAGACTGACGTTTATTTTGTTTTAATCATTACAGCAAGCATTATTATTATATTTTATTTCTTTAAAAATTTATTGGGCATTTACCATATACCAGGTACTAGGCTGTGTATGTTCACCTGTAGCTTAATTTTTTCAACAACCCTTTGAGGTAAAAAGGTGATATTCTTGTTGCAAATATGAAATAACCTAGCGAAGTTCACGTAGTGATGATGCTAAAATTTTAATATGATCCTCTATTCCAAGATTAAGTATCCTTTCAGTTATGCCTCAGATCTAGAAATACTTTTTCAGAGATGTTGCCTGATGTTAATTTAAGATAATTTAATATACTTCAGAATAGGAATGCAATACATTATCTAAGAGTTAAGTGCTATAGTGCAGTTTATATGTAGGTGTATGATGCAAAATAATACAAAATTGATTGTATCTTCCCCTACTTAAAATTCTCTGGTGGCTTCCTTAGTATCAGGATAAAACCCAAATTCTGTATATTAGTACTCAAAACACTTTATAATCTGTAGCTTTTTCCCATTTTTTATTTCAGCCATACCAGATTAATTATAGTTTGTTTCCCATCTCTGTAGTTCTGTGTTTCCTGTGCCTTTGAGGTAGGTTCTCTCCTTGCCATCTTTACTTTGCTTTTCAGCATTTCGGTTAAGCATTAGCTCTTCTGGAGGGTGGTTAGTTGTTTCCCAGCCCCCTCCCTCCTGATGTAGCTGCCCCTCTTCTGTGGTTACATAATACCTACTAAATCTGTTGTTACTGTTTTACTCATCTGCACACACTAAGACTATTAGTATTAATATGAGTCTTAGCATAAGGACTGTCTGCTATTTGATTTTATTTCCCTGATACCTAACAGTTAAATGGTAAATGTATTCAGGTAAGACTGGAAAGAGAAATTAGGGCTAGATCAAGTCAGGTCTTGAATGTTAGACTCAGGAATATTTGAACTTCATTTTGATGTACAGTAATTAGCCACTGAAGGTTTTTGAGGAAGATATAGTATATACAGATAAATACTATAGAATATATTAAAAGGGAAGAAGATGGATACGGGAAAATTTATCAGGAAGCTGTTGGACTAGTCCAAGTTAATGGTGATATAGATTTGAACTAGGACAAATAGAAAAGAAGAAAATAAATTAACAAAGAGGGTGTACTGACTTACTAAAAGAACTTGGCAACTGATTGGATGCAGGTCAACAGAGAGGTTGAACTGATTGATTGTTGGGTTGGGGCTGGAGAATGGTGCAGGAAAAAAAAAGGGAAGAGAGAGATTTACGAAAAATATTTCAGAGATAATACCTGGCATTTTTCTTTTCTGTGAATTACTTCAAATAATCTTAAGGATAAGTTAGTCTGTTGGAGTTAAATAAGCGATAGTTAATAAGGATGATGTCAGATCCGGTGTTACATTCCGTAAGAAAGAGCCATAGCACTAATCATAGGCCAGTCTGTGTGTGTTTCTTCTTTTAGCTATAACATCAATATTCAGTTAAATTTCTCTACGGTTTACATAAACATCAAAGCATTCTGGTGCTTCAGAAATTACTAGCAACTTGAATTTATATTGAATCAGTAGATTTTCTAATGGTACCTGGTAAATGTTCAAGCCATTTGCATACAAAGTCCATCTTTCTCCTCCTATGCCCAAATCCCACCCTTGCATGAAGAGATTCTTAATAGGAAGGGCTGCAGTGGCCAGTTGCCACTGCTTCCATTCTCCACTCCATTACATATCTTCTTTTGGTGATTCCCAGTGGGAAAGGATTGAAACTAACATCTCACTTATACTCATTTATATTCTTAGCGTTAATCAAAATGTCCTTTTCCCCCAACCTCTTAACTATGCTCATAAGCTTCTGGGAAGTAAAAAATAGTCCTTCTCAAAGAAATGGTTAAACATGTTTAAAGATGTTTGAACATATTTAGAAACAAAAAATTATCTTCCATTTAGTATGACCCAGAGCTATCATCTCGACAATTTGGGGTTGAACTGTCCCGGTTGACCAATGAAGACCGAACTGTTCCTTTAGTGGTGGAAAAGCTCATAAACTACATTGAAATGCATGGATTGTATACAGAAGGTATTTACCGAAAGTCTGGTTCAACTAATAAAATCAAGGAGCTTCGACAAGGTCTAGATACAGGTAAGATAGTATCCTCCAAATCAAGACCAAATACTTTTACTTAAATAGGTATTTTCATGCTCATAAAGTTTTCATTACATGTTGATCTTTTATTTGCAGCCAGAAAAATGCAGCTTTTTCCTGTGGTGCTTATTTGCTATTTTGTAGCTTTCTAAAAGGTCTTTGATAGTACATGGTCAATTCAGCAAGCATATACTTAGTGCATCATTTATACAAGACATTGCTAGACATTTTCAGACAGATGTTATTTAATTTTTCAATAAAATCCTGTGAGATATGTGGTAACTCTAATTTACAAAGAAGAAAATTAAGGTTTAGGGGGATATAAATAACAGGTTGCTGATAAAGATGTAGGGCACCGTGCTAATGATTTTATAATAATCTTCATAACAGTCCTGTGAATTAGGGATATTATTATCCACATTATAGAAGATCTTGCCCAAAGACTCAGCATCAATAAGTGGCCAAGCTGGGATTTAACTTCGGTTCTTCAGAACTTTAGTCTTACTATTGCCTGCTAGTCTCTGTTACTCTGACTTCAAGTCTGATTCTCTTTCCAATGCGTCTTCTTGCCTTTCTACATTGATGACATAGTTACTTAAATTTATAGTTAGTAAGTTGAGCACGTATCTGTGTAGAGCTCTAGTCTCAATCCTGGAACGTACGCAAGGGGTTGACTTCATTCTTGACTTCTACTCTTCAACAATATAGGGAACAAACAGATTATTTTTGAATCAACCTTAGGTACAAAGTTTGTTTCTGTGTGGCCAAGAACATATTCACAGTGCTTTTTCTTTCTAGTTTGTTCAATGACAAATAAACTAGTATGGAAATGATAAACAGAAAATACCTGGTAAAACTCAATCAGGAAGTTCTATCTACCAGAGACTGTCTACTCTAGTTTAAAGTCAGTTGTCAACTTGTCTTTTGTGTCTTGGAGCAGCACAAGTGACAGTAACTCACCTTTGTTTTCTTGATCATCTAATCTGTATAACTTTAGGGAATTTATAAGTAAAATAGGATAAAGGTGTTTCCTTTACATTTCCTGAGCTCAATTATCACCGTCCTTTCATCTCTAAAAATGATTTAAAATCAGCCTTACTTTAAAAATGTCCTCTGGGCCTCTTTTCCATTTGTCACCTAAACCATTTCCATTCAAATGGCTACTCCAAGGACCAGTTTACAACAAAATAAATACAGAAATTGAGAGCAAAGTATTTAGAAACATTTATAGGAGCTTAACGGTGTTGCAACATGCAAGTATGTGGTCTTTTTTTTTTTTTTTAATCAAATGTATCAGCCCTCAGCAGATTTGGAAAAAGGTAAACAAAGAAAGCTGTTCCTTCTTCAGAAGCACTGTTCCAAAACATGGAATTAGATTGTGGAAGATATAAGTTAGTCAGTTTAAGAAACATGAAAGCTTCTTTTAATGATGATAGTTTTTGAAATGAATTACTTGAATCTTTTTGCATGTTTTGGCTTTGTAATCTAACTCTTGTCTCTAAACAGATGCTGAAAATGTCAACCTAGATGACTATAACATACATGTCATTGCAAGTGTATTCAAACAGTGGCTTCGTGATTTGCCGAATCCACTCATGACCTTTGAACTCTATGAGGAATTTCTTCGAGCTGTGGGTAAGCACAGGCTTTCTTGGTCAGAGGGAAGGCCTACACTTGGAAAAGGAATCCCATCTTTAAATTATTAATTATTAATCTTCCCCTAACATGGTTTAATCTCCATAGTCCAGAGGTAAGCTTTTCACAGTCAATACAAAACTGCCAGTGTTCTGTCACCTGTTTAAATGTTGACTGTGGAGAGACTCAATAAAATGTCAGTATCCTAAAAGTTTTCTGTGAATAAGCCACTTAGTTGCTTCTCACAAAGAAAGAGATTGGAAGACTAGGGCTATGAAACAGATTAAAAGTTTAAGTAGAAGATTTAAGGGTTGGTTTGTTGTTAGATTCCATCGAGTTGGTTCTGACTCATAGCAGCCCTGTGTACAACAGAACAAAATACTGACCAGTCCTGTGCTATCCTCACAATCGTTGGTATGCTTGAATCCATTGTTGCAGCCACTGTGTCAGTCCATCTCCTTGAGGGTCTTCCTCTTTTTCGCTGATCCTCTACTTTACCAAGCTTGATGTCCTTCTCCAGGGACTGGTCCTCCTTCTCTGAGGGTTAGTTTATGTTCATTTAAATTGTGACTCAAGGCAAGAGCTCTGTATAAACTTGGCTGCCTATTTTATGCCAGGTCTAGCAGATTTTGGAATTTGGTTTCTCAGTGCTACAGGTGTGTAAAATATTGATGAAGGTTTGCCTGGAGGTGTTTAAACCCTGAGGCATGCATGATTCCTTAAATTCCCACGAGACTGGTTTATAAGCTATGACAGTTGATTCATTTTAATGGGGAATCAGTCTGCCACAAAATGGCTGAAAAATTAGGGCATCTCTATCCCATTCCTGTAATCAAGATTTCTGGGAAATAGATGAAAGCTCAGGAGACCGCTTAGTGAATATAGAAGTCAAGCAGAGGGAGTTAAGTGGTAACCGTGAGTTGCTCTTCCCCTGTCACGCAGATGCGACTGCCTCTCCTTAAGAGGGTGAGGGGGGTAATTTGACAAATTCTCAACCTCCAGATTTCTTCAGACTCCATGGGAGACCATTACCCATTTTTCCATACATCATATTACGGCATTACCTCTTCATTTCAACAGAGTTAGATGTTGTAATTCTTAAATTTGTAAGTTGCTTTTCTCTGATTATATTTTTGTTATCTGCTACCTAAATGGAGCCCTGGTGGCGCAGTGGTTAAGAGCTTGGCTGCTAACCAAAAGGTTGGAGGTTCGAATCCACCAGCCACTCCGTGGAAACCCTATGGGACAGTTCTACTCTGTCCTTTAGGGTCACTATGAGTCAGAATCAACTTGACGGCAACGAGTTTGGTTTTTGGACTGCCTTGATAGGTATCTCATATATTTGCTTTTATTCCCTCTAAACCATCATCAAGGACAGAATACTTTAAGGAAGCATTCCTGAAGATAGTTATGTATGTTTGCTTCAAATGCATAGAATTGCCATTTCTGCCCTTAATGTCAGTCATCTCCTTTGCCTGACCTTAGATCCATATATTGGCAACTGTCTTCCTCTGGTGTCTGGACCCATCTCACTATAGACTGCCCACTGTCTCTTTAAGTAATTTATCAAGTCAAGCAGTTCCCTGTTGCTCCCCAGGATTGTCTATAGTCTTTTGTCAAGTTTCCTTAGTCTTTTCAAAAGGAAATTCTTTTTCCCCCAGGTCCCTTCAGGCTAAAACTCTACAGCCAGTGTCTTAGTCTTCTAGTGCTGCTGTAACAGAAATACCACAAGTAGTTCACTTTAACAAAGAGAAGTTTATTCTCTCACAGTCCAGTAGGCTCCAAGTCCAAATTCAGGGCATCAGCTCCAGGAGGAGTCTTTCTCTTTGTTGGCTCTGGAGGAAGGTCTTTGTAATGCATCAGTCTTCCCTTGGTCTGGGAGCATCTCAGCGCAGGAAGCTCAGGTCCAAAGGACGTGCTCTGCTCTCGGTGCTGCTTTCTTGGTGGTGTGAGGTTCCCATGTGCCTCTGCTGGCTTCTCTCTTTTATATCTCAAAAGAGATTGGCTTAAGACAGTATCCAGTCTTATATACCTCATCAGTATAACTGCAGCTAATCGATCTTATTAGATCATAGTGATTGAATTTACAACACATAAGGAAATCACATCAGATTACAAAATGGTACGCAATTATACAATACTGGGAGTCATGACCCAGCCGAGTTGACAGATATTTTTTGGGGACACAATTCAGTCCATGACAGCCAGCCTCCTCTACTACTTAGCATCTGCCCAGGAGGAAAATATAACATATAAGAAAGAATATTCAGTCTTATTTGCAGTTCTTACTGTTTTAGGCCTTCAGGAGAAGAAGGAGACAATCCACGGTATATACTCTGTGATTGACCAGCTCTCCCGGACTCATCTCAATACACTGGAACGTCTCATATTTCATCTAGTCAGGTAACTTCAAGAAGCAAGGGTATGTTTAATAGTTTCTCTTGGATTCCTTTAAATATATGAAGAGCTCCTCCATTTGGAAAACTGACTGTCTTAGTTATCTAGTGCTGCTATAACAGAAATACCACAAGTGGGTGGCTTAACAAACAGAATTTTATTTTATCACAGTTTAGGAGACCAGAGGTTTGAATTCAGGGTGCTGGCTCTAGGGGAAGGCTTTCTCTGTCCGCTCTGGAGGAAGGTCCTTGTCTCTTAGCTTCTGGTCCTGATGATCTCCATGTGGCTTGGTACCTTCTCTTCCCCTGTTTCTGCTTCTCTTATGCTTATTTAATCTTTTATATCTCAAAAGAGATTGACTCAAGACATACCCTTCACTAATCCTGCCTCATTAACATAAAAAAGCCATCCTATTCCCAAATGGGATTATAACCACAGGCATAGAAGTTAGGATTTACAACACATTTTGGGGCGGGGTGGGGGACATAATCCATAAGGCTGACAGAAGATTTTTTCTATTTATAAAGTCATTACCTCTCCTATTAAACAGATGGTTAGAAATAGAAATCCTCAGCTGAGTTGGGCTACATGGCCCTTATTTTAGCTGTGTAACAACTTCAGCCTCACGGTGACACCATAGCCTAGCCTGTTATCTTACTCCTCAGCTAGAAAGGATCAAGTATCTGTTGACATAACCTAATTCATGGGATGTGGCTTCAGATGGTACTTAGGAATTGATTGACAAAGAGACTTCAGGAGTAGTTTCTCTTCCTTTGAGTATAAATATCAGAAGCAATTGGGAAGAATGCAACCCTTCTTTTTGGTTAAATGTCTTATATGCCTGTCTAAAAATGCCTTAAAGCCTTCGCTTTGCATTCTTCAGACATGTTCGTCTGGTGATGCTGGCCTTGAGCAGTGTGGGTCATGAATTTCCCTTGATAAACCATCTGCTGACCTAGATTACTTCGGGGAAAGAACAAAGTGGGAGTGTATTTTCCAGAGGCAGAAGAGCAGTTTGGGAAAAGTCTACCCTGTCTCCCTTAAATTGCACTTCCACTTTGTGCCTTGCAGTACTGTGAGGTTGATGTCATAACATCTCCTTTCATCTCTTCTGCCTACCTCCTTGTTATTCTCCCCTCTTATCCACTTTTCATTTGTTTGTTTTTTTTTCCTCCCCTTCCTTAGGATTGCTTTACAGGAAGACACGAATCGAATGTCTGCAAATGCTTTGGCCATTGTGTTTGCTCCCTGCATTCTCCGCTGCCCTGACACCACTGACCCACTACAAAGTGTGCAGGACATCAGTAAGACTACCACGTAAGGACAGTTACCATCACCTCCGGAAGACCCAGGGACTTCTAGCTGAGTCAGTGTAGTCATTTCATCCAGATATCAAACATAGTGAATGAGTTCATAAATTCAGATGTTTTTAAGAAAATTGCTGTGTACTGACATCTAGACACTGTTAGGTTTTCTTTTACTGAAGATGGAAAATCCTTTAGATTCTATTCAGCTGAATATTATTAATTTTAAAGGGTCTTATTTTTTAAGTGTGGCACTTTCTTAAGACTGCTTGTAGTTTCTAAATAGTTTTTTTTTAAGTTATAGTTTATCAAATTATGTACACTTCATGTCTTCCTATAATCTGGTCACATCTGGTCTCAGGGCTCTGAATCCCTTTGGTTTTAGTACTTCAGTACTCCTGTATTTTACCTTGGCCTTTTTTTGTGGGCCTCTGCTTTTCTTCTAGAGTGGTGTTTCTTAATTTAACTGCAACAGGAGCTTAAAAAAAATACTGGTGCTTGGGTCCCACCCTCAGAGACTGTGATTTAATTTGTCTAGGGTGTGGCCTGAGCATTAGGATTTGTAAAGCCTTCGCAGATGGATTCTATCGTGCAGCCAAAATTGAGAACCACCCTTCTAAAACCAGTCTCTGAGCTCGTAAAGTAAGGAATGTGGTTTTTTTTTTTCTTTCTATCCACCAACTTACTACCACACTGAGCTGAAAAACAGTCTATGGATGCTACACTTTGTTTTACTTCAGCTCTTGACAGTTTTCTCTCTTTCCTCCTGTTTCAGCTGTGTGGAGCTGATTGTTGTGGAACAAATGAATAAATACAAGGCTCGTCTCAAAGACATCAGTAGCCTGGAATTTGCTGAGAATAAGGCAAAGACCAGGCTGTCACTGATTCGTAGATCAATGGTAAGATGCAGGAGGTGCAGTCACAGGACAAGTGGGGGACTTCCTGGGATTTTAAGTGTGCATTTGTGGTATAGAGAGGGATTATTCTCAGAATCTTTTTCATAGGGAACAAGTGAAAAAAAAACACCAAATTTCAAGGTGCTATGGATCCTTCATGTTTGATCTTTCAGTACTCTTCAGTTATATGTACAGAGTATATGCAGTTAAATGTTCAGAATTTTTAAAATCACATATTTGGATTAAACGTTAGTGGCTTAATAATCTGCCCTGTTTTCTTTTCCTGTCCTTCCCATGAAAACTTAACCTGTCCTAACTTTTTTCTGTGCTTTCTTCTACCATCTGTTCCAACCTCAACCATGTCATTTTTTGGTGGTCCTTCCAGCACTCCTGAAATGTAGAGAATCAGTTGTAAGAATGTGATTCATAAGGACACAGAATTCCATCTGTTAGTCTACTGTTATCAAAATAAAGATTCCTTTAAGGGATGATTGTTAGGTTTAGGGGAAAGCCTTGCAAACATGATAATTTATTTCCTCCATTTTCCCACTTTTCTGTTTAATACCTTCCTTTGTAACCAGTGACGTATGTATAGATGACTCTAGTTCTCGTGGACCAATTATCAGTAGGGTCTGGGTAATTGGAGAACCACTGCTACACTGAAGTTTAATTATTGTTCATTTTCTCCCCTTCCCCTCAATTGTAAAATAAAATTATAGTGATGAACACCCAAGCAGATTCCCAGTAATCCTCTAAAGAGAAGAAAGGCAGTCTTCCCTATCGTCATGTCCATGCTTTTCCAGGGGCCCAGCAATGCTTCCTCCATATCTTCATAGTTTATGCTTAGATTAACATTAAAGTAACTCTGTTTCTTCCTTTACTATGTAATCTCTCTGGCACAGAACAAGTGCTTATAAATGTTTGTTGATTAAGTAAGTGAAAGTTCTTCTCTAAAGCCAAATATAAACAGACTTTTCCCAGGCAGGAAAGGTATTAAATAAAGCTCATCACAAGATACTATCTGAATCTTTTCCCCAGAAACAGAAACCCCATTTAAAAGTGAAACCGTTTTTGTAGCATGAATTTTCCTGAGCTCAGTTCTGAGAGGCCCAATTTGGCAGGGCCCATCCAGGAAGGAAGGGAAGAGGCCTTTTAGTCTAAACCTACTTTTCAAAGCTGGTAGACAAGCTGTGCTTTTTTTGCCAATGCTGCAGAAGATGGATATATTCAATCCACTGAAAGATTAAACCTTCTCTTTTAATGGGACAATGACATGTACATTCTAACCTTCTGCTTTCCTTTTCATGTCCTTCCTAATCCAGAAACCTGTACTAATTGCAGTTAGATTTATGAGCATTACCCGCAATTCAGTCTCGGTATGTATTAATATTGCAATGTGTCACAGCCACTTTACATTATTGTCTCCCATTCATCCAGGAGTTGTTCTGCCCTGTCTATCATTCATACCTGTCCATCCTCCATGTGCAGCCCCAGTTAGGTTCTACTTTCTGGCCAGCGTTCCCTTCCTTTTCTCTTACTCTTTCTCCAGGTCTTTCATTTTCCTTCCTCTGTGTCGTGCAGTTGAACAGTGACTATTTGCAGTATACCCGTTTCTCCTCTTGGTCCGATAAGCCGTTTAAAGTGATGACTTATTGCTTAGGAAAATGCATCCTCTTTGTAGATTTCTTCTTTTGTTGAGTCATTAAAAGTTGGAAGTTGAAAGCATTGGTGTATCAAATGAATTTCTGCTTTATGAGCTTTGCCCCTATCAGTCTCCTCCACTCTGTTATTTTAAACACCTATTACCACTTTCGGCATTCTCCATCATTAATGCTTATTTGTTCATTCATATCTGTGACTTTGATGGCATCTTCCCAGATGTAAGAGTATGGCTCTTAATCTTATATACTTAGCATTTATCAAGACAAAGTAGCTAATAGGAGTGAGCAATTTGATGGACTACTTCTAGGGCTAAATATCATAGCATAATAGAACTCATATCAGGATTTCTTTGCTGGTGCCCCTCTTCAATTCCATTGATTATACAAAAAAAGGAATGAAGAGATGGAAAGCTGAGAACACCAATCTATGCAGAAATTAATTGCAGAGAATGTCTATCTGTGTGTAACCAGTTCATGGAGGATTCTTGTTTGGGTATAAATACAAGTCAGTTTTGCTGTTTGTTTGGTAACTGCCTCCCAACTCTGCCATGTCAAACTCATTTCCTACTGGATATCAACTACCTTAACAGAGTCTTGTCACTATTCCATAATTTTCAAAGGCTCCAGTCTCATTTCAGTATTTAAGACTCAGTCTTCTTCCTGTTATAACTTCAGTCACAGGCTTGATCCGGTGCTCATCTCACTCCTTCCCGAGGCAGACTAGACCTTAATCTGGGGCTAAATACTTTGGGAGTAGGTGGGTTCGTTCTGTTTGTCACACATTTATCCTCTCCCTCTTTGTGCCTTTTCCCCTTCTGATGTTGAGACCTATAGCAGTGATACAGGAGGCAGAGTTCTGTAGGATATCCCAGTGCTGAGATGGCAGTCCTCTTTCTTGGTTGTTCAGCACTACTCTTCTAGCTCATTGTCAGTGGGCTAAATGAATACAAGTGGTAGCTCCACTTTGCCCTGCTGATGATGAGCTCAATCCTATTCAGTTTCCATAGGCATTGATATTTCCTTGAAAGATTTGGTTACATCTTTTGGCTAAACTCTGACTGGTGGCATTCACACCATGTAACTCTGACATGTGTGTCTTTTTTTGTCTCAAGACTTTACCCAATCAAATCTACCTCCCAACTCTTGGGCCCATAGGCACACGGAGGAAACGTTCCAAATACCTCCTGGGACCCAAGAACTCAAGGGGAGGGGAAAGTTTTGCCCATCTCTCCAACTGACCCTTCTCCACCACGTCCTCTCCCCATTTCTCTTTTCTCCTTTGTGCATAACAGGGGCAAATCAGTAAGTCTTTTGCCTAAACAGAAAACCAAACAAGGAATGAAATACCTGTCTCCCTTTCTTTTAGATGATCTCAAACTTTGATTCTTACCCTCTGGATTTGGATAAGACTACTTTTTCCCTAAAGAAGGAGGGGAAGAGCCTCTTTTCGTAAACGCTGTGTTCCCACCAAAGTCCAGTAACCTCTTCTTTTCTCTCAACATCTTTAGATTCACACTGAGGGGGAGGGTGGTACAATACTGGTAATAGGGCTGGTTCAGTACACTGGAGCCTGTCAGTAAGCCCTGAAGGTAAAGACTGGCACCAATTACTGTTGGCTCCTTGAAGCTAGAAGGAGGAATGCTTTATTGTCCTCAGCTTTAGGGCTTAGCCACAATTTTGGAACAGGAGGAAAAATGCCACTTACCATCCTGTTACATATGTATTTAGCTGTAGTAAGGCTTTAGGCCCAACCTTGCTAAGAACAAGACTGTATCTAAGACATAGTTGGTATTCAGCAAGCATTTATGGAATTGAATGTAGACCGAATCTAGGATAGATAGCAGTGAGTTTTTAGGATATCCATTGCAAATAAACTTATCAAAGATAATACCAAAAAACCCATTGCCATCAAGTTGATTCCAACTCATAGCAACCTTATAAGACAGAGTAGAACTGCCCCATAGGGTTTCCAAGGAGCAACTAAAGGATTCGAACTGCCGACCTTTTAGCTAGTAACCGAACTCTTAACCACTGTGTCGCCAGTGCTCCAATCAAGGCAATAGTCTTCGTGTATTCATAGATGGAAAAAAAAATACTGTTCTCTCTTGGTGTTTTCAGCTGTTCCCAGAGATTATAATTAAGTTCAATAATGACTTCTGAAATGAAGAGTGAAATACATTTATGAAAGGTATATTATCGCCAATATGAAAAATCATTTGAGTTGGATGGTGAAATATGAGTAATAATTTAACAAATGAAGAAATAGAGAAGAGAAAGACAATTGGCAGAGGCAAGAAAGCATGAAGCAGCAACAATCTTGAGTTGCTAGAACTGAGACAGGAAGTGGCAGAAGAAGCTGGAGATGGATTGGAACCAGATGTATGACGTTAAGAATTTTTTGAATCTTCTGCTTTGAAGCATTTTTAAGTAGAAGAATGTCACCATCGACTTGTCTTTTAAAAGATAACTTGTAATATTCTGAAGAAAAACAGATTAAAGGTGGGAGAGTCTGGCAGCTGCAATACCGGTTAGGCATCTCTTGACAGGCTGTAGATATTCGTATTTCAATCATCACTGAAATAGGTTGAATGCTGCAGTAGTTTGAAAATGATCTGTTTCTGTTAACTAGGTGGATGGTGGTGATCCGACTTAAAGAACATAATCTCTAACAAGGTTATTCCCAGACTGGAATTTCACAGCACAATGTTCTCACAGTCCATCCAGTTATACCTTTTCTATAACAAATAAGTTTTACTAATCTATAAAATCCCCTCAAACTACCCTCTTGATTGATATTACACACAGAAGTGTCTATTGCCAGACAGATTTTTAGATACAATGTCTAGCACTTCTGAAACTTTGACCGTGGAGCCCTTTTCTTCATAATGTACCTAGTTGAACAAATGTTCTAAGAAAGGCATTTTACAAATAACATTCTAATTTTTAAAATAGTATCAGTTGCTACTTTATTTACTTACTTTGGAATTTCAAAATTGCTCTAAATATTTTCAGCATATTCCTGCTGTGCTGTTGTTGGTTGACAGTACTTGTGAATTTTGCATAATCTAGCCTTGTTAAAGGAGCCCTGATGGTACAGTGGTTAAGAGCTTGCCTGCTGACCAAAAAGGTTGGCACTTCAAATCCACCAGCCACTTCTTGGAAACTCTACGAGGTAGTTCTGCTCTGTCCTATAGGGTTGCTATGAGTTGGGATCAACTCAGCAGCAACGGGTTTGGTTTTTGGTTTTTTATATTTAGCCTTGTTAAAGAACTTATCTGCGTGTCTCTATTGGCATACCTGCAATTCTGTATTAATGTTGATAAATACATCTCTAGGGTTAAGCTGTGCAATTGACTGCCCCAATAGAAGCCAACCCCCTTCCGCCACAAAAGTTAAGTATTAATAATTGGAAAGCGAAGAATCAGCTGAAAAGTGGTAGCGCTAAGCTCCAAAGGAAAAAACAGAGATATTCATAGTGTGGACTTCCTTGACTCCAGCAAATGGACCTGTCATTTCCTCATGGTATCTGAGTCTACCATTCACACTTAGGTGACCTGACATACAGATTCAGAGAGTGAAGGTTTTCTCGGATAGAGAAGTTTCTTCCTGCTTCTGATGCTGATCAGCAGGTATTTTTGTAGGGTTATCTTTGATAAACCGTAAGCAACCCCCTACTCTTTTTCTTTTCCCCAAGCCCCTCCCAGAAAGCATTATGGTATCCAAGCGGTATTACTTGCACCGAGGAAAGATCTGCCCTTCAGCAGGAAGCATGTAGGGCTAATGGTGACAAGGATTAGGCACAGGAGATTTTTCGGAGAGTAGGCAGAAGGACAATAGGAAACAAGTCGTTAGTCTTTGTGAAAGAAGCATCTTTTTCAAAGCCTTGGAATCTTCTCATCTCTCAGATGCTGACAAACAGGAAGAAAAATTATGTAGAAAATCCTAATACACAAAATTCCATAGGAGTGGAAGAACTAGAGTAATATCTGGTAAAGGAAAGAGGTTATTTGGGGAATGAAAAGCAGAAGTTGGGAAATAAGAAAATACAAGAATTATAAGGATTATATAAGGATTACTAGGAGTCCCTAGGTGGTGCAAATGGTTAAGCGCTCTACTGCTAACTGAAAAATTGGTGATTCTATTCTACCCAGAGATGCCATGGAAAAGGCCTGGCATGGAGCAGTTCTGTTCTGCACACATGGGATCACCATGACTCAGAATCGACTTGGGGGAACTAACAACAACTTTGGTCTAGGGAGGCATAGGATTATATGTGAGAGAAGATAAGGTTAAGAGAGTTTATAGACAGTGATCAGGGAGTTTGTGTGTTTAGAGAATATAAAGTACAAAAGATTAGACAAGGATGAATGATGTTGGCTCCTTATGTAATGTTTGCTAGTAGTAGGAGTATTTATATTCTGAAAGTTGAATGAATGTTAAATAGCCTCCACTCACTTTTACAGTTCCTTTTTAAATTCAGACTTGAAACTTTGTACTAGGTGGCGATCTACTTCCTAAAAAACAGCCACTGAAAGCCGTATGGAGCCCAGTTCTGCTCTTGACACACATGGGGTCTCCATGAGTTGGAATTGAATCAACAGCAACTGAGTTGTTTTGTTTACTAGCACTTTTTGCACAATAATTAATGTACTTTGGGCTTTTAAAGAAGCTATTTTCTAATTTCTCACAGGCTTACTTTGATTTATAGTATTGAAGTTTTTTGTGCCCCATTGACCATGCCTCAACACACCTTCCCACATCCTTTCTCCATTCTGAGCCCTATAGTGTTTTCAGAAGAAATAAAAACTCTCCTCATAGGCCTTATTTATTTTAACACTTAATGGTGTACCTTCTGCTCGCCTTCGTTGTTATCTCCTTAAGTCTTTGCAGAAAATGGCAATGTTGGGCTCAAATGAGGACTACCTTTAAGAGGATATCTTCACCTAGAATCCCCCACATTAAAGCATTTGACTGTCAATATTTTTGTTAAAGTTTGGAAAGCCTATTATGGAGTGGTCTCACAGACTTTTGGCCCAGATCAAATAATTAAGGTTCTCTGATTTAGAATATCATTCTTAACAGAAGTAGACAGTAGAATCATATATAGACTTCTTCACCCAAAGGATAGCAAATCTACATGATTGGGTGACTGAATTTGTGGATGTTAGAAAGTATCTACAGGTTCACCATGAGTCCGAATCAACTTGACAGCAATGGGTTAGAAAGTTTCTTTCAAATGTAGGGAGAGATGGATGAATGGATCGATTGAAGAATCAGTCAATCCGTCAGTCAGTAAATCAGTCAGTCAGTACTAAGTACCAAGTGTGGTGAGAGTTCTAAGGACGAAGTACCTAATTCAGGCTGGGGATACTGGGTGACATGTGAGCTGGATCTTAAGGGATGAGTCTGAACTACTCAGATGAAGAAAGGCATGTTGGTACAAAGTTTAATTCTAGGAAAAGGTATGCAGTTCAGAATGGTGAGAAATTTGGATATGTAATTGTGTAAAAGGGAGACTTTAAGTTAAATCAAAATCAACTTGTTTTTGAAGCATATGGTATCATTAGCTCTATGGAGCCATGGAGGAGAGCCCAGGACTCACAAGGTCTCATGTTACAGATGGCTTGTTCTTACTTGATGGCAATGGGTTTGGTTTTTTGGTAGCTCTTATTGTAAGCTTTGGTGCTGTATGTCTTATGTTTATGAAAGGGAATGGAAGGTGATGTTAATTACTATTTTTTAGCCAAAAAAATAAAAATTTCACCCTGTGTCTCCTTCAGGATTTTGAATAAGTGTAATTGAAGAATATCCTCAAATTGCAGGGCCAGCTGTTGAGGGCTAGAGAGGAGTTTTATTTTTAACCACAGAATGCCCTCATTTTCAGGGAATAATTGGTCCCAGAAAAAAATAGTTTAAAGTGAGTGCTTAAATAGTATAATTAAAAAGGTTAAACTTACATATGTATACACGTAACTCTGCAACTCAGTGGAATATTCTGAAAAGTAAGGCCACTAGAAAAATCTCAAAGGCAAAGAGGAAATCTAAAGTGAAATTAAGGAGCCCTGGTGGCCCAACAGTTAAGTGCTTGGCTGCTAACTAAAGAGTTGGTAGTTGGCATTTCCAAAGCCAACTCTTTGGACAACGATTAGACTGGACTATAAGACATAAAATGATACTCGTGAGGAGGGTGCTTCTTAGCTCAAGTAGATACGTGAAACTAAATGGGTGGCTCCTGTCCAGAGGCGAGATGAGAAGGCAGAAAGGGACAGGAGCTGGTTGAATGGACACGGGAAATGGGAGGTGGAAAGGAGGAGTGTGCTGTCACATTGTAGAGAGAGCAAGTAGGGTCACATAACAGTGTGTATATACATTTTTGTATGAGAAACTGACTTGAACTGTAAACTTTCACTTAAACCACAATAAAAAAGAAAAAGAAAAAGTTGGTCTTTCCAACCCACCCAGCAGCCTCGCAGGAGAAGGATCTGGCGATCTGCTTCCGTAAAGATTACAGCCTGAAAAACCTTGTAGGCAGTTCTACTCTGTCACATAAGGTCACTGTGAGTCAAAAATAGACTTGATGGCATCTAACAACAACAAGCATTATCAAGTGTCTTAGTTATGTAATGCTGCTGTAATAACTACCACAAGTGGGTGGCTTTAGCAAAGAGAAATTTATTCTCTCACAGTCTTAGAGATTGGAAGTCCAAATTCAGGGTGCCAGCTCCAGGGGAAAGCTTTCTGACTCTGTTGGTTCTGAGGGAAAGTCCTTATCATCAATCTTCCCCTAGTCTAGGGGCTTCTCGGTGCAGGAATCCTGGGTCCAAAAGATGTGCTCTGCTCCTGGCACTACTTTCTTGATGGCGTGAGGTCCCCATGTCTCTCTGCTCACTTCTCTCTTTTATATCTCAAAAGAGATTGATTTAAAACACAACCTAATCTTGTAGATTGAGTCCTGACTCAGCATAACTGCCGCTAATCCCACCACATTAACATCACAGAGGAAGAATTTACCACACATAGGAAAATCACATCAGATAACAAAATGGCAGACAGTAACACAATAATGGACTAGCCAAGTTGACACACATTTTGGAGGGACACAATTCAATCCATACCATCGAGTAATTAAAAATTACAATAAAAACATTATATATCTGAGTCTATAGGATATATAGCTAGAGCAATGTTCAAGGAAAATTATATTTCGTTAGAAACAAATGAGAAAAAGAAAATAAACATCTAAATCAAGAGGTTAGAAATAAAACAACAAGACGAACTTAAGGAAAGCGGAAGGAAGGAAATAATGAAGATTAAAGCAGGAGATAAATTAGAAAACAAAATATGGTAAAACTAATAAATAAGGATGCTGGTTCTTTGAAAAACAGATAATTAATTAAGAAAAAATGGAGAAGGCACAAATTCCACAAATAAGAAATAAGGGAGGAATTATGAATTTAACAGTGGAAATTTACAGTCATAAGAGACTACTTTTGTATTATCTGTTGCTGCATAACAAATTACCCTGAAACTTGATGGCTTAAAATAACAATACACATTTATTATCTCACAGTTTTTTGTGTCAGGAATTTAGGATCAGCTTATCTGGTTGGTTCTGGCAGGGTTTCTTGTGATCTTGTCGTCAGGATGTTCTCTGGGGTTGCATTTATCTGAAGGCGTTGCTAGAGCTGTAGGACTTCTTTTCAAAATGGCTTACTCATATTGCTTGCTTGTTAGTGCTTGCTGTTGGCCTTAGTTCCATGAGTGTCCAAATGAGATGGTAGCCAGTTTCTTCCAGAGCAAGTGATCCAAGAAAGAAAAAGGTGGAAGCTAGTGTCTTACAACGTAGCCTCAGTAATCACACTCCGTAATTTATACAGTAACCACACAGGTCAGCCCTATTCAGTGCAGGAGGGGACTACACAAGAATATGAATACCAACATGTGAGAATCATGAGGAGCCATCGTGGAAGATGGCTACTGAAACTTTGTTCAACTCTGAAATAAATTTGAAAATGAAGAATTTTCTAGGAGAATATACTTTACAAAATCTTCCTCCTGAAGAAAGAGAATATAAACAGCCAGTTACCAAAGAGAAATAGAGAAAATTGTCTAAGAGCGTCTTCCTACACAAACACCAGACATAAACAATCTCACAGAGGAATTTTACCAACCCTTTAAAAAACAAATAATTGCAATAAAATTTAAACTCTTCCAGGGTGGAAGAAGAGGGGAGGAGATCATTTTACTGGAAGGAGTATAATATTGACTCCTCTTCCCCCCAAAGAAAAAATGATAAAAATTACACACAAAAATATTAAAGGCAGCAGAGCACAGCATGGGCTTTGGACTAGACTTTTAGGATTAAATCCCAGCTCCAGTTTGCTAGCTCTTGTGATATGGGGCAAGTCATTTAATCTCTGTGCCTCAGTTTTCTCATCTCTAAATTGAGGTTAACGATAGTACCAACCTCACAGGATTAAATGAGCTAATATTTGTAAAGCCCTAACAACAGCACTTGGATGGAACATTGTGAATGCTATGTTCTGTAAAAGCATGATGAGACCTGCCTCATCTATGAATATTCATGCAAAAATCCTAAGTTAAAATATTGGTGAACAGAATTCAGTAGCCCATAAAAATAAATGTTGACCAAGTGGGATATAATCTGGGATTGCAAAGATGATTCCATTATTAGGATATCTATTAACATAATTCACCATATTAATTGATCTGTGGAGGAAAAAATGATTATTTGATAAAATTCTATAGGCATTCCTTATTAAAAATATTTTTAATAAAATAAGGGTATATCTGTAATTTCTTAGCCCAATAAAATACGTCTCTCTCAACCTAAAAGCCAACATCTTGCTTAATGGGGAAATACTGGAAGCATTCCCACTGAAATCAGGAACAAGGCAAGGGTGTCCATTTGCCTTGACAACTGCTGTTTGACATTGATCCAGAGGTACTAGCTAATGCAATTAGATAAGAAAAAGGGATCAGAATTTAAAAGAGGTAAAGTTATCACTATTTTGGTTATTATGATTGTATACATATGGAACTGAAGAAAATCAAAAAACTATTACAGATTATGAGTATTCAATGGGGTGTCTGGGTATGATTAACAGTGAATAACTTTCATGTATACAAACAACCAGTTTGATAAAACAGTGGGAAAAATACTCCTTTGTATTGGTGCGTACGTACACACTCAGAGCAGCAACGTAAAATAACCAAGGAATACACTTATCAAGAAATGTGAAAAGATTACCAAGAAAGCCTTAAAACCTTCAGTATTACAAAAGAAGATTCAAACAAATGCCTTTGGAACAGAGGACTAAATTTTATCAAAGTGTCAGTTCTCCCTAAATCTGTTCATTTATTGTTCCAGTGCTTAACAGGATGGAAAGAGGAGGTTTTCTGAGGCTCAACTAAACTTTCAGACTCTTAAGACTAGCATGGGCTACACTTAGCATCAAAATCGCTTAGAAAGATGTGGAACAGGAAACACAGCATGCCAGCAGACAGCATAAGGTCTTCCTTTTGTGCCAGAGTCCTTGCATGAATCCATGGTGCCACCCAGCCATCGGAGTTATCGCTGGCCTCCAAGTGAGACAGCTCAGGGACAGGGAGAGGAGATCCACATCTAGTGGGAGCAGGAACCATTCTGCCTTAGAAGTTTCACGCCTCCCATAGGAGTCAGTATTCTGTAGACATAGTTTCAGGGTCCCTGCAAGGGATATGTCCAGTTACAAAACTCGTACTCAGGGAGGTCCAACTATATGTCTTCATACCTGGTATTTATAATTTGTTTATAGTTTCTTGTCCATATGCAATTTACCAGCCAAGGTAATTTTTACTACAGGCCATGTTGCCCAGTAACATAATTTACATACAACCTTAATCCTATTTTCAGGGGTTCTGACCTAGAAAGTTGACCAAAGATCAGATTTTCATATGGAAGTTTTGTCATCTTTTACCTACAATGTAATCTTAATAAAAATAGCAAAAGAATTTTGGAGAGGATCTCGACATATTGATACTAAAATTTGTAAGAAAATAAGCAGAATGAGTAGGAAAGTCTTAAAAAAGAAAAATAATAATAACATGATTATAAAGCATTAAAGTGAGTGTTATTTTCAAGGGTCTATTATTCAATAAATGGTGTGGGAAAAATGCATAGTAGCAATGTGGGGAAAAAAGTAACAAAGTTGATCCCAATGAATCAAAGACTGTAAAAAATAAAGTACTAGAAGTATAGCTCAGGCTTTGCAGAGCCTCTCACCTTGCTGCCCCCTGCAGGCGCTCAGGCACCTCACCCTTTCCCATGACAGATGCCTAACAGGAAGTTCATTTCAGTGGAAAGGGCAGTTAGGAAAGAGCCCAAGAGGAAATCAGCAAGGTTATCAGCTAAACCTTTTCCTGCAAAAGTTGAAACCAAGCCAAAAAAGGTGGCAAAAATGGATAAATCTTTTTTTTTTTTTTGGTAAAGTGCATGTAAAAGGGAAAAAGGGAGCAAGAAGAAAAGAAATAAAGTGGCTAACCAAGAAACCAAAGAACACTTAATCTTCAGAAAACAGACTAAAAAAACCCGAGAGCACGAGAGAAAGAGGCTAAGTGTGATTAATATTATTTACCAAGTCAGTGGTTCCTGTATCTCACTTCTTGAACAATTCAGAGGAATTGTTTTTATCAGCTGTTTTGTAAATGCAACTTTTTGGTAGCTCAAAAACTTTTTTTTTTTTTTTTTTTTTTTAAAGAAGGTGGGATAACTTCACGGCAACTTACAACAACAATAACAAGAAGAGAATCCTCCTGCCTCCTGTTTTGAAGGGGTGAAATCAAGTGCCAGTTTATTTTTCCGTACAGACAGGGTAACTTTCTATAAGCATAATAATGTCTTAGCTTGCTGATCTTGGCTTTATGAGAATTATGGTGATCTCTGTGACATCTTTGGTAGTGGTAGTCCAATTTTTCATAATAACTTCTTTAATGTGCTGTGAGGGATTGGAAATTTCAGTATTTACCATGTATGGTATTAAATCTTGAATTAGTGGGACTTCCCACCTAACAGTTATCAACATTTGAAGATAATTACAGTTGATATCTTCCATTTCAGTAACAATTTGCTTTTAAAGTTTAAGTTGGGAAGTCGCTGAAATAACTATTCAGAAAGGGATTACAATATAACTTTAAAGATTCTTCTGTATTTGCATTAAGAATTGGGTACAAATAGTTCATAACATCTGTGATCAGTCAAAACCAATAAAGTCCCTATTATGATGGAAAAAATACTATAACCTTGGAGTAGAGAAGGCTTTTCTATTATGTGAAAACTATTAAAAGAAAGGTTCAGCCACATAAAAATCAGTAATTTTTATAAAAAGTATTACTGCATGACAAAAATAACCATAAACAAGGCAAAAGGGAAATGCACACCATGAGAAAAATTTATAAATCATATCACAAAATCAAATTTTCCCTGATAAACAAGGAGCTGCCCCTATGAATAAATAGGAGAAAAGGCAACTATCCAATGAAAAATGAGCAAAGAATACTATAAACCACTTCTGAAAGTCATCTACAGACCCTTTTCAGGGAGTCCACAAGGTCAAATTTATTCTTATGATAATGCTGAGAAAGTATTTGTCTTTTCACTTTTGCTGCCGTTTCCACTGACGGTACAGAAGCAATTATGGGTAAAACCACTGAACGAGAATATTCAGTAAATTGGAAGTACATTATTCATAATCCTACCACATAGGAAAGTACTATTAATAAATTGGTGTATTCATTTTTAAAACCTACAGTATACAAGTTTATTTGCTGTTTTTAAGACAATATATCTGTTTCTAAAAGCTCTGTGTAAACAACTTTCTAGAGCTTTGTAAGATAACCCTGGGCTCTAGGGATTTCATCTTTTCCTTCATCTTTGTCTAATGCTTGCTTGCTTCAAAGAGATCAGACCTGTAGAGCCTGTTTGGTTTTCTTCAGCTAACATGGTAGTAACACTGAAGAAAGGCAACCCTTTTATTGGATAACTGGGAAGTGGATACTAGGAATTAGCTCAGATTTTTCCACCTCTCTGAAGCTTTTAAGTTTTAGTTTTAGTTATTTGTTTGGTTTCACTATGTCATGGACTGAATTGTGTCCCCCCCAAAAATGTGTGTATCAGTTTGACTAGGCCATGATTCCCAGCATTGTGTGGTTGTCCTCTATTTTGTGATTGTAATTTTACATTAAAGAGGATTAGGGTGGGATTGTAACACCACCCTTACCCAGGTCACATCCCTGATCCAATGTAAAGGCCGTTTCCCTGGAGAGTGGCCTGCATCACCTTTTATCTCTCAAGAGATGAAAGGGAAGCAAGCAGAGAGTTGGGAACCTCATACCATCAAGACAGCAGTGCCGGGAGCAGAGGGCATCCTTTGGACCTGAGGTTCCTGCCCTCAGATGCCCCCAGACCAAGGGAAGACTGATGACAAGGACCTTCCTCCAGAGCCGACAGAGAAAGCCTTCCCCTGGAGCTGATGCCCTGAACTTGGGCTTGTAGCTTACTGGATTGTGAGAGAATAAATTTCTCTTTGTTAAAGCCAAAGACTTGTGGTATTTCTGTTAGAGCAGCATGAGATGACTAAGACATACTATACATAATCAAGATCAAATGTACTGGGAAGATGTCATGGAATTTATAAAGTGAGTCTGACCGGTCATACTAGACTGGATATTTATTGAGGTTGCACTGTGTTGATGAACAGCTCCAAACTTGGTTCTCTGCCTCCAGTCTACAGTGCCATCTTCTCCTGAGTCACCCTTTGTTAAATTTGCAGACTGAGCTTCTGTTTTGAGGACACTTTTCTCAATATATTCTCTACTTCTTGACCTTAGAACTAAAAGTGGAATAGCTATCTAATCCTCCTGATTTTCATCCCATTACTTGTTTTAGCTCTGGATGAGTTAGCCTGAATGCCCTTAAAACTACCCTCCAACCTTCACCTCATCACCTGGGGTAGGCCAGTAGTTTCTATTTTTGAGATAGCACATCTCCCATCTTACTTTCCAAAATCAATTCAGAAATCTGTCAGTTTATTGTCACATGCTAGTCAAGGGATATTAGTATAGCTGTATAAATGGCTAACTTTAAAAAGGAGCTCTTTCAAAATCTTTTTTATTGTAAAGTACAACACAGAAAAGTAGAAATGTAAATGTACAGCATAATGAATTATTATAAAGTGAACATCCGCATACCACCCCTAAGCCAAGAAATAGGATATTGCTAGCACCCCAGAAGGTCTCTCCTTTCCCTTTGCAGTCACAACCCTCTCTCCCTACCCCAAGGTAAGCAATAACCTGATTTTTATGTTAATCCCTGCTTTTGTTTTCTTTGTTGTCTTGCCACCAGAGTATGAATCTCTGAGCACTATAGTTTTGTCTTACCTGTTTTTGAACTTCATGTAAATGGAATTATATAACGTTATTGTTTTGTATTTGACTTCACTCAAACTTATGTGTGTAAGACTTAATCCATACTGCTGTGTTTAGTTGTAGCTCATTTTTATTACTATATAGTATTCCTCTGAATGTGTGTACCACAATTTGGGTTGTGTTCTGGGAAATTATGAATAATGCTGTTACGAACATTCTCATACATGTGTTTTTGATAAATGTATACATTTTTGTTGGGTATATACATAGGAGTGGAATTGCTGGATCATAGGATATACATATCTTCAACTTTAGTAGATAATGCCAAACTTTTTTTCCCACAATGATTATACTACACTAGCAGTGTATAAGAGTTCCCAACTGCTCCACTATTGTCACATTCCTTAATTTGAGCCATTCTAATAGGTGTATCATTTTGGTTTTAATTTGTCTCCTGTGCTGTGAATCTAGTGAGATTAAGCAGCTTTTCATAAATATATTGACCATTTGGATATCCTTTTTTCTGAAGGACCTATTCAAAGTTCTTGCCCATTTTTCTAATTGGGTTGACTGCCTTTTTCTGATGATCTGTAGGCATTCTTTATGAATTCTAGATACAAGGCCTTTACTGGTTACTTATGTTGCATATATATTCTTCCACTCTGTGGTTTGCCTTTTTATTCTCTTAAAAGTGCCTTTTGACGAACAGTTCTTAATTGTAATGTAGTTAAATTTATTAGTCTTTTACTTTAGGGCTAGTACTTTTTTGGGTCATGTTTAAGATTTTTTTTAATACTTGAGGTTATGGAGATAATCTTTGTTGTCTTTTTTTTTTTTTTTTTTTTGCTTTAAGTGAAAGTTTACAGCTCAAGTTAGTTTCTCATACAAAAATTGATACTCACATTGTTATGTAACCCTAGCTGCTATCCCTAAAATGTGACCACACATTCTCCTTTCTACCCCGGATTTCCCATGTCCATTCAACCAGCTCCTATCCCTTTCTTCCTTCTCGTCTCGCCTCTGGACAGGAGTTGCCCATTTGTCTTGTGTATCTACTTGAACTAAGATGCACACTCTTCACGAGTATCATTTTATGTCTCATAGTCCAATCTATTTGTCTGAAGAGTTGGCTTCGGGAATGGTTTTAGTTCTGGGTTAACAGAGAGTCTGGGGGCCATGTCTTCATTGTCTTCTAAAAGCTTTATTGTTTTGCTTTTCATATTTAGATATAGAGTCCACCTGAAAACAATTTTTGTTTATGGTATAATATAGGAAGTGGTCAAGTTTTTATATTTCCACATGGATATCCAGTTTTTCTAGTACTGTCTATTGAAAAAGCATCCTTTCCGTGCTTGCCTGTGGTTGTCCTTTGTTATAAATTAAGAGTATGTATATTTGGGTCTGTTTCTGAGGTCTCTGTTTTGACCATTTCTGCACCAATACCACACCTTTTTAATTACTGTAGTTTTCTAAAAATGTTATCTGGTGGAACAAGTCATCCTACCTTATTCTTTAATAGTGTCTTGACTGTTCTCAGCTCTTTGTGTTTCTGTATAGATTATAGAATAGGCTTCACAAAAATTCTAGTGGGGTTTTTATTGGGATTGCATTGAATATGTAGTTCAAGTTAGGGGAAATTGATATTTTTCCAGTATTAATTCTTCCCATCTGTGAATATGATGTATCTCTTCATTCTTTAGACCATTAACTCCTCCTGTTTTATAGTTTTGTACATAGAGATCTTACATATCTTTAGCTTGAATTACTATTAGGAATTTAGTATTTGTTAATATAGTTATAAATGGTATCATTTTAAAATTTTTATTTTCTGTTTGTTGATTGTTATATAAAAATACAATTGATTTTGGTATTTTTGACCTTGTATTCAGCAACCTTGCTGAACTCATTTATTCTAATAATTCTTCTGTGGATTATTTTGGATTTCCTATTTCTACAGTCATATTATTCATGAATAATAACAGTTTCAGATATTCTTTTATAGACTCTATAGCTTTCATTTGTTTTTCTTGTATTAGCTAGAATCTCCATACAATCTTGAATGAAAGTGGTGATGGGGATCACTCCTGGCATGTTCCCAACCTCAAAGCTTTCAACCTTTTACCACTAAGTATGATGTTTGCTATAGATTTTTTTTGCAGCTGCTTTATGAGATTAAGTATGTTTCATTCTATTCTTGGTTTTCTAAGAGTTGTTATTGTGACTCAGTGTTGAATTTTATGAAATGTCTTTACTGCATGTATTGAGATGTTCATGGGACTTTTATTTTAGTGATGTGACACATTATATTCAGTAAATTTCTAATGTTAAACTATCATTATTTTATTGCCATAAATCCAACTTAGTCATGAGATATTATCCTTTTGATGTGTATTGCTTGATTTAGGTTTTGGTACATTTTTTAAAAGAGTTTTGCACCTGTGTTTATGAGTAAAATTGTCCTATAATAGCCTTTCCTTTTAATGTCCTTGTCATACTTTGGTATCAAGGCTATACTGGCCTTGGGGAATAGTCCTTTTTTCATGCTGTGGAATAATTTGTGTGAAATTTGTGTCATTTCTTCTTGTTTGACAGTGAAATCATCTAGGCCTAAAATTTTCTCTCTAAAATAGCTTTGATTATAGATTCAATTTCCTTAATAAATATAAGATTATTCAGATTTTTAATTTTTTCTATGGTAGTATTAATTAGTTGGATTTTTATAGGAATTTTTCTGTTCTGTCTGAAATTTCAGACTTATTGGCCTAAAGTTATTCATAGTATCCTGTTATCCTTTTCATGTCTGCAAGATTTATAGTGATATGCTCTTTTGCGTTCCTGTCAAAATCAAGTCGCTTCTGACACACAGTGACCCATTAGGATAGAGAAGAACTGCTGCATAGGGTTTCCAAGGCTAAAATCTTTTTTCTTTTTAATTGTGCTTTAGGTGAAAGCTTACAGCTGAAGTTAATTTCTCATACAAAAATTTATACACATATTGTTATGTGACACTAGTTGCAATCCCTGTACTGTAACAGCACACTCCCCCTTTCCACCCCAGATTTCCCGTGTCCATTCAGCCAGCTCCTGTCCCTCTCTGCCTTCTCCTGCCTTGGACAGGAGCTGCCCATTTAGTCTCCTGTATCTACTTGAGCTAAGAAGCACACTCTTCACGAATATTATTTTATGTTTTATGGTCAACTCTAATCTTTGTCTGAAGAGTTGGCCTCGGGAATGGTTTTAGTTCTGGGTTAACAGAGAGTCCAGGGGCCATGTCTTTGACGGTTCCTCTAGTCTCAGTCAGACCGTTAAGTCTGGTCTTTTTACGTGAATTTGAGTTCTGTACCCCACTTTTCTCCTGCTGTATCAGGGACTTTCTGTTTTGTTCCCTGTCAGGGCAGTCATTGGTGGTAGCCAGGCACCATCTAGTCCTTCTGGTCTCAGGCTGATGGAATCTCTGGTTTATGTTGCCCTTCTGTCTCTTGGGCTAATATTTTCCTTGTGTCTTTGGTGTTCTTCATTCTCCTTTGCTCCAGGTGGATTGGGATCAGTTGATGCATCTTAGATGGCCGCTCACTAGCTTTTAAGACCCCAGACGCCACTCACCGAAGTGGAATGCAGAACGTTTTCTTAATAAACTTTGTTTTTCCATTTGACCTAGATGTCCTGCGAAACCACCGTCCACAGACCTGCCCCCCTGCTACTCTGTCCCTTGAAGTGTTTGGTTGTGTTCAGGAAGCTTCTTAGCTTTCAATTTAGTTCAGTTGTGCGACTTCCCCTGTATTGTGTGTTGTCCTTCCCTTTACCTAAGATAATTCTTGTCTACTATCTAGTTGATGAATTCCCTTCTCCCTCTCCCTCCCTCCCCACCCTCGTAACCATCAAATAACGTTTTTTTTCTGTGTTTAAACCTTGTCTTGAGTTCTTATCATAGTGATCTCATACAATATTTGTTCTTTTGCAACTAATTTCACTCAGCATAATGCTTTCCAGATTCATCCATGTTATAAAATGTTTCCAGGATTTATCGTTGTTCTTTATTGTTGCACAGTATTCCATTGTGTGACTATACCATAATTTGTTTATCCACTGATCCGTTAATGGGCACCTAGGTTGTTTCCATCTTTTTGCTATTGTGAACAGTGCTGCAGTGAACATGGGTGTGCATGTATCTATTCATGTGACTGCTCTTATTTCTCTAGGATGTATTCCAAGGAGTGGGATTGCTGGATTGTATGGTACTTCTATTTCTAGCTTTTTAAGGAAGCACCAAATCGATTTCCAAAGTGGTTGTATCATCTTACATTCCCACCAGCAGTGTACAGGCGTTCCAGTCTCTCCACAGCCTCTCCAACATTTATTATTTTGTGGTTTTTGGATTAGTGCTAGCCTTGTTGGGGTGAGATGGTATCTCTTTGTAGTTTTGATTTGCATTTCTCTAATGGCGAATGATTGTGAGCATTTCCTCATGTGTTTGTTAGCCGCCTGAATGTCTTCTTTGGTGAAGTGCCTGTTCATATCCCGTGCCCGTTTTTTAATTGGGTTATTTGTCTTTTTGTTGTTGAGGTTTTGCAGTATCTTATGGGTTTTCGAGATCAGACCCTGATCAGGTATGTCGTAGCCAAAAAATGTTTCCCAGTCTGTAGGTTGTCTTTTTACTCTTTTGGTGAAGTCTTTTGATAAGCATTAGTGTTTCATTTTTAGGAGCTCCCTAAAAATCTAGTTTATCTAGTTTCTCTTCTGGTGTTTGTGCGTTGTTCGTTATGGTTTGTATTCTGTTTATGCCATGTATTAAGGCTGTTAGCATTGTCCCTATTTTTTCTTCCGTGATCTTCATCATTTTAGATTTTATATTTAGGTGTTTGATCCATTTTGAGTTAGTTTTTGTGCATGGTGTGAGGTATGGGTCTTGTTTCATTTTTTTGCAGGTGGATATCCGGTTATGCCAGTACCATTTGTTAAAGAGACTGTCTTTTCCCCATTTATCAGACTTTGGGCCTTTGTCAAATGTCAGCTGCTCATAGATGGATGAATTTACGTCTGGAATCCCAATTTTGTTCCATTAAGCTATGTATCTGTTGTTGTACCAGTACCAAGCTGTTTTGACTACCATGGCTGTGTAATAGGTTCTAAAATCAGGTAATGTGAGGCCTCCCACTTTGTTCTTCTTCTTCAGTAATGCTTTACTTATCCGGGGCCTCTTCCCTTTCCATATGAAGTTGGTGATTTGTTTCTCCATTTCATTAAAAAATGTTGTTGGAATTTGGATCAGAATTACAATGTATCTGTAGATTGCTTTGGGTAAAATTGACATTTTCACAATGTTGAGTCTTCTGTCCATGAGCAAGGTGTGTTTTTCCCCTTACATAGGTCTCTCTTGTTTTCTTGGCAGTAGTGTCTTGTAGTTTTCTTTGTGAAGGTCTTTAACGTCTCTGGTTAGATTTACTCCTAAGTACTTTATCTTCTTAGGGGCTATTGTAAATGGTGTTTGACTTGGTGATTTCCCCTTTGAAGTTCTCATTGTTAGTGTAGAGGAATCCAGCTGATTTTTGTATGTTTATCTTGTATCCTGACACTTCGCTGAAAAAATCTTCTACTAGTTCCAGTAGTTTTTTTGTGGATTCTTTGGAGTTTTCTGTGTATAAGATCTTATCATCTGCAAATAGGGATACTTTTACTTCTTGCTTACGAATTTGGATGCCCTTTATTTCTTTTTCTTGCCTTATTGCTCTGGCTAGGACCTCTAGCACAATGTTGAATAAGAGTGGTGTTAAAGGGCACCTTTGTCCAGTTCCCGTTCTCAAGGGGAATGCTTCCAGACTCTATCCATTTAGAATGATGTTGGCTATTGGCTTTGTATAAATGTCTTTTATTGTATTGAGGAGTTTTCATTCTATTCCTATTTTGCTGAGATTTTTATCATGAATGGGTGTGGGACTTTGTCAAATGCCTTTTCTGTATCAATTGGTAAGATCATGCGGTTCTTATCTTTTTATTTTATTTGTGTGATAGAGTAGATTGATTGTTTTTCTGATGTGGAAGCATCCCTGCATACCTGGTATGAATCCTACTTGGTCATGGTGAATTTTTTTTTTTGATATGTTGTTGCATTCTATTGGCTAGAATTTTGTTGAGGATTTTTGCGTCTGTGTTCATGAGGGATATTGGTCTGTAATTTTCTTTTTTTTGTAGTATCTTTACCTGGCTTTGGTATCAGGGTTATACTGGCTTCATAGAATGAGTTCAGGAGTATTCCATCCTTTTCTCTGCTCTGAAATACCTTTAGTAGTAGTGGTGTTAACTCTTCTCTGAAAGTTTGGTAGAATTCTCCAGTGAAGCTGTCAGGGCCAGGGGTTTTTTTTTTTTTTGTTGTTGGGAGTTTTTAAATTACCTCTTCAATCTCTTCTTTAGTTACAGGTTTATTTAGTTTTTCTACCTCGGTTTGTGTTAGTTTAGGTAATTAGTGTGTTTCTAGAAATTTGTTCATTTCCTGTAGGTTTTCAGATTTGTTGGAGTATAATTTTTCATAGTATTCTGTTATGATTCTTTTAATTTCAGTTGGGTCTGTTGTGATATCGCCCTTCTCATTTGTTACTTGGGCTATTTGCTTCTTCTCCTGTTTTTCTTTTCTCAGTTTGGCCATCAGTTATCGATTTTGTTGATCTTTTCAAGGAACCAGCTTTTGATCTTGCTAACTCTTTCAGTTGTTTTTCTGTTTTCTGTTTCATTTATTTCTGCTCTAATTTTAATTATTTCCTTTCTTCTGGTGCCCAAGGGCTTCTTTTGCTGCTCTCTTTCTATTTGTTCGAGTTGTAGGGTTAATATTTTGATTTTGGCCCTTTCTTCTTTTTGGATATGTGCATTTATTGCTATAAATTGACCTTTGAGCACTGCTTTTGCTGTGTCCCAAAAGTTCTGATAGGATGTTTGTTTTCATTCTCATTTGAATCTGTGAATTTATTTTATCCTTGATTTCTCCTATAACCCAGTAGTTTTTGAGCAAAGTATTGTTCAGTTTCCATGTATTTGATTTTTTTTCCTTGCTTTTCCTGTTATTGATTTCTAGTTTTATAGCTTTGTGGTCAGAAAAGATGCTTTGTAAAATTTTGATGTTTTGGATTCTTTTAAGGCTCACCTTGTGGCCTAATATGTGGTCTATCCTGGAGAATGTTCCATGTGCATTGGAAAAGAAAGTATACTTGGCTGCTGTTGGGTGGAGTGTTCTGTATATGTCTATGAGATCAGGTTGGTTGATTGTGGCATTTAGATCTTCCATGTCTTTATTGAGCTTTTCTCTGGATGTTCCAAGGCTATAATCTTAATGAATGCAGACTGCCACATCTTTCTTCTGCAGAGGGGCTGGTGGGTTTGAACTGCTAACCTTTTGTTTAGCAGCCGAGTGCTTAACCACTGCACCACCAGGGCTCTTGCATTCCTGCCATTGGTTATTTTTGCCTTCTCTCTTTTTTCCTTCATCAGTCTTGCCAGGGTTTAAAAAATATTAGTCTTTCCAGGAACCATATTTTGGCATTGAGCCTCTTTTTTGTAATGTTTGTTTGTTCTTTATTTTTTCCTCCTTGGGGTTATTTTGTTTATCTAGTTTCCTGAAATAGATGCTGTCTTAGTTATCTAGTGCTGCTGTAACAGAAATACCACAAGTAGATGGCTTTAACAACGAGAAATTTATTCTCTCACAGTCTAGGAGTGTTGAAGTCTGAATTTAGGGTGCCACCTCTAGGGGAAAGCTTTCTCTGTCAGCTCTGGAGGAAGGTCCTTATCATCAGTCTTCGCCTGGTCTAGGACTTCTCAGCGTAGGGACCCTGGGTCCAAAGGACACGCTCCCTACCTGGTTCTTTGTTCTTGATGGCATGAAGTCTCTCTGCTCACTTCTCTGTTTTATATGTCAAAAGAGATTGACTCAAAATACAACCTAATCTTGTAGATTGAGTCCTGCCTCATTAACATAACTGCCTCTAATCCTGCCTCGTTAGCATCATAAAGATGGGATTTACAACACAGAGGAAAATCACATCAGATGACAGAATGGTGGACAGTCATACAATGCTGGGAATCATGGCCCTAGCCAAGTTTTGGGGAACACAGTTAATCCATAACAGATGCTTACCTCTTTAATTTTTAACCTTTCTTCTTTTTTAATATATGCATTTGGGGCTATAACTTTTTCTACAGGTGTTGTGTTGTTTGGTGCCGTCGAGTCGGTTCCGATTCATAGTGACCCTGTGTGCAACAAAACGAAACACTGCCCGGTCCCGCACCATCCTCACAATCATTGTTATGTTTGAGCCCATTGTTGCAGCCATTGTGTCAGTCCATCTCATTGAGGGTCTTCCTCTTTTTTGCTGACCCTCTACTTTACCAAGCATGATGTCCTTCTCCAGGGACTGGTACCGCCTGATAACATGTCCAAAGTATGTGAGACAAAGTCCTGCCATCCTCGCTTCTGAGGAACATTCTGGCTGTGCTTCTTCCAGGACAGATTTGTTCTTTGATATATTGAATATTCTTCACCAACACCACATTTCAAAGGCATCAATTCTTCTTTGGTCTTCTTTGTTCATTGTCCAGCTGTCGCATGCGTATGAGGCGATTGAGAACAATATGGCCTGGGTCAGGCATACCTTAGTTCTTAAAGTGACATCTTTGCTTTTTAACACTTCAGAGAAGTCTTTGGCAGCAGATATGCGCAGTGTGTTATGTCGTTTGATTTCTTGACTGCTGCTTCCATAGGCATTGATTTCTATAGGTAGGCAGAGCTTCAGCTGTATCCTGCAGAGCTTCAGCCGATGTTATCATTTAGTTAAAAATACTTTTGATTTTGTTGTGATTTCGTGTTTGACCATGGGTTTTTTAGAAATCTGTTTATTATTTTTGAATATATGGAGTTTTTGGTTATTTCTTTGTAATTGCAGTACCTATTAGTTTAAGTTATTTTAATGATCAGATAAATTATTTCAATCCTTAGAAATTTGGTGTCTTGCTTGCTATGTGTGCTTTAAAATAATGTGTATTCTGTAGATGTTGGATACTGAATTCTATACATGTCTGTTAGATCACTGATGTTAAGTTGTTCAGTTCTATATCTCTGCTGATTGTGCATACTTGTTCTCTCACTGCTGATTATAGCTTTGTCTACTTCTTTGAGTAGTTCTGTCAGTTTTTTACTTTAAATCTTTTGAAGCTATTTCTGAGGTACATATAAATTTGGAAATTTAATATCTTTTTCATAATTTGAACCTTTTATTATTGTGAAATACTCCTCTTCATCGCAGGTAACACTTCTTACTTTAAAGTCTACTTTGGCTGGAATTGGTATAACTATACCAACCGAAAAACCAACTTCATTGCCTTTGAGTCGATTCCAACTCGGAGCGACCATATAGGACAGAGTAGCACTGCCCCATAGGGTTTCCAAGGAGTGGCTGGTAGATTCAAACTGCCTGAGCTTGTAACCATGCTTTCTTCTGATTACTACTTTTTAGTATATTTTATTTCCATCCTTTCCAAATTCTTATGTTTTATATGTGTGCCTTGTAAACATCATATAGTTGGGTTTTCTTAATACAGTCTGACAATCTTCAGATTTTAACTGGAGTATTTAATCTATTTGCATTTAATATAGTTATCAATACATTTGGGTTTAAATCTACTGTTTTATTATGTGCTTTTTTTAATCCTACCTGATATATCTTCCTTTTCTTCCTTGCTTTTTTTGTGCTTTCTTGCCTTTTTTTTTTTTTTTTTTTTACTACTTTTTATTGTTCCATTTTTTCTTACTTTAGTTTAGAAGTTTTACATTCTTTAGTTTAGAAGTTTTATATTCTTTTAATAGTCAGTGTGGAGATTACGGCATGAGTCTTGAGTCTATGACCTATCAAAGTCTGATCTTAGTATACTTTCACCCTCTTCCCATATAATGCAAGGACTTTAATATGCTTTAGCTATATCTTCTTCCTGATATGGTTGCTGTTGTGTACTTTAAATCCAGCATGTCGTTATTATTATGTTTTATGCAGTCAATATTCATTTAGACTTACTCACATACTTAAACCATTTTTATTACTCTTCATTTCTCCCTGCATCTCTGACTTTTCTTCTTGAGTCATTGAACTCTTCTCTGTAGTATTTTCTTTAGTGCAGGTCTGCTGGTGACAGATTCTTTGTCTCAGTTTGCCAGAAAATGTCCTTATTGCACTTTCATTCTTTTTAATATTTTATTATGTTTAAGGTGAGCATTTACACAGCAAATTAGGCTCCCATTTAACAGTTTCTACACAAATTATTTAGTGATATTGGTTACATTTTTCACAATTTGCCATTATTCTCATTCATTCTGTTCTGGTTTATCATTTCCAGTACTCTATTTTCCGTGCCCCCTTACCTTCTCATCTTTTCTTTAGAGTAATTTTTGATCATTTGGTTTCCTATAGTTGATTTTTTTTTTTTAAGGAAGCTCATTACTCACAAGCGATACTCCTTATTTTATGATCCAATCTGTTATTTAGCTAATTGGTGACCTCAAGGGATAATTTTGTTTTAAGGTTTAAAGTGTATCTCAGGGCAGTAGTCTCAGGGAGTCCTCTAGTCTCAAACAGTCCAGTAAGTCTGGACTTTTTAGGAATTTGAGTTCCGTTCCACATTTTTCTCCCATTCTATAAGGATCCATTTGATGTGGCCCTGATCAGAACTGTTGGTAATGTAGCCAGGCGCTATCTAGTTCTTCTTGTCTCAGAGTAGATGAGGCCGAACACCTTCATTCTTAAAGGATATTTTTGCTATATATAGAATTCTAGGTTGGCCATTACTTTTTCCTTTCATCACTTTGAAAGTATTTCTTGTTTTCTGGCCTCCATTGTTTTTGTGGAGAAATAAGCACTGAATCTAATTGTTGCTTCTTTATTTATCCTTCCTAAGGGATATAGGCTTTCTTAACTCTGTAGGTTGATATCTTTAATTGGTTTTGGAACATGCTCTGCCATTGTCTCTTCAAATATTTTTTATATAGGCTCTCACTCCTCTCTGGTATTACAGTTAAGCATGGTAGACCTTTCTTTTCTGTCTATTTTGTCTTTTACCTTCTTTTCTGACTTTTTTCATTCTTTTATTTCTCTGTGCTTCATTCTGGATATTTTCTTCTGACCTAATTTCCAACGCACTAATTCTTTCTTCTTCTGCATCTGAAATGCTGTTAAATCAATTTGACATTATTAATAAACTTGATTGTGCTATATTTCTGGTCTAGAATTTCTCTTTGGTTCTTTTTCAAGTCCGCTGTGTCATTTTTTAAAATCGTTTCCAGTTCTTTGCCAAAATTTCGACTATATCTTACTATTCCTTCAGCATGGTTATTTTAAGTCTGTCTAAAAGCCACAATATCTGGAGTCATTGAAGATTTTTGTTTTCTGTTGTTTTTACTGGTTCTCATTCATCTTGTCTCCTTATGTGATTGGTTATCTTTGTGTGTCAGAGTTTTTGAAAAGTTATTTGTACAAATATTTTGGGGCCTAGGATGATGTTAACTTTCCTTCAAAGAACATTTTCATTTTTTTTTTTCTTCCAGGTCCTAGGGCACTAGCAATCTGGAATCACTTTAATCCAGTTTTAGGGATTACAGTTTTCTGGACCATTCAGATGACTTGAAGCTAGGCTACAGCCACTTCAAAGACTGTTATAATTTCAGTTTTAGCTTTACACCTAAGATGCAAACCTTCAGGATCAAGTGTCAAGCACAGGGGTTTTTACCAGGCAGCAACCCCCACCCTTGACTAGGTCTGGACTCCGACTTTTATTCTCTACCCCACAGTTTAGCAGACTTTTTCTGTAAAGGGCCAAAGAGTAAAATGTTTTGTAGAGCATACAATCCTCTGTCACAACATTCAAGTCTGCCATTATTCCACAAAAGCAGCCATAGGCAATAGGTGAATGAATGAGCATGAATGTATTCCTGTGATGCTTTATTTATAGGCACTAGGCCCGATTTGGTCCACAAGCTGTAGTTCACCAACCCCTTCTATAGTCTGTCAAAAGCTCAGACTCTCAGCCACCCCTTCTGAAATTTAGATCAGCCCTGAGTGCTAGGCTAGCCTCCTCTTGGTCTGCCTTGTTAGTTGTCTAGTGCCTTCAAGTGTATGTTGATTTTTTTTTTTTTTTTTTACATTTGGTCCAGTTGTTCTTAGTAGGAGATTTAATCTGAAATACCTAATCTATCATTATCAGAAACAGGAGTCATAATCGATTTTAAAAGCAATGAGTTTCTTTTTTTCCTTATCTCAAGAATAGCAGTTTCTTGAGTAGTTCTCAGAATATATCTCACTGGCACCCTGTGCTAGTAATAGCTACTCCCCTCCAAAAAACAAAAAACAAAAAAAAAAAAAAAAGAACTGAGTGTCAGGACATGTTGCTATGGTCTTCCTAGAAAGATTGCACATCCCAAGGTTAATGTTATAGAGCAGTGCTGTCCAACAGAACTTTCTGCCATGATGGAAGTGTTCTGTACCTGCACTGTCCAATAGGGTAGTCCACATGTGGCTATTAAACACTTGAACTGTGGCTAGTGCAACTACAGAATTACTTTAAAAAGGCACGTGTGGCTGTTTAGTTTGGGGTGGATCCAGCTTAAAAGAATCTCGTTTTAGTATACACATGTTCCTATACTCCCACCCGCTTAAGTGTCCATTTTCCAGTGCTCTTGCAAGAAATACTTAGCCTAAATGTGTCCAATGGATGGTGTTTCATGAAATATCCTAGGCTTTGCAGAATGTTTACGTTTTTCCCTACCATTCACCTGATGTGATGAAAGTACACTTGTTTTCCTAACTGGGCCACATAAAACTGATGCAGTCATTCAATTTACTTTCTAACACGGATTTTCTCTGCAGGGAAAGGGGCGTATTCGTCGAGGAAACTATCCAAGTCCTTCCTCTCCTGTTGTAGTTCGGCTGCCCTCCGTGTCCGATGTCTCAGAAGAGGCCTTGACTAGTGAGGCCGCTGTGGAGGCTGACATCACAGAACAGCAACAAGCAGCTATGCAGCAGGAGGAGAGAGTGCTCACCGAGCAAATCGAGAACCTCCAGAAAGAGAAGTGAGTTTCCAGGGGGAAGAGGAGAGACCAGTTATTTTCTGTTTTCATTTCCTTCCTTCTGTCCCGTCTTTATTTTAACTTATTCACAAAGTCTCCTGTGTGTTAAACATTATGTCAGGTGATACAGGTGATGTGGAGATGACAAAGATATGATGTCTGTACCTGGGCAGCAGTGTGAAAGTTGTCACCTCAGGAAAGGAAACTCCCTGAACTGGGAAACCTAATGCTGCCACAGTGTTGATTCTGGATGGGCTGATTGGGAGGAGGACACAGCACCCAAGTGGGATGTCAGACTTAGTCAAGATTCAGCTGGCAGCAGTAGTAGATACCCAGGATGTGGTATTGGATCCTAACAGGGCAGAGACCAGCCTCAGTGAGCAGATTTGTTTTCCAAAGGAGGAATAGCATTTCCAGGCTAAAACAAAGTCCATTTCAAGAGTGGACGTTATTCACAACTCCATGAAGGAAGGTGATTATCTGAAGATCAATATGGCTATGGGACCAGCAAATGGATGGTCAGAGTAAGGCAATAACCCTGGTGGGTGGTGGGATACTGGGTAGGGAACTGGGTTGAGGTTTCGGAGAGAGACAAATAATCTCTGTGACCTCTGTCATTACTGGGATAAGGGTGGGGTGGTTGGGTGACACTACACCTTGGGGATAATACGAACATCTTGTGGTTCTCTCTGAAGGTACTGTATTCTAGTTGTGGTTGACAATGCTGACTCTTAAGAAGTCTTACGGAGATTTTTATTCCTGAGTTCCAGGATTCCAGGTCTGAGAACATGATCCATGATGGGGAGGCAGTTAAAGTACTTTTCACCTTTCAGGACTGATTCTGGGATTTGGGCAAGCCGAGAAAGCAACTAGGGCTCAGTTGTGACCAACATGATAAGGCAAAGGTGGTATACAGTGACCAGGGGCTGGCTGTTTGCTATAAAAGTGATCTGAAAAGAGGGAGAAAGGATTTAACTCAGCTTCGATGAAGATCGTATCGGAGGTCTTGAAGGAAGGAAGAGTAAGAGTTTGCTAGGAAGCTTTCCAGAAAAAGGAAAAAGTATGGGCTATGTGTCAGAGGTATATGAATGCACATGGCTTATGGCAGTTGTTGCTGTAGCAGTGAGTTGCTGGTGAGACCATCCTTGAAAAGATTGTCCGTGAAATTAGTCAGAGTGGAAGTGAAACTAAGAGGGCTCTGGTAGGGATGAGGCTTGGTGGAGAAGGGAGTAAGAATTAGAAGGATAAGGAGGTTGTGGACAGAGAGTAGAGTATTGGATTTCAGAGCTGTAGATTTCTAGGTAAGACAAGCTCGATGATCTGCCCTTTGGGGAAAAATTGCTTATATATAAAGTAGAAAAAAAAAAAGGTTGTTGAAAGTTGCAGGCAGAAAGGAATTTTGGGGTTAGGGAATTGAACTGTGTTTTTACAAAGATAACTGATTGAAATACATCAGAGTGACGTCAGGCAGTAGCGAGAAAGCAAGATTAGGAGCAAGTACCAAAGACTTTAAGGATAAGGGAACATAACTGAGACGTAGGTAGGTGACTGTGTTGAAGAGGGGTAAAGAATACTATAACTGGTGATGGCATAAGCTTCAAAGGACAGAAAAGATCACTTACTGTTTTTCTTCATCTGGCAGTCTCTCTAATCAAGATAGAGGACATAGTATGTAGGCAGTTAGTAAAGTTCTATGGAAAATAGTTTTAGAGCTAGAAGGAATCCTAGAGATTGTCTAGTTTAACTTTTCTCTAGATGAGGAGGCTGAGGTTCAGAGAGAGGAAGGTACTTTCCTGATGTATTATGAATGAGTTCAGAGTGACATTAGAACCCTGATCTCCTAATTATTAGTCCAGGGTTCATTTTACCAAAAGATCTTACAGCCACAGCATCTTTCCCCATCCATCCCACCCTCACCTCTGTTACTGGTTTTAGCTTTTGCAGTCTATCATTTTGTCCTTTAGTCAGTATAGTTTTAGTCTTCACCATTACCTTGGCCTACAGCTCATACCACCCTTGATGGGGACAGTAAGAAATGTGACTGTGACTTAGATTCCTGACTTTCACGGAAAGTCTTTTTTCCTGTTATCATCCTTCCACTTTTATCAAATGCTAATGGTTTCCTGACTGTATCTTTCAGGGAGGAGCTAACGTTTGAAATGCTTGTACTGGAACCCCGTGTCTCTGATGATGAAACCCTTGAGTCTGAGGCCTCCATTGGGACTGCCGATAGCTCAGAAAATTTGAATATTGAGCCTGAAGGTGCCGTCTCTGAGAAACCAGGTAAACGAACATATTAGACCAGACTCCAGATTTGTTTTGCAAAGAATAAATAAGGATTCCCAGACTAAGACAAAGTCCTGTTCAAGAATGCCCTGACCTCACATGAAAAAGTGACAGAATCCTAAGGAGTTGAAATATATATTGCTCATTGTGAAACTTCCATAAAAATTGTTCATCCAGCTTTTTTTCTAGTTTAATGTTTTTTCCTATAATATCACAGTATCACAACATGTGTTGTCTTACTGACCCATGACCCATTCTCTAAAGATGGGTAGGGTAGTAAGAGTTGGGCCCCACAGTGGGATGGGACTATACTGAAGGAGGTATTTAACTGGTGGCATGTCTCAGGGAGACATAGAACTTACTGCATGTCCTGGCAGTTTTATAAATGATGACAGCTCTAGGCCTCTCCTAACAGCGTAGTCAAGCACCAGACTTCCTGAGAGTGGATTCTGAAATGGTATGTGTAAGAAACGGATAGTGAGCTCTTCTTGACTTGTGACTCTGCACAAAGTAGGTCAGCCTGGAGTCTCCAAATCTTAGCCCAGCCAACTTCACATGATGATTTGTTTTAGAGAGAACTGTCATTTACAGCTTTGGTCTCTTTTTTTGCGTTAGAGAGAAGCTTAGCCCTTAACTCCCTGAAGGGAGCTGGCAAGACGGAACCTTTAATCAAGTTGCGAAAGCAGCTAAAAAAGCAGCAAGACTCTTTGGATTCAGTGGACTCTTCGGTCTCTTCTTTATGTCTGCCTAACACTTCATCTTCTCATGGGACCAGAAAACGATTTCAAATTTATTCCAAACCTCCATTCTACCGAGCTTCCTCAGCTGGTGAGGCCCTGGGAATGGAAGGGCCATTAGGCCCGAGTAAATCCCTGGAAGACAGGCCTCAGTTCATTAGCAGAGGAACATTCAACCCTGAAAAGGGCAAACAAAAATTAAAAAATGTGAAAAACTCACCTCAGAAAACCAAAGAGACCCCAGAGGGGATAGTAGTGTCTGGCCGAAAGAAAACTGTGGACCCAGACAGCAGCTCCACACAACAGCTAGCTCTCTTTGGAAATAATGAGTTTATGGTCTGAATTGGCAGATGTGAGTCCCTTCACGGCCACAGAGTGGTAAACACATCTCATCTTTGGGGCCTTTTCTCATCACCTCGTCCACAACAGTCCATCCTAATTGTGGTCCTGCCTCTTGCCCAGGCATACAGCTAAGACCTTATGTGCTGAATTCCTAGGCCTCCTGCAGAAATGGAAAGGCCTCTTTGAAGCCTGCTAGGGTTGGTGCCAGCTGTGCCTTGGCTGCTGTATTTGAATTGAGGTTTCACCAAAAGTCAACCTAGGGCCTGGGCATTTTGGTCAGTTGTGAAGGTCTTTGTTCTGACCTTCTTTTCCCTTCTCAGAGGTGGGGGTTGAACTGGGAGAGGGGGATATTGTGGGACTAAGGGACCCATTGATGTCTGACATTTGAAGAAGACATACAAATATTTCTTAACTATGAAAGCAAAAGCCTTTGGGTTTATTTTGGGATAGTTCGAAACTGGGGTGAGTATAATTTTTTTCCAGGGATTTATAGCAAAAAACCTGAGCCCTCTCTTTTAAGATTTTTTAAAAAATACTCTGTTCTATTCTGGGTAAAGTAAAAAAGCAATTTTTTCATGAAGCCATCAGAGCGTGTCTCAGACATCTGGTTATACAATGAAGAAGAGTACATGTTTTCCTTTTTGATGATGTTTTGAAGTCATAACTATCAGTGCTGGTTTAACTCCTGGTTATTAGTTCCTTCCAGATATATCATATGGGCTGATGTTTCACTAGCCATACTGTTCTCATGTTCCTTGGTCTAGTTTTTTTTTTGGTAGTTGGAAAAAAAAATGGTACTAAAGGCCCTTTATTGAAAAACAGCGGACCCCAGCCCTGGTGTTTGAAACATCCTTGGGTAGGTCTTCTAAATTTCATTGTGCCACTTCACTTAGTGGACCCTTCCAAGCTGGAGACCTGTAGGTCCCTTTAAAAAAAAAAAATGTTCCAAAGAGATGATGACCCCTAAACATGAGGGTTTCATCCTGATCCATCCAGGCTTTTCTCTTTGTAAAGGTTAAATTGAAGACCACGTATAAGCCGATTAATCTGCTGGTGGATTTGCACCACAAACTCAGACCAGTAATGTGACCATTTAGTCCCTTCTCCCAAAACATTCACACGCAACATTGCAGGAGTAAGTGTACAGAAAGCTGCCAAAAAAAAAAAAAAAAAAAAGAGAGAAAAGTTTTTAATATGACCTATCTTTTATCTTCTTTTCCTCAGACCATCAGTATTAAATAGATGAAAAAAAATCAAGGACTACTTGAAGTTATTTTTGTTAGTGTTACTGGTTACTGAAGTTTACTGTAAATATATATGTATAGTATGCATATTTCTTTTTAACCTTGGGCTTCCCTCCTTCCCATGGAATTTCTTCCCACAGATTAGGGGCCATTGGACAGGAGGGTAAGATCACTCATCCCTGTGTTGAGGGAAAAGTGACCACCTTTTCACCACTGGGTGTCTCCATACACCCAAGTTATGATAGCATTTTAAGCTTCTTAGCATTCGTGGGATTAGAAATCTGTTTTTGCTATTTATAATGTATGAAAAATAATGTATAAAAAACATGATACTCTTTCTTGAGATAAGTATGTGAAAATGTTTATTTTTAAAGTTACTAAATGCATCTTGTCTAACTACTACATGCACTGTTCTGAAAAAGAGCCTTTACCATCTGTAACCTGAATTTTGGTTATTCTTTCTTTTCATGCTTCTTCAATTTGAAGTTATGGAAATACTAAGTCTTTCATTAAGGGGGAGTCCCTCCTGTTGCACAACACTGAACCTCATGCCACTGCCTCAGTGGCTATTGTCCAGCCCTAGAGGTCAGACTTGGAGTGGCAGCTACAGGTAGCAGGAGTCTAACCTCTCCCTGAGCTTGGTTCAGAATTGAGCCAGGGAAAGGAAGCTTTTAAAAATCTCCAGAATGATGATGGTTAATGAGTAAATATTAGACGTTATATCCCACAGATCCCTACCACCCTGTTCATGCTGCCCTGAGAAGTAATAAATGCTAAGCTTTAAAAAATCTGAATTTCAGAACGTCTCTTAGAAGAGAGCCCCTCGGCGTGGTCGTGTCAAAGTGGGGTTGCTGGTGCCTTGGGACACAGGGCCAGGCAGCACATCTTGTGTGTCGTGTTCTCGGGAGACTGCTGGTCTGCTGTGCATGAGTGCTGCTCTCCACCTGCTCCAGGTCGTTTGCTGAGTACCATACAAAAAGAGAGAACCTCTGGCCCAGAGGAATGGCCTGGGGAACACATTTTGGCGTATGTTCTCCCTTGGAAATCTTGGTGGGGTTTTTTGGCAAGATAAGTTTTTGGCAGTTAAAACTATTCATACAGGTCACTTTATAGGAACTAAGTGATGGATGTTAAGAGACTTTATAATTTTACTCAGGGACCCAAGACCTGAATTTGGATACAATTAAATAAAAATATTTGTTTTTTGGTTGTTAGATTTGTGGATTTCTAGTTATTTAACAAGCTGCCAGAATGGGGGGCTATGGGGAAGGCAGCGTGAAGGAGAGATCCATGCAATTGTTAAAAATGGAGAGCAAGTGTGGAACCCTCCTGAAAGAAAAAGAAAAGCCGTTGTTCTCATAGGGGAACAGGCATTGTTGGCCTGATAAAGACATGAAGCCATAACCCTTAAAAACTGTCAGGACAAAGCGCAGTGTCTGCTCTCAGCTGGTGTAACTAGTCCTCTCTGTGGTGAATGCCCATCAACACAGAGTGATGTTGCATTACAATCACTATTAGCATATTTAACCTCGATGTGTGTCATAGATGTGTCTTCCTCTTGCTTTTCCTTTGCTGGTTTGTTCCTGTGAACTCGAAGGCTCTGAATCCCTGCATGGCAACAACATGGCAGCCCCACACTTGGAGCCCGTACTCCAGAATGCAGACCATTTTATTCACATCACTCACTCCCAGCCTCCAACGAAGGCTGGATTTTCTGTTCTGTCCGGTGAAGCCAACGTGTTCCTTTAATTGCCTAAGCATCCTGGGCAGTGTTAATGGAAGCAGAGAAGTGTGATTTTAGGGTTATAGTCTGTATTACAAAGTGCAGTGAATTAGTACTTTAACAGCAAATACAGGCAGGATTCAGGGAGGTGACAGACTTAGTTTGTAATGCACTTTGTACTTCCTGCCATTTTAGTTATCCTGCCACTCTGGGCTTCTGAAAATGCAGAGGGAGGTTGAGCCTTCCCAATGTGAGCCTTGCAGGATGGAAGAGCCAGAAGTCAGGGAACAGGGTACTAGGGCCCCCACCTCCTCAGTCTTTGGAAACTTGCCACAGCTCTTAGCCTGCTGGGAGGTCAGTGAAGACTTCTGTCCTGTGTTCCATCACAGTAAGGGTGTTTTCACCGTCAATGACAGAGGGTCACAGAAGGAGAGTATGCTGAAAGGAGGAGGTCCAGCGAGGTTCTACAGCCCCACTTCACTGCCTGTGGGCCGTGTTTTAACTAACGAATGTGTTCCTTTCACAAGTACTTTGGTGAACTGGAAGAAGAAAGTATTCTCAGGATGTGTTCAAAGCTAAGAGAGTTTTAATTTTAAAAAGAAACACAGTCCAGACTCCCTCCTCCCCCACCTCTTGGGGAGCTGGCCGTAGGGATGGGTCATTCTGTGTTGACAGATGTGTATGTCTATCCATAATTTTGTGACATCTCCCCAGCACTGCCTCCCAACACCATCCTAGACTTGGTAGTAAAATTCCATGATGCTTGCGGAGTCCTCTGTCTCTCTATGCCCCTAGAATACTTTTAACCATTTTTCTCTGGAACCACTCCCACGTTTGATTTGGTGTTAAAGAGTTAACAGCAAACTGATGATTGTGGAGATGGATCTGTTTAGGTATTGTTGGTCTCTTGGTTGAAACTTTTGAAAAAAGCCCCACCAACGGGTCTTATCACTTTGTTCTCCATCCATACTTAATGCCTATTTATCAATCCTCTTAGGTCATATAAAAGTTGCAGCCTTTAAACCAAGTAATTGTATTTACTGGGGAAAGGGTGTGAACTACAGATTAGTATTATATTATTTTAATGGACTTAAAGTAATTTATAAGTATGCTGAGTGTAAATTTTTAAAAGAGTATGTATTGTAAAAGAACATATCCTGTGAAATATAATATCATTTTACTGTTTAATAGAATAATTCTATGAGAAGAATGATTTATCTCACCCACAAAACTGATTACATTCCTGATGCAATCAACAGGCACTTTGTAATTTCATTTTTTGGTTTTTGGGTTTTTTTTGGGGGTGGGGAGGAAGATATCATCTGTATAAACTGCAGTTTGTGTCATTCAATATGTGCACTGTATGGCTGGCTACAAAAAAACAGCTTGAACAAATCACTCCGTGGCTCATTAAAGAACAAAGCTTCCAAAAGCTGCAACATGTGTGGTTTGTGTCTGACCGTCCTGGTTCCCACCCCAACTCACTTCAGCCTGACCCCAAGGAACAGCAGTGATTTGTTAGTTATGCTAATTTGTTTTAAGGGGAGGACCCAGTCCAAAACTGACATACCGCAAAGGTGATATGTTAACTGGAACAGTTACTGGAATTCAATTGAATTCAAGTGAAGGTGAGATTCAGGGGGTTGATTTTTCTGTAATGGATGCTAGCTGCTGGATGTCTGAACTTCATTTAGTCAGCGTAGGGCTAGGATAGGCAATAAATCTGCATTTGGTGCTATATGTATTTTGAAGATGCAGAGAGCTTGGGATTTTAAATTGGGTTGGACCAGACTTTTAATATCCTAAAGTGACCCCAAAGCAAAGGATTTGCAAGGTTGTCATCCTGAGACAAGTAAGGGGAGATTTGACAAAGGCTTGAAGGCAGTGGCAGGGGAATTTTTTTTAAAGAAATGGACTCAGACTGTACTTCCTGTTCTGCATCTGGCTATCTCTTATGAGATTCTTCCTATCCCAGCTCATACAGACCCACTCATTTCTTTTTAACAATTGCTGAGCATTGCATTGTATGGCTGCACCATCATTTATTTCACCATCCCCTACTGATGGACACGTAGGTGGTTTCCAGTTCTTTGCTAGTTACAAACAATACTGCAGCAAACATCCTTGAACATGTATCTTTGCCCAACCACTGCTGTTGTGTCTGTGGTGTAGATTCTTAGAAAAAGAATTGAGCAGAAAGTGTACATTTGGAAAAATTTTTACAGCTCTTGTCAAATTGCTTCAGTATCTGGTCCCATGTCCCCTTCCACTGCTCTTTGTTTTCATAACTTTGCCGTCTGTTTTTACATGTGTGTGTGTTTGGATGAACTTTTTAGTAGCACTTCGCCAAGTCTTGTCAGGCCATATTTTTAATATGAATACAGGGATGAAACAGCCACTGTGCCAGCCTTGAAAAGTTCACAGTCCGGCAGGGATTGGGGTGGGGATGAGGTGTAGTGGGGGTGACATCTAACAGTTACCCCAGTGAGACCAGGGCTGGGACTGAAGGCTGGACCACTGGCTCTGGGAGCCTCCAGGAAAGAGTAGCATTCCGGGTCTGGGGCAATCAGGGAGGCCTCCATTGGGGAAGTTTCCTGCCTAGCCTTTGTACTGTTGATGGAACATTTTCTGGAACACCAACTCATTGAATTCTCACAACAGCCTTGTACAATAAGTACTATTATCTCCATTTTCCAGATGAGAAAACTGACATGGAGGTCTTTCCCAACTCCAGCCTCTGAGCTCGTCACTTCCCCCCCTTTCCCCTCTCTTTGCTTCCTGCAGCATTGCCCTCCAGCACACACAGGGCTGAGTGAGCGATCCTGAGCCACACAGGCTGGTCTGGAAGGGCCCTGGGCCGGGGACACTGCCCCAGTGGTGCTTCCTTTCTAAAAAAGCCGGGTACAAAGAGCCCACCTGTCCACTGCACTGGCCTGCCCCAGGGCTAGGCTTTCAGGATGGGCAGGATCCTACCTCTGCTCTAGGGCCCAGACCACACAAGCCTCCCTCACTCCCTCAACCAATGAATGCCAGGTCATCCCATCCTTTCTCCAGGCCAACACCCCCTCCCCCACCTGCCTGTCACAGTCTCAAAAATGAGGCCTGCAGAGTTCATTTGAAGGAAGGATCGCTTTCTTCCTGCAGGTTTTTCATGCACATTCCTCCGACAGGAGCCCACAGTCAGTCCCAAACTTTCTGTGTGAATGAGTTTATTCTATCTTCAGATTTGGAGAAGCCTGAGGCTCTCTGGGAGGTCGTGAGTGAAACGGTTAGGAAGGGGAGTGGAAATTAGGCAGTTAACCCCACACTGTCTTCCAGCCCCGACGTGCCTCTTCCTCCCTACCCTGTGGTACAAGTTCTTAGTCTGGCAGTCACGGACCTTCACTGGCGATTTGAGCCTCAACAGCGCCCCAGAAAGCCCGGCGTGGAGGACTCAGGTGGGAGAAGACTTGGAGCGGTTGCATCGGCGTATCCAGTCAATCTTGGCTCGTCTCCTCAGATCCTCAATTCCAGCCAGGATCTGTATTCCAGACCGCAACCTGTATCCTCCCTCCTGCTTCTCCCTCCTCGCGTCCCGCTAGTGTCGCGCTGTCTTGCCTTCGTGGGGACAAATCATGTGTGCGCATGCCTGAGGGATATACCGTCTGTAGAGAACAGCGGCTCTTCTCCGGCTCTGGCTCCCCCGCGTGTCGACAACGGGAACTGCAGCTCGGGCACACCTGAGGGAATTACGAGAAACACCTAACAGCGGCTCTTTGCCGGCTCTGGCTCCCCCGCGTGTCAACAACCGAAACTACAGCTTGGGCAAAGTTGAGGGAATTACGGTAAGTACCCAGGAGTTGCTCTTCCAGGTTCTGGCTCCCTCGCGTGTTGACAACCGGAAGGGGCGCACGCAGCGCTTGGGCGTGGCGAGCCTGTGGTATCTCTTGGAAGAGCGGAAGGGTGGGCTTCAGAGCCGGTTGTCAATATGCCCCCTGCCTGGCTGGAGGGTGGGGGAGTGATAGTTAAAGGATGTAGGGTATCTTTGTTCTAAATGTTCTAAAATGTAGTGGTGATGGTTGCACAACTCTGAATATACTAAAAACCACTGAGTTGTACACTTAAATGAGTGAATGGTATAGTATGCGAATTATATCGCAGTCAAACTCTTAAAATAAAGCAGCAAAACAAAACTGATAGCAGTTGAGTGAATTTTAACTCATGGCCATCGCATGTGTTAGAGTAGAACTGCTCCATAGGGTTTCTTGCCTGTAAAGTTTACCGTTAAAGCGTTGGATTGCTAACCAAAAGGTCGGGCTTTGGAAACCACCAGGAGCTCCTGGGGAGAAAGATGTGGCAGTCTGTTTCCATCAAGAATACAGCCTTGGAAACCCCGTGGGGCAGTTCTACTCTGTCCTGTAGGGTCGCTATGAGTCAGAATTGACTTGATGGCAATGGGTTTGGTTTGGTTTTGGTTAATCTTTCCTGGAGCACATTGCCAGGCCTTTGTCCTCCAGAGTGGCTGGTGTGTTGGAACCGCTAACCTTTAAATTAGTAGTCTAGTGCAAACTGTTTGCACCACTTAGGGTGAGAAAATTAGTATGCTGGTGTAGGAAAGGAGAACATATATATTATACACACACACCCCTACGATTACGTTTAAAAATGTAAGGGTAATAACTCACAAAAAAAGACCAGACTTAATGGTCTGACAGAGACTGGAGAAACCCATGAAGAGTGTGGCCCCCGGACACCCTTTTAACTCAGTTCTGAAGTCACTCCTGAAGTTCACCCTTCAGCCAAAGATTAGACAGGCCCATAAAACAAAAGGAGACTAAATGGGTACACCAGCCCAGGGGCAAGGATGAGAAGGCAGGAGACAGGAAAGCCGGTAACCCAAGGTCGAGAGGGGGAGAGTGTTGACATGTTGTGGGGTTGGCAACCAATGTCAAAACAATATGTGTATTAATCTTTTAATGAGAAACTAATTTGCTCTGTAAACCTTCATCTAAAGTACAATTTTAAAAAAGTGACCTGTTTTAAAAAAAAAAGAAGTAAGGCTAGGCAACAACAAAAAAGAGTACTGTGTCAGTTAGGATTCAGTCAAGGGAACCTGAGTTACTCTGAGGTTGTGGGATAGGAGAGTTATTACAGGAATCATCCTTACACTATTGTAGAGGGAGCTGGGGAAGAGAGAGACCGGAAGAGGAGTTGGGAGATCAGAAATCAAGGTTCTCACCTGAAATGACCATTTGAAGAAGCAGCAAGATCTAATAAAGAGCCCAAGGATTTTTGCTGAAGAGGCAGAGCCATGCACTGCAGTAGGTATGAAATTCAAACCTAGCTTGCCATTTTTGCTCTGCCAGTAACTTTACTGCATGGCTTAGGAAAAGCCATTTCCCCTCTCTGGAGGTTAAGTTTCATATCTGTAAAATGAGTTCTCTTCCTGAGATTTACGTCTCTGGACAGCACCTAGTGATTCTTCAGGTCTCAGCATAAAGGGCAGTTCTACTGGGAAATTTTCCCTTACCCCTTGACCAGGGTTAGGTGTCTTATGTTCCCAGCAGCTCCTTATACTCAAGGTATCAAACAGTTGTTGGCTACCAGCGCCCCCAGGCATCTGTCTTGCTGATTCTTAGATCCCTAGCACCTACTACAAGGTGCTGGGCCCTCAGATATTGGATGAGAAACTTGAATAAGATCAGTGGTTCCCAAATGCCAAACCAGGTCTAAGGTGAAATGGGGTAGGGGTGGGGGATAGTGTAGTGAATTTTTCTCTAATTCTAAATTTATTATTTTTTTAAAATTCTGAGATCATCCATCCCATTTCTTTTTACATTAAAGTCATTTTTATGAAATGATACGGATACCAAACCAAACCATACCTATTGCCATTGAGTCGATTCTGACTCATAGTGACCCTATAGGACAATGTAGAACTGTCCCATAGGGTTTCCGAGGCTGTAATCTGTATGGAAGCAGGCAGCCACATCTTTCTCCTGCAGAGCGGTGGTGGGTTTGAACCAGGGCTTCGAACTGGCGCATTCTGGTTCAAACCCCTGCTGAGAATTTGCATTTCTAAAGTTCTTACGAAGTTATACATAAGAATCACCTGGGAATCTTGTTAAAATGTAGATTCTGATTCCGATTGGAAATGCAAATTCTCAGCAGGGGTTCAAACCAGAGCTAACTGGTTTGAAGCCCTGGTTTGAACCACTGACCTTTCAGTTAGCAGCTGAGCACTTAACTACTGTGCCACCAGGGCTGATAGGGATAGCAAGTGATAATTGTTTATTAAAATTTTCTTCATTGGCCAAATAAAACTTAGAAATGCCGTTTTTAAAAGTGGCCCCTGAGATTGCTGAGTTGACAACAAACTTTTCTGATTATGAAGACTTGAGAGCAGAGAGGAGTAAAGGAGATGCAAGCTATAAAGAGATCAGAGCTTTGGCTTATTAAATTTGCTCTTTCTCCTAGACTGGCTAGCCATACAGTGTCTTGAAACCAGAGACATAGCATGACAGTAGATTGTTCTTGTTGGGTGCCGTTGACTTGATTCCAACTCATAGTGACCACGTGTGACAGAATAGAACTGCCTCATAGGGTTTTCTTGGCTGTAATCTTTAGGGAAGCAGATCTCCAGGTTTTTCTCCCTCGCAGCTGCTGGCCGTGTTCGAACCGCCAACTTTTCCGGTTAGCAGCTGAGGGCTTAACCATTGCACCACCAGGGCTCCAAGAAAGTAGATTAGACTCAGGTAATGTCTGGGTGGGCATCTCTGACTCATAGTCAAGGAGTGTGTCACTTCCTGGTTCTGTGTGGCCATTCATCCATTCATTCAGCAAATACTGAGCATCTGAGGCACTGTTCTAGGTGCTTGGGGTACATAGTTGAACACAACAATGATCCCTGTCCTTGTGGAGCTTGCATTCTAGTGGGGAAAACCAGTGATGTCCACCAGATAGAGACTGTTGTTAGGTGCCGTCGAGTTGGTTCCAACTCATAGTGACCCTATGTATAGCAGAACGAAATGTTGCCTGGTCCCGTACCATCCTCACAATTGTTGCCATGCTTGGGCCCATTGTTGCAGCCACAATGTCAATCCACCTCATTGAGGATCTTCGTCTTTTTCGCTGACCCTCTACTTTACCAAGCATGATGTCCTTCTCCAGGGACTGGTCACTCCTGATAACATGTCCAAAGTACATTGCAGAAATAGCAAGGCAAGCCTCCCAGTTCACTGAAGGCAGTGAAGCTAACACTCTGGAAAGAGGGGGGATGCCACTTTCAATTTGGCTAACACGTCCAAAGTAAGCAAGGTGAAGTCTGGTCATCCTCGCTTATAAGGAACATTCTGGTATACTGATTCCAAGACAGATTTGTTCATTCATCCACAATATCTGAGTTCCACTATTAGGTTATATTTATTACTGTGAATGAACACTTTTTGGCATTTTTGAGTCTTCCCCCTGCCCTTCATATCTTTAAATACTCCCTTAGGGGTTTAGTAAGGCAAGCGTATCACTAATCTTTGAAAACTGCAGCTCCAGTTGAAAAGTAAAGCCCAGACAGACCCAAAGGGACTACCTCTGTGGTGCTTCATAACCAAAGACGTTTCTAGCACTGAGGGTACAAAAGAGCTTGCTAGCCCCTCAACTAGCAAGGGCTCTAAATGCATTGAAAGAAAGCCATTACCCATGAGAATTTTAGTGGGGCCAATTTACAAAAGGCTGGATAAATCCGGGGGTCAACTGAGTGCTATGCTATATTAGTCAGGAAAACAGAGGTCACTCCATGTGTTACAGGTGAGGATTTAATAAAGGAATTAGGGGCTTAGGTAAACATTGGATGAACTAGGGGAGCAAAGGTCAGAGAAGCTCCCAAGAAGGTGAAGAAAGACAACACAGATCTCAGCCGAAAGTTCCAAAGTACTCAAGAGCTTACCTGGAAGCCGCTGCAGTTCTAAAGAAGAGTGGGCAGGAAGCTGCTGTGAAATCTCCCATCTCCCCACACATCTGGCTGCATCTGCCTCCAGAGAACAGTAGCGTCTCCTCTTACCTTCCGAATCTCACGTGGGTGCAAACTCTAACCCAGAAATATAGGGGAAGGGGGTTCTGGGAAATGATGTTCCTGGCTTCTCAGCAACGAAGACAAGACCTTAGAAGGGGGTGGTATTGATACTAGGCTGACAACAGACAATCCAGCTTATATACCTCCTCTAATTCTCCAAGAAGGAGCCCTGGTGGCGCACTTGTTAAGCACTCAGCTGCTAATCTCGAAAAGCTGGTGATTCAAACCCACCAGCCACTCCATGGGAGAAAGATGTGGCAGTCTGCTTCCACAAAGATTACAGCCTTGGAACACTATGGGGCAGTTCTACTCTGCCCTATAGGGTCGCTGTGAGTCAGAACTGACTCGATGGCAATGGGTTAATTCTCCAAGACTTCCTCCTGGAAAACCCAAACAATCTCTTCCTCATGGCAGAGTTGCTGTGCTCACACATCCCAGACACTAGTCCTTTCATGTTTTCAAAAGCCAGGCTGTAGGATAAATGTGCAGGGCCTGTCCGGTCATATTTCAGCCACGTTTCTTGCTAAGATGCCTTTGCTCAGGCTTTCTTTAGGCCTTACATCTTATGGATAAAACCTTGATGGGGAATTGGAAAGTATAATGGCATTATATGGAGCCCTGGTGGTGCAAATGGTTAAGCAGTTGGCTGCTAACCAAAAGATTGGTGGTTCGAACCTACCCAGAGGCTTTGTGGGAGAAGGACCTGGCGATCTGGTTCTGTAACGGTTACAGCCTAGGAAACTATATGGGGCAGTTCTACTCTCTCACATGGGGCCACTGTGAGTCAAAAATAGACTCGACCACACCTGAAAACAACAACAATGCCATTCTAGATACGAACTGACCCAAATAAAGGAGGGAGGTCTGAAGGTTTTAGAAGATCGAGGGTCTCAGGTAGTCTGAGGGCCTAAGTGGGAAGGGCTTAAGGTGTGCAGCATTTGCCCTATTCCTTCCTGTCTGGGTGTTGTCGTTTCCAGAGCAGAGAGTGTTCTAAAACCATCCTCCTTCCACTCAGGCAGGGGCTCTGTCAGCTAGGAGAATTCAAACACAGACCAAAGGGCAGAGAAGCCCTAGGAGCCCACAGATTTCTCACCTGAACTTTCCTTTCTGGACATCAAGCATTTCTCCTCTGAAGGCAGAAAGGGCAACAGAATTGTTGAGCTGATTCCGGAGGTGGAGCGGGGCATGGGGAGAAGTTCAGCAAAGTAGAGTCACACCGAGGTTGGCGTCCTCGCACTTTTTTGTTTTTTTTTTTTTCATTTATAAATGAGGATAATTGATCCCACCTGCAGAGTTATTCTGAGGCTGAAATAACAATGCATAGTAAGGGCTCAGCTCACTGCCTGGTATATAAAGTTCTTGCTTGATAAATGTTAACTATTACATTTTTTTAAAAATCGTTTTCCAGGTCTTCTGAGTCTGTTTGAAAAAGATTAGATTTGTCTGAGGTTCGCCTTTCCGGAAGGAACTAAGAAGTGATGGAGATTGCCTTTCACAGAAAGGGCCTGTATCTGCTGTATGTTGAGGTGGATGGTGCTCACCATTGTGCAAAGGGACCAGGAAGGATAAGGAAGAAAAAGAGGAATGTGGGACAGTGGGTAACATCGGGATGAATCTGGGCTGTTGAATCCTGTGGGAGATTTTCCACTTGGCTTGAATTCATTGCAGCTGGACTCTGACTGGAGTGGCAACCAACCACGAGGGAACTCACAGACCTTGTGCTCCATCCTCCAGCGCCCTCCTTCACTTCCCTGGGCCCAGAGAAGGAAAGGGACGGCCTTGGGCTACCTTCATTTTCCTGGTTTTGTTTTCTCACTTTTTTACTGAACTCTGACATAACACAAACGAGCCCTGGTGGCGCGAACAGTCAAGCGCTTGACTGTTAACCAAAAGGTCGATAGTTCAAACCCACCCTGCAAGAAGGACCTGGCGATCTGTTCCCATAAAGATTACAGCCTAGAAAACCCTATGGGACAGTTCTACTCTGTCATATAGGGTTGCTGTGAGTCGAAAACGACTCGACAGCACCCAACAACGACAACCACAACAACATAACACCATAAAGGACATGTATATTAAGTGGATTTAACGAATTTTTACACATGAATGTATCCATGATACCACCACCCAGATCAAGATAACAGACATTTCTAGCACACCAGAAGGCTCCTTTGTGCCCCTTCCCAATCACTGCCACCCCTCCCCATGGAGGTAACCACTCTTCTGACTTCTATCACATTAATTAGCCTTGCCTGTTCTTGAACTTTGTATAAATGGGATGTATGCCGGGCTTCTTTTGTTCAGTTTATGTCTGTGAGATTTATCCATGTTGCTACATGTATCCATAGTTTATTCTTTTTTATTGCTGTGTAGTATTCCATTAAGGGGCCCTGGTGGTACAATGGTTAAGTGCTCAGCTGCTAACGGAAAATCTGGTGGTTTGAACCCACTCAGTGGCTCCAAGGGAGAAAGACCTGGCGATCTGCCTCCATAAAGATTACAGCCAAGAAAACCCTATGGAGCCGTTCTACTCTGTCACATGGAATCTCTAGGCGTCAGAATCGACTTGTCGGCACCCAACAACAACAGTATTCCATTATTTCTACAGTTTATTAACCCATTCTACTGCTGATATACAGTTTTTTGGCTATTATGAATAAAGCAGATATGAACATTCTTATAATGTCTTTTGGTGGACATTTCTGCTGGGTACAAATACAAGTGGAATTGCTGGGTCAAAGAGTAAGCAAAGGTTTAGCTTGAGTAGATTGAGACAAACTTTCCCAAAGTTTTAGTTCAACCTCATTAGTTTTTGAACATGTCACAAAGAAGCTTCTCCATTGGAGTATTCCCTATGGTTTTGCGGAAAAAGAGGAGTTCAATGCGTTCAGAAGTGATAAGCCGCAGAGATGGGAGGAGCAGGAGCAATTTCCCAAACCTGAACAGGAGAGAGGACACCATCAGTTTTATTATCAGCTTCCAAACCATAGTCCCTGGGGCAGCGCCTTCTCAGGAAAGAGAGGGGAGGAAGGAGAGGACAGATGAGAGGTGCCAGGGTAAGACCCCATTTGCTAGAGGCGTTGCCTCCACCTGTCCCTGACCCGTTCTGAGCTCCTTACTTTTGTTTAGGAGTCCCCAGGTGGCTCAGCTACTAACCAAATGGTTGGCGGTTCAAACCCACCCAGACGTGCCTTAGAAGACAAGCCTGTAATTTGCTTCTGAAAGGTCATAGCCTTGAAAATCCTATGGAGCAGTTCTACTCTGCACACATGGGGTCACCATAAGTTGGAATTGACTTGACGGAACTAATGACAAACAACACTCTTGTTTAGGAGTGCAAAGAAAATAGTGAGTAAATATTGTTTGTTGTGTGTAAAGATTATAAAGAAGTTATTTGTATTGCTATTAATAAGATTTATGATTATTATATGATGGCTAATACAAATTATATATACAGCTTAGTGGTTAAGAGCTACAGCTGCTAAACAAAAAGATTCGCAGTTCAAATCCACCAGCCGCTCCTCGGAAACCCTACGGGGCAGTCCTACTCTGTCCGATAGGGTCACTATGAGTCGGAATCAACTTGACAGCAACGAGTTTGGTTTTTTGTTTTGTTTTGTTTTGTTTTTTTTATACAGCTATATTATCTATATATGAAATAAGAATATAAACTCCTCTCTGTAGGCCACCTAGGATGCTAGCAGAGTAGCCACTAGCCGAAAATGTTCTGAAGTTGAAGCATAATTTTGGTGGCAGAGAAACTTATCCAGAAAAAAATTATAATTCTGAGTACGGACCATTTGCCAAGGCAGGGGTCCCCAGTGCAGAGAAGGTGAATGGTGAAGTCCCAAGAGACAGATGGGAGAGGATCAGACCTATCTGGGCAGAAGGCTGGGGTCAATAGCCAAAGTCAAGGAGGCCACTCCAAAGTGGGGCAGCTCCACGTTCAGCTTCCACCGTGGAGATCTTTGGGAAGCCTTGCTCTGCCATCCAGTTATCTGCCGAACTTGCTTGGCTGGCCTAAGGGTTTTCTTTCTCTCATGAGTGGCACTGAGAGGTAACATACCCCTCCCTTCTCCCTTCCCCTCTTCTGTTTTCCTGACCTAAGTAAGGAGTGGGAGGAAGAAGTGGCTATAAAGTCAATTAGATAAATTGTTTTCAAACTGCAGGTATTGGCCAGCTGTTGTTGTTGTGTGCTGTTGAGTCGATTCTGACTCCTAGCAACCCTAATGACAGAGTAGAACTGCCCCATAGGGTTTCCTAGGCTGTAATCTTCACGCGAACAGATTGTCAGATCTTTTCGCCTGCAGAGCCACTGGTGGGTTTGAACTTTCGGTTAGCAGCTGATCATTTATCCTTTTTTATTGGCCCATTAGTGAGTCTGAAATTAAATTTAGTGGGTCACAACTAGTCTTAAAACAAACAAACAAAAACCCCCAAAAACAAATACCAGAGTAGATTGTACAAAGTAAAAACAGATCAAAACCCCATGTGTTACAGAGTAGGACTGCTCCATAGGGGTTTCTTGGCTATAATCTTTACGGAAGTAGATTGCCAGGCCTTTCTTCTGCAGTGCTGCTGAGTGGGTTCAAGCTGCCAACCTTCAGGTTAGCCAAGAACAAAACGTTTGCAGCACTCAGGGAGTTGTACAAAGTAAAAACCAAATTAAAAAAAAACACACAAAAAAAAACCCATTGCCAACGAGTTGATTTCGACTCATAGTAACCCTGTAGGACAGAGTAGAATGCCCCATAGGGTTTCCAAGGAGTGGCTGGTGGATTCAAACTGCTGACCTTTTTGTTAGCAGCCAAGCTCTTTAACCACTGCACCACCAGGGACCCTGTACAAAGTAAGGGTAGATATTATTTGGTGGAACTTTGTTTCAGTTGTTTGCGTGTGTATCAGGTCATGATGAAAATTGCATTTCTCCCTGGAGATTGCAGTTTAAAAATAAAAACAAAAAACAAAAAACCGAAATACACTGACTTAGAGACACCCAAACCACAACTCAACACTCAATTCTGCTGGTAGTTGGCACTGAACTGCTATAGAAGCAGCATGAGAAATATCGATCATTAGTTTGTACTTCAACTCAAAGCCAATACGGCATGCCAAGACATCTCTGGGAGCTGGTCCCGACAGAAACTTGGCCTGAGGGTTGGAGGGCTACTGGTTTCTGGGTGCCTCTGACGACCACACTCAGGAGACGTCGACGGGTCTCAGCAGCAGCTGTTTCCCCTCTGTGCACAAGCAGCAGAACCGCCTTCTGTGCAGCATGCTGTAAGTCCTGTATGCTTTGAATCTTCTTGAAGGGATATTGCCTCCTCTGGTGGGTAATTTCTCAGATTAGAGGTGATGGGAGGACACCCATGCTAACTTACTTCTTTAGAAAGAACAGCTCCTAATAGATGCCTGGAGGCCAGCTGGTCAAGCCTTGCCAAGTCTCCGTTGTATCTGCTGGTGCTGGGCCAAACTATGCAGCCCCGGAGCACTGGCTACTCCCCATGCCCCTTCTGCCCCCCTGCCACACTCTCCCAAACCCGTCCAGAGCCGGGCCGTCATCCCCCAGTCCCGGCCAGAGCCGGGCCGTCATCCCCCAGTCCCGGCCAGAGCCGGGCCGTCATCCCCCAGTCCCGGCCAGAGCCGGGCCGTCATCCCCCAGTCCCGGCCAGAGCCGGGCCGTCATCCCCCAGTCCCTGCCAGAGCCGGGCCGTCATCCCCGAGTCCCTGCCAGAGCCAGGTTGCGGGCCATGCGTATGGCTTATGCAAGGGCCTCACTACAGGATGCCCCTGTGTGTGTTTCCAAGTGACTTTATCAAGTTTCCTCAAAATGATCTTTTCCTTTTTATGTTTCTTTTTATATTTTTTAATATCCCCTTCTCCCAAATAACTCCTCTCCTCTGGTCCTTACTTCCAACCAAGTGCCAGGTCTGGCCCATTCCAACTCCTAGAGTCTTGTTGCACCCGCCACCTTCTCTCCACTCCTATGGCCGCTCCCAAAGATGTGAACTCCCTGGAACCCCCCTGTACGATGGCAGTGGCTGCTAGCCCCTCCCTGATAGCGCACTGTGTACTCACTGCCGCACCACTCTGCATGAAGTCCAGCCCTGTATATGCCGCCTGCAGTGGCTCTCCTCTGCCCACCAATCAAATATGGCCATCTTCTCACTGGCCGGAATCATCTGTTCCTTCCAAACTGGGCTCCTTCCTAAGAAAACATCATGCTTGCCTCTCTCTCTGCCTTTGAAAATGGTGTCTTCTCTTCCTTTCAACCCTGCCCTTCCTTCCAGTTCCAACCTTGCTTCCACAAAGTCCCTCTCAATTCTTTTCTACACCCCCCACCCACAATGGGTCTCTCTCTCCTTCAGATACATGCAACCCTCCACACCTAACCAGGGCAGTTCTTGTCTTTGGTGTGGTCGCTGGGCTGGTACATGGGAAGGCAGCAACTTTGTCTTATGACATTGTGGCTCCCAACTGGCACACAGGAGGTGTTGGCTATGTGCTGCCACCAGGAACTGAGACCCTTTGTCCTGTGTAGCGGGTGAAGGCCTGAGGGAGTCAGAGAGGTGGGCAGGGAGGTGGAGGGGTGAAGGGACAGATGGGTGGCTGGGCAGGAACTCAGGTCACCTCACAGGCTGGCCGGGGTGGTGGGCCTTGCTGTGCTGGCTCAGCATCACTTGGGACTGGTCTTGCAAAGCCTCCACGTTCTCAGGATCCTTCAGGCCCCGTGTTTCTGGAGAGAAGCAGCACAAGTGAGGTCCTCTCCCATGTTTCTCCAGCCTGCCCTGCCCTGCCCACCTCACAGTCAGCCCAGGCCCGGGGAGGAGTGAGCCCAGGCCCGCACCTTTGCCCCCCATGGAAGATGCCTGCACACTTCTGGCTCTCTGTGGGGTGGGGCAGGGAAAGAGGGAGGCAGAGGAAAGACGCTAGCATTCCCACCCTTCCAGCCCTTTCTCCAAAGGTTCAGACAAAGACTCAGCCACCTGGTTTGAAGAGGACCAGAGCTTTCATGCAGGCAAACTCTGTGGGGTCCACCGCCAGAGCCCGGAACCGTGAGATGGTTTCCTGCAGGACGTGTATCTCCATGGTGGCCAGCTTGAGCCGGCCCTGAGAGCTGCCGGCAGCAGGGGCCTCAGGAGGGGTCAGCAGAGGGCAGCTGTCCAGGGGCAGGGACCACTGTATGGCTCCCAGGAGGAAGAGTTCACTCCACGCCTCCTCCAGCAGGATCACCTGTGCGCAGAGAAGGTGAGCTCAGACAGGTGAGCGACTCCAGCTCATCCTGGAACCTCTGCCACCTTCTGGGGTACCCCAGGAACAGAAGTGCTTGTCCTCGGTGCCCAGAACATTCTCTTGACCTTTGTTTATAACTACCCCCTGCTCTAGACCGCCAATCAGCCATGACCCAGAACTGTGGGATTTGGTATCATCTGCCCAGCTCTGAGACATTCAGGGTTCCATCCAGAACTGCTACTGGAACATTTAAGAAAGTCTAGAGTTATGCCGTGGAAGAAAGGCCTGGCAAACTGCTTCCACAAAGATTACAGCCAAGAAAACCCTGTGAAGCAGTTCTACTGTGCAGCATATGGGGTTGCTATGAGTTGGGAGCTGACTCAACAGCAGCGGACAACCACCACCACCACAGAGTGGTGTGAACGGTAAGCTCTCTTAGCTGCTAACCAAAAGGTTGGAGGTTTGAACCCACCCAGAGGTGCCTCGGAAGAAAGATCTAGCAATCTCCTTCCGAAAAATCAGCCATTGAAAACCCTGGGGAGTGTAGTTGTACACTGACCCACATGGGGTTGCCATGAGTCAGAGATGACTTAATGGCAACTGGAAAGAGCCACGGAGGGTGGGAAACCTCTGGCCCATTCCCCCAGAGCATTGTAACCTGTGTGTCCAGAGACTCAGCCTGACACTTCTGAGCTGCTCCATCCAAAGATACACAGTCTTGGCTAAGGGCCCAGGCCCTCTCCTCTCCCATCAGAGAGGTACTCCAGAGGGGAAGAGAGTGGACTGAAATGCAAGCTCTGGAGTCAGAGGGTTTGTGTTCTAAGGGAGCTCAGAGCCGGCCACTGGTGCTGCTCAGAACCCTTTGGACAAGAGGGTTTGTCTAGGAGGCAGAAGACCCAGGGGGCCATAGGCACTGTCTTAAAATCCCTGGTCTGTGTATCCTGACCATCATTGCTACCCCAGAGATGTATGTACCCCCAACTGTCACCTCCCTGAGACACGTACCACTGACCATCACTGACTCAGGAACATGTATGTCCCCATCTGTCATCTCCAAACTGTGTGCACCTCCAATCATCACCTTCCCAGGGGCGTCCCTGCCCCACCTGGCAGAGCGGCCAGGTGCCCTAACAGGCAGGCTGCGGCGGCCGGTACCTGGTCTCGGAAGGGCAGGCTGGAGAACACCGGCAGGTTCTTGGCCCACTTCACAGCCATGAAGAGCAGGCGCGCCGACGTCTCATGGATGCTGTCCAGGCTGCAGGGCGGGGAGGAGTACGGGGACGAGGGGTGCTCAGGCTCGCTGCCGGTGACATCGATATGCTCGTCGACTGTGGAGGGGGAGGTGTGATGTCAGCCCCTGCTCGGCGGAGGTGGCTGGGAGGACAGAGGATCCAGGAAAGGCTAGCAAGGCGGGTGGGAGGCCCCGCCGTGGCCTGGGGAGCAAACGTGCAGAGTCGGAGCGCCTCCTACTTACCGTCCTCGGGCTCCAGCTTAGCGCCAGTTTCCGCGGTGATGAGGCTGGCCATGAAGTGGTGGTGCCCCGGTGGCATGAGGGCCCCAGGCCCCAGGGCTCTGGCTGCAGACACAGGTGTGGGGCCCCGTGGGCTGGGCCCTGCCTGAGGTGGAGGGACCGCCAGGGGCTCCAGCCGGGGCTCGTTGCCTGGCTCCAAGCGAATCTGGGCCGTGCTCCGGGGCTGCCTCTCATTCTGGACAGCTGAGGAGGCAGGAATGGTCAGCACACCCCGCCAGTCACGCTCCCGGTCAGGTGGGGCACGCCTGTCGGGGGGCTCGCCGACTCACCGTCCTGGTTCATGCCTGCCTGCAAGCATTTCTTCAGCCGGCAGGCCTGGCACTGGTTCCGGTGGGCCTTGTCCACCGGGCACAGCCCTGCACCCACCTGGCACCTGCAGAAGAGGGGCAGCCCAGCCCGGGGAGGTCAGAGCCCCGCCTAGGCCCTGGACCAAGGTTGGGGACCTTTTGGCCCTAGCCCCTTCTTCCCTGAACAGCCTCCACCCCTGGCAGGGGCAGGGGACCAGCGGGGCTCCCCAGGCCGGGTCCTGCCCCCTCACCTGTAGATGAGCCTCCGCCTGACGCTCCTCTTGAAGAAGCCGCTGCAGCCGTTGCAGGCGTAGATGCCGTAGTGCTTCCCGCTGCTGCTGTCTCCGCACACCCGGCACTGCAGCGAGGGGCCCCTGCCTGCGGAGGCAGGGCGGTCTGGGTAGGGCCCCACAGTGCCCTTCCCTCCCCAGCGATCGCCTTCCACCCCCATAGCCCGTTCCCTGTCCACAGCTTCCCGCCCACCAGGAAAAGCATCTCCCTCGTCCTACACCCCCACTGCTGCCCTCTCTCCGTCCTCCATCTGTGGCCAATCCTCAGCATCAGCCCCTCCTTCATTTTCCACCACTCGTTCCTTGTCTCTGCAGGTGACATCAGGCTTCACCATCCCACAAACACTCTCGACAACACCTCTGGGGGCCTCTCTGCTGTCCAGCCCTATCGCTGCTTCTCTGTTCTTCTCCTTCCTGTGCTCAGCTGCCAGTAGTGGCTCTGACCACTCCCATGTTTCTGGGCTTCTGGGTTTGCCAGCTGCTCCCTCCACACTTCCCCATAGCCCTTGGAGCTGAGCCTGAGTCTCTCTGGCTCCTTCCATGGTCTCTGCAAACCTCTGGCCACACCCGGCTCCCCAACGGCCCAGCCTTTACCTCCCGAATGACCCGTACCTGTCAGATCCTCCCCCAGGCCCCATCTGCCTGGAGACTCCTTCCTGGAGGTAGCTACAGCTGCAGGCGCAGTGGCAGCCATGCTGGAGCTCATGGGAGCTGTCTGGCCTAGTCCTGGACTTTCCCAGGGCAGCTGCTGCCTTCCTCCCAGTTTGTTGCTCTCTCTCCCTTTCTCTGTTTGTGTCCCTGCCTTTACTTCTCCCTCTCCCTGGCCTGGCTAGCTCCCTCTGCCTTGATGTCTCACCCACCCCCACTCTCTCTGTTTCTGTCCTCCCTCTCTCTCTGCCTCCTGTCCTCTCTCTGTCTGAACTCAGGGGCTGCCCCAGCTTCCCCAGGCCCTCCACAGCAGCGGCTCTGGCTGTGGGAGATTTCTCCCAGGGCAGCCGTTGGCCGCAGTTTATGATCCTCTTAATCTTTGCTGTCTCCACAGAGGATCAACCGGCCACACCTGCAGAGTCCCCAAGGTGCCCCCGAGCCAAGCCGGTAGGTCCTGTTGCCCCCACAGCAGCCCCCAGGCTGCCCAGTGCCCCCCAGCCCCGGTGCACCTTGGGAGCAGGCCTCCAGCTACTTGACATTCAATGCCAAACCTTGAAGGGAGGTGTGTACTCCAGTCCCCCCAGGGGCTTGAATCTTTTTGAGCTGCTCTGCATGAGTCCAAGGCAAGTGTGTGGGGCCAGTGTATGTGTGTAGTTACATCTGTGTGGCCCCGGGCATGGGGGGTGCCCACTTTGGGTGCTTGTCTTGGCCCAGCTCTCTGCTCTGTGGGTTCTCACCCCACCCACTTGATAAGGATTTGAGGGTCCTGGCGTTCCCAGGTGCCTGGCACAGAAGTGGACTCCCATCACATGTTGGGGAGGGTCTGAGGCTGACCCACAGGCTGGGTGGTCTGAGTCCCCATATGAAGGTGGTGGACGTGGAGCTGGCAGGAAAGCTGGGATGCAGGACAGGATGGGGCTGAGGGCATAGCCCCCCACCCAGCCTGGCTGAGGGCTCTCAGGAGCCTCCCTTTCCTTCCCTGACTTGGCCTCCCAGTCGCAGGCAGGCTAGCCCCTCAGCTGTCCCCTGGTCTGAGGAGGAGAGGGCAGGAGGAGCCTGTGACTCCTTGGACCAAGCCCCAGGCCCCAGCAGGGAGAGTGGAGAGAACAGACATAGACCAGAGTTCAAATCCCTAATTGTCACAGACCAACTAGCCATGAGTCCTTGAGCAAGTGACTTAACCTGTCTGAAATTCAGTTTCCTGTTTGTAAAGAAGAGATGACAAAAGTACCTGACTGTCATGCTGTTGGGAAAACTGAATAATTTATGAGACATGTTTCAGTGCCTCAGTAAACGATGGTGTGTTATCATCGTCACCTCTCAGGGTTGTTGGGAGGATCACAGAGTAATAACAGTAACCAGCCTTTCCTTTTCCTGCCCCTTTCTCCCTTGCCCATTCCCTAACCCCACCCCCAGGACTGAGCAGAAAGCCCTTGCTCATCTTGGGGAACCAACCACCCTCAGCAGACCTAAACTCACCTCTGGGGTGAGCCTTGGGTGGGGGTTGCCCAGACTTAGAGCCTGTGAGGGGAGGGGAGAGACAGTGACAAGCTTCTGGAAGGATCATAGAGTGAAGGGCCCTTGTGTAAGTGGGGTTAACCCTCACTGTGACACAGAAGCACTATTGCAGATTTAGGAAGTCAGCTCGAGGGGCTTTGTGGGGTAATCCGCTTTCTGGGGCCTCAGAAGATCGAGGCCACCAGGTGGAGGCCTCTCACCTGTCCTCCTCGGCCTCTGCCCTCACCCCTCCATTCTCCTGCCAGGCAGGCCCTCCAGGACTCTCCAGCTGACACGGTCTCCAGCTCCACCTAACCGCCAAAGCCTAGGGCATCTTCTTTGAACTTGATTGACCCTTCTCTCCTTCCCAAAGCTTGTCTCCTCCTTTCTTCAGGAGCATGGACTTTGCTGTCTTCCTCCCCATCCTGAACTTGCCGTCACCTAGATTCTCCCTAGAGGTCACCCCAGCAGGCCTTTCCAGTGTCTTCCTGGGCCACTTCATATCACACTCCCGCCTATGTCTTTGTGGGATCTTCCCACCCACAGACGCCCCAAACTAATCCATCTCCAATTTATCTGCACAGCTGGGACTAGCTGGAGAGAATGCTTGTGGGAGGAAAGAGCCTGAGGCTGAACCCAAGGGTCTCTCACGCCTCTCATGCCACCTGAGGCAGGGGCTAAGGAAGGGGTGAAGGAGCGTCAGACCCGCAGAGGGAAAACCAAGGCACCACTGGCATGGGAGCGCAGGACAGAAGATTTCAAGGATGGAGACATCAATCATGCTAAGTGCTCTGTGAGGGCATTCATATTACCAGTAACAAGAAAGCTAGCCCACAAGTACTTGCAATGGTGCAACACTAAAAACGAGCTATCATTACCCTCAACTTACAGATGAGTAAACCAAGTCTCAGAGAGGTTAAGTGATTCGCTTCAGGTCTCACAGCTGCTAAGTCTTCTGGCTGGTGCAGATGGTTTGCTCTCAGCTTCTAACTAAAAAGCTGGTGGTTCGAATCCACCCAGCAGTGCAGTGGAAGAAAGCCCTGGTGATCTGCTTCTGTAAAGATTGTTGTTGCTCATCCAACTCATGGCAACCCTGTGTGTTGCAGAGTAGAACTGCTCTTTTGGCTGTAATTTTTACAGAGGCAGATCACCAGGCCGTTCTTCTGTGAAACCATTGAGTGAGTTCATACCACCAACCTTTAGGTTAGCAGTCAAGTGCAAACTGTTTGTGCCACCTAGGGACCTTGCCCATAAAGATTATAGCCAAGAAAACCCTATGGAAGTGCAGTTCTACTCTGCCTCACATGGGGTCGCTGTGAGTTGGAATCCACCTGATGGCAAGGGTAATGGTCTGGGCCGGTATAGGATTTTCCCTGAAGCCCTCAGGCAAATATTGACAGTGGGGAACACCAGGTCTGACCCAGGGCTGTGGTTCCTCCAGGCAAGCGCATTGGAAGGCCTGCAGGGAAGGAGTGGAAGGCCTTGGCAAAGAGCTGAACAGAGAAGTTGAGAAAGAGGGGACTCTTTCCCCTAGTGGGTCTATTTCTCCATGTTTGCCATCCTGGGCTGCCTGTCCCTCTGGTTCTGTCTGCCCAATCCCTCCCCAACCTTTAAGCCCCGTTCCGGGCTCACCTCCTCCAGGCTGCCTGCCTTGACTCCTCAGCCCACTCTACAGGCACCTCCAGGTCCCAATCTTGCCCTTAATGTAGGACCTCACTCTAGGTCAACTTTCTCTCCTCAGTCCAGATGGGGGACTCCAGGGAACTCCAGGGGACTCCAGAGGACAGGTTCCGGCTTCAGGTTAGCTGGGCCTGTGGATCACTAGTCATGTAAAGGACAAGGGGTCCATTTTTTTACTTGTGTATATTTTCCTGATATTCTACAGTGGGTATGTATTACTTCCAGTAACCAGCTGCTGTTGAGTCGATTCCGACTCATGGTGACCTCATGTGTCCCACAATAGAACTGTGCTCCACAGGGTTTTCAATAACTGATTTTTTGGAAGTAGATCACCAGGGCTTTCTTCCGAGGCACCTCTGGATGAACTCAAACCATCAACCTTTTGGCTAGCAGCTGAGCTCATTAACCATTTGCACTACCCAGGGACTCCCTATACTACTTAGAACGGCAAAAAATAAATCCATCTAAATATAAGACACCTGCAACATCTAACCTGATCTTACTTTATCATGTTTATTTTGACTTTATCATGTCAACTCCTCACATCATTTGTATCCAAGGCTAACTCCTCTCTGACCCTGGCCTTTGGTTCCTTGGTGGGTCCGCCAGGAGCTGTGTGCTGCGCTGGGGGAGAGGATGACAGAGCCCAGCAGTGTCTGGGGGAGGGGGCAGGGGCATCTCTCCCAATCTGTGACCACCAGCTGCTGGGGCAGACGCCAAAGGATTACTCAGCCCAAAGCCTTCAATCTGCTGACAAAGCTGCCAGAGGCCACCTTACCACTAATGCAATTATTCCCCATGGGACAGGTCAGCAACTTCCTGTGATGCCCTGGAGGCCTAGGGAGGGGGGTGGAGGTGGGGAGGTGGCCTGCAGGATAGAGACAACCTCCCTAAGACCCTCAGGGCCCTGGTGGGCAAAGCCCCCTGCCCCAACCTGTGTCACTAGGTCCCAGGCTAAGGACAATTCGGAGCCCTGGTGGCACAGTGGTTAAGAGCTCGGCTGCTAACCAAAAGGTAGGCAGTTTGAATCCACCAGCTGCTCCTTGGAAACTCTATGGGGCGGTTCTACTCCGGAATAGACTAGATTGCAATGGGTTTGGTTCTTTTTGGGACGAACAACTTGGGATTCTGCGCATATGGAGTTGGAGGCAGCTCCTGGGATGACGCAGCTGCCAGTCATGGCTGGGTTGGAGGCCCTGGCTCTCTCTCGCAGCAGCTTCTGGTGCACAGGACTGGGCCCTGGGAATGTGTCTTCTGGGATTTCTTAAAAATATTCTTTTTTTGCCCCCACACATGTGTCTTCACTAATTTTGATAAAGCATACAAAACCAGTTGCTGTTGACTCTGACTCGTGTGTTAAAGCAGAACTGTGCTCCATAGGGTTCTCAATGGCTAATTTTTTGGAAGTAGATCACCAGGACTTTCTTCTGAGGCATCTCTGAGTGGACTTGAACCTGCAACCTTTCTTTAGCAGCCGAGGGCGTTAACCGTTTGCGTCACCAGGGCGTCCCTGAGAAAGCATAACTAGTGGAAAGAGCACGCGGCACTGGAGCTCGGGACCCAGGAATTCCACCTCCAGGAAACTGTCCCGGGGAAAGTATCACAGAGATTTAATTATACGAGTGTTGTGTTCTCTGTAGCACTTTTTGTAAAGCGTCCATCCGTAGCTGAATAAATTCTCCTCCTCCTTACAGTAGAATGCTATGCCGCCATTGCAAATGGCGGTGTTTCTACACTTATTTACGTAGAAATACGGCCGCAGCGTTTCAGTGTCAAAGCCTGTTACGAAACAGCAGGTATCGTTTGATTTAATGTGTTTCGGGGATTTTTGGCCAAAGATCACGGGACTTTCTCCTTGGCAGGACCTGAATTAATCAATAGTCCCTTTTTCTAAAGCAGGAAGTGGAAGGGTCAGAACTTGAGGCAGCCACCTGCAGGAAAAGTTTCTCAACAAAGCTTCTTTATTTCTCTGCAAGATAATATTTAGAAATAACCAGATATTCCCCACACAGTTTTCCCAGACCTTGGCTAGTAAAGTCTTTCTCCTTGATTTGTTTTAAAGGTCTGAGCAGAACTGGTGAGGCCCCTGCGCCTGTCCTAGGCGGTCTGTCGCCAGACATGCCCTATCACTGCTGCTCCGCCTTGGGGGAAAGCCCCTTCCTCTTTTTTAAAATTGTGGTAAAATACGCATAACATAAAATTTACCGCCTGAACCATTTTAAAGTGTACAATTCAGTGGTATTTAGTACATTTACAACGTTATGCAACCATCACCCGTACTTTGTTCCGGAACTTTTTCATCACTCCAAACAATCACGCTATCCTCATCCCCTTCCTATTCCAGAAGTAACCGTCAACGATAGCATCAGTAATAATGTTTTCTTCCACAAGGGGCTTCTGTGAGGCAGGCTTCCCTGATTCTCTAGCAGAGCCATTAAGATGCTACGTGCAGAAATTCTCACCACAAAACAACAGTGATAAAGACTATGGGTTTCTGCTCCTGTTTTCTCCTCCTCATTACCTAGGGGAGAGCCAAAATATCTAACAGCTGGTTAGCCTGAGCCAGAGCAAATACCACCACTGTGGTGGCAAGGCCTGGTCCTAGAGGCTCTCCCTCCGCTTCTGGTTCAGTGAAAAACCAGTTGCCATGAAGTTGGCTAGGACTCATGGTGACTCCAAGTGGGTCAGAGTAGAACTGTACTCCACAGAGTTTTCAATGGCTGATTTGTTAGAAGTAGATTGCCAGGCCTTTCTTCCGAGATGCCTCTAGGTGGACTCAAACCTCCAACGTTTTTGTTGGCAGCCAAGCGCATTAACCATTTGGACCACTTTTGGTACCAGGTGTAAACCCTTCAGTTGCTGGAGCAACGGAAAGATCTGGAGGGTCAGGCAATGAGCATGAATGGGGCCGGGGATCGTAAGGCAGCTATTTTCAAACCAGTACAAAAGTATTTTTAAAAGTTTAACAATAGGCACAACCATACCAGTGCATACTAGCTGTCTGACCCTCCTGGTTGTAATATTTATTATTGCCTAGAAAGGAAACAACCTAGAGCAGGGCTTCTCGACCACGGCACTATTGACATTTTGGGCCAGATAATTAATTCTCTGTGGTGGGCGCTGTGGCATTGTAGGATGTTTAGCATTCCTAGTCTCTACCCACCAGATGCCGGTGGCACTCTGCCCCCAGTTGCAACAACCAAATGTCCTCTAGGGGGCAAAATCACTCCCGTTTGAGAACCACTGGCTAAGCCATGCTATCCTGGCTTCCCTAGAGGTAAACGTGCTTGAGGAGCCCAGGCCCACCAGGTATGCAACGTCATCTTCACTTTTATGTGTATGCAGACTCAGGAACTGTCTGGAAGAAGTTCACCAAAGTGTTTATGGAAGTTTTCTCAGAAGGAGAATTTTGCTATTTTCTTTTCTTTATATTTTTCTGTTTTGTTTGAATGTTTAATAACAAACGTGTATTACAATTGTAACCAAAATAACATAAAGCTCTCTTTGTTATTTTCTTACAGACAGAATGGCTAATTTGAAATATTACCTATATTAATAATGGAAACCCTGGTGGTGTAGTGGTTAAGAGCTATGGCTGCTAACCAAAAGGTCAGCAGGTTGAATCCACCAGGCATTCCTTGGAAACTCTATGGGGCAGTTCTACTCTGTCCTATAGGGTCGCTATGAGTCGGAATCGACTCTACGGCAATGGTTTTTTAATTTTGGTTGATAGTAATAATGCGGTCTCTGGGTGGTCAAATGGTTGGAGGTTCAAGTCCACCCAGAGGCACCTCAGAAGAAATGCCTTGGCAATCTACTTCCAGAAAATCAGCCATTGAAAATCCTATGGCGCAGAGTTCTACTCTGACATACATGAGGTTGCCATGAGTCAGAATTGACGGCAACCAGACTGGACAGTAATCATGAGAAGAAATATTGATTAAGAAATTGTTATGTGCCAGGCACAAATCCAACTGTTTATATGTGTAAACTTGTTTAATCCTCACCACAACACCATCAGGTAGGCATTATCATTGATGTACTCATTTTATAGATAAGACTAATATTCAGAGGGGTTTAGTGACTTGCCCAGTGTCACACAGCTACTCAGTGATAGAGCAGGGATTCAAATCCAGGAAGATAAGCTGGCTATTTTATGAGAATTTATCTGCCCAAGGGTAAGGGAGGAAAAAAATGGAACTTTTTTTTTTTTTTTTAAATCTCTGCAGTTTAATAAAGTCTCCTCCAGAGACATTTTGTTTCCAGGTAGGCTGAAATGATAAAGCAGATGTTCTGGGTTGTGGGAAGTCACTTTCTGAACTGGCATTTCTCGTCTCAGAGTTTCTACGCCTATGCAGATTCTTAACTCAAACTACAATAAAATTTACATAGAAAAGCTAACGGATTACCCTGTACAAACCTTCCTTGTTTTCTAGGTTTGTTTGTGGTGGAACATATCTGGGGCCTCAATGGGGATGACGAGGAATTATTTGTAATTGCGTGTGTGTGTGTGTGTGTGTGTGTGTGTGTGTGTACAACACTCTGACAGAAATAATACCTCTTAAGCAGTAACTCCCTATTCCGCCCTTCCCTCAGCCGCTGGTAACCACTAATCTACTTTGGTCTCCATGCGTTTGCCTATTCTAGATATTTCATATAAGCGGAATCATACAACATTTGTCTTTTGTGTGTGGCATTTTATGTCACTATTTGTCCTTTTGTGTCTAGTGCTGTGTAGTTTTTGAGGAGCTAAGTTGAAGGGGCTGATGGGGGCGGAATTCAAGGCGCTAGCTTCTGGCTGAGTTGATTATTACATGCGTCAGCGCCCCCTACTGGAAGGAGAAAAAGGACAGAGGGCCGGGTGGAGCCACCGGTGATCTTTCTGGGAAGAAGAGCACCAGTACGTGCCTGGCTTTCCTGTTCACACCTCCCTTTCCTCTATCACCCCGCCCCACATCCAGTCACTATCAGAAATTATTTCACTTTTTTATTTGTTGAGTCACTTATTGCCTGTCTCCTCCAACTAGAACGTAAGCTTCATGAGGCCAGGACTTGTCTGTCTGAAATTTTTTGGTCCTGGCACATGGAAGGCGCCTCATCATTGTTTGTTGACCGACTAACTGAATAAATGAATATGTGGACGAAAGCTTCCCTCACTCCCCAGGCAGAGGTTTCTGCTCCTTCCTCTCTGTCCTGCCCTATGTGCTTGCCTCTCTGATGGAATCATTGCACTACATCGCATGGGTCTCCTCCGGCGCCTGAGCCCGGCACACGGCCTCCCACTGAGCAACTCCTCGCCCACCCCGCCCTCCTGCTGTCGCCATACCCGTGGCCTGTGCTGCCAATGATTCTGCAAAAACAAAACAACCCCAAAAACCGTTGCCATGGAGTCAATTCCGACTCTTAGTGACCCTATAGGACAGAGAAGAACTGCCTCATAGGGTTTCCAAGACTGTAATCTTTAAGGAAGCAGCAGACTGCCACAGCTTTCTCCCAGAGCAGCTGGTGGGTTCGAACTGCCGACCTTTTGGTTAGCAGCCGAGCACTTAACCACTATGCCACCAGGACGTTTAAAATACTTCTATTTGAAATCAAATCAACTTAGAGGTTCTCTGGGAAGGGAGATATAAAAATGAAGAGTTGCTAATAATTGTGATTGAAAGAAAAGATGTGTTAATAAAAGGGATTTATCTGGCCAGAACAGAAAACTCGGCACAGTAATGAACTCCCTGAGAATGAACGATAATTTCCTAGAAATCTGTCCAGGTTTCAGTGATGTTTCCGTTTACCAGAGAAGCAATGGTTTTCAAGCTGTGCCGAATAAGGGCGGGGGGGGGGGGGGGAGGGGGCGAGAGGGCGAGGGGATGGCAGGTCCTTCCTTCACTTCAAACAGAATACCTCTGTTTTCTTCTGTTTTACAATTGGTAGGATTTTGTTTGAAGAAAAGTTTTCTCTCCCTAAAAAGTGGCAAGAGTATTGCAGGAGCCTCAGGTGAGATACTGTATCAGTTGTGTGACTTTGGACGAGTCACTTAACCTCTCTGAACTATTATAATGAGGAAACATGGGGCTAATAAGCCATACGTGTGTGAAGGCAGGAGCCTGAATTAGATAACCTCTCAAAATCTCTTCCAGGTTGTACCAATAATCGTGAGATAGTCTCCTGATCTACCGGCAATACCAAGAATGGCCACTAGATGGAGGTGTTACTCCATGAGAAAAGCTTTGCCGGCTACACGAACTTTTTTAATGTCCCAAATTCCAGCACAAGAGATTTGGGGATTTCTTCTTTGAAATTGCAGGAAAAAAAGAAAAAAGAGTTTCAGTGGTACTCACTTGCAACTTCAGGGAGAGGATTTAAATTCTTTTAGTGACAGATCCTGGCAAAGTTACCCAGTGTTTAACATCCAGCTCTGTTTTCCCACCAAAGAGGTGCTTATGAACTAGAGTAAATTAGACCAGTGGCAGACATTGAGGTGGTATCTTCATCCCTAAAAGAATTGCTGTTATGTTTTGTTTTGATACTTTGGCTCAGAGAGCGCCTGGCATATCATAAACATCCAGAAAGTATTTGTGGAATTGAATTATTGAATGGCTCCCTGGTATTAAAATACATGCTGTTGTTGTTGCTAGGTGCCATCTAGTTGGCTCCACCTCATAGCGACCCTATGTACAACAGAACAAAATGTTGCCCAGTCTTGCGCCATCCTCACAATAGTAGCTATGTTCAAGACCATTGTTGCAGCCACTGTGTCAATCCATTTCGTTGAGGGTCTTCCTCTTTTGCACTCACCCTCTACTTTACCAAGCATGATTTCCTTCTCCAGGGACTGGTCCCTCCTGATACCATGTCCAAAGTAAGTGAGATGAAGTCTTGCCATCCTCATTTCTGAGGAGCATTCTGGCTGTAAAATCTATGGTAGTCTATAAAGACGATTTCCTGTGTTCCCATTAGGACTGTTGAGGAGATTCATCAAAACAGCCGGAGAGAGTTTTTGGCTAGAGTTTGGTTTTTCTGTGTTCTAGAGGCAATGGCCTCAAAGACTGGAATTTCAGGATTTTGGGCATGTTGGGGAGGAAGGACATTTCCTGAATTAAAACAGGGAGTGACTGTGAGGTAAGCCTGGCAGACCTACCTCATATGAGGATGCCTGGCAGACCTACCTCATATGAGGACCATGTGGAGAGGAAGAGGCCCTGAGAATATATGGAGAAGAACCAAGGAACTGGCCAACAGTGAGAACTGAGGCTCCAGCCATCCCAGGAGAGGCGTCAGACCTGTGAGTGAGGAAGCCATCTTGGACGTTCCAGCCCAGCAGACATCACATGGAGAAGAGGCAGCCATGTGTGCCCTGACCAAATTCCTGACCCACAGAATAGTGAGAATAGTAAAACAATGGCTGTTTAAAGCTGAGTCCCTGCGTGGTGCGAACGGTTAACATGCTCGGCTGCTAACGCAAAGGTTGGAGGTTTGAGTCCACCCACAGGTGCCTCAGAAGAAAGGCCTGGCAGTCTACTTCTGAAAAATCAACCCGTTAAAAACTCTAATGAGCACATCCAAGGCTCAGGTGGAGGTGGTTGTGTGCTGTTGAGTTGATTCCGACTCATAGTGACCCCATGTGACAGAGTAGACCTGCCCCATAGAGTTTCCTAGGCTGTTGTCTTTACAGGAGCAGATCGCCACATCTTTTCTCCCATGGAGCCGCTGTGTGGGTTTGAACTGCCTTTTGGTTAGCAGCTGAGCCCTTAACTGTTGCACCACCAGTGCTCCTTGTGTGGAAGGAAGTAGGTGCCAAGAATTTTGTTGTCAGGGTGAGAGGGTTGGGGCTGACATGGTATTAATGATTCTTTGGTCCCACTGCTTTTGTCCCCCTCCCTCTCTGACCAGCCTACAAACAGGTGTGACCCTGGGCTTAGAGGAACAGGTTTTTGGATCCACACATAATGATAGGAACTAGAAGTAGAGATGCCTCCTTGAGGCACTTTCCCTGGAACAGTATGTGTAAGTGTGTGTATCTGCGTGTGTGTGTATGTGTGTATAGTGTGAGTCTGTGTTACTGTCATAGGAGGGTGCTGCCCTTTGTCCTCTGGCTTCTACCCACCTAGAGCAGTAGAATCTTTGTGCAGCCACAATAATCAATGACACCGTGACTGCATACCTGTACTCAGGTAGTAAGTTTTGGCTTAAGTGTAAAGGAAGCATTGACTTTCACGTGGATTTGTACAATTCATCTGTGAGTCAGTGCCATGTAGAGGAGCAACCACAAGCCTTGAAATCAGACAGACCTGGGTTTGAATTCCTCAGCCACTATGACCTGTGTGGCCTCAAGTCAGTTTCTTAATCTGACTGAGAATCAGTTTCGTCACCTGTAAAATGGGGAGAACAGTACCCAGCTGTCAAGGTTGTTAGGCATATCGAAGGAGATGTAGATAATGCTGCGCAGAGGAGGCGCTGTAGGGTACGTTCCCTAGCTGCCTGGTCAAAATCAAACCTTGTAACATCACCAATCTGACTACCAGAAAATGGAGAGCCAACTGGGATGTCCATTTGTAGGCTGTCCAGAAGCCTGGCTGCATCTACTCCTCTGACCCCTTCGGGAAGTCTCTTTATCTCCAGATGTCTTAGCTTGAACAGCATTTTGTAAGGTCCATGGAACTGATGTACCCTAGCCCTGGTGGCACAGTGGTTAAGTACTTGGCTGCTAACCAAAATGTCGGTGGTTTGAACCCACCAGCCACTCTGAGGGAGAAAGATGTGGCAGTCTGTTTCTGCAAAGCTTTCAGCCTTGGAAACCCTATGGGGCAGTTCTACTCTGTCCTATAGGGTCATTATGAGTTGTAATCTACTCAACGGCACATAACAATAACAACAGGACCCAGAATAGCTCTTGGCACATAGTGTGCTCAACAAATATTTATTGAATAAAGGGAAGATGTACAGCCTACACCCACTTTAAGGAGTAGTTCCCAGTTGGCCAGTCGAAGGTGGGCAGAGACTGCAGTGTTTGAACTTCCACTGCTCCTGCCCAGAAGTTTGTGCTGTCTAAAGGTATGCGGACATGATTGGTTGTCTCACTCATATATTTCCCCTCCCCCTGCTCTGCTAATAGAACCTCAGCTGTACCCAGTGTAGCTGTGTGTCCACCCTTAGTGACAGATCCTGATTGGTCCATGGTAATCATGGCAATCCTACTCTCTCTTTTTCCAGCCTCCCTTGCAGCTAGGAAATTGCAGTGGAAACCATTTTGGCCAATGAGCTGTAAGTGGAAGTCTGCTGGATACGGGAGGGGGTTCTGGGAAAGGATTTGCTTACTTGGTAAATGGAGGCAAATGCAGCTGCAACTGCCCTTCCTTCTTCCTCCTCCAAAGATGGATGTGATAGCTGGAGCAGGAGAAGCCACCTTGTGACCATGAGAGCTTCAAGAGAAGCTGGCTTTGAAACTGTTGAGTTGCTGAACCAACACCATCAACTGCCTCCCTCTATCTAGATTTCTTGTTATGAAAGAAATAAACCCCTAAGTTGGAGTAGTCAGATTTACTTTCACCAGTAGCCAGATTAATTCCCAAATGATACACAGGTAGTCTGGTTAAAAAAAAATTAAACCATGTATGACACATGAGCACAAAGGCCTAAAAACAATCTCAGACTCTACGTTTCATTGACGAAAGGGGTAAACTAGTAGATTAAGTCCAGTAATCCAGACTTTATAAAGGACTGTTCTAGAAAAATCTCAGAGGTCACTTACTCAACTTCCTTATAAATACAAGAGAACTGGAACATTTTTAAAGGGTTAAGGGCCTTGCTTTTCAAAGTGTGGGCCTTGAACCACAACATCAGCATCACCTGGAGCTTGTAGAGATGCAGACTCTTAAGCCCCATCCAAGACTAACCGAATCAGAATCTGAATTTAATAAGATTGACCTGTGTGCATGTTAAAGGGTAAGAAGCACCCTTCTCAATCTTTCCTAGCCCTAGCTGTATACTTGAATTTCCTAGAGCCCTGGTGGTGCAATGGTTAAGCACTCTGCTGCAAAAGGTCGGTGGTTCGAAACCAGCTACCACCACCCCGAGCAGCTTTTCAGGAGAAAGACCTGGCAATCTGCTTCTGTAAAGATTACAGCCCAGGAAACCCTATGGGAAATTCTACTCTCTCACATTGGGTCACTATGAGTTGAAATAGACTCATCAGCACCTAATAACAAGAAACCCATACCTGTTGCCGTCAATTCTGACTCACAGCGACCCTATAGGACAGAGTAGAACCGCCCCAGAGGGATTTCCTAGGAGCACCTGGTGGATTTGAACTGCTGACCTTTCGGTTAGCAGCTGTAGCTCTTAACCACTATGCCACCAGGGTGTCCAACAACAACAAAAGGGATGTTTGAAAAACCCCAATGTCTGGTCCCTACCTCCAACCAACCGAAAATTAGAATACCTGGGAGTGGAGTGCCAACATCACTAGATTTTTAAATTTCCAGTTGATTTCATACATAATGAAGCTTAAAGACAACATAACACAGGCTCTTCCACTTAATAACTGTGTCTTTGGTCAAGTTACTTATTCTCTTTGATCCTCAATTTATTTGTCCATAGTACAAAAGAATGCTTGCCTTATAAAGATTGTTGTGAAGATTAAATTATGTAAAGCACCTAGCAATACCCTGCACATAGTAGGCCCTCGACAAATTAGGGTTTCTCAGCCTTATAAGGATCACCTGAGACATATGGTAGACATACAGATTCCTGCGCTCCTCCTCTGGATGAAGCAAAAGAATCTGCATTTTTAAGGAGCCCTCCAAATGAGTTGTATCATTATACAAATTTGAAAATACTGCAAAAAATGTTAATTCTCTTTCTTCCTATCCCTTTTAAAACTTTTTCTTTTTTCCCCTAAGTTTTTATTTTAGAAAATGGCAAATCTCAGAATAGTTGAGGGGGAAAAAAAGAAGTATAATGAACACCATATACTATTGGGGTTAAGAATTTAACTTTACCCGAAGAATTTGGTCCTTGTCCTTTGTGGTTCCTGAGACAGAATTCGTCTAAAACCTTGGAATTTCCTCAGCGACTGAAGTGTCTTTGATGAGGCCTCCAGACCACACCTAAGGGTTTATGCTAATGAGGTGTCTCTTGGGTGGCAGCTGTTCACCAAACCCACCTAGTGATATCGGCCAAACTCAGGGGCGGGGAGCTGATTCAATCAATCATGCCTACATAACGAGGCCTCAGTAAGGCTCTAGACTTGGACCATTAGTGGGCTTCCTGGTTGGAGACAGACATCCACGGTACACGTGGGAGGGTAGCACATCCCTTTTTGGGACATGGAAGCTCCGAGCTGGGAACCGTCTCAGACCTTGCCCTATGTGTCTCTTCATTTGTATCCTTTCTGCTGTAATAAAACTGTAACAGAAAGTATAGAACTTTCTGTGAGTTCTGTGAGTTGTGCCAGTGAATTATGGAACCCAAAAGAGTAGTGGGAGCCAGCGGGTCAGAAGTGAGCGGGCACCTGGGTATCCTGAGCTTATGGTTGGTATCCTGAAGGGGTAGAAGGATCCCTCAATTTTGTAGCCAGCAGGTCAGAAGTAAGGGTGTCATGGGAACTCCCAAGCTTGTGGCTGACATTTGAGGTCTTGGGCCTACTTGACAGTCTGGAGGATCATGTCCTTTAACCTGTGACCTCTGACCTAGCCTTGGGTAGTTAGGGTCTGAGGAAGACGTGCTGCATGTGCAGCTGGTGTCAGAACAGAGGGGAACAGAATTAATAATAAGTTGTCTTGACTTGATCCACACAACCCTTCACTTCTGCTGTTATTATTGTTGGGTGCTCGTTAGTCAATTTTGACTCGTAGTGACCCCATGTGACAGAATAGAACTGCCCCTTTGGGTTTTCTGGGCTGTCATCTGTACAGGAGCAGATAGCCAGGTCTTTCTCCTTTGGAGCTGCTATGTAGGTTCGAACCACCAAATTTTCGGGGAGTAGGCGAACGCTTAACCCTTGTGCCACCAGGGCTCCTTCACTAATATTCACCAAAATGATAACCCATTGTTAGCATTTTGCCTCATTTGCATGCTCTCTCCTTCTCTCTACACATGCCACACGCACAGACGTGCACGCAGGCATGCCCAGGTGCTCTATTTTCCTGGCCCACGGGGATGTCAGTGCAGGTGCCATGGCCCGTTAGCCTTCAGTGCTACTGTAGCAGACGCATCTTTTTGCTTGACCATGACGCTATCATCTTACCTGATATGTTTTACATGGATTCAATTATGTCATCTTAAATACACAGTCCAAATTCTAATTTTCACTCTCCCCAAATGTTCCTGGTAACACCCTTTTGAAGGTCTCACTGTCCCTTGAAGTAACCTTTCCCATTGTTAGGCCTCTCTGATTACTGGGAACGTTTTATTTTGAAGCAATTCTGCCTCTGCCACTTCTCCGTGTTGTTCTGACAGAGTCATCCAGGTTTTTGTTGTCTGCCCTGACAGTCCTGGAAATGTTTGAAGACAGGGGAAGATAGTCTCCCCTCCAACCCCGGCCACCACGGTCTGTGCTCTCCCCTGGTGATCAGTAAGCCTGTATGACGTGTGGTTCCTTGACCTGGAGACTGAGGGGTCCAGCTTGGGTCTGACCCCTGCAACAGCAAGCCTATGGCCTACCTCTCTGAAGGGGTTGTATTTCTCCAAATGCAGCCAAAGATGCTGAGCTTGAATAAATTAAAAAACATGAGACTTTTTTCATCAATGGTTAAGTCACCCCATTTAGTCTTTGTGCAACTGATGGCCAGGACTTAAATAAAGGGCATTTCACTTTTTCCCACTTGCTTTTCAGCATGTCGACATAGCTATGATCTACTTTCATACAGGATATTAGTTGTTCCTCCCAGTTCAACATCATCGGAAAATTTGATATGGAGAAATAATCAGAACTAATATACGTTGGAAGAAGCCCTGCCAGCACAATGTTTAATTAAGTGCGTGGCTACTAACCGAAACATTGGTGGTTTGAACACACTCAGTGGCTCTGCAGGAGAAAAGATGTGGCAATCTGCTTCCATAAAGATTACAGCCTAGAAAACCCTATAGGGCAGTTCTACTCTATCATATGAGGTTGCTATGAGTTGGAATCAACAGCGCCCAACAACAATATGTGCTGGGGACATATAACACTCCAGGCCCACTGCTAGGTCCTGGGGAGGTGGAAATGGGAGGCAGAGATAGTATCCCAGCATCACCAAGAAATAATCGGAGGGACTAAACCTCTCTGAGTCTCAATGTCCTCCTTTATAGAAGGAGGTAATTGTCCAACTTCATAGGGGTTGGTGAAGAGAAGGTGCTAAGCATGGTACCTGGCCAACAGTAGACCTCTGACATTGATATTAAAGAATAAATGCAAGTTTTCTAGGCAGAGAAAGGGGATGGGAAGGGTGGGAGGCAGTATTTTGGGTATAATAATAAGTTTCTGAGTTACTGATGGAAGGCTGGAGAGGACAGAGTCAAGGACAGGGCTTGTAGGCCCGCCACTGCAGAATTTGATCTATTCAAGGATGACTTTCTTTCCTTTTCAAAACATTTTTATTGTTGTAAAAATATGAAAAACACATCATTTATCAATAAGGATGATTTTTGATTGGCATTATGACCTATATATTACATTTCACTTTATTATGCACCAAGATAACTGAAAGATTTTGTCAAACTCTTTGCTGAGCCAGGTGACGTGTGCTGGAGGTGAGCTGGAAGAAGTTTTATTCACACTGAGAGACGGAGCAGCACTGAACTGGCACAGTGGGTCCCAAACCTTGTTTAAACATTAGCATCACCTAGGGGAGGTTTCAAGAAACACCAGTTAAATTGCAATCCTGGGGGTGCCCATGCCCTGTATTTTATTTTAAGCTCCTCAAGTGGTTCTAACATGCAGCCAAGGTTGAGGGCCAGTGTAAACTAGGAGGTTAAAGTCCTTTTTATGCTCAACATTTCTTGCTCTTTAATTGGCCCAGCCAACCAGAGAGCACCTGAAGCACAAAGTCTGACAGCCAACCGACTCCTAAAGGGACTTGATTTTTCCTTTTAGAGGGGGCTAGTGAAAGGAGAAGGAGCCCTGGTGGCACAACAGTTGAGAACTCAGCCACTAACCAAAAGGTTGGCAGTTAAAACCCACCCAGCAGCTCTGTGGGAGAAAGACCTGGTGATCTGCTCCTGTAAAGATTACAGCCTAGGAAACCCTACGGGACAGTTCTATTCTGTCACCTGTGGTCAATATGAATTGACTTGACAGTACCCCACACCAACAACGAAAGGAGTCCCTTGATGGTGCAAACAGTTAATGTGCTCAGCTGCTAGCTGAAACGTTGGCACCTCAGAAGAAAGACTTGGTGATCTACTTCCAAAAAATCAGCCATTGAAAACCCTACAGAGCACGGTTTTACTCTGACACACTTGGGGTTGTCATGAGTCAGAGTTGACTCAATGGCAACTGGTGTTTTTACTTAAAGTAATATGGATAGAGAAGCACATACACATAAACAAAGCGGATCTTTTAACCAGTTTATTGTATTTTTACAATAATAAAAATAAATTAGTCATACACAAAAATAGTTATCATTTTTGCCAAAGAGAAAACAGGCTGTATTTACTCATATAACTCACCTCCTACCTGCCCCCTCCTTAAATACTAGTTTAACACTACAGCAAGGGTGGCATGGAGTTGATGGAGTACTTAGAAGGCTCCTTGCTCTTGGCCATGCAGGTTACAGGACAGCCCAGAGACCCTGGCCACTGTAGTGCCCAGTGGGACCCCCGCAGTGACAGCTGGCACATCCCATAAGCCTCTCCCTTACCAGTCAGCAGACCTTGCCTCCCAGAGTGCTCACCACATCTCCTGCACAACTTTCTGCTGGTGATTCTAACAAAGGAGGTAAGACAAAGGGATAAAAACAGACCCTCATATTTCCTTCTTCGGGGCCCTGGTGGCGCAATGGTTAAGTGCTCGGCTGTTAACCAAAAGGTTGGTGGTTCGAACCCATCCAGTGGCTCCTCGGGAGAAAGACCTGGCGATCAGTTTCCGTAAAGATTACAGCCTAGGAAACCCTATGGGGCAGTTCTACTCTGTCATCCAGGGTCTCTATGAGTCCGAATTGATTTAACAGCACACGACAACATTTCCTTCTCCAAATGTCGGGTGATGAGGAGTGTAGATTACATGAGCAAATATACTGTTTAAGATGGAAAGGCGGCTATCCAGACAGAGCTGTTCCAGGCACAACAGCAGGGTTGAAAGCCCCTGAACAAGTCGAAAAGCAGAGTCATTTATATTTGTTTGCTCTTAAAACCACTCAAGGAGTATCAGTATATTAAACAATGACCGCTATGGATTTAGAATAAGACATAATTGTGCAGCAGCATTCCAGGAAGCTGGGTTAGTACGATCAAATGATTTTACATAAATGTGGATCACATATGTAAATAAATACCTATTAGGTTCCTTTACAATGGATATTTTCTAAATAATAGAACTATTTTGGTGTAGTGACTCATTCTGCAGATAGAGTTCAGAATACATATTTCCTATAAACATTTTGTATTTACAAAGAACAAAATAATAAGTTATAACAAAGTATATCCTTCTGTCAGACTGAATGGTGGGGAGCTGGGTACTAAAGCCAGGGGAAATTCCTTTATGTAACAGGATGGCCTTCCTCTCACTGAGGCAAAGGGCTCCTGGTCTGCAAGACTCTGAGAAAGTTGGCTGGAAGTTTCCACCCTCTCGTGGCCCCTTTCCCTGAGCACGATGGAAGTTGCCCACTGTTACCCTTGACTTGAATGAACGGGAAGCAGGCATGCAGGATGGTTTCCATCCAGAGGGTGCAGGAAAACACAGGGAACTGAGAAAGAGAGATCATGGTGTTTAAAAGGCCCTGGAGGAGTCCCTGGGGTGTGCAAACTGCTAATGCACTTGACTACTGTTGTGGATTGAATCGTGCCCTCCAAAAGTGTGTGTGGTGGGTTCTAACCCCTATACCTGCCATTGTGGCCCTGCTGGAGAATGAGGTTTTCCTTGTTGTGTTGATGGGCCAGTATTAGTGTGGGATTTGTCTTAAATCCATCTCTTTTGAGATTTAAAAGAGCAGCTCAAGCAAGCAGCAAGGAAGCAGAGATGGCGGCAGACAGATGCCACACCATGTGAAGATCACCAAGAAGCTGAGAAGAGACGAGGACCTTCCCCCAGAGCCCACAGAGACAGAAAGCCTTCCCCTAGAGCTGGCACCCTGAAGTTGAACTTCTAGCCTCCTAAACTGTGAGAAAATAAATTTCTGTTTGTTAAAGCCACCCATTTGAGGTATTTCTGTTATAGCAGCACTAGATGACTAAGACAACTGCTAACCGAAAGGTTGGAAGTTTGAGTCTACCCAGAGGCCCCTTGGATGAAAGGCCTGGTGATCTTCAGAAAAATCAGCCATTGAAAATCTTACGGAGCATAGTTCTACCCTGATACACACAGGGTCGCCATGAGTTGGCACTGACTTGATGACAACTGGTTGGTCTAATCAAGACTCTGCCCCACCAATGCATGTGACTCTGGCAGGCGGTTGGCCACCGTGATGTTTGATTCCTTATCTACAAAGCAGGACCAGACAGGACTCCTCTGATCCACTTCTAGGGGCTCTCTGAGGCATAAGGCACGTTCAGCTCAGGGGATGGGGCCACAGTGGGCTCAAACCGCTGCCATGGTGGCAAAGGTTAGAAAGGAGAAGTATGTGTGCCGTGACTAGATGATCACTCTAGTGTCTCACTCACGGAATCACTAAAGCCCTGACTTGGAAAGGACGTTAAAAATCATGTACCCTGATCAGGTGTTTGAATCTACCTCCAGTACCTCTGAACAATGCCCACTTAGCCTCTGCTGACCCCTCCAGTGACGTGTCGATCACAACCTACCACAGAGCCCTCTACCTTCAAAAGCCCTGCCTCGCAGACAGAGCTGAAACCCGCCTCCCTGGAGCTTACCTACTGGTCCTATGAGGAGTCACAGTGCCTGAGTCTCCTCTTTTCCAGGCTAAATACCCCATGAAGTTCTTTCAATTGTTTCTAACAGTCTGCACCCCTCATCAAGGAGCCCTGGTGATGCAAAGGTTAAGCACTCAGCAGTTAACTGAAAGTTTAGTGGTTCAAACCCCTCATCAGGACGAGGCGTTCTCATCTGAATGGTCTACTTTATCACTATTCCCTTCAAGGGTGTTCCCACAATCATAAACAGAATGTGGTACCACTCTCTCCAATTTCCTCCTCCTTACATAGTCTAAATGTCTCGTGGTTTGTTTTTTCAGTGTTCAATCCACTTTCTTGACTCATACTGAGCTTGTTGTTGTTAGGTGCTGTTGAGTCGATTCTGACTCATAGTGACCCCATGTGACTGAGCAGAACTGCCCCATAGGGGTTTCTAGACTGTCATCTTTATGGGAGCAGATTGCCAAGTTTTCCTCCCATGGGGCTGCTGGGTGAGTTCAAACCATCAAACTTTCTGTTAGCAGCTGAGTGCCTCCAGGGTTCCTTCATACTGAACTTAGTCAACTGTAACTTCTACATCTTCCCCAACTTGTACTTGTGTGCGTGTGTGTGTAAATCCAAAGGTGGGACTTCATGCTGCTTCCTAGTGAATTTCTAAGATCCAAGTTTGTTCTCTTCTTACAAGTCTTTTTGAAAGCAGAACCTGTCACCTAAGCCATTAGCTCTCCAGCTTCCTGTCACCAACAGATTTCATCAGTAAGGCATCTATTTTCAAATCTAAGCCATCTTAAAAATGTTGTATATGGCAGGAATCAGATTTTGAGCTCCACTTGCCAGGCTGGTATTGCTTCCTTCAGTTTTGATTTTTCAGCCTGTTTGAAGGAAAACCAGGTTTCTTTTTGCCACTTAGATTTTCTTCCACATCAGAAAACCCGTATTCAAACTCTAAAATGGCTGTATCTTAAAAAAGACACTGATTTAGAAAGGCGTTAGTAACATCTGGGTTTCTCTCTGCCACACAACTTGATGAAAACAAACTAAGCTAGCGCTTCTCATTTTTCCGTCCCTGTGTTACGGCCACTCTTTTTAAAGGATTCTGAAGGCATCCCAGGAGTTCCTGGTGGCACACACGGTTAAGTGCTTGGCTGCTAACCGAAAGGTTGGTGGTTCAAATCCACCCAGAGGCACCTCGGAAGAAAGGCCTGCTGATTTGCTTCTGAAAGCTTAACAGCCACTAAAAACCCTATGGAGCACAGTTCTACTCTGAAACACATGGGGTTGCCATGAGTCGGAATCGACTTGGCAGCCACTGGTTTTGGTGTAAAGGTGTCCTTAGGTGGTGCAAATGATTAACGTGCTTGGCTGCTAAGTGAAAGGTTGGAGGTTCAAATCCAACCAGGCCTCAGAAGAAAGGCCTGGAAATCTACTTCTGAAAAATCAGCCATTGACAACCCCATGAAGCACAGTTCTGTTCTGACACACATGGGGTCGCCATGAGTCGGAACCAGCTCAGTGGCAACTGGTTTAAAGCCATGAATGCTAAGCACTTTGAGAGTAAGTAAATGATACATATTCAAGGAAATGAAGGAAAAATAAAACCCAAACAACCCTGGACCAGAGTAGTGAGGCAAAGGGAGAGGGTGGGCAATTCTGAGAGTGCCTGACTTATTGTAGCTCCCTGAGGGCGGGGACAAGGCCCTGTTCATCTTGGTTTCCCCACAAGCTTGCATACAGCCAACACTGAGCGTGCCTTTACTGAACTGCTCTGACTCCCCCTAGTGGCCGGGTTTATAAGTACTCTTTAGTGTAGTATTTCTTACGCTATTCCTTTCTATGGGATGACATGCAAGTTGACTTGAGGATAGGAAGGACTGGCCGTATTAAATGGCCTTTGCCTAGGCTGCAAGGGGCACAATTTCGTTTTCTGATAAATGAAAGTAAAAAAAGCAAACTATTTTGGTTTGGAGCTTTGATGATTTTTGTGAGAAAAACATGTAACAGCTTTAATTCATCTCATTTTAAAATTAAGAGCAGGGAATGGGACAATCCAGTATAAAGTGGGTGGTGGGGGAACGCCAGTATTGCAATGTAGAGTTCAAGTCCACATTATGGACGGTTAAGGGAACATGGAGGGGGCTCAGAAGGAGATGCCAGATAATGGAGATGACAGCGGTGAAATAATGGGGCTCTAAGAAGGGAGGCCCTGGTGGCGCAGTGGTTAAGAGCTCGGCTGCTAACCAAAAGGTCAGTAGTTCGAATCCACTAGCCACTCCTTGGAAACCCTATGGGCATTTCTACTCTGTCCTGTAGGGTCGCTATGAATTGAAATTGACCCAACAGCACCTAACAACAACAAGCAAGGGAGAAAGGGACATAGCTGGAGGGAGAGAGTCATAGAGGTGAGCTTGTCTTAGACTCCCTCCCAGGAAAGTCAACGCTGGAAATACCAAAGGACCTTGTTTTGTATGTTGTCCTAAGGAAAAACGCATTTAGATGCTGAAATAAGAAATTAGGAAATTAGTAGAAACTGGATTTCTAAGACAAGTAAGTGATAAAACCCCTCTTGTAGTAATTTATAACCTTTCCAGAGACTAACTAATGAACTCTAAGAACAGCTTAACTATTTGTTGGAAGAAAAGCAAAGACCCCTAGTCTAGGTACTTTGTCCTCCCCCACTCCCTAAAGACAAAGGACTGATCCAGACGAGGCCCTACCCAATTCCACAATTGGCAAGGTGGTCTTTCTCATAGGGAAGGCCATTGTCCCCTTAAAGAAATGTTGGGTAGCTTTTGGGAGCTACAGGACACTGTTAGGGGGAGAAGAGACAGACCAGCCACGAGAATTCCTCAGTTGGAGGGACCCAGAATGTTCACTCTCACACGGAAGTGAATCCCTTTAAGGACGGAGAGCTTGCTCTTGCACGGTGGCCCACTCCTCTGTTGGGAGTCTTTGATAGCATCAACAGCCTTCCTTTGACTTGAGCTAAAATCAGCCTTCCCGCTACTTCCACCCATTGATCCTGCCCTGCCCTCCAGCATGTAAAGAAATTTCTTCCAAGTAATCGTTCAAATGGTTGACTTGTTCAACAAATTCTGAGAGCAGGTGCAAAAAGGAAAAACTCGCCTGTGACAAACAGCAAAGGTGAGCAGTTGAGGAGAGAGTGGGCAGTGGACTTGACTTCTTGGGTCTCTTTCCGCCTGGTCTGCATGGGGACCTGAGCCTCTGACAGCTGTTTATCTGCATGGGGTTACATGAGAGTTGGGAGTGACGGAGGTGCTTTTGGGAAATGGTGGCTGGGGTTCTCCAGGAAGAGAAGCTGGAAGGACATCCAGAAGAAGGCCAAATAGAACTTCTGAAGGCCCAAGACTGTTGGGGGAACCTAACTGAGTGTGCAGACCTGGCTGGTAGCACTGCTTCCAAAAGCTGCAACTGTTCATCAAATTACATCAGCAGATTTTTCAGGTTAACGAGCTCATGGGAGAGACTCAGTTGCTAAGAATTTAGGCAGTGGTGGTTCAGTGGTAGAATTCTTGCCTTCCATGCAGGAGACCCAGGCTTAATTTCTGGCCAGTGAACCTCATGGGAAGTCTCCACCTGTCTGTTGGTGGAGGCTTGTGTGTTCCTATGATGCTAAACAGGTTTCAGTGGCGCTTCCAGACTCAGACAGACTAGGAAGAAAGCCTGGTGATCTACTTCTGAAAATCAACCCACGAAAACCCTATGGAGCACAACGGTCTGATCTGCAAGTGATTATGGGGATGGTGCAGGATGGGGCAGCATTTCGTTCTGTTGTGCCTAGGGTTGCCATGGGTCGGGGGGCCGACTCAGTGGCAATTAATAACAAGACTTGCTTTAAAATGGAAAAATGCCCAGGATCATGGTGTTAAATAATACTTTTTTAAAAATAAATTTACAATTTGTTTAGCCTGATATTTTTCTTAATGGATGAAAGAATATACATATGTTGTTGGTGCTAGGTGCCATCAAGTCAGTTCTGACTCATAGCGACCTTAGGCACAAGAAAACAGAACAGTGCCTGGTCCTGCGCCATCCTCACAATCCTTGTTATGTTTGACCCCGTTGATGCAGCCACTGTGTCAATCCATCTCGCTGAGGGTCTTCCTCTTTTTCGTTGACCCTCAACTTTACCAAGCATGATGTCCTTCTCCAGGGACTGGTCCCTCCTGATAACATGTCCAAAGTACATGAGACGAAGTCTCGCCATCCCCTCTTCTACGGAGCATTCTGGCTGTCCTTCTTCCAAGACAGATTTGTTCATTCTTCTAGCAGTCCATGGTATATTCAATATTCTTCACCAACACCATAATTCAAAGGCATCAATTCTTCTTCAGTCTTCCTTATTCACTGTCCAGTTTTCACATACATATGAGGCAATTGAAAATACCATGTCTTGAGTCAGGCGCACCTTAGTCCTCAAAGTGACAACTTTGCTTTTCAACACTTTAAAGAGGTCTTTTGCAGCAGATTTGCCCAATACATATGACATTTGACTTCTTGACTGCTGCTTCCATGGGTGTTGATTGTGGATGCAAGTAAAATGAAATTGTTGACTACTTCAATCTTTTCTCCATTTATCATGATGTTGCTTACTGGCCCAGTTGTGAAGACTTTTGTTTTCTTAGTGTTGAGGTGTAATCCATACTGAAGGCTGTAGTCTTTGATCTTCATCAGTAGGTGCTTCAAGCCCTAATATATATATACATATATATAAATATATGTGTGTATGCATATATATATTTTTTTCTTTTGATTTTTCAGATAGTTCACCTTTCAATAAGAACTAGGTCTCTTCTCCCTTCTTCTGTCCTGAGACTTCTGGAACCGTATAGTTGGGTGAAGTGAATGAGGGAAGACTATGGCCATGGTGGGGGTGTGATTGGGGGTCCCTAGCTCCTTCTCTCAGGAGGCTGCAATAGTGTAGATCTGGTGCTCTGGTTTGGGAGGGGGACATGGGCTGTGAGTCATGGGGGAGAAAAGGGACGCAAACCAAGGAAATGATATCCACAAATGAAATTAGAAAGACCAAAGGGAGAATCTTTCTAATATAAACATTTTGCTGGAAGGATGGGTTAGGCTCCCCACTGGGCGATGCCCGGGAGAGGTGGCTGGAGGAAGGGCAGAGAGGCAAAGTGCTGAACTGCATGCCCTGGACATCTGCTCTGGCATATGACGGCTCCTTGGCTGGAGGGACCCTGCTGTACGTACAACTCCATGGGAGGAAAATATCTCTTGGGAATGGAGTCAGAATTCCAGGCAATCACCTTGTTACCCCAATAGCTTTCTGTCTCATGGGACAGTTCTGTTTAGGATGAGTTTACCAAAACCTGCCGTGGGTCCTGTAACTTGGCTCTGTAACTTTGTGAGGGAAAGGAAAAAAGAGAAAGAGACAGCTGGGTGCTGCAGATAGAGACCGGACCACTGGCCAGAGGACAGAATCAAAGACCTGGGCTTTGCTGTCCCAGTGGGAAACTTCTCACATCTTCCTCTCAGCTACTGTGCTCATCTTACCAAGCTTCTGGGCAGGCCCCTAGTGGTTGCTGGTGGAGGTGTCTGGAGGTGAGAGTAGTTCTCTGGGTTTTGTGGTCAGATGATGAGGGTAGGAACTCAGCTCTGCAGCTGAATACACCTGGCAGATGAATACGCCTGGCAGGTGAATATGCCTGGCAGATCAGTTACATAAGTTGAGCCTCAGTTCCCTTGTCAGTAAACTGGGAGTAACGATTTGTCCCCTGCCTCCACTCTGGGACTTCACGAGCTGCTAATGAGCTAATGTCTGTGAATACACTCGCTGAACAATAAAGCACTATATTAATGTGAGATATTCGTGTCATAAGGCAGGAAAACAGCCTAACGTCTTTGAGAATGGAAATAGGCACAACTGGGCTGAGGTAACAGGGCCGCAGGCACTCAGCAAGGCTTAGTAAGGCTCTGGGGTGGGGGCGCTGCTTCCGCCGACCCTCCGGGGGCGCTAATTTTGGGAAGGCCGGTAGCACCACGGCAGAGGCAGCGCCCAGGCAGTGGTTCGAGTGCTGTTTCAAAGTGCCAGGATGGAGGTGGGGCTAGGAGCTCCATGCGCTTGGCACTGCTTGGTTTTCCAAGAGCAGCTTCAGCAGGTGCCAGGTCCCAGGGAGAAGATGGTCAGTACATGGTGATGCTTACAGGACCAACCCTGGCTTTGGAGCATCCTGTGTACAAAGCACCTATGAGCCACAGGTTACACTTTACTGAAGGTGGGGGTGGTGACTAGTTAGGCTGGGGGTGCCCCGGGCCAGGCAGTGCCTGGTGGAGCAGCGACCAGTCAGTCATACTGCTCACAGCCCCGGGAAGGGCAGGTGGCGCTGCCCTGCTGGTTGTGGTGCAGGGGGTGTTATCTGCTCCCCAGGTACCCTGGGCGCCTGTTGGCCACTCGAGTGCAGGAGGCACAGCAGGCGGTCTTGTAGTAGTTGTAGACGCAGAGTCGTGCTTGGACCACCACGTTGCAGTTGTAGTACTTGTCCTTGCAGTTTTCATCTGTAGTAGGAGAGAACAAAAAAGACTCCCTGAGCACAGGAGGCAGCCCGGAATAATGGAAAGAGAAGGGACTCTAACCCTGGATCTGAAGTTTTTTGGGTGGTGCAAACGGTGAACGCTCTCAGCTGCTAACTGAAAGGTTAGAGGCTCCAATCCACCCAGAGGTGCATTGGAAGAAAGGCCTTGTGGTCTATTTCCAAAAAAACCAGCCATTGAAAACCTTATGGAGCGCAGTTCTACTGTAACACAGACGGGGTCGCCATGAGTCAGAGACAATTAACGGCAACAGTTTTTTCTCCTGCTTTATTACCCATGTGAGGTGTGACTGTGTGCTTGTTGTTAGTTGCCCTTGAGTCAATTCTGACTCATGGCGACCCCACGTGTTACTGAGTAGAACTGCTCCATAGAGTTCTCTTGGCTGTAATGTTTACTGAAGCAGACCACCAGGACCTTCTTCCGTGGCACTACTGGGTGGGCTTGAACTGTCCACCTTCAGTTCAGCAGTCGAGTGCAAACCATTTGCACTATCTAGGGACCCTGAGTATGTGCTAAGAGCTTACATTTAATTTTCTTTTAAAAATCATAATGGAATTAGGTATAGAGAATAAGTCAATGAAGACCTGGGTCCTCACTGCCTAATCTAAGAAATGAGACATCACCGATATGCTATAGTTACCAGAGTCACTCCATGATCTCCTCCCTTTTCTCCTCACCACTCCAGAGGTAACGGAGTCCTGACTTTGGTGTTTATGACCCCAGGCACTTCTTTATACTTGAACTGTATATGACAGTATCCCCAAGCACTGCGTGGTATTTAAACTTCAAAAAAATGATAGATACTGTATATATTTCTTTGCAACTTGCTCAGCATTGAATCAGTGTGATTCATTCTTGTTTAACGAATGCTCTAGGCAATTCATTGACATTACTGAATAGTATCCCATTGTTAATATATTCCACAATTTATCTATTCATTATCCGTTGATAGACATTTTAAGTTGTTTCCAATTTTTTTTTTGCTATTACAAACAATGCTCTTTTATTGTTGTAAAAACAAATACAGATAACACATTTGCCAATTGAACATTTTTTACATGTAGTATTCTTTTTCACATGTAGGATTCTGTGACACCAATTACATCAATCATGTTGTGCAACCATCACCAACATCCATTGCCAAATTTTCCATCACCATAAACAGAAATTCAACATTTCCTAAACAATGACTCCCCTTTACTTTCCTTCCCACCCCTGACAACTACTATTAAACTCTGACCTCTATTCATTGGCCTATTCTAGGTAAACAATGCTCTCTTAAACAATTTTGTACATGTCGTCCTCTCTGCCTTCTGGCTGGGTGGTTAAAGTATATACAACTTTACTAGATATGATCAGAGTGTTCTCCAAAGTAGTTGTAACAATTTACTCTTCTGTCAGTCCTAAAGAATTCCCTTAGCACCACGTTTTACTTTTTGCTAAGCTACTGGATGTGAAATTATGGCCATCTGAGGTTGAGCATAGCGTCATCATATGCGTACTTGTCATTCAAGTTGCCTTTTCTGTAAATTGCTTTTCCTGTCTTTGGCCTATTATCTAAACTTGTTCACTTTTTTTCATGATTCATGGAAATTCTTTATATATAATGGATCCTGATCCTTTGCTTGTTATACGTGTTGTAAATATCTTCTTCCAGTCTGTGGTTTTTCTTAGCATTTTATGATGCCATTTGATAAACACAGATTTTTAATTTCAGTGTAATTGACTTTATAATTTTTCCTTTATGGTTTGGACATTTTGTTTCTCATTGAAGAAAGCCGTACCTACTTTGAAATAAAAAAAATATACTTCACCATATGCTCTTGCAAAAGTTTTTAAAATTTGTTCTTCATCATTTATGTTCCTAATCCACCTGGAATTGATGAGTCTCTTATTGTAGTGAAAGGTAGGAACTCAATTTTATTGTTTATTTGTTTGTTTTTTTCCTATATGGGTAAACAATTGTCTGATCACCATTTATCAAATGGCCCATCTTTTCCTCACTGATTCATAATGCTACCTCCGTCATACATCAAGCATCCTTATGCTCTCGGGTTTACTTCCAGGTTCTCGAGTCTACTCTATTCGTTTATTTCTCCATCCCTGTGCAAATAAGTCTTGATATGTGGTAGGAAAACACTTTTCGTCATCAAAACTGACTTGGCTATTCTTGGTTCTTTGCTGTTGTTTTTCATATATAAGCTTTAGACATAGTTTTTCAGATTTCCTATGGAAAATTCTGTCCAGATTTTGATTAATATTGCTTGAATTTATAGGTTAATTTGGGAAAGAATTGATAGTATACTGCACAGCTTCTTGCTCTTTTATATTACTCACAAATATGGTTAGACATAATACCTAATGCACTATAACATACAGATCTACCACACTCTTTTTAAGGGTGTCCTGTGTGCTAAAACATAATTTAATCAACCATTTTCTTCTATTGATAGAAATGTAATTGCTTCCAATTTTTATGAGTTATAAAGAAGTCAACAATCCATCTATTAATTCTCCAGTTTATTGACATCTATTCTTTTGTGTGTATGTTTATCTGTACACTTTTAAGAGCATATCTTTTGTATAAATTCCTAGAAGTGGAATTACTGAGTCAAAGATAATGACCACGCTGTAGCTTGAAAGTTACTGCCAAAGTTCTCTCCAAAAAGATCATGCCACGTTACAAGCAGGGAATTGACCTTTTCCTCACAACTCTGTCAACACAGAATATTATCCAACTTAACAAAAATTTGTTGATCTTACAGAGAAACATGGATCCCATTATTTTTTAAATTTGCATTTCTGATTCCTAGTAAGGCTGAGCATGTCTTCAGCGTCTGCCACATTTGTTCACATCCTTCATCCTTTACAAAACTGGATCGTGTGTCTTTTTTTAAAGTTAATTTGTGGGAACTATCTTAGTGATGCTGTAGGAGAAAGACCTGGCGATTTGCCTCCATAAAGGTTACAGCCAAGAAAACTCTATGGAGCAGTGCTACTCTGTCACATGCGGTTGCCATGAGTTAGAATCGACTTGATGGCAAGGGGTTTGGTTTGGCTTTTGGTGTGTACATTAGAGATTTAACTCTGGCTACTTCAATGGCATTTGTTTGATTCTGAGATGTAATCAATTGTAAGGTGATTTAGTAATAGCTCTCTGGGATAAAATAAAGGATAACTTACACAGATTTAAAAAAACTGAGAGTGGCATACCTTCACCCATGAACTCACATACCACTCCCTTCTTCAGAATCACAACAGAATGTGCCCCTGAGCCTTCTTCTCCTTCAGGGTCGATACAGATACTTGCCAGCAGTCTCACGCTCCCTGGGTCCAGAAGGCACTCTGCCTCTCATAACTCAGGCTCCTGGCCTGGACACCCCAACATCGTCAGCTTGGATGGTATAATTTCGAGATGTATCAAAGAACACCAAGGTTTTGCCTGCATTTTTATTTTGTTAATCTCTTTTTTCCTTAATTGCATTTTATATAATTGGAAGTTGAAATTCACACACCCCCCCACTTGAAAAGACACCATAAATTCAGAAGGAGAAAAAAAAAAAAAAAGATGGATTAAAAAAAATTTGCCTCTCACCATATGTATAAGAAATCTTTGACAGATGTTGGCCAGCTGAGTGACAGCCCTTCAGAACGCATGAACTGGTTACACCACCCTTTCCTAGCTTTGAAAATTATGCAATCAGTTCCAAGGACTTGGCACATTATACGGTCATTAATTACACCGCCACGTTTGAGACAAGTGGGCAGCTGTATGGATACAACTTTTTTTACAATGTTGTATTATAGTAGAATCTGTTAAAAAGCAATTCAGGTCACAATTTGGGATCCAAAATTTAAATTAAGTTTCATCTATGTGTGGTGTGGCCGATGAAAATAAGTTAAGGGAAGCGACGACTAGATGGATATATTTGTGTTCGTGAACCAGCAATGGTAATTATGTCACTATTTAGTCCTCCGCCTCCTGGCTTAGCTTTTTTTTCTTATATTGATTGTAAGATGCATTCTAATACAGTGTGCTAAAATATTTGCTCACAGTCTCCTCTCTCTCTCTCTTTCTTTTTTCCTCACAACTTTGGTTAAGGTATTTTTGAATGGAGACACATTTTTAATTTGTTATGTTCTCATAGCCAGCCATAAGACCTCTGGGTGTCTGGCTTATAAAGGCTTTAACCAACACTGATATATATATATATATTTTTTCCCTAATATTTTTATAGTTTTGATTTCTATGTTAGGATCTTTAATCCGTTAAGTGTTTATGTTTGTATATGGCATAAGGCAGGTCTTAGCTTCTTTCCTCTTCTTTATTTTCTCAAATGGATCTTCAACCATCTGAATAAAATAGGAGTCTCTCCTTTGCCCCACTTGCTTAAAATTTGAACTTTATCATACTTGACTTCCCTTATATACAGGAGTCGGTTTTGAACGCTGTATTGTCACATTGGCATGTCTGGTTTTTGGACCTGGACCTGGACCGGTACCGAGAGTTTCAGTTTCTATAGCCTTACGTTGTTGTTGATGTTAGGTGTCATCAGGTTGATTTCAACTCATAGCAACTCCATGTGACAAAGTACAACTGCCCCACAGGGTTTTCTTGGCTGTAATCTTTATAGAAGCAGATCACCAGGTCTTTCTCCTGCAGAGCCACTGGGTGGGTTTGAACCGCCAACCATTCGGTTAGCAGCTGAGCATTTAACCATTGTGCTACCAGGGAACGTTCTCCAGCCTTATAAATTGTTCATATATCTGGTAAATCAAGCTTCCCTCATGGTCTTTCTTTGATCATCTTTGCAGTATTAACTCTTCCCATCCAGAAACATGTTAGTCTCTCTATCCATTCACTTTTTCTTTTATGTTCTACGGCAAGGTTTTCTTATTTTTAATTCTACTTACTCATTATTCTACGTAGGTCTTATACATTTCTTATTAATTTTCTTTCTCTGGAATTTATGTTTTGGTTTTGTGGTGGTTGTTGCAACTGGGATTGGACACATCTCTAACATTTACTCATTGGTTATTGCTGATACATAGGACGCTCTGGATTATCAAGTATTTATTCTGGAAATGGTACGTCTTTCCTGGGATAAGAAGGATGTTAGGTCAGTATATTAAAAGCTTCCATTTGGCCTATAGAAGGAGAAATCCATGCAGTCCTTGGGTGGCTAAGTGCCTGACTCCTAGCTGAAAGGCTGGCAGTTTGAACATACCCAGAGGTGCCCTGGAAGATGGGCCTGGTGATCTGCTGCTGAAATGTCACAGCCTTGAAAACCCTGTGGAGCACAGTTCTACTCCGTGCCTATGGGGTCACAATGAGTTGGAATCAACCTGAAGGCAACAGGAAAAATCCACTGTACAACAGCCTAATGATACATTAATACATTTCCTTTGGTATGATTGTGGAGACAGTAAATAGGTGCCTAGGAGACACTGAAGCCTTCTCATAAAGAGGCTCAGCACCCTCTATTCTGGAGCCAGTCATGACCTAGTCTATTAGTGTATTCTAAGTGGGGGTATCTGGGCACCCAATATGGAGATGCAGCTTTACCCACCTTACACCTCTTGTGTTGGCTCAGTTCATGTGCAAGGCACCTTCTTGGGTTTTCTGACTGTCTTCACGAGGACTGGGCTCTTCCTCAAGAAGAGTAGCCCACGAGAGAACCTAATATCCCTACCTCTCACCAATGCCTTCCTCCAGGGAACTGGACCCTGTTTCTTGGTTGCAGGTTGGGGTCTTCTGAATTGCAACATTGCTACCCCTTGCAGGGCTCCAACCATTGTGCAGACCCTCCTGCTGTCATCTCCTACTCTGTGGAGAGGGGGTCACCCTGAGTCAGTGGGTCTCTCTGGACACTGAGCCTCAGCTATGCCCCTCAGATATCTGGTTAGACTCTTCAGCACTGCTTCTCCCAATTCTTTGCTTTCTCCCCTTCCTCTCCTCTCTGCAGCTATAACTAAATGTTGAAATTTCGCTATTTGGACCTTAAGGATGATGGACCCAAATTTCTGAATGCATGATCATTTTAATCAATTCACATTTAAGTTTGTCTTCAGCAGATGGCTTGGATGGTGAGTTGAGCTACGAAGAGTCACCTTAGGATATGAAACTTTTAACCCCCAAAGGACTTAGACCCACTGAACTCCATGACTGTGCAGGCAAGGCCACAGAATGATCTAGAAGGGTCTGGCATTTTCACGCTTGGAGAATCTGACAGAGCTCAGGAAAGCCAAATCTTTTCTCCAAGAAAGGAATTCCCTACTTACCAACTTCAGGGACACAGTCCTGAGGGTTACAAGATTCTCTCTCTTCTGGTTTCAACTGAGGGTCACAGAGGTTACTTAGGGTCATGTCATCTGACAGACACCGCACTTCCCGGACCCGGAAGCCACCCTGGCAGCTTTTGGAGCACTGCATGGAGAAAGAGGGAGGAAGTTAGGTTTCCTGGAAGCCCGTCAACTCGGCACACAGGAGAAGGCAGCTGTTAGAAAATTTCAAACATCTCTAAAAGGAGACACAATTTATCACAATAAACTCCCATGTACATATAACCCCGCTTCAGCAACTATCAACTCATGGCCAACTGTGTCCCATCTGTACTTAGCCTACTTTCACTTGTATTATTTTGAAGCAAATCTAGACATGATATTATTTCTTCCATACCATTTTAGCTTGTATCTGTAAAAGACAAGCTCTTAAAGCACACACATGCACACAGAATACCATTATTATATCTTAAAATTATCAATAATTCCTTGTTCATCAAATATGTGGTAGTCTTTCCATTTCCAGTTGTCTCATGAATCTCATTGATTTTTTTTTGTTACTGTGGCAAAATGTACATAACAGAAAATGTATCATTTTAAGTACTTTCGAGTGTACAATCCAGCGGCATTACTCATACAATGTTGTGCAGCTATCACCATTATAGATTTTTTTCATACAGTTTTTTAAAAAACTAGGATTAGATTAGACAGACAAGGATTAGACTGGACTATAAGACATAAAATGATACTCGTGAAGAGAGCGCTTCTTAGCTCAAGTAGATACAGGAGACTAAATGGGCAGCTCCTGTCCAGAGGTGAGATGAGAAGGGAGAAAGGGACAGGTGCTGGTTGAATGGACATGGGAAATCCTGGTGGAAAGGAAGAGTGTGCTGTCACATTATAGGGAGAGCAACTAGGGTCACACAACAATGTGTATATAAATCTTTGTATGAGACACTAACTTGAACTGTACACTTTCATTTAATGCACAATAAAAATAAAAATGCAGAGTTGTTAAAAAAAAAAAAAAAAAAAAAGGATCCACCTAAGGTCTGCACATTGCAATTGGTAGATATGATTTTTAAGACTCTTCTAGTCCATAGCTTCCCCTTCTGCTGTCTTTCCCCAACTCCTTGCACTTCATTTGTTGAAGGAACAGCCATCTGTCTTGAAATTTCCCATAGATTTTTTTTCTCATAGATTTTCCATAGATTTTGCTGATGGCATCCCCATGATGTGGTTTGACAAGTTCCTCTGTCCTCTGTGTTGTTGCTGTTGTTAGGTGCCATGGAGTTGGTTCTGACTCATAGCAACCCTATGTATAACAGAACGAAACATTGCCTAGTCCCGCACCATCCTCACAATAGTTGGTATGTTTGAGCCCATTGTTGCAGCCATTGTGTCGATCCATCTCCTTGAGGGTCTTTCTCTTTTCCACTGACCCTCTACTTTACCAAGCATGATGTCCTTCTCCAGGGACTGGTCTCACCTGATAACATGTCCAATGTACGTTAGAGAAAGTCTCATTATCTTCGCTTCTAAGTAGTTTTTGTCAGTTGGAAGTTGGACCTAGAGAGGCCCGAACAGATGCAGGTTAGATTTTTTTTTCGGCAACACTACTTCACATGTATCTTGAATCCCTCTTTTGGGATGTTTGCAGCCTAGATCCATTAGTTCGTTTGGGTTGAAACCACCCGAAAAACACTGCCATCTAGTCAATTCCAACTCCTAGCAATCCTATAGGACAGAGTAGAACTGCCCCATTGGGTTTCCAAGGAGCAGTTGGTGGATTTGAACAGCTGGCCTTTTGGTTAGCAGCCATAGCTCTACAACCACTGCACCACCAGGGCTCCTTTGGGTTCAGAGATGGTGATATTCTAATTCTAGTGTTTCTTTTTCTTTTATTAGCTGGTAATCTTTTATAAAGAACCCTCCCTTCCACATTTACTGTTTGCTTACCCAGGGGTACAGTTTGCTTAGGAAAGACGGGGTAAATGTGTTATTCTCTTCCTTTATTTTTACGAGTTTTTAGAATAACATGTTGGTTCTCTAACATCCTCCAATGGTGACCAATTAGGTTTTTATTTCTGTATTATTATAAATTGATGGATTGAAGTATATTTGATATGCTTCATTCAATCTATTGCAAGTATTCTCTTTGATGCTCAAATTGTCCCACCATTGGCTAGCAGGAGCCTCTAAAAAGTTGGCTCTTGAGTCCTTTCGACGTGAATCCAGTTGACTTTGAGAACTCCTTTGCCGCCTTATATGAAAAGATACTCCCATGTAACTTATAGATATACTGCCCCAGCCATTTCTCTAAGAATCTCTGGTTCTTCTGAGTGTAAAATGGTATTTCAAGACCATACTTCGGGTGATAGGCATGTTCACTGCTATTGGGTCGGTGATTGTTTCTAGGTTCTTTCAGTGGATGGACTAGGAAAGGCTTTTTTTTTTTTTCCTGTAAGATAAATTACTTCATAAGTTCATACTGATACCTCCAATTCAAATTCAGGACAATGGAATTTTTAAACCTCTTCTATCTTTTATCTGTATCTTCTTTCTCCCAGGTTGAGAATTCTAGTTTTAAAGGTTATGGGGGATAAGATAATTATATTATAATGAAATTATTTACTTTATTGTACATTATACATCCAGCCATCTCAGAATAACACTGATAGTGTTCTAGCATCAAAAATATGATTATTGAAAACAGTGCAGCTCTTTTTGTCCTTAGGGATGGGCAATCAAATCACTGTGTTTTAAAGCCACTTGCAATAGTGCTGATGCCACCAAGTGGAAATACGTTTAGGTTAATTTGTTTCATTATTGTCTGAGTTATCTAGTGCTGCTACACTAGAAACACAACAAGTGGGTGGCTTTAACCAACGTAAATTTATTTTCTCACAGTTTAGGAAGCTGGAAGTTTGAATTCAGGGTGCTGGCTCTAGGGGAAGGCTCTTTCTCTGTTAGCTTTGGAGGAAGGTCCTATCTCTTTGAGCTTCCGTGGTCTTCTTGGTGGTCTTCATGTGGCTTGGCATTTCTCTTCCCTCTTCTTAGCGTCTAGCTTGCTCGTTTAATTCTTTATATCTCAAAAGAGATTGACTCAAAATTCACCATATCAATCCTGTCTCATTAACATAGCAAACACAACCCATTCCCAAATGGGATTATAACCACAGGCAGAGAGGTTAGGATTTACTACACATATTTTGGGGGTACACAACTTAATCCATAACAATTTTATTTTCAGTTTTCAGGGATAGCTTTTTAAAAAAATTTTTTTTGTTTTATAATTATCTAAAATAGTTACTTATTTCCAAACTCAAACTTATAAACACAGCGTATTAAAAAACTCTAGCTTCCATCACTGTCTTCACTACTAGAGTAATCACTGATTTCATATTTGTTTTAGTGTTTTTATTTTTTAATTTACACCCAGCAAAATTCACCTTTTGTGGTGTACAGTTCTATGGGTTTTACCAACGCGTAGAGGCATGTACCTTTACCACAAACAAGACGTAAAATAGTTTCAGGACACCAAAACATTCCCTCCTGTTGCCCCTTTGTGGTCAGATTCCCCCAACCCACCCAGTGGCCATCACTGATCTGTTCTTCACCCCTAGAGTTTTTCCTTTTCCAGAATATTATATAAATGGAATCATACAATATGTAGCTTTTGGGGTGTGGTGTCTTTCACTTAGCAAAATGTATTTGAGATTCATCCATGTTGTTGCAGGTATCAATAGTTCATCCGTTTTTGTTGCTGAGTACTATTCCGAAGTGTGAATGTACCACGGTTTGTTTATTCATTCACCCACTGAAGGACATCTGGGTTGTTTCCTGTTTTTGGTGATTATGCATAAAGCTGCTATAAACATTCGCACACTGGTTTTTGTCTGAACATAAATGTTCACTTCTTTTGGGCAAACAGGAGTTGGATTGCTGTGTCCTATGATAAGTGTATGTTTAACTTCACAAGAAATTGTCAAACTATTTTCCATAGTAGCTGTACCATTTAACATTCCCACCAGCGATTTATGAGAGTTCTAGTTGCTCCTCATCTTTGTCAGCACTTGGTATAGTCTTTTTTATTTATTTCATCCATTCTAATAGGCGTGTGGTGGTATCTGACTGTGGTTTTAATTTGCACTGCTCTAATTACCTACTGATGATATATGCTCATCTGTCAGCTGTATATTGCTTTTGTTTAAGTGTCCACATCTTTACGCATTGTTTTTATTGGGTTGTTTGTTTCCTTATGTTGAGTTTTAAGAGATTATATATATTCTTGCTACAAGTCCTTCATCAGATCTATTATTTGCAAAAATTGTCTTCCAGTCTAGGGATTGTCTTTTCATTCTCTTAAAAGCATTTTTTGCAAAGCAGAAGGTTTCTATGTTAATAAAGCCCAATTTATCATGCTCATGCTTTTACTTTTTAACTGATGCTTTCGACGTTGCATCTAAGGAATTTTTAACTCAAAATCACAAATGTTTTCTCTAGAAATTTAACAGTTTTGTGTTTTACATTTAGGCACACAATCCATTTTGAGTTAATTTTTATTTTTGTATTAAAAAAAACTATAAAAATAAGCGCATTAAATGATGCTCCACATAATTAGTCATAAGAGAAATGCAAATTAAAACCTCAATGAGATACCATTACACGTCTATTAGAATGGTTAAAAAAAAAAAAAAAAACTGACCATACAAAGTGTGAGTGAGGATGTGGAGCAACTGGAACTCTCATACGTTGCCGGTGGAAACGTAAAATGGTACAGGCACTCTGTGAAACAGTGTGTAAGTTTCTTGTAAAGCTAAACATGAACTTATTATATGACCCAGCTATCCATTTCCTAAGTGTTTATCCCAGAGAAATGAAAACTTGTGATCACACAGAAGCCCGTATGCCAGTGTCTTTAGTGGCATTATTCATAATCACCAAAAACTGGAAACAACCTAAACGTCCTTCAGCAGATGAATGGATAAACTGTGGTACAGCCACACAATGGAATATTACTTGGCAATTTAAAGAATAAATTATTGATCCATGCAACAATATGGATAAATATCAAATGAATTATGTTAACGGAATTAGTGAATTCCAGTCTCAAAAGGTTGCATACTGTATTATCCATTTATGTGACAGTCTGGAAAACGTAAAATATAGGAACAAATCAACGTTTGCCAGAGGTTAAGAATGTAGGGAGGATTTGAATACAAAAGAGCAGCATGAGGACATGTTTTGGAGTGTTGGAATTGTTCTGTGTCTTGTCTGTAGTTGTGGTTACAAGAATCCATGCGTGTGTAAAAATTCATAGACATGTACCCCCCAAAACTGAAGTTTACTGCATGCAAATAAAAAACTCAATCAATCATATATATTTGTGTGGGCTTATTTCTAGACTGTCTAGTAGCCATTTTTTAATGTTATGGTTTATCCTTTCACTGAAAAAAATATAATCAATACACATACAAATATAAATATTTGTACGTCAGCTCCCTCTGTCTTGGATAAACAATAGTATGCTATAGTCATTTAGATAAATAATAGAAAGCTTTCCTCCACTTTGCTTTTCTCACTAAACAATATGTTCCGAGGATCACTTCATAATATTATATAGGTGAAGTCCTTACTCTTTTCTATACCTGTGCAATACTCCATTGTGTGGATGTATAGTAGTTTATTCAACCAGTCCCCTGCTGATGGACATTTGTGTTATTTCTGTTCTTTTGCTGTAACAATTAATGCTGGAATAAGTAATCCTGTGGAAGTGTATTTTTGGAATAGAGTTTCATAAGTTGGAATGCTGGGTCAAAGGGTATATATATACCCAATCTTGCTAGGTAACGCCAAATTACCTTGCGTGGGTGTTGTACCATTTTGCACTCCAACCAGCAATGTATGAAATGTCCTATTTCCCCACAACTTCACCAAGAGAGGTGCATTGTTAGGTGCCATTGAGTTGGCTCCGACTCATAGCGACCCTATGTACAACAACAGAAAGAAACACTGTCCGGTCCTGTGCCATATTCATAATCGTTGCTATGTTTGAGCCCACTGTTGCAGCCACTGTGTCAATCCATCTCATTGAGGGTCTTCCTCTTTTTTGCTGACACTCTACTTTACCAAGCATGATGTCCTTTTCCAGGGACTTATCCCTCCTGATAACATGTCCAAAGCATGTGAGATGAAATCTCGCCGTCCTTGCTTCTAAGGAGCATTCTGGCAGTACTTCGTCCAAGACAGATTTGTTCGTTCTTCTGGTAGTCTGTGGTATATTCGATATTCTTCGCCAACACCATAATTCAAAGGCATCAATTCTTCTTCAGTCTTCCTTATTTATTGTCCAGCTTTCGCATGCACATAAGGCGATTGAAAATATCACAGCTTGGGTCAGGCACATTTTATCCTCAAAGTGACATCTTTGCTTTTTAACACTTTAAAGAGGTCTTGCAGCAGATTTGCCCAGTGCAATACGGCATTTGATTTCTTGGCTGCTGCTTCTGTGTGCATTGATTGTGGATCCAAGTAAAATGAAATCCTTGACAACTTCAATATTGCCCTGTATAAAGTTACCTAATGCTACTAAATTTGAGATGAACAGAAACGAAGAGCGGGTTAGTGAACTCTAGGCAGGGTCATAGGCTACTGCAATGGATTATTTTAAATACTCGTTTTTGTCAGACTCTCAAGACAAGTTTTCAGTTATTCTCTTAATACTCACAGAAGTCCACTCTAGACCTACAAGAGGAGTCTTACTTAAGAACAAAATTCTATGTTAATGGTATTTATTTCTGAATGGCAGGTTTACCAATGATTTTTAGGTTTCCTCTCTGTCCTTTTGCAGGTAACAACAATATTAGTAATAATCTACCTTTAAAAACCTGCACTAAGTCCTTGATGCTTTGAGCCAAAAGCTTTTTAGCAGAAATCCTGCATCTGCAAGGAAGCCCACAGTTTCATCAGTGTCCCCAGGACTGCAGGGAACTCACTCCCTGCCACATCAGCCCTAGTTCTAGAGGGGACAGAAAAACAGAAGAAAAGCACTGAGTCTTCCCCCGAACCCAGCGCTTTCCTCCAGAGACCCTTACTATTGCTCTGTAACAGAGGTTGGCAAACCACAGTCCACAAGTAGAATCTGACCCGCCATCTGTTTTTGTAAATACAGTTTAATTGGAACACAGCCATGCTCTTTCATGACGTGTTGTGATGGCTGCTGTCACGCTACAAGACAGAGCTGGATAGCTGCAACAGAGACTGCATGGCCTGCGAAGCTTAAATATTTACTATCTGGCAATTTACAGAAAACATTTGCTAACTCCTGCTCTGTTACAACAAAGACCATAATAAATTACATACAGATAGGGCCCCTATTGAGTTCATTGAGCTTGTATAACTATCGTCTTTGTACCAGTGACATTAAATAACAAGGCAAATACCAAAAGCTGTGCTGTTCTACTAACTACGCATGTAAGACTAAATACCGTGGTGCAACTGTTAAGTGCTCGGCTGCTAACTGAAAGGTTGGCGCTTCGAACCCACCTAGTGGTTCCGTGAGAGAAAGACCTGGTGATCTGCTCCTATAAAGGTTACAGCCAAGAAAACCCTATGGGACAATTCTACTGTCCTTATGAGTCAGAATCTACTTGATGGCACCTAACAACAACAGCAATAACAGGAAGCCAAAGACCTACTAACAAACCGGCCAGGAATTTCTTGAGCTTGTCTCCTTTGACTTGGCCTGGTGAGCTTGGCTCTTTCTAGGGCCAAAGATGGCAAAAGAAAATGGCAACCTGTTCTTGCGTTTTCAAGGGCATTGCTCAACACAGAAATAAAGTCCGTTTCCAGAAGATGACTAAACACCTTTCAAGCCCAGAACCTCCTCTGTTTCCATCAGCCACTCTGAGTGTTCTGCCACCTGCCCAAGCAGCTGGTACCAGTGGAGCACACACAAGCTGCTTGCAAACACAATTCTCAGCTTCTATTTGCATATTTTATAAGCAAAATTCCCTTTTATTATCCACAAATGGTTATGAGAAAGGCTGTGGCCTCTGCTCCGGGCCCACTGTGGCCTCTGCTTGAATATCTTCTGGGACAAAAGGCAGAATGTACACAGTCTCCCTGCCCCCACCCCATGCGTCACACAAGTCTATCCAAGGCTTGTTGGTCACAGAGGATGGTGCCCTGAGGTGGTTTTCTGTTTTAGGAAGTTTCTTGAAAATAAACCCTTCTGTTTGGGAAAGAAAAAAAAAAGACTTTTCTCACTATTTTCGGCCTTTCCCATTTTATTATTTAATTACCTATTTCTGTATTTCTCTCTCTCTTCCTCTCCCTCTCTCTTTATTTACACACCACCCTCCCCCTTACAAAAAGGATTTGAGATGGCTTACAAAATACTTAGAGGCTCACAAAATTAAAAAAAAAAAAAAAGTAAGGAAAGTGGGGTACACAGAAAATAAAAGTGGGAAAAATAAAGTGAAGCTGGGGATAACAGTACCCTAAATCCACTTTGTAAGGTATGGAATAGTTGCTGTTAGAGGTAGATCATAAATTTGTTTCTGAGTTTCCTAGCAGCCAATTCAAAGAGAAAAGCAGGATCAGTTCCATAATCTATAATGTCTATAGGATTTTTAAAAAGTTTATAATACACACACACACACACACACACACACACACTCACACACACACACACACACACACACACACACACACTGCTGGTACTGAGGCCTGACAGAAATGCCTCCAGTGAGTTTTACAAAGAAGTCACTGCATGGTGTACTATTTTAAACAGCATCCTTGAGTCCCTTCTGCCATCAATCCTCTGCAGCAGCATTTCTCAAAATGTGATCCAAGGACACCTGCATCCAACTCACCTAAGGAGCTTGTGGAAAATGAAAATTCCCCCTCCCCCTCAAAAAATGCTAATTCCTTGGCCAGGGTGTGCCTGGAATTGCTCTTTTAAACAAGACCCCCAGGTGATTCTTTTTTTTCTTTTTTTTGGTTTTTGAGTTGACCATTCCATACATGTTCATTGGCTTGCGTTCTTAGTTCACATGTACTTATGTAACAGAGGAGATTTAAGACTCTTAACAAAGTTAGAACCAAATATTTTTAAATTAGCAGAAATATATGACGTGTAAGAATCGTACTAAATTAATGAATATGTTTAAATTTTTTACATTATTAACCTTGTATATAATTTTAAATTATAGCATAGGATAAATCGAGGTTGTGATATTAAAAATTAATATTATTTTTTTTGGAGTTACCTGTTGCTCTTTCATCTTGTCCCCAGAACCTACCACACCAACCTCTCTGTGGCCCCTGGTGTCTCTGTTTCAGTCCGTCCTCCTACTGCCTGAGACAGAGGTCTTTTTTTTACTTGTGATAGTATCTGCCCTGCTGGGGCAAGTATTCCAAAGCTTGGTAGCTCCACCAATAAGTGTCCGGAAGCACCCCACTCCACCAGAAAGCCTCGGGCGCACAGGCACTCAGCTTTCTTGCTCCCTGGGCTGGCTCCAGCGCCCTATCTCACTAGTCTCCTGGTTCTGCTGCTGTTGGTTCTCTGCCACTGCAGGTTCCCTTCCACTGCTGCTTCTCTGCTGTTGTGGGTTCTCTGCTGCTGCTGGTCCTTTGCTGCTGCCACTGCTCTATCCATGCACAGTTTCAAAACCACTTCCCTATTCTAGGTATCTGTTAGAGCAGCACCCCACTCTCTCGGTACCAAATTCTGTCTTAGTCATCTAGTGCTGCTACAACAGAAATACCACAAGTGGATGGCTTTAATGAAGAGAAATTTATTTCTTCCCAGTAAAGTAGGCTAAAATTCCAAATTCAAGGGCATCAGCTCCAGGCGAAGGCTTTCTCTGTCTGTCGGCCTTCTTCTCATCGGTGTTCCCCTGGATGAGGAGCTTCTCCGCGCAGGGACCCCAGGTCCAAAGGACGCGCTCTGCTCCTGGCACTGCTTTCTTGGTGGTATGAGGTCCCCCACCCCAGGTGATTCTTATGCACAATGAAGCTTGAGGACCACTGCTTCTTAGCCTCTACCAGGTTGAAATCAAGACCATCCAAGCCTCAAGCTCCCCAGCTGAGCAGGCTGAGCCAGGGGGTGCCTGATGGCAATTAACTGGAGTAGATTGCTGTAGGAAATCTACTCCAGGGCTGGGCCCAGTGTCTGGCACATAGTAGATGCCCTAGAGTCTATGGGAGGAAAGCAGAGGAATGAGGCACTTACGCAATCTCTATCAAGAGCATTGTGACTTACCATGCTCCATTCTGTGTTAAACCATTTGGCTCCACAAGGCTTGAGGTGGCAGGACTGCTGGCTGGGAGGTCTCTCCAAGAAAGAACATTCATAGGGATCCAGCACTTCAAAGGTATCTGCGTTCTTTCGAACACAAATCACCTCCCTCTGTTGGGTTCCACTCCCACACTCGACGGAACACTGGAGAAAGAAGCAGAAAGATGGACATCACATGATGGAGAGAGGCTGAGAAATACTATCCATCAAGAGGCCGTTATGGATGATTTCTATCATCACTTCAGTATGGAAGAACCCAAGGGAACCTGGGAAATGTTTCTGGAGGAGAAGTTGCACGTGGATTCTGATTTTCCTAACGGAGAGTGGATGCACTGAATTGCCGCAGCTTGAGGATGCTCGTGGTTGAGATCACAGTGCCCTCTATGCTGAGAGGGAAATGGTTCCCCTTTGACTTCCTGCAGGAATACACCAGCCAGTTAATTTGGGTGTGTCTGTTCAGTGGACTCTGACACCACAGTGTAAAATAATGAACACTCTGGTTTATCTGCTAGTCTCCTTAGGGTGGTTACTTGAATGAACTAGTCTTCCAGAGCCTGTGGATGAAGGTTCAATTAAAATTTTTTGAACACATAAAGTTGAGAAGAAGATCCCACACTTGGGACAAGGTTGCCCAAGGTCAAGGCCGCCCCTTCCCCCACTAGGAGGCCTTTGATCATACAGTCCAATCCCAATGTGTTGCTGACGCTCAGAGAAAATAGGGGGAAAAAAACCCACCTACCTACAGAGAAAACTAGAAAACCCCCAAACCAACAGACTACAGATTAGTTACATGTGGTGTTAATAAGCCTGCCTTCCTAAGCCATCACCATCAACAATGTCTGCTTTGTCCCTGCCTTCTTTTCTGCCATTTTCACAGACATCCAGAAAATGACGGGGCTTCTTAGTTTGTTTTCCTACTTTCTTCCATGTTAGTTTATTTATTGATTTGGTTGCTCCTTGAGACTATGAAAGACCCCCCAGAACTAAGACAACCGAAGGGTGAAGTAAACAGAGTTGGAAGAGAGGAAAAGAAATAGGCAGTACCTAGAATAGGCAAATATACAGAGATCAAAGTTTAAAAGCGGTTCCCGGGGGCAGGAGGAAGGAGGAGTTGGGGGGTGGAATTATTGTTTAGGAAGCACTGAGCTTTTGTTTATGGGGGAAAATCTGGCAAAGGTTACTGGTGATGGCTGCACAACATGACTGATGTAAATTGATCTCACTGAATTACAAACGTGAAAAATGTTGACTTGGCAAATGTGTTATCTATATTTTTTACAACAATAAAAAAAATTAATAGAAATAATCCTGGGCATGAATAATACCTTGGCAGAGTACCTTATGAATAAGAGTTGGACTGTTTGCCTCTAGAGTAGAAAAAGACTCAACACCCTCCTAATTAGGTTCAGGGGATCTGGGGATCAGGAGAAAATGAACACCTTCCTTCCTGGTGGCATAGAAAGCCTCTGAAGCCAGAAACTCCCCATCTCTGCCTCTCTATGGACTTGGGTCTTGTCCTCTCGGGCTGGCTTTCTCCATGGCCTCAACATGGCCACTGTAGCACCTGAGTGCACAATTTCCCACTGAGTCTCTTCCAAATTAAATCCACATTAAGTTCCAAGGAAGGACTCTGTTTGGCTCGTCTTGGGTCCCATGTCCATCCCTCGGACTAATCACTGCGGCCAGGGTGGTGGGGTGTGTAAGGTGCCAATTCTCATCCAAACCACTTGGTTGGAAGGAACATTTATTTGCATATTCTGAAGTCAGATAATGTTTCAGACTTAAACATTATCAGTAAATCAGCATGCTTTATTTCATTTTCTTTGGGACTAATGTCAAATTCCCAGGACAGGGAGGTGCCAGCAGGCTCCAACACCCTCATAAATCCAGAATCAAAACCTTGTTCGCATTCAATTATGTCTTGACCTTTTTGGACAACAAACCCCTTGTTTCTAATCTTAGCAGGAATCAAGGCGGCTTCTCTAGGGTTCACACCACTCACAGTGTTCTGAGCTAAGGTCTAAAGTCAATAAGAGGCCTACAAGCAAAAGAAACCCGACTGCTGTATACTCAGTAAAGATGTAGAACCTCACGACAGTCAAGGGTCAGACCATGTTTGAAACCCCTTGCTTTGCAGGTGAAACAATATAGACCTGGGACACACTTGGTAATTGATCCCAGCTCTACTTCTCATTAGTTCTATGACTTGGGGCAAGTCATTTAGTCTCTCTGAGCCTCAGTTTCCTCATCTGTAAAAGGAGGATAAGAACACGTCTCTCAGATTTGTTCTGAGGTTTTCATGAGATGCTATACATCAAGGGAGCTGCCCATTGTTTGGGACACGGGAAGTGCTTAATAAATATTAGTTCCCTCTTCTACAAGCTTATTATTTTTAACACTAACTATTTCTATCTCATTATTGATAGTAAAACACTGTTGTCAGTTGCCTTCAAGTTGATTCCAACTCATGACGACCCCGTGTGTGTCAGAGTAGAACCACTCCATAGAGTTTTTAACGTGCGACCTTTTGGAAGCACATCGCCAGGCCTGTCTTCTGAGGTGCCTCTGGGTGGGTCTGAACCGCCAGCCTTTGGACTTGGTTAAATCAAGCGCTTAACCATTTTGCCACCCATGGATTTTGAGGAACAGTTGGCATTAAAGGCAATAAGCACGGAGAAAAGGAACAAATATTTATTAAGCACTTTCTATGTCCCAAGAAATGGGTAACTCCCTTGATGTATGGCATCTCATGAAAACCTCAGAACAAACCTGGGAGATGTGTTCTTATCCCCATTTTACAGATGAGGAAACTGAGGCTCAGAGAGGCTAAATGACTTGCCCCAAGTCAGAGAACTACTGAGAAGTAGAGCTGGGATCAGTCACCAAGAGTGTCTGCCTCTGACATTCACTGGCGTGGCATCAGAACTCCTTGAATTCTCTTCCTTTGCGAATTTTCTTTATTTATAGGCAGACCATAAAAACATTAAAGGAAATTTGAAAAAAAAAACAAAAACATTTCTCCAGGCTGTGTACATAAACGTTCATATATTTTCGTATTCCGGTCTTCACTTGCCGTTATATCGTAAGTACTTTCTTCATTATCCTAATTGTCATCGTTATCGCTACAGAATTGTTCACTGAGTTCTGATATACCATAATATCCCCAAACACTCTGCTGCCACGAACATAACTTTTGAAAAAGCCTTTTTTATTTTGTTGGTTATTTCTTTAACATGAACTCCCAGGAATGGGGTGACTGGGTTAAGGCAAATGAACATTTTAATGGTTCTTGGCTTTTTTCACCAAATTGCTTTCCAAAGGGGACTATATCAATTCACAACGGCAAGGCAGGTATTTTTTTTAGGGTCTTTCTTTTTCTTTTTTCCTAAATTTTATTTATTTTGTTGTTGTTGCCAGGGACAGACGTTCCCAGTTCCGGCCACTCACCTGACTCCAGCTCCCAGCGAACCACTCCACCTTGCCAGTGCAGGGCCCATTGTCACAAGGGGTGGCCTCGGCTGGACGGTTGTTCCCACAGCCCTCCAGGGGCAGGCTGCCGACATGGTTGGTCATGCACACCACCGAGCGTGTCCGCACGCCAGCCCCGCACTCTGCTGAGCACTGTAAGACAGGAGGCGGTGCGTTAGCAAGGGGGTCCCCAGCAGCTTCTGAGGTCACTTCCGAACGGTGCAAAGGATGACTCAACACCTTGCTTTCCTACCAACGCTTTCCCCAGACAGTCTGACAGCTTCTTACGTGTCACCTGGTTATTTGCCACCCTACTCCGGTACGGGGGAGTCCCTGGGAGGTGCAAACGGTTAATGCGCTTGGCTGCTAACTGGATGCTGGTGGTTAGAGTCCACACAGAGGCATCTTGGAAAAAGGCCTGGTGATCTACTTCTGAAAAATCAGCCACTGAAAAGCATATGGAGCACAGTTCTACTCTGACACACATGAGGTCACCAAGAGTCGGAAATAACTCTACGGCAATGGGTATTGGTGATTCCATTATGGGATGTCAGTATGGCATGCTTGGCTTTTCTAGGAAAGTCTTAATGCCAAACATTCTGTCCCAGTGTTGCCATAAATGCCCTTATATTTGTCAGACTATCTGTCCTGGCTTTCACCTTCAATGATATATTCAGCAGCAGAGGAATAAGGGCATGGCAACTCAGGCCCATGTCTACCTGCTAGTAGCTGAGTCTAGGCTGGTCAGTGAAAGGAGGGGAAGTGAATTCTGTCACCTCGACACTGCTGCCTGATATGAGGGCAGACGGTGCCAATTCACGAAGACTTTACCTTAGAGCCACAGTCTGCAGAGTACTGAGAAGCCTCCTGGTAGAGAGGGGGAGCTGGGCCTCGGAACCAGACACATCAGTGTTAATATCCCTACTAGCCATGTAGCCCAAGGCAAGTGGCCCAGCCCCTCATGCTTTGGCATGCTCACCTGACAACTGGCAAAGGAACCCATTCCTGGTAGGATCAGAGACAATGAATGTTGTGCTTCGTAGACATCAGGTGCTCAATAAACGGTATAAGGGCCTTAAAGGGTCAAGTCCTATATCTTCCCTTTAAAGTGGAGAAACTGAGGCTCACGGAGGTGAGTAGACAGTCAATAGACAGACCCCCCCCCCCCCATGAAGGCTTTCTCTTCTACAGTCACACTCTGGCCTCACCTGGGGCATGTTAAGAACATTCCTGAGTCACACCATAAGGCTCAGAAGACAGCATTTTCCTTCTGCCTTTAAATACTTTGGAATGCTGCCTTATTTTGCTTCTCAGGCTGTATTTTCAAACCTTTTCTAGACATCATCCAGGTGTACCACAGATACCTCACATCCAACAGGGAAAGACATGGAACATTGTCTTCACCACCAGACGCTTTCCTTCTCTTGATTTTCCTATTTATATTCAAGTTTCTACCCAGGTTCAAAAGTTGACTGTTCTTCTGCCTTCTTGCTTCCAACACCTCGTCAACCATCAGGTCTCCTAGAGTCTCATTTAGCCACATTTCTCTGATCTATCTCATTCCTTTATAAGCCTATGGTTCCCTGTTACCTTATCTCCCCTGAACTATGGTTGTGGCCTCTTGCTCAGCCTCACTAGCTGTTCTAATGCACTGGGCTTCCAGGTGTTGGGACCCCTGTGCTAGAAATCCCTCTGATGATTTCACATCCCTAAATTCATGTACAAACTTCTCCAAATGGCATGAAAGGTTTCCTACCATATATATCCAATCAATCCATTCTTCCAGGTGAATCTCCCATTATTCTATCACAGTGCACACCTCATATTGTACAGAGCCATAGTGGCCAACACTCTCTGGTCACTCGAAGTGCTCCCAGCACCCCTGCCCACATTGTTGCCTCTGCCTCGAATGCTATTTCCCTTTGCCTGGACATACTGAAACCCTCTATGGCTCAGCTCAAATGCCATGTCCTCTGTGAAAACTTCTTTCATTAGCCCATTTCAATATACTCTTTCCTGCCTCAGAATTCTCATGGTACTTTATACTGTGCTTTCTTCCTTTATATTACAGCTAAGCTCGGTAAAGGCAGGGACTATTGAATCATCTTTGAATCCTTCTCAGTGCCCAAGTTAGTGCCTTGTCCGAGGACGAATCCATGAATACCAGTTGAGTAAGTGATCATAGACCTGAGCTCTCCCTCACTCGTTTCTCTTCTCTCATCGAAACTGAACAAAATCAAACCCGTTGCCATCGAGTCAATTCTGACTCGTGGTGATCCCATGTTATGGAGTAGAACAGCTCCATAGGGTTTCCTTGGCCTTAATCATTACGGAAGCAGATTGTCAGGCCTTTCTTCCGTGGCACTGCTGCGTGGGTTCAAACCAACAATCTTTAGGTTGGTAGTTGAGCGCAAACTGTTTGCTTCACCCAGGGACCTTCTCCTCTCATCAGCAACTTCCAATCTTGGAAGTGGCTCTTTAGGGCACAGATGAAGCCCATTCTAGGGGTTTCTGCTGTGCCTTCTCTTAAAATTATCCCCTAGTGCTTCGCGGGAGAAAGATGTGGCAGTCTGCTTCTGTAAAGATTTACAGCCTTGGAAACCCTTTGGGGCACTTCTACTCTGTCCTACAGGTTTGGTGGGTCTCTTAAAATCAGTATCAATGTTTGGTGTCTATCAACATTACCAATTTTAAAAATAAATAGAAACAATATAATTTAAAACAAAAATTGAGAAAGGGAAAAAATACAACTACATTTCCTTATCAAAATATCCATTTTCATTTTTGTTCATTGCTTTCTAGTTGTATAAAACAACAACTCAGCATGAATAATGAAATATTTACATGACTTCTGCTGAGCTGGGTCTGACTTCTCAGGGAGGAAGCTCTTTCTGGGGCAAAGGGCTCACAAACACTTCTCATGACTTACACTCTATCTGTTATTAGAAATCGGAGACAATGAATCCATGACTTGGGTTAAAAAAAAAACGCTTCGTTATAATAATTGGAATATTCTAGGCTAAAAGATTTTTTTGTTTCAGCCAAGTATTATCTATTTCCTAACTCTAAAACTGAAGATATTTAAATTTTCCTAGCAAATACAAGATAAATCAAATTCCAGTTACCTTAGTGTTTCAAACCCTAAGAACATTTCTTTCCAGGTTATTTCCATGTGAACAGCAAACTTGATTTTCTCCTTTTCAAACCAAGTAATGTACACACGCACACACACACACACACACAAACCAGCTGCCATCAAGTCGACTCTGACTCATGGTGACTCCATGGGTGTCAGAGTAGAACTGTGCTCCATAGAGTTTTCAATGGGTGATTTTTCAAAAGTAGATTGCCAGGCCTTTCTTCTGAGGTTCCTCTGGGTGGACTCAAACTTCCAACCTTTTGGTTAGCAGCCAAGTGCATTAACCATTTGCACCACTCAGGGACTCCAAGTAACACACAGGCATCTGGGAAAATTTCCCCATCTTCTCCCATGTGGTTAAAAGAAGAACGTTAAGAACCAAGTCTGGAGTCCATGAGAATTTTAAATTCTGTTCTGAATTTTCTCCCTTTTGATCAGGATCTGTCTATGGAATCTTTGATCAAAATATTCAGTAATGGTAGCCGGGCACCATCTAGTTCTTCTGGTCTCATGCTAAAGGAGGCAGCTGTACACGGAGGCAATAAGCCACATAGTCCACATCCTCCTCCTATTCCTGACTCTCCTTCATCCTCTGTTGTTCCAGGTGAATAGAGACCAACTGTCATGTCTTGGATGGCCACTTGAAAGCTTTTAAGACCCCAGACACTATGCACCGAACTAGGAGGTAGAACAGAAGCACTAAACATGTTATTAGGCCAATTTACTGGGATATCCCATGAAACAATGACCCTAAACCTCCAAATCAAGAATCAAATCCCATGAGGTGTTTGGTTGTACATAAGCAGCCTCAGCAGCTACTCTTTTTTTTTTGTGTGTGTGTAAATATATCTATCACACAACTTTTGCCAATTCAACTTTTTACAGGTGTACAACTTACTGATAGCAATTACAATAATTGGCTGTGCAACCTACCCTTAATCAATGCAATTTTTCCATCACCGTTAGGCCCCTTCCCCTCCCTCCCCACCCCTGGTAATCACCAATAAACTTTGGTCTTTATACATTCGGCTCTTCTTATCTTTTTATAAAAGTGAGGTCATGACAATATTTGTTGCTTTATGATTGGCTTATTTCACTCAGCATAATGTCTTCAAGCTCCAACCATATTGTAGCATGTATCAAGACTTCATTTCTTCTACTGGCTGAGTAGTACTCCACTGTATATATGTACCACATTTTGTTTATCCATTCATCTGCTGATGGGCATTCTGGTTGTTTCTACCTTTTGGCTATTGTGAATAGTGCTGCAATGAACATTGGTGTACAAGTCTGTTTTTGAGTCTTTGCTTTCCGGTCTTTTGGGTATATACCTAGAAGTGGAATTGCTGGGTCATACAGTAGTTCTGGAGCCCTCGTGGCACAGTGGTTAAGAGCTCGACTGATAATCAAAAGGTCGGCAGTTTGAATCCACCAGCCACTCCTTGGAAACCCTATAGGGCAGTTCCACTCTGTCCTATAGGGTCACTATGAGTCAGAATCGACTCAATAGCAATGGGTACGTATATAGTCGTTCTATTTTTAGTTTTTTGAGGAACCATCACACTATTTTCCACAACAACTGTACCATTTTGCATTTCCACCAGCAATAGATAAGGGTTCAATTTCCCCATATCTTTGCCAACATTTGATATTTCCTTTTTTTTTTTTAATTTTATTTTATCCTAGCCATCCTACCTGTTCCCATTGCCAATGAGTCGATTCCAACTCATAGCAATTCTACAGGACAGAGTGGAACTGCCCCATAGGGTTTCCAAAGAGTGGCTGGTGTATCTGAACTGCCAATCTTTTGGTAAGCAGCCAAGCTCTTAACCACTGTGCCACCAGGACCCCTTAGTCATCCTAGTGGGAATGAAATGGTATCTCATTGTGGTTTTGATTTGCATTTCTCTGATAGCTAATGATGCTGAGCATCTTTTCATGTGTTTGGTGGCCATTTGAATGTCCTCTTTGGTGAAATGTCTATTCAAGTCCTTTGCCCATTTTGTGATTGGGTTATTTGTCTTTTTGTTGCTGTCGAAGTTTTATGTATATTTTGGTTATTAAATTCTTGTCAGACATATGGTTTCTGAAGATATTCTTCCAGTTGGTAGCTTGTTGTCTTAGTTAGCTAGTGCTGCCATTACAGAAATACCACAAGTGGATGGCTTTAACAAAGAGAAGTTTATTCTCTCACAGTCTAGGAGGCTAGAAGTCTGAATTCAAGGTGCCAGCTCCAGGGGAAGGCTTTCTCTCTCTGTTGGCTCTAGGCGAAGGTCCTTGTTATCAATCTTCCCCAGTCAGTGGAGGAGCTTCTCATCGTGGGGACCCTGGGTCCAAAGGATGAGCTATTCTCTTGGCTCTTGTTTCTCAGTAGTATGAGGTCCCCATTTCTCTCTGTTCAATTCTCTCTTTCTAATCTCAAAAGAGATTGACTGAAAACAAAACCTAATCTTGTAGACTGAGTCCTGCCTCATTAACATAACTGCTGCTAATCCCACCTCATTAACATCACAGAGGTAGGATTCTCAGTGGTATGAGGTCCCCATGTCTCTCTGTTCAATTCTCTCTTTCTAATCTCAAAAGAGATTGACTGAAGACAAAACCTAATCTTGTAGACTGAGTCCTGCCTCATTAACATAACTGCTGCTAATCCCACCTCATTAACATCACAGAGGTAGGATTTACAACACATAGGAAAATCATATCAGATCACAAAATGGTTGGCAATTACACAATACTGGGAATCATGGCCTAGCCATGTTGACACACATTTTTACATAATTCAATCCACAAGCGTTTGTCTTTTCACTTTTTTAGTAAAGTCTTTTGATAAGCAAAAGTTTTTAATTTTTATGAGGTCCCATTTATTTGTACGGAGCCCCGGTGGCTCAGTGGTTAAGAGCTTGGCTGCTAACCAAAAGGACAGCGGTTGGAATGCACCAGCCACTCCTTAGAAACCCTGTGGGACAGTTCTACTGTCCTATAGGGTTGCTATTTGAATCTACTCGATGGCAGTGAGTTTATTTTTTATATTGCCTTTTGCTGTTTGGGCTTTGGTTATTATGTTAGATAACCTATTTTTGAAATCTAGGCCTGACAGCGTTGCCTCTGATTATTCTTCTAAACATTTTATGGTTTTGGTTTGCACATTTAGGTCCTTAATCCATTTTGAATTTGTTTTTGTGTATGGTGTGAGGCATGAATCCTGTTTCATTTTTCTGCATGTGGAAATCCAATTTTCCCAGCACCATTTATTGAAGAGACTCTTCTCTCCTTATCAAATGAACTTAGTGCCCTTGTCAAAAATCAGTTGACCATAGATGTGGGGGTTTATTTCTAGACTCCAATTCTATTCCATTGGTCTATGTGTCTATTTAATTTACATTTAATTTAACTCTGTAATTTAATTTCTTTACTTATTTCTTCACTTGGACAACATCTTTAAAAATTAAACATTTCAAAATTGAGTGTGATGGGCTTTCTAAAAGTTATCTTTTCACTTGTTGTGATTTAAAAAATGGCATTTGTGTTTAGACCTGTCATTGATGTGCAGAACTAAAAAGTAAAAGATGCCTTCATTTGATAAGGGTATCCTCATTTAAAAGTAGCTACATGGGTGTTTTTAAGGTGAGTCTACAAGTCAGAAGAAATTATGTTTAGCAGTTTAAGAGACGTTCAGATGGAATTTACAACCTCAACTCATTTATACAGCGAACAATCATTTTTAAGCTGAGCAATAAGATACACTCTGGATCTTTAAGTGTTTGTAAGTTTCAACCTAATTTTCTTTGGTCTCTCCCTCTTGAGGGAGATCCTGGGTGGTGCAAACGGTTAAGCTCCTGACTACTAACCAAAGGGTTGGTGGTTCAAGCCCATCCAGAGGCACCGTGGAAGAAAGGCCAACCTCATCTTAGTTGTGGGCCAAAATCTGCATTTGCCAACAAAGAGAAGTGGAAGCCCCTTCTGTCTCAGTGTTTCATCCTTGCCTCACTAAACCTCAGTCACTGCTTTGGATGAACATGATTGTTTCTTTTTAAACCACCTCCAGCCTGAGAAAAAATAACGGCTTCAGAATATTGTGGTCAAGCACTGTTGTTGGTGGTGGTGGTGGTGCTGTTGAGTCGATTTCAACTCAGAGTGACCCCATGTGACTGAGTAGAACTGCCCCATAGGGTTTCCTAAGCTGTTATTTTACGGGAGCAGATTGCCAGGTCTTTCTCCTGTGGAGCCTCTGGGTGGGTTCAAACCACCAACCTCTGGGTTAGCATCTGAGCACTTAACTGTTGTGCCACCAGGGCTCCCAGGTCAAATCCTAGCTCTGCCTTTCCCTGGCCTCATGAACTTGGACAAGTTCCTTAACCTCTCAGAGCCTGTCAGGGTAAACACAAATGGAAAAAGAAAAAAAAAAAGCATAGATAATTTTCCCGATGCAAAAAAGGAGGCTCCCACTTCCCTTTCTCTTACAGCATTTACTTGAGAAACCTTGTAATTAGAATTTTTTTTCTTTGCCTCTTTTGAGAAATCCTCTTGAAAGGCTAAATAAGCTTCTTGCCAGTTTTACAACCCAGAAATGTTTCCTCAAGGACTTGGTAGCCATCTCTTTAAAACATCACCAGTAAGAAAGGCAGCGCCCTGCCTGTCAGTTTCTGTGGGAGGGAAAGAGGCTAACTTCCATGAAATCCAATCCGTGAAACTACCCCCCGTCATAAAGACACGAGAAGTGCGTTTTTCCTTTGGATAAAGGCAATTAACGAGTACTGGTGGCCACCCCCTCAAAATAAAACCAAACAAAACAACCCGTTGCTGTTGAGTCGATTCTGACTCAGAGACACGAGAGGACAGAGGAGAACTGCCCCCAGGCGAATTTAGGATAAGCAGTGTATGGCAAACGGTGCGGTCAAGTTCTCTTAGTTGATGACTAGTTATTGTTTACCTTGAGAACAGGTATGAAACAGGTTACATCTCCTTTGCTACACAGAGGATAAGATTTCTGTCTGTCTTTGTGATCTCTTTAGCGGGCTGCCTGTTAAACCTCACAGCTGATTTAATGCTTATCCAATAATAAAACAGTTTTGTTCTCTCCTACGTGCGCAGAGAGGTTTTCTGGCTTAGGAGCAGATTCCGTGTTTAATGATATTTCCCAGCAAGCCTCAGTTTCCTCACCTATCCCATGGCATTAAAGACCACCTCCTTCCCAGGAAGGAGCCCTGGTAGTGCAACGGTGAAGTGCTTGGTTGCTAACCAAAAGGCTAGTGGTTCGAACCCACCCAGCTGGTCTGCAGGAGAAAGACCTGGCCATCTGCTTCCGTAAAGATTACAGCCTAGAAAACCCTATGGGGGCAGTTCTACTCTGTCACTTGGGGTCACTACGAGTTGAAATCGACTCAATGGCACCACTGCCACCACCAACAACCTCATCTAGGTGCCGGGGGATCAATGAGGAAGCACAGAAGGCACTTGGGGGCCAACACTGAGCACTTGCTCTTCTCTTTAGAAAGTAAGTACCATCAGGGCAGGGGCCACATCTGTCTATTTCCCACCATCATTTCCCCAATGCCTAACCAAGGGCCTGGCACACAGTAGGCATGAAATAAATACTTGTGGAACCAAATCAATTTCTTCCCATCGCTTGCATTTCTGAATCTTTTGCTTTCGTTCTATCATTCTGGAGAAAAGATATAGGGTTAGTCCTCACACATAATATGTTCAGATATAATTTGACACTACAATGGATGGTCAGTTGGGTTGTATTTCGTAGATATTAAGGGAAAAATAGAGAGAGCCCTGGTGGCGAAAGTGGTTAAGGGCTCAACTGCTAACTGAAAGGTCGGTGCTTTGAACCCACCAGCTGCTCCGTGGGAGAAAGATGGGGCAGTCTGCTTCTGTAAAGATTATAGCCTTGGAAACCTTAAGGGGAAGTTCTGCTCTGTCCTATAGGGCCATCAGAATTGACTAGATGGCAATGAGTTTTTATTTCTAGAAATCTTGAATTGAGAGGTTGGCCAATAGAAGGGTGGACACAGGGAGGAGAAGGTCCAGTCCAACCTCCCAGGTTTATGGGTGCGCTTATCCCTGGCAGCTTCAAGGTATAAGCCAAGTCACCCTGAAAATCAGAAAGTTAATTTTAATCTCAAGCTCTTCTCCCCACTATGTTATTCATCAGCAACTGAGAACTAACGTGGAGAATGTTTAAAGCATAATCCTTGTCTATTCATCTCCATATTCAACCCTTGTCCTACAAAAGGACTTTCCAAAGCAGAGAATAAAGAATAATCAAATTATGTCTAGGAAAAAAAATTACTTAAAAATCTATGGTGTCTCAGACTTTAAAATTAGTTGCTGTTGAGTTGACTCTGACTTATGGAGACTCCATGTGTGGTAGAGTAGAACTGTGCTCCATAGGGTTTTCAGCAACTGATTGTTCAGAAGTAGATTGCCAAGACTTTCTTACAAGGTACATCTGGAAGGACTCAAATTTCCAACCCTTTGGTTAGCAGCTGAGCGTGTTAACTGTTTGCACCACCCAGGGACGTCCTGTTATATAAATGTCTTTTTTGTCTTGGACAGATAAATTCTATTATTGGTTTCCCTTGCATACAGGTAACTAACAGGTTAATAATTAATTGTATGTCCCTTTCAGTTGTTCTTTGACACCTGAGACCTGGAGGGAGGCCATGCTACTGGGGAGGGGAACAGTATGCAAGAGGTTTTGAGTTGGAAGAAGCAAGGAAGGGGCCTATCCCTGTTATTGAGTGCCAGGCCCTCACAACACGTATGAAAGATGTGGTGTCATCATTTAATTTATTTAGCACTCATGTGGAGTACTAAAGAGAATGGAACTAACGTTTTCACACCCACTCCTAAATCTTGGTGCCCCTCAGTCCTCATATAAGGACCTGAAGTCCACAATAATTCATCTCTGGGATGTTTATTCCAAGGTCAGAAACCACCCTTAGTGATTTGTCTAGTGTGACGTCACCTGGTGACATTCAGCTCCTGCCCGTCAGCCCAGCGGAATCTTGGTCACCGGCTCCAGAAAACCCACTCTGCCCTCTGTCGCCCTTACCCTCTCACTCCAGTCGGTGAGGAACCAGCTCTTTGCACAGGGTCCCATGTCACAATTCTCAATGTCATTGGGCCGGAGTTTCATGTTGCATTCCTCGTCGTCCACCACGTCCCCGATGTTGCTCACACACTTCACGTCTCGGGTCCTCTGTCCCACTCCACAGGGTACCGAGCACTAAAACAGAGCACGCCTGAATCAGGGGAAAGTCTGATCTCCAAGAAAGAAGGACTCAGCAGTTACGGTGGTCTCATCCTTGTGTTATGGACAGATGACTGTGGTGAGGGCCGCCTGTGTTGCAGGGTCCCCTGCAATGCATGTAACTACCTAGAGGAAGATCTCAACCCTAGAAAACATCACAACCCTTTTCACTAAGACCTTCTTAAATGTCTTGCCTACTTTGCTTCTCTGGGTCTCAGTTCTGACATCTGTAAAATGGGGGAGCAAGACTGGAAGGAGTTGGCTTTACCAGCAGTTGCCAGCCTTCTCCCCACTGTGACTCATGAGATAGATGAGGTTCTTATGCACACAACTCCCACGGGCTCACCCTTGAAACTGACTGTGGGTGATGAACATTAGCCTTAGCTCTGTCTCCTTTGTTACCATGCAGAAGAGACAGGCAGCATCTCAGGATACTATGAATAAGAGCAACGTTATTATAAGGATATCCTTGAATGTGCTTTAATTTGTAAAAAGGGAAATCATACATTTTTCTTCTTGTATTATTATTAATAACAAAGTAGCCATGACCCCTTATACCTGTATGTTGGGAGACACTGGTTGAAAAACATCAGACTGGATGGGGTCTCAGGTCTCTTCCCCCTCTCTCACTTGGTATTTGAAGGTCTTTACTTGGAGACCCTTTCTAAATATTGGTATGAAATTTAGCGGTCATAGAATTTAGCAATGTTTGGATGAAAATGGGCAAGAATGGGATGAGGAGAAAATAAGCTTTAGAGTTATTTCAACACTAATTTTTACTGTTTGCGACAGAAATTCTGCTGGTCCTGTATTTCACATACAATATGATTCTGCATTTCTCTGAAGGAAAAAGATTCATAAAATCCTAGGACATTAAACCTCACATGCCAGAGGGTGACAGGGATTGAAAAATGAAGACACCCTGAAATTTGCTCTCAAATCACCTTACCTGGAAAGGGGCCCTGGCAGACAAACAGCATCTCAGTCAGCAAAAGGAGGCGGGGGGGTGGGCAACAGGGCAGGGGAGGGACTCACTCTCCAGGGCCTTCACAAGGGGCAGGAGCTCCTGAGATGGGCCTTGAAGGCTGAATAGGAACTCACCAGAAGGAAACGCTGGGGACAGGTAGCGGGAACAGCATCAACAAGGGCAGGGAAGCATGAAAGGTGCGGGATGTCTGGGACTGAGGATGTGGCAACAGTAAGAAATAAACATCCTGAGGAAGGGATGTTGGAGACAGACTAGGAAGTTCCTCAGAGGCCATATTCTACTGTTGAGGTGGGCAACAGGGAGCCATTAAAAGTTGTAAAGCAGTGTTTTAGAGCAGGCCTCTCAAACCTCCACGCACATACATGAATATTCAGGAATCAAGTTAAAATGCACCGTGGGTCTGAGATGCTGCACATCTAACAAGTTCCTCAGCTGATGCTGCTGGTCTGTGGACCATGCTTTGAGTAGCCAGGATTTAGAAAACTTGCCAAGGGCATGGGCTGTACAGGTGAGACACACGAGGGTAGGAGCCCAGCAAGTGGACTGATCAGAAACCACAGCAAAAAGTCTTGTGCTAGGACTGCTGAGCTATGGACACATCCTACGGTTTGCAAAACAGGCTGTCCTGAGCCCCATGGGATGAGCTCCCTCCTGGAGAACTTAGCCCATCTCAGGTCTTGGTGAGGGAAGGTGGGAGCACGGTGGTGGGTCTTAGAGCAGGGCTCAGCTATCAGAGCGAGCTGTCTGGCCCCTGCCGTACCGAGGTCCAGTCGGTGCGAATCTGCCACTCGCTGCAGATCTTGAGCTGGCAGGTGCTAGTGGTCTCGGGCTTCTCCAGGTGCTGGCAGCGGTAGGGCTGCACTGTCAGGCTGCGGTTGGCGTACACCTGGCGGCACAGGACCTGGCGATGCTGCATTCCCAGGCCACAGGTTTTGCTGCACTCGGACCATTCCCCGATGTCCCAGCTAGCTCAGGAATGAGAGAGCAAGAGCGAGAGATTACCTTCGATCAACAGGAAGAGAGCGTGAGGCCTAGACAATTTACACAGAATCATCGGAATCATGATGGGTGATCATCAGACTAGAGCCTCGCTTAAAAGCCACCTCAGGGTCCTCTGATTCTTTAACAGAATGTAACTTTGTTCCATATATTATTTGCTATTGATGAGGGCCTGCCCAGATGGTAGAATTACAGAAAACTGAGAGGGGGCAAACGATCTTTACCCGGTAGAAAAAAATAACCTCAAAGATTAGCTTTATTGCCCTGTAGAACATTAACTCGTTTTGGAACGAACTTAGAAATCTTCCAGTGTTCTTTATTTTTCATTAACTACTTACACACCATTTCACATATTCCCCTTTGTCATCCTGCTTTGTCGTTAGTTAGTTAAATAAGACATTGGCACAGGTTCACTATGTGTTTGGATGAGGCTGATGTTTTTATTACTTTGCGAATTATGTTTCGGTCCCTTTTAGTGCCCTTTTCCCCTGTTCTTCTAGAAGTCTCCTGTTTGTCATTCAATAACCAGCCCAAGACCTCCCCTGTGAAACTTCTCCTGACTTCTGCAGGCAGATGCATTTGCGACTTTTATTATTCTCTCTATGTACTCAGCTCACCTACAACACTGACCCCACCAGATTATAATTCTGTCCTTCCCTCTTTGTTTTTCTTATCAGGCTAAAACCTAATCATTCCAATTTATCAAAGGATGGGCTTCCTGAGAGTGGGCTGATCTGCTAAAGGCTACTAGCTCCTGTGTCCATTCAGAAAGACAGGTACATTTGTCAAACAGACGGCATTTTAGGCATAGACAAAGTGCTAAGTTTCCCACTCAGATTTAGACCGATTTAAAAATTAGATTAGGGAAGGGGGGATGGATGAATAGGTGGAGCATAGGGCATTTTTAGGGAGTGAAAATAGTCCACGTGATACTGTAATGGTGGCGTTTGTCAAAACTCACAGGACTATAGAACACAAAGCGTGAACCCTAATGTAAACTACGGACTTCAGTGAATAATAATGTGCCAATCATGACTCGTCAAGTTTAACAAACGGACCACAAGAATGCAAGCTCACAGGAGAAACAGTGTCTGGGGGAGAGTGGGTGTGTGAGAACTCTCTGTACTTTACCTACAATTTTTCTGTAAACCTAAAACTGCTAAAAAAAAGAGAAATCAAGTCTATTAAAAAAACTGAAAAAAAAAAAAAAAAGATCCAATTGGCAACTAAGGTCCTATCCACAAGCAAGCAGTGTGACCTGATAGAAGGTGACTTAAACAGAGTTTGTCTTACAAGGCTGGGCAAGGGAAGATGTTGCACGGCTCCTCCTCGGGGGTCGGCTTCATGCTGGAGTCACAGTAGCTCTCAGGGACCTCTTTGTGAGTGTTTCTGTTCACACAGTGGAAAATAGGGTACTGAGATCCTGCAATGACAAGGAGAACATCTGAGGATAGTCCCACACGCGAGGGGTGGGCTCTATGAGTGGAGATGCAGAGAAGGGACTTCGGCTGCTGGTGTTCTCACCCAGCCAAGTGCTGGTGAAGACAGGCACAGAGACAGGGAGGAGAACTCACACGCATGCTCCCTCCTTCATTCGGGTGCTCACATCCGCTACACATCTTTGTAGCTTTGCTGGGTGAGATACAGTTCCTGCCCTCAAAGAGCTTAGACTCCACTGTGGACATGGTCTGAACGTGTTCAAAGGCAGATAAAAACAATCTTCATAACAGTTCAAGATAACAGGGGAGTGACTTAAAATGAACACAAATAGTGACTGCTCAGGGGTTCTCTGGAGGCATCAAAGAGAAAGGGTCCTAGATGGGTCAAGCTGGGAAAGTCTCAGTTTGGGTAAGTGTGTGCACGTGTACTTTGGATGTAGGGGGCTGTCCAGGTCACTGAACTGGACAAAAGTGCCTGACACACTGAATTGGGAGTGCCAGGCATGTGTGAGAGACGGGGCATCCAGGTGGGTTGAAGTAGAGATGTAAGAAGAGTCAAGACGGGATAGAAGAGCCGCTGATTTACCTGCCCTCCCCCCAGAGCATTTTACACATTCCTTTAATAAAGGACTGATTCAATGGTATTTTAATTATTTGATTATACGTCTGCTTCCCATGAGACTGTGAGCTTCTCAGGGACAGGACTAGCTCCTGTTTATCCCTGTAACCCAGTCCCTACAGTAGTGAACCAAAAGCCCAACCTGTCGCTGTCGAGTTGATTCCGACTCATAGAAACCCTACGCTGTCCCACAGGGTTTTCAAGGAGCAGCTGATGGATTCGAACCGCCAACCTTTTGGTTAGCAGCCAAGCTCTTAACCACTGAACCATCAGGGCTCCCTACAGTAGCACCAGGTGCTAAATAAAAGCTTGTTGAATGAATATTTATCAGAGATTTAATATTTGTTTTTACTACTTTACTAACAAAATCATACAAACTTCCTATGATTTTTTTTAATACACAACATACTATCATTGACTTAATAAAGAGAAATCTATTTTGGGTAAAAAGCCAGAGTTTGTTAAGGAGAATTTCTAGCTCTCAATTCAAAAATAAGAAAAAGGATTCAAAGTTAATGTTTCTCTGCTGCCACCTGGTGGCAGCACTGAATATTAACAAACCCATTCAATTCTGACTCAGAGCGACCCTACAGGACAGAATAGAGCTGACCCACAGGGTTCCCAAGGAGCAGCTGGTGGATTTGAACTGCTGACATTTTGGTTACAGCCAAACACTTACCCACTGCACCCCTAGGGCTCTGATATATTAACAGTGGATGTTTATTAAGTGAGAAATGTAGCCTGCTGAAGGTGCAATCCAACCACCTCAAGAGTAAGATGCTTCTTCACAAAAAAACCCTCTATCCCAGAGTTCAGGCCAGTACACAATTCCAGGTCGGCAGAACACTATCATTTATTCTACATCTCTGTTTCATCTGTTAACAATTGGCCAGGCTTTTATATCTTCTGAACCTCCAACTTGCTGCAATTTTAATTGTAACTCGAGGGCTAACTTTTTAACATAAATGTCATGAAAAGATTCTCAGTGCTTCTTTGAACCAATCTTGTGTGACACACAGAGCTAGGAAGTAGTTCTTGTAGGAAACTTGACAGTGTAAGACAGTTCTGAAGCTGGAACAATCATTTGTCTAAATTACTTTTGCAGTAAAAATTTACAGTGTAGCTATAACTTGAGATCATTATCTAAAAATACTGTTCCAATTAAGCATAATTAGTAGCTGAGTAAAAAGCAGCCCTGGCTGTAAAACTAATGGGAAGCCAAAACTCTTATGGAATTAAATTCTGTCCAGCTACATATCTGTTTGCATTAAGAGATTTTAAATTAAACCCGACAAACATTAAGCCACAATATGCACAAAGCATTGTGCTGAGTTATACAGATGAATTTGACTCAGTTTACGGCTTGCAGTGTACGCGCTTGGGATCCAGCTGTTAAGGGATTAAGTACAGATCCTATTATTTAGCCTATTCCTTTCCCTCCAGACAATGTGGGCTTAACTTCTCCACTTACAAGTGTATGGACAGAAGAGCAAAAGAAACTACTGTCCCAGCAGCCTATCCCAGAACCTTCATCCTTCTTACTTGAGAACCTATTAAGCCTATTCCCAATCATCCAAGGTTTTCTAGGACATCCTGATTTCAAACAGTCTGTCCAATTGCCCTATAAGTCAGCAACAGACAGTCACCACCTGTCATGGATTGAATTATGTCCCCCCAAAAACGTGTGTGATCAGGTTGGCTGGGCCATGATTCTGGGTATTCTGTGATTTTCCTATATATTGTAAGTCCTGCCTCTATGATGTTAATGAGGGCGGATGGGCGGCAGTTGTGTTAGTGAGGCAGGACTCAGTCTACAGGACTGGATTGTATCCTGAGGCAATCTCTTGAGATATAAAAGAGAGAAGTGAGCAGAGAGACAGGGGGACCTCATATCACCGAGAAAGCAGTGCCAGGAGCAGAGCACGTCTTTTGGACCCGAGGTTCCTGTGCAGAGAAGCTCCTAGTCCAGGGGAGGATTGATGACCACGAGAACCTTCCTCTAGAGCCAACAGAGAGAGAAAGTCTTTCCCTGGAGCTGACGCCCTGAATTTGGACTTGTAGCCTACTAGACTGTGAGAAAATAAATTTCCCTTTGTTAAAGCCATCCACTTGTGCTAGTTCTGTTATAGCAGCCCTAGGTGACTAAGACACCACCTAAACTTGCTTTCTCAGACTGTCTATTGCTCCTGGAAATGGCATAAAAATTCTCTGTTGGGCTGACTGTGCTGACTTGGAGTTTGGCTACCCACCCACCTCGTGTGCTGGGGACACACCAGGCTGTTCTCTACAGGTGGCCGGGTGGCTCCTGCCCAACCTGTGACACCTGTCACTCAGATAAGGGAGAAATTAAATATTTTTAGCTGAAAGGCTAACCGATTACTATAGGAATGCTTTTGCCTTGGAAAGGTGGGTCCTGCTTGGGGTGGCTTTGGCCTACAGCCATTGCTTGCCTTTTGTTGGCTTTACAGCGCACCTGTCCATGGTCCAGCCCCCACATATAGACAAGAAAATGAACGCAGAGGCTCTCTCTCTGACGGTGAGAAAACACCAGAACTAGTATTATCGACTCCATGGCCACAATTTCTTTCTTTCTTTGGGTCAGTTTTAATTTCTGCAGAAGGGGAGACTGTCACTTAAAATGGCACCTTGGCACCTCTTCAGGGTCCTTGCATGCGACTCAGTTATTCCTCTCATTGGGAGCAAGCAAGAATGGGGTGGTGAGATCAGGTGCTGGCTGGGGTTCAGGCAGCAGGAAAAAAAAAAAGTCTGGGATCAGTTCAGTTGGGTTGTGTGTTGCGCATTGTGTGTTGCTGATTGAAACACAAGTATGTTACGTTGGGGGAGGGAACTGTATGGCGGATAGTGGAAAGAAAATGAGGGAAGTCGGTGAGTTCAGCGAAAAGTGCAGAGGTCAGTGAGATGTTATGGAGGAGAGACTAAATAAGAAGCCAGAAAAAAACTGATAATTCCAGTCTTGGAACTCCAGCAATCAACCAAGACAAGCAGAGTTTGACCAGGTAGACAGAGGTCTGGGCTGAGCATCAGCTGCTCTTGGATGCCTAGCAACAGGGCGCCTCCTGGTGGTGAAGATATTATGAAAGCATTTCCAAAAAGAGAAATTTTAACCTTAGAGGCATAGGAATGTGTGACCTGGTTAGCTCCACGCAGAGGAAGAGTCTGGGAGAGGGTTTGTGCTGGGACAAATGATAAAATCACAGGCGAATTGATTTGGGTTGTGCATAAACAATTGGACACCGCTAGTAGGCTTGGAAGTTCTTGGTCGTGGCACACTTGTTGCTCCTGCTGACTTTGGTCCCAGTTTGTCATGAGATGATCTAAACGTTGTGTGCATCCACAATGCCTCACCTACCCTGAACATCTGACACCCTCGCTGCCTGGCAGCAAATCTTAGAGGGAGCAAAGAAGGGGAGACCCTGGGCTGCTGCCATTTGTAAATACGGTTTAAGTCACAAGGAAGAGAGAAGGGGTTAGGATTCACAGAGAAAGATGGGTTAGGGGACTTCCCTAGGACTTCACAGAACAGGTGGTATCTGAACTAGATACTGGAGTGTAAACAGGAGTTTGCAGACCAGATATCAGCAAATGGTAAGGAAGGTAGCTTTTTACATTAGTGTGAATCACACAGATTCGGGTGGAAGTGGGGCAAAATTACCGAAACCTTTGGATATGGGTGTCTCTCCATTTATGGCTGGTACAGAATAGATAGAGACCTTTTGTATGACCTCCTCGATGAGTAAATGGCATCTGAGCAGTGAATAAGGGTCTCCCGGGTAGTACAAATGGTTAAGTGCTTGTCTATGAACCAAATGGTTGTAGGTTCGACTTCACCCAGAGGAGCCTTGGAAGAAAGGCCTGGCGATCTGCTTCTGAAAAGGTCACAGACATTGAAAACCTTATGAAGCACAGTTCTACTCTGACACATATGGTGTCGCCATGAATTGGAATCCACTTGATGGCAACTGTTTGTGTGTGTGTGTGTGTGTGTGTGTGCAGTGAACACAGGACCTTGTGAGCATCATGAAAGGTAGGCTGACAATGGCACATGCTATTTTCCTTGTCCCATTACATCCAATCTGCAACACCGTGTGATCTCTGGACAGGGCTACATCTCACCCTGCTGGAAAGACTGGACCCAGGCTACCATTAAAGGCATGAAATGGAAGAGAATCTTCACCTGCCACCTGGGATGTTAAACTTACGTGACGAGAGTTTTCATCCTTTTAATGACTTTCCCTTGCTTTCGCCTAGGGTTGAGTGTATCTGGTTCCTTTAATAGGCATCACGTCACCACTAAGTAGTGGAATATTTCGGTAGTAATACATTTTGATCTTGGATTTCTATATAAATCACGCTTCATACTGCTTACCTCTGTAGCGCCTCAGCCATGTTCTCACTAAAATGATTTTGGCCTCAACACATGATTACCTCAAGCTTTCTGCCTCTGTCAAGACACATTCTAAAGGTATTTAATTTCCCTCGCAAAGCTTATATAAAAGAAGTTGGTCCAACGAGTCTCCAGTCCACAGTCTTTGCACATGTATTAAACACACACAATAAAACCTCCATAAATCAGCACTCCGGTTATCAAGTCATTCTGGAACTTGCTGAAGCCCCAAGCAGGAAGAGCTGCAGCCCCTTAGAGGCACCGAAGACCTAAATTCTATTCTCAATAGCTTCTAAGCCAAAGCTCTCACGAAAAAGATAAAGTTTCAGAAACAGTTTTGAAAGATTTTTTTCCATGTGATAATTATGGCAGTCAAAGGTTCTAAATTTTATGCCCTCAAATACGAGTCTCAAAAAAAACAAAACAAACAAACAAACAAACAAAAAAAAAAAACCCGAACGAATACTCTGGCATCACATCAGTTTCCCAGCTTAGAGAAACTCCCTTGAGGATAGTCTTTGTTTCTATAGTACCCGCCCTGGAAGAACAGTTGGCTTAGAGGCACAGACAGGACTTTGCTACCAAAAGGAGGCTATCACCATATATACTGAAGGACACTACAGTTATACAGTTCATGGGAGTGTCCTTAGCATCAAGCACAACGTGATGGCCATAGACATGGGCCACCCAGACCCCATCAAGGGAGGACTCTGCCCAGCTGCAGGGAGTGTGGTCAGCAGGTGGCCACCAGCTGTTAGCTCCTTCAGGGCTGCCTCAGCTGCAGGGAACTGCCTCATCTGAGGTGATGCCCTTCTGGAGTCAGCCCACACCTGGTGACTGTGCAAGGTAGGGACATGAAAGGCTGGCCATTTTGGCCTGATGTGGGACACTCTGGTGGGTGCTATTCACTATACAGCTCTGCCCTGGGCTGGTGTAAGTCTTGTTGGGCTAGCATTTGGGTCTGACTTTTCTCTCTGCCCGACGGGCTTCCTCCGTCTTCCTTTCCCAAATGCTGATCCCTAATGGCCATCCTGCACCCTGAATTCCATCTTCATGTCTGTTCTGGAGAACACAACCTGTGACACACAGTGTGGACACTTTACACCAAAACCAAACCAAACCAGCTCTGAGTTATGGCGCCCCATGTATGTCAGAGTAGAGCTGTGCTCCATGGGGTTTTCAGTGGCTGATTTTCAGAAGTAGATCTCCAGGCCTTTCTTCCATGGCATTGCAGGGTGGACTTGACCCTCTAATTTTTTGGTTAGGAGCTGAGTGTGTTAACCATTTGCGCCACCCGGTGACACTGGACACATCATAAACCCGTTGCCACCGAGTCGATTCTGACTCATAGCTACCCTACAGGACAGAGGAGAACTGCTCTATAGGGTTTCCAAGGCTGTAAATCTTTACGGAAGCAGACTGCCACGTCTTCCTCCAGCAGAGCGGCTTGGGGTTCAAACCACTGACCTTTCGGTTAGTAGCTGAGTGCTTAACCACTGTGCAACCAGGGCTCCTTGGGCCCTCCATAGGTGCTCATTAAAGGGGAAGGAGCACCTAGCATGGACAGGGCAGAGAGGAGAGGAGACCTGCGTTCCAGCCCTGCCTCTGCCGCCTGGTGGTTCCAAGCTCTTAGGAGAGAAGCAGCGCTCTGAGCACTAGTTTCCCCATCTGTCAATAGGAGGTGAGATCTTTGTCCTGCTGCCTCACAAGCTGGTGTGGAGTTCACCTGGAATAACACACGTGTGGAAACTCCCACGTGATTTAGGAACATGAACACTGTGCTGAAGGGCATTTGAATCGTGTTACGAAGAAGCAGCTCAGAGGTGTGAAAAAATAAGATGCTGGAGATACGTGAAGACTTCTGCATCTATAATCAAGGGGGCCTCAAGACGCCGAGCCTCTGGCTTGCCTTGCACCTCTAATGGGTAGAGGGGGTACTGGGTCCAGTCTGGGAGTCTAGAGAAATATGCTGGAGGGGCTGATGGAGGAGCTGAACGGATAAGAGAGAACCAGCTGGGGGAAGAAAAGGAGCAAGGGTGTTCCTGGCAGTCGAGCAGCATGAGCAAATGTCTGGGGGTGCGGCGCAGTGCAGAGCGTCTGGGGGTGACTGTAAGCAAGGAAGTGTTCCTAGAGCATAAGAAGCAAGGGGAGTGGAGGGCAATGGGCCCAGAGATGGGGCAGGGTCAGCATGGCTTTGCTGGAGTTGATTCTCTAGCCTACAGACACGGCATGGCAGGGCAGTGACGGGGGCAGATGTACATCTCAGATGGATCCCTGGCAGACTGTGAGGGTGGACTTCAGGAGGCAAGGCTGGACTCCTGCTGCCCGCAGAAGGGAGGGCAAGAGGGAGAGACAGAAGGAGCCAGGCTCTCCACTCATTTAGTAAGAGGTGAGGCCACAGAGGGCGCTGTGCCATGGGGCCGCTGACCAGGGGATCCAGGAAGCCGAGCAGGCTTCTCGTCGGGCAGAGGAGGAGAGTCTGCTAAGTTCACTTTGGGACATACTGACTCTGAGGTGTCTTTAAACCTTCAACTACACAGTTAAAGGCAGTGGTTGAATATATGATTTGGATATCTCACGAGAGATCAGGGCCAAGAGATGACAGTTAAAATAATGAGAAGGGATGAGCTTTCTCCAAGGGGAAAACGCAGAGAGATCAAATCAATGATCCAAGGACAAAAATCCCACAGAATGACCTCGTGAGGCCCTCGCAGAGGAAGCAAACAAACAAGAAAACCAAACCTATTGCCACCGAGTTGACCCTGACTCCTGGCGACCTCATGTGTTACAGAGTAGAACTGAGATCCATAGGATTTTCTTGGCTGTAATCTTAAGAAAAGCAGATCGTCAGGCATTTCTTCCGTGGTACCGCTGGTTGGGTTCAAACAGCCAACCTTTAGGTAATAGTTAAGTGCAAACCGCTTGCGCCCCCCAGGGATATGAAAGGTCTGAGGGGTGAGAGTCTGCTCTTACAGAATTAGCATTCCTAATTAGGGAATTTCTGGAAGCAGTACGGGGCAGCAGCGTCAAATGTCACAGAAAGGTCTAATAAGATACAGCCTAGAAGTGTTCCCTGGATTCGGCAACAGGGAGCCATCCGTGACTGGAACGGTTTCAGTGGTGTGGAGGGAGCAGAAACCCGACTGTGGTGGGCTGACAGGAAAATGGGGACAAAGAAAGGGGGCGGTTAGGAGAGAGATAGCGCAGGGGCTGCAAGGGGCTGCAGGATGAAGACACTAAAAGAAATTAGGAAGGGAACGACTTGAACATGTTTATGAGCCGAGGGAAGGAGCTGGTGGAGAGAGAAGACCAGTAGAAGATGTGAGAGGACTACCACTGGGGCAGGCACCTGAGGTGCCCTGTGGAGGTGGGGGGAAGGGTGGAGTGTACCCAGAGCAAAGGTGCAAAGGTTGGCCAGGAACTGTATGTGGAAAGACTGCGTCTCCTCCCAGAACGGAGAGGAGAGGGAGGCTGGCTATTAACGTGAATATGTCTGTATAAGTGTGTGTTGAAGCAACCGCCTCTGTGTCCTCATTAATGAGGAGGTGAAGTCTTTTGCTGAGAGTGAGTGTGGATGGGTAGGGGTCTTGAGGAGAGCTGTGGAGGTTGGAAGGAGGAAGATGGGAGCGGAAGGTGTTGAGAAAGAAGAGAAAGGATTATGGGGGATCCTGACGGCTGCCTGAGGCTGGAGAAGGAGGAACTGAGTGGCATCCATGCGCAAAGTTGTGTCCTTCTGGCTAGCAGTGCTCAGCAGCCCGGGAAGATGGAGGAGCTGGACCGTGATGAGGACGTAAAAATAAACTCGAACTGGGAAAGTAACAGTCTGCTTAGCCATTCACCCGACCGGGCTAACAGACACACATAAGGCAGCTACAAGGTTACAGAAACAAATTTTCTCCCAAGGACACACTGCAGCTGGGCGGCGTCGTAATGGCCTCCCGTCTCTGAGTGACCACTGCTTTCGTACTCAACTGAGAAACCTTGTTCGCTAAAACCATAGACTATCAGCAATTCTGCCGTTTGAAATTACATACAGAGAAGACATCCCATGCACACCTGAGGACCGAAGTTTCTTTGAAACAGAGATGGCAACATCCATTACCAACCCAGGTGCAGAAGTTCAGTTAAGGGGTTTCTAGACCCCACATTCGGCATCTATCTTAACTTTGGAGTGTTGGAGGAAAAAGGACCCTGGGTCCACTTTGCAGTCCAGAACTGATATTAAGAGCTCGGCTGCTAACCAAAAGGTCAGTAGTTCGAATCTACCAGCCACTCCTTGGAAATCATATGGGCTGTTCCATAGGGTTGCTATCAGTCAGAATTGACTCGATGGCAAAGGGCTATTTTTTTATTTTTATTTTTTTTACACATAGCCCTGCTTTGCTTTAAATCCATCAAGCTATGGCTTTATTTAAATTTCACTTAAACTCTACCCTTCTCCCAAATCCTATAAAAACTGTGTTTTCCTTTGTTTGGAGAGAGCCCATGGTTCCTCTGGTGTGTGTTCTCCCTTGTTGCAATGAGTTAATAAACCTGACTTTGTTGGACTAGAGGTTCGTCCCTGGTGGCTTTAGGTTGATTGGGCTAAGATAATGGGACGAATCCAGGATTGAGATTTTCCTAGGTGTTAGGGATTGTATTGTGTACCCACAAAAATGTGTGTCAACTTGGCTAGGCCATGATTCCCAATATTGTCTGGTTGTCCACCATTTTGTGATCTGATGTGATTATACTATGTGTAAATCCTAACCTCTATAATGTTAATGAGGTAGGGTTAGAGGCAATTATGTCAGTGAGGCAGTACTCAATCTACAGGGTTAGGCTGCATCTTGAGTTAATCTCTTTTGAGACATAAAAGAGAGAAGTGAGCAGAGAGGAGAAGGATCTCATTACCACCAAGAAAGAAGAGCCAAGAGTGGAGTGCGTCCTTTGGACGCAGGGTTCTTGTGCTGAGAAGTTCCTTGACCAGGGGAAGACTGATGACAAGGACCTTCCCCCAGAGCTGACAGAGAAAGAATGCCTTCCCCTAGAGCTAGCGTCCTGAATTCAGACTTCTAGCCTCCTAAACTGTGAGAGAATAAATTTCTGTTTGTTAGAACCATCCACTAGTGGTATTTCTGTTATAGCAGCGCTGGATAACTAAGACACTGAGGGAGCATGAAAGGGAGTTGTGAGTGTTGACGAATGTAAAGCTAATTAACTAAATAACACTCCAAGCCCCAAAACATAGTTTTTCTCAAATCCTTAGATTTGAGGATGAGTTTCAACTAGCATTTGTGTAAATCCTCCATAACTTGGATGAGGCCGACAGCCTCCGGGCACCATTACCAACGCCTGGTTTGTAAGTAGAGTAGCATGAGCCACCTCCCCTTCTAACTGGTTTCTCCAGATGTTTTTTAGGCAATCGGTCAACTTCTTGCCCACGGTAAAGAAAAACAAGAGGCTGGGGTTGCAGACCACAGACCCAGTTAAGATCCCGTCAGGATGCCCTGACATGCACAGAACCATCAACCCTGTCCTCTTGGTGACCCCGGAACTTTTCTCTCGCTGGCTGGAACCAAACTTCAGCAGCCCAAGATTGGGGGGAGATTTTCAGAGGCGAAGGGTCCGAGCCTAAGATCTGGTTTGAGAGACTCCCCCCTCCCCATTTTGGACTGAGTGACAGCAGACGAAGGAACCACCCCGGGAACGCCTTTGTGGGCCAGACCAATCAACAATCTTGCTCTTTCCCCCAGGATCCTTCCTCAGTTTTTGCCCCTAATAAAAGCTGTTTTGACTATTGTTCAGGGAGCCATCTTGGTGACCCAAGTCCTGGTGTGCGCCTTCGCTTGGCCAACCAAATAAAGCTTCTTTTGCTTTCACCCATTTTGTGTCTCTACAGCCCCACCGAGCGAGGACCTGAGACCCTGGTAGCATTGACTTGTACACAGACTTTTAGATATGGAATATTTGAGTGTATTCTGTCATTATTACAGCGCATACGTGTACACCCATATTCAATACAGCACTGTTCACAATAGCCCAAAGGAGGGAACAACCTAAATGTCCATCAATAGATGAGTGAATAAACAAAATGTGGTACATACATGCAATGGAACATTACCCAGCCATAAAGAGAAATGAAGTCCTGCTACCTGCTAGGACATGCTGAGTGCAGCAAGTCAGACAGAAAAGGACAAACATTGCATGAGCTCACCTATAGGGAACAGGCAAATGTATAGAGACTAACACTTATTAGCGGCTACTGGGAGTGGGAGGGAGGGAGAAAAGATGTCCTTGCTTAGGGGCACTGAGTTTCTGTTGAGGGTGGTGGAAACATGTGGAAACAGATAGCGGTGATGGTTGCACAACATGATGAATGTAACCGATCTCGCCGAATTGTGCAGGTAGAAAATGCTGAATTGGCAAATGCTTTGTTACATGCACGTATCTCAATAAAACAAAACATATCTGGGATACCTGGATTAAAAAAAAAAAAAGGAGCATATGTCACACTAATGAGCCACCTCATGTCAGGTCATGGAGGTGAGGGCCTTCCATGCCCCTCAGGTCCACACATGCTCCGGGGCTCTTCAGGGACCCTCCTGCACCACACACGAGCTCACCTTTCCCGCAGGTCGTCGAGCATTCTGTGGTCCCCAGCTGCTTCCAGTTGTGATCCCGGCTTCTCCGCGGGGACTGTGGTGCTGGTGGCACCAAACTATCTGGCCGACGGGAAGAAAACCTATCTGGCTGCCTGACTGGGAAGGTTTGGGTTGATTCCGAGGTGAAGACTTCAGGTGCCTCGCCGTGCACGTCTTCCTTCTCCTCTCTCCTCCCTTTCTCTTCCCCCTCGTCCTGGCTCCTACCTTCTGGCGCCAGCTGACCATTCAAGGCTTCCCCTAGGGAGAGGCAAGCACAAGTTCACACAGAAGCAAAGTCAGCTTGGACACTGAGTCATAAAGAGGAAATTGCTTCAACATCAGAAATTACATAGCATGGGGAGACCATTTCCAATTTGCAGCAAATAAGCACATATATCTAAAATAAGCAGATAACAATTTCCTTAATATTCAATACATTATTAAAATCATTAAGAAAAAAGATAATCATCTCAATAGAAAAAGTAGGCAACAGAGAGGCAGTACACATGTAAAGAAATACAAGCAGCCAGAAGTCATGGAAAACGCTCAACATCACTCATAAAGAACTACGGATAAAAACCAGGAAGTCTGAAAACCTTGCAATTCCTAAATCTCTTGTTGAAAGCGCAAAGAACCAGTGTCTCATACACTGCAGGTGAGCTCGCAAACAGAGGCAAACTTCTGGAGGGCAATTTGGCAATATCTATCCAAATTAAGGAACCCTGGTGGTGCAGTGGTTAAGCGCTCAACTGCTAAAAAAAAAACCGCTGAAAAGTTGACAGTTCGAACTCACTAGCCACTCAGAGGAAGAAAGATGTGGCCGTCTGCTTCCATAAAGATTATGGCCTTGGAAACCCTATGGGGCAGTTCTACTCTGTCCTATAGGGTCACTAGGAGTCAAAATTGACTTGACGGCCACGGGTTTGGTGGTTTTGGATCCAAATTTTAAGCGCATACATCCTTTGACCTAGCAATTAAGTTTCTAGGAAATTTATCTTATAGATACGCTCAATCTTTTACTTAAAGCTTTAAGTGCAAAGATGACCACTGAAGCATTATTTGTAATAGCAAAACACTGGAAGGGACTACTGGTTGAAATAAATGATTTTACAAATGGGAATGGAATACGATATCAGTTTTGAAAAGAATGCTGGAAGTCTGTATTTTCTGACACAGAGGTAGGTTTCTGATACAGTGCTCGGTGAAGGAAAAAAAGCACCGTAGAATTCAATTCATACACAAACACAAGCACAGATGTGGCAGGACACTTTCTGAGATATTAGTGTGTGCTTTGTTCTCTATCTTTGTTCTTCAGCCTCCCGTCCTCCCCGAGTCAGAACAAGGAGCCAAGCCCTTGGATTTTCTCGCCTCAGGATTTTTTGTAGGAGAGAAGGCAGCAGCTCTCTCAAGCTGCTGTCAAGTGTCCGCTTGATATCAACAGCTCTTGGTCGTACAGTAAAAGCTTGAGCTGTCAGTGAAGCTAACACGGATGTTTCTGAGAGGGCCCAGCAGAGGGGGCTGAGGAGGGAGGGCAAGGGAAAGGTGCAAAGTGCGTTTTGAGAGGGAGAGGTGTTCCTCAGGCAGAGGCGCGGCAGGAGTCTGAGGTCTTGGGTTTCCTGAGCACCAGGGAGCCTTCCCTGCGCCAGGCAACATCCAAGGGGAGGCTATACAAGGGTGGGATGGGAGGCTGACTCCCAGCTTCTCCCAGCATTTCTGGGCCCCCAGTGCAGACTAGAAGAAGCAGAGCCCTAACCTAAGGTCGCATGAGGCTGCTCCTGTGGGCACCTCAGGGGAGCCAGTATGGACCAACCACCAGAGAATGAGTCCATCCAAGGTTTTGGCCTGTCTAAGGCCCTGGGATCTTTGCTCATACCTAGGGTGTGTATGGGGAGCCCCTAAACTCAACTGAGACTGAATTTTCTACCACTTTTAAAGAAGGTCTCAGTTGAGGTTGGATTTAAGTTGACTTATGGAAAATAATGAGATGCAATGTTTCCTGTATACTTGAGATTGGAGTCAAAGATGCAAATTGGCCCCATATATGTTCATATATGCATAGAAAGGGGCTGGGCAGAACCCCACCGCACCGTTAAGAGAGATTCCCTCTGGGAAGCGGGATTGGGGTGGTTGCTTTTTACTCTGCATATTTCTATTTTGTTTGAATATTGTTCAAGCATGTATTACTTTAACAGAAAATATAAAAGGCAGCAGCAAATTCTAGAGTTACTGTAGAACACAGTTAAAACAATCAAGCTTTCTCCATTCTTTAGTGCTTTCTTACTTAGCTGGCTCATTATGGCACCGTGTGGTTTACAATATTACATGCAAATTGAATGAACAGAATCGAGGCCAGGCATATTGACAGAAAGGAAATGGCTCAGGATGTTATTAGACAAAAACATTTTTTAATTTTTCAAGTACCTCGTATGTACCAGGCACTGTGTTAGGATAGACACCTAATTTATTCAAAACCCAGCCTCCCCACTCCGAACAAAAACAAAAACCTTTGAGGCTGGTTTTCTCAGCTCTATTTTGTAGCCTGGGCAATGTGTTCAGAGAAGGCATGGACTTCCCTGAAGTTGCACAGCACAAAAGACGGATTCAAACTCTGGCCTCCCGACTCGGTTGACAAGGAGGATGGAGCTTGCTTCAGAATGCCACCTCTCACCAACTTTTTACAGCTGACCCCTTCCTGGCCTGTCCTGGGCCAGAAGCGTATCCCACAACCTCCATGCTACTCCTTACCTGAGAACCCATTAGGTTTGTTATCAGTCATCCAAGATTTTCTAGGACATCCTGATTTCAAAGAGTCTGTCCCATTGCCCCATAAGTCAACATCAGACCCCAGAAATGCCAATATTTCGCCACCTAAACTTGTTTTCTCAGACTGTCTATTGCTCTTGGAAATGGCATAAAAATTCTCTGTTGGGCTGACTGTGTTGACTTGGAGTTTGGCTACCCACCCACCTTGTGTGCTGGGGACACACCTGGCTGTTCTCTCCAGGCAGCCAGGTGGCTCCTCCCCAACCAATGACAATCAGATCATAGGTTATCCAGTCCGCAGCCCAGGAAGGAGGGACAGGCCAGGTCTTGTATCTGCCCTTTTACCCATGAGGACAGGTATCAGACCAGGTAACCTCTGGGCAGTATAACAAGTCATACTGGTTGGCCTGAGGTCACCGCCCAGATGTAGGACCTGGACAAGTAATTAAATCTCGCGAAGCTTCCACTTCCTTCCTTTTAAGGTGAGGCTGACCATAGTACCTCTCTCGGGGCGCTGTTGTGAGAATTCAGTGAGTTACCTGGAGGGGCGGTGGTTAAGCGTTTGGCTGCTAACAGAAAAGTTGGCAGTTTGAACCTACCCAGGAGCTCCATGGCAGAAAGACCTGAAGATCTGCTGTCCTAAAGATTACAGCCTAGAAAACCCTATAAGGCAGTTCTACTCTGTCACATGGGGTCGCTAAGAGTTGAAATCAACTCGATGGCACCTGACAACAATCTATATAAAGTGCTCAGTCCAGTGTCTGGTACATGCAATGACTCAGTGTGTGCCAGCTATTATTACCATTAACATTTTGGACGACCATCCAGTTCTAAAGAAAAAAAAAAAAAGACAGTCCCACTTGAGCAGTGGGCTCCATCGTCATCTGGTAGGAAAATATGTTCCATACGCAGCGGCAACCAAGCAAAAGTGTCTCTGCTGTCTCTAAGCAGAGCCCATCCTGAAGGCCCACCCCGAAGGCCCAAGATGGATCGTTACACGGGAACTCATTATTCTTTCCCTATTGGTCAGAGTATTATTAGCAGAAGTAAAGAGAAAAGGCATATGGTAGACAGAACAATGGTTCCCAAAGAGGTTCGTCTCTTAGTCCCTGGAACCTGGGAATATTACCTTGTAAGACAACAGGGATGTTGCAGATAACATTAAAGTCAAAGCTCTGGAGATGGGGAGAGCAGGCTGGATTATCTGGCTGAGCCCAATGGAATCACAAGAGCCCTGATAAGAAGGAGGTAGAGAAAGAGAGAAGGAGATACGATGATGAAAGTAGAGAGTTAGAGTCAGAGAGAGACGTGAAGGTGGAGGAAGGGGCCATGAGCCAAGGAATGCAGGCAGCCTCCAGAAGCTGGAAAAGCAAGGAATCAGTTCCCCCCTAGACCCTCGGAGGGAGTGCAGCCCTGCCAGCACCTTGATTTCTGCCCAATGAAAGCCATTTTGAACTCTGACCTTTAGAACTGTAACATAATAAATCTGTGTTGTTTTAAGTCACTAAGTTGAGGTAGTTTGTTACAGCAGCAATAGGAGACTACTGTTGTTGGGTGCCGTTGAGTCGATTCCGACTCATGTCAACTCCATGTGACAGAGCAGAAATGCCCCACAGGGTCTTCTAGGCTGTAATCTTTACAGGAGCAGATCGCCAGGTCTTTCTCCCATGGAGCCACTGGGTGGGTTCGAATGGCCAACCTTTCTGTTAACAGCCAAGCACTTAATCATTGTGCCACCAGGGCTCCTAATAGGAGACTAGTATAAGACATTTCAAAATGCTGACCTGGAAAGACAGACTCAGCATGTTCACTTCATGTTCAAATCAGGTGAATGAAACACTCTTACCAGCGAAGGCTCAAAGGGTGAAGCATCCCCTGATATCAAGGCCCACTGACTTTGAAATATGTTTCTGGGGGTCTTCTCTTTGTTGGCTGAGAGACAGACACAGAAGAAGAGAGAGGGCTTTAAAAGGAAACGACACAGGGTGCTTGGAAGTACGACAAGGGATTTCACCTGGTCTCCTGTGAGGTGGCACCTGTGGGCTGATGGCGTTGGTCCCCATGATGACATACTCATAGTGGACTCCTGGATTAGGCTGCTGGTGTATCATCTGTGGACACAAAAGTCAATGTTAGCGCACTCAGCACACCACAATTCTCTTTCCTGCTGGCTTTGGTTTCATGGTATAAGTAGCACTTCCTATAAATAGTCCCTGGGTGGTGTAAACAGTTAATACGCTCAGCTGCTAACTGAAAGGTTGGAGGTTCAAGTCCACCTGGAGGCACCTTGAAAGAAAGGTCTGGGGATCTACTTCCAAAAAATCAGCCATTGAAAGCCTTATGGAGCACAGCTCTACTCTGATGCACGTGGGGTCCTTATGAGTTGGAATTGACTCAACGGTAGCTCTTGTTTTTTCAAATCTATAAACGAGTGGGTTGATTCACTTGTAGTAATATTAGTGAACCTGTGACAAATTAAACAAAAGTTATTTCTAGATGACTTGTCGTGATTTGCTTTTGAAGAATCAAATACTTAATCTTGAGAAATTCAGAAGAAGACTAGGCTATAAGTCAAGATTTTGTAAATTTAAAATAGGAAGAAGGGAGGAATGGTAGCAGAACCTTTGTGTTGGCTCCCAGCTATCTTAGGGGAGATTAAGAGCTTAGATCTTCTCAGGGCTCTTGAAATGTCCAAAATAAACACGTTTACGCTACAGAAGAACCTGTTTGAACTCTAGGTGGTGAGATGGATTCATGCAAAGGACAAGCACTATTTGGCATCCTTCAGGTTCCTTCAAAGTCCACCACTTGACCTGTGATGCTGGCTCAGGAAAGTCTCCCCTCAACTCTCTCGCTGGTCGTCTCTCTGGGACTCTCCTCCCTCTCACCCATGGAAAGCCCCAGAACAACAGAGATGAAGTCAGAAAAACAGATGTAAGGGGAGTTAAGCCTCTGTAGATCGTGTTCTCTTATGAACCAATGATAAAAACACAGCAGCAGGCAAGAAGCTGCATAGAGCTGTGGAAATTACTGAATACTGTTTGAGACAAAAACAAAAAAGCAAAATAGGCTTGGCCCAGCAGAATGACTCCTCCCTATTGGCTGCGAAGGAGCCCTGGTGGCCCAGTTGTTAAGACCTTGGCTGCTAACCAAAAGGTCAGCAGTTTGTATCCACCAGCTGCTCCTTAGAAACACTATGGGGCGGTTCTACTCTGTCCTATAGGTTGGCTATGAGTCGGAATCAACTCGACAGCAACGGGTTTGGTTTTTTTTTTAATTGGCTGTGAAAACAAGCCCTGGTGGTACAGCGGTTAAAGCGCTTGGCTGCTAACCAAAAAGTCGGCAGTTCGAACCTATTAGCTGCTCGGAGGGAGAAAGATGTGGCAATCTGCTTCCATAAAGATTTATAGCCGTGGAAACTCTATGGGGCAGTTCTACTCGGTTCTTTAGGGTTGCTGTGGGTCAGAATTGATACGACAGCAGTGGGTTATTGGCTGTGAGGAATCTCTGGGTGGTGCAAATGGTCACTGAGCTCAGCTGCTAAACAAAAGGTTGGAAGGTCAAGTCCACCCAGAAGTGCCTTGGAAGAAAGCCCTGGCAATCTACTTCAGAAAAATCAGCCGTTGAAAACCCTATGGAGGAAAGTTCTATTCTCACCCATATGGGGTTGCCTAGGAGTCAGGGTCCCTTGGGCCTAAGACTTCCTGGTAGCAGCAGGGTGGTAGCTAAACGGAGCAACAGAATGAGAATCTGGATGTAACTATCAGACAGGCAAGGAGACACTGTCACAGCTGTGATATATTCGTCTCTCCTGTTAACCAGCTGTGTAACCCGGAGCAAGTCCCTTAATCCCACTGTTTCTGCTTTCTTCACCTGGAGAAGGAGGAAGTTAGAATCACAGCTCATCTCTTAGGTCCTTACTAGTGACGAGTCTCTCTCTGAGTCACTACGGCATGGGTGGGTCCTGCTTGGCTCCTGAGAGTGTCTATTCTTTCTATTCATGCCATAATCTTGGACCTGACTTGTGAAACGGGGCCGACATCCTGTAAATTACCCAAAGGCAGGCAGACATGAGACCCATTGGGCTGCTTACATCCCAGGAACGAATACCAAGCCGTTGGTGTTGAGGATGGTCGGTGGTCAGCAAAGAACCCCTGGGGTATGCAGCGGTGTGACCTCAGGTTCCTGCTGCCTGTCCCTAATCTACCACTCATGTGGTCTGAGGCCGGAAACCCTCCTTCCCCTCTCCTTGCTTCTTCTGTGTGAGCACTTGGCAATGCAAACCTGGTCCTATTTATGAAATTACTGTTGGCCACCATATCCTAGGCCACCCACAGTGGGTCTTTAACAATCTGAGTTTTTCCCTGATGCCATTAGAAATTTAGCCAGAGTCAACCAACTGGACAGTCTAAAAATATATCCAAAATTAACTACAACAAGGCTTCCTTTATAATTTCTAGTCCACGAACCACTAAGCCCAAGAGGGATAAACGTGTAACTCAATAGTTGGAGAAGTGATGACAATGCAATTAATAATATTTACAGAAGTCTGACACAACAAATGTAGGGGGACGAGCATGGCTTTGGGGACAGAGATAGTGTGTATATCTGTGGGTGAGCTCATTCTCTTCATCACAAAGTTATTCTGAGCTTTTATTTCTCGTCACCTTTTATTTCCTAATCTTTCAAGAAGATCTGGATACTAATGGTTTCTTTAAAAAATAAGAAGCATTTTTAACTCTAGGGCACCTGAATATTTTAGTTTCTTGTAAAATAAACTAAAGTTTTGTTTTCTGCGAAGCTGGGAACTTCTAGTAAACCTCTAAATGGTTACTCCATGCTTTATTGTGTCATCTGGAACACTCTGGAGTTCTCGTTTCTTCATTTGCTTTAATAGAGTTCAGAGAGGGCTGGCAACTGTGAGCAGCCTTGGCCGGCTTTAGGCATTTGCCTTCTTTTGCCATGAAAAGAAAACACGCCAAATCAGCATCAGGAGGAAAGGGCATGGAGGAGATCCAACCCTCACGAAATAAAGGCCATGTTTTGCCTCTGATTTGGTTCAACAAGTAAAACTGGTTTTCTGGGTCAATAAACTCTGAGGGTAATAAGCATCTGGTAGAGTTTAAGGCTTCTGTGAGGTTAGGTACATTCAGAGGTGGATGGTACAGAGTGATGCCAAGCACTCTAAGGGGCACCTCAAACAGGGTCCGCTCAGGTGATTTTATTGAGCATGGGCAATGGTTTGCGGCCTATTTTTTCTAAGCATCATCTCTAGAAACAGCAGGATACAAAATCCAGAGAACAGTCTAGAAGCATCCAAACTCACATAGACATCCAAGATCTCATTAGTGGGACCTTCCGCCAAAAAGGACTCTCCTGCAGTGCTCGAAATCTCATTTGGACGCTTGTAGGTGAACATCGTCCCTCCGCCCTCGTATTTCCCAGGCCGGTCAATTGCCCAGTTCCCGTTGATGATGGAGCGACCAGAACGACTTCGCAAGGCTGTTGAGAACAATGAGACAGTTCCTTGGGTGAGCTCAGAACATGCACAAGAAACTGATCTATGCCCCCCGTTGCCGGCTTATTCATTCATCAATTCCTCCTTGGCCTCCACCACGCTCCAGGCACTGATCTAGGCACCAGGGTACGATTAGGCAGTTGGATCACATCCCCTGATGTGTAATCACATCTTCATCCCACTCCAATCCCTTCTACCACTTGGATTCGGCATAGAAATGAAGGGTGGGTGTGGGTAGGAGAGAAGGATTCGGAAAATGGGAAGGGAGGGCAGAAAGAGGAGCCTGATAAGGGGCGGGGGAGGGAAACTAATTTACATTATATACCATTACCTAGGTGAAAGGTGGCATATTGGCAGCCCACGAGCTGATTTTGGCCCAAAGATGGGCTTAGTTTGGTCTTTGTGATTTTTTTTTTTTAAAAGAATAATTAACACCAAATTTAACAATTAGGAGATTTCACATAAAATTTAGAGTTCTAGTTTCTCTCGAAAAACAGGAAGACGTGTGAACATTGGCTCCACGTTCCCTCATGGCACCTTTAGATGGGGCCTGCATACTCCAGTTTGCCCCAATCCCCACCACTCCCTATTACTCCCCAACATTGAGGCTAAGCCTCAGTTACCATTTATTATATGCTTGCATTGTTATTTTTCTTATAGAATAGAAATTTTCTTATCATTCCTTCTACTTGTATCTCTATGAAAAGTGGCAAAGTTAGAGATAAACCAAGAGGGCCGTGTGATTTTCTCTGGCCTGGGCAGTGTCACTCATCTATATTACCTTCCTGTCTTCTGTGGGTATGTGAGGCTGCGACCTGTGTCAGATGCTTCCACTAACACCATCAGAATTAATTCTCACAACAACATTGCTAAGCAGATGTTATTTTCCCCATTTTTCAGAGGTGGCTCAGCAACATGAGGGAACTTGTTTAAGTACATGATGATGGTTAAGTGACATGTGATTTGGAGCCCCACACTCAGGAGGGAGGTTAAGAGAGGAGAGGAAGGGGAAGCAACAAGATGTAAGGGTTAATGGGAGAAGAAAGGGCAGTATCTGAGAGCAGACGTTTGGCCACTGAACACTGGGCTCCTTGAAACCCACAAGCCCATGGCTGATCTGGTTCAGAAGACATCCTGTTTTAAGTGCCATGTAGCATCGAGACCCTCTGATGTCACAGGCATTTTGTACCTTCACTTCACAGAACTCCAAAATTTATTATTTTACAATTTATTATGGGAAAATCTATACATAAACAAAAGTAGGGAGAGCAGCATAATGAACCTCCATGTATGCATCACCCAGCTTCAGTAATCATCAACTCATGGCTTATCTTGTCTCACTTTTCAAACCCCAGACTCTCTTCATCCTTAAAGTTTTTAATAGGTATCTCTAAAATATAAGAACACTTTTCTCCCCCCTTAAATCCATTTTCAGCAATGTTTCTACAACGGGTCTTTCCAGAGACCAGGCCTGCTGAGGCAAAAGCTGCAGGAAGACGAGGAAGAGCCTCTAGTCTCCTGGTGGCCTTCCCCTACAGATGGCCTTGCCTGGCTGGTTGGTTGCCATGGCTACTAGGAGACTTTAGCTGTGGAACTTTGAATACTGAGTTATAAAATCAATTCAGCTTATTGGGTGACAAAGAACGGTCAGGGATGGAGACTGGGAAGAACAGGTATGGCCACCTAAAATTTTGGCCATTCTCTATCACAAATGACACTTATTGAGAATGTTCATAGAGTGTCCCCCTTTCCTCACTTCCCACTCATTCCTTAGCCATCTCCAATCTGGCGCCTGCTTCCATCATTCCACTGAAAAAATGCTCAGTGATGTCACCAAGACCACCACGTTGCAAAATCCAGTGGGCATTTTCCAGGCCTTCTCTTACTAAACGTCTCAGCAACATTTGGTCTTACTGACCACTCCATACTGTTTGAAACACTCTTCCACTGGCTTCTGGGACTCCGTACTTGGCTTGCTTTCCTCTTGCTCTCAGGCTACCCATCTGTCTTTTTTTTCCTCATCTTTCTCTACTCAGCCATTAAGTATTAGAGTTCCTGGAGGATCGATAGTAGACCTGCTTCAGATACTGTACTCCCTTCATGGGAAGCGTCACATATGACAATGACTTCCAAATTTATGTTTCCAGCCCAGACATTTCCTCTGGACCCAGACTTTTCTAATTGCTTACTTGACAGCTTCACTTGGACATCTTGTCTAAGACTGAACTCATCCCTGACCTCTTTCAGTGTTTCTTACCTCAGTAAATGCTACCACCATTGATACAATCAAAAACCCAGGAATCACCCTGGACACCACCTCCCTTCCTTATCCCCTATATCCAATTCATCATCCAATTTTATTTTAGCGCCTCCATATTTCTTGAATCCATCTGCTTCTCCTCACATCCATCGTCATAATCCAGGGCCAAGCTACCATCAGATCTCACTTGGACTAAAAACAAACAAACACCCCCCCCCCCCCCGCACCAAACCCGTTGCAGTGGAGTCAATTCCAGCTTGTGACAGCCCCATGTGTTACAGAATAGAACTGCTCCATAGGGTTTTCTTGGTTGTAATCTTCACAGAAGTAGTTTGCCAGTAGTCTTCCATGGAGCCTCTGGGTGGATTCGTACTGCCAACTTTTAGGTTAGCAGCTGATCGCAAACCACTTACGTCCCCTAGAGACCTTTCACTTGAGTCTAACTGGTCTTCCTGTTTTTCTTCCTTTCAGTCAGAGTGATCTTTTCAGAATGCAGAGTTGATCACCTCCTATGGCTTGAAATCCTCCAATGGTTTTCTATGGTTCTAGGAATCTCCACCCCAAAAACAATAGTGGGGCCAGGGTCCTGGGTGATACAGTCTAGGCTCATCTTGTGTCACTGTCCCTCTTCTTACTGTGCTCCACTCCCCAGTCTGCTTTCAGCTCATCTAGTACATCATGCTTCCTCCACAATGCTGTTCCCTTTGCCAGAAATCTCCCTCAACCCCAAATCCTATTTCTCCTTTAGATGTCAGCTTCCACAGTGCAGTCTCCCCACACCCCAGTCCAGCCCTGTCTCCTCTGTCACATGCTGTCAGGGATGTAAGATCCTTTCCTTCAAGGCACTTAACTCAGCCTGTAAATAGACCCATCAAGGGCATTATTCGATTACTGTTTGTTTCCCAGTACACTGTAAGATCCCAAAGGGCAAAGACCCGGTGCTTCCACACCGTGACAGCTCCACTGCCAGCTCAGTCTTCATCACATAGGAGGAACTTAGTAAATATTTGCCGAATGGAAGAATACATAGTAGAGAAAGGCAAACAACTCAAAAGAAAAACAGGCAATTCATAGAAAACCAAGCACAAATATTCCATGAGCCAATGAAAAGATGCTCAGCCTCAATTATAATTAAAGAAATGCAAATCAAAACAACAATGAATTATTTTTGACCCATCAGATTTGCAAAAAAATTAAAAAAAAATTAATATTGTCAGTATCAACAGGGGTGTGAGTAAGCAAACAGCCGTGACACCGCTGGTAGAAGTACGAATTGACTATATTGAAGGCAAAACCAAACCAAAGCCAACCCATTGCTATCGAGTCAATTCTGACTCATAGTGACCCTGTAGGACAGAGTGGAACTGCCCCATAGAGTTTCTAAGGAGTGCCTGGTAGGTTCGAACTGCCAACCTTTTGGTTAGCAACCGTAGCACTTAACCACTACACAATCAGGGTTTCCATATTGGAGGATAGTTTGTTTATATTGTTAAAATTTTCAATGCCCACACAATTTGACCCAAGAGTTCTACTTCTAGAAAACTACTTCAGAGATACTCTTCTATAAATATACGCGTTTGTAACAAGGATATTCTCTGTAGAATTTTTGTAAATGAAGAAAAATTAAAACAACCTAAATGTCCATCAGTGGAGGATTGTCTTGGTTATCTAGTGCTGTTAGAACAGAAATACCACAAGTGAATGGCTTTAACAAAGAGAAATTTATTCGCTCACAGTCTAGGAGGATAGAAGTCTGAATTCAGGGTGCCAGCTCCAGGGGAAGGTTTTCTGTCTCTGTCAGCTCTGGGGGAAAGTCCTTGTCATAATCTTCCCCTGTCCAGGAGTTTCTCAGTGCAGGAACCATGGGTCCAAAGGATGTGCTCCACTCCTGGCTCTTGTTTCTTGGTGGTATGAGGTCCACCTGTCTCTCTGCTTGCTTCTCTCTTTTATATCTCAAAAGAGATTGACTTAAAACACAACTTAATCTTGTAGATTGAGTCCTGCCTCATTAACATAACTGCACTGCTGCTAATCCCACTTCATCAACATCACAGAGACAGGATTTACAACACAGAAAAATCACATCAGGTGACAAAATGGTGGACAATCACACAATACTGGGAATTATGGCTTAGCTAAGTTGACAGACATTTTTGGGGGACACAATTCAATCCATGACAAGGATTAATTAAATAAATAGTCTTACCAAACATTCACACAATGGAATACCATGTGGCCCTAAAAAGAACGCAACGGGTCTGTGTGGGTATGGAAAGATCTCCATGATACACTTTTAAATGAAACAAGGATGTAGACCAGTGTGCTTGGTATGATCCCATTTGTGTATACTTTTTAATAAAAAGCATATACATACACACATATATATGTGTGTATGTATATATATGTGTGTGTGTGTATGTGTGTATGTATACATATGAACAAGTACATGTACAAAATTTTTTAGAGAAGGATAGTAAAATATCTGTTAACATTTGGAGACACGGACTGGCGGTTAGGTTGGGATGGGGAAGGGAGATGTTTATTTTCCATTTTATACCTTTTCACCACCATTAAAAATTTTTTAACCACATGCATATATTGCCTTTCTTTAAAGCTTACAACATTTTAATTAGTATAAAGGACATGGTATAAGGAGAAATACTCCCGAGGGGTATACATGGTTTCTCTTTTTATAGCCTCTCCTTAAAATCCCATTCAGAGCATCAAAAGCTCAGAATTAAGGTAGGTTCTGGCTACAATTTTATTGCTCTTAATGACAATCTTGTATAAGAGGTTATTATCTGGAAACCAAAAAGTCCATTAAAGAACCATTTGAAATACTGCATAGGTGACAGCTGCAAGAACCTCCCCAGGAAATAAAAAAGTTAGGACCGAACTTGCGTCTTTGTACCCATGCATTGCCTGATTCCCCTTGAAAGGTTTAGATGAATCTTTAACCATACAATAGCAAAGAACGAAAAAGCCATTTCAGATATTTAGCAAACATGGTCCTGATTCCATACACCCATGGGTTAGCTTCTGAAAGAGCTCCAAAGCTAGCCACCACCTGGCCTTGCATATTGAAAACAGCTGCATCTGCAATTTGTGTGCCTGTAACCAGTTCCAGGGCTATTAATGGTGTCCAGAACTACCTCACAAAAAGCTGCAGGTGGCTCATGGCTCTTGCTGGAGGGTGTGTTCATTGAAGGTCAAGTTTTGACAAAGTCTGTTTGAAGGGCAACCTCACAGCTATGTCAATAGGAGGAAATCTTGACTCTTACTTGACAGTTGGGTTTTATTCCAGTATTCATTGTCATTGTTGGGCATTTATTTTTGGCCTAAACCACCAATAATGCCTTTCTCTAAGATTCATGTAGAAATAGCTTATATGTCCAAGTCCTGCTTCTCACACACTTTTATACCAGTCTTAATGCCCATTGTTGATGACCCAGCCATTTCCTCCCACAACCAAATAAAGAAGGTGGCTTCCTTGAAGCCAACAGATTGCTGTGATCTAGATTTCAGTTTCTTCCTTTGAAAACTGAGGGTTAAATTCCCCTTAGCAAAAAAATTCTAAACTTCTTAATATTTCAGCAGGGGCCCCTGGGTGATACAAACAGTTAATAGGCTTGGCTGCTCACTGAAAAGTTGGAGGTTGGAGTCCACCCAGAGGCACCTTAGAGGAAAGGCTTGGTGATCTAATTCAGAAAAATTAGCCATTGAAAACATTATGGAGCTCAGTTGTCCTCTGACACAGGTGGAGTCACCGTGAGTTGAAATCGACTTGCCAACAATTAAAAAAAAAAAAAGTTTCAGCAGTTCTTAGAAGCTAGCAGGGGAAGTGGCACAAAAAACCCAAGGAGGAAGCATTCAGCCAGCCCTGCTCACGGCTGCCTCCAGCCCCGTTCTCTTTATCATTTCTGGTCTAGTCTATCAGTTTCCACGGGCGCTTGTACGTGGTCACCAACCTAAGTGAGTTTCAGAATGTGTCAGCAAATCTGGATACTCTAAAAATGGCACACCATACATTTCATACTACCACCATAGAGGGGTCTGGGGTTTACATCTTCATTTTCTCTAACATCCAACTGAAATCTGGCGTTTCCTTCTAATATGAATGTAGGTAATACACCATAGTAGGATTAGTAGTACTGCGACTTTGTTACCAATAGAAATCACATATACATGCATATGACGCTACTGATGTTACAGCTATTTCGAAATATTGTTTAAAAACTCATCACTATTTTGAAATAACAAATCATTAGACCCTCCACTAGATCTCGTATTTTTATATAGTAAAGAAGCACATGGTACCCTATAACAAATTTAAAAATATTTTGATAACCATATTTCAATATAATTGGTTTTCTTTGTACTCTTCTGCATTTTATTTTATGGATTTGAAAACTTTATTCTGAGAAGGAGTCAGCAGACTGCTAAGGGGTCCAGGGTGAAGGGGTCTAAAGTGAAGAATCTCTGGTCTAGTGCTTTATGCTTTTCAAAACTCTGTCACAGAAATGAACTTACATAATATGTATGGCAATCCTATAAGACAAGCAGGACACATATTATTTTTACTATACAGATGAAATAGGCTCAGAGAGAGTAAATTGTTTGCTCAGGGTCACAGGCTATTATGCAGAACTCAGGACTTGAACTTGGATGATTGGATTCCATCATCTTTCTACCATGCCAGCGGGTCTCCAAGTGTGGTCCTTGGACCAGCAGTATCAGTATCACCTGGAAGATGGCGAGATGTGTAGATTTTCAGGGGCCCTGTTGAGGTGGGCTGAACCAGAAACCCTATGGGTAGGGCCAAGTGCCTGGGTTTAACAAAGTCCTCCCAGTGATTAGATGCATGTTCAAGTTGGAGAATCACTGCAATACACCTTTTATTATCTCTTATTTTTGAGTCCTGATCAAAAGGAGGGTTTCCCTGAGATTTGGGAGGAATGGTTTCCCTTGTCATACCCCGGCTTTGTCTGGGCGACAGGGTAAAAGCTGAGCAGAGGGAGGTGAAGGGGCCAGCCGAGGGGGTTTGGGGCTTCACTCCACCCTGAAGCCTCTTACCACGTTGCCCCCTCCCCATCTGAGAGCATTCAGGATTCACGGAGCTGACTTTCCCAGACATCCCCATGGATTCGGAGTTATCAGCAATCAATTCCAGAGGGCACGTATCATCAAGTGACTTTACACACAAAGCATAAGTCATTAAGGACTTGAATGGTGACAAATCTGGGGCAGGGAAGTGTAAAAGAGAATCTAACTCAACTCAACAAAAATTTGTTAAGCCTTTCCATTTGCAAGACAATGACTACGTCCACACGCTGCACTGTTAAACTGTGGGATGCTCAGTTTTTCCCACGTTCACATTATTGAAATCGGACGTGTCTTACAAGAGAAAAGTGGTAGCGGCCAGGCAGATGATTCAGTTCTGATGGAGTTGTTATTTCCTGAACACATGTGAAATTGGTCTGATTAAGTCATTTCAGTTGAGGTAACTGCATTGGCAGCCCAACTCATGCTTGCATTTAAAAAAATTTTTTTTTAAAAATTACGATGTAACATACATAGCAGAGTACTCAAATTTAAGGTGTATAAACAGTTTCCCTGGCGTCGACTCTGACTCATAACTCCCATGTGTATGAGAGTGAACTGTGCTCCACAGGGTTTTCAATGGCTAATTTTTCAGAATTAGATTGCCAGGCCTTTCTTTGGAGGCACCTCTGGGTGGACTCGAACCTCCAACCTTTTGGTTAGCAGTTGGGTGCATTAACCGTTGGCATCACACAGAGACTTCATAAGTGTATAGCTTGATGAATTTTTACATTGTATTACACCTATGTAACAACTCCCTAGACAATTTCCAGCCCACCACAAAGCTCCTTTCTGCCCCCTCACAGTCATTATCCCTTTCCAAACAAGTCCCAAAGTTACTGCTACTCTGCCTTCTAACCCCATAGTTTTGCCTGTTTTTGAACTTCCTATAAATGGAATCATACAGTATATACTCTTGTGTATATACTTTTACTTAACTTTATAGCCATGATATTTATCCACATTGTTGCATTTATCAGTAGTTGATTATTTTCATAGCTATTCAGAATTATACCACAGGAATATGCCACAATTTATCTACTTTTTCTTCTATTGATGGACTTTGGGGGCTGTTTCCAGTTTTGGTCTTATAGGTAAAGCTGCAATAAACATTCTTGTACATGTTTTTGGTGGACACAAGCTCTGTTGGGGACTTACCTAGAAGTGAAATTGCTAGGTCACAGGGTATACGTATATGTAGTTGTAGCAGGTACTGCCAAACATTTTCTCAAAGTGTTGTACCTGTGGTGCTTGTTGTTAGGCACTAGAGTTCTCAAACTGTGGAAAAGGGGGCATATAAATACGGAATTGGGGGAGGCATGATAGAACCATGCAGGGATGAATTCGAGGTAACAGTCTGCACTCATGACTCTGAATCATATATATGTATGTGTACATTCATGTTTATATGTACATGTATATGCATAGTTTTAGGTACGTGTATATATATGTATAGAGAGCCCTGGTGGGCCAGTGGTCAAACGCTCAGCTACTAACCAAATGGTAGGTGGTTTGAACCCACCAGTGGGCTCTGCAGGAGAAAAGACCTGGTGATCTGCTCCCATAAAGATGACAGCCTAGGAAATCCCATAGGAGCAGTCCTACTCTGTTCTGGAGGGTTGCTATGAGTTGGATTTGACTTGACATCACACAACAACAACAACATCTATGTGTATATATATGTATAGATTTCCTAGCATTGTCTGTTGAGAGGGTTAAGAAGCAAAGACACCCCAGTAGCAATAAGCATACCTAGCACCATAGTCTTACCTCTAACGGTGCCCCACTAAAAGACAGCATTTCATGGAGAAAAGACTGATTCCAGGGCTGTGGCAGGGTGGGCACAAGATAAGCCTGGAACAGCTTACCATGTCTCAAAGCAGAGGATTGTTCACAAAAACAATGGAACATGTCACAAGGACACAGGAATCACTTTGAAGGGGCTCCTACTGGCCACTTGTGGGACACTTTGAGCACCAAAATAAAGTACAGTAATGGATGGCAAACGACTGAAAAAAATGGAAACTCATGAGTTTATACCAATAATAAGGAGATAAATTAATAGGGGAGAGACGAGGGAGTTTTCAAGGGCCAACTGATGAACGTGGAGGGAGTACCGATGTTGGAAAAGCATCATTTTGCAACTGTGATGGTAAACATGAGATCAAGCAAGAATCATGAAAGGGATGCCAAACCTAGGGGGCAATTTTGATGAGGAACGGCGTATCCCCATGGTCTTAAGGACCCCACAGACTGCTTATTAGTTGCAAGGGAAAAACAGAGTGATTACTCAGTGAAGAAATTAAGCAACAGCTTCACCAGGTGATCAACATTCACATCCCCAGTGAGAGAAGACGGGCGTTGGGTACCTCTAGCTGTTGTTATACCTCGAGGACAGGACACCACCCGTGCAGTATTCCGGCTAGGAATGCATAATTTCAATCTCATCATGAGGAAACATCAGACAAACCTAAAATGAGGTACATTCTATTTTTAAAAAAGGTGGGGGATTGTGTTCTTTGAAAATGTCAATTTCAAAAAGACAAAGAAATGCTGTGGAAATGGTCCAGACTAAAGGAGGAGAAATATCAATTATGCTCAATATCTGACCCTAGGAAAATGCTCTAAAGTATATTATTGGATCAACTGACAAAACTCTAATATAGACAGTAGCTTAGATAAAAGTATTGTACCAATGTAAATGCATGAAGTTGGTCAGGTACTGTAGTTACATAATAGCGCTATTCTGAGGAAATACCCACTGAAATGAAGTATTTAGGGGTAAAGGGCCATGATATACGGAAACTTACTAGAGCCCTGGTGGCAAAGTGGTTAAGAGCTCAGGCTGCTAACGAAAAGGCTGGCAGTTCAAATCCACCAGCCATTCCTTGGAAACCCCAAGGGGCAGTTCTACTCTGTCCTATGGGGTTGCTATGAGTCAGAACTGACTCGAAGGCACACAGTAACAACAATACCTGCAAATGGTTCAGGGCAAGATGATATAGATCCAGATACAGGAGGAGCCCTGGTGGAGCAGTGATTAAGTGCTCTGCTGCTAACCGAAAGGTCGGCAGTTCAAACCCACAAGCCACTCTGGGGGAGAAAGATGTGGCAGTCTGCTTCCATAAAGGTTACAGCCTTGGAAACCCTATGGGCCAGTTCTACTCTGTCCTCTGGGGTCATTATAAGTTAGAACTCATTTGATGGCAATGGTTTAAAAAAAATTTTTTTTATAAGTATGGGCATAGGTAAGGAGCCCTGGTGGTGCAATGGTTAAGCACTCGGCTGCTAACCGAAAGGTTGGTGGTTCGAACCCACTCAGTGGCTCCACGGAAGAAAGATCTGGCAATCTGCTCCAGTAAAGATTACAGCCTAGGAAACCCTATGGGGCAGTTCTACTCTGTCAAATGGAGCCACTACAAGTCGTGATTGATTTGGTGGCAATGAATAACAACATAGGTATAGATATAGATACGGAGACAGAGACAGAGAGAGGGAAATGATCAAACAAATGAGGTAAAATGTTAATAGGTGTCTCTGGATCAAGGGAACGTGGATGTCCTTTATATGATTTTTACTTTTGCAATATTTTATGAACTTCAAATTATTTCCAAATAAAAAGTTAAAAAAAAAAAAAAACTCGTAAGTTGACTCTTTTCAACAAAAATACTCATGCCTGGGTCCCCACGCCCCCCAGAGTTGTGTTTACTTGGCTGGGGTACAGCCTGGGCATCGAGTGATTGAAAAGCCCCCAGGTGATACTAATGCATAGCCAGAGCTGGGAACAGCTGGATTAATCAACAGAATTTCTAAAGCTAGCAGAGGTTGGCGTTGCTGGTTCCTGCATCCCGAATTATCACTCAGTTGCTCCACATCCATCTTTCAAAAGCCTCTAGCTCACTTTTAGATAACTTCTATAAATACATAATTTGCTTAAGGAAAAACAATGTGTACAATCAAGCAGGCAGTTCAGACAAAGCCCCGGTATTCCTTAACATGCTTTGAACGCCTACTGACACAACATGCAGAAGTCCACACTAGAGGAAGGCCATGTGCCCAAACCACAAGACACAGCCATTGCTGTGATGCTCTACAAACTGCCAAAAGCCAAAAGTGGTTTAGCACAAGTTTCAGGATCTGAATGTGAAGACGGCTTAGAGTCCAACTTTGCTGGCAACAGAAAGAAGTAGCATACATACGTAAATAGATGTTATGGGTTGATTTCTATTACTAAGCGTATTACCCTGTACTGTAATTATTTGTTTACATGTCTGCCTAGGAAAAAAAATAAACCTGTTGCCGTCAAGTTGATTCTGACTCATACATAGCAACCCTATAGGATAGGGTAGAACGGCCCCATAGGGTTTCCAAGGAATGCCTGGTGAATTTGGACTGCTAACCCTCAAGCTCTTAACCACTGTGCCACGAGGGCCCCACCTGCCTAGAAGGCAGATACTATTTGCCTCCAGCTCTTGGCTCTTGGTAGGCACTAAATAAATGCTTGTTGAATAGAATTAAGTTATGAGTTCTGTTGTTCTGATCTTTTTTTAACCTTGGAGTTCAGATAAGAGATTCTTTGGAACTCCTTCAAGTCCTGCTTACATTTGGATATGCCTGTTTAAGAATTCCAATCTCAAAAATGTCCTTCTATCCTCCTGACCAAAATGGTAAACACATGCAAGGATGCACACAAATCCCTGTTTTTTTAAAAAAAGCAAACATTTCTTCTTAGGTAAATCAAGGTCCAGTTTGATAAAATGCCCCTGTAATGGTTCTTGTTAAATAAATGGAACCCCGGTGGCACAGTGGTTAAGAGCTCAGCTGCTAACCAAAATGTTGGCAGTTCGAATCCACCAGCCGCTCCTTGACACCCCTATGGGGCAGTTCTACTCTGTCCTATAAGGTCGCTATGAGTCGGAATGGACTCGACGGCACCAGGTTCATTTGTTTGCTGGTTAAACAAATATCCGCACACATCACACAGAGGGATGTTTCAGTTCAGATTCACGCTGGCATTTTGAGATTGGAGAGAATTAAACCTGTGTGATTTCTAAAACAGGATGTAACATATTTGGACTGAAAATCAGAGCGTATCAGAGTTAAGAAGGTTGGCATTCTCTTCAGCACTATATGACACAGGTTGTGAGGGATCTGAATAAAGGGAAATGCCAAAGCTTTGTTCTCATTTTATTGCTAAATTATATCAAAGTACAGCTAAGTCTCATTCTCTAAAATCTGATAATATTTGATTTATTTTGACTCCAAATCTCCTTTGAATACTTACTAACTATAAAGCAAGTTTGTGTGTTTTAAAGTCCCAAATAACCTTGTATGAAATAGATATCATTTATAGATTAAGTAAGAAAATAAACTAGGCTAAGAAATACTGGAGGGCTGCAAAGATAAGGAAGTCCCCGTGCAAATGATTAACACACTCAGCTGCTAACCAAAAGCTGGAGGTTTGAGTCTACCCAGAGGTGCATCAGAAGAGAGGCCTGGTGATCTACTTCTAAAAAATCAGCCACTGAAAACCCTGTGGAGCACAGGTCTACTCTGACACGCATGGAGTCACCATGAGTCAGAATCGACTTGACAGCAACTGCTTTGGTAAAGACAAGACAAAGCCCACGACCTGGGAGCTTGGAATCTACTGGGGCGGTCTGACTCAATACGCTAATATAATGTGCACAGAGAGGTAAAATCTTCATGGGAGTGTAGAGGAGCTTGGAGAGGGGGTGGCATCTGAGCAGAGGTTTGAAGGGATCACCAGGCAGAGGACAGAGGAAGGGCATCGGGAATAGAGAACAGCATAGGCAAAGGCAGGCATGAAGGGAGTAACCGTAGAGGGAAGGCGAATGGTCTGGCATGGCTGGAGAAGAAAAGCCGTGGGATGCTGGGGTAGGGGTGAAGTGAAGGGTGGGGAGTGAGAGGCCGTGGGCATGAGGTTGGAAGGGGGGACCATGGCAGATCAGGAAGGCTTGACTGTATGTGTTGTAAATGCTAACCCCTATGTCTGTGGACTTAATCCCATTTAGGAATAACTTCCTTTGTTATGCTACTGAGACTGTATCAGTGCAGGGTGTGTCTTAAGCCAATCACCTTTGAGACATAAAAAGAACAGATTAAGCACAGAGAAGGAAGCACAAATGGAGGGGAAAGTACACGCCATTTGAAGACTGCCAATAAATCGAGGAACAGAAGCTCAAAAGAGACAAGGACATTTGTTCCCCCATAGCTGACAGAAAATCTTCCCCTAGAGCCTGTACTCTGAATTCAGACTTCTAGCCTCCTAAACCGTGAGAAAGTAAACTTCTGTTCGTTAAAGCCACCCACTTGTGGTATTTCTCTTACAGTGGCACTAAGAAATTAAGACATATGGGTAGTGGGGAGCCATTAAAAGCTTTTGATCAGGACAGGCACACATGAGGCCTGGTTTTAGAGATAACACTGACTGCCCCATAGGAAGATGGGTAGGCTGAAGTCCAGAGATGACGGTGTTCATTCACACCGCAGACAGTCCCTGAGTGCCCGCCACACCTCTCCAGCTCATGGCCAGCACCAGCTGCTGCCACAGCCATCTCAGGGCACGCTTTCCTCTTTCAACAGAACTGTCCTTTCCCCAGGAGCAGGGAAGGGCCATGGCTGCCCTTTAGCAGGACGTTCAGGATTCCAGTCGCTCTAATGGGTCTCACTATAGCTCTGTCAGGTCCCTGGGTAGCTAAAATGTGTGCACTCAGATGGTAACTGAAAGGTTGGTGGTTCGAACCCGCCCAGCGGTACCTTGGAAGAAAAGGCCTGGTGATCTGTTTCCAAGCAGAGCCTTGGGGTGCTGGGGGGAGACAAAGGGTGGGGAGTGAGAGCCCCTGAGCATGAGGTTGGAAGGGGAGACCGTGGGCAGACCAGGAGGGCTTGATTGTCTGTTGTTACGGATTGAATGGTGTCCCCCCAAAGATATGTGTTGTGAATCCTAAACCTCTATGTCTGTGGACTTAATCCCATTGAGGAATAGGATTATCTTTGTGTTATACACATATCAGTGTAGGAGTGAGAGCACAAAAAGATTACAGTCAAGAAAACCCTGTCAAACACAGTTTTACTTGGTAACACACGGTGTCACCATGAGTCAGCACTGACTCAACAGCACAACATAACAACTGAGCTCTGTCCGTCTAGAAATAAACTCAATTATCTTTCTTACTGCTTCTCACTTCTGCCTCCTTTAAAAAAAAATTCTTTTTTAAAAAAAACTACTCTCCCATCACTCAGATTCAAGTGTTGGCAATCATCTTTAACCCTTCCCTTTCCGTCTTGCCCCGTAGCCAATCACTCATCAGGTGTATCTTCTCCTCCTCAGAAATGCTGTTGAATTGGCCTTTCTCCTTTAAGCTTTCATAGCCAATTAGTCCATAAACCCTTCAAACGGATTGTTGTTGCTGTGTGCAGCTGAGTCGATTCCAACTCTCAGTGACCATGTTAAACTGGTTAGCCCCACCCAAACACCAATGCTTTCCTTTTAATACAATATCTCTAGTCATTTTTAACCTATTATTTGTTGCTGTTGTTGTTAGGTGTCGTCGAGTCGGTTCCGACTCATAATGACCCTACGTACAACAGAATGAAACACTGCCTGGTCCTGTGCCATCCTCACAATCGTTGTTATGCTGAAGCCCATTGTTGCAGCCACTGTGTCAATCCATCTCATTGAGGGTCCTCCTCTTTTTTGCTGACCCTCTACTTTACCAAGCATGATGTTCTTTTCCAGGGACTGATCCCTCCTGACAACATGTCCAAACCTATTATTTAAGATGGCTCAAATGATCTTCTTACAGCTTGGCAGAAGTTGGAAATGAATTTTTCTGGGGTGAGGATGAGGGTGAGAGATTTGATACCTAAATTTTGCTTTGATTTCCAAATTGGCAGCAAAGGTCACAGTCAGCAGACTGACTTCTTTCTTTTGATACCCTGGTTGTCATGGTGATGGAGGGGATTCTGAAATATTGCAACAACAATGAAGTCGTACAGAAATCTGTTCAAAATATATACTTCCATGCTGGATGGTTGACATTCAAGCATGATATCAATAGAATCTCCTAAGATTTTGCAAGATTCTGCTATGTTCCTTTATCTCCAGGAGGCAATAGCTACTGAAAGGGAGTAGCAACATAGGGAGGGAGGGTGGCAGGGGGCCATGCGAGGGCAGAGTGACTTCAACACAGCAACCACTGGAGCCCCATGGAGGATTCTAAGAGCTCATTTACTGCCACCACCAGTGGCCATAGAGTTGATTCCAACTCACAGAGACCCCATGAGTGTCAGAGTAGAACTCTGCTCCAAAATTCAATGGCCGATTTTTCAGAAGTAGATTTCCAGGACTTTCTTCTGAGATGCCAACACATGGTGACCCCATGTGTTACAGAGCAGAACAGCTGCATAGGGTTTTCTTGGCTGTAATCTTTATGAAAGAAGACGACCAGGCCTTTATTCCATGGCACTACTGGTTGAATTCAAACCACCGACATTTAGTTAGTAGTAGAGTGCAAAGTGTCTGTGCCACCTTCTGTTCCTTACATGTCAGTCATTTGGCACAGAATGTATAGCACAGAAGGTGCCATGAATGTGTAAAAAGATACTGGAAATGAGAATGCCTGGGTTCAAGACCTGCTCTGCACATGGCAGGGCATAAGGAAAGAGCTCAACCCAGGCTGAACACTCAACATGGGAATGCAAAGCCTGGGAACTTACAACACATAATAAGAATGCCTCTTTCCCCTTGGAAACACCATGGTGAGCCAGAGGAGGCAGCTCTTCCATCCTACATGTGGCAGGCACCAAGACAATAAGCAGAAATAGACCTGGGTGTAGTTTCTAAGCCACTGGGTCAACCACACACTGGCTGATGCTATTCATGTCCCCAACTAATAAATAGTTTAGGTCCACGGTCATATGTTGGCTCTCCTCCATTTGGGATTTGCTACTTCTATTCACCCAAACATTCAAGATTCCAACTACAGAAGGCTGAGTACAAAATCCATTTCTGTGGAAATCCGATTTCCTTTCCCTTAAATTGGTGCTTTTTAAAACCGTGTTCTCTAGAGTCCAAGAGATTTTCATTAAGTTCCCTGGGTGTTTTTGGGATTCTCCTCAGGGGTCATCATAGCGAGGGGGTAGAATGAATGGGGAGGTGAAGGGGAATCCATCTCTATCTTGCTTTGTTTTAAGTTATTTCATTTTATTTGAACAAACACTTCCTTGGAATTACAGAAATGTGAAAAGCTCTATCTCAGAGCACTGACTCAGCCTCTCAGGATGGGGAGGAACATGAGGTTTGTCTAGTTTAGTCTAACAGTCACGGAAGGCTTGAACCCATCATCATCAAGTGGCCATGCAGCCTGGGCCTGAGCAGCTTCATGACAGACAACCCCTTACATCTCCAGCGGCTCATCCCATCTCTGCTTAGTTCTGATGCTACCAGTTCTCCTGTGGATAACTGCTTCTCAAAGTTGGTTGCCTATTGCAAGCAACCAGAGAGTTTTGTTCTTTTCAATTTTGGTGAAAATAAATACAGTAAAACATAACCCATTCAGCAGTTTCTACATGTAAATTCAATAACATTGGTTACATTCTTCACATCGTGCCACCCTTCTTGCCATCTCTACCCATCATTGGCTTAGAATTGCTACCCCCTAAATTCTCATCTATGCTTTGGAGTTACTCTTGACAATTTGATCTCATATAGACAATTCTTTAAAAGAGCACAGTGTTCATATTGAACATTCTCTACTAACTTAGCTCAACAGTTATTTAGTTTAAAGATGACTCGGGATAATTTCAGTTCATGGTTTGAAGATTTTTTCAGAGCGATAGACTCAGGGGTTCCTCCAGTCTCAACAGGTCCAGTAAGTCTGAATTCTGCAAGAAGTTGAAGTTCTGTTCCAGATTTTCTTCCCTTTTGATCAAGATTCATCTACTGATTCCTTGATTAGAACATTCAGTAACAATAGCTGGGCACTATCCAGTTCTTCTGGTCTCATGGCAAAGGAGGCAGTTGTTCTTCGTGGAAGCAGTTAGACTTGCAGTCCAGCTCCTTCTCTGCTTCCTGATCACCTGGAAAGTTTTAAAAAGTACTGATGCCTGGGCTCCAGTCCCAGAGATTCTAATTCAATTGGTCTGGCGTGTGGCTTGGGCAATGGGATATTTAAAAGCTTTCCTGGTGCTTCTGGAGCCCTGCTGGGGCAGTGGTTAAGAGCTTAGGCTGCTGACCAAAAGGTCAGCAGTTCAAATCCACCAGCCACTCCTTGGAAACCCTATGGGACAGTTCTACTCTGTCCTGTAGGGTCACTATGAGTTGGAATTGACTCTATGGCAACGGGTTTGGTTTGGTTCTGGTGATTCTAAATCACCGCAAAGTTTGGGAATCATTGTCTTCCATGAACTGAGGTCTGTGCCTTTGAAGTGTCCACCCCCTGCTCTTCACTCCTCCTCTGAAAGGCTCACAGAAGAAGTCAAATCCATCTCTCTGCGAGGGTCCTTTAAAAATGCCGAAGAAAACTTTCACTTTCCTCCCGGTGTTTTCCCCTTCCAATGAAAATCTTGGCGCTCCTGTGATGTGTCCTCTGGTGACATGTAACCTGGCTGGTCTATATTTCCCTTAAAGTGAGGTGGCTCCCTGGAATGCAATAATCTAGATCAACTTTGATAGTTTCACAGAAGAGTACAACAATGACATCCCCCTCTTTACACTCTGATTGCTGCAGTGTTCTGCAGAGCCGCAGTACATGGTTGGTTTGCTGAAAATCCTGGTCGTTTTTGATACAGGTGCTGCTGCTAAGGTCCTTTTCCCCATCTTGAATTTGGATATTGCTGTTGTGTGCTGTCGAGTAAACTCCGACTCATAGCGACCCTGTATGACAGAGCTGAACTGCCCCACCGATTTCCTAGGCTGTAATCTTTATGGAATCAGCAGTCAAGAAATCAAATGACATGTTGTATTGGGCCAACTGCTGCAAAAGACCTCTTAAAGTGTTACAAAGCAAAGATGTCACTGTGAGGACTAAGGTGCACCTGACCTAAGCCATGGTATTTTCAATGGCCTCATATACATGAGAAAGCTGGACAACGAATAGGGAAGACAGAAGAAGAATTGATGCCTTGGAATGGTGTTGGTATTGGCAAGGAATATTGAATGTGATGCCATGGACCTCCAGAAGAACAAAACAAATCTGTACTGGAAGAAGTACAGCCAGAATGCTCCCTGGAAGCAAGGATGGCAAGACTTCGTCTCATGTACTTTGGACGTGTTATCAGGTGGTACCAGTCCCTGGAGAAAGACATCATGCTTGGTAAAGTAGAGGGTCAGTAAAAAAGAGGAAGACCCTCAAGGAGATGAAGTGACATGGTGGCTGCAACAATGGGCTCAAGCACACCAATGATTGTGAGGATGGTGCAGGACTGGGCAATGTTTTGTTCTGTTGTACATAGGGTGGCGATAAGTTGGAACTGACTCGACGGCACCTAACAACAACAACGATCTTCATGGGAGCCGATCACCAGCTCTTTTCTCCTGTGGAGCTGCTGGTGGGCTCGAACCACCGACCTTTGGGTTAGCATGGAGCAATAAACCATTGCACCAGCAGGGTTTCTTTACTAATGGCCAATTACTGGCTGAGGCAGAATGACAACCAGAAAACCCAATCAGCAGAGCTTGCAGACATTTCACCCTTCTATCTTTAATACTTTATAGCTCACAGAGCAAACTCACACACCTTATTTCAATTACTCTCCCTCTCACCTGTCCTTATTCCAATCCTATTTTTCAGGTAAGGAATTGAGTTTTAAAACAAAGAAGCGACTTGCCCAAAACCACACAGTCAGTAAGTAGTAGAGTTGGGGATGTAATAATCCAGGGCTCCCAGTGCCCTGTTTAGCAATCTTTACAGCACCCCATGCTGCCTCCCTCGTAACTGCAGAGTCCACAGTAGGCCAGGAGGAGGACTTCGTGGAAAAGAAGCTGCCGGTTACTGCTGCTGTTTTGCATGGCAGTGCTCCAGGGCCACCCAAGCTCTCTGCATAATGTATGTGCAACACCCTAACCACAGGGCAGGGGTCTCTGCCACAAGTGTTGAGAAAATAAGGCCAGGTTTCAGGGCAGAGTATGTGCCCCTCACCCTGAATGCTGACAGAAATTATGTGGTAACTTCAAGACCCCTTTGGAGAAGGCCACCATGTTCACGGCTGAGCCAAAAAAAAAAAAAAAATCAGGTCAGAGAGTGGCAACTCACTCGGCAAAAATTCATAATTCATCTCATGATGGGTCCCTTCCTGTACATACACGTGATACTTATTCTCCTTTTGGTTCCTGACTTGACTTTGCCCTCGGACTTAAATTTCTTTTCTAGCAACCAACGTCTTTAAAAATAATACATTATTGTGTTTTCGGTGAAGGTTTACACAGCAGTTTAGGTTCCCATTCAACAATTTCTACACAAGTTATTCAGTGACATTGGTTACATTCTCCGCAATGTGTGAACATTCTCATTATTTCCATTCTGGTTGTTGCGTTTCCATTAATCTAGTTTCCCGGGCCTCTTACATTCTCATCTTTGTTTTAAAGTACTTGTTGACCATCTGGTCTTATACAGGTGATTTTTTAAAGGAGCACAGTACTTACGAGTGATACCCATTATTATTTGAGCCAATTTGTTATTTAGGGTGACCTCAGGGGTTAGTTTCAATTTAAAGTTTAAAGAGTATCTCAGGGAGTCTTCCAGCCTCAGCAAGTTGAGGTTTTTTTTTTTAGGAATTTGCGGTTCTATTCACGTTTCTCTCCCATTCTATCAGAGTCCATCTGTTGTGGCCCTGATTAGAATGGCTGGTAGTAGTAGTCAGGCACCATCTAGTTCTTTTGGTCTCAGGGTAGATGAAGCTGTGGTTCACGTACAGTATTGTCCTGTAGACTAGTTTCTTCTTTGAGTCTTTGGTTTCCTTCTTTTTCTTTTGCTCTGGATAAGTAGAGACCAATAGTTGTATCTTAGTTGGCTGCTTGCAAGCTTTCAAGACCTAAGATACTACTCACCAAACCAGGATGTAGATCATAACTTTATGAACTACATTATGCCAGTTGACCAAGATGTCCCATGAGACTATGGTCCTAATCCTTCGAATCCCTCGAGGTGTTTGGTTATGTCTAAGAAGTATCCATAACTGTGTCCCCTATGTGTTCTATTATATATGAATATATGTGCATACAGTCACATGCAGCAACTGACATCTTAACTATATACTCTTCTAGTTTCTAACTCAGCTCTCCCCGCAGACTTTGATTTTCTGGATGCACATTTGGAATATCCTCAGGGCCCCCTCGTTTCAAACTCCCAGTGCTGACCCTACGTGTTAGCTGCTGTCGAGTGGGCTCCCTACTCGTGGCGACCCCATGCACAACGGAACAAAAAGCAGCCTGGTCCTGCATCATCTCCAGCATCAGTTGAGGATCAGACCATGTGATCCACAGGGTTTTCATTGGCTAATTTTCGGAAGTAGGTACTAGGCCTTTCTTCCCAGTCTTAAGTCGGGAAGATCTGTTAAATTATAGCAACATGCAAGCCCCATTGACAGATGGGTGGTGGCTGTGTTTAAGGTGCACGTAGAAGGGGAGAATTCTACCACTGAACCACCCCTGCCTCCACTGACCCTACTAAAAATCCGTTGCCGTTGAGTTGACTCCGACTCATAGTGAACCTACAGGACAGAGTAGAGCTGCCCCATAGGGTTTCCGAGGAGCGGCTGGTAGATTAGAGCCCTTAACCACTGTACCACCAGGGCTCCACTGCCCCTACTATAGGTCTCAATTTCACTTAAAGACTAAATGTGACATCCAGTAGCACACCTAGGGCCAGGCAGTGGGTGTGGTCTGCTCCAGGTGCAGGTATTGTCTATACCCATTGTTGTATAGTTGATTCTGACTCATAGCCACCCTAGAGGACAGGGTAGAACTGCCCCCACTGAATTTCCAAGGCTGTAAATCTTCACCAAAGGAGATTGCCACATCTTTCTCCCACGGAGCAGCTCACGGGTTCAAACTGCCAACCTCTTGGTCAGCAGCTGAGCATTTAACCACTGCGCCACCAGGGATCCTTCACATTATCTATAGAGGATTTACAAACAGTAATAAAACTGACTAAAAGTCTGTGCTTTTTTATAATCACCTTGATAAAATACTCCTCCCTGCCCCTTCCAACGACTCCCACTGTCCTCCTTCTCCTACCTTGCTGTGCCACTGGGGACATGCAGTCACAGATGCCCACCCCAGCCTGCTACAGCCCTGGGCTGAGGTTCCCTCCATCCTAACTCTTCAGGAAGTTCCTGTCTTTTGCGTGTTAGGAAAAAAGTCACATCTAACCAGGCTCAGTAGGAATTTCACAAAACTTTCTGAACGGTTAAGATGGAAGAAAACCCAGCTAACTGTTAGAAACGAGATACTCCTGGAAGATGGCGCAGCTTCTACGGCACAACCGAGAACAAGAGAAAACTGGTTTTTAACAGTCTCCAAAAACCTGTTCTTGCAGGACACATCATGAGTTATTCCCGAGCACTGGAAAGTATCACGCTGGAAAAAGAGGGCATGAAATTGTTTTTATTTGAAAGGCATTTGTTTGGGAAAACGCTGCTTTCTCCAAGCAAAATGTTAGCTTGCCTGGTTAGAAGTTAATTATAGTATTTATTGCTTAAAGCCAGCCAGGAATTTTGGCTTGAATTCTTACAAGCCTATGATCCAGGGGGGTAATTACCTATTCAACTGAAGGCCAGTGAACTATAGGTTGATCCGATAACTGCCTATTTCAAAAGGGCCCAAGAGATAAGAAACAAGTCCCTGAGGGGGTGAGAAAACAAACTTGGGGTTTTTTTTAAATCCAAGAACATTACTGTGGCGATACAGGAATGTTTGTTACTGAGATTGGAGCTAAATGAGGAAATGACTTAAAAGAATAAAGCGGTTAGCTGACTTGATTCCCAAATTAATAATGTCCTTGTTCTTTTAATATCTTCAATATTCACATATTGGTTTAATTAAAATATTTGGGAAGTTGAAGTCCAGAGAAAGCAGAGAAACCATGTGTTTGATATGTGGCTTAATGGACTTGAGGTTTATTATTCTTAAAAGTGAACATTATCCTGTTGGTCATCTTCCTTTGGCCTTTTCTTCAGGGCGGGGTACCACTGACGAACTTGTTTGGGCCTCTGGACATCACCACTGGATCACAGTGTTTTTCAGCTGCCCCCCACTCCTTGCTGCCTACTTGACCTTAACTTTTGGTTTCTCCCAAGGTCTGAGCCTCAGCCTTCGGTTTTCTTCTTCCCGTGTGTCTGACCTGACCCTTGAGGCCTCAGAGTTCGTCCCGTGTATGGCTCTCCTGCCCAGCCCTCCCACTTCAGCTCCGGAGACTTGAATTCCAATGGCCAAAAGGACATGTCCTCGACTTCATCATTCCTGCTGCTTTCAGTATCACCCTCCACCCATGGTTCCTTCTTTCTTCCATCTCTTATCTCCCTCTCTCTACCAGCTCCTCCCCATCCTCTGAGAAACGTGCTCAAGTCCATCGTAGCCTTAAAAAAAAAAGAGAAGATAGAAAAAAAAAAAATCAATCTTTCCTCAGTCCTGGCACCCCTTAATCTCTTCCTTTTCTTCACTGTCAAGCTTCCTAAATAACATTTACTCTGGCCACCTTGTACCTGCCGAGGTTATGAGTAATGTTCGAGTTGCTAGATCCAGCTGCCTCTTTTCTCCATGTCATGTTAACCCCTTTTGCTAGGATGTAGACTGCTCCCCTCTGCCCAAAGCTTTCTCATCTCCCAAGACAACTGCATTGCATCCCCGACCCTGCCTGCCTCTCTGTCTTAGTTACCCAGTGAGACTAGAAATACTACATGTGGGTAGCTTTTCTCACAGTTCTGGAGGTTAAAAGTCCAAATCAGGGTCTTGGTCATGTGGATTTCTTCCTTGTTGGTAGCCCTGAGCGTTCCATGGCGTCCCTGGGCTTGTAGACAGTCCTCACATGGCATCTGTCTTCCCCCCAGCCTCCATGCGTGTCTCTATGTCTATTCTGGTCTTTTCATAACTCAGAAGTCATTAGGTTTGGGATCAACCCTACACTGGTAGGACCTCATTAACATAACAGAGGGAAACCCTTATTTCCAAACAGGATCATATCCACTGTACAAGGTCTAGGAATTCAACACATATTTTGGAGGGACATAATTCAATCCATGACACTCTCTGACCCCATCTCTGGCCACTTCTACCTCCTCCTCTCCAAAAGGAGTTGTTGCTACAGTCCTCGGTCAGCTTCCATTTTCCTCTCCATTCCATCCCCTGGAAAATTCCAACCATCCACTCTAAAGGGGTGACTCCTGTTGTGGATTGAATTGTGTCCCCCCCAAAATATACACTGTATATCCTAACCTCTATGCCTGGGGTTATAATCTCTTTTGGGAATAGATTGTCTTTGTTATGTCAATGAATCAGGATTAGTGTAGGGCGTGTCTTGAGTCAGTCTCTTTTGAGATATAAAAGAGATTAAACAAACAAGCAAGAGAAGCAGAGATGGGGGAAGAGAGATGCCAAGCCACAAGAAGACAGCCTAGAAGCAAAAGCTCAGAAGAGACAAGGACCTTCCTCCACAGCTGACAGAGAGAAAAAGCCTTCCCCTAGAACTGGCTGAATTCAGACTTCTAGCCTCCTAAACTGTGAGAAAATAAATTTCTGTTTGTTAAAGTCATCCACGTGTGGTATTTCTGTTACAGCAGCACTAGATCACTATGACAACTTCCAAATTTATATCTTCGGTCTGATCTCCTTTCTGAGCTCCAGGAACATGTTTCCCACGCTCTCTGGACCTTTCCTCTGTCCATTTTATACACTCCAGTTTAACGTGTCCCATACAAAACACACCATTTTCTCTCCCAGCCCTGCTTCCTCCTGTTCACAGGACCAGGTGTCTTCCCTGTGATTGGGCTGGAAGCCTGTGGTTTTCTCCAGCTTTTCCTTTACCCCTGGCATGCAATCAATTACAAAATCTTATTTTCCAAGCAAGCTGCAATCCTCATTCTGCCATATGCAATCAGAACGTCCACTCCCCCAGGCCTCTGCCCACACTGTGTGCACTGTCATGAAGACCTGCCCCTTGCGTGGAGGGCATGCAGTAGTAAAGAGAAGCTGCACTTAAGTTCAGTTTTAAGACTGTCATTTACCAAGTTGGGCCTCAGTTTCCTCATGTGCTACATAAGGGGCTGGACAGATGATTTCTAAACGTTTATGATTCTCTGGATGCAATTCCTTGCCGTGTTTGCATGGCTCAAAGAGGTAGTTGACTCTTCTTTCAGAGCTTTCTCTGACCCTTCTCCCATCCCAACTAGAATAATCTTTGCCTTCTCTGGATTCCTGTAACACTTTGCGTATTTCTTCTAGGGGACTTATTACTGATCACTTCTTATCTCCCAAATTAGATACTGACTTCCAACTCTTGGGGGAAGAGCACACATCTAGTTCTTTTTCTTCTACTTAAATCTCCCTGGTGTATTACAGGCAACCATGAAATATTCACTGAATGAATGAATGACCATAAAATCTTTTCTCCTGATGAAAAACCCACAATAGCTGTTAATTTTCTCCTGGCTGACATCCTGACATAGGGGCAGGAATAACTCTCCTATTCTGAGAGCTAGAATAAGCAGCGGGTCAGCCTGGCAGCTGCTTGGGATGTTAATCTATGTCGTTGTTGTTGCTAGCTGCCATGGAGTCGGCCCCAACTCATGGTGACCCTACGTGTAATGGAACAAAACTCTGCCTGGTCCTGTACCATCCCCATGATCGGCTGTGGACCATTTTGATCCATAGGGTTTTCATTGGCTGATTTTCAGAAGTAGATTGCCAGGCCTTTCTTTCTGGACCATCTTAGTCTAGAAGCTCCACCGAAACCTGCTCAGTGTCACAAAAAGCCTCTGCTGACAGATGGGTGGTGGTTGCACTTGAGGTACAGTGGCCAGGAATCAAATGCAAGTCTCTTGTATGGAATGTGAGAATTCTACCCCTGAACCATGAAAAACCAATGTCCCTGTTGATATTCTATAAGGAGCTCTAAAACCTCCAGGACACCAACCTCTTACCAGAAATGTAAAGAAAGGAAGGAAATTTTATTTACCTCAACAGCTCTCAGGGACTCCTGTGCATGCTAAAATGCATGTCTGGATAAGCTTCTTGGGGTTACAGGAGATCCTTCCCTTTCACCTTTCAACAATGTTGTTTTTGCTGTGTGTGGTCAATTCCAACTCATAGTGGCCTCATGTGACAGGGCAGAACTGCCCCATAAGGTTTCCTAAGCTGCAATCTTTATGGGAGCAGATCACTAGGTCTTTTCTCCTGTGGAGTGGCTGGTGGGTTCGAACTGCCAACCTTTCGGCTAGCAGCTGAGTGTTTAACCATTGTGCCACAAGGGCTCCTTCATTAACAATACAAAAACAAAAAAACAAAAAAAACACCAAACCAACAAACCCATTGCCACAGAGTTGATTCTGACTTACAGTGACCCTACAGGACAGAGCAGAACTAACCCCACAGAGTTTCCAAGGAGCAGCTGGTGGTTTTGAACTGCTGACCTTTTGGTTAGCAGCCAAGCTTTTAACCACTATGTCATCAGGGCTCATTAATAAAAGAAGTCAATCAAATGCCTTCCAAGGAATGTGAGTCTGGTTATTTTTGGGGCTTTAGTGTTGCTAAGTGGGGCATGCAAACTGAGGTGCTGCCACCACTGGTTCCCTTTTCTCACACAGGGCTCAGCCTCTGCTCTAAATAAAAATTGAACAAGTATTAGCAGACTCCCAGTTTGAGGGGCACCTGGCTGTTGCCTTGCGCTGGGTGCCCAAGAACTGGCCTGGCCACATTCCTTCCCAGCAGCACCCTTTACTCTAGTCCTGTCAGTTCCTTAACTGTTCCTCAGTGCCTCAGGATTATCCTACTCCTGTACTTCGTCTTTTTTCCTTTCCAAATTCTACCCTTTTTCAAGGCTTGGCCCACGTTCCACTTCTTCCACATCTACCCTCCCCACCCCCGATCACTCTAGCTATTACTGCTTTCTTTCTGTTTTGAAGGCCCATAGTGGACTTTTTTTCTAACTTTAAACAATTTAAAAAATAGACTTTATTTTTTAGAGCAGTGTTAGGTTTACAGAAAACCTGTGCAGAAAGTACAGCGTTCCCATTAACACCCGTCCACTCTGGAAACGGCAGTGGCTTTCAACATCTAGGAGGGCACCCAGCTCCTGGGGCCCCGGCCCCGGCCCCGGCCCCGGGTGCTATTTAAGACATAGGTGAAATCGATCCCATTGGTCCTTCCAGCCTTTGCCCCGTGTCTCAGGTCATGACCACTCATAGGCTCCTTGCTTGTTGACTCAGGCCACCACTGTCTACTTAGGTCTGATTCAATAAAGCATTAAGATACCAATGGAAAACCAATGAAAGGACATACGCTAATGGAATTACGTTCCATCTCCCTCATAATCAAACACAAATTAAAATAATAAAGCACTATTATTTTTGACATATCAAAGAGGAAAAAACATCGATAACACACAAATGCTGGTATAGCCATACAATGCAATATTATTGAGCCATAAAGAGAAAGGAAGTTCTGATACATACTACAATATGGATGAATATGGAAAACATTATGCCAAGGGAAATAAGTCAGACACCAAAGTACAAATATTGTTATGATCCCACTTCTATGAAATATCTAGTAGAGGCAAATGCATAGAGACAGAAAGTGTACAGTGGCTACCAGGGGCTGGGGGGAGGGGAGAATGGGGAGTTATTGCTTAATGGGTACAGAGCTTCTGTTTGGGGTAATTAAAAAGTTTTGGAGATAGTGATGTTGGTTGCACAACAGTGTGAATATAATTAATGCACTGAATTGTACACTTAAAAATTATTACAATGGCAAATTTTAAGTTATATAAATTATAAAACCAAAAAACCAAACCCATTATCACAGAGTTGATTCTGACTCATAGCAACCCTACAGGACAGAGTAGAACTGCCTCATGAGGTTTCCAAGGAGTGGCTGGTGGATTTGAACTGCAGACCTTTTGGTTAGCAGCCGAGCTCTTAACCACTGTGCCACCAGGGCTCCTATATATATTATACACAATAAATTTTTTTTTTTTAAAAGTGGTGTCAGATTTGTTCATTCATTCGTTTAGCACACTCTTTTGGAGAACCTACTACGTGCCATATACTGTGCTGGGTCTAAGCACACAATAGTGAACAAGAGACCTGGACCCTGCCTTCTTTGAGGGAAACAGGTTACTGAAAGGGTCAGCGATGGGACAGGGGATCCAATTTAGATGCAGTGGTTGGGGAAAGCCTTTCAGAGTAGGTGATATTTAAGCTGTAGCCTGAGTGTTGGGAAGGAGCCAGCCTTGTAAGGATCAAAGAATCGCATCACAGAAAGAGGGAACAGCCTTGCAAATGCCTCAAGGTTGGAAGTACTGGGTCTGAGAAAGGACAGAAGGTTTGGCTGATGACTTTTATTCTCAAAAAGAAGTGACCACACCCACCCTTCTCTAGTGGCCAGGCAGGGAGATGGCAACCACATTCTCAAATGGTAGTGAAGGGGCAGGAGCTGGCTCTCCTAAGTATTGAGGAACTTGCAAGGCTGAGCCCTAAAATTCAGGGTCTTAAATCTAATACCATTTATTAAGTCTCTTACCTTGGGCCTCTGGTTCCTCATATACAAAATGTCAGAATCTAACTAAAAGATCTCCAAGGTCCTTTTAAGTGAAAAATTCTTCAGAAGATTAAATTGAACTAAAATAATGAATTCAAAATAATTAAATGAATGAATTAATGAAGAGTTTAAATATGATGATGAACTCCAGGGACTTGGTGGTGGCCTCCTCCTGCCCTTTCCCTGATCCCAATAAAACACTCATGGCTGCAGGTTTTGGCAGGGAGCCCTGGTGGCACAGTTGTTAAGAGCTCGGCTACTAACCAAAAAAAGGTCAGCAGTTCAAATCCACCAGCCGCTCCTTGGAAACCCTATGGGGCAGCTCTACTCTGCCCTATGGGGTCGCTATGAGTTGGAATAGACTCAATGGAAACAGGTTTTGGGTTTTTGGGAGGCCCTGGATGAGACACTGCCCTCAATGAAGAATCCTGAGCAGCAGGCAGAGCCATCTGAGGGGGAAGCCTGACCACCAGGAGGAAAATCACAGAGCAGTGTCCAGATAGTTGAGTTCTGAAGATGGAGAGGAGGCCTGGCAGGCTGCATCTGGTCAGAAGACTCCTTTCAGATTTGATTGATAGGCTGTAAATTAATGTTACCTCTGGCAGTTTTTATTTTCCATACATTTTTCATCAGAACATTTTGATATATACTTTTTAAATCACACAATTAATTCATGATCATGAAAAAAATTTAAACATCCCAAAAGTAAGAAGTGAAAGTTCTCATTTCTCCCTCTTACCCCCAATCTCACTTCATTTCATGGGGATAACCACTTTGAACACTTTGGTGCATATCCTGCCGGACCTATTTCTGTGCAAGTGCAGACATAGACATTTATAAAATCATATATAATTTCATATGGTACATTTTTAAGTACAAAAGTGGGAAACTACTATAACTTTTTTTTTTAAGCTCAACGTCATTTCAAGCATCTTCATTTCATGCCATTAAATACAGAGTTATTCCATTATTTTTAATGGCTGAAGAGTGTTTCATAGGATGGAAATACCTTAACATTTAATCATTTTCCTATTGTTGGACAGTTAGATTGTATCTATTTTTTTGCAGCTTATAAACCTGGTTGCAATAAACATTCTTGCACAGGTCTTTTTTTTTTTTTTTTTAATTGTGCTTTAGGTGAAACCCTACAGAGCAAATTAGTTTCTCATTCAACAATTTATACACAAATTGTTTTGTGATAATGGTTGCAATCCCTGCGATGTGTCAACACCCCCTCTTCCACATTCCAATTCCCCGTTTCCAACCGTCCATTCTTCCTGTTCCTTCCTGTCATTGCTATTGGGCAGGTGTTGCCCTTTGGTCTTGTATACATGACTTGCGTTATTGCTTGTTTTATAGACCTGTCTAATCTTTGGGTGAAAAGTGGGCTTTGAGAGTGGCTTCAGTTCTGAGTTAAAAGGCTGTCCAGGGGTTGTTCCAGTCTCTGCCAGACCAGTAAGTCTGGTCTTTTTTTTTTTTTTTTTTTGTGAATTTGAATTTTGTTCTACATTTTCCTCCTGCTCTGCCCAGGACACTCTACTGTGATTCCGTCAGAGCAGTTGGTGGTGGTAGCCGGGCACCATCTAGTTTTTCTGTTCTCAGGCTGGTGGAGGTTGTGGTACTCGTGGTCCATTAGTCCTTTGGACTAGTATTTCCCTTGTGTCTTTGGTTTTCTTCATTCTCCTTCGCTCTGGATGGGATGGGACCAGTAGACGTATTGTAGATGGCCACTCAAAAGCTTTTAAGACCCCAGATGCTTCTAGTATAAGTCTTTGTGCTCTTGAATGAGTATCTTGGTAAGATAAACAGTCAGAAGGGGAACTGATAAGACTTTGCATACCGTGGTATATTGTTGTCGTTATTAAGTGCCTCCAGTCAGTTCTGACTCATAGCGACCCTAGGTACAACAGAACACAATACTGCAGGGTCCTGCGTCATCCTCCCAATCATTGCTATCCTTGAGCCCATCATTGCAGCTACTGTGTCAATCCATCTCGTTGAGGGTCTTCCTCTCTTCCGTTGACATCTACGTACTGTGGCATACTATACTCTTAACAACATTGATGACAGTTGCCAACTTTTTTTGCCTCCTCTCCCATATGGTATTTTACCAGCATTTTAAATTTCTGCAATCTGCTAGGCAAAATGTATATTGTACCGTAACAATTTGCATTTTTCTGATTACTAAGGGGGTTAAATATCTTTTCACATGTTTGTAGATCATTGGCAAATTTCCTCCTTGGAATTGCTTGCTTATATCCTTTGCCTGTTTTACATTGGGTTATTTTATCTTTTCTTAGTGAACTTTAGGAGCTTTTAAAATACTAGGCATATTAACCATTAGCCCTTTGTTATACGTTTGGAAATATTATCTCTCAGTCTGTCACTTGTCTTTAATCAGGTCGTCTGACATAGAGAAGCCTCCAGTTTCTATTAAATCAAATTTATAAATCTTTTTAATTTTTACAGAGGCCAAAAGGGTTTAGGGTCTTGTTAGAAAATCTCTCCCCGCTAGATGATCTAAATATATTTTCCTATGGTATTTTTATAGATTTTATTGTTTTATACCTTCTTGAAGTACATTTATATTTTTATCTTGTATATATTATGACATGGAGATCTAACTTTATTTATTTTTTCCATGTTGTTGTTCCCGTGATTGACAGAGTAGAACTGCCCCATAAGGTTTCCTAGGCTGTAATCTTTACAGGAGCAGATCACCAGGTCTTTTCTCCCATGGAGTGGCTGGTGGGTTCCATCTGCTGACCTTTTGGTAGCAGCTGAGCGCTTAACTATTGCATCACCAGTGGATAATGATAACTAATTATCCCAATGCTGATGATCGAATTGTCCAACCTTTCCTCAATTATTTAAAATGCACCTTTTATCACACACTATATTTTTATATAGACACAGGTCTCTTCCTAGGCTATTCAGTTTTGCTGCATCTCCTTGGAATACCCAGTCTGTCCCATTCCTATCCCGGAGCATTGCTATTCCATGTTTTTCTCACTCCTTTCATTGAGGTCTCCAAAGTGTACTCTTTCTTTACAGCAGAACCCCTAGACCCCAACTTCCCCTGCCCATTGGCTCTGGGATCCTCTGGTAGAGGCTTGCTTGGGGAGCAGCTGTGTCTATGTCTCCTCTCCCTGCCCGCTTCCCCTGGGCTAGCGCTTCCCATCATTCTGTTGAAATTAACACTGAGTTTGACTAACGAGGAGTCCCTGGGTGGTGCAAATGGTTAATGCATTTGGCTGCTAACCGAAAGGTATGAGTCCACCTAGAGGTACCTTGGAAGAAAGGCCTGGCAATCTACTTCCAAAAAATCAGCCATTGAAAACCCTATGGAACACATTTCTATTCTGACACATACGGGGTTGCTATGAGTCAAAATCGACTCTATGGTAACTGTTGTTCTTTTTTTTTTTTTCACTAAGGAAGCCTCCTTCTCATATGTTCCACATCCCACACATCCCACTGGTTCATCCCGGTCTCCAGTTTCACGCACTTCTCACAGATCTTGTACCTGTCACTGCCCTCCACCCTCCCCTTCAGTCTGCCATCTCACACTCCTGGGATAGCTCCTCCACTCTATGTCCTGACTTGTCCCTTTTAAAGCTCTCCAGTGTAATACTGTTTCTGTCATTCTCTCTGTATCCTTCCTCAGGCTTCCCCTTTCCATATACAGTGAAAGCTGTGAAAGCTGGAACTCGACAGGACTGCCTTTTTTTTCCCCAGGTCTCAAAAGCTTTTCTACCTTTAACAAGGTGCAGTCTCACCACTTTTCAATTGCCCTCTGTTAGTGGAAAATACTTGGGTTTTCCTTCTCTGACATGTTTCCCCCTTATACAGATTCTGGCTTAAGCAGGCTTTACTGTAGTAGTTTGTATCTATATGCCCTAAGTAAGTCCCTGGGTGGCAAATGGTGAACATGCTTGGCTACTAACTGAGAGGCTGGAAGTTCAAGTTTACCCACTGGCATCTCGGAAGAAAGGCCTGGAGATCTACTTCCAAAAAATCAGCCACTGAAACCCTATGAAGTACAGTTCTACTCTGACACACATGGGGTTGCCAAGAGTCAAAATGACTCAATAGTATCTAGTTAACATGCCCTAAACAGTGGCTCCCCTGATTTTCCCCTTTTGCCCAAATGCCAAAGCACGCTTCTCCCTTCCCTTTTCCCATTCTGGGCCCAAAAGCCATGCATTTCAAAGACTGCCTCTTTGGAGGTGGGGCCAATATGGCGGAGTAGTCAGACGCCTCCGGTGGACCCCCTTACAACAAAGACCCGAAAAAATGAGTGATTTGATTATATATGGCAATCTGGGGGACCTGAACATCAAAGGCAGAGTTGAGGAACAGGACTGAGTGGCAGGGGGAGAGAGAGACGGTTCAGAAGCAGTGAGGAGTTGCCAGACCTGAACCAGCAAGAACCTGAGCCCTTCAGGCCTGATCAGCTTGTGGGTGAGTGGCGAGGCAGGCAAGCAGGGGTGCTCGGGAGGCACGTTTTCTGCACCAGGAGAGACCTAGCACCAGAGAGTCTACACAGCCACCCAGAACCAGTGAGAAGCAGCCCTCCATGAAAGATAAATACTTGTGTACAACTTACCGTGTGGATCAAAAATAGCCTCCTTAGGGAAAAACCTCTCTTCCATTTACCTCCCTGCTCCCTGCTCTGCACTGGGTCCCAGACCGGCTTCAGCAATTGCTGAGTCCCCTGGGCCAGAAGTAGGATCCGTCACACGCCCTGAGCCATTCTCCCTGCCTTGGAGAGTGAACAAATTAACAAATGGGAAAAATAAACTGCTGGCTCCCCTAAGCCAGAAACCCAGGGTAGGCATAGCTCCTTTGCCTAGGCACAGGCATAAGGGATCCACGGACTTTAAGTGCCTTTCCCCCTGCGTAGACTTATGTAGGCCCATTTCAACAGTGTAGGACCTCATTACTGGGGTACAACAGGGTATATACTGGAAGTCTAACTTCAACTGTTTCAGCTGTCAAGTGGCAGGTTCTTGACATTTGATACTGCTCTGCCCATTAAGCAGGGTCTTCACTACCCACATCAGGGGCCTGAGGACTGGTGGCTCCACCCACGCCACCTAGCCACCTGCGATAGAGGCCCATGAATAAGAGATGCCCCCCAGTCCTTACAGCCAACAGCATTAGGTGTTTGTAGTCCAGCTGCAAAACCCACCCACCTGCGTGCCCTAGGGAACAGGGACATGCCTTCCTCCTGGACAGTCGGGGGTGGCCGTCAGCCACCTGCCTTGCTCAGAGTGTGTCCCCCCACTGCAGCCAGATGCCTGTGCCTACACCAATCACCCACGCCTGTCTAGGGCTGGAAGTGAGTGCCTACACCACACACTTGGTGGCCATCTACCTGGGCACCTGAGCTGAATCCATACAGGAGGAGTGGGCAGACTCCTGAGCTCACATACCTAGTAACAGATCCAACCACCTGGTGACAGGACATTAGCGCTTCAAAGGTGCCAATAATCAAACTAGCTCATACAAGCAGCCTATTTGGGCATATCAAAACAAAACAAGAAGCTAGGACACACTAAGAAAACATAAATAAATAAATATAATAACTTATTGATGGCTTGGAGACAACAGTCAATATCAAATCACATAAAGAGGCAATCCATGACGGCTTCAGCAAGCTCCCAAAATAAAGAATCTAGAAATTTTCCAGAGGAGGAACATTTCTTGGAAAATACTAGAGGCAGAATACAAAAGATTAATATACAGAACTCTTCAAGAAATTCGGAAGGAAATTAATCAAAATGCAGAACATGCAATAGAGGAAGTTAAAAAGATTAGAGAAGAGCATAATGACAAATTTAACAGGCTGAAAGAATCCATAGAGAGAGAGCAATCAGAAATCCAGAAGATTAACAATAAAATTTCAGAATAAGACAACTCAATAGAAAGTCATAGGAGCAGAATTGAGGCAATGGAAGTCAGAATTAGTGAGACTGAAGATAAAGCACTTGACACCAACTTATTTGAGGAAAAAATAAGATAAAAGGATTAAAAACAATGAAGAAACCCTAAGAATTATGTGGGATTCTATCAAGAGGAATAACCTACGAGTGACTGGAGTACCAGAACGGGGGGGGGGGGGGTGGATAACAGAAAATACAGAGAGAATTGTTGAAGATTTGTTGGCAGAAAACCTCCCTGATATTGTGAAAGATGACAAGATATCTATCCAAGGTGCTCATTGAACCGCACATAGGGTAGATCCCGAAAGAAAGTCACCAAGACATATTATCATCAAACTTGCCAAAACCAAAGATAGAGAATTTTAAGAGCGGCTAGGGATAAACAAAAAGTCATCTACACAGGAGAGTCAATAAGAATAAGCTTGGACTACTCAGCAGAAACCATGCAGGCAAGAAGGCAATGGGATGACATATATAAAGCCTTGAGGGAAAAAAAAACTGCCAGTCAAGAATTATATATCCAGCAAAACTGTCTCTCAAATATGATGGCGAAATTAGGGCATTTCCAGATAAACAAAAGTTTAGGGAATTTGCAAAAACCAAACCAAAATTAAAGAAATACTAAAGGGATTCCTCCGATTAGAAAATCAAAGACTGCCTCTTCAAGTCACCTCTACTGTTAAGTCCCTCTACTGTTAAGTCCCTCCCCTGCGGTCCAAGCTCTGTTCCATAGAGGCACTTTAGTACTTTCAGGCTCAGTGGGGGACTTAGTTCTGTCTGGGAATGGTTTTAATCAACCTAAGGCTTCGATGCTCGTTCCTTCTTCTTTCTTCCCCACAGATTATCTTGATTTGTCTCTGCTTTCCACAAAGTCTTGGGTGGGTAGTCTTGGGGAGGGAGCATGAATTTTTGTGTGCTGGGATTTGGTGTTCTTTCTTCCCTCGTTTACAGTTATTTTAGAGTTTGGGCATTTCCTGTCTTCAACTTAGGCTGGGGGTGTGGTTTTTGTGTATTTCATTTGCCCCCTACTTGATGTTCTATATTGTTTGTGGAAGAAATATTGTGAGATGGGGACCTAGCTGCTGCCAACATCTTCAACTTATGGTAAGTCTTCATTTTCTTCTTTGAAATAATAATAGCTACCATCAAGGGAACTTTTCAACAGGCCAGAAAGTTTACACAATAATAGTAAACAGCTGTTGTTAGGTGCTCTCCAGTCGGCTGCAACTCACAGTGACCCTATGTACAACAGAACGAAACACTGTCCAGTTCTGTGCCATCCTCACAATCGTCGCTATGTTTGAGCTCATTGTTGCAGCCACTGTGCCAATCCATCTCGTCGAGAGTCTTCCTCTCTTTTTCTGACCCTCTACCTTACTAAGCATGATGTTCTTCTCCAGGAACTCGTCCCTCCTGATAACATGTCCAATGTACGCGAGACGAAATCTCGCCATCCTTGCTTCTGAGGAGCACTCTGGCTGTGCTTCTTCCAAGAAGCACATTCTTCAGGCAGTCCATCATATATTCAATATTCTTCGACAACATCGTAATTCAAAGACATCAATTCTTTTTGGTTTTCCTTATTCATTGTCCAGGTTTCACACACATACGAGGCGACTGAAAATAGCCATGGCTTGGGTCAGGCACACCTTAGCCCTCAAAGTGACATCTTTGCTTTGGAAAACTTTAAAGAAGTCTTTTGCAGCAGATTTTCCCTATGCAATACGTCATTTGATTTCTTGACTGCTGCTTCCATGGGCCTTGATTGTGGAGCCAAGGAAAATGAAATCCTTGACAACTTCAGTCTTTTCTCTGTTTATCATAATGTTGCTTATTGGTCCAGTCATGAGGATTTTTGTTTTCTTTATGTTGAGGGGTAATCTACACTGAAGGCTATAGTCTTTGATCTTCCTCAGTAAGTGCTTCAAGTCCTTTTCACTTTCAGCAAGCAAAATTGTGTCACCTACATATTGAAGATTGTTAATGGATTTTACTCCAATCCTGATGTCCCGTTCTTCTTCATATAGTCCATTCTTGGATTATTTTCTCAGCATACAGTTTGAATAAATATGGTGAAATGTTACAACCCTGATGCACAGTTTTCCTGATTTTAAACCATGCAGTATCCCCTTATTCTGTTCAAACAACTGCCTCTTGGTCTATGTACAGGTTCTGCATGAGCACAATTACGTGTTCTGGAATTCCCATTCTTTGCAATGTTATCCGTAATTTGTTACGATCCACACAGCCCAACGCCTTTGCATAGTCAATAAAACACAGGTAAGCATCTTTCTGGTATTCTCTGTTTTCAGCCAAGATCCATCGGACATCAGCAGATATCCTTTGTTCCATGTCCTCTTCTGAAACCAGCCTGAATTTCTGGCAGTTCCCTGTTGATGTACTGCTGCAACCGTTTTTGAATTACCTTCAGCAAAATTTTGCTTGCATGTGATATTAGTGATATTGTACGGTAATTTATGCATTCTGTTAGATCACTTCTCTTTGGAATGGGCACAAATATGAATCTCTTCCAGTTGGTTGGCCAGGTAGCTGTCTTCGAAATTTCTTGGCATAGACAAGTGAGCACCTCCAGTGCTGCATCTGTTTTTTGAAACGTCTCCATCGGTATTCTGTCAATTCCTGGAGGCTTGTTTTTCGCCAATGCCTTCAGTGCAGCTTGGACGTCTTCCTTCAGTACTATCGGTTCTTGAGCATATGCTACCTCCTGAAATGGTGGAACATTGACCAATTCTTTTTGGTACAGGGACTCTGTGTATTCCTTCCAGCTTCTTTTGATGCTTACTGCGTATTTTAATATTTTGCCCATAGAATCCTTCAAAATTGCAACTTGAGGCTTGAATTTTTTCTTCAGTTCTTTCATCCTGAGAAATACCAAGCATGTTCTTCTGTGTTGGTTTTCTAACTCCAGGTCTTTGCACATTACAACACTTCCCTTTGTCATCTTTGAATCTTCTGTTCAGTTCTTTTACTTCATCATTTCTTCCATTGGCTTAAGCTACTCTATGTTCAAAAGCAACTTTCAGAGTCTCTTCTGACATCCATTTAGGTCTTTTCTTTCTTTCCTGTCTTTTTAATGATGTTTTGCTTTCTTCATGTATGACGTCCTTGATGTCATCTATACAACTTCTCTGTTCTTTGGCTATTAGTGTTCAATGCATCAAATCTATCCTTTAGATGGTCTCCAAATTCAGGTGGGACATACTTAAGGTCGTATTTTGGCTCTTGTGGACTTATTTTAATTTTATTCAGCTTCAATTTGAACTTGCATATGAGTAATTGATGATTTGTTCCGAAGTCGGCTCCTGGCATTGTTCTAACTGATGATATTGCGCTTTTCCATTGTCTCTTTCTGCAGATGCAGTCGATTTGATTCCTGTGTTTTCCATCTGGTAGGGCCCATATGTATAGTCACCGTTTATGTTGTTGAAAAAAGGTAGTTGCAATGAAGAAGTCATTGGTCTTGCAAAATTCTATCATGCCATCTGTGGCGTCGTTTCTACCACCAAGGCCACATTTTCCAACTACCGATGCTTCTTCATTGTTTCCAACTTTTGCATTCCAACCACCAGTAATTACCAATGCATCTTGATTACATGTTTGATTGATTTCAGACTGCAGAAGTTGGTAAAAATCTTCAATTTCTTCATCTTTGTCATTAGTGGTTGGTTCGTAAATTTGTATAATAGTCGTATTAACTGATCTTCCTTGTAGGTTTATGGATAGTATCCTATCACTGACAGCATTGTACTTTAGGATAGATCTTGAAATGTTCTTTTGATGATGAATGCGATGCCATTCCTCTTCAATTTGTCATTCTTGGCATAATAGACCATATGATTTTCTGATTCAAAATGGCCAATACCAGCCCACTTCAGCTCACTAATGTCTAGGATATCGACCTTTATGTGTTCCATTTCATTTTTGACAATTTCCAATTTTCCTAGGTTCATACTTTGTACACTCCATGTTCCGATTATTAATGAATGTTCGTAGCTCTTTCTCCTCATTTTGAGTCACGCTGCATTGCAAATGAAAGTCCTGAAAGTTTGACTCCATCCATGTCATTAAGGTTGACTTTACTTTGAGGAGGCAGCTCTTCACCTGAGGGGCTCATCCTCCAGCACTAACTATATCAGACAATGTTCCGCTGCTATTCATAAGGTTTTCACTGGCCAATTTTTTCAGAAGTAGACCGCCAGATCCTTCTTGCTAGTCTGTCTTAGTCTGGAAGCTCCACTGAAATCTGTCCACCATGGGTGACCTTGCTCGTATTTGAAATACTGTTGGCATAGCTTCCAGCATCATAGCAACACGCAAGGCACCACAGTATGACAAACTGACAGACATGTGATAGTAAACAGAGCTAACATTTACTGGGGTAGTACTATGCACCAGGTATGTCCTAAAATACCTTACCTGTATTAACTCATTTTGCAGTGGTTAAGAGCTTGGCTGCTAACCAAAAGGTTGGCAGTTCGAATCCACCAGCCACTCCCTGGAAACTCTATGGGGGCAGTTCTACTTGTCCTATAGGGTTGCTATGAGTCAGAATTGACTTGACAGCAACAGCTTTTTTTTTTTTTTTAAATGATCACAACTATCTTATCAGAGAGGTACCACTATTGTTCATTTTACAGACAAGTAACTTGCTCATCATGTATACATTATTGTATTAAATCTTTACCTAACTCTTCTGGTCTTGTTAGGTGCTGTCGAGGTGATTCTGACTCATAGTGACCCCGTGTGACAAAGTAGAACTTCCTCACAGAGTTTTCTAGACTGTAATACTTATGGGAGCAGATTACCAGGTCCTTCTCTTGTACAGCCGCTGGGTAGGTTTGAACCACCAAACTTTTGATTGGTAGCAGAGTGCTTAACTGTTTGTACTTAACTGTTTTGTGCTTAACTGAGCTCCATTCCTGGTCCAACATGATGAGGAAAGAGGTTAAGTAACTTGCCCAAGGTCACAGAGTTACCAAGGAGCTACCTGGTTCCCATGCCATTTTCCTCCCTTGTGAAGGAAGCAGAAAGTTGTATGTGTCCTGGCTTCCTGATTCTACGGTGCTGGAGCTGTTTCTAGACACAAGGGCTGTGAATCCCCAGGTGGAGTGGGAGTCAGGCCACATTCTTAGCTGCCTCTGTTGAGGTCACCCTCATTTCTGCCTTCACTAGGTGACCCCAGAATAGCACTAGGGTTAGTGTGGTAGGCCCAGTCTGGGGTCCTTCTTCCCTCTGTGAGATTGTCAGAGTAGAGGATAACTGCTTTCACAGAACTATGGATCTGTCTTCTTTTGGGACAAGGACATTCCATGTCCAGGCAGGTCCCTCTCCTGTCAGCATAGGTGGGCAACAGGCACAGGATGCAGGGCTAGGAAGAGGTAAGTGTGGGGGAGAAGTAGGTGAGTGAATCTCAGTTTCCTGCCCGCAGAAGAGCAAGGTAGGTCTGTGTGGATCCTCCCGACATACTGGGAATCAAGGTCCCAAAGCCCCTGAAAATCAGCTGGGCCCTCTGGGAAAAAGGAAAACCTGATCCTGCCCCTTGTAAATATGACCATGGAGTCAGCAGGCATACAGGTCTTTAGACTGCTTCCCAGTGGTTAGGGCAAGGAGCTTGGAAGCTAGTTCTGCCTGAATGCAAATCCTGGCTTTTTCACTTATTAGCTCTGTGATTTTGAATACTTACTTTAATGTTCTGTGCTTTCATTTTTTTTTTTTTATCTGTAATATGGGGATAATAATAAAATCCATAGAGTTGTTGAGGGGATTATATGAGCTAATGTATTAGCACAGTGCCTATTTTGTAGTAAGTGCTCAACTTAGGTTAGATATTGTTATTATCATTATTTCGGGATCCATCATGTTGGTTCCTGGCCCAGATATTCTTTCTGAATCAGTGAACTACATTAAAAATGTCTAATTTCTGTCAAATTTAAATTCTTCCCTTTGCTTGAGAAGCCTCTTCACCGAGTCACATAATCATAGAATCACAAGCAGTTTGGGGAACTCTGAGAAGGTAGTGTTAGCATCAAGAAGCCGTGGCGACTCAATGGTTCAGTGCTTGGCTGCTAACCAAAAGATCAGCTGTTCGAACTCACCAACCACTCTGCTGGCGAAAAGACCTGGCTATCTGCTCCCTTAAAGGTTTCAGCCTAGGAAACCCTATGGGGCTAACCATTTGGAGCTACTCTATCAGATAGGGTCGCTATGAATCGGAATCAACTTGACAGCCCACAACAACCACAACTATGACCACCACAATAACAGTGTCAGCGTCGATGGCCTAATTTTTTAATCTCTCCAAATTCTCACATAAAGATAGAGTAACTTGATAGCAAATCAAAAACCCCTGGACAATATTTGCAACAAAACTCAGGTACAAGGTACCCCCACGAAACTTCAAATACCAGTGAAGAAAACAAACTGCAATGGCCACAAGCTACACGGTACGTGTGTCTGTGCAGGAAGAAGCAGAGGGAGCAGTGGGAGGACCCCCAAAAGCCTGAAGGTATTTACTGGAAGGCATGGTGGCTCCCACTCCTTTCCAGGGCCTTACAGTGAGGAGAAACTGCTGGGAGTACGGTAACAGTTGAGCAGGAGAGGGATAACAGAGATGAAGGAAAGAGAGGATCTAGGGGAACAGAGTCAGGACGTCAGAAAGTAAGCCACTATACTGTCCTAATAAGAAGCCCTGGTGATGCAATGGTTAAGCGCCTTGCTTAACTTATCCAGATCCGGTGATCTGCTCCTGTAAAGATTACAGCCTAGGAAACTTTATGGGGTAGTTCTACTCTGTCACATGGGGTCACTATGAGTAAAAATCAACTTGATGGCACCTAACAACAACAACAACATTGTTCCAATATAACCTTATTTATAAAAACAGGCACTGAGCCAGATTTGGCCTGAGGGCCAGAGTTTGCCAAACTCTTTACTGGGCTTCATCAGCTAGCGAGACATCAAGATAAGGACTGTTGTCTCAATAGATGGACTGAACTTGACTCTGATCAAGTAATCCTTAAAAGATGCTGGACTTACTAAGTCATCAAAACAGCAGATCTGGAGACAACTGATGAAAAGCTAAGGACTTAACTCTGTATTTTAGGGTGAGATTGATTAGAAAGAAAAAAAAACCGGAAGAGGAGAAATCTAAACGTTTGGAAATAGATGAATGATTCTGACATCGTAAGATAGATAAGGTCACTAGAAAATAAGTCAAAATCCATTCAATGGCTGGTGGCTTTTCCAAACAGAGCATCTGACAGAGAGCATTTTCCATAGGGTCTTCACCAAAAGGTCAACCTTTATGTGAAAGGTGATCTCGACTCAGAATCCCACCCTTGACACCAGGCTTTCTTCCTCCACCTTCACCCTCCATTTCAAGATCCTTTGTTGCCATTGGATCCAAGGGGACAGATCATGAGAATTGGACCTCCTTGTCTTCTTGTCCCTCCATAAAGCATGTGTGGACCACCCCAGTAGTGTTTCCTGCTAAGGGAATTCTCTGGCCTTCCACATCCATTGGTAGCAATGAGAAATGTCTACCCACTAAGGGGCGTTCCTGATTTCTCTTTTCCACATGCTAGGTTTCTCTCTACCATCCCCACATCCTAAAAGAATAGTTATATCAGTGTTGACGTAGACTTCAAACAAACCCACCACTCAATATTCAGAACCACAGCAAGAAATTGGAGACGTTTTCAGCTCTCTTCAAAGGTAATTTCGAATTCACTCTCATTATCATTTAAAAAAATTGCTATTCCTTAAGTGACTGTGCTTTGTTTGCCCAGTTGGAAGTTTTATGGAATTACAGTTCCAGGACGGTGATTTGTAAATAAAATTTACCTAACTACTTAAAAGGTAGTTTTAAAATTAAGTATTATATAGACCAACATCTCCCAAATTGTCTTCAGGGGAATGTGAGTCCCTCTAGATAACAAGATACCCCGCAGGGTTTCTTACCGTGAGAGATGGAGTCAGCAAACCTCACCTGCAGCCACGCTGGTGCTATGCCCCCCTCTCCTGCTGCTTCTTTAAGAGAACCCTCACATGTCAGAGCTATACAAAGCCTCAGGGATCACCTGGTCCAGTCCTCCAACACAGAGGGGGAGACAGAGGGCTGGAGAGTAGGGCTTGTGTGGCCAAGCTGACTTCACCTCGGCTGTCTCCTGCACTCTGCAGAGCTAAATCTCAAACCCAGTGAATGAAAAACAAACAAAAACTATAGGAGAAGAATATATGTCCTGTCATAACGTACAGCTGTAAAAAAACAAACCCATTTGCCATCAGGTTGATTCTGACTCACAGTGACGACAGAGTAGAACCGCCCTGGAAGGTTTCCAAGGCTCACATCTTTCCTGGAGCAGACTGCCACCTCTTTCTTCCATGGAGTGGCTGGGGGAGGGGGGTTCAAACTGCCAGTGAATGTTTTAACCACTGCGCCACCAGGGCTCCTTAGTTTTCACTCTAGCCAGACCACTTTGGCATCTAGCAAAGTAAAAGAGGGAAAAGAAGTCCCGAAGCATAATTCCAACAGGCTGATCTCATGATGTCTGTAATTCTTGAAACCTACTGCAGCAATTCAACTTAGAATAAGGGAAAAATCAAAATTAGACTCAAATGTTCGCTTACATATATACATACACCCACGTCTCCTTTATCAGTTTCTGCCTGGATGTTCTGCAATATTCATTTGTATATATTAATGTGCTGGTATTTTGTTACCCAGCTGAGCTCTTAAACTAATTATATGGGAAACTGGCCCAATTGAAGATATAGTCACTTGAATAAAGAGCACATCCGTGCAACTACTTGTTACTGTTGGTGACTGTCCCACCTGGAATTTTGTTACTCCTTCTGGAAAGGTTAAACATTCTAGCCCAACCACATTGTTGTTTTCGGTCACTTGAGGTTTTCACCTGGATGGCTTGATCTTTGGGAATCTTGAGCTGTTTCATTTTGCCTCCCCTGTGGATGTGCTATGCCAAGCCTTCATGTGTTCATCGCTCTTGGAGAAGAGAGCGTCCAGCTGCTGGAGTCCAGCTGTGGTGTCGCTAGAAACCCTCGGAGTGATGTTGCGTAGTGCTAGACGGGGAGAGAATGCTCATCTCCCACACCCTTAAAAAATAAAGGAACTCTTCCCAGACAAGGAGAGGAGAAAGAGGCACACCTTAAGCCATTACAGTAAAAGAGATCATGAGTTGAGAGCCACCGTGTGCCAGGTACTCCACTAGGACCACACTATGCAGTTGAATCCTTTCATGAGTCCCATTTCACAGGTGAGAACAATTAAGCTCAGAGAGTTAAAGCAATTTGAGCAAGGTCATGCAGCCAGGAACTGGATGGCACTGGAACTGAGTCCACGTCTGCCTGGATCCAACCTCTGTGCTCTCCAGCCAAGCTGCCCCTTAGAAATCAGTTAACACCTTAGCAGTCATGGTCTCCAGCCAGGTGACAGTAAAGAATGATGGGATGATAATGAAGGAAGGAGAGTATCATTAAGATTCTGCCTCTCCTTGCAGTTTTACTTGAGGTTGGCTGATGGTGGCACACAGGTCCCCCTGTTCCCCTCTGGCATGTATGCTGGCCCCTGTCTCTTACTCTGCTAAGCAACCTTGTGAAAGTCTAGAAATAGAAACACTAGCACCATCCTAGGCAGTGAGGAGTACGGGCTGTAGCCCTATCCCACAATGAGCCCAGCTTCACAGCAAGGATTCCCAGTTTACTCTCAGGGATCCCAGAGTGGGCCAACAACACCAAAGAGAACAGTTCCACCAAGTAGTCTTAAAAAATGTGAGGCTCATATTGTTGAGGTTAGGTGCTGTTGAGTTGATTTCGACTCATAGCGACCCCATGTGACAGAGTAGAACTGCCCCATAGGGTTTTCTTGGCTGTAATCTTCACGGGAGCAGATTGCCGGGTCTTTTCTCCCAAGGAGCCCCTGGTGGGTTCGAACCACTGACTTTTTGGTTAGCAGCTGAGCACTTAACCATTGCACCACCAGGGCTCCTTGAGGCTCATATACACACATGAAATTATCCGCCCACCACAAACCTCACTGACATCACCATTGCTAAGGCAAAGGGTTTCAACCTCAGGGTTTTGTGATAGCCGACTTTTTTTGATTTATTTTTCTCCTTGAAGATTGACTTCGATGCTTAATTTAACCTAATTTCACCAGTAAAAAAAAATTAAAAAAATAAGAAAACGTTAATTGGAGAAAGGCCTGAGGATTTATCCCATTTTATCACCAGTGGGAACTTGGAAGTGGCAGATTTTGGTTGAATATAAAGGACTTTTGAACAGCCAGAGCTGTTCAGTGTTGGAAAGGCTGCCTCATGACAAAGTCAGCTTGTCTTAGTCATCTAGTGCTGCTACAACAGAAATACTGCAAGTGGGTGGCTTGGACGAACAGAAATTTATTCTCTCACAGTCTAGGAGGTTAAAAGTCTGAATTCAGGGTGCCAGTCCCTGGGGAAGACTTTCTCTCTCCTTCGGCTCTGGGGGAAGGTCCTTGTCATCAATCTTCCCCTGGTCTAGGAGATTCTCAGCCCAGGGACTCTAAGTCCAAAGGACACGGTCCGCTCCTGGTGCTTCTTTCTTGGTGGCATGAGGCTGCCCTCCTTTCTGCTCGATTCTCTCTTTTATATCTTTAAAGAGATTGATTCGAGATACAACCTAATCCTATAGACTGAGTCCTGCCTCATTAACATAACTGCCTCTAATCCTGCCTCATTAACATCATAAAGGGTTAGGATTTACAATACATAGGATAATCACAGCAGATCACAAAATGGTGGACAACCACACAATATTGGGAATCATGGCCTAGCCAAGTTAACACATATTTTTGGGGGACACAATTCAATCTATAACACAGTTCTATGTCTGTTTGCATTGGGGGGTAAGAAGGGAGTCCATACAGAGAGCTCCAGAGAGATTCTGGACTCAGAACTGAAGTTGGGGGAAAATAACATCTGGGAAACCTCTCCATGGTCCAGGTGAGGTGCTAGCACTTTTACATGGTTCCTTAATCCCCATCACCTCAATAGGATATTATTAGCCTCGTTTTATGGCTGAGGAGACTGGGGTGAGGCACAGTGACTCTGCTCAAGTAACACAGCTCATCAGGGGCAAAGCTCAACTAGAATCAAAAAGTTGGAGACTGGAGTCCACCCAGAGGTGCCTCACAAGAAAGATCTGGCAATCTGCTTCCAAAAAATCAGCCAATGAAAACCCTCTGGAGCACAGTTCTACTCTGACACACAATGGACTGTATGGCAACTGGTTTATCTATCTATCAGGATCTCATTGTGGAGGATGTAAACCGGCAAGATCTGCAGGTGCTTAGGGACAGAGCTTCAGAGTGCAGCAATCCCTGGCACTTGCCCAGCACCTCGTGAGGGGCAAAGGGTTCTCATGAATGTTACCTCATGGGCTGAGGTGGAGAGGAGGCAGGTAAACGGCCTTGATATCTGGAAGATCCAGATGCATGTGGTTCTGGAACATCTGTCACACTGGGAATGGATATGTCAAAGTGAATGATTAAAAAAGAAAAAAAAAGCTGGAAGAGGGTGATTATTCCAAGATGTTAATTTTTTGCCCTCAAAGGTAGATTTTAAAAAATTATAGGCAGTTTAATATAAGGGTATTAAACAGGTAACTTAATAGAGGAGCGTTATTCTTTTTAATTATAAAGGTTTTTATTTTCCTCTTTTTCCTCCATTATTTCTGTTAATGAGCTTGTCCACTGGGCTGGAACTGATTAATGAGAGGCTTGGAAAAGATTTTATTACCTGGAACAGCATTTTTACACACCAGCATTTTACTTTTCAGATTTATAAATCAAATGCAATATGGAGTCTCTGCTTAAAAATTAGGACACAATTCAGAATATTACCCCAGGATTTCCATATTTTATGTAAATAACATGGGCCTTCTGTGTTTGCTGGCCACGCCCTGCCCCCATGAGGTATTTTTGCAAGGGTGCTATGCTAATTTTTTTTAATGCAACATGTGGAAGAGGACTGGCTTGTGAGGGTGCTTCATGGGGGGAGGGTGCGGCCAGCAAACAAACACAGAAGGCACACGTTATTTGTGTAAAAGTATGGCACTTCATTCCCGTATGTAAATGCACTCATCTTTAGCGTGAAGTCTGGGTCCCAGTGATGACTAATTCTACACAAGCCCTTAAAGGGAGCAAGGAAAAGTTCTTTGCAACCTATGGGAACTATAGGAAAATTAGGGGAAGAATTTTGGATGGGGCCTAAGACAGAAGACTGGATTATAAAGGCTTTCCATCAGCCAGTAAATCAAAAATCACTGCTGAGTTCTTTATTGTATGCAGAACATCCAACTGGGAACTGTGGAGAATTATGAAGAAATGGGAAAATATAGGTTGGCTCTTAAGGAGCTTTTAATATTAAAAAGGAAGGTTGAGGAAGTTATTGTGTAGTACTCATACAAACACATGTGAACAAAACAAACATTTACAAGAAGCTATAATTGAATCCATAACTATGAATGAAGCCGTAACTATAGCCCAAAACAGACTGAGCTCAAAATAGTCTCTCAGCAAATGTCTGTTGGATGAATGAATGAATGAATAAGTATAACCAGCACATAAGTACTCTAATATTTTTGATTGACGGATGGTTGATACAGATGAATTTCTGAGATATTAGTGTTTAAGGGAGCCTTGGTGGTGCAACGGTTAAGCACTCAACTGCTAACTGAAAGGTTGGCAACTCAAGTCAATCCGGAGGCTCCATGGGAGAAAGATCTGGCAATCTGCTCCTGTAAAGCTTACAGCCTAGAAAACTCTATGGGAAAGTTCTACTTTGTCATATGGGGTTGCTATGAGTTGGAACTGACTCAATGGCACACAACAACACCAGTGTTAAGGTTAGTTTGTGAGCTAAGCCCTTTAAATGCTGGTTCATTTCCCTGATGTTTCTTTTCTAAAACCAGAAAGTGCTGTCATGAGGAAGAAATAATGCTCTGGTTATGGCCTCCTAGTCTATATAGCCAAGATCTTCACAACCTTTTAAAATTAAATCAGATCAGCATAATTCTTTTTCGTATTAAAACAAAACTCTAAAACAGCAGAACATTAAAAAGTGGATCAAGTAGTCCTAAAGAGCAAGAAGTTTAAAAAAAAATTTAGTTTCTGAGAAGTCAGTAGCTTAATTTTTATCCCTTAGTGTTTGATAGCTGTTGTTGGTGTTGTTTGGTACCGCTGAGAGAGGAGAATCTTCACGGGAGCAGATCACAGGTCTTTCTCCCGCAGAGCCACGGACGGGGTGGGCTCTAAACAGCCAACCTTTCGGTTAACAGCCGAGCGTGCTTAACTGTTGCCCCACCAGAGCTCCTTGGTTGATAGCTACTGCCTAGCTTTATGTTCAGAGTTGACTATACAACCTTTCTCAGCTAAATGTTAGAAAGAGGAATGAGACATACAGAATTAACACCTGCTAACAGGCGGGGTATGTGGACTGTCCATTGCCCTAGTCACTGTTCATCTGTTCATCACTGTTCATCAGTGATGTTCATAACTCTTAACTCAGTTTTCAGATCTACCAGTCATTCATCTAGTACAGGGATTGGCAAACTACAGCCAGGGGGCCAAATCTGACCTGCCAACTGTTTTTGTAAATAAAGTTTTAATTGGAAACCAGTTATGGCTTTTGCTCTACAATAGTGGAATTGAGTAGCTGCAGCAGAGAACACATGGCCTGAAAAGCATAAAACATATACAGTCTGGCCCTTTACTGATAAAGTTTGCCAACCCTTGCTCTAGTGTAGCACCGCTACTTCTTTATTTACGTCATTATATAATGAGTTTATTATTGTTATTTAAAATGAGTTAAGTCATTTTTTAAAATCTCAGTTTTAATCTTGAATACTATAAATATCTATATACACAATTCATATAAATAAAAGCTCTTTGGAGATTTTGATAATTTTTAAGTGTGTAAAGGGGTCCCGACACCAAATTATTTGAGAACCATTGACTTCGAAAAAATGAAACTGTCACACTGAATTTATGAGATGTAGTCAAAGACAGTACAGCCTGAAATGCTTTTATTTTTTTTTTTAAGGTGGAAATCTTAAAACAGAAGTTTATGAATTCATTAAAAGAAAAACATTTTGCATTAGAACCTGAGAGCTGGTTCTTCAGAAAATATGTATTTTTAAAATAAACTACTCTAATAAAGAACTACGGTGCGCCTGACTCATGTCATGGTATTTTCAATTGTCTCGTATGCATGCAAAACCTGGACAACGAATAAGGAAGACTGAAGAAGAACTGATGCCTTTGAATTATGGTGTTGGCAAAGAATATTCAATGTACCGTGGACTGCCAGAAGAACAAACAAATCTGTCTTGGAAGAAGTACAGCCAGAATGCTCCTTGGAATCAAGGATGGCGAGACTTCATCTCACGTACTTTGGACATGTTATCAGGAGGGACCAGTCCCTGGAGAAGGACATCATGCTTAGTAAAGCAGAGGGTCAGTGAAAAAGAGGAAGACCCTCGATGAGATGGATTGACACAGTGGCTGCAATAATGAGCTCAAACACAGCAACGATTGTGAGGATGGCACAGGACGGGGCAGGGTTTCTTTCTGTTGTACATACGGTCACTATGAGTCAGAACCAATTCAATGGCAACTAATAACAATGACAATAAAGAAAAAATAATAAAGCCCAAATAAAAAAGCTTTACAACTGAAAAAGAAAATACATCAGAGAGCATGGAAATTATAAGTGAATTCTCTGTATATTTCTGTTCTACTACATTTGAAAATCTCCATGAAAAGGAAACATTAAAAAAATAAAAATTACCAAAATGCCTTAAGATGAACAAGAAAACATGGTAAACAAATAGTCATAGAAGAATTTTAAAAAGTTATCAAAAGGAATTTCTTCCTAAAAGATTCTCTGGCCAGATGTTTTTTATTAGTGAGTTCCCTTCAAAATCTAAAGGAACAGCTCATTATATAAGCCTTTCCAGAGCCTATAAAAATTGGGAAGTTAACCTAACCAAACCCTCAGAGAGGTAGCACAAAATAAAAACCATAAGCCAATCTCACTTATGAATATAGATTTAAAAAATCCTAAGTACTAAGAAACTAACTGAATTCAACAGAACATGAAAAGAATTACTGAGCGAGATCAAGCAGGGTGCATTCCAAGAATGCAAAGATGATTTAAGGAAATCTTTGGGAGAAAAATAATTTAAACAAATGCCAAAATGGTATTTAAAACTCACTGTGGTAAAAACATTTACAAAATTAAAAACACGCTTTGTCAGTGTGATAAATGAATTCATTTGCATTCATTTAAATATTTGTTGAGCATACATCTATCTTTCTTGACAGTGAAAATTAGAGGCATTCACATTAAAATCAGAGCTGTCTTGACACAAGTCAAGGATGTCTGCTGTTACTTATTCACAACTGCTTTAGAAATTTTGGTAAACATAATATCACGACTGTTGGAAAGGAAGAGGCAATATTATCATTATTTTTAAACGGCATGATTGTATCACTAGAAAATCATGGGAAGCAATTAAAAAATACTTACAATTAATAGGAGCCCTGGTGGTGCAGTGGTAAAGAGCTTAGCTGCTAACCGAAAGGTCAGCAGTTCGAATCTACCAACCGCTCCTTGGAAACCCTGTGGAGCAGTTCTACTCTGTCCTACAGGGATGCTGTAGGGTCGCTATGTGTCAGAATCAACTTGATGACAACGAGTTTGGTATTTTTTTTTTTAATTGTGCTTTAAGTGAAAGTTTACAGTTCAAGTCAGTTTCTCATATAAAAATTTATACACACATTGCTATGTGACCCCAGCTGCTCTCCCTAAAATGTGACAGCACAACTCCTCCTTTCCACCTCAGATCTCCCGTGTCCATTCAACCAGCTCCTGTCCCTTTTTGCCTTCTCATCTCTTCTCTGGGCAGGAGCTGCCCATTTAGTCTCATGTATCTACTTGAGCTAAGAAGTACCCTCTTCACAAGTATCATTTTATGAGCCATAGTGCAGTCTAATCTTTGTCTGAAGAGTTGGCTTTGGGAATGGTTTCAGTTTTGGGCTAATGGAGAGTCCAGGGGCCAAGTCTTCCAGGGTCCCTCCAGCCTCAGTCAGACCATTAAGTCTGGATTTTTTACTAGAATTTGAGTTCTGCACCCTACTTTTCTCTTGCTCCAGCAGGGACTCTTTGTTGTGTTTCCTGTCAGGGCTGTCTTTGGTGGTAGCCAGGCACCATCTAGTTCTTCTGGTCTCAGGTTGATGGAGTCTCTGGTTTATATGGCCCTTTCTGTCACTTGGGCTATTATTTTCCTTGTGTCTTTGGTGTTCTTCATTCTCCTTTGCTCCAGGTGGGTCGGGACCAATTGATGTATCTCAGATGGCTGCTTCCTAGCTTTTAAGACCCCAGATGCCACTCACCAAAGTGGGATGCAGAACATTTTCTTAATAAACTTTGTTGTGCCAATTGACCTAGATGTCCCCTGAAACCATGGTACCCAGACCCCTGTCCCTGAGACTCTGTCCCCTGAAGTGTTTGGTTGTACTCAGGAAACTTTTTAGCTTTTGGTTTAGTCCAGTTGTGCTGACTTCCCCTGTATTGTGTATTATCCTTCCTTTCACCTAATTCTTATCTAATATCTCGTTAGTGAGTACCCCTCTTCCTCCCTGCCCATCCTCATAACCATCAAAGAATGTTTTCTCCTGTGTTATGGGTTTGGTTTTTCTGGTTTTATAATTAATAAAAGTTCAACAAAGTGACCAGATAGAAATAAATACAAAAAATAAATAAAAATCTGTAACTTTTTAATACACTGACAACAACAATTTTGAAGATAAAATAGGAACAAATTTCCATTCTCCACCATCACCATTATACCACAACATAATAAAATTAAATACCTAAGACCAATCCTTACAAGAAATGAAGAAAATCTCTATGGGAAATATAAAAATTTTACTGAAAGATATAAACTATTTGAACAAACGGAGATAAAAACTATATTATTAGATGGAATGTTTTAGCTGTGTTGACTCCTTGCAAACTGACTTACAGATTAACAGATTTTGGCATGATTCAGGTTCAGATTCAAGTGTCACCTCCTTTGAGAGGCCTTTCCTGATCACCTAACTCAAATAGCATGCCTACTCCTCCAGTCAAACCCTCTCATTTCCTTGTTTGATGTTCTTACGGCAGGTATCTCCATCTGAAATGATCTTTGTGTACTCGTGTCTCCTGTCTATCTGTCCACTAGAACATAAGTATGCTGAGGGCTTCGGTAGGCCCTTGTTCACTATGGTATTCCCAGAGCCTGGCAGATACTAAGCAATAAATATTTCTCGAGTGAATTTAACACAATCACATGAAAACAACAATGGGATTTTTCTTTTTCTTGAATGTCGCAAAACAGTTGCAAAACTACTCTGGAACATAAACATGCTAGCTTATTTTAAAAAGGAGCCCTGGTGGCACAATGATTAAGTGCTTGGCTGCTAACCGAAAGGCTGGTGGTTTGAACCCACCAGCTGCTCCAAGGAAGAAAATCTAACAATCTTCTTCTGTAAAGATTGCAGCCTAGGAAACCTTATGGGGCAGTTCTACTCTGTCACATGGCGTAGCTATGAGTCAGAATCGACTTGATGGCACCTCAAAACAACAACAGATGATTTTAAAAATGTTATGAAAAATGAAAAGAGGGGAGACTTGCCATGCCAAATATTAACATATGTTAAAGCTACAATAGTCAAAACACTGTGTGTGGTACAGGAATTATTTGATGGATCAGTGGAACAGAACAAATAGTTGTGAAACAGACCTAGGATAAAATGAGAACTTAGCACATTCTAAACATTTCAGCGTTAAATAAATGAATTGTTCAATAAATTGGGTTGAAAAATTGGCTAAACATAAGAGAAAAATCTAGATTCTCATTTATACCCCAAGTGTGTCAGAGTAGAACTGTGCTCTGTAGGGTTTTCAATGGCTGATTTTTCTGAAGTATATCACCAGGCTCTGCTTCCAAGGTGCCTCTGGGTAGACTCGAACCTTCAACCTTTCGGTTAATAGTCGAGAGAGTGGTCCCGAGGACTCCAGAGTAGAATTAACCAAAAACCTGTTGCCGTCGAGTCAATTCAGATTCATAGCAACCCTATAGGACGGGGTAGAACTGCCCCATAGGGTTTCTGAGGGGTGGCTGGTGGATTTGAACTACTGACCTTTTGGTTAGCAGCTGAGCGCTTAACCACTGCGCCGCTGGGGCTCCAGAGTAGAATTAGAAGATGCCAAAAGTTCCAACAGCTCTTGATGCTTGGCTAAAGCAGCTGGAGAAGAGCTAATAAAGGCAGTCCTCATTTAGAGGGAGAAAGGAGGCTTATCTTCAAAGCTCACCCCTTCAGGGATTTACCGTCAAGAACTGAAGGTTTAGAAGAAGAGAAGGATCTGACTGGAGTTCTGCTTAACCAGAGGAGGAAAAAGGTGCTCAATTTCTCTGATGGGAAGGTAAGATCTGGAGGGAGAAAGGGGACAACATGGAAGGCAGATTTCACGTTTCTGCAGCTCTACATCTAATGAGCTGTAAGGACAGTGACCCCAGAGAGGGAAAAGTTCAGAAATCCCCCAAATTACTGTTTTTCTCAGGTGCCATTTCTCTTTCATTAAGTCAACTCTATTTGCTAAATGCTATTTAAACCTTAGATATCTCTTCTTAAGGCTTGTTGTTAGGTGCCGCCGAGTCGGTTCTGACTCATAGGGACCTTGTGTACAACAGAACGAAATACTACCCGGTCCTGCACCATCCTCACAATGGTTGCTGTGCTTCAGCCCATTGTTGCAGCCACTGTGTGCGCTCAGCTCGTCTTAATTCCCTAATGTGGTAGCTCAATGATCTAAGACATTGCAAAAAAGTCAGACTTGGATTCAAAGAAGGAAGGCTTAGATGTACTTCAAAGTGAGCTAGGAATGGACGTCCACAGGGACAGCATTACGCACACTGGACTCACAGGTAGTGGGTTCTGAGTATTACCCTCATTCAGATAGGAGACCTGGGAGCAATTAGCAGCCCTGCTGAAGAGGCTGTCTGGAGGCACGCTGGCTGCAAGAGAGCGTTATTCTTCCTGTAGGTACAGGGGAGTCCAATCACTTCCATAAACATCCAAGACCCAGCCCGCCCAGCAGCTGTTTCCTGCATTTGAAGAAAGCACCCCACTAGGTGTAGAAAACCAGGTGTGGGCGCTTTGCATATCTCTGAGACCCAAGATGTAATTAAAAGCAAAAATAAACCACAGTTTAACTATTTCCTGCAAGATGAAAGCGAGTCCAAGTACAAACGGGCAAATGCAGCCTTACATTGTCAGGGTAACTAGGTGCTAACTAAAAAGTAGAAAATGTGAAACAACCATGAGCCTAAGTGGTTCGGATGGAGTTAATTTCACTTCACTCCAGCGTCTATGAAAGCTTTTCCAGGTCGAGTGACTATGAACGTAACAAGCAATCCCGTGTAAACAGATGTAAGCACATCCAAGCGCGTTCCTAAATCAACTGTCAGACACCAGGTGGAAAGTGTGTAATGCAAAATTAAGTCCAGGAGTGCTAAAACAAACAACAGGATCTTTCCAAATCACAGCGAGAGGGCACGATCTCTATCTCGTTGGTGTGGGCTCTTTGTTTTGCAAAGTTTCGGTTTTGGACGGGAATCATAAAAGCTTGCTGCTGAAGCAGAGGTGAGAACTGAGCCCAGATAAAAAAACCAAACACTTAACAATCACCTCTCATCTGCCAGCGTAGATGAGGAACGTCCCTCCAAGGTGTAGTCTGTAGTCTGACTGTGTCCTGGGGCACCACCTGCTGCAGGTATCTGAGGAGGGCCACAAAGTCCACCTCAGCATCTTGTCCTGAGGCCTGAAACCAGATCACTGGTGCATGTCATACCACCTGCTTTAAATATTCGTTTCATAACACACTTGCGGTTTCATTTCTCCAAGATGTCCTACTCTGTTTATGAGCTAGGCGCTCTTTTAGAAGCTAATTTTAGAAGAACCTTGCTGAGGCAGATGGCGAATGTCCAGTGGGGAACATATAACTATGGCGACTTGGCCCGTGGAGAGGTCTCAGAGAGGGTGTGGGCCAAGTGATTTTAATCAAGTTAGAGATACTAGTTGGAGGGGGCGGAACCGGGTAGATGAGGCAAGAAGGCTGCAAAGAATCAAGTGGAACGTTGCTTTCTTCTGGGGACCTGCCTTTATTTCTGTTCTTCAGGACTGTGCAAGTTCCTAACACCTGGCACATACCCAAGAGAAGGAATGTCTAAGGTTGAACTGTGTGTCTTCAAGGAGTTCACTGGGGGAGAGCACAGACATGCATACTAATAAATTACAATAAAATATAGCAAGTGCCAAACTGGAGAGATGATCAAAGTCCTAGGAGAATCCAAAGGAAAAATCCACCCACTCTCTTTGCTTTTCCTTCTGTCTTTCGTTTACTGTTCTGCCATGTATTAAGAAAGCAAGCAAGGACTCTGAATGCCAGACAGGCAGGTTATAGAAAGGTGTCTTAAGCCGGGACTTCTGTAGCTGGGGCTGCTTCACAGCTGCTGAGAGAGAGAGAAGCAACCCAGGGGCCCATGCTAACAAACTGAGTGAAATATTGACAGTAAATTGAAGGAGAGGGCTTGGGTTCAAAACTAAGAATTCAATAGCACCTTAGATATTTATTATTAATTTTTAAACACCATTCTGAAATAACTGACCCATAAAACTTCCGCACCAAAACGGATCTTAGTGATCACGTAGGAAGGGATTTCTCAACCTTGGCGCTGCTGACATTTGGGCCGAATACTTCTTTATTGTGGGGGCTGTCCTGTGCACTGGAGGACGTGTAGCAGCATCCCTGGTCTCTACCCACTAGATGCTAGTAGGACCCCCAAGTTGTGATAATCAAACGTACCCTGGGGGCTAAAACTGTCCCTGGTTGAGACCGCCAGACACAGGGCAATGGTCCTCTATCCCGACCTAACACTGGACTCACCTGGAGAGCTTAAAAAATCCTGATACCCAGGCTAAGCCCCAGACCAATTAACTCAGGGTCTCTGGGGGTGGGAGCTAGGCACTGGCATATTTCAAAGCTCTTTCTGTGATTCCTACTTGCAGCCAGGGTGAGAGACATTGATCGAAGGAGATAAGGAACTAATAGTTATTAAATACCTCTAATATGCTAGGTATCTTACAGATGTTATCTCCTTCAGAGTTAACCACTCTATGAAATTATAATTGTTTTCCTATTTTACCTAAGAGGAAACCGAATCTCAGAAAAGCTAAGTAACTTGTCCAAGAGTATCCAGACGGAAATGGCAGCTCTGCAAAGGCCAATTTCAATGGGCAGTGCTGGACTGCAAATTGAGACAGGCCAAGAATTGGAGACTAGATAGAAGCAAGAGCAGAGAAATGCTAGTCAAAGGATTGGATGCAGTGTGGGGTGAAGGCGTAAATACTTAAATTTGTACCCCATTTTCTGATTAGAATGAGATCAGTAGAGGGGAGATGTGGAACAAGCAGGTCCACTTTTCTATTATTTTATTTTTCTCTTCCCACTTTATTTATTTGAGGGAGCCAGCTTTATCTTTATTGCTCAGTGTACTTCCTTAATAGTGAATTCCCCACTGCATGAAGTTTCTCTGTTCAAGTTCCTTTCCACTAGGTGGTCTCACAACACTTTTAGGTATCCAAGCATGTCCACTTTTGTTTCTCTTTTTGTTTGGCTGGGAAGAAGGAATTAATCCTAGAGAGACAATGAGGTGCAGAAGTCATATGGACACACAACTAGAATAGTTATGTTAAATCAGGCAGGCTTTTGAGTTTGAGGAGAAGAAAGTACAAAATTTTACACCAAAGTCAGCATAATCCTGGAAGCTTCTGGCAGTGGAAGAGAAGGCTGTTTGCTATTCGGTCATTACAAGGAAAACTAGTTTTGTTAAGCAGTCACTGATAAATATTGGAGCCCTGCGACAGAGAAGGGAAATTACATATGAAACGAATGGCAACACTCTGTGCTTCGTGTTTACTATCCCACCGAATCTTTGCAGTATCTCTTAGACGTAAGTGGTATTGTATCTGCTTGCTGGCCTACCCTTGCCCATGCACACTCAGGGGGAAACTGCCTGACAGTGCACTGGGGTCTGTACCTGCCAAACAGCCCTCCATTTGGAGGAAAAACCTGTTGTAGAAACAGGTGTAGGTAATTGTGGAGGAAACCCACTTAATGTACCTATAACAATTGACTAGCCGTTAACTTCATAAATATAAATGGACAACTAAGTATTGTCAGGCGCTGGTAAAAAAAAAAAAAACAAAACAAGAAGAGGAAGTCCCAACAAAAATTCTTAAAAGCTAGTTACAGAAAGAAAATTCCTTACTTTGACAAACGATATCTATCAGAAACCTAAACAAACATCTATTAGAATTGTTTCAATTGTCAGAAACAAGATATGGAAGTCCATTATCATTACAATTATTCAAAAATTTTTAGAGGTCCTAGCCAGAGCAGTAAGATGAGAAAGAAAGAAGAGTCAGAATATTTGAAAGGAAGACAACATTATTATCTAGAGATACCATGATTGCCCACCTAGAAAATCAAGCCAATAAACTGAAAAATTATTAGAATCATTAAAAAAGTCTAGTAAAGTGTCCAGATACAAAATAAATATATAACAAATTGATTCACACACACCAGAATGACCAACGGGACAATATAATGGAAATAAAGATCTCATATACCATATTGATAAGAACTACACAATACCTAGGAATAAAACTAATGAACATATGCAAAGTCTAAATGAAGAAAACCACAGAACTTTAACGTAAAACGGAGAGACATGCCATCTTCCTGAATGTAAACAGTCAATATGTGAAGACATTTTTTCCTCCTCAAATTAATCTATGAGTTTATTGCAGTCCCAATCAAAATTTCCACAAAACTGTTCTGGATTTTGAAGAGCTGATTTTTGAAATGTATTTGGAAGAATAAATGTCTAAAAATACGAAGAAAATTTACAAAAAGAACAAAGCGTTTGGGCAGGAATTGGGGAGGGGAACAAGGAGTGGACCTACAAAAGAGTAAAACGTGCTATAAAACTACAATAGTGAAAACCATACGGTATTGAAGCAGGAAGAGACAAGTAGATCAACAGACCTGAACAGAAAATACACAAGTATATCTGCATATGTTTGAAATTAATGGAGGCAGTATTTCAGATTAGTGGGGAAAATTCATCAATGATATTGGGAAAATGACTAGCTATCTGGAAAAAATATAGATTTCTTCCTCACACTGCACACAAAAACTAATTCCAGACTGATAAAATATTTAAACATTAAATATGACTATAAACAAAATATGAAGCCCTGGTGGTACAGTGGTTAGGCGCTCTGGATGCTAACCAAAAGGTCAATGGTTCAAACCCATCAGCCACTCTGCAGAAGAAAGATGTGGCAGATAGCTTCCATAAAGATTTACAGCCTTGGAAACCCTATGGGGCAGTTCTGCTCTGTCCTATAGGGTTGCTGTGGAGTCAGAATTGACTTGACGGCAAAAGGTTTGGTTTATTTTATTTTTTTATTGTTGTATTTTAAGTGAAAGTTTACAATTCAAGTTAGTCTCTCATACTAAAATTTATACATACATTGTTATGTGACCCTGATTGCTCTCCCTATAGTGTGACAGCACACTCCTCCTTTCCACCCTTGATTTCCCATGTCCATTCAACCAACTCCTGACACGCTCTGCCTTCTCATCTCACCTCCAGACAGGAGCTGCCCAGTGAGTCTACTTGAGCGAAGAAGCACACTCTTCACGAGTATCATTTTATGTCCCATAGTCCAGTCTAATCTTTGTCTGAAGAGTTGACCTCGGGAATGGTTTTAGTTCCGGGTTGACAGAATAGGTTTGGTTTTTATAAACAAAATAGAATAAAATACTAGAGAATAATGGAATAACCTAGGGGTGAGCAGGTCTTCCCAAGTAAGACAAACCCACTAGCCATAAAAGAAATTATTGACAGATTTGACTACATCAACATTAAAAACTTCCCCTACAGAGTAATAGATACCACAAATAGAGCTGAAACACAAGATAAAGACTAATATTTTCAATATATATGAACAGGAAATGGCTATTATTCATAAGACATGAGTGCCTAAAATCAATAAGAAAACTACAAACATAATTTAAAAATGGGAAATTCAGGTTGTTGTTGCTGTGTGCCGTCGAGTCAATTTTGACTCACAGAGACCCCATAGGACAGAGCAGAACTGCCTCATGGAATTTCCTAGGTTGTAGTCTTTACATGAGCAGGTTGCCTGGTCTTTTCTCCCATGCGGTGGCTGGTGGGTTGGAACCACCAACCTTTCAGTTAGCAGTCATGCACTTAATCCTTGTGCCACCAGGGCTCCGTGGGAAATTCATAGAAGTAAAAATAACAATAAAAATCAGTGGTTAGGAAGATGCAAATAAAAAATATATATTAAAAATTAAAGGTATCCATAATATTTAGTATTGGTGAGGGTGTGGGCAAAGGGTTCTTTCATGTACTTTTGGAAGGAGTATAAATTGATACAACTATTTTGGAGAGTAATTTTTCTGTATCTTTTAAATTTTTAAGTGTGCATTCCATTTGACCTATAAATTCTTCTAGGAGTCTACCCTACACTGATATTTATGTAAGTATGAAAGGATATATGTCTAAGGATATTCACTGGAGCATTACTTGTTAGACAACCTTTAAGTTCTCTTCTACTAAGAATTTTCCTCTGTTTCTTCCAGAAACAAATTTCCAGTTATTTATCTTGGGCTTCTCTTTCATGCTATAGGCTTTTAAAAATGTCTAATGATCTTTGGATGTCCATTCATATTATTTTCAGTTATCTGTTGATATGATATTTAAGACAAAAGCAATGGGAATGCTGCCTGAGAACTCTGTACACATGGGCAGAGCTTGTGAACAGGTATAGCTCTATAAGGTGTGAGAACAGGGTTATCGGTCGTTAAGCTGCTCCTTCTCCCAATTCCAGAGTAAATACTGAAGTCTAGGCTATGATTTCCTCTGTGTTCTTTATTAGTTAATATTCTTCCATCTACTTTCTATCTCTATCTTCCAAAATTTGCTGAAATCACTTGTCCACTGATGGCGGCCCTCTTGTTTTCTTGGTGGCTTTAGGTTATATCTTTTTTTCATTCCTTTAATATCATTGTAATGGGTACTTGAGAGGAAGGGAAGAAAAACTCACATGCTCAGTCTGCCATCTTGAACCAAAACTCTGAAGTATTATTTGCAGTATCAAAAATCTGGAGACAATCTAAACATCCCCCAACAGGAAATGCTTAAACAAATGATGTTACATCTGTTTTCCGGAACACTCTGCACTCAAAAAAAAATTATGAAGCAGCTCTATATGTATTATTATGGAAAGACAGCCATGATATATTATTAACATAAAGAAGCAAATTGCAAAAAGCTTGTGTAATAATGTCAATTAAATAAATGTATATATTTATATGTATATATTATATGTATATATTTATAAATAAATGTTTAAATTTATATTGTATTTATTCATATATTTAAATTATATTTATATTTGTACTTGCACAAAGGTCTGGAGGATACGCACCGAACTGCTAAGAACAGCCACCTTTGGGGAAGGCAGTGAATTGAGTGTGGGGTTAACATGAAGAGGGAATTTCATCTTTTTGCTCTATATCTTGTCTTGTTTGAAATTTTTGTGGTATGAAAAAAATCTTTGGACATAATTGTCATACAAATGTAAGACATCACATTATTTAAACACCCCTATCTTTCCTATAAAAAAATTTGCTCAAGTAATAAAGTAAATAAAGGCCTGCAAATTACAGATAATCCATGACACTTGACTACTCAAATGTTTCCTCAAATGTTTTGGGAAAATATGCTTAAAATAAAAGGGATTGCCATTTTACTTTTAAAAACTTATAAACACTTGAAAATCTCTTCCAAGTCTAAGACTCTATGACCATATAACATGGTGGCAGGTCGTACAGGTCCTATATAATCAGTCTTTGCTCGGTGTGCTTTTATGTCGATTTCTTAACTGTTACATAATAACATCGGTAAACTGAAATGACTGAACCAGGCCAAACGTTGATATTTCAGCCGAAATAATTTCACAGTATCTTATTATTAAGAAAGAGGCTAGTCAGATAACATGTCATCATTTTAATAAAATTAGATTCAACTTTTTATTTCCAAATAGCTGGCTTCAGAATAATTCATATAACCAAGGAGAATGCATAGCCTACAACAGATACCACTAAGTGTCATGATTCCCCCACTCTGCTCAGAGAAACAGTAAGCCCTGAGAAATGGCAAGTCTGCCTCTCCCCCAGCTCTGGGAGGGCCAGACTATGAGTCTAGCAGAACTGGCTCTGTGAAATTCAAATCAAATTAAGTCACTAGACCAAAGTTAAGTTTGTTTCTGGCATACATGCTTCCTTCTTCTATTTAGTTTTTGATTTTTAAACTTCAGTGTTCACATCCTAACTCTATAACTGCATCTTTAATAAATAATTCCAAATCCTTTTGGGAGCAAACAGTTTAGTTTTTTAAAAGTCAAAGAAGACCATGCGTGTGAAAGCGTGAAACTGCTTTGGAGATTGAAGTATATACATATGGCATATGTGCTATGGTACATACATACATATGGTATGCATACTATGCTATATATAGACATACGGTACGTGTACTATGGTGTGTTTATACGTATAATATATAGTATATATTATTATGTATATAATACACACACATACATACATACACACAGTATATGTAGTACGGTGTGTGTATATATATACATACATATATACGTATGGTATATGTACTATGGTATATACACACACATATGGCATATGTACTATGTTACATATATATATACAGATGCACACACACAGTATGTGTACTATGGTATATGTAATATGGTATATATGTTGTACTGTTGTTAGTTGCTGTTGAGTTGATTCTGACTCAGGAGCACCCTACGTGTGCAGATTAGAACTGCTGTATAGAGTTTTCAAGGCTTTCAGAAGCAGATCACCAAGACTGTCTTCCCAGGCGCCTCTGGATAGATTTGAAGCACCAACATTTCAGCTAGTAGTCAAGTGTTTAACCATTTGCGCCACCCAAGGACTCATGACTCATGTTGAGTGTGTGTGTATATAAATATATGCATATATATGTATATATACATACACATATATAACAAACACATACATACATATAGGTATACATGTGTAGATAGCTAGATAGATGGTACATGACTACTATTATTAACTGTGTAGCCAAGGGTAGGAGCCCTGGTGGAGCAGTGGTTGAGAGCTCAGGCTGCTAACCAAAAGGTCGGCAGTTTGAATCCACCAGCAGCTCCTTGGAAACTCTATGGGGCAGTTCTACTCTATCCTATAGGGTCGCTATGAGTTGGTACTGACTGGATGGCAACGGGTTTTGGTAGCCTAGGGTAAGTCATTTAAATACTGAAGCCCTTAAAAAGTATTTAAAAATGAGGTGATTAAACTCTCTCCTTCAGTACTAATAATACAACTCTGTCTATTTTGATAGAAATCTACTTTCTATCTCTATCAAATTTGGGAGTCAATTATTTAAACGTATTTCACGAGAAAGCTATAGTTTACGTTACAAGTAAGTAAAAGTAATTTTGGAAAACAATAGGGTAACTGGAAAAACTTGTTAAAACTGTGGAATTATACAAATTTGATTTATTTCCTCTCTATTGCCTATTTGGCAGAACAAACTTATGCAAATGGTGGAATCAACTTTCTACACTAAATTAAAATGTACAGATACTACGGTTTACATAGTCAGAAATCACAAGGTAAGAAGACGCAAAGCTTCATCATTGCTTGGAAAATTATGGAGAAGCCACATATCTCTTTGAAAAATGCTCCAATGTTAGAAAATGTATACTAATATAACACGCAGTCATTGGAGAGCTAGCTACATCCGTGCTCTAATGGCTTATACGTAACCTCAAGCTGTCTCATGAAAATTAATTTTTAAGATATACATACATCACAGAGCAAGGGACTGGGCAGGATAAGGAAGTCAGGGACAGAGAACACCTGTGATGAGATAAAGACCATCTACACCACTGAAGTGTACACTTGAAAAGGGTGCATTTTATGGTATATGAATTATATTTCAATAAAGAAAAAGAAGGCAGGGAAGGTGACAAAAAAGGAGGAGGAGGAGGGGGAAGGGGAGGCAAGAAGGGGGGGGAGGGAGGGAGATGGAGGGAGAGAGGGGGAGGAGAAGGAAGGAGAAGAAGGGGGAGAGGGAGGGAGAGGGAGGAAGAGGGAGAGGAGCAAAAGGAAGGGGAGGGAGGGGAAGAAGGAAGGAGAAGGAGGGGGAGGGAGGGAGAGGGAGAGGGAGAGACAGGGAGGGACAGGGAGGGAGAGACAGGGAAGTGATTTACTTTGTACCGGAAGCTCCTCTCACTGTAGCTTGCCTTTCCATTTCTGCTCATCCTCTTTTGCCCACATGGCATCATGTAATATTGCAATGGACTTTATGGATTTCTCTGCACCCTACTCATCACTGGGCATAGAAAGTTGAACCTGACTCTCTGATCACCGTCCCGTTGACTCTTGGTACTTTCATTCTTCCTCAGCCTTCCCCTCCATCTTTTTTATACAGAGAGAGAATTTCTGTTCCCTAAAGTTTTGACGTTCTACAAGCAATCTGAGACAAAAGAAAGGGAATGACATTTATCAAATGCCTAGTAAATTCCATGGGCTCTTCTGGGTCCTGAATATCCTTTATCCCATCTGACTCTCAAGACCATTTATAAAGTCCCAATTTGTATTCCCATACTCCTGATGAACACACCAAGGCTCCGAGAGTGGTTTCCATTCGTACATCAGAGGATATTCACCCAAAATACCTATTTGATTTTCACAGGGCCCAGCTCGAAACTGCTTAGTGGATAAGACTAACTATTCTTGCCAGGGAAAATGTACTAAAAACACAAAGCTAATAAAAAGTGGCATTGTTTGCTGGTGCGTTCAAATAATCCCCTGAAGAACATTTTCCACTCTCAGAGGCAGGATGTTTATGGAGATGTGATCTCATAACAGTACAAAGAAAGGAGGAAGTGCACAAAGACTATTTTTGCCATTAAAAACAACATACAAACCACTCATTGGGAAGCTAGGCTTATTGTCACTTTGGTGGCTGCAGGGTTTGCCAGAGCAAATGTAACAGCTTTCTACTTTAATTGGGTTTGTCTCAGGTCCCATCTGCCATCCCTTCCTCTTCTGGCCGATAAAACCAAATGAAGTTAGTTTTGGCTACATTTGGCTGGACAGAAAAGGAAGAACTGCAGCATCTGGAGTTCCTGGGTCTGTAGTTATCTTCTGGGGTAATCCTGATACTTGAACGTTTCAAAAGGAATGATCTTTCAACTGCTGTGGCCATTGACTGCTGCATGGTCAACAGTGTACCAGAGGAACCTGGGTTCTGAGAACTGTCCAGGTAATCTCTCTCTCTCTCTTTTTAACGTTATTTATTTTGTTGTTGTTGTTGAGAATACACACAGCAAAACATATACCAATTCAACAGTTTCTACATGTACAATTCAGTGACAATGATTACATTCTTCAAGTTGTGCAACCATTCTCATCTGCCTTTTCTAAGTTGTTCCTCTTCCATTAACATAAACTCACTGTGCCCTAAGGTTCCTATCTAATCTTTCGAGTTGCTGGTGTCAATCTGATCCCATTGAAATAGTTCTTAAGAGCATAAGGCTCAAGGCAGACATTTTTTACTAGTTAAGCTAAGTTGAGTATAAGAAGACTTCAGAGGATATTTTTGGTTAAAGGTTTAAAGATTATCTCAGGACAATGGTTTCAGGAGTTCATCCAGCCTTCACGGCTACAGAAAATTTGAAATTCTGTTATGCATTTCCCCCCTTCTGATAAGGAATCCTCCATAGACCATGTATTATGTCTTAATAAACTACTGTTAGGGATTGAATTGTGTCCCCCAAAAAGATATGCTGAAGTCCTAACCCCTGGTACTTGTGAATATGACCTTGTTTGGAAACAGGGTCTTTGAAGATGTTATCAGTTAAGTGAACATAAGGTCATATTGGAGTAGGGTGGGCCCTGATTCAATCCAAGCGGTATCCTTATAAAAGAAGGGCAGAGACACAGAGAGACAGACGGAGGAAGGACGGCATGGGAAGATGCATCTACAAGCCAAGGAATGCCTTAGGCCACCAGAATCTGGGCAAGACAAGAATGGATCTTCCCCTGGAGACTTTGGAGGGAGCATGGCCCAGCTGACATGTTGACTCGGACTTCCAGCCTCCAGAACTGTAAGACAATAAACATCTGTTCTTATAAGCTACCCAGTTTGTGGTATTTTATATTAGCAGCCCTAGGAAACAAATACAACTACCAAGCATGGAGCCAGACTGCCTGGGTTCAAATCCCAGCTCTACCTCTTACTTGCTACGTGACCTTGGGAAGTTACATAATCTCTTTTGTGCCTGGTTCCTCATCTGTAACACAGGGATGGGAACAGCTCCTAGCTCTTAGGGCTGTTGATTGAGAAGGTTCAATGATTTAATATATGTAAAGTACAAAGAACAGTGCCTGACACACAGTTTGTGCTATATAAGTTCTTGTTAAATAATTAAAAAAGAAAAAAACAAACACTGCTGTTCATTAAAATGCCTTTAACAAACTGCTTCCTTATATATATCATTATGTTAACTGATTTGTCCAAGGTTATGTGCATTAGAAAGGAGCCCTTGGGGTGCGACAGTTAAGCGCTCAGCTGCTAACCAAAAGGTTGACAGTTGGAACACACCCAGCTGCTTGCTATGCAGGTGAAAGACCTGGTGATCTGGTCCCGTAAAGATTACAGCCTAGAAAGCCCTATGAGGCAGTTCAACTCTGTCACATGGGGTTGCTAGGAGTTGAAATTGACTCAATGGCATCTAACAACAACAACAACAACAACAACAACATATGCATTAGAAATTGGTAAAAACTAATTTGTGTGACTGCTTTGCTTTGCAGGGAATGCAAACAGCCTGGGAATCCAGAAGAAAGTATCACAGAGATCTTCTTTTTCAGGAAAATGGGTTAAAAATGGGCTTTCAATATTTATGATATTGCTCATAATGATCGCAGAGGGGTTCTGCAGACTCTGAAGCTGTTCAGAAGACACACCTGCTACTTACCTAGAGGCCCACTGCCTCAGACAGCTAAAGCAGAAAAGAGAAAAATGACTTTTGCTTTAGACTCCTACGGGATGAAGGGCCAGATAGGATCATCTCTGCTCCTGGCCACCTCGAACTCCAACAGAACAATGACTGGCAGATCTCCTGGCTTTGCAAATAGCCTCTCCCATTTCAGAGAAACAATTTAGCCTGCTGTCTATTTAATAACCATGCTTATCTTTAAGAAGCAAAGACTGGGTTAAATGTGCAGATGATAAATATTTACTTGCAAGAAGGAATTTTTTGCTTTCTCCGCTAGTGAAATTTCTCCACTAATTTCAAGGGGGAGGCCAGGTGGTACTACTGGCATGCCCCAGTGGCACCTTCTACATGTCCGGGGACCTCTGGACACTGCTGTGCCCATCTCACAATCCTGGAAAGATTAAAGCAAATGGCAGTGACAGACGGTTTGCTCTGGAAAGAGACCAAACTTACCCAAATAGTTGTTGCTCTTGTACATCTCGGTGATGTTGATTTTTGTGGCTCCCTGGGGAATCTCAACCACTCGGTGGTAGCCCAGGCTGGTGAGGGCATGCTTAAACACGCCAGACACAACCTGACAGCCAGTGTTATCGCCTCCACACACCCCGCACTTGTCCACGACTTTGTCAGAGCCCAGGTAGTCATCACAGCCAATACTCTGCAAAGAGGCAGAACACAAAAGACTCTTGTAGCAAATATCAGAATCAGCCAGGAAGGAAGGAGGGAAGAGGAGATGACTGAAGACCTCTTGGCAGGACTCGAACCACTGACTTTGCTCCTGCCCCCATTCAGCTCTTATAGATGAAGAAGTCCATTCTTCCCTTTTCTCAGCAGATATTGATGGAGCACCTATTCTGGAAAAGGCACTTTTCTAGGTACTTGTGAAATGTACATCACAGAGGTAGGGTAGGGGCCTCCAAAAGTAAACCAAACCAGTTGCTACCAAGGCAACTCTGACTCATGGCGACCACGTGTGTGTCAGAGTCGAACTCCATAGGGTTTTCAATGGCAGACATTTTGGAAGTGGATCACCTGACCTTTCTTCCAAGGCAACTCTGGGTGAACCTGAGCCTCTAACCTTTTGGTTAGCTGTCAAGTGCTTAATCTTTTGAACCACCCAGGGACTCCACCAACAGTAAACAAGACAAGTAAATAAATAGAGTGTGTTTGGTGGTAGTATATGATCAGCAGAAAAACAATGCAGGGAAAAAGAGTAGGGAAGGTGTGGGGGCCGAAAAATTTATTTACATAGGGTAGACAGTGAAGTTGTCCCCCAGATTCATAACCCTGTTGTGATCTTGGAGGAAGTGGCTGGAAGACGCTTGAGTTTTTATATAGACAATCTCTTTGGAGCCATGATAAGCATTGCATCTAAAATTGGGTTTTATCTCCAAGTCATCTATTTTAAACTACAGCCAATACAAACATTTAACAAAGTACCCCTAAAAAAGCCACCCACAAAAGGAGTAGGCTCATCTGGGATGGAAGATGGAAGGAATACACAGAGTCACTATACCAAAAAGAATTGGTGGATATTCAGCTATTTCAGGAGGTAGCATATGATCAAGAACTGATGGTATTGAAGGAAGAGGTCCAAGCTGCACTGAAGGTATTGGTAAAAGACAAGTCTCCAGGAATTGACAGAATACCAATAGAGATGTTTCAAAAAATAGATGCAACACTGGAAGCACTCACTTGTCTATGCCAAGAAATATGGAAGACAGTAAACCTGGCCAACCAACTGGAAGAGATCCATATTTGTACCCATTCCAAAGGAAGGTGATCCAACAGAATGTGGAAATTATCAAACAGTATCATTAATATCACAGACAAGTAAATTTTGTTGAAGATCATTGAAAAGCGGTTGCAGCAATACATTGACAGGGAACTGCCAGAAATTCAAGCTGGATTCAGAAGAGGAGATGGAACGAGGGAAATCATTGCTGATGTCAGATGGATTTGGCTGAAAGCAGAGAATATCAGAAAGCTGTTTAGCTGTTTTACTGATTATGCAAAAGCATTCAACTGTGTGGATCATAACAAATTATGGATAATATTGTGAAGAATGGGAATTCCAGAACAGTTCATTGTGCTCATGAGGAACCTGCGCATAGACCGGAGGCAGTCATTTGAACAGAACAAGCGGATACTACATGGTTTAAAATCAGGAAAGGTGTGCATCAGGGCTGTATCCTTTCACCATGCTTATTCAATCTGTATGTGAGCAAATAATCCAAGAAGCTGGACTATATGAAGAAGAAGGCAGTGTCAGGATTGGAGGAAGATTTATTAAAAACCTGCCATATGCAGATGACATAACCTTGATTGCTGAAAGCGAAGAGGACTTGAAGTACTTACTGATGAAGATCAAAAGCCAGAGCCTTCAGTATGGATTACATCTTAACATAAAGAAAACAAAAATCCTTACAACTGGACCAATAAGCAACATCAGGATAAATGGAGAAAAGATTGAAGTCGTCAAGGATTTCATTTTACTTGGATCCACAATCAACGCCCATGGAAGCAGCAGTCAGCCAAACGACGTATTGCACTGGACAAATCTGCTGCAAAAGACCTCTTTAAAAGTTAAAAAGCAAAGATATCACTTTGAGGACTAAGGTCCGCCTGACCCAAGCCATGGTATTTTCAATCACCTCATACGCATACGAAAGCTGGACAAAAAATAAGGAAGACCGAAGAAGAATTGATGCCTTTAGGTTATGGTGTTGGTGAAGAATACTGAATATACCATGGACTGCCAGAAGAATGAACAAAGGTCTTGGGAGACGTACAGCCAGAATGCTCATTAGAAGTGAGGATGGCGAGACTTCATCTCGTGTACTTTGGATGTGTCATCAGGAGGGGCCAGTCCCTGGAGTAGGACATCATGCCTGGTAATGTGGAGAGTCGGTGAAAAAGAGGAAAACCCTCAATGAGATGGACTGACACAGCGGGTACAACAATGGGCCCAAACACAGCATCGATTGTGAGGATGGCGCAGGACCAGGCAGTGTTTCCTTCTGCTGTACACAGGGTCCCTATGTGTTGGAACTGACTTGACGGCACCTAACAACAACAACAACCCCTAAAAAGTAGTTATTTCCAGGCTCAGCTTCTTAGGAAATTAAATAAAGTTCTTTGGGCTCTAATCCCCACTGGTTGACTGTGAAGCACTGAAGAATTGACTGGCGGGACTTTTATGTAGCTACCCCCAAAGCACTTTCTCTCAGGCAGAAGAGTGAAGGGAAGTAAGAGACAGAAAGTCAACAAACTGGATGATAAGCTTCAAGATAATGGGTGCTCTTTACATAGTGAGTTGCATCAGTGTTAAAAGGAACTCTGACCTTTTTACCTTTTCTCCCCCATGCACCAAAAAAGAATCTTCCCATGACTCATTTCAAGATCTTTTTTGCTTCTTTCAGTCCTGTTTCTGTTGGGGTATTCTATTTTGCATTAAAAAATGGAATGGAATGATCTTCATGGAATCCTTTTCCACTTCTGGAGCTGAATCCATAGGGCTCATGATCATGTTTCCTGAATCCAAAATTGAGACTTCTTATCTGAGCAAAGAGTTTTGTCACATTTCCGGGGACAAACAAAGCAAGTGGAGTGTAGTTTAGACAATAAAACACTGGGATTATGGGGTTATTTCATGGGTAATGGGGATGTTGGAATCATTCTTGACATCAGGATGGCATTCTAAAACTTGAGACACATGCTTGCTGAATCACAGGTTTGTATGAGTTCTTGAATTTTAAGAGCAATTGACAGATCACTTCTCGGGGCAAAGTGGTCAGCAAGCCATTCAAAGTCCACTTTTGATTCTGTCAAACAACCTTGTGTCTGTTCCCATGGATCCTACAGGTCAAATCCTACAGGCAGAATCAAATCTTCTTTCCCTTCCAACCTCATGTTTGATTGACGCCTTTCTGCAGGCACTCTATGTCTACATTATTGTTTCCATATTCCTTGGTGCACATTAGTCTATCAGTAAAAACTGGTCTCCCTTCACAAATAGCTTCTCTGTAAAACATTATTCCTGACAATAACAGATCATCTCAATATGTTCATCCGCATTCAATTAGCCTTTCAAAATGCCATGTTTACTAGGTAGTTTTCCTCCCTCAAATATTTCTTGCCCTGCCCCATACACATTTTAGCAGAAAAATAAGGAAAATGTTTTCCGTGCATGGTTTTTACCCCTCCTCCCTACTCCTGTGTTCTCCCTTCTTTGGAAACAAAAAAATGCCACAACCAACAGAGGCTTTGGAAAGTAGAATCCATGTTGTTCTTGCCAAGGCAAGATTCAAACCAAATTGAGAAGATGCCCCCGATTGCTGCTGACGGGGAAAGTGGAGAGGAAGCTGGTCAGCACTCAACCCCTGCCCTGTCTAGCTACATCTCACCCACTTCCCCTTTCCCTATCTATGGTCCATTCCTGCTACCCCTGAACTCAATTTGTCCCAGACTAAGCTCATTCTCATGGGGACACCCCAGGTAAAGGGAACAATGTTGTTATATGTTGATTTGTGTCCTCCAGAAAAATACGTTCAAGTCTTAATATTCAGTACTTGTGAATGTAACCTTGTTTGGAAATAGGATCTTTGTAGATGTAATTAATTAGCTGACACGAGGTCATACTGGAGTAGGATGGGTCCTGATCCAATATGACTGGTGTCCTTATATGAAAAGGAGAAGAGACACAGAGACAGAGAGACACACAGGGAAGAATGTCCTGTGACGAAAGAGGTAGAGATTGGAGTGATGCATTATTAACAAGCCAAGGAGTGCCAAGGATTGCAAAAAACCACCAGAAGCTAGGAAGAAGGCATGGAACAGACTCTCTCAGAATGCTCTAGAAGGAACCACCAACTTTTTCTTTTTTCTCATTGTTAGGTGTTATTGAGTCAATTTTGACTCATAGTGACCTCATGTGACAGAGCAGAATTGTCCCATAGGCTGTAATCATCTTTTTTAAAAAAACTTTTAATTGTACTTTAGATGAAGGTTTACAGAGCAAACTAGTTTCTCATTAAACAATTAATACACGTATTGTTTTGTGACATTGGTTGCCAACCCCACAACATGTCAACACTCTCCCCTTCTTGATCTTGGGTTCCCCATTATCAGCTTTCCTGTCCCTCCTGCCTTCTCATCCTTGCCCCTGGGCTGATCTTGTTCTGTTTAATGGGCCTGTCTAATCTTTGGCTGAAGGGTGAACCTCAGGAGGGACTTCATTACTGAGCTATAAGGGTGTCTGGGGGCCATACTCTTGGGGCTTCTCCAGTCTCTGTCAGACCAGTAAGTCTGGTCTTTTTTTTTTTTTTTTTTTAGTTAGAATTTTGTTCTACATTTTTCTCCAGCTCTGTCCAGGACCCTCGATTGTGATCTCTGTCACGGCAGTCAGTGGTGGTAGCCCGGCACCATCTAGTTGTGCTGGACTCAGTCTGGTGGAGGCTGTGGTACTTGTGGTCCATTAGTCCTTTGGATTAATCTTTCCCTTGTGTCTTTGGTTTTCTTCATTCTCCCTTGCTCTAGAAGTGGGGGTGACCACCAACTTTGACACCTTGATTGTGGACTCCTAGCCTTCAGAATTGTGAGGGAATAAATCTCTGTTGCTTTAAGCAGCCCACTTTGTGGTACTTTGTTACAGCAACCTTAGGAAATTAATACCAAACTAAAACCAAACCAGTTGTCATCAAGTTGATTCTGTGTGGGTCAAAGTGGAACTGTGGTGTGTAGAGTTTTCAATAGCTGATTTTTTGGAAGTAGATCACCAGTCCTTTCTTCTGAGGAGCTTCTGGGTGATTCGAACCGCCAACCTTTTGGTTAGTAGCCAATTGCTTAACCATTTGTACCACCCAGGGACTTGGAAAACTAATATAAATGTATAGAAAGGCATGGAGGTAGGAAAGAACATAGCATGTTCATAGAATGACACACTGAAGCCTAGGATTGCTGGGAAGGGATGTAATGAGGCTGGAGAGTTCAGCTGAATTTGTCAAGAGTCTTGTTTGCCAAGCTGAAGAATTTGAATTTTACCCTACGGCAGCACCAACCACTGAAGGCCTGAAGAAGGGGAGGGCCACGCTCAGATGTGTTTTGCAGATGACAACTTTGGCTGCAGTGTGGAGTGGGCCCCAGAGTGGGAAGAACAAGCAGGCTAATGAGTCTTTCTCTTATAAACAGAGTGTGTGTGTGGGGTGGGGGTGGGGGTGTAAAAAATGAATGAGAGATGCGAAAGATGAGGACAGACATCACATCAATCCTCAGACCCCAGCCCAGTTAGAATGGTATCATCACAAGGACATTACACAACCTTGCGTCGCTCCAGACAACCACCGCCAGGTGAAACGTCACTTTATCTTGTGAATCAGACATTATATTAAACTCTCTGCACAGTGTGAGGGATTCCCCACCAGATTTCCTGCACAGCATGGTCACTCTGAATGAATGTAGACATGGAGAGGGTGGACTGGAGCAGTGTTTCCCAGTAGACGTCCAAATATCCTGGAGGTTGGCTTCAGTGAAGCGTGTGGTCACATGAGCAGTGCCAAGAACTAAAGGTGGCATCCTGCCTCCTCAGAGACCACCCGTGGACTCTGAGCACCCACGGCTCGCTCCTCAAGAGAGAAGTCAGAACAAGGGGTGTGTGAACCTTCCTTAGGGGGGACAAGGAGCTGAGCAGAGCAGCCCTCTAGTGGCTACCCAGGGTCTCCAAAAGACTGGGTTGCAACCGACTTGCCAATGCTCCATGTGCACTTCACAAAGGAAGGACAGTTGCAGAATGAGAACTGCAGATGACATGCATTCAAGACCTTTGAGGCTGTAGGCACATTGCATATCTGACAACTGCCCCTTCTCCTGCACAGGGCTGTTGTAAGGATAAGATGATACAATCGGGGGAAATGGCCAATTTGGATTGGGCATCCAGGGAGGACATAGCTGAAGAGGTGCCTTTGGGCTAGGACTGGAGCACAGCGTTCCAGGCAGAGGGAACAGCAAGTGCAAAGGCCCTGAGGCAGGAGTGAAAGGAGGTCAGGGGTACCTAGTGAACAGCAGTAGGATGCAGGGAGCCCCGTAGGCCGTGGTATAGAGTTTAATCTAAAAGCAATAAGAAGGGACAAGATGGTTTAAAGCTGAGGAATGGCTTTACTGTATCAAAGAAGGGAAGTCATTTGCTCAGTAAATATTAATTGGGCCCAATTAAGTGTCAGGCACTGAAGATACCATGGTGAGCAGAACAGACATGGTTCCTGGCTTCGTGCCACTTCTAGTCTAGTGGGGGAGCCAGGTGTTAATAAATGAATAAATAAATAAATAAACAATAAACAAATAATAAGTTGAAATTGAATAAATAAAAAATGAATAATACACTTGAAAAAGAAATAATAAATAGAAAACACAAATAATACAAAAAAAAAAAATAACTACATTTCAGTACTAGGAAAGACAGGTGGAGGGCGCTATGACAGACAAAAATAATGAACTTGAACTAGTCAGGCATCAGAAAAGCTTGTCAGAGGAAGTGATAACTGAGGGAGATGTGAAGCAGGGGCATACCTAGTATAATTGACACCTGTAGCAGCTCATTTTCTAACACCCCTCTATAAGACAAAATTATGTTAATTAATAATCCTGACATGAAGCAAATAATGGCCAGAAATTTTCTCTTATTCAATATACTAAAACAAAAACAAAAAGAAAATATATATTATAGTCCAAAAAAGGAAAACAACGATGGATCAATATTTTTAATTACATTAATGTAATTTTGAATTTTAAGAAAAAAGTCATTTGGAAGGGAAAATACTTCTACCTATATATTGATCTGCAGTGGTAAAGAATAATAGTATTACAGCTTGTTTTTGAGGCTTAACTTCTGTACATTTGTCAATGTGTCATCAAAATGTTTAATAGATAGTGTAGCCAAATTTGTTAATCTATCTTCATTCATCATTGACTGCAGAACACTTTTTACTGATTTTATTAATTTTAAATTAGAAGTTTCTTTCACATGAAGCAACACATTCACAAACAGGGAAAGTCTTAAATAAAGATGAGTTTAGCAGAAATTCATAAAAATCCCATTTCACAGTGAACTTCACTGTGAGGTCTTTTGCAGCAGATGTGCTCAATGCAATACGTCATTTGATTTCTTGACTCTCCTTCAGTGGGCGTTGATTGTGGATCCAAGTGAACTCCAGAACCTGCAATACTGTCCATGTCTTTGTTTCTTCAGTTTTGATTCTAGTGGCTTTCAAATGTCTACACTATTGAAAAATTTTAAACACAAATAAAAACTCCAAATAATCATACAGAATGGTAGAATTAAGGTAACTGAAATTGTATTTCTTAATCTTTGTAAATATTGTGCCATCACTGTTTATTTCAAATTTACTTTGAGTAGATTCCGACTCATACCAATCCTATACGACAGAGTAGAACTGCCTTCCAGGGTATCCAGGGAGCTACTGGTGGATTCAAACTGCAGACCTTTGGGTTAGCAGATGAGCTGTTAACCAGTACGCCACCATGGCTCCACTGTTATGTAGCATGTAGCATGTGGTATGTAATACCACACGAGTTCAAGATTTGAACTGTATTGAAGCAAGTTCTAATGATTCCAAAGTATTATGATCTTACTCACAAAACAAACGTGTGAGGCTTAGAGCGTATGTATATGTATTGAGGTTTACTATATAACTGGGAATTCTTCAAATTAATTTCCATGTACAGTATGATGTTTATTAAAGGATAAAGTAATAAGCAATGGGCTAATTCGAAGCTTGGAGTCCCTACGTGGTGGAAATGGTTAAGAACTCAGCTACTAACCAAAAAGTTGGTGGTCCGAATCCACCCAGAGTCCCTCAGAAGAAAGGCCTGGTGATCTACTTCTGAAAGCCATCAGTCATTAAAAACCCTATGGAGTCCAGTTCTACTCTGGAACACATGGGGACTCCATGAGTCAAAATTGATTTGAACAGCAACTGGCTTGGTAAATTTGAAGCTTGCATATATATTATGAAAACTCATTAGTAACTGCAGCATTGAAAACTTCTTGTTGTTAGGTGCTCTCCAGTTGGTTCTAACTCATAGTGACCCTACGTACAACAGAACAAAACACTGCCCAGTCCTGTGCCTTCCTCACAATCATTGCTATATCTGAGCTCATTGTTGCAGCTACTGCATCAATCCATCTTTTTGAGGGTTTTCCTCTTTTTTGCTGACCCTCTACCAAGTATGATGTCCTTCTCCAGGGACTGGTACCTCCTGATAACATGTCCAAAGTACATGAGATGAAGTCTCGCTCTCCTCACTTACTTCTGGCTGTACTTCTTCCAAAACAGACTTCTTCATTCTTCTGGCGGTCCGTGGTATATTCAATATTCTTTGCCAACACCATAATTCAAAGGCATCAATTCTTCTTCGGTCTTCCTTATTCACTGTCCAGCTTTTGCAGGCATATGAAGTGACTGAAAATACCATGGCTTGGGCCAGGTACACCTTAATCCTCAAGGTGACATCTTTGCTTTTTAACACTTTAAAGAGGTCTTTTGCAGCAGATTTGCTCAATGCAATATGTCATTTTATTTCTTGACTCCTGCTTCAGTGGGTGTTGATTGTGGATCCAAATAAAATGAAATCCTTGACAATGTCAATCTTTTCTTTGTTTGTCATGATGTTGCTTATTGCTCCAGTTGTGAGGATTTCTGTTGTCTTTATGCTGAGGTGTAGTCCATACTGAAGGCTGTAGTCTTTTGATCTTCATCAGTAAGTGCTTCAAGTCTTCTTCACTTTCAGCAAGCAAGGCTGTGTCATCTGCGTAACGCAGGTTGTTAATAAGTCTTCCTCCAATCCTGATGCCCCATTTTTCACATAGTCCAGCTTCTCAGATTATTTGCTCAGCATACAGATTGAATAAGTATGGTGAAAGGATACAACCCTGATGCACACCTCTCCTGATTTTAAACCATGCAGTATCCCCTTGTTCTGTTCGAAGGATTGCCTTTTGGTCTACGTACAGGTTCTGCGTGAGCACAACCAAGTGTTCTGGAATTCCCATTCTTCACAATGTTATCCATAATTTGTTACAATCTACAGAGTCAAATGCCTTTGCATAGTCAATGGAATATAGCAAAACATGTTTATGTGATATCCAGATGACACCACCTTGCTTCCTGAAAGCGAAGAGGACTTGAAGCACTTACTGAGGAAGATCAAAGTATGGACTGCACCTCAACATAAAGAAAACAAAATTCCTCACAATTGGGCCAATAAGCAATACTATGATAAACCGAGAAAAGACTGAAGTTGTCCAGGATTTTATTTTACTTGGATCCACAACCAACGGCCACGGAAGCAATAGTCAAGAAATCAAATGACATACTGCATTAGGCAAATCTGCTACAAAGACCTCTTTAAAACGTTAAAAAGCAAAGATGCTACCCTGAGGACTAAGATGCACCTGACCCAAACCATGGTATTTTCAATTGCTTCACATGCATGTGAAAGCTGGACAATGAATAAGGAAAACTGAAGAAGAATTGATGCCTTTGAATTATGGTGTTGGCGAAGAATATTGAATGTACTGTGGACTTCCAGAAGAATGAACAAGTCTGTCTTGGAAGAGGTACAGCCAGAATGCTCCTTAGAAGTCAGGATGGTGAGACTTTGTCTCACGTACTTTGGACATATTATCAGGAGGGACTAGTCCCCGGAGAAGGTCATCATACTTGGTAAAGTAGAGGGTCAGTGAAAAAGATGAAGACCCTCAATGAGATGGATTGATACAGTGGCTCCAATAATGGGCTCAAGCATAACAATGATTGTGAGGATGGCACAGGACCGGGCACTGTTTCATTCTGTTGTACACGGGGTCTCTATGAGTTGGAAGCAACTCCACGGCATCTAACAAACATCTTTTTGGTATTCTCTGCTTTCAGCCAAGATCCATCTGTCATGGTTTGAATTATGTCCCCCCAAAAATGTGTGTATCAATTTGGCTAGGCCATGATTCCTGGTATTGTGTGATTTTCCTGTATGTTGTAAACCTGCCTCTATGATGTTAATGAGGGAGGATGGGTGGCAGTTGTGTTAGTGAGGCAGGACCTGATCTACAAGACTGTATTGTGTCCTGAGGCAATCTCTTGAGATATAAAAGACAGAAGTGAGCAGTGAGACAGGGGGACCTCATACCATCAAGAAAGCAGTGTCGGAAGCAGAGCGCGTCCTTTGGACTGGGGCCCCTGAGCCGAGAAGGTCCTAGTCTAGGGGAACACTGATAAGAAGGCTGAGAGAGAGAAAGCTTTCCCCTGGAGCTGACGCCCTGAATTTGGACTTTTAGCCTACTTTACTGTGAGGAGATAAACTTCTCTTTGTTAAAGCCATCCACTTGTGGTATTTCTGTTGTAGCAGCACTAGATGACTAAGACACCATCTGACATCAGCAATGATATCCTTTGTTCCACATCCTCTTCTGAAGCAACAAACCACTAATGCCAAAGATTAAGAATTTGAAGATTTTTACCAAGTTCTGCAGTCTGTAATTGATCAAACATGCAATTAAGATGCATTTGCATTGATAATTACTGGTGATTGGAATGGAATGTGAAAGTTGGAAACAAAGAAGAAAGATCAGTAGCTGGAAAATATGGCTTGGTGATAGAAACGATGGCATGATAGAATTTTGCAAGACCAACAACATATTCATTGGAAATACATTTTTTCAACAACATAAATGGCAACTGTACACATGGACCTCATCAGATGGCATACGCAGGAATCAAATCGATTATATCTGTGGAGAGAGATGATGGAAAGGCTCAATATTATCAGTCAGAACAAGGCCAGGAACTGACTGCGGAGCAGACCATCAGTTGCTGATATGCAAGTTCAAGTTGAAGCTGAAGAAAATTAAAACAAATCCACAAGAGCCAAAGTACAACCTTAAGTATATTCCACCTGAATTTAAAGACCATCTCAAGAACAGATTTGATGCATTGAACACTAATGACTGAAGACCAGACAAGTTTTGTGATGACATCAAGGACATCATACGTGAAGAAAGCAAAAGGTTATTAAAATGACAGGAAAGAAAAAAATTCAAGCCTTGGGTTGCAATATTGAAGGATTCTATGGGTGAAATATTGAACGACCCAGGAAGCGTCAAAGAAGATACAGAGAGTCACTGTACCAAAAAGAATTGGTCGACATACAACCATTTCAAAAGGTAGCATATGATCAAGAACCGATGGGGCTGGAGGAAGAAGTCCAAGCTGTGATGAAGGCATTGGCAAAAACAAGTCTCCAGGAACTGATGGAATGCCAATTGAGATGTTTTAACAAACGGACGCAGTGCTGAAGGCGCTCACTCGTCTTTGCCAAGAAATTGGAGGACAGCTACCTGGCCGACTGACTGGAAGAGATCCATATTTGTGCCCATTCCAAAGAAAGGTGATCCAACAGAATGTGGAAATTATCGAAAGTTGAGAACTTAGACTGACAAAATGCTTTTCAAGGAGGACTATTTTATCACTGCCATTGTTTTGAACTGCAAGCAATTGACAATGTTAAACAAAAAACAGACTGACTTTTATTTGATTTATTATTGTTTTAAAATTCTCTACAGATATTATAGTCCCTACTGCATGCACCTGTGGCTGACTGCTCCCACCTCCTCTTCATTTGGCACTACACTGATCCAAAGGTTAAATAGAGATTAACTAAGGGAAGGGCAGGAGGGAGCGTTCCAGACAAAACTCTTGCGATGGAAAGAAAACAGTCCACTCCTTGTCTGTGGCTATTAAATCCCAAGAAAGAGAAGAGACCTACTTCTATCTCATTGGAGAAGTTTCCTTCTTTGATTAAATAATTCATGAAGAAAGCATTCCAATTTCACATTCCAATCACTTACGCCATGAAGAAAGCATTCCAACTATTAGCAGGAGAATTACTCTTGCCCCACCAAGGGCTTACCATAGGATCTAAAAGGAAGGAGCAAGTACTCAGCATATACCAGACAATCCCAGCGAATTACAATCATTGGTTTATGGGTGAGTCTCTCCAGGTAGCATGGCTTAAGCCATCTTCATATCCAAGTTCAAAGCCTTTGGACCACATGCAGTAGGATTCCTTAGGGAGAATAATAAAATGCAGATTCCTGGACCCCACTTTAAATTAAGACTCTCTGGGGGGTGGCACCAGGGATTCTGCATTCTTAACACGCTCCCCTTGTGATTCTGTTGTGCCCCGTAGTTTTTGAGAACCACTGTTCTAATACACAGAACTTAAAAGGTTCCTCTCAGGTCCTTTAATTAAAAGAAAAATCAGAATTGGACAATGATTGAGTGACTAAACTGGGTGGGTGGCCGTTTGGATAATCCTAAACTGAATCAGACACAGGTCCTGCCTAACAGGGGTGATCAGACATACAGACAAATAATTATAAGATATTAGACAATGAGGAGTCCCTGCATTCTCTATGTCATGTTGGGACAGGATAAAATCTCTTTTAGAAAATTCATAATTAACAGTGGGGGACATAAATTCTGGAGGCTGTTGCAGAATCCCAGCTTGCACTAGAGGAGTGGTGATGGAGTGAAGGGAATTTGAGAGACATTTAGGAAGCAAAATGTATCTGATTGGTTGGGGAAGGGAGAAGGGAGTTTGAATCTCCATTTCCTCTTCCTCCTCAACATCATCATATCCAACATTTACAGAGCCTTTATTATAGTCCAGGTCCTCTAAATGTATTTTTCTCATTTAATCTTAAAAGCTACCTGTGAGATTGCTGGAAAATGTAGGAAATTAAGGCTAGGAGAAAGGTTAGAGAACTTGTCCAAGGCAATGCTGCTAGCAAGAGGCAGAGTTGTGATTTGAATTAGCATCTGACTCGCAACTCACGCTTTTAAGCATTATGCAAAAACTGCCTCCCAAAATGATCAGAGGTCATGCTGAGGGTTCTACCTTTGCTGAAGGACTAAATAATGGCAGTGACCTCGGTACAAAAGAACAAACTCAGAGCAGTGTTATCGTAGAGAACTGGTGGCTCTGGCATTCTCCTCTTCCAATATTATGAAGGACCAGCCACAATATATATCTTTCTCATATTGGCTGTTTTTAACACCATACTTCACACATAGTAAATGAAAAATATTTTAGCTCATCTTCCTATTACGTTTCTTTTTGTTAGAACTTTTTAATTTGAAATAGTTTGGCTCATAAGAAGTTGCAAAAATATTAGAGAGTTTCTCTGTACCCTTCACCCAGCTTTCCCCAATGATAATATCTTACATAATCATAAACCAAAACAAACGAACCAGATGCCATCGTGTTGGCTCCGATTCATGGTGACCCCATGTGTGTCAGGGTAGAACTGTGCTCCACAGGGTTTTCAATGGCTGATTTTTTTGGAAGTAGGCCTTTCTTCCAATACGTAACCATAGTACATTGTTAAAAACAGGAAATTGACATCAGTGGAATTCTTTTAACTCAAGATGGACCTTATTCAGATTTAACCAGTTTTTATTCACTCTTTTTTTGGGGTGTATAGTCTATCAAATTTTATCGCAAGTGTAGATTTTTGTATTAGTTATGCTATTTCAAAAGTAGCTGATATTCTCCTCCAGAACATGGCTGTGCAATTGATAAGTGGAGCTGATGTCATTTAGCAGGAAAAGTAATTTGGCATCATGGAAAGAAAATTGTACTGGGAATAGGGAAGCCTGGCATCTAGTCCTGGCTGGGGCCTTGATTTGCTGTGAGATGCTGGATGGGTCAGTCTTCTCTGGAGTTGGCTCTGAAAACGTCCCCACCACCATCCGGATCTTTCAGGTAGTGTCTAGAAATGAACCTGGCCTGAATTCCAGTTTGCATATCAGGCTGCTGGTCAATTGTATCTCTGATGTAGACACTTAACAGTGCTGTCCTGTGTCCCCAAGCCCCTTCAGAAGCACCACCACAGTGTCACCAAGGGAGTGATGACATTTACGGTCAGCACTGAAATCTACCAGACCTGGGTTCTTGTGCTAGCTCTGCGACTTATATGAGTTTGGTATCTTTGGACATGTTAATGAACTGTTTTGGCCTCAGTTTTTTTATCTGTGAATGGGGATAGAAACAGTGTCTACCTCATAGGCCTGTTGTGAGGATTAGTGAGGTAAACATGGAAGATCCTTAGCAGAATGCTGCAACATGATAACTTCTCAGTAAATGCTCGCTTCTGTTGCTACTGTCTTCACACATTTGGTTTCTCAACTACTAGCTGAAAGGTCCCCCATGCGTCTGTCAGTTTGTTGTACTGTGGGGGCTTGCGTGTTGCTGTGATGCTGGAAGCTATGCCACCAGTATTCAAATACCAGCAGGGTCACCCATGGGGGACAGGTTTCAGCTGAGCTTCCAGACTAAGAGAGACTAGGAAGAAGGACCAGGCAGTCTACTTCTGAAAAGAATTAGCCAGTGAAAACCTTATGAATAGCAGCAAAACACTGTCTGATATAACGCTGGAGGATGGGCCCTTCAGGTTGGAAAGCACTCAAAATACGACTGGGGAAAGGCTGCCTTCTCAAAGTAGAGTTGACCTTAATGACGTGGATGGAGTCAAGCTTTGAGGACCTTCATTTGCTGATGTGGCACAACTCAAAATGAGAAGAAACAGCTGCAAACATCCATTAATAATCGGAACATGGAATGTATGAAGTATGAATCTAGGAAAATTGGAAATTGTCAAAAATGAAATAGAAAGCATAAACATCAATATCCTAGGCATTAGTGAGCTGAAATGGACTGGTATTGGCCATTTTGAATCAGACAATCATATGGTCTACTGTGCTGGGAATGACAAATTGAAGAGGAATGGCGTTGCATTCATCGTCAAAAAGAACATTTCAAGATCTATCCTGAAATACAATGGTGTCATTGATAGGATAATATCCTACAAAGAAGATCAGTTAATATGACTATTGTTCAAATTTATTCACCAACCACTAAGGCCAAAGAAGAAGAAATTGAATATTTTTACCAACTTCTGCAGTCTGAAATTGATCAAACATGTAATCAGGATGCACTGATAATTACTGGTGATTGGAATGCAAAAATTAGAGACAAAGAAGAAGGATTGGTAGCTGGAAAATATGGCCTTGGTGATAGAAATGATGCCAGAGATCACGTGACAGAATTTTGCAAGACCAACTACTTCTTCATTGCAAATACCTTTTTTTCACCAACATAAATGGTGACTATATATGTGGACCTCACCAGATGGATACACAGGAAGCAAATCGACTACATCTGTGGAAAGAGACAATGGAAAAGCTCAATCTCATCAGTCAGAACAAGGCCAGAGGCCAACCGCAGAACAGACCATCAAATGCTCGTGTGCAAGTTGAAGCTGAAACTGAAGAAAATTAGAATAAGTCCATGAGAGCCAAAGTACAACCTTGAACATATGCCGCCATCTCAAGAATAGATTTGATGCGTTGAGCACTAATGACCGAAGACCAGATGAGCTGTGGAATGACATCAAGGACATCATACATGAAGAAAGCAAGAGATCATTAAAAAGACAGGAAAGAAAGAAAAGACCAAAATAGATGTCAGAAGGGGCTCTGAAACTTGCTCTTGAACGTCAAGTAGCTAAAGCAAAAGGAAGAAATGATGAAGTAAAAGAGCGAACAGAAGATTTCAAAGCGCAACTTGAGAATACAAAGTAAAGTATTATGATGACATGTGCAAAGACCAGGACGTAGAAAATCAAAAGAGAAGAACAGCTTGGCATTTCTCAAGCTGAAAGAACTGAAGAAAAATATTCAAGTTGCAATACTGGAGGATTCTACAGGGAAAATATTAAACGACGCAGGACGCATCAAAGAAGATGGAAGGAATACACAGAGTCCCTGTACCAAAAAGAATTGGTCAGCGTTCAACCATTTCAGGAGACAGCATATGATCAGGAACCAATGGTACTGAAGGAGGAAGTCCAAGCTGCACTGAAGGCACTGGCAAAAAACACGGTCCCAGGAATTGACAGAATACCAATTGAGACGTTTCAACAAATGGATGCAGCACTGGAAGTGCTCACTCATCTATGCCAAGAAATTTGGAAGACAGCTACCCGGCCAACTGACCAGAAGAGACCCATATTTATGCTTATTCCCAAGAAAGGTGATCCAACAGAATGTGGAAATTATCGAATAATATCATTAATATCACACACAAGTAAAATTTTGCTGAAGATCATTCAAAAGCGGCTGCAGCAGTATATTGACAGGGAACTGCCAGAAATTCAAGCCTGATTCAGAAGCGAACGTGGAACCAGGGATCTCATTGCTGATGTCAGATTGATCCTGGCTGAAAGCACAGAATACCAGAAAGATGTTTATCTGTGTTTTATTGACTATGCAAAGGCATTCGACTGTGTGATTCATAATAAATTATGGTTAGCATTGTGAAGAATGGGAATTCCAGAACACTTAATTGTGCTCATGAGGAACCTGTACACAGATCAAGAGGCAGTCGTTCAAACAGAACAAGGGGATACTGCATGGTTTAAAGTCAGGGAAGGTGTGCGTCAAGGTTGTATCCTTTGACCATACCTATTCAATCTATATGCTGAGCAAATAATCTGAGAAGCTGGACTATGTGAAAAATGGGGCATCAGGATTGGAGGAAGACTTATTAACAACCTGCGTTACGTAGATGACACAACCTTGCTTGCTGGAAGTGAAGAAGACTCGAAGCACTTACTAATGAAGATCAAAGACCTCAGCCTTAAGTATGGACTACACCTCAACATAAAGACAACAAAAATCCTCACAACTGGACCACTAAGTAATATCATGATAAATGGAGAAAAGATTGAAGTTGTCAAGGATTTCATTTTACTTGGATCCACAATCAACACCCATGGAAGCAGCAGTCAAAAAATCAAATGATGCATTGCATTGGGCAAATCTGCTGCAAAAGACCTCTTTAAAGTGTTGAAAAGCAAAGATGTCATCTTGAAGACTAAGGTGCGCCTGACCCAAGCCATGGTGTTTTTAATGGACCCATAAGCATGTGAAAGCTGGATGATGAATAAGGAAGACTGATGAAGAATTGACGCCTTTGAATTGTGGTGTTGGCGAAGAATATTGAATATACCATGGACCGCCAAAAGAACGAACAAATCTGTCTTGGAAGAAGTACAACCAGAACGCTCCTTAGAAGCAAGGATGGCAAGACTACGTCTCGCATACTTTGGACACGTTATCAGGAAGTATCAGTCCCTGGAGAGGGACATCATGCTTGGTAAAGTAGAGGGTCAGTGAAAAAGTGGAAGACCCTCGACAAGATGGAGTGACAGTGGCTGCAAAAATGGGCTCAAGCATAACAAGGATTGTGAGGATGGCGCAGGACCAGGCAGTGTTTCACTCTGTCGTACACAGGGTCGCTGTGAGTCGGAACCGACTCAATGGCACCTAACAACCTAACAGCTGAAAGACTGGCAGCTGGAACCCACCCAAAGGTGCCTCGGAAGACAGGCCTGGCAATCTGCTTCGAAAAGATCATAGCCTTGAAAATCCTATGGAGCAGTTCTATTCTGTAGCACATGGTGTCGCTGTGAGTCGAAATCGACAGCAACTAACAACAATAACACTTGTTTTCATCTAGAATCAGTCTGCTTTTAAGTAAATCCTATCATCATGTAAGGGGCCCTGGTGGTGCAGTGATTAAGTGCTCAGCTGCTAACCAAAAGGTTGTCAGTTCGAACTCACCAGCTGCTCCACGGGAAAAAGACGTGGCTGTTTGCTTCCATAAAGATTACAGCCTTGGAAACCCTATGGGACAGTTCTACTCTGTCCTATAGGGTCGCTATGAGTCAGAATCCACTCGATGGCAACGAGTAAAGGGTCATCATGTAACCACCTGTATCCTTCCCTCTTTCTACAACACTTTCCATTACCTCTCAGTCAGAAATATTCTCTTCTTCATTTGGATGAATTCAGAAAACTCTGAAGAGCCAAGAAAAGGCCAAAATACCCCACAAAGGCAAGACACCTTATGTGGCTTCTTCACGCTTACAGCTATTGAGCGGTAACAGCACCTATCGAAAAAGACAGGAAGAACATCTGCTCCCCGATCCGTAGTTTTCCTTTTTGCTCACCATGTACTGCAGTTCAAAAGAGGTATTTCTCACTGTTATGAAGACCAGTGAACAATGACCAGATATCCTCAGTATCTGTCCACTGATTTCGGCAACATATTTTAGGAAAATTTTACACGTTGCAAGCCATCACAGGATAAATTGCTCAAGAATTATCCCCAGTTGTGTGTCAAAATTCACCTAAATGAAATTTCCTGAGGGAAATGAGCAATCTGAATGACATAGTCAGTGGTGAATTTCACAGGGAGGAGGCCTCTGTCCATCATGGTGGGGTGGGCTGGTGCCAGGCACTTAGATAGCAGAGGTTCTGAGTCCGTAATGGTAAACAGATGTTTCTGTGCAAGTAATAAACACAGGAGATAGGGTAACCTCAGCTGGTTGGCACGATGACACCGGCAGGTATAACTACGTGTCTTTATAATTATGCTGTCACAGCAGTGTGGGAGAATGTTATTATTAAAATGATTAGTAGCTAACACCAATTTACTTATATCGAAAAACCAAAAAAACAAACCCGTTGCCGTGGAGTCAGTTCTGACTCGTAGTGATCCTACAGTGAGCTAATTTGTGGAAATATATACAGATGCCAAAGCTTTTATTCCCAACTTTCTGTTGAGAGAAATCCTTTGCATATGGATAAATATCTCCCTTGTATTACTGTTAGGAAAGTAGATCAATACCACCTTCCTGGAAAGCAATTTAGCAATAGATACTGTTTGACCCAGTAATTCTTCTTCTAGAAATTTATGCTAAGGAAATCATAAGAAATGTGGCCAACAATTTCTGCATGAAGCACACTGTCACAGTATTAATATTAACAGTTAAAAACTGGAAACATCCTAAATGTCCAACACAAGGAAACGGTTAAACAATATATGGAAATTCCCTGGGAAACACTGGATGGATCTTTTTCCGCTTGTTATTCTCTTTAAAATCTTCTAGCACTTGGGCCTGCTAGGTTGACCCTCAGTATCACTCAGTTCTGTAAATGTTTCCTACCCCAGTCCTTACTACGTGCCAACACCCTGTCACTCAGGGGAGATATGAAGATAAAACAAAGATGGTTCCTACTTATGAGCTAAACCAGGGGTCAGGAAACTACAGGCCCCTGGCCCATCACCTGCTTTTGTAAATAAAGTTTACAAAACAAATGGAACATAGACTTGCTCATTTGTTTAGTTATTACAAAGGACTTGCTTTCATGTTATAATGGCATGGTAGAATAGCCACAGCAGAGATAATATGGCTTGCAAAGCCTAAAACATTTATAATCCGGCCCTTTACGGGGGGAAAGAAAAAAACCCTGCTAAACCCTGGTCTACACTGAAAGGCAGACGCAATCCAATGATTTCAATATGGCATGGGACTATTGAGAGGGTGGTGTACACAGAGTTCTATGCAGCCAAAACGGAGGGCTGTTGCTCAGGTAGTTGTTTCCAGATTTATTCCTGATTGCTCTCATCCTCTATCTCCTATCACACCTACCCACTTGGTTTGTCCCAACATTCCCCAACTATAAAACAGAGGGCAAAGAGTTACCATCTTCCAGCACAGTAGTCTTTAACTTTTTTTTTTTAAAGCAGAAAAACATACTTTTCAAACAAAACCTCATGTATAACCCCAATATATAAAAGAGAGGAAAGCAGAACTGGTCTGGTTGAAGATGACCTGCCAGGGTTTGGAACCTCAGCTTCTCACTTTCCTGTCTGCTCTTCCTCATGGCTCTAGGCCAGGGCTTCTCAGACTCAGCACTATTGACATTTTGAGCTGATGGTTCTTTGGTGTGGGGGCTGTCCTATGCATTGTAGGATGTTTAGCAGCATCCCTGGCCTCTGCCCACTAGATGCTAGTAGCACTCACTCAGTTGTGAGAACCAAAAACATGTCCATACATTGCCAAATGTCTCCTGTGGGAGCGAAATTACCGCTGGTTAAGAAACACGTCTCTAGTTTAGTCCACCACTCACGGGACACCTAGGAGCACATGACAAATTTCCCAGAAAGCTTTAAAATAATGGGAATTATTCCACTGAAGTGCAAAAAATGAAAATAGTGGCAAAATTAAAAACCAAAAACAAAAAAACAACCATAGTGGCAATTATTCCACAGAAATGAAAAAACAGTAGACGCTAATGAGGAAAGAATACTTAATTTTCCAGGTTTTTAAAAGTAGCTCTTCATGGCCATCAAAGTAACTAGTAACCTTCTAGGGTTCTTTAAGCTTGCCTTTTGGCTTAGCATGAGCAGGACTTTGTACCGGAAAGAATACATTGTCTGGCACACAGTAGTTGCACAATGCTTGCTGAACGAAAGAGCAGCTGGTTGAGAAATCAGGAGATCAAAGATATAGGCCCAATTTACTCTTTGAAATGGAACATCTCTAAGGTCCCTTCTGGTGCTAAATTGTTTCTGAAAGAAAAAAGGAAAGGCCTTGCTTGTGAAGAATCCCGCCATGTCTAATGTCAGGGGAATATGCTTTACATACACAAAATTAAATTGGAAACAGGAATGGGAAACAAATTGACAATGTCATTCATTTGGACGAAGAAATGGTCTATGGGATAAAAGGTATTTTGGCTCCCATCATGAAGGCAATTGTGAAACCAGTGGTCTGGTTTTAATCAAGCTTACAGTTGTCACTTTTCAGGACCTCATCCTATTCCATTAGAGAATAGCACCTTACCAAGTGACTCAACTAGAAGAAAATGTTGGCGCTTTTGTGGGACAAAATTGGGTGAGAATCAAGTACAGCAATTTTACAAACCTGAAGAAAGGAGGCCTGAGAGGGGAGCATTTCATACGCCGTAAAACAGCACCCACCCCCACGCCCACTTGGGCCATCTTTCCCTGGAGGATGGGGGGGAGGGTGTCCTAAACTCTAAAATTCTAATGCTTTACTTTCATGATCTTCCTCCTCCCTAATAGACTGTGGAATGGGGTGGTGGTGGTGGGGGAGGTGGCATGGAATAAATTATGACCATTTTTCTATTATAAACGTTAGGTGTTCATATTTTGCATAGCATAGTAGAAGCCTCTGGATGACCACTTTGCCTTTAAAATACAAGGTTCTATAGCGGATTTTCTTTAAAGAGACCATAAAAATTTCTAGTCACAGTGAATCGCAACTCTACTGGCCCCAGGAGGGACTGGCGTGAGGAAAAACCCATGTGGAATGGGGCTGTCAGAAGCTGTGGGTTTGGGCTGCCAAGGGGTGAGGTCTAGGAAGATTCCTGTAGAAAGTGGCAGAAAGACCCTGTCTACACTCTGTTGGGCAGAGTTCTGGAAACCAGGTTATCAGCAAAAAGGCAATAGTGAGTTGGGCTGATGAACTTGCTCCAGGATGGAGGCTACTTGCACACTGGCCCGATTTATATGGCCTCCTGCTGCAGGTAGGTTGGGTCCAGAGGTGTGGGCCACAACCAGAGGCCCTCAGAGGACCATGTGTGAATCCCGTGACCAGCAGGGAATGATGGAGACTTGTGCCTATGGTCCTTGCCATTTCCTTGCCACACAGTCCACCTCCAAACACTCCTGTTTATGTTTTCTCTATAAGATGGCACCTGATGTTGTTCGTTGCCTTTAAGTCAGCACCTATAAGCCTTCATAAAGGGTAATCACCTAAGCAATTAGTTTCGGCGCAGGAAACAATGGTTAAACATTTAAAGGAATGATTGTTGATAGACACGAAATGAAAGGTAGAGTCAGGGAGTCAGGCTGGCTGCATACGTACTGTGCTCTTACCTGCATGTTTTTGTGAAGTTAAGATACGATTTTCATTTCTTAAAATGTCTGTGCTGCATTTAAAAGTGTGGGTGGAATATTCAGGAAATCCAGGAATGTTTAAGAAAACACTTAAAAATCTCTGTAAATGAGTTACAATTTTGTGGGTTAGATGAGCTTTTTAGATATCACCGGGTGAACTCAGGAATATCTGGGAGGACTGGTCTGGTGGGTGGGTGGGACGAGAGGATGAAAGAAAGCCTGGCTTGGAAAGCATGGGATCCTGAATCCCAAGGCTAAGGACACTTGAGTGGGGGAATGGCATATCAGAACACTATTTTCAGAAGATGCTTGGCAGACACAGGCACTGGATTGGAGCTGGAAGACGCTAGAGGTTGAGAAGTATGCAGACAGCTGCATTGAGATGGGCAGAGTGATGAGGGCACAGCCATGTTATTCTGAAAGAATGACCAGTTGGACTGCAGATGGATAGTCTACTGAGGCGGAAGAAGTAAAGAAGACTTGAAGGTCCATGGAAGCTGGCAGAACTGTAGGCTTGTCTGTTTTAGGCAGAGGGCTCACTGGGGAGCAAGCCTTTCATGGAGTCATCTTAGAATGAGGGTCTGGTTGTGGATCTTGATCATCATTAATTAATTCATTGAATTCAGTCATATTAAATCCTCTCTCCCTCTCTTTCACTGGAACTTTCCTCTAAACCCTAAATATTTTTATTTTAGCTTGTGGGATGGGAACAATTTAAAGTGTATGCATCTGCTTTTTTTTTTGAATAAAGGATAATAAGTACTATTTGATCTTCTCTATCCCCTAGCTACTCAAAGTAGGGCCTGCGGACCAGCAGCACAGGAATCATCTGGGAGCTCGTCAGAAATGTACAATCTCCCAGAGCTACTGAATCAGAATCTGCATTTTAAGAGGATCCTCAGGTGACCCTTGTGCACATTCAAGTTCGAGGAACATTACTCTAGATTGGGGTTGGCAACCTTCTTCTGTAAAGAGTCAGGTAGTAAATATTTTAGACTTTGCAGGTCAGCTGGTCTCTGTCGCAAGTCCTCAACTCAGCTGTTGAAGCGTGGAAGGGACCATGGACAATATGCAAACCGACAGTTGTAGCTGTTCCTGTAAAACTTCATTTACAAAACAGGTGGCAGGTTGGATTTGGCTCACATGCAGAATTTGGCTCATATGCCAGATTTGGCCCATGGGCTGTAGTTTGATGACTCCTGCTCTAGATGACTCAGAGACATTCTGAGGTGTGAGAGACTGTCACCCTTTACATTAAATGGTTCTAGCTGCCACAGGAACTCTGCTGTCTCCCCTCCGGAGGTCAGAAGTCACTTCTTGCAGCTGTCAGGCCCTCTCCTGACTGCCTAACTCATTGGCTGTCGTGCCCTGGAAATGGCTGAAGAAGAAATGAAATATCCCAGCACCTTCTCAACCAAAAGACTTGGGTCTTAGTATTGGCCATGCCACGTCTTTTTTCATGATCTCAGGCAAGTCTCTCCGAGGGTCTGTCTTCTTGTCTGCAAAACGGTGTTACTCATAGATCTCTGCCTAAGATAGGTTCTGTCGTTGTTTGCTGCTGCCATGCCAGCCCCTGACTCGTCATGAGCCTACTATATACAGGTATTGAAAAGATAAAAAGAGAGAGTTTAAGAAAGGGTTTGATAAACCACAAAGCACCGGTATTAGTTTCCGAGGGCTGTTGTAACCAATTATCACAAAATGGTGGCTTAAAACAATAGAAATGTATTCTCTCACAATTCTACAGCCTAGAAATCTGAATTCAGGATGTCAGGAGGGCCATGTCCTCCCCAAAGGCTCTAGGGGAACATTCTTCCTTGTCTCTTCCAGCTCCTGGTGGCCCCAGGCATTCCTTGGCTTGTGGCAGCATCACTCCAACCTCTGCCTCCATCTTCACATGACTTTCTTGCCTCTGTGTCCCTCTGTCTCTGTGTCTCTTCTCTTCAAAAGGCACTCATATTGGATTAGGGCCTATCTTACTCCAGTATGATCTCATGTTAACTATATCTGCAAAGACCCTATTTCCAAATAAGGTCACATCCACAAATGCTGGGGGTTAGAACATCAGTATATCTTTTTGGAGAATACAGTTCAACCCATAACAGCACCATACAAATCCAAGCTGCTACGACTCACTCCCTGCAGTTTGTGAGTCATTCCATCGGATTATTGGACCTAAGAAGTAGAGAAGGGACCGGCAGCCAATGACCTGGTGAATGGGGACGAGAGTGAAAGGGTTACTTAGAGCAGCTGGTGTTCGAACTGACCGGGGAAGAGAAGCTGAGATTTTCGGACCCGCCTCCCCGGAATGGACTGACACTGATTTACACTGTCTTTATGAAAATACTTGGATAAACTCTCCGGGTTTGGGGGCTGCGATCCTGACGTCTGGGGGGTCAGCAGAAATCAAAGCAACAAAAGATAATGACTACATTGAGATAACAGCTAAAAGGAGAAGAGTCTGGTGCTGCTCCAAGGCTGGAGAAAGAGGAAAGAGACAGAGAAGGGAGGGAGGGGAGAAGCCGGGAGACGGTGGAGCGTCAGCGAGAAACCCTGGGTGGTTCAAAGACTGTTAGAGGCTGACCTTGAAGCTGAAGTTTACTTGCTGGGGTCTAAACCTCTTATCTGTTCCCAGCCCTCCCCAGCCTTCAGTGAAGTCTACTTCACACACATTTTGTGCAAGGGGTTTATAGTGTAAAAAATTAGGAAAGAGGGATGAGTTCTTTACCTGGGTTATACCTATTTTCTTGCCTTTGTAATTTTTAAACAGATGCCCTCGTTCCCTTTCCATATTCTGAAAAAAAAAAAATTGCCTTTCTATTTCTCCATGTTTTCAAAAGTCTTTTCTTCTGGACACATGGATGTTCACCTAAGAGTATCCTGAAAGCAGCCTGTACCTGCAGGAGACATCATTTTTCTGAGCCTTAGTTTCCTTACCTGTAAAACGAGGGCATTAAGGACGAAACCACAAATCTCTTGAGGATGTAGGAATATGTAGCTGAAGGCACCTAGTTCAGAATTCCACCACCCATCTGTCAGTTTGTCCTACTGTGGTGGTTTGCATGTTGCTATGATGCTGGAAATTAGGCCACTGTTATTTCAAATATCAGCAAGGTCATCATTGCTGCACAGGTTTCCACAGAGTTTCCAGACTAAGACAGACTAGGAAGAAAGGCCTGGTGATCTACTTCTGAAAATTAGCCAATGAAAACCTCATGGATCACAACAGAATTTTGTCTGATATACTGCAGGAAGATAAGCCTCCTCATGGCCATGACAATGGACTCAACCGTACCAATGATGGTGAACATGGTGCAGACCAGACAGTGTTTCGTTCTGTTGTACATGGGGCCACCATGAGTCGGAGCCAACTCAATGACAACTAAAAACATCAGTTTAGAACTGGCATGGAGTAGAGGCTGGAAAAATGCGGACATGCTTTTCCTTCTCCTGAGGCTGCCTTTGCCCAACCCATCCTTGAGCAATCTGGCTGGGAGATCCTTTCTTTCATACAAGTGATACACAGTTATGTTCCAACAGAGGAGGCTGCTCGGTTTGCACTGTCCATATAAAAAACCCCGGTTCTATTTACACATGATTGCCAAGTGGTGTTTGAAGCCAGGGTATAACAGGTAAACTGCCATGATCCACTCGCATTTCAATGAAGTTTTAAAAACAACGGTGATCAAAAGTCAGAGATTTCTTGTAATTTGGATACTTCTCTATTTTTAAAAAATGTTTTGTTAGTTTTTGGTGTTTTTTCTTGGAGACCAGTTATAAAAAGCTTCAAAAAATTGCAAAAAGGTTATGTTCACTTCAGAAGGAGCCTGAGGGAGGCTGCCAGAGTCGATAGCTCAGGCATGCTGGAACAGTCTTAGATGAACTGTACGTGGAAAACAGACATAAGCAGGGGTTCAAGCATCTCCCAGGAATTCAGGCAGTAGGAAGCCCCAGGTATGTATACATATGACAGTGCTCCTGGACAGAGCACTCTCACATGTGTGGCAAGCACCTTATTTATGTTATGCTGTTTAATTCTCAACAACCCCATGGGGTAGGAATTACTATCCCTATTTTACAGACGAGGAAACTGAGGCTCAGAGAAGGTAAGTAATATGTCAAAGGTCACAAAGAAATCGTGATGGTGGGTTTGAACAAAGGACCTTTGAGCACCAAAGCCCAGGTTCTTTCTCCTCTGCTGGTTCTCACAGTCTCTTAGATCACTGGAAACCCTTCTTTACTTGTAGGAACAGGGCCGGTAGATAGTTAACCAAGGGTCATATGTATTTGCTTTTATCTCTCAGGCTGCCTTTCTGGATTTCCCCAAGACCCTTCCATGTGGGCTTTCCTCACAGTCAGAAGCCATCCCTTCCCACGAGGACAAACTAAATTGCTGCACATCTCTTATACCAAAAACCAAACCAGCTGCTGTCAAGTTGATTCTGACTCATGGTGACCCTATGCGGCAGAGTAGAACCGCATCATAGGGTTTTCAATGGCTGTGACCTTTTGGAGGTAGACCACCAGGCCTTCTTCTGAGGCACTTCTGGGTGGACTCGAACCTCCAGCCTTTTGTTTAGCAGCCGAGTGCTTAACCGTACGTGCTACCCAGGGACAGCAGCTTCTTTTATATTCTCCAGCCCCCTGAGGCCCCATGTTGTCTCTTTCCATCATGCAGTGTTCATTCACCCAAGTGAAGCAACATCTATAACACCACCCTTCCTCCCATAGCAAATGCCTAGGACCAAAACTATTCACTAAAATAGTAACTATGTTGTCTTCCTGGGAATGGAAACTGTTAGTTTACTAAGCTGGGAAGTATTTATCTCAAGGAAAAACATCAGGTTCCATGGGACATGTCATTGTCCAAACCAAGAGTTTGCTCTTTGGGGCTAGAATGACCAAGAAATTAAATAAGGATAATTCCTTCTTACTCTCTCTTTCTTCTAACTATAGATGAATTCAATATGAATATTTATTTCACTAAGAAATAAAGACATTGTGTTCCATGCATGCTCAGAAGGAAGAAATTTGGCTGAAATATTTAAACATGAAGGCTCCATCATGCTTCTTTTGAAGGATGGCTAAGAACAGGGTTATCTGTCAAACTCAATGTGTTCCATAACAATAATTCAGATGGCAGCCAGATGAATAATTCTCACGCTTGCACAGAATTTCCCTTCTCTTGCAACTTTAAACCCAAAGGTAGGGCAATGGCAGATCTGATGCCAACACATGGCTGCTAAGTGACTGCACGAACAATCTGCTCTTGTGTATGTAAACATTTACGACATACAAATCAGTTGGATAAACACTGATCCTTCACCTTCTTTGGTGGAACCTTGAAATTCTTGATTTCCACCAGTCCTTTCTTTCAACTCAGGATCATATTTATGAGCTTTTAAATCATGCTCCCCAGATGTGTAAGCATAAGGAAGGCTAATGCTGTGGTTACAGGTAATCTATCCTACATGTGGCTATGACATTTATCTTCCCAAGACACTGCTGTCAGCATGTCATTCCCCTGGCTTGAAAGCTTTCTTAATGTCAGCTGTCACTTAAACAAGCTGATTATTTCCTCCTAGGCACTGTACCTATATCGAGTCCCTGACTCCAGGGAAGAAGGAGTGTCTGGGCTGCAGAAGCTCAAGAAAAAGCTTTCCCCAGGTGTGACTAACGGAGTAAAAGTAGGAATTTTGAAAATGATCCAGCAGCCTTATAATTATTTTTAGCATCTTTACGGTTTTTTTTTTTTTTAATTGTGGTGAAAATATACACAACAAAACGCGCCAATTCAACCACTACCACATGTACAATTCAGTGACGCTGACTACGTTTCAAGTTGCGCAATCCTTCTCGCTATCCTTTTGCAAAGCATTCCACCATCATTAACGTAAACTCTCTGTCCCCTAAGCAAAAACTTCCCTCCCCCCTCACCCCGGGTGCCCGCGAATAATTTTTGGTTTCTATATATTTGCTTATTTTATATAAGTGAGATCACGCAGTAGTTATCCTTTTGCGACTAACTTCTTTTGCTCAGCATGATGTCTTCAAGGTTCGTCCATGTTGTGGCATGCGTCAGGACTTCATTTTGCTTACGGAATGGACTTAGTATTCCATTGTGTGTCTATGCCACATTTTGTTTATCCATTCAGCTTTTTTGTTTGTTTGATTTTTCCCCACCATTCAGCTGTTGATGGACTTTTTTTGGTTGTTTGTACCTCTTGAGCATTGTGGAAAGTGCTGCAATGAACCTTGGCGCACAGGTTTCTGTTGGTGTCCCTGCTTTCTGTTCTTTTGTGTGTATACCTAGGACTGGGTTGCTGGGTCATCTGGTAGTTCTGTGTGCAGCATTTTGAGAAACCGCCAAACTGTTTTCCACAGCGGCTGTACCAGTATCCTTACATTCTGATGGCAAAAATACTTTGTCAAAGTGTCAGTGCACATTTGTTAGCAACACTAATTATTAACTGTATATTCTAATTTACTGGGTTGGCTTTATGACGATAGAGCAAGATAATGTTTGTAAAAACATATCTAACACATAGAAGGAACTCAATACATATTATGTTTTATATTTAAAGTCAAGATAGCGATACCATAGAGGGCACTTTTCAAAGAAATGCAAACAAATGGTAGCCATTCCTAGTCTCAACAATAGCTGCACCGGAATGTTATTTAGCTAGAGAACGGCCTGTGTAGATTTTAAAGAACGTGGAATGGCAGCAAATATGGAAATAAAAAGAAGATCATTTCCCTGGCAAGGTCAACCCTAGTCAAAAGAGAGCAAGCATCAAAGTCAAAAGGACAAAAAAAATTTCAATTTTGATAGCTGATGGACTCTGGTTGTTTTGGTCCCCATAAGAAACGCATGCTCTCATTATTTTCACGTCAACAAATAATTCTGAATTATTCTCATGATTCAGAGAGGTCTACAAAGGCTGGCCCTTTAGCTCATGAGCACCAAGAGAAGCAAGAGAAGGGAAGGAAACTGGTATTTGTTGAATATCTACTGGGGTAAAACCATTTATTTCTGTTTTAATAGATAAGGAAAGAGGGAGGTTAGGTAACTTGCCTGAGGTCACACAGCCAAGCACTAAGATGTGAACTCATGTCTATTGTTGTGAGGTGCTGTGGAGTTGATTTCGACTCAGAGTGACCCCACTTGATAGAGTAGAACAGCCCTATAGGGTTTTCTAGGCTGTAATCTTTATGGGAGCAGATAGCCAAATCTTTCTCCTGTGGAGCCGCTGGGTGGGTTCAAACCAGGGCTCTTTGAACTCACGTCTTTCTGGTTCAAAAACTAAAAAAAAAAAACAAAAACAAAAAGCACAGAGTGATAAAGTGAAAGCTAAAGGGGTGAGGTTAAAAGTAGAAGTTGCCACAGGGATTAAGGTGGTGAATAGCAGACACTAACAGGTGAAAAACAGGGGCTACAGCTACAAACAGCAGGGAGAGAGCAGGTGTGGAAGTGGATACACTCTGGCCCACAAGGCAAACAGCCCCTCCCACAGTGAGCGTGTGCAGCCTGAAGTTGGACAGATGGAGGTAGGAAGGAATGGGCTCCAGGTGGCGCCTAAGTGCTTGCTCTTCTTTGATACTTCACAGAAAGGAGTCATCTTAATACAATCTTGGACTGGTGGTACAGTGGTTAAGAGCTATGGCTGCTAACCAAAAGATCGACAGTTTGAATCCACCATCCACTCCCTGGAAACCCTATGGGGGCAGTTCTACTCTGACCTGTAGGGTCGCTATGAGTCGGAATTAACTCGTCAGCAATGGGTTTGGTTTTATTTATTTATTTATTTTGAGTTCTTTCTTATCCTCTGTCTTCCACATCCTGCCTGCGGCCCTGCACTAAACATTCTTCCAACCATTTTTTCCTATTACAACAAGGGGATTTGGTGGAGGTTCTTCTCCCCAGCGTAGCCCCAGGGGCTGGAGACTTTTAAGTTCTTTTGGACAACTCTCTATTTCCTGGGGTGGCTCACTCTGCCTTAGGCCTCCAGACTGCTCTCCTTCAATCAGCAGAAAGGGAACCAACAGGGAGCAGAAAGGTATCATGAACCTCAGGGCCATCTTTCCTTTGGGCTTATTTGAGCCACTCTAACAACTCTGGGGCTCTCCTTTTTGAGATCTAGGGTTTCCCTCTTTGAGATGGTGTACCATGTATGGTAGTGTTTGAGGGCTATAAGAAATCGCTGTATCATTTCAATTTGCTTAACTGTTGTTTTAAAATAATGATAAGAAAATGGCCTGCATCCTTTAAGATAAACTTCTAGAGATCTTGAGCAGGGGAAGGCTTCAAACCTATAGCTCAATAGACACTGCTATGTAACATTGATTTTGCATTGTTAATGCCTCCTGTGGGTTCTATGAGTTAACCAAGACATTTCTCTTGAGCTGAGGACTGAACTGGACTGGTGGAGAAAGTTACTGGAAGTCTCTACTTGAACTGGAAAGTATTTGAAATGGAAAATCCCTGTCTCAAATAAGTTGGTAAAGGTGACATTGGTTGATACTGAGCTCCCACTGTAGGTGACAACTAGCAAGTCGATTTATCTCCTTCTTAGGATGGTTGGAAAACCATGTCGTAATTATAGATGAGGATGCTTGCCTTCCTACTTGCTGTGGCTCACAAACACGAGTCAATTCATCAACAAACTGAACCAGGCTTGCTGATCTAAGCCAAAATGTCGGGAACAGAACACAAACAAGGGTGGGATAGGGCATTGACCTAGCTGGTAATGGAGATCAAATTTGAATTTCCTGGTAAATTTGAAACTTACAGTTACCAATGTGTGTTAGTAGAAACAGTAATTATCCTTGCTGTAAAGACCACAGTTCTCTATTTAAAATAAACACCAGTAAAATGAATGTTGTTGTTGTTGGGTGCCAATGAGTCGACTCTGACTCATAGCAACCCCATGTGACAGAGTAGAACTGTCCCAGAGGGTTTTCTTGGCTGTCATGTTTATGGGAGCAGATCATTAGGTCTTTCTCCCATGCAGCGGCTGGGTGGGTTTGGACCGCCAACCTTTAGGTCAGCAGCTGAGTGCTTAACCATTGCACCACAAAAATAAAATAGATTTGAAGCGAAGAACAATCCTTTCTTTCAAAGATATTTCCCTTCTTGCAAGAGCCCCACCTACTTGGTTTTGTTTGACCCTCTCTAGTGACATGGAGCTCTCCATCTGTTGAAGAGGCCCATGTCATCCTTGAAAAGCTCAGACTTTTCATAAATCCTCCTTTCCAGCCACTGGGAACTGCAGTCTGTGAAACTTCCAGCAATGCTCCACGTTCTGCCCTCTGGAGACCTTTGCACGCCCATCTGTCCCACTTCCTTTTTGAAATTTTCTATTTGGTTTGATGCATTTGCCCCAAACAGACCTTTTCCTCAACGTTATCCCTCTGTCAGGATTAGGGGTGAAATTGCTCTGATGAAAGTAAAGCCCTAGATTTCCAGCTCAAAAGCTAAATGATTTGGAAAAGATTTATTGTTTTAGAAACATTAAATATATATTTTAAACTTTCTTTTTAATATTGTACCCTTTTTAGTACTGTTTTCCTGTGAAAGTAGTGACTTAAAAATACTCCTTTCAAGAATCTTCTTTCTGTGACAAAGTGTTTGCCCTTTTCATCCTTTGATTAAAAAGGTGATGTAAGGATTTCTATACTGTTTAAAAAGATAAAATCACTATTAAGCAGCAACAATACTGAGTTACAGTAATCAGAAACTCTATCATTGGAATCATATTCTCCCTGGACCGCAGTCCTGCTGGTCACTCACTGGCTGTGTGACCTTAGGTAACGTACTTAACTTTTCTGTACCTCTTTCATCAGCTGTAAATCGAATAATAGTAATTTAAGATGCAAAAGGAAAGCATTCATCCCAGCGTCTAGAATAGGGTGAGCACTCAATAAGAATCTGTGACTGTTGTTAACAACAGTGTAAAGAACAACAATATTTAGCAGGAAGAAGACAGACATGTTAGACCATGGCTCTAAATTCCGACGGCTTTCTCATGGAAAAGGTGTTAGATTTCCTAACTGGTCCCATGAAACTGGACTGGGGCTAGGAGGGGACTAACAGAGAAGGGCGTATCCAGAAACCGAGTCTCAGTTAATGCTTGCCTCATAAGATTCCCATGAGGCTTAAATATCACAAAATGTCTACAGTGCCTGGAACATAGTAGGCACTCAGTAAATCCAGGGCTTTGAACCGGTTCGTTCTGGTTCAAACCCCTGCTGAGAAGTTGCATTTCCACCCCACAATACTGAATTAGAATCTACAGTTTAATAAGACCCCCAGGTGATTCTTATGTACAATACATTTTGAGACCCACTGCTCTACTAGTGGTTCTCAGAATTGGTCCCTAACCAGCTAGCCTTAGCATCACCTGGGAACTTGTCAGAACCGCAAATTCTCAGCAGAGGTTTGAAAGGGAACACACTGATTCGAAGCCCTGAGGAAATCTTACTGCTCAAAAAAAAAAATGTTTTTTCTTTTTTTCTCAGTAACATTAACAGGCAGAGTTGACTGAGGATGCAATCGTCTGTTTTATGAGGAATTGTGTTCTTCGTCACTAGAATCACTCAGGCAAAACCGGAATGATCTGTGTGTGTAGATGGGTGTGGAAGGGAAGGTTTAAACCATCAGATGAGTTATATTGATGACGGATTAATTAAACATCTATCATGTGCCTACACCAGCCCAGTCCTGTGGAGAAGTCAAAGTTGGCATATGTCACGTCCTTGCTCTCAACCGACTTAATGTCTAACTGGAAAGACAATGAGCAAAAATAGGTGACAAACCACATGGTAGGTGTAACAGGAATCAAGTGGGCAGCCATGGGTAAGGATCTCAGAGATGAATTCATGGCAGAAATCAGAGTTTATACAATAAAGGGATGGATTTTCGGACTCAAACAAAAGGGGAAGAAATAGAAAAAAAAAAAAAATGCAGGCAGTTTTGGGAAAGCCTGAAATTTCTAAGCAATAGTCAGCAAGATTTCCATCCTTATCTATGTCATATCGTCCTTCCTACTCTTGGCCTCTAAAGAAGTCTGCTGGTTCTTTGGTCTCAACTTACATCATGAAAATCAGCCAAATGAGGGAGAATTTGAGACTGGTCCTGGGCAGCCCCTGAATATCTCACCATAAATCACCTACCGCTCTGGCCAGCCCTCTAATTTCACTGTGCAGGATCAGAAAGTCATCTTTGGTACTGCTTTTCAAATACGCCAAGACACTAGTATTTTGGTGGTTACAAAACAGTATAAATTCTTTCTACACCTGCTGCTACTGAATAAAGTTGGTAACCTATACATTTATAAGATCATACACTTTTCTACATGAAACTCCAGGAACATTTATTTTGCCTGAGAAAAAATGAGCCTGAATATATTATGATGTTTTTCTGACTTGGCTGTTTTGCTAACCAAGTTACTCAGAGCTGACCCAGACCATCCTACAAGAATTGGAGGATGAGAACCCCGAGGGATATATTGGCAGTGGGTCAGGATTATGCGAAGGCACAAAATAAGGATCACAATTCTTTGTTGATTAACAATTTAACAGTGAGTTGTTTAAAATATGTTATTTATAACTTCATCATCTGCCTTGTATTAAAGTTGTGCCTAAATTCCTTGAGCAAGGAACATGCAAAACTTAACTCTGCATTCCTTTCAGAAGTAGCACATATTAAGCAATAATAATACTTGAATTAAGTAAAATTCTTATGGCTACAACTGGGCTTCCCATTTCGGTTCACAGGATGTCTTATTTGGAGAATGAAGAAAGCAGAGCCTAGACCCTTGGGGAGTGGAATTCTGTGGTTTAGCGCATTTGGGTTATGTACAGCAAATGGGGCGTTAAATCAAAGAACGGCACTCTGTTAATTTAAGTGAATGTCACTCCCAAGGGGCCTTCCATCCTGGAGGTTAGAACAGGAGTTATATCTGGCCCACTAGAATCCTGCTCCCCACACAAATTTTGAAGGATTAACTTCCAAATTAGTCTACAAAAATTGATGGAAGTACTACTCTTTTCTACTTAGGCAAGGGGAGTGGTAGAATGCACTTCTGTTAGACAGTACTAAGGTTTCCTAGTATCTGGCTCCTTTACTTCTGGGTACATGGAGGATTTCAATTCTCTACCCCCCTGAAAAGGAGCCCTGGTGGCGCAGTGGTTAAACGCTCAGCTGCTAACCAAGAGGTCGATGGTTCGAACCCACCAGCAGCTCTGCAGGAGAAAGATGTGGCAATCTGCCCCTGACAAAGATTATATCCTCGGAAACCCTATGGGGGCAGTTCTACTCTGTAGATAGGGTTGCTATGAGTCAGAACTGACTCAACAGCAATAGGTCAATGGGCTTACTTCTCAGGTGTGGCCACGTGACTAGCTCTGGCCAATGGGATGTGGGTAGGAATAGTGTCTCTTTTCCTGGTTGAAGCACGTAACAGCTATTGCTTGACTCCGCAGTGGTTAAGAGCTCAGCTGCTAACCAAAAGGTCGGCAGTTTGAATCCACTAGCCACTCCTTGGAAACCCCTATGCAGCAGTTTCTAGTTTGTCCTGTAGGGTTGCAGCAGTTGGTTTGGGTTTTTTTGTTTGTTTGTTTGTTTAATACTCTTAACTCTTTCTTCTTCTGTCTGAGCAAATTCTGAAGCCTGGCCCAGTAAGTAAGCATTTGGATGCTAGCCAAGAGGTCAGCAGCTTGGATCACCGGCTGCTCCTTGGAAACCCTATGGGGCAGTTCTACTCGGGTCACTATGAGTCACAATCAACTTGACGGCAATGGGTCTGATTTCTGTTTGGGGGTGAGAAGGCAGCTGCATAAGATGATGGAGCCTCCAACAACCTGGGCCTGTGAAGGACTATGATGAGCAGAGCCCCCCTGCTGGCTCTTTTTGGACTAGCGTGAATAAAAAAAGAAATCTTTGTTTTAAGCCACTGATATTTTGTCATTATTTCTCACTTAAACATAATGTAGCCTAGTCTAATTGATATAGAACTTCTGGTTAAATTCTTAAACCTACAGCCAAAAAATTATGTAGAATTTTATACTAGGTGGCAAAGAACATAGTAATTTCTAATATCTAATATATTCAAACTAGACCCTGAATTCTTTCTTTCTAGGGCGTACTATTGCATTGATATGCCTTAAATTAAAAAAAAAAAAGTATCAGAACAATAAAGTTTTAAATTGAGTCGTTGAAGTTACCTAAAAAAACTTTTTCCTTTACTGCATAGAAAAGATAAACTGCTAATAGATATAGAAAGCTTCTTTGCCAACTCCACATATAGTTCATGATTCTTGTGTATAGTTTCAGTCTTCAAGGAAGGGTTCAGAATTTACCTCTAACTCAGTGCTTCCGGGCTATGGGAACATCATTTGGAAAACTCCTCAAAAAGACCTTGCAGGGCGTCTACAGGGGCTTCTCATCACAGCTTTTATGCATCACACAAAGTTAGCGTGAAGGAGAAGGCCCACAATTGTCCAAATGGCCTCCAATCTTTTGAAAATACAACTCATAAAATCCTGCATTCACTTTTCACACGGCACGCTATCAGTGTATAAATGTTACACTACAAAAGGATAACTATGTCCTGCAATGTTGTAGAAATTACACATGGGCTCATTGACAGTCCCAACCTTAAGTACAGCTCCAAGTTTCATGTTGCCACCACTCTCGGCTGTTATCCTTTCACCACCAAATATCTCAAACAAATGCCAACTTTCTCTCGTTAACCCTCTGCCATGGACGTCAGCCCTCACCAGGTTACTGACATTTTCCCCCTCAAAGATGCCAGTGACCTCGTATTCCCTGTGCCAAATGGAATCTTCTCAGTTCTCATTCTTTCACAGGGGCATTGCTTATTCCTCGCCTCTGGAATGATCTCTGTCTCTGCCTTCCCTGACTGATGCCATTGGCCCTTCATGTCTTCCTTCTTTCTTGTCCTTCGCTTGTCTCCTACCTATGGGGCTTGCAAAAAGGCTCAGTCCTTGACAGCATTTTCTCCATGGGTACAGCTCAAGGTGCTTTTAGAAATTCAAACTTTTTGATAACTTATTATTAAAGATGTTCTAATTTTTTTCTAAATTTTAAATGTAGGCGTCTTGAAAGTACACAAGACGTTAAAGAGCTGTAAACAATGGTTAAAAAGAGGTAATCAGGCTTGAACATAGCCATGATCATTGGCTCTCTCTAACCTCCTCACGTTGGGTGTTTCCCCAGGAGAAATGTTCATCCTCAGAGATTTTCTGTTTATTCTATTGCCATTAGTGAATTTATCCAGTTGCTACCTCCTCTCACCTGAACTCCTAACCCGAAAAAGCTCACTTATCTTGAGGAGTCCTTTAAGTGCCTACCTTTTCAAGCTAACGTCCACGGATTATATCTGAAAAGCTTTCTACTGTCTTTTCTCTTTTTTACTCATCCTCCAGGAATATCAGAAAGGACATGAAGCCAGGAATGTCCAAGGGTCTCTAAGAAATAAAATCTAAATCTAGAAAGCAGCTCTGAGGGAAAACACAGCTGTGATCCAGAACTCTTCTCTTAGGAAGCTTCTTACAGTTGAGAAATCTTTGAATTAAAGGGAGTGCTGCGCCAGTAATCCAGCCTGCAAACTTCTTGCCTTATATAGGCCCTCCTATGTTTCAGTGATGTCATGGGAGTCTGACAAAAGGGTAGGAGACTCACGGGGGCCACGGGAGTTGAAGGTACAGATGCAGACATTGCTCGGAAGAGCTGAGGATGCAAAAAAAGAGTTCTCTGCGCTGGTCCCCTTGACGAAGAGGCAAGAAGCAGAGAATGCAGGGACAAAATAGCAGAAGGTGTGGAAGTGTCAACCCAGTGGCATGAAAAAGAAGTAACTGAAATCAAATGAAATGGAGGGCGGAATAGGAACTGACATTGTTGATTACCTCTGGATTTCATTTGTCTTTATCTCATTTAATCTTTATACTAGCCTATATTGAACTCGTTGCCATCGAGTTGATTTTGACTCACAGTGACCCTATAGGACAGAGTAGAACTGCCCCATGGGGCTTCCAAGGAGTGGCTGGTGGATTCGAACTGCCTACCTTTTGGTTAGCAGCCGAGCTCTTAACCACTGAGCCACCAGGGCTCCATACTAGCCTATGAGGCAGCTATTATTGTTCCCATTTTATTTCAGTTGGGGAACTGAGGTTCAGAAAAGTTAAGCCATTTGTTCAAAGTGACATGGCAGAGTGTGGACTAAACCCTGATATGTCTCCAAAGCCCATACGCTTTCCTTCGTATCAAGATAACAGAACAGTTATGAACAGGACTGTCATGACAGACAAAACTCATTGAGATCTGACTCTGTCATTTCCCAGCTGGGTGACCCTGGGAATATTGCTTACCTTTGCTAAGCCTCAATTTCCTCATCTCAAAAGTGGGCATATAATAGCACCTCGTAGGTTCTCAAGAGTCAAATAAAATAATTCTTGTAGAACGTATACATGTAAAGTAGCATACAGTAAGAACCTAATAAATATCAACTCCAGTGGTATATCCGTGATCAGTTTCAGTATCACCTCCACCACCACATTCCTGCTCCAAACCATGCTGTTAGGAAAGAGTATTTCTTTGATAACTGGCAATCTTTGTAGAGTATGTTTTTGAGTCACTATTAATTAAAGCATTTGATAACCAGAAGATCATGTTTTTCAACCAATCCACAATGCATTTCCTTTAGAGAAAGATGGATATAAGAGAAAATGGACTCAATTCTTTTCTGCCTTTTCCAGCAGAGTTACAATTATAAATTGGTCCATTTTTTCTTTCACAGAGAACCAAGCTGCTATCTTCAAGACCATCTTCTCACATGATTAGTTTTCCCAGATAGCTTTTCATTTTCTAGAGTGACTCAAATAAAGCCTGTATGTGCGTGTCTCTGTGTGTGTGTGTGTGTGTGTTCCCACCCAATAAATCTCCTGCTTGGCAGACAGTGTTGATGGTTTCTGTGAAAGGGTCTTTTTGTCCCCTTTTTGTCTAAGAAGCTTTTTCATTAGAAGCCTGGAAGTCAAGGTAAGTGCCACAGGGACTTGAGGGTCACTTCGCTTTTCTCTGACATCCAAATTATCTCCTGCAAAAACAAAGTCCTGCCTTCCCTGCAGTCCGTTAACAGAAGTGACAGCTGTGAGCGCTTCAAATCTGGCCTTCATGAATGGACACAGCACAAATGTGACCAACACATATGTGCAGAGAAGAGGCTTTAAATAGTATCAAATGTTTGTGAGCATGAGGCCATGAGATGGCAGAAAATATTGGACCATCTTAATGGGATCAGGCTTTTGTGTGCAAACAATGGCCGGCAAACCCCAACCCAGCTGAGAGCCATTAGAAGAGTTTTCATTCTCGGTGGTGTGTAAAGGCTCTTAAATAGCTGCTAATAAGAACGGAGAAAAATGAACTTACAGAATGATGCAACTGTAGTAAGACTGGGTGCCCCAATGAGTGATCTCACATAGGTGTTTGTGATCTTCCCCTTGAACTTCCTGCCACCCTGGGCACAGAGGAGCATTATCTCCTCCAAGAAACTTTCTTTGACCTCGAGGCTAGTTTTTCACATTTCTGATCAACCATTCTTCAACTTGTCCCTCTGATCCTCAAGTCATTGTTCTTCTCCACTCACATTTACTATGTGAATGATTCCCTGGGGAAAGCCGCATCTCCCAAATCATATAGCGATTCAGGACTGTCACTTAATCCAGTTGTCCCAGGTACTCGACATGCCACTGGGTTGTGAACGCACTCATGCTGACCTACACACTTAGATGGCAGGCAGCAAAGACTTGCGAATGCGGCTCAATATTCATTCATTCATTTTTGTTGTTAGCTGCTATTGAGTCGGCTCCGACTCATGAAGACCCTGTGTATAACACAATGAAATGTTGCTGGTCCTGTGCCAGCTTCATGACTGTTGGCATGTTTGAGTCCAGTTAGACAATGCTCTGTTGTGATCCATAGGGTTTTCATTGGCTAATTTTCAGAAGTAGATCACCAAGCCTTCTTTCCTAGTCTGTTTAGTCTGGAAGCACTGCTGAAACCTGTCCACCATAAGTGACCCTGTCGGTATTTGAAATACCGATGGCATAGCTTCCAGCATCACAGCAACATGCAAGCCACCACAGCACAAAAGACTGACAGACAGGTGGTGCTCATTCATTTTAGGCGCTTTCATTTCCAGATACTCATCTAGAAGCTGGCAATGCAGATACAAGACCCCATGTTCTCAAAGAACTTATAAAAACCACCCTCCTCATCACTGCAGCAGCTGATGTGGGCTGAGTATGCCAAGCACTTGCCCGGTCCCAGTTAATCTCATAACAACCCAGTGAGGCGGCTACTATTATTGTTTCATTGCTAGATGACAAAATTTGAGTTTTGAGTGGGCGGGCAATCAAATAACTTCCCCAAGTTAGAGAGCTGGTTATCAGCAGAGGTAGGACCCGAACAGAGGCCTATCTGTTATCAAGTCTTGCCCTTACCTGTTACACTGCTCTGGCTTTCCTCTCTAGTCATTAACCTTCTAGTCTAGTGGCGGGAAATGGACAAATAAGCTTACAATTATTGATAACTGCAACCCTGCAGGAAATCAAGCTAAGAGGAAGACATATGTATAATCTATACAAACACCCACGTGAGCTGTACGTCCAAGAAATCAAAAAATTCTTCCGTTTAAAAGAAATATTGTTCTTGTTTTTCAAGTCATCACATTTCCCCTCTTAGACCTGTCCTCGCCCACATTGGTGGCATTCTCACGGGTAGGGCTGGTCATTTTTATACTCAATACATTGTGGCTGACTTACAACAAGAATGGGGCAATGTAACAAAATATTTCTAGAAGCATTTTCCTGTGGCGAGTCAGCCAATGCTTGAGTTTGATTTTGATGCAGTTTGTCTTTTAGTCAATTTTTTCCTTTCTATCTTCTGTACTCTCCTGTCTCATCTTGCATACCCCACTCCCAAAGGCAAGCTGTCTGGTAAGTGACAAACTGGGAAGATCTGTAATAAAATAAGTGTTTTAAACGAGGTCTGTCAGAGTAATTAGGAGACTCGGCACAGCAACAGGCTCATACAAGAGCAAAAACAACCTTGATTTCAACTCTCCTTGTCTCATGAATTAGCCTTTATCACCAGCCTCCATGTCCTCAGGAGAAAATCTCACATGAAGCTGTTTGTATAGTCTTCTTATTAATATAAATAAACAAGACCCTACATGAGATGCAGAAAAAAAAATTAATCAGGACCAGGCCATGTTTCCAAATTACTTGCAGCACTTTCTGGGAAAACAAATCTTAAAATATGCAACCCTTCAGTCCAAGACATATAAACCATGGACAGAGGAGTTCATCTGACCAACACTTAAAGTAACTTGAAAACACACACATTTAAAACACAAACAGGGGAAGCCAGTCAACACTCTCTGGTTGTGGGAAGCAAGGCCAACAAGTCAACATGCTGGGGGAACCACAGGGTGGCCAAAGAGGTATACTCTGGGGAGATGGCTTTTGAATTTCATCCTGTTGGTTGCAGACAACCCTGGATATTTTCATCAGAGGAGTACATGGCCCTAATAACTTTGGAGAGAGTTCAGCTGGGTGACAGAGCAGGCAGACCCTCGGGGGGTGACATGGAGTTCAGTTAGGAGGTAATGATACAGGCCCAGATGAGAAATGGTAGAACCTGAACTCCGGCAATGCCAACAGATTGGGAGGAGGAGAGTTCAAGGAGGCATTTCTAAGGAACAGATAATAGGAATTTTGACCTGCTGGGAGTTGGGGACAAATAACAATACATAATGATAGGAGCTAACATTTAGTGAGCACTGTACTCAATGCTTCTCATGGATTGTCTCACTCAGTTCTTCCATCAGTTGTATGAGACATGTATGATTATTACCCCCAATTTACAGATGGCAAAACTGAGGCCCAGAGAGGGTAAGAAATTTCTCTAAGATCTCTTAGCTAGTAAGACACGCAGCCAAAAATCGAAGATAACATGGGTGACTCCAAAGCCCATGTTCTTCATCTTCCTGTTATAACAGAAAAGCTCAAAACAACTCAAGGTGTTCTAGCTTGGGACCCTGGGTGGGACGATGGCATCCTGAACTGAAACTCAGAAATGAGAAACTAAAGCGTCTCATTGTTTTTCTTCTCCCTTTAACATAGGACTTGCGTATCAGAGAGGGCATTGGTGGGACATTACAAGACCCCCAGCTGATATTGCTGAAACATTTTCCTTACCCTCAGTTAACTGGGACCAAGTCACCAGGAAGGACTGATTATTGAGGCCTCAGGGATGCTTCCTGTCCTGGCCTATCTCTGCCTCTTTCCCTGTTTCTTGAGCCCCTTTTTAAAATCGCTAAGATATTTTTTTTTTTTTTACCTTTTTAGGGTTTCTTCTCTCTCCCAGTCTAGCTGAGAGGTGTTACCCAGTCTCCTTAGATCCTCCCTTCCTGCTTCCCCTGAAGATGAGAGCCTAGGTCTTCTTCATTTTAAGGGTTTTTCTGTTAGCCACTAAAAAAACCAAAACCAAAATCAAATTGGTTGCCATCGAGTTGATTCCGACTCACAGCAACCCTATAGGACAGAGCAGGAAACCATAGGGTTTCCAAGGAGCAGCTGGTGGATTCGAACTGCCAACCTTTTGGTTAGCAGCCTGAGCTCTTAACCAGTGGGCCACCAGAGGTTTGGTTATTCACCACTAAGGAAGATAAAATGAGCCAACAGAGGAAATTAGTAAGGTTGTCTGTCACTCTTGGTCTTTCTTTACTGGCTCCCGGTTAATGAAATTGAGATGTCCCAAGGCCCCTGCGCGCCTTTCTTTTTTTAATTGAGGTAAAATTGATATAACATAAAAGTTAACTATTTTGAAGTGAACAGTTCAGTGGCATTAGTACATTCATGATGTTGTGCAACCATCATCTTGAGCTAGTTCCAAAACATTTCATCACCCCAAAAGGGAATGCTGTACCCATTAAGCAATTATTCCCAATTTCCCCTTCCTCTCAGCCCCTGACGAACACTACCTAGTTTCTGTCTCTGGATATACATATGCTGGATATTTCACATAAATGGAATCTTACAATATGTGGCCTTTTGCATCTGGCTTCTTTCACTCAGCATGATGTTTTTGAGGTTCACCCATGCTGCGGCATGAATCAGTACTTCAGTCCTTTTTATGGCTGAATAATATTCCATTGTATATATATACACATACCACATTTTGTTTATCCATTCATCTGTTGATGGACACTTGGGTTATTTCCACCTCTTGGCTATTGTGAATAATGCTGCAATGAACATTGGTATACCTGCTTTCAATTCCTTTGGCATACACCTCGGAGTGGAATTGCCAGGTCATATGGTAGCTGCATGTTTTAACTTCTGAGGTGCTGTCAAACTCTTTTCTCCCTGCTCTCCCCTTAATCCTTTGACGGAGGTCATGACATAGCCTCTTCTTTGAGAATTCTCTCTTTCTCAACCCTGACAGTATATTAGAATCACCTTGGGGCCTTAAAAACTACTGATGCCCAGCCCTTACCCCCAGATTCTGACTTGCCTTGGTATGGCACAGGCCTGACCATTGCTATTTGTTAACTGTTTCTCAGGTGATTGTATTACGCAGCCAGGGTTGACACCCACTAGTCTAGGTCCCACAGATCCTGCCTCAGAAGGAGCCTCTTCCAAGAGGATGGTTCTCAGCTGGGGGAGATTTTGGCCCTCAGGGGACATTTAAAAATGGTTAGAGACATTTTTGATTGTCACAACTAGAGAAGGGTGTTACTGGCATCTAGTGGATAGAGGCCAGGGATGCTGCTAAATATCCTACAATGCACAGGACAGGCCCTACAGAAAAGTATTATTGGTCCAAAATATGCATAGAGCCAATGCTGAGAGACCCCATTCTAATGGGACTCGAGATACACACTAGCGCATTCAAATGGCCTGATGTCTCCCCTATGCAGAGGGGCCTTGGCTTTTATGGGACCCTTTCTTTCCTGGATAATCTAGACTGTTATTACCTCTTTGGAAGCGATGCAGCAAAGTTCCTTTTGCCATATCCTTATGGGCTTCATGCCTGAAAAGGTGAGAAGCAGCCCCTCTCTGTCTACAGGGGAAGGGACTGTGCTCGTGTGCTATCACACAGCCATGTTCAGCACGCTCACACCTCTTTACGCAAAGTTCTTGAGGAAAGCATGACAAGAAACGAGAACCCTGAAATTGGGGGTAAAACATAAACAAATGTTTCAGCTGATGTACCACACGTTTTTTAATCACAAAGTGTGTTTTCCGAGTGTACTGAGCTCAGCCTAGAATGGCTCGAATTAAGGATCAAAGGCCGTGACGAGACAGAGCGGAGCTTGGTGCCAACCTGACATCCCCCCTTCCCCTCCCTGGGAACATCCATGTGCTCATCCGTTTGCCTAAGAAGCGCTTGTCTGAAGCACCAGTTAAGACAGCAAGCCTTGATTAAAGGAGGGTTGGTTTGTTTGTTTTCTTTTTTATTGGGGGAACTTTAGAACGTGGTTAGATAGCAGCAGATTTTAAACAAAGAAAGTGACTGAGAGCCAGCTTACAAAGATATAAGTTTGATGTTTGGAAAGTGGAAAACATCAAGAGATTCCAACTCGAGGCAGAGGAGGCGAGCTGGCCCAGAGGGACGGGGGCCCCACTCTGAGCTCACAGGAAGGAAGTCTCGGCCACGGGGGCCTGATGGTGCTCAGGAGCCTCCCAGGCCCCCAGGGCCCAGCCACCACTGCTTCGTGGGCAGGGTAAGCAGGGAAATCAGCTCCTGAGGGCTGAGGCTGCAATCAACATACCTTGAATGAGAAGCTGTACAGAAAGACTGTTGCAGCAGCTGTATATAAGATGGATTTTTATTGGGTGGGGACGGGGAAGTAGATAAATGAGGAACTCGGGGAGGCTGGTGCAATAGTCTAGGTGTAAGACGTGGGATGGGGTGCGGGCTGGACGAGGAAAAGGCACGTCTATGAAGGTTACAAAGGAATAACTGGGAAGTCCAGAGAATCATCTTATAGATTGTCTAGAGCCCAGCTTCTCAGAGTCAAAAGTGTGCACAAATCAACCACCAGGGCACTTTGTTAAAATACAGATTCTGCTTCAGTAGCTCTAGGGAGGGGGCTGTGCTTTTGCATTTCTAACATAGGTGATTGGGACGCTGCTGTTCCCAACCAGGACCACACTTGAAATAGCAAGGCAACCCCACATGACAAGTAGAACTGTCCCAAAGCGTTTTCTTGGCTGTAATCTTTACGGGAGCAGATTGCTAGGTCTTTCTCCCTCAGGGCCGCTGGGTGGATTTGAACTGCCAACCTTTTGGTTGGCAGCTGAGTGCTTAACCGTTGCACCATCAGGGCTCCTTGGCTCTAAGAGTGGGCAAACTACAGACTGTGGGCTTATTTTCATATTGCCCAGGCGTTAAGAACAGTTTTTATATTTTTGGAGTCCCCAGGTGTGCAAACAGTGAAGTACTTGACTACTAATTGAAAGGTTCCAGATGGAACTCACCCAGAGGTGCCTTGGAAGAAAGGCCTGGTGACCTGCTTCCGAAAGATCACAGTCTTGAAAACCCTATGGAGAGCAGTTCTACTCTGCAACATACGGGGTTGCCATCAGTTGAATTGACGGCATTTTTTTTTTTTTTAATTTATGTTTTTAAAGGGATGGGAGAGGGGAGGAGGAGATAGAGAATGAGGGGGAGGGAGAAAAGAATAAAGAAGAGAAGGAGGAAGAAAAAGAGGAGGGAGAAGAACAGAATGGAGAAGGAGAACAGAAACCATATGTGGCCCACAAAGCCTAAAATATTTACCATCTGGAATTTTACAGAAAAGGATTGCCAACTCCTGCAGAACCACACTGTCTGATACGGTAGCCACTTGCCACATGTGGCTATTTAAATGAAAATTAATTAAAATGAAAAAAAAAAAAAATTCAGCTCCTCAGCTATGCTAGCCACATTTCAAGTGCTCAGTTGCCACATGTGGCTTCGTGACTACCATTCTGGACAGCACAGATATGGAATATTTTCATTGTTGCAGAAAGTTCTATTGGACAGTGCTGTTCTACACCATCCACAGTAAGATGCCATTCTGATTCTAACTATTGTGTTTGGGGTCAGAGAACTCGATCAAGACAGCCATTCCATCTTACAGAGTTACAGATGGAAATTCTACTGACACTGTGGATTCTACTTTGTAAACAGCCCTCTAATTTCCTACTTGTCCTTATCCCCCATCATGTCTCACATGGACTTCTGCACTAGCTGCCTGATCGGCAGCCCCTTATTCACTCCTGCCCCCCTTTCAACACACCAAGGCTCCTCGCACTAGCCAGTGTGATCTCTTAAATGACAGACCCCTGCTTACAAGTGTTCAAAGGCTTCTCATCACGATTAGAAGAGAGTCTAAAGTTGTTACTTTGTCGACAAAGCCCTGGACACAGCCTGTCTCTGCAGCCCCATCGTGTATCCCTCAACCTTTTGCACAAGCCTCAGAGGACATCTTTCCGAGATGTGCCATACTCTTTCCTACCCCAGGGCTTCTCATATGCTGGCCCTCTTTGAGAAACTTAGCTGCTAATTCTTGCTCTGATTTCTGCCCAATGGAACCACTACGAACGGGTCTATTCTCCCCGCAAGGCCCCCACTCCTTTTTTCCCTTTCATTCAAGAACTTTTTTTTTTGGTACAACCATCACCACTATTTATTTCCAATACTTGTCATCATCTCAAACAGAAACTCTGTACCCACTAAGCAATAACTCCCCATTCCCCATTTTCCTCAGTCCCTGGGAATCACTCATTGACTTCTTGTCTCTACGCACTTGCCTACTCTATATATTTCAGGTAAGTGGGATCATACAATATTTGTCCTTCGGTGTCTGGCTTATTTCATTTAGCATAATGTTTTCAAGGTTTATCCATGTAGTGGATGTACCAGGACTTCATTTCTCTGTATGGGTGAATAATATTCCATTGTATGTATATACGTCATTTTGTTTGTCCACTCATCTGTCGATGGACACGTGGGTTGTTTCCACTTTTTGGCTATTGCGAACAATGTTGCAATGAACATTGGTGTACAAGTACCTGTGAGTCCTTGTCAGGAACTATTTTTTGGTGGTTCAATACTGCACCGTCAGTAACAGTATGCTGGGCACTGTGCCAGGCACTGGGATACATTGGCGAACAAGGCCCACATGGTTCTTGTATTCACAAACAAATAAGGGAATCAAGACAAAGCCAGACGATGGTAACCCATTGCCATTAAGTGGATTCCAACTCATAGGGACCCTATGGGACAGAGTAGAACTGCCCCATAGGGTTTCCAAGGCTGTAATATTTATGGAAGCAGACTGCCGCCTCTTCCTCCTGCAGAACGGCTGATGGGTTTGAACTGCCAACCTTTCAGTTAGCAGCCTAGCACTTAACCACTGGGCCACCAGAGCTGCTTAGACAGTGATAAGAGTTAAGAAGAGACTAAGACATAGGGATGTCATGAAGAGTGCTTGGGGAGGCTGCATTAGCTTGGATAGTCAGGGAAGGTGACATGTGAGAGTGGCCTGAAAGAGAAGGAGTCATCCCTGTGAGGGATGTGGAAGGGGCATCCGAGCAGAGGAACAACGGAGAAAGCCTTCAGGGTCCCTCGATGCTTCTGTCTCAAAGCAGGATCAACGTTGCCAGTTCTTTCAACAGTGCTTAATGCAGCATGGTTCGGGTCTCCTCCTCTCTCTGGCTGGTCTCCCCTGGATGAGGCCCAGTTTGTCACAGTTCCCGTTGAGAGAGGGCCCAGAGAACTGAGGCCCGTTGTCCGACTGTGGGCTGACTGGGCAAACACAGCAGGGCCGTCACACTGCTAGCTCAGGACACTTCTATCCAGGCATTAGGTTTCTGGCAGTTCTACTACATTGTTTATGCATATTGAGCCAACCTGGTGACAGACTGGACACAGAGGGTGACGGGGCAAGAAAAGTTAGAGTGTTTCAAGGGTTTGGGCCAGGAAAACTGTAAGTTAGACACGTAACCAAACCCCGTACTGACTGTTTTGGTTTAGACTCCCTCCACTAGATTATAAAAGTGCCTGGGTTACTTCTGTATCTCAAGTGCCTAGAACAGTCTCCAGCTCCCTGCAGGCACTCAATAAATACTAACTGAATGACTAAATGACCAAGCATATCACAGTCACTGTCAGCACCGTTCTCCCAGTCTCCCAGGGAAGCCTGGCTGGTGCCTCAGCAGGACAAGCAACAGCTGTGAGTCAAGAGAGATGCTTCCCAAGCTTGCCTGGACATCAGGGACCATCTCCTTTTTGTTCTCCTTTTTCTCATCTGGGAAATGGAGTCATCCAGTTAATAATTGAAGACTCCTGAACGACTTCATCGAGATCATTGATGCCCTTTATATTCAGCATTGCCTGTAGAGCAGTAGCATGGGCTTGTGGCAAATGCAGAATCTTAGGCCCCACCCTAGACCTTCTGAATCAAAGCTTGTATTTTTTTTTTTACATGATTTTATTTATTTTGTTGTTGTTGTTGAGAAAATACACAGCAAAACATACACCTTGTCAACAGTTTCTACATGTACCATTCAGTGACATTGATGACATTCTTCAAGTTGTGTAACCATTCTCACCCTCCTGGTCTGACTTGTTCCTTCTCCATTAACATAAATTCACTGCCTCCTCAGGCTCCTGTCTAATCTCTCCAGTTACTGTTGTCACTTTGATCCTGTACAGATAGTTCTTAAAAAAGTATAATGCTCAAGGCAGATATTTTTTCCTAGTTAAGCTAAATTATTGTTCGGTTTTAAGAAGACTTCAGGGGATATTTTTGGTTTAAGGTTTAAAGATTATCTCAGGGCAATAGTTTCCGGTGTTCATTCAAGCTTCATGGCTCCAGGAAGTCTGGAATCCATGAAAATTTGAAATTCTGTCCTGCATTTTCCAACTTTTGATCAGCATTCTTCTATAGAATCTTTGATCAAAATGTCCAGTAATGGTAGTCAGGCACCATCCAGTTCTTCTGGTCTCACGGCAAAGGAGGCAGTTGTTGATGGAGGCAATTAGCCACACATTCCATATCCTTCTCCTGCTCCTGGCTGCCCTTCTTCCTCTGTTGCTCCAGGTGAATAGTGACCACATGTTGTGTCTTGGATGGTCGTCTGCAAGCTTTTTAAGACCCCAAGCATTACACATCAAACTAGGAGGTAGAACAGAAGCACTAAACATGTTATTAGGCCAATTAACTGGGATGTTCCATAAAACCATGACCCTTGACCTCCAAAGCAAGAAATCAGACCCCATAAAGTGTTTGGTTGTCTATAGGCAGCCTCAGAGCTACTCTTTATTTTTGTCATTGTTGTAAATATATTTATCACATAACTTTTGCCAATTCAACTTTTTACAGCTGTACAACTTACTGGCAGCAATTATAATAATCAGCTGTGCAACCCTACCCTTAATCAATGCAATATTTCCATCACTGTTAACCCCTCTACCTTCCTCCCTCCTGCCCCTGGTGACCACTAATCAACTTTGTTCTCTATACATTTGCCTTTTCTTGTCTTTTTTGATTTGTATCTCCCTGATGATTAAAGATGCTGACCATCTTTTCATGTGTTTGGTGGCCATTTGAATGTCTTCTTTGGTAAAATGTCTATTTAAGTCCTTTGACCATTTTATGATTGGTTTATTTATATTTTTGTTGTTAAGTTGTCAAAGTTTTACATATACTTTAGTTATTAGATTACTGTCAGATACACGGTTTCTAAAGATATTCTCCCAGTTGGTAGTTTGTCTTTTCACTTTTTTGGTAAAGTCTTTTGATGAACAAAAGTTTTTAATTTTTATGAGGTCCCATTTATTTGTTTTGTCTTTTGCAGCTTATGCTTTTTTTTGTTATTATATTAGATACTCTATTGTTGAAAGTGAGGCCTGACAGAGTTGTCCTTGCTTGTTCTTCCAAGAATTTTATGATTTTAGTTTGCACGTTTAGGTCCTTAATCCATTTTGAACTTGTTTTTGCGTATGGTGTGAGGCATGGATCCTGTTTCATTTTTCTGCAGGTTGAAATCCAATTTTCCCAGCACCCTTTGTTGAAGAGACTCTTCTTTTCCCATTGAGTGAACCTAGTACTCGTGTCAAAAATCAGTTGATCATAGATGTTTGGTTTTATTTCTGGACTCTCAATTCTACTCCATTGGTCTGTGTGTCTATTGTTGTAATATTACCAGGCTGTTTTGATTACTGTAGCTGTATTGTTGTTGTTGTTAGGTGCCGTTGAGTCAGTTCTGACTCATAGCAACCCTATGTACAACAGAATGAAACACTGCCTGGTCCTTCATCATTCTCATGATGGTTATTATGCTTGAACCCATTGTTGCAGCCACTGTGTCAATCCATCTCATTGAGGGTCTTCTTCTTTTTCGCTGACCCTCTACTTTACCAAGCATGATGTCCTTCTCTAGGGACTGACCCTCCTGATAATATGTTCAAAGTATGTGTGATGTAGTCTTGCCATCCTTGCTTCTAAGAAGCATTCTGGCTGCACTTCTTCCAAGACAGATTTGTTCATTCTTTTGGCAGTCCGTGGTATATTCAGTATTCTTTGCCAACACCATAATTCAAAAGCATCAATTCTAGCTTTGAATTATGGTAGCTGTATAGTACATTTTAAAATCAGGAAGTGTGAGTTGTCTTACTTTGTTCTTCTCTTTCAACATTGATTTAGTTATTTGGGGTCTCTTGTCACACCATATAAAGTTGAAGACTGGTTTTTCTATTTCGGTAAAGAAGGCTGTTGGAATTTTGATCAGGATTGTGTTGAATCTATAGATCGCTTTAGGTAGTACTGACATCTTAATTATATTAAGTCTTCCATTCCATGAACATGAAATACCTTTCCATTGATTTAAGTCTTCTTTAATCTCTTTCAGTAGTGTTTTATAGTTTCATTGTGTAATTCCTAGGTATTTTATTCTCTTAGACGGTATTGTAAATTTAATTATTTCCTTAATTTCCCTTTCAGATTTCTCATTGCCGGTGTTTAGAAACACAACTGATTTTTGTTTGTTGACCTCGTACCCTGCAACTTTGCTAAATTCCTCTATTAGCTCTAGAAGTTTTCTTGTGGACTCTTTGGGATTTACTATATATAGGATCATATCAGCTGTGAATAGAGATTTTACTTTTTCTTTTCCAATCTGGATACCTTTTATTTCTCTTTCTTGTCTTATTGCTCTGGCTAAGACTTCTAATACAATATTGTATAGACGTGGTGAGAGCAGGCACCCTTGTCTTGTTCCCGATTTCAAGGGGAAAGCTCTCGGTCTTTCTCCATTAAGTATAACATTGGCTGTTGGCTTTTCACATATGCCTTCAATCACATGGAGGAATTTCTCTTCTATTCCAATCTTCTTTAGGGTTTTCATCAAGAAAGGGTGTTGGATTTTATCAAATGCTTTTTCTGCATCCACAGAGATGATCATGTGGTTCTTTTTCTTTGTTCTAATGATGTGGTGTATTATATTGATTGATTTTCTAATGTTGAACCATCCCTGCATTTCTGGAATAAATCCCACTTGGTCATGATGTTTGACTCTTTTAATATGCTGTTGGATTCTCTTCACTAGTATTTTGTTGATGATTTTTGCATCTATATTCATAAGAGACATTGGCCTGTAGTTTTCTTTTCTTGTGGCATCTTTATCTGGTTTGGGTATCAGGGTTATGTTTGTTTGATAGATTGAATTAGGGAGTATTCCTTCCTCTATCTTTCTGAAGAGCTTAAATAGTATTGGTGTTGATTCTTCTCTAAATGTTTGGTAGAATGCCCCAGTGAAACCATCTGGTCCAGGACTTATTTTTTTGTTGGGAGGTTTTTTGTTTTTTGTTTTAAATTATACTTTAGATGAAAGTTTACAGAACAAATTAACCTCTTATTAAACAGTACACGTATTTTTGTAACACTGGTTAACAACCCCACAACATGTCAGCATTCTCCCTTCTCGACCTTGGATTCCCTGTTACCAGCTTTCTGTCCCCTCCTGCCTTCTCCTCCTTGCCCCTGAGCTGGTGTGCCCCTTTAGTCTCATTTTGCATTATGCGCCTGTCTAATCTTTGACTGAAGGGTGAACCTCAGGAGTGATTTCATTACTGAGCTAAAAGGGTGTCTGGGGACCATACTCTCAGGGTTTTTCCAGTCTCTGTCAGGCCAGTAAGTCTGGTCTTTTTTTGTGAGTTAGAATTTTGTTCTACATTTTTCTCCAGCTCTGTCTGGGACCCTCTATTGTGATCCCTGTCAGAGCAGTCAGTGGTGGTAGCCGGGCACCATCTAGTTGTACTGGACTCAGTCTGGTGGAGGCCGTGGTAGTTGTGGTCCATTAGTCCTTTGGACTAATCTTCTCTTGGGAGGTTTTTGATCACTGATTCGATCTCTTCACTTGTTATAGGTCTGTTAAGACTTTCTAGTTCATCTTGAGTCAGTTTGGGTGGTTTGTTCATCAGAGCTTGTATTTTAATAAGATCTCCAGGAGACTCGTATGTACATCAAAGTTTGAACAGCTCTGCTTGCTGCAAAATGGCTCCAGACTTGTGCCTTGATTCAAATCCTCTGTTCCTCACTTGCTTTGTAACCTTCAGAAAGTTACTGACTTCTTCTGACCTCTGGTATCTTCATATTTATATGGATATAATGCACAAGGTTGTTATGAAGCATAAAAGAGGTTGTGCATATAAAACTATCAGTGTATAATCTGGAACATAGAAGGTGCCCAGTGAATGCTTATCGGGCCATCCACATGCTGACACTTTCTAAACATTGTATTCCTGAGTGTACAGTCTGCTTGAAAACCCCACTTGAGTATCCTTTTCATTGCCAAAAGCAAATTTGTCCTGACTCCAGGAGCTGCGGCACTTGAAACCTCCACATAAATAAACTCCTCCAGCAACAGAGAACTTCTGGCTCAAAGGGAAACTCTCTCCTTACTTTGAACCAAAATCTGCTTCACCTCTGCTTTCTTGTGTAACATAGAAAAACAATCTCCAATACCGTCTCCCATGTCAACTCTTTAAATCTAAGAAGACAGCTACCATGCCACTCATACCACTCTCAGCCCATTGTCAAGCCCGTTCTTTAACGAAAACCCAGCTCCAATAAGTATTCTTCATATGATAAGCATGTTATTGGCCATTTGATATTCACTGGTCCTTCTAAAAGCTAAATGTACCTATTGTCTAATAAAGGGGCTGCCATTTACAGCCAAGGGTGCTGAGGTATGGCCTGAGCTTACATAAGCTCAGACTCTTGCAGACAAGTTGCTACAGCAGCACTGGCCCCTTGTTACCTGGGGAAGGTGACCAAACCAATCATCCAAGAAAAGCCAACACTAGAAGTGGAAACTACTGGCCCAGTCATAAATTAAGATGTCAGCGAGTTCTTACATTACACAAACCCATCAGTACCAGTTGCTATGGAGTTGGCTCTGACTAAAGGCAACCCCATTGTGTCAGAGTAGAACTGTGTTCCATAGGGTTTTCAATGGCTGATGTTTCAGAAGTAGATGACCAGGCCTTTCTTCCAAGGTGCCTCTAGGTGGACTCGAATCTCCAACCTTTCAGTTAGCAGCTGAGCATGTTAACTGTTGGCACCACATGGGCTAAAACTCCTTGCCTCTTCAGTCTCCCTTCATAGGACAAACAAGACACAGTGATCAGAGAAAGGCTTCCAGTTGAACAAGGCATCATAAAAAAGAGGGCAGGTGTGAAAACAGTATTGGATTTACACAATAACACCAAATGGGTCCAAAACATAGTGTTTCAATTAAGCCACACACCAAACGCCTCCCATAATGATTATCTTCATCAAGATCCAAGGCCATCTGAGAAGGCAAAGGGGGTCAGGAGCTGGTTGAATGGACACGGAAAATCAGGGGTGGAAAGGAGGAGTGTGCTGTCACAGTATAGGGAGAGCAATTAGGGTTACATAACAATGTATGTATAAATGTTTGTAGGAGAGACTAACTTGAATTGTAAACTTTCACTTAAAGCACAACAATACAATCAAAAAGGATTCAAGGCCATCACCCTGCCGCAAAGAAATGTACTGACAGATTTATCGGATTCTCCTTCCCTCCAAAGAAGTACTTTAAAAGGAAAGCATTCCTCCAAAAGTGTGGCTTAAGGTGTTTACATATTGCAGAGTAGATAATTCAAATATATAATATTTTCTTATGTTTTGTTATAGTGTATGCTGTGGTGTGTTGTCCAGAGCCCCTTCAGGATCGAGCCTCTCTTTTCCCCAGCTACCGGAAGTGTCGGCTGCTGGGGACTCACAGTTGAGTCTCTCTCCATGACCTGTCATCAGCAGATAGAAGCTGCTTTGCCCAAAGGTTACACTCTCTCCCTGGGGGCATCCAGTACCCACTGGCTGACCAAAGGAGGTGTATAAAAGCCCAGACCTCTTGCCTTAATTTGGGTAACTCTAAGTGCTCATTCTAGCCCCAGGGCTCCCAGTAGGATCAGTCGAGGCCTATATTGCATCTGCCTATTCCTTCATCCCTTGCCCTTCACAGGTGTTGTTCCCGAGAGCTCTCCCCAATAAACCTCTGTGTGGGCCATTAACAGTACAAGATGGGTCCTGTCTGCAAAGGACTCTGGGGAAGAACCAGAGTGCCTGACTGAGCAGTGACACAGGCCAGGAAAAAACACATCAAACACCTGACTTCATGGTGCAAAAACAACCCCATCCATCAAAGATTAGACATGTTTTTTCCTGGTTCTCCTGCACCAAGTACATAAACCCACACCCCTCTCTGCCCTGCTCGAACCTCTATCCGGTGACTCAGCGTGTCGCTGTACGTCGTGGGAATCTTGGCACCAACCTCTGTAAGTTCTCTAATTAAAAGCTAGGTCTGATCAACCTTGCTTTTTCTGCACCTTTTTTCAGAATCTGACCTGTGCCCCGCAGAGTTACTCCTGCCGCTGGTCCAGTGCAGTGTGATAATCTCCTGCTGGCACTCAAATCTGAAAGTCTGCTTCGTGAGGAACCCAACCTATGATATCTGTCTCTGGTTTATGAATTGTTCATTATTGTAGAACTTGATTCTCTGGCTAAATTTTAAACTCTTACGGTAAAGTACTGGGCCTTAACTACTTTAAGATGCCACAATATACAGTGCTAAGGAAAATAAATACGGCTGGTCCTCATTTCTATCTTTCAGAACTTCTTATGTCCCTCCTTTTAGGATGTGGGCTCAGGTATCAGATAACTTAGGTCCAGATCCCAGCTCTACCTGTTACCTAGGGAAAATCATTTAACACGGCTAAGTCTTGGTTTCTTCATCCGCAAAATCAGATTAATAATAGTACTTATCTGGTAGTGCAGTGGTGAAAGCACTCAGCTGCTGACCAAAAGGTTGGTGGTTCGAACCCACCAGCTGCTCTGAGGGAGAAAGATGTCACAGTCTACTTCCGTAAAGACTGCAGCCTAGGAAACCCTATGCAGCAGTTCTACTCTGTCCTATAGGGTCACTATGAGTCGGAATTGATGGCAATGTTTGTTTGTTTGTTTTTTTAAATTTTTATCTCATAAGGTGACTGTGATTATCAAATGATATAATCTATGTAAAGCAGTTAGCACAATGCCTGGAACACAATAAGAATTCAATAAGTGGTAGCAGTTGCTGTTATTACTATTATTTCTGTTGGCACCACTCTGGTGATCTTAGTCATTACCTTAACAAGTTGCAGTAGAGTTTATTCTGACTCATATGACCCCATGTGTCGGAGGAGAGCTGTGCTCCATAGGGTGTTCAATGGCAAATTTTTCAGAAGTAGCTCTCCAGGCATTTCTGTGGGTGGATATGAACTGCCAATCTATCAGTTAGTAGTTAAGTGCTTAATGGTTTTTGCCACCCAGGGACTCCCCTTATTCCTTGATTATTACAATAGAAACTAGGCTTCCTGCCTCTCAGTTCTCCCCTTCCTTACTCCTTCCTTCCAATTCTGCTCAATTAATTAATTTAAAATTAACCAAATTAATTTTCTTAAAATATATACTGCTCTCATTAAATCACTCCCTTAACTCGTAATTTTTCAGGGACTCCTGATTACCAAGACCTTCATAAACTGGCTCCACTATAATCAACCAACCATCATTCCAATGGAGAAGACTCTTTGTTATTGGCCTTGAACCATGCCATTGCTCAGGCTGCATTTCTCTCCCTTATTCTCTGTCTATCTGACCCCTGCCCAGCTCAAAGTGGACAAACTTCCCCTCAGTCTAAATCCATTGATACTCCTGTTCTAAACCCTCCTACCCTAACTTTCTCCCACATTCCCAATACTGTCTGACCAAAGGCATCCCAAAAGTTCTAGATTTTCCTCAGGACTCATAATTGGCTCAGAAATCTCCCTTGATAAACACTCCACCAGGACTTCCTAGAAAGGTTGCTATTCTGAGCTTCTCCACTGATCTTTTGGTGCTTTCATATCATTAAAATCTACAAAAGGATGGTCATAAAAAATAGAGTAGATCACTCAAAAAGAAAAAAAAAAAAAAAGATTTAAAACATGTTTAAAAAAAAAAAGTGAATCCCACTCATAAATAATACACAATACCAAATGCTGAGCCGTGATGAGGTAATAGGACATATGGAATTTGTCTAAAAAGGAGTCAACTGGCTTCCAGATTTGGGGGGACTGATGCCTCTGAGCTATTTTTACTGGTGGAGATTCCATTTTATGAGTAATATTTGGAATATGGTATCAACAGTCAACAGTTCACAAATTCTTTAAAAAGTCTCAAGTTTAATTAAGCTTGACAGAAACTATCTAGCAGCTTTCGTAAGTAATTGCTATTACCCAAAATAGGATCAACTCATAAACTGCATGATTTCCAAAATGATGAATCAATAAAAATGTTTACAGAAACAGTATTTTGATTAATTCCTTCAGACTAACAAACTCATGACACATGTGATAAAGTGAGATTTCTACTGTCAATTAGGGAAATCAAGAAATCAAACCCAGCCCTCAAATATGGCCCATTGGATAACTGATCCCAGATTTTGGCATTGGGAACTGCTTTCTAAGCAGCTCCTCCAAGATCAACTGCACCACACCTCTGGCTCTTATTCCTGAGAAAGTCAAGTTCAAAATTGCCTCAATTCTCAGCCATGCTAAGAGTCCCAGTGAGATGTATTATAGTTAATGCATGTCATGAGTACTAGAAAGCTTGATAGGCCAAGTAACAAGTCTAGTCATCCATAAGTAGCTAACGGCTTCTTTTTCTTCATATCAGCTAGCTAAACAGCAACAATAAAAAATAAATAGAAGTTATAATAAAGTAACATTTCCTCTATTAACAAGGTGAAAACATGGAAGAGTCACTTATCTAGAGTATGAATAATAATTTTTTTGTTGTTATATGGCACTGTGTTCATAGCAAATGACTCCTGAATCTCTACAAGAAACTAAAGGATCTTCTAAATCATCAACAAATAGGAAACTATTTTCACTCTAATTTTAGTGTCGAAACATATTTTATTGTTGAAAATTAGATAACCAATGCGTGATAGATACATAGTAGCACTCAGCAAATCAGAATATTCAATAACAAAACTTGTCAATGGAAATTTGCCTGTAATTATTTCATAGGTGCAATACTATGTCATTTCTATAAGACACCTTCTATTTTTTCCAAAAGGCTCTATAGTTACTTAAGGAGTCCACAAAACAACCAAGCAAATAACTGAAATAAACTTAGTGTATCATAGCACCTCAGAGTTTAAAGGGCCCTCAGGGACACCCAAACCAATCCCTCCTCTAGAATAATCATCCTAGCAGCTGCTGGGTTGTTTGCTATGTTAACAATCTCCATTGAAGTTATAAGGACTGAAGTTAGAAGGATTGTACACACTCATTTTCAGTCAATATTTTGACAGCAATTTCCAATTTTTTTTTGCCATAGAAGTTGTTGATGAAGTTTTATTTTTACAGTACTTACTATCAGTACCGCTCATGCCTTTATTATATATTGTGTTTCATAGCGATGTAAATTACCATCAATTGTAAGATACATCCTGACTTCCCAGATGTTAAAATGTGAAAAAATCGTGCATCTTAGAATTGAGGACACATAGTAGTTTTAGTGTTTAGTTATACATGCAAGTAAACATCTAAAGAACAAAAAAACCATGAACATGTAGAATATTAGAGCAAAGTACCCCAGAAATCATCTAGTCCAACATCCTACATCTCCACTTTAAAGAGGAAGAAATTTAGGGCCAAAGATGTTATTTGCCCAAGATGACACAATAAGGAGGAGCCAATAGAGAGACTGGAAAACAGGTTGGGCTCCCAGGGAGAAGCTGACCAGCTGGTTGGTTGTTAACCTTTTTAATGCTCCACCCCTCCTGAGGGATAAGACATGGCCCCACTAGTAACAGCGGTCACTAAGGCAGCAAATCTAAGCCGGAGGGGTAGGAGACGCTGGAGGGATGACGTGGGCCATGTGGAGCTTGAATCTATCCACCTGAGCCTTCACTTCTGAAGCCCTGTATAAGGTTACACACAGAATTCATAGATCTAGTTGTGTTATTTGTTACCATGATTAGCACTGAGGTTGCTTCAGCTGAGTGAGCTATTTGGCTAGAAAAATAAGCTAATCCTGATTCCCTCCTAATACCAAGTTATCATGCAAGAAGATGGACTTCCTTTTGTCAAAGGTCACGAATGCAGGCAAAACCTTAATATATCCATCTGCCCAAAGCTTGCCCGATATTTTTTTTTTCTATGTGAATGCATTACATGCAAAGCATGTGTCTTTATAGATATGCACAGTGTTCTCATCTCTACCTGTGTTTTGTGTCAGGGTCAAGAAAGAGGAATCTAGAACTATGCTTTTTAATACTGACAATATGTCAGACACCTTACTAAGTGTTATACTTTATTTATGTCACTTAATTCTTAACAACCACATAAGGTAGGTATTCCAAAAAAAAACAAGAAACGTAATCTGTTGCCATCGAATCCATTCTGACTCAGAGTGACCCTATAGGACAGAGTAGAACTGCCCCAGAGGGTTTCCAAGGAGCAGCTGGTGGATTCGAACTGCCAACCTTTTGGTTAGCAGCCGAGCTCTTAACCACCGTGCAACCAGGGCTCCTAGGTGAGTATTGGTAACCTCATTTTTCAGATGAGAAAACAGAAGACCAGAAATGCTAGGTAATTTTCCAAGACCTCACAGGTAGTAAAGTTGAGATGTAAAGCTCCGTTTGTCTGATCCCAAACACTGGGTTGTTTCCTCTATGCCTCTCTCTCAGAACTCTCAAAGGCCTTAAAGCCACAACATCAGTACAACCGCAGTAGCAGCCCATGTTCCTCTTCTAGGACGGCATATGAATTTCTAAAGAACTGCCTGTAATCCTAATCCATAGAGTGCTTCTTACTCTTGATAGAGAAGATGCTGAATCGAGAATAGCTGGACAGAACTAATATTTAAATAACTGCAAACTCTGGACCTGCTCCCTGTCAGGATTTCCAATCAAGTGGTGTATTTGGTTGAATAGTATCCCCCCCAAATTCACATCCACCTGGAACCTCAGAATGTGACCTTATTCGGAAATAGGATCTTTGCAGATATAATTAGTCAAGATGAGGTCATATTGGGTTAGGGTGGGCCCTAAATTCAATAGTTGCTGTCTTTATAAGAAGGCCATGTGAAGACACAGAAACACACAGAAAGAAGAAGGCCACGTGGTAACTGAGGCAGAGATGGGAGGGATGCGGCTGCAAGCCAAGGAATGCCAAGGGTTGCCGGCAATCATCAAAAGCTAGGAGTGAGGTAGGGAAGGATTCTTCCCTAGAGGCTTCAGAGGGAGCCTGGCCCTGCTGACAGCTTGATATCAGACTTCCAACCTCCAGAACCGTGAAAGAATAAATTTCTGTTGTTTTAAGCCACCAGGTGTGGCACTTTGTCATGGCAACCCCAAGAAACTAACATAAAGCGAAACCAAATTGCCGTCAAGTCGATTCTGACTCACAGCGACCCTGTAGGAAACTAATATAAAAAACCTGTTGCCGCTGAGTCTATTCCAGCTCATAGCGACCCTATAGGACAGAGTAGAACTGCCCCACAGAGCTTCCAAGGAGCACCTGGCGGACTCAAACTGCCAACCTTTTGGTTAGCAGCCATAGCTCTTAACCAGTACACTACCAGGGTTTCCTCGTGGTAATTGAATTAGCTGGAAAACAAATGGTTACCGTCCAACAAACCTCCCTCCCAAATATAGCTATTTATTTCTACTTGCTAAGTCTTATTAAATAGAGAGAGGACTGTGTCATTTGCTTATGTGTCCTGTTTGGGGCTGTATATTTGAATATAAACTATGGACAGAAAAGGAAACTTGAGCCACAAGTAACAGAAGAGAAAGGAGCCATGGAAACTTCATTTACATTATTACCAAGCGGGATTACAAATTTGTGCCAGGCAAGTAGAATGTGACCAGGACGTAAGTTGTTAAATGATAAGCATTTATGGAGTTTTAGGAGCAGGCTAGTAAAAGAGAGAAGAATGAATTGGTTGGAACATAACTCTCCTGGTAGCTCTGTTTTTTTTGCAGACTGGGGCCTTGGCTTGTTTTCCCAGATGTCAACTATCCCCACTCTGCTGGGTTTGAATAAACCTTCCTGGATACTTGATAGTGCTACCATCCTTCTCGTTTAAATCCTGGTTTGGGCTTTATTTTTAAGTTGTAAAATATGCAAGGATGCAGAAAGGCACAGAAAATAACATTGAAGTACAATGCGTAGCCACCATACATTTGTCAGGGGAACCTTTGCGTGTTGATATGATGCTCAATAGGTTTCAGCAGAGTTTCCAGACTAAGACAGACTAGGAGAAAAGGCCTGGCATTCAACTTCCAAAAATCAGCCAATGAAAATCTTATGGATCACAACAGTCCAATCCACATGAGGATGGCACAGGACCAGACAGCATTTCGTTTCGTTTTGCACCGGGTTGCCATGAGTTAGAGGTCCACTTGACAGCAGGTAACAACAACAACCCAGCAAATTAATTTTTGTTACATTTGTTTAAGATATTTTCTTTTTTAAGGAAACAACATATTGATACAGTTGAAGAGGCTTCTGAGTCCCTTCCTATCCTCATCCCTACCCAGAGGCAACCTCTGAAGTTGGGATGTATACATGCTGTTACACATTTTGTGTTTTATTTAAAATTTTGCATAATGGTAACGTATCTTAAGTAGCTTGCTTTCTTCACTCTGTCATTCTGAGAGCTATCGATGTTGACACACACGCATCTAGTTTATTCATTTTAACTGCTCTTGACTGTGCACACGTGGGGGCACGGTACTAGCGTACACGGTATTCCTAGAAGTGGGATTGCTTGATTTTATGGTGTGCGCATTTTCATTTTTACTAGAAAGTGCCTCTGTCTTTAAGTTTTGCTTACCAACTCATGCTGTTTCTACCCCTAAATAAGACTTCACCTCCAACAACACTAAGCTAAGGGAGAAGTCATGTGAAAACTTCACTGGGAGAAAAATATGAGATTCATAATTTTCTTCAAAAGACCACTTTGGGTACTTCTTGTTTGAGATCTTTCCATGACTGGATGTGTTTCCAAGCTTTGGGCTAGGACCAGAGACGGAAAATAAAGGCCCTTGTTATTCTGAGGTGTGTGCTGATTGTCTGGGGTCTGTGAACATCAGTTCATGCCAGCCAGGCAGGAACTGGTAAATGGCTCCTTTGAGGAAAAAGATAAACAGAAATAAAGAAATACCAGAGCTAACTGGAAAATTGTTTTCATAATTCAATTTTGTTTTACATAACCTTGCTCCCCAAATGTTAGCAATTTAGCTCAAAGAGCTGTTAGTGTTATTAAATAGTCATTAAATGCTGCAAAGAGACAGGTCAGCAGAATGGCACAGAATCGAGGAACCATTTTATGACCATTGTTTCACCTCTGGGGGTGGCTTGCTGCATTTTGTTCCAGATCCCTAGGGCCCTGAGGCAATAACATCTGTATTTTTAAGACCAGCTTTGCACCACACCTGCATATCAATTCCCTTTTTCGACTTCTGCCTCTAAACCAAAGCCAAATGTTTGGCTACAGATTTGGTTTCCAAGGTTCGACTGAGTATTAAAAGGTAGCAGCTCCAACACTTCGCTGGCCCCACAAAAAAAATTTTAAGTGATGTTAATTGAGTCCTGGGAAAGTTTTAAAAAATTTAAATTCTTAGAGGAAAAGGAGATGAAAGGAAGTGAAAGAGAGGAGGAAGAAGGAAAGGGGCAGATGATGAGAAATCATTGACAAAAATAGAAGCTGCATCTACATGGTGGTACAAAAAAGAATTAACTGAAATAATTTAAGAAAAAAAAATTATAGTTAATTTCATGCCCTTCTATTAAATTATTTTTGGCTTGTCCCACCAAAAACCAAACCCACTGCTGCTGAGTCAATTCCAACTCACAGCAACAGAGTAGAACTGCCTCACGGGGTTTCCAAGGAGCGGATGGTGGATTCAGACTGCCCACCTTTTGGTTGCAGCCGAATGCTTAACCACTGCACCACCAGGGCTCCTTTTGGCTTATACTTAATCTTTATTTAAAAAGCACAAGACTGCTATTAAATGTCTAAAAACAACTGGAGGAGAGGAATTTCAAATAGAGCATTTGAGAAACTCAATTCAAGAAATCTTAAATTGGAGTTCATGTTAGTTGATTTATCATTATAAACTTTGGTTGACATTCGCTGTGATATCACATGATACAATGTGAATCAATTCCCTAGCTTACAAATTATACACTCAGTCACCCACACTGAAAGGGCATCTCTCCCTGCTAGCCGCCATTTCCCTCAAGATGACTCCTAGTGATTCTGAGATCAACCTGCACACAGTTGTTGGTACTGGCTGGAAACACAAACTCAGGTCAAGTGTATGGGAGCTCCATCTCATGTACCCGTGGCGGCAGTTTACCAGGTTGTTTCTACCCTTCCTCCTGTGGAGAGCAATTCCCACACAGAAAAAGACAGAATCCAGAATCAACTAAGAACAGCCCTTGTTTCTCTTTGATATTTGCTAACATTATTCTTGGGGCCCTAATGAGAGGGCCTGGCCTTTCTCTCTGTTCTTCCTTGCTCTAAAGGATGATGAAAATGACGATAAAGAGGAGGATGAGGATAGCAACTTCCACGTTTTGGACATTTACTTTGTGTAAGGTTGTTGTTAGCTGTTGTCAAGTAGCGTCCTACTCATGGAGACCCCATGCACAACAGAAGGAAATGGAGCCTGGTCCTGCATCAACCCCATGACTGGCTGTGGATTGGACTGTCGTGATCCATATGGTTTTCATTGACTGATTTTTCAGAAGCAGATTGTCAGAACTTTCTTCATAGTCTCTCTTAGTCTGGAAGGAAGGTCCCCTGAAACCTGATCAGCATCATAGTAACATGCAAGCCTCCACTGACAGGTGGTGGCTGCACATGAGGTGCAGTGGCCAGGGATCAAACCTGGGTCTCCCACATGGAAAATGAAAAGTCTACCACTGAACCACCACTGCCCCCTCTTGAGTAAGGCACATGTTAGTTATACCTCTTTGAACTCCTTCAATCCTTTTTAATCTTCACAACAACCCTATGAGGTAGATATTGGTATCCACATTTTATAGTAGGGAAAATCAAGGCTCAGTAACTTGTTCTATGTCACGTAACTAGTAAAACCAGGCCCCAAATCTAGGATTCCTGCACTTCAGACACACCTAATACCCTGACCATTTGCTCTGCTGCCCTGCTTACCTGAAGGCCAAGACATCCAAACTATCCAGAAACCCTTTTTTCAAGAGTCCCAATTGATTTTGTCCTTAGGCTTCCTGACAGTTTCCATAAGTTCTACTGCTTTTTGAGTTCCTCCTGGGTGGATGGGCCCCTTCCGCCTGCCTACTCTGATCACCCGTTTGTAAACCTGAGTTTATCAGATCTCCCTGTGTAGTCTCATGAGTTTTCTTGGGGAATTTTCCTCCTTTCCTGGTTCTCATCCGTGTTCCTCATCACGGTAAAATGAACTGAGTTTAGGAATTTTGCTTAATTTCTTATTTTATTAATTTACTTTGCTGTTGTTAGTTGCCATCAAGTTGGCCCCAACTCATGGCGATCTGATGTATAATGAAACGTTGCCCGGTCCTGTGCCATCTTCATGATCATTCACATGTTTGAGCCCATTGCTATGGCCGTTGTGTCAATCTATCTCATGGAGGGTTTCCCTCTTCTTTGCTGGCTCTCCATTTTACCATCCATGAGGTCCTCCAGCAATCGGTCCCTTCTGATGATATGTCCAAAGTAAGGTGAGTAAAAGCCTTGGATAATGTTCTTGATCCATAGGGTTTTCATTGGTTGATTTTCTGAAGTAGATTGCTAGGCCTTTCTTCCTTGTCTATGTTTATCTGGAAACTCTGCTAAAACTTGTCCACCATGGGTGACCCTGCTGGTATTTGAAATACCAGTGGCATAGCTTCCAGCATCAAAGTAACACATAAGTCACCACAGTATGACAAACTGACAGATAGGTGGTGGATTAATTTACTTACGTTCTTACATTTTAATTTATTTTTAGTCTTCCATTCCTTCAGAGCCGTATTTCCCTTTCAAGTTTCTGACCAATGGAATCTGTTTATCTTTCCTGAAAATACAGATTTCACACATCACAGCAATCTCATTTCTGTTTAAAACAGAAAAGTGAACAAACCCAGGGGCAGAAGTGGAGAGCTATAAAACATTGGTCAATTGTTTTCATTTGCGAAATGAATTCTGTACAAGTTAATTTACATTTAAAGTAGGGTAATCTAAGGACTCCTCTGATTGCCAGCCCTTCTCCAGTCATATGTTTGAAAAGTGGGCAGTGGTTTGGTAGGGAGGGTGGCGTCTTCCTGTCTGTCAGCCTAGGCACCTCACCACAGGCCTCTTCTGCTTCTTGTGACAACTCACAAAGGGAAAAGTGTCCAGCCCTGCGCCTGCGCAGCTTTGGTAAACGTGAACCTGCAGGGGTTCACCTACGCTCTAAAGTTGCTGCTTTCCCTTTCAAGTCTAGCTCACTGCCTCCCTCCACTTCAAAGGGAGGTGACAGCCCCCTAGTTTCCTTGCCTCCAGTTGCTGCTCTCTTCATATATTACATATTCTTCATCTCCACTCAAAATCTCATCTCTTCTTGGGAGCCTTCTACAATTACTTTAACCAAACTCAAAGCGTGTCTTGCAATGAAACATTTCTGGACTTAAGGACATATTTTAAGAAACTGTTACTTAAAAATTTCAGATTTACCCCCCACACCCCTCACCCCATTAGATAGTAATGCTTTATAAGGTAGGAACGAAATTTTATTCTTCTCTCCTTCTCAAAAGTCTACTACAGGGTTGAGCCCGAGGCCAGGCAAGGAGTGAAAACCTCTGGCCTCAGCTTACAAAATCATTGGCAGACACAATCATTCACCAGAAGACAGCCATCACAACCACAGACAGAGGGTACTAATAAAATGTGTACGTATTTCAGATGATAAAAACACACATATCAACAAAGATAGAGAACATTTTGAAGTAATGTATGAGGATATTAAAGAAGTACCTGGGTGGTGCAAATGGTTGAACACTTGACTGCTAGCTGAAAGGTTGGTGGTTCGAACCTAGCTAGAGGCATCTTGGAAGACAGGCCTGGTGATCTGCTTCTGAAAGGTCCCAGCCTTGAAAACCCTACGGAGCAGTTCTACTCTGCACACACGGGGTCACCATGAGTTGGAATCAAGCTGACAGCAACTAACAACAACAAGATGAGGATATTAAAAACCAAAACCAAACCCACTGCCATTGAGTCAATTCTAACTCATGGTGACCCTGTGTGTTACAAAGTAGAACTGTTCCATAGGGTTTTTTTTGGACAGGGACCCCTACTAAATATGAAATAAAATGGTGAAATACAATATATGTATTTGAGCAGGACATGAAGGAAATAAATATCCTTTACAGATCTGCCCCTGCATTTTCTAATTTATGACATGGTCACAAATGTCACAGGAGGTCAAGGAGAGAGGTAAATCAGAGATAATCCTGATGTTTTAAGTTCAGTTGACTTGGGACATTCATAATACCATTCAGAAAAATAGAAACATTTGGAGAAGGCAACAGGTTCGGCTTGCTTGTTTGTTTATCCCCAACCACATTCCCAAAGGATCTGAGGTTGGACAAGATATAGTAGGTAAAACCCAACTCATTGCCATCGAGTTGATTCTGACTCATAGCTATCCTAAGGGCAGAGTAGAACTGCCCCACAGGGATTCCAAGGAGTGGCTGGTGGATTTGAACTGCGACTTTTTGGTTAGCCGCTGAGCTCTTGACCACTGTGCCACCAGGGCTCCATAGTAGGTAGTCAGAGATAAATGAATGGAAATAATTTCATGTGGAAGACAAGACTGGACAGGCTATCTCCAGGAGTATTTGTGAGAACTAGGAGAGCTCAGCATCCTGTAACTGAGCAGAGTAGAGTTCTTAGAAGGCATTGAGAAGGTCGAGAAAATAAAGCTGTGAAAACAGCAAATAGGATTTGGGAATTAGGCAGTTACCGGTGTCCTCAGGAGTATGGTGGCTGAGTCCAGACTGGGATAGGTAATGGAATAAAGTAAATGATGGCAAGGAAATAAAAGAAGTGGGCCAAGTTCCTCCTAAACACTTTTGGGAAGAAGTGTTCTATTTGGAGCAGATAGAGAAATATTTAGCCAAAACAGGGTTGGTGGGTTCTGGAGAAAGACAAGATAGGATACTTTAGGGAACAAGTATTTCTATACTACCATTTTGATACCCAGTCCCAACCACAGAGCCTCAGTGTCTGCAAGTGGCTTCTATGGTTAAAGTTGCATTAATATTTCCTGAATTACGGGGAGGGGAAAAAAGAGTCTCTTATTCAGTGAGTATACGGCCTGGTCTACATGCAGCAAACTCCCATTCAGACCATAGATGGATAGCAGTTACTCATATACAAAGCCCAGATGAGCTATACTTACACCCTACATAAAAGGAGGCATATTGGTCAGTTGGGATTTGGCCCAAATATGATACTACCTTCACCTAATCAGGACTGGTTTATTGGAGTACACAGGTTCTGCATGGATTTAGCAGTTTAGATGGGATATATCCCGTGTGTGGATAGGAAAAACCTTCACAGCATAGCTGGTGTGGGTGTGGGCTTATAAACAAGTTGAAGAGGAAGAAATGAGGATGTGGTGAGGCCAGCTTCGTTTGGATGGATGTGGGGAGTTATGAAAACAAGAGGGTCTACACAAGGAGGAAAGGTTTGGAGGGAGAGATTGTAATTCATTTTATATAAGTGGCTCCATATATATCTTCTGGCCAGAGATGAACTCTCTCAACATTGTCAAAAGAAAAGGCAATTGATAAAATCGATAATTCCTATTCCTATTTCTATCTTAATTCTCCAAATCAGTAGTTCATAAAGTTGTTCTGAATGAGAAGATTTTTAAAAAGATGTTAAAGCTGAAAAAAAAAAAAAAAAAAAAAGGATCCATGGATAGCAAGTTTGGGAGATGCTAAATGATACCAAGTTAACCAGATTTCCTTACAGAATATCTTAGAGTCTTTACTATGCCAATGGGCCTTCTGATGCTCCAAGAGGGACATACCATATGCAGTATTTCTCAAAATTATTTGCACATAAAGCCTCTCCTGGGCAGGACTCTCACAGGACTCCAGGTACACGGAACACACTTTGGGAAAGGCTGTTCTTCACCAGCTCTTCGTTCAACCGCGGCCATTAGCAAATGAAAATGCATTTGGTCTTCCGTAAGTCAAAGTTGATGTCACAATGCTTTTTAATTAAGAAGGCTGACTCCACAAATTCTTTACCCTGGTTATACACGTGATCAAGTGAAAACTGCCTGTATTAAACAAACAATACCCCGCAAAGGTAGAATTATTACCAAAAGCCCAATATATGAGTTTACTAACTCCTTCCAGCTCATGGCAATAGCATTCTCCCTCCAACCACGTTTAGCAACACTCAGAAATTTCAGAAAAGCTACAACTCTCATCCACCTTACTTTAAACTCTTTGGAGTACCCTGGATTGGGCCTTTGCAACATTATCAATGCATCCACTTCTGATGGGAAATAATTTAACAGCTGGGGCCTCTTTCTGAGTAGTACACTCTTGAACTGTAGAATTCAGAAGGTATAGCTGACGGGAGAAGTTGAATGGCTTTTCATTCCAGTCCCACAGCAATGTGTCAAAAGTTTAAGCATCTGCAGATCCCTTTTTTTCTCTGTCAACAGCTGCAGCCCAGGAACCCAGTTGTGTTGATGGGTGTCAGCCCAGAAAACAGCCATAGAAAACCTCGCAAGGGTTCACACATTAACAATCCAGAGCAATCTCACAGAGCCAAGGACACCATTATGGCTTCCTGTGGTCTGCCCTTGAACTCCAGGTCATCCATATCCATGGAACTATTTTTCCTATGAAACCATCCATCTTCAGAAATGCTTCAGTTCAAGGTGGTGGTGTTGTTACGTGCAGTCGAGTCAATTCTGACTCATAGAGACCCTATAGGACAGAGTAGAACTGCCCCATAGGGTTTCCAAGGCTGTAATCTTTACGGAAGCAGATTGCCACATCTTTCTTCCATCGAGTGGCTGACGGGTTCGAACCAACAACTTTTTGGTTAGCAGCCTAGTAGTTAACCACTGTGTCACCAGGGCTCCTTTCAATTCAAGGCACCATCTTACAAAGAGGTTTGCAGAAGTCTTGCATCTCCCCCATTGGTGGGTGATTAGTTGAGACTGTGAGCTCAGCTAACTGTAGTAAGCCTCATTACCTCTTTCACAAAGGCTTCAATTTCCCCTTAGTGATTTCATTGACAAAAGCACAAAGGTGTTGGCCATTCATGTCCCCTTTCCAAAGGTCTCCTAGGCCGCCTGGCCCCTCACTGACCACACAGCTAGTGTTTCCCAAATCCTTGGGATTGTCCATTTCCTGAGAATTGGCTAAGAGGAGATGTCTTTTAAACAGCCTGGTATTCCCGGGGTCCCACAGGTTTTAGCTGTAGATGGTACACAACACTCACTGACTTATATGCCTCTATAGAGCAGTTTTAAAAAGCAAAGATGTCACTTTGATGACCAAGAAGCCCCTGACCCAAGCTCTGGTCTTTTCAATCCTCTCATATGCATGCAAAACTGGACAATAAGAAAGGAAGACGGAAGAACTAACGTATTCAAATTGTGGCGTTGGAGAAGAATTTTGAATATACTGTGAACCGCCAGAAGAACAAATGTCTTAGAAGAAATACAACCAGAATGTTCCTTAGAAGAGGGATGGCAAGACTTCATCTCACTTACTTTGGACACGTCATCAGAAAAGGACATCATGGTTGGTAAAGTAGAGGATCCACGAAAATGAGGGAAACTGTCAATGAGATGGATCGACAGAATAGCCACAACAATGAACTCAAACATACCAAAGGTTATGAAGCTGGCAATGTTTGGTTCTGTTATCCATAAGGTCTCCATGAGTCAGGCCGACTCGACAGCCACTAACAACAGCAGCAGCTCTTGGCAAAGAGCTCTCACTCAACTCCCGCTCAGCTCAAAGCCTCCAAGACCCGATTCCTGCTGCATTTTCCAAACTTGTGTATAGTCATTTCCCACTCCCCAACTTCTATCCTCACCCAGCACCCCCAGGGATCCAGGCATTCAAGACTATTCCCTATTCCTTAATCCTATCATGTGCATTCTTGGCTTGGGGCTTTTACCCTTGCTATACATGGTACCTTAATTGTCCTTATTGGCCTGGCAAACAGAAATCATCCTTTAAGTTCCAACAGAAACATCATTTCCCTGAAGTCTTCCCTAACCTACCCAGGCTGGGTTAATCTTTGTCTCTCCTCCACACATAATGTTAATCAGTCACTTGTCATATTATAGTGCGGTTAATTGTTAGCGGTCTGTGTCTGCTATGTCTAGACTGCGAGCTCCTCGAGGGGCCCCAGTGCGTAGCACAAAGCAGGTGTTCATGTTGGAGTGTTCACTGATAAACAAGGAGAACCGCCACATTTCCACTGTGAATGAGCACAGCACAGGGGCTGCCGAGGGCGAGTTAGCATCAGTAGAAGCGCTGGCATGGGGCGTGGGCAGCAGCAAAATGCAAAAGGCTGGTCTGGTACCGCCCTCCATCTATTTCTTGAAGAAAACTGACAGTACTTTTCATTTCCAGTGAAAAACCTGTGTCGTTGTGTGCCTTGAGTTGATTCGAACTCATAGTGACCATATAGGACAGAGTAGAACTGCCCCATAAGGTTTCAAAGGCTGTAATCTTTACAGAAGCAGACTGCCAAATCTTTCTTCTGTGGAGAAGCTTGTGGGTTCCAACTGCTGACCTTTTGGCTAGCAGCCAAGCACTTAACCATTGCATCACAATGGTTCCTTACTGAAAAACCTAGTACCCTCCTAATGTCTGACCCAGAAAACAGGAGATCAGCACGGCAATACTGGGAAAACATAAGGGTGGACAATACAGAAAGGAAACTTTATTTTGCAGGAACTAGCTACCGCTGATGCTTTATCATATTCACTGATTGTACAATTGGTAAAGTGGCATAATTGAGGCTTAGCTCAAGCATATTGACTGTAAGCTCAGCGTTTTTTCCTTCTACATCACAATGACCCTATGTACAACAGAATGAAATACCGCCCGGTCCTGCGCCATCTTCACAATTGTTGTTATGCTTGAGCCCATTGTTGCAGCCACTGTGTCAATTATTCTCATTGAGGGGCTTCCTCTTTTTCCCTGACCCTCCGCTTTACCAAGCATGATGTCTGTCTTAGTCATCTAGTGCTGCTTTAACAGAAAAACTACAAGTGGATGGCTTTAACAGAGAGAAATTTATTTCCTCACAGTAAAGTAGGCTAGAAGCCCAAATTCAGGGCATCGGCTCCAGGGGAAGGCTTTCTCTCTCTGTCAGCTCTGGAGGAAGGTCCTTCTTATCAATCTTCCCCTAGACTAGGAGCTTCTCCACGCAGGAACCCCAGGTCCAAAGACGTGCTCCTGGCACTGCTTTCTTGGTGGTATGAGTTGCCCCCTCTGCTCGCTTCCCTTTCCTTTTTTTTTTTTTTTCCAATTGTGCTTTAAGTGAAAGTTTACAGTTCAAGTCAGTTTCTCATACAAAAATTTATACACACATTGCTATGTGACCCTACCTGCTCTCCATATAGTGTAACAGCACACTCCTCCTTTCCACCTCAGATTTCCTGTGTCCATTCAACCAGCTCCTGTCCCCTTTTGCCTTCTCATCTCGCCTCCAGACACGAGCTGCCCATTTAGTCTCGTGTATCTACTTGAGCTAAGAAGCACTCTCTTCACGAGTATCATTTTATGTCCCAGAGTCCAGTCTAATCTTTGTCTGAAGAGTTGGCTTCGGGAATAGTTTCAGTTCTGGGCTAACAGAGAGTCCGGGGGCCGTGTCTTCTGGGGTCCCGCCAGCCTCAGTTGGACCAGTAAGTCTTGTCTTTTTACTAGAATTTGAGTTCTGCACTCTACTTTTCTCCTGCTCTGTCAGGGACTCTCTGTTGTATTCCCTGTCAGGATGGTCACTGGTGGTAGCCAGGCACCATCTAGTTCTTCTGGTCGCAGGCTGATGGAGTCTCTGGTTTATGTGGCCCTTTCTGTCTCTTGGGCTAATATTTTCCTTGTGTCTTTGGTGTTCTTCATTCTCCTTTGCTCCAGGTATGTTGGGACCAATTCATGTATCTTAGATGGCTGCGCTCTAGCTTTTAAGATCCCAGATGCCACTCACCAAAGTGGGATGCAGAACATTTTCTTAATAAACTTTGTTATGCCAATTGACCTAGATGTCCCCTGAAAGCATGGTCCCCATACCCATGCCCCTGCTACTCTGTCCCTCAAAATGTTTGGTCGTATTCAGGAAACTTCTTAGCTTTTGGTTTAGTCCTCTCTTTCCTTTTTACCTCTTGAGAGATAAAAGGTGGTGCAGGCCACACCCCAGGGAAACTCCCTTTACATTAGATCAGGGATGTGACCTGGGTGAGGGTGTTACAATCCCACTCTAATCCTCTTTAACATAAAATTACAATCACAAAATGGAGGACAACCACACAATACTGGGAATCATAGCCTAACCAAGTTGACACATATTTTGGGGGGACACAGTTCAATCCATGGCAATGTCCTTCTCCAAGAAACGGTCCCTCCTGATAACGTGTCCAAAGTACGTGAGACAAAGTCTCACCATCTCCCTTCTAAGGAGCATTCTGGCTGTACTTCTTCCAAGACAGACTTGTTCACTCTTCTCGTAGCTCATAGTATATTCAATATTCTTCGCCAACACCGTAATTCAAAGGCATCATTTCTCACTTGGTCTTCCTTATTCATTGTAGAGCCTTCACATGCATATGAGGCGATTGAAAATACCATGGCTTGGGTCAGGTACACCTTAGTCCTAGGTGACATCTTTGCTTTTTAATACATGAAAGAGGTCTTTTGCAGCAGATCTGTCCAGTGCAATATGTCCTTTGATTTCTTGGCTGCTGCTCCCATGGACGTTGATTGTGGATCAAAGTAAAGTGAAATCCTTGATGACTTCAATACTTTCTCCATTTATCATATTTCTTATTGGTCCAGTTACGAGGATTTTTGTTTCCTTTATGTCGAGGTGTAATCCACACTGAAGGCTGTAGTGTTTGATCTTCATCAGTAAGTGCTTCAAGTCCTCCTCACTTTCAACAAGCAAGGTTGTGTCATCTGCATATTGCAGGTTGTTAATGAGTCTTCCTCCAATCCTGATGCAGAATTCTTCTTCATAGAGTCCAACTTCTTGGATTATTTGCTCAGTATACAGACTGAGTAAGTACGGTGAAAGGATACAACCCTGATGCACAGCCTTCCTGATTTTAAACCATGCAGTATCCCCTTGCTATGTCTGAATGACTGCCGCTTGGTTTATGTACAGGTTCCTCATGAGCACAATTAAGTGTTCTGGAATTCCCATTCTTTGAAATGTTATCCATAGTTTGTTATGATCCACACAGTCGAATATCTTTTCATAGTCAATTAAACAGGTAAACATCTTTCTGGTATTCTCTGCTTTCAGCCAAGACCCATCTGACATTCAGCAATGATATCCCTCCTTCCGCATCCTCTTCTGAATCCAGCCATAGCTCGAGTTAAATCCCGAGGTGACCCTGGCGCCTGGACATGCATTATCCCTGCCTTTCAGGGCTGAAAAGCTGAGGAGGAATCAGGGAGCCCTGGCAGAGCTGAGAACAGATGGATTTTATTCCTGGTGAAATGACCCATTCTACAATTATTAACCGTATAACACTGTTTGGAAATTGCTGGAGTGGGTCATATTTAGTAACCCAATTTGTATAAACTCATATATATATATTTACATGTATTTACATACGGAGCCCTGGTGGTGCAGTGGTTAGGAGCTTGGCTGCTAACCAAAAGGTTGTCAGTTTGAATCCACCAGCCGCTCCTTGGAAACTCTATGGGGCAGTTCTACTCTGAAACAGATATGTTGCTGATTAGCGTTAATAACCTGCATTGTGCTTTCTGGGGTTTTTCCCCCTCTCTATATAATAAGTTTTTAGTTCATAAATGCCTTGAAGAAAGTCAGCGTGTTAAGCCAGCATTAACTAAGAAGAGCAAGGAGTCCTGGTGGCGCAAATTGTTAAGTGCTTGGCTGCCAACTGAAAGGCTGGCAGTTCGAACCGACACAGCTGCTACCCATACCTAGTTGAGTTCTACTCTAACACCATACCTCCATGAGACTCGAGGTAGGATAAGCTTCTACATCCGTTGTGCTCTCCTGAGCACCTTCCTCATTCCCCGATTATAACCCTTATCACACTTCGTGCTGTGATGACCACATACTTCTATTTCACCAAAATCATGGTGAAAGGGACTAAACTGTGTGGATACTGCACCTTCCGCACTCTGAATCCTCAGTGCCGGGCATGATGCTCTTGGCAGTTAGCCAAATAAGTGAGGTGTGAGAGACTTCTAATCCAACACCTTCACTTTACCATAGTCACCTCTCCAGGTCTTTGGCATTTACAAACGCCATCCCGTCTTTGCCTTTGAGCCTTCTTGCAAATAGACCATCTGCCTGGGACCTTCTCCATTACCACTTATGCCCAAGACTGCCAAGTTGTCTTCCCCTAACACTTGCAATGGCTCCTAAAACCCCATCTCTCCTATGAAACATGACCTCCATTGTCACTTCCCAGTCAGGGACTGCAGGATCCACATTTAGCCACGCTGGCTCTCTGGTTTCATTTTTTTTTTTTTTTTTAACTACTTACAGATATCGCCATTTGTATATCCTTAAAAAGTCCCAAATTAAACTTCATGTTGTTGTTGTTAGGTGCTGTCAAATCAATTTCAACTCATAGTGACCCCATGTAACAGAGTACGGCTGCTCCGCAGAGTTTCCTAGGCTGCAATCTATATGGGAGCAGATCTCCAGGTCTTTCTCCCATGGAGCTGCTGGGTGGATCAGTTAGCAACCGAACGCTTAACTGTTGCACCACCAGGGCTCCTAAACTGATCATGTTGTCCCCAAATGGCCTCTCTTTTCCTGTCTACACATTTCTGCTGGAGCCCTGCTGAATTTTGTTTCCCCCAGAAGCTTCAGCACCTTCTTTCTTTCCTCCAATTCATTCCCCAGAGCCAAACTGTCATCCAACCCTGCCTTTTTTACCCTCTGAATTGTTTTCAGATTTCACCTTCCAATTTTAAGGACAACCACACTACAGCTGCCTTTTGAAACATGGTATTTCTGGGAGGTCTCGTTCCTTTGAGCGGTCTTAGCTTGTCTCCTTACTGGACTTCTCTGCCCCCTAATTGCATTCACACTGCCACAGAAGCTTAAGTAACAAGGATCATAGACTGAGTTATCACAACACTGCAAAATTCTCTCACCCCCAAAAAGGAGCCAGACTCCATAACAGAAACCAATATTGTTTGTGTGATCTCTGCCCAGACACTGTACAAAGTATTTCAGAAGAGATTTATTGGAGAAATGCTCTCTGTCTTTCTGCTTTCCACAAGGACCAAGGAGAGGGCTGGAAAGTAGGGAAAAGAAAGAAAGGCCAAGACAGCATTCTCTCTTTAACTTGCTGCAGACAGGCTTTTGCCCTCATGGCCTAGAGATGCTTCCATTGTCAAGGTCACAAATGATCTTTATGTTGCTAAATCCAGTGGCCAATTCTGAGTCCTCATCTTACCTGATATACAAGGAACATTTGGCGCAGCTGATTACTCCTTCCTCCTTGAAATACTTTCTTCAGTTGACTTCTGGCACACCACACTCTCCTGATTTTACTAATATTTCTCTGGTTGCTGCTTTTCAGTCTTATTTGCTGTGCTCCCCATGTCCTTGACTTCAAATACGGGAGCATCCCAGGACTCAGCTCTCTGACCTTCTTCTCTACCCACAGTTACCACCACCAACAGCTGCTGTCAATTGTGACTCATGGTGACCCCATGTGTGTCAGAGTAGAGCTGTGCTCCATAGGTTTTCAGTAGCTGATTTTTCAGATGTAGATCACCAGGCCTTTCTTCTTAGGTACTTCAGGTGGACCTGAACCTCTAACCTTTCAGTAAGCAGTTGAGTGTATTAACCATTTGCACCACCCTGGGACTCCTATCTATACTTACTCTCTGGTTAGTTCATCTCACCAGTCTCTTGGTGCTAAATACCACATTTACATCCCAAGCTTGAAGCTCTCCCTGAACCTCAGACTTCTCTACCCACTGGCTCTCCAACGTTTTTACCTAGCTGCCCACAAGGTACACTAAACTTATTCCAAATTCTAGTGCCCGATCTTCCTTTCCAAATTTGTTCCTCCTACAGTCTTCCTATCTCACTATTGGCTCCTTCATCCTTCCAACTCTTCAGGCCAAAAACTTTGAAGTCATCTTTTCCCCGTCCCTTTCTCCCACATCCCACATCCAATAACTCCTGCCATTCTCCCTTCGAAAGACATTTAAAATCCAGATATTTCTCACCACCTCCACTGCTGCCATGGGATCCAAGCCAGCTTCACCTCTCACCTGGATTTGTTCAACACTTACCCACCTGGCATCCTCTCTTCTGTTCTGCCTCCTCATTGTCTATTCTCCACACAGTAGTCAGAGGGATCATGCTGGAGCCAGATCTCTGGTCAAAACCCTCCAGTGGCTCCCATCTTAATCTGTGTGAAGGTCGAAGTCTTTAAACGACCTATTCTTTGGGTGACCATAAAGTTTCTCTTCCATACTAGGACACTTTTGAGAATCAAGTAGTTATGCCAGGACAACAGGTATAAATTGGGATTGTCTCAGGCAAACAGGATATATATTTATTCTTCGTATAATGCTCTAAAACGAGAACTGGTGGTGCAAAGGTTAAGCACTTGGCTGCTAACTGAAAGGTTGGCAGTTCGAACCCATCTAGTGGCTCCGTGGGAGAAAGACTAGGCATTCTGTTTCTGTAAAGATCATAGTCTAAAAAACCCTATGGGGCAGTTCTACTCTGTCACATGGGGTCGCTATGAGTTGGAATCAACTCAATGACAGCCAACAAAAACAACATAATGCTCTACACTATCTGGGACCCTGTTAACTTTCTGACATCATCTCCTTCTATCTCTTCTCTTGACCAATTTGTCCCAGCCACACCGGCCACCTTGCTGTTTCTTAAACACCAGACACGCACCTTTCTCAGGGCTTTTGTGCTTGCGATTCTCTCTACCTAAAATTCGAGAATCTTCTCCCTTTCGTCCACATGGCTTACCCCCTCACCTCCTTCAGGTCTCTGAACGTGTCACCCTTCCAGAGAGGTCTTCCCTGACCACTCTACTTAAAACCGAGGACTCCTGCTTCCCCACCTCCATGAATTTCTTACTGACCTTTCTTGCTTTTTTTCTCCACAGCATTTCTTCTGTCATCATTTCTAAAGACTATGTTCATTGGATATAAAATTTTAGGCCGACAGCTTTTTTTTTTTTTTCCTTTCAGCACCTTAAAGATTTCATTCCACTGTCTTCCGGCTTGTATACTATAGTTGACATGTTAAACACCTAAAACAGTCAATAACCGGCATTGAATAATACATTTACATTTTCCAGCCCTTGCTTGCTAGAACTTTTCTGGAGTTCCCCTAAGTATGGACAAAACATTTGTTAATGTGATGCAGATAATATAAATTTTACGAGGCACCGCTAGGGCTGTCTCATCTTTCATCCAACTATTCAAGGCCTTTCCGGTTATTCCTCTTGAACTCCCTACATCATTCATCCGAGGTTATCTCTTGGATTTAAGTATATTTGATCTGACATTCTCAAACTGCTGCGTTGGGACGCCACAGTGAATCTAACTGTACAGTGTTACATAGGGCCAATTTGCCATTGTGGAGGGATTATTACGACAATAAAGGGAATAAAATATGTCAAAGGGGTCTGTAAATTACCAAGTGCTATCAGAATGCATTTGATCACCTGTGTGATTACTCTTTAATATTTCTCACTGGCACAAAAATCAAACCTGCCTTCCTAAAATGGAAGGAAGGAAGAGGCCACACCCATTTGGGATGAAGGCCTTGGCAGGGAGTTAGCAAAAATCTTGACATATCTTCCCATGTCATCACCTCAACCTCATTAGGTCCCAAACTTATTGCGGTATCTTCTCATCAAACTAGGCTTCCTTTCTATCCCATGTCTATCCTTACCACCTTCATGATTCTACTTTTCCCGGTTGAAAAACCTGGAGTTAAAAAGGAAGGAAACTTAGGAGTATTCCATAACTCTTCCTCCTCCTTCTGTGGCCAAAGCTATCTAATCCCATTCTACTTCCACACTAATCCACCTGCGCGGTGCCAGAAGTGGCTTCCAACAACAGTCTTCATCTCCCTAATACACCACCGCCCACTGTGCCAAATTAAAATCCTCTTCCAGAGGGGAGGACGTGTCAAGCCCTCCATTGTCTGACCCCTCCTACCATCATCAGAGCCTACCTGTTACAGCCCAGCAGCTGCAGGTCCTGAGAATCTTCCATCACCAGGCTCAGCTGTGGCTGATCCCTGAGCCTCTGGGAGCCTATATTCCAGGAACCCCATGCTGATGGCAGGAGGGGTCCAGAGTTGGTCTTGCTATCTTCAAAGTCAGAATTCTGTGTGTTACTTCCGACTCAAAACTTGACTATGTGTTTCATGACCTACTTGGTTCAACATTGTATCTACCAGAGAACATCAATGTTTTAATAGCAAAATATGTTTTCTTCATTGATCAAAAGTTTGCTGGCAACCTCATGGCTAAGGCCCACAGTTCCAAAAGTACCAAAGGCAGCATGGTATATGGGAATGAGCATAAGCTTTGGGTTCAAATCCCAGACTGACTACTTACCACAGCTTTATGACCTTGAGAATGTCACTTAATCTCTTTGAGTCTCAGTTATTTTTCCCTCTTTTATATATAAAACCAAAAACAAAACAAACCCATTACCGTCAAATCGATTACGACTCATAGCGATCCCATAGGACAGAGCAGAACTGCCCCATAGGGTTTCCAACACTGTAAATCTTCACAGAAGCAGACTGCCACATCCTTCTCCTTCAGAGTGGCTGATGGGTTCGAACCACCTACCTTCTGGTTCGCAGTCGAGTGCTTAACCACTTGTGCCACCAGGGCTCCTTATATATACATTTCACATACCACACAATTCACCCTTTTAAGGTGTACAACTCAGTAGTATATTCACAGAGTTGTGCAACCATCACCATTACTTAATTCCAGAACATTTTCATCACCCCCAAAATAACCCTGCATCCATGAGAAGCCACTCCCGCTTCTCCTCTCCTCCTAGTCCCTGGCAACGACTAATCTACTTTCTCTCTCTGTGGATTTGCCTCTGCCTCAGCTTTGATTATCTCTAAAGGGAACATAACACTTACCTTAAAGGATTGCTGTGGGGGTAGAGGGAGTTTCTGCAAAGCATGTAGCTCAGCATTTGGGATCTAAGAGGACTTTGGTAAATTACTGATAGTATATTAATTATTTCTCTGGATGCTTCAGCCTCCCCAGTATGAAACCCTTAGCTCCAGACAACAGCGCAGGCTCCCTGTCATTGTCTCACCCCACCTCTCTGCTCTTATCAGCCTCCCAGATCTCTGCTTTTCCCAACCCTGCCTTAAGATCCAGCCCCAATCCTATCTCCTGTATGTGAAACCTTCTACGTAACTTCTGCTTTTCATGGGCTTTGCCTAAGCCACTATGAAGAGAAGGGGGAAAAAGCCCTTTCAGCCTGACATTTACACGTTTCCAATATCATGAGATTCTGAGCATGACTCTGGGCTAATCAGACTTATATTTATTCTAGATTTTGCTTTGTAACATGTACGAGACTGCTCACACACACAGCTGCTTTTTCACAATGAAAGAAAAGAGCACTACAACATTTTCAGGAGAGATTTCTGGTCTTACAACCCCACTTCCATTACAAGAGGATGTGGAAGCAATAAATAGCGACATTTCAGGAACTCTGTACACGGCACGATGTTTTTCCACATCCTTGTGATTTGCAAATTTGGAGCCATCAGAGATTACAGCGTCTTCAGAGTTTATTTGGTCTTGGAAACCTTCTTAATGAGTTTGACATTTTTATTAGGCTCAAAGTCTTCCACCAAAGCCTGCTGCAATTAGTCATTTATAAAGCAGCCAACATGAAAAGAGGCTTGGCAGGCCTATGACAATGCCTTGCAAAGTCCAGCAGCCTGGGAATGCTCACGCGGTTTTCCATTGCCTCGTCTTAGAAGCACCATGGAGGCCATGGGGCAATCTTTGGAGCTGGGGTAAGAGTAGATGGCCTGTAATAGGCTTTCTAGCTGCTAGTTAGGAACCCTGGTGGCCAGATGGTTCAGCACTCGATTGCTAACCGAAAGGCTGGTGGTTCGAGCCCACCCAGCAACTCTGCAGAAGAAAAACCTGGCAATCTGCTCCCGTGAAGATTATAGCCTAGAAAACTCTATGGGGCAGGTCGACTTTGTCATTTGGGGTCACTATGAGTTGGAATTGACCGGACAAAACCCGACAACAACAAGCTGCTACATGCTTTAATTCTAGGCTGATTTTACAAATGCAACCTTTCTCCCCACTCTTCCCCCAACTCTTCAGGGAATAAAGGGAAAGGGCTGCCCCTACACACACAGCAGGAATTGTCAATGACAGTCTTTCTTTAGTATAATGAAACAGTTAACAGCTCTTGCTCTGCAGTCTGATGAACCTGGGTTCAAATCTCACTTCTACCATATTCTCAAGTGTGGACTGCTGGGCAAATTATTTACTCCAAACCCAAGTTTGCTCATGTTTCAGATGGGTGTAATAATCGGGAATCAACGGAAATAATGTATGTAAAGTGCTTAATGCAGTGTCCAGAATGTGGTCAGTGTTCATTATTTACCATATCAGTCATCATCATCATCAGACAATATATTCACGAACCAGCTGTGGGGTCATTCAAAATGGATGGGCGTGATTAATTCAAATCATTCACAATCATTCCCTTTTGTCATGGATTGAATTGTGTCCCCCCAAGAATATCTGTCAACTTGGCTAGGCTATGATTCCCAGTCTTGTGTGATTGTCCACCATTTTGTCATCTGATGTGATTTTCCTGTGTGTTGTAAGTCCTACCTCTATGATGTTAATGAAGGTGGATTAGCAGCAGTTATCTTAACGGGACAGGATTCAATCTACAAGATTCGGTTGCATCTTGAGCCAGTCTCTTTTGAGATACAAAAGAGAGAAGCAAGCAGAGAGATGGGGGACCTCATACCACCAAGAGACAAGAGCCAGGAGAACAGCACGTTCTTTGGACCCAGGTCCCTGTGCTGAGAAGCTCCTAGTCCAGGGGAAGATTGATGACAAGGACCTTCCCCCAGAACCAAAAGAGACAGAAAACCTTCCCCTGGAGCTGATGCCCTGAATTTGGACTTGTAGCCTACTAGACTGCGAGAGAATAAACTTCTGTTTGTTGAAGTCATCCACTTGTGGTGTTTCTCTTATAGTAGCACTAAATGACTAAGATACCCTTTACCCCTCCATCCCAGATATATCTCCATCTCTATAGTTACCTAGTGCTTTGTGTGTGTAAGGCATTGTATCGGGCACTATGGAAATTATAATGATTAAGAAGAGTAGAGGACACTTATGCATGTATTAAGAAAAGACAAGGAAGGAAATTAAATGAGTCCCAAGGGAAGAGCAAACACGGTGTTACAGGAGTTCAGAAGAAGTGTGTAGAAGAGTGGAAATCAGGAAAGCCTTCCTGGAGGAGGTGGTACTTGAGACAATCTTTGAATCCATGATCAGCTATGAGCAGGGGAAGACTGGGAAGATAGGCAGTCCAGGAGGACGAAGTTTTGAAATCCAGACAGAGCTTTCTGTGTGAGCAGCAACCTTGCATAAAACCCTGTCTAATCCACAATACTGACTGTAGCTAATTAGTGGTATTTTCCCAAGGCCACACTGCTATAAAATCGTAATTGCTGTTTTAGTCTTTAAAAAAAAAAAAAATGCTTTTGCTTCTCAAATCAGCCACTCTGGAAGTGCAATGGAACAGGCTTTCACCAGATGGAGTCATCAGGGAAAGATGACACTGGTGGAGCCTGGATGTTTCAGAATTTGAGACGTGAGAGCCCACCAGGAAATAGCCAAAGTGCATCTCAGTGAGAAGATTTGTGGCTCTGCAGCTGAAAAGGGACTTCCCAGACTGGGGTACACTGTGGGGAAAACATTGAGGCTTTATGTGGCTCTCAGTCTTTACAAAGCAGCCTCTGCACACACATTCGCCTTGAATGCACACGCGTTCTTCAGGGCCAGCGGCCAGGGTCCGCCCCAGCGGCTGAGTGGCAGAATGTAATAGTTCTTACTTTATAAAATGCTCCTCATCAGGTTTGACAAAGAAAATGGAGTGGACTTGCCAGGCGAATGCATAGCACTGGAAGGATGGAATATAATTACTCTGCAGTGTGATTTGGACAGGGTTCCTTGTTGAAGGTCCTTCCCATCCTTAGAATATTCCATAGCCTTTAAGTGACCTCGGAAGTGGCCAAGGTCTGGCTAAAACAGTGAACAGTCTGCATGAGTCTGAGCCTCAAATTTGGAGCTAAGAGAAAACAGTATGAAGTGTATGGAAAGGCTGTGGCATAGGAGGGTCTCAATACCTGTCTGTTGAGCACGTGACAATGTGAATGAATATACTGAGAGAAAGTGACCTCCACACGTGATGTCAGCCCACAGGGCTGGGACCTTCCCCGGGGACAAGCATTGATAGTTCTCCTTGAATGGAAAAAACCACAGCAAATCAATCAATCGACTATTTAGCTTGTATATACCATATAAACAGCACTGTGCCATGCTGATCTTAAAGACTCTACAAGTTAGTTTGGGAGACAACACTAAGCCACATAAAATCCTTGTACCAAATATCACTTAGGGTTTTACTAAGGTTTTTAAGTGGTCCTAACTGTAGATATTGACCGTAAGTGCAAATGGAATTTAGAAAGAAGAAAGGTTAGAGTAAATCTGAGTAGCTGAAAAAGTTGTCATGACAGAGGAAGGACTTATTGTGGTTGCTCCGAACATACGTAATATATACCTTCATCAATTTAATATGTTTTTTTCTAAGAGAAACAGTAACAAACTTAATTTATTAGGTTATCGCTTTAAACAGTCAGCAAACTTGCAAAATAGTTACCGTCCAAGGTTGTTTGGTTTGTCAGTGCTAGAGACAGGATTTGAACCCAGGACTGTCCTTGTAGCTCACACAGCTGTACAAGTATTGTAGAATTTGCTAGTGTCTAAGCCCTGGTGGCCCAGTGGTTAAGAGCTAACCAAAAGGCTGGCAGTTCAAATCCACCAGCTGCTCCTTGGAAACCCTATGGGGCAGTTCTACTCTGTCTTATTACAGGGTCGCTATGAGTCGGAATTGACTCGATGGCAATGGGTTTTTTTTTAAAGCCCTGTATGGCGTGCTGGTGGCACAGTGGTTAAGAGCTCAAAAGATCAGCAGTTTGAATCTACCAGCCACTCCTTGGAAACCCTGTGGGGCAGTTCTACTCTGTCCTATAGAGTTGCTGTGAGTCAGAATAGACTCAATGGCAATGGGTTTGGTAAGCCCTGTATAAGGAGCCCTGGTGGCACAATGGTTAAGTGCTCCGCTGCTAACTGAAAGGTTGGCAGTTCGAACTCACCCAGCAGCTTTGCAGGAGAAAGACCTGGTGATCTGCTCCCATAAAGATTACAGCCTAGAAAACCCTATGGGGCAGTTCTACTCTGTCACATGGGGTCTCTATGAGTTGGAATCGACTGGATGGCACACAGCAACAATAAGCCCTGTATAATAGCCATTCTAGGTATTATAAAAATAATCTGGTTCTTTCAGAAGCTGTTTTTAACTGGATCCTGTATAAGTTAAGTGGCTGGAAAGGACTGAGAACGAAAAGTTGCATTCAATAGAAATAGTAAAACTGCCCCCATAGGGTTTCCAAGGAGCGGCTGGTGGATTCGAACTGCTGACCTTTTGATTAGTAGTCGAGCTTTTAACCATGAAACACCAGGGCTCTAATCTATTGTGTAGTGAGTACTAAATTAAGAATTTATGAAGGAGATGAATGCTTTCACCTGGGAGGTTAATTATGGAAATACTGTCCTTGGCATTAACCTGAGCCATATGCCATCTTGAAGAACATCAGCGACTTAACTAGCAATGACATGGATTACAGAGAAGTCTACATAGTATAGCGTGGTATTCCTCAGAGCGCATGTGGAATCCTCTCAAACACAAACCTGCAAGGCCTGTTGGTTTCCATCTCAAAAGACTATCTTAATTATAGTTAACATCCTTGAGTTCAACGCTGTGAATGGGAGACTCTACCTCAAAACACAGTGGACCCCGAGAGTACGGCCTTCGGACACACTTTTAGCTCAGTAATGAAGTCACTCCTGAGGTTCATCCTTCAGCCAAAGATTAGATAGGTCCACAAAACAAAATGAGACTTAAAGGGCACGCCAGCCCAGTGGTAAGGACTAGAAGACAGGAGGGGACAGGAAAGCTGGTAATAGGGAACCCAAGGTCGAGAAGAGGAGAGTGTTAACATGTTGTGGGTTTGATAACAAATGTCACAAAATAGTATGTGTACTAATTGTTTAATGAGAAGCTAGTTTGTTCTGTAAACCTTAATCTAAAGTAAAATGAAACAAACCAAAAAAGAAAAACAATTAAAAAAAAAAAAAAAAAAAAAACAGTGGCAAGGACAGGGAAAATGGACCCAGCAAAAGATATGAAACCTCTCTCCAACCTTCAGTCAAATCCTGGCCTTTAAAATGAATCCCCAGTGTAATTAGATTGGACATCATGTATACTTCCTGACCTTCCTCTTCTCAATACTCATCAATCCCTGCAGATTAAAGGTCAAACCTTTGGCCTTGGGAACCTGTCCTGGCTGATCTCTTGAGCCTCATGATGTAGCCACATCAGCCACAGTAGCATCTTCCAAACATATCATGGGTTGGACACCTTCTGCCCTTGGTTCTTGCTCTTGCTCCCTTGGCCTGGAAGGCCTTTCTCTCTCATCTTCCTAAATAATTGTTACCAGTCCTTCAAGTTCTAACCTAAAAATTTCTGGGTCTGTGAAGCCTTTTCTGACTTTCCTTGGGCAGAAATCAGACTGTGCTTTCGGTCTCCCAGTATGGGCCTTCCTATATCTCTCTATTGAGGTCCTTCTCTCTTGGCTTAGACTGTACTAATTAACACCTCTCTCTCCCTGGGCGGTGCAAATGGTTAATGCCCTCCATTGCTAATCAAAAGGTTGGCAGTTCAAGTCCACCCAGAGGTCACTTGAAAGAAAACCCTGGTGATCTACTTCCCAAAAATCAGCCATTGAAAACCCTATGCAGTTCAAGTCCACCTACAGGTGCCTTGGAAGAAGGGCCTGGTGATCTACTTCTGAAAAAAATCAGCCACCGATAACCCTATGGAGTGCAGTTCTACTATGAAATACATGGGGTCTCAATGAGCTGGAGTTTACTCACTGACATCTGGTTTTCTCCCCTGATGGGCTGGAAGCACCTTGAAAGTTGAATTAGGGTTTGTTCATCTGGGTGTTCCTGGAGCCCAGCATGGATCTGGTCCATTGCAGGTACTCACTAAATGTTTGAGGAAAGAATGCAAAGCAATTCAGGGGGCCTGAACTCACTCCCTTTGGGCTGACACAGGCGTATTCCTCTAAGATGACCGCACAGTCCTGGGGGCTCAGAAGTCTTGAGTGGGGAGAGCTCTGTTTTGCCACCCAAGGGAGGCCATGGATGGAAGACAGCCTTCTCATATGGGACATCAAACTCATTAAAAACCCAAGCATATCATTCAGTTACTTGGGTGTAAAGTATGCAAGAGAAACTAAATCATCAAAGCTCAGTGGTTTGACCAGGGATTTTCTTTTTTCAAGTGTGCAATTCAGTAGCATTAATGACATTTACAGCACTGAGCAACCATCGTCACTATTTATTCTAAAACATTCTTCATCATTCCAAACAGAAACTCTGTACAGCTAGGGATCTTTATCTCATTCTTCCCAGTGAGATACAAAGGATGCTTTCTCTGTAAACATGTTTGTGGTAAGACGCTTTTTCTCTAAAATCTTATTATCCTTATGATAACTTCTGTTATGCTCTTCACTGCATGTGTTGTGTGTTACCTATAGAGAAAGCTGGCAGAAACGTTCTGTATTAAGAAGTCGAGAAGAGCTGCACATATAATAGATATATAAAATCTACTTAGCAGCTCTCTGAACGTCCACTAAGTGCCTATCAGATGCTAAAGATGACAATGTCCATTTTAGGCAAGTTGTTTTTACACATGCTTACAGGGTCGCTATGGGTCAGAATGGACTAGACGGCAGTGGGTTTGGGTTGGGTTTTGAGCCTACTTGAGAAAGAAGATGCCAAGTAGCACCAAGGAAGGCCTAGGAGAGGACACGCATACCAAGGAATCTGAGAAATTTGATGCTATAATTTAGAAATCTAAACATTCTATGTTCTACCCAAAAAACAACATTAAAAGAACAATATTGTTGGAACCATAAGAAAAGAAACAACTTCAAAGCCAAACTTCCAAACAAAGAATTTGGGCTGAAAGAAAAAAGTGAAGTTTAGTCAAATGTTTTGGTTTAGCAATAGTTCCTCTTTGCCTCACCCAGTCTAGTTCCCTAACACTTGTGGCTTCGATTTTCCTTGGCTGCTTGCCTTTGTCCCCATCCCCTCTCTGGCTGTAGCTGTTTAACAACAGCATTCAAAGCCAGGAGGGCCGGGGTCACCCCAGGGCCCCAAAAACCACCGCCACTTTTCCACCCTCCTCTGCTTCTGCTCTCCCAAAACAGGGCATCATCCCCTAGCTAGAAGCCCGCAGGATTCTAAGCCCACCATGGAGAAGAACAGACAAGCACATAATGGTTCCATCATTAAGACCAGTTGCCGCTGAGTCCATTCTGATGCATGTCGACCCCATGTCTGTCAGAGTAGAACTGTGCTCCACAGGGTTTTCAGTGGCTGATTTGCAAGAAGTAGACTGCCAAGCCTTTCTTCTGAGGCGATTCTGGGTCATGAGCCTTCAATCTTTCAGTTAACAGCTGTCATGGATTGAATTGTGTCCCCCAAAAAATGTGTGTAGCAACTTGGCTAGGTCATGATTCCTAGTATTGTATGACTGTGTTATCTGATGTGATTTCCTTATGTGTTGTAAACTCTACCACTATGATGAGATTATATGTGATCTCCTCAAGTGTTGTAAATTCTATCACTGTGATGAGGTTATACTGATGGCGTTGACAAGATCAGTGTCTTAATGCAATCTCTTTTGAGATATAAAAGAGAGAAGTGAGCAGAGACACCTGGGAACCTCATACCACCAAGAAAGCAGTGCTGGGAGCAGAGCGCATCCTTTGGACCTGAGGTTCCTGCGCAGAGAAGCTCCCGGACCAAAGGAAGGCTGATGACATGGACTTTCCTCCAGAGCCGACGGAGAAAGCGTTCCCCTGGAGCTGATGCCCTGAATTTGGACTTGTAGCCTACTGGTCTGTGAAGACAATAAATTTCTCTTTGTTAAAACCATCCACTTGTGGTACTTCTGCTGGAGCAGCACTAGATGACTGAGACCACAGCCGAGCACATTAACTGTCTGCACCACCCAAGGACCCTTCCATCATTAACAGTAGGCCAGGTTTACTCTAAAAAGCTTTGTACAAGCGAGTATCAACCCAGGCTTCTTCAACATCAGGAAACTTTAGAATTCAGAGTCCCAGCTAGCATCTTGATCTGGAGTAACTGGCTCAAACGAAATATTTTGGTTTGTCCTCATGGGCCCAGTCTTAGGCTGACACTATGGACAATCTGAATGGCCACTCACAGCCCATAAAATGTAAAACTCTTAGCAATAAGCTTTCACAGCTACTTCTGGATGATGGACATTTCATGCATTTATTGGGTTAGAGAAACAGATGGCCATGTCCTGGGATGTGGTACAAGATTTTTTTTTTCCCCGTAAAAAAAGCCTTTGGATATCTCCTTTCTGTACTTGGAGAGAAGAGAATGAAATCCCAGAGACACACGATTTTGACTCCATACCTGCACATGTAACGATGGCACATGCTGTATCATTTGTGGAAGGTCACTACTCCCTCAAACCAGCCAGCAAAACAGACGTCATTTCAATATTCCACTGACCACCACAGATGCAGTAATTTCTCTAAAGACATGCTTTTAATAAAGGGTGGAACGATTACTCATAAGAAACAAGAACACAAACAAGGAGTATCTCAAGGACACTCTGGTTGCGATTTAAAAAAAAAACAAAAACAAAGAAGAAGCTTTGCTAGGAAAAATAAGTAGTTATGAGATGGAATAGAAGGATTCCTGCCTTGACTTCAAGGTTTAGGAGATGCTGATGCAGTCACCAAAGGAGCTGTGCCATCTCTCCCAGTGACACCAACGTGTGAAGTTATGCAAACACACACTCAGACCCTTCCCTGCCACTTACGCTGACCTAGGGTGGATTTCTTAGCCTCTGAGTTCTTGCTTTCTTCATCTGTAGAATGAGTATAACAATACCTACTACCTGTAAATGTAGGAGATTGAACTAGAAGATCATCGAGATGGGAGTGGAGGGACTCTTCTGCTCTAATAATTCAACGGAGAACGTCCTCCACTGAAATGCACTGGCCATTAATTATTAACAGGACTTGCTGGAAATGCACAAACCAGGAAAGGATGCTATCTGCTTCCTCTGGACTCGCATATTCACATTTGCAATTTTAGGCCCTTCCAAATCTCTTAACTATATTGCTTATTAACACAAATCTCTAAGATTCATCGTGTCAGACTTCCAGGCCTTTCTGTCCATAGCACCTTGCCACTGCACAGCTGTCAGTCTCAACCTGATTAAAGGGAGAACCCCATACATGTTAGCTGAGTAACAGTATTACCTGACTTTCCAAACTAGCTCATCCTTGTCCTTCATGCTCCGGCCATACCAAACTTCTCTTGTTCATGCCATACCCATTTGTGTCTCCGGTCCCACCACTACGATTGTCCACCCCCCTGCATAGCTGGTAAATTCTTCTTCCTTCTTCAATATCCAGCTCAGATGTAATCCCTTCAGAGAGGGCTTACCTAATTCCCTTCCTCCCAAAGGAGTCTAGACACTCCCTTATCTGTGTTCCCAAGCTCTTTGCACATCCCTTATGTATAAAACATAAGTTGTTTACTTCTCTCTCTCCTATGAATTCCTCCAGACCAAGACTATATCCTACTTTCCTTTACGCCGCAGAACATAACCTGACACAGTGTGTTGGATAAATGGAGGCATGAGTAAGAGTGACCTGGGGCATCACCTTCCCATGTCTCCTGCCAATGCCAGGGAAGCCCCTGAGATGCCAAGAATGCTGCTGGTCTCTAGTAGGGCTGTGTGGGAAACCTCTTGGATTGGGAAGACCAGATCACCTGGTCACAACTGAGTCAGGCTGGATGCTCCTGGACTAGGGCAGGAGCTGGCTCACAAAAACCAAAGAACCAAACCCATTGCCATCAAGTCAATTCTGACTCATAGTGACCCCAAAGGACAGAGTAGAACTGCCCCGCAGGGCTTCCAAGGAGTGGCTGGTGGATTCAAACTGCTGACCTTCCGGTTAGCAGCCAAGTGCTTAACCACTGGGCAACCAGGGCTCCCTGGCTCACAGAAGGGCAGAAATTCCAGCTAGCACAAGATCTATCCAGGCTTGGGAAAAGACTGTCTCAAGTAGTAACAGTAGTCCAGTGGGTCCCTGGTTATAGGGGAGAAGGAGGTATCTGGCAGGAAAAGACAACCCCCTCACCTCGCTGAACTCAGCACCCCCACCATACTCACTTCCACCTGCCCCATCTGACATCCTTTTCATGTCCCTTCTGTTCTTGAGCAACTTTCCCTCTGCCCTCCTTCTCGCTGGCCCCCTCTCTTGCTGACTGTTTACATTAAACGCCCTGATTTGGGTTTTAAACGTTTCCAGCTAAACACAGAGGATAGAAAGGGAGGTGAGCCAGAGGGAAGGGTAAGTGGGCAGGAACAGGTACAAGGGGCATTACAATACTACCTATGTCTACCGCACTAAACCTGCAGGGAGGTGGTACGCTTTTAAAAGGCCATGTAGAAGGCGTTCTCATGGGCTGTTCTTACTACAAAGATGCTAAGGGACAAGGCGAGGGACAGGAAGAAAATCTCTGCTCACTTCTTCGTTCCATCTAGATCTGGGTCTGACTCTTTCTGGAAAGAACTTGAGCTTCAAATCTCCATTCTCCCTAGTTGCATACTCTTGAAAAAGTTAACTAACCTCTCCCAGATTTCAGTTCCTCTGCACTAAAATGAGGATGCTTCTGTTGACCTCACTGTACTAAGTTGGAATGAGATGAATGAGGAGTCATAGAACACCCAGCACAGTGCCTGGTACATGTGCATGTTGACTAAGTGTCATCCTCCCCCCTCCCTAGTCAACACTGAAACTCCCGACTCTAACACCTCAGTGCTCACTCTTCCAATGTAGGCTGTTCTCTACTTACAGGCAGGCTATGTTCCAAACATTTACTTGAAAGCCAAACTAGAGACACATGTTACCATAGAAAATATGTTATACTACATGGCGACTGGATTCCTAGACCTGCCCATAAAAGTCAACCCAACCCACAGTGGATTCTATAACTGTACTACAGGCCAGAACCCAACCACCAAGGAGGAAATGGCTTCCGTGGGAAAGTGTGTTCTGAATTCCGACTTGCAATGCCAAGCAAACAGCTTCTCCCCTCACCTCTACAGAGAAGTAATTGCTGACTCCTGGGAGAGTAGGGCCGTGTGGCCTGGCACATTCTCAGATGGTTCCTAAGGCAGGGAGGCACCCATGGGGGCTGCCAGCAACCCCCTTCTCTCTGCTGCTGCTTCCCGCAGCTCCTGTCCACAGTGTAATCACTGCTAGACGGAACCTGCTGGAACAGAGCGTTCATTTGGAAACTGCCTGCTCAAGAACCTCCAATGGTTTCCCTAATGAAACCATCCAAACTTCTTTTTCTCGTATTCCAGGCCCTCCTAAATTTACTTCTTCCCAGGGCAAATACGTATTAGATTACAAATGTGTGTTCTTTTTTCTTTCAGTTTTACTACCATGTGACATAGAGAGGTCCTTGGGTGGTGCAAATGGTTTGTGTCCTTGCTGATAACCTAAAGGTTGGCAGTTCGAACCCACCCAGTGGTGCCATGGAAGAAAGTCCTGGCGATCTGCTTTCCTAAAGATCACAGCCAAGAAAACACTATGGAGCAGTTCTACTCTGTAACATATAGGGTCACCATGAGTCGGAATTGACTCGACAGCAACGGGTTTGGTGATACAGAGAAAATACTGTGAGCTACGGATTAAAATCTCAGTTCAATCTCTGGCTCCATCACTTACTAGTTGGTGATCTTTGGCAAAAAGCTTATCTTTCCACTTGGTATTCTTCATCTTTAAAATGAAGGATATTGACACCTGCCTCAAAAGGTGGTTGGGAAAATTACATGAGATAATGTCCACAAAAACCCGACATACTGCCTGTCACACATGAGACCCACAAACATTTGTTTTTGTCTTTTCTTCCATTATTTACATCGTGAAACCACTCCTGAACAATACCATTCACATTTACTTGCCTTCTTGTTACACACCCATTTTTTTGTTGGCTAGTTTTGGGTATAGGGGCAATGTCTGGGTTTATTGCACTTTTTGCTAAGGAAAACATTTGGGCCCAGTTTAAACATCTCTCCCACAAATGGGCTGGCTGCAAACATTCTTGCAGAAGGTCGCACCAGGCCTCATTCCCCAACAGCTACCTCTGACATCCCTGGAGGCTTTTCCAGCATGAATCCACCAGGTGTTTGTCCTCAAAGTCTCCCTTTCAACGTCATTGGTCAATGTGGAACATACCACATGCCCAACGTGGAAGTCCAGGTGGTGGCCTGCTCTCGCCCCCTTGGAGATGGGAGCAAGCCAAGATGATGATCACAGTGTTCTTGCTTTGTGAGAATAGAAAGATGGCTCCACAATCAAAACCTTTTCATCACATAGGCAAGTGTCTATGACATGTGTAACTGAGAAACAAGAAGAGATTTAAGACCAACACTCTGGCTGGGACCAAAGGTAGCCATTCCTGCTTTGAAAGACCAGAAAAACCATGGGCAGATGGGTTCTATCCCAGACCACCAAACGCTACTGCCTTCCCTTAGGCAAGTTATTTAAATTTCCCTAAATTCCAGTTTTCTGAGGTTATAATAATTAAAAAAACTGCCCTGCCTATTTTGTGACAATATAAATGACAGCATGTCTGTAAAAGTGCTTTTCTATTTTGAGAAGCTCTTCCAAAATGCAAGGTATTGTTATTACTGCTATAATACATATTATTTATGAGAATGACCTATCCTTCTAGGTCTTCTAGAAACTACAATGTTGCAAGTGTCCAAATCAGTCTTTGCCCAGAACTGACTCATGAGTATCCTGTCATGCCGCTCTAAACAAAGGTATTATGGATATTTCAAGACTAAAGCCCTGGTGGCACAGTGGTTAAGCCCTTGGCTACAAACTAAAAGGTTGGTTGTTTGAATCCACCAGCCGCTCCACGGTAGAAAGGTGTGACAGTCTGCCTCCATAAAGACTTACACCCTTGGAAACCCTATGCAGCAGTTCTACTCTGACCTGTAGAGTCGCTGTGAGTTGGAATTGACTCGATGGCAATAGGTTTTTGAGTTTGCAGACACATATAGGGAATGATGTCTATATATTGAGTTCCCATCATGCAGATTGGTCTTAAAACAACAGATGCAGCTGAAAGCCCTTCTCCATGATCCCAGTCTCTCTCCTTCATCAGATGTAACCACTGGGCTCAATCTGGAGTTTATCACTCTCATGCATGTTTATACTTTTACTAATATGTATATAAGGAGCCCTGGTGGTGCAACCGTTAAGTGCTTGGCTGCTAACCGAAAGGTTGGCATTTTGAACCCATTCAGTGTCTCCGTGGGAGAAAGACCTGGTGATCTGCTCCCATAAAGATTACAGCCTAGACAACCCTATTGGCAGTTCTACTCTGTCACGTGGGGTTGATATGAGTCAAAATCGACTCGACGGCATCTAACAACCACAACAATATGTATGTACCCATAGATAATTTCTAGTATTGTTTTACAAGTTTATTTAAATGATACAATCATACATTTATAAATGAGAAACTGGCTCTAGTTTTTTTTTACTTTGTTACATGCATAAGCCACAATTTATTGTCTCTTCCCCTGAGGATAGATATTGAGTTTATTTCCAATTATTGGGGATTATAAACAGTACTGCTAGCAACATTACTGTATTTGACTCTGGTATACAATATTTCTGTATACTAAAAGTTTCTCTGGGCAGTATTCAAACGTTTTTGACTGTGACCCACACTAATAAGACATTTTAAGGTTGATAGAAAGAAGAAATCAGGAAACAGGAAATGTATCCATCATGAGGGTCAACAAAATTCTAGTTTAGTGTAAAATCTAACTTGAGGCCACTGACAGCCAAGGCAAAAAAAGGTAACATGTTGAATTATCTTAAATCTTGTTATCTGAAAGGAGGAAAAAAGTTAGATTCACAGCACATTAGAAAGGATCCTAAAACTTCCTATATGAAACTTTGGGGTCTACTGTGTAATATAATAGAAAGTGTCCTTAATAACAGCTTTTAAAATAAAGGCGGAAGTAGATTTGTAATCGGTTGTTTCATCTTTTGACCTCCATAAAATCTAAGAACATAGCAGTAGAATGTAGCTCGATAAAGGCGATGCGTGGAGGTGCTGAGCTAATGAGGTCCAAGTATTCTAACGTGCTAAAACGGGAGATTTCAGACTTCCCAGCCAGAGGCAGGAAAGAAGAAAGTATATCATCCCTTAGACTATTTTCCTAAATTTTTCTTAAAATTTTTAAAAATACATGGTTTTTAATAGGAGCTGGACTGTAAATGATATAGTATGTTAAGGACCTGATACATACAATTATATGGAAAAGGATCATACCAAACATTTCTGTGTTAAAAGAAAAGAAATTTTAACACCAACAAAGAAAGGGCATAATGTCAGAGTAAAAGAGAATTCTTTAAAAATGAATTAATTTAGCTTCATATAAACCTCTCTACGGTGGCCTTAGTTTTTTATATTTTGTTCAGGGCCAGTGACAACTGCATAGAGGAGAGTTTCGGAACCTCTGAACTAGACTGTAAGCACCTTGCAGGCAGGGGCTCACCCATATACAGTGATGCCATCCTCTGAACATTTTTATTCCATTGTAAACATGTGTACATCCAATCCTATATAAAAGGAGACCTATGTTTTAGGCTTTAGAGAGGCCATTCATATATTTCCCACAGTTCTCTAGAAATAGTCTGTATAGCTAGAGCCATATCAGAGGATAATGAGGGAGAGTCATCTAGTGGGAAGAAGGGATACTGCAGGCTTTCCAAAATAAGATTCATCACTAAAGCAAAGGTCTACATAGGGCTATGATGCTATAATCTAGGTATGCAATGTCTACTAGTCTGGCTTGATCAGAAGATATTTTCCGGTCGCTAGAGAAATGGATTGGTTGAATCAGCTTCAGGAGCTCAATACAATAAAATACAAAAATGGCTGCACTTGTTCATGTCTCTCTATATTCATGCCCTTGGCAATGTCCTCCCACCAAGAGATGGACTCTATTACCTCACCCTTGAAGGTCTTTCACATCCCTCCTCACTGACACTGCCATGTGAACAAGCCTGGGCTATCTTGGTGAACGATGAGAACTACATGGTCCATTCACCTTAGTCAGCATGGTGGAGAGCCAGCCAACTGCCAGATGTGTGAATTAGGCTATCTTAGATCAGCCAGTTCCAGGCCAACCACCCACACGTGAATGAGCCCAGTCGAGATCAGCCAAGCCTAGCCCAGACTGGCAGAACCACCCCAACTGACCCATAGACTTTAGAACAATAATAAATGGCTCTTATTTTAATCCCTCTTACCTGTCTTACATTGCATCAATCACCCTGACAAGGTGATTTTTCTCCCCAACATCTCTTGTATCCATCTGCTGTGTCCGCCTGTTCTCTATCTGTGCTGTTGCCCCGTAGTTCATCACTTTCAGCTGGGCACTACAAACTGAGGCTCAGAGAGATGAAGAACTTCCCAGGGTTGCACAGTGAATAAGCATGGAATCAGGGATTCATACCAAAGTGTGACAGTCTCTTTTTCATCCTGACACCCCACTTTTTTTCATAGCCACCATTGCTCACTTAGTTAATGAAACGGGATACAGAAGCCAATGTCTGGTACCATGAAGATCTACATAAGCAAGACAGCTTCCCCTTTGATTACACGACCCTCGATGAGTAGCTTATTAATGTTTCCAAACCTCATTTTGCTCATCTGCCAAAGCAGATGATAGTAGTAGCTACCAGGGTTGCTGCAAGGTTTAAAATGAGAAAGCTCTTTGCAATCGGAGGAACACCAGGAATGTTTGCTATTGTGTAAACACACCATAGGTGCTCAATAAATGCTGGATGCATATATGAAAGGATGCAATAGTGCCCAAGGCCCCAGGCTTGAACTGAGACCTGTGGCTCACCATCAGACATGGCTATAGCAGGGTCAGTCAGTTGATAAATATTCTTTGAGAGCCTACTATGAGTCAAGGCACTGTTGGTACAGCGGTGAGCTAGAGAAATTCTGCATTACACCCACTTCTCACTTACTGACATGATTAGGTTCCAAAGACCAGGTCTTTGTGCGAAAATCGGTGTTATGTGAAAATGGAGGATTTTTTATTTTTTTCCTGTTTTCAGACCATCCATTTGTCTGATTTTTTTTATTTAGAAAATATGATTATAGAAATAATAACAGCTAAGATTTACTGATGTTCTCATCACTGTGATGAGTCCAGTTATGGATTATTTCTCTGCAGAGAAGAAGGCTTAGAGGAGACAAAGCTGGATAAAGTCAGGCTGTGTGACTGGAGGGCGCACGGCTTAACCATTTCACCTTCCTCCTGTGCTGGGGCAGAGCTTCCCTCGAGGGGCCACCTCCAGGGCATAACTCCCACCCCTGCAAGTCCCGAGATCTCAGAGCCTGCTCTGCACCCCGGGCCTGGCAAGTCACCGAGCCTCCCGGCTTCCTGCAAGGGTGCTGGGAGCCTCACCTCGCACCTGGCTTCAGGCCCAATTCAGCTCACTTTGGGTTCCAAACACCCTCTCTGTTGCCTCTTTCTTTCCTCTCTTCACACCCCACAGCAATTTTGAGCTGCAGGGCCTCAGGCTTGTAGGAGCTGGGAACCCAGAACAGGCACCCGTTGGCTCAGTCCTGCCTGTGTGTCTGCCGGAAGACCAAGGCCATGGAGGAGGCTAGCCCAGCAAGCGGCAGCTGGACTCGGCGCCCCCACTGGCAGAAGGGAGCGGAGGGTGCAGGACAGTGTGGCCCAGCTTCCCAGAGGCCGCCCCGAAGGGAGGGGATGCTCTGCAGCTGTGGCCACCATGCCTGCCTCCTCATTAATGCAAAAGACAGTCAGATAGTGGATTTTTTACTATTGTCATAAATGCAAAATGTCAGATAATGAGATGGTCGTTAAGTGAGGAGTGGGTGGTTTCTCAAGGATTGAAATTCTGGTCTCTCCTGTTAAATTAATGCCTATCTGAACTGCAGGAGTTCTCTCTGACTTCGCTAAAATTTCTCCAAGGAGCATTTTGAAAGGATTAAAGGTCCTCCTTTATTCAAAAGAACTTGCTGGTTCTAGGCACTCTAGTAGGTTCTGGGGATACAATGAAAATCGAAGGTAGCCAAAGCGACACAATTAGTATTAAGTTACTAAATGAAGTCACAGCTAGTGAGGCCGCAGGAAATCAATCAGAGCTTATATTGACATTTATTATAGTTTATAATCCTTCTGAAACAGTTGATTCATAACCTACGCCTACAGCAACTCAGAGCATGTGAATGGAGTACATTGTAGAAGGGAAATTAGATTATCCTATTCCCTAAGGGGTAGTTAATTTATACAGTGGATTGGAGGAAATATTTTTACATTAAAACAGTATGGTGTTTAACTTAATTCACAGGTGGCATTTAGGAGAAAAAGGGAACCATTGAATAGAACCAAACTATGTAATTCACAAAGCAGAGATTAAAGTTTAGAAAGGTGTAGAAACATCCCACTGGCTGGTTGGTTCTTGAAGTCAAGACCTTTTCAAAAGCCACATTCTAGTTTTTGCTCCTGGCTAAAAATAATATAATAAGGTCTGTCAGGGTCCTTAGCTTTAAAGTCAGTGAATCTCATCCACGTCATCTCTAAATGTCTTTCTAATAGGACTCCTCCCTTCCATTCTCACTGCCACCATCCTCATTGTTCCCTGCCTGGATTCTTGTAACAGCCTCTTTCAGACTGAACACATCTGAGCACCTAGCACGCACCAGGCACTGTGGGAAGCTCTGGGTTAGTGGAAAACGAGTCATGATAATGTACTGGGCAGCCCTGAATCCTCACCCACCAATTCTTCTTAGAACCACCACGTCTGTTGTCCCGCTACAGATGCCACAGTGAGTTTTCCAAAGTCGTGTCTGATGGGCTCAGTCCTTTATGCTACCCTTCGTGGCTTTACCACATCTTTGGGATGAAGCTACTCCCCTTGGTGGGGCCTCCAAGGCTTCCGGGGATGTGTCCCTTGCAGACCTCTGCAGCTGTAGCCCCCACCATACCCCGTGGGCATCCTAACCTCAGGCCAGAACAAAGCCCTGGCACACACCCAGCCCTGCCTGGCGCTGGGTCTTGCATTGTTTGCCTTTCCTGGCATGACCTCCCCCTCCTCTCTCCCGACCACCCCTCCTTTCTCCCTGTCTCTTTGTCCCTAATAAAGTAGCTCAAACTTGTATACCAGTGTGCACTGCAGCATTACTCACAATAGACGAAAGTTAGAAACTACCCAAGTTTCCACCAACAGATGAATGGATAAACAAAATGTGGTATATATCCATACAGTGGATTATTATTCAGCCATAAAGAGAAAGTGAAGTTCTGACACATGCTGACATGGGTGGACCTTGAAACATTATGCTGAGTGAAGGAAGACAGACACAAAAGAACAAATACTGTATGATCCTACTTATATGAAATATCCAGAATAAGCAAACACATAGAGACAAAAGTTTATTAGTGGTTGCCAGGGGCTGGGAAGTGGGGTGGGGAGTTATTGCTTAAGCGGTATAGAGTTTCTGTTTGGGGTGATGAAAAAGTTTTGGAAATAGTGGTGACGGCTGCACAACATGGTGACTATAATTAATGTGACTGAATTGTGCACTTAAAAATGGTTAAATGGAAAATATTTTGTTGTATATATTTCACCGTTATAAAATTTAAAAGAGAGCGAAAGGACTTGGAAAGTGAGGTTCGGTAGGGTCTGGGGGGTAGGAGGGGAAGTAGCTCAAGGGTCAGCTTTTCTTGGAAAGCTTTTCCCCTTCCCCACCCCTAACATCACCTGTCAGACTTAGAAAACAAAATATACAGAACTCTAAGATTATACAGACGGGGGCAGTGGTGGATCAGTGGTAGAATTCTCGCCTTCCATGTGGAAGACCTGGCTTCAATTTCTGGCCAATGCACCTCATGTGCAGCCACCACTCATCTGTCAGTGGAGGCTTAAGTGCTGCTATGATGCTGAACAAATTTCAGGGGAGCTTCCAGACTAAGACACACTAGGAAGAAAGGCCTGCCGAACTACTTCGGAAAATCAGACAAGAGAAAGCCTATCGATCATAACGGTCCCGTTCTTTGTGCATGGGGTCACCACAAGTCAGGGACTGACTTGACAGCAGCTAACAATAACAAGAACAAGATTATACTGAACTTAACTTAGTATCTGATGATTCAGCAAGCCCTTGTAGACTCTGCTACAACGGGATGGCTCCTCGTATTAAGTCGTCCCTTTAGTAGACATGCTCTATGCCCACTGCCAGCGTTCCCCAGCCCTCTGCCTGAGGCAAGCCAGTGTCTCTTGTTTCCTTATGCCCAGAGTCCAGCCCAGTGCCTGGCATAAGTTGTCCCCTCTGTAAGTGTCTCCCATGTGACAGTTATCAAAGGTGGATTTGAAGTAAAAAAGGTGGGAGCAATCTACAAGCCCAGCACTAAGTAAGTAGTTAAAATAATTGCAACTCACTCCTACAGATGAGTGTTATGCTGCTATTAACAACCAAGGTTTTGAGGACTATTTAATGATGCAGGAAAATTGCTCACCATATAATGTAGTTTTTATCCCCTAGCTGGAAGCTCACATAATTGGCAAGGGCTGAGGATAAATAAACACTGACAAATATATTTTCACAAATCCAAAACATTAATAGTGATTAGCTGGGTATGGTGGGATTTTCTTCCTTATATTTTTCTGAATTTCTCTCTCCAGCCCCCTGTGCCCCCCTCTCTAAACATAAATCATTTGGATAATAAAAAAAACAAACATTTTAGGACAGAGGGCAGTTTAGAGTTGGCAGAGACGTGAAGCAAGTGGAAAAACCCAACCTTCTAACGTGCTGGAAGAAAGAAAATACAATTAATAGAGAAAGTGCCAAAGCAATTCCTAGAAGTCAGGCTAGCTAATGACATAAGCTGCTTGCGGCAGACCTCGGCAGCTGAATCTCCCATCATCCCAGACAAAGGTAGAAGGCCACGCGGAGGTGCTATATTGCACAGTATAGAAGATCAAAATGCAGGGGAGAAACGCTTGTCTGTAGGGTAAAGCTGAAACTTCCTACAGAATCTAATGAGGTTTTTACAACTCAATTATAGGAAGGGGTTTAAGTCTCATTCAGCTACTTCACCCCCTGCAGGGCTTAGAGGAGAATCCTGTCCATAGTAAGTCCTCAGAATGTGATCTGGAGGCTAAATGCAGACGTTTTTTTAAAGAAAGGCATACCAGACATTTGGGGATTTGGTGAGGCGACCTTGCTTTAATGCAGCGAGTACATGGAAATCATATTTTGAAATATAAGCTCCGGGATCTCTTTTTTCCATTAAATAAGGAATTTCTTAGGATTTGCTAAACATTTCTGTTTTATTCAACACAGAAACTCAAAGGCAAAGGGATGCCAGACACAAACCTGGAGCCTAAATCCTAGAGCAGGGATTGTTTATTTGGGCACGGGAAACTTCCATGCGGCATCCCAACCCCCAGGGAAGCCCATCCACCCAGACACTGGGAACTTGGATGAATCTAACGAACTTGGAAGAATCTAAGACGTGTACCTGGGATCTTTGGCCCCAAAAGAGGTTTAAAAGGGGGGAAAAGTGAGTTCTTCACCAGATCTGGAGCCAACTTCAGGCTCTTTACGATTTCAATCTCCCTAAGAAGAATCCGTGCGAGATGATCAATTGGTAACAACAAAACGTGTCCTGCTAATGCCGTGGAAACACCCTGTAGGACTCTACTGGCTCAGAAGAGCTCTGGCTTCTCTCAGCTTTTAGGCTGCAGCCTGCGGGCCCCTGGCCCCCAAGCAGGCTAGGACAATGGGAAGGTTAAGTGGTGCGTGGAGGCACTGCCCTGCCTTACCACAGAACAACTGCTAATGTGAAAATGACTAGCAGTGTAGTCTGGGAAACTGCCTGGAGCCACAGACACCCGGAGACAACATGTTGTCCCAGCTGGAAGGAATCTTCCCAGTCAAGTCATCCAACCTTCTTATTTTTCAGTTGAAGACAGGGAGACTTTTAGAAAAAAATGGACTTGTCCAACATCACAGAGCCAGTTAACGGTGGGCCTCGGAGTAGACACCTTACACTAACTCAGCTCAAGATTCTACAGCCAAATACCCATATTTCCATCACCATGGTTTTGTCCCCTAGTCCGCACGAGGTAGTGTAAAAGGTATACCTGGAAATCGGGATTTAATACCTATGAGACCTTACTTTCCTCACGGAGCGGCAACATCTCCCTGACAAATATCTCACAGGGTTATTGTAAGAACACAAACAGGACAGCCTTTGTAAATCACATAAATCCTATTTTTATAAATATAAGTAGCTGTATGTGACGCAGGAGGTTAAGAGTTCTGTTGTCATGATTACATGGTTAGTTCACGTTAAGTTTTAGGGCAGTTCTTGGCATGTAAGAAGTACTCAGGAGTCCTGGTGGTGCAGTGGTTAAGCACTTGGCCGCTAACCAAAAGGTTGGCAGTTCAAACCCACCAGCTGCTCTGTGGGAGAAAGATGTGGCAGTCTGCTTCCGTAAAGATTTACAGCCTTGGAAACTTTATGGGGCAATTCTACTCTGTCCTATAGGGTTGACTGTGAGTCGGAATCAACTCGACGGCAATGGGTATAACTTCCTGAGGCAAGGGAACACCTTTGTATGTTTCCCCAAATACTTAAATCAGTACTCAGCCCCTAAAGAATTATCTTTACTTCTTTGACCTACAAATTCTGTATTTAATTGTATTTCCATCTTTGCTTTGGCTGCTAGGAAGCTCTACTCTGCACACATGGGGTTTCCATGAGTTGGAATCAATTCGACGGCAACTAACAACAACAACATTCACTAAATGTTTAAAAGTCTTTAAGGTGTGTTAGATACATTTTAGAACAAAGGAGTCATAAACAACTTCTGAGAGCTGCTCAGTCAGCACTGTTGATTATTGGATAAGATGGAGACGGAAGCAAACAAGACTAGAGCCTGGGTTTGTAAAGTTTCATCCCTCTCTCTTCCTCCTGACCTTTCTTTTTCTTAACTGTGGCATCTGGCTTAACATTTTCCTTGAAACATGAAGCCAAATGGCAAATAAAGACTTCGCATGGGTCTACACCCACATCCATGAATATCTTAAGGCATAATCTTCATTTTTTCAGGGCTTCTGACCAGTATAGAAAACAACTAAAATCTTAGATTTCTGAGTGGCAGGCAGCATTTTACCCTGGATGCTCCTAGGAAAATCTCTCTTTTTTTTTTTTAAATAAAAACGTATATGTGTGTATGAGGGGACTGGAGAGGTTATGATAAAAAGAAAATTCAGATGAACAGAAATACTTTTTCATTTTCTCTCCATTTTAAAGTAATGCATGCCCAATGAAAATTTGTCATATACTGTACTGACAAGAAATTTTTTAAAAATTTTTCAATAAAAATCATGCATATTTGAAAAAAAGAAAAGGTTAAGTTTCTCACCATTAAACACTCTGGAAGCTGAATTCTGTTAGGACTTCCCCTTCATTTATTTTTCTATTTTCTGTAGTATGAAAAGGGTCCTGAACCTGACTCAGAAAAATTGAGACTTATGGGATCCAACTTGGGCTTCAGGGACCTCTGATCTCATCGGCCGCGTGAGGCAGGAGCTTTCTTTACAGCATCCCCGAGATGATGGACATCCTGTTCTGGGGCCACTCTGAAGAGCACAAGCATTTCCTTTTATATGCACTTCTCTAGCGACTCAACACAAACTTGATGCACAGCAAGAACCTGGCATTTTCACATGCAGTCGGGAAGGTCATGTGGAGATTAGGGAGTCCTGGTAAAAAATATCTTCAGGAAAAGCTGGAGGAGAGCCAGCAGTGTGGCAGGTACCTGTAAGTAGTCCCTGGCTTTGTCTCTTTTCACTGGGTAACCTGTTTTCGTATTTATTTGTACCCAATCTATCCCATATAAAAGGATTTGAGGGGACTGTCAAAGGCATACACAAACAGAATAAAAATAAATGTACAAAGAAATGAAGGCAGAAGGGAAATAAGAGAAGGCTGGTAAAGGGTAAGGTTCATACGAGTAATATTTTCCTTTAAGGTCTTACCCAATACCTAGAGGTGGGCTATAAACTGGCTCTGAGCTTCCAAATTGCCAAAATAGAGAAGTAAACACAATGGGTCATCAAAATCAGGGTATGTAGGGAAAAACAAAACAAAACAAAAAAACACAAGCCAGGAGTTACGGATTGTTTCCCAAAATATCTGTTGAAATTTTAACCCCTCTACCTGTGGGTATAATCCTGTCTGGAAAAAAGGTTTTCCCTGCATTTTAACTAGATAATATTCGAGTAGGGTGGTGGGTTCTGAATCTAATCACTTCTGAGTTATAAAAAGAGCAGATTAGACACAGAGACACACACGGGGGAAGACAGACACCACTGAGGATCATCTACATGTCAAGGAACCAAGGAACACCCAGGGCTACCTAGGAGGAGACTTTGGTTTAGACTTTTACCCTCCTGAAATGTGTGGAAATAAATTTCCATTATTAAAGCCACCCACGTGTAGTATTTGTGTTACAGGAGCACCAGGAAACGAAGACACCAGGTGCTGGTGCTCTGGCTGTCTTGGTTCTGACCGCTGATGGAGCTTCCTCTGTGGATCCCCATCAATGGGGCTGTAGTCTGCTCTGTCCACTCCCTCCTGAATCTCCTTCCACACTCAGCTCACTGCTCTGAAGGCCTTTTCTGGGCATATCTGCATCTCAGCGGCATCACCAAGGGGGTGCGAGGGGTGCGGACCACACTGGGTAACGCTGTCAGAGGGGGTGACACCAAAATGACCGTCTATAAAATTTCTGTGCAGTGTTTCAGCAGAAATTTATTTATTTTATAAAAATATCCCTGTAGTTAGTTATAACAACAATATTTTTTTCCATAAGCCCAGCTTCCAAACCAAACCCAAACCCATTGCTATCAAGTTGACTCCGATTCATAGCGATCCTATAGGACAGAGAAGAACTGCCCTATAGGGTTTCCAAGGGGCAGCCTGTGGATTCGAACTGCTGACCTTCTGGTTAGCAGCCAAGCTCTTAACCACTGCACCAATGTATTAATATATCTACACAGCTAAAACCCTATGCTAATTTACTTTTTGGACCTTCTAATGTGCTCCAGTCAGAGTGTCATTATTACCCAATCACAAGGACACTTAGAATCACGTGGTTTTGTCTGCACGCGCTACAAGCATTCGCGGTTGTTTTAGTGGCTGCTGGTGTTTTTATAGTTGCTGATTTTGTCAAAATTTCTGGTGTTTTAGCTACAACTATGGCGGTAATTAGCATGGGGGGGATGACACCATGAGTTACCACACTGGGTGACACCAACCCTAGTGACGCCACTGATACATCTCTCTGCCTGGGGGCTTTTTTCCCCAATATGGACATTTTTATTAGCCCTAATGGTTTTAAAATTATTATTATTTTTAAAACAATAGCACAGAATGTTTCAAGGGAGCAGTCTCACGATCTGGTGATCTCCTGAAATACAGTTACGCTACACTGAACATGAATTCATGTTCATAACACAAAAAACAGTTTTAAAAAAGGAAAAAGAAAGAAAAGAAAAAATGTAGGGAAAGAGGAAGGTAATGAGATTTAGTCTGAAAACTCTCTGGATTTGATAAGTGAGGCTTTTTAGCAGGACCCACTGTTGAAGCAAACAGTGGTGCACACAGGCTGACAGACTTCATCTTTTAACCCGTTGCCATGAACGCGTAGGCCCTTCAGCAGTTACAGATGACTTCTCATATGCGCAAAACGAACCAAAAGAAGCCAGTGCTGATAGTGCTATTAACAGTTTGTGTTAGAAAGTGCTAGAGAGAGTGCTCCCAACCAGTGGTGAAAAAAAAGTTGGTGGACAAATACACCAGCTTCCATGCCCCTCTGTTGGGTAACTCTGAGGTTATTCTCACTCCCAGTAGGATGGAGTCCCATGTGCCCACAGTGACAACTGGCTTGATACCACACCTGTATCGGCTGCCTGCCCTTCTCTGTCTCACCTCCCCTCTCCCTGCTGGTGTTTCCCGGGATCACCTCCCAAATGAATGACTTGTTGAATCCTTGTCTCAAGCTCTGTGTCTGGGGTACCCTGTGTGACCTAATGACCAATGGTCTCAAGATACCTCCAGTAAACACAATGGTGATTGTCATGCACTGCCTCTGACAAGGTCTTCCAATATAGCCAAGTGCAAGAAGCCCAGCTGCCGGGGTCCACACAGTCAATTCTAGGCCAGCGTGGGCTGTTCACTGCTCTGCATGAGGGGTCCTCTTGACAGGGCTAACATTTAGCATTGCTGTGTGAAGTTGGGCCAATGACTTTAGCCCACAGTTTCCTAATCTCTAACGAGAGAGGGTTGGTCCATTGCACCTTCCACTTCTAAGATGCCCTGCTGTAAAATATGCCACACCTGCACAAGTTTTTAGGGAGAAAAATAAATCGCAGTGCTCACTGCTGGAGTGTTTTTCAGAGAATCACAGTCTGTTGGTAAAAGTCCTCAGGGTCAGAAGACAGGGAACTGGCCCAGGAGGGGAGAGAAGTCAATGTCTGAAGTAGCTGTCACATGTCAACAAGATGACCAATGAGGTGGGTGAGGGCATGTGGAGGCAGCCTTGTGACAATCACCATTGTGTTTACTGGAGGCATTTGGAGACCACTGCTCACTGGGGCACACAGGGTCCCTGTCTTGGTTCAGGTGCCCCCAGACACAGAGCCTGAGGCAAGGATTCAAGTGCAAGTAGTTCATTTGGGAGGTGGTCCCAGGAACCACCGGGGTGAGAGGGGAGGCGAGTCTTGGAAGGGCAGGCAGCTGATACAGGTGTGTCATTCCGCTCCCATAAAGATTATAGCCTTACAGCCTAGAAAACTCAATGTGGGCAGTTCACACAGGGTTGCTGTGAGTTGAAAATCAATGTGATGGCACCTAACAACAACAACATTAAGCCAGTTACCACGGTGGGCACCTGGGGCTCAGTTCTGTTGGGGACCTCTGGGAGTCAGTGTAGCACATACATCAGAGGAAGAGGGGGCAAGAGGTAAAAGGCCAATTTATAAACCAAGAGAGGAAATGACAGGGCCTTCTGGAAGCACAGTGAGTAAATTATAACCAAAAAAATCTGTCTGTAGGGTAGGAAGAGATGGGGAGTAATGGGGACAAAACAGTCAGAGGAGGACTGACACTACAGAAACTCTCAGCCCACAATCATATCACTCAGCATGACGAAGAGGCATCCCAGCCCCATCCTTTAACAAGTTACTTTCAGCATGTTACTTATCTCGCTAGCCTCAGTCCTCTCATCTAAAAATGGGATGTTGTTATTGTGAGGTGCCGTGAAGTCAGTACTGACTCACGGTGACCCTATGTACGACAGAATGAAACTCTGCCTGGTCCTGCATCACGCTCACAATCATTGCTATATTCGAGCCCATTGTTGCTGCCACTGGGTCAATCCATCTTGCTGAGGGTCTTCCTCTTTTTTGCTGACCCTCTACCCAAGCATGATGTCCTTCTTCAGGGACTGGTCCCTCCTGATAACATGTTCAAAGTACGTGAGACGAAGTCTTGCCATCCTCGCTTCTAAGGAGCATTCTGGCTCTACTTCTTCCAAGATAGATTTGTTTTGTCCTTCTGGCAGTCCATGGTATATTCAACATTCTTCACCAACACCATAATTTAAATGTGTTAATCCTTCTTGGGTCTTCCTTTTTCATTGCCCAGCTTTCGCAGGCATATGAGGCAATTGAAAAGACCATGGCTTGGGTCAGGCACATCTTTGTCCTCAAAGTGATATCTTTGCTTTTTAAGATTTTGAAGGGGTGTTTTGCAGCAAAAAATGGGATAATAACCGCTGTCATTGAGGGCTCTTGTAGGGAGTAGATGAGAATGCCTAACACCTGAGCACAAGGTAGATGCTCAGTGAACAGTGGCCGAGGAATCTGTTGGCTGATCCTGACTTAAGGAAATGCATGGACACTGCTGACCACAAACTTCTCAACACTCAAAACGTGGGTATTTTTACGCCTATTTCAAAACTAGTTTGCATATTTATTTGATTAAATCCCTGTAAAGAAAAACACACACACACAACATTCAAATCATGCACTGTTACAGAATAACAATGCCTTAAGGGTAATTGAATTCACTATTTTGGAACCATTCTTGAATTTCAGCAAAAAATTTCTAAAACAAAACCAAATGAAATGGTTTACTTGTTACTTTTCTTTAAGTACTAGTTGTGACCTTATCAAGTTATTTCCTTCTTGGACCTCATATTTCCCATAACTAAAATCAAAGAGAGCTGGGCAAGCTGCATTTGGTCTGTTCAATTCTAGGATGCCCTGGGAAAGCAGAGAACTGAGTCCCCTGTGTGGCCATGAAGAGTTACTTCGTCTACTACCATCATACTGGTGTTCTGAGCAGAGCACCTCAGAAGCTGCTTAGAGCATCTGAACCTTAATGACTCCTTCGCTTTTCTTCCCTTGTCAATAAATTAACAAATCAAAAAACCAAACCCACTGCCATCGAGTCGATTCTGACTCATAGTCAACCCTATAGGACAGAGTAGAACTTCCCCATAGGGTTTCTAAGGCTGTAAACCTTTCCGGAAGCAGACTGCCACATCTCTCTCCCATGGAGCTGCTGGTGGGTTCGAACTGCCGACCTTTCAGTTAGCAGCCGAGCTTAACCACTGCACCACCAGGGCTCTTCCCAATAAATTACAGGGTGATGTTTTTCCTCTTGTTCCCGTTCCCTTGTAATTTATGTCTCGTGGTCACAGAGGCTCATTCAGGGTCCAAGAAAATCTGCATGTTATTCCCTTCTTAAGTACAATGTTTGTTTATGATTAAACTTACAAGAGCCCCTCAAAAAGAAATCAAAGAGATAAGGTCTTCACTATTACTTCCAACATATTCTCCAAGGCCCCACGCTAGCTCTGCCTCCCCTGAGAAACTCTAGCATGTTAATGTCTTTTCCTTCTCTAAATCATTTCAACTAATGGTTTCTCCCGTATTACGTGTAATTAGCACCTTGTTAGGTACTTTGCTAAATTCTAACCGTCTGCATCACATAACTGAGTTGCGGGTTACACTGGTGTAGACTATATTATATTACACTGACATGGGCAAGTCCACCTGCTGGGCTGTGGAATCAGACAGGCATCGTTCAAATCCTGGTGCTGCTCTTAAACTGCTGACCTCAGCCACATTTGTGGCCATTCTGTGATGCTTATATAATGGGCATCTGTGATTTTTTTTTTTTTTTTTTTTACGAGCAGCTTGGTTGTGCAGTGGTTAAGCACTCGGCTACTAACCATAAGGCTGGTGGTTCGAAACTACCAGCCACTCCATGACAGAAATATGTGGCAGTCTGCTTCCATAAAGATTATAGCCTTGGAACCTCTATTGGGCAGTTCTACTCTGTCCCACAGTGTCACTATGAGTTAGAATTGACTTGATGGCAATGGGCTTTTGGATTTGGTGATTTTTGCCCGCTGAATATCCCTTTTTCTGGAACAGTACTCTGATATTACGTTGTGAATCAGTACCCAGTTCCAGGGGTGAGCCCCGGGACTCTCGGCCAATCAGCATATTTCTCTTCCTGGCTACAGTGATTGGTTCAGGGATGAGCATGTGACTGACATCAGCCCAATGAGAATTAGCTCTAGGAATCTGCTGAAACTGCAGTCATAATCTAGCTAAGACTCCAAAGTCCAAAAGGCTTAAATACCTAAGTTTTTTGGTAAGTTTGGTGTCCAAACTCATCTGGTAGCAAAACATGACATAACTGATGTGGCACTGCTAATGCCAGTCTTTATTAACCCTACTCAGTATGATGATTCAAACTTTCTGCTATGGATACATTCAAGTATTTGACTAGGACCCCGCTGGGGATGTTATATAATTATATACATAATACATAATATATGTACCAAATTAGCCTTCTAATATCCAGAAATAATTTCACATTCTGAAACATAGCTGGGCCCCAAGGGTTTCAGATAATGGAACATGGACTTGTACAGACTTCCTGGGTTTGCACATGCTGTTCACTCAGCCTGGAAAGTTCACGGGCCTCTCTGCCGTCTGATCTTCTTCAACTGGCAGACTCCTACTTATTCTGTATAACCCAAGCTAAATGTCCTCTCTTCTGTGAAGCATTCCCTGACCTTCCTCAGCAGAATTAGTTGTATCCTCCTCTGGGTTCCCAAGGCACTCAATCCATACACATTACAGCAGTTCCCACACATCTGTGCCCCTTGGTGGGCTCCCAGGAGCAGGGATGCCATACCCATCATTGTATCTCCAGTTTCTGGCATAATGCCCAGTGTAAGCATAATGGCAACAGGACACCTTGCTTCTACAACTTCCCAAAGAGGGAAAAATGGGCAGAAACTTAACAAAATCTTTGACCGTACATGAAGTTCTGTACTTCTGTAAATTGTTGAACAGAAGTCTCAGTTCTAATCTATGCTGCGATGCTGTAAAAACAGCAATTTCCATCAATATAGAAAACCAAAATGAAGACACACTCAGTGTACTTTAGAACTGGCCGACTGGCATATCATCAGGATAACTGGTGGAGAAGCCCACAGCCCCACCACTAACAAATCAGGGCTGCCTCAGATGTGAGTCCAGCTACACCTCTGGTGTCTGGAAAGTGGTAGGGCCTCAATACACATTTGCCACATGAATGAGGAGCTTACTCACCAGCTGGATACACTTACGGGAGATGGGGGCAGTAATTGGGAAGAAAGAAACCCTGGCTGGAGAGCAATCCTTTTGGGGGCTAGACAAAGCTGTTATCTACTGAGGTTAGTGACAGACATACTCTGAAAGAGGAAGATTAGAGGTCTTATAAGAACTTAGAATCAAGTTAATTTAGATCCAATAAAAATACGTGAAAAATAGGTGAACTTCTTCCCCCCTCTTTGCATCTTTTCTTTTTACTTCAACATGCTTTCTTCCTCAGGAATAAGAGCCAAAAAAAGATTAAGCATTATTTGGCTTACCCATTATGACTGTGTATCCGGCTTTAAGTCCTGGCTTAGAATTCATCAAAATGCTTCTTAATTAGAGGGCCTCCTTCATATGACAATCCCAAAGTGCTTACTCATAGTTCTTAGATGTTTTCAGTGGAACGTGGGATTTCAATTCCCTTTGAATGGGTTTTCCAGAACATTAGGAGATACGGTTCCAAACCAGCTGACTCTGGGGTACTAAGTGGGTCTTCACTACCTGTAGCCTCAGAGTAAAGATTCCTGCAGTGGTTTTGCCAGTGGGTCCTCCAGCAAGACTCTGTCACGTCTCTTGTCTCTCTGATCCGGTGTTCTCAGCACCCATGGCACAGCTGCTCAGCTCCAGGCTCCCATAAAGGCCCGATAAACATGTGCTATATGAACACATCAAGCACCCAGCGTTGTACAGCACAGGACATATAGTCCAGCCTCCAAGGGTGTACAGTTCACTGGGAGACCAGATGTTCATGGGTGAAATTACTAAGAACAACCAAGGCCACACAGGATCTAAGTCTTGACATTATGGAATGTGCTAAGCAGAGGCCGTTCTGAGACCAGATGGTGAGCTAAGGTGTCCCGTGAAATGGGCAGGGAAAAGGGAGGTGTGATAAAATGGAACTCAGAACCACATCCAGACCCTGATGATAATAGGTTCCCACTTTTCTGCTACCACTTTCAGGGGCAAGAAAGCTAGAATGAAAGCTGGACAATGAAAAAGGAAGACAGAAGAAGAATTGATGCATTTAAATTGCAGTGTTGGTAAAGAATATTGAATATACCTGGAATTCCAGAAGAATGAACAAATCAGTCTTAGAAGAAATACAACCAGAATGCTCCTTAGAAATAAGGATGGTGAGACTTCAGCTCGCTTACTTTAGACATGTCATCAGGGAAGACCATTTGTTAGCAAAGCATATGATGATGATTGGCAAAGTATGAGTCAGAATCGACTCGACCGCAATGGGTTACAGCAGAGGACAGCGACAATGAGGGAAACTCTCAATGAGATGGACTGACACAGTAGTCACAATAATACATTTAAACATACCAATGATCATGAAGATAGTACAGGACCGGGTAATGTTTTGTTCTGTTACACATAAGTTTGACATGAGTTGAAACTGAGCCAATGGCATCTAAAAACAACAACAAGCTCTGTGAGGTCAGGATCTTTGGTTCACTGATATATGCCAACCACTTAGAATGGTATCTCGCACATAGTAGGCCCTCAGTAAATAATGTGTTGATTAATGATAGGGGAGGTCTGGGTTCCAGCCTTTTCGCCTACCTCCCCACCACCTTCCAACAGACTCAGAAGGTTAATGTACAAATCTAACCATCACTACAGAGTAAGCATACCTGGGGAATGAACTGTGTACAGCTGAGGTCTCTTACAAACAACTTTGAACACATTTAATGTATCTGATTTAACTGCTGTTGCCATAAAGATTTAACACCGCAAACACTCTCCTTCAAGTACCCCCAGCTTCACTCACCCAAAAGTCTCAGACGCCACAACTAGGCCCAGTCAAGATTATGTTGCTTCTAGACCATCCACCCTTCAGCTCTGGGTTGAGCAACTGTGTGGTCTTGGGCAAGCCACATAACCTCTGAAAGATTCATTTTCCTCAGATGTAAAATTAGTGGGTTGGACTAGATTATCTCCAAGTTTCCTTCCCAAATAATGATTTTAAAAGATTGGAATTCAGTATTTAACACCACTTCTTGGCCTTAGGAAAGAGAGTGTTTTTTTTTAAATCTGAGCCCCGGGTCCACTCCTTTGCTGAGAAAACCACAGTGACCTCCCAGCACCCTCTCCTCCACCAGCTGGGAAGGTGTGACCAACGTGCTATAGCTTTAAGAATCCTATTTTGCACTTTCTCCTTTCTCAACCGCACACCTTATCTTCCCATTTTAAAGCATTCTACGCATTTCCTTCCCCTGCCTTTCCTACTTGGAGCCTTTGATGCCATCAGATCTGGTTAAGGGATTTGGAGCCACATTTTGGATTCTTGACTATAAACCTTCCCTCTCTCATCTCCACAGTCTCTCTTTTTAGTCTCGTGGATGTTCCCCACAACTCCAAGTTCCCTATTCATTCCCTCTCATTCCTCTTACTTCATATTCTGCTTCAATTTGACAAACACCCTGTTATGGATTTGTGTCACCCAAAAGTATATGTGGAGTCCTAACCCCTGTACCCGTGAATGTGACCCTGTTTGTAAATAGGGGTTTTCTTTTGTTATGTTATGAGAACATAACAGAGTAGGATGGGTCCTAAACCTAATCCTTTCTGAGTGGTGTCTTATATAAAGAGTAGAACAGACACAGTAACACAGATACGGGGGGAGGGGCGGATGCCACGTGAAGATGGAGAGAGATGCATCTACAAGCCCAAGAACACCAAAGACTGCAGGCAGCTACTAAAAGCTGAAAGAGACAATGAAGGACCATCCCCTAGAGCCAATGCACTGAATTTGGACTTCTAGCCTCCAGAACTGTGAGAAAGTAAATTTCTGTTCTTTAAAGCCACTCATTTGTGGTATATTTTTGTTATGGTGGCACTAGGTAACTAAGAGACACCCCCTCATAGCTTTACACAACTCCCCTGGCCTAACTAAAAGATCTTCTATTAGGCTCAAGAGGTCAAATATTTTTATGACAATGATAGCTGCTATCCATTGAACATCTGCTGTGTGCACCTAACTAACACTTTATGGAACTTATTAATCTTCACTGAAACGCTCTAAGGTTGACATGATCCTGCCCATTTTACAGATGAAGAAAATGATGCTTAGGGGAGTTCCCTAGCCTGCCCGTGTGAGAATGTGGAGGACCAGAGACTGAAGCTCAAGCCTGTGTGTCTCCAAAGTCCATGGGTTTCTCCCACTATCATAAAGGCATTAGTGCTCTTCAGATATTCATTCAGGGATATACAGCTATAGTTTGGTGGTCACTCTATGATTCACAGAATTTTAAGGTTGGAACCTATTTAAGAAAGCATTTAGTTTTACTAACTTATAGTAGAACCTAAGAAATGTCAGAACGCACCCCCACGGAAGAAAGGAATGATATAATTACATGGAAGAATGCACACATATTATATACATCTATACTCATAATACAAAGGTAAATTATATTTCTACAAGTTTCCATGGAACATTTGCAGAAATTGATATATCTGGCCACAAAGAAAGCCTCAATTCTTTGTTTCAGGCTGAAATTGTATTGTGTGCAACATGTCCCTGAGTCATCTCGCACACATGATCTCCCACCTTGTGTAACCGATGCTCTAGCCAAAAGAAAAAAAAAAAAAGAGAATTATTTGCTAGTCTCTAAATGTGCTCTTAACTTTCCCACCTTAATACCTTTCTTTACTCATACCGTTCCTGAGACTTGGAAGGCCTTCCTCCAATATCTGTCTACGAAATTCCTAATCATTCTTCAATTCCATTGAAAATGCTATCTCCTCTGTTGGATGGTTCTTAATCTTCACAAAAGGATGTGATCTATTTCATTAGAGTAATTTTTAAATTTTTTTAAATTGTGCTTTAGGTGAAAGTCCACAGCTCAAGTTAATTTCTCACACAAAAATTTATATGTATATTGTTTTGTGACGTTAGCTGCAAGCCCCATAATGTGACAGCACACTCCCCCTTTCCATCCCGGGTTCCCTGTGTCCATTCAATCAGTTCCTATCCCTTCTTGCCTTCTTATCCTGCCTCCGGACAGGAGCTGCTCATTTGGTCTCATGTATCTGACTGAACTAAGACGCACACTCCTCACGTGTATTATTTTTTGTTTTATAGTCCTGTCTAATGTTTGTCTGTAGGGTCCCTACGAGTCGGAATCGACTTGATGGCAACAGGTTTGGTTGTTTTTTTTGTTTTGTTTTTTTTTAAATGTTTGCCTGAAGTGTGGGCTTTGGGAATGGTTTCAGTTCTGGGTTAACAGGGCATCCAGGGGCCATAGTTTTAGGAGTTCCTCCAGTCTCTGTCAGACCATTAAGTCTGGTCTTTTTTACGTGAATTTGAGTTATGCTCTGCACTTTTCTCCCGTTCCGTCCAGGACTCTCCTTAGAGTAATTTATACACTAGCCAGAACTAACCTACTTGTTGGTGCCCACCTTTTAGAGGGCAGATGAGGTCTAACCACCTTATGAATTAATTCCACAGCACTTAGCACAAAACCTTATACACGAGATAGCATGCAGTACATACATGTTGGGTTTAATTGAGAGTTGTCTTTTTTGCCTTGGTGCAATGTAATAATATGAAAAAAATAATGGTAGATTTCACTACATTGTAATACAGACCATTTGGTGTTTTACATCAATTACTTGTTTTGTCCTTTAAATATGCCTGGGTTGAAATGTCAGCATTCTTTCTCCCGGTTCATATTAACTTTCTAAGCTAAAGTAAATATACTTATATAACATACTGAATCAGCAGAATAGCTTTTTTTTAAGTAAAAATACTATTTTTAAAGGCATGGATTAGGAAAAATGACTAATTCAGCATGCATGCCAACAGCACACTGCAAGTAAATGGGAAAGAAAAAAGAGTGCTCACTGTAGCATTAGCTTTTAGATCAAATAATATTTCTATTTATAAACTACGTGACCATCTATTAAGTCACGCACTAGTTTCTTGGCGAGCAATTTTTTTGAAAAAGTAACAAATAGAATTTATTTTGAACCTCTCATGATAACGCCAGTCACAAATAATCACTTTAATCTAGTTGAGCTGCTTTACAACAATAGCTACACAAAAGAAAAGCAATGTTCAAGGAAGGTGTTAAAAGTAGTCCCTCACATTTATACAGATCTTTACAGTTTACAAAGCTCTTTCATCGACATTATCTGATTAATGTTCCTTATATGTCATTGAGGTAAATATTATTATTATTCCCATTTTATAGATGAGGACACAAAGGTCTAGGAGAAATTAAACCAGTTGCTGTTGAGTTGATTCCAACACACGGCAACTCCATGTGTGTCAGAGTAGAACTGTGCCCCATGGGGTTTTCAGTGGCTGACTTTTTGGAAGTAAACTGCCAGGCCTTTCTTCGGAGGTGCCTCTGGGTAGACTCGAACTTACAATCTTTTGTTTAGCATCTGAGAGCTTTAACCATTTGTACCACCCCAAGACTCCCCAGATAAATTACCTGCTCAATAAACACTTGTTGGGAGAAAAAAGAAGAGGAGGAAAGAAGAAAGGATAAAAATGTGTCTTACAAACAGTCAAGATGGCAGACTGAGCAAACACATTGGTTTTTCTCTTTCCTCCCCAAAATGCCATTCAAATAGCAGAAAAGATACATATGTCATAACAACAACTGGAAAATAAGAAAGGATACCATCATCAGATAAAAAATTTGGAGGAATTTCTGGATACTAGAAAGTTTACACTGGCAAAAAATCACAGCCGAGGAAACCACCAAAACAGACTATTGCAGAAATGGAAAAATTCCAGACTCAGAAACCACAGGTACAGTGAGTGGGAGGGCCGTGGAGCGAGAGTGATCATTACCATAAAGACAGGACTATCTGAAGACCAGTGAGGTCAGCCATGCCCCTCCCTCCACAGGCCAATAGAGCAGCTGGTGGGAGATTTTCAGCACATCTCCCTCAAATAGTGATAGATGAAGCGGACAAACATTAATAGAGATATAAAAGATATGAACAACTCAATCTACAATCTTGATTTAATATATATATATACACACACACTATATATATATATATATATATGTATGCATGGCCCTGGTTGCACAGTGGTTAAGAGCTCTTTTGGTTAGCAGTTCGAATCAATCAGTTGCTCCTTGGAAACCCTATGGGGCAGTTTTACTCTGTCCTATTGGGTTGCTATTAGTCATAACTGACTCGATGGCAATGGGTTTGGTTTTTTTTTTTGGTTTTATATATATACATATATATATATAAAGGATCCCTGGTGATGCAGTGGTTAAGTGCTCGAATGCTAACCGAAAGGTCAGTGGTTTGAGCCCACCAGCCACTCTGTTGGAGAAAGATGTGGTAGTCTGCTTCCCTAAAGATTTACAGTATTGGAAGCCCTATGAGGCAGTTCTACTCTATCCTAGATGTTCGCTATGAATCCGAATTGACTCAAAGGCAGTGTTTTTTTCCAGTATATATATATGTACATATAAACAAAACAAAAACCAGGACCTAACCATCAAAAAATATTTTTCTCAAGATACTTGGAATATTTCAAAGGCTGTCATGTACAAGGTCATAAAGTAAGTTTCAACAAATTTTTAAAAATCAGCATCACAGATACATTTTCTGACCACATTCCAATCAAGTTCAATTGACCCCTCTACAAAAGGGCTGTACGGTTTCATGACTCTTTTCAACGAACTGTCAAGAAAATGTTACTTATGTTGTTTTAACTGTTTCAAAGCATACTAAAAGATGAGAAAATTTAAATTTATTCTACAAAACTAACAAAACTCTGGTCTAGCACAATAAAAGATAGCCATGAGCCAATAGTATTTATTGAAAAAACTCAAAATATTAATAAATCAGATCCAATAGCCGATTCAATGAATAAATCACCATGATTAAGAAAGTTAATTCTAAGAATGCAAAAACATCCAACAATAAGAAATCTATTAGTATAATTCACTACATAAGTAGATTAAAGGAGAAAGCTCAGATGATCATATCGATGGTTGCCAAAAAAAAAAAAAGTTCGATAAAATTCAATAACCATTCCTGATAAAAACTTCAAAGAGAATTTCTGACTTGATAACATTAATTTAGCTAGAACATCTGCCAGGTATTATGCTTAGTTATGAAATATTAGAAGCACTCCCAATGAAGTCTGGAAGAAGATGAGAATGTTCACGTTCCTTGCTCTAATTCAACACTGTATTCTAGAAGTCCTAGAAATTGCAATAAGACAAGAGGTAGAAATGAGAGGTACTGGTATCAGAAAAGAAGGGACAAAACTGTCATTACTTGGAAGTTGTAGGCATATATACACGTAAACTCATAGCCTCACACATACACACACCCTTACGTTTATAAATGTATAGGAATAGTTCTAGAAGGACAGATACCAAACTGTTAACAATGGTTTCAATGGGAGTGGGGTGGGGGTGGTACTGGGGAGGAAGTGTGGGTAAAAAGGAACCTTGAATTTTCTTTTCTTTACATTTCTGTATTGTTTGAATTTGTTTCTACAACAACAATAGGTTTCATAATTAAAAACACAACTTAAAATGTCAAAAGTCATATGGTTAGAAGTTGTGGAATTAAGATTCAAATTCAGATCTTGCATCATCAAGTTAGTTCCACATAGTTGGTTTTTTTTATTTTAGACACCAGAAAGCAAATGACAAGTGAAGCCACCGAGAATTGTGTACAAAGAATCAAACGTTAAGGAGATTACATTGATCTTTCATCTCTATTTGCCACAAATAACACGCTAGGGTTAATAAGGATAACAAGCTTTGAGTAAAGTCCATCACAAAGCAACTCCACATTCATTATTTAATTTGACTTACTCCTTAGGAAACAATTTCAATAATCTGTAAACAAGAAAATGTTCCACAAGGGTGACCTAAAAGACATGTCATAAAAACACAATCTTAAGACTGTAGATATGGGATTTCTGGGAATTTCAAAGGTGATCCCCAGGATCCAGCTGACTGACAAACCTGTTGTCACATTGCCCCCCAGTATATGCTTCTGTAATCGAAACTATGCATTGTGTCCAGAATACACCATGTTCTTCTTATTTCTGGGGCTTTACAGATGTCTTCCCTCTGCTTGGAATGTCCTCCCTTCTCTTTTCTACTTAAAATGACTACCCATCTGTGCAAAAAAGTTACCATAGCAGGCCTAGAGTGCTATGCTTAGAAAGGTCAGTTTACAAGGTTGGCCCTTGGCTGGCATCTGGGAACTTGGATTTCGAGAGGGTTCCCATCATTCCCAGAACTGGTAAGAGTGACTCACTGTGCCTAAACTGATTGTACAAACAATATGGTTTATGCTGAACATCTGCTTCCCTTCTGAGATTCTGCAATTTTGATACATGCTAAGTGAAGGTGCCTAGGTGACCATCCCCTGCAATAAAAACTCTGGGCACTGAGATTATAATGAGCTTCCCTGGTAGACAACACTCCACAAGTCATTACAGGGGAATTAAATGTATCCTGTGTGACTCCACTGAGAGAGGACTCTGGAAGCTTGTGCGTGGTTTTCTCTGCACTTCACCCATGCACCTTTTCCCTTTGCTGATTTTGCTTTGTATCCTTTCCCTATAATAAATCATAGCTGTGAGTATGACCATATGCTGAGTCCTGGTGAATCATCAAACCTGAGGATGGTCTTGGGGACCCCCAACACACCATCCTTAAGTCTTAGTTCAAATACCATGTCGTTTGTGGAGTCTGTTAGCTACGTGCCTGACACACCGAGCTAGGACCTCTGTAAGTATCATCGCATTTAATCCTCTCAACCACCCTTTAAAGTAGATACTATTATTATCCTCATTTCACAAAGGAAAAAACATAGGTGCCATAAATAGGTGGTAACTGAGTAAATGAGCCTAAAGAGAATCATTTTATTCCTTAAGGAATCCCTTTACTAAGCTGTACTTTACTGTTACGGTTATTAACTTTATACATGCCACCTCAACATATGCTATGAACTAATACCAAGGGCATTACCTATTATGTCACTAATGTCATTTGTTACTAAGTGACTTATTATACCACTTATTTTGCTATTATTTTTTACTAGTTAAGGAATGCTTACTCTACACAATTCAAAAGGTGTCAAAGCGGTATAGTGAAACCTAAGTCTCTCACCTGCCCTCATCCCCCAGTCACCCAATTTTCCTCCCCAGCTTCTTGTATATCCTTCCAGAGAGAGGACATACACATATGTTAACACGTTTTACCCAAATGGTAGCATTTTACATGCTTTGTTCTGCAACTTGCTTTTCTCACCTAACAACATCCTGGCGGTCACTTCACATCAGTACACATAATACTGTACACTCATATCTGTACACATATCTGTACTTCATTCATCTTGAACACCTGTAGAGTATCCCCTACTGAGGAACATTGAGATTGTGGCAAAAACTTAATTATGAAAAATGGTTCATAAAGCATTCTGCACATTCAGAGTAGAGCTACATGATAAATTCTTAGAAATGGAGAAGTTGGGTAAAAAAACTTACTATTTATTTTTTGATTTTTTTGATTGAGATAGCATTCAGATACCATAAAATTCACCCTTTTTAAGTATACAATTCAGTGGTTTTTAGTGTATTCACAAATGGTGCAACTATCACCATTATCTACTTCCAAAACATTTGCCTCAATCCAAAAAGAAACCCTGCACCCATGAACAGTCAAGATATTTACTTTTAAATTCAATAGGTTTTGCCAATAGGTTTAATTTCCTCTATCAAAATTAAAATAAATACCTCTTTTGACCCAGCTTTTCTGCTTCTAGGAATTTAATCTCGCCACAATACACGGAACCTTATAGGCTTCCAGTAGCCTTTCCTTCTCCCTCCCCACATACAACAGTATCTCATGGTCTTAACTGAGAAGATAAGCCCAGGTTCAGGGAAAAATATGCACACGGGCATACACGCACACACGTGCACACACACATACCACCACTGTGCTACAGTCTGCAAAGAAACTGGATCCTGGCACTCTCCTCACACCGACCGATGCACCCACTTCCCAGCCTGACTTTACCATCATTAGAGGATTCATCTCATCTGGACACGTGTACACTGTTGCTGTTCTACCCATGAAGAGGGCGAAGGTATTCTAGCGGCCTCAATGTTTCTGGTTTAATGCTCCTGCAACCAGAAAATGAAAGAAGGAACAGGTCTGCTCTCAAGAGCATGCACTGAACCACGCCAGGCTGTTCTGTCCTTGGGATGACAGTCCTTGGTGTCGACAGTGCCAGTGACCAGATGCCACAGAAGGCTAGCTTCACCCCACACCCCTCCTCCCACCACCTGCCAGCTCCTGCTTATCTGGAAGGACCTCAAACCCCAGAAAACTGACTCTGCAAACTGCCCCCCAGGCTTTGCTGTTTGGCTTCTTCCAGGGAGACCACAGCCAGCTAAGCACCACAAGGTGTATAACTCCTTCTTCCCCTTTCTTCCTTTCCTCGTGTGTTTTTATGAACGTCCAAAGGGATGACAACTAAAACCTGCAAGAAAACCAGCTGGCAGAGAAAAAGAAAATCTTGGTGACTTGGGGACGCCGCCGTATGTTTATGGGTGAATTTTGTAAGTAACAGAGCAATAAAAAAGAGGGTCTTATAAATACTTGCCACATTCTTCAAAGCTCTGTATAAACTGCATTCTTTTTTCAAGAGAGAGAGGGGACTCACTCATGTTCCTTCCTCATCTTTTCATTTCCAAAAAGGGGAAAGGCATCCTAACTGTACAACTGCCTAGGAACACAATTGTTACAGAGCCAAGGCTTGGCAGCTACACACACACATACACACAGACAACACAGATACGTGCACACACACATATACACACAAACATACACGCAGGGACAACCCAGAAACACACACAAATAGCACATACTTATACACAGAAAACATACATACACATATACACACAGACACATACAGACCGCAGCAGGAAAGAAGAAAGGAAAGGAGGAAGGGGAAAAAAAGCAAGGAAGAAAGGAGAAAAGGCACATGAAGCCCCCTAGCACGGCAGAACAGAACAAAGGGCCAGGAGCGCAGCCGCCTTGCCCCTTCTGATTGTTTTCTGGCTATGAAGCACACACACTTCAACTCAGAAGACAGAAGCGCTGCCTTCCTGTCTAGAGCGTCGTCTGAACAGCATCAAGGTTCGGGTGATCCTGAGCAATCCCCTCATTCTTCATCTGCTTTGCTGACTGTAAAGTGAAACAGAGCCCTCTGCTCGCTCCTCTGCGCGTGGCGCGGGGCTTGGGGCGCCCACATTCCAGAGTGGCCGTCCCTGGGAGCCAGCTGTGTGCAGGTAACTGAAGCTTGCCCTTAGCGTTGCCGTTAATAAGAGTAATTGGCATGCCACTGAGAGGCTGCTGGGGCGCTGTGATTTGCTCTGTATGGGGGTCTCCCCAGACCATATGCGCATGCAGCGGTGATAGAAATATTTTCCATATGAGCTCTCCTCTAACGTGCCTAAATGCTCCAGGCTGAGGAAGGCCAGCCCATTTGTCATCTGCTCCGCACAGTAAAAAAATCAACAGGGAAGTTGCGAACTTCAACTACAACTAGAGGGCAATGGTCTGCTTTCAGCTACTAGCATCACTAAGCCATTCAGTTCCTCCGGCTCCCGTTCAAGACCTCGATCCCCCCACAGGCCCAGGCTGCTCAGAGCAGAGGACATGAGTAACTAACAGGCTAAAAGCCTGCAACAAATGACCCGTTGCTGCACACCTCTGAGCCGCATATCTATTTTGAGCAGAGTAACAAGCCTGCTGAAACCCCGGCCAGGACAAGCTAGAAGCCCAGGGCGGGACAGCAGGGGCGGGGGGAGGGGGGGGGGCCCCGGTGTAGATTTGGGAGCGCTCTCACCTCCATTTGCTTAGAAAAGGGAAAGTCATTGCATTAAGCTGTCAGAGCCTGCTCCGCTCCCTAACAGGGCTAAGGATAGGCAAAGCTGTGGAGTGGCCCCGTGGCCCTTTTAGAAGATACACTTTTCACTCAGCTTTTCCAAGAGGCAGATGGGTCCAGAGGAAAGGTTGTCTTTCTACCACTCAGGCATCTGTCTCCCAGCCTTTACATCAGGGTAACGAATCAAAGAAGTGAACCAGGTACGTTTGCTGCAGGCTTCTTTGCAGGTGACCGTGGATACATCTTAGCACTTCCCTCTCAGACCCAGATCATCATCGCTTCTAGTCTCTTCGCCCGCATCCAAAAACTGACTACCAGAGGCACCAATGATGTTCATAAGTGTACCTAGCAAACATATTAGCTAAACTAAGAATAAACTCTCCTCATGGGTCTTAAACTATGCCTCCCTCCTTACGGCCAGCCCGGAGCACATTCCTAACCCTGTTGTATAGCATCACTCCTCTTCAAACCTATGGCACAAAGTTAAAAGCACAGATCTTTTCCAGGCACATCAAAGCAATAAAGCAGAAAAATGTAGAGCAAAAGCAGGAAAGAAAAGCAACTCTCAATTCTTCCAGCGTGCATATTCTTTTGGTAGCACGGGAGAAAAATTCTCAATAGGTAACGCTTTCTATCAGAATCCGACATGCCACTTTTTTTTTTTTGCAACGCCAGGAGAAACATGCCTGCTCCAGGCATCTGTCACCAAGGACTTGCCTGGCTCCCAGTATAGAAACTGTACAGACAGCTCAGAATGAGAGTTTAGAAATTACCGGAATCTTCAAGAAGAAAAGAAGTCTTCATATAGGAAAAGGCAAGGCAAGCCTAAAAGGTAATATAAAACATTACTCTTTGCACAGCATAAAAAGCCATTCCCTGAACCCTCTTGGTAGACAGAAGAGGAAACATAATGCTAACAAAAATGTAACTTCTGACAAGATATTTTATTTGGCTTACCTCTCCCCCAGGTCTCGCTAACACTGCTGTTTGAACGTGGAGCAATGTTAATATCAGGTAGCTGACAAACATTATTACCCAAAGTTAGAACTACCCTAGAAGAGAACTCCGTCTGCCAAGTGCTAACAGCTAGCAGATGCACTTGTGTCTCGGGATTCCAGCCCTGGAGTTCCGCTAGGCACCGCGCTGGTTCCCTCTGCTCTCACTCACTGTACTACCCGGAGCTCCGAGCTCAGCCTCAGCTCTGAAAAAAACTGGTAAGCTGATCTCTTCATGTAATAACTTCTCCCAGCTGGGGGAGGGGACAGGAGCCAGCTGGGAGCTGGGGGGCTGCCTTTAACAGAAAGCAGAAAGGGGAGGGACAGAAATGATCAATGTGGACTTCTGCATCTGGTCTCATTCATGAAAAGGGCTCCAAGGTAAGCACTTTCCATGCAGGGGGACGACCCCTGCCTCATCAGCAGAGGCAGGCAGGAGGCAGCAGCAGCGGGATGAGCTCCAGGCTGGCAGCTGGGAGACCTGGGACCTTCCTGGTTCAGGATGAGTTGTGTGAGCCTAGACAAGTTGCCAACCCTCTCTGGGCCTTGGTTTCCTCTCTGGCTGGGTGGATGGCCTCTGAGTTGCCTTTTAGCTGTCATTCGGTGGCTGCACAGATCTAGGCAGTGAAAGAGTGCATTATCAAGGGCAGCCTTGAAGGGGAAAGAAGTCACAAGTGTGCCGTGTGCTTACACACTGACTGTGTGGACATGGATGGATGGGAACTGGGGAAGTTGCTATATCCCCTCTTGCTGCCTCCCTGGGTCACTGTGCCTGACCAAGAACTTGAGGACTTATTGCAGACAATGTAAACATAAATGGTTAAGGTGGGAACAAGTAAAGCCCAACTGCATCAGAAAGCAGGATGGTTTTAAAGAAATAAGAGCTATCTCTGGGTAGAATCAAGTAGACCACCAGCATGGACTTGGAGGGATGGGGCACAGGTTGGGGAACAGGTCTTGCTACAGTCCACCTGAGACACACCCTAAGCAGTCAACACTTATTGTGAAATAGCAGGAATCATGATTTAAAATAGGTTGAGAACACACCAAGTGTTAGATTACTCCTAGAATAAGCAAAAGGAACAATTCTGAAGCTGTTGGTGGCCACAAGAGGGTGGCAGCAAGGTGCAGCGGAAACAGCCCAGGGCCCTGGAATCAAGCAGACCTCGGTTCAAACCCCAGTACTACTACCAACTTGCTGTGGATCTGTGGGAGAGTATTTGACCCCACTGAACTCCAGCTCCCCCATCTGTGAAATGGGGACGTGCCATCTGATGGTGAAGATGAGAATCAGTGAGGTCACCTCGGCACAGAGCTGGGCATGGCTCCTAGCATACAGTAAGTGCTAATGTCATGGCTTTCTCTGTGATCTGAAATTAATATCGGCACTCAGTTCCAGAAAGTAAATTAACAAACACTTGAAAAGCATCAGGTTGTGGACATTTTCCTGCATGAATGAGGGAACTTTAAACCTAACTGACTTTGCAGTTTGTAGCCATCTCAGAAAGTTTATTATCATCAGTCATACAACTGATATTTATTAGTGGGGAGACTTTTTGGTGGGCTTGGGGGGAACTTACAATCCTTTTCTCCAGTGTTGTAAGAGACAGAAGGTAAGGAGAAACACTAGTTAGAGAAAGGTAGAAATTAATTTCTTCTCTTCTCCCTCCTTCCACCCTCTTCCTCATTCTTTGTTACTATTGCTTAGCACTACTTCTGTTCTACTAGGTGACTGGAGGGGCACCATCATCTACCCAATGACCTCACCAGAAATGTAGGAATTGTCTAAGAAGGCTAAAGTTCTTGAAAGACCAGAGGTCTTATCTAATCCAGGGGCCAGCAAATTTCTTCTGTAAAGGGCTAGATAGTAAATATTTTCAGCTATATGGTTTCTGTTACAACTACCAAACTCTTTTATTGTGGTAAAAGAACCACCATGCTGTTGTTAGCTGCCCTCAAGTTGACCCCCGACTCACGGTGACCCCATACACAATGGAACGAAATGCAGCTCAGTCCTGAGCCATTCCCATGACCGACTGCAGGTCAGACCAGTGTGATACATAAGATTTTCACCAGCCAATTTTCACAAGTAGATCACCAAGCCCTTATCCCAAAAGGCAGCCATAGACAACACATACGTGAATTGGTATGGCTATGTGCCAATAAAACTTTATTTACAAAAACAGGCAGGAGGCCAGACTTGGCCCGCAGGCTGTAGTTTGCCAAGTGCTGGCCTAAGACACTTGCCAATCACTCTTCAACGCATGGTAATCTGACTTTTGACCTGTCTGCTCCACTGCAAGGACTCTGGAAAGGTCATTCAGGGCCCCTGTGTCACAAAATACAAAGGATAATTTTTCAGTGCTCATCTTATTTGACCTCTCTGCAATATTGGGCAAAATTGACCATGCCCTTCTCTGAACCACTCCCGTCCCTGAACCACTCCCTTCCCTTAGCTTCTGGAACACGACTCTCTAGTTTTCCTCTGACTCAATTAGTCAACATTCTTAGAACATTACTATAAGCTCAGCATTATTCTAAGAGTTTTACAGGTATAATCTTTAGATTAAATAACTCACCCCAAGTGACACAAGGGGTAGGTGGCAAAGCCAGTCTTCTGGCCCTGGTAGATTGCCTCTAGAGCCCAGCTCTTAACCACTGCACTGTTGCCACTTCTCTGGACAGACTGGTCTCCCTGTCTCTTCCTGGGCCGAGCCTCTAAATGCCTGTGTTCTAGGCCCTCTCTCTTCTCTATCTGCTCTCCTTGGGTCATCTCATTATTCCACTGGCCTCAGGCACCCTCTACCTGCTGATGCTCCTCCACGACTATCTATAGCTAGGTCTTTCTTTTAATAAGTCTAACTCTGTCTCCTAGAAGGAAAAGTATCAAAGAATTTGTGGGCATATGTCAAGACTACCACGGTAATTAATAAATATTTTGGGGGAGATACTTGAGGCTATGCAAATCCTCTGTTTCTCTTCAAAGCTTTATCCACTAATTTTAATGTTCATCGGTAGATCTTGCCTACAGCAATGTTTACTGTAGCATTCTAATGGTGATTTTCTGTTTCCCTCGTGCCTTCTGTATTTATTAATCAGAATTCTTCTGTATAGAAGATTTTTCCCTCCTACCCCATTTATTAATTAATTCAACCATTTATTTATTCTCCTCTTAAAATCTTTTTTTAAAATTGTGGTAAATATACAAATAAAACATTTGTCATTTCAACAATCTTCACATGTACAGGCCAATGACATTATGTTCCTCATGTTGTTCAACCATCACCCTTGTCTGCCTCCCAATTTTTCCATTACCCTTGACAGAAGCTCAGTGTCCCCTGAGCATTGAGTCTTCCTTTCCCCCTCCTTCCTGCCCACCCCTGGTAACCACTAATACACTTTGGTCTCCATACACTCACCTATTCTAGATATTTCATATAAGTGGATTCATATAATATTTGTCCTTTTTGTGTCTGACTTATTTCACTCAGCATAATGCTCTCATGGTTCATCCATGTTCTATTAGGGATGAAGACCAAATTCCTTAACACATGACACTTGCGAGGGTGTTTGCTATTTGGTCTCTGCCTTCCAGCCCCCTCTTTCTCTCTTCTCTGTTTGTACACAGTCCACACTCCAGGCATCTTGAATCATGAGAAACCATCCCCCTAAATGCCATGTGTCCTCATGCCCCCATGCCTTCCTTCATGCTAGTCCCTATCTCTAGAACGTCATTCCCCCAGCATCACTTGCTCAATTCTTACCCCTCTTTGAAAACTCATTCAAATTGTTTATAAGCACCAAATATTGGAAACCACCTAAACGTACTGCTAATAGGGACTAATTGAATAATGAAATCAACTGAATAATTTGTGACATATCCCCCTGCCAAAAAACGTGATGATGTTTCCAATGTAATGATATGGAAACGTCTCCACGATTTCTTGCTAAGTAAAAAAAGTAAGATGCATATACTAGTGTTATTATTATGCTATTATTCATGTAATCTATTTGTAATTGCTTGTATACATATTAACCATCTCTGGAAGATCATACTTGAGGCATCCAACAATGGCTGCCTCTAGAAGGGAAATTGAGCAGCTTCAGGGCATAAGCGTGGGAGGAGATTTTTTACTATATATCTTCGCTGTCCCATATGGCAGCCACTTAGCCACATGTGGCAATGGAGTACTTAAAATGTGGCTAGTTCAAACCAAGATGTGTTGTGCATTTAAAATACACACTGGATTTCAAAGACTTGGTATGGAAAAAAATGTAAAATATCTCATTAATAACTTTTATATTGATTACATGTTGAAATGATAAGATTTTGGATATGTTGGGTTAAATAAAATATAGATTTAAAATCAAGTTTACCTGTTTTATTTTACTTTTATAAAATGTGGCTATAAGACAAATGTGAAGTTACATATGTGGTTCACATAATATTTCTACTGGACAGCACCTTCATACACCCTTTCATACTTACAGAATTTCCCCACGTATGAATGTACTGCTATCTACAAAGTAAGTAAAAATGCAATAGTACTACTAATAATAATCACAGGTAATAATATAAAGAAAAGGGAGTCCTGGTGGCACAATGGCTAAGTGCTCAACTGGTAACTGAAAGGTCAGAGGTTTGAACCCACCAGCGGCTCCACAGGAGAAAGACTTCGCAATCTGCTCTCATAAAGATGACTGTACAGCCTAGAAAACCCTATGGCAGAGTTCTCTGTCATATAGGGTCGCTGTAAGTTGGAATTGACTCAACAGTACAAAACAATTACAACAAGATAAATAATACATGTGTAAATTCTCCTCCCCAAAATGATTTGCCTAAGAGTCACATTGTCTGGGAGGAGTGCTTCCCAGTGTCCCCACCAAGCTGAGGTTGGTGACGCTCCTCTCTGCCTCCATGGATCCTCTGATTTATCACACTAGATTGTGAGTGTTAACTGACCTAGCTGACTTCATCAGTAGACAGCAAGCCCTCGATGGGAAGGCGATGGGTCTTTCTCACTCTGCGTTCCCAAGACTCAGGGTGTGCTGGACGAGGAAATGGCTGCAAAGCAGGGTCCCACATGAAACTTTCGTCCACTTTACGACGGTACGAGAGGTCTCTAAGGGCGCATCTTAAATGTCAAAGGAGAAATTCCCAGAGGGTATAACCCTCGAGGGAAAGCAAGGAATTTTCAAGCTAGTTCTTGGGTGACCCGAGTGGGGAAGATATAAGTATCAAAAAATAGGGAAAACGCATATCTAAAGTGTAAAATCACCTATAAATTTCCTATAAAATACAATGATGCCCTCTGTCTTAATAACAAAGAAGAGAAAACCTATAGCAGATATTACCTCTAAGTCCCCTCCGCCCCTGCAAAGAATGTGTCCATCCTTTTATGAAGGAAGAAGCAGGATGCAACCTTCTCCCCAGCGGTATACACTGTATGGCTAAACTGTTCAAACTATGCTTATTTCTTTAAATATGCTTACATTGTGAGGAATAGGTGGGAAAAACTCAAGAAGTCGGCTGGCTATCTCAGTCAGGGAGCTGGCCGGCACGAGAGAGAAGCAGGTGTTAGTAATTAGCTCTCCCTTTGTGTGAACAAGGGGCCTTTAAACCCCCAAGGAGGTGGGGGATGAGGAAAGCAAAGAGAAGTTCTCTGCTGTATTTCTAGCAACTGCACTCCATTTCCCTTAAAAAGATAAGAAAGATCATGACAGCCTGCAGCAAAGGAGTCACCTCCTTCTTACCTTTCTCAGGTTTCTGCTTGAAAGGGGCCAAGTCCTGGCCTCATCAGCACCTGAAGCCGGCAGGGCAGCAGTGTGGTTAGGCGGAGCACCTCGAGAGTTTATTGAAAGGTGGACTAGGCTGCTTGGCTTGGCTGGTATCAGGGCTTTGAAGTAAGCCAGGAACGGAGCCTGAGGCACCATCCAGGGAGATGCTGACAAAAAGCACACAGGGCAGGCTCGTCCTAACTCTGAGGGTACTACAGGCATTCAGGGAAGGTATCCAGACTGGTCTCATGTCAACCATAGTCTTTGTATTTGCTCTAAGCCAAGGTTCTCAAAGTGTGGTCACTGGATCAACATCATCTGGCAACTTCTTAGAAATATAAATTCTTGGGCTTTACCCAAGACTTGGTGGTTCAAACTCACCCAGAGTTACCACAGAAGAAAGGCTGACAATCTGCTTCTGTAAAGACCACAGCCAAAAATAAAGCAGTTCTACTCTGTAACACACAGGGTTACCAGGAGTCAGAATTGTCTCCATGGCAACGGGTTTGGTTTTGGTTTGGTACCCAAGACTCAAATGAAACAGAAACTCTGGGGAGGGGACCCATCAATTTGTGTTCTAATAAGCCCTCCAGGTGATCCTATGCCTGATGAAGTATGTGAGTCACTGCTCTAAGCAATAATTCTCTGTCTAGTAAACCTTAATTCAAATTAGCTACATTTAAAGTATTATTTTGTAAAAATTATTTTCTTATAAAATGAGGCTGTCATATATTAAAACAGAGCATAAAGCTATAATAATTAAAATCGTAGCAAACGATGCCGGTATAGGAATAGACAGATTACTTACCTAACCAAACATGTAAAAGGATTTAGCATGCAATCAACGAGTCACTTCAAATTAGTGAGAAAAGATGGAAAAGGATTGGGAATAATAGTTCACTATTTGGGAAATAAATAAAGTTATATCCCTAATTTATACCATATGTCAAAATAAACTGCAGGTGGACTAAAGACTTTAATGCAAAGAACAGAAGTACGAAAGTAGTAAAAGAAAACAAGTCAGTATTTTTACATTCTTGGAGTGGAGAAGGACTATTAAGTATAGCGCTAGCAAAGGCAGAAATCATAAAAGATTTATAGGTTGGCATATATGTAAAAATTCTGTATAACAAGATTGAAAGCACCGTAGAAAATGTACTTCATTTGTTCATTTATTCAAAACGTATTTATTCAGTACCTATCACATGCTGGGACCTGGGGATATGGTGATCAGCAAAAGCAAACTCAATGTCTGTCTTTACAGGGCTTCATGTCTGGGGTAGGAGGCCAACATTAATGAAACCTAATTTAAAATTGCAATGTGAAAAGTGTTGCAAAGAAAAGATATGTGGGAATATTAGATAAGGGGGTTTGTCCTTGTTAGGGAACGTGGCTTGCAAGAGGAGCGATAATGGCTTTCTTGAGGACGTGAGAGGAAGCAGGTGTGGATGAATAGAGAGAGAGCTAGTGGAGCGTCAGAGCAGGCTGAGGGCAAAGGGCAAAGGGCGGGGCCACGATGAAGAGTTCTCCCTTTTTCCTAATGAGAATCTATTTTAAGGGCCAGGGCAGCAGTGACATGACCAGATTTGCATTTTGTGTGTGTGTGTGTGTGTGTGTGTGTGTGTGTGTGTGTGTGTGCTTTAGGTGAAAGTTTACAGAGCAAATCAGTTTCTCATTCAAAAATTTATACAGAAATTATTTTGTGACATTGGTTGCAATCCCCACAATGTGTCAGCATTTTCCCCCCTTCCACTCCGGGTTCCCGGGTTCCATTTGTCCAGTTTTCCTGTCCCTTCCTGCAGGAAGGAGAAGATTTGCATTTTGAAAAGGCCACCGTATTGTATGGAGAAAGGATTGGAAGGCGGCAAGCACGGACTCCGGGAGACCAGCTGGAAGATTATGGCTGTAGCCTGAACGAGAGGGGATAAGGGCTTGAACCACGACAGTGGAAAGAAGTGAATCATTTCAAAGATAATTTGTAACATATATGACAGAAAAGTGTTTGTATCCATAGTATATAAACCCCCTCAGCAAACTGGATAAAGAAAATTTTAATAGTGAAAGGTTAGAAGCAGTGTTCAATGATAGGTGAGTTACTAAATGGTAAATTAAAAAAAAAAAAGAAAAGAAATTCTAGCCAATCATTTAAAATGGGTCATGTCATATATTTACTGATAGTTTTATGTTATATTGTTTAAGACAAAAGTAGACCACATAAATGGGAGAATAATCTTTTTAACAAATAGTGATGGGACAGGAATGAAGATGGATTCCTACCTCACACCACACACAAAAACTAACTCAAAATGGATCATAGACTTTGGTAGGCAGAAAAATGGGCCCCTTTTCAAAGATGTCTGTGGATTAGCCCTGGAACCCGTGAATATGTTATATTACGTGGCAAAGGGGAATTAAGGTTGTGAACCACCTGACTTTAAAATAGGGAGATTATTTGGATTATCCAGGTAAGCCCAGGGTAATCACAAGTATCCTTAAATGTGGAAGAGGGAGGCAAAAGAGGAGGCTGGAGAAATGTGATGTAAGAAGGACTCAACCTGCCATTGCTGGCCTTGAAGATGGAAAGGGGCCACGAGCCAAGGAATGTAGGCAGTCTGTAGAAGGTGGAGAAGGCAAGGAAATGGATTCTCCCTTAGAGTCTCCACAAGGAATGCAGCCCTGCTGACACCTTGATTGTAACCCAGCGAGAACCATTTCAAACTTCTGACCTCTAGAACCGTAAGATAATAAATTTGTGTTGTTTTAGGCCACTAAGTTGGTGCTAACTTGTTCCAGCAGCAAAAGGACACTAATATGTAGACCTAAATCTAAGAAGTAGAACCATAATACTCTTACAGAAAAAAAACATAGGAGTAACTCTTCATGACCTTGGGTTATGCAATGGTTTCTCAGATACAAACAAAAAGCACAAGTGACAAAAGCAAAAATAGATAAATGGGACATCATCAAAATTAAAAACTTTTGTGGTGCTAATGATGTCATCAAAAAAATGAAAAGACAACCCAGAGAATCGGAGAAAATATCTGTAAATCATATGTCTGATAAGGGACTTGTATACAGAATATATACAGAAATCTTATAACTTAGTGGTTAAGAGCTTGGCTGCTAACCAAAAGGTTGGCAGTTCGAATCCTTTAGTTGCTCCTTGGAAACCCTATGGGGCAGTTCTACTCTGTCCTATAGAGTCACTATGAGTCAGAATCGACTCGACGGCAGTGGGTTTTTGGCTTTTATAACTCAATAATAAAAAACCAATAGCCCAAGTAAAAAATGGGCAAAGAATTTGAAAAGAAGTTTCTCCAAAGAAGATTTACAAATGGCCAATAAGCACATGGAATGATGCGCAACATCGTTAGTCATTAGAAAAATGCAGATCAAAACCACAATGAGATACCACTTCACACCTGCTAGGATGACCATAATAAAAAAGACTGAGGATAAGAAGTGTTGGTGAAGACAGGAGGAAACTGGAACCATCATACGCTGCCGCTTTGGAAAACAGGCTAGCAGTTCCTCATAAAGTTAAACATGCAGTTACAGTAAGCTATTAGCAATTCCACTCCTAGATCTATACCCAATAGGCCTGAAGAAATTGTCCAGACAAAAACCTGTACCCGAATGCTCACAGAAGCATCATTCATAATAGCCAAAAAATTGGAAACAACTCACATGTCCATTAACTGATGAATGGATAAATAAAATGTGATACATCATTATTATATGGCAATAAGAAAGGAAGTGCTGATACATGCGGCAACATGGATTACCCTAGCAACTGTTACGCTAAGTGAAAGAAATCAGTCACAAAAGTTCACTTATTATACGATTCCATCTATATGAAATGTCTAGAACAGGCAAATTTATAGAAACAGAAAGTAGAATAGGCCTGAGGGGGATGGGGGAAATGGGGCGTGACTGCTAAAGGGCATGATGTTTCTTTCTGGAGTGATGAAAATGTTCTAAAAGTATATTGTGCTGATGGTTGCACACCCTGTGAATATACGAAAAACACTGAATTATATGCTTTAAATAGGTGAATTGTATGGTATGTGAATTGTATCTTAATATAGACTTTTTTTTTTTTTAAAGGAGGACACAATATGGCAACCTTAATATAGTTCTATTTTGGGTAAATATAAAAGGTTATCATCACATTATTAAAAAAACTTTCAGGTATTTTTTAGTTTTTCAGTGAGCAGAAAAATAAATATAGTAAGAAAACAACAAAATTTGGAAAAAAAGATGAATATAACAATAAAAATGGGAAAGGCCACAAATAAGACAATTCACAAATGAAGATACACCGATGGAAAAGTAAATACATGAAAAACAACTTAGAACCTAAGTAGTAACCAAAGAAGGAGCTCTGGTGGCAAGGTGGTGAAAGTGCTTGGCTGCTAACCAAAAAGGTCGGCTGTTCGAACTCACCAGAAAGATGTGGCAGTCTGCTTCCACAAACATTTACAGCCTTGGAAATCCTATGGGGCAGTTCTACTCTGTCCTATAGGGTTACTATGAGTTGGAGTCAACGCAACGGCAATGGGCTTTTTAGAAACCAAAGAAGGAGCCCTGGTGGTGCAATAGATAAGCACTCAGTTGCTAACCAAAAGGTTGGTGGTTCAAACCCACCAGCCGCTCCACGGGAGAAAAGACCTGGCACTCTGCTCCTGTAAAGATTACAACCTGGGAAATCTCATGGTGCAGCTGTGCTCTATCCACTAGGGTCACTATGAGTCAGAATCGACTGGACAGCACACAACAACAGTAACCAAAGAAGTACAAATCAAACGTGATGCCACTTACACATAATACACTGGAAAATAATTTTTGTAAATGCTATGGGGCAGTTCTACTCTGCCCTATAGGGTCGCTATGAGTTGGAATCGACTCAACGGCAACGAGTGTTTTTTTATATATACACCATATTTTACGCAAATAATGTGTGCCTTCTACATTTGTCTGCCAACAGTGCAAAAGAATTAGCATAGCAGGCTTACGAAAATACCTCGTGGGGGAAGGGTGGGGTTGGCAAACAAACGTAGAAGGCGTAAAAATTTGGTCCCCGTTATCGGCAAGGGTTTGGGAAGCGGATTACGCAGGGCTGGTGAAGATGTAAACTGGTACAAGCACTTTAAGAGTGGGGCTTTTCAAACTTTGAAGTCTGCACAACCCACCTGGGGATCTTATTAACATGCGCGTCTTGAATCAATAGGTCTGGGGCTGGGCCTGAGATTCTGCATTTCTAATAACCCCTAGTGATGCTGATGCTTGTCCTGGGACCAGACTTGGAGTAACAAGGCTCGAAGCAGGCAGTATCAGAAGGCTTAATCATGCACAAATTTTGAACTAACACCAGTTCCCTTTCTAGAAATGATGGATCTTTGATATGGTGAAAAACAGATGAAACTGTGCACTACAGATTAGTAAGTAAGCACAAGTATGTGTGTGCATACCTTGCTTATTGGGTAACCCGTCCCTGGTAATGCTGGTTATTTCTGAATGGTGATTTTATTTTCTCCTGTTTGCTAGTCTGTATTTTCCAATCTTCCCACTGTACACACATAATACTTTTGTAATAAGTAAGAATAATGGAATTTATTTTGATCTGGTTCAGATAACGGTATTTGTGTCTTTGATAACCCAATTCAGCAAAAAGATGCAAAAGCTCCATCTAGAGGTTATTTTCTCAAACTGCAGATACCTGATCCCAGAAACCCACAAATCACTCTGCAAAAGGCAGACACAGGAAGGTGACTATCTCAGAAAAACTAGCTTTCTCATAACCAAAGGTGTTAATTCTCTGTGTAAATGGAGGACTTTACAACTTTCACCATTAGGGCTGAGAGAATACTTTCAGTGGTCTGGGAGCCACCCAGTTCCTCGATTTTCTTACAACTATCTTACACATCACCCCTCCTCTCATGTTAATTTTACTAAATTAAATATAATGTTATGCTTTGAATTTTATCAGTTTCTGGAAAAAAAAAAAGAACATAGCTTTGCATGTGTTAGCAGATTTGTTATCTTAAACGGGTAGCACCAAACACTCCAGTAGAAGAGTTTAACATATACATGGCAAACTAAATTCTACATTAGGTAATTCCATCCTTCAGAGTTCTGGTCAGTGCTAGGAGTTTAATCTTGGTATTGAGGATGGGTTGATGTTCCCCCTGGTGTCACTACTCTCTTCCTGCCTCAATCCCTCTGGGGCAAGGCTGTAGAACAAGTGCCAAATGTTCCTATAAACACTTGCATTCTGCTTAGTGCAGAATTAGCCTACAATGGAACCTTGCTTACTGCCTGAACACTGCTGGGCTCTTATTGTTATTATTTCTGATGGCAAAATTCACATGACATAAAACGTTTTAGCCATTTTAAAGTACACAGTTCAGTGGCATTTAGTACACTTACAACCTTGTGCAACCGTCACCACTATCCAGTCCCAGGACGTTCTTATCACCCAAAAAGGAAACCCTGGACCCATTAAGCAATAATTCCCTACTCCCTCCCCACACCCCCGGTCCGCCAGCCCTGGTAACCATTCCTCTGCTTTCTGTCTCTATGGATTTGTCGGTTCTGGACATTTCATCTAAATGGAAGCCTACAGTATGTGGTCTTTTGTGTCTGCCTTCTTTCTCTCAGTACTGTTTCTGAGTTTCACAAGGGACCTTTTTCTACAGAACTCGCAGACGTTTCTGAGGATTTGGAGAAAGTACTGAGGTGGGTGTAAGCTGTAAAACTGATCTCGTAATCAAAGCTGAAGGCTGGAGTTCTGAGTGAGCTGGGTGAAAAGAAATACAAACGGGGTATGCTGGGGTAATATGTTGGTTTTCATATCCACGAGGGGGTTCTGATACAACCACCGTCTCCCTCCACCCTCAACACCCCCAGAATGTGGGGGTCTTCTGCCCAAATTCTGCATCTTTCATTTGACAGCAGGAAAATATCTAAATGAACTAAATCAGAGCAAAGAGCTCAGTAGCTGATAACCGGATTGAAGTGTTACCTCCCCCTGCATTTCAACCAGGGCTTCAAACCTGTTCGTTCAGGTTCAAACCCCTGCTGAGAATTTGCATGTCTACCCTAGATATACTGAATCAGAATCTATATAAATAAGAATTACTTGGGGATCTTGTTAAATGTAGATTTAACCAGAACGAACCTGTTTGAAGCCCTGATTTTAACAAAAGAGAAGAGTGATAACATATAATGAGCACCGAATATGTGCCACAAATCACTGTGCTAAGAAACCATGTGTGTATTATCTCAATAAAATTGCATAACAACTTGACAGATGCGGGCCTACACTTATCCCTTTTACAGATGAAGTATACAAGTGCAGATTAAGTTACTTGTTAAGTAACTTGTTAAATTGTTTGTTCAAGACCATATAGTTAGTAAGTAAGTAAGCAAGATCAGGGATTGAACCTAGGGCCTCTGCTTCCATAGCTGAGGCTCTTAACCACAATACAAGAGAGTCTTGACTATCTTTGAAATGTACCTTGAATTAATTCGCTTCCATCCATTGTCCCTGTCTCCAGCCTGGTCCAAGCTACCAGCTGGAGCTTTTTGGTGGTAAAATTCAGCCTCCTAACTGGTCTCCAGGCTTTCACCCTTGCTCACCTCCCATACAATTTCCACATCTCAGGTAGAGTAGTATCTTAAAACAAAAGTGGACACCTGTCACTCCTTTATTACCTTCAAAGGTTTCCATTGTCCTTAGGATGAATTCAGAAGTCCTTACACAGGGCTGCTGGCCCCCTTCTACACCACCCACTCCCTTCCTTATTCCCCTCTGGTCTCTTTCTAGTACCCACTTCCTTCTTGCCTCAAACTTTCAAGCTCATTTTTTCCTGTGGCTGTAACTCTCTTCCCCTTCCTTTGCCTGGCCAGGGACTGCTCATTCTTCAAGTCTCAGTGTAAAGCATATTTTTACAGAGTGATCTTCTGACTCCTAAATCTAAGTTAGCACTCATGCCCCCACTCCCCGAAGCCAGTTAGTTTCTCCCAATGCACTATACTTCTCCCTCTAGGCCCTTTTCATCGCTTGCAATGAAGATTTCTCATGTGTTAATAATCTCCTCAATGAGACTAGAAGCCCATGAAGGCAGAGCCAAGTGTGTTTTGCTCAGGGGCCTGGCACATAATAGGTGTCAATCCATATTTATTAGGTAAACAAATAAGTCAACGAAGGCAATCATTGCCCTAATCCAAAAGCATAAATCTCTTAAGTGTAAATATATGTGTGTGTGTGTGGAGAGAGAGAGAGAGAGTCATTTTAAGGAATTGGTTCATGTGATTGTGGAGGCTGGAAACTCAGGCAGGATTTCTATACTACAGTGTTGAGGCAAAATTCCTTCTTTGGGTAACCTTAGTTTTTGCTCTTAAGGCCTCAGCTGATTGAATGTGGCCCAGCTACATTCTCACTGCCATTGAGTAGATTCTGACTCAGAGCAATTCTATAGGACAGAGTAGAACTGCCCCATAGGGTTTCTGAGGTTGTAAATCCTTACGGAAGCAGACTGCTACATTTTTCTCCCGCAGAGCAGCTGATGGGTTTGAACCACCAACCTTTTGGTTAGCAGCTAAGCACTTTAACCACTTCGCCACCAGGGCTCCTTTATCCAGGGTAATCTCCTTTACTTAGAGTCAACCGATTGTAAATGTTAATCGCATCTACAAAATACCTTCACAGCCACACCTAGACGAGTGTTTGAACAAATAACTGGGCACCATATGGTTGACACATAAGATTAATCATCACAACTATGGATTAGGTATCCCTCACTTTATGGTTAATGGCGCTGAAGATTGGGAGAAGTGAAATTATTTTCAGTACGCTCTGTTTAAGAAAACATAAATGTATATAGAATACTTAAAAAAAATTGTAATCCAAAATGGCGACCTTGATTTCTCCCAACTTTACTGAGCTCACCTTCCCACCCAGCACCTGGCAGCAGGATTGTTTAATCTAATTTAAAACACAATAAATGTAGTTAATCACTAACCCCTGCTTTCAGCTGAAGCTGTTAGGCAGAAAATCAAATAGACCTCTTGCTGACAGAGTGCCTCTTTCCATATTTCTTTTAACCAATGCATACATAGCATATTTTAAATAGACCATATAGTTAGTTTTTAAGCAATTATAAAATTGTTGTCCTGCAGTAACAAAATATAAAACGGTGCTGTCATGTTCAGAAGAATGTCAAGTGCTATGATAAGGGGAACCACCACCCGTCTGTCAGTTTGTCATACTGTGATGACTTGCGTATTGCTATGATGCTGGAAGCTATGCCACCAGTATTTCAAATGCCAGCAAGGTCACCCATGGGGGACAGGTCAGTGGAGCTTCCAGACTAAAACGGATTAGGCAGGTTTTAGCAGAAAGTAGAAAGGCCTAGCAATCTACTTCTGAAAAATTAGCCACTAAAAACCCTATGGATCACAACGTAACACTGATATAGTGCTAGCAGATGAGTACCATAGGTTGGAAGGCAACAGTGGACTCAAGCATGCCAGCAATCATGAGGATGGCACAGGACTGGGAAGAATTTTGTTCTGTTGTACATGTGGTCACTGTACGTCAGAGCTGACTCAATAGCAACTAACAACAGCAGTATGGCAAGGGGAAAGTTTTTAAAGCTTACCTCTTATTTCATCAACTGTATAAGTTAAGGTAATGCTTAAGTTAACACAAAGAAAGCTTATTTCTTGCTTGAGTAAAGTCCAGATAGTGGGGTAGGGGGTTGCTCTGCTCTACATGGCCACTTAGGAATCCAGGCTGCCAGAGGCTCCCCCTGCTTCAACGTGTGGTTTTTTAAGGGCACCCTGGACATTGCCATGTAGCTGGCAGATGGGTAGCATTGATATGTAGATGGTGAGAAAGTGGCCCACCGTCCACTGGCCACATCCAACCACAACAGGCTGGGAAATATGGCCTAGCTTTGGACCCAGGAGAAAAGGGACACAGGCTTAGCAAACAACCAGTTTCTGCCCAGGGATGGATCACCCAATAAACAAGGTATGCACGGATGTAATTGTGCTTACTTACTAATCTGTAGTGCACAATTTCACATGGGTTTCACCAGTGCACACCTTGCTTACTGTAAGCTGGTGCATACCATGTTACTGGTTAACCCACCCCTGTCTCTGCCACAGCCATCAGGATCCTCTGAAGGGGAGAGTTCATCACTGTTACCTGTATTATATAAAAGTATGATGTATGTTTGCAATAAGGTGACCAGAGATAGCTCAGACTTATTCCTTTCTATCCATGAGGGCAAAACATCTGCTACATGAAGATTTTTCTCCCTGTTCCTGCTTCGTCTAAATCCAACCAAGAAATCTGATGAATTTACTCAAGAAGCATTTCTCATCATCCCCATCAGCGGATGCTCCGATATTTCAGTTTAGAAACAGAAGCTGCAGCCCAGCAGGGGAACTGCTGCTTACATTATGGGGTGCAGAGAGGCAAGGAAATGGATATTTATCAAGCGCCTGGTCTGTGCCGGGTGCTTGACAGACATTATCTTATTTAATTGCAGTAACCATGGAGGAAGGATTTGTATTTCCATTTCCCAGGTGAGAAGGCTGGGGCTCATAGCTGTAAATAACTGTCAAGTTCACAGTAGTAATAAGAGGTGGACTTCTGGGCGCTGTCCCAGTCCACGTACTTTCCACCACAGCACTGTTTCCCATGGAGTTGAGGGTGACCTGTGGGGTTGCCGTGATTGAAGCTCCTGACATTCTTGAGGACCTTGACTCTCAGAGAGTAAGGAGGCCCTCAAGAGCGCTGGCTTCTACTCCTTATCACCACCCCTGGCAATGGCAGGGTGGAGGGATGAGGGGGAATTCCAAGTTAGCCATTCCCAATTTTCAACTTGTGTGGTTCCAAGAATAATCACTTTGGAAAGCTGGGTATTTGCCTCAGAGCAAGAGAATTTAAAGCACTGTTCAGTTTTACTCAAGGTAATTTTTGTAGGCTCACACCCAGAACGTATCTGGCAAAATATTATAAACTAAAATATGGGTGTAAATCAACAAAATCTGAATACCACCAATTAAGAGAAGCAGCAAAATTTGATGAAAATCATAAAGAATAGGAAACAACAGTGATGAAATGTGTGTGTGTGTGTGCGCGCGCGCGTGTGTATGTGCGTGGGGTGGGGTATGTATCACAGCTTAACTGGCTTTGTTAGCAATAAATCAGTGGTTTGCAACTTTTTTGTGTGTGTGTCTATAGAAATACTCAAATTTTTGGCTGTACATTTGAAGAGGATTAAAATATTGAATATACAGTGGACTGCTAGAAAAATGAACAAATCAGTCTTAGAAGAAATACACCGGAATGCTCCTTAGAAGCGAGGATGGCGAGCCTTTGGCTCACTTACTTAGGACACGTTATCAGGAAAGACCAGTTGCTAGAAAAGCACATTCTGTTTGCTAAAGTCAACCGTCAGCAAAAATGAGAGAACCTTCCATGAGATGCATTGGCGCAACAAACATAACTATGGACTCAAGCATACCAACGATCATGAAGATGGCACAGGTCTGGGCAACGTTTCGTCCTGTTATACATACAGTCACCATGAGTCGGAGTCAACCTGACGGCAACTAATGACAACCACAACCAAAGGTGAACACTGATGATGAAAAGGCAAAGCTTCGGAAAATTCCAGAAACTTCCCACAGCTATCCCATCATTCACTTTGTTGTCCTCCATTTGAGAAGACTTGTTTACTGCCCTGACCCTGACCACATGCTTTCTTTATGTGTGAGATGAAGTGTCTGCAAATTCAATATACGGCCATTTTTCACACATGCCAACTTGATGTGACGCTGTGCCTCTTATCTTGTGGCACAGTAAACTGTACCTCTTCCTGGGCCACATTCCATAACCTGCTCCGTTCAACACACCATATGACAGACTCTAAAACAGGATCTCTTCTAGGTTGAAGCAAAAATAAACTTTACATACAAATCAAAATTTGGCAGAAAATCCACATGCCACTGCTATGCATAACCTATCCCTGGCTCCAGGGATTTGTGTCACCTAATTTGAAATGTGTCAAATAAAAGTCATGACATTTGCACAAGGGAGATATTAAGCTCCCTTTCACATATACAGTCTTTCATCCAACCCATAAACATGCCAAGAGAGATTCAAAATCATGTTTCAAAATGTAGCACTGAAGAAACAGTTTCTTTTAGGAGCAAAATACAAACACAACTTAAAAAAAAAAAAAAAAAAAACAACAACACTAAACTAAGCCTAATAAAAGCAACTGCCCAGAACGACTCAGTAGACCTTTAAGTGACTGTCTCCTAACAAGAAAGAAGTTTCTTGAAAATATTCTCCCTGTGCCAGTGATGTGTGATTTAAGAGAGGAAATACTTAGAGGCTTAAAAGAGCTTCACAGGGAGCCTAAAAGCTGGCTGCAAGTTTGAAGAAATTGGCATTCCCTGAAATCTAGGCTCATTTCTCTCTGGAAACCACCCGGAAGTAAAGTCCATAAACTGTGATTGTAGACAGTCCCTGAAGCTGGCAATGAGTCAGAACAAAACGAAACTCTGTAGAAGTAAGTAGCAATCGATCATGTCCTTGCCCCTGGTAGGTCCCTGGGTGCTGTAAGTGGTTTGCAATCGGCTGCTAATCTAAAGGTTGGCGGTTTGAACCCACCCAGCGGCACCGCAGGAAAAAGTCCTGCTGATTTATTCCAGTAAAGATTACAGTCAAGAAAACTTTATAGAGCAATGAGTTGGAATTAACTCAATAGCAACAGATTTTTTTGTTTGTTTTTTAGTATAGGGGAAAAGAGCCCTGGTGGCGCAGTGGTTGAGCACTCAGTTGTTAACCCAAAGGCTGGCAGTTCGAACCTACCAGCCGCTCCACGGGAGAAAGACGTGGCAATCTGTTTCTGTAAAGATTACAGCCTTGGAAACCCTATGGGGCACTTCTACTCTGTCCTATAGTTTTGCTATGAGTTGGAATCGACTCCACAGCAATGGTTTTTTGTTTGTTTGTTTTTTAATACAGGGGACATTAGGACACTCCCAAGGAAATAGTGACGGGTCAGTGAAAACACTTTAAAATTTGATAATGTATTCAGAGGCAGAAATGTAGTTGAGTAGGGTTGGTTTTCATTTCCTTGGTTCAACTTATTCAGCCACTATTTCCTGGGTATCTGCAGTGTGCCAGGTGATCCTGTGCTACACGTTGTATGAATGAGACCCAGCCCCTGCCCTGAAGGGGCTTCAAGTCTAGAAGGGGATGGAGAGGGCAGTGAGCCTGTAGCTAAGGATGCTAAGGCAGAGCTACAGTGTATCAGATTTCCTCCCTGGCGCTCACCAAGGACGGTGGGTTTCTACTGCAGTTAGACTAGTGAAGTTTCGCTGCTTCGCAAAAATCCCAACTGATTCTGACTTTTCAGTATGATTTAGGACACAGACTTCTGTGTCTGGGTCCTGTTTCCTCACAGCTGGAATGTTCTGTGCATAGACTGGGGTAACAGTAGTCAGTTATTTCTAACTCATTACTTGGGAAAATATCCCGCTAAATAAATAAAATCTTTGCATGGAGTTCTTTCTGCATTATAAATCTGTAGAACCGACTCTTGACCTCATGGCTTGAACGAACTTATCCGCAGGCACCTTTTCAACTACCGTCTTCCCCCGATGGCCCTGTGCCTGCGTCTGACCTCGTTTCCTCCACTGCCGTCTGCATATTTCATTTGCAAGTCTTACCAAAGTTTCAAATCCCAAACATCTACAATCAAATCCATAGTCCAGTGGTTATGAGTGTCAGTTTTAACATCAGACTGCTTGAAGCCAAATCCTGGTTCTACTACTTACTAGCTGGGTATCCTTGGGAGAATGACTTAATTTCTATGTGCCTCATGCTCCCCTTCTATAAGATCTGACAATTAGTACCGTACTTCATGTAAAATAATGTGCACCTTCTGCTTTTGTTTGCTGGCCGTGCCCTCCCCCCACCCTCAGGTATTGTCCTAAGCATGCTATGCTAATTTTTTTTTTTTTTTTACAGCAATATGTGGCACTTGTGAGAGTGCAGCCGGCAAACAGACACAGAAGGCGTGTGTTATTTGTGTTCAAAATATGGTAGTACCTATCCCTTAGGGCTGTCGTGAGAATTAAATGACATATTACATGTAAAAGACTTAGCACGGAGCCTGATGGAGAGTAAGTGCTCAGTAAATATTAGCTATTTTCATTATTCTTTGCAAAATTGATGTTTATAGTTCTGTCATTAGTACCAAACGTAAGGCAGGGAGTGCTAAAGACGGAGAGTCCAGGATTTCTGCAGCTAGGGTGGGTAGCTACTGCTCTACGCTGGCCTCTTTTGATGCATGCAGAGGGTAGGGAGGTTGGGTGGAAAAGGTGAATCTCTGAGCAATATAAAGCAAAAGGGCTCTTAGTCCATCCCTGCCCTCTTTCTGTGCTCATGGCTATTGTTTTTTTAATTGTACTTCAGGTGAAGGTTTACAGAACAAATAGTTTCTCATTAAACAGTCAGTACACATATTGTTTTATGACATTGGTTAACAACCCCACAGCATGTCAACCCTCTCCCTTTCTGACTTTTTTTTTTTTTTGGTGAGAATATACATAGCCAGAGATACACCATTTTAAAAGTTTCTACACACACAGTTCAGTGACATCAGTTATGTTCTTCCAGTTGTGCTGCTATTCTCACTTTAGATGAAGGTTTACAGAACAAAATAGCTTCTCATTAAACAGTGCACATGTTGCCCTATGACAATGGTTAACAACCTCACAACACATCATCACTGTCCTTACTCAACCTTGGGTTCCCTAGCACTAGCTTTCCTGTCCCCTTCTGCCTTCTAGTCCTTGTCCCTGGACTGCTGTGCCTCATTAGTCCCATTTTGTTTTATGGGGCTGTCCAATCCCCAGCTGAACAGTGAACCTTGGAAGTGACTTCACCACTGAGCTAAAAGGGTGTCTGGGGGCCATACTCTCGGGGCTTCTCTAGTCTCTTTCAGTCCAGTAAATCTGGTCTTTTTTGTGTGTGTTAGAATTTTGTTCTACATTCTCCTCCAGCTCTGTCCAGAACCATCTGTTGTGATCCCGGTCAGAGCAGTCAGTGGTGGTAGCTGGGCACCGTCTAGCTGTACTGGACTCAGTCTGGTGGAGGCCATGGTAGCTGTGGTCCATTAATGGCTATTGCTTTTGTCGTTAACAACCAGCAAGTCTGGCCCCAACTAATGGCGACCACATGCACAAGGGAACAAAATGCTGCCCAGTCTTGCATCATCCCCATGATCGGTTATGGATCCGACCTTCGTGATCCATAGTTTTCATTGGCTGATTTTCAGAACTAGATCACCAAGCCTTTCTTCCTACTCCATCTTAGCCTGGAAGGTCTGCTGAAACCTGTTTAGCATCATAGCAACACATAAGCCTCCAGTGACAGATGGGTGGTGGCTGAGCATGAGGTGAATTTTGATCAGGAATCGAACACAGGTCTCTCACATGGCAGGCAAGAAATCTACCACTGACCCATCAATGCCTCAATTGTGCTCATGGCAAACCCTGCTAATCGTTTCTGGCACCCTTCCCTGCTCGGCCTGCTCCCAGCTTAGCCTTCTTCTCAGTGCAGCACGAGTCGGTTGTTCCATCCATCAGAGTTGGCTCTAGGGTTCAAACTCAGTTGTCACACCTCCTCTAAAGTGAGAGCGTCGGCGGTGGAGAGGAAGGTACCAGGGAAAGAAGAAAACAACCATAAGGACTGCCCACAGACTGTGAACATCAAAGAAGGGCTGTGCAAGCCTGCAGGGGCTCCTGCCAACTGCCAGGTGCTGCTCTCAGTGGCTGTGGCTCTCCTTGCTGCTGGCAGGGGTTGCGGGAAACAGGCCTGGCCTGTAACAGGCTGCCTGATGCAATTTCTCTCCGCTGTTTTCTCGAGGCCCTCACTTACATTCTCTTTTCCCCTTCATCCCTATCTCAGAAGGCAGGGAGCCTTAGTGCAGTGTTTGCCAGAGTTGTTGTATGGAACATCTGTCCTTGAGATAATCCAGGTGAAACAGGTCTGTGGTCATATAAGTCTGGGAAAGGCTATCGAACAGAAAAGCCCTTTAGAGAGCTACAACGTACATCAGCATATTAAAGGCTTAGACAAGTCCTGTAAGAAACAAACCTGTTCAAACCTGTTCAATCCAGTATTTCCTAAATGGTGGTGTTTTCCAAATGGTGTTTGTCTATAGAATCATTTTTTTCCACATACTACCTATAGATATTCCAAGATCTGGGATTCTATAGCACACATTTTTGGGAAACACGTCTTACTGCCAAATTAAAATTTTCTTTTTGTCTTATTCACCACTCAGATTAGTCACCAACCAGAAACCAAACCAAACCCATTGCCACTGAGTCAATTCCAACTCATAGTGACCCTGTAGGACACAGCAGAACTGCCCCATAGGGTTTCCAAGGATCAGCTGGTAGATTTGAACTGCCAACCTTTTTTTGGTTAGCAGCTGAGCTCTTAACCAGTGTGCCACCAGGGCTCCAATTAGTCACCGAATCCTGGCAAATTCTTCCATCAAATATCAACTGATCCCAGCTCCTCCTCTTTAATTCCATGGCCTCTGCCTGGTCCAGTCCCTCATTTCCTCAGACCTGGACTCAGGCCCCAGCAGACCAGTGAGCCCAGTGTCTTCCCCCTGACCTGTGGCATCCTACTCCCCACTGTCAAACTATCTTCCCAATACATCAACATCATTGTAGTGGGTTGCATGGTAGTACCCCAAAAGATACATCCATGTCCTAATCTCTGAAACCTTTGAATGTGATCTTATTTGGAAAAAGAATCTTTGCAGATAGAATTAAGGATCTCAAAATGCGATCATTCTGCATCATCCAGGTGGTCCTAAATCCAACTACAAGTGTTCTTATGAGAGACACACAAAGGAGAGACACAAAGAGAAGAGGAGAAGGCCATGTCAAGACAAAGGCAGAGACTGGAGAGAAGCAACACCAAGCCAAGGAACGCCTGGAGCCCCCGGAAGCTGGAAGAGGCAAGAAGGGATTTTCTCCTAGACCCTTCAGAGCAGGTGTATTCTGACTTGCAGAACTGTGAGAGAATAAATTTCTGTTATTTCGGCCACAAAGTTTGTGGTGATTTGTCACGGTAATCCTAGGAAACAAGTAAGGAGCCCTGGTGGCAAAATAGTTAAGTGCTCAGCTGCTAACCAAAAAGTCCATGATTTGAACCCACCAGTGGCTTCGGGTGAGAAAAGACCTGGCGATCTGCTCCCGTAAAGATTAGAGCCTAGGAAACCCTATGGGGGCAGTTCTACTGTCCTATAGGGTCGTTATGAGTCGGATCAACTCGATGGCACACAACAGTGACAACAGGCAACAAAAACAGCCATTAGGACATGTTTTTACTCATCTCCAAAAATGAAGCAACATGAGCCGATGCCGACCTACCCCAAAGTTCTGACTCCCTTGTTTCCATAACATGCCAGATAACAAAGCTGGGCCCTCACAGTGACTGTAGGCTCACGCATGATATTGCAGCGCAATCAAGGCATGTAGAAGGCCTGGCTGCCCCTTCTCCAGGTTTAGACTGGAGTCTCATTACATAGCTGACTCCAAAGTCTCCGTCTTTGGAAATTACTAGATCCTCATTTTTCACCTCCTTGACTTACCCCAAGGAACCCTGGTGGCACAGTGGTTAAGCACTCTGCTGCTAACTGAAACGTCAGTGGTTTGAACCCACCAGCGGCTCTGTGGGAGAAAGATGTAGCAGTCTATGCCCATAAAGATTGACAGCTTTGGAAACCCTGAGGCAGTTCTACTCTGTCCTATAGGGTCTCTATAAGTCACAATCGACTCGATGGCAATGGATTTAGTTGTTTTGGTTTTGACTTACCCTACAAAGCCTGTTGTCGTTGTTCGGTGCTATGGAATTGTTTTCAACTCAAGCGACCACATGTGACAGAACAGAACTGGTTTTCTTGGCTATAATCTTCACGGAAGCAGGTCACCAGGTCTTTCTCTCATAGAGCGGCCAGATAGGTTTGAAACACCAATCTTTTGGTTAACAGCCTAGAGCTGCCAGGGCTCCAATGCCTCCCAAATAACATTTAAAGACAGAAATCCATAAACTCTTGCCACTGACACCTCTTGGTTTCACTTAGAAGCACAGATGTGTTCAATCTACATATCGCAGGAGGCATGGAAAGAAGATGAAGATTCTGGGTTTGCTGTTTTCTTCGCTGTGTATTTCTCTCTCTCACATTCATTCAGTGAATCAACAAATGCTTACTGAGCACCATACTAAGTGACAACCACTACACCCAGAACTGGTCTTACTTAAGCATGAAATTCTGAATACATCTCTTCCCATCAATGAGCAATATTTTCCACTTTTCCAATTACTCAGCCTGTAGTTACATGATCCTCTCGCTGCCCATAGGTCCTGGACCTCCCTTATCCCCCCGCTAGTCCCATACCTTCAAAGAGAACTGTCTCCAAGGGTGTCCTGTGCGTGCCCTGGATTGGAAAGGCAGCCCAGACGACAGTTCTGCATTTGCTTCTACCAAGGCCCTATAGTGTAACATGTTGGGTAATCTAAAAAAATATTGGTTGTCAATAGCAACAACAATAATAGTAACACTGCATTTAGACAGGTTTAAAGACATAAACAAAATGTACATCTAACACATAGGATTTTACTTTAGACGTAAGTGTGTGCCTTGAAGTAGGAACTAGAGGTTCAAGCCTTGGTTCTGCCATCTTCCATCTCGTTGGTCTCTCTGGGTTCCATCGTTCCATCTTGCTTTTTTTTTTTTTTCCTCTTCTATTAAATTTTCAAAACCTTTTTTGTTGTTGTAAAAATACAAATAACACACTTGCCAATTCAGCATGTTTCACACGTACAATTCAATAAAACATCAATCATGTTGTGTAACCGTCACCAATATCCTTTGCTAAATTTTCCATCCCCATAAACAAAAACTCTATGCTACCTAAACAATGATTCTGCCCTGTCCCCACATTCCCATCATTCCATCTTAAAGAGTAGGTGGCAAGATCTGCAAGTACCCGTCAGGTGTAGGAGTGCATTATTGTAACAGTGTACCAGTGATGAAGATATGACAGTTATGTGAATGTGTTCAAGACAACAGGCCCCTAATTTTCAAAGAATTTGTTACACAAAGGGACACAGACTGGCTTACCAAACAGGTGGCTATATTTGACCCTTAACAATTTTTGTAATCATTCTTTAAAACAATGAGCCTTTGAGAACAAGGATCCCATCTTATTCATTTTTGATGTCTGGGGTCTGGTACACAGTAGGTGCTCAATCAATACACTTTTGTCAAATGAATGAACAAATGTCTATTATTAATATGACATTTTTCTCTAAGGAGCTCAAAGGAATGTTTAATGACGGCAAAATCTGATCTACCAAGTGAGTAAAAATAAATAAATAAATAAAACAAAATGGCTTATAGGTTAATGAATTTTCAGGATACTTTTAAAATGAAGGACTGAGTTCAACCTAAGAGGCCATCTCCTTACTCATGGTCGTTCAGCAGAGAAGTCCACTCTCCTCCCATAGCGGGGCAGTTGTCCTGGAAGTCTGGGTATTTTCAAGTTGGAGAAACACAGATATTTGATTAAAAACTGACATTGCCAAGATCACAGAACCTAAGAAAATTGAGACAATCCACCCACGTTTTCAGAGACGAATGTCAAAGAAAATGTAGTTTTTAAAATGACGAAATGGAGCCAATTAAATATGATCAAATGGTCATTAAAGAATCTTTTCTCATTTGCTTAAAATATTTCTTTAAAAAAATACTCTACATATTTGTTTTCTTTTAAAATCATGGGGAGAAAAAGCTTACCAAAAATTATCCAAAATCTCACCACCGTGAGATTTAAGTGGTTAAGTGCTTGGCTGCTAACCTACAGGTCAGCAGTTCGAATCCACCAGCTGTTCCTTGGAAACCCCATGGGGCAGTTCTACTCTGTCCTGTAGGGTTGCTATGAGTCAGAATAGACTCGATGGCAGTGGGTTAGTCAATTAGTTAGGCTTAGTTATTCCATCAGAAAAATGGAAACAAGAATAGTACCTATATCACAAGATGGTTGTGTGTATGAATAACACATGTCAAGTGCTCAGCATAGTGCATGGTATATAGTTGTTTGTTAATTGCCATCCAGTCAAGTCTGACTCATAGCTACCCTGTATGTTACATAGCAGAACTGCCTCCATAGGGTTTTCTTGGCTGTAATCTTAGTGGAAGCAGATCGTCAGGTGTTTTGTCCCGCATTACTGCTGGTTGGGCTCAAACCGCCAACCTTTAGCTTGGTAGTTGAGTGTAAATCATTTGTGCCACCTAGGGACCTTATGGTATATAGTAGTAAGTGCTTAATAAACGTTATCTATATTATTTTCTACAAATGAGACTTATGTTAAAGCATCCCAGCAGTATGTAAATATGAGCATTCTTCCAACCCAGTAGTGGTGAGATACAAGAGATCAAGACACTGCCTTGTTTGGATAAAACTGCTCTTTCTCCACAAGCTGCCTAAGAAAGCAATCCGAGGGAGGAGGCCTGGCTCACCGCGTGGCTCCACCCCACAACACAGGAAGCCGCAGGAAAGAACAAGGACTCAGAGACTCCATGCTTCCAGTTTGAGCTGAACAAGAACCTTCTTGTCGTGTCTGCCAGGGTGAATGGCATCATGTAACAAGTGTTTACCTCCCTCACCACCTCCCACATCACCTTTGTTGTCCGGATCTCACCTCCAGACCAGCGAACCCCTCCCTTCATGAAGTTCTTCTCCAACTCCACTGACAACTCGCCAAATTTTCCACTCTGACCTCTGAAGTTAACGTTCTGTCACGCCAGCACAAAGCTGCAAGTTTCTGAACTCTGTGTCTCGGCTTCCTATGAAAAATAGGGCTAATGATAGTATCTGTGCTTTAGGAAGGGAGCCCTGGTGGTGCAGTGGTGCAGGTGTCCCTTGGGAAAAAGATACGGTAGTCTGCTTCTGTAAAGATTATAACCTTGGACACCTCATGGGGAAGTTCTGCTGTGTCCTACAGGGGCACTATGAGTCAGAATTGACTTGACAGCAAAGGGTATGGTTTAGGATTATTGGGAGACTAACCAATTTATCGCAAGGCAAGTACTTAGAATACTTACAATAGCTATTATTACTATGATTCACCACTGTGGCCGCTGCAGCAAGCTCCCCTATAGTCTCATCCTCTTCTTTGAATGTGCCCTTCCCCTTGGCCCACTAACTGGACCTGGCTGGCCCCTGGGGACCCCTACTCCTATCTTCAGTATCTCAGTGCCTAGAGGTACGGTGGATAGTCTTTTCTCCCTCATGGCTATTTCCAAAGCACTACCCTCCTTCTTAAGAAACCTCCTGTCTTTCTCAAGTTCATGGTCTTCTATTCCCCACCTCCTTCCTGTCTTGCCTCTGTACACTTTATTCCCCATACGGAAACAGAGTTGTCTTTCAAAAAGTTAATTCAGATCATCAGGTGACTCTTTTGCTTAGAACCCTTCTGTGGTGTCCCATGACACCTGGAGCCAAATCCAAACCCTGCCCACATGCCTGACCTTCCACGGTATGATCCCACTGACTACACTGCAAAATTGGCCTTCCTGGTGTTCCTGAAACATACGGTGTTCGCTCACACCCCAGGGCCTTTGCACTTCTGTTTCATCTGTCTGTAACACCTGGATCCTGGCTCCTTCATATCATTCAGGCCTGAGTTCAAAGTCACCTCCTCAGAAAAGCCTTCTGTCTTAGTTTCCCAGTGCCACCTTAACAGAAACGCCGCAAGTGGGTGGCTTTAAAAAACAGAAATTTATTTTCTCACAGTTCTGGAGGCTAAAAGTCCAAATCAGGGTCTCCGCACTTCCTTGTCAGTATCCCTGGGCATTCCTTGGTTCCTTGGCTTGTAGATGATCCTCACGCAGCAATTGTCCTCCCCAGTATGTGCTCGCTTGTCTCTGTGTCTATGCTGCTCTTTATATAACTCAGGAGTGATTAGGTTTAGGATCCACCCTACACTGGTGTGACCTCAACTGATTGATGGATTACATTACATTAGATTGCATTACGGAAAGGTGATTAGATCACAACACATCACATTACATCCACAGGTATATTTCAATACATATTTTTGGGATTTCAATACAATTCAATCCATAACACCTTCCAAGGGCCAACAACATAATACAGTCCCATATTTACTATCACTTTACTCCACTATTATTGTTCTTACAACATTACCAACATCTGAAATTACCAAGTTTTTTTTTTTTTTTTAAACTTATTGCTTCTCTGTTTTTCCTTTCTAGGATATAAGTAAGCTCAATAAGATCGGGGATCTTGACTTTATCGTGTGTTCACTGTGGAATTTCCAGCCTAGAATAGTGCCTGGTCCACAGTAATCATCAATCAACATTTGACAAATAAATACAGAACAACGGCAACCAAAGAAGACAAAGCTCTGGCATTGGACAAATCTGGGTTTGAATCCGAGCTCTGCCACTTATTGGCTGTGTGACCTTTGGCAAGTTATTTAACCTCTCTGAGACTCAAATTCCTCAAACTAAAATATGGAGGTGGAGGAAGTCACGTCGTCACGGTTGTGGTGAGGTGTAATGAGATTGTGTTTATCACACCAAACACACTGCTTGACAAATACCAAGCACTCAACAAAAGGGCAGCAAAAACCTTAAGCTTTAGTTAAGGTTTAAATTACTTAAACTTGGATCCATTTCTGTTTTCGGGGAGTGGGGTAGTACAGAGCTTAGCCAAAGGGATGTCTCTATCACCCCCCACCCAGGTAGAGACATTCAGTTTTGGCCAAATGCCTCCCTTTGTCCTACAAAGAGAGCAAATCACATCACCTTCTTGAGAGTAATCAATCCCATATTTAAGTATTTAAAACTGACAGATGAAGGATTCCAAGCAATCATAACTTCTTGTATAAATTAACAAGAGGAATGAATTTTCCACAGCCTGACTGAGTGCATTTAGAACGGAAAAATAGGTAACACTTTTCACTTCAAGGTGTAAGGGAAGCATTCAACTTTGTCCTCCTAAGGAAGAGTCTGTTTTGTGCAATCAAACAACACAGCTATGTTCTCCAGAGCATGCTGTGCTTCTGAGAGTGCTCAGATCCACTTCTCCTGTACTTGCCCAACTGGAGTCTCTGGGTAATTAAAATAATGAGAAGGGGGTCTGGTTTGTTCTATTCCTCAACATCCAGAGCCAACAGATGAATCATACACATGTCTATGCAGCACTCTCCTCTCTCTGGGGACCCCCCAGAAGATTTCCAAGCTCCAGCAGGGATTTTTTTGAACAAAAGTGGCATCACACCTTCTAGGTAAATCCAGCTTTTAGCCTGGACAATAAAGGTAACAAATGCTACAGATGGAGGTTTGGGACTTTCTTCCACGGGCCTGCAGAGAAGTATTGTCAAAAGTTCTCATTTTCCGATTAAAAGCAAATTTCATTGCTGAGTGTTATAAAAATACCCACTCAGCTGACAAGCCTGTATACCTTGCTTCTGCAAGGGTGTCATGGCTCCCCTGAAATCACCCTTACTTTATCTAGTACAGATTGTTAGTCCAATGGTAAGCATGGCCTGTACAGCAGGAATTCAAGAAAGTTCAGAAAGTTATCTTGTTTCCACCAACCTGGCGGAACAAAAGGTCAGAAGGAAAAGTGGTCTCAGCCCTCAAGGACAATCGATGCAGGAAGACTAAATGAACACACACAAATCACACACAATAGAAGACAGTTCGGAATTGTCGTTAGCTACCAGCGAGTGGACAACAGAATGAGATGTTGCCTGGTCCCACATCATCCTCACAATGACCAGCATGTTCAAGTCCATTGTTATGGCCTTTGTGAAAATCCATCTCACTGAAGGTCACCCGTGTCCTCACTGGCCTTTTTTCCCCCCAAATCTGATGTTCTCCTGCAGTGATTGATCTCTCCTGATGATGTGTCCAAAGTGAGCCAGCTGGACAATGTTCTGTTGTGATCCACAAGTTTTCTTTGGTCTTTCTTTCTAGTCTGTCTTAGTCTGGAAGCTTTGCTAAAACCTGTCCACCATGGGTGACCCTACTGGTATTTGAAATACCAGTAGCATAACTTCCAGCATCATAGCAACATGTAAACCACCACAGTATGACAAACCAGCAAATGGGTGGTGGAGTTTAGAATTACAGAGGGCTAAATATTAAAACTGATAACAGATCCTAGGAATTCAGAAGTGTGGAGAAGTGAAGAAGGTCAGGGCTGTCAGGGATGGTTTAAGAGCAAGGGCATGAACTTGAGTGTGCCATAAATGTCACTGTAATTCCACCCACCTCCCCCACAAGACTTTGAGCTTTGGGGGCAGAAGTGGTGCTTTAATCATCTTTGTGTTTCCAGGTCCTAGCCTCAATGAGGAGCCCTGGTGGGGCAGTGGTTAAGAGCTTGGCTGCTAACTAAAAGATCAGCAGTTCAAATCTACCAGCTGCTCCTTGGAAACTCTATGGGGCAGTTCTACTCTGTCCTATACGGTCGCTATGAGTCGGAATCAACTCAATAGCCTCAATGGAGGGAACAAGGAAGGGAGAAAAACCAGGAGGGAAGTAAAAGAAGGAACAAGGTGGAGGAGAAAATAAAGAGAAGGAGGCTCTGCCCCTGCCCCCACAACCTCATCCTCTCCCCCGACACATACACCTCACCCTCTAACGATGCAAATCACTTGTGGTTCCCACATGCATCTTTCTGTTTCACACTTTTGTTCTTGCTGTTCCCTCTGTCTAAATTAAAGCAAGACATTTTGATGCCTACAACAAAATATAAAAGTATCATGTGCACAACAAGCATTTCTGAGCTTTGCATCAGTCCTGAGCCTGATTAGGGATCGGGTGAGGGGTTCCTATTATATTTCTTTTTTAAAGGTTGTAAGTTTAGTGGTTTGTTCTCTTGTCAAAATTGCCAACAGTCCCACCAAAATATTACGTGCCCACCTGGAATACCCATTCTTGCCCCTTTTCTTTGCCAGCTAACTTGTATTGGTCATTATAATAAAGACTTTGAAATCATTAAAAAAAAAAAGTTCTCACTTACTTTTGAAAGAGGTCTTGGATGAGAAGTAGGAAAAAGCACGTAATTTGGTATGGTTACATCAATGACGGCAGGCATCGGTTTGAGTGGGAACAGTTCCACTTTAGGAACATTGACATTGAGACATCAGTGGGACTTTCAATTAGAGACGCCCAGTGTGCAGTTCAATATACCTCTATAAGGACTCTGCTAGGCAGTATCCTTTATTCACATTATATGTGAGAACGCACTTTGGCTTGAAATTATTATAGCTGAAGAATAATTTACAAATATTCTAAAATTTTTAAAATTTCTTTTACTGTACTTTAGGTGAAGGTTTACAGAACAAATAGTTTCTCATTAAACAGTCTTATGACATTGGTTAACAACCCCTTGGCATGTCAACGCTCTCCCTTCTCGACATTGGAGGACCTTTTTTTTTTGGTGAAAATATACATAGCCAAAGATACACCATTTCAGAAATTTCTATGTGTACAATCAGTGACGTTGATTACATTCTTCCAGTTGTGCTGCTATTCTCACTATCCTTTTCCAAATTATTCCATCACCATTCTCTTCAACTCACTGGCCCCTAGGCTTCCCATCAAACCTTTTGAGTTGCTGTTGTCAATTTGATCTCACACAGATAATTCTTTTTTTTTTTTTTTTTTTTTTGGTATCTTAGATGAAGGTTTACAGAACAAATAGCTTCTCATTAAACAGTTAGTACACATATCGCCTTGTGACAATGGTTAACAACCCCATGACATGTCAACACTGTCCTTACTCAACCTTGGGTTCTCTATCACCAGCTTTCCTGTCCCCTCCTGCCTTCTAGTCCTCGTCCCTGAACTACTGTGCCTCATTAGTCCCATTTTGTTTTATGGGACTGTCCAATCCCTGGCTGAATGGTGAACCTCGGGAGTGGCTTCACTTCTGAGCTAAAAGCGTGTCTGGGGGCCATACTCTCGGGGTTTCTCCAGTATGTCAGGCCAGTAAATCTGGTCCTTTTTTTGTGAGTTAGAATTTTGTTCTACATCCTTCTCCAGCTCTGTCCAGGACCCTCCGTTATGATGCCGGTCAGAGCAGTCAATGGTGATAGCCGGGCACCATCTAGCTGTACTGGACTCAGTCTGGTGGAGGCCGTGGTAGCTGTGGTCCATTAGTCCTTTGGACTAATCTTTTCCTTGTATCCTGTTCTCTTCATTCTCCCTTGCTCCAGAAGAGGTGAGAGCAGTGGAGTATCTTAGATGGCTGCTCACAGGCTTTTAAGATCTTAGACTCTAAAATTTTGAATGAGCGAGTTTTATGGTTGGGCCGGGGCCCTGATAGCACAATGGTTAAGTGATGGCTGCTAACCAAAAAGTCTGCAGTTCGAACCCACTGGCTCTGCTCCATGAGAGAAAGATGTGGCAGTCTGCTTCCATAAAGATCACAGCCTTGGAAACTCTATGGGGCACTTCTGCTCTGTCCTCTAGGGTTTCTAGGAGTTGGAATCAACTTGACAGCAATGGGCTTGGTTTTTTGGGTATGGATGGGAGGGTAAAATCAACATAGGAGAGAAAGGATTGAGGGGAAGAATGAAAGTGAAGCTAGGAGACAAAGAGGTGGAGCAGGAGAGAGAAGCAGCATGAAAGAAGAAAACACACAGACATACACTAAAAGGAGAGAAACGGACTGGGAGAGAGAGGAGGGGGAATGGGAGTGGTGGGGACAAAGAGAGTCATGAGAGAGAAGGTTTAGAACATACTGAAGTCGGCTCGTTACTCAACTTCAGATGATTCTATCTTGCCTTGCTACCCCACTTGGACAATGGTCACTAGAATAAACTATTATCTAACATTTTTGCTAGTACTTCCTAAATTCAGTTCTTTTGATAATCTTACCATATATTAGTTTAGCTTGGACTAATAAAAGCAGCCAAATGATCCTCTGTTTTAAGTGCCCTGGCCAAACGCTAGGCAGAGCTGTCCAATATGGCAGCCACTAGCCATACTGGCTACTGAACGCTTGAAATGTGGCTAAGTCAACTGAAGAACTGAATTTTAAAATTTAATTTTAATTAATTCCTCAGAGTATGGTATGTATACTAAAGGAGGTACAAGTGAGAAATATTAGATAGCATAAATGAACATTTAAAAAATTAATAACTATGTTATGATTTTAAAGTGTACTAGAAAACTATAGAACATCAAACTGATGATTTTACAGATATTGTATTGCTTAGAAAAAAAAAATGAAGCAAGTGCATTTATTTAAAGATAAATGCTATATAAATGATAGTATAAGTGGTACATGGATATGACATAAACTGTAAAGGTGGTTTGCAAATGATTAAAGTTTGGGAAATACTAAACTAGACAGTGTTTTCCAAATGCATGACAGGTAGTCCCCAACTTACGATGTATCTGAGTTACAACGAACCACATTTAACGACTGTTCTTTTTTTATGATGTGTATTTTTTTATGTACATATGTATGTATTAAAATATATCTGTAAGTTTCTATGTAATGTTTCCAGACCCCAAAGATAAATAAAGATCAGATTTATAAAGATATTGATAATAAAAGGCACTAATAATGAAAACTAAAAAAAACAAAAATGAGGTATTCGACTTACGTCAGAACCAACTTACAACAGAATCGTCAGAACGGAACCCTGTCACAGGTTGGGGACTACATGTATAATGAAAACTATCAAACAATTTTAATTTGTTAGCAGGGTCTCAATGAGTAAGAAAGAAGGAAAGAAGGGTCATTTTTTTCAATTGTTGTCAAAGGAAAAAAAAACCCGTTGCCATCGAGTCAATTCTGACTCATAGACGGTTTCCAAGGAGCAACTGGTGGATTCGAACTGCCAAACTTTTGGTTAGCAGCAGAGCTCTTAACTGCTGCACCACCAGGGTTCCTTTGTCACAGAAGAGCGAGATTGAAAAAAAAGAAAAGGTGGAGGTGTGAGATGGTAAAAATCTGCCAAGACAACACAGATTTAGGGGACTTCAAGCCAAGCACTGGGGTTGTTGTAGATGCAAACAGACCACTCACCACCAACCCTCCAGCTCTTGTGTTTACTTGCTGGGTAAATTAGGGCAAAATGGTGATGATGATATCCCAGGGATATCGTGAGGAGTAAATAAGGTATGTCAAGGTAGGCTGCAAACTGTACAGAACCAAAGACACGTTACTCTATTTTATTCACTCATTGTTTTCTTTAGCTTCATCTTCTCTTCCAGGACACCACTTGGATCCCATTTTAGTGGATCACAGATATTTTATTAAGCAGTACTAACTAATTCCTAAGCTTTTGACATCCGATTTCTATGACGACCAGAGTGTTTTCACTTGATCCAAAAACCCTTCAGAGGCCCAGGATAAGTGCTCCATTACAAAACCTGGGTCTCTGACTACTGGGTAATTAATGTAGAGTGTGTGTCATCTTGAAAGGAGAGCAACTCCCAGGTCATTACATCTGCTGATCCTCTGAAAAAGATACCAGGATTTTGCCAGAGTGTGCCCTGAAAAATAGCCAAGGCACAAATTAACACCCACTTTCCGGTACTGGAAATGGTTCTTGAGAAAGCCAGTTCCGTAAAGCCCGAGGCAGCCTGGAATAATCCAGGAGCCAAGATACAATTTTGACTTCACAAAGAGCATAGAATTCTGATCCAGCCACAAACTAGCTGCTGGGGTTTTTCCTTTCCCACACAAGCTATATATTTTTTAAAGGGTTGACACTCTCAATTCACAAGCCTAGCCTTTGAGAGGGATGCTTTAGATAGCTGAAGATTTACTTGAATGCCAGGGCTGAAGACGATGTAGAGTTTGGGTTCTTTCAATCATCTCATCTGAGAGGTGGAGACACTGAGGCCCGGGAGGGTCAGTAAGTAACCTGCCCACGATCATACAGCTATATAGACAATGATATTGCCAGCCCTGAAACCTGAGCATTGGTTCACTTCTGTTTCCAGCTTCACACAATTACTCTACAGAATTTAACCACGAATCAGGTTATCACAATAATGTTTTAAAAGAAATGTTTTCCATTTCACACTAGCGGAGTCTAAAAGGGATTCAGGCATTGCTTGGGAGATGGAGCTAAACAACATCAAAAGTAACTTCTAACCCCAAGAGATTATGCTTCTATAAAAGAGGTATTACCTAACATGGGGACCGAAGTTACAGTCCATGTGTTAAGGTGACACAGGATAACATATTCATTCACTGCTGGTGAGAATGTAAATTGGTAAAAACTATTCTGAAAAGAAAATTTGGCAATACACATCAAATGCCTTAAAAATGTCCAAACCTTTTGACCGAGAATTTCTACTTCTAGGAGCTTTTTTCTGACGGAATAACTGGACAAGCGAGCAAAGATGTATGTACAATATGTTCTCTTGCAGAATGGTAGTAGGTAGTAGCAAAAAATACTGGAAACAACTTAAATATATAACAGCAGCAGTTGGGTGAAACAAATTTGGGTATGGCCATCCATGGAATATTACGTACCCAGTAGAAACTATGTCATCTATTTACAGTCACTAACAAGAGAGAAATGTTTATGACATGTTGCCTAAAAAGCGCATTATAAAACTTGATACAAAAGCACATTATAAACATCATCTATAGTATGATCCCATTTTTGTTAAGATAAAGTATTTTTACTTACTGGCAGACAATAAAAATATCAGATTATCATTGGATAATAGGACCATTGAAGACTTAATTTTTCTTTCGTTTATTTATGGTTTCTAATTTTTGTGATGAATATGCATTATTTTGTCATAAGAATTTTTAAAAGGTATTAAAAATGAAACAGGTTTATTATTTACTACCCAAGATGGATATCAACAAAAGAATAACCTTAGTACCTCCTCTACTGGTAGGTTCCACTAGTCGGATGGTGATCCTTATCTCTGCTCCAGCATCTGTCAAGCCCTCCTAATTACTCCTGCAGGGGGCCACCACGGAACTGGCTCTTTCCATCATAGGTGCCATTAACAGCCTCACGCCCAGGATACAAACATGACCTCAGTGACTACCGCCCTTCCTCGCCCATGCACCCGCCTCCCTATTGCTCTCTTCCCTCTGTGTCTGGTTTTTCCTCGCCTTCCTTCTACACTGAGAGAGTGTGACATAGTCAAAGCAGCCTTTCCTTTGACATCAGTTGGCCTGAGTTCAAGTATTGGCTCTGCCATTTACTTACTGCCAAACGTTAAGCAAGTCTCTTCACTTCTCTGAGCCCGTTTCTTCTTTTGTAAAGGTGTAACACAGAACAAAATGCACAACTTTTAACTGTACAGTTCATTAAGTTTGGGCAAATATTTACACTGACGTATCCATCGTCCCAATAAAAATACACGTTTCCATTACCCAGAAAGTTCCCTCCCTCCCCTTTCTAGTCAATTGCCCCAGACTGAGGCATGCAGGTTCTGACTTCTATCACCATAGCTAATTCCCACCTGTCCCAGAACATCACCTAAACGGAATCCTGCAGATAAACTCTTCTGTATGTGGCTTCTTTTGCTCCACCTAATGTTACTGATTCATTCACGATGTTGTGTGAATCAGCAGCTCGTTCCTTTTTGTTGCTGAGTATATTCATTGCATGAATATCTCAATTTATCTATTTACCTACTGATGGACAAAGGTTGCTTGGGTTGTTTCCAGTTTGCGGCTATTATGAATAAACCAAACCCAACCCATTGCTGTCAAGTCTATTCCGACTCATAGCGACCCTATAGGACAGGGTAGAACTGCCTCATAGGGTTTCCAAGGCTGCGATCTTTACAAAAGCAGAATGCAACATCTTTCTCCCTCAGAACAGCTGATGGTTCAAACCTCCAACCTTCCAGTTAGCAGCTGAGCGTTTAACCACTGCACCACGATGGCTCCTTTTCACTTCTGCACAGTGAGGGGTAATTCCTGAAGAAACAGCTAAAATGGAACTTGAACTTTTCTTGCAAAACTACAGCCCCAGGGTAAATCTGCCTGCAAATTAGGTCTCCCACACAATGTGAATGGACAAGGGGCAAAGAGCAACCAACCATCAGGGAAATGCAAATCAAAAGTACAGTGAGACACCACTTCACACCCACTAGGATGGCTAGAATAAAGAAGTCAGATAATAAGAAGTGTTGGTGAGGATGTGGAGAACCTCTACAACTTGCTGGTGGGAATGTAAAATGGTGCAGCTGCTGTGAAAAACAGTTTGGTGGCTCCTCAAACAGAGGAGTTATCAGATAACTCAGCAATTCCACTCCTAGGCATATACCCAAGAGAACTGGAAATACATATTCACACAAAAACTTGAACACAGATTTCACAGAAGCAATATTTATAGTAGACAAAAAGTAGAAACAACCCAAATGTCCACCAACTGATGAATGGATGAATAAAATGTAGTCTATATATACAATGGAATGTTATTTGGCATAAAAACGAAATGTTGGTACATACTACAACTTGGGAACCCTGAAAACATTATGTTAGATAAAAGGAGCCAGTCACAAAGGACCACATATTATATGATCCCATTTATACGAAATATCCAGAATAGGCATACTTATAGAGACAGAGGGTAGATTAGTAGAGGCCTGGGGCTGGGAGTGGAGATTAGGGAGAAATAGGGAGTGACCGCTAATAGATATGGGTTTTCTGTTTGGGGCGATGAAAATGTTCTAACATTGATAGTGCTGATGGTTACACAATCTACTGAATATACTAAAAACCACTGATTTATACACTTTAAATATGTGAGCAGTATGTGAATTATATCTCAATAAAAGTGTTATTAAAAAACAAACAAGATAGAATTCAGAAGAGCAGCCTAATGCTGAAAAGGACGTGGAATGAGGGATATTATTGCTGATGTCAGATGGATCTTGGCTGAAAGCAGAGAATACCAGAAAGATGTTTGCATGTATTTTATGGACTACACAAAGGCATTTGAGTGTGTGGGTCATAACGAATTATGGACAACATTACGAAGAACAGGAATTCCAGAACATTCAATTATGCTCATGTGGAACCCGTACATAGACCAAGAGGCGGTCATTTGAACAGAGCAAGGGGATAATGCGTGGTTCAAAATTGGAAGAGGTATGCAGGAGGGCTGTATTCTTTCACTTCACTTATTCAATCTGCATGCTGAACAAATAATCTGAAAAGTCAGACTATATGAAGAAGAACGTGGCATCCAGATTATAGGAAGACTCATTAACAACCCGCAACATGCAGATGACACAACCTTACTTGCCAAAAATGAAGACCACGTGAAGCACATACTGATGAAGGTCAAAGACTACAGCCTTCAGTATGGATTATGCCTGACTGTGAAGAAATAAAAAATCATCATCACTGAACCAATAAGCAACACCATGATACATGAAGAAAGACTGAAATTGTCAACGATTTCATTCTATTTGGATCAACAGTCAATGTCCATAGAAGCAGCAGTCAAGAAACCAAACAATGTATTGCACTGGGCAAATCTGCTTCAAAAGACCTCTTTAAAGTGTTAAAAAGCAAAGATGTCACTTTGAGGACTAAGGTGCGCCTGACTCAAGCCATGGTCTTTTCAATCGCCTCATAAACATATAAAAGCTGGACGATAAAAAAAGAAGACAAAAGAAATTGATGCATTTGAATTGTGGTGATGGCAAAGAATACTGAATATACTGTCGACTTCCAGAAGAACCAACAAATCAGTCTTGGAAGAAATACAACCAGAACGCTCCTTATTAGCAAGGATGGTGAGACTTCGGCTCAGTCACTTTGGACATATCATAAGGAAAGACCAATCACTAGCAAACGACATCATGTTTGGTAAAGCAGAGGTCAGAGGAAAACCCTCAGGAAGGTAGACTGACACAGTAGCTTCAACAATGGACTCAAACATACCAGCAGTCATGAAGATGGCACAGAATCAGGTAATGGTTTGTTCTGCCATACATAAGGTCGCCATGAATCTGACAACCAACATCAACGACAAGATGGCCCCAGGACTCGCCACTTACCAGATGAGGAGGGGTTCAAAGTACCATTAGAGCCATTCTTGTATTTTAGTTGTACTTTTGTAGTACGTGTATGGGGGTATGTGTATTATTAAGCTAATTCTTAGGAAACTATGTATCTGTGCTGTCCAATATGGTAGCCACAAGCCAACCACATGTGGCTATTTAAATTTAAATTATTTAAAATGAAATAAAATTTAAAATCCAGTCCCTCATTCACAAAAGCCACATTTCAAATGCTTAATAGCCACATGTGACTCTGGCTACCATACACAGAGCAGATAAAGAACATTGCCATCATTGAAGAAAGTTCTTATCAGACAGCACTGCTTGATATGGTTCATGTGGCTACTGTCGGTTCAATAATTTCTTACCAATTCTTTTTGCTGTTTTTAAAGCCTCGACTTAAAAAGAATCCTTTCAAGTATTGTTGCAGTTTAGAATCTGTATCTACACCGGGCAAAGAAAGCAGGTCTCCATACAGAACGGAGCTGTAACAAGGCCCATTCCTGATGGGTGTGTCACTTGCCATATATTATGCAGTTGCTTTGTTCTGCTGGGATACTGGATGCTTTTTCTTCAAAAAAAAGAAGAAGAAAAATAAAGAAGGAAAAGAATTCCAGTATTGTTTTCATAATACTGATGGAATAATAAACAATTGTTTAATGTTCTTGAGCTGCCAGATTAAGTCCAGAGGGGAATAGGAGGGAAGATAAATCAATATTTACCAGCAGTCCTTATCCTACGTTAAATATTAGCTTAAACTTAAAAACCCCGTGGTCTTTGTTGCTGTCTCTCCTTAAGCCCTCGTTTTACTGGTCTTCTGCCCTTGTAGAGAAATAATCATTTCAGAAGCACTGAGAAATATCTGGACCATGTCCATTATATATGTTATACTGTCGTCCTTAATAGTTTTTGTAAACGTAGGGGTCGCAGATAAACACTGCCTGACTGAAATGGTTCAACCTTTGTAACACAGCAACATAAATCTCAGCGGGGGTCAGCCAGTACTACTAATAAAACTGAAGGGTGAGCAAAATTAAGAGTAATTTGCCAGAAGTTTTGACAAAACCTTGTGAGCTGAACTGGGGGTCTCCTATTTCACCGATTTACATTAACCCTCAAAACTAGAGACACTGGCAGCTGCTTCTAGTCCTATACAAACATAGTTGGAACCGCCACGCTAAGCAAAGAAGGCACTGGGCATAGGATTTACCATTTGTTCAGCTTGCCCAGCCACACCCCTTGACTTTTTTGCCCCTGGGAATACAACAAAACTCAGCCTTCAGAGAAGCCAGAGAAGAAAAGTCTCAATAGGGAGTGAGGAGCCAAAAAAAGTCATTATATAACGTTGGCTAGATGGTCACACAGCAGATTTCACGTTGCATATTAAAATATCCATGTGTATCACCCTCCCTGGGGTCTCCAAGTAAAGATACTTTAACACTAACTGAATGAAACTCCCAGCACTTCTCTGTGGGGAATGTGTATTAAATGCCAAGCTTATTGATGGTAAAGCAACGCCCTGAGAGGTGAAATAACTTGCCTTAAATCACAGCGCGCCAGGAGTAGCCCAGGTGCACTGGCGTCTGAACCTGCTTTGAAAAGCCTCATTATAATTGTATAGAATATTAAAAGAAATACAATCATTATACAAAGAATCTGGGAAGTTAAGCAGTTATTTAATCAAAGTCACTTAAATGATTTATGGTTGGAAGGATCAAAGAATCAATGTTTCAAAATAAAGCAAAAGCCAACACAAAAGCAGCATGTGTGTGGTGGGGAGGATTTGGTTTTCCCACATTTTAACTCTTTTGTGAAAAACCATCCAACAAATATTTGTAACGAAAGTAAATCTTTTTCTTTTTTCCTGGGAGGAAGGAAAAATGACAACAAAATTTGTGTTGCTCAACTCATTGAGAACACCCAGCCTTTGAAAATTCTCCTAATCCCCCCACCTTTATTCTCAACTTTAGCTACAGAAGGGGAGAAAATCTATTATTTCTCCTTTAGTCCTTTAAGCCAAAAGCTGAGAAAGAGCCCAATACCAAACGCCTGTGAAGACCAACCTGGTGGCTAGTTCTGTAACCAGCCCACAACCAGCACGACTCTTGTCCCCCTTCCTCCTTGTTCTCCCTGCCTGCCATTATCTGGCACCCTTTCCACTTGACCAGATTCACTGAAAAAAGAAAACCAGCTGCTGTCAAGTTGACTCCGACTCATGGCGATCCCATGTGTGTCAGAGTAGAACTGTGCTCCACAGGACTTTCAATGGCTGATTTTTGGCTGTAGATCACCAGGTCTTTCTCCTGAGGCACCTCTGGGTAAACTTAAACCTTCAACATTTGATTAGTAGCCAAGTGCATTCGCCATTGGCAACACCCAGAGACTCCACTGAAAACAGAAGTCATGCTTTACTTATCTTTATCCCTAATCATACCCCTCCCCATGCTCTTACAACAAAACATAACTCAATTACACCACCAAACACAAGCACACTCATCATCCAGTATGGAGCCTAGCCCACAGGAAAATCATTGCTTATTAAGTGCAAATAAAAATAAAAAGTTTTACTTTTTGGTGGCTATCTGAATAATGAGAACTACATTCTGCTTGCTCTATTTCCAAGAACAAGGATCATCCCCAGGGTACTGGTGGGTTGAGGTACACAGAAAGACCGTGGTCCAAAACATACAACAAGGCTGGGCTGCAAAGAACCCTCATTTTATTAGCAGTAGCCACATTCCCCCAGAGCTTGCTGCCATACCTTACTCAGGTCTCTATTCGGATATCATCTCCGTGCAAAGAGCACCCCTGATGCCATCTCTCTCTAGCCTCTTCTATTTAACTTTGCTTCAAAGCAGTTTATCATCACTTACATTCCGTATTCGTGTATTTATTTATTGTCTGTCTCTAGAACATAAGCTCCACAAGGGCAGGGACTTTTGTCTTGTTCACTGCTGTATCCCCAGTTCCCGAACAATATCTGTCATCTTAGTAGGTGCTCAATAAATACTTATGGAATGAATGAATGAACAAATAACTGTCATTTGTTGAAAAAACATTTACTGAGTATCTAATCAGAATAAAAAACTATTTGCTATTGAGTAGACTCTGACTCATGGTGACCCCATGGGTGTCAGAGTGTAACTGTGCTCCATAGCGTTTTCAATGGCTGATTTTTGGAAGCAGGTTGCCAGACTTTTCTCCCAAGGTGCCTCCGGGTGGACTTGAACCTCCAATCTTTTGGTTAGCAGTCAAGAGTGTCAACTGTTTGCACCACCCAGGGATGCTCCTTGATCATAATAATATGTACCATTTACTGTGTGCCTACTAGATACCAGACAATGTGCTTAGTACTTTTAGCAAACTTACTGATTTTCTATCACTGTGTAATGTTCTGTTTTTAATCAATAAAAAGCTTCTTGCCACAGTACAGATGCAGTGACACATGTCCCTAGGGTATTCAGTACAGTACCTCCTCTTAGTCCAGCTTGGAAAGCTTATAACTTCTGCCAATATGGGTGTTAGAATGATCGCTACTGTATTCATTTCATTTTTACAAATATCCATGATATTTATGCACTGGAGCCTGCTGAAGAAACAAATTCTTTTTTAAGCCAACTCTAAAACACCACAATAACCAGATTTAAATATTTTCATTTCCTCGAAATAAATCAGTTGTGTAGCATGGTAGATGAATCTTCCAAATTGATAACAGATAGTTTTTCTGGGGAAAGTAGCTTCTGACTTAACCTCTGAGATTGACTAATTTCTTAACGAAGACAAGGCAATCCATTTGAAGTGCTCAGTTAATTTGATATCAAGTGGTTTCTACTGACTAAAGGACCCAGTATGGTGTCTGATATGGTGAAAACTGCCAATAAAATATGTGAGGTTTGGAGACCAACAGACCTTGGTTTGATTTCTAGCTCTGTCCATTACCAGCTTCATAAAGTTAAACAAGATGCTAAGTGTCTTCTCTGCTCAACTGTCATTGTGTAGCTGACATGAAATAATTGTTGAGTCTGGGGGTTAATTTTACCCTTCGTACGAGCTACGTTAACCTATGATTGTTTCTTGGATGCTGGCAAAAGACATGCAACTCCTGGGTCAGAAACAAAGGACATTATTGCTCACAGCACGGCAAGCAGCATGAGCATCAGCATTTGAATGGGTTCCCTTTGTCCCCAGATCCAATGGGGGCACTGTAGACCGGGTCCAGATAGATGCTGTGCATGCAGTGGTTTGTCACACATCTGAGGAACACTGAGCTTGGGGAATGTACTGCTTTCATAGGAAGCAAGAAGCAAGCTTGCTCTTTTTCCTGGAGGTAGACCTTACCTCATTTCTCAAGGTTGCTTCCTGAAAACACACCCCGAAGAACGATCCAGGTAAAAAGAAGTTGGGGCCTTGCATTCTTGGCATACTCAGCAAGCCGTGTAGGGGCACGAGAGACCCATGGAGGGCTGTCTCCCCAAAATAAAGATACGATTAAATTATGTCCCTCAGTGCCTACAACACAGTACCCACAGACAGCACGTGTCTCTTTTCTCTCTCTCCTTCTCTCTATTGGAAAGGGAAAAAGTATCCACTTTCTTTTAGCATTACCGCTCTACCACTCAAGGAAGATTCTAAAATGTTTGAGCTAGAAGACATCTTGGAAACCAAATGGTTGTGAGATTTCAGGAAACTATTAAAAATTACATCAAATTTTTTTTAAAGCAATGGAAAAACGCTTCATATAATGTTAGGAAAGAAGCAGAATACAAAACTATATTTATGATATCAAACTACACATTTAAAAAAGAAACCATTGCTGTTGAGTTGATTCCGACTCACAGCGACCCTGTAGCATAATGCATACAGTATACGTCAGCATATGCATAATACTTTCCAGTGTTTTACAAATTCTACAATAATGTATTATATCACTTGTTTTATTTAGAAAAAATAAAATGTTCTTGTCCAGCCCCTTCACTTCACAGGTGAGGAACCTGAGATACAGACGGGTTAAATGACTTTCTCCAGATTCCCCAGCAGGTCCTTGGCAGAGCTGGTTCTGGAATAAATACCCTTTGATTTCCAATGTTGTGCCTTATGCCCTCTCATCCAGGGATTTGCAAGGGGTAAGCAGGTAAGGCTGGGTATGGAAGGTCTGGCCAAGGTCACCAGATCCCTCTGAACTTGGAGCAAGCGGTTCTTTGGGTATTGAATGACTGCTGGCAGCTGGACTCAAGTCCCCTACCCATTACTAAAGTGGGCAAGAGGGAGAAGATGAATCCCTGTAGGCCTGAGCTTCTAACGGTAAGCCACTCATTGTTAGTAGCTGGCAGTTGACTGAGATGTGGCTTCACCCAGGGCGAAACAAAGCCCTGAGACTCCAGCAGGCAGGGCTGAGGTTGGGTTCTGGCACAAACTCCCGCAGGGTTGGCTTCGGCCTGAGCTATCTGAATTACTTGTCTAGACGGTTCCTATTTCGCTGGATAAGTAAGTGGTCCCCCAGCTCGCTTAGCAGTGTTCACAACTTATGTGACACGTCTTTCGCAATCATGCACTCTTTCCCTTCTTCCCTCACTGTTACTTTCAAATGACACAATTGCATCACTATAGGTTTTATTCCGGTTTTTTGTTTGTTTTGTTTTCGGTAGCAATGACTTTGCTATTCACTTATTTCTGGAGAAGAACCCACCACAAGCAATTAGAAGATCTAACTGGGGAATTGGTCAATTAGCGCAGTTGGGTTGGAGCGGACTCCTTGGGACTTCTTGAGGTTTATCTCTAAAAGTCTTTCAGGCTGAATCATTGTTTAGGAAGCACCGAGTTTCCGTTTATAATGATGGAAAATTTGGTAACAGATATTGGTGATGGTTGCACAACATGATTGATGTCATTGATGTCACTGAATTGTACATGTGAAAGATGTTGAGTTGGCAAACGTTGTGTTATCTATATTTTTACAATAATAGTTAAAAAAAAAAAAAAAAAGTCTTTCAGTATGATCCTGGACCTGCTTCCATGGGGAGGGTAGATAGACAGGGGATGCGGCTTTCTGACACCTATCGTAGACAACTCGAGCTAATATTCCAACACTGAGGGCATGCTTTTCTCTAGGCTCGAGGGGTACAGAGTTTGGAGTCTGGGGAGGAGACAGAGGAAAGTTCCCAGTGGCAATAAAAAAACCAAACCTGTTGCTGTCCAGTCAATTCCGACTCGTAGTGACCCTATAGGACACAGTAGAAGTGCCCCATCGGGTTTCCAAGGAGTGGCTGGTGGATTGGAGCTGCCGGACTTTTGGTTAGCAGCCGAGCTCTTAACCGCTGCACCACCAGCGGCAATACAACGGGGTAATTGTTAGGAACTGCATGATTCCTCTGCACCTTTCCTCGGCTCCACCTCGAAACGCTGGACAACGGAGGAAACAGCGTCCTCAGCTGAGGATATACCAGAGCAGGGAGATCGGGGTGTGGATGAAAGGAAAACACACAGCCAAGTACACGCCTTTCAATATGAACTCCCGAAAACCTTGTGTTCTTCAAAATAGTGCCTTAAAAATAGTATGTTTATGAGGAAAATTAAGGGCCAACCAATGGAAACTTATGCAATTTTGCAACCAGATGCCAGCAAAAATAATAACTGGTTCCTTGGGATGTAATCTGATATCCCAAGCAAGCAGCATAGAGTTGTAGAATTTGTACAAAGACCAGAGAATGGAAGCTCCAGCTTGCAGGTGCTGAGTGATGTGGTGAAGTGGGGCTCTGAGCCAGCGGCGTTCTTAGCCCACAGGGCAGCCATTAAGGGGCACAGGAGGAAGCCAGCCTGCCTCAATCCTAGAGCACGAAGGCTGCATGTGTGCTTCTCCTGGAGGGAGCCCCAGGTACTGCTCATTTTTAATTTGCTTAAAACAGATCTGAAAAGGTCCCTGCCTACGTACCGCTCTGTTGTTAGTTGCTGTTGAGTTGGCCCATGGTGACCCCATGCACAACGGGATTGCATCGAACCATTGTGATCCATAGGGTGTTTCTTCCTTGTCTTAGTCTGAAAGCTTGGCTGAAAACCGTTTAGCATCATGGCAACACGTCAGCCTCCGTTGATCGACAGGTGGCGGCTTCCCTTGAAGTGCATTGGCCAGGAATCAAACCAGTGTCTCCTACATGGAAGGCGAGAATTCTACCACTGGAGCACCCCTGCCCTCTCTGCAGCTCCCTAGCTGAGGGTTTTTCCTGTCCTGCTGGAGTTTCTAATTCTACACCTGCTATTCCAGCTCCCCCTGCCTAAGAAAAATCACAGCTGAATCAAGCTAACTTCCATGGTATATGGACATCGTTCCTCTATTTACCGATCATTTATGAAGTAGCCAATGCCACAGCAACACAAATTATAATAGAACAGACTGTAGCTCACAGGACATGAGCCTGGAACACAAACCCCATGAAGCGGGCAGAGTGTCTGAGGCCCTTTCGGGCCAGGAAAGATGACCTGCTCGTCAAGCAACCATAAGAGATGGAAATGGGACAAGTGAAAAATAATTGGGAGTGTGGAATACCGTGGTGGCATCAGGTTCCACTTGTAACCTGGAAGTTTAATGTATTATTGTTTTGTGTGAATTACATGGATTTTCATTACTTTGTGTTGACATTTTTGTATGTGATGGGATGCCCAGCGTGGAGCACTTACGCTGGATGGGACTAAAGGTTCAGCCAGGCAAGTCATCTGCCAACACTCGGGGCCTGGTTGGTATGAGGGTTCCAGGGTGGAGCCTATCTATGGAGACAAGTTTACTGTGCTTGGTACCAGTTCACAGGCTGCTGCTCTTACAAGTACAGGGGGAAGTAAGATGGGGGATCAGTACAACCCAGCACTCAACAGGAAAAATGCTGCAAGGGATTGTTCATCCTGATGGATAGGGCATTGTCCTAAACGGCATGGCGCCTGGTCTTGGCTATCCACCACCACCAGTTGCTACTGAGTCAATCCCTACACATGGCAACCCCATGTGTGTCAGAGCGGAATTGTACTCCATAGAGTTTTCAATGGCTGATTTTTTTTTGGAAGCAGACAGGCAGGACTTTCTTCCAAGAAGCCTCTGGGCAGAATCAAACTGCCAACCTTTTGGTTAGCAACCAAGCGCGTTAACCGTTTACACTACCCAGGGACTCTGCCTTGGCTATAGCAGAGAAAAACAAAAACAAAAAAAACTGCTTGCAAAAGAGATTTTACTGCCAAGATCTAAACAAGCAAAAAAGCAAGTGGGAATTAAGGAGTAAAATGGGCCCACAGTAACTAGAACATAACCTCCTTGCAGGCAGGGACCAACTCCTGACCCAGTGCCTGAACAGAGAAAGTGCACAATAAATTCTATTAAGTGAAAGAAAATATTCAATATGACACTGTGGGCAGGAGCCACATTTAGAAAACATATCCGTGTATTACTTTTCTCAAACACACAAAACACCACTTTATCAATCTAAATTTTTCCTAAAACGGGTTTCTTAGAATTTTTCGTATGAGTTGTTTGCTTCCCAAAACAAAATGAAGGACTGAATCTCCTGCTTTTACAAAGAAAACAGGCCCAATTTCTAGCCTTTGGACAGTCCTCCTCAGAACCCTTCATTAAGCCTCAGCTGATAGCTATTAATCACTTGGGTGCAGCCAGAAGCTTCTTGCACTTTCCAAATTACACTATTTTCCTTTTGCAAGATCAGATAACTGTGTTATTTGGCGTTTCATTTACATAGATGTGCACCACCTATTGGAAATTTATTTTTCCATCTATGTTTCTGTTCCGGTACAAACTGGAACCACTTAAATTTCCTTTACTTTTGCAAAATTTTATTTTAAACTTGGAAATTCTTGATTTTTTAACTTGTGCTTTTTACCACCACTTTTCCATTTTTGCTTTTGCTATTTTAATCACAAATTTTGCCTGTGTTTGGTTTGGCTGCCATTTTTCTCTTATCTTGCTCTTTTGCTATATCTGGTTTTGCATTTCATCTCTTTAATTTCCTTCCCCAAGCCCTAAGGAAGTCTTTTTAAGGACCACATCTACTTCATTCATTGTCTTTGACAGTGTTTGAAAAGATACTCAGCAAATCTCCTCAAAGGGAAAGATTACTGGTACTAAAGCAAAAGAGAGCATTTGTGAGAACAGAGTGTCAGTCAAACTGTGAAGGCATGGAGTCCCGAGGGCCAGGGAGAGGAATCTCTACACCACTTAATATAAGCCTGGAAGGATGAGAGGTTGGCCATAAGGATGGCAAACTGATGACCCTAAGGACGGCAAGAATTGTTAAAAAAAAAAAAAAAAAAAGAATCAAGGTTAACATCAGCAGTGATATATCATGTGGATATCATGTACTCCCTGATATGATGAAAGGGTACGCCACCTCTGTGGTCTTCTTTCCAAAAAAACAAACCCATAATCCCAGTCTAACCGTGAGAAAAAGATCAGACATACCCATTTTGAGGGAAAGTCTACAAAATTCCTGGCCGTATTTCTCTACACTGTCAAGATCATGAAAAACAAAGACCAAGAAACGTCACAGACCAGAGAAGTGACAAGGAGACATGACAACTAAATGCAGTGTGGCATCCTGGATTGGACCCTCAAACAGAAAAGGGACGTCAATGGAAAAACAGGTGAAATCCGAATAAAAGCTTGAAGTTCAGTTAATAGTAATGGACCAACGTTGGCGTCTCAGATTTGACCAACGTACCTTGGTCACATAAGATATTAACATCAGGGAAAACGGACACTTGGTGAGGGATATATAAAGAACTCTCTGTACTGTCTTTGTAACTTCCGTAAATCTAAAATTATTCCAACATAAAGTTTATTTAAAAAATTAATCCACATAATAATTTATTTTCAAGCTTCTTGAACTTGTGACTCTGTTTTGTTTTTATCTTTTCTCCACCTCCTATAATTATTTGTATATTTTATTTGTTGTGAGATGAATGTGTGACCTTAGTTTTGATGCTCCTAAAATTGTTTCTTCTCAGGTCACATGACTGAATTAAGAAGCCCTTTAGTCTTTTATTAGTTCTCCTCAACGGGGTGATCATCCTCACTTTTTATCATCTTGGCCTTCACGAGCCTGCATGTGTATATTCATTCATTCCCTCAGGCATTCATTCACAAACACATATTGAGAGCCCTATCATAGGCTGAAACAAGTTCCTCGGGTGTACCAATGGTTACCGCCCTCAGTTTCTAACTATTGGCAGTTCAAGTTCACCCAGAGGTGCCCTGGAAGAAAGGCCCTGGTGATCTACTTCTGAAAAATCAGCCATTGAAAACCCTATGCAGCACAGTTCTACTCTGACACACATGGGGTCCCCATGAGTTGGGACCTACTCCAGAGCAACTGGTATCACAGGCCAGGCCCTGAGCTCAAGATTCACAGATGACTGAGTTTCAGCCCTTAAGTTGTCAAGGTAAGAAAGGGTGAAATTTTGCATGACTAGCTCATTGAAAAACAAGGGCATGTCCCAGGGGCCTTGCTGAAGCGAAAGGTATGACTTGCTCTGCTATTTGAAAAACTTTCATTTTCCATATTCTTTTCCACCTCACCATTCCCTCCCCAAGCCAGGACCATGCTATACTCCCATAAAATTATAAATCACTGAGTAATTCGGTTCCATGTAATCTGTCTTCATGATAAGTGCCAGTATGAACTGGTCCTTCATGGTCACTTGAGTTAAATTATAGCACAAAGGCTCCATTTTCCCATTTTGTATGTTTTCCCTCTGTTGAAAAAGATGGGAGGACTGGCTCCAGGAGGGAATTCAGTGCCTGTTTCAGCTTTACTGTGATGACTGTCCTCAAAATTCTCAACTCAAGGCCCAAGAGCAAGTAAATTAGGCCTGTGACCGTGGAGGCTCAGGGTGACATTCAGTGGGAGGGGCATCAGGCGGTCAGCAGAGTTGCAGCCCAAGCTCCCTTCTCTGAAGATGCCCCATAGTAAGTAAGCTGTAGGGGCTCCCTGTGTACGTGGGAGGCAGGGTGGCCCTGAGCTGGGTCGCAGGCCAGGCTCCTGGAGCTCTGCAGGCCAGGGCTTCCCTGGCATGCTGCAGTGATGAGAGGTAATGCCTTGTTTTGTTTTCATTACAGACCAGACAGACTCCTAATGGATAGGTTTGGAACGCTAAGGTGGCACAGCTCCATATAAAGGCCAGGTCATGAGGCCTTAGCTGGAGGGCCCTGGGGATGACGGGAAAGAGGATGGTCATGCTCCTTGAGGAATAAAATCCTTAGTCCTTCCTTGGCTTACAGGGCCATGATCTGACTCCTGGCTACCTTTGTGTATTCATTTTCTAAGGTTGCTATAACAAATTACCACAAAGGTAGCTTAAAACAACAGAAATTTGTTCTCTCACAGTTGAGGAGAGAAGGTTGAAATCAAGGAGTCTGCAGGGTTGATTGCTTCTGGAGGCTCTAGAGCAGAATCTGTTCCATGCCTCTTCCTAGCTTCCAGTGGTTGCTGATAATTCTTAGCGTTCCTTGGCTTGTAGCTCCATCACTCCAATCTCTGCCTCCATCACCACATGGCCTCTTCCTGTGCCTGCTCTGGGTCACTGAATCTTCATATCCTTTCTCACAGGACACCAGCCATCGGACTTAGGGACCATCCTGATTCAGTGAGACTTAATCTTAACTAACTATATCTGCAAAGACCCTATGTCCAAATAAGGTCACATTCTGAAGCTCTAGGTGGACATGAAATTTTAGGGGATACTCTTCAACCCAGTACACCCTCTTCTCTTGACTCCAACCACTCTGTCATTAGTCACTGTGCTTCGCCAACACTGACATTCTTCCTATTCCTTAAGCATTCTGGGATCTTACCTGCAGCCTTTGCACATTCTGTTCCTGCCGCCTGGAAGAGTCTTCCTAACAGATTTTCATGGCACCAAGCCTGAGGACAATGGTCACACTCTAAGGATGAGTGGACAGAAAGACAGAGGGGCCTGCACTCCCTACAGCATGGTGGAACTACAGCCCACCCCGGACTTCTTATGTGAGAAAAATAAAATCCCAGATTCGGTTAAGCCATTTTTAGTTAATTAGTTAGATTTCTATTTTTTTTTTAAATTTTTTTTTTGCCACCTGCAGCCAATTAAATCTTAACCGACAGAGAGACTGAAGTCAGGTAGACAGATAAGAACTACTAGGTGGTCATCAATCCTGAAAGTAGACATCCGTATTTTAGGTAAATGGTAAGAAGCCAGGAATTATCCAGGAACTTAAGGAGTAATAAACAAAGAAAAGGAACATACAGAAGCCACCAGCAACAAGCAGAAGTGTGGGCCACACATCAAAAATCTGCCTCTGCCCAGCAATGCCCATCCATTGCCTTTGATGGCAAAAGCCAGTCCTTAGGTATAGTGGACTCAGCTGTAACTACAACAGCTACCTGGAAACACCTGTCCAGAGTGGGAAATAAGGTGGAGAGAAGAGCACTACTCGACTCCCCTAAGTGGGGGCCACGGGTGAGAAAGTGTCAGAACTTTTTTCAATCATTCCTTTAGGGTGTTACAAATCTTACGTAACTTCCATTCATGTAAGCAGTCTCTTCTGAAAAGAGATGATGCAACCGGGTCTGAGGCTTTCTCGCAAACCTGTGTGCTTACACAAATGCCAGCAAGAACCCGAATCCAGCAGAAAACTGTTCCTGACTTTGGTCTTGCTTTGCTTGAGTTCTGGTAACACTTGCTAAGCACCCTTCCTGTGAAGCGCTCTTCCCTAGCACTCCGGGGCATTGTTCATCCCCCCTCCTACGTATGCGCTAAGTACCCTGTATACAGGAGAGACGTGAACAGTGCCTCAAAGTGCCAGGGAAGAGCCCTTCACAATAAGGGTACTCCTAGAGCAGATGGTGCCTTGTATATAAGGAGCCCCGATGGCTCAATGGTTAAGTGCTCAGCTGCTAACTGAAAGGTCCCCATTCGAATCCACCAGCTACTCCATGAGAGAAAGATCTGGCAGTCTGCTTCTGTAAAAATTACAGGCTTGGACACCCTATGGGGCAGTTCTACTCTGTCCTATAGGGTTGCTATGAGGCGGAATCGACTTGACAGCAGCGGGTTTTGTAGTATTTGGCACCCTGCGCTGTTCTGAACTGTATACAAGCGGCACCTCCACTCCACCGCGAATTCCCTGAGTAAGCCCAGCGGACTCTGATGTGGCACCTCACACACACAAGGACCAAAGCAAACCATGTTTAGTGTCAGTACTGAGGGAGCTAACATTTGGCCATTTGTCAGAAAGATGTCATTTCTAAAATGATTTGTTTTCTCCAAACTCCTGCAGAAACCTTGTCTACCCTTATTCTATTTAAGATGGGCCAAACGAAACCAAACTCATTGCTGTCGAGTTGATTCTGACTCATAGCGACCCTACAGGACAGAGCAGAACTGCCCCCATAGGGTGTCCAAGGCTGTAAATCTTGATGGAAGCAGAGTGGCTGGTGGGTTAAAATCGCTGACCTTTTTGTTAGAAGTTGAGTGCTTAACCACTGCACCACCAGGGCTCCCAAAGGTGGACAGGAGTCTGTTATCATCTTCTGTACAGCATCTTGCCTCTGTTCAATATTTAATACACTGGGGGCGTAGTGGTTAAGTGCTATGGCTGCTAATCAAAAGGTTGCCAGTTCAAATCCACCAGGTGCTCCTTGGAAACTCTATGGGGCAGTTCTACTCTGTCCTATAGGGTTGCTGTGAGTTGGAATCGACTCGACGGTGATGGGTTTGGTTTTTTTTTAGATAATATATTATGGTCAGATTTGTTACTGTTCAAGTCAAGTGTTTCCACTCTTCTTACATTTCACTTTCTAATATTTTAATCATGCTTGTCCTCTCCTAGCCTCCTTTCAAAGTCCCTGCATTCCTCTAACATGTGAAACATGTAACCTGATACATTGTGATTGTATCCCGTTAATTTCAAGTTGGAAGATTTTTAATAGACTTTATAATTGTTAAAATACCCTTCATCCTTGCTTTTGGATACAATACTGTGTACCTGTCCCCTACACTCTTTTCCACCATAACAATTTGCAAAGAAGCACATATCATCACTTTCCTTCATTTCTTACCCTAATTTTTAAATTTTTTATTTTATTTTTTTTACTTGTTTTATTGCGGTGAAATCACATAATACGCAATGAGCCATTTTAAACTGGTGTTTAGTGCATTCACAATGATGGACAACCTCCGTCTGTCTCTAGTTTTAAAATCCCCACCCTGGTTTTGATTAACTTCTCCTGGTTCACTTTGATAGATGTAAAAAGTGTTGAGATGTATTTTTAAATGCTTTCTGGACCAACCCTATGTTATATAAAAGCTCCTCTGGGCAGCTACGATACCCTAAGCTCACAGATTTGCCCTGATCGTGCTCCATTCCTTTCAGTAACTATATCAACTCCAATGACCGGGCTATTTATCCTTGTACAATGGGGCTCTAATTAAGGTCCAGTTCCCACAAATGTTCCAGAATTTTATGAAAATATTTCTCTTTGAGATCGGTATCATGGATTAGTTCTACTTTATTCCTAAAATCAATCAATGTCAAAGGCCTCATTCTCAGTTTTATATTTAAACATGTCCCACATTCCTGGGCAGATCTTAAACATAGTTAAATAGGTATGTTCTCTGCGTGATGTGTTTCCTCTGTGGTTGCCAAAATTATGCAATGCGTACTAAGTAGAGGAGGCCAAGACAGGAGAGAGAAGTCACAAACGTGAAGCCCTGGCACCAGAACAAAAATGTCCTGGAGGTTCACAAGGGCGTCAGGATGGAGAAGGCTATCTGCGTTTTTAAATTCAAAGTGGCCCTCAAATGTCAGCTGTTCAAAGGAGGCTCACAAGACTTAGTGAATTAAGTCAGAGGGTGCTGGGTTGTTCCATCAACTCAGCCTTGCCTCGGTGAAATGCCCTTTCCAAAGGATAGTCAATAACGACCTTGGCATTACTTAGTCCTGGTATGAAGAGAGTCAATAGCTCATGCTGGAACAACTGGAAAATACCAGCATGAAGGGGAGGGTGAAAGACAAAGACAGAGTGAGAGAAGGACAGAAGGAAAGAAGGAGAAGGGGGAGGAAGAAGAGGAGGCGGAGGAGAGGAGAGCCCGAGAAGGAAAATGAGGAGAAGACAGGGGGTCTGGAAGTGAGACAAGCCCACTTTGGACAATCTCAGACCTTGTCATGAACTAACTGTGTGACCTTTCATAACCGAAGTTATTAAATGTCTCAGTTTCTTTACTTGCAAAAAATAAAGGTAATACCAACAACTTACCTCAAAAATTTGTACTGAGAATAATCTTAAACAGAAGGTGTTCAATGTACTGAAATTGCTGAAAATGTGTTAATTGCTTTTTTCTCTCTCCCTACCTCCTCCAAAAGAAAAAAAATCCAACTGCTTCAGTGATTTTTTTAAACATCTTTTTATCCTCAACAACAATCTTATTGTTATATATAAAGAACGGTGTTAAGCACCTAACACATTTAAACATGGTCCTCAAATTGCTAAGATAAGTGCATGGAAACAATAGCACATGGCACCCTATACAGCTGAGTTGGAATCAACTCGATGGCACCTAACAACAACAACAACATCCTATATGACATAGCAAATATGTAGTGGGGACAATATGTGATTCAAAAACTCAGTGTTGAAGAGATCACTGCTGCATGGGTAGTCACAGCAAAAGGAGACAGGCTTCCTCCTGGGGCTCAAAGGAAGGATCAAACTTAGTAAAGAACAGGAGGGCACTGCCGGCAGAGAGAATAGTGTGAGATACAATTGCAAAGGGTGGAGAGCAACTATTGGGATCAGGAGTTGGGCCGATTAGACTAAAATGAATGGTTTGTGTTTGGAAATAATGGGAGAGAAGACGGGAAAGGTAGGCTTGTCCCTTTTGATCAATGCCAAGCTACAGAGATTGGACTTCATCTATCATCAATTAAATACTAACAAATACAAAAAGCTAAACTGGTGAAAGTAGTATAATAGATATATTTAGAAGACTAACAACAGAAAAGAGCAGCTACTGAGGCTGCTTATATACAATGAAACACCGCATTGGTTTTGGTTTCTTGGTTTGGAGGTTTAGGGTCAAGGTTTCATGGTATATCCCAGTAATTGGCCTAATGCTGTGTTTAGTGCTTCTGTTCTACCTCCTAGTTCACTGTGTAGCGCTTGGGGTCTTAAAAGCTTGCAAGCAGCTATCCAAGGTATAACAATTGGCCTCTTCCTGGAGCAGCAGAGGAGGAAGGAGACTTAGGATTAGGAGGAAGAAATGGAATGTGTGGCTAATTGCCTCCATGAAAAACTGCCTCCTTTGCCGTGAGACCAGAACAACTGGATGGTGCCTGGCTACCATTTCTGAATGTTTTGATCAAAGATTGTATAAAAGAATCCTGATCAAAGGGGGGAAAATGTAGAACAGAATTTAAAATTTCTATTGAATCCAGACTTTCTGGAGCCATAGAACTGGATTAACTCCTGAAACTACTGCCCTGAGACAATCTTTAAACCTTAAACCAAAAAATATCCCCTGAAGTCTTCTTAAAACCAAACAATAGTTTAGCTTAACTAGTAAAGAATGTCTGCCTCGGGCATTGTGCTCTTCTAAGAACTACAGTCAGTCCCCGTGTTACAATGTCAGACTTATGAACACCTCCTACTTGCCCTTTAATAGTATGTAAATTTGCCCACACTTTGAAATGATTGAACCAACCCCTACTCGGAACAAATTCTTCATCACAATCACCTTCACTTCCTGCACATGCAGCTTTTAAATCATTGCAAAGGCTTCAAGCCTTTTCTTGCACTAAGATAAGGCGAAATAAGAACCATATGCACCTGTTCTGACTTACCCACAAAATCGACTTAAAGACACGCTTAGGAATGGATCTCATTCGTAACCCCAGGACTGCCTGTACCTATATGGGATCAAACGGACAACAACAACTAGAAAGATCAGATAGGAAACTTAGGGGGCAGTGAGTTTATGTTAAGGGGGGAGCAACAATTTGCAAAAGGAGGGTGAGAATGGTTGTAGAACTCGAAGAATGTAACCAATGTCACTAAACTGTACATGTAGAAAATGTTGAACTGGTGTTATGTTTTGCTGTGTATATTCTCAACAGCAACAACAAAAAATAAAATAAATTATATATATGAAAATAATACTAAGGAATGTTCTTGAGTTTGGTGATTAGGTGACCAAACTCATGTAGTAAGAAGTTAACCTGGCTGCCGTGTGCAGGGTCAATGGAAATGGTAGAAACTAAAGCCCAAGGGACCAATTATGGCAGCTGTTGCAATGCGCAGGAGCTAGTGATGAAACCCGGATGTGGGGAGGGGTGGTCACAGCAGGAGCGGAGAAATGATTCCAGAGAAACTGTAAGGAATAGGAGCGTGAGGAGAGGTAGCCGGGGGATTTTTATTACACAAAACAAAACAGACAAACGAACAAAAAATGGCAGAGAAGCAATAAAATATTGTTCCTCAATTACTGTCACTAAGGCATTATCAACATACAATCACAACAGGGGTGAAAAATTTATAATATTCAAAAACACATATAAAGTATTTGCACACAGCAGGAAGGTTTTGTGGGTCTCAACTTGCAATGGGTCCTGAAATGTTAGCATTTTAATTAGGTGAGAAATAATCAGCTTTCTCAAGAAGAATGAGTGGCTTTCCTCTTAAAGCATGATAAATTGCCATACTACATGGATTATTCCCTTGGATTCTTTCTGGTTAGACAGTGTTACAAAACTTAATATTGTTTTGAGCAATATAATCCAACAGCAGGGTTTCCATTTGTTAAAAATTACTCAATCATTAAATTCAAGTATTAAATTTCTATCGCCAATCCATGTTGGCTCCATGACCCAGTTAAGATAAGCACCCAAATTATTATGAGGATCCGCCTATAATTTTAACCCAAACATTTTTTTTTCTAATTGTACTTTAGATGAAGGTTTTCAGAACAAACTAGCTTCTCATTACATGATTAATACACATATTGTTTTATGACATTGGTTGCAACCCCATGATATGTCAACACTCTCCCCTTCTCGACATTGGGTTCCCTGTTACCAACTTTCCTGTCCCCTCCTGCCTTCTAGTCCTTGCCCCTGGGCTGGTGTGCCCATTTAGTCTCGTTTTGTTTTATGGGCCTGTCTAATCTTTGACCGAAGGGTGAACCTCAGGAGTAAATTCAGTACGGAGTTAAAAGGGTATCAGGGGGCCATACTCTCAGGGTTTCTCCAGTCTCTGTCAGACCAGTAAGTCTGGTCTTTTTTTGTGAGTTAGAATTCCATTCTATGTTTTTCTCCAGCTCTGTCCAGGACCCTCTGTTGTGATCCCTGTCAGAATAGTCGGTGGTGGTAGCCGGGCACCATCTAGTTGTGCTGGACTCAGTCTGGTGGAGGCTGTGGTAGTTGTGGTCCACTTGTTGTTTGGACAAATCTTTCCCTTGCGTCTTTGGTTTTCTTCATTCTCCCTTGCTCCAGATGGGGTGGAACCAGTGGAGTATCTTAGATGGCCGCTCACAAGCTTTTAACACCCCTGACACTACTCATCAAAGTAGGATGTAGAATATTTTCTTTATAAACTATGCTATACCAGTTGAGCTAGATGTCCCCTGTTAACCCAAACATGTTTTAATTCCTCACTCTGAAAATTCTACTGGCTTGCAACAGACATCCAAATTGCCAAGTACGCTGAGCTGATGATCCTGAAGCAATATTATAATTCACAGGGCATCCAATCCATTTATTTTTTAAACAATGAGATTAAAAACCCATTATGCCTATTCAACAGATGAGGAATCTTTAGAGCCCTATGGTTCTAAGTCTGACAACCATATACGTCGATAAACAGAAAGAAAAAAATTCCAACAGAGACTGCAGTGGCCTGGGGGACTGGTAATCCAATGAAGCATCCTTGGCAAGGGCTGCCTTTTTCCGGGGAAAATCAGCCTTAAGAGATTAAACTTTATCACTGTAGACAGGACTCCCTGAACCAGGAAGCAATGCAGTAAACACTACAAAATAAATTTAACATATGTTGTTGTGTGTGCTGTCGGGTCGATTCTGACTCATAGTGACCCTACAGGACAGAGGAGAACTGCCCCATAGGGTTTCCTAGACTGAAATCTTTATGGGGACAGACTGCCACATCTTTCTCCCGTGGAGCAGCTAGTGGGTTTCAAACGCTGGCCTTTCAGTTAGAAGCTGAGCACTTAACCACTGTGCAACCAGGTAATATATACATAATTTCATGAGCATATATACCTTCATACACATGGCCATGCTCTCTTTTTCTTCTCCTTATTAACAGAACATTCTGAAAAACATTCATACATAATTCAATTACATTCTTATTTCAGAAGGATATCATTTCAGGTGCAACAACTTCAGAACCTGTAAAACATCTTTCCTTTTGCTAAATACTCTTTGGGGATTAGAATGCAATGGTAGGGCTGGTGTTCTCATTTCTTGGATGGAAAAGTCTGAAGTGTGCCCAGTGTTCATTTATTTCCTTCTCTCTGCTTGGTAATTAATTAATTCATCACCCTGCTCGGGGCAAAGTTTTCAGCAAATATTCCTGGAGCAGTTTCTCTCATTTTCGGCTGCTACCACTTCAGGTGGAAAGGGGGTTGGGGGCTGAGCCACGGTCTTTCCCGCCCCCTAATATTGCCTGTGGCAGAGACTCTGAATCACTTACCCACACCCATTCTGCCCATCTGCCTTAGGACAGAACCCTAGTTTTATTTCATGCATTAATGTGCTAGCTAAATAACTATAGTTTCCACCTTCTCTTGTAGCTAGGGGTGTCCAATGAGCTGGCAGTGGAGGTTGTAGGGTGAGTTTCTGGGAAAGGTCCTTAAGGGGAACAACCAGCAGTGTACTTTTTGTTTTTCTCCTCTCCCTTCATCTTGCTGCCTAGAATGTGTTTCTGTGGACTGGAGCTCCAGCAGGGCAACCTGGATGAGCCCCACATGCTAAGGTGATAGAACAAAAAGAGGAGTTTAGGATCCTCTGTCTACATACAGACTTCTCTTAAGTGAAAGAAGAAAAAAAAAAAAAAAAAAACCAGGAAGTATAAGTCACTTTTATTTTGAGTCTTCTGTTACATGCAGCTGATTTTAATCCTTAATACAATACCTCATCCCAACAGCTTTCTACTATGAGCCAGTTTTAATATGAAAAACTTATTTTGTTATAGCATGAGGTAATATTAGGATGTAATAGCATTAGTTCAAATAAATTACAGGTATAATTCCATATCCCTAAATTATCTCAGCTCAGCCTAACCAAGGAACAGCTCAGTTTCACATAGAACATGTGATACTCCAAACTGCTCTGTAATTTAAGAAATCAAAGGATGGTATTTAGCTATAATCCATCCCTTCCTCTAACGGAGGAGCTTCAGCTCCCAGGCAGCACCTGAGCTGATGGTTTACTGCAGAGGGAAGAGAGGCGTGTGGACCCCAGCTGCCCCTCCTAAACTCTAATGGAAGGAGGCTTGGTCCAGAATACTGGTTTAGTTCCAAAGCCTGAAGTTCCAATTAGTCCCTCTAGTGACTCCGGGTGGTGCAAATGGCTGCTAACCAAAAGGTTGGAGGTGCACGTTCACCAAGAGGCACCTCGGAAGAAAGACCCAGCGATCTACTTCTGAAAAATCAGCCACTGGAAACTACGGAGTACAGTTCTACTCTGACACACATGAGGTCATCATGAGTCGGAGTCAACTCATCGGGAACTGGTTTTAGTCAGGGACGGATTACCCAACAAGCAAGGTATGCACAGGCTTACTTGTGTTTACTTATTTACTGATCTGTAGTGCAAAATTTCATCAAAGATGTGGTGAAACCTATGTGACATTGTGCACTACAGATTAGTAAGTAAACACAATTAAGCCCGTGTGTACTTTGCTTACTCTAAGCCTGTGCACACCTTGCTTACTGGTTAATCTGCCCCTGGTTTTAGTGACTCTACTACAGGCTTACACAAGATGCACATTCTTTTCCTGATGCACAAGGTGTACATTTTCTTTTCTTCCCTTCCTTCATCTTGCTGCCTAGGATGTGCTTCTGTTGACTGGAGCTCCAGCAGCCACTTTGGACCCTGAGGCAACCTGGATGAACTCCACGCTCGTGGAGAATCATTTACAATCCTCCTGGAGAAACTAAAAAACAAGAAGGACAGGGTGCTTGGGAGAGTCCCTGGAGGCAGTGAAGATGTGTTTGTGAAATATAGTATTTACCAGGGGAATTAAGCTTTAGACTTTCTCCTCTATAGCCCATATTGAGGGTTTCTAAACCAAAATCCTTTTCTGTGATGAAGACAATCATATGGACCTTCATTAAAATCCTTTACAACCTCTGCAGCCTGCAATTCTCAAGACGCAACAGAACTTAAGCAGGACTTGTTTGATTTGTTGGGTAGCAGATCCCCTGAGCACAGAAAAAGCAAGCTTCATTTTCTCCCATATTGTGTTTCTAACTAACAAGGAGAAACTATACATTTTAGTATTTTACTGCAGCTTTGAGTGCTATTTTTTTGTAGGGGGAGGGACTGGATACTGGGGACAATAAGCTAATCACAATAAGACATTCAAAGTCCATTCCTCTATGGGGGCAGACATCTACTCTGGTTGATGCTGGCTTGGAGAACATCTTAGTCTCTAATTAAATGGACTTGGGTGCCTGGATCTTTGTATTTGAGGGCAGGAGTGGATAGGCTCCAAGCAGTAGGAGAGAAGCGCTCCATTTTCACATTTCCCAAAATAACCAGTGATTCAAGTTCATAGTGAGAGAAACAAGGTGGGGTTGCTGTTGGCAGTTGTCGACTTGAATTGTTAGCAGTTTCTACCTTTCGAGAAAACGGTCACTCAGGTCACTCCCACCATTCATTCTCCCCACTTTCTGGAAGGCAAGAAATTGTCCATATTTCCTCGGCCTCCCTCCTCTCTCCGGCACCGGCCCTTAGCCAGGTCAGCTGTATCAATACTTTGGAAGGTGCGTGGACCATTAGGCAGAGAGTCAGCGGAGGCCTTTCTACTAGCACTTCATCAAGGCACATAAATCACTTCTTATGCTCTGAAAGAGAAACATATGCCAAAAATATGCCGATTTACAAACTGTTTTCCTATCTTTAGGGTACTTTATTTCTCCTACTTCTTGTGACAGAAATGGCACATAACCCTGGCCCTGGGATTTTTTAATAACCAGCTGTGAAATTTCACTAGCGCTGGCATAAAATCAAGAACCTAAAACAATTCATCCCAATGTATGGAGTCTTCTGTGCTTGTCTGATAGGGCTTTGATTTGGTATTGGTTTATAAAGCCACTCTTTTTTTCCTGGACTAAAGAGAATTTAAAAGAAAAATGTCAAGTTTGCAAATGGGCAAGGATGCAAACAATAATACTTTTGGTGTCTATGGTGGTGGTGATGTTGGAATAAGGGAGCAGAATATGGAAAAGGAGAAGAAGCTTTGTAAAACACATAATTAACCAACTGTTGCTCTCAAGTCACTGCCACCATATGGCAACTCCATATGTGTCAAAGTAGAACTGTGCTCCATAGCGTTTTCAATGGCTGCTTTTTTAGCAGTAGACTGCCAGGCCTTTCTTCCAAGGTGCCTCTGGGTGGACTTGAACCTCCAAACTTTCTATTAGTAGCCCAGCGTTTTAACTATTTGCACTACCCAGGGACGCCTAACACCTAAGTTGTTTGGAAGTTTTAAAAAATATTTAATTAAGAATCAGTGTCCTCCGGTACAAGTCAGACAAAGGTCTAATCTCCATAATCTACAAGAAAATCCAACACCTCTACAACAAAAAGACAAGTAATCCTACTAAAAAATGGGCAAAGGAAATGAATAGACACTTCACCAAAGAAGACATTCAAGCAGCCAACAGACACATGAGGAAATGCTCGCGATCACTAGCCATTAAAGAAATGCAAATTAAAACCATAATAAGATACCATCTCACCCTGGCATTACTGGCACGAATCAAAAACACTGGAAATAACAAATGTTGGAGAGGCTGTGGGGAGATCGGAAGTCTTATGCCCTGCTGGTGGGAATGCAAAATGATACAACCATTTTGGAAAATGATATGGAGCTTCCTTAGAAAGCTAGAAATAGAAATACCATACAATCCAGCAATCCCACTCCTAGGAACATATTCTAGAGAAATAAGAGCCGGAACTCTAATAGACATATGCACACCCATATTCATGGCAGTACTGTTCACAATAGCAAAACGATGGAAACAACCTAGATGCCCATCAACAGATGAATGGATAAACAAACTATGGTACATACACACAATGGAGTACTATGCAACGATAAAGAACAGTGATGAATCTGTGAAGCATCTCATAACATGGATGAAACTGGAGGACGTTATGCTAAGTGAAATAAGTCAGTCACAAAAGGACAAATATTGTATGAGACCTCTATTGTAAAAACTCACCAGAAAGTTTACACACAAAAAGTAACAATCTTTGTTGGTTATGAGGGATGGGAAGGGTGGGGGGGGGAACTACTAAATAGGCAATAGATAAGTGGTATCTTTGGTGAAGGGTGAGATAGTACACAATACTGGGGAAACCAGCACAACTTGTACAAGCAAAGGTTATGGAAGCTCCATAGACACATCCAAACTCCCTGAAGGACTGAATTGCTGGGCGGAGGGCTGTCGAGACCATGGTCTCGGGGAACATCTAGCTCAGTTGACATAACACAATTTATAAAGACAGTGTTCTACATTCTCCCTTGTGAGTAGCATCTGGGGTCTTAAAAGCCTGTGAGCAGCCATCTAAGATACTCCACTGGCCTCACCCCTTCAGGAGCAAGGGAGAATAAAGAGAACAGAATACAAGGAAAAGATTAGTCCAAAGGACTAATGAACCACAGCTACCAAGGCCTCCACCAGACTGAGTCCAGTACAGCTAGATGGTGCCCGGCTACTACCACTGACTGCTCTGACCAGGATCACAACAGAGGGTTCTGGACAGAGCTGGTGAAGGATGCAGAACAAAATTCTAACACACACACAAAAGACCAGATTTACTGGCCTGAAAGAGACGGGAGAAACCCTGAGAGTATGGCCCCCAGACAGCCTTTCAGCTCAGTGGTGAAGTCACTTCCGAGGTTCACCATTCAGCTGGGGATTGGACAGCCCCATAAAACAAAACTAATGAGACACAGCAGTCCAGGGACAAGGACTAGAAGGCAGAATGGGACAGGAAAGCAGGTGATAGGGAACCCAAGGTTGAGTAAGGATAGTGTTGACATGTAGTGGGGTTGTTAACCATTGTCATAGGGCAACATGTGTACTGTTTAATGAGAAACTATTTTGTTCTGTAAACCTTCATCTAAAGTGAGAATAGCACACAAATGGAAGACCGCAATCGATGTCACTGAGCTGTGCATGTAGAAATTTTTGAAATGGTGTATCTTTGGCTAGGTATATTTTCACCAAAAAAAAAAAAAGAAACAGGTCAAGAAGGGAGAGGGTTGACATGTCATGGGGTTGTTAACCAATGTCATAAAACAATATGTGTACTGACTGTTTAATGAGAAACAATTTGTTCTGTAAACCTTCACCTAAAGTACAATAAAAAATAAATAAAATAAAAAAAGAATCAGTGTCCTCTTGGGTTGGGGAGCCAGTGCTTTGTGTTCGCCTTTGGAATGAGACTCTGGAGGCTGACGATCACTTGGGACTACTAAGCATTTAGTGCACAAGGGTTCCCAGTTTGGAAGGTGGTGTCAGAAAGGAAAAGATGGGGACAGAGATGAGCCCAATCCTTTCAATATGTCCTCGGGGTATCCATCACTCAGATGCCACTTGAAAGCAATGCTATAAACTGGGAAGGTCGGGGTCAAGGCTGCCAGGTACAGCAGTGCCTATGATACAGCTCACAGCCTGAGCCTCACGTTGCTAGCGTAATGGCAGTACCAGTGTCAGACAGGGTGGAGTTCATATCTAGCACAGCCTCTAATTAACTGGGTTGTGCTCTTGGGCAAGTTAACTGCTCTGAGCATCCATCTCCCCAACTATAATGGCAGCAATAGCCCTTACTTCGCAAGGTAGCTGTGGCTGATTAGACTTACCGAGCGTAAAACACTTAGCAGAGTGGCCAGAACAGTGTGAGCTCAATAAACATTTGCTTTCCAATGAAAGTAGCTGTTCTGAAGAATTTGGGGGCAATCCAGTTCTCCTCTTTGGTCACAGTGAGGTGTATGGGGGTCTTGGAGTACAAATTAAACCCAGGTTCATATACTAATGTTGATGTAAACAAGCTGTATTAGATTCCTAAGACTGCTGTAATAAAGTACCACAAACTCAGTGGCTGACTCAGCAGAAATATCTCATCTCCCAGTTCTGGAGGCTGGAAGTCCAAAATCAAGGTCTGTTTGGGCTTTCTTTCTCCAAAGGCTCTAGGGAAAGATGACTCCTTGCCTCGTCCAACTTCTGGTGGTTCCTGGCAACCCTTGGCGTTCCTTGGCTTGTAGATGCATCACTCCAGTCTCTGCCTTCATTTTCACATGGCTGTCTTCCATCTGTCTGTCTCTGTGTCTCTCTTCCTTTTTTATAGGGCACCACTCATACTGGATTAGGATTCATCCTACTCCAGTATGACCTCATGTTAACCGATAACATCTCCAAAGACCCTATTTCCAAACAAGGTCACGTTCACAGGTACTGTGGGTTAGGACTTCAACATATCTTTTTAGGGGACACCATTCAATCCATAAGGAGCCCTGGTGGTGCAATGGTTAAGTGCTCAGCTGCTAACCGAAAGTTTGGTAGTTGGAACCCACCCAGCGGCTCTGCGGGAGACAGACCATCTGCTCCCGTAAAAGGTTATAGTCTAGAAAACCCTATAGACAGGTCTATTCTGTCACATGGGGTCACTATGAGTCAAAATTGACTCAACAGCACCTAACAACAACAACAAATTCAATCTATATCACTAGCCATATGACTCACAACAATACATTGAACTTTTTGGAGCCTCAGTTTCCTGAGCTATCAAACAGGGTTACTAGTCAGCCTAGCAGAGGATCAGGTAAAGGAAGCTGATTGTATCTGTGAAGTGCTATGGAAACAGAGGTTGTTATAAAGTTTGAGAAGGCTCTAGTCCAAACTCAAGAGAAATTATAAAAAATACTCCCTCCCCAAATCAAAGAAATATAAGAGTGAGAATTATACCTCCACGCTTAGAAGAGACTGTTGGGAATTTCACAGTTAAAGGTCAAACTCTCCTTCTCTGTCACAAACCCTGCCTCAAAACAAAAACAAAACAAAAAAAAAAAGAGCTCATGGGGTCCAGTGAGAAGCAAGCTGGCCTTAGCTTTCATGTTTTTATGCCAACCCTCCTAAAGTCTTCCTAAATCATTTTTATTCCTGGTAACCCAAGCAGGTTTGTTTATTTTAAGACAGGAGAAACAACTATATGGCTCAGAAATATCTTCCTGCTGCCTCTTCCCAGCCAAGATGCCCACCTGAATTCACAAACTTGATTTGGAAAGTTTGATGGCTGTAGGAAGGTTTTTTTGAGGGGCTACTTTACACATTACAGCAATTAACCCTTTTTCAACAGTTCATTACACGGTCTCTGAAAAACATAAAAAAGGCCTTTCATGGAGGGCAAAGGATTTAAATGTGGCACATTGCAGGGATAATGCTAGCCACACACAAATTGATTCCTGCTACCAGGTTTCATGAGTATGGAATCAATTTAGGGACTTATTCAGGAACAATGGGGAGCTTTTCCTGGGTTAACTTTGGGCCTGGGAAAAGAAGGGAAACAGAAGTTTTGCTTCCTCCATTGCCATTTCTTTTCTGGAATCTTTCCTTTTCTCAGTTTCACCGAGGTGAACCCAAGTCCTTAGCTTTTTTGCTTTCCCTTACAAATATGCTTTTGGGGCATCCTTTCAAGTAAAACCCAAGACCTTAAGAATTGCCATATTACTTTAGATTAATGGTATACCATCCATTGTAGCTATGGATGCTGCAGACATCATTGTTCTGAGAAAGAGCAAAGCTGTTGACATCCAAAGCATCAAGTGTATAATATCCTTACCATATAAATATGTCTCACAGATCATCAAGAAAAGAATAAACACTCCAATAGGAAAATGTGCAAAGGACATGAGTAGGCAGTTCAAAAAGGAAATGAAAGCAGCAATTATAAAGAAATATTCCACTTTATTAGTAATCAAATGCAGATAAGCAAAAATAAAATACCATTCTTCAACTTTAATTTGTAACGATTAAAAAATATGATTATGCCCAGCGTTGACAAGGGTGTGGAGAAAAAGGGCACTTTCATAGTCTAGTAATGGAACAGTGAACTGAATCAACCTTTTTGGTGGACAATTTGCCAAACGCCTTAAAGACATACATACCTTTTTTGTCAGAGTAACTCCATTTCTAGGAGTTTGAGAAAACAAACACACAAAGATGAACACGTAAAGATGCTCACCGTACTACAACAGAGGTTGGATATTTTTTCTAGAAAGGGCCAGACAGTATGTATTTTAGGCTTTGTGGGCCATCTGGTCTCTGTTATAATTACTCAACTCTGCCACTGTAGCGAGAAAACAGCCATAAACAGTACATAAACCAATGGGCATGGCAGCATTCCAATAAAACTTTATTTACAAAAATAGGCACAGGCTGGGTTTGACACACGGACTGTAGTTTGCCAACCCCTATAGTACAAGAGTAAGCATTTATTTAGAACGGGCAAAGAAACAGTAATAAAAGAAAACATTTTAAGCTGACAAACACAAATTACCAAAACTCAGAGAAATTAATGTTTATATTAACTGTAACTAATTGCTTGACTGACCTCTATAATACCCCATGTCTCTAACACCCTATTATACCCCACCTATACTACCTTACATCTCTAATATTCCTCTATAATATTCCATATCTACACTCCCCCACCGCCTCTATAATACCTCATCTCTATAATACCCCACCTCAGTAATAGTCCCTCTCTGTATCACTGCTATAATGTCTTTTTTCCTTGTGTTTTTTGGCTGAATAGTCTTTGATCACCTCTTCATAGGACAATTTTTAACCTTCAAGAACTCAGAAAATATTGTTCCCATAAGCTTTTCTGAGGAAATTTCTAGAAGATGAACTTCAACTAACTGAGAGATGACTAGGGGAACCATGGCAAAATGACTTGTGGGGAGCTCTGAATATACTTCATTATAAATCTAAGACTACAATCAGTTTAGGTAATAGAAGTTAGAAAAGGAAAAATAAATAAACTGAAGTGAAATGAAGCCAAAAGAATTAGTAAAAATAAAAGCAGGCATTAGTAAGTTAGAAAACAGAAAATAGTAGAAAAAAGCTTTTTAGGGGGAAAAATAGTTAATCTGCCAGCTAACTTAACCAGGAAAAAGGGAGGAAATAGTAAATACAGAAAGTAAGTAATACAATGAAGAAACAAGCATAAATTTTAAATAAATGAAAAATAATTATAAAAGACTACTTTGCTAAATTCTATGCAAATACATTTGAAAATCTGGATGAATGGACAATTTTCTAAGAAAATCTAATTTACCTAAATTGACTTCAGAAGAAACAGAAATTCTGAACTGACCAATTTCCTTGGGGAATAAAAAATGGGGAATTGACAACGAGACTTGCCCCCTAAGAAGTTCCAGATTTAATGGGTTTCATGAAGGATTTCCACCAAACTTCAAAGAGCAAAACAGAATAGAACTGCCTCAGGGTTTCCAAAGATCAGCTGGTGGATCTGAACTGCCAACCTTTTGGTTAGCAGCCATAGTTCTTAACCACTGTGCCACAAAGTCTCCAAAAAGCAGATAATCCCAATATTATTTTAAAAATTAAGATGTAAATTTCCAGGCCTTTCTTCCTAGTCTGTTTTAGTCTGAAAGGGCCACTGAAACCAGTGCAGCGTCATAGCAACATGCAAGCCCCCAATGACAGACAGGTGATGGCTGTGCATGAGGTACACTGACCAGGAATCAAACTTGAGTCTCCCACATGAAAGGTGACAATTCTACCACTGAACCACCATTGCCCCCACTTCCACAGAGTTAACCAAAAAAACCAAACCCATTGCTGTCGAGTCAATTCCAATTCATAATGACCCTACAGGACAGAGCAGAACTGCCGCAGAGGGTTTCCAAGGAGCGACTGGTGGGTTCAAACTGCTGACCTTCTGGTTAACAGCTGGGCTTAATCACTGCGCCACCAGGGCTCCCCACAGAGTAGTGGGACTGAGAACTAGTCTGCAGGGAGTGGATGATGTGTAGAGAAACTTAGAAAATGTCACTTACTCCAGTGCCAAAGGAAAGCAACAGAACTTCTTGCCTAATTACAATGAGCCGAACCAATGCAAAAAGCCCATCTTCCTGCTCTAAACCCATAGATACGTTGAATAAGATATACGAAACCACATAGCCAAATTGAGAATAAAACAGGGAAATCCTCAGGTGTCAGCAACAAAGAGGAAATACATAGTCAGAATGTTGTGCTGGCATAAAGATGAATGTCTTCTAGTGGTACCAAACCTTAATAAATCCTTCAGGGCTGAGATTTTAATGCAGCGTAGCATCTGCAAATCAAACTGTAGCCACTCCCTCCCTACCGAACCAACCACTCCACAAAGGGTGCTGGACTGAAGGGTTTTCTTTGCATAAAGGTACCCACTAGGAAGGACTGTTTCTGCCTGTGAGTCCCTGGGTGGTGCAAATGATTAACATCCTCAGTTGCTAACCAAAAAGTTGGCAGTTCGAGTCCATCCAGAGGTGCCTTGAAAGAAAGGCCTAGCAATCTACTGAATAATCAGCCGTTGAAAACTCTATGAAGCAAGTTCTACTCCGATACGCATGGGGGCGCCATGAGTTGGAGTCAACTTGAGGGCAACTGGTTTTTAACTAGTGTCTTCAAAAACTGAGAAGTTAAGATAAAACCTGGCCAAACATTGGCGAAATCTGTAACATCCAAAGAAGGCAAATGCAAAGTCTTTCCACAAGTACTCCTCTTGAACCCAGGGCAAGTAGGTCTCTCAAGGAACAGGCCCTCTTTGGAACCAGCTCACAGTCCAAGATTGCACGGCATGGGGTAAAGTCACCCACCATGAGTCAGCATCAGCAGTCCCAAGCAAAGGACTTCACACCCAGGAACTACAGATAAGAGATCAATCTGGAAGCGATTTTTAAAAACAATTTCTAAAATGTTTATAGAGACAAAGGAAGGAATGGCAAAAACGAAACAAGAACCAGAAAGTAGACAACCGGTTCCAATGAAGGTTTTGGTGAGATGTGAATGATACTTGCATGCCATAAGCAAAAATGGAAAAGCAAAAAGGAAGCAGGAGAAGGAGTGCTTATTGAGAGCTAATTATGTACCAGGCACTATCCTAAAATGTAACTTCTCGTTTAATTCAGACAACCACCATCCCCTTGGATAGAATCGTTATTCCTAGTTTATAACTGGGCCTTGTAACTTTCTTAAGGTCACACAACTAAGCGGTGGAACTGAAATTGGAGCCCCAAACCAGTGAAGAGTGAGAAACTATAGCTACTAAAGAAAAAAGATGTCAAATCGAGGGCTTCTTATCTCCAAAGGAGTCCCTGGGGGGCACAAATGGTTAGGTTCACAACTAGAAATTGAAAGGCTGGCAGTTCACCTTTGACTCTGAGCAAGAGAAGTATTTTGAGATGCGGTGCCTGTAACAGGGCTCGAGACTAAATATAAAGCAATACAGAAAACTAGTAATGTCCCCAAACTGAAATCACCTCTCACTCATGCAATTATTTTAGCAGGAGAGGAAACAATGAGCTGACGTCAATTTGTTCAGCATTTATTTTCTAAAAAAAGATATTTGCCGTAAGTAATTACTGTGAAAGGGGAGCGGGTCCTTTCTGGCTAGAAAAGTTTTTAATCATGAAGTGGTATTTGACAATGTAATTATTTCCACAGCCTGAAAGGCAAACTTGCCACTGAGCTCAGTGGTGACTGGGTTTGACCACGAGGAAAATGGCATACATGGTGGATACACATGGCAACACATTTTACGGGAATAACATTAAAATGTGCATTAATAAAGATGTGCCATTAATAAAGAGGCACAGTTTTCTTCTCAAGAATTGAGCAAGTTATTTGGGTTAGGGTGTCCCCTTCTGCAGAAGGTAGGAGAAGAAGTGTATGATCTCCAGGACACTTCTGTCTCCAAACTCCACTTTCTTCAGGCCTCCTTCTGCCCAGCAAGGCTGGTAACATTAAATGCTCTGGAGGCAACAATGAGCTCGGTTTTCTCTTAATGATCTCAAAAGATTTTAAAGATGAATTTGCAGTAAGTTCCTCTTCTACCACTGAACCACGATAACTTAGAGCCAGAAATTAGTCAATAATAGTGAATAGCAGGGAGGGATGAATCACAGAAAAACTCCTTAGAGGGTTTCTAATTCAACCTTCTGAGCTGAGAGGCGAGGATCTGAGGTCCAGAGGTGGGGAGTGATCCTCTGATTCCTCGTCAGGGGCTCTATACCATGCTGATGATAATCTCGTCAGTTGAATAATGTCAGAAATATACAGACGAACTTTGAGCCAACGAGGCCTAGTAAAAGCCATTAGCATTAATGAGGATAGCAGGACTGCCCTCTTTCTTCCAAATCTGGAAACACTAGTGTCTTGGTTATCTAGTGCTGCTGTAACAGAAATACCACAAGTGGGTGGCTTTAACAAACAGAAATTTATTTCCCCACAGCATAGGAGGCTACAAGTCTGAATTCAGGGTGCCAGCTCTAGGGGGAGGCTTTCTCTCTCTCTGGGCTCTGGGGGAAGGTCCTTGTTCCTTGGCTCCTTGGTGATCTTCATGTGGCATGGCATCTATCTTCCCCCATCTCTGCTTCTTTAATCTCCTTGTTTAATCTCTTTCATATCGCAAAAGAGATTGACTCAAGATACAATTTACACTAATCCTGCCTCAATAACATAACAAAGAGAATCTTTCCCAAATGGGATGATAACCACGGGCATAGAGGTTAAGATTTACAACACATATTTTGAGGGAGTATAATTCAGTCCTTAACAACTAGCTCCCAGAAGAGTTGGGAAAATTGATTGGAGGAATGGAGTATTTGAAGACACAGATTGGTTGAAACGTTTGCTGAATGTTACCAAACTAGTCATCAGCAGTCAGAAGGACAGGAGAGGACTCTGACCCTAGGTCTGTTTCTAAGAAGATGGGAAATTTTAAGTGAATGCAATGAGAATGCTGATTCCACTAGGTCAGGGCCACACCCTTTATCAGAAACCCATGTTGTTGTTGGGTGCAGTTGAGTGGATTTTGACTCATACTGACCCCCTGCGTTACAAAGCAGAACTTCTCCATAGGGTTTTCTTGGCTGTAATCTTTATGGAAGGGGACTGCCAGGTCTCTCCTGGGCAAAACTGCTGGGTGGGTTTGAACCACCAACATTTCCGTTAGCAGCCAAATACTTGACCATCATACTGCCAACGTTCCTTCAGAAACTCATAACCTTTTTTTTTTTAAATGATACTTTATTGTGTTTTTGGTGAAGGTTTACACAGCAGTTTAGGCGCCCATTCAACAATTTCTACATGAATTGTTCAATGACATTGGTTACTTTCTTTACAAGGTATGAACATTCTCATTATTTCCTTTCTGGCTGTTGCACTTCCATAAATCTAGTTTCCCTGCCACCTTACCTTCTCCTCTTTGTTTTAAAGTAATTGTTGACAGTTTGGTCTCATATAGATGATTTTGTAAAGAAGCACAATGCTCATGAGTGATAATTTTTATTTTGTGAGCCAATCTGTTATTTAGCTAAAAGGTGACCAAACAGGCTAGTTTCGATTCAAGGTGTAAACAGTATCTCAGGGCAATAGTCTCGGGGAGTCCTCCAGTCTCAACCGCCCATACTAGTTAGTGCTGAGTCAATTTTGACTCATAGTGACCCGACAGGGCAGAGCAGAACTACCCCATAGGGTTTCCAAGGCTGTGATTTTTTTGGAAGCAGACTGCCACATCTTTCTCCCGTGGAGCGGCTGGTAGGTTTGAACCATCGACTTTTTGGTTAGTGGCCAAGCGCTTAACCACTACACCATCATGGCTCCTCCAACCTCCCGTAACCTCTTTTAAACTGGAATCCTTCCAAATGTTTTGGAGGGCATCCTGATTCCAGGTCTTGCTCCACCATGAGGTCTCACTCCATAGTGAATTCCCAGTAATGTCATAAACAAGTCACTTCAAGACTCTGAGCCTTGGTTTCCTCACCTGCAAATTGGGGGCTAAAAAACTCACAGTTCTACCAACCTCACCGAGTTGAGAGGAGGGTTACATAAAATCAAAGATTGCTGAAGAGATGATGAAGGGAAAGAGAAGAAGCATTATGACATCAACAGTGTTACCTTTGACCTCTGACTGGAGCTGAAGTTGGCTGCTCCGCCTCTGGATAACCAAAACCAGCTGCCTTTGAGTCGACTCCAACTCATGGCGGCCCCATGTGTGTCAGAGGAGAACTGTGCTCCACACGGTTTTCAGTGGCTAATCTTTCAGAAGTAAATAATTAGGACTTTTTTTGTGCGGTGCCTCTGGATGGACTCGAACCTCCAGATTTTTAGTTAGCAGCTAAGCACATAAACTGTTTCCACCACTCAGGGACTCCCTGGATAAGACATCTGGTTTAAAAGCCAGGCTCTGTGCAATCTTGGGTAAAACACGTAATGTTTCTGAAACTCAGTTTCCTCAAATTTAAATTTGGAATAATGCTAGTACCTATCTCATGGGAAACACAATTTAGGAAGAGACCCACGGCCAGTTTATTCTCCTGATGTTGCTCATGGAAACAACAGCAGGTGGGCCTTTCCAAAAGCTGATTTACAAAAGTAGAACCATTCTCTATGGATGTTCTTCATGACTAAACTATGCTGGTGGAGTCAGTAAAATTAGCAGACAGAAGTTCCCTGGTGGTTCAGAATATTGGGTATTTTGAAGGAAAATGTTCCAAAAGCTTCCTTTTGGGATCATTTCCTGCCTCCATGTCAATTTCAAATCCCCAGAAACCCCAGGTTTAGAAAAAAGCTATTTGATGGGCCCAGTATATAATATATACTATACTAACTGGTAGCAGTTCAAACCTACCCAGCGGTTCTGCAGGAGAAAGACTGTCCATCTGCTTTTATAAATAGTACAGACTAGAAAAATTTATGGGGTAGTTCTACTCTGTCATATGGGGTCACTATGAGTTGAAATCGACTCAAAAGCACCCAGCAACAACAAATATTCGAAAGACCCTTCTTGTTTACAAATACTTTCTCATTTGTTGCTCACGACCCTATGAGGTAGGTAGGGTGGGTGCTATCTCCAGAAGAAATCTAGGCTGTGAAAGTTCCAATGACTTTTCCAGTAGACTGCCCACCAGTCAAGTTCTCTTCTCACAACACAGCACCGCTTCTCAACCTCCTTGACCAAGTTTAGGGATACTACTCTCGCTGAAATAAAATTTCTAATCAAAAACCAAATATGTCCATACAACCCAGCAATTTTACTCCTGGATGCATACTCAAAAGAATTGAATGCAGGGACTCAGAGAGATACTTGTACACCAGTGTTCACTGCAGCAGGATTCACAGTAGTCCAAAGGTGGTAACAACCCTAATGGCTATCAACAGGTGAATGGACAAACAAAATGTGGTACATCCACAAAATGGAATATTATGCAGCCATAAAAAAAAGAACGACATATTGATACATGCTACAAATGGATGGGCCTTGAAAACATAATGCTAAGTGAAAGAAGCCAGACACAAAAGGCCACATATTATATAATTCCATTTGTATCAAGTATCTTTAGAGACTGAAAACAGATTAGGGGTTGCCAAGGGCTGGAGGCAAGGGGTTAGGAGAATGAGGCGTGACTGCTTAATGGATAGTTTCCTTTTGGAGAGACGAAAACGTTCCACAACTAGACAGCGGTGAGAATTGCATGACATTGTGAATGCACTAAATGTCACGCACAGTAAATTTTATGTTATGTGTATTTTACCATAAAAAAATACAAATCAAACGTTAAGCAAACCAATGGAAAAATGCGCAAAGACTATTCAGGTTCTGAAAAGATTTGGGGGAGAAAAAAAAGCCTCAATAAAAGTAATTAATAACCTTTTACTCATGATGATACCAACACAGCTTGAGTAAAATTCAAATAAGATACGAACCATACATTCACAAATATTCACATATGTACATATATAAGAAGGTCCTCGAAAAGAATCGAGGTATGTGATACAACCAGTTTGAGGGGCTAAAGGCTGAGGTCAGCCCAACTTGGCCTGTGCATTTCTTCTTTGTGTCCCTCTGTGTCCCTGGAAAGAAGCGCTGGGGTGTAGTGGTTAAGATGCTTGGCAGTTAACCAAAAGGCTGGCGGTTCGACCCCACCAGCTGCTCCACTGGAAAAAGATGTGACCGTCTGCTTCCATAAAGATTACAGCCTTAGAAACCCTATGGGGCAGTTCTACTCTGTCATACAGGGTCACTATGAGTCAGAATCCACTCAAGGCAACAGGTTTGTTTTCTTTTGGTTTTTGGTTTTTGTTTTTTTGGTGTCCCTGGATGGTGTTTTTAGAGCTCTTCAACATTTCCTGCATTTGTTTTTGTGGAAGATATTATTTATCGGCAATCTTGATACATATTCTCCACTCTCTGTTTTTGATGTCTTTATCAAAAATACTCATTTTCCCAGTCTCCCTTGAAGCTTGTCAACTCTTCTGGCCAGTAAGATATAAACTGAACTCTTGGGGGAGGGGGCGGGTGGTTGGGGAAGAGCAGCAGTTCTGGGAAAGTTTTGCTTTCCTATTGAAAGTTACAGTACTGCCCTTTCAATCCTTCATCCTGCCTTGAACTTAAATGTGATGGTTGGAGCTGAAGCAGCCATCTGGTGACCAAGACGGAAAGGCCAAGAGAATCACAGAGATGAAACCATTGTAAAAGCACTGAACCAACTTCAGTTATTGTCCATCTCAAGCTTTCTTGTTACGAGTAGAGGAGGATGAGAGACGCATGGAGCAGAGCTGTTCTATCACCTCAGCATGTGACAGTGCCAACTCAGCCATCTTGCAAACTCTTGAGCAAGTAATAAGTGCTTATTGCAGTATGCCACTGAGAGTTTTTGGTTGTTTCTTATGCAGCATTATTATGGCAATAGTTGACTGATACACAACCAAGAAGTCAAAAATGGGGAATTTAATAAATTGTGGTACATATAATGGAGTTTTAAAGGTTGTTATTAGGTGCTGGCGAGTCAGTTCTGACTCATAGTGACCCTATGTACAACAGAACGAAACACTGCCAGGTCCTGCATCATCTTCACAATCATTGCTATGTTTGAGCTCACTGTTGCAGCCACTGTGTCAGTCCATCTTATTGAAGGTCTTCCTCTTTTTAGCCGACCATCTACTTTACTGAGCACAATGTTCTTCTCCAAGGACTGGTACCTCCTGATAACACGTCCAAAGTACGTGAGAGGAAATCTTGCCATCCTCGCTTCTAAAGAGCAGTCTGGCTATACTTCTTCCATGACAATTTGTTCCGTCTTCTGGCAGTCAATTCAATATTCTTTGCCAGTGCCATAATTCAAATGCGTCAATTCTTCTTTGGTCTTCCAGCTTTTGCATGCATGTGAGGCAACCGAAAATACCATGGCTTGGGTTAGGCGCAACTTCGTCCTCAAGGTGACATGTTTGCTTTTTAACATTTTAAAGAGGTCTTTTGCAGCAGATTTGCCCAATGCAATATGGAGTTTTAAACAGTCATTAACAATAATGATATTGTTGTTGTTGGGTGCCATTGAATCAATTCCAACTCATAGCAGCCCCCTGTGACAGAGTAGAACTGCCCCATGGGGTTTTCTTGGCTGTAATCTTTACGGGAGCAGACTGTCAGGTCTTTCTCCTGAGGAGCCAGAGGGTGGGATCAAACCACCAACCTTTTGGTTAGCAGCCAAGCACTTAACCATTGCGCCACCAGGGCTCCCTTGATCTATATATAGACTAGAAAATACCTAAAATACATTATGAGAAAACGGAAGTTATAAACATGTATGTACAGCATGAATCCATTCTTTACATAAAATATATACGCACGTGTGTGTTTACATGCACGGGAAAAAGTCTGGAAGGAAATACAGGTAGTCCCTGGGTTATGAACACCCGACTTACGTAAAACCCATCTTTAGGAACCAACTTCTGTAAAGCCTATTATATTAAAAATTCTCGCTAAGTGGTGAAAATATAAACACTTTCATTATCTTATTTATAAATGTCTGTATTTTTTGTATTTGTAAAAATAAGCTAATAACAATTTAAATCAGAATGAAAACAAAGCGATTTCATTTTGAAAAACAATTGAAACTTGTATAGGACTCTGATTGTAATTCGTCAGATGTCATTGGCCTTCAACAGGAAAAAAAGTTGCTTTTCTTCCCTGTAGAGTTAAAAAACCTAAAGGTCAGTGGTTCAAACCCACCAGCCGCTCCTCAGGAGAAAGATGTGGCTGTCTACTTCTGTAAAGATTACAGCCTTGGAAACCCTATGGGGCAGTTCTACTCTGTCCTACAGGGTCACTATGAGTCAGAATTGACTCAATGGCACACAACAACAAGACAGAGCTGAAGGTATATTTAATACAATTCTGGCAGCTAAAGACCAAAGTATGCTTCAAACATTAAAACAAATTCCCATCAACATACAAAAATATCCCAGCCTATTTCTTCCCCAGATCATGATTTTCCCGCAGGCGTTTCTGTTCCCCTAGACAGCCGTTGCACTATTGGGGGCCCACTGTTCTCTGTGTTAAGGATTATAGTTTTCATTTACAGGGCATGAAACAGTCCTGTGGTTTCAGGAAATATTAAGGTCCTGTTCGCTTGCAGAGAAGTAACAGAAACTTTCATCTCTGTTAACCATCAACTAGTCCCTTTTTCTAAGGACCCATTAGGGAAGCACAGAGAGGACCTGGTCTTAGAATGCTTTGCCACCCTGCTCAGTGTCTGGAAAAAGGCCCATGTGGTTCACTTTCCTCGTGATCACTCATTTCGTTGCCAGGGACCAACCATTATCAGAAAACAGTCCCTGATATTTTGTTTTGTTACATGTTATATAATATATTACAGTGTATGTACGTGTGTGTTAAGCCACATAAAAGCGACACGTTACCTTAAATTTTGAAGGAGCCCTGGTGGTGCAATGGTTAAGCGCTTGGGTGCTAACTGTAAGAAAGCACAACGGTTTGAACCCACTAGCCGCTCCTAGGGAGAAAAGACCTGGCAATCTGCCCCTATAAAGATTACAGCCTAGGAAACCCTATGGTGCAGTTCTACTTTGTCCTAAAAGGTCACTGTGAATTGGAATCAACTTGACAGCACACAACAGTAACAACCTTAAATTCTGGTCGCTACCTACAACTGAAATTCTCTCAGATTGAAATTCACCGTGTAAACCTCTCTTCACAATGCTGCGTTATATTTATAAGAGGTTTCTAAGAACGCCGTTACTTTGACTTTGTTAATATTTAATGAATCTTTTGGGTAGAATCCACCAAATCACACTATCTGCAAACAGTTGTGTCTTTCCAATTAATAAATATATCTCTACAAATACCGTATGTGTGTGCTCATTAATAAGAATGTGACAAGGAAAAATACAATATTTTTACTTTATATTCCATCTTAAAAAAGGCTTAATAAAGATCCCTGGTGGTATAATGGTTAAGTACTTGGCTGCTAACTGAAAGAAAGGTCGGCGCTTTCTGCCAGTTGCTCCACGGGAGAAAAGAGCTGGTGATCTGCTCCTGTAAAGATTACAGTCTAGGAAACCTTACCGGGCAGTTCTACTCAGTCACATGGGGTCACTACGAGTCAGCATCTACTCCATGACACACAACAACAAGAACAAAGAAGACTTAATAAATATATGTCATGTTGAACGCTGTGAAGTAGATTCCAACTCACAGCAACCCTATATGACAGAGTAGAACTGTCCCAGAGGGTTTTGCCAACCTTTCAGTAAGCAGCCAAGTGCTTACCCATTGGGCCACCAGGGCTCCTTGTTGTTGTTGTTAGTTGCCATCAAGCTAATTCCGACTCACAGCGACCCCATGTGTGCAAAGCACAACTGCTCCATGGGATTTTCAAGCAGATCATCACGCCTGTCTTTTGAGGCACCTCTGGGTGGGCTCAAACCGCCAACCTTTTGGCTAGTAGTCAAGTGCTTAACCATTACGCCACTAAACCAAAAAACCAAAACGAAACCTGGTGCCGGTGAGTTGATTCCGACTTATAGCGACCCTATAGGACAGAGTAGAACTGCCCCGTAGAGGTTCCAAGGAGCGTCTGGTGGATTTGAACTGCATACCTTTCAGTTAGCAGCTGTAGCACTTAACCACTACCCCCCACCAGGGTTTCCATTACGCCGCTAGGATTCCTTTAATAAATACATCTAACAGTGTAAGATAAATGCAAATTAACATAGCTAGATGGTGACAGAACAAAGCCAGCAGTGGCGTTAGTATACAAACCAGATTGCTGTAAGTTCCCATGGGCTTCTAGAGGCAGACTCTGAGCTTTCTGGCCTGATAGCAATGAGACACAGCATCCACAGGACCAGAACAGGCTGCTTGCTCAGGACAAGGACAACTAATCCTACTTAGCTAAATGTGAGTGAGCTCCTTCCTGTGGGGTCTCATCAAGAGGCCACTGGGGGTTGTAGTCAGCAATACTGTCAATGAGAACTTTGCACAAAAATAGCAGGCGGTTTCACGAGGCTGTTTCTCACAACAGCCCTCAATGCAAGTTGCCAGCACAAGGCCAAAGCCCCCCTTTCCTCGGGGGCCAGAACAATTTGATCCAGGCACACAGCTCTGCTGGACTGCACCCGATACTGGGACAGATTTGGGAGCAAGCAGAAGGGTTGTTTGTAATTATTTTTTTAAGCTGCAGAACCATGTTTTCAAATGAAGACCTAATGGGAATGGGAAATACAGAAAAAGAAGCTGGTCTGGGGGTGGCGAGGGTACAGGATGAGCACAGTTTCAGGGAAGCTGATGGCAGTGAGGTATATTCCACCAGAGACCCAAAGGGAGACCCGGGATAGGGGTGAAGATTGGAGAATCCCCAGCACGAAGATGGCAGCTGAAACATCGGGAAACGAGAGGATTCAGCTAAGGAGGTGAAAATAGAAGAGGTTGAGGACCCACGGACAGAAGTGCTCAAGAAGGAGGGGAAGAGACGACTTCTATTTCCCCATAACCTGCAGTGTGAGGGTCCCAAAGTGGCCTCCATGTCCCTCATCTCACTCTTATAACTTTAAAGTGTCTCCTGTTATCCACCCACCTTTCATCCTCCAGGCCCAAGAGTTGCCTCAGTGTGGGGAAAATGAATTCAGTACCGGCCTTTGGGGCAGCACTTGCACTTCCTCCGCCTTGGGGCTCCTTCTGGCAACTTCTAAACAGCTGTTTTCTCACAATGCCCACCACTGTATTAGCTTCTTGTTTATATTCTAATTGAACTTCATGTTAAACAAAAGAATGAGGCAATGCTCCATGGGTGCCAGCCACGCCCGACTCTTCCACACCTTCTTCTCACTTGTCAACTATCTTGGTATCCAACATTTCACATTTATGACAAAAAAATAGTAAGCAGTCTACTATCTGACTATTTTGCACATTAACTACCTACGTCTGCAGTAAGGAAGGCCGAAGTACAAGTAAGAGTAATGCTGCTGTGACCGTCAAGGTTATGTGGCAACTTGGCTAGGCCGTGATTCTCAGTGGTTTGTCAGTTACATAATGATGTAATTTGGTAGTTATGTATTGATATAATCATCCTCCATTTTGTGATCTGATGTGGTCATCCTCCATTTTCACATGACACTGATTTTGCATAATGACCTGGTCTTTGGAACCTAACCATGTCGATAAGTGAGAAGAGGGTGTGACAGTGTCATCTGGCTGACTCCAACCTCCAGCCTTTCATTAGCAGCCAAGTGTGTTAACCGTTTGAACCACCCAGAGACTCCAAAGTTAAATACAGTCAATAAAAATTGGGAAAAAATTGGGTAACATCAAGAAACAAAAAACCTGAAAATGCACTATTCAAAACAGGCCTTACCAGTGAGAGCATCTGCAACCAGTCTGCCGGCACAACCCAGGTATTCTCCCCACCAGAGTTACATAAAACAACTCACACTGCCGCCTACACTGTTTTAAAGGTTACATTTCCTCCCAAAGAGAGATTTTCTAAAATTAGAATGCAAAGTTTACCACTCACACAGTCTCAATTAAGATGACATATGCTTTATGAGAATAACATACAGTCAACCTCCTGTGAAATCAACCTCTCTTAAAATCAAGATCCCATTTCCACGCAGGTCAGCAAGCAAGACTTCCAAAGATGCAGCGAGAGAGCTTGTTTCTGGAACATTCATCTTGGAATGAAGCAAAATTCCCCAGGGAGACCAATCCTACTTTGTCTGCTACGGAACTCTGCCCGTTAGGGAAGCCAAGCCTCTGTCCACTAAGAAAAGCAAAGAAACCTTTAACTGGGAAAGTTCTAACTGGGAACTACGACTGAGAGCTGAATTAAAGGCTTATAGGGATAGTCTGAGCCTTGTTGGAAAGAACCCCCACTCAGAAGGGCCTTTTACAGACACTCAGTATAGTTAGTCTAGAATGGATTAACGCATGCTAATGGATTAATCATCATCATGATGATAATTAATGATAAACAGCTGCCACTGAGTTGCTTCCAACTCATGGTGACCTCATGCGTGTCACAGTAGAACTATGCTCCATAGAGGTTTCAACAGCTAACTTTTTGGAAGTAGATTACCAGGCCCTACAACTGTGGTACCTCTCGGTGGATTCGAACCGCTGATCTTTTGGTTAGCAGCAAAATGCTTTAACTATTTGCACCACCCAATGATAAACAGCAATAGTTAGTATTTACTGAACACACACTATGTGCCAGACAGCATGCTAAGCGCTTTACCATACTAAGTTTATAAGCATGCAATCTTTATAACAATCCTATAGTATAGATACTATTATCACTCTCATTTTACAGAGGATGATAAGTAACTTGTTCAAGGTCTTGCCTCATAAATATTTTCATAAATATTTTCTCTGCTTAGGAGAAAGTTAAAAAAAAATCTACCTACCTACCTACTTATCTATATAAAACAAAGAAACAGGCTTGATAACTATAAATACACTATAAAGCTTTTGAACTGTATAAACCAAAAAAACCAAACTCATTTCCACTGAGCCGATTCTGACTCATAGCAACCCCATAGGACAGAGTAGAACTACCCCATAGGGTTTCCAAGGAGCGGCTGCTAGATTTGAACCACCGACCTTTGGGTTAGCAGCCAAGCTCTTAAGCACTACACCACCAGGGCTCCTTGAACTGTATAAGAGTTTAAAATCCTGACTTGGCCACTTACTAGCTTTGTGACGTTGAGTAAGTCACTAAACCTCTCTGTGACTCAGTTTCCTTATCTATAAAATGGGGATGATATTAGTACCTACCTTAAGGTTATTATGAAAATTAACAAATCAATAGGTGTAAAATGTCTAGAACAGTACGTGGCACTCTGTCATATAAACGTTAGCAACTGCTGTAGCTGCTATTGTTATTATTGTTATTTTCTAGCTGTAGTTACTGCTTCGGTTTTAAAAGATCTTTATATTCAGATTACCAAAGTTCAGCATTCAGTTGAGATAACCAAAGTGCAGCATTCACATGGCTTCAAGTAGCAGACCTCTAGGAAGGAAATAAAACTTTTCACTTTTACTGGTGCCCCAGGGCTGGGGTGGGGTGGGGGATATCACTCCAACAAATCACCCGATTCTGTTCTATAAACTTTGGATGTACATCATATTCTAAATCAAAGCTCTGACTTTTGGTAAATTCGTAGTAATTATGAATCACTTCTAGAAAAAAAAAGAAAAATCTGTGTTTACAAAAATTACTTTAAAAACTATAAGGTCCTTGTTGCTGTTGTTGTTAGGTGCCATCAAGTCAGCTCTGACTCATAGGGACGCTATAAATTACAAAACAAAACACTGGCCAGTCATGCGCCATCCTCACAATAGTAGGTATGTTTGAGCCCATTGTTGCAGCCACTGTGTCAATCCATCTTGTTGAGGCTCTTCTTTTTTGCTGACCCTCTACTCTTCCAAGCATAGTATCCTTTTCCAGAGATTGGTCCCTCCTGACAGCATGTCCAAATGTTCTTGTCAGGGGTTCTTCTAGATTCATTGCCTAAACACGTGAGGTCCTTTCATGCATTTAGACCTTTGCACAGGTTGGTTTCTTTATCTGTAATGCCTTCATCTCTGCCTCTGTATGCCTAGTGAACTCCTATTTATACTTCTGAGTCCACTTCAGACACCTCCTCCTCTGCTACTTCTACACTATGCATATTTTTATATTGCGTACTTTGCTCTATAATATAATTACCTATGCTCAGCTCCCCTACTAGACTGTGAGCTCTGTGAGGACAAAGACATACTTACCATGGTATCTTCATCATCAGCTCATAGTGTTCATGTATCTACTCATTAAACAAATATTTACTGAAAGCCTACCACAGGTCAGGCACCACGTGAGACACGAAGGAAGGATACAACCGTGAGCAAGACCAGTGCAGTAGAGATCATGGGGAGGGAAAGAACCAGACTATGAATTTCCTGCCTTCCTCCCCCAAAAGGGCAATCTTCCAAAGATATATTTGATGCAGACATGTTGAGCATAAGTTGAACACATATCTGCCTAAATGTATTCATATGGGTGCTGTTCAGCAGATAAATACTCGCTGTGCCTCACTTCACTGGAAGGAAGCTGCCAGAAGAAGTCAGTAGGCAGCTTCTCAGACTTGAAACCAGCCATCAGTGTGTGTCTATGGAGCTGTAGGAGATTGCGGGTGGGGGGGCATGGCATGCCAAGGACCTCCTCCTTACATTGCTATCTTACTGTTGACCTGCGCTGAAGACCTATGAAAGGCTCCTGCATTCTGAGAACTGGTTAATCTGAGACTGTGACCTCCGTCAACTGAAACGGTGTGATGTGTGTGGAGACCAGACCTATGCGTGCAATCCAAGGAACACTGCTGGTAGAGACCCATTGTTACTGACTGAATTGTGTCCCCCAAAAATGTGTGTCAACTGGGCTAGTCCGTGATTCCCAGTATGTGTGACTGTCAACCATTTTGTCATCTGATGTGATTTTCCTATGTGTTGTAAATCCTACCTCTATAATGAGACAGGATTAGAGGCAGTTATGTTAATGAGGCAGGACTCAATCTACAAAATTAGGCTGTGTCTTAAGTCAATCTCTTTTGAAATATTAAAGAGAGAAGTGAGCAGAGAGACATGGGACCTCATACCACCAAGAATAAAGTAGTGCCAGGAGCAGAGCACATCTTCTGGACCCGGGATCCCTGTGCTGAGAAGCCACTAGACCAGGGGAAGATTGAAGACAAGGACCTTTCCCCAGAGCCGACAAAGAGAGAAGGATTTCCCCTGGAGCTGTCGCCCTGAATTTGGACTTCTTGTCTCCTAAACGTGAAAGAATAAATTTCTCTTTGTTAAAGCTATCCACTTGTGGTGTTTCTGTTAAAGTAGCACTAGATAACCACGACACTCATGATACCTGAGTCTTCTCTCATGAGGCCTGGGCAGTGCAGGATATGGAGATGTTATCAGGGTTTATAAGAGGGAGAAAACTGCTGTAGATACTTGGGGGAAATACCCAAACATGTTCTAAGGTCAAATGTGAGGTCAGGGGGGAGAGCCTGATCACATGTTGAACTAGACAGAGCAATAAAGGGGGATGAGTGTTTATTGTTATAAGTGTGACAGAGTTGGCTGCCTGTCTCCCAGTATTTATTCTCTCTTTCTTTCATAGTTAATAGAATCCCCAAGTTTTAGCTGGGCACACGCTTGCCCAGAACAAAGACTACCTTTCCAGCCTATCTCGAAACTAAGTGTGGCCATGTCACTGAGTTCTGGCCAAGAGGATGGAGGCAGAAGTGGTGTGTGCAACATCTGGAAAATAATATTAAAGGGAGGGAACATACCCTTCTTGCTAGCTGGTATGTACAGGTAATGGCTGGAGCTACAGCAGCCATTTTGGATGATGTGATGACTTTAGGAAGAGAAGGCAAACACGAAGGGATAAGACAAAAGAAGATCTGACACTGTGGACATCACACCTGCCCTGGACTGATCTCCCAGAATTCTTTAATGTGAGACAGAAATAAAGTTCTTTCTGGTTTCATCAGTTATTGTATTTTTCTATTACAACTGAACCTAATTGTAATGGGGGATAGGAACAAGGGAGTGGAATGAGGGTTGAGCCAATGAAAGGATCTATGGCCAATCATTTGTTAAAGTTACTTCTCATGATCTTCCTCATGAAAAGTAAGCTCACGCCATGTGGATTTTTATGGAAAATGGATTTGGGGGCTTGACTGGCAAGGAGAGTAACCGAGGCAGCAAACACAGAAGTGGAGAGGCAGCAAAGAGAAGCATGAAAAAGCAAGCCCTAGAAGTCCCCAGAAATCATGGAGTACCTAGGAGTTTCTATATCTTTCCATCTAAGTTTAATAAGATTCGGGGGAGGAGGGAGGAGGAGGGAGGGAGAGTGGCCCCTGTTGGAATCTGGGTTACAAATGTCAGGGTGACACCTCCATGGGGACACCTGATTAAGAGTCTGGGTAGGAAAGCCCCCTGAAGAAGCAAACTCATAATGACACCAGAGAACCATGAGGACTTTGGCCCAGAGGCAAGAGAGCTCATGTCCAGTCTGGTGTGGCTGGAATGGAGCTGGACGGGGCAAGAGGAGAACAGGATGATAAGCAGAGGTCAGGTCATGAAAGGCCTCAGAGACTTGTTAAGGTGCAGAGATCTCACCCTAAAGGCATTGAGGATGGAGTCCTAGGTTTAATCAGAGGATTCTGAGATCAGCTTTCCTTCTAGAAAGATAGTCCTGGCTGCAGCATGGAAACTGGATCAGAGACAAGCCAGTAACCTAAGCAAGAGGTAGCTTCTACCAGGGAATGGAAAGAAGGGGAGGATTTAAGAGAGAGCCAGAAGGTAGAACAAACACTGGAGGGATGAGGAAAAATAGAGTCCAGGATGACACCCAGAAGTTTCTGCTTAGGTGCCAGCAGATAAAGGACAGGATCTCACCGTGCACATCATCCCACGATGAGGCCTCAAGGTGAGGAGGGTGCGTGGGAGGGTGCAGTGAGGGTTTACAGCATATCGGGTCTGATCTGGTTTCCCTGGTCCAGCTTCTCCTCAGTCCTCTATTCCCCTTTCTAGTCCTCATGTCTAAGTGGAAGAGGGAAAGAAAAGGAGGAGGAAGAAGAAATGTCCTTTAGAATTCTCAAGGGAAAGTAGGTCAGACCCTCTCTGCCATGGGTATCTTCTTCGGCCCTGCTTTCTGGGCCTCTCCCGCTCAAGTCACAGAGAACTTCAGCATCTACCCCCATGGAAGTGCCAACAAACACTGTGAATAGGCATTCTCTTATTTGCTACTATTTAAAAACTGATGTACAGTGACCAAAGCATTCTTTCTAGCAACTCCCACCCCGTCCAGCTTATACCAAATTACAAATTTACGATTTACAAATAAGAAAGCAACAATGCAAGTTTTAGAACATAGGCCATTGGATTACACGTTTTCCCGAAAGGAGAGACAAAGACTGAGAAAGTGACTGATGAAGTCTGATTTATATGTAGGTAGCTGAGGCTGCAGGGATAAAAAGTCTGGGCATATACAAATCTTAACTTTAAATGCATGCCACCCAGATTTTAAATAATGCGTCCCCTTTCCTTGGGGCTCATTAAATCTGAAGCCGAGGAGGCAGGCTACGGAGAAAATAAAGCATAAATCTATCATTTGGCTTTATAATGTACAAAGGATTTGAAACCCCCCAAAAGGCAGCAGGAACAGCTTTTAAATCCTGCCTTTTCTCTACTTCTGTCTACCTCTCACAGCCACCCTAATTAACTGCAGCACAAGTGTCAAACTATAGAACCACAGCCAAGATGCAGTAGGAGCCTGAACTGCTGAGTTCAAAGGGGGCTCATTTGTTTATTGCTATTATGTAATGATGGAGTCAATCACACTGAACATCCTGTGGGAGACCCCGCTTAAATTAATAAAAACCTTGTTTTCTTCAAAGTGAAATGCAAGGAGAGATTAATACATTTGAAAATAAGTAGAAACAGGCTCATTTACGAAAGAATGTCAGGGTCTAAAAGCTAAGATTTTCTAGTGTTTAGGGCGAGAGTGGGGAGATTTCGTTCTACCTTGAGTCACTCATCCACCAAGAAGAAACTTGGTGAAGGGCCACACACAAGTAAAAAAAGATCACTTAATTCATTTCCACTTACTTGTTAGGGAATATAAACTGATATTACAACTGTATATATTCACTTTCCAAAACAGGGGATTGAGGATTTAGGGGAAGAGATGGTGTCTTTATCTCTTACTCCAGTTGAAGGTAATGTTTTGGAAGACCACAAAACAAATGGAAGTTGGTAGCTGGCTACGTATATGGAGCTTAAGAACAGGGATTCTATGAATTCTTGAGCAGAAATAGCGTGCATCTCCCTATTTTTATCCCTGGGGAAAAGATGGCAGAGGAATTACTGATCTAGAAGGCTTTAAGCTTAAACTTTGTTGGGGAAAATGTCCAGATGATACTATACTAGAAGACAAAGAGTGTCCCAGGAAAAAGTACCAAAGCCCTATATTTCCCGTGGGGAAAAAAAAAAAAAATAGGGCAAGCTAATTGGGTATACTACTCATAACTTAAAGGGCCTACAAACCAAGACACGGACTGTAGGTAACACAGTTACCTTGAATCATGACCCTTGGTGGTGAGGACCTTTTCATTAGGACTCATGACTAAAAATCAGCAAAATAAGGGTGTACCTTCTTTAAATTAACAGGTAACAAACAGCACTGGGTTATAAACAATTTATGAATTGGAACCCAGTCTTTTCATCTATTTATCTACTCACTGCCTTTCCAATCTTTCTGATAGATGAGGGTTGGCTCTGCCATGAAGAGTCCAGGGTGGTAGAAAGGCAATGTGCATCTTACCTGCAATGATTGATCCAATGGAAATCACATCTAAGGAAAAACAAGGTCTGAGCCAAGGTAGACTGTCCAGACCAAGTTACTCAATCTAAAATCCAGATGGAAGGTGGAAGTCAGGGTATGGAGCCAAAACAAGTGGAGAAATCAGAGGTCCTCCTGATGAAGGTCAAAGACTACAGCCTTCAGTATGGACTATGCCTGAATGTGAAGAAATAAAAAATCCTTACAACTGGACTGATAAACAACATCAAGACAAATGGAGAAAATATTGAAGTTGTCATTGATTTCATTCAACAATTGATATCCATGGAAGCAGCAGTTAAGAAATCAAATAGCATATTACATTGGGCAAATCTGCTGCAAAAGACCTCTTCCAAGTTTAAAAAAGCAAAGCTGTGATTTTGCTAACTAAGCTACGCCTGACCCAAGCCACGGTCTATTCAATCACCTCATATGTATGCAAAATTTGAACAATGAAAAAGGAAGAGAGAAGAAGAATTGAAGCTTTCAAATTGTGGTGTTGGTGAAGAATATTGACTATACTGTGGACTACAAGAAGGATGAACAAATCAATGTTAGAAGGAATACAACCAGAATGCTCCTTAGAAACAAGGATGGTGACACTTTGGCTTCTTTACTTTGGACACATCATCAGGAAAGACAAGTTGCTAGAAAAGGATACCATGTTTGGTAAAGCAGAGGCCAGTAAAAATGAGGGAAATCCTCAGTGAGATGTATTGATACAACAGCTACAACAATGGACTCAAACATACCAACAATCGTGAAGATGGCACAGGACTGGGCAACGTTTTGTTCTGTTATACATAAAGTCTCCATGAGTCAGAGCCAACTCGACAGCAACGAACAGCAACAATAACGTGTGAAGCTGGATAACTGGGATGGTCGGGATAGGAACGAGCTTGAAGAAGTTCCTAAGGTGAGCAGAGCTGACCAGGGTGGCTTGCTACATATTCATGTTCCACTTTGGATAGTTGTGCAGGTGCATTAAAAGGTACTGACATGACATGAATATGTCTTACACAGGGATTTTCACATACACTAAGTACTCAAATATTTGGTGGTCTGAATTATGAAAATCTATAAACCTGAAGGTAGAAGCATGGGAGAGCAGATAAATGAGGTCAGAAGAGGATGGTGAAATGAACCCAGGATATCTAGAAGGAGAAGTTTATTAGGTTCTAAATAATTTATAATATTTACATGAAATAAGGTATCCCTTGGCCCTAAAGGGTCAAGGCATAGGGCTTGGTTCGGAATCCTCTCAGTCAACAGATTTGTCTTCATGAACCTAGCAGTCCCCTAGGCTGACCCAGGAGTATGGTCGTTAGGGGAGTCAAGCAGAGGACAGAACACCAATTCCAGATTTGTCCCATCAACTTTCTTCCTCTGGAGCAAGAAGCAGGTCACTACAACTGACAACTGTGAATGTCAGAAACCCAGAATGTACTGATTAATCAAGGCATTTGGCAAAATCTCTCAGGAAATTCTTGTGGACAAGATGAGAAATGCAGACCAGATGACAGTACAATTTGGGCAACTCAGAGTTGGCTGAAAAACTGTTCTCAAAGAGTGCTGATGGAAGGAGGAAGGGGGGTGTCTAGTGGCCTGCCAAACGGCACTGTTGCTGGTTCTGTTCTACTCCTCATTACAGTGAGTGACTTACATACAAAGACAGAAGGAATGCTGATCAAAACTGCAGATGACACAAAGCTGGGAGAATTAACCAATATGGTGAAATCAAGATTTGAGAGATAGGAAATATCAAAATGACTTCAATGGATTGGAACAATGGGCTGGAGTCAACGAGAGGGAATTGGATAGAGATAAATATGAAGTCTTTCATTTAGGTTCAAAAAATCAATTGCATGAATACTGGATTGGAAGACCCAAACTGACAACAGTTCCCTGATAATTTTAGTTGATCACAGCCAAAAATAATCCAATAGTTTGACACAGTTGCTAGAAAAGCCAATGTAGTCTTTGTTTACATCCATAGAAACTTAACATCAAATCAGTTGGAAGCAACAGTCTTACTCTGTCCTAGTCAGACATCTGGACTGGCACAGTGCCTTACCAATAGACAGCATTCAACAAATACTTGTCACACAAATGAATGGATACCACATTTTCAGATGGACCTTGAAACTAAGATGGTAAGGGATCTAGAGACTGTTCTTAGAAGAGAAGGCTGAACAAACATGGAATGTTTAGCCTGGAAAAGACTAAGGAGACCCACATGAGAGCTGCTTTCAAATATCTGAAGGAATTTCACATTTGGTTTTGCTCCGGGGAGGGGAGGTGGAAGGAATTAAGGGTCAATGGTTAAAAGATACACAGAGATAAAACTTAAGGAGAAACTGAGAACTGTTCGACAATCAAAGGCAGTGGTAGAAAGCTTCTTCTTCACTGCAGATATTAAAGCAGATGTGGAATGACCATCCATCACACAATTTTTAGTGTTTTGGAATCTATACCTGCCTGCATTGGAAGTTAGGCCTGGAGGGTCTTGCAGATCCCTCACAATGGTAAGGCTGTATGAGATAGGATTCTATGATGCTTCTGGTCTTGTTCCTTCAGCTCCAAGTAAGCTTCCAAGTGGGCTACACTGCCAACATACAGAGCTTCGTGCCAGGCAAACTTGGCCATGCTTTTCAAAGCAGCAGCTAACAAAATAACCTGGCCTACTCTCCAGGATGGCAATTCATAAACGGTAACTTTGTGAAAGGAGGTTCAGTTCTGATTTGTTTGTTTAATTTTCCTCAATGCAAAAACCAGGGAAGAAAAGAAAACTGACAGGGCCCATATGGCCTCGTCATGGTGGAAGAAAACCCTGCTTGGAAATTGTGATCAAAAGTGCGTGCTAACCCTGAATTTTCTGGACTGCATTTTTGTTTCTTAACAAACATCAAATTAAAGCCTCTTATATGGCACCTAACAACAAAAACAGCATATAGGGTTGCTATGAGTTGGAATGGACTTGATGGCAGTGGGTTTGGTTTGGGTTTACATAGGGCAGGGGAAGAAAGACCTGGTGATCTACTTCTGAAAATCAGCCAATGAAAACCCTATAAATCACCAAAGTCCTATCCACAACTGATCATGGGGATGGCACAGGACCAGGTAGGGTTTCATTCCATTGTGCATGGAGTCTCCATGAGTCAGGGACTGATGCAATGGCAGCTACCAACATCGACAATACAGGAAGGGAAGGCCTCTTTTAACAGAACCAGATATAATACTGACATTGTTTGGTAGTCATATTTAATACTGACGGAACCTACAGATCCCAACAGGACATCTGGTTCTTTATTTGAAATAACACTACAGGAATATTCTACTGAAGAGGATTGAAAGTTCTGAAGGGCCATAATGGGTGTGATAGCCCACCTCTAAGACGGTCTCCAGTGATCCCGGCATGCTGGTATTCATGCCCTTATATAATTTGCTCAGATGTTGAATAGGGCTGACCTGTGTAACCAATAAGATATTGCAGAAATGATGGGGTGTGACTTCTGAGGCTATGTCATAGAAGACATTGTGCCTTCTACCTTGTGCTTTTTTTCTATCATCTAGGGGAAGCCAGCTGCTCAAGTAGCCCTATAGAGGCACATACAGTGAGGAACTGAGGCCTCCTGCCAAAAGCCAGCGCCACTTACTAGCCATGTGAGTAAGCCATCCTGGAAGCAGGTCGTCTAGCCCTAGCTAAGTCTTTAGATGACTATAGACCCAGCTAACATCCTAACTGCAACCTCCTAAGAGTCCCTGCGTCAGAACTGCCCAGCTAATCTCCCAAATTCTTGACCTGCAGAAACTTTGTGGGATAATAATAAAAACTTAGTTCACTAAGTTTTGGAGTAATTTGTTACACAGCAATAGATAACTAATACAGAGGGGTTAATACAGAACTACAATTACCAAAACTTGGTTTTTCTCCGTAGTAGTTACATAGAAGGGTCCTCAGTAAGAGAGCCAACATGGGTGAATTGGGGACATAGGAAGCCCTACAGAAGGCAGTAGGTTTTATTTGGCCTTTCCAGGGCTGACTTCCCCACACAATGGATGATTAGGTAAGCACCTCCAGCAAACTGAACTCTAGTAACTTCCAATCCCCTCTAGCTTGGTGGCATTGAGCAGACATCAGCAAGGTAAAGTGATCTTAACACTAAATACTAAAGATAGCTAACTGTGCTCAAACGGGGAGCATTTGTCAGTCACAGGTGGCTCTTTTCTATTTTCACTAGTAAGAGATAGCCACCAACCCAGTGAGACAAAGGCCAGAAGTCAGACTTAAGGTCAGTACTGAAAAGTATCGGTTGACTTTAACTGGTGAAGGATAAATCAGCTCCCATAGAGTCACAGGCATTACCGTCAGCTTCTTATGTGAGCTCAGGACTTGAGGACTCATAAACCAAGCTACTGTTTCCACCGTGTGCAAATACATGTACACACCACCCAGCTCTGCTGGCAGGCAGAGGTATAATGAATACAATGTGGAATGTACACCAATCCATCAATTTTGAGGGAACAGGAATGGTGCTCAAGTGCCTTTTAATATATCATTTTAATCTACTCCTGGGGTTATCTGGGGCCAACGGCATGCTTTAAAAAAGTACGGGCAACTTGTATTTCTTCTCCTCCTTACTTATCTACCTATATTTTTGTGGATGCTGATAGGTGATTTATTTCTTCCATTAGCATGAGTAGGCTCAGAACAATTGGCCTAGCATTTCAGCCTCTTAGGGAATCCTTTGGGAATTCCTGAGGAAGAAAATTACCATCAGTATCGTGGGCCACAGAGATCAAGGGGTAGAGATCAGACAGTTACAGAGAAACATCACAAAGAGGCCATAGAACTTCTCGTGGAGAGACATCAGTGTGGCTAGAAGTAGAAACTCAGAGACAAGCCAAAGGTAGAAAGTGCTATCACTCTGGGGCTGCAAAAGGTATGGATGAGTAGAGTGGAGGACGAGCTTAGATAGATCCAGGCTATGTGACATTGAATATATAGACTTTAAGAAGGAACATCATCCAAAAAATAAAAAATGGAAAGCTTACTGGTCTAATAATGCTGTTGTTAGGTGCCGTCGACTCAACTTTGACTTATAGCGACCCCATGTGACAAGGTAGAACTGCCCCATAAGGTTTCCAAGTCTGTAATCCTTACAGGAGCTGATCATCAGGTCTCTCTCCTGCAGAGCCACATCGGGTGGGTTCAGACCTTTTGGTTAGCAGCTGAGCATTTAACCATTGCACCTCTCCAGAATTCATTAATGTGCCCGCCACTCTCCAGTTCAGAACTGCACACAATGCCTTAATCCTTCATAAAATCCAACTGTTACTCTGAAATAGCATTGGTTATTATATATAACTGCATATAAGGTAATTGAACTGGGCTCAAACAGGGAACATTTGTCATTGTCACAAGGTAGCCCTTTTCTATTTTCACAAAAGAGACAACCACCAGCCCAGTAAGAGAAAAACAAGCCAGAACTTAGACCCAAGGTCAATATTGAAAAGTATCTGTTTATATATATTTTGCTTAAGCATGAGGATTATGGCTGATTTTTACTTTGGGTGTGTCTGTATGTGTGTGTCCTTTCGAATTTTCCAAATTAAAAAGGAATCTAAAAAAATAACTGTTGCTTCAAATATTGTTTTATGCAAGAGATAAAACTGTTTGAGGGAAACTTGCAGAAGAAATAGTTCAGTCTACCCTGAGCCAAGCAAGGTGAACAGACCAAATCCCACGCCTGCGAGCCCTAGGGCTCTTTGCTGCTGACCAGCTCAGCAGCATGTTGAACAGACAGACAAGAAGAACAAAACGAAGAGGCTGACCACTACTTAAGACTCAAAGAGAACCAACAAAGGTAAAGTTAGGAATCTATGAGGAGCTATCTGGGAGCCCTGGTGGTGTGGTGGTTAAGCATCTGGCTGCTAACCAAAAGGTCAGCAGTTCAAATCCATCAACTGCTCCTTGGAAACCCTATGGGACAGTTCTATTCTGTTCTATAGGGTTGCTATGATTCAGAATCGACTTGAAGGCCATGAGTTTTTTATTTTTATCTTAAGTGTACCTGTCAGTTCCTTCAAATATAAATTGCCAACTCTTTTCAATAAAAGCTTTAATGGCAAAGATAATCTAGGACATTAATGCCTGTATACTTACAGGTTCAAGCAGAGAAAGTTCCATCTGAACATTCAGCAAATTACAGACTTTGTGACTGGGCTATCTTAGTATCATTGTATCTTGATATTATTATAAATGAATAACAGATTCAAGTTTTCTGAAGAGTAAATAAGCTTCTTTCAAACATTGTATATATAAAGCATGAAGTCGCAGAAACCTCACAGGACTGGAACATAAATGCCTTGAATGATTTTCCCATTAATGTCTAAGGATGAATAGAACATTTTCATCACTATGATTATTATTTTTTTTAGAAAGTTCTAGGATGTCTTAGTGTTTTGAGACATGACAATTACATAATCAGTTAACATTCACCTTGTGCTTTATAGTTCATGAAGTACTTTTGGCTCCTTCTATTGTTTGACTTTAATAACAACACTAAGACGTAGGCACAGGATTTTACAGGTGAAGAAATAGGTGTGTAGAAGGTCAACCAACATTTACTGAGTGCCTACCAGGTACCCTGAAGGTCCCTAGGTGGCCCAAAGAGTTTGTGCTAGACTGCTAACCTAAAAGTTGGCAGTTTGAACCCACCTAGCTGTACATTTTTAAAGATGAAAGTACTGAAGAAAAACACATTGCATTGGGCAAATCTGCTGTAAAAGGCCTCTTTAAAGTGTTCAAAAGCAAAGACGTCACACTGAGGACTAAGATGCACCTGACCCACGCCATGGTGTTTTCAATCACCTCATATGCATGTGAAAGCTGGACCATGAATAAGGAAGCTCGAAGAAGAATCAAGGCCTTTGAGTTGTACTGGTGAAGAATACTGAATATCCCACGGACTGCCAAAAGAATGAACAAGTCTGTCTTGAAGAAGTACAGCCAGAATGCTCCTTAGAAGCCAGGATGATGAAACTTCTTCTCACATATTTTGGACATGTTCTCAGGAGGGACCAATCCCTGGTGGAGGACATCATGCTCGGTAAAGTGGAGGGTCAGCGAAAAAGAGGAAGATCCTCAGTGAGATGGACTGACACAGTGGCTGCAACAATGGGCTCAAGCATAACAATGATCATGAGGATGGCACAGGACTGGCCAGTGTTTTGTTCTGTTGTACATAGGGTCACTATGAGTCAGAAGCGACTCGATGGCACCTAACAACAACAATAACAAGCAGTACCTCAAGGAGCCCTGGTGGTGCAAAGGTTAAAGTGCTTGGCTGCTAACCAAAAGGTCAACGGTTTGAACCCACCAGCAGCTCCACAGGAGAAAAGATCTGGTGATCTGCTCCATAAAGATTACCGCCTAGGAAACCCTATGGGGTAGTTCTACTTTGTCACATGGGGTTACTTTGAATCAGAATCAACTTAACAGCAACTAACTGAGATTCAGTTTTATCACCTGTAAAACAGGAATATTAATAACAATTATGATAGCTTACCTGTGGCCATTAAACTAAGGCATATGCAAAAGAGATTTATTATAACAGGGTTACATTTTCACAAGATTGTTTTAAGTTTATCCCAGGACTAGAAAAGCCCAGGAATCCTCTAGTAAAGGATTTTGGAAATTGTGGATGCCAAAGACCACCTGAAGTCATTCATTTATTCAACACATATGTGCCAGGCACTGTAATTGGTGCTAGAAATACAACGGTAAGCAAGACGGACAGAGAGTTCACATTCATGGGGCTCAGGGTCTGGCGGGGAAGACATACCATAAACATATAACCGAATAAATACTATAATCTCAGATAATAATAAGTGCCATACTGTGGCAGCTTGCATGTTGCTATGATGTGATGATGCTGGTGGCGTGGTGGTTAAAGCACTCAGCTGCTAACCAAACAGTCAGCAGTTCAAACATACCAGCTTCTCCGTGGGAGAAAGATGTGGCAATCTGCAGTTCTACTCTGTCCTACAGGGTCTATATAGGGCTGCTATAAGCTGGAATCAACTCGACAGTATGCAACAACAACAATATGATACTGGAAGCTATGACACTAGTATTTCAAATACCAGCAGAGCCACCCATGGTGGGCAGGTTTCAGCAGAGCTTCCAGATGAAGATTAAGAACAAAGGTCTGCATGGTCTCGGGGAACATCTAGCTCAACTGGCATGACACAGCTTATAAAGACAATGCTCTACATTCTACCTTGGTGAGTAGTGTCTGGGGTCTTAAAAAGCCTGTGAGCGGCCATCTAAGATACTCCACTGTCTCATCCCTTCGGGAGCAAGGGAGAATGAAGAGAACAGGATATAAGGAAAAGATTCCAAAGGACTAATGGTCCACAGCTACCAAGGCCTCCACCAGACTGAGTCCAGTACAGCTAGATGGTGCCCGGCTACCACCACTGACTGCTCTGACCAGGATCACAACAGAGGGTTCTGGACAGAGCTGGAGAAGGATGTAGAGCATAATTCTAACTCACAAAAAAAAAGACCAGATTTACTGGCCTAAAGGAGACTGGAGAAACCCCGAGAGTATGGCCCCCAGACACCTTTTTAGCTCAGTGGTGAAGTTACCTCCGAGGTTCACTGTTCAGCCTGGGAGTGGACAGCCCCGTAAAACCAAATGAGACTAACGAGGTACAGGAGTCCAGTGACAAGGGCCAGAAGGCAGAAGGGAACAAGGAAGCTGGTGATAGGGAACCCAAGGTTGAGTAAGGATATTGTTGATGTGTTGTGAGGTTGTTAACCATTGTCATAGGGCAACATTTATAGTAACTGTTAAATGAGAAACTATTTTGTTCTGTAAGCCTTCATCTTAAGTGAGAATAACAGCACAATTCGAAGAGCGTAGTCAATGTCTCTGAACTGTGCATGTAGAAATTTTTGAAATGGTGCATCTTTGGCTACATGTATTTTCACCAAAAAAAAAAAAAAAGAGGTTGAGAAGTTAGAGGGTTGATATGTTGTGGGATTGTTAACCAATGTTATAAAACAATGTGTACTTCTGTTTCATGAGAAACTATTCGTTCTGTAAGCCTTCACCTGAAGTACAATAAAAAAAAAAAAAAAGAACAAAGGTCTGGTGATCTACTTCTGAAAATTAGCCAATGAAAAAACCCTATGGATCATAACAGAACATTGTCCAATATAGGACTGGGCAGCATTTCGTTCTGTTATACATGGGGTTGCCACGAGCTGGAGCCAGCTAGATGACAGTTAAGAACAACGTGGAAAAAATAAGGCAGTTTGAGGGGGTAGTGTGGTGGTGGTGACAATGGTGAGGTGGAGGGAATGGCACTGGAGATCAGCTAGCTGGTTAAGGAGGCCCCCTCAGGGAGGAGGCTTTGAGTAGAGTTGTGAAAGGGAAGGAGCGAGCCCTACATGGATCTCAGGTTGGGTGCTCCAGACAGAGATCTTAGGAAGTATCACCCCCTGAGGCAGGCTGGGGCTTGACAAGACCCAGGAACAAGAAGGTTGAGGTGGCTGAGGCTGGGTGAGTGGTAGGGAGGAGAGCCAAATCACAAAGGACCCTGTCAGCTACAGCAGGGAACCTGGATTTTATTCCAGGGGATGAATCTCTACTTCCTAACCCCAGGCTAATGTACAAGGTTGGAAATACACGCACCACCTTCAGTAGTCCCGGCTCCCGCCTGAGCAGGCTTCTTTAGGGGCTATGATGGAATTCTACACATCACGGGGCCTTAATCCTTGTCTACTGGATGTTCATGACTCCACATCTTACCTTTCCAGTGAGTCAAGGTCACACATCAGCTAGAAACTGCAGCTTACGGAGGCTACCAATGGCCCTATGACGTCTCCCCCAAAACCCTCATTTTATCCTTTTGAGCTATAATAACAATGGTGCATTAAATAATGGACCTTCCCCTAGATGGCATTTTGAAGGGAAAAATTATTGGTTGTGGCTACGGAAAGAGGTAAAAACGGAGGAAGGTCACATGCTGTAATCCAAAGCAGAAATGAGGTTCTCTCTTCATCCACTACTATCTGGCCTCCCCAACTCTCTTTCAATTCTAGTGAAGGACTTGCTGAGCCAGAATAAAATGTTGGGAAGCAGTGCAGCCTCAGGGTGGGGCTCCTGGGCTCTGAAGTGCATCATCTAGGTTTTGATATCTCACTTAGCTACCAACTAGGCACAGGACTTTGGCCAAATGTCTGTGTGCCTCAGTTTTCCCATCTGTAAAATGAGGAGCATAATAGGATTTACCCAATTAAGATAGTATTGGGATTGGTTGAGAGGATTAGGTAATATACTTAGCAGAACACCTCACATATCACCACTATTCAAGAAACAGTGTTATGCCTTTTTATGTCAGCAAATATGATCATTTAGGCATCTTCCTCGTCTTACTGATGCTTTCAGGCAGCTCCTTTGGCTGCTGGCTAAAATTCTCTCCAAAGTGGAGGAAATGAGGCAGGGCAAAGAAATGCATATGACTGCCTTAAAATTTGAGGCGAAGAGGAATACAGAGGGTGGAGACTATATGAATGAACGTGGTGTGCTTCCTTAGCACTCTTCAGATGCTTAACAGGGAGCATTTTAAATGTACTTATTTAAGCAATCCAAAAAGTAAGTCACAAGAAGAAAAGAAACCAAAACCAAATACCGCAAAACAACATTGCCATTCACACAAACCAGCTGCCAACCGAGTGGCTTACAGCAACCCCATGTGTGTCAGAACAGAACTGTGCTCCATCAGGTTTTCGATGGCTGCTTTTTCAGAAGTGAATTTCCAGGCCTTTCTTCCGAGTTGCCTCTGGGTGGACTTGAACCTCCAACCTTTCAGTTAGCGGCCAAGTACGTTAACCATTTGCACCACCCAGGGACGCCATTCATACCAGGAGATTCTGATGAAGGGAATTAAAACCTGACCTGGCTTAGGAAAGGAGCCTCAGTCTAAAGGTCAGTGGGTGAAACTGGGCTGAGCTTAACCCTTGACCCTCTGGCATGCTCAGAAAGGGAGGGAGGTGACTTCAGAGAGAGAAGGCAGGCATCAACTGCTCTGTTGCTCAGAGTAGCAACAGGACCTACGAGGACTGTTGGCAAATGTGCTGCTCCTTGCTTCACTCCGGGGCAGTTTTGTCTCTGGAACCTCCCATCACCCTTTCAGCACTTACTGGGGTCAAATTTCTGCCCCCTCCCTTAGTGCTCCTATTTGCCCCCCTACCTCTCAACCAAAGTGGGGTTCATCTGGAATGGATTACATCCACAGAGTTACTTTCATATGAGGTCCATGTGTCATGCCACCAGTGAGAATAGCATTATTATTACAGGCCAGTTTCTTAGGTCAAAGGAATGAACCCCTAGTGCTGGGCATTGGGCTGATGGCATGCAGCCCCACATGAAGGAACAGCTGTCCTGGCGGGTAGGCACAGTGATGGTGGATTTTTGAGAGAGGGGCCTCCCCCATTCATGAAGTAGCAAGGTCACAGGGTAGCTGGTGGAGATGTGGAACATTAGTTCCACCACACTCTCCCTCAGCCTCCCCAAATCCTCCACTTCAACATACCAGTAGCCATCCAGGCAATTCTGATTCATGGAGACCCCCCCATGTGTCAGAGTAGAACTGTGCTCCATGGAGTTTGCAATGGCTGGTTTTTTAGAAGTAAACCACCAGGCTTTTCTTCTAAGGTGCCTCTGAGTAGATTTGAACCTCCAGCCTTTTGAGTATCAGCCAAGATTGTTAACTGCACCACCCAGGGACTCCCCACTTCAACATACAGCCTAAGTAAACACCATATGCTTCTTGAGGAAACACAGCTATAAGACAAGCTCTGGAACACTGCCTTCCAACCAGCCGGCCACCCTAAGCCCTTCCGATGCAGTCATTCTGGTGCTGCCACTGAATCAAGTAAAGCTTCCAGCCTGGTCCAGGGCAGGGTAGAAGGGGACAACAAAGTTCCAACTTCTCCTGGCCCTTATCTCTCCAGCTCTGCTCTCCTCCAACAAGCAGACAAACGGGAAAGATGCCTCAGCCCAGAGGAGCCAGTCAGGAACTTACTGATGGTAGAACACCAAGCTCCAAATGATCAGTTGATGAGTGGGAATTTTGGGGTGTGGGAAGGGAGAGGGAGCCCCATGACCGTCAAATCAAACCAGAGAAGAGTTATACTGAAAACCAAAGCTCTGTTGTTGTCAGGTGCCATCAAGTCGATTTCAACTCATAGCGATCCTATATGGCCAAGTAAATTGCCCCATAGGGTTTTCTAGGCTGTAGTCTTTACAAGAGCGGATAGCCAGGTCTTTCTCCTGAGGAGCCACCGGGTAGGACTGAACCACCAACCTTTCGTTTAGCAGCCGAGCGCTTAACCATTGAGCCACCAGGGCTCGTTACCAAAGCTTTAAAGGGGCCTCAAAAGCTCCTGGCTTTGGAAGGAGGGCATACTTATTCTACTGGTCCTCATTCACACAACTGAGTTTTGCTGCTTTTATTTATTCAATCAATTTAGCGTGGCTTAGTAACAGATTCTTGGTCATTTTGTTCCTCTTTGGAATGACCCTAGTGTCACAGAGAGAGAGGATAGGAGGGAGAGGGGCAGAGAGAGAGGAACTGGGCTGCCTAGATCACACTGAGAAAGTCTTCTTTTCAATTACCTTCCTGACCACTCAGAATGCATTTTAATGGGCTGTGCTTTTCCCGGGACATTTTTTCTTTGAACTCCCAGACTTCCCTTCAGTGCAAGTTGCCATAATATGAACCAGATTTTTTTTCTCCCTCTTGTTTGCTTAAAAGGCGTTAACTATAAATTAGAGTATCTTAAGAGCAAGGTGTCACACGTGGGGCCTTGGTCTTCTCGGCCCTGGAGCCCCACAGCTGGGAGAGGGGCCAGGCCGCCTCTTTCGTTGGCAGCCAGGCTCCAAGCCCCAGCCCAGGGACGATCCCGCCCTCCTTTTCAAAGCTATCCAGTTACATCAATGTACAGAAACTGCCTTGTTTAACTCGAGCATTAAGTTTTATTCCTCTTTTTTTTTTTTTTTTTTTTTTTTTAATTTTCTTTCCTAGAGGAACAGGAGAGGGAAGAATGGTTTTAAATGAACATTTTTTCCAAGCTATTTTCCGTACGGTTCTTTTGCTCTAAAGAGCATTCATCCAGTGTGGGCACCAAGGTTCATTTACGACAAATGTCCTGTGTTTCAAGGAGCCCTGGTGGCATAATGGTTAAGTGCTCGGCCGCTAACTGAAAAGTCAGTAGTCTGAACTTGCCAGCTGCTCCACAGGAGAAAGATGTGGCAGCCTGCTCCTGAAAAGATTACAGCCTTGGAAACCCCATGGGGCAGTTCTACCCTGTCCTATAGGGTCACTAGGAATCGGTATCAGCTCCATGGCAATGAGTTTTTTATCCTACATTCCCTTCCTGGAAGAGATGCCTAGAGCGTCTTATCTCTGGGGGTTGTCACAGCAGTTGGCTGTGATGGTCACTGCACAAGAAGGCAATGATCATCACAGTGAATTTTTTTTTAATGTGTCTATGCATTAGATTCCCATCAGAGAATCCTCACAATTGCACATACCCACAGCCTTCCCTGTCTGAACATCATGCCTTCATGGAACAAAGCCGCCAACAAGGCAGACAACCGTTGTTTTAGTTTAGTTCAGCTTTGTCTTTTTAGGACACCCAAGTTCATAGTGGTTACTCAATGTCAAAATTTCAGAAGCATTCACTGAGTACCCAATTGTTTACCAGGCATGTTGTTTGTTGTTGGGTGCTGTGGAGTTGGTTCTGACTCATAGCAACCCTATACAACGGAGTAGAACTGCCCCATAGGGTTTCCAGGGAGTGGCTTGTGGATTTGAACTCCTGACCTTTTGGTTAGCAGCCAAGTTCTTAACTACTATGCCACCAGGGCTCCTTACCAGGCACAGCGCTTGACAATTTCACATATGTTAACATATGAGGTCAATATGAGTCAGAATCAACCTGACAGCAACAGGTTAGGTTTTTCTGGAATATCACTAAATCGTATTTAAAATTATTATACAATGTATTATTCACTCGTGGTAGGTAATACTGTGTTGCTCTGGGGCCCTCCATCCATGAAGACATCCTAGAACAAAGGATACAGATCAGTTCCTGAGGCCCATTTCATGCAGAAGAGTCTTTCAGCAAGACGCTTTTGACTTGTAAGAACTAGGTACTTCAGAGAGAGAACATTTCATTCTGAATTCTGAAAGGGCTTGGCCTGGAGAATAACCAAAGCTGGGGACAAGCTAGAGCGTTTGGGCACTGTCCTGCCATAAGGGGTAGAAAGTCCTTCAAGGGCTGGAAGAGGAGCAGAGAGTAGGAGGAGAGCGAGGCAGTATAGTTTCAAGTGTAGAACCTTTTCCTTCACCACAAGTAGCCCTCACTCCGTGCAGAGTAGAAACGGGGTGGGGGACAGAAACTTCCAGAAAGCTCTGGGACCCCAAAGTCAAGGGGACTTGTGTCCTCTTTCCCAAATGGAAAAATGGCAGCTAGCAGACCACTTCCCAGAGTGTCCCCAGCAACATGGGACAGCTGGAGGAGACAAGAAACGGCGAGTCTAGGTAAAGAAAGGAGCTAAGCTAGTGGACCAGGAGGCAGTGCATGGCTTTGTGAGATGAGAGACAGGGAGTGGAGGGCCTGAGCTAGGGGCCTAGTTGGGTGCAGTGGGCTTGTGAGCATCAGCAGCAGGCTTGGGAGTTAAGGTGGAGCTGAGCTAGTGAGGTGGGTGTGAGGGAGGACTGGAGTACACCAGCCCTCAACTGTGCAGAGAAAACAGGCCAAGAGTTAAATCAGCAGCAGACACATGGGAGAAGATGCAGAGAGGACAGAGGCAGATGCCCAAAGACCAGGCAATATGAACTACAGCTCCAGCGCTCAGCAAGAGCCAGCAAGGAAGGACAACAGGGGACCAAGCCCTCTTCCCCAGCACCATCATGCCACCTACGTGTCCTCCTTTACTCCGACTCCACCCAGGGCAACGCATACAGAAAGCGGAAGAGACGGAACCCTTGAGAAGAAGAAGAAACTCTGAGAGAGAGAGGATTTGTCCAAAAGAGAAGAGCTGGCTCAGAAGAGACTTTTACACCAGAAATTACTAAATTCTTTAACTGACCAGATTAAATACCATCCCTGGCCCCTGCAACTCTGTCTACCACGTAGAAATAGAGGCTTGTGAGAAATCTGACCTCAGTTATAAAGAAAGTTCCATTTCCACAGACTCTAATTTGTGGCTATTTAATTTATACTTGTTACACTACCTGGGGTGCTATAAGAATTATTATTTCCATTTTGCAGATAGGGAAACCGAAGCTCAGAGAGTTGAAGCAATTTGTCTACAGGCATACAACTTGTAAGTGATGGAAGTTGCATGTGAACTCGGATCTTCTGTGCTTAAAGTTCAAAGTTCGTCCTGTGGTTCCCTGTTCTACTCTCCCCCAATCCTCTCTGAGCAGACCTAACTCTCCTAGATGAAAATAAGGGCAAGAAAAGAGACCCTCAGCTGCCGACATTACTCTTACCCAGGCCCCCAGTCGAACAGAACCAGCAGGGTGAGTCTCCACTTTTTTTCCAAGCCTTGGTTTCCAACCAGCAAGGGGATCATATGAGGCAATATGGACATGTGACTGCCTGACTCATTAACTACACCACCCTGACCTGACCTGGGTTAGAGAGAGAAACAACAGGTCTGTAGACTCTCTTGACTGGATTCATATAATTGGGCTCCCTCTTTTTACTCCATCCAGATTTGCACCTTACACCTCCCGTGATGCGATTCCTGTCCACCTGGACAGTCGTCCTACTTCAGAGTCGCAATCCACTTCTTTGTATTGCCACATCACTTCACTACAGACAGTAGTTTCTTACCCTACTTTGAACCCTAAGTGGTTTTCTTCTACATTTCTACAAATCCTGTTATGCACCGGTGGTGGAAGCTACCCAAAGACTAGACATACACTGTCGCTAATAAATCTTCCAGATCCCAGCTGGTGTTCAAATGGTCCTGCATTTCAGTTGTTAGTAGTTTGGGACCTGTATTTTTAAAGTAGATCAATATTCCCCCTGAGTAAGTCTACTTATTTCTAAAATGCTATTTTAACTTGGACACAGTAACAGATTTTATTGCCGAATTTTACTTCTCATTTTGCTTCCCAACACTTTTTACAACTCAAGTTAAACCGATTATGAAGCGCCTGTACAGCATGGGAACAACTGGTTGTCATCACTGCTCCTAGTGTCTTCCATGTCTTTGGATCAGAGGCCGTAAGAATAGGTAGTTGTTGTTGGTTGTTGTTGTTTTAGCACTAACTTGGTATCAGTCATTGTACTAGGTAGTTTATATAGAACTATTTTACCCAATCCTTACAACGACTCTGTGAAGTTGGTTCTACTATTACCTTATTTATTTGAGGCACAGAGAGGTTAATTAACTTACCCAAGCACACACAGTAGTAGGTTATAGAATTTAGACTGGAACCCAGGCAGGGCTGGATTAAGTCATGTGAGGGCCCTAAACACTGATAATCTGTGATACCCCCTCCTCTGTTTATTCATGCATTCGAATGGGATATATGAGTTATATACATACATATACATGCGTGTGGGGGGGTGTGTCTTGGCTATCTATGGTGTAACTTCTTTTTAAATGTGACTATAATACTAGGAATTTAACACAAAAGTGGTATATGCCATTTTATCAGAATGAGATTAACTGGATTATAAAATTTTCAGTGGATGCAGGATACTAAAATTTTTACTATATACCACATTATCTACAAAAAGAATAGTCTACATATTCTATAACAAAGAAAATGAGTCAGTGAATTTAGATGTTTCCACAATCAATGTAAAACTCAGTTGATTTCCCACAGAAAAAATTGACTTTGACCAATTTTGCTTTAAACGGCTCATACTTCAATTCTGAGGCTTGTTTTGTAATAAACGCTATAATTATAAATATGATTTTATAATTATAATTGAACAAATGAAAACATGTCATAAAAGAAAATTTAATGATCAGAAAACAAATATTACAACAAATGATTATATTTTATTTTTAGATAGATCTTTCATCTTTTATATGTTATAATTAAAAACATTTCTTTCTCTTCTTTGCTCTCTGAAAGTCTTCAATGATTTCATTACAATTAAGCTGCTGAAGAATATCTACTTCCATACATAATAAGGATAATGAATCAAGCCTTTCTTTAATCACTGTTGTACACTGAGGGTTTCTGAGTCTCTTTAGGAATGAAAACGAGCATTCTGTTGTACAGTTTGTGATTATTAAAGTTAGGAATATGGATAAAGCAATTTCAACACTGGGAAATACGCACTGTATTTTATCTTCTATTATGGAATCATACATGCTTACATGAGTAAAATTTGTCTTTCCTGAATCTGTAAACTTAGTTCTCACGTAAGAATGAAACCTCTGCACTCCTCTGTAAAGGTTTGTACTTAAATCATCGGGATAAGCCTGCACTAATTTCTTAGATGCCTTCATGCATTCTTCATCAGGTTTACCCACATTGTTTAAGAAGGAAAATCTATTTGAAAGAACTTCATATGCTTTCGCCCTTCTTCTCATGCAGGATTCAAAGGGTGGTTACTCGAAATCGATTTCTGGCATTCAATGATACTCCTGGGGCACCTCTGTCATTTACTTGTTTCTTTCTAGTGCTTCTGTGACAGTGAACTGCTTGATAATCAGTATTTGGCAGAATTTGTTTTGTTGTGTTTTCAAATTTTTCAAAATCTTCTCTTAAATTATGTAAATACTCTGTTAATGATGGGTAGAGATCTGTCCGTGTCTTTAAATTTATTTCTGAGTCTTGGAGTGCTTGACTCGTCCAATGAAAATGCTGCAATATATTATTCCACATAATCAACATAAATACCTACTCTAGTGTTTGCATTTTGTTGGGGATGTTTTCAGCTTCTCTTTCGTATCTCCTTTTTGTGTCTGGTCTTCAGCAATATTCTAAGGCATCTAGAATCTGAGTGTATGATTCCAGGATTGCACTCGTTCCTACAGCATGTGCTTCCCAACATGTATTAGAAAGACATTTTAATACTTGATCATTGCCTAAATATGTTTTAAGAGCTGCCCATCGGTGAGTAGAGGCAGCAAAAAATGTGTAGAGTAACTCAATGGTAGAAAAAAAAAAAATCAACTGCTTCCAGACAGTGATAGACTGCGCTACATCCTACAAGATCAAGTGAATGTACAGCACATGGTATGAAAATGGCATATGCATTACATTCTCAAATTTTCTGTTGCATGCCTTTATAACACCCTTCCATGTTGGCAGCATTGTCATAGGATTGCCTTCTGCACTTAGAAAAATCAATTTTGCAAACTTCACCACAGTACTAGTGAAGCAGGTGATTTGCAATTTCTTCACCAGTGTGACTTTTTAAGTTAGTAAACGTGATAAATCACTTGATAAGTTTCCTTCTGTTGGAGATACCTATCTTAAAAGAATACTTAGCTATCTGCATGAGAAAGATAAGGAGTGGAAATCTACAATCAAAATATTGAGTTAGTCCTATTTCACTGAAAATAGTTGATGGAACTTTATCATATTAGGTTTATTAATTCTTCACACGTTGTTTTAGACATATACGATGGGTTGCCCTTTATTGTGCGACCATATTTTGAGATGTGACCTGCTAAACATGGATCAAATTGAGCAACAAGTTCAAGTAAATCCAAAAAATTTCCATTTTGTGGGGACCCAAATACTTCATTTCTTCCTCAAAAAGGTAGTCCACATTTGGTGATTCTTATAATGACAGCAACAACGTGTCGCAAAACGGCTTTCCAGTACTGACCTTCTTCGTTAATTTGTGTTTCCAGTTCCCGAGTTAAGCCAAAACCACATCTTCAGTTTAAATATGACAACATACAATCTCCGTGAATTGAACTGTTTTCATGTTTATCCATCATATTTGTGTTGCACCAATCACTAAACCCATCCTCAGCAAATCAAGAATTAAATGATTTAGGATTGAACAGTTTGCAAACAAAACAATATACAGAGCCAATTGATGGAGAATACAGCAGACATTCCCTCTTATAATTTTCACCATTAACTTTGCACCCTAGAAATATATTCTGGCTACAGAACCTTGCTTGTTTATCATTCAGAAATTTTCAGCATGAATTTTCAAATCATCCACTGTGATGGTGGTGATCACTTGGCCCTCTATCAATCGAACAATGTACATCATTAGAAGAAAAATTATCCCATAAAGCAGGAACTGTATTTCTGTTATTTATAGGGTCTGCAGATGCAACAATTTCAGATTCTAAAAGTTTCACTTTCTACACCGTTATGAATTTTTCTACTACAGCAAAGAATGGATGCAGAATTTGGAACAAATTCTGTTATTTTGCTATTAGTAAACTCAGCACTAACAGTACTAGTACAGTGATTTGCATCCATTAAACCTGAGTGTTCAATGGAAGAAATTTCTTCTGATTCATTACATTTTAAAAAGGAAGTTCATTTTGGAATTGTCTTCAGGGATTCACAAATTCCTTTGTTTTTATCTTCTGCAAGCTTTCATTTTGGCACTCCACTTAGTTGTTGCTGCTTCATTTTATCTGGATATAAAATTATGTCACTTTTAAAATTTGGTTCAACCATAGCAAATACATTTGAATAACTGAAAATAAAATTTATAAAATAAAATTTACATTCAAATTTGGACATTAACACAAGAATTTATCATTGAAAATTACTAAGTAAAAAAATTGATTTGGAACATGTAATTTTGTACTTCAGCTCTGAGATAGTCAAAAGGAATAGCACTTAACAAGGCAGCTGGAAATCATTTCATTCGTTTGTGGCACAACGTTTGTTGGCAGACCCTTTGCAGATCTCCACGAGTGTTCTTTGTCTTGAAATAATACTTAAAAACTGCGCACTCACTTTCCATCCTTTGGTAGTTTGTCTTCACGGTTCATTGGACCACTGCTGATACCCAACGGGGGCAAGGGAGAGCACAAAGAGGGTGACACAAATAAAAAGGTATGCTCATTCTGAAGACACGTTTTTGGTTCACGATAGTCATATGATTACAGTACTGCTGGTGAGTTCTTATGTGATCAACGAGAGAGGACTGAATGTGAGATTATACCCAGCTGGTCCAAAATGAAAAGGGAAGTGTAATTATCATCATATACGAAATTTATAGGATGGTGCCAATTCCATTCAGTGCCCTGCCAGTTCCCTTCCACTGTGGTGCTTGCTTTTCCCTGTATCCTGTCTGTTTGGCATCTATGGATCTTTGCTTTGGACAACTGGAGTCCCAGCTTTGTTGATGCTCAAAGCGTGCACTTAACCTTGCTTATTGCGTAATCCGTCCCTGAACCCAGGTTTGTGTAACTCCAGAACCCATGTTCTTCATCACTCCACTGTACCTCCACATAGGAACAATGTCCAATATACTCCAAAACTTTGGTCAGTCAGTAGAACAAGAGTTCGACATCAGTGGTGCTGAATAATAATATATGTGTTTATGTCTGGAAGAATATTTTAAAAGCCAGTCACCCCAGTTACTGACTCAGCCCTACACGTAAGCCTTCTCCATCTAAATATGGCAACTGAATCTCCACTGTGAAGAATCTTCTCTGTGATGACCATCTCAGAGTATGTGACCAATGCGAGTAGGTACCTCTGGATCCTCTGGAGCAGTGCTGAGACTGCCCACAGGTGAGGCACACCCAGGTAAAACCAGCCAGCCTGTTTCCTAGTTTGCCTGCTGTGATGCCCAGCAGGGACCCGGGACGTGAGGGAGAATGAATAGAAGGTGAAGGGATTTCTATGTAATCATCAAATGTGTTTACAGCCAGTCCCCAGCTTTCACCACCTCTCCTTTGACCCATCCATTCACTCAGTCACGCCTGAAAGCCACTGATACTTAACTTTTCACCACCTTGATTCAAGACCTCGTTGGTTTCTACCAGGCGTTCAGTAACAGCAGTCAACTGTTTAACCGACCAATACACGAGTGCCATCTAGGTGTGAGTGGCGGTAACTACAGGCCATGGTGGGCAAATGTCATCTTCATAGTTCTTTCCTACATCTTTCTAGAAGTTTGGTAACTCTGGTGGTGGAGTGGTTGGCACCAGGCCCTCCTTGGAAACTCTATGGGGCAGTTCTACTCCGTCCTATAGGGTGGCTATTAAGTCAGAATCAACTTGACGGCAATGGGTTTGGTTGCTTGTTTTTTTGGTTCTAGAAGTTCACACGGAGAAAGCAGGGAGCACCACACTAAGGTACTTGTTAAATGACCCTGTACAGGGCACGCTGTTGTGGCTGTTGTTAGGGTCAGTTTAGACTTCAGCAAATAATGCAGAAGTTGTTTCTGTTTTTGTAGACTTCCTTGTGTAAGACTGAAAAAAAGAAGTTGACAAATCACATTTCTAATACCTAAGACCATATGCAGTGAAATCACTAGATGCCCCAGAATGTTACGAGAGACAGACTTGAGATAAAGACAGGCTGTTTCCCAACCAGTCTCTGTCGCCAAATTTCTGATTAAAGTTGGCATCTCTCTGGGCCTCATGTAATCTCAACATTCTCAATGAGGATGTTGGACAATATGGTATGAGCCATTCACAGAAGGCCTGTCTCTAGGATATAACACAATACTTTCATGTGAAAACTTCTAATGGCTGATGTTCTATTTCAAGCTGGCAGATGGAACAACAAATGAAGAATAAATTATGTTGAGACCCTTTAGAGGAGACTAAGGCAGATACTGCTAATGCAGACACAGTATCCAGCCTCCCCTTTTCCTCACAACAGAACCCTGACCTTGTTTGTGTTGGCACTGTCTCCATTAAACCAGACCTGGGTCTGGCTAATGGGATGTAAGCAGAAATCAAGTAGGTGGAGCTTCTGGAAACTAATGTTTTCCTGAGGGAAATGGACAGGCTCGGCTGACAAGTGCTTTGTGGCCTCAGCCCTTCTTCCCGCCTGGACTCAACGGAGGTAGAGCCAATTTATGCTCATGAGAGCACGCATTCCAATACTAAGCACAGCAAAACAAGACACCAGAAGTAGCCCTGGTTCTCATCTTCCTCTGAAGTGCTTTTTTAAAAATTATTGTAAGTATATATAATGCAACATTTGCCAATTCAGCATTTTTCGGGTGTAAAGTTTAGTGATATCAATTACATTAATCATGTTGTGCAACCAAAACCCATAAATCCTCTGCAGTTCTTGTTACATGAAAAAACAAACCTTCATTTGGTTAAACCACTATTGTTGGGTTTCTGTTATAAGCAGAAAGCCATTCTTAATGGAGACAACAACTCAGATTTTGTCATTCTTTTCTCATATTCAACAAATATTAGAGTACCAACAATGGGGCAATAACTGTGCCAGGTGCCAACGGACAGTCCAACCTCAAGGCACTTGTGGTTTGCTGGTGGGATACGTGCTATGGTGTGTTAACTCATCAGAAAGCATCAGAAGGAGGGGAGGTGGTCAGAGAAGTTTGCCCAAAGGAGTCTCCTGAGCTGAGTATTCAAGAAGGACTAGGAATTAGCCTTGTGAAGAAAGGGAGAGACAGCTATAGCAAGCGCTATTTTCCAGTGTCCTTCCCTCTCTCATGTGTCTTTGGTAAATCCCATTGCCGGTGACTGGTTTGGGATGGGCATGAGACTCAGTTCTGACCAATGATATGGGAAGCAAATGCTGCTGTGAGGGGTTTAGAACAACTTTCTTCCTTCTTAAAAAGGAGACAGGTGAGAAAGAACTGGCTCTTTGTCATAAGGCCCATTTGTGGCCTACCTAGTCTGCTGCCTCGGCATCCATTAACTCCTCCCAGTTGCCCTGTCACCCGGTTCCTGACACGGCTGCTCTTATATTGTCATCCTGTCTCTCAAAGGTGGTGGTCACTCCTTGCCCCTCCCAGCCAGTGCCTATATGGTTCCCCGTGGTAACATTTCTCCCTTTTCCCACGCTAACACCCTAGAAACTTTTAAACTGACCAATAAGACTTCAGTGTGCCTCAAGATCCCACCCTGCTTGCTATAAATAAGCCCTCTCCTACAATTCCAGCTTGTTGCTGCCTTGACCCTGGGTGCAAACCTCGGTGTGGCCCTGCGTCGAGGTGTGCTGTAGCTTCCTCTCTGGGACCTATGAGTACCAAATTCTGTTTGTTTTCTGGCCTTCTTGTGTGAGTCTCACTCCCTCGTACCCCACCTGACAGACCATCCAAGACACCCATAGACCCCCTTTAGGGCAAACTTAAGACACTCGCTTTTCTTCGGCGGGACCTCATGTCTGCATGAGATGCCTAGCCCCATGGCAGACATCCTGACAACTGAAGGGAAGTGGGCCTGAGGAGTCCACGCAGAGTTGACAAAGTAGAAAGAAGAAGGGAACCTGTGTCCTTGAGGACACCACTGAATTACTATGTTAATCAACCCTGGAACCACCAGATCTCTGACTTGTTATATGAGTTCATAAATCTTCTTAGTGTTTAAGCCTTTTGGATGGGATTTTCTGTTACCTGCAGCCAAAGACATCCTGCTATGAAGGCATTCCAGAGATAGGCAGCAGCATATAACAAAGAACAAAGATATAAAAGAAGACAACGTGTTTCAAGAACCAGAAGTCTTAAAGCCAAAGTATAAAGTGAAAGAGTGTGTCATGAGAGGAGACTGGAAAATGAAGCAGAGACCTAAAGATCATGGAGGAATCAGTGAAAGTTTTTCAGCCGAGAAGTGACATAGTTAGATCTGTATTTTAGTAGATGCCATTGGCAATTCTGTATAAGGAGGGGTAACACCAGAAATAGGGAGCCCTGTTAAACGGGTGGCTTCACTTATCTACAGGAATAGTGATAAAGGCTTGAAGAAAAGCAGGGGAAAGGAGAATGAAGAGCAAAATACAGAGAGCTTTCAAGGAGGTAGTTCCCTCAGGACCTTATCACCACTGGATGTGGTTGGTAAAGGAAAGAGGAATTAAAGGTGATATTCATATTTCTGGCCTGGAAGACTAATTGGGTTCTGTTCATGGAGATACAGAAGAAAGCAGTAATGATAATGGGGATATTTTCACTTGGGGAAATTGGGGAGAATAATAAGAATAAATTCAATTTTCATTATCCTGAGGTCTGAAGTCCTTGTCAGACATCTAGGTGGAGATAGTGAACATGCAGTTGCTAAAAGGGATAAAGTATGGACTGATCTCCATGACCAAGCTCTGCAAAATTGATTTTATTTCTGTTTTTGGTATTGAAAATATACACAGGAAAACATTCACCAATTCAGCAATTTCTACATGTACAATTCAGTGACAGGAAAACATTCACCAATTCAGCAATTTCTACATGTACAATTCAGTGACATTGATTACATTCTTCAGATTGTGCAACCATTCTCACCATATTTTCTGAATGGCTCCTCCATGATTAACATAAACTCACTGCCCACTATGCTTTCTATCTTTCCAGTTGCTGTTGCCAATTTGATTCTATACAGATGTTCCTTAAAAGAGCACAATGCTCAAAGCAGACATTCTTTACTAATTAAGGTAAACTATTGTTTGGTTTAAAGAAAACCTCAGCCACCTGGAGTAAAGGAGAATGAGGAACACCAAAGACACAAGGAAAGCATTAGCCCAAGAGACAGAAAGGGCCACATAAACCAGGGACTTCATCAGCCTGAGACCAGAAGAACTAGATGGTGCCCAGCTACCACCAATGACTGCCCTGAGAGGGAATACAACAGAGAGTCCCTGATGGAGCAGGAGAAAGACGGGGTGCAGAACTCAAATTCTAGTAAGAAGACCGGACTCAATGGTCTGAATGAGACTGGAGGAACCCTGGAAAGCACGGCCCCCAGATTCTCTAACAGCCCAGAACTAAAACAGTTTCCAAGGCCAACTCTTCAGACAGGGATTGGACTGGACTGTGGGACATAAAGTGATACTCTTGAGGAGTGTGCCTCTTAGCTCAAGTAGACACAAGAGACTAAACAGGCAGTGTGTGTCCGAAGGTGAGATGGGAAGGCAGAGAGGGTTAGGAGCTGGTTGAATGGACACGGGGAATCACGGGTGGAAAGGAGGAGTGTGCCGTCACACTATGGGGAGAGCAATTAGGGTCACATAACAATGTATGTATAAATTTTTGTATGGGAGACTAACTTGAAATGTAAACTTCATTTAAACTACAACAATTAAAAAATACATGTATTAGAAAAAAAGTGAAATAAATCAAAGAACATAAGGAAAACTTTAATAAACATGAGATAAATTAATGACATAAAAACAAACATGCCAATAAAGAAGACAAATAAAGCCAAAAAAAAAAAAAAATTTGTTGTTTTTCTGGAAAGGCTATGAGGAGGTTCCATAGGGGTATTGAGGTGACAAAAAACGTTGTTATCACTTGTTAAAGTACTAGTAGCTGAGAATTACTGGTATAAAACTGAAGTATGAAAATGGTAATGTATCATTTTGCATGTTTGGTCTAAAATCATGATTTGTGAATGCTTTATAACTAATGTGAACATTTTTAAATACGTTTTCCAAATAGTAATTTAAATCATTAATATTAGTAATAGAAAAACAATTCCTGTTCCACTTTATTGATGTTCTTGTCTATGTCTTGCTCTGTGGTTTCTTTATGTATCTTATTGCTGTTCATTCTAAAATTTGGCCGTTGCCAACATTTTAGGTTGATTTGATTTACAGCACCTTCTGCAGTTCTGTAATTGCTGTATTCTTGCCAGCCACTTTAAGATTTATCTTGTGCCTGTACTTTCACTGTTCTGGAAATTAGCTGACATGAGTTTCTCTTCTCTCTCCTTATCTGATAATTTTCCAAATTGATCAACTAAGATTTTGCCAGCCTTTTACTAGTATAAGTCCACCCTACTTTTTTCTTTTGCTTTCCGTAAAATTCTCTACATCTAACCATACTTCATTATCTGGTAGAAAATTCAAACTGTGAAAGATTTATCCATAAATGCGAACGTTGTTTCCATTGAAGTCTTGTAAATGATTATATTTGATAAACTTAACTTGATTTCATTGGTGTCTTTGCTTACAATACTACATGCATTTCTATATATTGTATTATATTATTAATACAAAAGAGGTGCATTATATGTAATATGTATATTATACATTTAGGTAGAATACACTCTTTATATACATTTCAAATATGTGCATAATATAAATTATAAATAGAGTATCTGGCCCTGAATCTCCCATCACTTTTCATAAATAACAAATAATTGTATTGATTCTTCCCAATTCATCTTCGTCAATCCATAAATTTCTTCTAAAAAATAGTCTAATTTTAAAATAATTATCAGATTTCCTCTTTTGAAATTCTGTACGGAGAATACCTGTAAATAATTAATACACATTGAATAGCTATATACAAGTCAGAAGGTATTTCATGACTACATCTCCCCTAATTTATATGCAATACTTAAGAGTTGTATATGCAACTCATTTTAACCATGTACGAATTACCCAACGTTATAGGCTGAATTGTGCTCCCCTTCAAAAAAATGATATATCAAAATCCTAACTCCTAGTACCTGTGAACGTGACCTTGTTTGGAAATAGGGTCTTTGAAGATGTTATCAGTTATTATGAGGTCATACCAGAGTAGGGTGGATCCTAATCCAATCTGAGTGATGAACAGACACACAGAGACACACAGAGGCAGACATCCATGTGAAGATGCATTTACAAGTCAAGGAACCCAAGAAACACTGGGGCTACCAGAAACTGGGAGAGACAAGAAAGGGTCTACACCTAGAGCCTTTCGATAGAACATGGCCCTGCTGACACTCTGAATTTGAACTTCTAGCTTCCAGATCTGTGAGAGAATAAATTCGTATGTTCAAAGACACCCAAATAAAAATAAAAGACCTCAGGGGGATATTTTTGGTTTAAGGTTTACTCCATGCTTAATGTTTTGATGTACAAGGAAATCACAGTATCATAAGAAAGTTTATCATGGGTAACATCTGACTCCTACAACCTTGAGAACTTTCTGCAGCTTCAGCCAGGAAGCTAAATCATCATCCTTCCCAGTCAGCCAAAACACTGATCCCCACCAATCCTTTAAACTTCAGATTTGGATATTCAGCTGCCTACTTAATATCACCATTTGGAAATGACGGGGAGGATAATCTGAGAAGATACAGAACCTCCTCCTAACATAGTTGATGGGGATCAGAACATGGATGGACTGAGGTTGCTGCTGTAAATGTGACACGTCTGTACAATGTGGCTGTGAGGTCAGGGAATAGCCAGGCAGTACTGGTGATGAATGGACAGATCGTATGATGCCAGGAGCTCCAGATGAACAGCGTTGCTTTCCATGGCAATCTCATGGCTGACGGCACAATAGCTTGATTTATTCATTTGAATAAACACGTTTTAAATAAGCACTATGTTCTGATCACTGTGCTAGACAGTGGAGTATCAGAGATGAGTAAGACAATGTTGATCCTTAGTTCAAGGTCCTCTAGGCATCCATGGGGAGGCAGAGAGGTAAACCAAAACGGGCAATAAAGAATTATAGGTGCCTTGATAAAGGTCTGGAGCCCTGGTGTTTCAGTGGTTAAGAGCTACAGCTACTAACCAAAAGGTCAGCAGTTTGAATCTACCAGCTGCTCCTTGGAAACCCTGTGGGGCAGTTCTATGCTGTCCTATAGGGTAGCTATGAGTCGGAATTGACTCGATGGCAGTAGGTTTGGTTTTGGTTTGATAAAGGTCCATGTATTCATCAGAGTTCACCAGAGAAACAGACCAATTAAAAAAAAAAAAAAAAGCAAACCCATTGCCGTCAAGTCGATTCCAACTCACAGCAACCTTATAGGGCAGAGTAGAACTGCCCCATAGGGTTTCCAAGGAGCAGCTGGCGGATTCGAACTGCTAACTTTGTGGTTAGGAGTCATAGCTCTTAACCACTGTACCACCAGGAGATAACTATCTGTCTGTCTGTCTATCCATTTGTAATCTATCTATTTTAAGAAGTTGGCTCATCCAATTGTGAGGGCTGGCAAATCCAAAATCCATAGGCAGGCTGAAAACTCCAGCCTTACAGTCTTGAGGTAGAATCCATCTCTTTCAGAAACCTCGGTCTTTTCTCTTAAGGTCTTCAACTGATTAGATGAGGCCCACCCACATTATCGATGGTTTCCTTTACTTAGAGTCAACCAATTGCAAATGTTAATCATATCAACAAAATACCTCCACAGCAATATCTAGGCTAGTGTCTGACCAAACAACCAGGCGTCATAGCCTAGGCAAGCTGACACATGAAATTAAACATCACAGTCTATTTGGGGTACGACAGGGAGAGGAGGCCACCCTCTCTGGGGACAAAGAATAACAGTATCATAGAGGACATGATAGCTAAGCTTAGTCTTGCCAGGTAAACAGCTGTTTGTTAAGTGTTTGGGGAGAAAAAGAGGCATTCCCAGCAGAAGAAGAAATACAGACAAAGTCCAGAAGCATAAAATAGAGGCATGGGCTACTCAGAGAGCTTACATAGTTAGGTAGGCCTGGAATGCATGCTTTAAGAGTGAGAGGTAGGCAGGGGCTAGATCTCAGAGCATACCGAATGCCCTGCTAAGGAGTCTGGACTTTAACTTGCAGACAATTGGCGAGGGACAATGGGACACAGAAGGCAGGGGGAAATTTGCCCTGGTTTACCTTTTAGACTACTCCTTCTGGGAGCAAAGTAAAAGCTCAGCTGAAAGAGAATAAGAAAAAAAATTTAAAAAAGGTAGGAAGACCAGTTAAGAGACTACTACTGCATTGGTCCAAAGAACAAATGACTGAAGCAATGGCTTAGAGAGGGCAAGGAAGGGGCAGACACAAGATACTTCAAGACGTAGAATGGGATAAATGTAGAACAAAATCCAAACTCACAAAAAAAAAAAATCAGACTTACTGGTCTGACATAGACTGGAGAAACCCCGAGAGTATGGCCGCCAGCCACCCTTTTAGCTCAGTACTGAAGTCACTCCTGAGGTTCACCCTTTGGCCAAAGATTAGACAGGCCTATAAACCAAACAATAATACACATAGTTCAACCATGTATATGAGACTAAATGGGCACACCAGCCCAGGGGCAAGGACGAGAAGGCAAGAGGGGACAGGAAAGTTGGAAGAATGGAAATGGGGAACCTGGGGTCAGGAAGGGGACAGTGTTGACACGTCACGGGATTGGCAACCAATGTCACAAAACAATATGTGTATTAATTGTTCAATGAAAAACTAATTTGCTCTGTAAACCTTCACCTAAAGAGAAATTAAAAAAAGAAAAGAAAAGGCAAAACTATAGTGATAGGAAGCAAATAGTGATTGCCAAGACCAGGGAGTTGGAAGAAGGGAAGGCAAAGGGACACAAGGGGACTTTTTGGAGTGATGAAAATGTTCTATTTTGTGATTGTGGTGGTATTAAAACCAAAACCAAACCCACTGCCATCGAGTGGATTCTGACACATACATCTGTCAAAACTCATTGAATGTGTATTTAAATTGGTGATTTTCATTGTATGTAAATTATACCTCAATAAAACTTCCGGAAGAAAAAGAAGATGTAGAATAGACAGAACTTGGTCACAGAACTGGATGTAGGAAGGTGAGACTGAGGGAGATATCCAGCTGGTTGAATGGAGGTACCATGGCAAAATCAGAGATATGAGAGGACAAGCAACACACGAAGGAAATATAATGAGTTCAGACTTGATCAAGTTGAGCTCAAGGTGCTGTGAGACATCCAAGTGGGAAGGGACAGCAGTGAGTTAATATAGGAGTCTGGGACTCATGAGAGAGGCCGAGACTACAGAGGGGACATTGATTCTCTTGGCAAATTTCTGTTTTCTGACCGAGAGGTGAATTTATAAATGACTAGACAAGATTAGGAATGTCACCTGTGGACAGAGAAGAGATGGTATCAGTCTAGGATACTTCAGATGAATTCAGTGCTTTAGGTTCTCCATTTTGAACTTCTGTTTCACAATATCTTAAACTTGGAAAGAGATCTTTCAGAAGATCTTGTCCAAACACACAATCAATTCAAACATCCCTTCTTTAGCACCCATCGATCCAGTTTATCATTTGTCCAGACTCTGTCTGGATATCTACCTGGCTGCCTGTCTGCTGGAGCCCTGGTGACGCAGTGGTTAAGAGCTCAGCTGCTAACCAAAAGATCGGCAGTTCAAATCCACCAGCTGCTCCTTGGAAACCCTATGGGGCAGTTCTACTCTGTCCTATAGGGTCGCTATGAGTTGGAATCGACCCAATGGCAATGGGTTTTGCCTGTCTGCTATCCCTCTGTTCAACACACATTAACTTGACATTTACGCTGTTTTAATAAGACCAAAGAAGAATTGATGCCTTTGAATTACGGTGTTGGCGAGGAACGTTGAGTATACCCATGGACTGCCAGAAGAACGAACAAATCTGTCTTGGAAGAAGTACAGCCAGAATGCGCCTTAGAAGCAAGGATGGCAAGACTTCATCTCACTTACTTTGGACATGTGATCAGTAGGGACCAGTCCCTGGAGAAGGACATCATGCTTGGTAAAGTAGAAGGTCAGCAAAAAGAGGAAGACTGTCAACAGGATGGATTGACACAGTGGCTGCAGTGAACAATGGGCTCAAACATAGCAATGATAGTGAGGACGGTGCAGGACTGGACAGTGTTTCGTTCTGTTGTACAGGGCGTCGCTATGAGTCGGAACCAACTCAGCAGCACCTAACCACAACAACAAGGCACACATCGCACCAGGAAATGAGCGATTCCATTGATGGAAAGTTCTATTTCTGAGAATTTTTTTTTTTTATGTTGGCGAAATAACATCTCAGAAAGTACCACATCAGCCTTCGACGTTGTTGTTAGGTGCCATTGAATCCGTTTTGACTCATAGTGACCTCATGTGACAGAGCAGAACTGCTGCACAGGGTTTTCTACATTGTAGTCTTTATGGGAGCATATAGATAGGTCTTTCTTCTGCAGAGCCGCTGAGTGGGTTTGAACTGCCAAACTTGCGGTTAGCAGCGGAGCACTTAACCGTTGCGCCACCATGGTGCTTTAGATAATCATCGGATGAACAGATCTTCAACTGAGAAACAACACTTGTTCTTCAAGCAACTCACACAACAGAATGAGCGTGTGGCAGTCTTCTAGGGTTTGCCTTAGGCCCTTTCTTCTAAAAAAATAAAATAAAGTAGAAGCATTTGAAAAGCATTTCCTATGTGGCTTTAATTTTGAAATTACATTTGCCTTTTGTGTTTTAGTTCAATACGGAGCTTAACAGTTTAAGCAGCGCTTGTTGCAGAAGGCGGTGGGATAGGGTACAGCTCGTACCTGCACCTTTCGAAAAGCACAGCATAAGGAATTTTTAGTGCTCTGGCATGCTGCAGTTCTCCAAATGCCCAGCAGGGGGCCTGGAAGTCACAATGTAGTGTTTTGGATTTTTGTGGGAGTTGTTTGCCTCTGAATTGAACACACATTTTCAAAGGACTGTTTTGATGCTTCCTTTTCAAAAATCCAGTGTTATTCCTCCTCACTTCAAATTTCAGGATACAATGTGGCTTCAGAAGCAACACTGGGAGAAGTGCTTACATACATAAAAAGAGGGACCTGCTTTTCTCCTAATCCTAGGTAGAATCCCAGTTGATCACTGCCAAGTTGAGTAAAGAGACTTGCAGGCAGGGAGGACGGCTCCACCTTTTGGACATGGTGGAATCTGTGAGCTGCAAGACTAGCCCAGAGAGGCCAAGCAAGGGGGAGGGGCACACAACAGGTGTCAGAGCCTAGTCTAATAGTCCAATCTCTCTGAAAAGCAATGCTTTAAATTCAAAAAGGAAATCTGGACAAATCTTTCTTGTTTTTCCCTCCAACTTTGCATTTTGAGAGGTTTCAAACCTAAAGAAAAGTTGCAAGGATAACTCAGTGAACACCCAAGTACCCATCACCTAGATTCAGTGAACATGTTTCCACACTTGCTTTGTCTATCTCTCTGTCCTCCTGTCCTTCTCGCTGTCTGCTGCATAGTCGTCAATTCTACTAACATTTCTTTCAGCACCTCCGAAGCTCCAGTCTTCAGAGGCTCACTGTCTATCAGGGAGGTCAGGTGTGTAAATAAGTAACCGAACTACCCTGTAATAAAGGAGCCCTGGTGGTGCAACAGTGAAGTGCTCGGCTGCTAAACCAACAGTAAGTTGGCAGTTTGAATCCACCCAGTTGCTCCACAGGAGAAAGACCTGGAGATCTACTTCCGTAAAGATTACTACCCTTGGGACAGTTCTACTGTGTCATGTGGGGTTGCTATGAGCTGAAGTCAACTCAACAGCACCTAACGAGAATAGAAGAGCGTCAAGCACAAGGCACTAAGGGAAGTGGGAACACAGTAAAAGGAGGAATGATGTCGCCAGCACCAGGGAATGCTCCACAGAGAGGTGACCTACGGGGGGAGATACAGGAGGAAAAGGATTTCTAGGCAGAGGGAATAGCATGTGGAAAGGCAAAGAGGAATGTGTCTAAGGGCTAAAAAGAACTTTGTGCATCCTTTTTAATCTTCTGCCTTTACCTCCTCCCTTTAGATAGCAGCAATAGTTAACAGTTACTGAATACTTACCAAGTTGTGACAGGTGTCCTGCTAAGGAGCTCATATGCAGCTTTTCATTGAATCCTCACAACTCTCCAAGGTCAGTGCCATTACCATCCCCACTTTTGTTGTTGTTGTTAGCTGCCATGGAGTCAGTCTCCAACTCATGGCAACCCCATCCACAACAGAATGAAATGCTGCCTGGTTCTGCACCATTCCCATGATCAGTTGTGGACTGAACCATTGTGATCTATAGGATTTTCACTGGCTGATCTTCAGAAGTAGATCACCAGGCTTTTCTTCCTAGTCTGTTGTAGTCTGGAAGTTCCACTGAAACCTGTTCAGAATCATAGCAACATGCAAGCCTCCACTGACATATGAGTAGTAGCTAAGATGCATTGGCCTGGAATAGAAGCTGGGTCTCCTGGAATAGAAACTGGGTCTAGTACCACTGAACCACCAATGCCCCCCATCCCCACTTTAAAGATGTGGAAGACGGGGCTCAGAAGAGGTAAGAAATCAAAAAAGGGGGCCTAGCTCATGAGTGGCAGAGTGAGTAATTGCTACTGCATATGACCATATATATCTTCTTAAAGCTCCATAGGTGAACACTCTGCCAAAGACGTTCATCACTTCCGTCCATTCCACTTTCTCCCAGCAGTGTGTCCCACTGGCATAAACTGGGGCAGTCACTTTCTCAACCTCAATGACATTTTCAGGCAGTGTGACCTCCCAGCTGCACCATTTTTCCTTCATCTGAACCTCATCTAATGGATGTTTTCTGTTCATATAACAACACAGCCCCATTGCTCACCGCCCCCAGGATGCAGTTACAATGTCCTGGACGACTTCTGCACCTGGTCAACGTCTGTCTCTTATACCCTAGACATCAATAGCCATGCAAAAGAGCCTCCAGACATCACCACACTGCCACCACCATTGCCATCCACTGTTCACAATGTGCCCCAGGCTGAGCTAAGCCCTTTATACATGATATCACATTGATTTGCACACAATGTTATGAGATGCTGGGTCTTAGCATCTCTAGTTTACAGACAACGGAGTCAGGTCTCAGAGAAATTATGTGACTTGCTCAAGGTAATTTAGCTAGCGCTAAAAGGGCCAGAATTCACACCCAGGCCTGGTCTGGCAAGAGCCAAGGGAGGGTTGAACCACAATCTTTTTTTTTTTTTAAAGGCAATTCAGAACTAAGTCTAAGCAGTAATTTACTTTGCGTGTTCACACAACTGTCCCCAAGTGCTAGTGGGGTTGCCATCCAGATACAATCACACTTCTAATTTACTTTCTCCCCAGTTCTGGCCCTCATTACTCTGCTTCCACTTATTTCAATTTTTAGCCTACTTAGTGTACTGCCAGCCTTGAATTAAAGTAATTTATGTCAGTTTCCTTAGGAGCTGCTTTTAAGGAAAAAAAACAAGCGTCATAGAGTTAATTCTGACTCATGGCAACCAGCGTGTGTCAGAGCAGAACTGTACTCCACAGGGTTTTCAGTGGCTGATCTTTCAGAAGTAGACTGCTAGGTGTTTCTTCCAACCTGGGTGGATTCAAACCGTCAACCTGCTGGTTAGTGGCCCACCGCTTAACCATTTGCACCACCCAGGGACTCTTTTGCTTTTAAGAAAGACATGTAATTTCAGTACTGAACACTAGATGGCACGATCAACCAGTTCTATGAAACCTCTCGTAACTGTCCTCATAAAATACCAGGGAAGTCATCACCAGAAGTATTCAAGTTTCACATTCACATATTTCATAAAAGTTGGAATACAGCGATAAGACACAGACGTCCACTTACACAATACTGGATGGTCTCTAGCCTCACTCTTAGGGAATCCAAAAACTACCAAAAAAGAAAAAAAAAAATCCAAAACACAAACAAAAAACAAAGGTAATTTTCCCCAAATAAGAAATAAAAGCAAGAACACATCGAGTGTCACTGAAACATTAGGTTCTGTGTTCTATTTATATTAACACACACACACACACACACACATATACACACGATTACATACACATAGATATATACATATATCTGTATTTGAATCCTCACACTGTATGTATGAAGTACGAGCATTTAGATTACGCTTTTAGAAAATGATCTGAAACCCAAAAGCTATAGCGATGTACAAAGATCTGGTATCCATGAAAAGCTCATCACAGCTTTTGTAGGGGAGACAAACAAACACTGATGTTCTGTCAAGCACACTTTTGAGAAAACATGGTTTGTATTTGGAAACCAGATGTTTGAATCCGAGATCTTTTTACATCCATAATTACATTCAGTCTCTTTAAATGACGATCACAGTCATTACTGATCTCCCTTCCTTAGTCCATTCAGGTGGGTCTACACGTAGGGCAAAACATTTTCTCCTGGCACCCTCTCAGGATTTGGTTGGGGGATCAGACCCAGAAGGCTAGAATTATTGGCACTTTGCTGAGAACTATAAAAATAAAACACAGAAAAGGTAAGTGGAAAAAATAGTAGATTTCAAACCTTCAGGAGATGGGGTGAAAAACTTTTAAAAAATTGATATGATGCACATAAAACAAAAATTTTGGACAAAACTGCCTATTTTGTGAAGGACAGAAGATGGTGTCTCCCATAGGAGCAGCGAGTTTTCCTGTCAAATCAAATCTAGTTTGTTCTAAAAGTAAATATCTGCTAGAACTTTTATTCTTTATGTTTTTCAATAACTCTTCTGATAACTTTTTCTTTTGTTCTTCTTCTTTCTCCCACCCTCTATGAGGTCTTGATCTGGCCTACCATTTTTCATCTGGAGTACTTTTCATGATTATAATCTCCACCAATTTGTTCCTAACAATAATGAAGGATTCATTTTTAAACCAAGTAAAAACATTATAAATATGAAGTCTCATTAAGGCCTCAAAACATGATGGCTTTTCCAAGTGATAAACAAAGATTTTTGTTTGAAGCCTCTGAGTGCATTAGTCTCAAGCAAAGAACAAGCTTATCTTTCACAACTTTAAATGCCAAGTATATCTTATTTATCTTTCAGAATGTAAGCTCTGGCATTCACGCGTGAGTAGACATACAGACTAATGGAACAGAATAGAAACTCTAGAAATAAATAAATGCACACATGCATAAGAAGGAGGACCAAAAGAATGGTGGGGGGGGGGGGGGAATGGAGTATACAGTTATGGTAAAGACATACCCGGTAGCCATCTGAAAAAAAAGCAGCAGGGAATCCATACCTCACACCATACGCTAGCATAAATGCCAAATAGATTAATGTAAAAATGTAAAAGTTGACACCTGAAAGGAAACAGGAGAGTTTTTTATAACTTGCAAGTGTAGAAGGTGTTTCTGTGATACAAATTCCAGAACTACAGAAGAGAAAATTGCTAAACTCACCATTTAGAATGTTTAAAAACTCTGTGTGGCAAAAAATAAACAGAACTCCATGAACAAAGACAAAACTCAAAAGGCTATCTGAAAAAAAGAAAAAAAAAAAAAAAGTTCTGCAATTTATATCACAAAGAAAGAAACTCTTAATTGTATAAAGAGATCCTATAAATGAAGAAAAAGATCAACAAGCCAACAGAAAAATGTGCAAAGGATATAAAATGACAGATCGCACAAAAGGAAATGTAAATGGTTCCAGGGTCCGGAGGACAGCTTGCAGGCCTGGGACTAGGGTGGGGCCGGTGAGTGAGGCATCCAGAGCACAAAATTTAAGGCCACCCTGAGAGTGAGTGTCTCCTTAAGTTTTGCAGGTAAGCTCTTTACTCACTTCACACAGGTCCAGGCTCTGAATAGTTCTTAAACAGAGGAAAAGACGCTCCACTTCACTCAAGTGAATGCAAATTAAGACTGCAAGAGATACCTCCCCTCCCCCCCCCCACTTATCAGATTGGCAAAAATCCAAAAGTTGGATAACACATCCTCATACATTGCTGGTGGGAGGGTTAGTTGTTTCAACCACTCCGGAGAGCAATTTGCCACTATCTTGTAAAATCACAAATACGTATGTACTCTTGACTTGATTCTAAGTATTTATCCTACAGACACTTGCAAACATGTAAAATGACCCACGTATTTACTGCAGCATTGCTAGTGACGGTAAAAGACTGACTACAGCTTCCATATGCATCACAGTTAAATAGATCATGGTTAATTCATGCAGTGCAATACTGTGCAATTCCAAGAGGGATGAGGAAGTTCTTTAGATATTGACAAGGGAAGTTCTCCAAGATACGTTAAGTAGGGAAGCAAGGTACATAAACCCATTGCCATCGAGTCAATTCCAACTCATAGCAACCCTATAGGACAGAGTAGAACTGCCCCGTTCGGTTTCCAAGGAGTGCCTGGTGGATTCAAACTGCCAACCTTTTGGTTAGCAGCCATAGCTCTTAACCACTACACCACCAGGGTTTCCATACAGAGCAATGTATATAACACGCTACCATATGTGTCAAAAATAAGAGGGAAGCCATATAGCTATGAATTAACTTATAGATTCATACACCATCTGCTTTAAAAAATAAAACTATTAAACAAAAAAAACCAAACCAGCTGCCATAGAGTCAACTGCCATTCATGGAGATCCCACGTGTACAGAGTAGAACTGCTCCACAGGGTTTCCAAACTTGTGACTTTTTGGAAGCAGGTCACCAGGCCTTTCTTCCAAGGCATGTTTGGGTGGGTTTGAACCGCCAACCCTTCAGTTAGCAGTCAAGTGCTTAACCATTCTTGACACCCAGGGACACAGATGCATACCCTATCTGTTTTAAAACACAGACTATCAAATGGCGGTTATTTCCTGTTGGGGTACAGGGAGCTGTGCAGATGCAGACAGGGGTTCATGCTTTTTTGATGGTTGAGTCATGTGAATGTATTATCCATACAAAAACAGCAAATAAAAAATTGTGTTTTATCTGGCACTTTTATCTTCAAATACCCATTGTTACCTACTTAGTCAGCACCTCAGGATATTTTTCTAAGGCTGTCTGCTAAGTACTAGCAGCACTACTGGCTACTCAACTGGACCCTACTGCTAGCCCTGGTCAGAAGCCCTGGTGGTGCAATGGTTAAACGCTCGGCTGCTAACCGAAAGGGGGTTCAAACCCACCCAGCAGGTCCACAGGAAAAGAGACCGGGCAATCGGCTCCTGTAAAGATTACAGCCTAGAAAATCCTATGGAGCAGTTCACTCTGTCACATGGGTTCACTATGAGTCTGAATCGACTAGACGGCACCTAACACCACCTGGTAGGAATTTTAAAGGAGATGCCTCAAACTTGGGGTTACGATATTTCCTTTCCCCTTCACATCCTCACTTACACTCCTAGCCTCTACTTGAGTCATCTTCAGGCTAAGCAGTCTACATTACTAAAAAAGTCTGATCCTACATCGATATCACTGGTAGATAACATGAGCCGATTCGGCAAGAATGTGCACAGGGGCCAAACGGAAAAGGGGCGACTGCTCCCCTGGGCCCTGTTAGTCTGAAGAGAGACTGCATGGAGTTTCCACATGCAGTGCAGTTCTCTGCACCCGTAAGATTGTATTACGTGCCTTGCAGAACAGAATCTGTAGAAACGACTTGGCGTACGATGAGTGTTGCATTCGTCTGGAGCATCTGTACCTAAACAGATCAGACTTACAGTGCTTTTAGTCTAGGCTTGGTTTGGCTTAGTGACCTTCCTAAGGGCAGGGTGGGGCTGGGCAAGGTCTTGAGTGGATGAGATTAAAAAAAAAAACCTACTGCCATCGAGTCAATTCTGACTCCTGGCAACCCTATAGGATAGAGCAGAACTGCCCCATAGGCTTTCCAAGGCTGTTATCTTTGTGGGAGCAGACTGCCACACCTTTCTCCTGAAGAATGGCTGGTGGATTCGAACTTCCAACCTTTTGGTTACCAGCCAAGTGCTTTAACCAATGTGCCACCAGGGGTCCTCAAAGCTTCACCCAACATGTGGCTTGAACCCACGACCCTGAGATTAAGAGTCTCATGCTCTACCGACTAAGTTAGCCGGAGTGGAGTATTTCTCTCGCCCAGAGAATGAAGCTTCTCCTCATTTCTCTGCCCCAAGTACCAATCACTACCCCTGCCAATTCCGATGGATTCCAGAAAACAGTTCTGTAAGCCTCCTTTGGAGGCCTGCTAGGAGTCCCTGGGTGGTGCAAACAGTTAAGTGCTTAAGGGCTTACTACAAACCCAAAGTCTGATGGTTCATACCCACCCTGAGGCACTTTGGAAGAAAATCCTGGCAATCTGCTTCCAAAAGTTCATAGCCTGAAAACCATATGGAGCAGTTCTACTCAGCTACACATGGGGTCACCATAAGTCTGACTCCACAGCAACTTGTTTTGGGGTGTAGGGGAGGGCTGCTGCCCATTCCTTCAGGAAGCTTGAGGGGAAGAGCTCCTAAACCTGTCTCTCTTCTGAGGAGCAGGTGGGAAGCTCTGGACATCCTCCCGCCATTTTACCTGAGCAGCCCTTCTTTCATTTGTGTTAATATAGGAGATACCAGTCGACCCCCAAAGCGTGTTCTCAATTCATATGTCAACCAGTTTCCAGGGGAGTCTTTCTGGACCTAGAGAATTGCTTAACAGACAGCGTTTCACGGCTAAAGCCAGCATGTGTTCAGGAAGATATGTGGGCACCTTAGGGAGCTAAGAACACACAATCAAGAGGAGACCAGATTAACCCAAGGACAGAGATGGGGGAACAAGCACAAAACGGTAATCACAGTAATCCTTGTATGTGCTAGACTCTGGGCTAGAGATTTAGCATACATTTTCTCCAGTCCCCAGGACCTGCAAGGTAAGTAGCACTGCCTACACTAGATTGCTTACTATCTCTATTGTTCATGATCTCTCTCTCTCTCTCACACACACACACACACACACATACGCGCGCGCGCACGCACCTTACCTGCTGGCTCCCGCTCATCTGTTTCAGCTTAAATGTCCCTTCCTTTGAGATCTTCGCTTAACACTCCATTTAATGTATGCCAACACCCCCCACCATTATTCATCATTTCAGTACCCAATTTATTTCATGTTGCTTATTTCGCTTGTTAACTGACTTTTTTTTTCATGACTATATTCTCCACTAGATTTGAAGCTTAGTGTGAGTAAGCATCATATTAATCTTCTCATTGTTCTGTCTCCAATGCCTAGCCCAATGGATGGCAGTAAGTAGTCAAGGTTATTTGCTGTATTAACAATTATTAACATGACTTAGGTTGTTAATTAATAATGACTTCAGTATGTGTTATTAATAAACTTTTAATGTTGGGCAGCAGTCTCAGCGATTAAAATGAGAAAAATAATAGATAATAGAAAAGAAGTGAAACATTAGGTTTCGGTTTAAGATTTCAAGAGGTCCTGAGAGCACAGCTAGGGCTCATTTTAATACACAGTTAATCTTACTCTTGATTATTTTCAGGAAAGGAGGTTTCACTCCCAGTTTCTAACTTGTTCATTCATCCACATATTTAAAAAAAGAAATATTTAGTGAATAATTTTAATGTGTTAAACACTGAGGATACAAATATGCATAATATTCAATCTCTTTTCTTTAAGACCTCAGACACATATCAAAAGAAATATAAGATAGTATGATAAGCATCTTAATAGTCACAAGTAGAAATTACTTTTAGAACACACTTTGTTTGGCATGGGAATGACAGAGGGAGGTCACAAATTCAGAGGGAGAAAGCTCTGAATTAAAGTCACTTAAACTTGGAATTAAAACAAGTTAAAAACCCTCCAGCCTGTTTCCAGGCGGAATCATGCAAAGCTCGGGGAAGAGGGAGATTTACCCACTGCAATTATTCTCTGGTTTCCTTTAAGTAACAATGTAACTCTAAGCAAAGTTCAAACTAAGGTGGGTAACAACAACAACAACAAAGCAACTTAGGGGAAACAGGCAGAGAAATGAGCAGGATCTACTTGTTTGGTTCAGGAAAACACAACAGCGTTTATAAGGTTGGTATCAGAAATTTGTTGGTGTTGTTGTGTTGTTGAGTCTATTCCGACTCATAGAGAGCCTATAGGACAGAAAAGAACTGCCCCATAGGATTTCCTAGGCTGGTGGCACAGTAGTTAAGCGCTCACCTGCTAACCAAAAGGTCAGCGGTTTGACTCCACCAGCTACTCTGCTGGAGAAAGATGTGGCAGTCCACTTCTGTAAAGATTTATCTGCTTCTGTAAAGATTCATCTGCTTCTGTAAAGATTTACAGCCTTGGAAACCCTATGGGGCAGTTCTACTGTCCTGCAGGGTCACTAGGAGTTGGAATCAAGTTGACAGCAATGAGTTTAATCTTTACAGATGCAAACTGCCACATCTTTCTCCCGTGGAGCTGCTGGTGGATTCGAACCTCCAACCTTTTGGTTAGCAGCTGAACATTTTAACCACTGCATGAGCAAGGCTCCTGACAGAAATTAGGGGCCTGAAAAAAACACATACACACAACCACCCATTTCCACATACCCCCACCCCCACCTGCCCCCATTATGTCATCCTTCCCCAGTCAGGGTAACGCACTGGTCCAGAGTTTATCTCCAAATATTTGGAAACAGTTAACCTTTAATTTACTGAATAAATATGAAACTGTCAGCCGATGTCTCAATCGAAGCCAAGTGGTGTCCCAGCTGGGGTAGGTGTCAAAGCCCACAGTGAGTGTGGGTGGATGGTGCAGGACACAGGAGACACCCTGTGTGGAAGGCCGTTACTGAGCAGGGGATGTGGCAAGGGGGGGGAGCATGGGGGGGGCGGGGAGCAGAAGCGAGGGGCCCTTTCACCTCAACATAAAGTACCACAGGAATATGCACTCTCACACTTTCTTAGGTTCTTCCGTCTTTAGCTCTGAAGGGGCTCAAAACATTCAGAACGAACAAGAGAAAAACCAAGATGAGGGAGAAAAGAGCTTGGGGAGGTACCAAGAATTCTCCCTGAACTTCACAGTCTTGGGTTCTGAGATTTGGTCCAGGACTTCATCTCCTTGTTTTATCTGAACTCATGTGACATCCCAAACCAAAAATGAGAAAATTCTACACTGGCTTCAAGACTAATTTTGTTTGCTAAAATCCAGCATACTGAGTCACCAAGTACCTTAATTCATTTAAACATTTACTTTAAACACCTACTCAAATAGTAGGCATTTTGCTAAAAGCAAGGGCCTGGAAACCCTCCCAGTATCACTGGATGGTTGTGGCGGGGGGGTGATGGGGTGTGTGTGAAGGAAACAAATAGTTACAATAGAGTGAGGACAGAAGAACAGAAACAGTGCCCGAGGCGGTCAGCGGAGGCTTACTGGGAGGCAGTGGCATTTGAGCAGAGTCCACCAGCTGGACAGAGAGAGAGAGACAGAGAGACAGAGAGAGAGAGAGAGAGAGAGACAGAGAGAGAGAGAGAGAGAGAGACAGAGAGAGACAGAGAGAGAGAGAGAGACAGAGAGAGAGAGAGACAGAGAGAGAGAGAGACAGAGAGACAGAGAGAGACAGAGAGAGAGAGAGACAGAGAGAGCACTCCAGGCTGAAAGAGCGCCATGTGCATCCCCAGGGAGGCACGACCGCAGGCCTGCTGGGTCAAGGAGTGACACATTCTAGCACAACTCGTACTGGGGTGCCAGGGAGGCCTGGTAGGAGACTGATGATGAAGGGCCTCGACTCAAGGGGCCAGACTTTATTTCATAGGTGATGCGAAGCCACAGATGGATTTTAAGCAAAAGAGAGGCATGTCCTGATTTGCATTTTGGAAAATCAGCCTGTGTTTTGGAAAGAGGCAGTGAAGAAAATAAAATCAGAAGAGGGGAGAGACGTAAAATGTATGAGTTTCTATCCATCACATATAAACTATTTCTGTTCAAAAGAACAGTTCAGACTAAAAAGCCAATATAATTATAAACCTGTATGCAGTACTTGGAGTCCATGGGTGGTGCAAATGACTAACACCATCGACTGCTAATCTAAAGGTTGGAGGTTCAAGTCCATACAGAAGTGCCTTGGAAGACAGGTGTGGTAGTCTACTTCTGAAAAACTAGCCACTGAAAACCCTATGGAGCACAGTTCTACTCTGACACACATGGGGCCATCATGAGTTGGAACTGACTCGATGGCAACTGTTATTTATTTTTTTTAATGCAGCACCAGTGGCTAAGCACTCGGCTGCTAACCAAAAGGTCAGCAGTTTGAACCCACCAGCAGCTCTGCGGGAGAAAGACGTGGCAGTCTGCTTCTGTAAAGATTTACAGCCTTAGAAACCCTATGGGGCAGTTCTACTCTGCCCTATAGGGCCGCTATGAGTTGGAATCGACTTGACAGGAACGAGTGGTGCATACCAGGCTCATGTACTAATTTAATCTTCACAAAAATCCTCTGTAAAATTCCTACTTGATTGGGTTACTGTAAAGATAAATTAATAACAATTTTGTATGTAAAGCACATAGCACGGTGTCTGGCACATGGTAAACTCTCAGAAACGGCTCCTTGCTAATGGTGTAGTGAAAAATACTACAAGTCTGTTTAAATTTAAAACAAAAGAGTTTTATTACGGCAGGAAAAAAAGCATTTCATGAAACAGGAAACGCAGTGCTGGGAGAAATCCAACAAGTGCTCCAGCTAGCTACAGTGTAACAGGTTTAAAAAGGCAAAAACCTCCAACAGGGAGGGGGGCAGCTGGAACATCTCTGATTGGTCAACATTTACAAAGTTGCAGGTGGCAAAGTCTTAGTTGACCACTCTTGCAAGAGTTGACCTCCTTTGCAAAGAGGGGGGGCTCCAGGTGACGGGACATGGCTGACCATGAATTTCTTGGAACATTTTTAAATGCAGTTATTCCTAAATACAGACTATTGAAAAGGGGGGCCTGAAAAATATTTCTTTAAGGAAGTCTAAGGGTATGGCTTAGCCACTAAAGTCACATGTTTAACACTATGCCTAACACCTGTACAAAGCTGAATAATCTCTTCTTAACATCGAGCATTTCTAACCACAAATTTGAAATAAGCGGAGTAGGGTGAACAAAACTGCATTTTTCTGTAGAACTGCTTGTATCTAGGTGAAAGATACGGTGGAAATTTTACAGAAGTGACAGACTGCATGATATGACAGACGCTGTCTTTAAAAATGCAAAATGGAGTCACTTAGGACAAGAAGGGATTTGGCCTAGACCTTAGCCAGAAGTTCCAGCCATGTCAAGAGCCTTAGTTTCTGGAATGCTCTTCCTCACTAGCCTGCATCTGCTCAAACACCTTCCTCCCATGAGTTTTCACAGCAACCTATTTATTGCAAGGTAGTTACTCAAAGACTTTACCATCAAAGACTTTTTGAGGGGTGGGGAGGAGTTGGAGCTGATTCGGGATCAGTCAAGTCTGGAAGCCTGGGGTTTCAAAAGGCTGACCTCCAGGGAGCTAAGGTTGTTTTCTTCTAGTGCTTTATACCACAGTGACCTTGTTCTTTCAAATGCCTGCTATACCTTCGCAGCGAAGTGTCATCTGTTTTTATTATGTTGTGGGCAAAAATAATACATGCACATCAAACTATGAAAATTCAAAAAAAATTATCAGAGTTTAAAGCTGAGATCAAGTCAAAATCACAGCATAGTTAATTATAGAAATTATTATTGTGTTCCCTGTTAAGTAGACATAAATGCTGTTTCATTCCCATAAATGACAGTAATGACCGGGCAGGGATGGAAGTGTCTCAGGGGCCTCTCTGAAGACTGGCCAGACATTCCTATTTGATGTCTAGTGGGAAGGGGCTGGGGTGGGGAAGGCAGAAACTCTGTGGGCTTCAAATATATCCTCTTGCTTTAGTAATGACAGAACCAGAGATTACTTGCCTTTTCCCTTAAAGGCCTATCTATGTGCTGTCTTTAGCCTAAAGCTAGCATTTGAGTTCTTTCAGTCCCCATCAAGAAAAGAAGTGTCACCCAGCACTGAGTGGCTGAAGAGAGGTCTGCATTTTCTCCACCTCTCCCCACCCTCCACCAAGCCATACCTTACCAGTTGTCCTCAGGTTAACCCCAACTCAAGGGGAACTCATGTGTGTCAGAGTAGAACTGTGCTGCATAGGGTTTTACAGGCCTCTTCCCAGGCACCTCCGGGTGGACTCAAACCACCAACCTTTCGGTTAGCAGCTGAGTGATTAACTGCTTACACTACCCAGGGACTTCAAGCCATGCCTAGGGTGTCTGCATTCTTTCTGCCCCACTTCCCACCCTTGGATCTAAAACGCAGAGGAACCCCGGCAACAGGCTAGCCAGGGGGCGCTCTTCCGGGAGCTGGAACATTCAGTTCCTCGGGTGGGCCTGGGGCCTTTATTCGGCTTGGTGTGGGGAGGGCCCCTCCTCCCCTAGCTACCGTTTTGTGGGCTTATCTCATATTCTTACTTAGCACTTGTCACCTTTCATTAACTTCTGTTGCAGGCCGGGGTTTTCGTTTCAAATTTACGTGGCCAGGAGAGACTTTCTGGAGCGATTTCAGATGCAGACACACACATCACAGAACTGTCCGCAAAAGTGACACCTCTCTCAGCCACAAGTCGAGGAGGCGGGGATATCAATTTGAATTCTGGGCTCCCAATCAAAATATGCAGAAAGGGACACGTTACTTTTTGTAAGTCGCAAAGTAAACAGAACTTCAGCCTGGAAAGCAAATATACTTCTGATTATTTAAACTGCAGTTCTAAAGAGGACAGACTATTCCTTGGTTCCAACAACTTCAATGAGGACATTTCAGGCAAATACAGAGAAAACACATACAAAGTAAGGTCAAAGTAGCCCTTGTAACATCCAGTTCCTATTAATATACTCACATCCTGGGGAGTGTTTGTCCCAGCCTTTTGGCAATTATCATCTGCAAACTGTGTTGCCCTGCATTCTGAACGGTTTTCATCAACTCGTAAGAATCCATACCCATGGCCTCCTACGTGTTTGTTCCCCTTTCACATCATCCAGGCACAGACACGGAGCCCTACACTGAGAAAACACGCCCCCCGTGGAGAGAGCACAGCTCATCTTCCTTGCAGGTCATATCACCACTCATTTCTGGTTCTTTGGGAACTATATTTTCATCAAAGTGCCCCTTAACACCTTGCTACTCAAAGTATGATCCACAAACCAGCAGCATCAGCATCACCTGGGAGCTTGTTAGAAATGCAGACTCTCAGGCCCCACCTCCCCACACCCCCTCTTGCTGTCGAGTCGATTCCGACTCATAGTGACCCTGTAGGACAGAGCAGAACTGCTCCATAGGGTTTCCAAGGCTGTAATCTTTACAGAAGCAGATAGCCATGTCTTTCTCTCGAGGAGCGGCTAGTGGGTTCGAAACGCCGACCTTCTGATTAGCAGCCGAGCGCTTAACCACTGTGCGACCAGGGCTCCTTGGCCCCACCCCAGAGCTCCTGAATCAGACTCTGCAATTTACAAGATCCCTTAGGTGATTCACACTACAGTGTGAGAACACCACTTCAAAAAAGAACATGAATTTCATAAAGCTATTATCTACCAAAACAAAACAAATATTTTTGTATAGAAAACTGAAATACAATAGGGCATGCATTTATTAACAATAATAAACGCCAGGATGCTTAGGTGACTGCCAGGCCCTGTCATAATGCCTGTAAGTGTATTAGCTCATGATTCCTCACTACAACACAGGACATGGGTTCCATCCTCCTCATTTTGAATGATGATGGACAAAGGCAGAGGGAACTTAAATAACTTGTCCAGTGTCATATGGTTAGTAAGTGAAAGAGGCAGGATTTGAACCTAGGCAGTCTGACTCCAGAGGGCATGTTTTTAACCATTACACTACACCACCTCCCAGCAGTATTCACTTGTATTCAGGAAATGAGAGTTGATTCGGGACCAGAAAGAAAAAGCTAGGTTGCTATAATGTCCTCCGTTCAGGCTCAGTAATATTTAGAAGCAGAGACCATTTGCATTGGAGACCACAATGTTCTTACTGAACTCCCTTGGGCACTACTGAGAACACTGAGGCTCAGAAAGAGGGGGTGTGAAAGCCAGTGGCTTTCCCAAAAGGAAGAGGTCTTGGGCCCCCAGTGCACTTCCAATCCCACCCCTGCCTCTTCTCTGAAACACCCTAATTCTTCCAGGGCTTTGCTCTTCCAAAACACCTCACACACATCAAATATCAAATGACAGCTTCTTCTGTTCTTAGCTCTGATTCAAATTCTGAGAACATCCATCCTGTTGTGATAAATTATCATCTGTCCTATTTAAAACCTCCTCATTTGAAAAAAAAAAACGGGAGGGAAGGTAGGCACTTGTAAATCACACTTCAATAGCCCGAATACTAAACACTGTGACAATTTACATTCAAAGTATAACAGCAACTTTCAGATCTTATAGCCAAAGAGCTCTTCTCTGATGAGAATCAGTCCTGAGATCTATTCAGTATTAATTAAGACAGAATCTTAGTCTGGGCTCCAAAGAGTCATTTACCTGCTCAAGTCTGAGCTCCACTAATGTATTTATAGATGAAAGGAGAGTAGAAGTCAAGACCCAAATTTTCTTGACTATGGAATTTGTGCCATCTCATCTATGATGCCTATTTTTAACCAAATGGTCCTTTCTGTCAAAGTTTAGCATCCCGCAAGGATCTCTCAAGCCCAGAATGTTTCCAGAATGCAGGGCGGGAGTTCCTGGAACAGACTTCAGACGCCCAAGGAGGCTGAAAACTCTTCCTGTTTAAAGTATAACTTCTGCTATAAAAGGCACTAAAAGACTTTCGTTTGGAAGCCTGCCCCATCTGGTGGGAGGCAAGATAAACTGCACCGTCCCCTTAAATGCCACCCTCACAACAACAACCATTTCTTAACTGAAGCAGCAATGCCCTTCTCATAACCTCCACTTAAGAGGTAAACAAGGAACTACAGATTGAACTACGAAAGATCACAGCGTCCATTTTGAAACACATGGTGTAAACATAAATCACTTACTATCTGAAATGTCCTAGGGAGACATGGCTACTCCCAAAGATAAAAAACACAGTCAGGTCTGACCACGCCGCCATCTTAGACCCCTTCTCCCAGGGGGCCCCCGTGAGGACTAGAGAGAGATAGCAGCCCACCCTTTGGAAAACAATGCAGTCTACAGTCACAGATCAAACACCTCAAGAATTCTCTCTAGATACCCCAGTCCAAGTGAGGCAGACAGCCTCAGAGTCCAACCCTTCTAAGAGACACCTGTTCTGGCTTAGCCTCCTACGTGGAGCAGAAGAAGCTGCACGTTCTTCTAAAATTGTCCTTGACAAAATAACCACAGAATGGGCCACAGATGGTCTTAACCGGTTTTAGCTGGTTTTCAAAGTCATTTTGGCATTTTAAGTGACCTGTTAGCTCATTAAGTGAAAACTACATATAAGCACCCTGCCTCTGGGTGGAGACTTAACATGCTAATGAAGGAAAATAGACTTCTCCCTCTATCCCGGAGAACCGAACCCTTGTCTAGAGAAGATGCATAGTCATCCCCAAGCTCTGAGCGCCTGTGTGAGGGTCAATCCTGAATAGTTATGATGGATTTGCATTTCCTTGTCTGCTCTTTACGTAAAAGCCTACACCCCCCAAGCTGCCTACAAGCAGTCTTGGAGGTAGCATCGCCAACTGCTCCTTTCCTTGCGCAACGAAATAAATGTGTCTTTCTGATCTCCCACCTCGGCCCCTTGTTTATTGGCTGTAACAAGTCACGCGGAGCAGAACCTGGGCTTCCCCCCAACCCCCGGCAACACAAGGGCACTTACCTTGCACTGCCCAGACACACAGATGGCTGTGCCATTCAGGTCACAGGGAGTGCCATCAATGACCTTCTCAGCTTGCCGTACATAGAAGCGGTAACCCATTGCCTGGCAGTTCAACTCACACTTCCGATTGCCCTTTACTAGGGGGAAAAAAATAAACAAACAAACAAAAAACAAAAGATGAGGTATAACAGATATCACCTCTTAGCTACAGAAACAATCATCAAACATTTCTACATGCTTTTATTGAGATAAAATTCATGTAACAGAATTAACCGTTTTAAGCATTTTTTAAAATGCGTGTTCCTCCTTTTTTTATTGTGATAAATATATATGCAACAAAACATTTGCCATTTTTTTTCCACGTACAATTCAGTGACATTAATTGCACTCATCGTGTTGCTTCCAAATAACAGAATCTCAGTGCCTCCAATATTATGAGTGAGAAGATTTCCAGGGAAGATATATTTCCACATCCAAAAGAAATATATGGGCCAAGTACACACTGATTTTTTAAAAACTGTTTTTGGAGGCAAGACTGATGTTATGCTCAGCCATAGACAGCATGTCCCAGGGTCAAGACTTTGTCTGAAAATCTGATTACTGGACTGGATAATACTGACTTTTTCTTACACAACACAATACATCATATTTTCCCCAGTGTGGCTGCCTGAATACCGTAGCAATGAGCTTCCTTCTATTCCAAAGCCATAGAAAACTTCTAACAGGAAATAACATGGAGCCTCTGGGACCACGTAGTTCAGGGAAGACAGAATAGCCTATGTACTCCAGCTCTACCTAGAAGTCAAGAGACCTGGTTTCTTGCCCTGGCTGTCCAAAAGATATGAGAAATGATCTTGGAAAAATCAATGAATGCCAAAGATGGAAGCACCTTTGGGAACTGCCTAAAATCAAATATCATTTTACTGATAAAAAAAGCAGCAGCCTAAGGAAGAAAGTGACAAGTTAGTGGCAAAAGTAGTCTCCTACAACTTGCTTTCTCTTTTCATCTATCAAGACTTCACTCTCTCACTTCCAAGATCTGAGCTATCTGACGTAATATGAGGAACTATGTAGGTACATCGCATCTTAAGTAATACAAGTGTTTGTGAAAGGTAGCCGTACCCGGGATAAGGGTTTTGGGTTTTCACTTCTCTGGGCTTCCTTCAAGTTATCTCTAGCCCTTGGGATACCTCCCTTGGTGGTTAAAATTTTATTTCTCAATATTTGCAACCAAAACTACAGACGAATATTCTCAGAACAGATACACATGGCTGAACATAAGACAATTATGGCAGAATCTCCAAATCACTGAAAATAACCCAGAGGAATGGCCTCAAGTCTGGGCTTCTCTCACTGGTGGCCCATACCAGTCCCCCAACCTGGCCCTCTGTTTATGTGGCTTAGATGGTATTCCTACCTTCTCAGATTTGCAACAAGGAAAAAAGGGGATCCTAGGAGATAACTGAAACCTGAGGATAATTGAATCCCTAACAAAATTCCCTAGAATCCTGTCGCCTTAGCAATACTTAAGCTGGTGCTTCTTACAAAATTACATGAGGACTTGTCTAGAACCTGCATATACTCCCCATCCACTTCATAAAAATACATTTGAAGGGCTTCAGATGAAGGTTTTTCACGACTAGTCATGTCATTTTTTTTTTTTAACCCTTGATTAAAATTATAATTCTGATGGTAGAAGACTCTTCTCTAGACAGAATTTGTTATGGTTTTATCAGTACACAAAAAGGGAGAAAAGTAGTAGAATGAAATAAGAGCAAGTGGGCACAAACTTCTCCTCCCTGTTTATCTTCTTATTCCTCTCCCTCTTTGTTCTCATCTGCTTTCTAAATGTCCTCCTGTCCCCAAAAGGAAGACCGTTATCTTCTCTGCACTAAGGTAGTGGTTCTCAAAATGTGGTCCCTGGACCAGCAGTATCAGCATCACTTAGGAACTGGCTGAAAATGCAAATTCATCCCAGACCTTCTGAATAAAAAATTCTAGAGATGGAGCCCAAAAAAACCAAACCAAACCAAACCTTTTGCTGTCAAGTTGATTCTGATTCATATTGACCGTACAGGACAGAGTAGAACTGCCCCATGGGGTTTCCAAGGAGCAGCTGGTGGATTCGAACTGCCGACCTTTTGGTTAGCAGCCAAGCTCTTAACCACTACGCCACCAGGGTTCCCAAGATGGAACACAATAACCTGTATTTTAGCAAGCCCTCCAGATGATTCCGATGCGCACTCAAATTTGAGAATCACTTCTCCAAAAAAACACAAGCAGCGAATAGATTTGATAGCAGCTGACTGATTCTTCTTATTTTGAATCAAAGATGTTAAAATCCCAAACCTAAATTTAAAAGGTAATGTTGTTGTGTTGTTGTTGTATGCTGTCAATTCCCACTCATAGTAACCCTATAGGACAGTGTAGAACTGCCCCCATTGGGTTTCTGAGGCTATAATCTTTATGGGAGCAGGTCACCGGGTCTTTTCTCCCATGGAGGCACTGGTGAGTTTGAACTGCCAAATTCTGGCTAGCAGTCAAGTGATTAACCATTGATAACATAACCCCAAATGCATGTACTATCTCTGACTAATTTAAGATACTACCAGCTATCTAGATCTCTGATATTAAAAAAGCCATCTGATCATGAAAAGGAGCTCTGGTGGTACAATGGTTAAGAGCTTGGCTGGTAACCAAAAAGTTGGCAGTTTGAATCCACCAGCCACTCCTTGGAAACCCTATGGGACAGTTCTACTCTGTCCTAGAGGGTCACTACAAGTTGGAATTGACTTGATGGCAATGGGTTTAGTTTGTTTGGTTTGGATCATGAAGGAAAAAAATACTAGAGAATATACAAGAAACTTTAGGTTACTTAGAATAAAGCAGCAACACCTAAAGGATCTACCCTCAAATTCAGGGTAAAGATGTCAAATTTAAATCACTCATTGAGCTCTGTTCCTTCCAGAAAACTCATTGATATAATGAGAGTAAAGAGTGTTTTTTCTAAAGCATAAACCCAAAAGGTTAAAGAAGGACCATTATTAATGACTTAATAGACCAAGAAAGCTGATCTTAAGCAGGAATAGAAGCAATGAGTTACCTAGCATCTCAGAATCTCCAAAAGGTAACTTTGGAAATAGGGGAGAGAATGGGCCTAAAAACATAAAAATTGCTTGTAAGAATGGTTAAGAAACAATTACAGGTTCCAGTTTTCAGAATGGTTAGGTAAAGACCTCTGAAAATCTGTTTCTCCATAAAAGCAATGAAAACACTGGCAGAAATGATCAAAATCAACTTTTTAAAAACTTCAGATATTAACCAAAGGCTTACAACCCAAGAGTGTTAATTCAAGAAAAATGGCTAGATTTCTGTAAGAATAGCAACCTATTCTTGGCATTTTAATTTGATCTATTCCTATCCCCTTTTCTCCAGCTTCTAGTCGCCTTGAAAACTGATAGCCTCGCAATTATGGCAGCCGTGAAATCCAATAGCCTAGAAGCCACTTGTGAAAGGAAGAACAGGTTTGGAGCTTCCCCAAAGCACCATCGCCAGAGAACTGTCACTATTTGATCTGTCTGCCAGTTTCCAGCAAATCCTCCTCACAGGCTTGTTTTATTTGACCTGACTCAGAGCTCACTCAGTGCAAACTGCTTTTTCCCTGGGGCATTTGTCCAAAACAATCAGCAGCAATTGTTTAACATCACAGTTGTCTGAAGTGGAGACAACAATAGGAGCATATAAGAGACTGACCAAAAACCTAAAAAGGAAAAGCTAGGGAATAAAATGCTAATAGGGCACAATGGTTAAGCCCTCAGCTGCTAACCAAAAGGTTGGCAGTTCGAACTCACCCAGCAGCTCTGCAAGAGAGAGGCCTGGCAATCTGCTCCCATAAAGATTATAACCTAGAAAACACTATGGGGCACTTCTACTGTCACATGGGGGTTGCTATGAGTGAAAATTGACTCGATGGCACCTAACAACAACCACAACAGGGAGCTTTGAAAAGTTCTGATGTATTCCTGGGAATTTAGAAGGCCACATGCATATGAAGGGCTGTGCACATGCCCAAGAAATACCTTGGAAAGCCCTAATCTCTCACCTCCGGCTGACCTTAAGGCATTTCACAAAAAGGAAGTAAAGGTTAAAGCAGTGTTGTAAACTGCCTTCCAGAGCATGGAAATCATGTTCCAACACATACACAGAGTCCTTCAGCAAAGGCTGGGAGACTTACTGGTTTCAGGCATTTAAGAAAATCTCTGTGCAATCATTGGCCAGTATGCCAGTCAAGCAGTAGATACACACAACAAAAAATTCAAAACATACAGAATAATTTCAAGAAAGTCAATAAACAAATAGTAACAATAACAACAACAAATAGCCACAACAATAAAAACTTTGTTGGAGGGAAGTAAATCTGATTTTTGTCTAATTTTCAACAAAAAAATTACAAAACATACAAAGAAACAGAAAAATATGATACATACATAGGACGAAAAAAAAAAAAACAGCCAATAGAAACCGTCCTTGAGGAAGCCTAAATGTTGGATTTACTAGGCAAGAACTTTAAATCAGCTATTATAAAGATGTTCAAAGAACTAAAGGAAACATATCTAAATAATGGAAGGAAAGTATGAGAATCATGTTTTACTAATAGAGAATATCACAAGAGATAGACATTTAAAAAAACAGCAATTCAGGAATCGAAAAGTACAACAATTGAAATTATTGAAATACAGCCCTTCCTTTACTAGAAGGGCTTAACAGCAGATTTCAGTAGAAAGAAGAAATAATCAGCGTACTTGAAGATAGGTCGATTGAGATTATTCAGCCTGAGGAGCAGAAAGAAGAGATAATGAAGAAAAATGAAGACAGCCTCGGAGACCTACGGGACATCGTTAAGTGTACCAACATATGCTTAGTGGAAATCCCAGAAGGAAAAGAAAGATAGAAAGGGATAGAAATAACATTTGAAGATATAATGGCAAACTTTTCCAAATTTGATGAAAAACATTAATCTAGACATCCAAGAAGCTCAGCAAACTCCAAGTAGGCAAAACTCAAAAAGATCTACACCAAGACACATCATAAACTGTTGACAGCCAAAGACAAAGGAAGAATCTTGAAAGCAGCAATAAAAAAGTGCCCATCCCATATAAGGGATCCTCATTAAGATTAACAACTGACTTCCTCACCAGAAATCATGGGGACCAAAAGTTAATGGGATGAAATATTCCAGTGCTTAAAGAAAAGGACTGTCAACCAAATATTTTACATCCAGCAAAATCATCCTTTGAAAATGAAAGAGAAATAAGCCATTCCCAGATAATTCATTGCTGGCAGTAATACTACAAGCAATACTAAAGGGAGTCCTTCCTGCTGAAATGAAAGGTCACTGTACAGTAACTTAAATCTGCACAAAGAAATAAAGAGCACTAGTAAAAGTTATGAAAGACAGTATAAATGTACTTTTTGCTTATGACTCTTTTCTTCTCCTACCTGATTTAAAATATAACTACATAAAGCAGTAATTATAAAAACTGATGAGATTATAATGTATAAAGATATAATTTGCATGACAATACTACTATAAAGTGGGAGGAGGAGCTATATAGAAGTTTTTTTGTATAATATTGAAATTAAATTAGTATTAATCTGAACAAGATTGTTATAAGTAAAGACGTTAATGTAACTTGCAGGGGAAACACTATGAAAATAACTCAAAATGTATAATAAAAGAAATGACGGGATTAAAAATGTGCACTACAGAATATCTATTTAACACAAAAGAAGACAGTAATGAAGGAATAGAGGAACAAAAATAACATACATCAAATAAAATATAAAACAAGTAGAAAAATGGTAGACATAAATTCTACTTCATCAGTAACTACATTAAATATAAATAGAGTAAACACTCTAATCAAAAGGCAGGGATTGGGAGAATGGATTTAAAATCATGATGCAACTATATGCTGTCTACAAGAGACACTTTTCAGACTAAAAGGCACCTATAGGTTGAAAGGAAAAGGATGGAAAAAGATGGTAATGTAAATAGTAATCAAAATACAGCAGCATTATACTAATATAAAAAATAGATGTTAAGACAAAAAAATGTTACTAGGACAAAAAAGGACATTTTATAATGATAAAACAGTCTATTAATCAGGAAGACATAAAAAGGAATAAAGTACAGATACATGCTATAATATGCATCAACCTTGAAAACATTATGCTAAGTGAAATAAGTCAGTCACAAAATGCCATATGTTGTATAACTCCATTTATATGAAATGTTCAGAGTAGGCCAATCTGTAGAGATAGAAAGTAGATAAGTGGTTGCCAAGAGCTGCAAGGTGGGGCGGAACAGGGAGTGACTACTAATAGGTATGAAGTTTCTTTTTGGGGTGATAAAAGTGCTCTGGCATTAGATAGTGGCGATGATTGCACAACTTTATGAATACACCGAACACCACTAAATTGTACAATTTAAACTGATAACTTTTATGGTATTTTAATTTTATCTCAGGATACCTGTTATTAAAAAAGAAGAAGAAGAGGAAAAGTAGTTAGACTTCCAGATCCCCAGGAAATCATCAAATAAATAATTCAAAAAATTTTCCATTTCCAGTTGAAGAGGCCCACCAAGTGCCCAATGCAATGGCATCAGGGGTGGCTTAGATTTTAGCCTACGCAGAACCAGAATGCTCCTTAGAAGAGAGGATGGAGAGACTTCATCTTGCTTACTTTAGACACGTCATCAGGAAAGACTAATAGCAAGAAAAGAATATCATGTTTGGTGAAGGATCAGTGAAAACCAAGGGATATCTTCAGTGAGATGGACTGACACAATGGCCGCAAAATGGGCTCAAAGATATCAAAGATCATGGAGATGGTGCAAGACCAAGCAACATTTGGTTCCGTTATACACAGGGTCTCCATGAGTCCGAGCCTACTTAACAGCAATTAACAATAACAAGAAGTTAGTTAGCCTATTACTGTTTCACAGATACTAACAGAAGATACAAGATTCCTGAGTTAGAAAGAAAGAATTTTATTACAGCAGAGCAAGCAGCATTAGCATCAGTGTTTTTGCACTGGTTCCTCCACGCCTCCAAGTCCCGAGGTGGGTAATGTGGAGGGGCCCAGATAGGTGCTTCATATGCATTAGGTTTCCATTGCAGCTGAGGAACACTGAGCTTGAGGAATCCACTGCTTTTATAGGAAGCAATAAGCAACTCTGCTCTTTGTCCTGAATAGAAACCTTATCTCATCCCTCAAGGTTGCTTGCTGTAAACACAACCCTGAGAAATGGCCCATTTATAGGGTGGTCAGGGGCTGACATTCTTGGCATATTCTGCAAGACCTGTAGGAGCATGAGAGACCCTTGGAGAAGTGTCTCCCCATGAGTGGAAAAAAATAAACCCACAACAAGGGCACATCACTGTGAAATTTCAAGACAACTGGGACAAAGAAATGATAACACAGGTTTCCAGAGAGGAAACAAACAAAACGGTATAGGATTTCTCGCCAATAATGTTGAAAGCTAGAAGAAATTTGAGCAACACTTTATAATTTTTGAGAGAAAGTAATTTCCAAACTAGAAATCTACACCTAATTCACACATCAATCCTAAAGAAACAATGAGGCATTGGTGATTCAGTGGTAGAATTCTTGCCTTCCATGAGGGAGACACTAGTCCAATTCCTGGCCAATGCATTTCATGTGCAGCCACCACCCTTCTGTCAGTGGTGGGGTACATGTTGCTATGATGCTGACCAGGGTTCAGCGGAGCATCCAGACTAAGATGGACTAGGAAGAAAGGCTTGGCAAGCTACTTCTGAAAATAAGCCAATGAAAACCCTATAAATCACAGTGGTCCATTTTGTTCCATTATGCATTTGGTTGCCATGAGTTGGGGGCCGACTCAACAGCCACTAACAACAATAAGGAAACAATAAAGACGTTCTCAGGGATGTAATTCTTGCACAATTTACCTCTTATGTACCCTTCCTCTGGGAGCTATTGGAGGATGTACCCCAGCATAATGAAGCTGCACACCACGAAAGTAGGAGGTGTGGGATCCAAGACATAGAAGATCTAACCCAAGAGAGAAGCAAATGGTCAGGATGAGAGTGAAAGGAGACCGCAACAAGACAGCTGTGCACTAGGGAGGTCTTGAGCAGGTCGGAAGATTCCAGGAGAGACTTCTTCAAGAAGATGAAATTGATACAACACAAATGATTTTAAGATGTTGAGACATTAAGTTATTGAGAGAAGATTTACATAATTTGGAAGAGCCTGGTGAATTAGTGCGAAACACATAGAAAATTAGGCAAACTAAAAACCAAAAAATATTTATCAACTACAGAGAAAACAAAAGGATTTCAGGAAAGGAAAGCAATCAGAACATATGTAGTGGATGCCGGGTGTCATGCCCAGATAATTCCCCCCACCAGTCCAAGTCAGCAATTCCCCCAGCAGCTGGCAGTGTGGCCTGCTAAGAGCTCACAGCTGCCTCTTTCTGGGACTTGCCCTTACCTAAGGGAGCCGCCTCACCTGGGTTAAGCCTCCTCCCTGGGGAAGCCCCCTTCCAATGACCAGTTCACGTGGGAGTACAAAGGCACACCCCAGTCTCAAGACGGAGTAATTCTGAAGGGCCCTCCCAATTCCAGAGCCTCCCATGGGATCAGCTGAGGTCTTCCTTGCGACTGCATCACAGCCCAAACTTCTCCCTCTGCTCCATCCCGCTTCCTGAATATCATCAGCTCAATGTTCCCTAGATGTCAAATACCCCTCACAGGTATTGTTCCAAGATCACTCCCCACTCAACAACCAGCACAAATCTCTGCCTCAGGATTAGTGTCCCGGGGAACTGACCTAAGGCAGTACACAACATGGCTCAGCTGTGAAAAGCCAACACCAAAAAGACCAAACCCACTGCCGTTGTCATGAAGTCGATTCCGACTCACAGCGACCCTATAGGATGGAGTAGAACTGCCCCGTAGGGTTTCCAAGGCTGCAATCTTTACAGAAGCAGACTGCCCCTTCTCTCTCCCGTGGAGCTGCCGGTGGGTTTGAACTGCCAACCTTTCGGTTAATCTAACCAAAATTACAATATAATTATACTGAGTTGCACTGGGAAGTGTACATGTGTGGTGAGGTAGAAGGAGGGGTTGATGAAAGAGCCCTGAGAAATTATTTAAAACGGAAAAATCCGGAGTTAACAATGTAAGCTCTCGTTTAGAGGAAGAAGGTGAGTATCAAAAGAACAGTGAAAACAGCTGGGGAGTAAGAAATATTGGGAGGGGGCAAACTTTCTAGAACTAGTTGCCTCTGTAAAACACATGCAGGTAAAACTTGGATTAAACAATAAAAATTCATTTAAAAACACTTTAAGAGATAGCTCCAACAATTCAGGTTCTCAGAAACTGGATCTCTCTGCACAGTTACTACCAATGGTAGGTCTCTCCCACCTTGATTCAAAATTAACACAAAACTATAAAAACCCTCGTAGCGCGATGGTTAAATGCTCGGCTGCTAGCCAAAAGGTTGACAGTTCGAACCCACCCAGCGACTCAGCAGGAGAAAGACCTGGCAATCAGCTTCCGTAAAGATTACAGCCTAGAAAACCCTATGAGGCAATTCTACTCTATCACATGGGGTCACTATGAGTCAAAATTGACTCGACAGCACACAACAACAACAATAAAATTCCTGGCTGTCTTTTAAGCAACAACACTTTTGGAAAGCGAAATACTGCTGTACTTTTGAGGTTCTAAATTTTGGTGAACTTTGCTACCACAAAAGTTTTCATTAGTTCTTAGTAAGCAAGAGGGAGAGACGCAGATGGATGGAAGGGACCAAATGTGGCAGTTAATAAGGCTCAAGCTTTTCCTACGGCTGCACCTTCTCCCACCCTCATTTCAGGTAAGGAAATAGGAGAAATTCTGTGCATAAATACGTGAGGCAATTCTTGGAGAATGGGTAACATCTGTGCGTCATTTTGGATCCATTCAAACTTCACAAGTTCACTCGGACTTTAGCACCTAAGCCCTCCTTTCCCAGGCTCAAGCTCCACGTTTTGGTAGAATATACGATATCCCTGTTCAAGAAAAGCAGCCTTGTAAACGCAGCTCATAAAACTTGGATGTGGCAGGGTGCTCACCCAACACATGCTGAAGGGTGAAGTGTAAACGAATTAGAAACACGTGGATTTAATGTTTTGGGTGTGCATGCAGAGGTTAAATAAAATAAAAAGGTGTTTGCTGAAAAGAGAGCAATGGACGTGAAATTTGCAGCATCTGGTTGGAAGGAATAATCAGAACTAGCAGAGCCAGAGCAGCGTGCGCTTGACCTCCCGTCGACTGCATTATCTACAGGATATTCCTAGTGTTTACCACAAAGGTTCTGCCTGCCCTTCGATTCCAAACTCTGGACTAGGCTCAGATGATTACTATTTAAACTGCTTTTCCCCAGACGGCATTTTCCAGGACAAAGTTATGGAAAATAAGATGAGGAGAATGCGTCTAAGAGCCCAGACTCTTCCCTGGAATTAGAAAACTGTTGTGAAAAAAAAAAAAAAATCAGAAGAGAAGGGGACAAGACTGTCTAATTCGTAGCCTTTCCTGTTCTGAAGGGGAAACTGTTACAGGAGAATTCCATTATTAAAGCTTAAATGTAAAAACATACAGCTTATCAACCATCTAATATCCTTAATTCTCCATTCCACACTGCAGTTATGCAATTTAAGCTTTAGAAGTTCACACACAGAGCCCAAAGGAATTTTATTTAACTGACAGCCTTAACAGGCTTGGGTATTTGGATTAGAAACAGTGAACAAAAATATCTGTTTTAAATCCTGAATATCATTGGCTTAATGTTCCCTAGTGTTAAATTGCTCTTAGCGTTGCTCACAGTTAAACGTGGTTCTGGTTGGTAACATTCTAATTAATGGTCCTCTAACTTGAGCGTGCATCACGGTCACCTGGAGATCTTGTTAAAACAGTTCGCTGGATCCACCCCTAGACTGTCTCATTCAGGAGGTCTGGAGTGGAGCCTGAGAACCTACATTTCTAACAAGCTCCCAGGTGATGCTGATGTTGTTGGTCCAGGGACCATGCTTTAAAAACCACTGGCCTAAGTGATGCTATTGAAAGAGGGAGGAGAAAGAAGACTGTGATCGTTAGGGTTGTGTGTCAACTTGGCTGGGCCATGACTGTCAGTGGTTTGGCAGTTACAGTGTAGTTTGACAGTCATAAGATGATGTGATCACTTCCATGATGAGATTTGATATAATGTGATCACCTCCCTGATGAGATCCTCTGTGAGTAGCCCATCAGCTGAAAGGAAGTTTCCTTGGGCATGTGGCCTGCACTGAATATAGGTAGACAGTCTGGCAAGACTTGTGGGCTTTTTGCTCACTCTGGATCCTGCAGCTGGCTCCTGTTTGTCTGACCTCCGGTTCTTGGGACTTGAGCTAGCAGCTTACCTGCAGTCTTGCCTACTGATCTTGGGACTCGTTGGTCTCCACAGCCTGTGAGCATGAGCCCTGCTCTCTGGCCTGCCAATCTTGGGTTTGCCAGCTCCTGTGGCTACGTGAATCAGGAGAAGACTCCAACCCGACTCACAGACTGAGGACATTCCAGCCTCTACAACCACGTGAGTAATTTCCTTTATATACATCTCTCTATATATTTATACACCTTACTGGTTTTGCTTCTCTAGAGAACCCAGCATAAGACAGAGACCTACCTGGCAACCAGACCACTAGTTGACAGCCTGGGGACACAACCTGACAAAGCTGACACACAAAAAGATGTTCAGCTTGATCTGATTACCAGTCTGCTAACTAAATAAAAGGTTATAGTTGTATGCATGCAAGCCAACCAGCCACTCAAGACTGTCGCCATCAGGAGGCTTGCCAAGAGGAAGTTGCCTTCTGAGGTGTCAGGTATGGTTTTTACTGCGCAGAAAGCAGAGAAGGAAAAGAAAATTCTCTTTCCTTAGCGTCTGTATTTGGATTTAGCTCCCTAACCAATTTCTACCTTTTACACTTTATATGTCTACTGCTTATGGAAGGAGCCCTGGTGGTACAATGGTTAAGCACTTGGCTACTAACCAAAAGGCTGGCAGTTCAAACCCACCCAGGGGCTCCAGCAGACCTGGTGATCTGCTCCCATAAAGATTACAGCCTAGAAAACCCTATGGGGCAAGTTCTACTCTGTCACATGGGGTCACTATGAGTTGAAATCAACTTGCCAGCACCCAACAACAACTGTTTATTGAGCATCTACTATATGCCAGACCTAATCCTTGCCTACAGGAGTCACTGAGTGGTGTACACAGTTAATCAGTTGGCTACCAAAGGAAAAGTTGGCAATTCAAACACACCCAGAAGTGCCTCAGAAGAAAGGCCTGGCAACCTACTTCCAAAAGGTCATAGTTGTTGAAAACCCTATGGAGCTCAGTTCTACTCTAAAACACACGAGTGGCCATAAGTCAGAATTGACTCGGTGGCAAATAGTTTGGAATTAATCCTTGCCTATGGAGAATGAGGAAACTGAGGCTCAGGCAGGCTTAGGGACTTACTTGTGACCACACAGTTGGTAAGCACTAGAGCTTGCTTTGAGCTCAAATCTGTGTAACTCCAACACCCTGTGCTTAACATTGCACCACACTGCCACACTTGCTACCTATGCCAGAACCAAAAGCTAATCCAAACAGAGCTTCCAACCACTGTGCTGCCAACAGGTTACAGCTGTGACACTCCTGAGGCCTGCCTCTCCCAACTCAAAGCTGTCTGTTGGGAAGCCAGGTTACATTTCCTGCCCCACCCTGCTTGGGTCTCTTGGGTACCTGGGGACTTTCTGTCTCCTCCGGGCAGCTGGCTTGAGGAAGCCTGTTTCCTTCCTCACTCAGATGACCCCAGAAAGTGGCCTTAGTTTCTGCACTGGATTTCTAAAGCTGATCCCTATCCCGATTCACGGTCGCACTCCCATTAGTTTCATGACACCAGAGCAGAACTGGATGGATCTGCCTGGGTGTCTGGACACAAGAGCTGGCTGTCAACCTCTCCCTCTGTTCCCTCTTACTCTAGCTTCCCACAGGATGGATCTAACCCTCTGCTAGAAGATGAAGGGGTCCTGTGCTGGGCTGCCAAGCACTGATGCACTTTTCTAGAGCACAACCCAATTTTCTCAAGGACAGGATGGCTTTCTATCAGTGGCAGCAAACATTCTAGAAACCTCTTTGACCCCCTATATCTACTCTGCCACCAGCTAGTCTTTTTGATTCCAGGCTCCCCGCCCTTGCTCTATCCATTCTGCTTATCCTTCCACCATCCCAAACATTCCTCCTTCAGGTCACACCCTCTCAAGAACCTGTCACCGCTCCATACTGTGTACAAGCTCATTTCCCACCACTCCTAAACAACCACCCTCCCCACTACCATGCCCTCCCCCAACACCGCACGCCCCTTCCCACCATCATCATGCCTTTGCATGTGCTGTTAACCTTGGATGACATGGCTGACATTCCATCTCTGCTGAAACAAGTTCTACCTGACCTTCCAGTTGCGCTCAGGCCCACCTGCTCCAGGAAGCCTTCCCTGACTATACTTGTTCTCACAGATCTTCCTACCTCTACACTATGTAGACTGTCACACCTGGAAAGAACCTAATGATCATCTAATCCTCTCATTTTACAGAGAAGAAAACTGAAGCTCAGAAAAGTGAAGAGACTTGCCTGAAGTCATATTGTGACTTTCCTAAGCCAATGACCTTGTCACACTTACAATGTATACAGATTTCCTAAATTAAGAATAATGATACCTAACATGACTAGTGTGCTTGCAATGTGCCAGGTACTGTGCTAAACACTGTATATGTACATATATGTAAGGTATATCCTCACAACTCAGTGAAGTAGGTATTATTGTTATTATTATTATCCCATTTTACAGCTGAGGAATTTGAGGCTCAAAGAGGTTAAGTAACTTGCTAAAACCTACACAGCCTGAAAGTGGTGAAGCCAGCAGGATTCAAATTCAGGTTTGACTCAGAAGCAGAACTCCTATTCTCGGTGCCCTACTGAACTCTCAGTTCTTTCATCTGAGTCCATATTATCTCCTTAAGTAGAAGCTCACCTCCCTGAGTTCACGAACAGTGCCTGGCATGGTACCATGTGTGAGGCAATGCTTGTTCAATCATCTAACAAACATTTATCGGGTATCTACTGTGTGTCAGGAGCCCTGGTAGTGTGGTGGTTAAGGGTTTGGCTGCTAACCAAAAGGTCGGCAATTCGAATCCACCAGCTGCTCCTTGGAAACTCTATGGAGCAGTTCTACTCTGTCCCATGGGATCGCTATGAGTCAGAATCAACTCGATGGCAGTGGGTTTTTGGTTTTATTGTATGTCAAATGAGCCACCAGCTGCTCTGAGGGAGAAAGATGTGGCAGTCTGCTTCCATGTAGGCTGTGGCCTTGGAAACCCTATGGGGCAGTTCTACTCTGTCCTACAGGGGCACTATGAGTCAGAACCAACTCAATGGCAATGGGCTTGGTATTGTGTGTCAGGCACTGTGCTAGGATCTAGGTATAAGCAAGTTGATAAAACAGAGTCCCTGCCCTCCTAGAGCATATCAGCATTCATTCATTTATGAGTTCATTCACTCGGCAAATATTTATTGAGAGTCTACCTTATTCCAGATATTATGCTAAGTGTTGAAGAAACGGTGAGCGAAAATAGACCAGGCTATTATGAATAGTCATTGCAGCACTGTTCACAATAGCCAAAAGGTGGAAAAAATCTAAATGCCCATCAACAGATGAATGGATAAACAAAAGGTGGTACATACATACAATGGAATACTACTCAGCCAGCAGGAGAAATGAAGTCTTGATACATGCTAAAATGTGAGTGGAGCTGGAAGACATTATGTTGAGGGAAGTAAGTCAGTGGCAAAAGGACAAATATTGTATGACCTCATTTATATAAAAAGACAAGAAAAGGCAAATGTATAGAGAACAAAGTTTATTAGTGGTTAATGGGGTGGGAGGGAGGGGAAAAGGAGGGGTTAATGGTGATGGAAACATTGCATTGATTAGGGTAGGGCTGCACAGCCAATTATTGTAATTGCTGCCAATAAGTTGTACACCTGTAAGAAGCTGAATTGGCAAAAGTTGTGTGATAGATATATGTGCAACGGTGACAAGAAAAAAAAAGAGTAGCTGCTGAGGCTGCTTATGCACAATAAAAAACCTTCCGGGATTTGGTTTCTTGGTTTGGAGATTTAGAGGCATGATTTCATGGGACATCCCAGTTAATTGGCCTAATAAAGTGTTTACTGCCTCTGTTCTACCTCCTAGTTAGATGCATAATGCCTGGGGTCTTAAAAGTTTGCAAGTGGCAATCCAAGGCACAATTGGTCTCTATTCACCTGGAACAACAGAGGAAGAAGGAGAGTCAAAAATAGGAGGAGGATATGGAAAGTGTGGCTAATTGCCTCCATAAATAACTGCCTCCTTTGCCATGAGACCAGAAGAATTGGATGGTGCCCAACTACCACTGCTGAACACTTTGATCAAAGATTTCATAGAAGAATTCTGATTAAAAGGGTGAAAATGCAGAACAGAATTTCAAATTTTCATGGACTCCCGACTTCCTGGAGCCATGAAGGTTGGATGAACCCCTGAAACTACTGCCCTGAGATACTCTTTAAACCTTAAACCAAAAATATCCCCTGAAGTCTTCTTAAAACCAAACAATGGTTTAGCTTAACTAGTCAAAAATGTCTGCCTTGAACATTATGCTCTTTTAAGAACCATCTATATGGGATCAAACTGATAATAGCAACTTAAAAGATTAGATAGGCACCTTAGGGGGCTGTGAATTTATGTTAATGGGGGAGGAACAACTCAGAAAAGGAGGGTAAGAATGGTTGCACAACTCAAAGAATGTAATCAATGTCACTAAATGGTACATGTAGAAACTATTGTATTGGTGTATGTTTTGCTGTGTATATTCTCAACAACAAAATAAATGAAATTATATAAAAAAAAGAAAAAGAGACTAGGTCCTCAACCTCATGCAACTACAATCTCATGGGGAAGACAGGTATCGATTAGATATTCACACAAATAATGCAAAATTACAACTGTCATGGATTGAATTGTGTCCCCAAAATATCTGTCAACTTGGCTAGGCCATGATTCCCAGTATTGTATGATTTTCTACCATGTTATTATCTCACGTGATTTCCCTATGTGTTGTAAACTCTATCACTATGATATAATAAGATGGATTAGCGGCAGTTATATTGATGAGGTCTACAAGATTAGGTAGTGTTTTAAGCCAATCTCTTTTGAGATATAAAAGAGAGAAGCAAGCAAAGAGACATGGGAACCTCATACCACCAAGAAAGCAATGCCGGGAGCAGAGTGCGTCCTTTGGACCTGAGCTTCCCACGCAGAGAAGCTCCCAGACCAAGAGAAGATTGATGACACGGACCTTCCTCCAGAGCCGACAGTGAAAGTGTTCCCTTGGAGTTGACGCCCTGAATTTGGACTTGTAGCCTACTGGACTGTGAGAGAAGAAACTTTTCTTTGTTAAAGCCATCCACTTGTGGTATTCTGTTAGAGCAGCACTAAGTGACTAAGACAACAACTGTGAAGGATAAATAGGAATTTACTGTAGGGAAGGAAGGGAAGGAGAGCATTCTAGGCAGAGGTAAGAGCAGCATGTGCTAAGGCCCTGTGAGTACCTCTGATGAATTAAAAAAGCCCAGTGAGGGTAAGCATGGTCTAAGTCAAGGCTAAAGCACGTTATGGGCAGAGGAAACGGTACACCCAAAGGCCGAGGGGTTAGGAAACATGGCCACTTGTGGAGCTGAGAGACATTCTGCATGGCTGACAAGGAGGGCGACGGGAGACAGAAGCAAGATGAGGCTGCAGAAATAGACATGGCCACCCAGGTCACACAAGATCATTGTTCCTGTAGAAAGAATAAACGAACTTGTCTAGAGTCCTGCTAAGTATCATGGTTTGCACTCTGCATCTTCCAGAGCAGAACACGGAACAGCAGTAGCTTCCCACGTGTAGAAAGTTCCTGGACACATCGTTTCATGGGAGTTAGCGAAGCCAGCTTTGTCCAAGTTACCCAATAATCTTCTGAAACGTTTTCTTTTTCTCTCACAGCCCTGGTGGTGCAGTTCATAAAGCACTCGGCTGCTAACTGAAAGGTTGGTGGTTCAAACCCACCAGCCACTCCAGGGGGTGGTCTGCTTCCGTAAAGATTACAGCCTTAGAAACCCCATGAGGCAGTTCTACTCTGTCACATGGGGCCACTATGAGTTGGAATCAACTCTAAGGCAACGAGTTTTTTTTATAGTACATCTAAAGCTGGAAAAAGTAACTGAAAACAAATACTATTCTGGAAAAAAAACACCATGCTGTTCAAAACTCTTCAAGCTGTGTGACACGTAGAGTTACATCTTAAAATGCTACATTCAATTAAAAAAAATAAATAAAGGTTTGGAAGTGGCTCTGTCAGTAGAAAGCCACTCTGGCCAACTGCTAGGAATCAGCTTGGCAGCTTCAACAGAAGCAGGAGGTCATAACCAGTTTCTTATGTCTTGGGAAAATATATATCTATGTGAGCAGATATACAAATTAAAATACAGAATACATACATGTCTTCTAGAAACATGATGTGGCTGGGTTTTTTCTTAAGGCTGTCGGGAGCTCTGAGAAGGAAGTCAGAGAAGGGAACTATGGTGCAAGGCATCATGCAAAGTGGAAGTCTCAGAACTCAGAGAAACTCAGGCAGAGAAAATGGTAACACCTCTATAGGTAATGGAGCCCTGGTGGCATAGTGGTTAACAGCTCGGCTGCTAACTAAAAGGCTGGCAGTTCGAATCCACCAGGCGCTCCCTGGAAACCCTGTGGGGCAGTCCTACTCTGTCCTTTAAGGTCGCTATGAGTTGGAATAGACTCAGTGGCAATGGGTGTATCTATATAGGCATATGGAGCTCTGATGGAGCAGTGGTTAAGAGCTCGGCTGCTAACCAGAAGGTCAGCAGTTCAAATCCACCGGCTGCACCTTGGAAATTCTATGGGGCAGTTCTACCCTGTCCTATAGGGTTGCTATGACTCAGAATAGACTTGACAGCAATGGGTTTGGTTTTTTGTTTTTTGCATACAGGCATACATGTGTATATACATGTGTATATACATATATATATATATATGAATGTGTTTATATAAGTGTGTGTATTGTGTGTATACATTTGTGTATTTGTGTATATGCATGTATATGTATTGTATATGTGTGTATATGATCTACTTCCAAAAAACCAGCCATTGAAAACCCTATGGAGCATAGCTCTACTCTCACATACATAAGGTCGCTATGAGTTGGAATCGACTCGGTGGCATCTGAAATACATATATACATATTTACGTAGAAGGGAGTCCTGGCGACACAGTGGTTAAAGCACTTGCCTGCTAACTAAAGGTTAGGTTCGAACCTACCAGCTGCTCCACAGGAGAAAGATGTGGTAGTCTGTTTGCATAAAGATTACAGTCTTAGAAACCCTATGTGGCAGTTCTACTCTGTCCTATAGGGTCTCTGTGAGTCGGAACCAACTCGATGGCAACGTTTTTACTTTTTTTTAATTCATGTGCATGAATATGTATATATTTGTGCATGTGTATATGTACACATGCGTGTACACATGTATATGTGTGTATATGTGCATATGTGCGTGCGTGTGTGTGTGTGTGTGTGTGTGTGTATCTTCCAGAGTCTGTTGGCAACAGGCCAAAGCCATCAACAGTGGTACCAACCACCCATATAAGGTGGAAAAACTTATTATATGAATGTGTGGGCAGATGAATCAAACCCACATGCTGGAAACCAAGCAATGGTTTCCACAAACACACTCTCTCTTCTAACCATTTAAGGATAGACATGATGAGACACTGGAAAAAGAAGGTTTCAGCAAGAAGAAAATTTGGTGGCTTCAGGAAAAGGATTTTTTGTTATGAGATATATTCAGAAATCAGGGGAAAACATCAAGTGACAACAGGGGGGAACCCTAGCTGATATGGTCTCAACTTTTGACTGCAGTCCAGGAACCAATCAGTGGGGAACTGCCTGTGCTTCACGGCACATCTCTGTGAACTGCCACCATGTTTAACACAATGCTTTGTACGAGAGAAGGCAGCAGGGGCTCAACAGATGGTTCTTGACTTCCTGCCCTTGGCCACCCTCTCAGCATATTCCTTGGCAGCCTCTTGGTGCTCTCTCTGGTTCTAAGCTCTGCCTTTTGGGTTTTTTTTAAACCCACTAAAGAATAAGTGCCATCATGTGACCTACTCCCCTCCACCAAGCACCCTGATTCTTTACTTCAGAACATCTACATCCAACTCCTAAGATGAGTTTCAAAGAAATTGCTTTCTATAATCTGGTCTTATTCTAACTCTGTACTCGAATGCTCTCTTTACTATCCTAGGAATACACCATGGGCATTCTCACTTCTGTGCCTCTGTTCTCATCTCTGGAAAACGCCCTTGATATTCCAGTGTGCCAACACAAACCCACCTTCAGCACTGAGCACCAGTCCTATAACTCCTGCAAAGCCTTACATCTGCCATTGGTTCAAGAAATGTTTATTGAGCATCCAACAAATGCCAGGTACTTCTATAAGCCTAGAAGATCCAAAAGAAGGCAAGAGAGAGAGAGAGAGAGATGGTCCCTGCTAATGTGACAAAACACACACACACACAAATGCAAACAGCTTTATAAATTGCAAATTGTGGTAAGTGCTGTGAAGGCAAAGTCTCCCCAGGGAGTAGGTAACAAAGAAATTAACTTAGTATGGGCTATCAGGAAAGGTTTTATTGAGGAAGTGACTTCTGAATTGATATCTGAAGGATGTCAGAAGTTAGCTCAGTGAGGAGGGGTTGGGAAGGAAACATCCCAAGAAGAAGTGTCAGCTTGTGCAAAGGCCCTGTGGCAGGGGGAGGAGTGGAAAGTTCCATGTGGCTGGAGATCAGAGAGCAAGACAGGGCCTGGAGATTGGTGAGCCTGGAAAAGTATCCCTCCTTTAAGTCCCTAGTTCTCATGATTTCCCTGGATTAGGGTTACCAGATAAAATATAAGATGACCAATTAAATATGAATTTCAGATGTGCAACAAATTGTTTTTTAGTGTAAGTATGTCCCATGCAATATTTGTGGCATACATTGCATGGGCCATACTTATACTAAATACTTCTAGTGAAAAATGATTCACTGTGTATCTGAAATTCAAATTTAAGTGGGTGTCCTGTATTTTTATTTGCTAAATCTGGCTATGCAACCAAAGAACATATTTTTTCTCTATAACTCAGCTGTATTCTTAATCACAGTGGGTCTTATTTCATAACTAGCTGATGTCTTTCTTTCTCAGCGACTACTTTAGAGATCTATAGAGCAGAAAGAGTCCTTTGAGATATAAATCAGTTGGTCTCACCTTCTCACTTCACAGACAAGAACAGGAGGCCCAGAAAGATGCGCAGGGTTGCTCAAGGTCACAGATAGAGACGCCCCTAGGGCTTTTTTCCTGCTTCCCTGCTGGGCCTAGGACAGCGCTAAGCACATTAAAAAAAACAGCTTAATCAATTGCTCAATTGAATGAACAAGCTCATTTACATGCCTCTGTACAGAGCAGGATGAATAGATACAATCCCAGACACCCACAAGCTTTCAAAACAAAATAAACAGCAAGCCAGACCAAGCAGGAGTGATTTGCACATGCACAAACATGGGAACAGACGTAAAGGACACCAGTACGTAGCTGCTTGCACCAGCTAGACTCCAGCCTTTTCTTGGAGATTCTACAAGAGCCTGGGAACCAAGGCTGTCCTCCTGGTGGTTTCAGTTTATTCTTGCATGGAGGCCGATTGGATTGACATGGCAAGTGTGGAAAGTAATCATTTCGGCCTTAAGATGGAAGCCGTGACGTGAGTGGGCTCTCCAGCCAGCCTAATTTGTCCCTTTCAGACCCCAGTTATTTGCTTAGAGACTTTTTCTCAGCCTCTCTCTGTAAGCAGAACACGTTCTGCCCAAATAATGCACCACTGCAGGAGAAACAGGCTGGGGCTGCCCCTCCGCCACTATTTACCAAACGAATACAGCCCTCCCTCCCCATTCAACTTGGACTGAATGAGGGGGAGATAATCCCACCCCCCTTCCCCAGTAAAGCCTGGCTTTCATTTCCCCCAGGGCACTTTAAAAGACCTCAATCCATCCCAATCACAATCAAATGCAAGCATTTCACTTCCCCAAAGACAAACAAGAGTTTGGACAAATGAGAAATGGAGGTTCCCTTGTGGCAGCATGAAAAGGGAATTCAGCAGCCCCAGCTCCCTCCCAAAGGCAGCACCGGGAAGGATGTTCTTCTTGTGGCCACACAAAGCATGGCATGAGCTCATCAGCCAGAACCTAATTGAAACCTCAGGCTGAGACCGTGTTTTGTGGTATTTGGGGGAAAGGATGGGCAAAGACAAAAAGGAAAACAAAGGATGTGTACAGAAGAAGCATGAAAAGCAGCCCACTTCTTGACTGTGGTACAATTTGGATGGTGGCCACTGAGTTAAATGAGGTGTAGCCTTCCTCTCGATCTCACTGAGACCCAAAGTCGGTTTACAGAACTAGCTGCTGCCAGCACCGTTACTCCATAGCCAAGGGCATTCAAAGTCCACTCCAACCAACCAACCAACCAGTGCCTGTCAAGTCGACTTCAACTCATAGCGCCCCTATGTGTGTCAGAGTAGAACTGTGCTCCATGAAGTTTTCAACAGCTAATTTTTTGGAAGTAGATCACCAAGCCTTTCTTCCAAAGCACTTCTGGGTGGACTCAAACTTCAAACCTTTCAGCTGGCAGCTGAGTGCATTAACCATTTTCATCACCCAGGGATTCCTTTAGGATCAATTAAACCCACTGCTGTTGAGTCGACCCCAACACATGACGACCTGACGTGTGCAGAGTTGAACCATGCTCCATAGGGTTTTAAAGGTTGTGATTTTTTGAAAGAAGATCACCAGGCCTTTCTTTCGAGGCACCTCTGGGTGGGTTCAAACTGCCAACCTTTTGGTTATAGTCAAGCACTTAACTGCTTGCACCACCCAAGGACTCCCTTAGGATCCATTCCAAAAAAACAAACAAAACCCATTGATCCATTACTTCAAAATATAAGTATATTCAAAGAAATACAGCAGGAAAGATGCTGGTTAGACATTTAGAAAAACTACCTAGCATCTGCAAATCTATTGAAATGCATAAAGAGAAAGTTTTGCCACTTACTAAGAGTGTGTCACTGTGCAAAATTACTTTATGTCTGAGAAGCTTGACTCTCTTTCTTGTTGTCTTAGTTATCTAATGCTGCTATAACAGAAATACCACAAAGGGATGGCTTTAACAAGCAGAAATTTAGGAGGCTAGAAGTCCAAATTCAGGGCACTGGCTCCAGGGTAAGGCTTTTTCTTTTTGTCGGCTCTGGAAGAAGGTCCTTGTCATCAACCTTACCCTGGTCTAGGAGCTTCTCAGCACAGGAACCCTGGGTCCAAAGATGCACTCCACTCCTGGCACTTCTTTCTTGGTGGTATGAGGTCCCTCTCCTCTCTGCTGGATTCCCTCTTGTACATCTCAAAAGAGACTGACTCAAGATACAACCTAATCCTGTAGATTGAGTCCTGCCTCATTAACATAACTGCCTCTAAAATTGCCTCATTAACATCATAGAGGTTAGGATTTACAACACATAGGATAATCACATCAGATTACAAAATAGTGGACAACCACACAATACAGGGAATCGTGGCCTAGCCAAGTTGACACACATTTTTGGGGGGCACAATTCAATCCATAACACCTGTTAAAATAGTATTCCAATGCTTATCTCAAAAACTTGTATGAGGATCAAATAAGAGAACGTTTTATAAGCACAGACACTCAATAAACGCGAGCTTCCTTTCTTCTCCCCTGAAACTAGATGCCCCGGGAATCGGTACAATGTCTGCATTTGGAAGCTTTATAAGAATTGCAGACATCAAAAATATCTACACTTAACAAAATGTGGCAACCCGTGGTAGTCAAAAGATGTGCTACCTGGTAGTCCCCAGTAGTACCAAGGCTTTATGAAAATTATTCCTTTGCTCTTAAGTAGTTAATTGATATCAGGATGTCCCCAGGGTCCTTCTGAGCTGCCTGTTCTTTTAATTTACTTTGGTAATTGCTGTAGAAGCATGGCCAAGTTAAAATACGCCTGGAAGAAGAGTAGCGAGAACAGTTCCACGGGTTGGCTGCACTTCAGGACTCCAGGCAGCTTGATAGCCAAACCTTGGGAACGCTGTTCAGGATCTCATTATTCTATTTTCTTTCTCTTTATGGTTCTTGCAAATAGACACCTGCAAGTTTCATTAAGTTATTGGGCCTGTAGAGAGAAATGGTTTTCATTTTCCTCCTTTTGACTGTCTCCTGTGTTCTGAAGGGCCACAGGCTTTCTTCTGCAGTCCAACCATCATCTGTACTCACACACAGGTTTTAGTGAGGGAGTCATTATTCTTTTTCTTCAGCAGAAGTTCCTACCAACAAGCATACTCAGCCTCCATGAAAAATGTGAGATGATGTACCGGGAATGAATCCGCCCCATCCCACCTCCTGTACGTGGCCAGTGAACCTCTGTAATGTTGGCTCTCCGCTTCCTCTCAGTTCCCTATCACTTTCACTATGGAGCTACGCCCTGATGCCCTGCTTTCCCTTAGACAGGGTTAAAAAAATCAGTTGTCGCGGAGTTGATTCCAACTCATGGCGACCCCGTGTGTGTCAGAATACAACTTGTGCTCCACAGGGTTTTCAATGGCTGATGTTTTGAAAATAGATTTCTAGGCCTTTCTTCAGAGGAACCTCTGGATGCACTCAAAACTCCAACCTTTCAGTTAGCAGGGGAATGTGTTAACCATTTGCAGCACCCGGGGACTAACCAGCCATAATTACCTAAAAATCTAGGGGCACCTAGAGTACGAGAGGACTCTCTCTGAATGCCCAATGGGTTTGAGATGAAAGAATGTGATACTTCTGACTGAGTAATCCAGGTTATTACCGACTCCTTTCCCCCAGCGTCTCCGAGTAAAATGACTGGGTAAACCGCTCCTCACGGCAGAGCTCTGACAGATGGGCAAGCACAAGTCGAGATCAAGGACGTTAAAGGTCTTTTTCTGTGCGTTCAGAGTGCTGGAGGTCAGAGGAAGGTAATATGACAGAGTAGACATAGAGGAAGGAAAAGATGCAAGATCCAAAACTGGATTTAACATCTGTAGACCTATTTAAAGGAAAGTCAAACTTTTCCATAACTTGTCTATGCAATTCAGAAACCTTCCAACAGTTCCACCTATATTTCTAAGTCCTTTCTTATTTTCCCTGTCCAGCTAAAGCCATAGTAAAAGCTCACTAAATACCAAACAAACAAAACCCAATTCATAGTGTCCCTATAGGGCAGAGTACAACTGCCCCATAGGGTTTCCAAGGCTGTAATCTTTATGGAAGCCGACTGCCACGTCTTTCTTCCGTGGAGCGGCTGGTAGGTTTGAACCAACAACCTTCTGGTTAGCAGTTGAGCGCTTAACCACTGTGTCACCAAGTCTCCTTTCAATAAAAACGGTCCCATGAAAATCAAAGTCGGTAATGTAAACAGAAGAGAGACTGTAACACGAGCTCTCGTAAGTCCATGGTCTAGATCCCATTGGACCCATCCTGTTTGGTTTTTGATAACAGGTATAAAGAGACAAATGTTAGTATTTCTTGATTCATATCCTGTTACTTGAAAATGCAGGGATTGCTTAGGATGAGTTGTTCATTCTGTTTTATTATTTTGCCCTTAAAAAGTGGAACCAATACGCCAGAATCCAGGCAAACGTCCAAAAGCCTGCTGTGTGCATACTCACACACACACACACTCACTCACTCACACACACACACACACACAATATTCCAAGCCATCAAATCAACACTCTAATGAAACATGTAACTAAAATTGGTGGCCTAATTCCAGGAGTTAAAATGATCTCTTACCAGACCACTGTGCCCTACAGGGATTTGTTTCTGAGTTTCTATTCTTCCCCCTTCATCTGAAGCCGGGCATACAGGAAGAGCTGAACAACTGAAAGGTTTCCCAAGGAAGGGAATTCATTCTGGTAGATGGAAAAATCAGCCATCCTTGGAAATGAAGATGACATTTCTGACCCCAAACCAATCAAGCATGTGTGCAGCTTTCTGTGTTCCCCATTACTGGGGATCCATTTCCATCACTGCACCCACAGTCTCCTACGAAGCACCTGGCACATAGTGGGGACTCCATATAGGTTTGGTGAGCAAATTAATGAAACACCAAATGGCTAAGGGGATGAACCCAACAGCTATATGGCAGAAATTTAAGAAGCCCTGAAGAGTGTTAAAAACACAAATTGATTGCCTCTTTCTGGGCAAATTCAAGGGGTGATTTATGCGAAACAAGGTAAAGTAAGGTCTTACAAAAGTCTCAGGTTTTACTGAGAACATGTGATAGCCTGACTGCAGTTTTGATTTGTCTTCTGTGTATGTGTGTAAACCATAAAAGCAGTTAACTGTTCAGGGGCAAATAACAAATGCCTCTGCCTTTCCCGGGAGAGATGAAGTAGCTCTGGGCTGAGAGAAAAATAGAAGATCAAAAGAAGGCCCAGACATCCCAGGCTGGCAGGCAGCAAGAGGTCTCCTGGCCAAGGAAGGGTAACCTCTGCTTGAACCGAGAGGAGTTTGGAGAAGGGGTTCTGTATTGAGAAGAAAATGTGTAAGATGTTTCTCCTAAGCTATGCTGACCAGGATTCTGAGCTACATGCCTGAAATTCCCTGACCAGACCATAATATGTACTTCTAAGCCATTGCCATATACACATATAATTAACAAGATAGATTTCTTTCTTCTTCTTTTTTTTAATGGTATACATAATGCTAGTAAGTTCAGGGTGAAAACGGTATCTTGGTACAACACTTTTGGAAAAGTGAGACAGATATCAGGAGCCCTGCTGGCTCAACGGTTAAGTGCTCAGCTGATAACCAAAAGATTGGTGGTTCAAATCCAGCCACCAGCTCCGCTAGAGAAAGACTTAGCAGTCTAAAGATTGCAGCCCAGAAAATCCTACAGGGCCCTTCTATTATGTCACAGGGGGTCACTATTGAGCCAGAATCAAGTTATAGCACCCAACAACAACAAAGGCAGATATCAGGCCATTGACCCATGCACCCCTCTCCTGGAATTTACTCTAAGATTAAAAGTCGAGCATGCTACCATTTCCTAAAAATATCTTTGCATGAATTTTGTGTTCTTTTGCTTAAAATCATTAGGGGAAAAAAAAATGAGGGAGAAAAACGAGTTATAAAAAGTCATCCCCTTTAAACCTAAGACCACGCTTTCTATTACAGCTCACACTTCTTTTACAAGCCTTTGAGACAATGGTGTGATTTGCGGGTACCACTCGGTTTGGAGAGAATCGCCAAGCTACAGCATCCCAAGCAGATCTGAAAATGTTTCTCCAACACCTGAGATCACCCAGACAACTTTCTCTGTCAAAAAGAGCCCTTTCTATAGCCACCCAGGCAGGTTTTTAAAATGTTAATGAGTTATGCCTCACAGCTAGCTTGGAGGGCACAGCTATTCAGTGCTTCAAACAGGGGATAGAAAACATCCTGCTCAAGTCCTCAGAAGCCTAAAACAAAACGCAGGCAAGCTGTGAAAACAACTTGACCCCAGGCTCAAAGCTGCAGCTGAATCTCTAGGGACCAGGAAAAAAGACAAGGAGAACAAAAAAAACCTGAAAACTTGACCCCTAAAGTAGCGTGCATCGTGATGCAAACGGCCTGGTGATTAGAATGCAAACAGAAAGAGCCCTTTTCTGCCGAAGGCCTCAAAACACAAAACTTAGAAAACTAATGATTTTCACCAAAATCCCCCTAAACAAGGACACAACTGGCTACTGCTTCCATCATTTCAAAAGCTAACCCTCTGAGTTAGGAGCCTAGGTAACGTCCATATATTCTTTTAAAAAGCGCCATTTAGTATATAAAACTCAGGAGTCGACATATTTTAGGGGTCCTTTCTGTGACTCACTACTAAGCAAGGAGACATCCTGTTGTGGAAAGTGGGGAGTCTCAGGCTGGGGCCACCTGTGGAACTTCTCTTGCACGTGGTAACATCTCCATCTGCTGGAAATTTAGATGTCTGCATTAAAGGCAGACAATGCTTAGTTTTTTCTTATAAATCCACATCAAATTCAGATTTCCATTTACTCTTTTATGCCTTTTCTTCCTCCTCGTAAATATCACCCTTTTCAGTTAAAAGATTGGCCTTATTTGGCTGACACACAAGAAAATGCTTGCGATCACTAGCCATTAGAGAAACACCAATCAAAACTATGATGAGATACCATCTCACCCCCGACGTTACTGGCATGAATCAAAAAAAAAAAAAAAAAAAAAAACCAGAAAATAACAAACGTTGGAGAGGCTGCAGGGAGATTGGAACTCTTATGCACTGCTGGTGGGAATGCAAAATGGTATAACCACATCGGAAAACGACACAGCACCTCCTTTAAAAGCTAGCAATAGAAATAGCATGTTGTTGTTGTTAGGTGCCGCCAAGTTGGTTCCGACTCATAGTGACCCTACAGGGCAGAGTAGAATTGCCCCACAGGGTTTCCAAGGAGCGGCTGGTGGATTTGAACTGCCGACCCTTTGGTTAGCAGCCAAGCTCTTAACCACTATGCTACCAGAACTCCATACAATCCAGCAATCCCACCCCTAGGAATATATCCTAGAGAATTAAGAGCCATCACCCGAACAGACATATGCACACCCATGTTCATTGCAGCATTATTCACAATAGCAAGAAGATTGAAACAACCTAAGTGCCCATCAACAGATGAATGGATAAACAAACTATGGCACATACACACAACGCAATACTACGAAAGGATAAACAACAATGATGACTCTGGGAAACATCTCACAACACGGATGCATCTGGAGGGCAGTATGCTGAGTGAAATAAGTCAATCACAAAAGGATAAATACTGTATGAGACCACAATTATAAAAACTCATGAAAAGGTTTACACACAAAAAGAAACAATCTTTGATGGCTATGAGGGAGGGGAGGAGTGGGGAGGGAAAAACACTAGCTAGACAATAGGTAAGTGGTTAACTTTGGTGAAGGGTAAGACAGCACACAATACTGGGGAAGTCAGCAGAACTTGACCAAGGCAAAGTCATAGAAGCTTCATAGACAAATCCAAACTCCCTGAGAGACCGAGTTACTGGACTGAAGGCTGGGGACCATGGTCTCAGGGGACATCTAGCTCAACTGGCATAACATACTTTATAAAGAAAATGTTCTACATCATACTTTGGTGAGTAGCGGCTGGGGTCTCAAAAGCTTGTGAGCGGCCATCTAAGATACATCTACTGGCCCCACTCTATATGGAGCAAGGGAGAATGAAGAAAATCAAAGACACAAGAGAAAGATTAGTCCAAAGGACTAATGGGCCACAGCTACCACAGCCTCCACCAGACTGAGTCCAGCATAACAAGGTGGTGCCTCGCTACCACTACCGACTGCTCTGACAGGGATCACAATAAAGGGTTCCGGACAGAGTGGGAAAGAAATGTAGAACAAAATTCTAACTCACAGAAAAAGACCAGACTTACTGGTCTGACAGAGGCTGGAGAAACCCCGACAGTACGGCCCCCAGCCACCCTTTTAGCTCAGTACTGAAGTCACGCCTGAGGTTCACCCTTCAGCCAAAGATTAGACAGGCCTATAAAACAAATAATAACACACATAGTCCAACCATGTGTAAGAGATTAAAAGGGCACACCAGCCTAGGGGCAAGGACTTATAGCAGGAGGGGATGGAAGAGGCTGCGTAGGTCCGGCTCACTCTTATTACTCCCCTATTGCTAACCCACACATTGTCTCATGATCTTTTCTTTCCGCATGGTCTCATGATCTTTCTTTTTCTTCCCGTTCCAGTCCTTACAAAAAGTTTAAGATTAACCAATGTCCCTCCAGGGTAGAACACAAGTGATAATAATCTAGGAATGAAAAACCAAACAAAGCACCTGTCTTGCTTGTGACAAGAAACAGGATGGCGCCAGATAACCCTCAAGAATACCAGTAAAAGGTTAACTCATCTGGGATGTGACCACCATGACCACCTCAAGGAGGAGCTAACGTTTCACAAATTTCTAAGACTCATAATCCTGTCCCCACAAAACCTTCAGCCAGTCTCTAGTTCAAGGAGGCAGGTTTTTGGAGGAATCTATTCCCCTCTGTCTCCTGTATACTGATACATGATAAAACTCTTGCTGCTCACCTCACCCCTGTCTCAGAATTGGCTATTGAGGCAGGTGGCTCCAATCCACACAATTGTGGCAACAGGGACAGGAAAGCTGGATGAATGGAAATGGGAACCTGGTCAACAAGGGGAGAGTGTCGACACATCACGGGGTTGGCAACTAATGTCACAAAACAATGTGTGTATTAATTGTTCAATGAGAAACTAATTTGCTCTGTAAACTTTCACCTGAAGCACAGTTAAAAAAACAAAAACAAAAACCTAGCAGCAAAGAGAACAACAGCGGTTCTTGAGAGCATGCAGACATAATCACGAAACCATGTGATGTGAACTGTCACTGTAACTGGGTAACAATGACAGCTCTGACCAGAGCACGCTGTTGTTGCTGTTAGGTGCTACTGAGTCGGTTCCAACTTACAGCAACCCCATGTACGACAGAATGAAACACTGCCCGGTCCTGCGCCATCCTCACAATCATTGTTATGCTTGAGGCCATTGTTGCAGCCACTGTGTCAATCCATCTTGTTGAGGGTCTTCCTCTTTTTCGCTGACCCTCTACTTTATCAAGCCTGATGTCCTTCTCCAGGACCTGGTCCCTCCTAATAACATGTCCAAAGTATGTCAGATGTAGTCTCGTCATCCTTGCTTCTAAGGAACATTCTGGCTGTACTTCTTCCAAGACAGACTTGTTCGTTCTTTTGGCAGTCTATGGTATATTCAATATTCTTCACATTAGAAGGTTCAAACGGTAAATCAGCATAGATTTTTAGCCTCGTAGGTATATTGATACATGTAAGCTGGGCTTAGGAAAAATGTTTTTGCTGTTATAACTAACTACAGGGATATTGTTTTAAAAATAATAAATTTCTTCTGCTGAAACACTGAAAAAATAAAAGATATGCCTTATTTCCTTATCTAGGAGGCCCTCAATAGTTTTTACCCCTATGGTGCTTGCTGTACACCCCCATACCTCCCCACCTTTTGGGCGAGTCCCCATCAGTCTGTCTGTACCTCCTTACCTACCAGTTGCTGTCGAGTTGACTGACTCATGTCAACTCTATGTAGGTCAGAGTAGAACTGTGCTCTATAGGCTTTTCAATGCTGATTTTCCAGAAGTAGGTTGCCGGGCATTTCTTCCGTGGCACAGCTGTGTGAACGGGAACCTTCAACCTTTTGGTTAGCAGCCAACTGCATTAACTGTTTCCACCACTACTCCTGAGGTTAGTTGAAACCCTTCACTGAATATTGCTTACCTGGAGGTCAGAGGTTCTTGCTCCCCTTGCACTGGCATCCCTTTGAACTATGATCTTAGCTGTTCACGGCACAAGCTCCTTTATTTGGCTGGGCAAACCTTTAAATCACTGAATGTTCTGTCTTAGATTTTTAAAGTAAATCAACCAACAAACATTTGGGCAGCAAGGGCAAAGCTGTGTTTGCCACTCTCTCATTTCCACTAAATCCAAAGTTTTGGCTTTTCGGTAGGTTGATATTCAACCTTGACTGATCATCCATTCAGTGAATGGCCCCAGGAAACACACGTGCATATAGGGCCTGGGCCCCTCCCTCAGAGTACATACTGTTTTCTTTTTTGTCATCTGTTTCTTCATTAGCTCCTGAAGTGTTACTTTCTTCTTCCTCCTTTGAGTTTTATTCTCCATTCTGGCATTCCTTTCTTTAAAGGAAACTAACGTGCAATAGTATTTATAAATTATTTCTTCCTGGTATTAAATTCACAGTGTGGCCCCGAGCAGCTATCTGGACCTCCATCTCTTTATCTGTACAGTAAAGAGGTTGGGATGATCTCATAAGTCCATTCCATTCATGGCAGTCTATAATTCTATATATAATTCCTGGCCTATGCACCTCATATGTCAGTGGAGGCTTGTGTGTTGCTATGATGCTGAATAGGTTTCAGCGGAGCTTCCAGACTAAGACAGACTAGAAAGAACGGCCTGGAGTTCTACTTCTGAAAATCAGCCAACGAAAACTCTATGGATCCCAACGGCCTGATCTGCAACTGATCATGGGGATGGAACACAACCAGGCAGTGTTTTGTCCCATTGTGCATGGAGTCACCATGGGTCGAAGGACGGCTTGACGGCTGCAAACAACAACAAACAATAAGTCTGTAGTCAACGGCAAAAGAGGCACACGCTTACAGAAGTTATTGCCTCAGTGGTCTCTGCTAAACACAGCCGTTGGCAAGGAAATAAATGCTATGCTAATCTCATCTCCTCTCGGGCATGGAGGGCCAGTGAAGGACAAGCTAGATATGAGAACACCTGACTGTAAGAAAACAACAGTCATGTAAGTTCGAGACCCAGAATCCTCCTCCCTCTTCCCAGAAGAGAACGCAGAACTGTGGAGATGAACAGCCCAGCCATGGCTCGTCCTCCACAACCAGCAGCTAGAATGGACTCTGTGAACGCAAAACTGAGAAGAGCTAAAGAAAAGCTCCTCTTTCTCTTTCTCACCAAGCTGCCTGACTCCAGGGGCAGAGGCCATAAAAAGCTTTTGATCTCAACAAATGGCTTAAAACAAGTTATCTACTTATGCCTAGAAGGAAGAATGAGGTTTACTAAATAGTGACTCATAGCAATAAAAGATCCATTTAAAAGGACCCTTTAATTATGGCTAATATTTAAGCTTATTTCATTAAAAAACAAAGGCACGATGGAGTAGAGCTGTGGTTTTGGCAGGACCGAGCCCGCCCCCCGCAGCACTGTATACACATCATCGGTGTATCACTGTGTTGTCTTCTTACCTGTGCCCTCACCGAGATTCTGAGTTCCATGAGGATGATAAGACCTGTCTTTCTCGCCCTTGTAAGCTAGACAGAGGTCCTCTCACATAAGAGGTGTTTGACGAACATTTGTTGAATTGAAAGGAAATGACCAGAGCCCGTTTCTAAAGCCCACACCTGGAGAGAAAGTGGCTGGTGACACACTCACCAAAGCCCTGGCCCCTCGTTCTTCTGGTAGGAGCTCCCCACGCCGCCCACACAGTGACTTTACAAGAAGTAGGAAAAAGGCGCCCTTTCCTCAACACACTTTACTTCCGCCTGACAGAAAACTATCATAATGTATTGATATTGTTAGAAAAAGATGCTTTACTGACACATGTTGGAAAGTCATATTTATCATGATTTGCACATTATGTGCAGATTTAACACAGTTATAATAAAAATATGAGGAAAAAACTAATAAAGACACCTACAATGGGAGTGCTGCCCCCTTAGATGAAGCACCCTGTGCAGCGCACAACCTGAACACCTGTGCAAGAGAGACGATCTCTTCCTGGCGTCTGTACGGCTGGCCTTGAAAAATTGAGCCCGAGCTGGTGGCAAATGGCAGAACAACTGACGTTCTGCTCCTTTCGTGTTGGCTTCCAGAAGTCACCGGTGTTTCCGTCAGTACGGTGTGGGAATGTGTGTGTCTGTGTGTGTTAGGCAGTTGATAATGGGGCAGGGATGTGATCACAAGTAGAAGAGAACAGGACTCTAAAGGATGACGTCTCTCTGTCACAAGATACTCAGATGAAAGGTCCAGGATGCCCTGCACACTTACCAGCAAAAGGGTTTCCCTCGAGATGCAGTTTAAGGACCACATGGCTATCTGAATACACAGTGGCCCACTGGACCTGGGTGTTACCCATACACCCACAGGCGTGCTTCATCAGGTCCATTCTCTTCCTCCTCATCCTCTCTGCAGCATTACCAACTCTCTCTCAACGTACTCTTCTCCCTCACGTCCCTGCCCCTGCAGCCTCCTAGTTCTCCTCCTCTTGGGCTGACCCTTCCATGTTCCTAATTCTTCCTCCACCCCTGATGTGGGCCGTTCCCTGAGGGTCGTGCCTAGAGTCCACAGCTCTTTTTGTTCTTCCACTCTCCTCTTCTAGGCCAGCTCCTGGCATGGGAACACCCACATTCCTGCTCATCCCAGCCCGCACACTACCTGTGCTCCCAGATCTCCATATACCTGCTCAACATCCCACTGGGATATCCTGCTTTCACCTCAAGTCACTTGATCACTCCGCTCAAGCTTCTCAGTTTCCTCCCACATCTGCTTTTCCTACTGGACTTCCCTCTTATTCCAGTCACACAGCTTCTAGACAGGGCCGTCTTTGACTGGTCTCTGTTGCTCACCCTCTGTATGGAATCAGCCATCAAGTCTGATTGACTCCCTCCTGAGTGTGCCTCCAGCATCATCATCGTTTCTTTCATAGGTGAATCTCTTTTTCCTTCCACAACCGCAGCCACTTCAGGGCTGGACAACCACAACAGCCTCCTCCTCTTGGTCCCTCCCCTGCTTGTCAGCCTGCATACAACTGCTAGATCAACACCCTACAGCATCTCTTCATAGCAGTGCCACCTTCCCCAACTCAGAGCCTTCCATGGCTCCCTCTGGGACATGAAGTCCAAGTTCCTGAGCTGGTGGATTGAGGTCCTCCATAGCCTGATTTTACCAGTTTGCCAATGTTTCAACCCAGTATGTCTCTACATGAGTTTCTCAATCCAGCCAGACTGGTCTATTTATGGAACCCAATCGTATTTTTCACATTCTGACCTCTATGTCTTTGTTTATACTGGTCCCACCACCTGGAATCCTTTTCACAGACAACTGGGGCAGGCTGAGGAGGCAGCCAGGACTAGGAGTTTGTGACTATTCCCTAGCCTGGTTTGGGAGAAGAGTTTGCAAATAGGAGCAAGGGGAAAGATCCATTTTCTCAGAAAGGGTACAGCAGAATTGTATACATACAAGGGCAGGTTAAAAATTATCTGACACAGCCACAGAAGGGGAGGAGGGTAAGAGAAACAAGGTTTTGGGGTTAGATCAACCAGGGCCATCAACCAAGACCCACAGTGGTTGTGGTCAGTACTGGGGAGGCCCAATGGTAGTTCCTGAAGGCCCAGTCATTGGCAAGATGAGTGTCAAAGGGCAGGACACCCAAACTGGAGCACAAGGAAGGAGCCAGAGCATGAAGGTCTGAACAGAACCCACAGCCAGACTGTCAGACCAAAGTACCGCCTTCATCACATCCTGAATAAACCCAGGATTGGTTCCAGATCAGAGATGGCAGATTCAAGGGACATGAGCATACCTTATTCCTGCACCCAAGGCAGACATCACTAATCAATCACGGCACTTTTCCACCCTGGGCACAGTCAAGGCCTCGGTATCCTTCACACAGGGCTCCAAATAGCCACTACCATTCAATTAAAAGTAGTACATGAGATAAATGCTATTTGTCCTGCCTGGATCTAAAGTCACAGGTGGGGCCAAGGTGCCAGGTGAGTGGTTCTCATACTTTGTTGTGCATCACAATCCCCTGGAGGGCTTCTTAAAAGCCACATCGCCAGGCTCCACCTCCAGAGTTTCTGATTTAGTAGGTGTGGAGTGAGGCTAGAATTTGCATTTCCATCAAGTTGCTGGGTGATGCTGATGCTGCTCGTCCAGGAATCACTCTCTGAGAACTACTACACCAGGTAAAACCGTATCTCCTCTTGTTCTTAGCTTACGTCTTAGAGCCAGCTAGAGTCCCTTCTCCACAGCTTAAAGACCTCTTGCATCTCCATTCCCGGGGAACATGATCAATACTCTTCATAGAATCTGATCACACACATGCCTGGTGCAGGGAGTGACACACACAGGCAAAATCCCTGCTCACACAGCAGCCACAGTGTGAAGGAGAGGAGGAAACAATGTAACAGGCAATGACAGTTCAGTGTGAAAAGTCTTACAACAGGGAAGTCCAGGCAGCTGTGGGAACACAAAGCCAGCACACCTACAGCAGTCTTGGAAGCGCAGAGGTGGCTTCTCAGAGACAGACACTGCTGAGCGGGGACCCAAAGGGTGAGGAGAAGGCAGCCAGCTAGAGCGGAGAGCGGCAGGAAAGGTATTTACTTCCTTGGGTTTTTGCACTCACACATACTCTACCTTATCTCCCCATCTAGACAGTAATCTATCTGGATGAAAAGACCACCTTTTAACACTGAACCACCAGTGCCCCCAGCCAATGCACCTCATGCACCACCACCATCCATTTGTCAGTGGTGGTTGGTGTGTTTCTATGATGCCGAACAGGTTTCAGCAGAGCTTCCAGACTAAGATGGACTAAGAAGAAAGGCCTGGCGATCTACTTCCAAAAATCAGCCAATGAAAACCCTATGAAGCACAATGGTCTGATTTGCACTGATCACGGGGATGGTGCAGGATCAGGCAGCATTTCATTCCATGGTGCATGGGGTCGCCATGAGTTGGGGGCCAACTTGACAGCAGCTAACAACAACAAGCAGACATGGATATTTTTATTCATTGATCAAATGCACACATTTTCAATATTCTGGAATCATACTGTATTTAGGAAGTAGCAGGAAGTTGGAGAGGGGAGTGTAAGGAGATGTGGGTTCAGTTGAAATATCATTTGTAGGCTTTCGGTCAGGATTTCTCTAATGACCTGCAAGAAGTATATATTCAGAGACCAGCAGGACAGGTGAGTGAGTCAACGGTAAGACTGTCCAGCAAGCCCTGCCTCAGTCTGGAATGTTCACTTATATCCAGCAGCATATCTGCAGATGGTGATTAATGGTTTACCATCCTAACCTCAGCATCCACCCCCAGTCCAAGCCACAATTTGTGAATAGTCTCTTGTGTAATAGCTGTGTTTAGCAAATTGCTTTGCACGTTTATAAACAGAGATTGGGCGTTTTCCTTTGCTGCCTTAATTTCAAGTGATTAGGCTAAGCTCATTCCAGCAAAGAAACTCTTAGAATTCAGAGTTTGAGGGTCAGGGCGATTGCTCACCTCAAGATTCATTCCACAGTGCAGCATCCGAGCAAGCTGGGGGGAAGCTCGGAGCTCTGACAAGGTCAAGGCAGGCTTTTCTGGCCACTAATTTGGTAGAACATGGCTCCTGCCCTCAGAACCATCGCTTCTGAATCTGTAAATTCCGATGAACATTTTCTCATAACATCCCCTTTCTTTCTGCACCCATTGACATGCATTTGGAATGTGGTTAGCTCACGGCTCACTTTAGGTGGGATGAGAAGTGACAAACGTCCACTAGCCCTTCTTGTTTCTTATCCATCTTTGTCTCTGCAGAAGCCAGGACAGTGCTCTACACACACTGAAGGCTCAACGGATGGAAAATAAATGAAACAGTTAATTCAGATATTGATTCCGCAGTACACTGGAAATGAAGAAAATGAACCAAGTGTTTTGCAAAGAAGTTTAGACTTCCCCCTGCCTCTGGATGGTGCAAACGGTTTGCGCTCAACTACTAACCTAAAAGGTTGGTGGTATGAACTCACCCAGTGGCACTTAGAAAGAAAGTCCTGGCAATCTGCTTCTGTAAAGATTACAGCCAAGAAAACCCTATGGAGCAATACTGCTCTGTAACACATGGAGTAGGCATAAGTCGAAATCGATTCAACAGCAATGGATTCCCCCCCCCCCCCGCTTCCCCCACTTGAGAGCATCAACCTTGCCACGGTCAAGGGCTTTCAAGGGACTATAGGGTGGAGCATTAGCAAGATGTGTTTGCATCACCTTTGGGGAGTACACTCGGCACCCAGCCCATGCACAGCTGTTGTAGGCAGGAACATACAAGCCAGCATTTTGTATGTCATCCCAGGTCTACCCTCTGACCTAGTTTGTAATTGAATTTGGTCCAGAGTTCATGCAACGTACTGAGGAGAGGGTTACCCCCGTGATTTCACAACTGATTGCAGACCAGCATTTTTTAAATAATGATTTTTAATTCCCAGGGCCTACCGTGCAGCATTTTTGCGTGTATACTGCTTCCTCCAAACAATATTCACTCTCAGTGGGAACACCCTCTTTTGTGAACTGTCCGTGACCCTCAGGATGGAAAGCCAGAGGCCCACAGCACACACAACAGACTTTAAAAAGCAGAACGGACCTGGGAACATCTGTCTTGACACCGTACTTTCATGGCGAGGCAATTTACCCAGGAGCAAGTTAGTGGCAGAGTTGGGCCAAGAACTCAGGCGTCCTGCCTCACCATCCAAAGTCGTTTTAGAAGCTGAAGGAAAATCTCACCACCCTATCTCATGGGTCTGGAAAGGACCTCCTGGCTGACTGAGAAGGAAATGACAAAAATGTAGCTGGGTTTCCGGCAGGCTAATGTTTTCAATGATTGTCTGCTATTCTAGTCATAACCAAAAAAAAAAAAACCAGTTCCCGTTGAGTTGATTCTGACTCATGGTGATCCTAGGTGTTGCAGAGTACCAATGTACTCCATAGGGTTTTAAAGGCTGTGACCTTTTGGAAGCAAATTTCCAGGCCTTTCTTCCAAGGCACTTCTGGGTGGGTTCAAACTGCCAACCTTTCTATTAGGAGTCGAGTCCTTAACCCGTTACTCCACCTAGGGACTCCTATTTTGGTCATAAGCACTTTCAGAATGTCCTGAGTTGCTGAGATCTCTTGTGACACCATGAAATAGAAGTCATGAAAGCCTGAGTTAAGAGAAAGCCACAAAACTCTGTATCCAACCAAAAAAGCAGACACATAGTCTTTCCAAATACCCATAGTTGTTGTTTTTAGCTGCTGTGGAGTTAGCCCTTACCCACGGCGACCCCATATACCACGGAAAAAAACGCTCCCTGCTCCTGCACCATCCCTGTGATCAGCTGTGGATCAAACTGTTGTAATCCACAGTGTTTTTGCTGGCTGATTTTCAGAAGTAGATTGCCAGACCTTTCTTCCTTCCTTCCTAACCTGTCTATCCTGAAGTTCCATTGAAACCAATTCAGCAACATAGCAACGCTCAAACCTCCAACGACAGATGAGTGATGGCTGTGCATGAGGTGCATTGGCCGGGAATTGAACCCAGGTCTCCTGCATGGAAGGTGAGAATTCTACCACTGAACCAGCACAGCCCCATGTAATACCACAGAACATTTACTAAAACTGCCCCTTCACTAGGCCACAGAACAAAGCTTACTACATTCTAAGTTAGAACTCATTCAGAGCTATATTTCTGGGGAGGCCAAAAAAGCAATAGAATAGAAATTAATAATTTTTTAATTTATTTTTTATTGTGCTTTAGATGAAGGTTTATAGAGCAAATTAGTTTCTCATTAAACAATTAATACACATATTGTTTTGTGACATTGGTTGCCAACCCCATGACATGTCAACGCTCTCCCCTTTTCGACCTTGGGTTCCCCATTACCAGCTTTTCTGTCCCCTCCTGCCTTCTCATCCTTGCCCCTGGGCTGGTGTGCCCATTTAGTCTCATTTTGTTTTATGGGGCTGTCTAATTTTGGCTGAAGGGTGAACCTCAGGAGTGACTTCAGTACTGAGTTAAAGGGTGTCTGTGGGCCATACTCTTGAGGTTTCGCCCATCTTTGTCAGACCAGTAAGTACAGTCTTTTTTATGAGTTAGAATTTTGTTCTACATTTTCCTCCGGCTCTGTCGGGGACGCTCTGTTGTGATCCCTGTCAGAGCAGTCAGTGGTGGTAGCCGGGCACCCTCTAGTTGTGCTGGACTCAGTCTGGTGGAGGCTGTGGTACTTGTGGTGTGTTAGTCCTTTGGACTAATCTTTCCCTTGTGTCTTTGGTTTTCTTCATTCTCCCTTGCTCCTGGTGGGGTGGAACCAATGCAGTATCTTAGATGGCAGCTCACAAGCTTTTAAGACCCCTGACGCTACTCAGCAAAGTAGGATGTAGAACATATTCTTTACAAACTATGTTAGGCCAAATGAGCTTGATGTTCCCCGAGACCATGGTCCTCAGCCCTCAGCCCAGTAATTTGGTCCCTAAGGGAGTTTGGATGTATCTATGGAGCTTCTATGACCTTGCCTTGGTCAAGTTGTGCTGGCTTCCCCAGTATTGTGTACAGTCTTACCCTTCACCAAAGCTACCACTTATCTACTGTCTAGCTAGTGTTTTTCCCTCCCCACTTCTCCCCTCCCTTGTAACCATCTTTTTGTGTGTAAATCTTTTCATGAGTTTTTATGATAATGATCTCATACAATATTTGTCCTTTTGTGATTGACTTATTTCACACAGCATCATGCCCTCCAGATACATCCACGTTATGAGATGTTTCGCAGATTCATCATGGTTCTTTACCATTGAGTAGTACTCCATTGTGTGTATGCACTATAGTTTGTTTATCCATTCATCTGTTGATGGGCACTTAGGTTGTAAATCTTTACAGAAGCAGACTGCCACAGAGCAGCTGGGGGGTTCGAACTGCTGACCTTTAGGTTAGCAGCCAAGTGCTTTAACCACTTCGCCAAAAAGTCTCCGAACTACAAGTAAAATGACCGTAATTTCCAACAGTATGATAAAAGGTTTTTGTGTTATTCCTGGGAGAAAGAAAACCTGGGAGATGTAGTTTAGGTGTCAAAATAATAGAATTGACAGAATATTTTGTTTAGGTGCAACCAATGGGTCAAAATATTTGAGATTAGGGCTGTCCCAGAAAACTGCAATTTAACAGAGCTTTAGATAATCATTAATTTACATGCATAATGTATACTGCATGTATAACCCATCCCCAAATAAGCTTCAAACAGTTTCATACTGTTTTCCACTATCTTTGACCATAATACATGGCCCTAACCATGACACCCTTTGAAACTCAGTGCTGTCTAAGAGCTGAAAAGAAAACACAAATGGTTCAAGGTGAAAGCTTCAAAACAGAGATATTTTTATAATATAATAATTTTCTGATGAGCGATAATAATTATAAAGTTTTCTCCTCTGAAAGTATGTGATTTAAAATAAATAAGATAAAACCATATTATATACATGCTCATTGTTATGCTGAGAAATCTTATGAAACCTGGAAGTGCTGATGGACAGAACACCTACTCATCCACCAAGACTTGACTTCAAGGTCACCTCCTCTGTGAAGCGTTCCTGAACACCCAACGAGAAATTAGTACTTACTGGAACCACTCCCTGCCAGCTCTTTTAGCAACACTGTGAGGTAGATACCATTTTCTGCATTTGAACAGGTTGAGACTAAAGCTCAGAGAGCTGAAGTAACTTGCTCAAGGGCACATAGTTAGTGCATGCTGGATCACTTTTGTGTGGCCTTTTTTGCCATGGTCTTGTAACTCCCACTCAGGCGATTGGGTGGAACAGTGCAGACAGGGTAATTGGGGCCCTCCAAAGGGATTGGTCAGTTTTGCTATCCTGCTAGGCTTTAAATGAGCCACCCACAGGTAGGAAAGAGAGGATCCTACCACCAGCAAGAAAGAATAGCCAGGGGCAGAGAGCGCATCTTTTGGACCCAGGATCCCTGAGCTGAGGAGTTCCTGGAACCAGGAGACAGAGAGAAAGAGAAAGTGAGCTTGAGAAGTGGTGGCAGAGAAGCAATAGCAGGAGATGGTGTGGTAGGCTTCCCGGCGCATGGAGAGAGAAACCTGAGTGTCTGTGGGCAGAGGCCGAGGACTAGGGAGAGGCGTGCCTGGGGGCACAGCTGGGAAGAGGCTGTCCTGATGTAAGAACTGTATCCTGACCATTCCTGAACCTGAACTGTAACATGTTACTTCCCTAATAAGCCCCATAATCGCGAGTATTTTCTGTGAGTTCTGTGTGGTCACTGAGATGAATTACTGAACCCAGCAGAGAGGTAGCGTGTGTCGTGGGAGAGTGTCAGAATTGGTAAAGATGGTGGAGAGAGGAGGCATGTCTGCCCTCTGCCTCATAGGAATCAGCCTTGGGCTGTTGATCTTGATTTACCTTTTCCCTTGTGAAGAGGATGTCAGACACCACTCCCACACTATTTTTACATAGTGTCTAGAAGAGCACCCCAGATGGAAGGTGGGGAATTAACATTTATTACAAACTTATACAACCAGGCAAATTCCTGGTAGGCGCAAACAGTTAACGCGCTCGGCTGTTAACTGAAAGGTTGGCAGTTCCCATCCACCCAGAGGCATCTCGGAAGAAAGTCCTGGTGATCTACTTCCAAAAAGCCAGCCATTGAAAGCCCTATTGTTGTGGAATGAATTGTGTCCCCCTAAAATGTGTGTCAACTTGGGTGGGCCATGATTCCCAGTATTGTGTGATTGTCCACCATTTTGTCATTTGATGTGATTTTCCTAATGTGTTGTAAATCCTACCTCCATGATGTTAATCAGGCAAGATTAGAGGCAGTTATGTTAACAAGGTAGGACTCAATCTACAAGATTAGGTTGTATGTTTAGTCAATTTCTCCTGTGATATAAAAGAGAGAAACAAGCAGAGAGACAGGGGGACCTCATACCACCAAGAAAGCAGTGCCAGGAGAACAGCTCATCCTTTGGACCCAGGGTCGCTGTGCTGCAAAGCTCCTGAGCCAGGGGAAGATTGATGGCAAGGACCTTCCTCCAGAGCGACAGAGAGAGAAAGCCTTCCCTTGAAGCTGGCGCCCTGAATTCGGACTTCTAGCCTACTAGACTCTGAGAGAATAAATACCTGTTTGTTAAAGTCTTCCACGTGTGGTATTTCTGTTACAGCAGCACTAGATAACTAACACACCTATGGAGCACAGTTCTACTCTGATACACATGGAGTGGCCATGAGTCTGAATCGACTCCATAGCAACTGGCTATGACCAGGCAAAATGCTAAGTAGTTTTGAAGGGACAGTATGATATGTGCTTTCTCGTTTAATACAACAGCCTCAGAGGGAGTAAATATTATATCCTAACTACAGACGAAGAAACTGGTCCAGTCTTGCAAGGGCAGTAAGTAGCAGTTGCTGGGACTCAAATGCAGGTTTCCTGACTCCAGCCCTATGGGATTCCATTTCATCCTGCTGCTTCTTCTGAAATGGGCCCTGAAATTGTCTACTCCTCCCCCACTTCCACTGGTCAAATCTTGGTCCTCACCTAGATTCCCGCTGGTAAACGAATCTCCCTACTGTGGTTTCACTGAGCTATTCCATAGGCTCAAGAATCCGCCATGGCTGCCTCTCACTTATCAAACTGAGTTTGAAAACCTCACGTCTTGATTTCAAGATCCTCTGTAATCTAGATTCATAATCTAGATTCACGTGAGCTTTCTGAGTTTCTTTGCAAGGGAATAATTAGGCACTGTGCAGTGCATCCCTTCTGCTGTCTTTCATTGTCTCTGTTGTTGTTTTTGTTAGGTGCCGTCCAGTAGGCTCCGACTCATAGCAACCTTATGTATAACAGAATGAAACATTGCCCAGTCCTGCACATTCTCACAATAGTAGATATATTTCAGCTCTTTGTTGCAGCCACCGAGTCAATCCATCTCATTGTGGGTCTTCCTCTCTTTCACGGACCCTCTACTTTACCAAGCATGATGTCCTCTCCAGCAATTGGTCCTTCCTGATAACATACCAAAGTAAGTGAGACAAAGCCTCGCCATCCTCACTTCTAAGGAGCATTCTGGCTGTACTTTCTCCAAGACAGATTTTGGAAGAGGCTGCATAGGTCTGGCTCACTATTATCACTCTGCATTTCTAACCCCTGCATTCACTCATGATCTTGTTTTTCCCTCCTGTTCCAGTCTCTACAAAAAGTTTAAGATTAACCAGTGTTCCTCCTTGGAGGGTGAAAACAAGTGATAATGATCAAGGAATGAAAAACCGACTAAAGTACCCATCTTGGGACAAGAAAACCAGGATGTCACCAGATAACCCTCAAGAAAAAATTAATTCATCTGGGACATGATCACCTCAAGGGAGAACTAACACAAACTTCTAAGACCCATAATCCTGTCCCTATAAAGCCTTCGGCCAGTCTCCAAAGGGGGAGACAGGTTTTTGGAGGAATCTGTTCCCCTGTCTTCTATGTATCAATATATAATAAAACTCTCACTGCTCACCTCACCCGTCTCAGAATCGGCTATTGCGGCAGGCGGCTCCAATCCATATTATTGCGGTAACAATTTGTTCACTCTTCTGGCAGTCCATGTATATTCAATATTCTCTGCCAACACAATTTGAATGCATCAATTCTTCTTTGGTCTTCCTCTTTCATTGTCCAGCTTTTCCATGCAGATGAGGGGATCAAAAAAACCACAGCTTGGGTCAGGCACACTTCAGTCTTCAAAACGACATCTTTGCTTTTAAGATTCTAAAGAGGTCTTTTGCAGCAGATTCGCCCAAGGCACTACATCATTTAGTTTCTTGACTGCTGCTTCCATGGGCATCGATTGTGGATCCAAGTAAACTGAAATCCTTGACAACTTCAGTCTTTTCTCCATTTATCATGATGTTGCTTATCGGTCCATTTGTGAGGATTTCTGTTTTCTTTATGTTGAGGTGCAATCCATACTGAAGACTGCAGTTTTTGATCTTCTTCAGTAAGTGCTTCAAGTCCTCTTCACTTTTGGCAAGCAAGGTTGTGTCATCTGCATATTGCTGGTTGTCTTAACTGAGCTATTTCCCAACTCTGTAAGTTGTAGAAAACTGATAGTAATGCAAATGAACTTTGTCAGGTGAGATGCAAATGATGAGCCCTCCCTACTCCCAAAGAGGCCAGTTTTACCTCTATAGAAAATTCCTTTCAGCACTCCTGATGGTCTATATATGTGTGTGTTCCCTCCTTTGAACCAGCTGTAACATCTTATTGGTTCCCTCCCCCCATGAGTCTGTCAGTTTGTCGTACTGTGGGGGCTTGTGTGTTGCTGTGATGCTGGAAGCTATACCACCAGTATTCAAATACCAGCAGGGTCACCCATGGCGGACAGGTTTTAGCTGAGCTTCCAGACTAAGACAGATTAGGAAGAAGGACTCGGAGGTCTACCTGTGAAAAGCATTAGCAAGTGAAAACCTTATGAATGGCAGCGGAACATTGCCTGATATACTGCTGGAAGATGAGCCCCTTGTGTTGGAAGGCATTTAAAATACAACTGGGGAAGAGCTGCCTCCTCAAAGAAGAGTTGACCTTAATGATGTGGTTACAGTCAAGCTTTTGAGACCTTCATTTGCTGATGTGGCACAACTCAAAAGGAGAAGAAACAGCTGCAAACATTCACTAATAATAGGAACGTGGACTGTACGAAGTATGAATCTAGGAAAATTAGAGATCGTCAGAAATGAAATGGAATGCATAAACATTGCTATCCTAGGCATTAGTGAGCTGAAATGGACAGGTATTGGCCATTTTGAATCAGACAATCATATGGTCTACTATCCAGGAATGACACCTTGAAGAGAAATGGTGTTTCATTCATCATCAAAAGAACACTTCAAGATCTATCCTGAAGTACGACACTGTCGTGACAGGATACTATCCATATGCCTACCAGGAAGACCAGTTAATACTATTATTCAAATTTATGCACTAACTACTAAGGCCGAAGATGAAGAAATTGAAGATTTTTACCAACTTCTGCAGTCTGAAATTGATTAAACATGCAATCAGGATGCATTGATAATTACTGGTGATTGGAATGCAAAAGTTGGAAACAAAAAGAAGGGTCAGCAGTTGGAAAATATGGCCTTGGTGATAGAAACGATGCTGGAGATCCTATGATAGAATTTTGCAAGACCAACAACTTCTTCATTGCAAATACCTTTTTTCAACAACATAAACAGTGACTATACATGTGGATCTCACCAGGTGGAATACATAGGAATCAAATCAACTACACCTGTGGAAAGAGATGACAGAAAAGCTCAATATCATCAGTAAGAACAATGCCAGGGGCTGACTACGGAACTGACCATCAATCGCTCATGTGCGAGTTCAAGGTGAAACTGAAGAAAATTAGAATAAGTTCACAAGAGCCCAAGTACGACCTTGAGTATATCCCACCTGAATTCAGAGACCATCTCAAGAATAGATTTGATGCGTTGAACACTAATGACCGAAGACCAGACAAGTTGTGAAATGATATCAAGGACATCATACATGAAGAAAGCAAGAGGTCATTAAAAAGACAGGAAAGGAAGAAAAGACCAAAATGGATGTCAGAAGAGATTCTGAAACTTGCTCTTGAACTTCAAGTAGCTAAAGCAAACAGAAGAAATGATGATGTAAAAGCATCAAAAGCAAATGAAAGGCATACACAGAGTCACTATAGCAAAAAGAATTGGTCAACGTTCAACCATTTCAAGCGGTAGCATATGATCAGGAACCGATGGTACTGAAGGAAGATGTCCAAGCTGCACTGACGGCACTGGGGAAAAACAAGGATCCAGGAATTGATGAAATACCAATTGAGATGTTTCAACAAATGGATGCAGTGCTGGAAGTGCTCACTCGTCTATGCCAAGAAATTTGAAAGACAGCTAGCTACCTGGCCAACCAACTGGAAGAGATCCATATTTATCCCTATTCCCAAAAAAGGTGATCCAACCAAATGCAGAAATTATCAAATAATATCATTAATATCACACGCAAGTAAAATTTTGCTGAAGATCATTCAAAAGCAGCTGCAGCACTATATTGACAGGGAACTGCCAGAAATTCAAGCCAGATTCAGAAGAGGACGTGGAACAAGAGATATCACTGCTGATGTCAGATGGATCCTGGCTGAAAGCAGCGAATAGCAGAAAGATGTTTACCTGTGTTTTATTGACTATGCAAAGGCATTTGATTGTGTGGATCATAACAAATTATGAATAACAGTGCAAACAATGAGAATTCCAGAACACTTAACTGTGCTCATGAGGAAGCTGTACATAGATCAAGAAGCAGTTGTTCAAACAGAGCAAGGAGATACTGTGGGGTTTAAAGTCAGGAAAGGCGTGCATAAGGGTTGTATCCTTTCACCATATGTACTCAATCTGTATATTGAGCAAATAATCCTAGAAGCTGGCCTGTATGAAGAAGAATGGGGCAGCAGGATTGGAGAAAGACTCATTAACAACCTGCGTTATGCAGGTTACACAACCTTGCTTGCTGAAAGTGAAGAGGATTTGAAGCACTTACTGATAAAGATCAAAGACCAGAGCCTTCAGTATGGATTACACCTCAACATAAAGAAAACAAAAATTGTCACAAATGGACCAATAAGCAACATCATGATAAATGGAGAAAAGATTGAAGTTGTCAAGGATTTCATTTTACCTGGATCCACAATCAACACCCAGGGGAGTAGCAGTCAGTAAATCAAAACACGCATTGCACTGGGCAAATCTGCTGCAAAAGACCTCTTTAAAGTGTTGAAAAGCAAAGATGTCACCTTGAAGACTAAGGTGCACCTGACCCAAGCCATGGTGTTTTCAATTGCCTCCTATGCATGTGAAAGCTGGACGATGAATACAGAAGACCAAAGAAGAACTGACACCTTTGAATTGTGTGGTGTTGGCGAAGAATACTGAATATACCATGAACTGCCAAAAGAACGAAAAAATCTGTCTTGGCAAAAGTACAACCAAAACGCTCCTTAGAAGCAAAGATGGAGAGACTACATCTCGCATACTTTGGATCAGTCCCTGGAGAAGGACATCATGCTTGGTAAAGCAAAGGTCAGTGAGAGAAAGAAAGGCCCTCAAAGGATGGAAAGAAACAGTGGCTGCAACAAAGGGCTCAAACATAATGATTGTGAGGATTGTGCAGGATGGAGCAGTGTTTCGTTCTGTTGTACATAGGGTCGCTATGAGTCAGAACTGATTCGACGGCACCTAACAACAACAACTGTTTCCCTCATCAGTTAATGAGTTAAATAAAATCTATGACACATCTTCATTTTACATCTGAAAGAGTCAAAATTTTACCTTTAAAAAAGAAAAAAATTCCCTTCACATTTTCGTTGCTGCCTGAGACATTCTCCAGTCTGTTCTTCGCTATTCTAAAAACACATTATGCTCACTCCTCCTTCCTTTTTTCAGTTCCCCCCTTCCTAGGTATCACAGGCACATGCATGCACACACACACACACACACACACACACACAGACACACACACACGCAAGGAACATCAGCCTTCTTCCAAGGGGAGGCAGAGAAAGGAAAGAGTGAAAGAGAATAGAAGAAGCAATTAGACCTAGGGTCAGCAAACTATGACTTCAGGCCGAATCAGGCTTATCACCTATTTTTGTAAACAAAGCTTATTGGAACACAGCCACATCCATTCATTTAAGGCGGAGACAAGTAGCTGTGACAGAGACTGTCTGGCCTGAAAAGCCTAAAATATTTACTATCTGGCCCTCTACAGAAAAAGTTTGCTGCTTCCTGAATTAGACACATTTACCCTCTACAGAGTTCACAGTCTTGTGAAAGCAAGTGGAGAGTACACATAGATAAGAATATAAGCACGACAATAAGATAAAGTGGGGAGCCTGCGTGGGGGGAAGATGACGAAACAGTGCTGACCGTGAATGACAATGGAACCAACTGGCTTCAACAACTGCAAAGTAAAACACCAAAGACACGCCATGGAAGGGACACTTAAAAAAACGAAATTAATTAATTGGTTGATTTATTTACTCATTACTTTTTCTCTTTTTATTGCACAATACTTAAACATACTGGAAGCTAGTATAAAACAGACATGCTCAACTTACCATTCAGCTACGTCAAACTTTATTAATTTGCTTCAAATTTTATTTTCACAGTAATTCCTTAATTTGGGAAGATGAGGCCAGGTTTTTTCTCTCTCATTAATTGACTGTAAGATGAAAGGGGTCTGGGGAACATTTATTCTACCCTAGATCTGAAGCAAGCTCCCAGTGGTGATGGTTTATTGTTTGGATATCTTGCTTTTGTTTCATTTATGTTTTTTTTTAAAACGATTCAAAAAATTCAACAGGTACAAAACAATAAATACTGAAATATCTTCCTCCTATTTCTGTACCTCAGCCATTCATTATTAGGAATGATATTACACATTTCTTACGTTTCCTTCATTTTATGCATATTCAAGTATATGTATTCAAATATATGTATGTATATTTACTCTTCACCTTCTCTTCACAACTTTGTTTTGTTCACTCAGCACTATATTTTGTTGATTTATCCAGATCAGTACCTACAGATATTCTCATTTTTTTTTTCAACATTTCAGAGTATTCCTTTATATAGATGAAATACAATTTATCTAACCTGTTCTCTTCTGAGGTCAGTGTGGAAACCCTGGTGGCATAGCGGTTAAGAGCTACGGCTGCTAAGCAAAAGGTCAGCAGTTTGAGTCTACCAGGCACTCCTTGGAAACCCTATGGGGCAGTTCTACTCTGTCCTATAGGGTCACTATGAGTTGGAATCAACTCAACGGCAATGGATTTAGGTTTTTTTTTTTTCTCTTCTAAGGTCAAAGAATATATGCATTTGTAATTTTGATAATTTTTACATTTAGGGTTGTTGCTGTTGTGTGCCTTATAGCAACCCTATAGGGCAGAGTAGAATTGCCCCATGGGGTTTCCTAGGCTGTAATATTTAAGGGATCAGATCACCAGGTCTTTTCTCTTGGAGTAGCTAGTGGGGTCAAACCACCAACCATTCAGTTAGCAGCCAAGCACTTAACCACTGCACCACCAAACCAAAAAACCTATTGCCAATGAGTCCATTCTGACTCATAGTGACCCTATAGGACAGAGTAGAACTGCCCCATAGGGTTTCCAAGGAGTGGCTGGTGAATTCAAACTGCTGACGTTTTGGTTAGCAGCTGAGCTCTTAACCACTAGGCCACCAGGGCTCCATTGCACCACCAGGGTTCCTTAACTTAGAATTGCTGTATGTTGTTAGGCACTGCTGAGTCCGTTCTGACTCATAGTGACCCTATAGTACAGAGTAGAACTGCCCCATAGTGTTTCCAAGGAGCAGCTGGTGGATTTGAATCGTTGACCTTTTGGTTAGCAGCCAAGCTCTTAACCACTTCGCCACCAGGGTTCCAGTTTAGGGTTAGGGTTAAGTTTATGGCCGGTGCTAGGCTTAGGTTTCCACCACCTATCTGTCAGTTTGTTGTACTGTGGGGAACTATCAGAAGAGTCATCCATGGTGGACAGGTTTCATGGGAGCTTCCAGACTAAGACTAGGAAGAAGGCCTGGAGAGCTACTTCCAAAAGTTAGTCAACGAAAACCTTGTGGATCACAACAGAATATTGTCCTATATAGTGCTGGAAGATGGTGCTACTGGGCAACACTTTATTTCATTCTGTTATACATACGATCGCCATGAGTCAGGGCCAACTCAACAGCAACTAACAACAACACATTTTGATAGATACTGCAAAACTGCTTTCCAAAAAGAAGGTACCAAAATTACACTTTCACCAGCAACGTACGAGAAAGCTCATCCTCTCACCACCACGGGTGATATTAGCCTTTTGGATCTTTGCCACCTGGGAGGTGAAAGATGGTTTCTCAGTGGAGTTTTAAGTTGCATTTCCCTTACTATGAATGAAGCTGAGCATCTTTTCATATAGTTATGTCGTTTGCAGTTGTCTCTGAGAACTCTATGTTCAAGTATTTTTGCTCAATTTGCTTTTGAGCTGTTCGTCTTTTCAGGGGGTGTGAGGTGGGGTGTAGCACTTTAAGATACATCAAAGTGGCATAGCTACGATAGAGGCTGGCGACGGGGTAGTAACTCAGTCAACGATCACTTTTAAACACTTTCCCAGAAACACAGACCATGTTAAGGGTCTAGCTCCCCATTACCTATAGAATCAAGTCCAAGCCCCTTAGTCTGACACCCAGGGCCCTCCGTGCTCTAAAAACACGAAACAGTACATGCTACATGTCCCCCTCGTAGTTCCCGTCTCTTTGTCTCTCGGGCCATTCCCTCTGTCCAGATATCCATTCAACTTTGTTTGCCTACATAACTCTTTCTATAGGCTTGAAGATTCAGTTCAAGCATCACATTCTCCATGAAATCTCCCCTGAATCCCAAATTATGTTACATGCCCCTCCTTTGTTCTCCTATGGGACCATGCGCAAAATTCCATTAAAATTATCTCTGAAGTATCCATCTCCCCTATTAAACTGTATACTCTTTAAGGGCAAGAACTGGGTCTCATTAATCTCATTAATTCATCTATTAACTTCCAACCCAAAGAAGACAGTTTATAAGTGTTTGCTGACCTGAAAATCTATCAAAAATTAACCATATGATTTTAAAAATGCCATCTTGGGTCTTGGCCTCCTCCTCTGTAAAATGAGTAGGTGAAATTGGATGACTTCTAAAGTCCCTTTTGGAGTTATGAGTACATGAACCAATGGAAGGAAGAGGCACCTCATAAGGATTAATATGCTAGCAAAATACACAATGGATTAGGATCTGGGAGAGAATCAGAGCCCAATTGGGAGACTGTTGTACTAAAGCCAAAGATGAAGCACAACAAAACTGAGCCCTACTAAGGTGGTGGTAGTAGAATAGAATGTCTCTGAGGGACTTTTTAAAGAAAAAACATTGATAGGTCTTGGTGACGGACTGGATAAAGATGGCCACCATTAATTCCTTCCTTCCCTGTAGGCACATTCTGCTACTGATATTAAGAGTTAGTGCCTAATATCCATCCCCTTGAATCTAGGCTGGCCTTAGTAACGTGCTTAAACAATACAACGTGGTGGAAGTGAAGTTCTGGGAATTCTGAAATTAGTTCATAAGAAATCTTGCAGTTCCCAACTGGATCTTTTAGAATGCTTTCTCTGGAAAGTCAGCTGCCATGCACAAACTATGACTACTCTGCGACCACCACGCTGTGAGGAAGCCCAAGCTAGCCATATGGAGAGATCATGTAGAGAGAGAGAGATACCCAATCAGCCTCCAGCTCTTCCAGTCATCCTAGCCCAGGTACCAGACATACGAATGAATCTTCAGATGATGCCAGCTTCAGCCACCATCTGACTGTGACTGCCTGAGAGACCAGGCAAGAGTTGCCCAGCTGATTCCAGTCAGCCCTCAAAACCAACAGAGATAATAATAAACTATTGTTTTAAACCACTGTTTTAGGGTGGTTTGTTACACAGTAACAGGTAACCAAAACATATGTAGACCAACAGACACAAGATAACAGAGTGGGAAGTGCAAGAGATGGATTCTCACCGGGCTTCAATTCCCAGCTCAGCTAACTACTGAGGGGCTTTGGGTAAGGTTATTAATCTCACTATGCCTGAGTTTCTTCATCTGTAAAATAGGATGATTATAGTTTCTACCTCCCAGAGTTGTTGATAAAACCAGTAATATGACATAACTGAAGTCATCTAGGATGGTGGCAACTGGTCTTCACTGAGAGGAATATTTATAACAAGAGAGGGAGAATCAAAGATAATCCAAGGCTTGGTAATGGGAGAATGATGATATGTATGCTAGCAATTTGGGTAAGGAAAGAATTTTAGGCATGTTGAGTCTGACATCCCAGGAGAAAGTCTTACATTCCTTTGACGACTCTGGGCCTGCTAGCATAATCTTGGACATCGTACAAGGTCCTCAGGACTAACTGGCTGACTGATTCACAGCAGGAAAGGAGATGCAAAGGAGAACTGGAAAGTGGGAAAAGGAGTTGACCCTTTAGACTGAGGATTGTGTTAACTTGTGTCAAATTAAAACAAGGGCTATACTTAACCATTACACACCCACCCACACTGTAGTCAGATGGATCCTTCCAACCAAATAGCTGGCCAGGTTGGCTATACAGAGGCAGGCAGTGTTGGGGAAGCAGAAAAGAACTAATATTTACCAAGTTTCCACTAACAAACTCTGGGCTAAGAGTCTTCAAGCACATTCTCTCTTAATCTTCTTGAAGATCCTATCAGTATTATACCCATTTTACATACAAGGAAACTGAGGCTCAGAGAAGCAAAGTAATTTGCACAAAGCCACCCAGCTAGTAAGTAGAGATGATGATGACAACAGCGAGGATGATGTTAAGTAACACTGAGCAGCAGCAGACACTGTTCCAGGCACTTTATGTGCATCATTTCATTTAATCCTCACACCAACCTGAGGTAAACGCCATTTTTTTGCGTCTATTTTAGAGATGGGAAAACGGAGGCCCAGTGAGGCTGTCTTTGCCCAAGACTATACTGCTGATGGTAGGCAGGGTATAAATTTATGAAATCTGGCCCCAGAGTTGAAGCTCCTGAAAGCCCATGCTTGCTCCTCACTGTCACTCTGTCAGGCTACGTCTAAGTGGAGACCTATCTAACAGGACTGCTATTGGACAGCCGCCCCAATCCCCTATTATCACACTTCACAATTAAAGCACAGTTATTAACAGTTACTAAATATTCCCTGGACTGATAACAAAGAGGTTTCACCGTAAGTGCAACCCTGACGTGGGAACTCCTCTTTGAGCCACCGCAAAGGAGACCAGGGGCAGAATTAATGAGGGAAACTCTGACACCAACCACATCACGAGGTGCGGCAGACACCTTGTGAGGGTAGTTGGCCAAAAGTGACTAAGCCCTTCAAAGCCAGAGCAGGGAGCACTTGTTTGGAAGAGTGGGAGGAGCCAGCCAGTGAAAGAGAAAGAGGATCTGGCCACCCCTTCCCGAGGAGGCCTGGCCTGAGTTCTCATTTCCACAGCCCAGCCCCATAGTCTTAAAAGACAGCAAAGCCATCTCTCAGAACCTCGTCCAAGTTTGAGGTATTTAGTAGGAATCACAGCACAGGGCCAACATGAATGCTTTTTTCCCCTCTTCAAATCAGTAAGGCAAATGGTAGTGTGTTGGGGAACAGAGAAAACCTCAAAACAGATTATTTTACAAAATAGCATAACTCAATTATTTTCAGACGGCAGAAGGGGAAAATCCATTTCGCACCACATTTAATTTTCTCACTCTCTTTCCTTTATCCTCCCCAAATCTCCTTCCCTGCATCTGGAATGTGATCCTGAAGTGCACTCCTCTGCCTCTGCCAGAAAGGACTCCAGTTGCTGGATTCTGCCAAGACACTTAATCCAGCCCCCACCCTTATTAAAACTGCAGGCAGGAGAGCAAGGAGGGAAGGGAGAACAAGGGCGTGGGCTCTGCACTGCTCTGCAGACGCCTCAAATACTTTTCTCCAAATCTGGCAGCCGCACCCGCTGCTCTCCGCTGCCACGGCCCACGCCCTCTGGAGAAGCTGGCCTGCGGGGAGTCCCACCGGGTTGACTTGCTGAAATACACACTGAGTGTGTCAGCTGCCACCCAGGCAAGAGCAGTAGGCAAGGAAACGCACGCCTCCCGGCTGAGCCATCTTGGTGACGGGCGCCAGAATGGGGGATGACTACACCGTCTTCACTGCACCCAGAGTCCCCGCAACACAGATGTCTCCCAACCGTCTGCCTGCGCGGCGTCTGTGAGCAGCAAGATGGGCTAGGACGGGAGGCATGCAGGCAGGAGGAAAGGAAGACATTTCTTTTGGTCTCTCCACTTGCCACACAGCAACAGGAGTTCCTGAGTGGCTCAAACGGTTAAGCTCTTGACTACTAACCGAAAGGCTACCTGCTCAAACCCCTTGAGGGCAACCAACAGCAACAATGAGGAGGAGTTAATTGCTCAGGGCAGGCTGCAAGGAATAGTGCTTGGCCCATACGATGCAGAGCAGCTACCATGTCCTGTGTACCTACTCAGTTCTGGGAGCACTGACATGCATTACGCTTGCCTTATCCCACATCCACCAGAAAATGCTGTCACATTTTTGAGGTGGGCAAACAGAGGCCTAGCTGTGCAGCTGTGGCCCGTTACTGCTGCCCCCTAGGGCTGGACCTGACAGTCACCCAACGCTTTGTCACTTGGTGTCTTTGTGATGTACAGTGGGAATAAAACTCCCCCCGAGTGAAGTACTGGGGCCCTGGTGGCACAGTGGTTAAGAGCTCCGCTGCTAACCAGAAGGTCAGCAGTTCAAATCCAGCAGCCACTCCTTAAAAACCTTATGTGGCAGTTCTATTCTGTCCTATAGGGTCACTATGAGTCAGAATAGACTCAATGGCAACGCGATGGGTTTGTTTTTGGTTTTGGTTTTTTAGTGAAGTAGCTGGGAATCGGTGCTGGGATAGCTGGGGCCGACTCCTATGTGGCCTAAGACAGGGCTGCGGAGCTTTAGGGAGTAGATGAACCCCCTAAGGGAGGAAGGAACCCTTCCTGAGCTTTGGGGACCATGGTCTCCGTAGCCCCAGCTTGCTTTATAAAAGGAGAAGCGTTAGCGTCCCTCCTAAAGCCTCCTTCCTTCCTCCTCCTCACCTTCCTCCCACCCTCCATCCCTTCCTTCTTCTTCTTTCCTTCCCTCCATTTTTTCTGTTAATTTATTCAACAGATTTTTACTAAGCACCTACTAAGTACCAAGTGGAAACCCTGGCAGCATAGGGGTTAAGTGCTATGGCCACTAACCAAAAGGTCAGCAGTTTGAATCCACCAGGCGCTCCTTGGAAACTCTACGGGACAGTTCAACTCTGTCCTAGAGGGTCACCATGAGCTGGAATCAACTCGACGGCAGTGGTTGACTGATAGATTTGATGTACCAAGTGGAGCCCTGCTAGTGCAGTGGTTAAGAGCCATGGCTGCTAACAAAAAAGGCTGGCAGTTCAAATCCACCAGCTGCTCCTTGGAAGCCCTATGGGAAAGTTCTACACTGCCCTATAGGCTCGCTATGAGTTGGAATCAACTCAATGGCAAAGGGTTTGGTTTTGGTTTTATGTACCAAATAAGGAGCCCTGGTGGTACAGTGGTTAAGCACTTGACTGCTAACTAAAAGGTCAGCGGTTTGAACTTACCAGCAGCTCCACGGAAGAAAGATGTGGCGGTCTGCTTCCGTAAAGATTACAGCCTTGGAAACCCTATGGGGCAGCTCTACTCTGTCCTGTAGGGTTGCTATGAGTTGGAATCAACTTGACGGCGATGGGTTTGGTTTTTGGGATGTACCAAGTACCATTGCTACCAAGTCAATTCCAACTCATAGGGTACAAAGTTTAAGGAGCCCTGTGGCGCAGTGGTTAAGTTGGCTGGTGTAAACCCACCAGCTGCTCCGCAGGAGAAAGACGTGGCAATCTGCTTCTGTAAAGGGTTTCCAAGGAGCAGCTGGTGGATTCAGACTGCCAACATTTTGGTTAGCAGCCAAGCTCTTAACCACTGTGCAACCAGGGATCCCTGTAAAGATTACAACCCTACTAGAAGACCCTGTGAGGCACTTCTACTCTGTTACATGGGGTTGCTATGAGTCGAAAATTGACTGGACAGCACCTAAAAACATTTACCAAGTGCTTTTACAAAAATATGTCTTGTCTTTTTTAATCTGTAGGTCTTCTCCACTTTTCTTTTATTATCTTTGAAATTTTCTTAAATTAATAGATTTTATTTTTTAGAGCGGGAACCCTGGTGGCACAGTAGTTAAGTGCTCAGCTGCTAACTAACAGGTTTGAACCCACCAGCCGTTCCCTGGGAGAAAGATATGGCACTCTTCTCCCCTAAAGATTACAGCCTCTGAAAGCCTATGGGGTAGTTCTACTCTGTCCTACAGGGTCACTATTAGTTAGCATCGACTCAAAGGCAATGGGCAGTGGTGGGTGGATTTTTTAGGGAAATTTTAGGTTTACAGAAAATTGAGCAGAAAGTACAGCATTCCTATGTACCTGCCCTCTCCTTATCACAGTTCTTATTATTAATATCTTGCATTAGTGTGATACATTTGTTACAACTGAACCCACAGTGATACATTATTATGAACTGAAGGTGGTACTTTCCATTAACGTTCACTCTTGCATTGTATAGTTCTATGGACTTTGACAAATGCAGGATGTCATGCATCCACTGTTACAGTTTCATACAGAAGAGTTCCACTGCCCTAAAAATCTCCTGTGCTCCACCTACTCTTCCCTCCTACCAGCCTTCCCCCAACCCCGAAGCCCTCGCAACCACTGATCTGTTTACTGTCTGTGGTTACACAGAGTTGGAATCATAAGATATGTAGTCTTCTCAGACTGCCTTCTTTCACTAAGGGATATGAATTTAAGGTTTCTCCAAGTCTTTTCATGGCTTGATAGCTCATTTCTTTTTACCACTGAATAATATTCCAATTGCATGGATGCACCACACTTTGTTTATCCATTCACCTTTTGAAGGACATATGGTTGCTGCTAATTCTGAGCAATTATGAATAAAGGTGCTATAAACATTTGTGTGCAGGTTTTTGTGTGACATATGCTTTCAGCGTATTTGGGAAAATACCAAGGAGTATGATCTCTGGATAGTAGTATGTTTATGATTCTGTAAGAAACTGCCAGACTGTCTTTCAAAATCACTGTACCATTTTGCATTGCCATCAGTAGGAATGAGAGTTCCTGTTGCTCTTCATCCTTGCTAGCAATTTGTATTGTCAGGTTTTTTTGACTTTAGCTATTCTAATCAGTATGATATAGTTGCACTGTTGTTTCAATTTGCAGTTCCCTACTGACATGTGATATTGAGCGTCTTATCATAGGCTTTTTTGCATATGGTGAGGTATCTGTTCAGATCTTTTGCCCATTTGTCAGTTGGGTTGTTTGTTTTCTTATTGAGTTCTAAGTGTTCCTTATATATTTTGGGTACAAGTCCTTTATCAGATATATGTTTCGCAGATATGTTCTCCTAGTCTGTGGCTTTTCATTCTCGTAACCAAGTATTTTTTTAGGCTCTGAGGGCACAGCAGGAACAAAGTTGAAAGGCCTCTGCTCTCACAGATCTTACAATCTGTTGGAGGCAGAGGGGTGGGCAATAAATAAAGAAGGAAACAGGTGAACCTCCCAGTGTCAGATGATAATAAGCGTGATGGAAAGAACTGGACTAGGGTGATTGGATAGGGCATGGCTGCACAGCCACCTAGGGCTGGGTGCTCACGGAAGGCTTCAGGCCCTTGAAGCAACCCTCTGCAGACAGCAGTCATCAGCCTCAATGAGACAAGAAACTGATAGAACTTTCTGGGCTCATGTAAGGAGTCCCTGGGTGTTGCAAACGGTTAAGCACTTCACTAATGACTAAAAGGTTGGCGGGGCTAATCCACCTCGAGGTGCCTTGGAAGAAAGGCCTGGCAATCTACTTCAGAAAAATCAGCCATTGAAAGCCCCATGGAGTGCAGTTCTACTCTGAAACACATGGGGTTGCCATGAAGCTGAACAGAAACATGACAGCAATTGGTTTGGTTTTTTGGTTTAGGTTCACTTAGGAAACAGTTACTCTAAAACTCCATTTCTGACTATGAGGAAAATATAGCACTATCCCACGTCTTTATCTCGGGGCCCTAATGGTCGAAACTCAGTCAAGCAACAGCATCCTCTTTGGTTCCCTGCCATCCATTAACTCAGCTCTCCAAGGCCCAGGCTTAGCTTTCTGAGAGCAGGGTCCCAGCTGTGGAGGGGCTGAGCCAACGGCTTCCTTCCACCCCCGAATGTCCAGGAGCCCAGGACCGTCCTCGTGCGCCCTTCCTCTCCTCCCCAGGACACCACTGAACAGCACATAATCCAGTAATACCTGGGCATACAGGTCCACACTTGCCTCAAAACGAAGACACAAACCCCTGAGCACAGACAGGGAAATGCAATAGACCGGGGGCATTCACTTAGAGCCTCTAATTTGAGCGTGAGTACATGGCACACGTGCACTTGAAAGAGACAAGCTTCCAACTAGCTGGAGGGAACGATGTCATGCTCGGAAGTCATCAGATTTGGAAGCCAATTTCAAATAAAGAAGAGCTCCTTGGTGAATTGGATTAACACCCACCTTATGCACAAAGCATGTTATGTCAGTCTTTTATTGCATGCGGTTTTACTCTAGGAAACCCTTTGTTTGAAACATTATTTGATCTGAAATGCACTGAAATCCCCATAAAGAGGACTCTCACCCCAAACAAGCTGTGTATATGAAAGAAGCTAGCACAGGGCCTGGCTCATCGCTGGCATGCAGTAAATGTTATTTCTGTTTTACAGAACTTTAGTAAGGCTTCCATGTTACAACAACAGGACTTCCTGCAAAAAAAAAAAAAATCCCCTGATGCAACGTATTCATTGCATTCATTCATTCACCAAAACATGGGCACAGCACCAGCCAGGCACAGGAAATGCAAGGAAGAACAAGACAGAGCCCTTGCTATGTAAGAGTGTGAAGTTTACTGGAAGGACATCATACAAAAGGAGAAGCTCTAAGTATAACCAGAGTTTTGTACGTGAAAGGTATTTATTACCACCACCTCCATCTTGACTGGACAGTGATCTAGGATTTATTTTTAGGCTGGAGGAAACTTGAAAGATAATCTAGTCTCTATCCCTGAAGCCTGGAGCTCCATGGGCCTGCTCAGGGCCACACAGCAGGCCTGTATAGTGTCTGGTGAGCCCATGGCTATGCTTGTTAGCAATGGCAGGGGTAGAAATGTTAGAGCTAAAGTACAAGGTGAGACGTCATGAACCAAGCTCTGTGGCACCAACAGCCTTTTATGGCACATAACGGGCATCCAGCAAATCTATGTTCCACCGTCCGTCAGTTTGTTGTACTGTAACGGCTTGTGGGTTGCTATGATGCTGGAAGCTACGCCACCGGTATTTCAAATACCAGCAGGGTGACCCAGGGTGGACAGGATTCAGTGGAGCTTCCAGACTAAGACTATGAAGAAAGGTTTGGCAATCTACTTCCAAAAATTAGCCAGTGTAAACCTTACGGATCACAACAGAACACTGTCCAACTTGCTTGCTTTGGACATGTCATCAAGAGGGGTCAGCTGCTGGAGGAGTAGATGAAGTAGAGGACCAGCGAGGGTGAGGACAACTCTTGGTGAGATGAATTTGGTACAAGAGCCACAACAATGGACTCCAACATGCTGGTGATCTTGGGGACCAGGCAGCGTTTAGCTCTTTTGTAAATAATTTCACCATAAATTGGAGCTGACTCGACGGCAACTATCTACCTCCAAATTTATGTTGGATAAATAAAGGAGGAGTCTATAACCAGTTCATCAAATACTTCCGGAGCCATAATTTGGAGAAAGATGATCTAGGATCAAAATGCAAAACGGAAAGGCGGCTTCCCAGTCCCTATCTAACCAGACTGGTCTAAGGCCACTCTGGCCGCTCCCTGCTTGACACTCTCTCCTTCCTTGGCTTCTCAGTACTTTTCCCTCCTGGTTTCCCACCTGGCCCCTTGGCCCTTCTTTCTCAGTCTCCTTCATTGGCTTCTTCTCTCGATTCCCTCTTGGGTACTGATGTCCCCTGGGGCTCCATTCTCAGCTTCTTCCTTCCTCAATCACCTGGCAATCTCATCTGCTCTTTACTTACACGTGTGTGAATTTCATCATCTCTTCCCCTATTACTTTCAGCATTCACAAAGCAGAGAGCTGAGGCTCAGAGGTCACATAGGCAGCAAGCAGCAGACACAAGATTTGAATACAGTTCTGTCTGAGGCTCAAGTCCATGCCTGCCATGCAAAGAAGCTGGGATTTTATCATCTAGGCATCGGAGAAGTAGTGGGGACATTACACTCTATAGATATCTTATAATTCAGTGGCTAATATCTGGGGGACTAACAGATCCTTTTGAAAATTGTTTAAAGGCACGGGCCATCTCCATAGAAGCTGCTCTTGTACAGTATAGAGAAATTTCGTATATAATTTAAAGGGTGTCCTGGGTCCACATGACACTCGACAGTGACTCTCTATGGGTAGAGACAGCAGATTAAGACTGTTTCCTATAAAGACACAGAAAACATCATGGGTTATTTTATGATCAGATTAACTGTTTTCCACTACAAACTGGACACTTGGTTTTTACTAACATGGCTTATTTGTTAATAAAAATTGCCCTAGGCTCAAACCAACCAATGATGTCGTGCCACATAAAGATTTTATTTTCCTCATTCCCCCACTGGTCTAGGAATGATATCCCTGGGTGAAAATAAACCAGTTGCACTGAGATATTTCTGACTCATGGTGACCTCATGTGTGTCAGAGTAGAGCTGTGCTCCATAGGGTTTTCAATGTCTGATTTTTTAGAAGTAGTTTGCCAGGCTTTTCTTCTGAGGCACCTCTGGGTGGACTTGAACCTCCAACCTTTTAGTTAGCAGCCAAGCACATTAACCATCTGCACCACCCAGGGGCTCCTTAAAGCGTAGATATATTGCTTCTGTTTAATGAGTCACATGTCCGTTGACATCAGAAGAGTCTGACCAGGTTGCTGCGCTCGCTAAATGAAATAGCACATATGGAGGGCTTAGCAGACTGTCTGGTATATGAGGTGGTGTTTAACAAATGTAAGTTATTGCCTCTAAGGTCCTTGAAAAGCTGGCCCAACCCACCTTTATGGACTCGTCTCCTGATCCTCCCACCCACCCAACCCCTAGACAAGCCACAAACTTTCAGGCTTCTGGGCCTTCGCAAATGCTGTTCTCTCCTCCTAGAATGCCCTTCCTCCGCTGTGTCCGTGTGAAAAATTCCATCAAGACCCAGCCTATGTGTCAAGTTTTCCTTTAGTCCCCCCGCCAACACTCTGGTCAGAATTTATTTTTCTTTCATCTGGGGTCATAAAACTGTGGTTAAACCTCTATCATTGTCCTTATGACATTATGTTACAATTATTCCCTTTCCCCTGACATCTCTGAGCTTCCGAGTGCGGGGCCCATGTTTCACTAACATTTGCATGCCTGGCAGACCACATGTTGTTAGCTGCCATGGAGATGGCCCCCAGACTCATAGCGACCCCATGCACAATGGAATCAAGCTGTGTAATCCATGAGGTTTTCAATGGATGACTTTGGGAAGCAGATCTCCAGGCCTTTCTTCCTAGTCTCGTCTGGAAGCTCTGCTGGAACCTGTTAAGCATCACAACAACATTCAAACCACCATTTACAGATGGGTGTTGATTGTGCATGAGGTGCATTTGCCAGAAATCGAACCCAGGTCTCCCTCATGGAAGGTGAGAATTCTACCACAGAACCAAGGAACTCAGTAAATAATTCTGAAATGAACTTAACTGTATCAGCAAATCCACTAGGTCGAATGCCCAGAGTTCCTAGAAGCTTCAGAAAAGTTCAAACAGGTTTCAACTTTACCTGTTTTTTTAAAGACCTGTACCTTTCAATCCCATCCATAACTGACCCAGCAGACACAGAGATGCCTGCTACTCAGTTATGGAGCTGTGACTGTGTTAAACATCCTGTAATTTATCTCCATACGAAGTAGTTGCCAAGGTAAAGAAACACGTCTGCTCCTCAGAAAGAATGCCTGGCAACCATCAAGGCTTTGAATAAACTCAGGCCATATGTCTTCAGCCAGAAGTTTACCTTGTGGACTGGTCATCAAACCTAAGCCTGGCTGGGGACTGTGCGGAATAGAAACGGTAACACCAACAGTGATGGTCCTGGAAGCTTCGGTCTTTCTAAATGTACATTCAACATGTTCCGGATTGTGAAAGGACGCTTAAAAAAAAGAGGACAGGAACATATCAACTCTGTTTGAATCAAGAGCCTACCAAAAATAAACGGACACTGTAATCTCTTCTTTTGTTTAATTAATAGGCTCACTTTGGACAAAAAGGAGGAAAGAAATGGGAAGTACAGGGTTGTCATACTTCTTTAGAAGGGACTTGTAGGGGTTAGCTGCTTGAATGTATTGAGAACAGTTCAAAAGAACCAGGGTTGGCAACTCTCAGTGGAAAAGTCAATGACAGAATGTAGTGAATTTCCTAACTGCAGATCATGATAAGCAAGTTACTGTTCTTTGGTAATTGACTTCTGAATCTCTGTGGCCCTTCAAAGGGAGCAGGGAGTCAGAAGCAAACGCATATACCAAGCCGGGAGACACGCTACAGAATAAAAACTGGTTTCCATGTTGTTTCCAGTTGAATTTGCCTGTGGAGAAAACCGAAAAGAAACAAATAAACAAAAACACAAACCAGTTGCCATCAAGTGGACTCTGACTCGGAGACTCCACGTATGTCAGAGCAGAACTGTGCTCCATAGTGTTTTCAATGGCTGATTTTTTGGAAGTAGATTGCTGGGCCTGTCTTCTGAGGCACCTCTGGGTGGACCTGAACTGCCAACCTTTTGGTTATCTGCTGAGCACGTTAACTCTTTGTGCCACTCAGGGACTCTTGCCTAGGAGAGAAACCAGGCAAATGCCATCTCCACTTCCTGATGGAAAAGTCTAGAGAAGACAATAGAAATAGCTGTGGCCAAGAGCTTGTAGCCTCAGCACATACAAGAAGAGGAAAAAGCACACATGGGAAACATTTAGCTATTATTTTGTGGTTGTAAGACTTGCTTAGTTTTTGTACAAGGAAGGAACCTGAGAGTACATGGCTGGGAGGAGTGGACGGTTGGAAGTCTCATAAAGTCCATAAAGAGAGAAAACAAGAATCTACAGGGAAAAAGATCAATCAGTAGAAACGATAAAGGCCTACTGCACACGTGTCTTTCTTTTGTAAATTATTGGTGTTGTGTGCTGTTCAGTTGATTCCGACTCACAGTGACCCTATAGGACAGAGTAGAACTGCCCCATAGGGTTTCCAAGGCTGTAATCTGTACAGAAGCAGACTGCCACCTCTTTCTCCCACAGAGCTGCTGGTGGGTTCAAACTACCGACCTTTCAGTTAGCAGCTGAGCCCTTAACCACTGTGCCACCAGAGCTCCTTTTAAATACCTTCCCTAAAAAGGAGTCTTTTTTTTTTTTTGCCATGATGTCATATGTATATATATAGTATATTACAATGAGAAACACAGAAAGCTCAGCACAGCACCAGGTATCAGACTGGCCCTGCCCCTCACTAGCTGTGTTTTGGTTCTCTGAGCCCTGGTGGTGTGGTGGTTAAATGCTCAGCTACTAACCAAAAGGTCGGCAGTTCAAATCCACCAGCCACTCCTTGGAAACCCTATGGAGCAGTTCCACTCTGTCCTATAGGGTCCCTATGAGTCGGAATCAACTCGACAGGAACAGTTAGGTTTTTTAGTTTTACTCTGCAGAGGACAGCCTGGAGCCAGATGATCTCTAAAGCTTCTTGTCACTCTCACGTCCTCTGACTTACTTAGCACGCAATATTTCCTTGTGATGCAGCGGTCATTTTCTTACAAAGTGCAGATGGACTTCTACATTTCCCCAGGGCAGCTCCCCAGCCCTGGCCTGATACACCAGGACCACAGCTGGTCTTCAAAAGCACTTCCCAAGAAGAAGTCATCAGTACCCGAGCCAGTGCTCAAAGCAAAGCTGACAGATTTGTCTGACTATGCTCCTTGAACACAGGGATCCAAGTGGCCTCACATATGGAATCAGCTTAAACGTAATAAAACCACCCCTCCTCCCAGTGGTGTTTCTTAGAAGAATTACCAACAAATTTAATATAATGAAAAGTGTGGAGCTGTCGCCAAAGGCTTTGCCTATAATTGAATACTAGACCTGAGGATGGCATGCCCTTGGTTACTGACATCTGTCCTCTTTTTTTCCATTTGCTCTTCTGCCAAGGCCTCAGCCTTCCTTCTCTGCTCTCATCCATGCCCTCCTTCTAATCTTCCATGGACATCAATTGATCCACAGATTCAAAGCAAATTTTTTCCAAAAATCAACATGCTGAAATATGCATATGGAAATGCAAGGAACCCAGTATAGCCAAAAGAATCTTGCAAAAGAAGAACAAAGTTGGAGGACTCGCACTTGCCAATTCAAAACTTATTACAAAGCTACAGTAATCAAGACAGTATGATACTGGCACACGGATAGACATTGAGATCAATGGAATTGAATCGAGAGTCCAGAATGATACCCTTGTTGGCCATTCTTTCTAGTTGGTCTCTCAACCCCTTTCTCACTCTTTTACCATTGGTGGGACCCTTTGGTTAAGAGATCCTGACTATGTGCCTCAGTGGACACACCCAGGCACATGAATACAGAGTCAAAGAAACTTGTAGACATGCACAGAAATACCTCTTCAGATCCCACCATCAAGAATGTAACTGTGCTTCATACATCTTGCTCAAATGATCAAGCAATATTTTAAGGTGGGCACTTTGTCTTCACAGGTAGCTAGCACTCACCTCTTCATCCTCTTCTTCCTGATGTTCTTATCCCTTGCCACCAATTCCCACTCCTCATCTGAAAAATGTCTGATAATCATTTACCCTAGTAGGCTTAATGTTTTAGCTTAATTTATTTTCCCCATAAAGTGTGTGCATTTCACCAGGCAAGAAAGCCTTAAACTAATCTATTACTGTTAGCTTTTAGACTCCTGATTGCCTCCTTGAATCTCACTGTTAAAAAAAAAAAAAATTTTTGGTGAGTTGATCCTGACTCATAGCGAACCTATAGGACAGGGCAGAACTGCCCCATACGGTTTCCAAGGAGCGGCTGGTAGATTGAAACAGCTAAACTTTTGTTTAATAGCTGTAGCACTTACCCACTGGACCACCAAGGCTCCTCTGTAGATGAAAAACTAAGTTACAAACTCTTGATCCCAGAAAGAAGCATTTCTAATGGGGACAAATGAACAAAACAAAGCAAAAAAAAAAAGAAAAGAAAAAAGCAAAGAGGTGTGCAATTGCAGGTCCCTTTCCCAATTATACTTGAAATTGGCAGCTCTTTGAAGTAGAAGAAATTCAACTTCAGAGTTCTGTAAAGTCCTGTGTTGGGGGCTTTATTCTAAGGGATGAAGAAGGAAGAATAAAAATGACAGTCACAAAATGTTAACTCCAGCAGTTAGACCATCTCAGCCCCTTTAAGTGACAGGGACCCAAGGGAAGGTGGCAGTTCCAGACACAGAACTCAACTCACAGCCCCTAATTCCCAGCAAAGGGCTTGCCCCACTACCCTCCTCGGCAGGAAAAAGCTGAGTTACAGGGCGCTCGTCTCCCCACCGACAGTGAGCTCTTGAAAGCCAAGGTGACACAGAGAAACACTGAACAGACATCCATGTGCCCTCGCCTCCTGTACTAGAAAGCGTAACTCTGGGGTAGTTTAGGGAGCGGATGTGGTCAAATTCAGGGACAAAACGGAGTTCAGCTTAAAATAATGAGGCTTCAGTTAAGGTACCCCACCTTGTTTCTGGCATCACAGTTCACTTTTTCTTTTTTTTGGTACTCTGCAGTTTATACAATTATAAAGTTGGAATTCTATCACCCCAGCTGGGCAAGGCGACACCATGAATGTGCTAGAATAAAATATAGATGGAGATTTAATTATCAGGCTACTCAAGCTTTTTAAATAACAGCGTGTCAGCATGTCCGTAAACTGATTTGCATTATGTTAAAATTAATGGCCTATAAACCTCTGCTCCTGGTGAAACGGGCCATACCCGTCTTTCCCGCCTCTCTCTGCCTCCTTTCCAAGCCCAGCTGTGTACGGACTCCATGTCACTGGGCCCACCCTGAATCTTCCCCTTAGTTACAAAGCCCCTGTCACTACAAAGGTAAGGACCCTCATCTTATTCCAAACACAGGCCTACGGAAATACAGCCTCATTGTTTTTCTTCAAAACGAAAAAAACCTGAATCTTTGATTGTTGTCAGGTGCCATTGAGTTGATTTTGACTCGTAGTGACCCCAGATGACAGAGTAGAACTGCCCCAGAGGGTTTTCCAGGCTGTAATCTTTACGGGAGCAGATCACCAGGTCTTTTGCCCATGGACCCCTGTGGAGCCACTGGGTGGTGTGAACTGCCGTGCGACCCACTTTTACCTGCAAGAGCGCCACTGAGTGACCAGAAGATGAGGATGCTACCTCCCAGAAGTGAGAGGCTCAGAGAAAATACAGGGCTGCCACGGCTGAGGGCACGTGCTCTGGGGTCAGGGGTCAGAGACAGGTCCTAGGCAGACAGGGAGGTGATGGGAGCCGCCAATGGCCACGTCTTCAAGAGGTGTGTTAACGGAGGAAAGAAAGGAGATGGAATAGCAGCAAGAGGAGTGAGCAGACTCATGCAGTTGGTATTTTCCAGACAGCAGAAACATGCATGGTTGCATGAAGCAGGAAATAACTGAGCAAGGGAGTGGCCAACATGAAAAAGAGAAAGAACTAAGAAAGGAAAATGACATTTTTGGGTGCTTTCCTGGGCTGGGTACATCTGTATCCAATTTATCCTCCGCACACAATGTATCTAATTTAATTATTTTTATTATTTATTTTTTTCTAGGACACTGAAGTTCATAGAAGTTAAGTAATTTGTCTACAATCTCACTGCCAGGAAGAACTGGTGTGGGATTTGAACCCAGGTCAGCCTGACTCCTATATCCTGGTTTCCCCACCACTCCATGCCTGGTGGCACAATGGTTAAGCACTCGCCTGCTAACCGAAAGGACAGCAGTTCGAACCCACTAGCTGCTCTGCAGGAGAAAAGACCTGGTGACGTGCTCCTGTAAAGATTACAGCCTGGGAAACCCGACGGGGCAGTTCTACTCTGCCCTTATAGGCTCACTATGAGTCAGAACCGAATTGATGGCACACAGCCACAACAACCATGTAGCAAAGCTGTGGAGGATTGGATGGATTTGAGGATACAGGTAGGAAGGACAATGCAGAAAAAGAATTTATGTCTGAAATCCAGAAGGGATAGAGATTGCAATGCAACCTATAACTGTAAAGAAAAGTGAATTTTATAACAAAAAAGTGAGAACCTGCCTATTCAAATAAAATTTCTGCTCTCATGTAAAGGGGCTCACCCAGGAGGCTCTGTGCTTATTCCAAATGATGCTACTGTCACTCAAAACGTTTCTGGGCTCCTCCTTAGAACAGAGCATGCGGTATACCTCTTCATGGAACTCAGTGGTAACAGGTATTCATCCTTTGTAGGTAAATGTGACTCTGAAAATAGCCAAAAGTCCTTTGGAACCAAATCTGGAGAAAAAGGTTGTACTGGGAAGTGTAAAATTTAAAGGCTAAAACAGCCATTACAATTAGATATGATTGTACAATACAGAGAATATATCTTACATAACTCAACCTAGCTCTGAACCCGACAAAAGCTAAGCTATGAACTGTTTTCAGGAGTGATGATTGTTGGGTGTCTTTGTTGAAAGACATCACTTATTTGGATATACAGATTGTGGTGGGCAGGTGTCCCAAGATGAAGACTAAGGAAAAACAGGAGACTGGACACTTCAGAGATTCAGTGTCTCGGATATCCAGGACTTTGCTATTCAATGTATGGTCTTCAGACCAGCAACATCAACATCAACTGATGCTCATTAAAGTGCAGAATCTCAGGCTCACTCCAGGCCTACTGAATCAAAATCTGCATCAAACAACATTTCCAGGTGATTCTCAAGCATATTAAAGTTTGAAAAGCTCTAGTGTAGAGGAGGAGGCCTAGGCTAAGGGTTGGGTACCGAGGAATTGAAAAGAATACCTGGAATTGTGGTTTCCAGGAATTACCTAAAAAACAAGCTTCTCAAAAGCTCAGCCAAGCAGGTGTCTAATTACTCCCATTTTATAACTACTAAGAGCAGGCTGTTGCTAGTTGCCGAATCGGCTCCAACTCATGGCAACCTCAGGTATAACGGAATGAGACACTGCCCATTCCTGTGCCATCTTCACAACCGTTAATATGTTCGAGCCGCAGGTGAAGCTACCATGTATTCTGAGTGCCTTCCAACTGAAGGAGCTCATCTCCCAACACTATATGGGACAATATTCTGTTGTAATCCACAGGGCTAATTTTTGGAAGTAGGTCACTAGGCCCTTCTTCCTAGTCTGTCTTAATCTCGAAGCTCTGCTGAAACCTGTCTACCACAGGTGAAGCTGCTAGTATTTGAAATACTGGTGGCATAGCTTTTGGCATCATCGCAACATAGCAAGACACCATAGAACAATAAACTGACAGATGTGTGGTGGTACTGGTCCAAGGTTTTCCAAGACAGACTCAGTTTCAAATATTCTGTCCATTTGCAGACAATGTAGCAGGAATGGTCTGGGGCAATGGGGATGGGCCCATGAGTGTTGTGAATGAGTCTTCAGGGCTCAGATTAGTGAATCTGTTAGCAATATGGGTATGGAGGCAGGCTAATTAGCATGAAGGACTGCCATGTGTTTGGGTGCTCCAGATGATCATCTGTACAAGGAAAATTAAGCTGAACTCAGGATGAGGGGCTGTCAGGGAAAGATTAGTGTCAAATTAGAAGAAAAAAGAGCTGGTTTATACAGTATACACTGGAGCTTTCCAACAAAACTTTGCAATAATGGAAATGTTTTATATACACATTGTCCAATATGGTAGCCACTAACAATATGTGACTATTGAGTACTTAAAATATAGTTAGCTCAAGTGAGAAACTGAATTTTTAATTTTAATTAATTTAGATTTGAAGAGTTACATGTGACTATTGGCTATCATATTGGACAACACAAGTATATACAAACACTGTCAATAAGAAGCACGAGTCCCTGTGCCTGCCTAAGGCCCAAAGAGGACCAGCAGGATCCCCATCAAGAGAAAGGGAATTGATGGGACACTAAAGGTATCAGTCAAGTAAGGCAGGAAGGTTTGAATGAGTAGATACAGGCATACAGAAAATGGAAGTCTTTTTTTTTTTTTTTTTTTGCATTTAATTGAAGCCCTAGTCAAAATCAACTGGCTTTTATTTATTTATTTTAAATTGTACTTTAGATGAAGGTTTACAGAACAAACACTACACATATTGTTTCATGACAATGGTTAACAACCCTATGACATGTCAACACTGTCCCTTCTCAAAGTTGGGTTCCCTATTACCAGCTTTCCTGTCCCCTCCTGCCTTCTAGTTCTTGTCCCTGGACTGTTATGCCCCATTAGTCTCGTTTTGTTTTATGGGGCTCTCTAATCTTTGGATGAAGGGTGAACCTCAGGAGTGACTTCATTACTGAGCTAAAAGGGTGTCCGGGGACCATACTCTCGGGGTTTCTCCAGTACCTGTCAGGCCAGTAAGTCTGGTCTTTTTTTGTGAGTTAGTAATTTTGTTCTACAGTTTTCTCCAGCTCTGTTCAGGATCCTCTGTTGTGATCCTGGTCAGAGCAGTCAGTGGTGGTAGCTGGGCACCATCTAGTTGTACTGGACTCAGTCTGGTGGAGGCCCTGGTAGTTGTGGTTCATTAGTCCTCTGGACTAATCTTTCCCTTGTATCTTGTTTTCTTCATTCTCCCTCGCTCCCCAATGGGTGAGACCAGTGGAGTATCTTAGATGGCTGCTCACAGGATTTTAAGACCCCAGACGCTACTCACCAACATAGAATGTAGAACATCTTCTTTATAAACTGTGTTATGCCAATTGAGCTAGATGTTCCCTGAGATGAAAATGGGAATCTTGATACAGTTAAAACTCTTTGCCTTTAAAAGTGTTTGTTCAGAGGACCGAGCAATGGGGATGTCTACCTGGTAGTGGCCCAGGGCAAGGCACCAAAGTCCTAGTGATATGAAGAGGGGGTTCATGTGGGAGGGTGATCTGGCAATAAGTAAGCATCTACATAAAGCAGGAATAATGGTGTCAATGTGTAGCACAAACAGTTTGCACTCAACTACTAATTGAAGGGTAAGTAGTTCAAATCTACCCTGCAATTCCATGGAAGAAAAGCCTGGTGATCTACTTTCATAAGATTACAGCCATTGAAAACCCTGCGGAGCACAGTTCTACTCTGAAACACATGGGGTCACAATGAGTTTAATGGTGGAAAAGGGAAATTAATTACATTCAGGGTGATTGAATAAATAAGTAAATATATAAAGGATACTGGAGCCAGATTTCTTACTGTGAGAAAAGAGATTTACAAATATGGAAAGGGAAAAAACCAGAATAAACTTTATGATGTTGGACTGGAAATAAAGATCCGAGTGTGAACTCAGTTTCCATATATATAGACAGATACAAAAATAAATATACATATTGCCTCTGTCCGCTGAGAGGACCTGGGATCAACAACAATCCAAAAGCAATAAACACATCTATCGCCCAGATCTTGGCTTCTAAATACCATTCTCCACTAAAATGTACCAAGCTCCTTGGAGAAACCGCTGATTACAGGGCTGGAACTAGAAAGGTACAATATAAGCTTGGAACATCTTCTTGTGCCAGAAAGTGAGGAAGTGTTCAAAGAACGATGGGGACATGTCAAGAATGACAAAGGAGTCATGTTGGAGGGGCTCCCACTGGCCAAATATGGGATAGTCTGAGTCTCAAAATAGATACCATTACAAACAGATTATAATACGTTTGAGTAAAAGAGAAATCCACGAGTCCATACGGATATAAACGATTGAATAAATGGACAAAGTAACACTGTGCACCACCTAACATGATGCAATAAGAACACGCCATCGCTTCTGTGATATTCCTGCCAAAAATGGAAAACATGAACCTACTCATAAGGAATCCTCAGACAAAAGCAAATGGCAGGACACTCTACATAATGAACTGGCCTGCATGCTTCAAAAATGTCAAGGTCATGAAAGTCAAGGCAAGACTGAGAAGCTGTTCTAGACTGAAGGAGATCTATGAGACGTAACAACTAAATACAAAGCACGATTCTGAACTAGATACATTTGCTATAAGAACATTATTGGGACAATTGGTGAAACTTGAATGGTGTTTGAGGATGAAATGGTAGGAATGTATCCATATGAATTTCATGATTTTGATGGTTGTATTACAGTTACGTAGGAAAATGTCTTTGCTTATAGGAAATAAATTATGTGAGGGTAATAGTGCATCACATCAGCAACTTACTCTCACATGGTTCCGAAAAAAACAAGAATTCTTGGTATAGTGTTTGCAACTTTTCTATAGGCTTGAGATTGTTCTAAAGAAAAATAAATAAATTTAAAAAATTATGTACACCTATTGTTGGCCAATATACTGTCAGGGGAAGTTTTTAGGTGACATCTTAGAAAGCTGTTCTTCCCTGTGAAGAAAAACTTCTGCCCTTCCACCTGCCTAGACAAGTGTGTGTCAGAGCTGATGCTTGGAGCTGTGGCCACCATCCTGCAAATAGGGAAAAGCCAAAAAAAGTACAGAGATGCCATCCCAGAGCCCTGGCATTGTTCAGCTGCTAAATTAACAAGCCTCAAACCAGCTACCTCCAGATTTCTTGTTAGGTGTGATTTATTACCAAATCCAAATTGTTTAAGTGTTAAAAAAATTGGTATTCAATTTACAATAGGCAGCACCAGCTCTCCTGTTTGAAGGGGGGTGGTCAAGGAGCTCAGCAAGCTCTTGTACTCAGGGCTGCTAAGGTACCTTCAACCCCTCTGTTTCAGCTTCCCTCTACAACCTCCCCAGCCTAAGATTGGAGCTGCCAGCACTTGAGATGCCCTTCATACCTGGCAGGTTGTTAGGCTACAACTCCTCCTTCCTCTCCATTAGTCCTTCCCTTTACCCTGTACACACAAACACACACACACACACACACACACTCATACACACATACACAGAATCAAAGTACCTGGCGCAAAACAAGAAATCACACATTTGCTAATTATAGCAAATGTCATAGACCCTAGCTAGACTGAGACAAGACCAAGGATAAAGATGAAGAAACTTGAAAATAGTCTCCTTCTGGACTTTAAGTCTCATGAGCTCTCCCTTGCATGCCCCCCTGTCCCTGCACTTCCCCCATGTGAGCACATACTCACAATACTTGGCCACTTTCCCTTCATCACACCTAAAGGGCATCTCCCACCTCCGAGGCTTCTGTAGGTGAGCCCTGAGAAATAGATGTTGACACCGCACCACTTTCAAAATCCTTCCCACAGCTCCAAATTTCTGGTGGGTGAAGGCCACATTTGTTGAATAGACTTCACACATACCAACACCATACCCATGGAGGCAAGCACAAAAAATCTTTTTGAATGTTTACAATATAGCCTGGTACTTCCATGGCTTTTCTGAGTATAAAATGATACCCCTGCAGTGAGCCAAGAGAAACTTGTACACAGTTTACTACTTTTCCTAAATTAGCATGTCTGACAAGAAATAACATGGCAGACCCAATGGATAAAGGATGTGAGGCCACTGGAGGCACCCAGCCAGCACTCTGCTTGTGATTCCATTGAGGCAGCTTAAACAGCTTGGAAGAGGCTGCTAACGCTTCTCCATAAGGTGGGTGTAATGGGTTGAATGGTGGCCCCCCAAAAGATATGTCCAAGTCTTAACTCTCAGAACAGACTCTGTAAACGTGACCTTGTTTGGAAAACAGGTATGGAAGATATAATTTAGGTCTTGGAAGATGTAATTAAGGATCTCAAAATGAGATCATCTTGGATTTATAGTGGTCTCTAACTCCAACAACAGATGTCCTTATAAAAGAAAGGCAGAGGGAGATTTAAGACACAGAGACACACAGAAGAGAAGGCCATGTGAAGATGGAAACAGGGATTGGAGGGATGCATCCACAAGCCAAGAAACATCTAGCCCCTAACCAGCAACCACCAAAAGCTAGGAGACAAGCTAAGAATGGGTTCTCCCTCAGGCCCTGGAGAAGGAACCAACCATCTTGACACCTTCATTTCAGACTTCTGCCCTCCAGAACTGTGAGGGAATATATTTCTGTTGCTGTAAGTCACCCAGTTTGTGGTAATTTGTTATGGCAACTCAAGGGAACTAATACAGTGAACAAGGCAGGTCTTTTAGAGGTTGGCTTTGTTTCTTTAAAGAAGAAACAATTTTCCTTTTCACCCCCATATGCACAAAGGCCCTGGCATAAGGATGAAAGGGAACCCTTTGGGATGCGGCAAGGCATCTTCTCTCAAAACCTCTTTGTATGCAGAATAGGACAGTGCAGAGGGACACAGCAAATAGCCCTGGGACAGGAGAGCCGCAGGAACAAAGTGAGACCTCAAACACCTTCTGAGACTCAGTACTGGATAACTTTCTCTGAGGGTCAAGGTGGGCTTGAGACAAAAGGTCCCAGAAGGGAATTCAGCACAAGAAAAGTCTAGTTGATGTCCCGGGCTCCTCACCTGGCTGATGTTTGGCAGGGAGGGCTGCTTCAGGCACTGCTTATGGCTGAGGCTGGGAAGCCCTCTAATACAGTCTCCCTGGCATAACCTTCCCGTTTTGAGAACAAGGGATGAGTGCATGAGAGTCAGCTAAAGTGGCTCCCACCATGGAGCGTGCACAAAGGCCACCGTGCAACCCCTCCAGGGTCGGTCCCCACCTGAGCACACCAGGACAGTAGACAAAGGTCCAGTAGATCCTGCAGGGCATTTAAAATTTTTATTGTGAGATTAAAAAAAAAAAAAAAACAAGAACCCGCTGCCACCAAGTTGATTCAGACTTATACTGACCCTATAGGACAGAGCAGAACTACCCCCTAGGGTTGCCGTAATCTTTACGGAAGCAGACTGCCACATCTTTCTCCTGTGGAGCAGCTGGTGGGTTTGAATTGGCGCTCTTTCATTTAGCAGCTGAGCGCTTTAACCACTGTGCCACCAGGGCTCCACTTTATTGTGATAAAATAGGTATAAAATAAAAATTTCCATTGTAATCATTTTTAAGCGTACAATTCAGTGACATTACTTAAAATCACAATGTTGTGCAACCATCACTGCGATCTATTTCCAATCGTTTTTTTCCTCACCCTCTACAGAAACTCAGTCCCCATTAAGCAATCACTCTTCATTCCCCCCTCCCCTAGCCCTACACCCACCTGGTAACCCCTAATCTACTCTGTCTCTATGCATTTGTCTATTTTAGATATTTCATATAAGTGGGATGGTACAATATTTGTCCTTCTGAGCCTGACTTACTTCACTCAGCATAATGTTTTCAAAGTTCAGCCATGTGGTGGCATGTACCAGGACTTCATTTCTTTTCGTGCTGAATAAAATGCCATTGTACAGATATACCATGTTTTGTTTATTCATTCATCTGTTAATGAACATTTAGGCTGTTTCTACATTTTGTCTGTTGTGGATAGTACTGCAATTAACAACGGTGTTCAAGAATCAGTTTGAGTCTCTACTTTCAATTCTTTTGGGAATGTATTTAGGAGTAAAATTACTGGGTCATATGGTAACTTTACTGTTTAACTTTTTCAGGAACTGCCAAACTGTTTCCCCAGCGGCCGCACCATTTTACAGTCCTACCAGCAATGGGCAAAGGTTCCAATTTCTCTACATCTTCTCCAACACTCCTTTTTTGTTTAATCACTTATTTATATTCTTTTCTTGTATCGTAACAACTGACAGTTATTAATGCTAGTTAAGCACTATACTTATTTTTTTTTAATTTTTATTATTGTACTTCAGATGAAAGTTTATAGAACAAACTAGCTTCTTATTAAACAATTAGTAAACATATTGTTTTGTGACATTGGTTACCAACCCCATGACATGTCAACACTCTCCCCTTCTTGACCTTGGGTTCCTTATTACCAGCTTTCCCGTCCCTGGGCTGGTGTGCCCCTTTAGTCTGGTTTTATTTTTTGGGCCTGTCTAATCTTTGGCTGAAGGGTGAACCTCAGGAGTGACTTCAGTACTGAACTAAAAGGGTGTCTAGGAGCCATTCTCAGGGTTTCTCCAGTCTTTGTCAGACCAGTTAAGTCTGGTCTTTTTTTGTGAGTTAGAATTTTGTTCTACATTTCTCTCCTGCTCTGTCCGGGACCCTTTATTGTGATCCCTGTCAGAGCAGTCGGTAGTGGTAGCTGAGCACCATCTAGTTGTGCTGGACTCAGTCTGGTAGAGGCTGTAGTACTTGTGGTCAATCAGTCATTTTGACTAATCTTTCCCTTGTGTCTTTGGTTTTCCTCATTCTCCCTTGCTCCAGACAGGGTGAGACCAGTGGAGTATCTTAGATGGCCGCTCACAAGCTTTTAAGACCCCAGACACAACTTACCAAAGTAGAATGTAGAACATTTTCTTTACAAACCATGTTAGGCCAACTGAGCTAGATGTTCCCCAAGACCATGGCCTCCACAGCCCTCAGCCCAGTAATTCGGTCCCTCAGGGAGTTTGGATGTGTCTATGGAGCTTTCATGACCTTGCCTTGGACAAGTTGTGCTAGCTTCCCCAGTATTGTGTACTGTCTTACCTTTCACCAAAGTTACCACTCATCTATTTTCTATTTAGCCAACACTTCTTATTATCTATTTTTTTGAGAATATCCAAACCAGTGGGTGTGAAGTGGTATCTCACTGCGGTTTTAATCTGCATTTCTCTAATGACTAATGATACTGAGCATATTTTCATGTGTTTATTGGCCATCTGTATGTCTTCCTTGGAGAAATGTCTATTAAAATACTTTGCCCATTTTTAAATCAGGTTGTCTTTTGTTGTTTAATTATGGGTATTCTTTATATATCATAGCGTGATGGTTAAGGTTGTGTGTCAACCTGGCTGAGCCATGATTCTCCGTGGTTTGGCAGTTATATAGTTTGGCAGCTATGTAATGATGTACTCACCTCCAAGATGAGATCTGTTATGAGCAGCCAATCAGTTGAAAGGGAGTTTCCTTGGGGGTGTGGGGCCTGCATCCAATATAGGTAGACTTTCTGGCAAAGCTCACTGGTTTTTGTTTGCTCTGGATCCTGCAGCTGGCTCCTGTTTATCTGACCTCTGGTTCTTGGGACTTGAGCTAGCAGCTTACCTACCGATCTTGGGATTCGTCAGCCTCCGTAGCCTGTGAGCCAGAGTCCTGCTGTCTGACCTGCTAATCTTTGGTTCACTAGTCCCTGCAGCTATGTGAGTCAGGAGAGGCCTCCAGCCGGACCCATAGACTGGGGACTTTCTAGCTTTTACAACCGTGTCAGCCATTTCCTTGATATAAATCTCTCCCTATATATATTTATATGTGTCACCGGTTTTGCTTCTTTAGAGAACCCAGCGTAAGACACCTTGATATTAAACCCTTATCAGATACGTGGTTTGTAAATATTGTCTCTCAATCTGTAGGTTGTCTTTTCACTTTCTTGATAATGTCCTTTAATGCACAAATGTTTTTAATTTTGATGAAGTCCAGTTTTTTTCTTTTGTTGCTTATGCTTTTGGTGTCATAACTAAGAATTCATTGCTAAGAACAAGGTCCTGAGATTTACCCCTATGTTAAGAGTTTTATAGTTTTAGCTCTTATATTTAGATTATCAATTCATTTTGCATTAATTTTCATACGGTAAGAAGTATGGGTCCAACTTCATTCTTTTACATGTGGAAATCCAGTTGTCTCCGCACCATATGCTGAAGAGACTCTTCTTTCCCCACTGGATGGACTTGACACCTTTGTCAAAAATCAACTGACCATAGGTGTATGGGTTTATTTCGGGACTCTCAGTTCTATTCCATTGGTCTATATATCTATCCTTGTATCAGTACCATGCTGTTTTGATACTTTAGCTTTGTAGTATGTTTGAAACTGGAAGAGGCTGCATAGGCCCCGCTCACTATTATTTACTCCCCATTGCTAACCACAACACTGTCTCATGATCTTGTCTTTCCTTCCAGTTCCAGTGTCTACAAAAAGTTTAAGATTAACCGATGTTCCTCCTTGGAAGGTAGAAAACAAGTGATAATGGTCTGAGGATGAAAAATCAAACAAAGCACCCATCTTGTGACAAGAAAACCAGGATGTCGCCAGATAACCCCCAAGAATACCAGTAGAAGATTAACTCATCTGAGACATGACCACCTCAAGGGGGAACTAACACAAACTTCTAAGACCCATAATCCTGTCCCTATAAAAGCCTTCAGCCAATCACCAGTGGGGGAGACAGGGTTTTTTGGAAGAATCTATTACCCTCTGTCTCCTATATGTTGATATATAATAAACCTCTTGCTGTTCACCTCACTGCTGTCTCAGAATTGGCTATTGCGGCAGGCAGCTCCAATCCATGTTATTGCGGGAACAAAACCAGGAAGTGTGAGTCCTCCTACTTTGTTCTTCTTTCTCAAGATTGTTTTGGTTATTCAGTGCCCCTTCCAATAATTCTGATAGGAATTCAACTGAATCTGTAGATCGTTTTGAGTAGTATTGACATCATAACAATTTTAAGTCTTCCAATCCATGAACACAAGATGTCTTTCCATTTATTTAGGTCTCCTTTAATTTCTTTCAGCAATGTTTTATAGCTTTTAGTGTACAAGTCTTTCATCTCCTTGGTTTAAATTTATCCCTAGGGATTTTATTCCTTTAGATGGTATTGTAAATGGAATTGTTTTCTTAATTTCCCTTTCAGATTGCTCATTGCTGGTGTATAGAAACCCAACTGATTTTTGTGTGTTGATCCAACTTATAGTGACCCTATAGGTCTGAGTAGAACTGTCCCATAGGGTTTCAAGGAGCAGCTGCTAGATTTGAACTGCTGACCTTTCGGTTAGCAGCCCGGTTCTTAACCATTGTGCCACCACGGCTCCATAGTTTAGGTTGGAAAGGACAAAAAAAAGCAAAAAACATCATAGAATGTTGAAAAAGTTGAATGGAAATAAAACATTCTAAGAATGCTAAAATGCTGTAAAACCATAGCAAAGAAGGGCACCGCGTAGAGAAAGTGGTATCTTGAGTGCTGAATGCAAGGCTGCCAAAAAGATCTGGTGGTGGAGAGGTGAGGTCAGAGCAAAATGGTAAGTCTGCAGAGAGTGTGGCTGTGCCACAAGGAGCTTAGGTTTTACCCAGTAAACATGGGTCATACAAGTAAAACCAGTTGCCATCTAGTCCGTTCCGACTCACAGTGACCCCATGTTTTGAGAGGAGAACTGTGCTCCATAAAGAGTTTTCAGTGGCTAATTTTTGAGAAGTTGATCGCCAGGCTCTTCTTCAAGGTGCCTCTGGGTAGACTCCAACTTCTACCCTTCCAGTTAGTAGCTGAATGAGTTACCTGTCTGTGCCACTCAGGGACTCCACAGACAATACAGTCTCCTTATTCCCTTTCTATAGGAACAGGTAATGCCTAGGACTGACGGCTTTTCACTGACAGACCCAGAACTCTGTTCCTGGTTTCCAGACTCTGGCCTCACTTCTGGCCACACCAAACCAGAGATTTCAGTCTTTCCCAGGCCCACTCTGGTTGTCTGAGTTAGAAGGTCTTTTCTACCTTGTTCATTTCCCCATGCTCTTCCCTCCCAACAAGTGTCTGTTACTGCAAGAGGCTGGTGATGGTGGTGACTATTTCTTCCAGTAATCTCAGCTTTCAGTCACAGATTAACCAAACCCAAACAATAAAATTTGCTCAAGAACAAGAGCTAAAACCAGCCCTGATGTGCTGAATGTGTGTGCATTTTTAACTCCTCAGTCAATTGCCTCGGAACCTTCCCACCTTTCTCTAAAGACACCATAAAAGGAGAAATCAGAGCCAAAAGAACCTTACTGTGAGCAGATCAGCCTATTAACTTATAACAGTCCGCGTACTCTTAGCATTCTCTCCCCTCCCAGCCCGATTCTAGGTTCTGTGCATGAGTATAAACTGGGACAATGTGAAAGTCCCTGAGGTCTAAAGGTGGTTTAGACACAGCTCCAGAGAAAATGTATCATATCATGTCACACGCAAACAGACTCTGTTTTGGGGTCCTCTGTGCCATGGTGGAGAGCTGAGAAAGAAGGTCAGAGCAGCGGTTGCTGAGCCATCGCCTGGGGAATCCTTCCACTTCAAGTGATGTCAAGGTTGTAGGGTTGGTTCAAGGTCACACAACTAATTAGGGCAACTCCAGGATTCGAAGATCAAAGTTCTGATTTATTTGATGTTTAAAACTGTATTCTGAACCCAGTTCTGGGAGAAATGGGGAGGTAGGATTTTTTTTTTTGGGGGGGGTGACAATTTAACAACAAAACAGGGAAAAGAAATATGACAGAACAACACCTTTGTTAGGTGCAGCTGGGTGTTTTACACACACTGTTCTGTTAATCTTTATAATCCATCAAAGGAGTTATCAGCACCACCAATTTATAAAGGGTGAGAGCTGAGACTGGGAGAGTCTTGCTCTGAAACTTGCCTACAGTCTATTAGTAACTTAGACTAACAGTCTAATCTATTAGTAGATTAGAGCCCCGTTTGACCTCCAAATCAATGGAGATCAAAGCCCCATTTGACCTCCAAATCTATGGAGCCCTGGTGGCGCACTGGTTAAGAACTGGGCTGCTAACCAAAAGGTCACACAGCATTTAGCAATCACCTTACTAACCCTCAAGCCTCTCTGGAAGTTCTCCTGGTTGTCTTGCTCTCTACCAGGCCATCTGCGGCACCCAAAGGCCCTCCCTGTGTGTGTCTGCAGAGCCTTATCTCTCCCCCAGGGCCCAAGCTTCTGAGGGCCTCCCAGGGTTCAGTAACCCACCCCGGGCAGAATGTCCAAGGGCTCTAACCCATGCTTGTCTGGAAACCTTCTTCCTATTTATCAGGCCAGACCAGTTTATCCAGTTTCAATTTAGGGCAACTTTTTACATGTTAACTAATTGATCCTTGAGGGTTTAGCTCAAATGGCAAGTATTTGTGGTTTCTCTCCTGGGGCAACTCACACTGAGTAAACAGGGCCAAGCCCTCCAGGGCAGGTTTCCTCCCAGCCACCTTGGGCTCCACCGCCCCTGACTCCTACCTCCAGCAAGGGCCAGTGGGTCTGGCTCGGCTCTACTCTACTCTTAATCAACTCAAGGTCTACTTGAACTCTAGTGCAGCCACTGGTTGGTTCTCTGGGGCCTCCAAGACAGGGCCATTGCAGGCTCTACCTCCAGCCTGGCTGCTGCAGCCACTCCTACCTCCCTTGGTTCTTTCTTAGCCTGGGAAATGACCACTTAGCTTTTCTGCAGTTCTCAGGGGTGAAAAGAGGAAAGCAACTTAGTGTTGCACCCAAAGGAGCCACATCCACATCCATGACCTTCTTCTGCCTCGTCTAGGGCCAGGGTGGTCATTATAGCCTCTCTCCTTCCTCTCCTCACCCCTCCCCCTTTACCAACACACACACACACACACACACACACACACACACACACACACACACACACACTCACACACTGATTCACACTCTGATTGACTCATCCTAAGGTCTGGAAGGGGTTGGTAGATAACACTGGGCTTTCAAGCAAATGGAGGCCCTGGGTGGTGCAAAACGTTAACATACTTGCTGCTAACCCAAAGGCTGAAGGCTCAAGTCCAGTCACAGGTACCTTGGAAGAAAGGCCTGGTGATCAATTTTCCAAAAATCAGCCATTGAAAACCCTACAGAGCACAGTTCTACTCTGACACACATGGGGTGGCCATGAGTAGGAATTCACTCCACAGCAATTGGACTGGACTAGAATATAACCAAGGGCTTCAACACAGTCTTACCAGTAAGTGTGTAATTGCTCATTACGGAAGGACAGGCGTCCTCTCCAGCCCACCTCCCCACCCGCCTTCCTAGCCTACCACAGGAAAGATTGCTGGTTTAGAAAAAAACATTATCTGGACACTCACTTCTATATGGAATTCACTGCATGACAATTCTACATTACTGCCCAATTTCTTTTTTTCCTTTCTGATAATTTAATTCAATACAGGGATGCAGTGTAAAAGAAGCTAGTACCTTTCACGTACCAAATATTTGCTTTCTGCCAGACGAGCCGAACACTTTCCATGTCTTGTTTCACTTAATTCCCACAATGTGCTTGGGAGGAAACTCTTATTATTAGACCCATTTAATAGGTGAAGAAATTAAGCCTTGTACCTGGGCCAAGGTCACAGTTGGAAGCTGGTAAGTGGCAGAGCACTGACACTCATGGGGTCACCATGAGTCAGAGTTGACTGGACAGCAACTGGTTTCAAGCAAATGGCATCCATGCAAATAGTGGCCTTTGTCTCCCCAAGGCCTATGTGTACATGTGATCAAAGTCACCTTGGTTGACCTTAATAAATAGCAGTCCTGCTGGATGAAAGTGTGAGACTCACTCATTGTGACAGGTTTGACAGGCTTGTGTGTCATCAGACTGTCTTCTACTTCCTACAGAAAAATTAGATATGGGTCAAAATCCATTTTTGCTTTGGAAACTGTATCTGAATTACCAAATAAGGGAGAAGAAGGTATGAATTTAGAAATATTTCGAGGAATACAAATAATGAATTGTTAGATTTGGGTCTCAAGGCACATCTTGCAGAAATTTAATACTTTATGCCTTTTAAAACAATCTAATTCACTGAGAGCTATTTCTTTGCACATGTGATAGCTTCAAAACAAAGATATTTTAAATGTGGAATATAATTAACAACCAGTGGCAACACCACCTGTTCCAAATACTGATCTTCAACTTAAAGAAAAACAATGTTACCCAAATTACTACTTTATTTCCTTAAATATTAAAATGACAAATGATAAAATTCCTTGCTTTAAATATTGTTAATTAGAAATCAGTTTTTAAATACATTTTCAATAACTTGAATTTGAATTTCTTTTATGTTTAAATGGAATGTGAATTCCATATTTAACAAAATTATTATATATTTTAGGGGAATCATTATATTTATTAAATATCACTGCTTTCCAGGTGTCAGATCTCACCACTCGGATCGAGGCCATGAAATTTATTTTTATTTTAAAAGTTGAGTAAAGTTGCCCTAAATCACTTAACTAGTCAGATAGTTTCTAGAAGCCTGAGCATTTGTGGGAGAGGAAGAGAGAGAAAGTGTGCGCATGTGTCTCGTAAGCCTTGGTGGGACAGGGTATGACAGCCATCACTTTACTTCCTACCTCACTGATGTTGTTAGGTACCATCAAGTCAATTTCAACTCACAGCAACCCCATGAGACAGAGTAGAACTGCCCTATAGGGTTTTCTTGGCTGTAATCTTTATGGGAGCAGATCGCCAGGTCTTTCTCCTGGGGAGCCACTAGGTGGGTTTGACCTACCAACCTTTTGGTTAGCAGCTGAGCACTTAACTGTGGTGCCACCTGCGCTCCTTTCTTCCTACCCCTAACGGATTAAAATATTAAAGGCCATCCACCGAGGCGACTTCTCCCTGATGTGAGATTATTTTTCTTAGACTTTGCCTCGTTGTAGTCCAGCACCTCAAGTTTAGCCTTCCACCCCATTCCTCTACAACCCACCCGTGTGCCATTCCAGAAAGTCTGACCTCAAGTGGGAAACAATCCCCAACATCTGCTTGGAGCTTTGATTTCGGTGGTTTATTTTACACATCCTAATTCTGCAGGAAACTCCCTGCAGATGTGGAGGAGTCCTCAATCACTGACCTCTTGTTAAAAGACAAACAGCCAGAAACCAGAAACATGACCGGGAAGATACACAGCTGTTCAGGTCTCAGCGGCTTGTCAGAATGGCATCATCTTCAGAATTGAGCCCCATGCTCATCTTCACCAAGGAGGCGAGGCCTTGAAGTTCCTTTGTTTAGTGAAAGACGGTAACCTTTCCACCCCGTCCCACACTTACGGCAAACACTGCTAATCAATCACCATATTCTTTCCCTCTGAGCCTGAAAAATCAGCCCCAGAATTCTTCTCAAAAAGGAGTCTAGCCAAACTCTGTGGCACCAGATTAAATCTACTTGCCATCCTGGGAATTTAGTTTCTAATAGATAAGGATTATGAAAGAAAAAAAAAAAAAGTCCACGTTTTATGGGGAGTGGAGGGTTCTTGGTTCAAGTCTTAAACACAGTAGGAAGCTCTGTTTCTTTGAATGACCCTCTCTGAACCCAACAATGCTCATTTAAGCAAAGAGCCCTCAACCAAAAGATGAAGAAGAAAACGATGGTGTTGATGAGCCTTTACTGAATGTGAGCTGTGTGACAGACCCTGTTCTGAGCACCTCATGCTTATCTTTCCTTTAATTAATAAAAGATGATTCTGACGCTAACATGACCCAAGATCCCAGCCTCATTTCTCAGATCTAACATGTTTCACAGATGGGTCGAGCGAAAGTCACTCAAGACAGCTGCATGCCAAGAGTGCGCTCACCCTCCCAGGACCCAAACTACATTAATTCTCCTCGGGAAGGAGGACCTTTCTGAAATCCAGTGCAGCCCCAGCCCATCTGTTCCAGTCTGTCACTCAGCTACACTCTATTTCTGAATGTGCAGATTCAAAAAGAAGCGGACTGTGTAACATATTCCCCCTTTGTTCCACATGGACAACACTGCTCTCGGGAAGGATATACATTTTCCTCCCTCCATCTACAATATCTGCTGACAGTTCTGAGAGCTGTCAGGACTACAAATCTGTCCAGCAACAAATCCAGATGATGCCAAAGGCTTAGTTTCAGAGAACCGGAGAGGGGGAAGCTGTTTTCTTTCTTTTCCTGGGCTTGGGTCAGACACTGGCATGCTGAGCCATGTGCCCCTGATGGGCCAGCATCTGGCCATAGACTTTACCAGCGCCCACTCCAGTGTCATTTAGCCCTCGCGGATTCTCCATGGATCATGGGTGAGAGCCTTGTGCCAGCTGTCCCCAGAGCCGGTGTTTTAGTTCCTTGTTGTTGTTTTTAGTTGCCATTGAGTTGGCCCCACTCATAGAGACCCCATGTGTAATGGAACAAAACATTGCCCAGTCCTGCACCATCACCATACTCACCGGTATGTCTGAGTCCATTGTTGCGACCACTGTGTGTTTTAAACGCCTTCCAACCTAGGGAGCTCATCTTCCAGGGCTGTATCGAATAATATTCTGTGATGATCCATAGGGTTTTCACTGACTAATTTTCAGAAGCAGATCGCCAGGCCTTCCTTCTTAGTCTATCTTAGTCTGGAAACTTGGCTGAAATCTTGCTGGTATCTGAAACACTGGTGGCAGCGTTTATAGCATCAAGAGAAAAAACAAAAATGAACAAAAAAAACTGTTGCCGTTGAGTTGATTCTGACTCATAGCGACCCTGTCGGACAGAGTAGAACTGCCCCATAGGATTTCCAAGGAGCAGCTGGTGGATTCGAACTGCCAACCTTTCAGTTAGCAGCCAAATGCATAACCACTGTGCCTCCAGGGCACATGCAAATCATCACAGTACAACAAACTGACACTTGGGAGGTAGATTTGTTTCGTAGGGCTGCTGTAACAAAGTACCACAAACTTGGTGGCTTAAAACAACAGTTATTCTCTCACTGTTTTGGAGGCTAGAAGTCTAAAACTAAGGTGCCAGCAGGGCCACGCTTCCTATAAAGCCTCTAGGGGAGGATTCTTCCTTCCCTCTTCCAGCTTCTGGTAGCCCCGGGCATTCCTTGGCTTGGAAATGGACCACTCCAGTCTCTGCCTCTGTCTTCACGTGGCTACCTTCCTTCTGTGACTTCTGTCTCTGTGCCTCTTCTCCTCTTTTTATAAGGTCACCTGTCCCGCTACATTTAGGGCCTACCCTATTCCAGTATGAGCTCATCTTAATTTCATTCATTATAACTGGAAAGACCCTATTTCCAAATAAGGTCACATTCTGAGGTTCCAGAGGGACATGAATTTGGGGGGACACTTTTCAGCCCAATATAGCTGAGAAAATGACAGGAATGATGATGAAAACAAAGATAGCAAGGAGAGCAACCAAATTTGTTGACTGTTTAGTAAGCACCCAGGAAGTCTGCCAAAGGCTTCACATGCACTCTTGCTTACTCCCTAAACTCTTCTGTGACCTGTTAGTTCAGAACGGTTGCTGATGTTTATCTCTTGGAGAAAGGGCTCAGGAGAAATCAAGTGTTGATTCCAAAGCCAGGATTCTGAAGAAGTCCTTTAACTCTGTTTCCCCACTTGCCAGAAGGAGAGAATTCTCCCCGTGTTTTACATTATATGTCATGAAGAAAGATGATCCATGTGAAAATGCTTTAGACTACTATCTTGTGGAAAACAGCTAAGGCAATTCTCAGTTGGTGGCTGTTACGGTGGTTGATATAATGCTCTGGCTTCCTGTTTGTTGGATGGATCTTATCATACTGTCCTCCATAATGTGAATTCTAAAGCTTAAAAACAGTCTTTAAATATTTTCATCAACTAAACTCCCAACTAAAACAACAGGCTGGGAGGTTGCCAGTTTCTTGAGGGCAGAGGTTGTGTCTTACTCATCTCTAAATTCCACATATTTGGCATCAAATAGGCAGACGAGAAATGTTAGTTGAGGATAAAGGACCAGAGGGAGGGAGAAAGGGAAGGAAGAAACCACAACTTTGTGTAGCATTATCTTGTCAAATGAAGTTCACACTTTTTCAACAAGCATTTACTAAAAGTTAATACACTCCCCTGTGGAAAGAGATGACGGTGTTAGTCAGAACAGGGCCAAGGGCTGACTGTGGAACAGACCATCAACTGCTCATATACAAGTTCAAGTTGAAGCTGAAGAAAAATTTTAAAAAGTCCATGACAGCTAAAGTATGACCTTGAGCTTATCCCACCTGAATTTAGAGATCATCTCAAGAACAGATTTGATGCACTGTACACTAATGACCGAAGACTGGACGAGTTGTGGAATGACATCAAGGACATCATATATGAAGAAAGCAAAAGGTCATTAAAAAGACAGGAAAGAAACAAAAGACCAAAATGGATGTCAGAAGAGACTCTGAAACTTTCTCTTGAACATTGAGTTGCTAAAGCAAAAAGAAGAAATGATGAAATATAAGAGCTGAATAGAAGATTTCAAAGGGCGGCTCAAGAAGACAAAGTAAAGTATTATAATGAAATATGCAAAGACCTGGAGTTAGAAAACCAAAAGGGAAGAACACACTCAGCACTTCTCAAGTGGAAAGAACTGAAGAGAAAATTCAAGCCTCGAGTTGCAATAGTGAAGGGTTCTATGGGCAAAATATTGAACCACGCAGGAAGCATCAAAAGAAGATGGAAGGAATACACAGAGTCACTGTGCCAGAAAGAATTGGTCAATGTTCGACCATTTCAGGAGGTAGCATATGATCAAGAACCAATGGTACTGAAGGAAGAAGTCCAAGCTGCACTGAAGGCATTGGCAAAAGACAAGGCTCCAAGAACTAAGGGAATACCAACTGAGATGTTTCAACAAACGGATGCAACGCTGGAAGCACTCATGTGTCTATGCCAAGAAATTTGGAAGACAGCTACCTGGCTAACGGACTGGAAGAGATCCATATACGTGCCCATTCCAAAGAAAGGTGACCCAACAAAACACAGAAATTATTGAACAAGATCATTAATATTACATACAAGTAAAATTTTGCTGAAGATAATTCAAAAACAGTTGCAGCAGTACGTAGAAAGGGAACTGCCAGAAATTCAAGCTGCATTCAGAAGAGGACATGGAACAAGGGATATCATTGCTGACGGATCCTACCTGAAAACAGAGAATACCAGAAAGATATTTATCTGTGTTTTATTGACTATGCAAAGGCATTCGACTGTGTGGGTCATAACAGATTATGGATAACACTGAGAAGAATGGAAACACTTAATTGTGCTCATGCAGAACCTATACACAGACCCAAAAGGCAATCACTGGAACAGAACAAAGAGATACTGGCTGATTTAACATCAGGAGAGGTGTGCACCAGGGTTGTATCCTCTCACCATACTTATTCAGTCTGTATGCTGAGCAAATAATCTGAGAAGCTCAACTCTATGAAGAAGAACGAGGCAGCAGGATTGGAGAAAGACTAACAACCTATGACATGCAGATGACACAACCTTGCTTGCTGAAAGTAAAGAGGACTTGAAGCACTTACTGACAAAGATCGAAGATGACAGCCTTCAGTATCAATTACTCAATATAAAGAAAACAAAAATCCCTACAACTGGGCCAATAAGCAGCATCATGATAAATGGAGAAAAGACTGAAGTTGTCAACGATTTTATTCTACTTGGATCCACAATCAACGCCCATGGAAGCAGCAGTCAAGAAATCAAATGATGCATTCCTTCGCGCAAATCTGCTGCAAAGGACCTCTTTAAAGTGTTAAAAAGCAAAGATGTCACTTTGAGGACTAAGGTGGGCCTGACTCAAGCCACGGTATTTTCAATTGCCTTACACACATGCGAAAACTGGTGAATGAATAAGGAAGACCGAAGAAGAATTGATGCCTTTGAATTACGGTATTGGTGAAGAATACTGAATATACCACGGACTGCCAGAAGAACGAACAAATCTGTCTTGGAAGAAGTACAGCCAGAATGCTCCTCAGAAGCAAAGATGGCGAGACTTTGTCTCATGTACTTTGGATATGTTATCAGGAGAGACCAGAATCTGGAGAATGACATCATGCTTGGTGAAGGAGAGGGTCACGAAGACCCTCAACAAGATGGATTGGCACAGTGGCTGCAACAATGGGCTCAAACATAGCAACGGTTGTGAGGATGGTGCAGGACATGGCAATGTTTCATTTTGTTGTACAAGGGTCGCTATGAGTTGGAACCAATTCAACAGCACCTAACGAGAACAACAAATGCAGTCAGCAAGCCCTGGTGGCACAATGGTTAAGTGCTTGGCTGCTAACTGGAGGGTTGGTGGTTTGAACCCACCCAGTGGCTCCATGGGAGAAAGATCTGGCAATCTGCTCCTATAAAGATTACAGCCAAGAAAACTCTATGGTGCAGTTCTACCCTATTGGGGCAGTTGAAATTGACTAGACAGCCCTCAATAAGAACAATAACAGTAATGCACTCAGCTGCCAACCGAAAGTTGGTGGTTTGAGTCCACCTAGAAGTGTCTTGGGAGAAAGGCTCGACAATCTACTTCTGAAAAATATGCCACCGACAACCCTATGGAGCACAGTTCTACTCTGACACACATGGGGTCACCATCAATCGGAATCAATTGGAAGGCAACTGGTATTTTGTTTTGTTTTATTGTAAAGGAGTAAAAGGTTTGTTGTTGGCTTGATGCCACCTTAAAAGTGTTCGATGCAAATGTTACCACTACTGAGAGGAAAACAGCATCCAGTAAAGTGCGACACAAAGACTTAACATGTACCCTCTGTGACAGCCACAACCACTTGTACGCTTGGTCTGGCTGATTCTTGGGAAAATATAAATGCCCACACTGATGCCATGGGAATGTCCTCTAATATCACCGCCATCTGCACTCTACCAGCTGCTGGCCACTTGAATCCACATTTTTCCTGTCCAAAATTGACGATGCCAGAATGGCAAGCCTCCTGGCCAAGGAAAAACAAAAGCTCAGCCTAATTAGAGCATGTTGAGGGTGAGAAAGCTAAAGTCAGATAGGCCCACACATCCGAAATGAGAAGAAACTACAATAGGCAGCTGTTTGGAGTCTTAATGGGCAATTCTCCACTTCCATGATATGTTAACGGTGTCAAGGACAGCACCAAGGGGGCATTAGGTTGGCTGGGACCCACCCCACAGAACGCATGTCTGATCTGAAAGTGGAGCCTCAGTATGTTCCTCCTGAGCCCTTTCAGTCCCGAGATTCCAGAGCAAGGAGGCTCAAGCTCTAGGTTGAGCTGCTGATGTTGCACTACCCCGTTTCTTCAGCCAGAAGGCACAGTTCATAGGTGGCTCTCTCAGCATGACCTTGTGGGCAGCAGAAAAGGAACATGTCATTCTCACCCAAGTAGCCCCCATCTCCCAACAGGAGTACCCGTTAGGGAGGCCTAAGAGGGGGGTAAGCAGCCCTGGTGGTGCCACGATTCAGCGTTCGGCTGCTAACCAAAAGGCTGTAGTTCAAACCTACCCAGCCGCTCCTCAGCAGAGAAGACCCAGCTATCTGCTCCTGTAAAGATTATAGCCTAGGAAACCCTACAGAGCAGCCTACTCTGTCACATGGGATCGGAACTAACTCAACAGCACACAACAACAGCTACAAGGGGGGGTACTCACACGGAACCTGGATGAGCCAGACTGGATGTCAAGCTTGAAAGCCTCAGTTTGCAGTCAATGGATTCATCATTCAAATATTTACCCAGGGTTTTTCTGTGGGGCAGGCATGACTCTAGATGCTGAAGACACAGCATGGACAGACAGAACTGTCTGCCTTCAGAGTTAACAATCCCTACCTTACACTGCTACAGCAAGTGGTCCCCAAAACGTTCAAGCCACAAGGCTTTAAAAAAACAGCTGCCATTGAGTCAACTCCTACTCACGGTGACCTTATGTGTGTCAGAGTAGAGCTGTGCTCCATCAGGTTTTCAGTGGCTGATTTTTCAGAAGTAGATCAGCAGGCCTTTCTTCTGAGGCAACTCCAGGTGGACTTACACCTCCAACCTGAGCTGAGCATGTTAACTGTCCGCACTACCCTTAAACTGGGGTTCAAATCCCAGGCATACTGCTTTCTAACTTTGCAACCTCTACCACCCAGCTTCCATGGGCCATGGGGAGACTTAAACGAAGGCAGTGACTTGAAAGACCTGGAGCAGGGTCCTTTAATTCTCCCAGGTTTCCTGATTCCCAGTCTGATTCTCTACAGATTCCACAGCCAAGTATTTCCATACATCCACGTACCCGTGCACACATACACATCATCCTTAAAATAAGACTTACCGTCTTCTACATCTTTTATCTCTTATCCTCACGACCACCCTGCAGTGTTGGTCACTGTGGTGCCCGTGGGAATGAATGTGCTTTGCAGACCTCCAACTACAGGGAGTGTAACTGACCAAGGGCCCCAACTGGACATCCACCATCCAGCTACACTCGCATTGCAGCCCAGCATCCCATGAGCTCCCAGGGGCAACGACTGAACCCTGCAAGGGCACTGGGGCAAGTCTGTTCCCATAGACACAGGACTCCTCTAACAGCTGACTTTGAGTCTAGGACTCCCCTCCACCCTGCAACCCCGATGGCCTTGATGAGCCCTCCTTGGTGACCTTGGGCCCTCCACCCATCCTTCTCTCCCTCTCTCCTTCACTTGGGGTCAGACTCTCATCACCTCTGACCACTCTCCTGGCCTACCCACTCCTCCTCATGTTCTCTCATAGGTGTTTCCCCTAATAAAACCCTGCCCATTTAATCCCGTCTTAGGATCGGCTTCTTGGAAGACCCTGATGAACAGAAGTGCATTATCTCTGTATTACAGATGGCGAGGCTGAAGCTCAGGGACAAGTAACTAGCTCAGTGTCACATCCAGTTGCTGTTGAGTCAACCCCAACTCATGGTGACCTTATGTGTGTCAGAGTAGAACTGTGCTCCATAGGGTTTTCAATGGCTGATTTTTGAGAAGTAGATCGCCAGGCCTGGAACATGAACCTCTAAGCTTTTGTTTAGCAGCCAAGCACGTTAACCATGTGCACCACCCAGGGACTCCTAGTGTCACACTAGGACACCAGGAGGTGAGAAAAGAGTCAAGTCTATATAAGCTTATTGTGGATCCAAACACCACAGGCCTCCCAACCCCTCCACAAGCATCCCTGTGATGGGTCCCTGAGGTGGTTTCTTGACGTTATGCCTTTCCCCAGGCCCCACACCTGATTAGTGGTGGGCTTAGGCAAAAGACAGGTTTTCAGCATCTAAATTGGGCTTCCTCTTCCCGCAAGCCCGTGCTCCGGAGCCAGACCGCATCTGAGTGATCCCAGCTAGAGCAAACCTCTGTGGCTCGCCCCATCCCATGCTGCCTGTGGAGCCACAGCAAGTTTTTGCATTTAATAAGTGTGTTTGGAGACGCTCATTTCACAAAAGTTAATCCACTCTGAGTTGAGCCAGCTGAGGCTGATAACTCCAAGTCTCCCCAAACGAACAGTTCAAATGCAAAGCCACATTTCTTCACAGCCCTCTGGCTGCAAGAGACCTGGCCGTCTCCAGATGAAACCAAGCGTTTGTGTTTCCACAGCCAAATTTCCTTGGCCTGCCCCAGGCAGAGATTTCAGAGCCACCTCCCCAACGCCAGGACGAGCCCAAAGAAAGGCAGCCACCCCTCCGTCACCATCCTGGGCCAAACACGCTCCCTTTCATACCTAGGTGGCTGGGGGAGATGCCCAGACACCACCTCAGGAAAACCAATCAATGCTGTCGCAATGACTGTAGCAGAAAAATGGTAAGAGGAGACAAACAGCTTTTGCAGGCCAGAGCCCACTGAGGGGAGTGCAGGACAAAGGCGCTCCACTCTGTCTATGCCCAGGAGGCACACAGGTGGGACAGCCAATGAGCAGAGCTGTCTCCTCACTCACCAAGGCCCGCTCGCCAGTGACGCCCATAAACAGACCAGCGTCGGTGTCATTCAAACCTCTGACTTGTCAGCTTATTTCTGTTTTGCTTTGAGTCACTTACAGACCTAACCTCTCTCTTATTCTTGGCAGCCAACACAGCAGTGGACCAGTGACAGCGGCAGCAAAGACAGGGAGAGGGAAAATGAGAAGAAGTGGGTGGGTTTATAAAGCACTAGTTTAGGTCATTAAGAATGGAGCGCAGGACTGCTCTGTCTAATGAGGGTCCCAGAAGAGCTGAGCAGGCGGGAAGGAAAGGGCTAACAGTTATGGAGGGCTTTACTGTGTACCAGGCACTGTGCTAATTGATTTACATGCATGATGTCACCTAATCCTTATGGTAACTCTAGAAAGTTGATACGATTATTTCCATTGTACAGAAGAAGACACTGAAGTTCAGAATGGTTAAGCAACTCCCCCAAGGCCTCCAAATTAATAATTCGTTGAGCCTGGATTTCAACTGAGTCAGCCTAACTTCAGAGTTTATGACCCCCACAATGCATGATTCCCCGTGTTTACTGAGTGTCTAGTCAATACTGTGTACCAGGTATTTTAACTAGGAGTCCTTGGGCGGGGGAGGGGGGAAAGGGTGCAGCAGAGGCAAATGGTTAAGCCCTCAGCTACTAGTCGAGAGGTTGGTGGTTCGAACCCACCCAGAGGCGCCTCGAATCCCGGCGATCTTCTTCTGAAAGGTCACAGCCTTGAAAACCCTATGGAGCCGTTCTACTCTGACACAGACGGGGTCGCCACGAGTCAGAATCGACTCGCGGCAACTAACAACAACTGCGTACCAGGTATTTTAATTACATGACCTTATTTAATTCTCAAAACAACCGGACAAAGTATGTGTCATACCCATTGCTGAGAAGCAGGAACTGCGACTCAGAAAGATTAACTTAATAAAAACTGTTATACAGCTAGTAAGAGGGGAATCTCAGATTGAAACCAAGTCTGAGCGTCTCCATACAGCGTAACTCCTCATGCAAGCACCCAGGGGCAGCTGTAGCCATTTCTCATTTGGCCCAGAAGGGCAGAATACTACTAGCAATAAAGTTTAATGCTGACTGAGCACTTACAATGTTCCAAGCACCCATTTCAGCACTTCACACATATCATCTCCTTGTGTCTCCATAGCCCTGTCAGGAGAGTGATATTACCTCGGTTTCACAATGAACAATCCGAGGCTCAGAAAGGCAGGACCACACACACAAGTAATACGAGGCAGGGCTGGAATTCTAACACAAGTTCGCCATGCTGCCTGCCAACATGGTATCCCACCAGGGACTACATCAACTCAGTCTTCACTTTTCCACTCAATTAAGATATGCCTTTAGGCAAATTGTTAAGGAGTTGTCTTAGTTATCTAGTGCTGCTGTAATATCACAAGTGGATGGTTTTAACAAACAGAAGTTTATTCTCTCACAGTTTAGGAGGCTAAAGGTCTGAATTCAGGGCACCAGCTCCTGGGGAAGGCTTTCTCTCTCTGTCAGTTTTGCGGGAAGGTCCTTGGCATCAATCTTCCCCCAGTCTAGCAGCTCTTCAGTGCAGGGACCCTGGGTCCAAAGGATGCGCTCTGCTCCTGGCGCTTCTTTCTTGGTGGTATGAGGTCCCTTTCTTCTCTGCTCAATTCTTTCTTTCATATCTCAAAACAGATTGACTCAACATACAACCTAATCCTGTAGATTAAGTCCTGCTTTATTAACATAACTGCCTCTAATCCTGCCTCATTAACATCATAGACGTGGGATTTACAACACATAGGAAAATCCTATCAGATCACAAAAGGATGGACAATCCAACAACCCTGGGAATCATGGCCTAGCCAGGTTGACACACGTTTCTGGGGGACACAATTCAATCCATAACATTAGGCATCAAAAGAAGTTTCTGGATTTCATCCTAAACAGGATCCCTAAAAAACCTTCCAAAAATTAAGTGCAGTGTGGACCAGTCATTCAGAGGTCCAGCCACCTTTCCCTCCTTCCTGGATTTTCCTCAGGCCAAAGCCTCCTACTGTCTGCCTCAGACTGCCCGGCCAATGGCCCTGTCCTTTCAAGCCCATGAGACTCCAGCCCTGGCCTGACCTCGCATTCATCCCTCATTCAGCCTCACATTCACAGTCGCCAGGCAGCCAGTGCCTTGTTTTTCCTCCCATGATGATGGATACAACCTGTCAGGAAAGCTGGGAATATTTTTAGCTCCTAACTGATTTTCATCTAAATTTAACTCTGGGTCACAGCACCAGCAGAGCTACATTCAGAGGGCAGCCAGCGTTTTCACGGTGACACATCATAACGGAGGCTTGGTATTTCTCAGATGCCCTGGCTCTGCTTAAAGCTAAAATGAGGCAAACAACTCTTCAGGAATAGGATCTTGATCCTGTGGTACTAGAGTCACTGGATTTTTGAGCTGGAAGAAACCTTTAGTATTATGGATCTCCCTCGTTTTAACCTGTTGCCATCGAGTCGATTCCGACTCATAGCGATCCTATAGGACAGAGTAGAACTGCCCCATAGGGTTTCCAAGGAGCGGCTGGTGGATTCAAACTGCCAACCTTTTGGTTAGCAGCCAAACTCTTAACCACTGTGTCACCAGGGCTCCTCCTGGTGACATTTTAGAGTTGAGGAAGTTGAGGCCCAGTGAGCTATGGGACAGCCACAAAGCTTGGTCTTGTTTTATTCCACAAAAATCAGATTTGAAATCTACTGAGGACCAGATGTTATATTATATTTGATATTTATTGATTTGATAATTACTACTACTAAATTATATAACCAAACCCTCCTTATCATGGCACTGAAGTTTGTTGAACCCTGATCTCCAGTAGGCAACTACCGTGGTTCAATGTCTTTAATAAACTGATGGAAATTGGATTTTTACTAAAATGTAGATTTTAAAAAAAGTTCCGACTGCAACAATGCCAGCATAGTAAGTTGCTCTCCCCTGCTAGAATGTTGGTTCCTCGAGAACAGGGCATTGTCACTTCTGCTCACTGTTCTATCTCCAGAGCCTGGAACAGTGCCTGGCACATACTGGGCATGCAATACATATTTATTAACTAGCCAATGGGGTGAAGGAATGAGCAAATGAGTAAATACAAGGAACAGAATCATCAGGCCTGAAATGTACCTGCCTGCGCTGACTGATGGTAAGAAGGGGAGACAGAAGCCACAGGGAAAATAAAGTGAGGTTGCCCTTTTCCTCTCTTCTCACCAAGGTACTCAGCAATCTATGTCTTAAATTAGTTTTTCTCTTTAAAAAAAAAAAAATTTAATTTATTGTTGTTTTTGAAAATATACGCAGCAAAACATACACTAATTCAACAATTTCTACATGTACAATTCAGTGACATTGATTACATTCTTCAAGTTGTGCACCCATTATCACCCTCCTTTTCCAAATTTTTCTTCCCCCATTAACATAAACTCACCGCTTCCTATGTATCCTTTGGGGTTGCTGTAGACAATTTGATCCTGTGTAGATATTTCTTTAAAAGAGTACAATGCTCAAGGCAGATTAAATCAGTTTTCAGTAAAATTAGATCAAAGGTTTTTGCATGATCTTATAATAAAAGGCAGAGATCCCTCAAATGGCCACTATCATTCACAGAGAGGGCTAGATTATATGACTGAAGATTGAACTAAACTGGAAATGTAACAGAAAGAAGAAAAATAATGACAAAAAGCAGCACAAAAATACAGAGACACAGGCTTCTAATAATAGAGGAGTCACAATGATCCCCACAACAGAATGAGGCACCGAACTGCAGGCCTCTCTCCTCAGCCTGGACTTTCAATAGTTTTAGAGTCAGATTACCTTGGGGTTTGAAAAGAGGATACATAGCCAATTAGCAAGGCAGGAGAAGGGTGGCTTTACTTTTTGTCCAATTCCTCACTTTGAGTAACTTGGTAGGAGAAGACACAAGCCATAGTTGTGTTTATTTAAACTGAGAAATCAATATTCTCTCACAGACAGAACTGAATTAATTTAAGGTATTCTGAGGCTCAAATGGTATCAGGTATCCCAGGCCCCACATTGTAACACATTTATTTTCACAAGTGGGTCACTCAATTTATAAACATGCAATGTTGTATTTATGCATATTTGAAGGCACATGATATGTGTGGGGGGGGGTTGAGAAAAATCAAGATTAAAAAAAAAAAAAAGAAATCCAAATACAGCTTTACTTGTTGAATCCCCATTATATGTCCAGCACTGTATTATAAAGAATATTTCTGGGGGAGAAAGAGGGTAAGAGAATAGGGATAAAAGAATGGAGATGAGGTTAAAAAAAATAAACATAACAGAATTCTTAACTTCCTTGGAACTTTCAGGACGAACACAACGAAACATTCATACACAAATATTGCACATATTGTAAACAAAAACATTTAGTGAATTGGTTTTATAAAAACTGTGTGTTTCAGAGTCCCAGGAAAGGATGTTCTAGGTGGGTCAGGTCAGCCAGGGAAGGGCTTCCTGAGGGAGGTGACAGGAAGCTGGTGGCAGAAGACTATGATTTATATGGACCACAGCTGTTTGAAACAATGGTGGATTGCAGGATGGTGTGAGCCCCTCCACAACCACAAGACTGTACGTATTTCATGGGCTGGGAGGGTGGTGAGAGGTGAAGGCCACGATAAACAACTAAAAGAAGGAGATGGAATAAAGAGAGTGGCCTGTTGGAGTGTTCAAACTGTTTACTGGACATCCCTTTCATTAGCAAGGAAACCCAGGTGCGTAGTGGTTAAGAGTTACCGCTGCTAACCGGAAGGTCGGCAGTTCGAATCCACCAGGTGTTCCTCTGAAACTCTATGGGGCAGTTCTACCCTGTCCTATAAGGTCACTATGAGTCGGAATCAACTCGATGGCAATGGGTTTGGTTTTTTTGTTTATTAACAAAACTAACACTTACTGGGCCCTCCCACTGCCACCTGCTTCCACACACATTCTCTCTCCTTTAATCATCATCATGACCTGAGGGGAAGGTCCTCTCCCCATTTCACAGGTAGACAATCGAGGCTCACAGCAGAGACTCAACATCACACAGGTGATGAGGAGCTGAGGCAAAATGCTGCTCCAGGTCCTTTGGCAGGGGCAGATTGACACACCGCACCGGCTTACAGTCAGTAAGGTATGCACAGGCTTAACTATGTTTACTTACTAACCTGTAGTGCACAAGTAATAATTGCTTATTGGGTAATCCATCCCTGTCCTTTGGCCTCCCACATCTCTGTTCTTTCTACTCTATCTCATTGCTGAATCAGTTTCATGTTGTCCAAAAAGAAATTACTATTCCCTTTCCCTACCATTGCATCTCAACTACAGCTGAAATGAAACCAGATATTGCTCCTGATTCATATTAACATTATGTATTTTTGCTTTTCTATCACTCTACCATAATCACCATCACCATCACCATCACCATCATCACCACCACCACCAGCATCTTTATTGATTATGTCCCCCCAAAATATGCGCTGAATTCCTGGCCCTTGAACCTGTGGATGTGATCCTGTTTGGAAACAGGGCTTTCTTTTGTTATGTTAATGAGGTCCTACCAGTATAGGGTGGATCCTAAACCTAATCACTTCTGAGTTATAAGAAGACCACAGTAAACACAGAGACACATACAGGGAGAAGACAGACACCAAGGAACTTCAAGGAACACCAAGGAATGCTAAAAATTGCCATCAATCACCAGAAACTAAGAGAGAGGCTCACAGAAGGAAATCGACATTACTGAGCCCCTGATTTGGACTTTTAGCCTCCAGAACTGTGAGAAAATAAATATCTGTTCTTTAAAGCCACCCGCTTGTGGTATTTCTGTTACAGCAGCACTAGGTAACTAAGATAATCATCATTATCACCACCACAACCACCACCACCACCACCACCATCTTCATCATCACCACCATCCACTACCACCACCACCATCACCATCATCACCACCACCACCATCACCATCATTACCATCACTACTATTACCACCATCATCCACCATCCACCACCACCACCACCATTACCACCATCATCCACCTCCACACCACCACCACCACCATTACCACCATCATCCACCTCCACCACCACCATTACCACCACTACTATCATTGCCATTGTCATTGTCATCATCATCATCATCTACTATTATATTGAGTGCTTACTCTCTACCAAGTACTAATGTTAAGCACTTGACATGCATTCCCTTACAGATTCTCCCAACCACCCTGTATGGTGTACGTCATTTATTATCTCCACTTTGTAGAGGAGGAAACCAAGGCTTAGAGAAGTTAAATCACTTGCCCCAGATCATGTAAGTGGCTGAGTCCATACTGAAACCAAGTCTCTCTTTCTCCCACACCATCCGCTTCATGCTATACCCAACTGACTAAATTCTACCCCTGGCAGCTTTGCAGAGTGGTTACATGAAATTATTAAGCAGATGTTTCTTGCTCTACTAGCATCCAACATTTATTACTAAGGCGGAAATTGTTAGAGGTTTTGCCATAATGTATTTTACATGCAGATCATCAGAATTACTCAGGGGTGAGAGCGAAAAAGTTCCCAGAAAAAAACTTTATTTCTTTCTGGTTTTGATGTCATCATAAATCTACAGTGTTCCTTGAACAAACTATCCAGAGTTTCTGAAGATTTTGTTTGTTTAATTAGTGTCATAATCAAAAGCCAAATGAGCTCTAATGTGGCATTTTCTCTGACTGCTTTCTGATTTGGGCTTGGCATTTCCATGGCTAAGACCCAACCACAGAAGATTTGGAAAAATCCCTGTGAGGTCGGTATTGCTAGCCTATTTTATGGGTGTGGAAATGGAGGTTTGCAGCAACCAAGAATCACGGCATTTTGCGCCCTGGCTTGGGTTCCAAGGAGGACTAGGGATTGTGGTCTAACCCCCTTAGGACATTCTGTGGACCTCTCGGGGTATCCAAGTTCCCTACATCCTCTACATCTCCACACCTGCCTCGGTCTGTCTACTGGGTGTGAGTTCTACACAGACAAAATCAGTGTCTCAATCATCCCTCTATCACCAGTGCTAGACTCAGGGCCTGGCACAAGGCAGGTACTCGGAGACTGCTGAATTGAGGAAGAAAGAGAAAACTGATGGTCTTGAAACCAAAGAAAAAGTAGCGGCTCATACGGAAGTTCATAGATAAGAGTCTGATTCCTTACGGATCAGGGAAACAATTTGTGTACGTATATGAGGAGTTTGTGCAACGCTATCTATCAGAGGTAAAACCTAGAAGCAATTTATGTTTTTAGTAATAGGGATGGTTATATAAATTATGATACACCCATACAATGAAACACCAGAAAACTATATAAAATGTTGTTACTGCATAGGAATTCTCATAGAAGGTGAAAATTTGTTCTTGGGAGGTAAAAAGAAAAAGAAAAAAAAAAAAAACTTAGATATCACAATCATTTGTGACCCTGTAATAAGGGAGACCAAAGAAAATCTGATGCCTTTGAATTACGGTGTTGGCGAAGAATACTGAATATATCACGAAATGCCAGAAGAACGAACAAATCTGTCTTGGAAGCCAGAATGCTCCTTAGAAGTGAGGATGGTGAGGCTTCATCTCACATACTTTGGACATGTTATCAGGAGGGACCAGTCCCTGGAGAAGGACATTGTTATGGATTGAATTGTGTTTCCCCAAAATGTGTGTCAACTTGGCTAGGCCATGACTTCCAGTATTGTGTGGTTGTCCATCATTTTGTGATCTGATGTGATTATCCTACATGTTATAAATTCAAACCTCTATGATGTTAATGAGGCAGGATTAAAGGCAGTTATGTTAATGTGGCGGGACACAATCTACAGGATTAGATTGTATTTTAAGTCAATCTCTTTTGAGATATAAAAGAGAAGTGAGCAGAGAGACAGGGGGACCTCCTACCACCAAGCAAGAGGAGCCAGGACCGGAACATGTCCTTTGGACCTAGGGTCCCTGTGCTGAGAAGCTCCTAGACCAGGGGAAGATTGATGACAAGGACTTTCCCCCAGGGCCGATAGAGAGAAAAAGGCTTCCGCTGGAGCTGGTGACCTGAATTTGGATTTCTAGACTGTGAGAGAATAAATTTCTGTCTTTAAAGCCATCCACTTGCAATATTTCTGTTATAGCAGCACTAGATAACTAAGACAGACATCATGCTTGGTAAAGAAGAGAGTCATCGAAAAAGAGGAAGACCCTCACCGAGATGGATTGACACGTTGGCTGCAATGACGGGCTCAAACGTGGCAACAATTCTGAGGATAGCGCAGGCCTGGGCAGTGTTTCATTCTGTCGTATACAGGGTTGCTGTGAGTCGGAACCAACTCGACAGCACAGGGTTAAAGGGCAGAATATATAAACAGATATACACTGTATCTGTGGTGTTAACATTTTATGGTGGTATTAAAAAGCTCCTCAGGGCAGGCAATAATGAAAAGAAGGCTGAGAAATATTGCTATAGTAAAATCACTAACAACAGTGATAGATGTTAAAGATACAGTGCTACGTGAGAAAAAAAGGTTACACACACACATACACACACACACACACACACACACACACACACACACATCATAAAGATGTTGCTGCTGTGTGCCGTCGAGTCGATTCTGACTCCGAGCAACCCTACAAAACAGAGTAGAACTGGCCCATAGGGTTTCCAAGGCTGTCATCTTTACAGAAGCAGATGGCCAGGGTGGCTAGTGAGGCTGAACTGCCGACCTTTCGGTTAGCAGCCAAGTGCATAACCAGGGCTCCTTTTCAGCATGGTAGTAGATAAAAATAATAATACATGATATAGAAAAAACATTCTCTGCTAAGTGCTGGGCCTCAAAATGAATTATAAGAGCTTCAGTATATCTTCTATTTTTGCCATCAGAATGAAGTGAGTTGACAGGGAAGTCTATGGAATGCCAAATACAACTCTCAACTACAGCTCTGGTCGGTGGGCAAGAAATGATAATATTGAGATAACTGATAAACCACAATGCCAGAAAAACTAGGACACTTAAAAGTTTCAATCAGTGGGTCAGAAGAATGACAAGAATAGACGTTAAAGATTCAGGGCTATGTGAGAAAAGCAGATTATGCATTATACCACACACATAGATACTGTGATATATTTATATCACTAGGAAAAATAGACCTTGCAATTTTTAGTAGTATTCTTTGAGTAATGGGGTTACAGATTATTTTTATTTTCTTCTCCCTTATCTGTATTTTCTAAATTTCCTATAATATATTCCTTATGAGAAAAAGGGCTCTGTGTGCGTGTTTCTAAGAGTCAGATTATTGTATTGATCTTGTGCCAAACTCAAGGGAACAGCAGAGCCTAGAAGCAGCCCTTGGTTTTTGCTGTTTCATCCTTTATCTTTCTTTCTACTAGCCAGTTTTCTCCTGCCACATTGGGATACTCATGCAACTTACTATAAGGATCTGCTATGGCAACCAAAGCTTTTACCTCAGGATGACCAGCCTGGAACCCAAACCAGCCTGAAGATCTGCAGCCAGTTTTCGGGGAAGCTGAAGGAAGTGAAGGGCTTTGCCAGCTGCCCCACTTCCTATTCCTCTCCTGCTGTGCTTCTCCTCCCTCACTGGCTGGCTAAGCAATACCATTTTCTTTCCACTGGCATCACAGGGATGCAAGTATGCTGGTTCTTTCTCCTTTTATAAGCCACCACCATTTGTTGATTTCTTAGGCTTCCTGTTCCTGCAAGACTGGCTACAGGCAAACACGGGGTCTCCTAGTCCTCTTCATGATCTTTAATTCCTTCTTGTGGTAGTCAGCCTCCAAAATGGTCCCCAGTAATCAGCACCTTTACTATTCACACTCTTTTACAGTCTCCTCACACAGAATCAGAACTAATTAACAGAGAGAATGACAAAGGTAACAGTGTATGACTTCCGAGACTAGGTCATAAAGGGCGTTGCAGCTTCCCCGCGGCCTCTTTGATTGCTTGCTTTGAGGAAGCCAGTTGCCATATCAGGAGGATGCTCAAGCAGCCCTGTGGAGGGGCCCAGGTGGAGAGGAACTGAAGCCTCCTGCCAACAACCAGTATCAACTTGCCAGCCAAGGGAGTGAGCCACTTGGCAAGTGTGTCCTCCAGTTCCAGTCAAGCGTTCAGATGACTGAAGCCCAGCCAACATCTGACTGTAACCTCAAGAGAGACCTGGAGCCAGAGCTACCCAGCCAAGCCACTTCTTTATTTCTGACCCACAGAAACTTCGTTAGATAATATATATTTATTGTCGTTTTAAGCCACTAAGTTTTGGGATAATTTGTTTGGAATATACACCACTAGACAACTATTTGTCTACTTGTGTTTTTACAATTTTAATACCTAACACAAAGTGAAACAAGGAACCCTGGTGGCTCAATGGTTAAGCGCTCAGCTGCTAACCGAAAGGTTCGCACAGCAGCTCCCTGGGAGAAAGACCTGGCAATCTGCTCCCATACAGATTACAGCCTAGAAAACCCTATGGGGCAGTTCTACTCTGTCACTTGGGGTCACTATGAGTTTAAGTCAATTTGACGGTACCTAACAACAACTACGTGAAATAGACAGGATTGCAAATTTAAAATAGAAGGAAACCAGTAAGATTCAACAAACTAGTAACTTATACGAGTCTGGTCCTTGGACTAAATTTTCTCATTTCTGCTTACCTTTTTTTTCTTGGATGGTTCTGGTAACCAACTATCCTCCAGCAAAGATGAGTTCATCCACTTAACCCACCTACGTTCTCATTCTCCCAGTCTCTTTACCTCATGGAAACCCCCTTTTCCAGCAAAGGAGTTAGCAAGTACAAATCAGGCAGACTAGACGGGCATTTCTGCAAAGTTCCTAAACATCATCGAGCCTTTACAGGCTGAATTGCACAACACTGTCTGGCTTGCAATGGATTTTTTAAACCATTACTAGGTGCATTTTAACGCACCCCAAGCTTGCTTTCAACTTAATTTGACCCATATTAAGAGAAAAAAACCAAAATCCATGGTCTCATTTAACTCAGTTCAAAATTTGCCCTTTGGTTCTGGTGGCCTTTGATTGTTATTAATATTTGCAGTTGTTGACTCTGGCACTTGCTGACTCCTAGTTGTCTTAGCTGCTTTTCAGGGTTTTAGGAAAGTAATTTTTGCTGCCCCTATTCAATTGACTATAAACTTCGTTCACATTAGCCCATTTGTTGTTTTAGCAGGTCTTAAGTTGTTTCAGCTGGGTTTTGGTTAAATATTTTAACTTTTAAAAATTATCTGATGTTAGAGCATTTTAAGAATGTGATTACATTATTTCAGCGCTTTCACGGTCACAGGAGCCCTGGTGGCGCACTGGTTAAGAGCTATGGCTGCTAACCAAAAAGTCAACAGTTCAAATCCACCAGCCACTCCCCAGAAACCCTGTGGGGCAGTTCTACTCTGTCCTGTAGGATCACTATGAGTCAGAATTGACTTGATGGCAACAGGCTTGGTATTTTTTCTTTTTTTTTTTGGTTCACAATCATAACCACTTTTCATATTTTAATAACTTACTTAGTTCTAATCTGTTCTTAAAATATGATGTCAAGACATCAGGGGAACAGTAAAAAGCAATTTTATGAGACTGCTGAAGTATGTATTAACCATATTTTTAGTACAAAGGGCTGATACAAAAGTTTTAATGAAAAGGACACACAAAGAGTAAGAAGATCTTGGCCCCAGTCCTGGCTCTCTCCATCCAATAACTGTCATATCACTGAGGTGAAGTCATTTCACTTCTTCAAGTCTTAGTTTTCTCGTCTGCAAAATGGGGTAATGTGTTTTGCCCAACTTCAAAAGGTGACAGGGTAACTGTTATGATAGCGGTTCCAATCTTCACAATTTTTGCCATCCCCCAGCACCACGTGGATATCTAATTTCTTTAATATTTTTCTTTAAATTTATTTTCAAAACAAATTTTATCTTACCATGGTAAATGGAAAACTCTTATCATTTTCCATCAGTGAAAGGTCACAGTAAAATAAGTGCAAAAGAAAACAAAACAATGTTATTAAACTCTAGCTAAGTACTATTGAAGACCGGCTCTGGTTAGAGAATTATTAAAGGTATAACTAGCACCCATTTGAAACTTTATCTTGATGTAAAAAATACGTGTGCATATACATATATGGAGTTGAAAGGAACGACTTCCTCATTCTGTGATTCACTATTATTTAATGAAGCTTCTTAATTCCACCTAAAATCAAGGATGACCCACCACCAGTGGTGTGAGTCCTACACTTTTCCAGATTATTCAGATCCTCTTTTTGATGTATTGCCTCTCTCCTTGCCAATCCCAGGTGGACTGCGTTGCATTAAAAGGTCAGAAATGTGACATGACCTATTTTAAATCTCCATAACACTAGGGACCTTTAGGAGGATGAAAGAATCTGTGATATAGAGGACCGTCCACCTTGCCCGAAGATGGGGCTCCCACGCAAAAGGGAGTTGCTGCAATCAGGGGCTGCTCAGAAGATGGCAAATACATTTGAGGTCATCTCAGTCTACACTAACCGTTGGTCTCTACTACATTACAAATGTTCAAAAGTATCTTAGGGACTCTCATCTGACACTAAATGTAAGGCATTATGTTATTATCCCAAGCGACTAGGAAATTGAGGCTCTGAGAAATTAAGTGACTTGTCCAAGGTCACACACCAAGGTGGGATGATGTCACTGGCACCCAGGTCTCCAGCTCCCAACTCTGTGTTCTATCTCCTGTACCCTGGCCCCCTGCCCTACTGTGTCTCAGTTCACTCTTGGCATCTACTGAATCTTCTCCAATTAACCTGGGCATCTGTCTTCTTTTCTAAGTCTTAGATTTGTTAACCTTACTTCCCATAGGATCTTGACCCCAGTGGCTTCCATTCCAGAATGAAAGGTTCCGATGTGGTTCTGGCCTCTTTAAGGATCCTTTTCGTTGCTGATGGGCTGATACCAGCCTTGGCTGCAGGACCTTGGCTCTGTGTTTTCACTGATCCAAATTACCTTAACAACACTTGCCCCATCAATAACTCTGTGGCCAAACCCTGCATGCCTCCCAAGAGCTTTGGCCTTTCCCATTAGGATACTTACTCTAGGAGCCTTCATGCTTGACTAGTAATCTTGTGACCAAAAGACACTTAGTGGCTCCTTCCACTTAAGATGCTATCTCTCCATATGGCCAAGGAACAAAAGGTTCAGGAAGACAGGACACTGAACCATTCCTGTTCTAAACTACACTTCACCTCATCTCTATTGCACTCCCTGACTCTCTGTTTCCCACCCCCAACTCCTCAGCCTTCATTCTGCTGGCCATCCATGCTCACTCTGTCTTGTCTATGTCTACTTTGGAAGCTCAGTTGTCTTGAGTCTCTTCCCAAATTCACTACTTTATTTCCTGGCTCATTGTTTACCTTCCAGAAAGGATCTGGAAAGGTTTCCTCATGAACTGCCCCCATGAATGACCCAGGCAGATTGTTGCTGTTGTTGTTAGTTGCCACTGAGTTAGCTCCAACTCATGGAGACCTTATGTAACAGAATAAAATGTTGCCCAGTCCCGTGCCATCATCATGATCATTGGTATGTTTGAGTCCATTGTTGCGGCTATTGTGTCAATCCATCACATTGAGGATTTTCTTTATTTTCACTAACCCTCTACTTTACCAAACATGATGATGTCCTTTTATAGTGTTTGGTCTCTCCTGATGAAGTGTCCGAAGTAAGCGAGCCTAAGTTTTGCCAGCTTCACTTCTAAGGAGCATCCTGGTTTTATTTCTTCTAAGACCAACTTGTTCATTCTTTTGGCAGCCCGTGGTATACCCTTCACCAAACAATTCTAATGCATCAATTCTTCTTCTCTCTTCCTTTTTCATTGTCCAGCTTTCACATGCATATGAGGCAACTGAAAAGACCATAGCTTAGATCAGGCACACTTTAGTCATCAAAGTGACATTTCTGCTTTTTAAAACTTTCTAAGAACTCTTTTGCAGTAGATTTGCCTAATGCAATATGTCATTTGATTTCTTGACCACTGCTTCCATGGACATTGACTGTTGATCCAAGTAGAATGCAATCGTTGACAACTTCAATTTTTTTCTCCATTTATTATGATGTTGTTTATTGGTCCAGATGTGAGTATTTTTGTTTTCTTCACGTTCAGGCATAACCCATACTGAAGGCTGTAGTCTTTGATCTTTATCAATAAGTGCTTCAAGTCTTCTTCATTTCTGGCAACCAAGGTTGTGTCATTTGTCTATCGTGGGTTGTTAATGAGTCTTCCTCTAATCGTGATGCCGCCTTCTTCTTCACTGAGTCTAGCTTCTTGGATTATCTGTTTATCATATAGTTTGAAAAAGTAAGGTGGAAGGATGCAACCCTGACATACCCTGAGTCCCTCCTCCTTCCACGTACACCCTAAAAGTCACCATCAAGTGAGTGTTGGGCAAGAAATATACTCCTGGGCGTCTATGTTCTAAGGTCCAATTCTTCCTCTCTTAATAATAACAATAGTGAGGATCATAAGAGCCACTACCACTTACGGAACACTGAATAAATACCAGAAATTTTGCTAAGAATCTGATGGGGATGTTGTTGTTGTTAGGTGCCCCATCGAGTGGGTTCCAACTAATAGCGACCATGTTTACGGATGAGGAAAACACAGCCTGAAGAGGTTAAGTAATTTGTCAAATGTCATAATGCAAGGCTGCGGGTCTAGTGTTTGAAACCAGACCATTCCCAGTCCTCAACTATTCAGATGCCCTGCACAGACTGTGACAGCAACTTCTCCCTTGGAATCTTAAGGAAAAACAAGTTTCCCAAAGAGTACATTTTACCATCTTGAAAGAAATTTCATCCTATTTTATGGCTACTCCTCACTTCTAATTCTCTCAAGGACAAATCTGTTTCAGAGATAAAGAAAGTGGGGAGGTAGTCACGTTCACATCAACTGTTTTAGACACCAATATCCAACTCTGAAAATTGTCCCTCAGCAGTTTGTTCAGACTATTCTTATACAAAGCAAACACTTAGGCAATTTAATCTGTCTAAACATTTATATCCCACCCAATCTTTTTAAACTTTGAGTTCTGCCAACACTTTCTGAGGGACCTTGGAAGGAAGTTTCCATGGCTCATTTTGTGTTGCAGGAAAATACAAATGTCAGCATTGGCAGTGGTTTATTAGGTCTCACTGATAACTACAAAGTACAATACTTGGAGTATTTTCTCAACATGGGCTCTCACCGAACAGGCAGAAAAAGGATCTTATCTGAGAGTCCCCAGATTTCAGCCCTAACATCAATTATGCCGTCTTCTAGAACTCTACTGAAATGCCTGGAACATAAACCTTCCAGCCAGATTCTGCTGCCCAGGCCCAGTGAGCCCCGCTCTGCTGAGTGATAGGAACTAAAGAACTTCATCCCTAGGTTCAGCTCTGTGCAGTTCTTCAGCCACTTGGAACTAAGCCTGAAAGCCTGAAGGGCTCCCATCTCCACCAGCAATGGCCTTAGGTTGGGGTGTGATGCTTATGAGGAGCCAACAAGACATCCACGCATCTGCAGAGTCACAGTTCCTGTGTCACTCACTCTCAATAAAGGTAGACCTGTGTTTAACCTACAGATTCCTCAAAAGTCTGGGACAACTACCTCAATAACACCTTGGGACACCTTGGGCTTCCCTATTCATTCATACACTCTCTTGACTGTCCTCCTTCTCTCCCTCCTTCCTCTCAACCCCCTCCTCTCTTTCTTTCTTTCTAATTTTTATTGAGCTGGACACTGTGTTAGGTGCTAGGGAGATAATGAGAGTAAAACAAAGAGTCCTGCTCTCATGGGGGCCCATATACTCACCTGTTGCTCACCAAGTCCATTTCTTCTTCTTGCTGGGTACACAGCTAGACTATCTTTCCCAGGGTCTCTTGTAATCAAGGTCTACCATGTAACTGAGTTCTGGCCAATGGAATATGGGTAGAGGTGATGTACGCTACCTCCAGACTTGGCTGATGAAACACAACTCCATATGCCTTCTCTCTTCCGTCATACATAGCCCTATAGCAGAGATGCACTGGAGACCCGCAAGGTCCAAAGGGATAATGGATCCATAAGATGGAAGGAGCCAGAGTCCCTGCATGACTATTTGGAACAGAGCACTACCCCCCGAGCCCCCCACATCCACCTATCCACACTGGTCTGTGATGTGAGTGAGAACTATCTCTTGACTGTCTTAAGCCACTGAGATTTGAGGGTTGTTGTTATAGCGGTGCACCTACCCTGACCAATACTCCAGGCATGAGAACAAATGACTAATTATATCTTGCTTCTTTGGCAAGGATCCTAAAGAGGTGTTTCTTCTAGGAATATTTAAATTTTTGCCCAAATGGAAGGCCCCAGACTTGGCTCAATTCTTTACATGGATAGGAACCAACAGATAGCAGCTTAATCTTGTATCTTCAGAATTTAACAAGGATTATTTTAAAATAATGAGTATATGATGACAGAGGCGAAACTACAAATCAGTGGAAGATGCAACATTCAATAAATGGTGTTACAACAAGCTAGCCATAAGAGGAAAATTAAAATTAGACTCATATTTCATACTCTACTAAAATAAACTCCAGGTGGATTGAAAACTTAAACATGAAAAAGCAAAACTTTAAAGCTTTCAGAGGTATAAATAGGATGATGTACGTATTAAAAAGGAGTAGGGAAGAATATCTTGAACAAGACACAAAACCACAAGCCAAAAGGAAGAGATTGGTAAAAACTGATTGTATTAAATTAACAATTCAACATATGTCCACACAGAAACTTGTACATGAATGCGTATAGCAGCATTAGTCATCATAGCCAAAAAGTGGAAACAACCCAAATGTCCATCAATTGACAAATAGATGAGCGAATTACGGTGTGTGTATATATATATATACATACACACACACAATGGAATATTGTTCAGCCATAAAAAAGGAGCAAAGTACTGACTCATGCTACAAATTGGATGAACCTCGAAAACATTTTACTAAGAAGCCAGACACAAAAGATCACATATTGCATGATTCCTTTCATAGAATATATCCTGAATAAGAGAATCCACAGAGACAGAAGTAAGACAAGAGGTTACTAGGGGATGATGGGAGGGGGATGAGAGTAATTACTTAGTGGGTACAGAGTGTTTTCCTGGGGTGATGAAAACGTTTTGAAACCAGAGAGAGCTGGTGGTTGCACAACATTGTGAATACACTAAATAGCACCGAACTGTACATTTTAAAATGGCTAATCGTATGCTACACAAACTTCATCTCAATTTAAAAAATGAAATTATACCTTATAAAATTAAAAACAAATTAAAAATCAGTATAACAAAAGCCTTCACAAACAAAGTAAAAAGAAAAGCAATCATCTGGAACAGAGGTCAGCAAAATGGCCCATGGACTAAGTCTGGCCCACTGCCTGTTTCTGTAAACAAAGTTTTATTGGAACAAAGCCATGACCATTTGTTTACATATTGTCTACGGCTGCTTTCACACTATAACAACAGAGTTGAGTAGTTGCAACCGAGACTGTATGGTCCACAAAGCCTAAAACATTTACCATCTGGCCTCTTACAGAACAAGTTTACCAACCCCTGCCTGGTCTAGAAGAGGGTATTTGCAATACATATAACTTCCATTTGCATGTACACAAGGAAGCATTGTCTCGTCTATAAGAGTTACTAAGTGGGAACACCTAAGTGTCCATTAATGTAAGAATAGATAAACAACTTGTGAAATGCACGTGTGCTGGAATATTATGCAGCCGGATTGAACTTGATTTACCTGTATGGACAAAGATAACATTCAAATAAAAGTTGCAAAAGGGAACATACAACGTTATTGTCGCTGCTGTTAGATATTGTTAAGTCCATTTTCAACTCACAGAGACCTCATGTGACAGAGTGGAACTGCCCCATAGGGTTTTCTTGGCTGTAATCTTCAGGGAGCAGCCCTGGTGGCACAGTAGTTAAGAGCTACAGCTGCTAACCAAAAGGTCAGCAGTTCGAATCCACCAGCCGCTCCTTGGAAACTCTTGGGTTAGTTCTACTCTGTCCTATAGGGTCTCTATGAGTCGGAATCTACTCAATGGCAATGGATTTTACAGAATCTTTATGGAAGCAGATCACCAGGCCTTTCTCCCACCGAGCCACCAGGTGGGTTGGAACCACCACCCTTTCGGTTAGCAGCTGAGCTCTTAACTGTTGCGCCACCAGGGCTCCTTAATGTACAATATAATACCATTTTAAAAACGCACATTGAACAAACACTATATATTTTGTTTAGGTACATGCATAAGCCATAAAAACACGCAGACAAGGATATTCACTGCCTTCAGTGTAGCAGTTTCGCTGAGGAGATTGGGGAATGGGATGGGAGGGTAAGATGGACTTTAGCTGTTTCTGTATTATTTCTTCAAAACCTTGAATCAAAATATGGCAAAATGGCAGCATGTATTAAATATGAGTAGTGGGTGCGCTATGTATTACTACGTTCTATGCTTTTCTCTACGTTTGAAATTTCTAATTTAAGTAACATTTATTATAGAAGAAAAGAGTGAAAAGGCCAGATCACTACGACTGGGTAAAACCCAAACCAAACCTGTTGCCATCGACTCATAGCGACCCCATACAAGAGAGCAGAACCGCCCCACAGGGTTTGCAAGGCTGTAATCTTTACGGAATCAGACTGTCACATCATTCTCCTACGGTGCAGCTGGTGGGTTTGAACCGCCAACCTTTCGGTTAGCTGCCAAGCATTTAACCATTGCTCCACCAGGGCTCCTTTGCTACTGGATAAGCCTTTAAAATACAGCTACCAAATTAGAAGGCAAGGACAAGTGTGCTCCCCAAGCGGGAGGCGGGGCAGTTTCAGAATAGGACACAGCTGAGTTTAAATACCTTCTCTGCCACTTACTAGCTATTCAACTCTCTAAGTCTTCTTTTCCTCTCTCCAAGAATAAAGGCAATATCTATCTCATAGGCTTGTTAGGAGAATTAAATGAGATAACAAACACAAAGCACAATACACAATGCAGACACATACTAACTGCTCAATAAATGGTAGATGCCGTAATTTCTATTTTTATTATTATACACAAAGTCCTCAATGCAAATTGATACAATCAATACCAAAAATAAGTAAGATATGCAGTAACCAGAAATGATCCTAAAAGGTGCAAAGTGTCTCAAAACAGGCAAACAAGATTTGGCTGGATTTTTTTTTAAAATGTGAGCTATGAAAAGCAATTCATAAATGTGAAAAAAGACCTCATTATTACAAGAGGGCTGTCTGCCTAGAGTCTCAAGAAGGAAAGTCCTTGGAGCATGAATTATCCCCAGGATGCCTGGTAGCACCATGTTGTAGGTTACCTTTTGCAACTTTCATTTGAAATTTATCTTTGCCCATACATGCAGATCTAGTTCACTCCAGCTGTATACCACTCCAGTCTATCAGCACTTCACAATTTGTTCATCTATTTGTTTATCTACGCAGTGGGAAGAACGTATGTATCCTGGACAAATGGGGTGACTGTCTATTTTTTAGATATATGTTTTCTGATCATGGAAAAGAAAACCTTAGACTCGCCATAACTTAAAGCCTACCTAGGCTTACTCTCGGCGCAGGACCAGGCAATGTTTTGTTGTGTTATACACGGGGTCACTAGGAGTTGGAGCCAACTCAAAGTCAACGATCAACAATAACAGGCTAGAGGAAGCTCGATTCAATGGTCAGATTCAATGTTCAAGTGACCTTTTAATAAAAATACTGTAATATCAATAACTACCACAGTACTTGGCACTTTGCAGAATACTTCATGTAACCCTCACTACGATTCAGTATGGTAGGCATTACTACCTTATTTTACAAATGGGAAAACTTAGGTTCCGCAAGATGAAGATTACACAAAGTCGAACACTGTCAGCGGGAGGGCTAAGTCACCAACCTGCGTTTAACTCACTCCAGGTCCAACTGAACAGTGCATGGTCGCTGCATCATATTATGCTAACTGCTCTTCAATGTGAATAATAACTGGCTTTTCACATACGTATTCTTTTAGGGAGAAGAATGTGAGGGCCAGCTAACAGGAGTTTCTAGATCATTTGGTAGTTATATTTCTCACTCTTAACAATTTGGTGCTCATGTGATTTGTCACAACAGATTTAATTTCTGATTTTGCAGGGGGGATCACCAGACTCTGTAATGCTGGGTTCAAACAAGGCACTCTCACTTTAGGGGTGCTGCCAGAGTGCTAGCCAGCCTCCCTCTCTCCTATCCTGACCTTACTTTTTTCTGTCCAAATTCAAAATTTATTGAATTTGTTGTTAGCTGCTGTGGAGTCGGCCCCTGACTCCTGACAACCCCATCTACAACGGAAGGAAACACTGCCCAGTCCTTCCCCATCCCCATGATCAGTTACTGATTGGACGATTGTGATCCACAGGGTTTTCATTGGCTGATATTCGGAAGTAGGTTGCCAGGCTTTTCTTGCTAGTCCATCTTCCTCTGAAAGCTCTGCTGAAACCTATTCAGCATCATAGCAACACACAAGCATCTACTGGCAGACGGGAATTTCACAATATTTACTGCGTAGTCAAGGCCAACGGAGAAAAAGAACATGTCCCCACAGAAGAAGGTGGTCTCAGAAGGGGATGAGACTGAGCGTTAGACAATACCATTACTTAGCCCAACAAAGTATGGGAGACCCCCTAAACACTGTTAGGTTACACTCTCAGGCTTGGTATGAGCCTGGCTTAGTGAACCAAAGAGAGGCTGGCACAAATTATTTGGCCCAAGTATTAGCAGGCACCTTTCTTTTTCCTTCAGCAATGTCATAGAACCACTATTGCCAGAGTAAAAAGTAGGAAGGTCCAGTTCTGACACAGGCAACTTCTGTAAACCAATGTGTTAATCAGTGGTTTTTTCATGGTCTCCCTCCTGCTTAGTCTTTACCCTGAAGGCATTATAAAAAGGTCATTCAGTCCAGCATTTTTCAGCAGGCTCTCAAAATAGCTCTCCTTTCTAGGCACCTGATCCTTTACTCTTCAAAACCTATTGTTGTTGTTGTTCTTAGGTGCAATTGAGTCAATTTTGACTCACAGCAACCCCATGCGACAGAACAGAACCGCCCTATAGGGTTTTCCAGGCTGTAATCTTTAGGGGAGCAGATTGCCAGGTCTTTCTCCTTTGGAGTCACCAGGTGGGTTTGAACCACTAACCTTTCAGTTAGCAGCTGAGCACTTAACCATTGTGCCACCAGGGCTCCGTTAAAAACCTATTACGTAGACAAATAAGAGCCATCACACGAATAGATATATGCACACCCATGTTCATTGCAGCACTGTCCACGATAGCAAAAAGATGGAAACAACCTAGGTGCCCACCAACAGACCAATGGATAAACAAATATGGTATATCCACACAATGGAATACTACGCAACGATAAAGAACAACGGTGAATCCACGAAGCATCTTAGAGGAATCTGGAGGACATTATGCTGAGTGAATTTAGTCAGTCACAAAAGGACAAATATTAGACTACTATTATAAGAACTCAAGAAAAGATTTAAACACAGAACAAAACATTCTTTGTTGGTTACAAGGGTGGGGAGGGAGGGAGAGGGTTATTCACTAACTAGATAGTAGACAAGAATTACCTTAGGTGAAGGGAAGGACAGCACACACTACAGGGGAAGTCAGCACAACTGCACTAAACCAAAGCTAAGAAGTTTCCTGAATACAACCAAACACTCTGAGGGACGGAGTAGCAGGGGCACGGGTCTAGGCACTATGCTTTCAAGGGACATCTAGGTCAACTGGCATAACAAAGTTTATTAAGAATACATTCTGCATCCCACTTTGGTGAGTGGCATCTGGGGTCTTAAACGCTTGCGAGGGGCCATCTAAGACGCATCAATTGGTCCCAACCCACCTGGAGCAAAGGAGAATGAAGAACACTGAAGATGCAAGGAGAGTATTAGCCCAAGAGACAGAAGGAGCCACATGAACCAGAGACTCCACAGCCTGAGACCAGAAGAACTAGATGGTGCCCGGCTACCACCAATGACTGCCCTGACAGGGAACACAACAGAAAGTCCCTGATGGAGCAGGAGAAAAGTGGGGTGTAGAACTCAAATTCTAGTAAAAAGACTAGACTTAATGGTTTGACTGAGACTGGAGGAACCCCAGAAAGCATGGTCCCCGGATGCTCTGTCAGCCCAGAACTAAAATAATCCCTGAGGCCAACCCTTCAGACAAAGATTGGACTGGACTATGGGACATAAAATGATACTTATGAAGAATGTGCTTCTTAGCTCAAGTAGATACATGAGACTAAATGGGCAGCTCCTGTCTGGAGGTGAGATGAGAAGAAAGAGAGGGTCAGGAGCTGGTTGAACGGACACGGGAAACCTGGGGTAGAAAGGAGGAGTGTGCTGTCACAGCACAGGGAGAGCAATTAGGGTCACACTACAATGTATGTATAAATGTTTGTATGAGAAACTAACTTGAACTGTAAACTTCCACTTAAAGCACGATAATTTAAAAAAAAAAAACCTATTACAAAGCTTTAAAACAAACTCTGGGACTTTTCAAAAAAATAAAAAAGAATCTTTAAACAGTAATTATTTAAAAAGCAAAGTGAAGATGTGTTGCGAGATGCCCAGCAAGCTTTACTGTAAATAAATCTCAGCCAATCAATCAGGGCCAATCATGTCAATGTTTAATCATTTATTTCAATAAAATCTTTACCTGGAAAACTCACTCATCAATAACAAGGGCCACACAATGATCAACCAAACTATGGTATCAGCTTGAAAGTCTACAAGATAATGGATGGATATCAAATAATTAAGGAGCCCTGGTGGCACAGCGGTTAAGTGCTTGGCTGCTAACCAAAAGGTCGATAGTTTGAACCCACCAGCCACTCTAAGGGAGAAAGATGTGGCAATCAGCTTCCATGAAGATTATAGCCTTGGAAATCCTATGGGGCAGTTCTACAGGGCAGTTCTACCGTCTTATAGGGTCACCATGAGTTGGAATTGACTCGACAGTAACAGATCAAACAAGTCCTTTTCAAAACTTTTCTCATAAGTATGCAGTGGCCTAAATTTTCCAAGGAGCAGAAATCTGGTGCCGGGAAAGTACACAAATATCCAATGTAGAAATGACACAAGACCATGGTGAAAGTTGTCTTGAACCTATTCCACCGAGTTTCTGCATTCTTCACCTGTGCAGGGGTGGGATTCCTTTAACTAGAGCCATGTTCATTTATATTATCAAACACTTATAAAAAGTGAAAGAGTCCCTTGGGACCTCGTGATTAAAGTAACATTACAGAATTACAAGAATGAAAGCGTTAACTTCTGTGCTGATTTCACGTCACTCTCTTCAAGCAGACTCATGGGCCATTTTCAAGCAGGGACTGGTCACTGTGTGAAGGTGGGGCTAAATCTGGGGACAAACCACTAGGCAGAAATCATCCTTGGTTGTACAGGACAAAAATAATAAACATAGGCATTCACTTGTAAATATTACCAGCAAATTCCTAAAATTCTCGTGTCTAAAATTTAGCCAAACCTGTATAGGAATCTGCTTCAAAGACAGGCTCTTAGCTATGACTGCAGTTACATAGCACCTGATTTTGCTAAGGCAGCAACTTCTCTCTGCTGCCATTCCTGGCCTTTATCCTGGTCTTCATTCTTACGTCTTCAACTTCTGCTAAATGCTTTCATTAGCTGCTGTCAAATTCACTGTGGCTTACAGCGACCTTATTTACAACAGAACAAAACTCTGTCTGGTCCTGTGTCATCCTCATGATCGCCAGCATGTTCCAGCCCATCACTGTGGCTGTTGTGCAAATCCATCTCACCCAGGGTCTCCCTCAGCTTCGTTGACCTTCTGTTTCACCAAACACGAAGTCCTCCTTCAGCGACTGATCCCTCCTGATGACATGTCCAAAGCAAGCAAGTTGGACAATGTTCTACTGTGATCCATAAGGTTTTCTTTAGCTGATTTTCAGAAGCGGATCACCAGACTTTTCTTCCTAGTCTGTCTTAGTCTGGAAGCTCCACTGACCCTGGGTAACCCTGCTGGTATTTGAAATACCAGTGGCATAGTTTCCAGCATTACAGCAACAGGCAAGCTACCCCAGTACAACAAACTGATGGGCGGTGGTTCTGCTAAAGAGCTACTCCTTACTATTCCAACTTTACCTCCAATGCAGTATATTTAAAACTAAACCCATCTTTTCAAAACAAACAAACGTTCAAACAATAAACATGCTTTCCCTGCTCCCAACCCAAGAGGAGACATTCAGGTAATACTGGTGGGACCACCATCATCTATTACCTGTTTGAAAACTTTGAAGCTATCCCTTACTTCTTACTCTGCTCACCACTGTGAGTGCAAATACCTTGCTAAATTTTGCTTCATAATTTCTCTTGCACCCCAACATTTACCTTGACTTCTCGTTTGAAGGCCATCCCTCCATTCACTTTCGAGGATGACATAATACATATCTACTGCTATTTGGTATTACTGTTTATGTGAGGGTGTGGATTCCACACTAAAAAATGTAGCCAGAAAATATTTTTGAAGTATAATCTGATATATTTTCATTCCCTGAGCTCCTGTTGCCCCAAGATGCTCCATCTCTTGAAGCTGAAGCATCTATAACTTCACAGGCAAGATGGATTCAGCCTTGAACAAAGAAGTCATTGCTAATCCTACAAGTTTAAAATAGCATTTTGTAAGTTTCTGGTCTGAAGGCTTGTCTGGAAACCAAAGCTTCCAGTAACAACAATCAGGCTTTGTGAAAAAGAAAATAAAAATTATTTGTGGGTTCTGAGGAGGCCCAGCTGGGAGGACTGATCACAGAGGATATGAGGTCAGAGCAGAGGAGGTCGTGCTTCATTTCCTATTTGTAACTCTGGGAGGAGGCCACCTCGCGGGGGGCCCTGTGTCAACAAGAAGTGGCCATAGTGGAGCAGAAACGGCCATGTGGTGTGTAGGCCAAGAGAAGAGCTTTGCTACACCGCCCTAGTTCCCCATAGCCTATAGAGAGGTGGACCAGTTGTCTAAGCATGGCCTGGCAGGCAATGGAAGTTAGAAATCTAACAAGCAGGGCACAGAGTGTGTGAACCTTGTGGCTGGAAGCCAAGGCCAGAACTGTCATTGGCTGCACGGTTAGAGCCAGTTCAAAGGCCAGGTAGGTCCAGCTGCATCTGCATGAGACGAGGAGGAGTGAAGGCAGAGAGCCCAAGGCCAAGCTGGGCAGCACAAAGGCACCACTGAGGAGGCCAACAAGGACCAGAGGGCAGTATGTGTAGTCTGCAGTGCTCCTATCACCACTGCCACAGGGCCACTTACCTCAACGTGCTCCTGATCCCAGAAGCCACCCAAAGCAGGGAGGTGGAGCAGGAGAACCCCAAGTGGAGAATAGTCTGGGACCTTCAATTGACTGAGCTCAATCCTGAATCATTCGAGTGATTATCCCCCAAAGACTATTTTAAACGGGACAAGAGAGTATCAGGAAAGTATGCGTTTTTATTTGACCATCTTTGAAACTAGGCACTCATAAGTTGTGTTTGGTTATAGAAAATTTAAAAAATTAACATTTCTGTTCATCTGAGTCTGTTATGTAAATTTTAAACCTCCCAGTTACTATTCAAAATAACTAAACGTGTGCTATGGTACGCTGCAACCAAGTGGTGGTGGTGCTTTGGTCGTAACCTTGTGATACAAATAAGATTATGCTACAAGCCTGGTTTATCTGAGGCCAAGAGCACAGAAACTTCTTTGCTCTTTTAAAATAATGAAAATAGAGTACATTCTTATGGTAATTGATCAAAATCAATAGTACCAAGCCTAAGTTTTGTGATAATATTAGCAGTTCCAGCCTAAACCAAACCAAAGAAAAAATTTCAAGGTATAATTCAATCAATCCTTGTCTCAATAAACTGTTATTAAACCCTTAAAAGAGGTATGATCGTATGCATAAAATGTTCCCTTCAAACTCATCAAGAAGCGTTTCTATTTAGAGGATTAATACCCTCTAAAGACCAGGAAAAGCTCTTGCACTTTCAGGAAGTTTGTATTTAAAGTTCCTCCAGACAAGAGAATCCCCACAATGAAAGCCCCCATCTGCCTCATCATCTGTATTGGAGCTAATTTAAATGATGGCTTTAATTTGCTTTTGTTGGTAGAAGTCTGTACTGTGGCTTTTCTGACTACCTGAGTCCCCATTCTAGTAGAGACAATACAGCTAAAGAAACAGTCATGCAAAAAAATGACGCTAGTAATGGCATGAAAGCCACAGGGAGCTGGTGTCAGTGCTGACCTGCCCGCAGGGAGGGAAGCTTTATGTGGACCATGAGCCACAGCCAGGAGGTCACCTGCTTGGGGCAGAGGTAACTGTGATAACCTAAAAGTCAAAAGCTGACATGATTCTCCTAAGATTTTTTTTTTTTTTTTTTTTTTTTCTGAAACAGAATCTTTCTTACCTTCAAAGCAGTTTAAGGGTGATGGAAAAATCTGGGAATGGTTAATTGTGACAGTTGAACAACATGACGAACACAATTAACGTCACTGAACTGAACACGTGAAGATTGTAGAAATGGCAAACGTTTTGTTACCTATATATTTACCAACATAAAAATTGCTTTAAAAAATGCAGTTTTAAAAAAAATTTGAAATCATTCATATATTGAAATGAACTTTATCATCCATCTGTTCATTCATTCCAATGAATGTGTATTACGCCTCATTACCTGCCAGGTACTCTTATAGCAAGTGGAGATAGGGCAGTGAGCAAGACAGAGAAAGTCGCTGCTGTCATGGAGCTTTCATTTCATTCTAGGTAAATAAGTAAACTAACTCCATAATTTCAGACAGTTAAAGGTTATGAAAAAAAAAGATAAACAGGGTAACATGATAAGGAGTGAAAGCCTCTCTGAAATGACAACTGAAGAGAAATGCATGACAAGGACGGAGCCATAGGAAGATGTGATGGTCAGATCATTCCAAGAAGTGCAAAAAGCAAGTGCAAAGGCCCTGCTGGGGGAAGGGAGAGAAAGCCAGCGTGGCTGGAGTGAAGTGAGCGAGGGAGAGCGTGGTGTGAGGCCGGAGGTAACTGATCATGTGTGCCATGGGAGGTCATGATAAGAAAAAATAAATCTAGATTTTCTCTCAAGTGCAACAGGAAGGCAATGGAGAATCTGAATCAGGGTAGTGTTACAAACGATCACTGTCTGTCACGCTGTGTGGGTGACAGACTGTGGGGAGGGTTGGCAAAAGTGAAAGCAAGAAGGCACCCGGTAGAATGTTTGCAGCAGCCAGGCCAGAGATAATGGTGGTGTGCGCTAGGGTGGTAGCATAGAGGCAGTGGAAGAGGACAGACAGGGGATATATGTGAGAAGTTGAGAAGGCAGGACTTGCCGACAGACTGAACAGGGGTGAGAACAGAAAGGCTGGTCTCAAGGATGACTCCCTAAGTGTTTAAATTGAGCAACTGGGTGGATGGTGGTGCCATTTACTGAAATGGAAACAGATTTTATTATATTATATGTAAGTATAAAACATACTAAAAGAGAAACATTACATCAACATATTATTCATCATTTATAAGCCTAGAGGTAGACAGCAAGATTCAGCAAACAGATAGAAAGTAAATCTGGAACAACACCATGTAAATCCCAGGATGAGACTAAGAAGGGCAAGGAGCACAGCACTTTTCTAATCAGTTTGAAGTTTTTTGGAAGAAGTTGGATTCTAGGAGCTATTCAAATGATGGATGTGCCAGAGAATGTTGGATGTCTTCCAAAATCCATTATCTTCCATAATAATGGAATTTTTTAGCTGAGCTAATAGCTACCCTCTCCCAAGACTACATTTCCTGGCCTCCCTTGCAGCTAGGTGTGGCCACCTGATACATTTCTATTCAATGGGATGTAAGTGGAAGTGTCATATGACAACCTTCTGGAAACCTACATTTAAAAACAGAAGGCCTGTACCCTTCGTCCACCACCCTCCCTTCTTCTTCTCCATACTACTGCCTGAAATGGAAATGTGATGGCTGGAACTTTGACTGATATCTTGAAATCTAAGAATTAGAGCCAAACCCTACTCATGGAAGAGTGATGAGTTGGAAGGTCTCAGGTTTCTGAGGACATTGTGGAGTAAAGCTGCAATTCCAGCATTAAGTGATCTTCCTCTGGACTTTTAAGTAAGGGAGAAGTCAACTTCTATCTTGTTTAAGTCACTTTAATTTGGGTCTTTGGCACTTAACACTGAACTAATCAGAACTGATACAACAGATGAGAGATAACTGGTACACTGTGATGGGCACAATTACACAATGTTCCAGGCATCTTTTTAACTTAGTGATAACTGGTGTCTAAAGGATCTCTCCCTATTTCACGCTATAGGAGAGTTATAAAGTCTGTGTTGGGTTCCTAAAATGAAATAGTGTCATATTTCATTTTGACTTATAGATGGATGGATGGATGGATGGATGAGTGGATGGATGGTGGATGGATGGATGGACAAGTAAAATTATAAGAGGAGAACAACTTGGATTAAAGGGGATAGGGATTTGTTTCTACTACGGCTCTAAGGGGCATTGTTTGAAAACCACTGCCCTAAATGATGGTGATGCTAGCGTTATCCAGCTGACAGCTTTCTATGGTCTACGGCTAAAGTTCTTCCCCAAAGCTGACAACAGCTGTATTTAGCAGTTGTATGAATAATAAATACTTGCTGGGTAAAGACAAACTGCACAGGTGGTGAGTCATCAATGCTTGAGTGTCCATTGAGGCTACATGTGGTAGAGCAGACAGCGAAGCAGCAGGGAGGATCAGCACTGGGGCTGCTCTAGGTAGCCCATGTTCTCAGTATAGCAGGGCCTGCATGCCACACGTTATCTGCCAGACGTATCTTCTTTGTTAAGAAAGAAAGGAAAAATAATCCCATGTATCTGTGGTCAATTGACTTTGGACAAGAGTGCCAAGAATATTCAACAAGGGAAGAACAGTCTTTTCAACAAATGGTGCCACAACAACTGGACAGTCATATGCAAAGGAATGAAATTGGACCCTCACTTCATTTACAAAAATTAACTCAAAATGGATCAATGATGTAAATATAAGAATAAAACTATAAAATTCTTAGAGGAAAACATAGGGGTAAATCTCCACGGCCTCCAATTTGGCAAAAGATTCTTAGATATGACATCAACGGCACAAGCAACAACAACAAAACAGACAGATTGGATTTCATTAAAATAAAAAACTTTTGTGCATCAAAGAACACTAGCAAAATAGTGAAAAGACAACCCACAGAATGAGAGAAAATATCTGCAAATCATAGACCTGATAAGGGTCTAATATCCGTAATATATAGTGAACACCTACAACTCAGCAACAAAAAGACAAACAACCCAATTTTAAAATGGGTAAAGGGTTTGAACAGACATTTTTCCAAGGAAGATGGTCAAATAACATATGAAAAGATGTCCAACATCATTAGTCATGAGGGAAATGTAAATCAAAACCACGGTGAGATACTGCTTCATACCACTAGGATGACTATAATTAAAAATAAACAAAATAACAAGTGTTGGTGAGGGTGTGGAGAAACTGGAACCCTCAAGTATTGCTGCTGGGAATGTAAAATAGTGCCACTGCTGGAAAATAGTCTAGCAGTTCCTCAAAAAGCTACACATAAAGATACCATGTTGTTGCTGTTGTTCTTAGGTGCCAGCCAGTCAGTTCTGACTCATAGCGACCCCACGCACAACAGAATGAAACCCTGCCGGGTCCTGCGTCATCCTCACAAGCGTTGTTATGCCTGAGCCCAACGTTGCAGCCACTGTGTCAATCCATCTCATTGATGGTCTTCCTGTTTTTCGCATGTTTTTCCAAGCATGATGTCCTTCTCCAGGGACGGATCCCTCCTGACAACATGTCCAAAGTATGTAAGACGTAGTCTCACCATCCTTGCTTCTAAGGAGCATTCTGGTTGTACTTCTTCCAAGACAGACCTGTTGGTTCTTTTGGCAGTCCATGGTATAGTCAACATTCTCCACGAACACCACAATTTAAAGGCGTCAATTCTTCTTCGATCTTCCTTATTCATTGTCCAGCTTTCCCACGCATATGATGTGACTGAAAATACCATGCAATTCCTTCCGCTCATTAGTATATATAGCCAAGAGAACTCAAAACTACGACCACACAAAAACTTGTTCAAATGTTCACAGCAGCATTATTCAGAATAGCCAAAAAGTGAAAACACCCCAAATATCCTTCACTGGATGAATGGATAGACAAAATGTGGTATATCCACACAGTGGAATATTATTTAGCCATAAAAAGAATGAAATATTGATATATGCTACCAAATGGATGAAAGTTAAAACATTATGCTGAGTGGAAGAAGCCAGTGACAAAGGCCACATATTGTATGACTCCATTTATATGAAATGCCCAGAACACGCAAATCCATAGAGACAAAAAACAGACCAGTGGTTGTCAAGGGGAAGACGGGACAGAGGAATTAGGAGCCATGGAGTTTCCTTTCAGGGTGATGAAAATGATCTGGAATTAGGTAGTGGGGATGGTTAGATAATGTGAATATACTGAAAACCGCTGAAGTGTACACTTTAAAATGGTTACAATGATGAAGTTTATCCCAGTTTTAAGAATGAAAAATAAAGAAAAGGAGACAAGGATATCCTGAACCTCCAAACCAAGGCCATAAACTGTCTCTCCTATCTTTCCATAAGTACTCAGGCAGGAACTAGAATCAATGGGAAGTACCTGTTACTTGATTCATTGTAAGACAGTAGAAGCGTTGCAGGAACAATTTATTTTAATTTTTTATTGTGCATTAGGCAGAAGTTTACAGAGCAAATTATTTTCCCATCTGATAGTTGGTACATAAAATGTTCCATGACATTGGTTTCATTCCGACAAAGTGCCAGCACTAGGTTCCCCGTTTCCTTTTGTCCTGATTTTCTACCCCTTCCTGCCTTCTCATCTTTGCTTTTGGGCAAATGTTGCCCTTTTGATCTCATATAATCGATTGTTCTAAGGAGCATGTTCTTCTCGGGTGTTACTGTTCATTTTATGGGCCTGTCTGTGGTTTGGCTGGAAGGTGGTCTCTGGGAATGGCTTCAGTTCCAGATCAGAAGGGTGTCTTACGGCCATAGTCTCGGGGGCTCCTCCAGTCTCTGTCAGACCAGTAAGTCTCGTCTTTTTTTTGTGAATGTGGTTTTTTCTCCTACAATTTTTCTCCTGCCCTATCCAGGACCCTGTGTTGTGATCCTGCAGGAACAATTTAAATCTTGGTCTTCAAGGTTCAGTATGCTGGCACACACAGTGTACTTAACATACAAGTCAATCACATAGATGTGCAAACTAAGTATAATACTAAGTCACATGAGAAAGATTGAACCTGTTGTGGAAGCAATAGACCTCTGTTGTTGTTGGGTGCCACTGAGTCGATTCTGACTCATAGTGACACAATGTGACAGAGTAGAACTGACCCATAGGGTTTTTTAGGCTGCAATCTTTGTGGGAGAAAATTGTCAGGTCTGTCTCCTGCAGAGCCGCTGGGTGGGTTCAAACCGCCAACCTTTCAGTTAGCAGCTAAGGGCTTAACTTCTATGCCTCGAGGGCTCCTTAATAGGCCTCTCAAAATCCCCAAAACCGATTGCCATGGAGTCAATTCTGACTCATAGTGATGCTATAGGACAAAGTAGAACTGGCCCATTAGTATATATAATTCTATTCCTTCCTCTTTCCTTATCTTGAGGCCTTCAAGCTCCTTATGTAACTGTTTAGAGAGGAAAAACAAAAAGTAGGTATCTTCACACTTCCTCCAGTATTAATGTGAAGGCACCCCACTCCAGTTGGCCACCTATGGTGGTGGTGGCAACCTGGCCAACTTCAGAACCTGGAGAACCTGGGAGCTGGGCAAACTGTGAATAGAAACTCCAAAAGGATAGATTTAGAACTGGCCTTGGCCGGTGCAAATGGTTTGCACTTGACTACTAACTGAAAGACTGGCAGTTTGAAACCATCTGGGAGTGCTGCAGAAGAAAGGCCTGGTGATCTGCTTCCAGGAGATCACAGCCATTGAAAACCCTATGAAGCACAGTTCTATTCTGAAATGCACGGGGTCATCATGAGTTGGAATTGATTCGATGGCAACAGGTTTGGGGTGTGTGTGTGTGTGTGTGTGTGTGTGCACCCATGTGAAAGAGGCCTTTTCCATCAGGGTAGGCCCCAAGGTTAGTGATACATATGTGCATTGCTCCACTATTAAATAATTTTTCTCTCTGTTCATCCACTTCTCCTGGACAGTGTAACTCTGCATCTATGGTAACCTTGTTAACAGGGTAAGAATAGCTACCACATCCTGAGTGTGTCCTTGGTGCCAGGAAGTTTATAATGAAGACCTCATTTGGTTGCACAACACGATGAATATAACTAATGTCTCTGAATTTTTCATGTAAAATATTTTGAATTGGCAAATGTTTTGTTAAATATATTCTTGCCACAATAAAACAGTATTTCCTCTAAAAAAATAACAACGAAAATCTCATTAATCCACCCAGAAACTAAGAATTAACAGATAAAGAAAATGAGCTCAGAGGCAGAGTAACTTTGAAGGCCATAAACATTAAATGGCAGAGTCAAGATTAGAACCTATGTGTATCCAGCTCCAAACCCACCTTAACCACCAAGGCCCACTGGCTTCAACTCGCTATGAACTCCATCATCTCTTACGGCAGTGCCTCTTGCTTTCCAGCCCTGTGGCCAGCTCCTGGGGGTGGCCTTGAGAAGACAGCTCACCCACATCAAGACCTGGTGTTTGACAGTAATTGAGCACGCCTCCATCTTTACATCATCCATCCTTACACAGCAGATTGCAGGGGGTCCTTTCAGACTCAACTATTGCCTCCAGGGACTGGTAATGTCTTTGGTTGGAATTTGTATTTTGATGCATGGCCAAGAAGATTAATGGAGAAAAATGTTTTCTTCCAGGTTGGTAGATAATTGACTGTGTGATTTCCATTCTCCTATCGTCCCTCAGCTCCGGGTTGTGGAGAAAAGTCTCCTACGCCCTGAGAGTTGTCCCCAGAATCCTTATCGGAAAACACTTACCCACCTTTTACCAGCAGCAGAGTGGTTGGGGAAAGAGGTGAAAAGAGTATGTGTAATACCATTGCCAATTTAAGGAAGAGAGGTGTTACAAAGAGGCCTCGTGTGTATGTTACCCAGGCCAAAGAGAGAAAATATTTTTTATTGGAAACATGTATTTGATAGCATCTGCATCCATTTAGTAAGCATATTTATTTCATAACAACATGAGATCATGGTGCTAAAACGATTAATGAGTTTTTACATTCTACCACTCTTTTTCACGTAAATCTACAGGTCTGTTGGGGGAGATTCATGACCTGTGATGGGGCAAACGTGCATGTTGGTTACTTATTTTCAGAAGGGAGCTCCTAGATCGGATGTATTTTTATCATTGACAATGTTGGAGACCATTGGAAACCCCTTGGAGTGCCTTCAAAATCAGCAGCACCTGCATTCTCTGAAAATAATTTCCAATTTTTAGGTAATGCTCTGGTGTTTTCCCAATGGAAAATATTGATATAATCCTCAGGCTGGGTAAGGAACCAGAAAGGAGAAAAGGGAATTTGGGCCGAAATGTTAGTGGTTTAAGACTGAAAAATGCACTGCTAAACACTTCTAAATGTGCAGGATAATGTCCCCTATTATAACTACACTGGACTACCTAAGAAATGCTATTTTCTATACAGCAAACTTCAGAATAAGTGACATCTCCCTTGAACTCCATTCAGGAGAGTTTAGGGTGGAGTAATAATTGTCAAGGCACCACCTAACCTTTAAAAGAAACACAAGCCCCTCCCCTCTCCCTTTCCCCTTCTCACCTGCTGAGGAGGGACAGAGAACTTCCCAACAAAGGGCTCCCCTGGTCACAGCCAGATGGGGCAGAGCTTCCATCATGTTTCATGAGGAGCTGAAAGGTCCTGGCCTTTGCATGAACAGTGCTTTTGGTTTGTCTCTTCGGCGAGTTCACCTCCTGGGTGGTTTCTGGGATGAGATTCCACCTCGGGAGACATCCTACACATAAAAAGGCCAGGAGTGGGCAGCTTGGGCCCGTTCTGCCCTGGTGCTCTTCCCTGGGGATTGTTTCTTGCCAACTGATCCTGAAAGTCACGGCTGGGGCAGACCAGGCAAAAGAAAGCAGAGGGGACCTGCTTTGGGTGCAGGCCAGGGGTCCTTGTGAACCGCAGTGAAGCAGCCAGTGCCAAAGGTCCTACATTTTCCCGGTGGTTTTCTTTAGGCAAACATTCCTTACAGTAGCCATGCCAGAGTTGCTATGTGTTATGGACTGAATTGTGCATCCCCAAAATAGGTACTGTAAACCCTAACCTCTATGCCTGTGGTTACAATCCCATTTGGGAATGGGTTGTCTTTGTTATGTTAATGAGACAGGATTAGTGTAGAGTGTGTTTTAAGTCCATCTCTTTTGAGATATAAAAGAGATTAGATAAACCAGGGAGAGAAGCAGAGATGGGGGAGACAGATGCCAAGTCACATGAAGATCACCCAGGAGCAGAGGCTCAGAAGAGACAGAAACATCCCCCAGAGCCAACAGAAAGAGAACGTCTTCCCCTAGAGCCAGCAGTCTAAATTTGAACTTACAGCTTCCTAAATTGTGAGAAAATTAGTTTCTGTTTGTTAAAGTCATCCACTTGTGGTATTTCTGTTACAGCAGCAATAGATAACTACGACAGTATGTTAGGCTATGAATAAGCTAGAATACCAGTAAAATATCCCCCATAGGGCCCAAGACACATAGGACCCAGTTATGAAAAGTGTTACCAAGATGGATAGCTTTAAATGCAAGACTCCAGTGAAGAAGCAATATATTTAAGACCCAGATATCAATTTCTAACAGGCCCGTAGTCATAGAACTTTCTTAAAAAACAAACAAACAAAAAAAGCAAAAACTTCATCTTAAATTTATGACTTCAACTTATGGACTGACTTCTAAGTTCCACATTCATAAGCTGGTACAGACACATTGTTCTTTACAACTTTAGAGGCCATTTATCATTGGCCTCCCCATTCCCTATTTAGGCCAAGCAGGTAACCATGACTTCCAGAGATTTAAAAAATACAGCCTATGCTGATCTACCCGCTCCCTGCCCCTGTTGTCCTTGTTAGTTGCTGTGAGTTGGCTCTGACTCACGGTGACTTTATGTATAACAGAACGAAACGCTGCCCGGTCCTACACCATCTTCATGATCACTGGCATATATGAGTCCATTGTTGAGGCTATTGTGTCAATCCATCGCACCATGGGCTTCCCTTGCCTTTGCTGACCCTCTAATTTTAACAACCATGATGTCCTTTTCTAGTGATTGGTCTTTTCTGATGATGTGTCCAAAGGAAGCGAGTCAGAGTCTGGCCATCCTCGCTTCTGAGGAGTGAGTATTCTGGTGGTATTTCTCCTATGACTAATTACCTACCCCTACAGCTTTCCAATCTGAGTCTAAGTAGTCACTACTTGGAGGCTCAGGCACTGTCTTGGCCACGACAGGGGAAATTCATGGTGCCCCAGACTAGTGACGCTCAAGGAGAAGGTAAGCTCTGACAAAACTTGTTTTATTTAAAATAACCTTTGCCTTGATGCAAGACAAGGAAAATGTCTCTGTCTTAAGGTCATTTTCTCCTAGTTACCTGAAACTTTTCTTTATAGAAGGTTGGTTTTTGTTGTTGTTGTTGTTTTAATTTGTTTTTAAACAGAAATAGGAATTAATGGCAAGAGAAGGGGAAAAAAAGCCTGATTCCATCACTCTGGAAAAACTGTCATTAACATTTGGTTCTACACATTATTTAATTTTCTAAAAAAAACTGGGGTCATACTATATATACTGTTGCTTAACCTGTTTTTCTGTATTTACTAATATAATATAAACAGATTTTAGGCCAAATAGAGACAGATTATAATTTTAATGGCTACAAATATCCCATCTAATGGCTGGATCATAATTTAGTTTACTAATCCCTTACTGATTGGTATCTGGGTCGTTTGTAAGTGATTCTTATGCTTTCTTTTGAGAAGTAATTTAATATCTCTTTTGTAACAATTTTTTTCTGAGCTACCTGGAGACCTCCTCTAGTAATTCAAGGTTAAAATAAACCAAAAAAAAAAAAAAAGCCAAACCCGCTGCCGTCAGGTCGATTCCAACCCATAGCGAAATAGTATCTGTTTAATCAGAAAAATTCCTTTTAGGATATTCTATTTTGGACAATGGTAACATTTCAGAGCAAAAAGATTCTCCTGGCTATTGGTTTCATAAGCTGGGAGTTGGTTCAGCAGGAAGAAGATGTTTATCAAGGGTACTTTGATGCTCTCTTAGAACTTGCCAGCACAATCCACTTATTTTATTATCTTTCTTGTAACGTCTTAATTTGGAACTTAATCAAGTTCTTCTATGCTGTTCTATGCCAGACATTACACGAAGAACTTAAATCAGGCAAAGCCATCGAAAAGAACACATTATACAATCTAGATTTTTATTGGTAGTTTTTACTCCTTTACGAGAATCTTCATGGATAATTTCTTTGGACTGACAGGAATTGGGGTTTTAAAAAGGTAAACCTCCTCAGACATGTGCTGAAGGATTTAGTGGGAAGTTGATGAGAAACTTCTATGAATATAGCATCTGGTCCAGAACAATCAACCAAGCCAATCCCTGATAATCAGCATTAATCAAACCATCCTTGTGTGGCTCTGAAACCTCTGCCCTAGTAAAGGTGCTAATTATGGTTCTTCTGTTAATCCTGTTAATTCTGTTAAAGTAGTTTTGAAAAAATAAAATAAAACATAGACGAGTGAAGTATCCTCAAGGACAGAATAGATAAAAATAGTATTTAAGACAAAACTCAATTTTGCTGGGTATTAGGAGGGAGCACAGGGGTATATGACATCAAAACCTCAAGCAACAAAAGAAAATAAAATAGATCAATTGGGCCTCATCAAAATGAAAAACTTTTGTGCATCAAAATACCTTATCAAGAAACTGAAAAGCACAACTGGACTAAACCAAAGCCAAGAAATTTCCTGAATACAATCAAACACTTCGAAGGACAGAGTAGCAGGGGTGGGGGTCTGGGGACCACGCTTTCAGGGGACGTCTAGGTCAATTGGCATAATAACGCTTATTAAGAAACTATTCAGCACACTACTTTGGTGAGTGGTGTCTGGGGTCTTAAAAGCTTGCAAGCGGCCATCTAAGATGCATCAATTGGTCCCAACCACCTGGAGTAAAGGAGAATGAAGAACACCAAAGACACAAGGAAAGTAGTAGCCCAAGAGACAGAAGGGCCACATAAACCAGAGACTTCATCAGCCTGAGACCAGAAGAACTAGACAGTGCCCAGCTACCACCAATGACTGCCCTGACAGGGAACACAACAGAGAGTCCCTGATGGAGCAGGAGAAAGGTGGGGTGCAGAACTCAAATTCTAGTAAGAAGACCAGACTTAATAATAGTCTGACTGAGACTAGAGGAACCCTGGAAAGCATGGCCCCTGGATTCTCTATCAGCCCAGAAGTAAAACAATTTCCGAGGCCAACTCTTCACACGTAGATTGGACTGGACTGTGAGACATAAAAGGATACTCGTGAAGAGTGTGCTTCTTAGCTCAAGTAGATACATGAGGACTAAATGGGCAGCTTCTGTCCGGAGGTGAGATGAGAAGGCAAAGAGGGTTAGGAGCTGGTTGAATGGACACGGGAAATCAGGGGTGGAAAGGAGGAGCATGCTGTCACAGTACAGGGAGAGCAATTAGGGTCACATAACAATGTATGTATAAATTTTGTATAAGAGACTAACTTGAAATGTAAACTTTCACTTAAAGCACAACAATAAACAACAAAAAAAAAAAAAGTGAAAAGACAACCAAGAGAATGGAAGAATATATTTGCAAACATATATCTGATAAGGGTTTTATGTACAGCATATATAAAGAATACTTACAACTCAACAGCAAAAAGATGAACAACCCAATTAAAAAACTGGCACAGGATTTGGATATTCCTTGAAAGAAGATATACAAAATGACCGATAAGCACATGAAAAGATGCCTAATATCATTAGTCATTAAGAAAATGCAAATCAAAACCACAATTGGATAGTACTTCGACCCGCTAGATGGTTATTATCAGGAAAACAGAAACTAGTAAGTGTTGGAAAGGATTTGGAGAAACTGGAACCCTCATCCATTAATGGTGGGAATGTAAAACAGAGTACCCACTGTGGAAATCAGTTTGACTATTCTTCAAAAAGTTAAACATAGAATTACTATATGACCCAGCAATTCCATTCCTAAGCATACAGTCAAAAAAACTGAAAGCAGGGACTCAAACAAATACTTGTACACCAATGTTTACTGCAGCATTATTCGTAACAGCCAAAATGTGGAAACAGCCCAAGTGGCCATCAACAGATGAATGGATAAAGAAAATGTGGTATAGCCATACAATGGAATAGTATTCATCCATAAAGATAAATGAATGATACATGCCACCACATAAATTTGAAGACATTATGTGGGTGAAATAAGTCAGAGACAAAAGGACAAGTATCATATAATCCAACATACATGAAATATCTAGACTAGGCAAATGCTTGCAGGAAACGTGGAGAAAAGGGTACTAGGCTCCATTCTAGGCATATTTCATATTATCTCATTAATCCTCAAAAGAAACTCCATGATCTTGATATTATTAATCCCATTTTGAAGACTAGGAAACTAAGGCTTAGGGCCATTAAGAAACTAGTCACAACTAATAAATAGGAGAGTTGGGATGAGACTTCTCAATAAGTTATCAAAATGATGGCAACTGAGATTATGACTCAGTGGAACAGGGCGCTTGCGGATGCACTGAGAACTGGACCCTTGGTTTTATGGCACTTTTACAGCATGACAGGTTCCTTGGTGATACAGGTTGCACTTGACTAATAACCTAAAGGTTGTCAGTTCGAACCCACTCAGTAGCTCCGCAGAAAAAAGGCCTGGTGATCTGCTTCTGTAAATACTACAGTCAAGAAAACTCTACGGAGCAGTTCTACTCTGTGACACTTGGGGTCACCATGAGTCAGAATCAACTCAATGGCAATGGATTTTTGGCTTTACAGAGTGATAACACATAAAAATTTGCGATAAAATTTTATGTCTGTGAAGTCAAGGACACAAACAGGTGCTACCGGATTTCTGCATGTTGTTTAGTCAACTTCCTCAGCCCCACTCTGCATAACTGCTTCTCTGATCCAAAGATAAACACCAAGAGACTCCACAAGAATGTGCGTCTTGCCCCAGAGCCACAAAATAATGGAAACCACTGGCCTCAGGGAGTTCTCAGAGGTCCCTTGGTCTAATGGGCCCAAACATATATTCAACAACCAGGTGCATCCAATCACCTGGGAAGGTTGTTAAATGCAGTTTCCTGGGCTCCACTCCAGACCTCTGGGGGTTAGGACTCAGAAAAGAGGATTTTTAAGAAGCTCCCCAGGAGAATCCTTATACACTGCTGATGGGAATGTAAAACGGTACGGCCACTTTGGAAAACAATTCCCAGTCTCTTAAAAAGTAAAACATAAATTTACCATATGATCCAGCAATTCTTCTCCTAGGAAACTACCCAAGAGAAATGAAAGCAGATACCGACACAAAGACTTGCACTCAAATGTTCTTTGCAGCATTATTCATAATAACCCAAAGCCGGAAACAACCCAAACGTCCATTAACTGGTGAAGGGACAAGTTGTGGTATATTTGTACAGTGGAGTACTATTCACCAATAAAAAAGAACACACTGCTGAACTATGCTACATGAATGAACCTCAGAAGCCATATTCAAGTGAGAGAAGCCAGCTGCAAGAGAGCACATATTGTATGATATGATTTACATGAAATGTCCAGAAAAGGCAAATGTTCCGAGACAGAAAGTAGATAGATTACTGGTTTCCTGGGGGCAGGGGACGGAAAAGGGGATTAGCAGTAAAATGGACATGAGAAATACTATTGGGGTGATGAAAATGTTCTAAAACTGATTCATAAGGATGGTTGCACAACTAGATAAATGTGCTGAAAACTATTGAATTGCATACTTGAAATGAGTGGATTCTATGATATGTAAAGTGTGCCTCATTAAAGTTGTTTTTAAATAAAATTTCCCCAGGTGATTTTGATGCACCAGCAGGTGTGGGAACCGCTGAATCCGAATACACTTATCTCACAATGAGGAAACTGAAAGCCAGAGAGGGAAATGATTCACCCAGGGTCACGAAGAGAGTTTCTACAGGAGCCAGAACACCTCTGATCTGTGTCTAAGCAAAGGGAAACAGAGGGCTGGGTGATGACCTGGTGAAATCAACCAATGGGGACAACCAACCTTAATGAGTCAGTCCCCACTAAACCTTTCCCTCCCTTAAATAGCAGGAAGTTATCTTGTTTTGCTTAGATGGTCCAGGAAAGGGGCTCAGGAAGCAGCTGTTGGGCAGGAGAAAGGCCAAAGATTTGGAGCCGAGAGGCCTGAGTTCAGATCCTGGCCCTGAGTGTTTATGGTGACCCTGGGCAAGTCATTTCATTTCCCTGAGTCTCACCTTGGAGCCCAGGTGGCACAGTGGTTAAAAGCTCGGCTGCTAACTGAAAGGTTGGCAGTAGGAATCCACCAGCGGCTCCTTGGAAACCCTATGGGGCAGTTCTACTCTTTCGTATATGGTTTCTGTGAGTTGGAATGACTCCATGGCAATGGGTTGGGTTTGGCTTTGAGTCTCACCTTATTCATCTGTAAATGGAGCTCATAACTTCACCCTCCCAGGACCATTGTGGGACCAGTAAGGAAGACAGCTGACTAATCCAGGCAAAAGATGATTCCAGATGTTTTCCTTCCTGCCTTATCTGAAACTACAGATGTCCAGCCCAATCTACTTACCTACACGCTACAACCAGAGCATCCCTTCCAGCCTCTAGGACATTCTCACTTGCCCTTTCAATACTCGCTGATGCAGCCACCACTAACCCACCCAATCCTGGTCCCAGCCCCGGCTTGATCCAAGCTCCCTAGGTGTCATAAACTTTGGAAAGGTGAAGACAGGGTTATATTTCTTTATAGATCAGACAGCCCCAGATTGGGAACAATATATATTTTTAAAAATAACATCCTTTATAGTGGCCACTGATGTATCAAATACTGGCTTGGGCGTGGTGTTATTATAAGATCAAGAGAATGTAAAACATCCTGTAATATATCTCAGTAGAAAATCTTTGCCAAGGGAAAGAAGTCTGTGTTCTATCTAGGAGGAATGTTTTGGTAATTGTTTGGGCCTTGGATAAACTCAGGCCATACATTTGGGGCCAGGCGTTTACATTATAGACGAATCATACAGCCCTGATGTGAATACAGGCATTGTGGAGCAGAAAGAATGAGTTACAGAGATGGTCACGACAGCGTCAATACTTCCAGGGAGACGTGCAGCCTGTGCTGGGATGGGGGAACATTTAAGCTAAGATGTTGTCTTAGAAGGAAAAACGTAAACAGTAGTATCTCCTGAACTGGGCCAATCTACAGTCTACTTGGATCCTGAGCTCTCAGCCTGTGCAATCAGATAAGAACATCAGAGGGCAGGAGGAGAAGGTATGAAGGGAAATTTTATTTGCTTAGGCCACATATGTTTGCTTTGTGAGATCCAAGAGGAAGCTGGCATCTTTGAGGAACCTGTTTGTGTCATTCACCAGTTAGTTCCTGGCAACTGAACTAGATAGAGACTTACAGGTGTTGTTTTTGCAAGGGTACTTAGGACAGACAAAAAGACAAAAGAAACAAGCTCATGACAGAAAGCGGGCTTCGGCTGGGAGAAAGAAAGCATAACTCGAGAGCATTTAGTTCACAAAGGTGTTAAAGACGTGTTGAAAATGTAATTTTAAGCAGCAGCAGAGGATAAATGAGAACAGAAGGGGCAAAGGGTGGAAAACGACTCTGGAAGGAAAAATATGAAGAAAAGCAAAGAGTAGGAAAATAAATATCTATAGAGAAATAGCAAATACATAGCACAGGAGCAGCAAATGCCCCCTGTCCCGGGATTCGTGGTGGCTTCAGAATCCCAAAACAGCCCTGAGGCAGCCACTGAGAGGAACTGTGCTCCACATGCACCTCCTCAGATTTTCACTTCCAGTTAAAGGTGGAGGAGTGACTTCCTATGTTTATCTCCTCTCCCTCCCCAAACCCTACTAAGATGTCAGTAAAGGAATCAGAAGCCACTATAATCCACAAGGATAAAGAAAGAAGAAAGGAGACATCAACAAACAAAAGATTTTAGCAAACTTGGCTGAGAGGGAAAGTGGATAAAAAGTTGTAGTGGAGTCTAAGTCACAAACTTAGTATCCACCATGGAAGATACTGTTGAGATCAAAGCCAACTGGCTGCACAGAAATCTCAGCAGCTCACCCTCGGAAACAGAAGTATTATGAAAGATGGGGGTGAGGTACGTGATGGAAAACAGAGCTACTGGACCCCCAGATCCCCTTGCCCACTTAATTCAGTCAGATGACCATGCACCTCCAACCCCTCTCTCTAAGCAGGCGAGAGGTGTATTTTCTGGAGAAATTGGAGAAGGACTGCAGACTCAGGTAGCAGGAGGCTCAGTGGAGAGCATAGGGGGGGTTTCCAGAACACATGTGTCTACCTCCGCAAGCAGGAGATTAAAGGATTCTTCTCTGGAAAAACTGAATAGCTTCAGAGGAAAGACATCCACATATCGAGATTTGTGGATAGGGTTCCAACAAAAAGGCCAGATCAAAACCTGTTCTCCCTGAAGAAAGCTCATCAGCCGACTACCTCACCCATACACGTAGAATTTTCAAGCTGCTTTTTAGTGCTTTACTCTCAAATATGAGTACTCGCTAAAGGTCAACCGACCAATCTGAGAAAAGTCTCTGATATGAAAGCCAGAGACAAAACAAACAAACAGAAACATAACTTGGGGAGGGAGGGTGGGAGGGAGGGATGCAGGGAAAATAAGAAGAACTTTATAAAATCTATTATACTCTTAAATAGTGACTATATTAAGACACTGCATCCATCAAACAAGAATAATCAGAAAACAAGAAAGAGTTCTTAGGAATTACATGGTCATAATAATTCTAAAGTTCAAATGAGAATCTAGAAAATAATCAAGCACAGTCCCCAAAAAGTAAAATCAAAAGTCAAAAAGATGAAAAATAGCATAGAAAAGATAAGAAAATTAGACACTCAATCTAACTAACAGGAGTTCCAGAAATGGAAAAAAAAAAAAAAAAGAACTATCCCAAATACAAGTTTCTAGCTCCACAGCGTCCATCGTAAGATATGCACAGGATATAATGGATGGACAAAGGCCATCAACAAGGTCATCTACAAAACACTTCATTGCAAAGTATGGGGACACCAGAGATTAAGAAAAGACCCTAAAAGCTTCCAGAGGCAAAAGGCAGTTTACAAAGCAAGGAGAATCAGAATGGCTTTGGTCTTCTTCCAAGCAGAATTCTGGAAGACAATGGCCAAGTACCTTCAAAATTCTGAGAGACAAATGCTTTTCAACATTGATTTCTAAAACTGGCTTAATTATACATCAAGTGTGGGGTGGAATAAACACATTTTTTAGATACGCAAAAACTAAAAAGAAAATGCTTCCCTGACACCTTTTCTTAGAAAGCCACTGAAGGATGTGCTTCATCAGGCAAGAGAACAAACCAAGAAAGCAGATGATACAGGATGTGAATGCAGAGTCATCACAATAAGGGATGTTAGCTACGCTACCAGTCTTGATCACAACCGGTCCAGATGGGAGCAGGAGGGTGGAGGACTGAGGGTGAAAGGTTTTCAAAAGAAAGTAAAAATTAAATGGTAGGTTATTTCATGTGTTTGAGCACTTGGAAAGATTGATAGATGTCAGAAAGATATATTAAATTATCTAGAAAGAATTGTGATAAAGTGAAAAAAATTATAGTGAATAGTATTTTCATAGTCAGAAAAAAGTAAACAATGACTGTTTTGAAGTTCTGGTATAACTGTATGGAGAGAATATAGGAGGGGGAAGTGAGGCCAGGTGGGGGATTGTGTAAGAGTGCAAATCCACAATTACTACCTCCCAAGAAGTCAATAAGGAATATCTGAAAAGATAAGTCACATTGTCTAGAAATATGGAGGTAAATGCTGGAAAAAATAGCTTAAGAAGTTGAAGACCACTACCTTTGGGGAATGGGATAGGGTTTTGAGGATTACTGTTTTTCATTATAAGCCTTTTAGGACTATTTGATTTTTAAATTATAGGCATGTGTTCATAAATAAAAGTTAATTTAAAAAAAGAAAGGAAACTAGATTTTCAAGACAGATCAATTAGTGCGTGATCATACATGTTAAAAATAAGTTGATTGGCATTGGCAGAAAAGACAAACCTACTTGCCACCTTTAGAACATGATGACAAGGTCGCTTATTTGTAACCAGTAGCTTTTTATACAGTTAAGTGTTTATGGGTTATAAGCAAAATACAAAGTTAACTAATTTATGCTATAACCAAAATAGGTGTTCATATACTGTAAGTATTTTTTAAATTAAGCACTAGTGAATAATGTATCTTTTCTCTTCTCTGTAATCAAAATGTGAAATAAATCTAATTACCACGCATTCAGCTTCCTCCTGGAAGCAAAGAACTTTTGCAAATGTTGGATGCTATAATTATATACAAGATCATTTTTAAAAGTAACCCATAAGTTGATAGTTGTGGAGTGCCCAAGAGAAACTAATAGGACAAATTAAAACAAATAAAATGTAAATGACATACAAGTGAAAGCTTGTGACTTAGAATAAAACTTCCAACAATAGCATCATTCAGAAAATTTTTAAGTGCTCTATTGTTGTACTGGAGCCCTGGTGGCACAGTGGTTAAACACTTGGCTGCTAACTGAAAGGTCAGTGGTTCAAACCCACCAGCTGCTCTGTGGGAGAAAGATGTGGCAGTCTGCTTCCGTAAAGATTACAGTCTTGGAAACCCTATGGGAAAGTTCTACTCTGTCCTACAGGGTCGCTATGAGTCAGAATTGACTTGATGGCAGTGGGTTTGGTTTTTTTATTGCTGTATCAAGGAACCCTGATGGCACAACTGTTAAGCTCTCGGCTGCTAACTGAAAGGTTGGTGGTTCAAACACACCCAGAGGCTCTATGGGAGAAAGACATGGCAATCTGCTCCTGTAAAGATTACAGCCTAGGAAACCCTATGGGCAGTTCTACTCTGTCACACTGGGTTGCTATGAGTTGGAATCGATTCAACAACAACAACACCATTGCTATATCAGTCAAGGTTCCTAGCTGCAAAGAACAGAACCTACCCTAGCTTGTCTACACAGAAAATATATTTAAAGGACATACACAGCTCCCAGAATCTCCAGAAGCACCAGCTCGGAAGTTACTCAGCCAGGAATAGAGGATATGCAGCACTAGCACCTGCCCCAGAAAAGCTCTAACGCCACAGATCCTGGCACCCACCCACAGCTCACACCCTCAGTACTACCATCGGGACATGGTACAGGGGACTGGGGCAGTTTGATCCAAAGGCAGAGCTCCCAATACCCTTCTCCCTATTCCATTCATCACTGGGAAAAAAGACCTGCTAAACGTTCTCTGGAGTCCTTGGGTGGCAAAAGGTTAACTCACTTTCAGCTGCTAAACAAAAGGTTGGAGGCTTGAGTCTACCTAGAGGTGCCTCAGAAGAAAATCCTGGCGATCTACTTTTGAAAAACCAGCCAATGAAAACGTTATGGAGCACAGTTTCTACTCTGACATATATGGGGTCGCCATGAGTTGGGGTCAACTCGATGGCTACTAGTTTTTTAAACATCCACTGGGGTCCAATGTGTATTTGCTTTGGGCAAATTTGGGTGAGGAGGTACTCAGTACATGGAGGGACACTCTCCCATGCTCTGGTCACTGGTGCCATCACCTCATTCTGGACTCTTGGGCAGGGAAGGATCATTCAGCCAGAAAAATAGGAAAGTGAATCCCAATCATTCCTCCTTTGCCAAGGAGAAGCTAGAGACAATGTCCTGTGATACAGGGAAGGAATGAACCCAAAGCAAGGGTTGAGAAGGTGTTAGATAAGGCTAGAAAGGCCGTTTATAACTCTACACTCTAGGATTCTATGTTCTCAAAATAGATAATTGTTTATCTGTTTTCTGGGTCAAACAGGTAATCAGGTACCTATAATAATTAGACCACTGATTGGTCCATTTACATTTTCATTACTCACGTAACAGTTGCCTAATTTGTTCCTTTGAAAATTGGACCTCGAAAGAGAACCCACAAGGATATTATTCAGTTCTGATACATGCTATGGCACGGATGAACCTTTATGCTGAGGGAAGTAAGTCAGTCACAATAAGATGAATACTGTATGATCTCACTTACATGAAATATCTAGAATAGGCAAACGTGTAGAGATGAAGTTTATTAGTGGTTACCAGGGCTGGGGGGAGGGAGTTATTGCTTAAGGGGCACTGATTTTCTCTTTGGGGTGATGAAAAACTTGGACATCAATAATGGTGATTGTTGCACAATATGGTGAATGTAATTAATGTCAATGAATTTTACACTTAAAAATGGTTAAAATAGCAGATTTTCTGTTCTCTGTATTTTACCACGATAAAATTTTTTAAAAAGAGAGAGGGAGGAATAAAGAAAAGGACCCCACAAAGGCACGGCCTTCACATCTAGCTTAGTCTGGGCTCCTTGAAGCAGAGTCACTGCTTTACTTGGGAGTGGAATGGGGAGCGGAGACAATGAAGGAGATGGAGGAAGCATGACAGGGTGCGTTCCCAAGCTGGCCGCTGCTTGGTGTCCAGCGCAGCTAACCACGGGGGCCATATTCCTGGAGGCGGTAAGAACTACCGTCTCAGGACAGTCTCTCCAGGGAGGAGGAAGGGAAAAGAATTTATCCACCAATTTCCATCTCCCTTCAGCTGGGGGTGCTACCTCCCTGATTCCCGGGTTGCACATATATGCCCAAGGGGTCCTGGGAGTCTCACCCCTCAGAGTCAGCAGGAAAGCTCCAGGGTGTCAGATGAGAGGCTAGGAGCTGTTGGGGTAGAATAAAATTTCTAATGGTAGCACCGTTCAAGGATTTTAAAAGTGCTCTGGTGCTGTAGCAGTCAAGGTCCACAGGAAGACAGCTATGGCAGCAGCTGGGCCAGAACGAGCGGTCAAGACCTTAGAGTTAGATGCAGCCAAGAGGATCTGAGGTCACACATAAAACCAAAACCAAAACCAAACCCATTGCCATTGAGTCGATTCCAACTCATAGCGACCCTACAGGACTAAGTAGAACTGCCCCATAAGGTTTCCAAAGAGCAGCTGGTGGATTCGAACTGCCGACCTTTTGGTTAGCAGCCAAGCTCTTAACCACATAAGAGATGTCTTATATGGTGTCTAGGTCATAATTTAAACCCTAATTCAAAATTCTGGCAATATTTAGTTATTTCCCTAAAAGAGAGTTGATTTTATTTTCAAAAGGCAGCATTAACAAATAGAGATCCCTGCCAGTTGGGATTTGCTCACTGAAAGTGTTTTCTTTCTTTACTTGTGTAGAACCCTCCCCACCTCCTGCAGAAGACTGCTGATCCCTGGAAGGTCATGGAATTATATAAAGAGAGCTGGAATCACAAACTGCTCCAAACATTGTCACCAGACTGCATAAATAATAAGTATCACACATGTACATAGGTGCTACCTCAAATGCAATACGGATGCTTTGTGATTAATAAGATATTGACATTTACTGAATGTACTGAATCATTGAGTTCACAGGTGTCTTTTCATTATGGATGTAATCAATATGTTGGTTATTCTCTATCTGCCCTCCCCCGGATCCATTCTCTGCCTTTATTTGCCCTGCTCCGTATAGCGTCGCTATGAGTCAGAATCAGCTCGATGGCCAACAGGTTTGGTTTTTTAGGTTTTGGTGCCGCAAGAGAGGAGTCCCTGGGTGGCACAAATGGTTAAGCACTCGGCTACAAAATGAAAGGCTGAAGACTCAAATCCACTCAGAGGCACCTCAGAAGAAAGGCCTGGCAATCTAATTCTGTAAGATCATAGCCATTGAAAATCTTATGGAGCAGAGTTCTACTCTGACAGACATGGGGTCACCATGAGTTGGAATCGATTCGACAGCAACTGGTAACTGGTGCCTCAGGAGAAAGCAAGCCTTTGCCCTCAGGCTTCCAGTTGGATTTTTGGGAGACAGAAAAGTGAGAGAAGTTGCGGTCCTTATTTTGACTCACCCTTCCCACCCTCACCTGGCCCTTTGACCCTAGCAGGTCATTAGAACACCCCTGGGCCTCAGTTTCCCCATCTGTACAACAAGGGGAGCTAATCGGATAATCTCTAGGGTGCTTTTCAGTTCCTGTTCCATGTCGTTACTTCCTGAATCCTCAGAAAGAATAATTATCTACGTTTGCCAAATCAAACAGGCATGAATTCCAAGCTGATGTGTCCTCATTGCTGTCAGGATGCTTTCTTTCAAAAAGGGATCAAAACGACAGGATAAGAAAGTTTCCAATCTGTCTTTATCTCTTTTCACATTGCTTACTGTGGGCTGGTTGCTTTTTATCATCTAAATGAAGAACTGAATTTTAGTAAATAGCAAGCAAACAGCTATGTGGGACTGTAAAAAAAATTTTTTCCCCTAAACATTTTATATGCTTCATCAGACATAAAGTAGGGTACCTGTAGTACAAAATATCAACTGGTGCATTTTGTACGTAGATAGCTTTGCCTGTATTTGTCTGTATTTATAGGGTATGCAGCATATTATTGTAGAAAGTTGCTCTGATGTGAAAGGTAGTCTATTCCTTCCCAAGCCTAATCTTTTTAAACATAGAAAGATTAAAAATTCCTTCTTTAACTTAACATCTCCTGACACAGTATATCAATCCAAGAAGAAGGGCTCACTCAACCCCAGCGGCTCAGAACATCAAAAGCAAAATAGGAAGCATTTGAAATATGCAAGTTCTTCCTCTTGGCATTGGACCACATAGTGGTCCCTGACACCTGAGGGGCAGGGGGTTCATCCTCTTTCCAAAAATGTGTAACACAATTTTCAGCAAGTTATGTTTGCCTCACTAAAGGTTATTTTTAAAGTCGGTATCTGATTTTAAACCCTGTAGCTAAGGGCTTTTCCCAGGAACGTTTTTCTATTTCTCTTCACCATGTGAAGTTTGATTATTTTTTTCAGGTAGTGTCTGGAGCTGCTTTGGATATAAACCATCTAAATTTAAAAATATACTAATGCATATCAAAGAGGAATGTAAGAACATTAATATTATCCCATAATGCTTATTACAGATATAGCAATGAGTAAAGACCTAGATCTGTAAGTTTACATACAAACACCATGGGATAATAAGCATATTATTTTCAGTTTTCTTGGATGCTATTATGATTTCCTAAATATTAATTATTAACAGAGTATTCCAGAAAATAATGAACTTTCTTCCATTTCCTTCATAAATACAAGCATCTGACACTGCTGTATTCAACCATACAAAAGACAACTCCTTCACTTTTCCTTTACTTTCTAAGTTTTTCATTTTCTCTGGTACATTTCCAGGCAATCATAATTGGTGTTATTAATTTATTTGTGACTATGATTTTATCTTGAGCATTATTCTTCTGAAACAGGAGTATGCATCCCCCTCAGAATGCTGATCATGGGTTAATAAAGACTGGAAGTTTGAAGTATAAACTTTAAATGACCGAAAATATGAAAGGCAATAAGCAAAATTCAAAGTAATCTGAAGTCAGGAAAGGTTCTTGTGAAATTCCTCCAGTACAACATAATATTGATAACAACAAATAATAACAATTATAACTGTAATAGCATGACCTCCAAACCTAACTTGTGGTAAACTGGCCAAAATCAATCTAAATTGCTTAGAAGGTACATGTCAAATAAAGATTTTTACACTGTGGAGATGCAATGGGGCCTAAACCTGATTTGTATGTGTGTGTGTATATATATAAAAAAGCTGAGAATTAGCTGCACGAAAAAAAATTCTTGCAATGGCATTTATAAACAAATCGTGCATATTTTTGAAGAAAAAGCTCTGGAATTTTTTCAGTTAAGAGAAAAATTTGGGTTTGGAATAATACAATGAAAAACCCAATCAGTGAAGTACTAATCTGCTTAGAGCTTTCTTCAGGGTCAGCTTCAGAAACTCCTTAGGATGGGAAGCACGGTCAAGAGAACATTTGGTGAGGTCCTGATATATAGATATAAATTACTCTGGTTTGGATCCGTGAAAGGCAGCCAAGCTAAAAATCAATGAAACCACCAAACAACACATTTTAAACTATTCAACAGAGACAAATGAGCAAGGAGTTAAGGGACCTTGCAGCCAGTCTGAGTGGTTTGGTATTAACGATTGGGCCATTTAACAGTTTTTCCATGCTATGTCTATAACAATACTGTTTGTGAAGGCTGGTTATTGTGCAAAATGTTTACTTGTAAAATGTATGAAAAAGTACTTTTCAATAAGGTATGATCTAGCCTATCCCGTCCTGTCCTATCTTATCCCGTCCTGTCCCATCCTATCCTATCCCGTCCTGTCTTATCCTATCCCGTCCTGTCCTGTCCCATCCCGTCCTATCCTATCCTATCCCGTCCCGTCCTGTCCTATCCTATCCCGTCCCGTCCTGTCCTGTCCCGTCCCGTCCCGTCCTGTCCTATCCCGTCCCATCCTGTCCTATCCCGTCCCGTCCTATCCTGTCCCGTCCCGTCCTGTCCTGTCCTGTCCCGTCCTGTCCTATCCTATCCCGTCCTGTCCTATCCTATCCTGTCCCGTCCTGTCCTATCCATAGTAACAATGGTGCTAGCAGCTGAAAATGTGGAGATGACAGACTAATGTGGAGAATGGCAGCCTGGATGGAGATCGGTGAATGTACCCACTACTGCCGTGGTCTCAACTGACAACTAAACCCTCTTAAAAATGCAGGCAGTGGTTGACTACTTGACCTTTTAGAAAAAGGGTAATAAAAAGGGCCTTCCTTGATCTGTTACCTAGTTAAATACTGATTTTTCTAGGGTACATCATGGTTAATGATCTTAAACTTACTGTTGAATTGTTGTTCTTCTTAATGGAGGAAAAAACAAGTTCTCAAAAAAAGGGTAAAGACCTGAGTACACTGAACTATTCTGTTATTCACAAGTTGACTTATTTCGGAATGTAAACAGAAAAGTTCCCAACTGGAGGCCCTTGTGTCAGACTAAGAATGATGGGGCCAACATGCATCCTCAGGAAACAAAAGATCAGGACGCAAACCCTTTAGGAAGAGTGTGTAAAGATGTAAACAATTATTCTCGAGAAGAATGAATTCATAACTAACACAGCTGATCAGGATGTAAACGATTTGGGAAGAATATGTAAACAATTTCCTCTCAGAATTGACTACTATCATGAATAAACCAAATCAAAACTGTTTGCAGTTGAGTTGATTCAGACTCATTGGGAAGCTATAGGATGGAGTAAAAATGCTCCACAGGGTTTCCAAGAAGCAGCTGGTGGATTTGAATTGCTGACCTTTTGGCTAGCAACAGAGCTTTTAATGACTGCACCAGCAGGGCTCCATGAATAAAAAAACCCAAAAAACCAAACCCACTGCTGTTGAGTCAATTCCGACTCATAGCGACCCTATGATTAGAGTGGAAAGTGGACCGGTGGGTTAGTTCAAAGTCAAGGAGCAGAGCTTAGATGCGGCATTCAGAGCCAAGGCACCACTGGACAAGCAAGTGATTATTGCTAGAAATAGGACTGTGAAAATAACCAACAGCAGCCTAACACTTATGTAAAAGTAACACATCTCCCTCTTGCTCTCTTTTTCTTTACTTCTTTCTTAGGCTGTGGTACAGTTGGATAGGGATATCATAAAGAGTAAACTTATAAAACACTTTTAATCCAAGCATCAGATAAAGCAGAGTGTCCTGACATTGCTGGGCACCAGTAGTTTAAGTCACATGCCAAACATTTCCTCATTTTGGAGAATGTACAACAGTCCAGATACTGAACCAAAATCAAGATGGGAAAAATTGAATAAAAAACACTCCTTTGGAAACGGAATACTGTCCAGCTTGAGTTAACTGAGCTCATCTTTTGGACTAAGAAAACAACAGTGTTAGTAATAATGCAACAGCTAACATTTGTTGAGCAAATACTAGGGGAAAAGTGCATGGATTATTTCATTTATTTTCTTCTCCAAAACCTTGTGAGGTAGATACAACTATTATTCCCATTTAACGGATGGGGAATCTGAGGCCTACAGTGCCCGAGGAGGAAGACATCAGAGTCAGGATTTTAATGGCTACTCTACGTGGCATCCTAACCCAAAGGACGAGATGAGCATAGTGGTGACAGATATTAACAGATAAGAACCTTTGTTATCATCAGTTTTGAAAATCAGAGCCACTCATGATACAAAATTCCTGATGATTAAAAAAATAAAACAAATCTATAATTACTGAACAAACACCTTTCATATATGTCCATTTATTTTTCCAATGGAGAAATGATTGTTTTATAATTTCCTGATGCTATGAAAAGGGGATTCCACTTAACATAATACATACATCCAGAAACAGCCATATACACTGAATTTCTGTAAATCAAATACTAATGATGTTTACTAAGGGACTTCTGTAGGGTAAACATGCAGTGAACATTTCATAAAATGAAAAATCATTTCACAATCTGAATAGTCATTCAGTAATTTATCTGTTTTGCAAATTTGGATTTACAGCAGACTCTTGACGTTCCCGAGGGATACATCCGGAACCTTCTCGAATTCCCAGATTCACAAATACAAAAGTGTTTATAGAGGCTCCCAGCTTTCTTGGGAATCACATTTCCACGGAGAGTCATATTTATTTCCTGTTCGTAGTCTCATGCTACACATTACAAGTTAACCATACTTTCGAATTTCACTAAAGGTTTGTCTCTCACTTGATGGCCATTTTTCACAGAAATGAAAATTTTTACATTAATTAACTAGCATTGTTGCAAATGCACAAATAAGTTAAAAAGAGCAAAGCTAAATGACCCTTTTCCATACACGCAGACTTTTCAGATACGTATCTATGTGCCATGAACTATGTGCCATGAACCCTCGGGGCAACTCATAAAGAGTCACAAACCTGCCAGTTAAATCCATGAATATCTCGGGTCTCAACACATTTATCAGGTTTTCTTGGGCCAGGGCATTCGACATATCTATAGAATCATAGAAACTCCATTGTTCTTTCTAACCCAAGAGTACAGAAGTCGATTGTAAAAAAGCTCAATTATAAAAACTCCAAAAAGTTCAATTATAAAAATACTGGCCACTTGAGTTACAGGGATTTGCCTACATATTCAAAATATCTATACTTTCTATGGCTGGAGCTGGCAAAAGTGAATCCTGGATTATTTCACTGCCTTCAGTAATGGAGTCCAGTGACAGTTGCGACACTGGGCACAGCTCCCAAGCAGGTGGGCCTTGTTGAGGCACTGTCCTGGACCTCTCAATCTCTGTCTGGGCTTGGACCTCTCAAAGTACCACTAACCACGAAAGACAGCATAGGAGAGAGGAAGAGAGATACAGTGAGTGAGCGAGGAACATAGAGAAGGAGGGAGGAAGGAAGACGTGAAGGGGAAACATAGAATGGGAGAGAGGGAGGAAGGAAAGGAGAAAAACGAAGAAAAGAGACAGAGAACAAAAAAGGGATTTGGCTGATGTGGGGGGAAAATAGAACAAGAAAGGCATGATCATTTCAGAATATATAGCTTACACATTTCAGAACACATTTGAAAACACTACTGCCAGATTTTCAAATTATTTATTTACGTCCCCTTTTCTTGTTGGAAAGAAGTTTTGCAGCAGCTTCTGCAGATTAATTTTCCTGACGCTTAGCTCTGATCATGTTACTCGCCTGCTTAAAAACACCAATAGCTCCTCACTGCCTATAAAATAAAAGTCAAAACTCCTTAGCCTCCTATTCGAGGCCCTCCATAATCTGGCCCCAAATTTCCAGCCAACCATATCCTCCACTTCCCCTCTTTATACACCCTTTGCTCCAGCCAAATTATACTCACTGATGCTCCCCTACCATCGGTCTGTATCCTTCTGCCCACCCACCTTTGCTTGTACGGTTACCTCTGCCTGGAACGCCCTCCCCCCCCACACTGCCACATGCCCAACACGACTCACTCTCCAAGGCCCAGCCTAGAGGAGGCCACGCACGCCGCAGGCACTCAGACATCCGTAGTGCAGCTTACCACATTTATGCACACACTTTAGACACATCATCTCGCCAGAGCCTCACATCAGAAACAAGTTATTTCTTAATCTTCCAGATGAGCAACTGCAGTCCAAGAAGCCTGGGGCTTGTGCCCCTGGGGTTGTGTCCTCTGCCCAATGCTCCTCCTGCTACCCCAAGGCTCTCTGTTACACCGAGCAACCGAAGGTGCCTGCATGTTGGATACTGGTGACGGTTGCACCACATGATGAACGTCATCGATGATGTCACTAAATCATACGTGTGAAAAATGTTAAATTGGCAAATGCTGTGTTATATATATATTTACAATAAAAAAAAAAAGGCGGCTGCGTGAATCAATGCCAACATATTGTAGCAATCTTTTTTTTTAAAAAGGGGGAAAAAGTGCACCTTTCCATTCTGTGTGAACTCCAATTGTGTAGTCTGAAGTCACAGTTTCACTTGGCAGCCCCTGTGGCGCCCTTGCCAAGGTTCCATAAGGCAGGACAGTACACCAGTTGATGCAGAAAGGCTGAGGTCCAGGAGGCCAAGGGTGGTCAGGTACCCCCGAGGCAGCCCCTACATGCTCCCCGCCCAGGGATGCCAGGTGAACACGCACAGAAGGAGACCAGCAACCACTGTAAACGCCAGTGGATCAAGCTCTACTCCTTCGCCTCCTGAACACATGCCAAAAACTTTTTAAAAGGTGCCATTTGTCAGCAAGGGTGGGAGAGCAGGTTGCTAAAGCTATTTATACAACCTCCAAAGCTGGCTTAAACAAACATGGCAACTGGGTGTAGGACGAGGTGCAGTAACTGATTGATGGGGGTCTGTTAAGTACGCAGAGCTGCCAATATCTACATGCTCGCTGGACAAAGGCCAAGGCACTTACATGATGAGCAGTTACATAACCTGAAGTACCCATGGAATTTGAGCAGCACACATCTGATATGCTGCCCCTTTCTAATTTTTGGCATCAAGAGGTTACATGAATTAATTAACCGGAATGCAAGAGCCCTCTCCTCCATTTTTTCCCTTTCCCAATGACAGGCAGGCCTAATGACTACAGCCTCTGCCCGTCTCAGAACAGTCACTGATGGACTACAAGTTTCTCCCATACCAAAAGCTCCACTGTCCTGTTTTAAGCCTGAACTATATTTAACAGGCTGCTCAATTTCAAACCAACGTAACTTGCGGCAGTAGGATTTCAAAAGAGAGCTGTTCCCAGGGATCAACCCAAACTTTAAGCCACGCTATTAAAAAAAAGCCACACCTTTTCAACACCCTGAACAAAACTTGACTCAGCCCAATATACTACGGCTCACTGGGACCAATTTTAAAGCAGGAATTAATTTAATAAGTGTGTGATATCTATGGTTGCCTTGCCAGTCTCTTGTTCCTATTCTGCTGTTGACTTCTGGCCTCACCAAACTCATGACAAGGCTTGTCTGCCTAGCTTTTCCAACTCCTGCAATAGCTGTCTCCACCCCTCCAACCCAAATCAAATCACATCTGTTGTCGAAAGTCGATTCCAACTTATAGAAACCCTACAGGATGGAGTAGAACTGCCCCATAGGGTTTCCAAGGCTGTAACCTTTATGGAAGCAGACTGCCACATTGTTGTCCCTCGGAGAGGCTGGTGGGGTTGAACCACCAGGCTTTCGGTTAGCAGCTAAGTGTTTAACCACTGCGCCACCAGGGCTCCTTCCACCCGTCTAACCCTGGCATATTTTAGTGTATCCCAATCGTAACTCCTTGCCCTGGTGAGTACTCACTGTTCTATCCTTGCCTCAATAATGAAATATCATCTGCAGTAAGGTTTAAAAGGAAAAGATAATCTGAGTACAATATGGAACTTCTCATAAACTTTCTTTGTTATTAATTAGCAATTAGCAATCTTGACTCCTAAATTCTGTTCACTGGCTCCAGAGCTGCTAGTCAGTTATTAATCACCTACATTTACAAAACCTCTATCTGCTACTAGCAGTCTTATTTAGAAACTAGAATTCATACGGGGCCTTGGCCTATTCTACTTTGGAATCACTTAAACGTACACAAACGGACACTTGCCAACAAAGCAATACAGTGGTTTCCTCACAGGGGACGTGGTGGGTGGTGGAAAGCATGCTGCATTTTGTAAGACATCTGAATTTCCTCATTGTCATGGATTGAACTGTGTCCCCCCAAAATTCGTGTCAACCTGGCTAGGCCATGATTCCCAGTATCGTGTGGTTGTCCTCCATTTTGTGATCTGATGTAATTTGTGTTGTAAATCCTAGCCTCTATGCCTGTGGTTAAGGTCCCATTTGGGAGTGGGTTTTCTGTTATGTTAATGAGGCCTTATTAAGTTATGTTAATGATGATTAGGGTGGGATTCACCACCCTTGCTTGAGTCACTTCTTTTATCTTACAAGAGAGAAAAGGAGAGATGTGGTGGGTGGATCACTTTTGTGTGGCCTTTTTGCCATGGTCTTGTAACTCCCACCCATGTGACTGGACAGGACTGTGCAGACAGGGTAATTGTGGCCCACCAAAGGGATTGGTCAGTTTTTGCCATCCCACTGGGCTTCAGGTGGGCCATCCCAGAGGCAAGAAGGAGAGGATCCCACCACCACCAAGGAAGAAGAGCCAACGTGTCTTTGGACTCTGGATCCCTACACTGAGAAGCTCCTGTACCCATGGCAGCAGGAAGAGCCACGTCACCAAAGTCACCAAACCTTGTTACTATTGTATGTATATGTGTATCTGGCAGCCCAAAAGAGAGAATGGAAAAAATACACATAAAGGAAATGAAGCTCTGATACATGCTATAACACGGATGAACCTTGAAAACATCATGCTTAGTGAAATAAGCCAGTCATCAAAGGACAAATAAGCACACTCACATGAAATATTTAGAATAGGTAAATGCATAGAGAGAAAAGCAGATTTGTGATTACCAAGGGCTTGTCGAAGGGGAAAATGGGGAGTTATTGCTCAATGGTTACTGTTTCTGTTTGTGGTGATGAAAAAGTTTTGGAAATAATGGTGATTGCTGCATAACATAGTGAATGTAATTAATGCCCTGAATTGTATTTGTAAAATGGTTAGAATTCTAATTGCAAATTTTATGTTATATATATTTTACCCCAATAAAAAAATTAAAAAGATTTTTTTTTTTTTTTTTAAAAGAACAGTTGCTGAGGCTGCTTATGTACAACCAAATACTTTATGGGATTTGGTTTCTCGGTTTGGAGGTTTAGGGTCATGGGTTCTAACAGGACATCCCAGTTAATTGTCCTAATATCATGTTTAGTGCTTCTATTCTACCTGCTAGTTCATTGCGTAGTACCTGAGGTCTTAAAAGTTTGCAAGCTGCCATCGAAGGTACAACAATTAGTCTCTGTTTACCTGGAGCAACAGAGGAAGGAGGAGTCAGTAATAGAAGAAGGAAATGGAATGTGGCTAATTGCATCCATGAACAACTACCTCCTTTGCCATGAGACCAGAAGAACTGGATGGTGTCCGGCTACCATTACTGAATGGTTTGATCAAAGATTCTATAGAAGAATCATGACCAAAAGGGGGAAAATAAAGAACAGAATTTCAAATTCTAATGTAAAACAGAATTTCAAATTCTAATGTAAAACAGAATTTCGGGAGCCACTGAGGCTGGATAAACCCCTGAAAATACTGCCCTGAGAAAATCTTTAAACCTTAAACCAAAAATATCCCCTGAAGTCTTCTTCAAACTAAATAATAATTTAGCTTAATTAGTAAAGAATGTTTTGCCTTGAGTATTGTGTTCTTTCATAGAACTAACTATTTAGGATCAAACTGACAACAGCAACTGGAAAGATTAGATAGGAAGCTTACGGGGCATTGAGTTTATGTGAATGGGGAGCAACAATTCAGAAAAGGAGGGTGAGAATGGTTACACAACCTGAAGAATGTCATCAATGTCACTGAATCATACATGTAGAAACTGTTGAATTGGTGTGTGTTCTGCTGTGTATATTGTCAGCAACCACAACAAAAAAAAAAAAAATTATTTTTAAAACTACAGATAAAAAACTAAGCACTACCCACCAAAGGGTGTGCTGGACAGGAGGGATCCAGTAACTGCAGTTGTGATGACCACCTCTGCTTTGCCCCAGGGGAGCTACAAAATCGGTGCCATCTTAGTTCCAGCACAGAAACGGTGGGGAAAGGTGTGTCTTCTTTGATGACTTGTCCAAAGGTCACTGGACACCATCAGAGGCCAAGCAGAATCCAAATTGAGCAGTGGTAGTCACAGAATTGCAAAGAAAACAGGGAAAGGAAAAAAAGAAAGAAATTTCTCGCACATAAACAGAATGGTTATAAATGAAAGCCTTATATTTCAGGGGAATATATATCATAAGTAGTCATCATTAAAATATATATGTATATATGCAGTTACTAAGCGGTGTTTGAGTTAAAAGGATCTCAAATAGTCATCAGTGAGGCCTCGGCTGACAGGGAAGAGATGTGATAATGACACATGTGAGCTCAGGAAATGATGACAAACACACTCCATGGTTCAAGCTGAAAATAGCTGGGTTTGGAAGCTGAATAATTCATATACTAATAATGGTCACTACCTCGAGTTTGTTTTGTTGCAGTGGATACAGCCTCAGATGCAGAGAGGAAATACAATTCCTAAAGCAGAATGAAACCTATTTAATACGGAGATATCAGATGGTCCAGTTTTAAGAAACTATTCTTGTTTTAGTTCCTCCACCTCTAGAGAGATACAATGCACCCATGAAAGAATACTTAATTTAAAAGATTAGTCTCAGAAACCAGGCCTCATTCCCAACTATTTTAGCCATCTTGAAGTCTTCTCTCGGAAAATTACAATCAGCTACATATTGTTTGGTTTATATTTATATTTTAAATGTGAACACTTTTTAGACATAACTTACAAGGACATGTGTTTGTCATATTTATTTGCATCCTATCCTCCCTGACTATTGTACTTTAGCGTCAAAAGCTTTCTACAAGCATTTGTGGATCGATCTAATATAATTCTCGGCAAATTTCATGAATCATTTAAGAGTCTCATCCTTCTTCAATAAAGAATAGAGACTCATCCCAAATTTTCAAGCAACTAGCAAAGTTAATTGGCACCTATGTAACCACAATTTGAAAGATCTAAACACTGTAAGCAGAAAGAGCAAACAGGCAGCACATGAGCTGTCATTTCCCCTTCCCATACCCGTATAAGACATCACTAATCTATTCCAGTGACGCTCCTCATTCCTGAGCACAGCACACACACACTCCATCAGAGCTACCACAGGCAAGGAGATCTACTTGTTATGCCTCAAGTAATACAGTCTACAGAGAATAGCCAGGATGATAAACAAACAATATGCCCCAAAACATAAGGGACTAGTTGAAGGAAATAGGAATGTTCAGCAGAATGGTGAAGAGAAGATTCAGGGTGGCAAGATAGCTGCTTTCAAATATCTGAAGGGGGAATGTTCAGCAGAATGGTGAAGAGAAGATTCAGGGTGGCAAGATAGCTGCTTTCAAATATCTGAAGGGGGAACCTACACATTTAGATCAATATGGTTCCAAAGGGTACCCAGGAGGTAGTCATCCCAGGGTAAACTACAGTGGCTATTACAAGACTGTACTGAGGCAGACTTCGTGCTAATATGAGCAAATAGGTAAAGCAGCTCACCTGGGTAGAAGACTGAGGGCCCAAGCACACTCCTTCCCCTCTCCCCTCCTGGACCACAGATATACAACAAGCTTTTCCTGTAATCCTTTGTAAACAAATTCCACTCATCTACTGATTATTCCCAACTGAAATTTCTAAGAAATGGAGACTGACAGGAATGGCTGCTTTTTAACAGCTTTGGCAGAGAGCAGTGGAGACTTCATAGATGGCAGAGAACTTCTTAGATAAGTATGCAAAGGACGGGCTGAACTGATAATTTAAATACAAATTACATATTCATTGATCACCTTCTAAGGTAAACCCTCCTAACCCTAAAGTCCTCTTGAGGTTGGCATAATTCTAATTTCTGTACATACATGAACGTTGTTGGGGAGGGAGCAGAACCATTCCTGACCCCTTTCACTTCTCCCTGAGGTCACCCCCCCTTAAACATGATGCAGAGGGGCAGTTAACGGTACCACAGAACCCCAGTTTCTCTCCTGTTCCCCTGTGTAAATGCACACTGGTCAATCTGAATGGCACCAGCATGATGTTCAGGAGCAAAGGGGACCCACATAGTCACATGTCCCTACACAAATAAGGTCTATCTGTAGAAATCTTCAGAAATGCAAACACAACAAAAAGAATGAAAGAAAGGCACGTATGCGTTACATTCTAATTATCCCCCAAAGGGGGATGAGCCTATTGATGCAATGACAGTTGATAAGCCAGGTGGTCACTCTGACTTGCCATGAGTTTCTGTCATGGACACTCGTTGTTTTTCACCATCCAGCATCCAGTCTCCCTTTTTTCAGTACTGCATCTAGATTTCCTTTTTAGGAATTACCTCTCCCTCACTGTGTGGTGTCATGGTAGGGCTGTCAATCAAGGTGGCCCAGCCTACCCTGGCTAAGTGGTGGGCGCATGGCCTAAGCCAAGCCAATCAGACACTTGTTTTCAGGACTTTGAATCTTGGATGGAGAAAACTGTTGGAGCTTACCTACTGCAGCAGCAGTACCTTAAAGAGACTGTCAGTTCTGTCTACCTAGACCCCCACCACTTCCCCAGTTGCTGTCTTTTACCAGGCCTGGCTCTCCATACCTCCTGTCAATTTCTGAGCTACTGGATAGCCTTCCAGTAACATCCTTTTGTATTTAAGTTAGCCACAATTGGTTTCTGTTGTTGCACCCTGATGACACAATGGTTAAAAGTTTAGCTGTTAACCAAAAGACTCTTGGTTCGAACCCATGATCTGCTCCGCAGGAGAAAGATGTGGCAGTCTGTTTCTGTAAGGATTACAGCCTTGGAAACCCTATGACGCAGCTCTACTCTGTCCTATAGAGTCCTTATGAGTCGGAATTGACTCAATGGCACACAACCACAACAACTAATACAGATGACCGGCTTGCTTCCTCAGATTCTGGACCCATCTAGCATGGCCTAGGCCCTACAAAGTTCTGCAATTCTAGAAATAGTAATATGCATAGGAGTCCATTCTTCCTACAATCCTCTTGTTCCTCCACGGACAGTAAGTAAGAAAGAAGTCTTAAACAAATGGAAAAACAAAATCAAAACTAAAGAAAGAAAGAAAACTAGCAAGCCTTAGACTAGTTCAACGATGGTGAAATTTATACTGGCTCTAAATGTCACCTTCAGGAATTGGCGAGACAGACAAAAAGCGAGAGAGGAGAGAAAGAACAAGTGATTTTGTGAGGTATACAATATACAATAAAATGCACAGATCCTAAGTTCGATAAGTTTTGACAACTGTATACACCAGTGTAACAACCATACCAATCATAATAGAGAACATTACCATCACTCTGTTTTGCCCCTTTCCAGTTAATCCTCCCCCGACCCCCAGAGGCAAACACTGTTCTGATTTCTATCACCATAGCTTAATTCTTCCTGTTCTAGAACTTCATACAAACGGAATCAAACAGTATGTACTCTTGCATCTGGCTTATGTTGCTCAGCGTAATGTTTCTGAGACTCATCCAGGTTGTTGTAAGTACCTGCAGCGTGTTCTTTTTTATTGCTGAGTAATATTTCATTGTATGGATGGACTGGAATCTGTTTAGTCAGTTTCCCGTTGATGGATATTTTGCCTGTTTCCAGTTTGTGGCTCTTATGCATAAGGCTGCTGTAAGCATTCTTAAATCTTTTTTATGGACATACGCTTGTTTTCATTTCTCATGAATAAGTGAATTTTTATTAAATGGCACTGAAACTTTCTACAATAGCTTGCAGAGAAGCAATAATACACTTTCCCCAGGAGAAAAAATAACGACTGGTTTCCATCTTTTCTTCTCTAATAGAGTAGCTTCATGGATACCATTCTATTAAGTCTTTACTCCCTAAGTTTCGTTCTCTCTACAGACATCCTCATTTCTCTACCATTCTAAACAAACCTTTCTCTTTCCCCTTAAACTACCAAACACTCTCAATATACCTCCTCTATGACAATTTTGTTTGTTTAAAGACCTGGTATACTCACTGGCTAACCTCTTCAACTTTTTTGCCGTATTGCTCCCAAAAGCCCATTCTAGTCTTATTTTCTCTGTTCTCGTTCTCCTTGACCTCCTTGCAGTGTTCAGCAGCACTGACTACCTCCTGCGGGAAATACTTCTCCTTGCTTCTATAACACACTAAGAGCAAAGATTCTATAGTTAGACCTTGGGGTTTGAACGTGGCTCTATCACTAACTAGCTGAGTGACTTTGGGAAAATCAATGAACTGTTCTCTGCCTCTGTTTCTTCTGTAAAATGAGGATAATAATATTGCCCACCTCTTAGGGTTGCTGTGAGGACTGAATGAGTTAGCACTTGGAACTGTTCCTGGTAGATAGTAAGCGCACAAAGAGCATTTTTCAATTATCTTATTTGATCCTCATTGTGGTATGTGTAACAGGAGAACTTTGTAAACCATGTCGTGGCTGTTTTGGGGTGCCGTTGAGTCGATTCCGACTCATAGTGACTCCACGTGACAGAGAAGTACTGTCCCACAGGGTTTTCTTGGCTATAATCTTTATAGAAGTAGATTGCCAGGTCTTCCTACCACAGATACCTGGCCCCTTGGCAGCAGTGGTGGTTCAGAGGTAGACTTCTCACCTGCCATGCAGGGGACCTGGGTTCAATTCCTGGCCAATGCACCTCATGTGCAGTCACCACCCATCTGTTAGTTGGAGGCTTGTGTGTTGCTATGGTGCTGAACAGGTTTCAACACAGGTTCTAGACTAGGACAGAGTAGGAAGAAAGGCCTGGTGATTTACTTCTGAAAGTCAGCCAGTAAAAACCCTATGGATCTTATCAGTCCAATCCACAACAGATCATGGGGATGGCGCAGGACCAGAGGGAATTTTGTTCCACTGTGTCATCATGAGTGGGGGCTGACTTGATGGCAACCAACAACGACAACGATGAATGATGCTACCTCATTATAACATGAAAATCCTAATCGCGGGTCTACCAGAACTTTGTCCGAAGCTTTCCTCCCTAAGGCCTTACAGTTTTGATAATACTGTTTTGTGTCTGTATCTGACAAGCCCTGCCCCATGCCCAAACAGGTGTCTGTGCCAGAGCTGGACTGGCAGAGGAATCAGCAGCACACCTGTGCAACCGGGCGCCAACATTCCATCTTGGCTTCCCCCTCAGAGCTTTAATCAAGGGGAAGAAGCCGGTGTCGGTGGCTCAGGGCCCTGTGGATATTAGAGACTGTATGGCACCTGTAATATTCCCTGGAGTCAAACTGACTATTCCTGAGAGCAGCCCAGTAAAAGTCACCTGGAGTTACAAGGAAAGCGTTCAGGGAATTTCATCTGAGTTCCCGCCTGTGCTAGTCATTAGGGATGGTCACGGATATTCCATTTCTCCTCCTTCTGAGTACATCCTGGGGTTGGACCTCTCTGCTCCCTCTGAAGTAAAGTGTGACATGTGACTTGCTTTGGCCAATGAGATGTGAGCAGAAGCAACGGGGATCACTTCTGGCAGAAACTTTAAGAATCAGAGCACGATTTACTTGTTCACTTTCCCTGCCTCAGTGGGAGCAGGCATTGAGATGGAGCATCTATCAGCCTGAGTCCCCACATGAGCAGAACATATACTCCATAACAAGAGACAAACTTCTGTGGTGTTCAGGCATTAGGATTGGGGGTTATTTGTTACTGTGGCATAAGCTATTCGCTTCTGATGATACAGTGGCTCTGTTCCTGTCACCAGTCAGCAATGTCCAATTTTTGACGCAGCCTAACCTCTGACTTTCAGATTCTGACTCATTTTAGATTAGCTCTCAGGGCTACCCAGTGCAGTCAAGTTACACAAACACAAACCTGTCTTTGGTTTATGAATTAAGACAGGTACTTGCTGTTGCAGAGTTCATAGTGACCCAGCAAAACCCTAGGCCCTGGTGCTGACAAGGCATGGGAAACAGGTACAATTTTCCCCAATGTCAGCATCTAAACAAAAGTCTTCCTTCTAAACTGTCACATTCTCTTTAGAAACCAGTTACCATAGGTTGATTCCAACTCATGGTGACTCCACGTGTGTTAGAGTAGAACCGTGCTCCACAGGGTTTTCAACGGCTGATTTTTCAGAAGTAAATCACAAGGCCTTTCTTCCAAGGTGCCTCTGTGTGGACTCAAACCTCCAATCTTTTGGTCAGCAGTCAAGCACGTTAAGCATCTGCACCACCCAGGGACTCCATTCTAGCTAGAGTGACCATATAGTTTATCATCCAAAGCAGTACAGTTTTGAGAGTGAATGGGGACTGGGACAACAGGCATAAACCATCACTGTCCTGGGTAAACAGGGCTACACGGCCACCCTGTTTCTGCCTTTACAATAACAGAGCTAGGGCTATGAGAAAAATTCCTAGAGGCATTATCTAAAGCTAGGTCACCATATCCAGGAAATGCGATTAAAGGCCTAAGAAGAACCATCTGGTCAAATTAATGTGTTTATCAGAGAGTGTATTCTGCTTTTACTACTCTATGTGGCATTGGACTGAATGAGTGCAGCTGTTTCCCTAAGTAGGCACATGCGAATAGCAGTAGACATCCAAACAAAACCAAGAGCCCAGTGCAAAATCCAGCCGTAAAGTATGAACACCCCACAGAAACATTAACCGTGGGTCTTCCTCTCACGGGCCAGCCTGGGAGTCATTTAAGAGAAAGAAGGAAACAATCAAGAAAACAATCTTAGCAGCAAAAAAAAAAAAAAAAAAAAAAAAGAATTTAAACAAAGCCAAAGTAAATGCAACCTCAGTGATCCTAGGCTCCTTCCCTCCTTCTAAGCATATGAGACTTACTAATGTCAGCGAATATTTTAAAAGAATACTGAATTTTCTAGGCAAAATAACACACCATGGAAGAGTGTTGGTTTCTCTAATCTGCTGCTAATTGGCACGTTCCTTTGCTTTGTAAAACTCCAGGATTCTAATTAGCTCATTAAAAACCTCAGTGGCTAATGGCCAAGAAGTACATACTGATTTTTGTAGAGGAATCTGTTTTTCGGTCTATCCCAGTCCCCACTTCCCCACCTCTGCTTCATGTGTATGGGTTCCCCACCAGAGGCTTGGTCACATGACCTGAGCTGGCCTGAGTATCCCCACCCCCCAGATTCACAACTAGGGATAGGCATATGACTCAAATAGGACCACAGCGCAATTTTGCTGAGATTGAAACAGTCACCAGTGAAGGAGAATCTCTCCAACTAGGATGGAAAGCTCAAAGCCATGAAAGCCTCCTGCCTGCCTGAAAACAAAGCAAGCAGAACCAAGAGATGTAGAAAAGCAGAGAAAGGCAGGGCTCTAATGTTGCTGAACCCCTGGAATGCAGCCATTTCTGAAGCCCAGTCTACTTCTTAGACTTCCCAATAATATGACCAACAAATACATCTTGTTAAATTATCTTGTTAAAATGTATTTGAGGTGGGTTTCTGTCACTTACAACAAAGAGTCCTAACTATTCTATCCACCAAGGAGTAAGGCTGTACAATGTGAACTCAAATAGTTTCCCATAATTAGGGGTGGGGAAAAGGGATGGGGGTACATAGAAGGCTGACCATGAGCTGATAACTACTGAAACTGAGTGATGAGCGCACAGGGGCTTACTACACTATTATCCTTACTTTCACGCATGTTTGAAATTTTCCCAAATAAAATGCTAAAAAAGAAAAAAAATTTGCCCCAGGCCTCACACTTAAAGTTCAGCAAAAATCAGGGCCAACAAAACAACAGAAAAGGCAGAATCATATAAAAACCATACAATAGCAGGCATCCTCAGGGAGTATTTGGAATACATGAAAACATGAGTTCAAGCATTCTTTGCAGTATGCAAAGGGTTTCTGATATTAGAGCTGAGTCTACCGAGGCTTGGCAGGATCTGGAGGTCTTGGACGACCACCCCTAGCCATGCTGAGAAGGTTCTGCCGTGCAGCTTCAGCTCCCGGGGAAGTCAGAAGTGCACAGTGCATTGAACAGTGGGCACTGCTGGAGGAATACCTCTTTCCTCCCAGTGAATGACAGCAACACAGTTATTATCTGCAGCTTCCTATTAAAACAAGGGTGCGGCTCTGGCAATAGACAGGGTCACCGCTTCTCTGAATGTTCACTGACAAGTACTGTTGTTCTGACACAGGAAAGTATTTCAGCTAACCAGTTTATGAAACATCCATTCTTTCCCTCCTTTGAGGCTGGAGTCATCACCTCTCCTCACGGATTAATGGTTCTCAACCCCAGCTGTCGATTAGAATCATCTGGGACCTTAAAAAATCCTGATTTCCAGGCTTCATTCCAGAAGAAAAAAAACCCGGTGCCATCAAGTTAATTCTTACTCACAGCGACCCTATAGGATAGAGCAGAACTGCCCCATAGGGTTTCCAAGGAGTGGCTGGTGGATTTGAACTACTTGACCTTCTGGTTAGCAGCCTGGGTCTTAACCATTGTGCCACCGGGGCTCATTCCAGACTTCATTCCAGGCCAGTTAAACTCCAGTCTCTGGGTGTGGGGCTCAGGTATCTGTATTTTTTTTTTTTTTAATTTTATTGTGCTTTATTAGGTGAAAGTTTATAGCTCAAGTTAATTTCTCATTCAGAAATTCATACACATATTGTTTTGTGACATTGGTTGCAATCTCCAAAATGTGACAGTATGCTCCCCTTTTCACTCCAGGTCCCCTGTGTCCATTAGACCAGTTCCTGTCCCTTCCTACCTTCTCATCTTGCTTTTGGGCAGGACCTTCCCATTTGGTCTTTTATGTTTGATTGAACTAAGAAGCATGTTCCTCACGTGTGCTGTTTGTTTTATAGGCCTGTCTAATTTTTGTCTGAAAAGTGGGCTTCGGGAGTGGTTTTAGTTCTGAGTTAGCAGGGTGTCTGGGGGCCAAAGTCTCGGGGGTTCCTCTAGTCTCTGTCAGACCAGTAAGTCTGGTCTTTTTTCGTTAATTTGAATTTTGTTCTATATTTGTCTCCCACACTGTCCAGGACTCTCTGTTGTGATCCCTGTCAGAATGGTCGGTGGTGGTAGCTGGGCACCATCTACTTCTTCTGGGCTCAGGCTGGTGAAGGCCTCTGGTTCATGTGGTCCTTTAGTCCTTTGGGCTAATATTTTCCTTGTGTCATTGATTTTCTTCATTCTCCTTTGCTCTGGACAAGATGGGACAAATAGTTGCATCTTAGATGGCTGCTCGCAAGCTTTTAAGGCCCCAGACACTACTCACCAAGGTGGGATACAGAACATTTTCTTTATGAACTAGGTTATGCCATTTGATCCAGATGTCCCTGAGACTATGGTCCCCAGCCTGCCACTCCAGCAGCTTTCTGCCTCAAGGTGTTTGGATATGTCTAGGAAACTTCTATGCCTTTGCTTTGGACAAACTGTGTTGACTTCCCCTATATTGTGTGTTGTCTTTCCCTTCACCAAAGTTGACACTTGTCTACTACCTAATTAGTGATTTTCCCTCCCTCTCCCTCCCCACCCTCGTAATCATCAAAGAATTTTTTTTTTTTTCTGTGTGTAAACCTTTTCTTGAGTTCTTGTAATAGTGGTCTCATACAATATTTGTCCTTTTGTGACTGACTTATTTCACTCAGCATAATGCCTTCCAGATTCATACATGTTGTGAGATGTTTTGCAGATTCATCATTGTTCTTTATCATGGCATAGTATTCCATTAGGTGTATATACCATAATTTGTTTATCCACTCCTCTATCGATGGGCATTCAGGTTGTTTCCATCTTTTTGCTATTGTGAATAGTGCTGCAATAAACATGGGTGTGCACGTGTCTATTCATGTGATGGCTCTTATTTCTCTAGGGTATATTTCTAGAAGTGGGATTTCTGGATCATAAGGTATTTCTATTTGTAGCTTTTTCAGGACGTGTCATACAGTTTTCCAAAGTGGTTGTACCATTTTACATTTCCACGCCCTGTAAGTATTCCAATCACCTCGCAACCTCTCCAACATTCGTTATTTTCTCTTTGATTAGTGCCAGTATTGTCGGGTGAGCAGCTGTAGTTTTAGAAAGCTCCCAGTGATTCTAATGAGCAGCCCGAGCTGAGAACCACTGCCTTGGATAAACCTAGCTCCGTGAGCTTGTCACTCACTTTGGATAGGTGCCTTACACCTCCAAACATCTCCTGCTATTGCTCAGAACCAACCCTACTTCCTGATCTACCTGAGTGGGTAGAACCCATTCAGTCCAGAATCTACCTCCTTCCTCTTCCTCACTTACATTAAGTAAGCCTTAGAATGACTTTGTCTTCTTCAGAATGCATGTAAGACCTAGCTAATTGAGAGCATAATGCTTTTTTACTTTTAATTTTGAAATCATTTTAGCTTTATAGAAGAGCTGCAAAGATAGTACAGAGAGTCCCTATCCACACTTCACTCAGCTTCCCCTAATGTTAACATCTTATATAACTACGGTGTACTTATAAAAACTAAGAAACTAACATTGCTACAATACTATTAACTAAATTACACACTTTATGAAGAATTTATCAGGTTTTCCACTAATGTCCTTTTTCTGTTCCAGGATCCAAAGGAGGATACCACCTTGCATTTAGCACAATGCTTTTAAGAATGAAAAAGTTCTGAATCAAGCTCTGAGCCAGAGAATCGAAACTTTACTTCTGGCTTCATTCCCTTGCTCACCCTCTAGCTTCTGACTTCATGTTTGCATTCAAATTGCTCCAAGTTTCACCTATTCATCTTTCCTGTTTGGATCTGAGAGCCCCGTTTTTGTTTTTTTGGTTGTTTTTTTAGTCAAGTTAGTTCTTAACAGTTGTGGGGACATGGGACCCGTCTAATTAAAGCTATAGACTCTCCCCTGAGAAAAGCGCACAGACAAAAATTTCTAATTTCAGAGCAGTCAGATAGTGCCTCCCTACAATCCCCGACCCCCAAAGGGCTTCTACCTTCCACAGTGTGGCTCCTCTGACATTGATTCTGGAATGAAATCAGCACAAGCCCTCTCCCTAGACAATTCCTTCAGATCCGGAGCACAGCGGCAGTGCTCGCCACTCTGGGTTTTGGCCAACACCAGCTGCCCCAACCACTGTCCAGGGTTGAGGAAATGCCCTCCAGCTGGCCGGGCAGAGCTCTTCAGTTGGGCACTGAAGGCAGCTGGACTCTCCCCTTCCTGCCAACTCGGCTGCCAGCAGAGAACTCCCACACATTTGGCTTGACCCATCAACACTTCAGAGCCCATTTCTCTGTGATGGAAAGAGACATCTTAGAATTTAACACTTTCTAGTCCAAAAGCCATGTAATCATCTAGGCTTCAACAAACAAAAGTGACTCCAGCACCCAGAGCAGTATCGACAAGCTCAACCAATATAGGATCTTCTGTCATTTTCAAAATGGCAGGAACCAAGATGGTCTCCTTCTAGCTTGGTCCTGAGAGCAATGCCTGCCTACTACCCTTCATCTTTGGAAATAGCATGCGAAGCCCCCAGCACTTGAAAGCCATACAACTGTCAAACCTACATCTTCTCTTAAGCCACCACACTAGTCTCTATACCAGGAACCATGGAAAAAGGAAACTCCATTCCCACTCACTGCTCATGACCTTACTTTTTAAACCTCTTGCTCCAACTGATTCCTCAAACCCTGTCTGTCCCATTCAACCTTGCCATGTTGTATGTTGCTCATTTCTATCAATGCCTCATCCGTCTGACTTGGGGCTGAGGATTATCCAGGTGTCACCTGAGCTAGCTACCATTGGTACAGACCTCTTCAGGCTCCTCTTTGCCTTGGGACGACACTTTCTTCCCTACTGACCCTCGAGCCAGGATCACACCAATCCCTCCAGCATCAACCAGAAGGCAACAGGGTTAGAGAACGGATAAATAATTCCTATGGACAGAGCTGGGTCTAGTCTTACCTTCTGCAAATGGTTCCCATTCATAAAAGCGTCCCATGAATGGCTTGTTGTTGTAGGATGCACACTGCACCTCTCGGATACTTCTACTGCTTTCCGGACATACCTAATATAATGAGGATTAAATACGCAATTAGTGTCTGCATCTTTCTGTGGCCCCAGTCAAATCCCAGAATACCTCTCCAACTTTAAATTCCTGTCCTCTGGTGGTGCAAATGGTTAACGGACTCAGCTGCTAACTAAAAGGTTTGCTGTTCAAGTCCACCCAGAGGCACCTCAAAAGAAAGATCTGGCAATCTACTTCCAAAAAATCAGCCACTGAAAACCTTATACAGTGCAGTTCTACTCTGATGCATATGTGGTTGCTAGGAGTCGGAATTAATCTAACAGCAACTGGTTTGGGTTTTTTCTTTTTTCCTCTACTTAAAACGAGGTTTCTAAAAGTTTGCTGACCACCACATAAAAAATTTAAAATGTAGATGCCAGGCTTCAGCCCAAGTTTGCTAAATCAGAATCTTTGGAAGAAAACTGAATTTTTAACAGGCTCCCCATGTTTCTTCTTTGTATATCATATTTTGAAAACCACTGACCTAAACTTTCTGTGTCTGACCAGCTGGTCTACTCATTTGCCCTCAGAGGGGCCATCTATTTCCATCTGTTTGACTTTGTTCATGCCATTCCCCTTGTATGGAATAATATTCACAGCAAACACACAGAGAGTTCTCACCAGGTGCCAGGCACTATTTTAAACATTTTCACATATTAATTTATTTAAACCTCATAACAACTAATGAGGTAAATATTATCATTTTGCAGATGCTTCACAGATGAGGAAACTGAGGCATAGAGGTGTCACACAGCCAGTAAGTCACACTGACTAGGTTTAAACCCAAGCAATCTGGTGTCACCAGGCTGTCTCTCAGTGTCTTGCCATCTTTTCCAAATTCTCTCTACCATCCAAAGTAGGACTTCCCAACAATAAGTGTGCAAAAGAATCACCCAGAGATGTCACTGGAAATGCAAACTCCTGGATCCCACCTCCAAGGATTATTGTTCAGTAGGTCTGGGACAATGGCCCAGGTGATTCTGATACACTAGACTACTCAAAGAAAATATCCAATTCCCTCTGGCTTAATTTCTTTCTTATTTATAGATTGTAAATATGAGCAAAGCATGAAATAAAACAATAAGATCAGACTCTCTAACTCAAATTGTAGACAAAGCATGATCTAGCTTTTTAAAATCTAGCTACAATCTGTTTAAATGTGTATAAGTGCGTGTGTGAGAATAAGCAGAAGGAAAGGAGATCTGGCTCCTTAAATATTGAAAGCACCGTGTATAAACCACTAATAGATAGCTCAAAGTCCTCAAGGACTTATAAAGAAATCTACTGTATGTATCAGAAATACCAGGTCTCCTGGAAGATGAGGGAACAGAGGAAGGAATAAACCAGGTGGAAGGAAAACCAACTTCTGCTGGAGAAAGGACAGTCACTGGAGGCAGCTGGTACGCACACCCAGGGTGGCCATAACCCTGCCCTGGCTCGAGCCAAACCACATGGAGCAAAAAGTCATGTGAAGCAGAATGCGATGGAAACTGTTAGGAGAAAAATTGCCAGGTGGATACACAGGGTGAGCTGAGCTCTGCTACTCGGTAAGCTGACAGGCCGGGAAGGCTGCCCGCAAGGGCTCTGGGAGCAAAGTTGCTAGTGGCCCCAAAGCCGGAACCACGGAGGCTTCCAGAAACGCCAGCTCACTTCATGAAGGAGTTCAGGATACACTGCTTTTTCACAATGCTTTGGCTAGGACCAACGTTCAGCTAAGATGTGATCGGCTGGGTGACACGGAAGAAGGCACCATCCTTGTAGTAGTTCCCAAGCCTGGCTTTGGGAAAGAATCAACAGCGGGCTTTGTTAAAAATACAGATTCTTGGGCCTCACCCCCGTGGGAGGGTAGAGAGGAGGGCTTAATGTGCTGCCTGGGGCGACTCTGGTGCAGCCTGGACCTACTGAGGAAAATCAGCCAATGAAAACCCGATGGATCGCGATGGTCTGATCCCCAGCTGATCACGGGGGATGGCACAGGACTAGGCAGTGTTTCCATCTGTCGTGCACAGGGTCGACAGGGTCTTAGGGTGTTTTGTTGTTGTTACTGTTTCTATGGTTAAGGTTTATACAGCAGTTCAGGTTCCCATTCAACCATTTCTACACAAATTGTTCAGTGACATTGGTTACATTCTTCACAATGTGTGAACATTCTCATTATTTTTGTTCTGGTTTTCCATTTCCATTCATCTAGTTTCCCTGTCCCCTTACATTCTCATCTTAGTTTTAAAATCATTGTTGACCATTTGGTTTCATACAGGTGGTTTTTTAAAGGAGCACAGTGCTCACGGGTGATAGTCTTTATTTTGTGAGCCGATCTGTTGTTTAGCTAAAAGGTGACCTCAGGGCCTGGTTTCACTTCAAGTTTTAAAGAGTATCTCAGGGCAATCGTCTCAGGGAGTCCTCCAGTCTCAACTGGCCCAGAAGCCTGGTTTGTTTGTTTGTTTGTTTGTTTTAAGAATTTGAGGTTCTTTTTCTCCCATTCTATCATCTACTGTGGCCCTGATCACAATAGTCAGGAGTGATAGCCCAGCACCATCGAGTTCGGTCTCAGGGCAGTGTGTGTTTCAATACTTCAGTAACACCAGGCACTCTTACTTATATACTATGTACCTGCCAATCCAACCAGTCACCTGTGGTGGGTCATTCAGGATAACCTGTCCCCTCGTCACCAACAAGTTCTTTATATCTGACCATGACCCATTTACTTTCTGTGGCACGAAGGCTCAACATGGCATCAGACCCACAGTGGTGAGTCAGGTGCTGAGGAAGTAAATCCACCTACAGGCAGCTGAGTCTAGCAAGTTGACTGTGGTGCATTTGGAAGGTTATAGCAGGAGGTAACAAGATGCCCTGGCAGGTCAGTATGGCCCTGTGCATGACCCCAAGCAGGGACTCACATGCTGCCAGGCAAGCTGCCAGTTGGAGGCAAGGGTACTACTTCCCGGGGAGGAGAGGGACCTGGCCAGAGAAATTGTGGGCTCACCGAGCCTAGATGTGGAAGTGGGTTATTGAGATACAATTATGGTACAGGCAAGGAAGGCACAGGCCTGGTGTGATGATGATGATGATGGCGATAATGTTAAGATTAGCTAACTTTCACTGAGCACTTAACTAAATGCCAGATACTCCACCATGTGACTGAAGTATATTTTAGCTCATTTAATCCTTACAATAACCCAAAAGGTAAGCAGGCAGCACTATTACACCCATTTTACAGTTGAAGAAACCAAGGCACAGAAAAGTTAAATGACTTGCCCAAGGTCACACGGCCAGTAAGTGGTGAGGTCAGGATTTAAACCCAGATACGTTGGGTCTAAAACCCATGCCAGTAACCACCATGCTATGGTGCCCCTAAGGACTGATGGGCAGAAAAGTTAATTTGTGATGGATACTCAGGTGAGAGGGCCTTCACTCCTTCTTGCCTAATGTCAGGAGAGGTTCTAGAGGTCAAGGTCGGATCTGGCCTCCGGAGCTGATTCAACGGCCCCAGCTATAAGGAGCAGGAAGCTGTGGTGTCAAGCTGAAAACCAAGCAGGGCCTAGGAAATTCTGTTTCATGTCTCTTTTGGAGATTACATATGTTTGTACTTGTCATACTATTATCAGTATTTGATCTCCTCTCGTTTTAACAGGCTTTCTGAAGTTAAACCTTCCTGGTTACAGATTATTTTACATCAGTTATATTTTAGATTGGTTACTTCCTGATGCCACAGATGGAGTCAACCTTCACCTTATCAGTAATCATCTCTATACTACACTGTGAGTTGGCTTTGGGTAGGTTTCCTGCAGACAGCTGATACTTTCTGTGGACACAGATTCTTGGAATCTTCAGGCCAGAAAACTGAGACACGGGGGAAAGCCATGTAGATAGAGGTCATGCTCATTCAGAATGCGACCAGCACAGACCAAAGCTTTATAGCCAAGCAATGCCCCGGGGAGATAACCTCCTTCCAAATGATTCCCTTCCACCCAAAGGAGGGAGGGATGTTTCCACTGAACTCTTAGAGGAAGAGGAATAACGATGTACTTTGATATGATGAGCTGAATACTTATAAAGCAATACAGACTATATCCAAAGCTGCACTGAGACAACTGCCTGGAGTTGCATGAGTCAAAAAGGGTATTCTGGAAACAGACTATGTTTCTAGTGACCCTGATTAATTTGAGATGACAATTGCCCATACCTAACTTCATTGCTCAAGGGGCCACAGTCAGTGAGCACACACTTACTTTTTGGTAATTAATTACTTTCAGATGAAAGTATGAAGTATGAAGATGATGAAGAACACCATTCCCAATGAAGGTGGTGCCAAGGAACATGACCTTGAAGTCGGCCTGGGTCAGGCATGAATTTTTATCCTTTTCATTGCTCTGGATTCAATCAAAAGACTGACCAGCTACCATAACAACATAAAATGTATTTAACATTACCACAGTGAAGACATCTAAAAAAAGAAATCTAGGAAACGTCCTTACACTTTCACGAGAAAGTGGCTGTGTGATCTTGAGCAAGGCACTTCTATAAGCCTCAGTTACCACATCATGACAACATCTACCTCACCCTGGAGACTTTCAGGGGGGCTAAGTTAGTAATACATTAAGGTTTCTAGCTCATAGTGGTGCTCAGTAAACGTTAGTTGAATTTGAATCTAAGTAGACACCAAAGATGAATCCAGCAGTTCCAGAAGCTATAAGTGCCTGAAAGGTAGGTGTTCCGAGCAAACATCCACCTTCTTCCTCTTCCCGCAAAGTCAATGACTTGGTTTTCTAGTTGTAGAGTAGTGTAACCAAGGGCCAAAGTTTCTAACAGATTATCCAAAACATTTAAAAAAATGTGTTTAATAGCTCCTAAGTTGGAAACCTCCACTCATCTGTCAGTTTGTCATATATGGTGGCTTGCGTGTCACTATGATGCTGGAAGCTATGCCACCAGTATTTCAAATACCAGCAAGGTTACCCATTTGGACAAGTTTTAGTGGAGCTTCCAGACTAAGACACATGAGGAAGAAAGGCTTGGCAATCTGCTTCTTAAAATTAGCCAATGAAAACCTTATAGATCACAACAGAATATTATGTCGGAAGATGAGCCTCGTAAGTTGGAAAGATCATAAAGATGGCACAGGACCAGGCAACATTTCATTCTGTTACACATAAGGTCACCACCAATACCAAGGTTGGAACAAACTCAACCTTACAAAAACTCTTCTGCTACCTTCTACCACTTCCAACAATTCTCCAGACAGAGACACTAAATTGGCTCATCTAAAAGGATTGGGCCAAAACTTTTAATTTTTTAAAAATCTGATGTTTTCTTAGTCCTCAGACACTTTTTCTTTTTTCATTAAAGAGAAGTTCATAATATTTTCCTAGAGAAAAGCATTTCCCTCTCATTCAGTATACGCATCAAACTCCCAAACGATGTCAACATGACTAAGCCCAACCATCTACCCAGGAGAATCCTGTATTTTTAAGTATTTTGAAGACGTGTCCACACAAATCTAGGTCTATCCCATGAGTGCCCATTTATTTCTCCCTCTTTAGATTATTTACATATCTCCATATCTGGAAGGAAGGAAGGAACCATGGTGACACTCAGCTGCCAACCAAAAGGTCAGTGGTTTGAACCCTCCAACCACTCTGCAGGAGAAAAGACCTGGTGATCTGCTCCTGTAAAGATTTCAGCCTACGAAACCCTATGGGGCAATTCTTCTCTAACCTGTAGGTTCGCTATGAGTTGGAATTGACTTGACGGGACACAACAATAACAACAACATATCTGGAAGGAAGTCTAAAAATACCTTTTTTCTAAGTAGTCAGAAAGCATATGGCAAAATGTAAACTTATTAAAGCATCCAAAACTCCTGCTCTCCCAAGGAGCACAAATTCCTAGTGGCTACTTTATGTACATCACACTAACAAGACTGTCTGCCTTCCCCTCTGCTATCTGCTAGAGTAGGGCACGAAATTCCATCCAAAGGCAAACATTCACTGCACCCCTACTACGTGCCAGGCGTTGGGACTGGTGCCAACGACTCAGAGAAGGATCAATCACAGTAATGCTTTCAGGGATCTCACAGGCCAAAGGGAGAAAAATACAAAAGCAAAAACGTGTAATGCAATGTGAGGAAGTTGGAGAACGGTTTGGGCACTAAATTCCTCATCCTGCAAAGCAAGAAGTCAACTGATACTTTCTAATGTCAACAGATCAAGACTTTCATGTTGACAGATCAAGAAAATAAAAAAAAAAAAAGTCATTATACTCTATAGAGCTAAAAATATACCTGAAAATAAAAATGTGGCCAACAGAAATCAGCAGAGTGGGAGGAAAGGAGGTCGTTTCTTTATCTCGCAGAGTGAGGAGTCAACAGAGAAAGTTTGAAGTTGACATACCAAGAAGAAAGGTATTAGCACATTATTTAAGTTACGGAGAGGATGGCTATATGAACTAAAAATTAAAAATGATTGACTGTAATTACATTTTAGGAGACAGACTGGGATACATTTCTCTCTACCATTGCAATATTTCTTACTAGTTGCGTGTCTTACTTCTAGTAAACCTGAAAAGCAACAACTGCGAACAATTCCATTTTTACAACTAAAGTGTTAATTTAAAGAAATGCAATGCAATACACTTTAGGTACAAAAAATTAAGCTGGACTAGAGGTCAGGTCAACAGAAGTCAATTCTTACCTTTGCCATTTATTAACTCAATGTTAACTGTTATTTCCCACTGCTCTGAACTTCCGCATCCCCACTGGACCTAATGTCTTCCAGGAAGATAAGGCGTATTGGTGTACCAGGTTGTAAGAAATTTGGAAGGGGAAAAAAAAAGAAGGAGTTTATTTTCTTTTGACTGAAGAAAGCTATTTATTTTAGATTTATTTATTTTAATATAAATTATATATGTTTCATAAAATTTTATCATATCTATATTTATTTATGATTCATATATATTTATGATTCATGTGTGTGTGTGTGCATATATATGCAAGCGTGTATATGTTGTTGTTGTGTGCTGTCCTGCGGATTCCAACTCATACTGACCCTATAGTAGAGGGCAGAACTGCTCATAGGGTTTCCAAGTCTGTAATCTTTATGGAAGCAGACTGCCACATCTTTCTCCCGCGGAAACCCTGGGTGGGTTCAAACCACCAACCTTTCAGTTAGCAGCCCAGCTCTTAACCACTGTGACACCAGGGCTCCTTTGACGCCTCATAAAATCCAAAAACACGTCACCTTGAGTGACGAATTAGAATCTGCCTGCAGAGTGCATGCTTTGCTACATTTGAGATTTGTCTAACATCTCCCCCTTTGTTTTCACTTACTTTGAGGCAAAACCAACTCCACATGGATATAACTCATTGTCAGAAGCCAGTTCTACCCAAGGGAAATTTACTGGAGAGTCACTGATACCAGAACTCATCACGCTGGCGTGCGCTAAAAGCTGTTTTTAGCCCCGGGAGTTTTTCCCTCCTAATGTTAAGTGCACTCTGTCTAAACTCAGGATTACGTCTCCTTTGGCAACAAAGTGCCTTAAAAACTCATAACCTTGTCCCCACCTTGCATCAGGTGACTCGCTACAGCTTCCCTTCTCCAAAAGGGGCCAGAGTACAAGTCTCCTTTCCAGGGAGAAGGAGCTGAACTCACAGAGTGCTTCAGAGAAGAAAGGTGGGAAGAGAGACCACTCAGCCTCCAGGACAAAGGGCATCAGGTGTCTTGGCTGGTTAATCTATTCAGCAAATAACAACACAAAACCCCAGAAGAAATTGATTTTTGGTTTAGCTGTGTTCCCTCAGGCACCAGAGAGATTGAGTTTTAGCTTCTTCTCCCCTCCTTCACTTCTATAAAAACTCCAACTCTATTGCTCCCAAGCCCTGGGAACAGAAAAACTCTGGAATTCAATGAATTTCCACAAAGAAGAAATTTAACTATTTGTTTAATTCCTTGCGTGCTTATTGTTTTTAGCCACAGCTAAGAAAGTGCAAGCCTACAGATAAACCATGGATACCTCCCACTGCTGCCCCACTCACTGCTGAAAGACAAGCTTGCTAGCAAAGCCGTCACTCATTGGAAGAATGTCTGATTTCACCGCGTGGTCCCTGAGCCCACTCCCCCTTCTTGTTCCTCAGTTCATGAGATAGAGATAGCTGCCATCCAGTTAACTCTGAGTCATGGCAACCTTACGTACAACACAATAAAATGTTGCCTGGTCCCTGTCATGCCCTCTTCCTGGAAGGCTCTCCCCTCACCATGGTAAACTGTAATCTTCCAAGAGGCCCTTGCTGACTCTACTCAAGCCAGATTCATATCCACTGTTCCAGGATTTCAAAGTGCCAACGTGGCGTCCTTAGTGGCACCTATGGTCTGCACTGTTATCACCTATTTATCAGCCTATCTCTCCCACTGGCCTTGAAGTTAACTTAGGACAAGAGCTTAATCTCATCTCAGTGTCCCCAATGCACAGCCTAATATCTGACCCCACTCAGTCAATATCAATGTTGTCCTTAGGGACTCCAGGCAAGAATCCAAAACAGTGAATGTTTAATAGACTTAGAGTCAAAAGGTGTAGATTAAGTCTTTGTTGGAAACCTGTAGGTCAGCTGACTTGTTCAAGTCATCCGCTCCCCCGGGGCCTCTGCTTACTTACACGTGGAGAAGGGCATTGCACAAAACATGTCCAAGATTGACGCTAGCTCTAAAAGACCATAGATTCTCTATATGGACTGGAGTATGTCACCTTAACTTCTTCATACACACTGTAGGCAAGGAAAAAAAAAAAAAACTTCCTTATCTTTAAAGTTTACATTTAGAGATCACCAGCACTGCATTTATGATTGATTTGGCAGTATTTCATGGAGGACATCTTAAATAAATTGCACAATTGTAAAGACATAGGCGATTGAACAGAACAAGGGGACACTGAGTGGTTTAAAATCAGAAAAGATGTGCATCAGGGTTGTATCCTTTCATGATACTTATTCAATCTGTATGCTGAGCAAATAATCCGAGAAGCTGGACTATATGAAATAGAATGCAGCATCAGGATTGGAGGAAGACTCATTAACAACCTGTAATATGCAGATGACATAACCTTGCTGGCTGAAAGTGGAGAGGTCTTGAAGCACTTACTGATGAAGATCAAAGACCACAGCCTTCAGTATGGATTACACCTCAACATAAAGGAAACAAAAATCCTCACAACTTCATGATGAATGAAGAAAATACTGAAGTTGTCTAGGATTTCATTTACTTAAATCCACAATCAACGCCCATGGAAGAAGCAGTCAAGAAATCAAATGATGTACTGCATTGGGCAAATCCCAGACATTCTCTTTGCCCAGGCACTCCTGTCATTGCCCAATGGGCTCATGAACAAACTGGTCATGGTAGCAGGGATGGAGGTTACGCTGGGCTCAGCAGCATAGATTTCCACTCACTGAGGCCGACTTGGCTACAGCCACTGCTGAATGCCCAATCTGCCAACAGCAGAGACCAACACTTGAGTCCCCGATATGGCACCATTCCTCAAGGTGATCAGCCAGCAATCCGGTGGCAGGTTGATTATGTTGAACCCCTTCTATCATGGAAAGGGCAGTGTTTGGCTCTCACTGGGATAGACACTTACTCTGGATACGGATCTGCCTTCCCTGCATGCAATGCCTCTGCCAAAACTATCATCCTGGACTTAAAGGATGCCTAAACCACGGTCACGGTATCCCATATAGCATTGTCTCACACCAACGGACTCATTTCACAGCAAATGAAATAATGGCAATAGGCCCATGCTCACGGAATTCACTGGTCTTACCATGTTTCCCATCACTGTGAAGCAGCTGGCTTAACAGAATAATGGAATGGCCTCCTAAAGACACAATTATGGTGCCAGCTAGGTGGTAACACTTTGCAAGGCTGGGGCAATGTTCTACAGGAGGCTGTCTATGTTCTAAACCAGCATCCAATATATGGTGCTGTTTCTCCCATAGCCAGGATTCATGGCTCCAGGAATCAAGGGGTGGAGATGGGAGTGGCACCACTCATTATTACCCCTAGTGACCCACTCGCAAAGTTTTTTTCTTCCTGTCCCCGTGACCCTATGCTCTACTGGTCTAGGGGTGTTAGTTCCAAAGGGGGGAATGCGCCCACCTGGAGACATCACACAGATTTCACTGAGCTGGAAGTTAAGAATGCCACTAGGCCACTTTGGGCTCCTCATGCCTCTAGATAAATAGGCAAAGAAGGGAGTTATCATATTGGCTGCTGTGACTGATCCTGACTTCCAAGAGGAAATCAGACGGATGTTGCATAATGGAGGTAAAAAAGAGTATGTCTGCAATAAAGGAGATCCCTTAGGGCGTGTCTTAGTACTACATGCCCTGTGATTAAAGTCAATGGAAAACTACAGCAACCCAATTTTGATATGACTACTAATGGCCCAGACCCTTCAGGAATGAAGGTTTGGGTCACTCCACCAGGCAAAGAACCATGACCAGCTGAGGGTAAAGGGAATACGGAATGGGTGGTGGAAGAAGGTAGTTCTAAATACCAGTTACGAACATGTGACCAGTTGCAGAAAGGAAGTCTGTAATTACTATATTTCTTATTTCATTATATGTGTATGTGTGTATACATATGTTTATATATGTGTATATATACATATACAGCAATTATCCTTTCTTTTTTCCCTCCCTTATAAAATATAAGATGTAAACAGGGCTAGTGCATTTTCAGTTGCACACATGTTAGTTGTATCATGTTAGGCACACACATGACTTTGCAATTATCTTTATTTAGAGACTGTGTACAGTTTAAGGAGACATGTACAGGTGCCAAGTTGACAAGAGGTGGATTATGACGGTTAAGGGTATGGATCAGCTTGACTGGGCCATGATTCTCAGTGGTTTGGCAGTTATGTAATGATGTAATCATCCTCCATGATGTGATCTGATGTGATCAGCCAATCATCTGTAAGGGGAATTTTCTCGAGGGTGTGGCCTGCATCTAATATATATATAAATGGACATTCTGGCAAAGCTCACTTGTTTGCTCTGGATTCTGCATCTGGCTCATCATCATCTGACTTCCAGTTCTTAGGATTCATCAGCCTCCAGAAGCTGTGAGCCAGCAGCCTGCCATCTTACCTGCCGATCTTGGGATTCCTCAGCCTCTGCAGCCTGTGACCTAGCAGCCTGCCGTCTTACCTGCCGATCTTGGGATTCCTCAGCCTCCACGGCCCGTGAGCCAGCAGCCTGCATTCTGACCTGCTGATCTTGAATTCATCAGCCCCTGTAGCTACTTGAGTCAGGAGAAGCCTCCAGCCTGATGTCTGACCCACGGACTTGGGACTTGCCAGCCTCTACAACTGCATGAGCCATTTCCTTGAGCTAAATCTCTCTCTTTCTCTTCTCCCCGCTCTCTGTATATATGTATGTATGTATGTGTACACATATGTATGTATATGTACATATATATAAACTCACTGCTGCTGTCAAGTTGATTTCGACTCATAGCGACCCTATAGAACAAAGTAGAACTTCCCCATAGGGCTTCCAAGGAGTGGCTGGTGGATTCAAACTGCTGACCTTTTGGTTAGCAGCTGAGCGCTTCACTGGTTTTGCTTCTTTAGAGAACCCAGCCTAAGACACCCTCCAAAGCTCTTATCTCTTTTTTGGTCGTTCTTGAAAGCTCAGATCAAGTATCCACTCATCAGCAGAGTCTTCCCTACCCAGTGGCTCCCTGATCTGCAGTGTCAAATCTAAGGTACTGCAGCAGCCCCGGGCATGTGGTGTCACTGAGCAGTTTCTATTAACCCGGTTTGGAAAAGGGTGCAATTTCAGTGCTTGCCATAGGCTCTGTTTTCTGTAGATACACCACTGGCCGTACCAGGTTAATAGAAACTGCTCAGTGGCACCATGCGGCCAGGGCTGGTGCAATACTTGCCATACCTATCATACTCTAGTTACGCCTCTGCTGATCTGTGCTCTCAGAGTTCCCCTTCCTCACTAAGTATTCCAGGAACAAGTGTAATGACTTACAAGTAGCCAAGTTTGGGTACTCCTCCCCCACTGGACCATGGCCATGTTGAGAGAGGGACCGTGACCAGTGATGAGACATTGTTTCAAGCTATGAAAGGTTGCACATTTTCCCCCAATTCAGACTACCCCTTATATTCATTACCATACATCTCATAACTGAGTCCTCTACTATGGCAGTAGAAAGGAAGTAGTCCATCAGGAATTGGAGTGGAATGGACTGAGCCCTTAGTTTAAGGGGTGAAGTTCTGAAGTCAGTGGATATTTCCAACCTGCCCTGGCCTACATCACCTTCTTTTTCTTCTCCCAGATAATCATGAGGAAAGAGCTCTACATTCATGCATCATATTTTAATTTTCGGAGAGGCTGTAAGTGATAATCTGCATTCCCTATTAGTAAGATTTTTCAAAATATTATCCATCACCCTTCTCCTGTTTGAGTAGAAAGATTTATATAATTTGGGGATGCATATGCATGCCATCTCTTCATGTTGGACACTTGGGAGGATATGTACGTATCTATATGAGCTCATTGATGCTAAGATGCTGATGCATACGGGTTCATACAGAGAGAGTGCAGAAAAAAATTAACATAGCAGGTCAGAGACTGCTATCTTTAGAAAGCCCTGCTTGCAGGGTTGGCCCTTGGCTGGTGTCTGGGAACTTGGATTTCAAGAGGGTTCCCGCCATTTCCTAAACTGTACAAATAATACGGTTTTTGCTGAACACCTGCTTTCCTTCTGGGAGGCTGGAATTTTAAACACACTAGGCAGAGGGTGACTACATGGCCAGTCCCCAATAAAAACCTTGGGCAATGAGTTTATCATGCACTTCCCTGGTGGGCACGCCTCATACACATTATCACAATTTATTGCTGGAGGAATTAAGCTCATTCTATATGACTCCTTAGGGGAAGAGACTCTTGGAAGCTTGTACCTGGTTTCAGCTGGACTTCGCTCCATGTACCTTTTCCCTTTGCTAAGTTTGCTTTGCATCCTTTCCCTGTAATAAATCATAGCTGTGAGTATGGCTATACACTGAATTCTGTGAGTCCTTCTAGCAAATCACTGAACCTGGGGGTAGCCCTGGAAACCCCAACACGGAGAGTTTTAAAGTGTTCATGGGTTGTGGCCTAAGTCACAAGAAGCCATGGGCTTATAAAAAGAAGTTATGCAGTAATGGGACCTCTAAGGAATGTCATCTCTAAACCAGATAAATGGAATATGGACTTGTGGTGATGGGGTCTACTGGGGACGACACTGTACAAAATGGTACAGCAAAGTGAAGGAAATTAAACCTGTACAATCCTTTGCTAACATTTACTTCTTTATCTTGGGTTTGAGACGTCATGAATTCACAAGAATTTTCTAAGATTCATTGTAATTCAATCTTCTCAATGGTGCAGTTACTCCAGCACCCAGCAAAGTCATAGCTCCTACGTGGGGAGAGATACCCCTGCTGTTGGTAACATAGGTCTGGCAAATGCAGTGATTAAAAAATGTGGGTTAAATTAAAGAAATGCTAAAGTAGATCCCAGCTCTACATTTATGCCAAATAACCCTTCTCTTTTCTCTTCTTTTTATAGTTCAACTTAGTCTTCAAAATTAAGAGACTTACTAGTCAATGCCAGAATTTGTTCTACATTAGAAACAAATTCATTTTGAAAGAACCACAATGGATACTCAAGAATAGGGACCATGTGTGATTATGAATACAAGTGATTCCTTATGCTGATAAACTACTTTTGAATTTACAAAGCACTTTCTTAACATCACTTCATTTGATCCTCATAACAAGCCTATGAAGTAGATGATAAGACTTTTCTCACTTATCTTCCAAGGAACCTAGTTTGTTACAAGGCAAGCAGTGATGCTCAATAAGATGTATTGGTTGACTGATTAGTAATGGCTTTAGAAAAGTTACTGCTTTATAAAAATTAATAACTCCTAAAATATGTCAGCGGAAGAACAAGTTAAAAAGCAATCCAGGCATTCAGAAGAGTTGTTAAGATCACAAATTAAGTCATTTCTATGGACTCTATAGCAGGAAATATATCTTTAATGAGGAAATTGAAGCTAATATATAACAGCTGTCCTGTTACCCAGTAACTGAGTATTAAATTATTAATGAAAAATATAGCAACTCAGAAATTTAACCTTTAAACACTCTTATTCCTTTCTCTTTTATATACAGTCCTTAAACCGATATTTAAAAAAAACACATTTGGTCATCTTTTGTAGTTTATATTGATCATTTTTTCTCTGCCACTCACTTTCACTAGCTGTGGATTCTTCAGTACGTTATTCGACCTCCTTCACAACCAGCAAATGTTGAGAACAGCAAACTCACAGGGTGGAGCATAGGATTAACTGAAGTAAGAAAAGTGCCAAGAACAGGGCCTAGTTTGTTGTGAGTTTTCAATAATGGCAGTTATTATTAAAACCATGAAGATTTAATCAGTAAATATTTATTGAACAAATATCCAAAGGCGGGTATTCAGCCTATACGCACCAGTACAGTCGTTACAGGTTCTTAAAATATTTAAATGTTTTCATACCAGTCAGGAAATAAGTCGTGCCCAAACCCAGACTTTCTGGAGCCATTGAGGCTGATGATCCCCTGAAACTATTAACCTGAGGAAATCTTTAAACCTTGAAACTATCCCCTGAAGTTATCTTTGAACAAAATAATAGTTTAGCCTAATCAGAAAAGAATATCTGCATTAAGCATTATACTCTTTTAAAGAATTATCTACATGTGATCAAATTGACAAGAGCAATTAGAAAGGATAGACGATAAGCTTAGTGAGGCAGTGAGGTTGTGTTAATGACAGTGAGGTAGTTTGGGAAAGGTTGTTGAGAAAGGTGGTACAACTTAAAGAATGTAACCAATGTCACTGAATTGTGCATGTAGAAATTGTTGAAGTGTTGTATGTATGTTTTGTTGTGTATATTTTCAACAAAATTAAAAAATAAAAAGAATTCCTGCCCAGAGGTTTTCAAGTGTCCTGTATCATCCCAGCTCCTCCCCTGAGAGATCTAGGCTTCTTTACAATACAATACCTAAAAGGTTTATGCTAGGAACAGCTGGGAGCCTCCAGGAATCTTACTGATGGTAACCTATGCCAGTCAATCCCCTCCAAATCCCACCTCCTTGGCACCACCCCTAGTTGTCCTAAATCAGCCAAAGAGAACCTGACTCATAGACCCATGAGCAAAAATACTGTTGAGGTGAGTCCCTGAAATTTGGAGGGTTGTTTGTTATACAGCAATAGCTAACTAATATTGTTACCAACTGATTATCAATATGCAATTCAGTAAACTATGCATAAGTTAATAAACCAATAACTTTATGAAAAAGAAAAATATACAGGGAAAATACAAAGAAAAGAGAAGAAGGGAAGATAAAAAGGTACATTAACATGGTCCCCAAAATCAGGCCTTTCACTGCCTCCACAGGCTCCCTGCTAACCAACAGAAGATAAGAGCAGAGGTGGCCTCGGGGACAGCACAGGGCAGTGTGTACTCACGTTGGTGTTGCACAGCTTGTACTGCCTGTAGGCCCCGATGCAGGAGATTGCTGCAGACCGTGCAGGCTGGGAGAGGCTCTGAGCAGCCCTGTAGGACACCACACCATGGTTGCTGCTTGTTTCCGGGCTATGGAAGAGACTTGAGGCTGCAGGGAAGCCTTGGTCATGGGTCAAAGGCAGCTGGTAGATGGTGGCCTCTGAGGCCTGCAGTCCAGAGAGAGGGCCATTGTCGCTTTGGTACAGAGAGCCATGTTGGGGAGCCCGGCTGGCCAGCGGCCTATAGCCATGTCTAGGACTGGATGCCCTTTGGGGCAGAGGTGAGGACCTCTGTCTCCGAAGCCTCTGTGGTGTGTGTCCAGTATCCGTCTGCAGTGGTAAGATGTACGGGGCCTTACCGTAGCCATACTTGCCAGGGCCAATGGGACCTCGGGTCCTGCTCCTAAAGGGAGGGAAAGGAGATGAACAGAGTCACATAACTTTTCATGGGAACCCAGAAGCACTGGTTCCTGGTAGAGGGGATCGGGTAGGAACGGAAGCCTGCGAGAGAGCTTGTAGTGCAATAGGGAGTTAGACAGAGGGCATTCCAGGAGACAGAAGCATCACAGACAAAGACACAGAGCTGGAAAGTAGAATGAAGGTGGGCATCAACAGTGGATAAATAGTGGATGCTGGGAGGGATTGGAAATAAGGTTACAAAAGTAAGCTTCAGCTAGTGTGTGGCTCTTATGCCAGGGAGTTTGGTCATTTCTGTAGGTCATATGGAGCCACTGAAGGTTTTTTAAGAAGTATACAGATTGGTTTGCAATTTCAGCCATAGTACCTTTCCTGTTCACTTTTTTATGGCAATAAAAATTGTTTCTCTCTCAATTATGCCTGATATTTCAGATCCTGTTACCATACCATTCATGCCCAAAAAGCTTTTCTAGGTAAATGGAACTTGGCTAAGCAACCAAAGTCTAATCTAGTCCAGTGGCCTGACTTGCCCTGGGTGAAATTTAATCCCTGAGGAGATTAGAAGGGGTTGTTGTTGTTAGGTGCCATTGAGTTGGTTCCAACTCACAGCAACCCTATGAACAATAGAACGAAACACTCCTGGTCCCTGTGCCATCCTCACAATCATTGTTATGCTTGAGCCCATCGTTGCAGACACTGTGTTAATCTATCTCGTTGAGGGTCTTCCTCTTTTTCACTGACTGTCTACTTTACCAAGCATGATGTCCTTCTCCAGGGACTGGTTCCTCCTGATAACATGTCCAAAGTATGTAAGACGTAGTCTTGCCATCCTTGCTTCTATGGAGCATTCTGGCTGTACTTCCTCCAAGACAGATTTGTTCATTCTTCTGGCAGTCCATGGTATATTCAATATTCTTTGCCAACACCATAATTCAAAGGCATTGATTCTTCTTCGATTTTCCTTATTCATTGTCCAGCTTTCACATGCAAACGAGCCGATTGAAAACACCGTGGCTTAGGTCAGGCACACCTTAGAGCTTAAAGTGATATCTTTGCTTTTTAACACTTTAAAGAGGTTTTTTGCAGCAGATCTGCCCAACGCAATGAGTTGTTTGATTTCTTGAGCAACTGGCTACTTCATTCACCCTTCAGGAAACCCATGCTGAGCAATGGGTAAATGGTCATCTTCATGTTGGTATAGATCTTAAGATTTTGTCAAGACTTGTTGCCGGGTAAGATGTGAAAATCATGTAAATCATGGTGTGCTGGTAAACGTTTAACAACTAGCTTTCCAGTGGGGGGGGGGGGCGCCTAATTTGCAGCATTTGCCCATTTCCATGGTGTAAACACTCCTATCATCACTGATTTCAAGCTACCAATGTGAAAGACAATCAGCTCTAGCCAACAGATACCAACTGACTCCAGCACACCACTGCATGCAAACTTATTGTGCAACTACTGTTTGCAGAATTCAGAGCTAGGAATGGTGGTGAAATACAAAAGTGAATCGGATGTGGTTCCCAAGACCCCAGTCTTACAACTGAAAACAACTAGAACGTAACAAAGAGTAGGGTCGGGGCTGCGGAAGCAATACAAGAAACATGCTTTGGGAATTCTGATATGAGAGGAAGTACTTCTGCCTTGGGTGATCTGAGAAGGTTTCACAGTCGTTGGTCTGAGAGATGGAAAGTATAGGTTCCAATACCTTGTGGAGGGACTTAAGTGAGTCGTCTAACTTACTTATTTGTAAAGTGGCTGAACTGGATTAAATGACTGCCAAGGTCACTCCAGCTCTAAAATTATATGCTTCCATAATAATTAATCCTACATTCATGTAAAATTGGAAATGTGCCCAAGGGTTTCTACAGGATGGCCCCATCAAAATAAGCACATTAAAATAGCAATTAAGGTGAAACAATGATTTCTGCCCTTATAAGGAAATTCTTCTTTACATAACCACTAAAAATAAAATTTAACAGGCCACAACTAATTATTAACATCTTCATCACTAATTTCACCCTCATTCTTGGCTGATAAGGTTGTGAATTAAACCACGCTGCAGTCTTTATTTTGCCTTTAGTCATTTCTCAATTGATCTTGGCAAGGCTTGGGACTCTAGTAATGATGGGGCATCCAGCATACTGCTTTAAGAGATGCAATTAAGAAGTTAGTCTTAAAATACATATATAACTTGGATGTAATTTGCCTTTTTCCTTCTTGGGGCAGGCCAGGTCAAATGAATGACATCATGAAAAACTGAAGGAAAGAATTTCTGTGTGTGTGTGTCTGTGTGTTAAGAACTGAACATCTACCAAAAATTCAATTCTAACCTCAAAGTAAGTACTGAGTAGAGACCCCAACTGAAGGTAACAGAGAAATGAAGACACATGGAACAGTGCTTCTCAAACTTAAATATGCTCACGGGCCATCTGGGGAATCTTGCTAAAATGCACATTCTGTTTCAGGAGGTCTGGAGCAGGACCTGAGATTCTGCATTTCCAACAAACTCCCAAGTGGTGCTGAAGCTGCTGGTCCGCAGACCAACCATTGTGAGGAACAAAGTCATAGAAGAGAATGGAAATTACCAACAAAAGAATGAACATTTAGTGCAAAAAACTGATCATTTTTAGGGAAGAAAGATGACCATCAGATTTTAAAAAGGAACTCTGAGTTTGTGGCATGTGTAAAAGACCCTCCCACCCCGGAGGGGTGGCACTGATGCTCAGTGAGCTCTGATGAATGGAGACGAGCTTGATTTTCCTCTCAGGGAGCCCAGGAGCCAGAGGAAGAACGTGCTGTTGGCTGATGACACGCATAAGTATCTCTTCAAAGGCTGCCCATCACCCCTGAGGGGGTAACATATACACACACAAATGTATATTTTTGTATTTCCATTGCCTTGTGTGAGGCTCTGCCTTAACCAGAGAACCATCCAAAACCCACTGAGACAGCAACATCACTGGAAGGATGACAACTGCCATAGCAAATGACCAGTTACTTCTGACAAGCAGACAAAGGAGAAAGAGCAGCCAATAAGGGTGTGATGATGAGAGATGAGATTTCTGAGGACTTGACTCAAAACACTCGGACAAGTGGCAGATTCATTCCCACTTGGCCAGGAGAACATTTGTTTCAAAGTGAATACTCCTGATGGTTTGGAACGGCCTCTTCCCCACTAAAACAGAGCCCATCTGGCCATTTGCAGGGGGCCTACATGGAACTGGGCATATTTATGCAGAGTTGTCATAATAAGCACAGATGTGGCCAAGGGCATCTGTGCAGCCAGTTAAGCGTTCCACAAGAGCAAGCAGTGGGTGCCGGTGGAAGAAGGGAGGTTGTTAAGTTGATTAGCTCAGCTTAGTTCCCCTAAAGCTTTATAACCCATCTCTGGAAGCTTACATGGATTGTGCTTGGGGTTCCTAAAAGTCAAGGTTCTGTCTAATTTCTAAAAGTTGGGCTTCGAAAAAACAAATGGGAAAAGCATGGTTTGGAGACGGAAGATGTAGGCAGCAGCATGCTGCAGTGGTTAACAACCTGGTCTGGGAAGCTGTGTTTTCTGGGTTTGAATCCCAGGCCTGCCACTTAGTAGTTCTGATACTTTGAGTAAGATATGTAATCTTTACAGACCTCAGCTTCTTCAAACAGGGCCAAGATGAGAGGTAGGAAAGTGAGGTGCCTAGGGTACAATATTTAAGGAGGCTTTCACTCTTGGGGTCGTGTAAGCGCTGGTTGGAGTCTGAGCGTCAGTGTCTCATTAAATTTTTTGTTCCGTGAACCTCATTGGTCTCACCCTAGCCTTGGCCCTGCATTCATTTATAAATAAAGATGATTTCTATTACCTTCCTTATAGATTGTTGTAAGGACTGAATAAGTTAATAAGAGCAAAGGAGTCAAGCAATGGCTGGCACAGAGTATGTATTATATAAGTGTTTGCTTTAAAAAAAAAAAAAAGTTCTAGCTTAGCCATTTACTAGCTCTACAAATTTTGGCAAATAATGTGACCTCAGTTTTCTTATCTATAAAATGAGAGCGTGGCCACCATTAGGTCAGCTATAATAAAAAAGATGGATGATAACAAGTGTTGGTGAGGACGTGGAAAAATCAGAACCCTCATACATTGCTGACGGGACTGTAAAATGGTGTGGCTCATTGGAAGATAGTTTGGCAGTTCCCCGAGAGCTTAAACACAGAGTTACCATCTGACCCAGCAATCCACTCCTAGGTAATCACCCAAGATAACCGAGACCATGCCCACAAAAAGCCTGTACAAATGTTTTTAGCAGCATTAGTCATAATAGCCAAAAAGTGGAGACAGCTCCAATGCCCATCAGCAGATAAACGGACAAACAGAACGTGCGATATACGTATGATGGAATATGATTCAACCATAAACAGGAATGAAGTACAGATACAGCACGGTTGAACCTTGAAATCATTACGTTGAGTTAAAGAAGCCAGACACGAAAAGCCCCATATTGTATGATTTTACCTATCTGAAATACCCAGAACAGGAAAATCTGTACAGACAGAAAGCAGATCAGTGGTTCCCTAGGGTTGGGGGGATGGAGGAGGTGATGGAGTATGAGCTCTCGTTTTGAAGTGATAAAAATGTTCTGGAATTAGATAGGGGAGATGGTTGCACAGCCTTGCAAATATATTAAAAGTCACTGAATTGTATACTTGAAATGATCGATTTTATATGGTATATGAATCATATCTCAATAAAGCTGTTTTTTTACTCTTCAGTGAAAGCATGAGGTTTTTGTTTTTTTTGTTTTTTTGTTTTAATGGAGCCTGAATAATTACCATCTTACCTACTTACAAGGATATTGTGAAAATCAAATTGAGTTTACCAATGGGAAGAAACATTTTTTTAACCTGAGAGTAGTTTTTATACCTTGTTTCAACAACACTTAACACACTTTTACTGAGCTCTTTCTGTGAGTATAATGTGTGATGTTTTTTCTATTTGCTCATATTTTCAGCCCTGACAACGTAAGAAAAGGCAGAGCCTCCCTTTGAGAAGGGCTCAGTGACAAGCACAATGACAAGAACAGGACAGTAAGGGTCTTGACACCAGGTTCCAGTCCCAGTTCTTGCCTTGACCTACTATAAATGTCTGAGGAAACTTTTTTCTTGAGATAATTATGACTGAAAATAGTATTCTGGAAAGGGCAATAAGCATATAAAACATTTTTTCTTGAAACACACTGGCTGCAATTCAGGACCTCATTGTACGTGATGTTGCCCACTTTCCAATATTAATCCTGACCAGTCAGTGTTATGATTCAAGCAAAGACACTGCATCCAGCTGCCCACCCTCTCCCCTACTCTACACACGACAGCTACTAACATCAAACAGCACCTGTAACTGGCAGTGCCCACGTTTCTGTTTCCTGCCCAGACGCCTCTCCTGACCACCAGCCCTGTGTACCCAACTGACCTCTAAACTACAGCCTGCTCTTCACCTGTGATATGCCTGCAAATAACCTGGGGATCTTGTTAAAATGCAGCTTCTGATTCAATAGGTCGGTGTGGGGTTTCAGATACTACATTTATAACAAGCTCCCAGATGATGCCCGTGCTGTGGGTCCTGGGACCACACTGAGTGTGAAGGGCTAGATAGCTCCATCTAGATGTTCCCACCAGTACCAGCTGCCATGGAGTTGATCCCAACTCTTGGTGACTCCCTGTGTTTCAGAGTAGAACTGTGCTCCATAGGGTATTCAATAGCTGGTTTTTTGGAAGTAGATCACCAGGCCTTTCTTCTGAGGTGTCTCTGGGTGGACTCAAAACTCCAACCTTTCAGTTAGTAGCTGAGAGTGTTAACCGTCTGCACCACCCAGGGACTCCTAACGTTCCCACGGACACCTCAAACTCAACACATTCAAGCCAGAATTCATCATCTTTCTCGCACAAAACTGTTCCCCTTCTTATGTTTTCTAGCTCAGAGGTTCTCAAACTTGAGTGAGCATCAGAATCACCTGGAGGGCTTGTTAAAACAGACTGCTGGGCCCCATCCCCAAGGAGTCTGATTTGGGAGGGCTGGGTTGGGGCCTAACAATCTGTATTTTTAACAAGTTCCAGGTGATGCCACTGGTCTGAGGACCACGCTGTGAGAACCACAGCTCTGACTTACTATCACCACTTCCCTTGAAGATGCCTATGTCAGAAGTCTGCTGGTTCTTCCACTTTCCTCACCTCTCTGTGTTAAGTCCAAACTCTGGGGCTTAGCCACCCCAGCCTGCATAACATGGCTCCTGCCGCATCACCTGTCACCGCCCTGGCACTGCACAGGCACTCACACTACCTGCAGTTTCCTCTCCACGTTTCTGCCTGGGCTGTTTCCTCCTCCTACCCTGCCTTCCCCATCGCCATTTCCTGAAACACCTAACTCCTCCTCCTCAGGACTTAGCTGAAGCATATCCACCTCAGTGAAGCCCTTCCCAGTCCAAACTCCACTCCAGCCCTCCACCGTAGAATCGATGTCCTTCTCTTGCGTCCTTCCACTGGAACCCATGTGACTGTCTGGTGCACAATAACCTTTTATTACGCTTACTGCTTTACACATCTGCCTTAGTTTACTGTAGGCTCCTGGAGGGCAGAGGCTATGTCTTATTTGTCTTCTATCCCTAGAATCTAGGACAATGACTATAACATAGTTGTTGCTGTTAGGTGCCATCGAGTCGATTTCAACTCATAGTGACCCCATGTGACAGAACAGAACTGCCCCATAGTGTTTTCTAGGCTACAATCTTTATGGGAGCAGATCGCCAGGCTGCTCTACTGCGGAGCTGCTGGGTGAGTTTGAACTGCCTGCTGACTTTTCAGGTAGCAGCTGAGTATTTAACCACTGTGCCACCAGGGCTCTGTAACACAGTAAAAAAACAATCAAACAAAAAAACTGCCCATTGCTGTCCAGTCGATTCCAACTCATAGCGACCCTATAGGACAGAGTAGAACTGCCCCACAGGGTTGCCAAGGAGCGGTGGCTCGTAGATTCGAACTGCTGACCTTCTGGTCAGCAGCCGAGCTCTTAACAGTAAGTGCTCAATAACTGACTATTGAAAATGTGAAATAACAAATGAAGGAACCACTCAAACCACTATTGTCAAACGGAGGAACCCTCCGCCCATTATCGCATGGGTTACATGAAATAGTATATTTTATTAAAAGACTGTCAAACTATGGTTAGATTATTGGGGCACTGAGGACATTCCTGGTATCACACCTGGAGAAGAAACGGGACCTCTCAATGGGAAGCGGAATTCGGTGGGGGCTGAGATTCAGCCTTTCTTCTCAAAAGAAGGATTAAAAAGTCAAGGGTGTTCAATGCATGCCCGTCAGAGCCGAGTGCCAGCAGGCAAGGCTGTCACAGTCTGTGGCTAGAGGTGGCTTCCACTTCTTTTCTTAGTTTCTGGCACAGAGTGGAACAGGCAGAGTGAAACGCCTGTCCTGCGGGAGCCAGATCGTTTATTTCTTATACTGTCCATGTTTATTTCCCTTTTGTTTCTCCATAGAGCCCAGTCAAGTCTCCGTGAGAGGCCCAGCCTCTCTCAGCTGTGCTAACATGAACCACACATAGGCCACAGCATTCAACAGAGCAGAGGCCCCTGAGACCGGCTGAGGGACCACAGGACTCAGAGCCAGGGTGGCCAGGGGAAGGGCAGCTCAGAGCAGGGAGCTGGCAGTGAGGCCAGTTGAGAGTCTTCCTGCACTGCTCAGGAGGATCTGTTTTTTCACAGGAGTAAGAGAGGTGGTATGGGCTCTATAATTGGTCTCTAGTCACCTGGAACAGCAGAGGAAGGAGACCCAGGAATCAGAGAAAGAAATGGACTGCAGGTCTAATTGTTTCCATGAACTACTACCTCCTCTGCCATGAGACCAGAAGCAATGGATGGTGCCTGGCTACCATTACTGAACATTTTGATCAGGGACCCAATAGATGGATCCTGATCTATAGGAGGAAAATCAAGGCACAGAACTTCAAATTCATATGGAAACCAGACTTACTGATCTATGGAAACTGGGAGGACCCCTAAATCTCTTGTCTGGAAATAATCTTTAAAACTTGAACCAAAACTATCCCATGAAGCCATCATTAAACTAAACAACAATTTAATTCCATTAATAAAGAATGTCTGCCTTGAGCATTAAGCTCTTATAAAGAATTTATCTGTATGAGTTCAAACGGACAGCAGTTCATCCAAAGCACAGATGAGAACGTTAAGGGGCAGAGAGTCTAAATTAATGGAGATGAAACAATATGGACAGTGACAGTCAGAATCATGACACACTGTGAAGCATGTAACCAACGTCACTGCACTGCACACGTAGAAACTGTGAATGGATGTATGTTTGGTTGTGTATATTGCCATTAAAAATACATTTTAAAAAGAGAGAGAGGGGTGTTCCTTGCAGCCATGTACCTGAGTCAAGTTGCTAGATAAACAGAAATAAATTCTTCTACAGGGAAAATGGCAAGGAGGCTTATGAGTTGGAAGATTGTTTATTACTGGGTTAGCAGACACAGTCAGGATGGATGGAAGTCACCGTGCCATTGAGAAAACCTAAGATCCTATAGTCTCTCTTATAGCTAATGAATAATGTCCACATGATTTAAAGAGATCCTTCATGCCACATTGCACTTGGCACTGTCATTATATATCAAAACTAAACTCTTACCAAGCCAATGTTTGAGGGCAAATTTACCTGGTGGGTCTTATCAGCAAAGGCAAGCCTGAGGCAGTAGAAAGCTAAGGATCCCAGACTCCCTGTTACAAACGTGGGCACGCTGCATCTGAGAGGTGCCTCTACACCGGCTTCCAAACTGTGCACGTTTTTCCTTCCCTTCTCCTCTCATGGAGGAAACAAAGAATTTCCACTTGGCACTTTAAACTGGAGGCGGGGGGAGGGGAAGGGAGTATGTGATTTGCAATTACTATCAAGTGAAACACTTTTTCCAAAATCCATTCGTATGACCAAATGCATCTTTAAAAGAGGCTTTTATGGACGTTAAAAGCAAACTAACAAAAAAACTGGTCAGTGGAAATTGTAGTTGTTGCAGGCCATCGAGTCAATTCCGACTCACAGCGACCCTATAGGATAGAGCAGAACTGCCCCATAGCGTTTTCTAGGCTGTAATCTTTACGGAAGCAGATGGTCAGGTCTTTCTCCCGCAGAACTGCTGGTGGGTTCCAAGAAGCGACCTTTCGGTTAGTAGCCAAGCACTTAACTACTGTGTCACAATTATCCCTAGGAATTATTCTTTTCGTGGGTTCAGGATGCTCAGGGCAGCCCTGTAGAAATGGAGGGACTCATCAGATAACTCTGGTTGGGATGATGCTTTGAGGTACTATCCAGTGCATTTCTCCCTCCAAGTAACCCCTGCTTTCCCCCACAGCTCTTCTGGAATGAAGCTGAGGGTTACAGCCCAAGAAAAGACCCAAAAATTAGCATGAGAAGCCAGAAGATTTCTTCAGAATTTGAAAAACCAGCTTTGCATGTCAAGAGCCCAAGTGTGGGGCATGGAGGGCAGAGGGTTTATACCACAGAGCAAGGAGGTGTGATAGCACTGGAACTATATTCTGAATCCAAAGGACATTAAGTGTTAGACCAGCAGGCAGGAGAGAAAAGAATTTAGAGGCAGTTAAGGGGCCCTGGTGGCATAACGGTTGCATACTCGGCTGCTAACTGAAAGGCTGGCAGTTCAAACCCACCAGCTCCTCCATGGGAGAAAGATGTAGCAGTCTGCTCCTGTAAAGATTATATCCTTGGAAACCATATGGGGCAGTTCTACTCTGTCCTACAGGGTCCCATGAGTCAGAATCAACTCAGTTGCAAGGGGTTAGCTAGAGATTAAGGAGCCTTGGTAGCACAGTGGTTAAGCATTCAGCTGCTAATGGCAGCTAGTGGCCCCACAGGGAAAAAAGACCTGGCCATCTGCTTCCATAAAGATTACAGCCAAGAAAACCCTATAGGGCAGTTCTACCTTGTCACAAAGGAGTCACTATGAGTCGAAACTGACTCGACTACACTCAACAACAATAGCTAGAAACTGGGCCAGAATGTCTGGTCCCTGGGGAGTGTCCAGGTCCACACCACCCTGGTCTGGAGTGAGCAGCAGTAGAAATTCCATATATGTTTAGAGGCCTCGAGAACAGAAGGGACCTACAAACTTTATGGAGATGCCCATGGCCAGCATGGCACCCGACCAGAAGGTCCAGGGAGGTGTTGAGGCACAGGGGCCAAACCCTACCTGAGACTGGTTAGTCAAAGAAGTGTTCGTGGCCCTTGGCGACCGGAGGCCAGGAGGGTCCCCACTGAGATTTCAGCAGCAGTTGCAGCAGGGGCAACTGTGAAGCAAAGCAGTCACCTTGCTCGCTTCACAAAGACTGCAACTAACCCCTCCCCTGGGGCGCAGGGTCACCCCGCCCCCCAGGAAGAAGGGGAGAAGGAGAGGGAAGGGAAACTCTTGACTGAGCCAAGTTTACACTCTGAATTGATACTGTTTAAGTGTCTGAGTTTCCTGGAACTGGCAGAGTTTTCCTGCAGCAGCAGAACTAGAGGTCGAGTTTGGTTATAGAAAAATAAACTGTGTTTTGCATATCTGAGTTGTGACTGTAAATTATGAGCCTGAAGCACAACCCAAGCATCCTTAAACAAGCGAATAAGGGACTAGTTAAATCACAGGACACATAAATACTGGAGTACTATGAAGCTGTTCAAAAGAATGAGGCAGATGCATATATACTGATAGAGTCAAGGTCAAAAAGAAAGACCTTGACGACACTCTCCGTGCTCCTAGGTGTGTTTATGGGCATTGGTGGTTCAGTGGTGGAATTCCCGCCTTCCATGCGTGCAATCCCTGGTCAACAGCCACCACCCATCTGTCAGTGGTGGCTTGAGTGTTGCTATGATGCTGAACAGGTTTCAGCAGAGCTTCTAGACTGAGAGAGGCTAGGAAGAAAGGCCTGGCAATCTCCTTCCAAAAATCAGCCAATAAAAACCCAATGGATCACAATGGAACATCGTCTGATCCCCAACAGATCATGCAGATGACGCAGGACTGGAGAAAGTTTCATTCCCTTGAGCATGGGGTCACTGTGATTTGAGGGGCTGACTCAGTGATGGGGTCACTGCGAGTTGAGGGGCTGACTCAGTGATGGGGTCACTGCGAGTTGAGGGGCTGACTCCGTGATGGGGTCACTGTGAGTTGAGGGGCTGACTCAGTGATGGGGTCACTGTGAGTTGAGGGGCTGACTCAGTGGCAGCTAACAAGAAGAAGTTGTGTTTAAAAAAAAAGAAAAAGAGAAAAATCTATTCAGCCTATGAAAACACAGGTATATGCTAGATACATTTCTGGAAGGACAAAAATGAAACTTTAGACAACGATTTCGTCTGGAAAGCATAACAAACGGGGTGGGGGTGTAGTTGAGGCAGACACATTTGTCATTGCTTTACCCTTTTGTACTACAATTAAAAATACATATTTTGTATTGTGCATAGATTTTCAATATATAAGCGTGTAATAAAAAAGAATTAAAAAAAAGAAACTGTTTCTATATGAAATTTTAGAAAATGTAACTATGTATGCGAGGATCATGAAAAAGAAAGCCCAGCAATTTCCAGAACTCTCCTAAGGCTGTGTCTGCTGTATTAGCAACATTGCAAAGAGAAATCAAGCCAGACTAACCTGAATACTTAAATACACAGACATTTCAAATGGACATAAAAATACTCATTTATAAAGAGGCTGAAAATGAAACCCCAAAGGCTGGGCGACAGAACTAGTTACCGGAACAAATATTTTTCTGAAATACCACTGTCAACAGAAAAGCTGTATACTCCCAGAAAGATAAGCGCTTAGTTGCTAACAGAAAGGTAGGCGGTTTGAACCCACCCAGTGGCTCCACAAGAGACAAACCTGGCAATCTGCTCCCTGAAAGATTAAAGCCTAGGAAGCCCTATGGGACAGTTCTCCAGGGTGCCATGAGTTGGAATCAACTCTACAGCACATGACAACAAAAACCATCATCAGCTTCGTGTCCAGGTGGAAGCTTGTATACAGTCTGAATATGCTTGGACAACATAATCTGTAAGAAATGGCCGTATCTCTGTGGCCTCCAATCCAATATTCCCAGTGATGACATACACTGTGGTGTGTACTTCCAGTCTGACTAACAGTATCCCCACCCATCACATACCCAGGCCAGGAACCCCATGCCTTCTGTCTTCCCTCTCCACTGGACTTGTCTTTCTAAACACTGCCCTGGTCATTACCTTGTATTTAAAAACCCTTATGGCTCATCTCTGCATAGAAAATAAAGTTCAAAGGGATCTTAAGGCACATTAGGTTTGAAGTCACCTTATATCCTTCATCGTCTGGTCTTAGTTGATTGACCCAGATTCATCTCCAGTCTTATCTGCCTCCGCTGTATCCCACTCCCAACCTTACAGTTTCCAGGCATAATGGATCACTGACCATTTTCCAAACACACCAGGCTCCTGTGCCTCCAGGACCCTGCCTGGAATTCTACTCTACCTACTTTTGTATTCGCGCTTTCTTCCAGGCCTGATACAAACATCAGCTCCCATAAGCTTCCTCCAACCCACCCTATGTTAGTCACCCACTGCTGCCGTAACAGAAATACCACAAGTGGGTGGCTTTAAAGAACAGAAATTTTATTTTCTCATAGTTTAGAGCATCTAGAAATCCAAAATGAGGACTCCAGTTATAGGGGAAGACTTTCTCTCTGTCGGCTGTAGGGGAAGATCCTTGCATCTTCCAGACTTCCTTGGTTCTTTGCCTGCCGATCCTCACGTGGCATCTATCTTCCCCAGTATGTGCTTTCTTCTGTGTCTAATCTGCTCCTTTTATAACTCTGAAGTGGTTAGGTTTAGGATACACCCTACACTGATAATGGCCTCATTAACATAACAAAGTCCTACTCCCAAGTGGGATTACATCCACAGGTACAGGGGTTAAGAGTTCAACACATATTTTGGAGAGACACGATCCAATCATAACATGCACCCACATAGTTAGCACTCTTGTGGGCAGTTCACGAAGCCTTTGTCCTAGCATTGATACTGTATTTTGGTACTTTTGTTAAGTAAAGGATCTGGCTTCCTCACAAGACTTTTAGTTCTCCAAGAGCAAGGCTCGTCCATTTTTTTATTCATGTACATAACCCCGAGACTAGCAGAGGGTCTGACACACAGGCACTGAATGTTGGTTGAAATAACACACGTGAGGCACCATAGCTTAATTGCTCAGCATTTCTCACCAATGGCTCAATAAAGGACACCTCGCTGGATCAAGAAGTAGAGTTGAAAAGGCCCTAAGTTCCAATAATCAAGATGTCAAGGCAACCCCATGCTTTCTGGGTGGGAAATGGAGAGCTGGCAAAATTAAAAGTCAGTAGCCACTGGGCCCCATCACCCATCTGTCAGTCTGTCGTACTGTGGTGGCTTGCGTGTCACTGTGATGCTTTGGAACTATGCCCCCAGTATTTTAAATACCAGCAGGGTCACTCTTGGTAGACAAGTTTCAGCAGAGCTTCCAGACTAAGACAGACTAAAAGAAAGGCCGAGCAATCCACTTCTGAAAAGAAGCCAATGAAATGAAAACCTTAAGGATCACAATAAAATAATGTCCAATATAGTGCTGGAAGACGAGTCCCCTAGGTGGGAAGGCACGCCGCAACAACGGACTCAAACATCGACGATCATGAAGATGGTGCCGGGCAGGGCAACATTTCGTTCTGTTATATATAAGATTACCATGAGTCGGAGACAACTCTATGGCAACTAACAACAAGTCACCAGCCACCTAGAGAGACCTAAGAGCCGAAACTACAGCAGAGGAAGAATGGCGGTGGGGGAGTGGGGAAGAGCAACTGAGGACCAGAAACATGTGTGTTCACCAAGGGGCCAGTCAAGCTGGACTAATAGGAGTTTGCAGCCTAAAACTGGAGAGCCCAGCCCCATGTTCCTAAAACTCATCCTGTTCCATTACGATCACCTGCCAAAGAGAGAAAGGCTATCAACTGCTAAGTTCAAAGAGGCTGTGAGCAAATGGTTTAGGTTGAGTGCAGATGTCTTCTCAGAAGCTCGGAAGATGAAATTGCTGTGAGGGCCGCTCTAGGCAATAAATTATCTGGTGTCCACAGAAGGTCAGAGGCAAGGCCTGGAGCTCTTAGGGAAGTAAGAATGAAGATGATGAAAACAAAAGCTTTCCTGGTTGCCTACTGCTCGCACACACTGTCACACACATTCGCCCTTGGACCAGATCTGCTGCTGCTCCCCAGGACGGGTTAAAGTCTGGGTCTAAAGACCATGCCAAGAATCAGCTGACAGGTTTGCTCTGAGCCCTCTGGGAAGAAATGTGTGGGAGGAAGGAACAGGCCAGGGGGAAGTGAGGAATGTATTCTGATAAAGGGAAACGAAAGAGCTCTTTTCACAAATGGATTCAGGAGTACTGTGAGGAGTCAGGGAGCCCTGGTGGCGCACTAGTTAAGCTCAGCTGTTAACCAAAAGGTCAGCAGTTCAAATCCACCAGCCACTCCTTGGTAACCCTATGGGGCAGTCCTACTCTGTCCTACAGGATCACTATGAGTTGGAATCAACCTGACAGCAATGGGTTTGGGTTTTTTTTTTTTTTTTTAAATGAGTGAGCATTCAAGGAGGCCAATTTCAGTCCAATAGAAAGCAATGGTGTCAAGAGGCTGCAGGGATGCTTCTTACAGTTAAGCAGTGTATTCACTGCACAAGGAAAACTGGGAAGTAAAATCCCGTGTGTACTCCCAGTGGGGAGGTAAACCTGGCTGGAGGAAGAGGCATCTTTTTTGGTGTTGCACAATGGCAAGAAATGAGCTGGTGGAGGGCCAAGAGAGGCATTTCCATCTAAGGCTGAGTTAACATTAGAGAGCCCAGAGCAAAGGAGATGATGACCCCATCCTATTCTGTGCCAGGCAGGGCATCCCTGAAAGTGAGGAGGGTACAAGTTCAACTGGGACAGAGATGGTAACACGGGATGGGAGAGAGAGCCCAGGGATTCCATCAGACAGGTCAGATCAGCCTCTTACTACCTGTGTGATTGTGCCAAGTCATTCCACATCTCGTATCTCCAGTGGTAAAATTGGGATAATAACCCTGATGGCGCAAAGGTTAAGTGCTCGGCTGCTAACCAAAAGGTTGGTGGTTCAAACCCACTTAGCAGCTCTGTGGGAAATAAACTTGGCAATTTGCCTCCATGAAGATTATAGCCAAGAAAATCCTAGGGGACAGTTCTACTCTGTCACTTGGGACCGCTATGAGTTGAAAATTGACCCGACTACACCTAACAACAACAATAATGCCTAACTTATCCAGTGGTTGTGCAAATTAAAAGAAATAATGCAGGTAAAGGGCCTAGCACAGCGCTTGGCCTTCAGTGGACACTCCTAAATGGTGGTGACCACGACAGCTGCACAGCCCCAAAGGTGAGAGACACACAGCCTCCAATCTGGACAGACACGGTTCACTGAAGAAGCACACAGCCAAACATGGGCCTGAGCAGTACAGCGAAGGCTTTGCATGAAAACAGTAAATGCACTCATTTCTCCAGCACAGCGGAGAAGAGGCCCCCGGGAGTCAAACCTATCGCTAGCATGGGTTGTAATCTGAACCTGAGCGGCCCTCCAGGCCTACAGGGGTTTAGGGAAAACCAAATGAGATTACCTGTGAGGTACAATACCTGGCCAGAGCAGGTGCTAAGCAAATAAGAGCTCATAACCCTGCTCCCTTGGGGACTCTCAAACAGTGCCGTCTGCCTCAAGAGGCTGACCTCCAGGAGGTTGAAGGAAGCTGAAGAACTCTTTCTTTAAATTCTGCTGAATTCAAAATACAGCATGAATACTGATTATAATGCCAACTAGCATTACTTGAGTATCTTTTATGTAAAAGGCCCCGTGGACGATGTAAAGTATTTCTCCCATATTCTGGATGTCACCTCTCCCACTATGAATTTTTATGCCATGTTATATGTGCCCACTTACCACATATCACTTCATTTTTCATTTATGGTCATGTGTTACTTAACATCTACAATACGTTCTGTGAAATAGAACGTTATGTGATTTGGACATTGTGCAAACACTGTATTATGGATGAAGGTCCTTTCAGGCATTTGCTTCCAGTGAAATGAGGGTTCATCCATATTAAAATTTGCTGGGGAAAATAACCTCCCTCTACAATTGGTTTATCTAAGGTTTCAACAAATTCTTCTGCTGCCTTCGCGTTGGCACTCGCAGACTTAGCACTTACTTTCACATTAAGCAGTGAATAACGTTGTTTGAAGTGCTTGAACCACTGAGAGCTACCATTAAACTCTGTCTCTAGTCTCGTCTTGCTTTTTCTTTAAGCATCTCAAACATGCTTCGTGCCTTAGCAGTGATCGTCAACGTGCTGAGTGGGATTCGCTTCTGTGTTCGGTCCTCAATCATGTCATTAGGAGTTTTTCCATATCTGATATAGGTCCCTCTTGCATTTTTGTTAACCTTGTAGCTTTCAGTGGAGCAGCTTGGAGAATTTTTTGTTTTTGAGGATCGCTGCGATTATCAAGTGCAACGTGCCTAAATCCGCTACCTCCGGTTCTTGGGATGTGAGCCAGCAGCCTGCTACCCAACCTGCATATTTTCAGGTTTGCCAGCTCCCACAGCCCCTGAGCCAGCAGCCTGCCATCTGACCTGCCAATCTGGGGCTCATCAGTCCCTGTAACCATGTAAGTCAGGAGAAGCCTCCAGCCTGACGCCTGACCCACAGAGCTGGGACTTGCCGGCCTCCACAACTGTATGAGCCATTTCCTTGAAATAAATCTCTCTCTATATATATTTGTAGCCCTTGTGGTGCAATGGTGAAGAGCTCTGCTGCTAATCAAAAGGTTGACTGTTTGAATCCACCAGCCGCTCCTTAGAAACCCTATAGGGCAGCTCTACTCTGTCCTATAGGGTTGGTATGAGCCGGAATCGACTGCACACACACTTCACTGGTTTTGCTCCTCTAGAGAACCCAGCCTAAGACAGGTGGGAATTACTGTTTCTCTCAAATCCATAAAGAAAATGTTTTCAGCGCTAGCCACGATGAGCTGTGTTCCTATCACCAAGGAAGGGAAAAGGAAATCTTAGCTAACTGCTTATAGTCCCCAAGGGGACCAAATTTTTTTATAGGAATAAGACTCATGAGTGAATAAAGAAAATATTGTGTGCCTGGAGGTCAAACTCAGAAAAAGGAAAAGGAATGCCTGAAGGGCAAGGCCTGGAGCTGGGGTATCAGAGAATGCTGTCAGGGGTGCAAAGGGAAAATAACACAGTGGTTAAGAGCAAGGTCCTAGAGCCAGACCCTCTGCTATTCTGCAACCTACTAGCTCTGTGACCCAAGACTCACCACCTCATCTAAGGCCCTAGTTCTTCTCAGGTAGAAAATTTATAATACAGATACTTTATGTACAAGTGTACCATGAGATGGGGCTCCAAGCCTTATATATTACCCACTGCCGTCCAGTTGATTTTAACTCATAGTGACCCTATAGGACAGAGCAGAACCGCCCCACAGGGTTTCCAAGGCTGTAATCTTTACAGAAGCAGACCACCAGGTCTTTCTCCCCCAGAGCGGCTGGTGGCTTTGAACTGCCAACCTTTCGGTCCACAGCAGAGCACTTAACCACTGTACCACCAGGGCTCCTTAAACCTTATACACAGTATACCCTTAATAAACATGAGTTGTTATTGTTGTTGTTACTATTATTAGAGATGATCCCAAAGACCTATATGTCCAGGAAAGGGCCTATGGGCTGATAAGAAAGCGAGGCTCTAGAAAGCCCTCAGAGGGGCTGTTAGCACGTTTTCGAGAGAACCAACAAGGAAGCTGTTATGTACCGAATTGTGTCCCCTCAAAATGTGTGTGTCAACTTGGCTGGGCCATGATTCCCAGTATTGTGTGACTGTCCACCATTCTATCATCTGATGTGATTTTCCTATGTGTTGTAAATCCTACCTCTGTGATGTTAATGAGGTGGGATTAGCGGCAGTTATGTTAATGAGGCAGGACTCAACCTACAAGATTAGGTTGTGTCTTGAGTCAATCTCTTTTGCGATATAAAAGACAGAAGTGAGCAGAGAGACAGGGGGACCTCATACCACCAAGAAAGCAGCGCCAGGAGCGGAGTGTGTCATGTGAACCCAGGGTCCTTGCGCCTAAGAAGCTCCTAGACCAGGGAAGATTGATGACAAGGACCTTCTCCCAGAGCCGGCAGAGAAAGCCCTCCCCTGGAGATGACACCCTGAATTTGGACTTACAGCCTCCTAGATTGTGAGAGAATAAATTTCTCTTTGTTAAAGCCATCCACTTACGGTCCTTCTGTTATAGCAGCACTAGATGACTAAGACAGAAGCCACATGTAATACACCTTCTCCTCACTTATCTACTGTCTTGTTATCTAACATTTTACATTCATGATAATAGTAAAAATCTACTATCTAGCTATTTTGCACATTAACAACATACGTTTGGCAGTAACAAACACCAAGGTGCAAGGCGAGAGTAACGCTGGTTGTGATGGTTATGGGTCAGCTTGGCTGGGCCATGGTTCTCAGTGGTCTGGCAGTTGTGTAATAATGTAGTTTGGCAGTTATGTAATGATGTGGTCATCCTCCATTTTGTGATCCGACATGGTCATCCTCCATTTTCACATAATGCCAATTTTGCGTAACAACTTGGCCTCTGGAAACTAACAATGTCCATAAGTAAGGAGAGGGTGTATAGCTCCACCACAGAAGTTGTCCCCTGAACTGTCTCATGCACAAGTAAATTATTTGTATCCAATCTGTAGGCTCAGGGTGCCAGTAGAAAGAGCAGGGGCTTTGGAGTCAGGCAACACTGTATTCAGATCCTAGTTCTGCGCCTTACTGGTACAGGACCCTGGGACCTCCTTTATCTCAACTCAGTGTCCACAACTGTAAAATGGGGCTGTTTGCACATGTAAATAATGTGGCACGCAGTAGGTGCTATATAAATGGCTGTCATTACCATGTATGAATCAACAACGTGTGCAAGCTCTGGCAGGTAGGATGTGTAAAGGAAACGACAGTAACCCAGAAGCATAGCAGGAAAACTTCCTCGTATTCGATCCTTACATATGAAGGCATCTCATCCTAGGCTGTCACCAGGCACTTAAAATAGAAGCCCTAGGGGATTCCAGATGCAAAGTTGAGATTCCCCTTCTAAGACACACACATCGTAGTCAGGCTTTTTCCATAATCCACTATATCTTTCTTCCGGAACCCAGAGTTATGAATTGCTTGGAGGGGGTTCAATGCAGCATTCTTATGGCGAATGTGATCTTTCTTCTGATAACTAATGAAATACTTCTGGCACTTAAGGAAATACCACAAGCAGGGACAGATTACCCAATAAGCAAGGTATGCACGGGCTTAATTGTGCTTAGTTACTAATCTGTAGTGCACAGTGTCACCTGGGTTTGTGGTGAAAACCAGGTGAAACTGTGCACTGCAGATTAGTAAGTAAGGCCAATTAAGCCCTTGCGTACCTTGCTTACTATAAACTGGTGCATACCGTGCTTACCAGTTAATCCGCCCATGGCCACAAGAAATGAACAAGGACTTTTTGGAGCCTTGTCTGAGGTCAGAGTAACTCAAGCCTAAAATCTGGCTCCAATGTTTCCTAACCTACAGGCAGAAATGTACATACCAGCCGGCCCAGCTCTGCTACAAAGTTTATTACTGAAAAAAAGGATAAGATTTCTGATTTAGAAAACAAAGCATATTGAAACACCCTTTATCTGGTTAGCATCAACAGGTAACTTCGTGTCAAACAATATAGAGACTAAGTAGAATTCCTGCCTCAGAAGGTAAAGAAACCAAATTTTCCTTGGAGGAGGACACAAAACACCAAAAACGCGGAGTATGTATCTCAAACAGACGTACCTGCTTTCTCTGCTAACTGCCCTGAATGGCCAGGGACGTTTTCCAAGGAGAAATGCGCACAACGCCAACCAGCTCCCTTTTCCCTACCATGTGGTTTTGGCCCCCCTGAATGTAACAAGACTCCCTAGCTATCAACTGAGGGTCAGGAAATCGGCATGTGGCTTTGTGAAGTTTAATTAACAGCACGTTTCCTTATCCAGAATCATGAAGGGGCCCACTCAGCTCCAGGGGCCCCCAGGATAGAAATAACATAGTGCTCCAGAGTTATTAATGATGAAATGCAAATAGACTCCAAGAAAGTGGGCAGGAAAGGAGGAGCTGAAAAAACAAATGAGTCCTATCTACAGCCAGGGACAGTTCCCTGGGGAGGAGGGAATGGATGGGTAAAGTCTGTGATCTGGGCCTGATCCTGTCTGCCCTGTTTCAAAACCAATGAACCTTTGGAGTGAAAACGCATATACACACACGTGCATGCACGCACTCATACACATGCACACCAGGGTTTCGAACCTGTTCCTTCTGGTTCAAACCTCTGCTGATAATTCGAATTTCTAAGTTCCCTGCTGAGAATTTGCATTTCTAACAAGTTCCCCGGCAATGCCAATGCGGCTGGTTAAGGACCAATGCTGAGAACCACCAGTAGAGCAGTGGGCCTCAAAATTCATTATATATAAGAATCACCTGGGGATCATGTTAAACTGTAGATTCTGATTCGGTATAAATAGGGTGGAAATGCAAATTCTCAGCAGGGCTTCAAACCGGAATGAACTGATTTGAAGCCCTGCTCACATACACATCCATACACATGCACACATTCATACACAGCCACCCACACACACTCACTCATATGCATGCACACACTCTGCACACACATGCAAACACTCATACGCATGCACACATTCCTGCACAGACGCAAACACTCATACACACGCATACACTTCTGCACACATACGCACTCATACACATGCACACACAAACACACATGCACACACTTCTGCACACACACGCAAACATGCATACACATGCACACACTTCGGCACACTCATACGCAAGCACACACACTTCTGCACACACACTCATCACATGCACACACTTCTGCACACATGCAAACATGCATACATGTGTACACACTTTTGCACACACACAAACATGCATACACGTGCACAGTTCTGCACACACACGCAAACACACATACATGTGCGCACACACTCATGCACATGCACACACTTCTGCAAACACACACACATCCACGTTCACACATATGTACACATGCACACCTGCACACACATTTGTGTACATGCACACATACAAGGAAATTACAGAGAGGGGCACGGGGCTCTGGTCAGTAATAATCAAATAACCAAGCCATGTTGTTCTTGAATAGTGTCTTACGTTTTTCAAAGTGCTTTTACAGCATTTACCTCATTCGACCCCATACCAGGCCAGTGCAGGAGACAGAGGACATGTAATTATCCATATTTTACAGATGAGATTAAGTGATTCCCACAGGTCACCCAGCTAGCAAATAATGGAGCTGAGACAGGAAGTGGGGTTTAATGACTCCCAGCCCAAGGCTTTCTCTAAGGTAAGAAACGCAAACGCTTCTAATAGAGAAGGGCCGAAGCCCAGAGAGAGACGAAAAGAATAAATCAGACGTGTGAATGACGCTTTTAAGAAAACTCACGTTATGAGGCAGAAGTCTGAACAGAGGGATTTGAAGGGTTGTGATGTCAATGCATCTACAGAAGAAAACCCATCGCGTTCCAGAAGCGTGTTGAAGACATGTCTGAAAGCTGTGTGTCCCAGTCACTGTCTTCTCTTTCCATTACACTGGATGGCAGAAATGATGATGGGAACATTTAAAACAGCAATTGGGCACCAGTAATGCATCGACGTACACCAAGGGACCTCAATGAATGGAATTGGACCCCTTTATTTTAGACGTGTGGAAACCAAGGCCCAGGGAAATGACATGACTTGTCCGGCATCAAAGAATTAAAGGCAGAGCTGGGAACTGAACTCTGGACTTTGAATAAAGACCTATACCAAGCTGCCTCAGACATCCATTGTCTTTAACTTCATTATAGTCACTGTCCCTAATTAATACCACGTGTTGAAAGAACACTTCAAAGTCAGGTGGAGAAAGATGGTTTTTTCCCCTTCTCCTTTTTTTCTGGGAAGTAGCAGTGGTTAAGAGCTTGGCTGCTAACCAAAAGGTCAGCAGTTTGAATCCACCACCCGCTCGTTGGAAAACCGATGGGGCAGTTCTACTCTGTCCTATAGGCCTACAGGGTCGCTATGAGTCAGAATCGACTCGACGGCACATAAAATGACAGTACTGCTAAATTTCCCATGGACACCAACCAGGCAAGATGTGGGAAAAAGTAGCAGGTAGTCCTGCTAGCACAGAAATTGTCCTATGACTTGGTATTCTTAAGTCCCCAAAACTGCAAGTACAATTATGGCAGGCTAAACAGTGGCCCCCTAAACATGTTTGTGTCCTAATCTCCAGAACCAGTGAATATTACCTTATGAGGCAAAAGGGACTTTTGCAGATGTGATTAAATTAAAGATCTTGAGATGGAGAGATTGTCCTGGATTATCTGAGTGGGCCCAATGTAATCCTAAATGTCCTTATAAGAGAGAAGCAGGGGATCAGAGTCAGTCATAGGAGCCATGATGATGGAAGCAAGAGGCTGGAGTGATGGGAGGAAAGGGCCACAAGCCAAGGAACGCAGGCAGCCTCTAGAAGGTGAAAAATGCAACAAACAGATTCTCCCATGAAACCTCCAGAAGGAAGCTTCCCAAAGCCTCCCTGCTGACACCTTGACTTTAGACTTCTAAATTACAGAACTATAAGAGTAAATTTGTGTTGTTTTGAGCCACTAAGAGTGTGTTAAGTATTATAACAGCAGTAAGAAACTAAGCACCCCAGTCAATTAACCCTGGCTTCTTAAGGTTTACAGAGATGGGGCTGACACAGTCAAACATTCTGAAAATCACAGGAACACCAAAGAGAGATTTAGACCCAGTATGCACTGGGTACATGTCTTAGTTATCTAGTGTTGCCATAACAGAAATACCACAAGTGGGTGGCTTTAACAAAGAGAAATTTATTCTCTCGCAGTTTAGGAGGCTAGCAGTCCAAATTCAGGGTTCCAGCTCCAGGGGAAGGCTTTCTCTCTCAGCTCTGGAGGAAGGTCCTTGTTACCAATCTTCCCCTGGTCTAGAAGCTTCTTAGCGAAGGGACCCCGGATCCAAATGAAGTGCTCCCCTCCTGATTCTTCATTCTTGGTGGCATGAGGTCCCCATGTCTCTATACTCACGTCTCTCTTTTATATTTCAAAAGAGATTCATTCAAAATATAACCTAATCTTGATAGACTGAGTCCTGCCTCATTAACATAACTGCCTCTAATCCTGCCTCATTAACATCATAGAGGTAGAATTTACAATACATAGGAAAATCACGTCAGATGACAAAATGGTAGACGATCACACAATACTGGGAATTGTGACCTTCCCAAGTTTACACACATTTTTGGGGGACACAATTCAGTCCATAACAGTACATTTTAAAAAACTGTCATCAGGTCAATTCCTATAGGATTGAGTAGAACTACCCCACAGGGCTTCCAAGGAGTGGCTGGTGGATTCAAACTGTTGACCTTTTGGTTAGCAGCCAAGCTCTTAACCACTGCCCCACCAGGTCACCCCAGGGCTCCATAGTCATGCTTAAAAACAGGAAAGAGTTGGTCGTCCATGTTTATAGGGATTGTCTTTCTCACAGAATTTCTAGTTCAGTCCCCTTAGGGATGCTTAGAAGGTCCTCCCTGGAAAGGAGCCCACAGGCTTCTCCAGTCGCATCTGACACTCCCTCATATACAGTCTATGCTCCAGCCACATTAGATCATGTACGACTTCCAGAACATGACACGCTCACTCTTGCCTGCAGGCTTCTACCCCTGCTGTTTGGTGTTTCCCTCAGGCTTCCAGCAGACTTTGGAGTTCACCACAGAACCAGTTTCAGTGTCCCTAGATAAAATGGTAAGTTTTGGGGTAGATACTGGAGAAAGATTTCATTTTCTATCTCAGAGAGATAATAGTTTATCGAATTTAGCTTAAGTAATAAGTGATACTTTTAACTTTGAAAAAGGCTTTATAGAAGTACAAGTCTGAGAGGAATATGATGTAGCACAGTCTTGGGTTTAAATTCTGAATCTCTTGCTTTCCTTCTGTGTGAACTTGACCTGGATATTTACTCCCTGACTCTCGAGTCTGTCATCCATAAAATGGGAATAATTTAAGTCTGCCACATGGGTTGTGGTGTAGATGAGATAAAACACATCTAAAGCTCCCACCAATGTGCCTGACACATGGAAGATATCCAGCCATACTAGAAGCCACCTTTGTTATTGCTAGTTGCTGTCAAGTCAGCTCCGACTCATAGCAACTTTGTGTGTAAGAAAAACGTTGCCCAGTCATCACCATCTTCATGATCATTGGTGTGTCTGAGTCTGTCGTTGTGGCTATTTTGTCAATTCATCTCACTGAGAGTTTCCCTCGTTTTTGCTGACCCTCCACTTTACCAACCATGATGTCTTGATCTAACCATAAACCACTTTCACTGAGTCTTTATCAGGTGCCCCACTCTGCTGAGCACTTTGTGTGGATTATCCAATTCACAGCAACCCAATGAGGTGATGTATTATTATCCCCATGAGGAAAAGGTTAAGTAAAACCAGCGAGATACAGCTAGTGAGAGTAGAGTTGGGTTGAGAACTCAGACTTGACAATTCCAGAAGCTGAATTCTTAACTATCAGGCAGGTCAGAGCCTCTCAGAATGTGTTAGTTCCCATTCACCCTTGTTACCTGAAGGTCTGGTTAACAGACAAAAAACAAGCAAAGAATTGTACTTCAAAAAACCAACAATCAAGAGCTGACCACAAACTGCGCCTTGAGATATAGGTCTACATAGACTGGACAGTAATAGCACCCTTGACCCAGACTACCACCCAACAGGAAACTCTCTCCATTTCTCCTGTAGGTTCCGTGAGGCCCACCTTCCTCAACCTCTTTCTGTTCCAAGCACCTGAGAGGTATGACACACTCCACCCATTGGTACAGTGGCCGTGACTTTCACAGCTATGACTTGGAGGTCCTAGGCTCCTACAAGTGTTTGCCTAAGTTCCCAATTTGGCAAAGCCCCCCAGGGGAGGAGATGGGTGCTCTCTACCTTGAAAATCTTGAATTAAAGCCACCAAGCCTCCCATTCTCCAGATTCCAGCTGGTTGCTGTTGTTAGGTGCCACTGAGTCTGTTCGGACTCATAGTGACCCTATGTATAACAGAACGAAACACTGTCCGGTCCTGCGCCATCCTTACGATCCTTGTTATGCTTGAGCCCACTGTTGCAGCCACTGTGTCAATCCATTTCATTGAGGGTCTTCCTCTTTTGCACTGATCCTCTACTTTATCAAGCGTTATGTGTCCTTCTCCAGGGACTGATCCCTCCTGATAACGTGTCCAAAGTACATGAGACAAAGTCTAGCCATCCTTGCTTCCAAGGCGCAGTCTGGCTGTATTTCTTCCAAGACAGACTTGTTTGTTCTTCTGGCAGTCCATGGTATATTCAATATTCTTGGCCAACACCGCAATTCAAAGGCATCAATTCTTCTTTGGTCTTCCTTATTTACTGTCCAGCTTTCGTATGCGTATGAGGTGATCAAAAATATCATGGCTTGGGTCAGGTGCACCTTAGTCCTCTAAGTGATATCTTTGCTTTTTAACACTTTAAAGAGGTCTTTTGTAGCAGATTTGCCCAGTGCAATACATCGTTTGATTTCCTGACTGCTGCTTCCATGGGTGTTAATTGTGGATCCGAGTAAAATGAAATCCTTGACAATGTCAAGGTTTTCTCCATTTATCATGATGTTGCTTATTAGTCCAGTTGTGAGGATTTTTGTTTTCTTTATACTGAGCTATAATCCATACTGAAAGCCGTAGTCTTAGATCTTCATCAGTAAGTGCTTTAAGTTCTCTTCACTTCAGCAAGCAAGGCTGTGTCATCTGCATACTGCAGGTTGTTAATGAGTCTTTCACCAATCCTGATGTCACATTGTTCTTCATACAGTCCAGCTTCTCGGATTATTTGCTCAGCATACAGATTGAATAAGTATGGTGAAAGGATGCAGCTCTGATGCATAACTTTCTTGATTTTAAACCATACAGTTCAGCTGGTTAGTGTCTGTAATAACCAGGAAAACAGAGGCTAATGTGGGCAGCAAGTGGAATGAAGAACTCTGGAAAAGAAAGCCTTTAACAACGGGCTCTTTGGCAGCCAGAGAGGTGAAGTTACCTGGAGTTCCAAGTGAAGTAGGAGGGTGTTGCTCTCATATCCTGCCTTGGCAGAAGCTGAATTAAACTGGCTAGTGGACTTTTACAACAGGCTTCTTTAAGGTTGGAGCCCTGGTTGCACAGTGGTTAACTGCTCGGCTACTAACCAAAAGGTTGGCCGTTTGAACCCACCAGCACCTTCACTCCCTAAAGATTTACATCCTTGGAAACCCTATGGGGCAGTTCTACTCTGTTCTACAGGATCATTGTGAGTTGGAATTGACTTGACATCACTGGGTTTTGGTTTTTCGGTCTGTAAGGTTACGTATTTGGGCTCTGGGCAACAGGAGACTCTCTGGATGCCATTTTTTCTAGACGTTTTGGAAATGGGAAGAAAACGTTTTTGTTTTCAGTGTTGCAAAAGGGGAGGCCCCTCCAGTCTGTTGTTGTTGTTAGCTGCCCTTGAGTCTGCCCCTGACTCATGGTGACCCCATATACAAAGGAGCAAACTGACCATTGTGATCAGCAGGGTTTTCATTGGTTAATTTGTTGGAAGTGTATTGCCAGGCCTTTCTTCCTAGTCTGTCTTAGTCTGGAAGCTCCACTGAAACCCGCTGAGTATCAGAGCAACACGCAAGCCTCCAGTGACAGACAGGTGGTGGCCGCACATGAGGTGCATGGGTCAGGAATTGAACCAGGGTCTCTTGCCTGGAAGGCAAGAATTCTACCACTGAACTACCACTGCCCTCCCCTTCGGTCTGCAGATATCCATTTCCCAGAAACTGAGGGGGAACTTTCTCCTACTGAGGAATGTCTTCAGTTTCAAAGGTGCGAGTTACTGCATTGCTGCATGTTCTGCACCCTCCTCTCCCATCTGCCAGCCTCTGGGAACGCTCCAGACTGAAGGAGTTCAGCCTGCAGGTTTGGCCAACAGATTTCATAACAGCACTCCGGATTCTCCCTCATTCCATGCTCAACGTTGTGTCCCCGTGATGGCTAATGGGGGAGTGTACCCTTTGTGGAGGGCCTTTCTGAGCAGGCCACACCAACAATGGGCAGACAGCAGGAAGCCCAGGCCCTGGGATTTGGATCATACCCAGGCTCCAGGACCAAATCTCAGTACTGGCTCCTTGTCTTCCTGTGTGGCTCCAGTTCTCCACCTGATCCCTCCTGCCCCATATGACTTCTAAATGACAGCTACAATTTCTTGAGCACCTACTATGGGCCAAAACCAAAACCAAACTCCCTGCTGTCCAGTCGATTCCAACTCACAGTAAGCCTATAGGACAGAGTAGAACTGCCCCATAGGGTTTCCCAGGGGTGCCCAGTGGATTCGAACTGCCAGTCTTTTGGTTAGCAGCCATAGCTCTTAACCACTACACCACCATGGTTTCCACTATGGGCCAGGAAATACCAAAACCCCAAAAACCAAACCCGGTGCCTTTGAGTCCTTTTGGCTAGCAGCCGAGCTGTTAACCACTGTGCCACCAGGGCTCCATGGGCCAGGCAATATGAATGTATTCTTTCATTTAATTAATATGTGATAGGTATTATTATTACTCTTATTTAAAAGATGAAGCCTCTGAGGCTCAGAGAAGTTACATAACTTTCTTAAGCTCACAGAGCTAGTAACAGAACCAGAATTCAAGCCTACACTGGTCTGATTTCAGAGCCCAGGCAGAATCTCCGAGGTTGGTCCCGCCCTCTTGTCCCCTGGTCCCTTCTCATCCTCCTGACGTTTCCCTCGGCCACGAGTAGCAAACTGATGGCCTTTGTAGGCTGAATATGGCCAGAAGTCATGTTTTGCTTGGCTTGAATTCTGGTGAAAATTTGAGAAATTAGTTGCCAATATTTTTAAATTGGGAGATTTCACATTAAAAATCCATATTTTCACTTTCTCTTGGAGAGTGGAAAAGTTTGGCAAAGCTGGGCCCACATTTCCCCATGGCAACAACTGGCTGAGGCTGAGTAACAGCTGCCCCTTAGGCCAGGGAGTCTCTCCACAGTTTACCGCAGTCTCCAACCACCCTCTCCACACACTGAAGCTGTCTGCCCAGGCCTGGTGGGCAATGAGTCAACAGCCCCAGCTTGGCCTCCCACCCTTACTGAGACCACTCCGGGCCTCCTTTCCTTGATTCTCAGATGCCATCAGGCAGCTCACCTGACCATACTCGGCCAGTGACCATTTGGGCGCGTAGCCTCAGCAATGTGGCATATAAGCCAAACCTTTCATTAGTATTAAGTCAAGCTGTCTGATAAGGCAAAGTCCCAGGGGAGGAGTAACAACAGCACAACAAAGGGAAGAAACTCAACAGAGAAAGATTCATCCACACAGACAGCCCCTCAGGCACCTCAGACTTAACCTGTTCAAACTGAATGCATTGCCCTCCCAGCTCTGCCTCCTATAATCCCTACTCACCAACTTTCTGGGGCTATTGGGACCTGCCTGTGAAGGAGCACACTCGTGTTACAATTCACATGCTACACATAATAAACACCACACACGTGTCTGTGTGTGTCTCTTCTCTTAAGAAAATTATATTTTCAGATAATTATATTTTTAATAAACCAGGACCAATACTTTATTAGAAATCTATTCCAAACCCAAGGAGCCCTGGTGGCGCTCAACTGCTAACCAAAATTTGGCAGTTTGAACCTACCCAGCGGCTCCATGGGAGAAGAGACATGGCGATCTGCTTCCTTAAAGATTACAGCCAAGAAAACCCTATGGGGCAGTTCTGCTGTCACACGGGGTTGCTATGAGCCGAAAATCGATTTGACGGCCCCTAACAACAACAAGAAGAATTCCAAACTTTGGTTTGAAAAATGTCATTCCCATATGCATGGTAGGTGCTAGACACAGCACTGGAGAGTCACATGCCAACATGTTGGGTGACTTTAAGCAAGCCACTTGACCTCTCAGAGCTTTGGTTTCATCATCTTTAAAGAAAAAGAAGGCCAATCCCCCCTCAAAGCATCTTGGATCTGGAATCGCAGAGAAGCAAATGATTGGCATCTACTGTGCTAGGCAATTGATATCTCTTTTCCTGTTTAATCCTCAAACTGATCCTATGAGGAAGAAATTATTATCCACATATTACAGATGAGGAAACAGGCTCAGCCAGGTCCCACATCTAGGAAGGAACAGAGCAAGAACATGGCGTCAGGGCTCCCTGGTCCAGAGTGCCTGTGCTCACTGTTACGTCATCTTATGCATGGTTTGATTGGGCTGTTTTACATAGCTGTATTTTTTTTCTTCAAATAACTGAAGAATGAGTTGGAATTTAGATATTTCCAATCATCTTGGTAAGCAAACCTCTGTAATAAGAGCCTGAGGCTATCCACTTTGAGTGATTAAGACCTTTCAACATAATCAGTAACCAGTTGCCATCCAGTTGATTCCGACTCGTGGCGACCCCATGTTTTACAGAGTAGAACTGCTCCGTAGAGTTTTCACGGCTACAACCTTTACAGAAACAGATCACCAGACCTTCTTCCCACGGAGCCACTGGGTGGGTTCAAACCACCAACCTTTCGGTTACTAATCCAGTAATTAACTGTTTGTGCGACTTGGGGGACTCCTTTTCAACATAAGGCATCCTATTTATTTACTCTTCCACCAAGCTTCTGTCAGCTCCCTGACACAGAGCCTCATGGTCATGCCTCCTCCCCCCCCATGTCACTCAGCTAAACACAGCAGGGACAAGGACATCAAATGACAAGGAGGGAGGACAGGGAATGGCTCTGATGAGCAAAGGGGTAGACGTAAGAAACTTCCTGGAGCTGGCCAGGGAAAAACAGTTCCTGGAAAGAAGTCAACAAAGAAAAGACAGGGGAGAGATGTGAGCGGGAGGAGTCAAATTGGGGGTATGAAGGGATGTCTGAAAAGGATTTTTAGGATGTTTCACTCTGCAATGTGTTGTAAAAACTCCACTTAGAACCCCTGGGAGAGCTCCAATAAAGACTGACATTATTTTAAAGGGTTTTAGAATGGGGTTTGTATTGTGTGTGTGTGTGTGTGTGTGTGTGTGTATTTTAATGAGTTAGAGGCTTGATACAGAAGCAAGTGGGTGAAAGAAGTTTCCAGATATATTCCAGCTAAGTAGATTCTATTTATTCATCAAGGGCAGGTTCAAATCCGACCTGCTCTGTGCAGTCCTCCCTGACTGCTCCATCCAACAAGGATTTCCCCTTTCTGAACACCGGTCACATCTACCTTTTCTAGGCATACACTGTGTTTTGTGACCAGGTCTTCTAATTTTTGAACACCCTTGGTACCTACTAAGGAGCCCTGGTGGCACTGTAGTTAAGTGTTCGGCTGCTAACCGAAAGGTGTGGCAGTCTGTTTCCACAAAGATTGCAGCCTTGGAAACCCTCTGGGGCAGTTCTACTCTGTCCTATAGGGTCACTATGAGTTGGAATCAAATTGACACCAATGGGTTTGGTTTGGTTTGGTTTGGTTTGGGTGGTACCTAATACTAGAAGCAAAGATTTCTCCTGTTAAAGGAGTGAATATGGCAAGGAAGAGACGCGGTTAATTTCCAAAGATAAGCAGCACATCTTCCGTTTTCAGCCTTGGCTACCAAATCCCATCTACTTTCCATGGTTCAACCTCCAAGCAGCTCTTCTGAACATACCCACTGAAAGTGAGCAACCTCATCTGTAAATTTCAAAATACCCACTTCAGTGAAAAGAACGTTGGTGCTGGGTTCCGACTGACGTACGTTAGAATTCTGTTGCTTCTGAATTGGGTGATCGTGAGAAATGACTCTCCCCATGTCCCCAGCCTCAGTTTCCTCATCTGTAAAATGTGAATAACAGTATCTGCCTTATAGAGCTACATGAGCTCCAGATGCGATAACGCATTTGACAAAGTGCCTGCTGAGAGCACATGCTCCAAAATGGTAGCCATCATCATTACTGGTACCATGTCTTACTCGATCGAGCACTTAACAAACATCATGTTATGTATGTTATGTTGTTTTGTGGTGTTGAGTCGATTCTGACTCAATACATGTCTTTTCCAACCCTCTAGAGCAGTGGTTCTCAAACTCTGGAGTATATCAGAATCACCTAAAATGAAACTACTACGTCACACCACAGACCTACAAATCAGAATCTCCATCAGGTTAGGGAGATGGTGGGCCCCGGCAGCTCTATCTTTAACAAGTCTTCCCCATGCGCCTGCAGGTGGTTCTGCTATGTGCTCGCCAAAGCTTGATAATTCCACTAGACAATATGATTCCCAAACTCTTTTCCATGGAAACTTGAGGTTCCAAAGAGGCACTTCTAGACCAGTTGTTCTTAGCCTGAGCTGGATGGGAATCATACCAACGTCTGAAGATGACCCCCAGAGATTCCGTCGGACAGTTGATCTCGTTATTCATGGATTCCATATTTGCAAATTAGCCTACTCACTAAAATGTATTTGTAACCCTAAGATCGATACTTGCGGCACTTTTGCAGTCATTCATAGGCTTGTGCAAAGCAGCAAAAAAGTTGAGCTGCCCCCCACACATATATTAACTAATTTAGTGTTCTTGAGGACTTTAATTGGTCTGGGATACGGCATGGGTGTCAAGATTTTTAAAAGATGGCCAGAGGATTTGATGGGTCAGCCAAGGTTGAAAACCACTGCTGCATTTGGACATATTACCAGCAATGCATCTGATGCTTCAGCAAGAGCAGCCTTTTGTCTGTGTTACAAACTCAGACTCCATCTAAGAATGATTTTACAAAAAGATTCTTCTGCTTAAAAAAAAAAAAACAAAAAAACAGTAAGCCTGAAAACAGCTGCTCTAGCCTGTTAAGAGCCTTGAGGCCCCACATCCTGGTCTTCATTCACTTTTGTGTCTGTCCCAGGGCCTTGCAACATAGTAGATGCTTAATAAATATTTGCTGGAAGGCTGAAGAGTTTGTTTTAGTTGTTATCTGGCTCCAATTAAGTTCTCAGTTCCCTAGCATCTCAACGTTAATAGTTCCTCAAACATCTAAGGGCTAACAGCCTCTGCCCCAAACTTCAAACCTGAAACAGAGTGGAGCAGACAGCCACCCAGACAGCGCTCTCACATACCTCTCTATGGGGTCACGTATCCTACGCACGTTCCTAACGACTGATAAATATAAGCAAATATTATCTTCATCAGCCGGAAAGAGCATGACATTTGTCAGCAGAACAGGCCACCCAGGCTAATATTTGGATTGTCTCCTCTGAAACTGTTAGATTACAACAGCATGATAAAAACTGTAGGAATTCACAGTAAACAGTAACTGGCCCCTTGTCAATAAGTTAGAAGAAAAAAATCCCTGCTGCCAAAACACACGGGGCTAAAATGCCTGCAGCACAGGCCTATGGCCAACAAGGAGAGAACCTGTTCCCTGGGAGGCTCTGCTTGGTTCTCAACCACAGGCGCTTTGCAGAAGCCCGCTTACCACTGGGCCCCACCTGGTCCCTGCCCTCCACCCCCATAGCTGGTGGCTGGCAGGAGGCTGAAGGCTGCAGGGACCTGTGGGTAAGGAGTACCACCTTCACATCCTAGCTTTTTTGCTGGATCTGGGTGGTTATTTAAGCTCTTAGAGCCTCAGATTCCTCAGGTGTACCATCTACCTTATCAGGTCCTGACGAGCCATGACTGCCGGGGTTTGAATTCTGACTCCTCACTTATTAGCTGTGTAACCTTGGGCAAGTTACTCTACTTCTCTGGGCCTCCGTGTTTTCACCTCTAAAATGGGGATATCTATCTCATACGGTTGTCAATGTAAAGTGGTAACAGCAGTGCCTATTATAGAGCGTCCATTCAGTAAACTTTTTGTTGTTGCTGGGTGCCATCCAGTCGATTCCAGCTGCCTCATAGAGTTTTCTAGGCTGCAGTCTTTACAGAAGCAGACCACCAGGTCTTTCTCCCACGAAGCCGCGGAGTGGGTTTGAACCGCCAATCTTTTGGTCTGCAGCCAAGTGCTTAAGGGTTGCATCACTAGGGCTCCAACAGTAAACCATAGCTTGGCTGCTAACCAAAATATTGGAGGTTCAAATCCATACAGAGGCACATCTAAAGAAAGGCCTGGCAATCTACTTCTGAAAAATCAGCCATGATTCAGAATCGACTTCACGGTAACTGTTTTGTTTTTGTTTTTGTTTTTTTTAATTATAAATCTGTACTCCTCGATTTAGCATATTTACCTGCGTCTGGCCATGTGAGACTTTTTAGGTCTATACAACTCTTTTGATGGCACACTGCCATTTTTCGACTTTATATTTTATTAAGACCTTTAAAAACATCTAGGTCTCTAATTAGACTTACACTGAAAGCACTGTGTTCTCAAAATACTTCGGAGAAACTTGCTTGAAAAGTTCATAGAAACCTGAAACCTAAGCCTAGAGCGTCTATGGCTCTAGAGAGTCAACAGTGACTTGTCCCAGGAAATGTTCACTCATGTCAGCTTTGATTAGAAGTGCTTCTTGTCTTGTGTCCTCTGCTCAGTCCACACAGCCTAAAGTCAGGGACCTCTTTTCCCTCCTGCACCAGGCGAGCACAGGAACCCGACTGTCCTCACTCCTGGCTCCCTCCTTTCACAGGACCTCCCTGAAGATGCCTAAGGGCGTCCTCAAAATTAGCTTCCCTTTGAAGATTATCCAGAACCACAGAGTGGGCTGGGAGTGGCCTTAGCCCTTGAAATGGCTGCAAAATAAATCAAAAGATGAAAAGAGAGGTGTGGAGCCAAGAACTCCTCCCCACCCGGCAGAAGCAACGTAGCAGCCACGCCGAGTCTGTGGTCCAGAGCAGCGCGCACGGCGCGTCCAGGACAGGGACAGTGGCGGGGCGGGCAGGGTCCCGAAGCTGGTGTACCTTCTTTCCACCATGGGTTCGCGGCCCTGGGCCGGCGGGTGCCGGCTGCCGCGCAGCACGGCGTGGCCTTGGCGGCGGGCGTTGAGGGCGCGGGACTCCTCGCGGCTCCGGTGCAGCGGCACGGACGTGCGCACGGCGGACACGACGTGGCCCGCGAAGGCGCGCGCGGGCGCACCGGGCCGCGGCAGGCCGCGCGCGCGGTATGAGCCAGGCAGGCAAGGCCTCGTCTGCACCATCACTCCGCCGCTACAGCTGCGCGAGCAAGCCGACCAGGGACCCCAGGCGCCCCACACGCCCGGGGCGCCGCCGCCGCCGTCCTCGGGGGCGCCCTCCACCGCCGCCATCCGCTGCGGGACCTGCGGAGACAGAGGCCGGTTAGGAGACCAGAACGCCCGCTCCTCGCTTTCCCTATAAGTTTGTTTTGTTCAGGGCCGACTTAAACCCAGTAGTCACAAGTAAACACTGTGCCTGTTTTACAATCAGAAGAAAAAGATAACCCAGCCTGGATTATATTCGTCTTTATATCAAGGCAGTCGTAAAATAAAATTTTATATATATATATATATATATATATATTTATGGAGGAAGGAGCCCAGGAAGGCAAAGGGGCTCATGAAAGTCTTAACAGGGTCCTGGCTTTGGGTGTCGTGGCCTTGGAGAGCTCAGCGTGGTGCCGTCACCACACACTGAGGTTTACCCCTCAGGAGCTCCCCCTTAACCTAGACTTGGGTCCTCGGGGCTGCAGTCTGAGGGACTGGGCTTCCTTATGCTGCAGAGAAGGCCAGAGGGCAGGCCACGCTGCCCCATTTCTCCCTGCAGTAAAGGCAGCGAGGAGCAAAGGTTTAGAGCCCAGGCCTAGAGTTAGGCAGCCTAGGGTCACATCCCTGCTGCCACTCACCTCCTATCATGTGACCTAAGAAGCTACTGAACCCCTCTGAGCTTCACTGTCTTCTAAAGAGTGACAGTGCCTTCCTCATAAGCCAGTTGTCCTGAGTCAGTTCCAACTCATGATGACCGCACATGTGTCAGAGGAGAACTGTCCTCTATTGGCTTTTCAGTGGCTGATTTTTCAGAAGTAGATCACCAGGCCTTTCTTCCAAGGTGCCTCTGGGTGGACTCAAACATTTAACCTTTCAGTTAACAGCCAAATGTATTGACTGTTTGCACCAACCAGGGACTCACTCCCATAGGGTTGTAACCAGATTTAAATTAGGTCATCCCTGTGAAAAGCAGAAAGCTTGGCACTAAACAAGTATTTGTTAATAACAAATCAAACAATGTATTGCATTGAGTAAATCTGCTGCAAAAGACCTCTCTGAAGCATTAAAAAGCAAAGATGTCACACTGAAGACTGTGGTGCGCCTGACCCAATCCATGGTATTTTCAATTGCGTCATATGCATGAGAAAGCTGAACCATGAATATGGAAGACTGAAGAAGAACTGACGCCTTTTGAATTATGATGTTGGTGAAGAATATTGAATATACCATGGACTGCCAGAAGAAGCAACAAATCTGTCTTGGGAGAAGTACAGCCAGAATGCTCCTTAGAAGCGAGGATGGAGAGACTTCATCGCAGGTACTTTGGACATGTTATCAGGAGGGACCAGTCCCTAAGAAGGACATCATGCTTGGTAAAGTAGAGGGTCAGCAAAAAAGAGGAAGACCCTCAATGAGATGGACTGAGACAGTGGCTGCAACAATGGGCTCCAACACAGCAAGGATTGTGAGGATGGTGCAGGACCAGGCAGCGTCCTGTTCTGTCGTGCATAGAGTCGCTATGAGTCAGAACCGACTTGACGGCACCTAACAACAACAGTAACTGACGATAATTTTCCTGCTTCCACGGTGAATCGAAAGAGGACAAAATGGCAGAAAATTAAAAGTTCTATCCAGAAAGTGCTTCCACAGTCCCATTCATTTAGTTGGTCATTTCACAAAGATCTACTAAAAGCCCCAAGACCTTTTGCCATCAAGTCAATTCTGACTCATAGTGACCGTATACGACAGAGTAGAACTGCCCCATAGGGTTTCCACGACGTAATCTTTATGGAAGGAGGCTGCCACATCTTTCTCCCTTGGAGCGACTAGTGGGTTCGAACCCCCCACCTTCCAGTTGGAGCCCTGGTGGCACAGTGGTTAAGAGCTGTGGCTGCTAACCAAAAGGCCGGCCGTGTGAATCCACCACCCACTCCTTGGAAACCCTGTGAGGCAGTTCTACTCTGTCCTCTAGGGTCCCTACAGTAGGAACTGACTCCACAGCAACAGTTTTTTTTTTTTTAACCTTTCCATTAGCTGCCGAGCACTTAACCATTGCGCCTCCAGGGCTCCTTAAGACATACTAAGTGCCCCCAATTTGCCAGACACGGTGCCAAGAGCAGGGACATCACTGTTCCTGAATTATGCAGAAATGCTCTGAGCACCTGCTGTATGCCAGCACTAAACTAGGGCCTAAAGGCGAGGAGGAAGGCAGCCCCAGGCCAGCTGTCCTCCCAGGGATGAGCTGGCACAAATGTCCTGGACCCAGCAGCAAAAGCTCTCGACACAGGCTGTACAAGGTTGGAGAAGGCCCCTCAGAGAGGCTGGCTTCCTGGGCCAGGTGGGGCAGGGATGGGTGGAGGAGGCCTCAGAGAAGGTACCAGGAGTCCTGGTAATAGCTGTAATTACTCAGGCACCCACTCGGTGCCAGATAATGTGTGTACTCTCTGAATCCTCACAACAGCCCTGGCTCCAGCCTTACAGAAGGGAAACCAGAGTTCAGAGACGAGTGACCGGTCCCCATTCACGTCACTACAGCAGGATTTGAACTCAAGTCTATCCAGCTCCCAATACCCCTACTTTCCAGTACTTCTGCTCTCTACCCGGCAGACAGCTGCTCCTACCCCTCTGGACCCTTCTAGAATGTACTTCCTACCTGCGGGATACTAGAATGACATACGACTTTCTTTAGAATGTGAGTTTTCCAGTGAACCTCTAGTTTATATCCGGAGTACAAAAGAGACCCCCAAATTACCCAGCCATCTTGGTTTTCAGAAGCACTCTTTGACCAAGAGCTCAAAGACCTTTCACAGCTGTGCTCTTCCTCTGTCCTTGCAGTACCCCTGAGCAGTGAAAGGGTCCAGGGGTTGTCTTCCCCTTTGTGTGGAACAAGCCCAAGAAGCCTGAACTCCTTTAGATTGCATGGAAGTGAGTGACGGAGCTAAGAGTACCTCAGAGGGTGGCTGTGAGGGTTAGATGAGGAAACCTGGGGCAGACGTGCCTGAGCTAAGTGCTCAGTGAATGTTGGCGTGTGGTCACTAAAAGTGAGGTCTCAGCTCTCAGGCAGTATTCTTGCCACCAGGTAATCAGTCACCCTAAAGTCATGTGGCTTGTTTAATTGAGGCCACCTTCCTTGGACTCTGCCCCAGAGCCCAAAGTAGTTCCTGGGTAACATTAATAGCTTAAGTTGGGTTCCTGAAGGTTCAGGGAATAACTCAAAGGCAGGAGGGCTGGGTGACCTGACAACCACCAGGGAACAAACAAGTGTCTACCCAGAGGGTTAGAGGCACCGCTCAGCTGAAATCAGTGGCAGCACCGAGCTGGGTGCCAGGCAGTCTGTGGAAGCCACGTCCACAGAGGCAAAGGTGCGGTCAGAGGTGCCATGAGGTGGAATCAGCAGGAGAGGGGGTCAGAGCAAGAGCAAGACCGAAGCTTGTGAGGAGGACTCTGGGTAACTGTTGGCAACTTTGATGGGAGGGCTGCAGTTCCTGACCACAGCTGTGTGAGCTGCAGGGGCAGGGGCAGGGGCACGGGAGACCCTAACCAGCACTCATATTCTCAGTTCATCCTATGCAATTTGGACTCAGGAGAAAAGACTTATTCCCTGCTTATAGAACAAAACAAACACACACAAAATAAACTTTGTTCTCCTCTTTTACACTTCCTCATTATGAATACCAAACTGGTGGTGGATCTACTGAGATGGCTGGGAAAAAACGTGCCTGAGCAGGCCACAGTCTTGATTTATAAAGTGATACCCAAAGTGCACATAGTGGGTTGAAAGCCCTCCAAAGACATGTCCACATCCTAACCCCCAGAACCTTGTGTATGTGACTTTATTTAGAACAAAAGTGTCTTTGCACATGTAGTTAAGGATCTTGAGATGGGAGCTCCTGGGTTGTCTCAGCTGGCTCTAAATCCAGTGACAAATGTCCTTGTGAGAGATAGGAGAGGAGAAGACACAGAGGAGAGGCCTTATGAAGACAGGGCCAGACACTGGAGTAATCAGCCACAAGCCAAGGAACGCCTGGGGCCACAAGGAGCTGAAGAGGCAAGAAAGGATTCCCTCCTAGATCCTTCGGAAGGAGTGTGGCCCTGACGACCTTAATTTCAGACCTCTGGCCTCCAGAAGCCAGGCTATGTTTAAGCCACTCAGTTTGTGGTAATTTGTTATGGTGGCCACAGGACACTAATACAGTGTGTTAGTACTTTGGGGGCAAGGAAGGAAAGTGGACTAGCACTTGCTAAGCACCTTCAGTGTGTCCAGCACTGTGGGAACGGCACACATGGACACATGGACCAGCTCTAGGACATAGGCAGCATTAACCTCACAGCATATTTTACAGCCCCCCTACCCCCGCCTCCGCCACTGCATCAAGCCTGGGAGGTTGGTGTTATCTCTCTCAATTTACAGTAAAGAAACGGAGGTCCTGAGAGCCTGAGAGACTGTGTGGTTTGCCCATGGTCTCAGGCTAATAAGGGGTGCAGACAGGACTAAAATTTAGGTCTCCCGACTCCTAGTCTGGTGTTCTTCCCCCCTGGGGCATGTGGGCTCCCTGTCTATGTCGTTGGTGGAAACCAGAAGGATAAAATGAGTAGAAATAAATCCACTTTAATAGTTGTTCTAGTAGAAGGATACTTGAGATAAACGGATAAAGACAGAAATACGTTCCTAGCACGTTTGGGGATTTCAGTTATCTACCACCTCCTGATTTCGCATTAACATAACTAAGACACTGCCTATATAATGTTTGGATTAGACATGCAGCTATACTAAAAATCCACTTCCTAGAACTAACCCTACTCTAATTTAGTTTCCTATTGCCAAATTGGGCAGGGTCCCTGAGGGAAGAGAACATGAAACCACATTCCACCCTATTCTATTCAATAAGAATTTTCTGATTTATAGCTGAATTATGTTGAGTGACTTGAAATTCCATCTGAGTCCCCATGGTGGGAATCTAACCACATGCTCCAGAATTTTATTTTTACAGTACATAGCCAGAAACAAAGAAAAAAAACAAAGAGAAACAAAAAGGAAGGAAGGAAGGAAGGGGGCGGGTGGGGAGAAAAAGAAAGGAAGAAAGAAGTCAGAGAAAAAAATGAAGGGAAGAGAGTTGGGGATGTGAACTACCTCACCGCATCAACCTCTTATCCTCCCCGCCGGCCCTCCAAATAGCCCTCGCTTCTCCTTCTTTTCTGACAATCAAGGAGTTTTCTGCAATGCAAGACGGGAAGACTTTCAAGTGCCTGAGACACAATATTATTAAAATAGCCACCCGTAAAACCCATTGCCGGCTGTCGAGTCGATTCCAACTCACAGCGACCCTATAGGACAGAGTAGAACGGCCTCCATAGGGTTTCCAAGGAGCAGCTGGTGGATTTGAACTGCCGACCTCTTGGTTATCAGCTGAGTGCTTAACCCGTGTGCCACCAGGGCTCCAAAATAGCCACAGGCCCTCTGTATCCAGTTGCTAACAGCAAACCCGTTGCCGTGGAGTCGATTCCAACTCATAGTGACCCTACAGGACAGAGTAGAACTGCCCTATAGGGTTTCCAAGGCAGACTGCCCCATCTTTCTCCTGCGTGCCCCATCTTTCTCCCGTGAAGCAGCTGGTGGGTTCAAACCACCGACCTTTCCGTTAGCAAGCGTTTAACGACTGTGCCACCAGGGCTCCCAAAGAGTAAATCACGGTGAGAGACAAAAACAAATAATTGAAACTCAAAGCCTCAGGCTTATAACCTGCCAGGACGCTCCCTTTTCCCAACACACACAAAAACTGAAGCAGAAAGCCTGAGGTGCGTCTAAAATGCGTCTTCAACTGCTATGCCGATTTTCTTCGTTTATAAATAGTTCTAACAGACAATAAGAAAAAGACAACCCGTTAGAGATAGAGACAAAGGACATGAATGGAAAGATCACAGGAAAAGAAATACAACATATGAAAATTATTTAACACACACAGAATCAAATAAATGCAAAATAAAACAGTAACCATTGCGGTATAATAGATTCCAACTCATAGTGACACTATAGGACAGAGTAGAACTGCCTCATAGGGTGGTGGTGCAGTGGTTAAGAGCTCGGCTGCTAACCAACAGGTCAGCGGTTTGAATCCACCAGCCGCTCCTTGGAAACCCTATGGGGCAGTTCTACTCTGCCCTACAGTGTCCCTGTGAGTCAGAATCACCTGGATGGTAACAAGTTTGTTTTTTTTTTTCAATATTTAGGGAAGCAGACTGACACACAGAGGTGTAACTAAGATATGGCAGGTAGGGTGCGTGCCCTGGGTGCCGCTTGAGGAGGGGCACCAACGAGCAGTTTCTATTGGCAGTTTCTATTGGCCCTCGCAGTTTCTATGGCTAGCTGTGAGAGATCATTTGGCAATTTAAACCAAGTGCCATAGGCGCTGTTTTCTGTAGATAGGCCCCTGCTGACACATGTTTCTCCCGTGGAGCGGCTGGTAGGTTCAAACTGCCAACCTTTCGGGTAGCAGCTGAGTGCTAACCAGTGAGTGCACCACCAGCAATCCTTAGAAAACAATAAAATCCTCCTTTTTGCCTATTAGATTGGCACAGATTCTAAAGTTTGATAGTACCAATATAGTAACAATGTTCACTGCTCATGAAAGTATAAACCAAGGCAACTTCTTTGGAGGGAACCTTGCAATACTTAGCAAAATTTTAAATGCGCATATCTTTTTTTCTACAAGTTTTGTTTGTTTGTTTTTTATTTATTATTACACTTTAGATGAAGGTTTACAGAAACTAGCTTCTCATTAAACAATTAGTACACATATTGTTTTGTGACCTTGGTTACCAACTCCATGACACGTAAACACTCTCCCTTCTCGACCTTGGGTTCCCTATTACCAGCTTTCCTGTCCCCTCCTGCCTTCTCGTCCTTGCGCCTGGGCCGGTGAGCCCTTTCTGTCTCGTTTTGTTTTGTGAACCTATCTGATCTTTGGCTGGAGGTTAAACCTCCGGAGTGACTTCATTACTGAGCTAAAAGGGTCAATGCATGTATCTTTCAACCCAGCAGTTCAACTTCTAGAAATTTGTCCTACATATATACTCAAAACTAGTGTATAAAGTTGTCTTTATATAAAGACTTATTGCATTACTGTTTGTAATAACAACCAAAAAACCTGGAAAAAATCTAAATGTCCATGAATAGCAACTTGGTTGAATAAAATCTAATACATCCGAACAATGGAATACAAATTATCTGTTAGAAAGAATAAGACAGATTTATATCTGTTAAAGTGCATAGCTCTCATAACATATTAATAAGTGGGGGAAAAAGTATAACAGTATACACAGAATAAGCCTATTTCAAGAGATGTGTGTGTGTGTGTGTGTGTGTGTGTGTGTGTATGTATTTGCATATACAAAATGACAATAGCGTGCTGAAGTAGGGAAGCTTTTACTTATCATTTTTATACCCATTTCTTCTATTTAGGTTCATTACCCATGTACATGTATTATTTTCATACCATAAAGAGGTTTAAAAAACTTTTAAAGATTGTAAGCACAAACACTGTTGGTTGGCTACCCAGTTTTCAGTCTCCCCTTCTTTCTTGCTGACAGATCTCCAATTTTGTTCATGTATCACCCTCCCATACATAGTGGTGTGCCTCAGAAGAGGCTGACCTGAATCCCAGTAGACCTGGATGGAGCCTGAGAATTTGTCTTTTAAAAAGTTCCCAGGTGATGCTAATGCTGTTGGATCAAGGGCCATAGTCTGAGGACCACTCATCAGGCCACTTGATGGTAGTCACTTTCCCCTTGTCAATATTTAGTTTTTAAAAAGGCATACGATGCATTTCTGGCCAGTGAGACGTGAGGCGAAGCTTGCTGGGAGGCTCTGGGAAAGGTTTCCTAAAAGAGACGCAAGGAAAGGTGGCCCCTTTTCTTTCTTTGGACAATATTGCACCTATATTTGATGCCTGGAACTCCTGCACCTATTTGTCTTCTGACTATGAGGGAACCAGCTTGAGGACAAAGCCAACACAAAGCACAGTGCAAAGATGAGAATTAGAAAGAAGCACAGCTAGATCGAGGACTGTACTATGCCTAGAGCTGAGCTACCTAAGACCTTCTTTCTGAGCCAGTTGATCTAAGGTTGTCTGTTAGCTGCAGCTGAAAGCATCCTAACTAATTACAGGTGTGAAAACTAAAACACAAATATACCAGCCAACAATCCTGCCCCACCCACATAGACACACACATACACAATGCATGTTAAAACTCAGACTAAACTGTTAATCAAAAGATACAATAAAGAAAGTGAAAAGGCAAGCCACTAACTAGGGGGAAATATTTGCAACGCATACAACTGATGAAAGCACTGATATCAAGAATTTCTACAAATCAATAAAGAAAAAAAAAGGGGAAAATGGAGAAATGACATTAACTAGGCATTCCATCAAAAAGGAAAGAGGAATAGCACATACACTTATGAAAGGTGCTCAGTTTCCTTAGCAATTAGGGACATGCAGAAGAGATGCAATGGTACACAACGAAATACCCACTGTATTGGCCTGAAATTTAAGAGTCAGATGATACCAAATGTTGGTGAGAATGGTGAACAAAGGGAACTCACGTACACAGTTGGTGAGTATGTATATTGGTACAACTACTTTAGAAAACAGTTTAGCGTTACCTACTAACCTTTAGCCCTGGTGGCACAGTGGTTAAGCACTGGGCTGCTAACCAAAAGGACAGCAGTTCAAATCCACCAGCCACTCCCTGGAAACCTTATGGGGCAGTTCTACTCTGTCCTATAGGGTTGCTATGAGTCAGAAGCAACTTGATGGCAATGGTGGTTTTTTTTTTTTTAACTAACTTTTAAGATGATCTACTCTTCCCTCAGATCACATCTACTAGCCTTGAGGCGGCACATAGCATATGGCTCACATTTCTACCTCTAGGTAAGTTCCCCGGAGAAACGCTTGAACATGCACATCCACGTATATGAGAGTGATCGTTTACGGCATGGTTCGAGATAGCAAAAACCAAAACAACACAACAACAAATGGAAACAAGTCAAATGTCCATTACGAATAAAATGGATAAAGTGTGGTACATTAATTAATGGAATACTATACAGCAGTATAAATGAATGAACTTCAGATGTATACATCAACACAGATAGGTCTCCAACATAATAATGTTAAGTAAAAAAGCACAGACAAATATATACTGCATGATTCCATAAAATCAAAAACTTCCCTTTGCCGTTGAGTCAATTCAGACTCATAGCGAGTCCATGTGTCATAGAGTAGAACTGAGCTGCAAAGGGCTTTCTTGGCTGTAATCTTTATGGAAGGAACCCTGGTGGCACAGTGGTTAAGCACTCAGCTGCTAACTGAAAGGTTGGCAGTTCTAAACCACCAGCTGGGAGAAAGATGTGAAAGTGTTTTCATAAAGATTCCAGCCTTGGAAACCCTATGGGACAGTTCTACTCTGTCCTACAGGGTCGCTATGAGTCAGAATTCAACCCAATGGCAGTGGGTTTGGTTTTGGGGTTTTGGAATCTTTATGGAAGCAGTTCATTAGACCTTTCTTCCTGAAGCCACTGAGTGGGGTTGAACTGCCAACCTTTAGGTGAGCAGCTGATTACAAATTCCTTGCACCGTCCAGGCTCCTAATATACGTGCGTGCGTGCATGCAAAACTGTAAAGGATGGAAAAATTAACACAATTTTTAGAACTATTACTTCTCTGGAGAAGAGAGAGGGATGCACTCGGTGGGGGCACACAGGGGTCTTCTAAAGTAACTTTCAAGCTGGTAGTAGATACTTGGATGTCTGTTTTATTATTATTCTATCCACTGTTGTTGTTGTTAGGTGCAGTTGAGTCAGTTCTGACTCATAGCAACCCTACAGGACAGAGTAGAACTGCCCCATAGGGTTTCCAAGGAGCAGCTGATGGATTTGAACTGCTGACCTCCAGACTCTTAACCACTACACCACCAGGGTTCCATTCTATACACTGTATATATTACATACACTATTTTGTGTGCATCTTATAGATCATATACAAAAATAAATAAATAAATAAAATAGATAAAAATAAAATAAAATGAAGGGACAAATTTTTATACATTAAAATAAAAAAAAAATTTAAAAACCAGATTGGAAAGAAAAGCACCAGACAAGTTAACAGCAATTATCTTTGCACAGTAAAACTTTTGTCCTTTACTTTCTACTTCTCTAATTTTTCCTAATTTCTATAGTAATTTCATTTTTATAACAGAAAATACAAACAACTCTTCCTGCTGCATCTCACAGTCCTGCCTGCCCACCCCCTTTCTTTCTTCCTTTCTTTGAACATTTTATTGTGGTTTGGGTAAAAGCTTACAGAGCAAATGAGTTTCCCATTCAACAGTTTATACACATTTTGTTTCGTGACATTAGTCACTATCCCCTCAGTGTGACAGCACTCTATCCTCTTCCTCCCTGGGTTCCCCATATCTATGTGCCCATCTTTCCTGCCCCTTCCTGCCTTCTGAACTTTGTTTCTGGGCAATGCTCATCCCCTTTGTAAGGGCAAATGTCCCAACCACAGTTCTACTGCTTAGGTGGCCTTGCTGTGACCCATGATTCCACTTCAGTTGCCCTTCCGAGACATCGTAGATTAGACCAGTGGTAGGCACCTTCTTTCAAGTATTAGGCTGAAATATTTAAAATGGCTAACACTGACCATTTCTGATCTACCAAAACGGCAGTTTCATATGATTCAACCTAATATGAGTGGCCTCTGATCCTGGTAACAAAAGAGCCCACTAGAAATCTTTTCCCACCACGCTGTGTAGCACTAATGAAAAAGCAGAATGCAGTAGGCCCTCATCACCTACCCACCATAACCTTTGCATAACTAGCTGGCTGCCCCTTGGGACTCATGCCAGCGGCTTGGAGCAGCTGGCACATGAAGCCTTGTGGCAGATATTAACAAATGACCCCAATAACAACCACCATTTATTTAGTACAGAATGCAGGCCAGACAAAAGGCTAATTGCTTTTGTTGTTGTTAGGTGCCGTCAACTCATAGCGACCCCATGTGACAGAGTAGAACTGCCCCATAGGATTTTCTTGGCTGTAATCTTTACAGAAGCAGATCACCAGGTGTTTCTCCCAAAGAGCTGTGGGATGGCTTCAAACCACCAACCTTCAGTTAGCAGCCGAGCACTTAACCATCACGCTACCAGGGCTCCTAATTGCTTTATGTTTGTTATTTAATTTAATCCTCAAACCAACCTTATGAAGAAGATAGTATCATCTTCCCTTTACAGAGGAAAAAGCTGAAATTTAAAGAGAATAAGTTGCAGAGTTAGTAGAATTCATAATAGTCCATGAGCATAGAAGGCATCTCCTTTGAAGATATCCAACAATATGCGGAGTGACCTTCGGGCTGATTAAAATGCTGCATTGTGTACGCGTGAGAAGAATGTCGTGAAAATTCAAGTGATTACTTTTAAATAACCTTGTATCCATAGATAGGTGGTTCTAAGGGAGTTTAGGGTCCTGTTATTAAAATAATATCATTAAAATGGGGCCCTGGTGGCGCAATGGTTAAGAGCTCAGCTGCTAACCAAAAGGTTGGCCGTTCGAATCCACCAGCTGCTCCTTGGAAACCCTATGGGGCAGTTCTACTCTGTCCTATAGGATTGCCATGAGTTGGAATTGACTCGATGGCAACGTGTTTTTTTTTTTTTTTAATTATTATTAAAATTATCAGAAAAGGAAAACCAATCAAAACAAACAAAAGAGGTTTTATATCGTGGAAAACAATATGCTGCTGAAGGGGAAGGAGTGATCGATGGAGTTCATACTGGCTGAAGGAGGTAAGATCAGCCACTGCAGAAGGGAAGAGACAAATTGGAGGATTATAGCTGAAGAGGTGATCAAAAATATCCTTTATCTGTCCAAGCTGCTTTAACACAAACCCTACATCTGATACTCGTGAGATTCATGTCAAGGACATTACTTCTGAGATGCGGTCATTGAGATCGAGAATGGCAGTGTGGTCTACTGGATGAAGCGTGGGCTTTGAAAATACATAGACAAAATAACACAAACCTGGCAGTGTTATTGGGTAGATAAAATGAAATACCTAAGTAAAGCATCTGGCATGCTACCAGGCACCCATCAGGTGTATAATAGATTCCATTTCATCCCTTTATTGGTAGAACTTATGTCACCAGTTAAAGTTCTTATAACTTGTAAGAACCAGATTCAACTCTTGAATGCAGGTTGGTCAACTCCAGACTGGAGCTCCTTCCACTCTACCAGGGGTTTTTCAGGATGAGGGTGGCTCTAGGTACGAGATAACAGAATTACACCAGGAGCTCTTTCAAAGTACACATGCTACACCATGCCCCACCCCCAGAGATTGATGTGTCCTGCCTGGGGTGAAGCTAGGGGGGATGTATATTTTGGATAAAATCCTCTAAAACTTCTGATATCTCTTTCCTGATTTGAGCACTGCTGCTTGATATTATAATGCCTCTTAAATAAAAAGAGTGGTGCAAACGGTTAAGCACTCGACTACTGGCCGAACGGTTGGTGGTTCAAATCCACCCAGAGGCGCCTCAGAAGACAGTACTGGCAATCTGCTTCTGAAAGGTGACGGCCTTGAAAACCCTATGGGGCAGTTCTACTCTGCACACACGGGGTCGCCATAAGTCAGCATCAATTCAAGGGCAACTGACAAGAACACAGGGCATACTGCCATCCGTCTGTCAGTTTGTTGGACTGTGGCAACTTACACATTGCTGTGATGTTGGAGGCTATGCCATCAGTATTTCAAATACCAGCAGGGTCACCCACGGTGGACAGGTTTCAACAGAGATTCCAGACTAAGAGAGACTAGGAACAAAGACCTGCGATCTACTTCCAAAAATCAGCCTATGAAGGCCCTATGGTGCACAACAGAATATTGTTTGATGCAGAGCTGGACGATGAGCCCCCTCGGTCGGAAGGCACTCAAAATACACAGTGGCCGTGACAATGGACTCAAGCATGTCAACAACTGTGAAGATGGTGCAGGACCAGGCAACGTTTTGTTCTGTTGTACACGAGGTCGCCGTGAGTCAGAGCCGACTTGACAGCAACTAACAGCAACAACAACATGGGGCATGAGCCAAGGAGCAAGGAAAAGGGAAGGCATTTGGAGATGTCAGAGAAGCAGAGGAGTCACATCCTTATGTAACTCAAGTTGGTTGTGCAAACGAGGAGCTTGTGACAGAACTGGGGGAACACTGAAGGATTTTGTGTTTGGAGCCAGATGCTGCCATGGACAACACTTTGAGGTCGGTTATATGGACTCGTTGCTTCATGTCTAAGTAGACAGAGATGGGAAGGTGTGTGTAGGGCAGCCTGAGATTATTGCCCTTTCCCTGGGGTCTTTAGGAAATTATCCCCTCCACACCAGTTAAAGTATGGCAGCAATGTATTCAATGGCCCTGCCTGCTGCGGCCAAGATAAGCAGTGTAGGTCAATCGAATATTCCCTCCTTGGAATCTGAATCTCCAGTGAAGTGACCAAGAGACCAGAAAGGGTTTTGGGACCTTTGTCCTGGCAGCGTCTCCCTTGACCCCATTGGTTTTGCTCTGAGACCATTCCTGTATTGTTGCTGTCTGGCATGCGCCCATCGCTTCTTGGACTGCTTCCAATAAATTCCCTTTTTGCTTATGTTAGTTTCTTCTGTTGCTTGCAATAAAGAATCCTAAATGATATCTAAATGATTACAAATATTAATAATATACATATAAAGTGAGGTAACCAAGTTAACATGAAATGAGCCAAATATGCCTTTGGCACAGAGCTTCGAGGAGAGAAAGCAGCTATTGGGATAACCAGAGGGTGGGAGAACTTGGCCGAAGCCTTGGGATTAAGAGGGTCAAGAGCTCAAGGAGACGTGTGGAGAGAGTGTCATTATTTTTTCACAAATAACACATACACGTAAATAACACACCCACCCGTATAACATGTATAACACGCCTAGGAAAATAATGCATGAGGGGTTGCGCTTCGTAGGCGAGAACGTATAACATGCATGTTATTTGCATAAAAATACAGTAGTTAACCACAGCCAGCATAACCATGGAATCAAGGCGTCCATGAAACAGCTGGGGCTGAGTGAAAGCGGGGTTGCCAGAGACAGAGAGCAGGTGAGCTTAGAGAAGAGTAGAAATGAAAAGCAGAGTGACTGTGACTGTGTTTCATTTCATAATAATCTTTTTTAGGGGGGATACATACATATGATCAAAATAAAAGGATGGTCAAATAAATCAGGGTTTAATGACTCAACGAAACATCATAATCATGAGCAATACATGGCAATATGGAAATAGTCTTGTAATATAATATTAAGTGAAAAATGCCAAGTACAAACTTGTAACTATACTATGATTACAATAATGTAAAAATCCTGTAGGCATATGAACAAAGCCTGGAAGGGGACATGGAAAAATGAAAACATACGATCTGTTACTGAAGCTGGACCCAGGATACATTTTCTTGTAATTTAAAAATTTTTCAGTCATGGTTACAATATTGGTTGCTCAATAAATTAAAATAAACAGATTAAATGAAGAAAAATTCGGAACAGATTGTGGCAGTCATGGCAGTAGAGGACATGTAGTTGGTGGAAGTACTTGTCACAGAAAACCCTGGGAATTTCTACTCGTCGCCGGTAAATCCATAACTAGGAACAGCTCTAAATGTTTTCGGTGTATTTGGTTTCAATACTAATGTGAAGTCATGTAAGATTTCACTGGTTTCTAATTTTCTTTCTACAAAATTAAACCTAGCATCTGGTCCTCACAGAAAACGGGTCACATGCAAAGTCTGAGATTCTAAAGTCTCATTCTAGGAGAGACTGGAAAAAGTAGGTTTGGTCTTAGCCACATAACCAAGTCAACACCCTAAAGCAAACATTACAAAAATACACCTTGGAGTTGGAGCCCAGAGAGCAAAGTTTTGGAAAGCTGAGAGCAAATGAAATCAGGGACATGTGACTGGCAGCTCAGCTTGGATGTCTGTTACCTGGAACTCTGTGCAGTAGCATGGGGAGGTGGTTCATCTTGATAAAGATGTTCCAAAACTCCAAACTCAAACCAGATCTGAATTAAGGACCACCACTATCGTTTTCTCTGAGACCTAAATGTGATGTTATATTTTAATCGCCTATCTTGACTCTAGCCCAACACACTCAGCAAAGGGCCCCACATCTTACCTCTCAGCACTAATTTCAACACCAGCAGCTGCAGAGTGAATGCAAGAACCTCAAAAATATGGAAGACTGGAGCAAAACATACTCAACCTTGACCAAATGATCAGCGACCCCACGCAAAAGAGTAGAACTGCCCCACAGGGTTTTCTTGGCTGTTATCTTTATAGGAGCAGATCACCAGGTCTTTCTCCAGTAAAGCTGCTAAGTAAATTTGAACCACCAACCTTTCGTTCAGCAGCTGAACACTTAACCCTTGAGCCACCAGGGCTCCTTTGACCAAAAACTCAGGGTCCCCCAAATAGTAATTTATATATAAATGACTTCTACAAATGCATTTCAGGAACAGTTAACAGGATGCATTTGCACAAAACCATAGCAAAGGAGGAGGAGAGAGTAGAGGCCAAGGGAGAAAAGGAGAAATGTGGAAAGAGAAAGATGAAGCATTACTAAAGAATGAGCCACAGAAAGGAAAAAACCATCAACACTTGGCCACTGAAAACCTAAGCAGGTGTGAGTTCATTGGCTCTGCAAATTCCAGCTCTGTCCCTGCATTAAGGCTCTCTCTTACAACACCTTCCAGCTGGAGCATCTTTATAGTAAATAATCTCAGATACATAAAAGTCTACCATATTTATATTAATATATATATGTTGATTATATACCCTGAACCAGATATTGGAGACCAACAAGCCTTTACATACCCTTGCCCTCCTTCTAGTCCCCTAGTCCTGTGCTGTGTTTCTTAAGATGTGATCCATGGAGTATGCAACACAATCAACCTCACATATACTTGAGAAAATGCAGTGGTTGGTTGGATTCTTGCCTTCCATGTAGGAAACCTGGGTTCAATTCCCAACCAACTCACCTCAAGCCCAGCCACCACCCATCTGTCAGTGGAAGCATGTGTGTTGCTAGGATGCTGAACAGGTTTCAGTGGAGCTTCCAGACTAAGACAAACTAGGAAGAAAGGCTTGGTGATCTACTTCTGAAAAAAATGAGCCAATTGAAACCCTATGAATCACAATGGTCTGATCCCGTTATGCAGTGGGTCTCCACAAATCAGGGCCGACTGAACGGTAGCTAAAAACAATTAATACCAAACCTAGTAAATAAGATCCTCTGGAGTGGAGCCCAGGAATATGCATTTTAAACAAGTTCCCCAAGGTGATCTGCATGCATCCTCTGGTTTGAGAATCACAGGCCACTGGATACCCCTACGTGAGAGTCGAAGTGGAAATCGCTGAATCGAACTTATCCTCCAGGCTTTGGACCTCTACCATAGGCTGCTACTTCCTTCACCCCAAAATACTTCAGCCACATTATTTTACTGCCCTCAAATCATTGTTTCTGACCTACCCCTTTAGCTTCTGCCATTGACCACTCAAGTTGAGGCCAACTTGGAGTTTATCATATGTTTCTCATATGTAACAGAAAACATACACAGAATGATACTTGCCTAACATGGTATCTAGGCTAAGCCGACGTCATTTGAAAAACACTTTTAATTAAAGAGGTATAACCTGAGGAGGTATTATTTAGGCAGTACTGCGTTTTGTTCAGGGTGATGAAAAAAATTGGCAATAGACTGGTATGGCTGTACAGTGCGAGCAACGTAAGTCACGCCACTGAATTGGTTGAAATGGAAAATGTTTTGTTATACATATTTCACCACAAAAAAAAAAAAAAAGAAGAAGAAGAAGAAGAGGTATAGTAGCAATCAGGAATTGCAGAAAGATGAAAGAGGGAAGGGAGGACTGGTGGAAAACCCTGGACTGGAGTCGGGAGCCTTGGGTTCTGGTCCCAAGTCTGCTGTTACTCACTTCATGATTTGGGCAAGTCAGTCCCTGGCTCTGGACCTCCATTTCCGTATCAGTAAAATGAGCCTGTCGGACACGATGAGCACCACCGTCCCTTCCAGGGCTGACATGCTCTGATTTTTCCTGGAAGAGGGCTTACATTCCTTGCCACTTATTGATTTGCTTCAAGTACCACAACAGAGAGAGGCAACCCCAGGTTGTGCCCAGGGCATCCTCCCGCCAGCAAACAGCTGGCTCCAAGCACACACGATATTCCCTAAATGCAGTGGAAAGAAGACCCGTATGCGTTTCCATGATATCCAAAGGCAGGGCCCAGCCAAAACGATGGAATGAGGTAAATACTTGGATGTGATCTGCATAATCGGAAACACTCCCCCTTCTGAAATTGACCTGACTCTTTCATCACCAGCCACATGGAAATCGTATTCAGTTATAACTAGAAAAAACATAGAGCATGTGCCTGGGTACCGAGTCCGCCCTGTTTGCTGCACAGTTACTCGGGAAACAGAAGCAGATGTGTCTGTGTGCAATGCCTGGGTGTGTGCTTTTGTTCAGTGGCTAGTCCACTTGGCCTCATGCTCGCAACAGCAATTGCTTATCTGCAGCCCAAGCCAACCAGGACAGTCAAAATAATGAGCAATTTATGCAATCGATAGCTGGCTTCTGGACCCAGAAGTTTATTTGAGGAGCAGCAATCTGCTAGCAGAGGTTTCTGTCTGGTGATTTGGCCGTCTGCATCTGGGCCAGTACTCGGCACTTCCCAGGGAGCAGGTGTCAGACAGCAAGTTCCAACCCACAGGGACCCTGCAGGAAGAATAGAACTGCCCCATAGGGTTTCCAAGGCTATAAACCTTTACGGAAGCAGCCTGCCACATCTTTCTCCCGTGGAGCTGGAGGGTTCGAACTGCCCACCTTTTGGTTAGCAGCTGAACGCTTAACCACTACACCATCAGGGCTCCTTGTAGGAGAGCCTACTTACTCAAAAGCATTTCTCTGAACATGTCAGCATTGAGTGCAGAGCACAGCACACAGTAGGTGTTCATTAAACACTTGCTAAATGAACAAGGCTGCAAATGGATGGAGATGAAATCCTTCCTCAGTCCTTCCTTTGCCCACTCAGGCCTCCCCAGGCCACCAAAGCTATCTTCTTAAAATCTAGTCCTACCATGCTACTGGAAACCCTGGTGGTGTAGTGTGTAAGAGTCCGGCTGCTAACCAAAAGGTCGGTAGTTCAAATCCACCAGGTGCTCCTCGGAAACCCTGTGGGGCAGCTGTACTCTGTCCTATAGGGTCACTATCTTTTACCATGCTACTCTCTTGCTTACCAATCTCTCTTGGGTTCTCATGCTCCAAGAAATAAAATCCAAACTTATTGTTTGTCATGGCATTCTAAGCCTTTCATAATCTGGCCTCACCCTTACTTTCCAGCTTCAACTCTCTCCATCGTCCTCCTCCCACCCCTTATGCTCTCAGCAGGCACGAAATAGGATAGGACACGCCCTTTCCCCTCTCCTGCCTTTATCCTGGCTGTTATCTCAGCCTAATGCTCTCACCCTTCTTTGTCTATGAATTCCTACTCAGCTCCCAAGACCTTTCCCATCCAGGTCAAATGGCCTTTTTCCCATGCTCCAGGGCCATGACGCGCATTCCTCTTTGTAGTACTTACCCTGGCACTATAATTATCTGTGTACACAACTGTCTCCTCAACAACACTGTGAGCTCCCCAGGGCAGGAACAGTGTCTTATCTTTGTGCTCCACCCACTCCCTAACAGCACCTCAGGCAGTCTGTCACCTGGCTGGCCTTCAGGAAAAATGTGATGGATGGATGAATGAATGCATGGATGAATGAATGACACACTTACTGACTGCTTCATTTCCTGCCCATTGGCTTGTGAAATGCCATATAGCTCCTCTCCTTAGAGCAGCATGTGCCAGGGCTGTTCAGCCACTTGGCTGGTGATCTGTGATGTCTCTACTGCCTTCCTTGCTCCATATGTCTAAGTGACAAGAAGCTGACAAGACAAAAGACAGTTCTCCTATCTCTTCAAAGCAATTCACTCAGTATTTGTATTTGTCCTTGACTCTCCCCTGCTTGTTGAAACTTTCTCTCCCTTGACTTCCATACACCACACTGCCCTTGTTCTCCTCCTAAACTTCTGACTGTCTCTTTACTGGCTCCTCCTCCTCTATTTGCCCCTCAAATGCTGAAGTTCCATTCTTGGCCTTCCACTCCTCTTATTCAAACCTTCTTTCAGGGAAACAATGTAGCATCAGCCATGATCTTCATGCTGATGTTTCCCCTATCAACGGGTAGCTCCAAACTCTCTCCCAAGCTCCATACTTACTATATACCCAACAACTAATTAGATACATTCACCAAGATGACCTAATGGCTTTTCAATCACACTCAGTATATCACCTAACCAGAACCTTAACTCCTGCGCCATCTTCTGAACTTTCAATCTTCATCCAGAAGTGGTTTCCATCCTTCACTCCCCTCCTCCAGTTGGACACAAAATCCTGCTAGTTCTACCTCAGAAACATCTCCAGACTGTCCCTTCTTCTTTATCCACACAGCCCATGGTTTGGTCAAAGCCTGACTCTCATAGCTGTTACCTGGTCTCCATCCATCCAATTCCTCCCTCTTCCAGAATTACATTCTTAAAAAACACATCATCCCAGTCCCGTGTTTATTGACCTCTGTGGGCTCTTCTTTGTCTCCAGGACTGAATCCAGCCCCCCAGCCCAGTTCACAAGGCCCTTCACTCTCTGGCCTCTACCCAGCCCTGTAGCCTCCCCTGCCAGCACAGCCCCATACTAAACGTCTCACCCGACCACACCAAGCCTTCACATACTCTGTGCCTTGAATAGCCCATGTCACTGGCCTCGAAAGCCCTCCCTCACTCTCGCCCTTCCTACACCTGATAAATTCCTGCTCATCCTTTGAAACTCAGCCCAAATGGTACATCCTTTCTTCAGACTACCCCAATTCCCCAGGCAAGGGTAGTTATTCTGTCCTTGGGTCACCCACAGCATTTTTTGCACACTTCACCATATCCCATTCTAATTTCTGTTTTTATGTGTCTCATATCCCAAGTTATGAAACAAAACCAGGTATAAATTTCTAATCCTTATTGCTCTTACCCAGCTAAAAAACTAAAAACAACTTACAAACAGATAAGCACAAAACTGAAAACCAATAAACATTCGAATCAACGATATTAACCTAATGTGATGTGATGGTTGACAAAACTTAATAGACATTGTTTGGTGTGATTGTAGAATGTATTTAAATCTCTTAAGTTTCACTTGTTGACTTGATTCTTCTGAATTTAAGCACAATGAACCATCTTTTGAGTTATGGTTTCCTTTCGAAAAATAAACTTTTTTTTAAACCATCCATCCATTAGTTTGGGGGCCAATCTATAAGGCTAACCATCTGTTGGTTTGTCATACTGTGGTGGCTTTTGTGTTGCTGTGATGCTGGAAGCTATGCCACTGGTGTTTCAAATACCAGCAGGGTCACTCACGGTAGACAGGTTTCAGTGGAGCTTCCAGACTAAGACAGACTAGGAAGAAAGGCCTGGTCATCTACTTCCAAAAATCAGCCAATGAATCACAATAGAACGTTATCCGACTTATGGATCATGATAGAACTTTATCCGACCACTTGCTTTGGACACATTATTGGGAGGGATCAGTCTCTAAAGGAGGATGTCATGTTTGGTGAAGCAGAGAGCCAGTGAAGGCTACAGAGACCTCGATGAGAAGGACTGGCACAGCAGCCTCAGTGATGGACTGAAACATGAGGTGATTGTGAGGATGACAGAGGACCAGGCAACATTTTGTTCTGTTGTACATAAAGTCGCCATGAGTTGGAGTCAACTCAACAGCAACTGATATCTATAAGGCTGGAAAAATTTTAAATGCTGCTGAATGAGAAAATGTCACTACTATTTACCACTACACTTACTGCAAATGAGTTATTGTGAGTTGAGCCACAAAAGACAGAATCTGGGCAATAGAGCTGAGACGTGGACAGTTCTGACCTCTACCAGACGGACTTTTCTTACCGAAATGAGGTCATTCTGTTAATAAATGGTCATTCAGATTATCCAGAATAGACTCATATTAATATTTTTTTTAGGTTATCGACAAATTAAAACCATAAATTAAGCTTTAAAAAAATGCAATTTAAGTTGCAGACCACCAAGAATATACCCAAGACTCCAGGAATCTATGGATCCTCATCTTACAAAACACTACTTTAATTTTTAAAAAATTACAGATGAAGCTCAAGCCAGAATTTCAGCCAGAATCAGGTTGGGCTGTGTCATGGATTGAATTGTGTCCCCCCAGAAATGTGTCAACCTGGCTAGGCCACGATTCCCAGTATTGTGTCATTGTCCTACATTTTGTGATCTGATGTAATCATCCTCCATTTTGTGATGCGTTGTAAATCCTAAACTGTGATGTTAATGAGGCAGGATTAGGGTAGAATGTATCTTAAGTCACCACCCTTACCCAAGTCACCACCCTTGCTTGAGTCATACCTTTTATCTTACAAGAGATAAAAGGAGAGAGAAGCGACCAGAGAGGAGGGACCTCAATACCACCAAGAAGAAGAGACAGGAGTAGAGTGCATTCTTTAGACCTGGGGTCCCTGCGCTGAGAACCTCCTAGAACCAAGAAACATAGAGAGAGAGCTTGTAACACCAGAAACAGCACGAGATGGTGAGAAGTGGTGGGGGCAGAATAGGAGACCAGCACAAGATAGCATGGGAGTGGACCCACGGAGCGAGAGAGAGCTGAATGCCTTCAGGCAGGAGGCTTCCTGGCAGAGTAGGGTGTCTCTGGGCACTTATCCGGGGAGCCAAAGAGCTTTGTAACACTTGCCCAAGCAGGGCAGAGGCTGGGTGGAGGGGCCGAGGGTCAGAGAGAGGCCTGTCAGCAGGTACAGTGGAGAAAAGGCTGTCCTGACCAACACAGACCTTCCGCCAGAGCTGACAGAGAGAGAAAGCCTTCCCCGTGAGCTGGCACTCTTAATTTGGACTTCTAGCCTCCTAAACTGTGAGAAAATAAATTTCTGTTTGTTAAAGCCATTCGCTTGTGGTATTTCTGTTACAGCAGCACTAGGTAACTAAGACAGGCTAATTCCAGAGCTCAGACTCTTCTCACCGCCCTGTGGTGCTTGGTTCTCAAGGATACTGTGAGGCCCAACACCGGGTACGAAAGAGCTTTGTAGACCATAAAGTCCCATAGAATTGTTAGTTTTGGGTTTGGTTATTATTATTTATAAACATAAAAGAAAAGTGCCTTAGAAAAGCAGCTGGCATGTTTTAGGAAATGCCATCTTTCATAATACAGGGCCTCTTTGAAGAGATAATAATTACGTCAGTTCCTCCCATATATATTTCAGGTTACAGTGTAAATCGGGTACAGTAAAACCTGCGAAAGCCAGAACCTGTATAAGGAGGAAACCTGCCAGTGAAGGAAAACGCAAACATTTTCCACTAAAATGAGTGACAGAAAAGTGGTAAGACCGCATCCTGTCAAAGCTGGAAAACTTGTGAGACCTGGAGAAACAAGGCAGTCCTGTCAAGTTCCGACTCTCACCGTTTTCACTGTATTATTCGATTAAAGAAGTGAAGATACTGTTTACGTGTTCCATGGAAGCAGGTCATGGCAGTAGGTGAGCAGAATACCTGGGCCTCTCCAACAAGGAGAAGCTACTGATGATGAGCAGTTAGAAGTGCCCTCTGGTCACTCGAGGCTGTTAGTAAGCACCCAGCCCTGGAAGAGGTGCAAGAATTTGGGATGTAAACAAATTTTCCAACGGTATCATTTCCAAAATCCAGCTGAATTCCCTAGTTAGCCTTTAGAGACCCTGTAACAATCTACAGGAGCCCTGGTGGTGCAGTAGTTAAGAGCTCAGCTACTAACCAAAGCGTCGGCAGTTCGAATCCACCAGCTGCTCCTTGGAAACCTTCTGGGGCAGTTCTACTCTGTCCTATAGGGTCACTATAAGTCTGAATCGACTCGACGGCAATGGGTTTGGTTTTTTTCAGTTAACAATCTATAATCTAACAATCTGTGGAATCTATTTCCCAATGTTTAAATAATATTTCTTTGATTCTTATAGAAAGACAGGCAATTAATATTTACTAAGCCCCTATTGGAGCCCTGGTGGCGCAGGGATTAAGAGCTTGGCTGCTAACCAGGAGATCGGCAGTTTGAATTCACCAGCCATTCCTCGGAAACCCTATGGGGCATTTCTAGTCTGTCCTATAGGGTCGCTGTGAGTTGGAGTCAACTTGAGGGCGATGGGTTTGGTTTAAGCCCCTACTATGCACCAGGAACTTTACTAACGTAATTAATTTAATCCTCAGAGCTGACTCCCTCTTATAAATCAGACCTTAATTCAAATGTCATCTCCTCAAAGACGCTTCCTGTGGCCACACCATCTAAAGTGGTGAGTACACACACACACACACACACACACACACACACACACACACACACGCACACACACACACACCCAATCACTAGCACATCACCGTTTTTCATTGCCCTCATAGTAGTCATTACAGTTTGAAATGTTCTTGTTTGTTTCTTGTCTGTCCTTCCCGTGTGGCATGTAAGTGGGGCCTTGTCTGTCTTATTCACCCCTACTCCCAGCACATATAACAGAGCTTGGCACATAGGAGGCACCCAGTGGATACTGAATGGATGCACCCTGCCAAGCAGGAAACACTATCCTCCTGTTCTAGTTGAGAAACTGGTGCCATCTGCCTAGGGTTACACTGCTAGGGCGAGATAAAGTCAGAACTCGGACTCAGACCTACTCGCTCTAGAAGAGGCAGTGACAAGCTACGCTGCTGGCACTGGGTTGCTAGCAGTGTACCAAAGGGTACCAGGTTTCCCAGAAAAAGCACGTGGCTTCTTTCCAAACTATTAATTTCCCTAAGGATTTGAAAAAAAAGTGGAAGGGTTGAATTTTTTTCCTGATATTAAGTAAATTAAAACACTGTTTTAAAATTAAAACAACCAGTTATATTTGGGAACAGAATATCACATATCCATGAATGGTTAATGGAAACAGTAGATGTCAAGGAAATTCTGACCTTTCACTAGGCCACTTGGAGCTAGCGTATACACGTGTGTGTACTTTTCTGCTGGTGGAGCATTTTGGCAGAGATGTTTGAGAAGCCCCACACCTCACTGGCCGCCACCCAGAAGTGCTGAGGCTGAAATGATCTGGCAGAGAGGACAAGCAGCCAAGAATGACATGTCCACGTAAACAATGATCTTCAAGTCCACCAAGGTGGTTCTACAGAAAGAAAGGTCCACAGACCTCAGCAGAAGGGGTTTGGGTGAGAAGGCAAAAGCACCAAACCAAAAAGCCAAACCCCTTGCCGTTGAGTCGATTCCAACTCATAGCAACCCAACAGGATAGAGTAGAACTGCCTCATAGGGTTTCCAAGGCTGTAATCTTTATGGAAGCAGATTGTCACATCTTTCTCCCGAGGAGCAGCTGGCTCTTCACCGCTGCGCCACCGGGGCAAAAGCACAGAGATTATTAAAAGTAGACCATGTTGCCAGTCAATGGTGGTTGCAAAGTCTCCTTCCCCAAACAGTTCAAAATAGAACAGCTTTGTCTTTCGGGATGGCTGAGGTGTCGTCTTGCCTGAAAGACCCGAAAATCACTGGAGATTATTTCCGTCTCGGGAACTCTATGGTCCAGACCACCAGCGGCAGCCAAACTGGGGGCTCCATCACTGTTTCTGGAACAATAAAAAGGGGCCTTTCCTAAAAGCGTCTGGTTTGATCTGAACCTTCTGGCCCCAGATTTGCACAGAAAAGGTTGCACAGCCCACCTAGGCAAGGAGCAGACCTGTCCCACCAAGTGGGGCTTTCTTGGCTGACCGGTGAACAGGAGCCCCGACCTGCCCGAACTGACTCAGGCCATGTGCGTGGGAGAGTAACGGCCCCTCTCAGCAGCACTCACGGACTTCCCCAAACATTTAAAGTCTGTCTGGCTCTGGACCAAGATCCTTCTCAGAGCCAACAGCTTACAGCCCATTAAAAACCCTGTGCAAATGCAAACACTCTCTTCATTAGACAAGGAAGAAACAAGAACCACGCCTTGGGACCCAGCAAGCAGTTGTTGAAACTAGACTAGGGGCTGGAGTCCCTGAAGAGGAAATATCACTGTATTAAAAACCACAACTATTTCCAATGCTTACAGTCGATTACATAGGAGACCAAAGGTACCATTGGAGGGGCTGTGTGGGCAGGCCAACTCTGCCACGTTCCAGATAGTACCGGTCGGGGAAACAAAAGGCAACTTTGGATTTTAGAGCTGCATGACCTTTGAGACCCAGTCTGGTTAACAGTAAGAATACTACATTAGTATATATATACAGTCATATAATTCATACCCCAAACCTGTGAGATCAACATTATCCTCATTTTATCAATACATAGATAATAGCTAGATAGATGATACATACATACATACATAGCTGCTGTCAGTCAACTCTGACTCATGACGACCTTACGTACAACAGAATGAAATGCGGCAAGTCCCACCTCACCCTCACAATCACAAGTATGTTCCAGTCCATCATGGCAGCTATGTGCCAATTCATCTCAATGAGGGTCCCCCACACCCTCGCTGACCCTCTACTTCACTAAACACGATGTTCTCCTCTAATAATTAATCCTTCCTGATGATATGTCCAAAACAAGCAAGTTGTACGATGTTCTGTTCTGATCCACGAAGTCTTCATTAGCCAATTTTCAGAAGTAGATCACCAGGCCCTTCTTCCTAGTCTACCTTAGCCTGGAAGCTCCAGTGAAACCTGTTCGCCATGGGTGACCCTGCTGGTATTTGAAATACCGGTGGCATAGCTTCTAGCATCACAGCAACACTCAAGCCGCCACAGACAGGTTGTTAGTTAATCTGCTCGGTCAGAACTCCAGACACTGATTAGACCACATTTCTTGGCAAGCAGAGGCCCCACTTTGAAATCCTCCATTCTTTCGGCCCTCTCTTCCACTCCACGAGGTCCTCCATCTCTTTCTTTCACAACCACCCGAGAATGTTGGCCATTGCTTTGGACTTAAAGAAGATTGAAGACTCCATTTAAACCTCAAGTCCGAGCCACAGACTACACTTTAGCTTCATCAGAACTCCGCGCTGGGAATCATTAGGCACAGACCCAAATACATAAACTGTTTTCAGACGTTGTTGTCACAGCATAAGTCTTTATACCGTGAAGTGGAGCCAATGGGATGGATTAAAAGTGAGCACAGCCTCTAGTGCACAACTAGTATTCATAATGAGGGTCCGGGGGAGCCAGCCCGACGCACACGGGAGAAGCTGCTCATCAGTCAACCTGGCCCAGCTCTGAGGGTGGGGCTGGCCACCAGCATGGTGCCTCCTTCTCCTGGCGCTGCTGGTGGATGGAGCTGCACTCGGTTCTAATTTTGTGCCCCGCCCCCACATCTTATTCCAGTTCTGTACTTTATTAATTATAAAAATGGATTACGATGCCAATGGTCTATTAGTTTCACCAACATACACTCGTGGCCATTAAAAACACTTTATTAAATTTTAACGGAAAAAAACTATTTTGTTATTGCAAGTATGAAACTGTCTTAACAGCCCTTTTCTCCCTTTGGAAAGATGTGTAGCGCGAGCTGTCTCAGGAACATAGCTAGCGCGTTATAACAAGACACAGCATACTTTGTTTCTCTTCTTAATGTTCTCGGGAATTCCATGGGCAGGATTCAGGCATTTCTGAGTCCCTGGCCATGATACCACCCAATGACATGAAAAGCTCACCAGGACCCACTGCTAACATTACTCATGGGGTGACACACACTTGCTCTAAGTGACACAGCCAGGGAGAGGCAGAGCCAGGACACCAGATTCCCGATGTTCTACCCACCCCCACAACCTGACAAAGTCAGAGGAGCTGCAGACCCGCCTGTCTGGGACAGCAGGGACTCAGCAAGCAACAGACTGATGTGAGGAGCGATGAGTTTTCTGGCGACAGGACAGCCAGAGAAATAAAAGAGAAGCGTGCTGGGCCCAGGAATGCAGAGGGAGCTCTGGGAAATGCCCTCCCATCACCCCCAGCGGGAACTGCCTCAGAACTCCTGAGTGAAGGAGAAACCTGTGAGGGAGCCAGAGGGCTCTGAAGGGCCTGCTGCTGCTGCTTCAAGAGCAGGGCCTCTCAACCAGGGGCAGTTTTGCCCCCCAGGGAACACTAGACAATGTCTGGAGACACTTCTGGTTGTCACGACTAGGATAGGATTGCAACTGGCATTTAGTGGGTGGAGGCCAGGGATGCTGCTAAACATCCCACAATGCACAGGGCAGCCCCCTGCAACAAAGAAGGATCTGAATCATCTGTCCCAACATGTCAACAGTGCTGAGGCCGAGAAACTCCGCTCTAGAGTCAGCCAGGGACATGTCGGACACTTCTTAGTCTCGTCCTCAGCAGAGCCCCTTTTCTCAGATGTGGAGAGGAGAGAGAAGCAAAGGAATCCAGACTAGGGACCGCAACATACAGGGTCATCGGAGGTCATTCCCCAACACACCAGAGCATCATTGTCATAACTGAGAGGAGGAGTCACAGAAAGACTCCCACAAAGTCAGAGGGAGCAAAGGTCCAAAAAGAAATGGTCTACAAGGAATGGGAACGTAAAAAGCACATGTAGGGAAAGGAAGAGTGCTGGGCGGGGGTGAGGGCCCCAGGCTGTATTCCTGGATCTGCCTCTAACATGCTATGGTGCCCATGCAGACAGCCTGGGTCCACACGTTTGATTCTTGGTGCACACCCAGTGAGTGTTGATACGGGATATTTTTAAATAAGGTCACTAATAAAATTATACATCAGGGGATGCCCAGTGAATCTATTAATAGAGGAACGTCAAATGCTAGCTGATTAAACATAATACCATTGTTGTTAGCTGCCGTCGAGTGGGCCCCCAACTCATGGCGACCCTATGTACAATGGAACAAGAGGCTGCCTGGTCCTGCACCAGCCCCATGATCAGCTGCAGAGCAGATCGTTATGATCCATAGGGTTTTCATTGCCTGATGTTCAAAAGTAGATCTCCAGGACTTTCCTCCTAGTCTGTTAGTCTGGAAACTTCGCTGAAACCTGTTAAGCATCACAGCAAGACATAAGCCTCTACTGACAGATGGGCGATGGCTGTGCATGAGGTGCCTTGGCCAGGAATCGAACCCTGGTCTCCTACATGTAAGGAGAGAATTCTACCACTGAAACACCACTGCTCCAAAACATGGTATTACTGAGGTTAAACTGTGAAGGTACCCAGACTGGGACTGGACAATGAGGATGAAAAGAACTGCTGCTCTAATTGATTAAACGAGTGAAGCAGGGCCCCTGCAATGATTGGACTATATGTGAAGTTTTGTTCAAAGGCACTGTGGTCATCTATATCAGTGGATGACAGTATGTCCTCATACACATGGCTGAAGAAGTTAACCCTACCTGGAACCTACACATCCCAGCTGGGCTTCCTGGATTGTGGGGACACCTGGCCAGGTAGAAGAGGCAGTCCATGCAAAGTCAGCAAGCTCCCTACCCTGGACGCAAACATCCTACTGACCCATACTGCCCTCCAAGCCCAAACCTACACTTCAAGTGACATTGAGATGCCCTTGACTTACATTCTTCCAACCACCTAGAAGACTGAGGTAATGCCCAACTGTACAACTGAGGGGAGGAGAGAGAAAGGGAGGGAAGGGTGATCCCTGAACATCCCTCCAACCTGACAGGTAAGAATGTTCAGTGTCCTGGATGTACTGCCCGGGAGAAAGTGATCTCAAAGAAACAGGACAGAGCTGCCCACCCACGAGGAGCCTGTGCCAGCCTCATGAGCCACAATGTGCTTTTCGTGTCCCTGATTTGATGTCTGTTCCCCTCCACGCTCCTTCCAGCTTCTAAGTCGCTCATGTATTCCTCTGGGAGCCCTTCTCTTTTTGGCATCAACCCCCCACTCCATACCCCATTTCCCTAAGACTGCCAAATGCACCCAGGGCCAATACCCCAGACTACTCCCCCACCCCACTCCCACCCTGGACCCCAGTGAGGCTGTCAGGGGCAGACAGGCGGCAGGTGTTAAGCATGACCTTCAGGTGACAAACAGAGCCCTGTGGCCCAGAGGAGCTGAGCTGGCAGCTGCAGGCTTCCTGGTGGCCACTGGAGGACAAGGGCCAATCCACACAACCCATGAGGCATCAAGCTCAGCTGGCCGAGCTCACTCTGCTGTGCCAACCCACAGAGCAGTCTGGGGACCCTTCCATCTGCCATGGAGCAAACTGCAGGGCTTTCCCAAGGTATGGCCAGTGAGAGTACCACTGACCAATGGAAGTGGCTCTGGTCTCTGTCTGAACTTGGGGGAGAAAAACGAAAGGGAGCTCTGTCGGAATAACTGGGCCTGAAAACACACAAAAGGCTAGGAAGTTCCAGAAACAGGAAATTCTTTTTAGTACTAGAAATCTGCATGAGGCCACAGAAACCAGGCAGTTTGGACTGAACAGCCCGAGCCATGGAGGAGAGAAGGCCACTCCCAGCCACTCAGACTTCTCTGAGTCTGGCAGGAAGACCCCAGAAAAAGCCCTTCATTCTCTTATTTGTCTTTATAAGTTCTAAGTATCATCAGCCTAAAAAAAACAGTTGCCATCAAGTAAAGTCTGACTCATGGTGACCTGACGTGTGTCAGAGTAGAACTGTGCTCCATAGGGTTTTCAATGGCTGATTTTTTGGAAGTAGATCTCCAGGACTTTCTTCCAAGGGCCGTCTAGGTGGACTAGGACCTCCAACCTTCCAGTTAGCCAAGGATGTTAACTGTTGCACCACCCAGGGACAGCATAATCAACTTTACCACCATTAAATGCCAGGTACTGTGCTGAGTGTTGTACAGGTTTCAACTCTGATTCCCAGAACAGCCCATGGAGGCAGATATTATTAGGCCCATTTTACAGATGAGGAAACAGAAGCTCTCTTGGACTAGATGAAAGAGCCACATTCCACATCCAGGTCTGTTTCAAGAAGGTCTCCTGAGGCTTTCAAGGGCAAGGACTTGTCTTTCTGTATCCACGGCACCCAAACAAGAAGAGCCAGGAATACAGAAGCCACCTAATAAACATGTGGTGAGTTGAACGAGCCCTCCCAAGTTCATGCAGGAGCACTAACCTTGACTTCTGTGAAATTTACAGTCATTTTGACTACCCCTTTCGTTTTGAAACCAACTCCTCCACTGGTTTCTGCCAAGTGCACCATGATGCCATCTTCCTCCTCTTCTGGCCTCTCTAACAGCTACCTCTGCTACTATTCCTCATTATTGCTCCTCCACCATCTTCCCCTAATAACCTAAGATAAGATGATTTTCTGTTTTCCATGTTCCTGCTTGCCCATGCTCACAGTTTTTGTCAACAATTTCTAAGAAGTGTCCAGTCCATAATGTGAGCTGGAGAATATGACTGACAATGGCAAGATGACATTTCTGCCGCCATCTTGATGGCCACATGTCTGAAACTCATCTCAATACGTTCTCACCTCATCCCTTAAGATCAACTCCTCCCTCTGACACTTGGTATCTGGTGGCAGTACTGTCACTCTTCTAATAGTCTAAGCTAAAAAACAGTCATTTTCTCTTTTCCTCTCAGTATCCTTCACTCCTCAAACCTGCTCAGTTACTGAGTCTTCTTGATCCTTCTACTCATCTCTCCTATCTGAACTTTCCTTTCAGTTTGAAGTTAACTCCCCTAATTTGGACCCAAGTTCATAGTGAACAACTCCACTTACTTCAGCTGGGCTTTGAAAGCAGACAGTCCTGAGTTCGCGTGGCTGGTCTTATGGCAGGCGATTCAACATGGATAAGCCTTAGTTTCCTCATCGGTCAAGTGTACTCATCTTGCAGGACTGTTGAGTACGACAGAAATTGTACATGTACAGTGTCTAGCACCTAAAGATGCTCAATAATTGGTCCCTATCATCAGCCTGGAGCAGTGGTGGTGCCGTAATAAGAGCTCGGCTGCTAACCAAAAGGCTGGCAGTTCAAATTCACCAGCTGCTCCTTGGAAACCTATGGGGCGGTTCTACTCTGTCTTATAGGGTCACTATGAGTCGGAATCAACTCACGGCACTGGGTTTGGTTTGTTTTACCATCAGTCTTATTATTATTAATACCAGGTGTGCTCCCTGCACCAGTCTCTGTCCTGCCCCCATCCATGCTACACACACCTTCAGAGCAAACTTCCTTACGCCAGCACCTTCATCAGTGTCACCCCTTTGGCTTCAGGGGATCCCCAGTGACTGGACAATAAAGTCTAGCTTGCCTGACCTGGCATCTAAGGCTCCACAGTTTGGACTCAGCCTGCTTTACTAACTTAGCTTGCTACTGCCGCTCCCCTGACAACCACCTAAACCCAACCTACAAACACAAATTCTTTCTATGCAGCCTAGATGGCTCCACCTGGGGTTGTCAGAAAACCTTGCTCATCCCCTCCTTTCCACAACACTACTCTAGCCAACAAGATACAACGTCCAGAAGGCGGAGTTGTCTGTGCACATTTTTTTGAGGCACTTAAGGGATCCCCAAACCAGGTCCAGCCTTAGAGACGGGACTGGCAGGATTTAGATGGATTTTGGGGGCTCCCTCAAAACAGGACCTACAATTACAGTCAAGCCTTGTTTGTAGTGAGAGGATGAGTGATAAATAAGAACCAGGCCCAGTAGACTTGGGCCAAACACCACATGGGATGGGGGTCACTAGGTAAATTGCACCCTTACACTCAGACAGGTGCCCAGAGGGGCTACAGTCATTACCTGGACCCCTAGTGTGGAAGTGGAGGACTATTTCCAGTTCCCTTACTCATGAAGATGGACACCTAAAAGCCTGCCCATGCCGCTCCCGTGGGCAGGCTGTGCTTATCAGTAGCAGCTGCTGCTGGTAGCTGGCTGGAGCTGAGCCAGAGAAAGCAACGTCTACTTGGTAGTAAGAAAAGACAACATGAGCTGCAGAAATGGAATGTGGGAATCACTTTAATCATTTATTAAAGAGAAAAAAGAAACAACATAGACTGTATGTACTTCAGCATCCTCACCAACCCTGGCAGTTCCTTACCTTAAGTAACCACGATTAAGTGACACTGGCTGCCATGGGTTGAATTGTGTCCCCCAAAAAGATAGGTGGAAGTCCTAACCCCTGTACCTGTGAATGTGACCTTGTTTAGAAATAGAGTTTTCCCTTTTGTTATTAGTTAAATCAAACGAGGTCAGGCTGGAGACAGGCGTGTCCTAATCCTAACCCATTCTGAGCGAAGTCTTACAAAAGGGGAGAACAGAAAGGAAACAGGGTCAAACACAGGGGAGGATGCCACGTGATGGTACATCTACAAGCCAAGGAATGCCAAGGATTGCTAGCAGCCACCAAAAGCTAGGAGACATGCACATTCCTTTCTCAGAGCCCTCAGAAGGAACTGACACAGCTGAAACCCTAACTCGGACTTCGAGCCTCCAGAACTGTGAGATAAAAATGTATTCTGTCATGGCAGTACTAGGGAACCAAGATGCTGGCCTAGAAGCACAGTCTGGCAGAAGAAACTAGAAATCCTAATGGTTATGGATCATTTAAATTTTACCAATTGTTCCTAGATGTTTATCTCACTGTTGACGTATCTCCATGTAATGTATATAACATTGTGAATCTTGTTCTGTTGAAGTACTTCCAGTTGCTGTTGGTCAATTCTGACTCATGGCAACTTCACATGTGCCAGAGTACAACTGTGCTCCACAGGATTTTCAATGGCTGATTTTTCAGAAGTAAAAAAAGGCCTTTCTTCTGAGGCACCTCTGGGTAGACTTGAACCTCCAATCTTTTGGTTAGCAGCCGAATGCACTAACAGTTTGCACCACCCAAGGACGCCATTATTCTTCTAGATGAGTTATAAACCCTTAAGGATAGAAGCTATGTCTCACGCTTCATTCCATCTCCCGTAGTTCCTAGCACACTTCCTTATAGCCGGGGGCCCCCAAATTGGTGCTGATTTCCGTAAACTTCATACTCCTGCCCATGACAGGCCATCAGTGTGCTGGGCAACGTGAATGGATGTAAGTCTCAGCCCCAGCCTCCAGGAGCTTTTCTCTGAAGGTGCCCTGATCCGCAAAGAGTCCTCTGCACAACCATAATCGCTTGTTAGATTAGTTTTCCATCCTTCGTGGGAATCATTTTCTCTTTGCAAGTTTCTGTTTTCCAAGTTTAAGTAAAATGGAGACTTGGCTGTACACCAGGGAGGTTTAGGAGAGAAATGAGCAGTGGGACCTCCCCAGCCAAACCTGGCTGCAAACCGCTGACTGCACAGGAATACAAATGACTTCTAGTGGTATGGGCAGGACTCCTGCAGGATTGCCTGGCGTGCCTGCTTTCGATCCGGAGCTGGGCCAGCACTGGGAATCCAAGTATTGGCACAGCCCTTAAGTGCATTCCCACTCTGGGTCTTTGGGTGTCCACAGTCAGAAAGGTCCACCTCCACCTCAAGCTCACCTCTTATTGAATGGTTCAGCTTGATGACTGGGTCTGCAGCTGGAAACATGCCTTATACAGAAGTACATGAATAATATTAACAAGCACTTATACGTACACTTGGAGCCCTGGTGGCACAGTGGTTAAGAGTTTGGCTAGTAACCAAAAGGTCAATAGTTCAAATCCACGAGCTGCTCCTTGGAAACCAGATGGGGCAGTTATACTCTGTCCTATAGGGTCACTATGAGTTGGAATCAACTTGATGGCAATGGGTTTTTTATACTTAAACTGAGGAGTCCCTGGATGGTGCAAACGGTTAACGTGCTCAGTTGCTAACTGAAAGGCTGGCGGTTCGAGTCCACTCAGAGGCACCTGGAAGAAAGGCTTGGTGATCTACTTCTGAAAACCCAGCCATTGCAAACCCGATGGAACACAGTTCTACTCTGACACATATGGAGTTGCCAAGAGTAGAAATCAACTCAACAGCAGCTGATTAGGAGAATAATACTGGAGTACCTAAAAAAAGGCATCAACAAGAGACTCATATTAAGATTAATAAAAGGAATTTAAAACCAAAAACAACATACAAAAAAAGCATTTGGCTTTGACATTCAGAAGGTCAAGAAGGCTTTGAACAGGCAGTGGCCTTGTCCCTTGGATACTGGATATCAACAAAGATTTGGGCAAAAAATATAGACGCAGGAAAGATTGATGTGATCTGGGGACCCAGAAGTGAACGGATTCATATGGAACTGAGTCTTACATGGAAGGATAAAAAGCGAGGTAAGACTGCAAAGGTGGACTAGGGCAGATTTAGAAAAGTCATGTGCGCCCATCAAGGAGCTTGGTCTTTATTCTACATGTGCCGGGCAGTCACTGAGGGGTGGGAGCAGGAGGGATGAAATGGAGTATAGTGATTAAGAGCAAGGGCTCAGAGGCCCAGAGTTGAGTTTGAATTTCTGTTCCTGATTAGTTGTGTGACCTTGGCCAGATTACTAGCCATCTCCTCACAGGTAAAATAGGGATAATAATAGTGTCTACTGATTCATACTATCACACATCTGTCGGCTTGAATGTTGGGGCTTGAATGTTGCTATGATGCTGGAAGCTCTGCCATTGGTATTTCAAATACCAGCAGAGTTACCCATGGTGGACAGGATTCAGCAGAGCTTCCAGATTAAGACAGACTAGGTGGAAAGGCCTGGCGATCTACTTCCGAAAATTAGCCAGTGAAAATGTTATGGATCACAACAGAATATTATTCTACTTGACTTAAACATGCCAATGACAGTAGAGGTGGTGCAGAACTGGGAACATACTCTGTTATACGTAGGATCACCATGAGTCGGAGCCAGCTCAGCAGCAGCTTACAACAACAGCTGAGTCATAAGGTTGCTGAAGGGTTTCAATGAGGCAGTAGATGTACAAAGTTCAGCACTATGCCTGGCATACAGCAAGCACTCAATAAATGTTAGCTGTCAGGGAGAGGAGGAAGAGCATATTAGAAGCAGGACTCTGAGAGTAACTTGTAGGCTTGAGGCATGTGAGACTGGAAATTGAATGGCTCACTAGAAGGTTATCACAGTAGCCCTGAAATAAGGCAGCAGAGGCAAAGGCAATAATGGCTGAAGTGGGTTAAATTGTGTCCCCAAAGAAGATATGTCCAAGTCCTAACTCCCAGTAACTTTATTTGGAAATAGAGTCTTTGCAGATGTAATTAAGGGTCTTGAGATCATTCTGAGATTTAGGGTTGGCCCTAAATCCAAAGGCTGGTGTCCTTATAAGAAAAAAGAGAGGGAGATCAGAGACATGGAGATACACAAAGACAGCCACATGAAGATGAAGGCAGAGATTAGAGTGATGCGGCCACAAGCCAAGGAACACCAGGAGCCACCAGAAGCTGGAAGAGGCAAGAAAGGATCCTCTTTTAGAGACTTCGGAGGCAATGTGACTCTGCCAACACCCTGATTTTGGACTTCTAGCCCCTACATGGTGAGACAAAAAATTTGTTGTTTTAAGCCACCAAGTTTGTCATTTAGAGAAGAACTGACACCAATCCTGCTCAAACTCTTCCAAACTGTAGAGAAGGAAGGTTAGTGTATGGTCATTTGTTACCGAAGCCCTAGGAAACTAATATATCAACGTGCAAGGCATCAGGAAAGGAAGGTAGACCAGACACGGTTATTGACTGGGTAACCGAGCTTAACACAGCTGATCTTGTATGCCTAGCAGATCAGAACAGACTGTGGTACCCGGAATAGAAACAGGGAAGGCCAGAGACAGGGCCAATTTGATGGACGCAGATTAAGTGCTATCGATAGATGCTGTCGGAAGACTAGAACTCAAGAACATAGGTCAGATCAGCACTGTGGATCTGGTTAAGGGATCCCAAGGGAAGGTGTGCATAGGAGTGCTGAAGGACAAAGATGGTAGCATTGGGGGAATGCTCCTATTTCAGGGGCAGGAGAAGGCAAAGAAGTTAGTAAAAGAAACCGAGAAAGAACAGAGATGAAGCAGCAGGACTAGGACCCCAGGAGAGGAGAGGGTGGTCAACAGAGCTCAATGATTCAGGGAGAGCAAACAGAATGAGAAGCGGCGCCTAGGAGGGCACTGGAGACTTATTCCAAAAGGGCAATTTAAGTAAACCAGGAGGGGGCTGCCAGGAAGGAGAAAGCAAGTCCTGACAAAGGTATGACTGGAGACTCCAGCTTTGGAGTGTCTGGCAGTGAAGGAGAGAGGAAACCACGAGGCTGACAGTCAGGCCGTCTCTCCCTGGAAATGTTTCCTCTCCTTGAAACCCTGTTCACCCCAAAAACTCACAGAAGATAAAGCAAGTGAAGAGAAATGACACCGTCTGCTGCTGGAGCTCAGTTCCTCTGGCACTGCTCCAGAAACCTGGCTCCTTCTGACTATTCCAGGGCAGTGCTGCCCCCCATTCCAGCCTCTGTCAAGGGGCGTCACTGGGTCTTCGGCAGATTTTCCCCTCTGTTTTGTTTGGCAGGGAATTAAAGAGTTGCATGGAAAAGGGATGGTGAGAGAAGAAGGGGGCTCTGCAAGGGGAATCTACAGGGAGAAATCAGGAGTTCCTACAGCTTCTAGTTTAATCGGGCACCGGCACAGCCTGATACCTCTGGCCAGTGGTTCCCGGCCCTGACTGTATGTTAGAATCACCTGTGATGCTGATACACCGATAAAGCTGCCAACACCAGACACATGGGCATCAATATAGAGAGACAGAGAGAGAGAAAGCGAGAGACAGAGAGACAGGGCGGGGGGAGGGGAAGGAGAGGAAGAGCCCTGGTGACACAGTGGTTAAGAGCTCGGCTGCTAACCAGAAGGTGGGCAGTTCAAATCCACCAGCCGCTCCCTGGAAACCCCATGGGGCAGTTCTTCTCTGTCCTACAGGGTCCAACTCAGTGGCACCTAACAACAGCAATATGTACATATATATATGCATATAAATATGTGTGTATATATATACATACAACATCAATATTTTTTTTATTATTATTATTTTTGGTAGCAATATACACAACCAAACATACTTCCATTCACAATTTCTACACATGCAGTTCAATGCCATTGGTTACATACTTCACAGTGTGCCACCATTCTCACTATCTCTACCCATAGTGTTACATCACTATTTAGACTCTCTGCCCCTTAAAGTTCTCATCTGTGTTTTAGACGAACTGTTGTCAGTTTGAACTCATATAGCTAATTCTTTAAGACAGTGCAATGCTCAAGCAAAACATTCTTTATTAATCGAGCTAAACTGTTGCTTAGTTTAATGTTGGCTTCATGGGATAGTATTAGCTCAAGGTGTAAAGATTATTTCTGGGCAGTAGATGCAGGGGTCCTCCCAGTTTCAATGGCTCCAGTAAATCTGGTTTCCATATAAATTTGAAGTTCTGTGCCCTGATTGTCCTTCTTTTGATCAGGATCCATCTATCGGGTCCTTGATCAAAATGTTCAGTAATGGTAGCCGGGCACCATCCAGTTCATCTGGTCTCATGGCACAGGAGGTAGTAGTTCATGGAAACAATTAGACCTGCAGTCCATTTCCTTCTCCAATTCCTGGGTCTCCTTCTTCCTCTTTTTAAATATATATACATATTTTTAACTTCCTAGGCGATTCTAATGTGCAGCCAAGGAGAACCACTTCCCAAGGGGTTCTCTTTAATGAACATATAAAAGCACAAGTTCCACAAAGAGGCTTTTTAAATTACTGATTTGGGAAGAGCCAGTTAGACTGGATGTCTAGCTCAGTGACTACAAATAGGTCAGCTTGGGAGCCAATGCCATCTGATAGGTACTGGCAGGCTGCAGAGGGAGGAGAGGGATGCTGAGCCCACGTCCAGACTCAGTGAAAAAGAATACAGTGATTGATGAGTGACGTCTGCCGTAGGTTGGGAGTAAGGGGGAATGGCTAGTTATGTAGCCATCCTGGGTCTAGCTTCTCTAATCCTATCATCGCCTCCACAATACAGACTCAAACCATCTTAGCACTCAGAGAACCAAAAGTCTTCCAACTCAGCAGTTTCTGGCCTGAATAAACGTCAAGGACCTGGAGGGCAGTGGTTCTCAGAGCACGGTCATGGACCAGCAACATCAGCACCACCTGGGAACTTGTTTAAAATGCAAATTCACAGGTCCCACTCCAGACCTGCTGAATCTGAGACTCTGGAGGTGGGGCCCAGTCTCTGGGGTTTAACGAGCCCTTTAGGTGATCCTGATGTATGCTAAAGTTGGAAAACCATTGGTTTACAGAGATTTATAAAAAACACAGATACCTAAGCTCCACCAAGAAAATAAAACACAAAACCAAACCCATTGCCATCAAGTAGATTCCAACTCATGGTGACCCCATGTGCTTCAGTGTAGAACTGTGCCACACAGGGTTTTCCTGCATGTGATCTTACCGAAGCAGATCACCAGGCCTTTATTCTGTGACGCCACTGGGTGGATGTGAACTGCCATCCTTTGATTAGTAGCTGAGAGTAAACCATTTGCACCACCCAGGGAAGCTCTACCAGGGCCTACTAAAACAGAATCTTGGAGAGAGAGCCCAGGAACCTGTATTCTTTAAGTTCCTCAAATGGTGGCAATGCACGGTCAGGCTTGGGCACCACTGACCTAGTATTGCTCTCTGCCAGATGTTTAATTTCCTCAATAACATCCTGGGAAATAATCAACTCACAGAAACCTGCTTGAGGATAATCACCCTGGGAACATATTTCAATAACACTTACAACTGGGTCACCTTCAGCAGCTCTCTCAAGCTCTCTGAAGCTTATTTTCTTCATCTGTAAAATGGAGATGCTCCGATGTCATAGGATTGAATGGTCGTTTTGACAATGAAATGAGAGCACGTAGCATAGGGTATGGCCATGCACGGGCACTCTGCAAATGATTTTACTTGAAAGAAAGCAAGGAGGGAAAAAGGAAGGAGGAAGAAGCAGGCAGAAGAAGAAATGAGTAGCTTCGCTGTGTTGAACCTTAGCGCTGATTCTAGAGAGTGAAGAAAAACTACTAATGAGGTGGTTATCCACTTGAAACACAGCTAAACACCCACCCCATGGCGAGTTGTTCTATAGTGGCTCCCTGAAGGATCCCAACGTGTTCAGACTGTACCACCTGCATCCTTTTGTGTTTTTTATAACCTGTGAAAAATCATGCTAAAATAATTATTTTAATTGACATTCAATGACAGACAAGCTCATGTTGACTCTTAGCTGGAGGCTCCTACCTAGTGGAAACCAAGACACCAGAACATTCATTTGCCTCATCCCATCATGTGTGAAAATTTTTAATGTACCCAGTTAATCGCGTAGGACATGGGAGACAGGGAGGCAGACTGGCATGATGGTTGAGAGCACAAAGTCTGGAGTCAGCGTCTGGGGTTTGAATCCTGTCTCTGCAATTTGTAGTTGGTGACCATCCTACACAGGACCAGTTTAATCTTTCTGTTCACCTTGGGTTTTTCATGCCAGTATTTCTACGGTTTCTTCCATTCTTCAGGGTTAAGTACAAGTTCCCCATCTGATGTCGAGCCCTCCAGAATCTGTTCCTTCCACCTCCCTGAGTATTTCTCTCCTCCCCTCCTAAGAAACCTTCGCCTATGTGGCCCCTCAGGGAGTCCTGGTGGCACTGTAGTTAAGCATTCAGCTGCTAACTGAAATGCCGGTAGTTCGAACCCACCAGCCGCTCCATGCGAGAAAGATGTGGCAGTCTGCTTCTGTAAAGACTGTTGTTATTAGGTGCCATCAAGTCAGTTCCAACTTACAGCAACCCTATGTACAACAGAACAAAATACTGCCCAGTCCTGCACCATCCTCACAATCATTGTCATGTTTGAGTCCATTGTTGCAGCCACTGTGTCAAACCATCTCGTTGAGGGTCTTTCTCTTTTTCACTTACCCTCTACTTTACCAAGCATGATGTCCTTCTCCAGGGACTGGTCCCTCCTGATAACATGTTCAAAATCTATGAGACGAAGTCTCACCATCCTCACTTCCAAGGAGCATTCTGGCTGTACTTATTCCAAGACAAATTTGTTAGTTCTTCTGGCAGTCCACAGTATATTCAATATTTTTCACCAACACCATAATTCAAAGGTATCAATTCTTCTTCAGTCTTCCTTATTCATTGTCACAGAAATCCTATGGGGCAGTTCTACTCTGTCCTCTAAGGCCACTATGAATTGGAATTGACTTGATAGCAATGGGTATATGGTCCCTCAAGAACCCTGCACACATACCTTTCCTCAAGCTGATCCCACAACTGAATCTGGACCTCCTTCCCCACATGGGTGAGTCGTTGCCATCTTCTGAAGCCAGTTCAAATTCTAGGCCTGCAACCAACCTTCCCTGTCAATCTCAGTCCTAGGGCGGCTCCCTTCCTCCTCCAAACATCCACACTTCTCTGCCTCCATGTTCCTACCTTGATTTTAAATTACTTACGTTTGTACTTTATGCCCCTTGTGGCTTATAAGCACTTAATAGTCGTGGTTGTTAATTGTTGTCAAGTCACCTCTGACTCACAGAGACCTTATATATAACAAAACAAAACGTTGCCCAGTCCTGTGCCATTTTCATAATCGTTGGTACGTTTAAGTCCATTGTTGTAGCTACTGTGTCAATCCATCTCATTGAGGGTTTCCCTTGTTTTTGCTAACCCTCTATGTTTCCAACCATGATGTCCTTTTCTAGCAATTGGTCTTTCCTGATGATGTGTCCAAAGTAAGCGAGCCAAAGTATTACCATCCTTGCTTCAAAGGAGCATTCTTGTTGTTATTTCTTCTAAAATTGATTTGTTTGTTCTTCTGGCAGCCCATAGTATAACCAATATTCGTCACCAACACCACAATTTGAATGCATCAATTCTTCTTCATCTTCCTTTGTCATTGTCTAGTTTTCCCATGCATATGAGGCTGCTGAAAAGTAGGGTGACCATCTAAGTGATCATCAAAACTAGATCACTCTTGAGAGTGAAGGTGGCACTATTAGTAATGATGTCAGGGTAACAGGCATAAACAAGGGGTGTCCCAGACAAAACAGGATGTTTGCTTACCTTAAAATTAGTCCCATATTATGTATCCTATATCTCTCTCAGCACCTGGACCTTATAAACATGAGCTGATACAATGAAACGCTGGGAACTAAACTTGGTCTTGACGGAGGTTTAGGAAGATTAATCTGGCCACGCTATGTACGGTAGACGAGAGCTAGAATAATAACAGCTCACAGTTATGAATAGAAATGAGTAAGTGACATGCTGCTTTTATTTCCTTCTCTATAGAAATGCAAATGTAGCCCAAAGGCCAATGTGAGGTTGAAACAAGACTTGCATGAGAAATGCGGTTTGCATGCTTTAATACAATTTAATACCTACTCATGGCCAGCTAAGCATCTGTCTCTAATTCCGCAGCCATGGTCCTTTCAAAGTCACTGCCCTGGGACGTAAGTTTCTCAGAGAGCATGAGCCCGTGTCCAAATCCTGGAAAGCAACGGCATTTTGGCCACCCATTTCCCCTCCGTCCCCACCAAGCTGCCTTGCCTGTTTTGTTTTTGGCTCCAGGGGGAAGACAATGGACAAGTCAATCAGTCCAGATTACCCTGCACCAGGGAGGAGAGACACCTGACAGTCAGACCCGTAATCAAGACGGCAGGGACAAAGGCACAAGGGTAATCGGGGCTGCATGGAGAATTCAATTCTCATCGACCCTTTGCAGTTGCCTCATTGTTTTTGCTCTGTTTTCCAGGAAGTCTTTAGCAAAGAAGAAAGGGTGTGGAGGAAGGGAGGGCCTTGCCTATTAGCAGATATTTCAATGGAATCGTCACCCTCTCCCATTCAACGCTGGGGATCAGCCCTTGCAAAGGAGAAGCCACTGGATAAGGCACAGTTCAGGGGCTGGACGGAGGATTTTCTGTCCCGTGGCACACTCGACCTACCTTCCCCTACTGAAAAGGCTGCTTCTGCACTAGGCACGGCCCATGTATGGAAAAAATTCTATCCCCGTTGTGCTCTCAACTGTACCCACTCACTGTGAACTGAAATTGCATGGAGCAGGAGAGTTTTCCTAGAGCAACTAATATCTGCCAACTCTAAATACAAGGGCTGAGATCAACGATGCCTGGTTAATGAAGGAATCCTGAAAAGTGGGACTATTGATGTAGTCTATACCTTTCACCAAGGAGTTTGAAGGCTTTATTTGAAATATAATTAATCACTTAAATGCCTTGCAATAACTGGTATTCCTATGTTACAGATTATAATGTCCCAGGCTCTATGGTAGGCTCTGGGGATACAGACTTGAACTAGACGTAGTCTTTGCTTTCAGGGCATCCTAGGGACAAAGCAAATGTCACAGAGGTTAAATGACTTGCCCAAGGCCCCTTAAAGTCCAGCTCGGGAGATCGAGAACTCAACTCTCCTGAGGATCCTGCCAGCTCTGCCAACACTCCCAGAGACGCCCAGCGGTTGTTGTCCCCAAGCCTAAGTTCACAGTCACTTTCACAACTACGTCAAGGCTGAACTGTTCACTACAATCACGTGGGGGTATAACATAATTAAGTGGCCCCTGTAACTGAGGGGAGCCCGGGTGACGCAGTGGTTAAGAGGATGGCTGCTAACCAAAAGGTCAGCAGTTCGAATCCACCAGCTGCTCCTTGGAAACCCAATGGGGCAGTTCTAATCTGTCCTATAGGGTCACTATGAGTTGCGATCAACTCGACGGCAACAAGTTTGGTTTTCAGGTTTTTTGTTTTTTGGTCACTGAGGAGAGCTGGAGTGGGGTGTATGGAAGAATAGGCTGCTGTTTGATGAAATCAGGTTACGCGATTGAAATCACTTAACAACGGGCAGAACCGGATTGTGCTCCAGCTCCCACTGCCCCCTTGGTGCATAAGGTCATCTCACTGATGCATCTCCGTGTCTTTGCATTTGCCACTTCCTTATCCTAGAAATCACCACCTCCTCCTTCTTCCCCCTGGATTTTTTTTTCTTTACGTTTGTTTTCTTGTTGTAAAAAATACATATAACATGACATTTGCCAATTCAATACTTTTCAAATGTACAATTCAGTGACACAAATTATATTAACCATGCCGGGCAACCAACACCAGTATTCATCGCCAAGTTTTCCGTCGCCATAGACAGATACTCAACACTTCCTAAGCAATTATCTTCCCTCTTCCCCTCTCTCTGTCTCCTGGTAACCACCAATAAACCTGGGTCTCTGCACATTTCTTACTTGGTTTTTAAGACTCAGCTTAGGGACCTTCTCTTTAAGTCTCACTTTCCTCATCTGTAAGATGGGGATAATAATACTTCTACCTCATAGCTTTGCTGGGAGGATTAAAAAATAGATAATGTGTATAAAGCACAGTGTCAAGCATATAAAACATGTTCAGTAAATGTTGGTTGTTACGTCATCATTGTCATTTTCCTCTGTAGTCCCAAACTCCCTGGCCAGACTTTGGCCATCGTACCCCCCTGGCTGCAATGCAATTGTTTATTCTTGTCTCCCCCATTAAGCTCTGAGCTCCTCCAGGGAGGGGCCAGTATGGCACCATCATATCCCCAGTGTTTTACACAGTGCCTGGCACACAGTAGGTGCTCAAAAAACCTCTTCCATTGTTGGAATTGAGGAATAAATCCAGACTTAACCATACACCAACCTCCTGTGGGTCTGTGCATCTATGTGGTGTGTCTTTCCTACAGAAAGTCACAGGAAGGGAATAAAGGAAGAAGACAGGATGTTCTTTGTGCTATTTAGAAATATGCTCAAAGATTCTACAATAATTCACTTGTACTTTGACATTTTATGATCTTTATTTTCTCTGAGTGCTTTCTACAGATGCTGATGTTTTATCAGCACAATGCTCTCAAAGCCAAGGGCTTTAATACAAAGTGGAAAATTAAAGCAGATCCATGTGGCCTCAGCAAAAGGTAACTAAGGCAGACCAAAGAGAAATCATGTCATATATGGGTTTATGGTCCAGATCATAACCTGTTAGCATAAACTATCTATGTAACAGGGGCAAACAGCCACTACATCTTCCAAAGGCCAACATATTTTGAATAATATTCAACACAATAAAAATCTAGTAAAGCCCCTGTAAATTAAGCATAACTCTTCCCTTCTGCCCCCTAAGTTCTTTATATTTGGTTTACATGGAGATCTGTGCCTGGGACACAGTGGAAGGTATGGTAAAAATGGTCACTTATTGCTTACAGAATTAATAGATTTAAAGAGGTTAGTCTTAGAGAAATTTAGACATTAGGAAACCTGGTGCCAGCAAGGTGAATTCTGGGGCTTAAGGGCTTAGCTGTCTTAATCCAGATGGACTGACACAGTGGCTGCAACAGTGGGTTCAAGCATAACACTGATCATGAGGATGGGATGGCGGCAGGACCGAGCAGTGTTTCCTTCTGTTGTACGCAGGGTCGCTGTGAGTCAAGCGACTCGACGGCACCTAACAACAGCAACAACAAGGGCTTCACTCAACAGTTTTAATCCAGTTTAAAAGGTTGGTTTATACCATATGTGAGCCTTGTCAGTTACAGAAGCTCACTGTCAGCCCAACACAGGGAAGAAAAGGGCATGGTTTTCAGCAAGGGACAGCCAAGAAGACAGGCTGGCGGTGGGGCAGGTCTCAGCCACTACATCACTACCATGAAAACAAAACAAAACCACACCCACCACATTTCAGTAATGGCGGACGGTTGTACATGACGAAGATGGGATCTAGGCACCTGACTCTAAGAAGTGCACAAACAGGCGGCATTCCAGGGCGTACGATGTTGCTTTCTAGAGACCAGAGGGAGATGGGCTGTTTGAGCTGCTATGAGGACATGTGCCACTGGAGTTAAGAACTTTAGAGTCAGATGCTTGAGTTTGGATCCATGCTTCTGCCACTTCGTAGTTGTAGACTTGAAGTCTGTAAGGTGAGGTTTCCTTGTCTATGAAATGAGGTAAAGATACTACTTTAGAGGGTGCGCGTGAAACACTAAACAGGCCAATTCTTATCAAGTGCTTAGCATGGGGCCTGGCGCACAGTAAGCTTTCTGTTAATGCTAACATCACTGCTTACTCTCAGCAAGGGAGGCAGGAAGGGACTAACGGCCACAGCAGTAAGATTTCACACAGTAAGATCTGCCCATGTGTGTGATCTTGTGGCCTTGCTTTTTCTCCATAGTTACAAACAGTAAATTCCTTAAGCTATGAAGGGCTGGTAGGTTGTCTTCAAGGGCAGCCCAGAAAAGAAGTGCTAGGAAGATTGTGTCTCTCTTCTCCTTTCTGGAGAAGCCCAAGAGGCCAAGGGGAGGAGGACACTTTAAAGAGGAGCCCCTCTTACAAAGGGGGCCTCAGTAGTAACAGTACAGCTGCTGTGGAACACGGCTAAACACAGAACTACCATATGATCCAGCAATTCCACTCCTAGGTATACACCCCAAAGAATTCAAAGCAGGAACACGAACAGACACTTGTACGCCAATGTTCACTGCAGCGCTATTCACAACAGCCAAAAGGTAGAGACAGCCTAAATGTTCATCAACAGATGAATAAATAAATAAAATTTGGTACATCCATACGGAAATGAAGTTCTGATACATGCTACAACATGGTTGAACCTGGAGAACGTTATGCTGAGTGAGATAAGTCAGACACAAAAGGACAAATATTGTATGATTCCACTTACATAAAATACCTAGATTAGGTAAGTGTATTGAGACCAAAGTGTATTAGTGATCACCAGGGGTGGGCAGGAAGGAGGAGACAGGGCTACTCATTGCTCAAGGGACACTGAGCTTCTGTGAAAGGTGATATAAAAATCTGGAAACAGATCATGGTGATGGCCGAACAACGTAATAAAAATAATGTCATTGAATTGTACATGTGAAGAATGTTGAAATGGCAAACGTTTTGTTACATATATATTCACCACAATTAAAAAAAAAGAAAGAAAGAAAGAAAAAATGACGCCGTGGGTCCAAACACATGATTTAAGAGGCAAATGTCACAAAGCCTTCACAAACAAGCCCAGGGAGAAGAGGACAACGTGGATCCAGGGGCTCCCTAGAAAGCAGAGGGAGCCACAGTGCTGCCTCTGCCGGGGAATTTACCAATTTAGATCAGTTGTTCTCGACCAGGGACAATTTTCCTCCCCAGGCGATATTTGGAAATTTCCGTAGACGTTTTTGATTGATTATCACAATCGTGTGGGGGTACTTGTGGGGTAGGGGGAGTCCTACTGGCATCTAGCGGATAGAGACCAGTGATGCTGCTATATATCCTACAGTGCACAGGGTAGTCCTCTACAACAAAGAATCCTCCTGCCCAAAACGTCAATTGTGCCAAAGCTGAGAAACCCTGGTCTGGATGAGTCAGACTTGAGTAGAGGTCATGCCCACAGCACTAGAAGGGAAGTACCTTGAGAAGAAGGTTTGGCTGCCTGGCATCATGTAGTGTTGTCATAACAACAGCAACACTTACACAGTATTTACTATGGGCCAGGCAATGTTCTAAACCCTTTACACAGAACTCATGTCATCCTCAAAACAACCTATGTGATAGGTATTACTATTATTATCCCCCATTTTACAGATGAGAAATCAAGGCACAGAGAGGTAAGCGGTTTGCCCAAGGTCCAGAATAAGGAGGCAGCAGAACAGGGATATCAACTAGGCATTCTGGCTTCAGAGCCCAAGCTCACATAGTAGGCACTTGATGTATGTTTGACGAGTTCCTGGATGAAATAATAAATGAAATGGCCATCAGTAAAATGAGGCATTAAATATATAAGAAACAATATAACCCACTGCTGTTGAGTCGATTCTGACTCACAGTGACCCTACAGGACAGAGTAGAACTGCCCCAGAGGGTTTCCAAGGATGTAATCTTTAAGAAAGCAGACTGCCACATCTTTCTCCCACAGAGGGGGGTTCAAACCGGAAAACAATACAAAGAGAATGAAATTAGGAACTAAAGGACATTGATTTCTCCTCTATTCCTCCAAAATAACCAAGGAATATGCATTCTGTGGTAAGGAAGACAAATGGTATGTGGAGGCTTCACTTGCCAAATTACTCCACCATCAAGAATCAGGTACCATCAGCATTAGGAGAAGAAGGTAGACCACTAACATGCACACAAGAACACTGGTCCTAAGATTGTACTGTGATTCATTTTCTTTTCTAAAGACTAAGACTTGTGGCCTAAGTGATAAGTTATTCTGTCTCTCAAAACTTTATTTTAACTGTAATCTCGCCTGAAAACATAAAACCATGAGGGAATTTAGAAGTTATTTTAAAAACACCTTTTTATGGTTTGGTTTTGTATGTAAGTATGGGAGTAAATGGAAATTTTGAGAAAAAATTAAAGTACATAAAATACTCATTTTTCTTAGAACCATTTATAGTCCCAAAGTCACTTTGTTAGGATGGGAATACACACAAAAAAATTTACTCTGTATAACTTGGCTTGCTTGTAGTAAGATCACATTTGAAATATGGGTATTAGAGTACTGTTTATTCAGACAATAATAACAAATTTATAATGTATTTATTTTTAAATATTGGAGCTACAAATTTCCAAGGGAAGGAATTTATAAACTTGGATAGTGCATATTTCTGTGAAGCTGACAAAATACTTAGAACATAAGAAATATTCACAATATAGAAAAACAGAGGGTTTTTTTTGCCCTTGAATTTAGTATCAGTCAGATACAGGGTTCTTTTAAAAAATCAGGACAGAGGGTGTCAGAGGGAAGGAATACTCAAAACTCACGTATATCATTTTTTGCCATACAAAAATGTGGAGTGGTTGCCCATTTTCCAAAGCCTCCATTATTCCCAATGACAGCTTCCTCTGATGCTCCCTCTCAGCATCTTCACAAAACAGAATATGAGACCAAGTTCTTCTAGGTCTTTCTTGTTTTGTTCTTGATTTGGAACTTTGTCCACAAGAGAACAACTCCTTTCGTATTCTAGAGATGGAGGGATCTGAAGTAGGCAAGGTTTAGAGTATACCCACACTATAGGTGTGGGGGAGCCTTGGTGGTGCAGTGATTAAGAGCTCAGCTGCTAACCAAAAGGTCAGCAGTTCAAACCCACCAGCCGCTCCTTGGAAACTCTATGGGGGCAGTTCAACACTGTCCTATAGGGTTGCTATGAGTGAGAATCGACTCAATGGCAACGGGTTTGGTTTTTGGTGTTTTTATGGGTGTGGAAGGCTATGACTTTCTCCAGTGTTCCTGGCATGCAGTATGAGCAACAGACACCATGATGGTCAGGACCAGACTCTTCCCACAAGGAAGACCTAATAGATACTATGAGGCTGGGAGGATGAAACATTAATTCAAGTTAAGTCAGACAAGGCTGGACAGGGCAAAGAGGTCCCAAAGACTAGGCAGCAGATCTTGTCCACGGTCGAGAAAGTTAGTAAGCATTAGCCAAGAAGAAAACTCTGGTTCTAGGCAGAGTTGTTTATTCTACATTCCATTTGTGTCCCTACCCACAGGTAATGAGCATACTCAGAAAAGCTCAGGGTTCCAAAGGGGAATCCTGGCCCTAAACAAGGAAGAGTCCAGGATGCCAGGACCACACCATTATTCCCTGAAGATGTCCCCCTTTCTGCAACATTTTAAAGGGCTTTCCAAACACAAAGTCCTAAGCTTACTGCTTCATTTGTAACAGAAACAAATTTGATTTTTCTGCCACTGGGTTTGAATCCAAGTGATCTGGCACAGCATGAATTAGAGGACATTGAAATTCTTCCCAGTCCTTAATAAGGTCTTTTTACTTTAATTTCTTCATTTCTCATAAGTGGAAATACTCTTAATTTTTCGGAAGCAGTCAGTTATATTTGTGCCATCAGAAACAGAAGGTCTGGCAAATACCAGCTGGAAGAGACACAGTGCTGCTTTAGAATCAGCTCCCAGCCCTCTAAGGGGTCTGTGGCTGGACACGCAGGAATGAGAGCGCTCCTTATGCTGTTCTTTGAAGAGCAACTTTGTTTCCTGGTAACTCTCAAAGGACAATCCCACACTGCTCCAGAGACTTTTGTTGCCATTTCAGTACCAGTATTTTATTCACAGCATTATCGTCTTTCTCCTCTCCTCCTGCTTTTTTTATTGAGATACAACATAAAGTGCATAAAGTAAGTGTACAGCTCAATTAACATTTTTAAAATCCAAGTAACCACTGCCTAGATTTAGGTAGTTTATAATATTTCCAACACCTGGAAGTTTCCTTCATGATCCTTCCTAGTCAATACCCATCCACGCCACCCTCCATCCACCACCACCACCATTTGCTGTCCACTCCACTCTGATTCACGGCAACCCCATGTGTATCAGAGTAGACCTGTGCTCCACAGGGTTTTCAAAAGTAGATTGCCAGGGCTTTCTTCCAAGGCGCCTCTGGGTGGACTCGAACCTCTAAACTTTTGGTTAGCAGCTAAGTGAGTTAACCATTTATACCACCCAAGGACTCCTCCCCCGATACCAAACCCAACCAAACCTGTTGCCATCAAGTGGATTTGAACTCACAGCGACCATAGAGGACAGAGTAGAACTGCCCCATTGGGTTTCCAAGGCTATAATCTTTAAGGAAGTTGACTACCACATCTTTCTCCTGGGGAGCGGCTGGTGGGTTCAAACCACTGACCTTTCGGTTAGCAGCTGAGCACTTAACAACTGCATCACCAGGGCTCCTCCCTCTCCTCCGCCTTGGGTATCTACTATCCTGATTTTTTTTCCACTACAGATTAGCTTTTCCTGTTGTTGAACTTAATATAAATGGAATCACACTGTAGGTACTTTGGTTTCTGGCTTCTTATGTTCAGTATGACTATGAAAATCATTCATTTGTTGTTTATACCAGTAGTTTATTTTTGACAGCTTTATTGAGGTATAATCTGACATACAATAAACTACACATATTTAAAGTGTACAATTTGGTAAGTTTTCTCATATACGTACTTCATGAAACCATCACCACAAACAAGATAATGAACATATCCATCATCCCAAAAGTTTCCTTATACCCCTTGGTAACCCCTCTCACCCTCCCTCACTCTCCCCCTCCTCCAGTCATAGATATACTTTCTGTAATTATAGATTAGTTTATATTCCCTGGAAGTTTATATAATGGAATAATATAGCATGTGCACATTTTTGTGTAGCTTCTTTCACTCAGCATAATTATTTTGAGATTCATTCCTGTCGTGGAGTAGATTAATGATTCATTCCTTTTTATTGCGGAGTAGTATTTTATTGTATGGATAGTCCACAGTTTATCCATTCACCTGTTGAGGGACATTTGGATTGTTTCTGGTTTATAACAAATAAAGTTGCTATGAATATTCGTGAACAAGTCTATGTATGGATATATATTTCCCTTTTTCTTGGGTAAATACCTCAATCATATTATAGGTATATGAGTAATTTTTTAAGAAACTGTAAAACTGTTTTCCAAAATAGTTGATCATTTTTATGTTCCCACCAGGATTGTATGAGTCTTCCATATCTTCATAAGCACTTGGTAGGATCAGTCTTTTTAATTTTAGCCCTTCAAATAGGTGTGTATCTCGCTGGGGCTTTAATCTGTATTTCCTTGATGACTAATGATCAGTATAATGAGTGAGTATCTTTTCATGAGCTTACGTGTATGTCTTCTTTGGTGAAGTGTCATCTCAATTTTTTTTTCACTTTTTTTACTGGGTTGTTTTCCCCTTCTTATTGAATGCTGAGAGTTCTTTATATATTCAGGATACAAGCCCTTTATCAAATATACACTTAATAAATCTTTTTTCAGGCTGTGGCTTGCCTTTTCATTCTCTTAGCATCCTTCGAACAGTTTTTAATTCTAATGAAGTTCAACTGACTGACTTTGTGTTTTACGGATCATGAGTTTGGTGTTGTATTAGAAAATCTAATCCAAGGTCACAAATATTTTCTCCTTTGTTTTCTTTTAGAAGGTTTAAGAATTTGAGTTTCATATTTAGATCTATGATCAATTTAGAGTTAATTTTTGTATACTGTGCAAGATATGGATCAAAGTTCACTTTTTCTGCATGTGACTATCCAATGGTTCCAGCATTATTTTTTGAAGACTATCATTTATTCAATGAATTATCTTTGCACCTTTGTAAAAAAAATTAGTTATCCATACTTGCATGGGTCTATTTCTGTATTCTATTCTGTTCCATTGATCTAGTTGTCTACCTTTATGCCTATAACATGCTATCTTGATTTACTCTAGCTTTATAATAATGTAAATAATTGGTAGTGTAAGTTGTACAATTTTATCCTTCTTTTTAAAATTTGTTTTGACTATTCTAGTTCCTCTGCATTTCCACAAGGATTTTAGAATCAGTTTGTCAATTTCTGCAAAAAAAAAAGTCTACTGGGAATTTGATTGGGGATTGTTTTAAATCTATAGATCAATTTGTGGAGAATAGATATCTTAATAACATTAAGTTTCTTGACCCATGAACATGGTATATTTATCCATATAAGACTTCTTTAATTTTTCTCACCAATGTTTTGTAATGGTAAGTGTAGAGGTCTTTTAAATCTTTTGTCAGATTTACTCCAAGAATTTTATATCTTTCATACTATTGTACCCGGTATTCTTGTTTTAAATTTTTTATTGTGATGAAAATATGCACAACTAAACATTTGCCAGTTCAACATTTTCTACGTGCATAATTCAGTGACACTGTTACATTCTTCATGTTGTGCAACCATTATCACTATGGCATTCTTTTTAATTTTTCTATTGTCAGCATATAGAAATACAACTGATTCTTTGTATATTGATCTTGTATCCAACAACCTAGCTAACCTCAGTCATTAGTTCTAGCAATTTGTTTTTTTGTTTTTTTTTTTTTTGTAACTTCCATCAGATTTTCTACAGACAAGAATGTTGTCTGTGAATAAAGGCAATTTTACTTCTTCCTTCCCAATCTGGGTGCATTTGATTTCTTTTTTGTTGCTTGATTGCACTGGTTAGAACCTCCAACACAAAACTAAGTAGAAGTGGTGAGAACAGAGATTCTTGTCTTTTTCTTGGCCTCAGAAGGAAAGCATTCAGTCTTTCACCATTAAGTATGATATTACTTACTGGTTTTTAGTAGATGGCGTTTATCAGGTTAAAGCAAGTTTTGTCTTTGTAGTTACTTAATGCTATAAATTTACACCTAAGTCCTGTTTTAGTACCATTAATACTTTGTGCTTTCAATTTCATGCTGTTCAAAGTACCAGTTTTCCTTTGACTTCTTCTTTAACTCAGAATTTAGAATGTGTTATTTTACATTTCCAAATATTTGGGAGTTTCCACATATCTTTCTGTTATTGATTTTTAATTTATTCCAATCTGGTCAGAGAACAAACTATTCATGAAATGAATCCTATTAAATATATTAATACTTGTTCTATGGCCCAAAACATGATCTATCTTGGTAAGTGTTCTTTGTCCACATGAAAAGAATGTATATTCTGACATGTTGGGGGGAAATATTCTACGAATGTTAATTAGGTCAAGTTGTTTGACAGTCAAGTCTTCTAGATCCTTAGTGACTTTCTGTCTCTATAAATATTAGGAAGGAATGCTCTATAAATATTAGGAAGGAGTACTAAAATCTCTGACTATAATTGTGGATTTGTCTGTCTCTCCTTACAGTTACATCACATTTTGCTTCAGTAATTTGCAGCTCTGTTATTAGATGTAGAAACATTTAAGGTTGTTATGTCCTCCTGATGAATTGACCCTTCTATCTTTAAGAAATAGCCCTCTTTATCCTTGGTAATATCCATTGCTCTGAAATCTACTTTGTTTAATATTAATACAGTTCTTTGTTTAATATTAATACAGCTCCTCCAGCTCTCTTTAAAAAAATTTTTTATTGTGGTAAAGATATATAGAACAAAAACATTGGCCAATTCAACAATTTCTACATGTATGCAAAAGCTGGACAATGAATAGGGAAGACAGAAGAAGAATTGATGCCTTTGAATTATGGTGTTGGCCAAGAATATTGAATATATCATGGACTGCCAAGAGAATGAACAAATAAATCTGTTTTGGAAGAAGTAGAGCCAGAATTCTCCTTAGAAGCAAAGATGGTGATGAAGAAACCCCAAGAGTATGGCCCCTGGACACCCTTCTAGCTCAGTAATGAAGTCATTCCCGAGGTTCACCGTTCAGCCAAAGATTAGACAGCCCCATAAAACAAAATGAGACTAATGGGCACAACAGTCTAGAGACAAGGACTAGAAGGCAAGAGGGGACAGGAAAGCTGGTAATAGGGAACCCAAGGTTGAGAAGGGACAGTGTTGACATTCCGTGGGGTTGTTAACCATTGCCATAAAACAATATGTGTATTAACTGTTTGAGAAACTATTTGTTCTATAAACCTTCATCTAAAGTACAACTTAAAAAAAAAGAAGCAAAGATGGTGAGACTTCATCTCACATACTTTGGTCATGTTATCGGGGGAACCAGTCCCTGGAAAAGGACATCATGCTTGGTAAAGCAGAGGGTCAAGGAAAAAGAGGAAGACCCTCAACGAGATGGACTGACACAGTGGCTGCAACAATGGGCTCAAGCACAACAACGATTATGAGGACAGCACAGGAGTGGCCAGTGTTTCATTCTGTTGTACACAAGAGGTCACTATGAGTCGGAACCAACTTGAAGGCACCTAACAACAACAACAAGTATAATTTAGTGACATTGATTACGTTCATATTGTACAACCATTATCACTATCTTTTTCTAAATTATTCCACCACCATCAACATAAACTCAGAGCCCCCTAAGAAAAACCTCCCCTTTTCCTTTCCCTTCCCCAAATCTGGTAACCACTAATAATCTTTGGTTTCTATATATTCACTTATCTGATATAAGTGAGACCATATAGTTTATGTCCTTTTGCAACTGACTTATTTCGCTCAGCATAACACTTTCAAGGTTCATCCATGCTGTAGCATGTATCAGGACTTCATTTCTCTTTATGGCTGAATAATATTCCATTGTATGTTTATATCAGATTTTGTTTATCCATTCATCTGTTGGCTGTTTCTACCTCTTGGCTATTGTGAATAGTAATGCAGTGAACACTGGTGTATAGGTTTCTGTTTGCATTCCTGTTCCGGGATGCTACTGAATTATTTAGAAACAGCTTGATTCTTTCAATATTGCTTTTATGATTTGTTAGGCAGATCCAGAGCCATGCACAGTCTAGGGTTAATAATTTCCCACTACTGAGGCTAGACCTTCCTGAGTACTCTATCCAATGTCCCCTGGATTATGGCCTTAAAGGAGCTGGCACTGTTCTTAATCTCTTGTTTCTTTCCTCTCTGGTACTCTGTCTACTGGGTTGTGCCTGGGTTCCACACCCCCAACGCCTTCACCAAGACCAGAAAACTCTCAAGGCAGTAAATTGGGGAAATGTTACTGTTCATCTGCTTTGTTTCCCATCTCTCAGAGATTACTATCATTTGTTGCCTGATGTCCAGGATATTAAAAACCATTTTTTCATATATGTTGTCTGGGGTTGTTTGGTTGTTTCAGGTAAGAGGGCAAATCCAGTCTCTGTTGCTCTGTCTTGATCATTTTGTTGTTGTTTCAGGTAGGAGGGTACAGCCAATCCTTGTTGCTCCATCTTGGCTGGAACCATGAACTTTTAGGTAGTTTCCAGCTTGGAGTTATTGAACATACTTATGCATGTATTTTGGTGGATATATGCATTCATTTCTCTTGTTTAAGTATCTAAGAGTGTAAGAGATTTGTCATAGAATATGGATATGTTTAGCTTTAAAATATACTGCTGAGCAGTTTTCCAAAGTGGTTGCACCATTTTTAACTCCCACCAACAATGTATGAAAGTTCCAGTTCCTCCACATTCTCCCCAGCACTTGGCAGTGTCAGTGTTTTTCATTGTAGCCATTCTGGTGGTATCTCATTGAGATTTTAATTTGTATTTGTATAAGGAGTAATGATGAGCACCTTTTCATATGCTTATTGGCCATTTGGATATCCTCTTACATTAAATGCCTGTTTGTCTGTTGAAATTGTCTCTCGTTTTAAAATTGAATTATCTAACTTTTTCTCAATGATTTGTAGGGGTTCTTTATATATTCTGGATATTAATCTTTTGTCACATATATTATTGTATCTTCTCTCTGTCGATGGCTTATTTTTTCACTCTTTAGGGTCGCCATAAGTAGGAATCAACTCGACAGCAACTAACAACAACAGCATGGAGTATTTTGATAAACAAAAGTCCTCTATTTTAATGTAGTCCAATGCATCAATATCTTCTTTTATGGTTAGTAGTGTTTGTGTGTTGTTTAAGAAATCTCTGCCCACCCCAAGTCATGAAGATATTCTCAAATGTTTTCTTCTAGAAGCATTACTGTTTTCTCCTTCCTCCTTCTCGAATACAGCAGCAGTAATATGCAAAGCTTTTATGCAACCTAAAACTTCTTTTTGCCCTTCTATAGAGTTTCTCTTCAATATCCAACTGTCTAACATTGTCAAGAGGCAATTTGAAGTCACTTGCTGTACATCCTACTGCAGTATTAAACCATTGCCATCGAGTCGATTTAGACCCATAGAGACCCTGTAGAACAGAGCAGAACCGCCCCCTTGGGTTTCCAAGGAGCTGCTGGTGTATTCGAACTGCTGGCCTTTTGGTTAGCAGCCAAGCTCTTAACCACTGCACCACCAGGGCTCCGCTGCAGTGTTAGTGGACTCTAAACCCATCGTGAGGTCCCCTGCTGCTCTCATTGTGACTCACTAATCAGTTAGCAAAATAAATATTTTACTTCTCCCTTAACTTCATCCTGTAGTGTCTGTTCTCTTTGTTTGAAAGTTTCTCTAAACAACAGGTTGAAGAGTGGTTCCTTTTGACTGGTGGCTGTAGGGGTAGGTTTTGATTTCCTTCTAGTTTTTCATACCTTTCTAAATTATGTATAATAAGCATATATATTTTTAGTAAAAAAAGTGAACTTTTTTTTTGATTATTGAGCAGTTGTGATTAAATGTATATGTTTGTGTTTCCATCGTAGGTGCTATAAGCTATGGTGTTTCACAATACTCTCTGCATAGATTATGTTGACCATACACTTTATGACTTGTAAAGCAGCCTGCTCAGTGAATGTCTGCAGGGCAGACAGTAGAACATTTTTATTAATTTAAAAGCTTTTTACAGTCTACATACTTCCCTTGCTAATAACATATTGTTTTTATCAAAGTCTTGGTCAAGTTTTTCCTGCTCTAGGTCTCATCTTGTCTGTAAATTGAGCCACAGAAAGTATTTTTTAGTACAATCATTTGCCAAGTATCATTAGTTAATTACTAAAAACAGAGGTTGTGTAATCCTTTGTGATACCCAAGCAACACTCAGAACTGCATATTTTACTTGACAGCATTTACAAATTATGTCTTTGCCTCAGAATAACTTACTGTAGGAATGCTTCCATATGCTGAAGTTGGACACGCCATTGTAATGAGAAAGAAAAAAAGTGTCTTTTAGGGTCTAGTTTTCATATGCATACTAGTTACAATATGCAATTACAAATTAGTAATGCTGTCCCTTAAGAATTTACCACAAATGGTTTTTTAGTTCTTTCTGCTGCTCTCTGCTAAAGATTGGGAGTGGGGTTTGCTATAAAACAATGGATTACCAGGAATTCAATTATGATTTATCTAAGTAATGAAAACAATTTGATACAGTGATCATAATTCTTATTTTTTAATGAAGAAATATACATTTTTCCAAGTTCTTTTTGTTCCTTACAGTCCCAAGAGGAGACAATTTCCAACTTCCAATTCCAAAACAAATATTCTTGCAGTTAACTCTTCTCTATCCTGCTTGTTGCTATGATGCTGAACAGGTTTCAGCAGAACTACCAGACTAAGATAGGTTAGGAAGAAAGCCCTGGTGATCTACTTCCAAAAATAAGCCAATGAAAACCATATGGATCACAGGATCTGATCCAGAACCGATCAAGGGGATAGCGCAGGATCTGGCAGAATTTTGTTCCATTTTGCATGCATGCGGTCACCATGATTTGGAGACAAACTTGACAGCAGCTAACAACAACAACATCCAGACTTTGGAGCAGGTCTTGACAGATAAATGACCATGAGCCAAATCCAGCCCACCTTTTGTTTTTGTAAATAAAGCTTTATTGGAACACAGCTACATGCATTCATTTACGTATAGTCTATGGCCACTTTTGCATTACAACAGCAGAGTAAAGTAGTCGTGACATAGAGTTAGAGCACACAAAGTCTAGTATAATCCGTAACTGGCCCTTTACAGAAAAAAATCGTCAAGCCTTGCTTTAGAGCATCTCCTTATTTCTCATCTTGCAGGGAGAGATAGATGCTATGACCACCAATATTGCTTCTACTGGCAAGTTTCTGCGGAAGCCACCAGGACGACAGCCAGGACCCCCAAAGCTCAGGAAAATAGCAACAAGAAGAAATCCACAATTTAAGAAGAAGTCACTGATTTTTTTCTTCTCTTGGGTGAATGACAACAACCCTAACAACCAAAATGCACACATTTATTGTATCTGAGAACTGTTTTAAAATGTATGTCCTTCAAGTACAAGAGTCTATAAATTATTTTGAAAACCATTCTTTAACTATCTTTCTATTGCACATTTGGACTATGAGGCACCATATACCAAGATGTGATACTTGTTTTAAATCTTTGAAATCAACATTCTAAAGTGACTCATAAACTTTTTCTTCCTTAATTTCTCAGAACAAATCATTTTGCAATGATAAGGGTGATGCCTATTTGGGGACATGTTGTTCATGTTATATATGTTATTCAGGCCAACTTTTGAAAAATTAAGGGAAACAGCAAGATAAACTGGCCATTTATGAGATATTTTCTGGTATGACGGTCCATCGAGGCAACATCAACAACAAAAAGAACACGGATGGATCGATTCTACTCTTAACAATCTCAATCATTCAAAGCTGTAATCAATAACTCAGTAATGAAAATAGATAGTCGCCCTTTCTGATTCTTGAAATTATGAACGTGGATGATGCAGTGGAACGTGGGGAGGGGGTGAATTTCCAAGTGAATCTGATGAAATGACACTTGACCTTGGCCAGCTTTTCTATCCATTCAATCAGTCATTCAACAAGTATTTTATTGAGCACCCACAACATGGCAGCTTCTATTCAGGGAACTGGGAATATGGCATAGAACCAGACAGGTAAGATTCCCACTTTCATGGAGCTAACATCCTAGGAGAGAATACAGTACAATACTTGCTTATACTTGGCCCCAAAAAACAGTTGGAAGATAATCCACAGGCCTAAAGGAAATTAGACTAATTAGACAAGTAGCATTCTCATCAAAATTCAAGAAGTGCTCCTAAACAGTGCCAAATCTAAGCAAACCTGTGCACACTCTTTTTCCAGCCCCCTTCTCTCCTGGACTTCCCCTATCAAAGGCCTCTCTCAGGAAAGGATCCCACAAACTCATTCACACACACTTAAGTACAAATGGCTGACAATTATTCCTCTCAGGGGAGTCTATATTTCATTACAGGTAGACATGTGGAGTTCCTAAGCAGCTGAACAGGGCTTGAGGACTTCCTCAGAATTTCTAGAGTCATGCCATACATCTATTTCTAAGGAAATATAAATCAAACACCAGCTCTGTTGCAGGACAGCACGAGGCTGGGTTAGGCAGCAGTGAAGAGTTCATTTACTATGAAACACACAGAGCGTGAAGGAAGCAGACTTGATACTGTCCATTTAGCCCTCCAGACACTCTGCCCACCCTTCTCCACCCAGCCCCCTGGCCCAGGAGGCTGACCTTTGGGGACTGAGTCAAGGGCTTCTTCTCTTCTGTCTTCTGGTTGGGTTCACCAGGAGGTGATGGAGGGAAGGAGGATAGAGCTTATTTCCCAGCTCTTCCATGCCAGGCCACTATGTCCTTCTACAAACCACAGCTCCTATTAGGGGGTCCTCCTCATAGCTACAGCCATAGCAATAGCTACAGTACTCTCTCTAACTGTCCCCTCTCCCTGCCCCTGAAGGCCTAGAGAACGTAAAAACTCCATCCTGCGCCCCTTGCTGGTACGCCACCGTTCCTTGATTGTTTCTTTAAGCTCTGCCCGCACCTTGGTACGTCGTCTCTTCAATGGCCTCTTTTTACTTGTCCCACTCGGTATGGCACGAGCTGCAAAGCCAGCATTGCTCTCAGCTCAGAGGCCAGCTCCAGCACCAGCTATACCTTCAACTTAGGGACATCCTGGGACTTAGGTGGGACGGGAGGACTGGTGACAGGGCCTCTGCTTAGGATCAGCAGGTGACTCACCTCCAAACAGGAAAAGGCTCAGGGTGGTGAGGAGCGTGACCCTGGCCCCTCAGGCAGATAGGGAGAGCTTCTGAGCGACCGTGGCTTACCTTTCTGTGTTCAGTGGAGGGCTGTGGGCAGACGAGCTGGAATCCAAGCAGCAGGAGGGAACCCAGGACACTGAGAAGGAAAAACAGCAAAGGCTGGGCTGTGAGTGTGTTCCAGACAGCAGCACACAATGGAACGCAACAGTACCCATCTCATCATGGGAAGGGAGGGAACAGTCCCACTTGGGCCCTGGGATGTGATCATTAAAGTGCCCACCCCAGGAGGAAGCACAGTGCTGGGGAAAGGTCCAGCTGGCCTGCATGCGGCAGCTCAGGGATCAAATCCCAGCTGTACCACTTAGACCAGCAGAGCTTCTAGGTCAGGACACTTAACTTCCTTGAGCCTCAGTCTCCTCCTTTGGAAAATGGGGATAATAACCGAAGCTGGCTCGGAGGTTCGGGGGAGGATTGAATAAGACAACGCACTGCACCTGACACAGAGTGGGTTTGGTCCTGCCGGAGGTGGTGAGATCTGTGCAAAAGTGGGGGTTCTGAGTGGTCCCGGGGAATTCCCCTCCCTACACCCTAGGCTTTCCTCGGAAACTTTCCCCTGCCTGTCCTCAGCTCCCTGAGTTACGTATGTTCTCCATGGGTGGGATTAGCTCCATTAAATCCCACCATCACCAACCCCCGATCAGGGTTTGTCATCAAATAAAGGAAAGGTGTAGAAATAGGAGCTGGCTGGTCCCAAGACAGCAGGGTGCGCTGGAGAGAGCATGAAGCTTTAGATTCAAACATATCTAGGCTAAAATCCCAACTACACCATTCCCATCTAGGCGATCTTGGCTAAGTTAATTTCTCTGGGCCTCAATCTTCTCATCCAATCTTCTCATCGACTGTAAGGATGGCTAAAGATGACAGAGCTGAAAGCACCCAGCATAATTAGTTAATAAAAGGAGCCACAAGTACTCTGCCAATGACCGGAAAAGCTACCCTGAAAGTCTTCCAGGATGAGGAGAGGGCATCTAAGCGGATGAGTCTGAAGCAGTGGTGGGAAAAGAACAGTTCTTTTCTCTTCCTTAATTGTATCCTCACTGGATCCAGCTTGTCCTCTAAACCAAGGACATGTGCAACACAACTCAAGAGTGCACACTCCTTGGTTGTGTGACCTTGGGCAAATCACCTTCTCTCTCTGCACCTCGGTTTCACCTCTGTAAAATGGGAATCATACAACCTGCCTTGCCTACCACAAACAAGTTCATGTGAGAGAAAGCACATCATGAACCCACGCCTACAAATCTGAATCGCTTATCACACATCCTGGCACTGTTTACTCATTTAAAAAGAAAACCAGACTGGTGTGGTTTTGTTAAGAACAAAACAAACAAACAGCAGCTCCATAAATGTGTTACACCTCAGTCCCTCAAAGCTCTTGGCAGACACTGAAGCCACAGATTTGTAATGCAATCATGAGCAGTTTTGCATAACCACTGATCCTGATCGAGGCTGTGTTTCTGTTAACATTCAGAGGATGCATGGCAGGAGAGGGGGAAAATATTAAGGAAGGGAGATTCTAGGTCTCAGGGGAATTAATCCCAGGTCGCCTGGTCAATTCTACTTGCAGATATTTCTACAGTTTGTTCCCTCCCCTCTTTAGGTCTCTGCTCACTGTTCCCTTCAACTTGAAGCTTTCCTGACCCCACAGGAAGCAGCACTCTCTCTCCCAACCAGTTGCCACAGAGTCGGTTCTGACTCATGGAGACCCCATGTGTGTCAGAGTAGAACTGTGCTCCATAGGGTTTTCAGTGACTGATTTTTCAGAAGTAGCTCACCAGGCCTTTCTTCCGAGGAGCCTCAAACTTCTAACCTTTTGGTTAGCAGGCAAGCTCATTAACTGTTAGCACCACCCAGGGACTCCACTCCCTCTCCCTGCCCATCTTTTTTTTTTTTTTTTTTTTTTTTTAGCAATTACTATCTCATATACTGTGTTTTCATTGGTTTAAATGTAAGTTCTATGAGCGCAGGGAGTTTGTTTGGTCAATAGTTTATTCCCCAGGATCTCGCGGAGCACCTGCCCTACAGGACGAACAAAATTCACTGCATTAATGAATGATGCTTCATCATCTTAACAACCTCTGAAATTTCAAGGTAACAGGCAATAGTGTGAATTAGCACATTCCAAAATGTCCAGAATAACTTTGAGAGCCTTTTAAAGCTCTTTCATGAAAGATTTATAAAATCAGTTGTGCTTTTGAATTTCTATGTGAAACAACCCCCCCGCAAAAAAAAAAATCATTCTCATAGGATTTATATGAGGAATGACAGCAATATGTTGGCGCCTCTTGTTGCAAAAATGCACCGCAAGTTATATTTAGATGTTCGAATACTTCTTTTTCTTCCTCTAGCTGGACCCTAGTGAAGCTAAAATGCATAGGGATGCCCAATAAAATTCATTCTGGGATAAAATCTTAGTTATTAAATGGACTCTGCTCTGAATGGACTAGAATAAATCCCTCCAGAGGGAAAATTATTCTTTGGGCTGCAATAATAGCAGCCAGAGCAATCTATAACCCCAGGGGCCAGGTGAAACCCTGCCAAGAGCTGAGAGTTTCCCACTCCTGCTCAGCGGACTCTGCTGGAGGATGCCCTACCCTGCTCACACATACCTACCTAATTGGTAGTTTGCATCCATGCTTACATCTCTTCAGAACACCGACAGTCTAGCCCAAATCCTTATTCCTCCTGACCCAATTTGAAATGAACGTTTGGGGAGCAGGGTAGCACGTGTGTGTCTGTGTGTGCGCGCGACTCGTGTGTTATTTCACTCTGAGAGTTTGCTTTGGCAAACCGCTCCCAGCTTGCAACATTTTGACAGATTGAAGGCTACCAGGGCCTTTGGCAAACAAATCACACACCCCCCTCCAAGCGGCAGGGAAGTCACATTCCTACCAAAACTTTCCAATTCACCTTGCAGTTGACACAACCCAACATTTCACACCATAAAAAAAAAAAAAATAGGTTATGCCATTTATCCAGCACTGTTGTAGATTTTAAGCACTCAATCATTTTATTTCCTCATGTAGAAAATAACGCTTATCGAAATTCAGTATAAGATTTACACCATGGAACTGGGACTCCAGCTTCTGCATTTGCCTCGGCCAACCCCCGCCCCCGCCCCCCGTCACCCGCAACTCCAGTGAGGGTGGGATCAGGTCACGGCCACTGTGCACCTCAGATTACCTCAATGACCTCACACCACTTAAGCATATCAAGTAGCAAAACGAGGAAAACAGCAAAAAATAATCTTTGCTTCTTTTCTTCTTCAGTCAATACAACCGAAGAGATATTTTGGGAGGAACCTGATCACTAATAAAATTATATGGAACTTAGCAAAAGAGAGCCAAATCTTAGTGTTGAAGTGAAATCCCCACCTACTGCACTCTGGGGACCAAAACTTTTTGCTCAGCATGCATTTTACTGAGTTCAGCTCAGCCCCCTGCCTTCCCCTGACAGCAGTTAAGAACAAAGGCAGCAAGGGAGGAAGATGGGTTACAAATGACATTAGCTCACTCCTTGGAAACCCTATGGGCCAGTTCTACTCTGTCCTATAGGGTCGCTAAAAGTTGGAACTGACTCGACGGTACCTAACAACAACTGTATTTTCACGAAAATAATGCATGCCTTCTACATCTGCCAACCGCACCCTCCTCATGCGAGGTATTCTCATAAGCGCCAATATGCCATTTTTTTTTTTTACACGTTTTTGTAAAAACAGAGAAAAAAATAGCACAGTGCGCTTATGAAAATACCTCGCAGGGAGAGGGCGCGGTTGGCAAACAAACATAAAAGGTGCACGTTATTTGCGTAAAATAGGGTAAATGTTTACCCCTGACCTCAGTCCTTACAAGTATTATTTCATTTAGTCTCCACAACTAGGCTATCTGGTAGACTCTTTTATTATACCTATTTTGCGGGTGAGGAAATCGAGGCACAGAGAGGCTAAGTCATTTACTGAAGGGCACGTACACCTGCAAAGCAGCAAAGCCTCCCTGCACATCCCAGCGGGCAGACCCTCAGCCTGGACTCTCACCAGCATGCTCTGAGTCTTCTTTAGGACACAATACAGTTTTAAAAACCAAGCATTTGCCTTTGGAGCCCATGAGTTTCCCTTCCCAGGCCTCCCATGCTGCCGTATGAGGCTGTAGCTTCACACATCCGTTTTACTTTCGTTCATTGCTTGCAAGTATAATCAGAAAATAAATGGACGCGATAAAGCTTCATTTATCCAGCTTCTCTAGACAACATTCTAAATTTCAAAATAATTGATACTTACCATTTAAACTTCAAACTTAAAAAAAAGATTTCCCCTGCTTTCCTACACAGAGGATGCTGAGCGTTTCTGTAGCCTTTCTCAGTGGCTCCGAGTCACCGGAGTGAATATCAATCGATCTGAGCTGCTAAGGTAGTGGTCTTTGCAGCATAGCGACCTCTTTGCCCCTAGATTCCCGAGGCCCCAGAAGCCTGGGACTTCGTGACTCCGGTTGAGCCTGTGCTGCTGTCGGTATTGCTTACTGTACTACAGTCCGCCTGCCTCCTGAGCCCAGCCCCCTTCAGGTCTGCCTTGAGAAGCCTTTAAAAAATCAAGCTGCAGTCAAACCAAAACCAAACAGGCCTTCCTGGCGTTCATGGAGCGAAACAGTTCCACTTCAGAGCATGGACTTAACGACACCTAACTGCAGATTCGTTTTTATTGCTTATTTCCTTCCAGGTTCTCAACTCTCGAAGCGTTTGTGTTTTCTGGAGGAGGGCCTCTGGAAAAGTAAGGTGTTCTGTCACAGCACAGCTAAAGACATAACACCCTCTGGTTAATTCCAGTACTCAACGGTAGATTTCTTGAGAATACAGTTTCTATTACACTTTTCTAACTACTAGAACAATCAGTACAGTCTTAGTCCATGGTCAAGGCTAAGAAGAAGCTCATAAATAAAAGACTGGAAGGATAGAATGAAGTGAGGGGGGAAAGAAAGAAAAAGAGGAGGAAGGGAAAGGAAGGTAGACGGAGGGAGGGAGAGGAAGGAAAATATCAGTCACTAATGTGAGGCAAAGGTTCCCTAGTGGCACAATGGTTAAAGTGCTCGGCTGCTAACTGAAAGGTCATCGGTTCAAACCCATCAGCAGCTCCGTAAGAGAAAAGACCTGGTGGTGACCTGCTCCCATAAAGTTTACAGCCTAGGAACCCCTATGGGGCAGTTCCGCTCTGTCACGTGGGGTCACTAGGAGTAGGAATTGAGTTGACAGCACACAACAATTATAAAGCAATGTGAAATGCTACTGTGACTGTGACATTTTTCTTCAATGAAGTGTTCTCTAAGTGTAGCCCAGAATTCCATGCAGGAAAAACAGAAGAACTGGAAAAAGGAAGACAATCCTAAAGTAGAGATTACTGCAAACTGGAGTTACTGGTTCTAATCCCTAGGGGTCAATGTCAGCCTGAGGCATGCAAGCCCTTGGGTATGTAAGGAATGGGTAGTTGGCTACTCATTTATCACACCTTAACTCCATTGATCCCCTTCTGGTACAGAATGTTCCAACTAAACTCACAGTCAAGTACTGAGTGACGACGACAGGATCCTGGTGCAGCTCTATGCCCGGAACAAAGAAAAATCCATTCTGTCTGAATGCTCACCCTTGCTCTATAGGTTGTGGGTTGCCAGGGCAGTCCTCCAAAAAGCGATTTTATTTCCTCCTGGCCTCTGTGCTACCATTCAGATAGCTCCTATCAGGCTTACCACAGACAAGATTCCAGCAGGCTCTTCACTAGTATGCTCGTACATTGCTACTCTGCAGATGACTGTGTTCATATAGAACCACGATCCCAAGCCTGTTTATGCCAATTCTTGCCTTTTTAATTCTATAAAATATTCAGATAGTACCCAAATCCAAGAAATAGAGCACAAAAAAAAAAAAAAAAAAAAAAGAGTAGTTATTGTTAGTTGTTTCCACAAAAACTAAGTTGAATGCTTTGGAAAGACTCAATAAAGGCAAGCAGCCAAGAAAAAAAATTGCTGGCAAATTAGGTGTGGATGAGACAACTGTAAATGATTAGGGGAAAGAATAATAGATATCTAGAGTGATTCTGTACTCAGATTGCTTTGCAAATGTCTTTAAATTCTCACCCTACTGTAAAGAAACCCAAATGGAAACCTTAGATAACGCTTATGGGTGTGGTTTATGCAAGAAAGACTATCAGGGGCTCTCCTGCTAAAGGAAAGTCCTTGGCCCCACAACAGAAAATTGATGAGTGTACGCACACATGCTTTA